>OU015448.1:10000000-12587290 GCA_907164795.1 Hemaris fuciformis
GATTTTAATTATACAGGCACATACCATTTCACATTCACATCTTTACATCTAAAAGGCTAGACTACTACTAGTAAACGTAAATTTTATAATTTAAGCTATAAAAAAATAATTAGGTAGGTACTTAATTAACAATTATCAAAATTTCATCGACTTAGTTTCTGTTGCTTAGATCTCAAAGAGCATAGATATTATGCAACACTATGAGTACATGACGACATTAACCTATAAATAGTAAATACACAATCATTCTAGACATATTGAAATTTAGTAAAAATGTCCAACTATGGCTGACCGTTGTACCTCTTTAGTATTCCGCTGTACGCACTACCAAAGACAATGCGCTATAAAGATAATGGATATGACATAATAAAAAAGAAACACATTTTATCAGGTATTTATTTTGTTATAATAAAAATTACTACGTAGAATGCACTTTAAAAAGCTGAGGATCATGAAATGAATCATCGATTACAAGTTATTGAGCATTCGGATCGACCAGTTAAATAAAAGAAGATCCCTAATACCTATACATACTTCAACGTAAATATTTTTTTAATAACTTAGCTGCAAAGGGACAATTCTCTTTTATTTGCGCTATTGGCCTGTGCTTTGGTGTTATAGCTGCTATAGAATAATTAGGTACGTACAAATTAAACCTACAACCCATTATCATTCAATCTCTCGTACCTCTCGCGATATAAGCTTACTGTTAATCAATAAAACATCTCCTGTAAGACTGTATATACACTTATATAGATTGTAGGCACCTTTATATCCCCCTTATCCCCGTCTGTCACAACACATCCTCGTTTCAATACATTTTCGGCTCGTGAATAGTTTACGTGGGCTTAAAACACAACGTACCTATGTAGCGCGGCTCGGCTCTCAAAGCCACAGTTTAATTCAAATCTCTTTTAAGTCGTAGTAATTTGTATCGCTTTGAAACCTTTCAATATTAAATTCAACCAGCCTTTGATGGCTAATCATTCGTAAATTTAAAGGAATAACCGAAGTTTTCTTTTTGGATTTGCTACATCATTTAGGGCTTTTATGATGAGTCCACAAAGGGAAACTTAGTATACGGACAGCCCCGTGGCGCAGATGGCTAGACACCAGCTTGTGAAACGAGAGGCCGCGGGTTCGATCCCCGCACCGAGACAAATGTTTGTGTGATCCACAAATATTTGTTTCGGGTCTGGGTGTTTGTGAGACCGAAAAGTCTCTCGTAGTTTCTGATACCCACGACACAGGACTTGTATCCTAGTGTGGGGTCAGAACTATGTATGTGACTGTTGGGTGTATTTTATTTATTTATTTACTTTCTCTTTGTAAAACTGAAATCAAAGTAATAATACTTGGATTGGAAACAGGGCGGTGCGAACCCAGTTATCCACAAGTGACTTTGAATAACATTAAGAATATTAATACTGAGCTATATGATAATGCAAGGATATTCGTTCCACCCTATTAGCACCCATAAAGTGTGAATCATGCAGGTTTACTGAATTCCGGGATCAGCCTGCACACGCACAGCCACGAGTGGACCGCCATTACAGTGTCAACTGGTCATCGTTTCTCATCATCGAGATCATCGAGAATGATGCATAATTTAAAATTTTGTATCGTCCTGCGCTTACCATCAGGTGCCAATGACACTTTGCTGGGTCATAAGAAATTGTCCTTCACATAAACCTTATAATTATAACCAAAGTCTATGATCTTAGTATATATTCATACATTGCATTCGGTCACGCCCACATGCAATTCGCAATCATGTAATGTTAGGTGTAATTTACGGCCCTGATTGCGCAATAGCTACATTCAACGATTACTAAAACTAATTCATCTGATATTCTCAACATGTCGCGCCCGAGGCGATTAGTCAATAGTAATAGGGCAAACATAAACCATCTCTATCAAATAACATGCAGATGAACTTTCTCTCGTTAGGTTCTAGAAGGCTAAATAATATAGCAAGATGTTCTCAAAGTATTAGTTTGGAAAGCAAGTAGATTCCTTGATTGTATGAGGGTCGTAGGTAACAAAACGCCATATGAAAACTGTTGTAAAAAATCTGTTTTATATGACATGTCATAGCTGTTGTTGCTCAATGTGTTATTGTGGTGACACAGTGATTAATGCTGTAGATAACTACCCAGCATAATAATAGGTACCGGTGGCACTTTGATTTGATTATACTTAGTGTTGATTTTAAAACACCATTATTTGTTTATAATAATTTACTGCACTAAAGTTCACTAATCTCAGAATATGTTAAACAAGCCTAAAAATATCTTAAAATTACACACACATTCTACATATTGCCGTTTTTCTGATGGAAAGAATGTCGCCAAAAAAATTCGGTTCAGTGTCCCAATTCCATAAAAATCCTATTTTTATCAAGTAAAAATTTACACAATCGTAAATATCTGATTTCTAACAAGTATCCGCCGAGGTATAGATCAAGTCACAATACATCTCGGACACAATTACTCCGAATTTCTGAGGAATTCCCGCCTGACCTCCCCCGTTCACAAAGGCATTTAGTGAATGGAGGGTGCCGAGACAAGATGGTGGATCAGGTAAAAATATCGCCCGATAATGTACAAATTGCTCAAAAAAATTCATCATTCCTTTGTTAGAAGAATATCACACAATGCGTATCTTACATGGATACATCTTCCAGGAAACTGTGGAATAATAACGCCTAGCTTGCAGTTACAGCATGAGAAAGGTGTTTTGCCAGCTTGCGATGTATTCATGTTTTGCAAACTTATTAACGGACTGTTTTAACTCATTATAATGTCCCTTATTTATGACAAAATACACAAATTTGTACATCAGGTACACGCCCTAATATCGTCCTCTCATATGCCTAAAAATTTTAATTTGCATAATTTACGACTGCAAAGCGGCTGATTCGGCTAACCTTGGCGAGTTCATTTACTTATAAAACTAGCCGAATGATGACAGCGGTAGGTAATGAGATAATCAAACCATTCGCCTCTGCAGCATATATATTTGTAGGCGAAATATATTGATATAAAATAAATAAACATACATATACCTATGTTTTGCATAGATTTTCTAAATGCTTGGAAAAAATCAATAAGCTTAACGCATGTCTTGTAAGGAAATATTTTTTGTATGATGTACCATACATAATAAGTATTACCTACGTAATGAAAGCATACGTAATTTTGAAAAGTTACAGCTGTGTCTTGGTTTCGAACCCGAAGACGTTCGATCGACCATAGCAATAATAGATACTTACTTATCAATAAAATTAAATCCACTTATAGCATATTTGTAAGCTGTAATCGTAGCCATGAGTGGGAAAGGTTTTGACAAAAAATCTTAGAACTTTTTGATTCTACATCATCTATAGGTACTACATAAACGAGTTCCTGAGTACACAAATATTTCTTCTGGTATCATCATCATCATCATCATCATCATCATCAGCCTCTCTTACGTCCACTGCTGGACATAGGCCTCTTCTGGTATATAGATCAATATTTGTGAATCTTTGGGATTTTGCGAATTTCGCACAAACACATTAAAAAAAATGGATTTGCAGTTTATATTATTCAAATTATACGGCGTTAATTATTTCCAAACAGTTAAAAGTAACGGAAGTTTTAATTACACATTCAGCTGTCATATCATAAATAAAATATGGGGTTGATTTTTTTTATATAAGTCGTTTTATGCAAATGAAGAAATAACACCTTTCCAGCTACCTAACTTTAACAGCTACAATTTCCGTGTATTTTTTAAACCAGTAGCAATTTGTAAAACAAACATCTGCAACGCTTTAAACGGAACCAATAATTTGTTCTCAAGTAGATAATATACTAATACTAAAGATTTTTTACTGTGACCACTTCGAGTGGGTGAAGAAATTCTTTGTTTACACTCCTAGAGAATAAAAGGGCCGTTTTTCTTCGAGAGAAGACTTGTCGGGTTTCAAGGGGAATGGTTTGAATTGATTCGTCGTTCAACGAATTGCATTGGACGCTTTGTTTTAACAAGGTCGATCTATCTTTGTTGCAGTTTGATTTATTTATTTTGTCCCAACATGTGATTTTGAATCGTGATATTTTGTTTTTATGTCCACCGCTTTCTCTGGAATTGAACGAACTCGAATGCTTACACAAAACGCGTATTATTGATTTGTTGAACTATACACCAAATTTAAATTAACGAACAACAACTATTCATATTTAAAACACTATATCGAAAAGTTGGCATTTATCGCACATTTAGTTTAATAAATAGTTCGATAAAATACCGGGATAATAACACATAAGACATTATTACTAAATATGTATGGACAAAACGGGAACAAATTCACGTTTGAAACCACTTTTTGTAGATTAGAACTTTATGTTCCTTCACAGCTGAGTTTCGTTCAACCCCACTTGTTTGGCTACACGTGCTACTGGTTTTTTATAGAGCAGTCACTCTTTAATGAACCGTATGCTCGGAAACGGCCGCCGGTGCGCCCTGCAGGATATCCTGTTTAAAAAATAAAAGAGCTACCCCAACACCTTTTCAATTCTGTCTTAAAATATATTTTGAACTTTCCTCTTCTGTGATAAAGTTGAATATTGCATGTATTATCAGCCTGCAACGTACTGCAGACTCCCAATATAATTATGTCTGAGCAACCGCTTCCAAAAGCGACATTAAATTTGTGAGCAAGGATTTTCGAAGTGCAACCCTCGTTTTACTTCAATGATACCAATAAATCTGATTTTTGGGGAGATTCTTTTAAAGGGGAAAGTTTTCGGTAGACGTACTTATGTCACTAACTTCCCCCTAACGAATGGGGCTAATCAGAAAAATAGCCGACGTAAACTAAATTTTCTTTGACTTCCAGTATACAAACGTAAGCGTGAGCAGGATCTTAAGTAGTAACCAATATAAAGAGATCAATTAGTATAAGATATTTACTCTATCCCAAGGCCTGATTTTTTCATCGTTTAATGTGGAGGGAGGTGGTCAATTGCCACCCCATTAAATCTCATGCATATGTTTATGTTATTAGCATATTTTAAATTAATTTCTTTGCTATTTAATTCTTAAACATATTTTCACCATTATATATATATATATTTCATATCATCTTCTTATCGTAGTCGGATTTTATGTAAACAATTTGTTAAAAGAAAACCTTTCTCTTTTATTAATGCCGTTTTAAAAATATAATAAGGTATAATACATATTAAATTAACTTCATTTAAATCACCTTGGTAATAATAAATTTTAACCCAATTTCAGTCGTAAAGTTGCTTTCAGTGTAACGATTCACATAAAGATAAACACAGAAATAACATTATAATAAGAAATAACTGTATTTCATCAATAATTGTTTATTGCAATGCGGTTATAAACCAATCATTCAATTTTGAGTCAATATGGTTACTAATAAATTATCCATACACCGGTGATTAATCAGTGAGTGATTCATTCCAAAAGTTGGCCACACAGATCGTTTAAAATAACGTTTTTTTTTGTGTTTATTATTTTAAATAATTAACGTTTGTAATACTTCAATACTTTTATTTCTTTTTTATTAGTAATAACTAATAAGAATATAACTATATTATCTTATCCATAAATTTCTTTCTGTTGTATGTCTGCCGGTGACGTGTTCTATCTCTTTTTAATTCGTGGCGGAGCGTATTTGTCCATTTCTTTCTATTTTTATCGAAGCGCGTTCCCCGTTCATTTTTCTCCGGTTCAATCAGTCAGTTTGCGCCGGTAGTTGAGGGTGGTAGTGTACTGCGCATGTGCCGTCCGACAGATTGTCAAACGAACGAACGTAAATAAACAAGTGAAAAATTTTGTGCCAAATATTCGTAGTTTATTCCTACGTATTTTTATATACATTTTATTGGGATTGTGAGTAATTGTTTACGGTGATATTGTGCAACGAATTTGTGTGTAAGTTACTTTTTTAAACTTTTTTTTGCATGCGGTCCAGCATGATTCGGTTAGAAAACATGCCGGTTATCCCTGATTTCGGTTCATATTTATTGGAGCTACTTCCTGTCCTTAATTGTAAAGCAAGTTTTGTGTCTCTTTTTTAAATTAATAATGTTGTAAGCATGGGCAAGAGCAAAAAATAATATTTATTTAAAAGTGCAAAAATATGTTTGAAGCCTTATGTCGAAACTACTATTGTTATAAATTATTTCCTAAATTCGCGGCAATTCACGATTTTGAGTACTTGTGTGCTTTTATAACCTTTTATATAATTAATATATCTAATTTTTATTGTCAATGGAATGGAAGAAGTTGAATGGAACCCTTTATAATTATATTCGGAGGGTTGTTTGATAATTTAATTGTTGGGTGAACAAAAAAATATATTCCCACGTATGTAAACCAGGTAGGTACTTATAGTATTCGCGAATAGGATGTTGTTATTTCTAAAGAAATTTGTGTCAACAATGATTTGTGAATTATATTAAAGCAGCTTTGTACCTATCACTTAATTTTTTATAATTTGTTTCATGTTTTTAATACTCTACTCATCATTTTCTTCTTAGCGAAATCTGTAGATATCTAAACTAATATTAAAAAAATCATTAGAAAAAGGTAAGTCATTGATATTTATAGTAAACCTGTTTTATGTATGATAACTTCTTGATAATTAATAACAAAGGGTTTTTAATTAAAAGAGGCTTAATACTTCCAACAAAAAGTGTAGGTATCTATTATTTATACATTTTCAATTCTTTTTTATCAATAATCTCTCAATGCTTGAATTGGAAAAGGTAGACTGATGAGGAAAATTCTATTTATTCCTTCTGGGCTCATTACTGAAATCACATAATATATGTTCGTTGAACCCTTGCCAAAAATAGTGCCAGCTGATCATCTAGCTGCCTATTAACAATGTGTGTGGGCAGGCACTAGTTAACGGTTGCCAGTGTTTAGCGTTTTCTATAAATATATTAATCCAGGTGGAAACTAAAGGGCTGGAACTAAAAACAATCTAGTTATTGTTTTTTGTTGTCGGTGTAGATAAAGACTTGCAGCTGCGGGACAAGACATACAGGCAAAATAACTGTGTAACATTAGATTTTTGATACATTAATTTAGCTATTGTATTAAAATATCTATTACAAAAGATGAGTAATTACAAATTTAAATTCCATACTAAAATAAAATCTAAATTTATTGATTTTTTTTAGTAATTCTGCTCTATATTTAAACTGAGTATTGATAGAAGCTTAAGTTTGTTACTACATATAATTTGACTATATAACAAAGCTAATTTTATCTTAATATTATTAATTTAATTCCTTTGTAGTAACTTTTCTTCAAAATTTGCATTCTTGCTTTCTTTTGCAATTCTTGCTTCATGTTATATTTTTTTTTGTAGTCAAATTACATACAGGCAATTTAAATACTACATTATGATATGGTTTATTATGTTTATGCGACAGCTGTTTGAGATGGGTACAATTTATCTTTTTTATTATAGTATGTATTAAGTTAATGAACAACTTCAATGGCAATCAGCTTAGCAATTTGAATCACACAATAATGTTTTTAATCACAAAAATGGATTCATTTGGAGTTCCCATATCATGTCTGCTGTTTTTTTTCTCTAATAGAATGAATGTTTCACATCTATCCTTATGATTTCATCGCAAGATATCAATTACCTATGTAATCACACAATAAAATTTAGAATAAAAACTCCAATATGTTACTTGAATTATCTTTGAAAAAATCATTCTGGCGCCTTATGCGTGAAATTAGCATACAAATAAATTACTCCCCTCTACATGTAACACGTATCCGTCACGCCATAAGCGTTCAACCTTTCGTAAAGAAATCATAATTAAAGGTTTGCCAGAACAGAACTGTTAAACCAGGTAAACACCTCAGATACTTGTCGCGCCATCTAGATAAGCTAAACAGTGACTTCCTGTAATGTAGGGGGACCATGACTTTCGATTTTTAAAATGTATCTTAACTGAGTCATTTTCATGACCATTGCATAGTTGGTTCGACTATTTTCAGTAGAATGTAGAAACAAATCATTCATAGTTTCTCAACCAGTGCGATGTACTTTATGAAAAACGTTTTGTGTATGTCATTTCAGCTTAATTTAATAAAGCCATTGCCTCATATTTCATTTGCGTTCTCTTAACTTACTTTAAACACTGCTTTAGAAGGTGACAAAATTTTATTTTAGATCTATGCTTAACTAATTTTTGCTTTGTTATTTTTGCTGTATAATCAAGATATATAGGAAATTGCTCAGATCTTGTTTGACTGTGTTTGGTTTGTTTTGCGAATACTTGTTAAGTTATCATTGCTTAGAGAGTCGAGATTCTGTTGCTCTTCTTAATTAGGAGTAAATGTACAAAAAATTTCGTCAGCAGTAATTGGACGGATCTAAGAAAGTTTTATATAGATACACGTTAATAGGGTTCTCCTAATTCGAAGACTTGTATATTATTCGTATCTACATTTCAGCTAGATAATAATTAACAGCAGTAATCTGTACCAGTTATATTCCTATACGAATAATTAAATTGCCTCTTATTTCATAATAATGGCCATTTGCATTTGTCTGTACGATGCATAGTTGTTTAATTTAAAATAGGTACAGGAAAAGAAACAGAAATGATTGAATCAATGTCAATGTAAATTTTTTTTTTATTTTTTATTGTAAGGTTTGTAGATCAATCGAAAGTCGATTATAAGACGAACCAGCTCGAAGGAACTGCTAAATAAATACAGCTTAAAATAAATATTGACGAAAACCATTGGCACGTATAAGTTTTAAATAGTGTTAATTACAGTGAATAGTTTGCATTGCATATATTTGGCAAACAAGCAACTTTTAATCTAGGTACCTACTAACATTGTTCATATAATTAGTAACGTAACTTTATCGCAGACCGTCAAACTTTTTACATGCCAACTTGTAGTTAGTTGGGATTATCCTATTTAAAATTAAAAGCGTGCCGACCGCAGCGAAGTGGCGTTGACTCCGCGGGTCCGTGTTCTCCGGCCTCGACCCCGCGAGACTCAATAACGCTGTATTTTTAGTTTTCATCACATGCGCCTGTGACTCACACTTAAATAGGTGGGAAATAGGTACTTGCGTGTACTTTATTATCTATGGAAGTGCGTAGTAAGCCAATTCCGTGAGTCATTAGGCCGCATTCCGCGGAAATTTATTTTGTTAATACGGTAGTTCAGGGTTTACGTTTCCCTTCGCCTGCACGATTGTATATTCGGATTGGGAACTATTGTACCTTCTATATAGACTAACAAACTTTGGGTATCTATGTGTAAAGTGTTTCGCTTCATAATGTAATAAAAGAGATAAGTTTACTATAATTTTATATGTTTTATGATAAAAGGTATAAACTACAGTTGGATGGTTAGCTAACAAAATATTGGGTATTTTTGAAGACTTGTGGGTTGCCATAACACTTCTAATACTTGTAACTCAGGTAAAAAAGAACTGAATAGTAGGTAGTTTTGTACTTCCCCCAAGGATATTACATGTTCCAAAAACGCTAAACCCGGACATAACAGCGCTCATATTTCGGCTAAACGCAGATAAAAATCAACACTTCAACCCGACGCGTTACGGCTCCGAGGTGCGAAGTGTCAAGGTATTTCTGACCTGTCTGCTTTGTATTTTTTTTATTCATACTTGTTGTATATGAAAATAAAATGAGATATCAAAAGTCATTTGCGTTTTTGCACTAAGAGTCGATGAAAACTCGAGACGATTTGACTCGTCGAGCAGTCGTTTTGGATATTAACGCCGCGGCAAATATTTTTATGGGCCGAGATATTTGTGTCGTCTGGGTCAAGTGGTAGAAATGACATAAGGGACATTAAGTATTACGTGCTTCGATGTTTAATGTGATTTTATTCATTTGCTGAAAACAATACGAAGACACGTCCTTGCGATTTTTTTTACCTTTTTATGTCTACTTTTTTCGCATTGAATCTTGGGTAATATCTGGAAACATTCAAGTACCTACTATGATTTTTGTAACAGTTATTAAAATATACAAGTGTCCTAATTACTGAACAGCGATACTCAGTGAAAACAATAATCTGACTTAAAGAGACAGTAACTGTTCTTCACAACCATTTCCCTAAAACAGTGGCACTGCCACCGTCGAGCCAGCTTTATTATTCACCATTCAAAAGCCACTAAAATGTTTCATTAGAGTAGTTGATTTAAAACTGTGTCATATCCGCATCCGCTACTGGGATTAAAAGTTTTAGTCATTCGTCATATTATAAATATAATATACTTAAATATAAATACACCCAACAGTCACATACATAGTTCTGAATCCACACTAGGATACAAGTCCTGTGTCGTGAGTATCAGAAACTACGAGAGACTTTTCGGTCTCACAAACACCCAGACCCGAAACAAATATTTGTGGATCACACAAACATTTGTCTCGGTGCGGGGATCGAACCCGCAGCCTCTCGTTTCGCAAGCTGGTGTCTAGCCAACTGCGCCACGGGGCTGTCAATATTACTTGGTAATTATTGTTTATATTTGCATCTTTATATCTGTCCTCATATTTTACCTCTTTCATATTATAATCCAAGTAGGTATCGTTCAAGTAAATACAGTGATGTCATCAGTGTCGGCTTGAGCATATTGTCGTTTTAGCAAATACCTCGTTCTTAGAATGAGTTTGTAATGCACGTGTGAAATTATTTCGAGATGTGAGTGATTTTAAGTTAATTTATATTACTTGAATAAGTTTTTTGCAGTGCAATGCGGTTTCTCTGTAATTCGTATTTAACATAATTTAATATTCAGATGGAAAGTTATGCATAATATATATTTTTTAATTAAATAAAGATAGCAGTAATTATGTTATGTTCTTTACGAATAATCAAATGTTTACTGCATTTTTTTATTACTTTCATATTTATTTTAAAAGAGCAATAATTATAGGTACCAAAGGAAGCATAAAATAATGCCTCTATTTTTAGTCTTAATCTGTTTATATATCGTTCCTTAAGTCTAAGATTGTAAAAAAAAAACCAGAAACTCTAGTTAGTCGGTAGAAATTCCAAAAAACTTAGCTGTGGGTCCTTTTGCAGCAAAATAAAATTATTAAAGCATCATTCGAGACGACTGTACCATCGACAACCTAGAGTTATTCGTTAAAACAACACTCGAACCGGCGATGAGTACAAAACGCGTCCTTATTTATATCTTGTTATAATAAAATGGTTTCCATGCTTCGAGGCATGTCAAACACGTTAGAGATCAAACATTTCGTTTCCCATAGTGTATTTGGAAACGCTCCGTGGGAGTGGCAGAGGTGCTAATGATAACAAGGCTGATGGCAGTGTTCGGGGTTTTGTGAATGGAGCCCTGTGGTACAGTTGTAGCGATCTGTTTGATGTACCTACGTGGTTTTATCTTAACTGTGATTGGGATGAGACTGATGCTTGTTTGTATGCCCGGATTTGATGTAAGTGATATAGGTGATTTGAAAGATCCCGTTGACGGATATCGCTGTTGTTGCGGGCATCCGGTTCCAAAAGCAAGCCTTATTAAATAATATAATAAGCTGTATTAAAAATTATTGAATCAATTAAAAAAGTATACTAATGATGCATATTATTTTATTTTATTTTATTATCTTTGGGAAACATACAATACAATTTCTCTTAAAAGACTAAATTTTAAAATAAATACATATATCAAATCAGTTTCCACTTATAAAATAGAACTTACATGCAACGGCAACACTAAAAGCAACTAATTATGAATATTATTTTTTATATTTGTTATCTATCAACGCTTTAAAGGATTAAACGTCCTCTTTTCTTTTTCTTTCTTTTCAGTTAATACTCTTCTAGCCGCTGTCTGTGTCTCTTCTGCATTCCAGGCATAAAAATGTCAATTTATATATTTTAAAATTTTTATCCCATTTTTGGTAGCAAAACAAAGTCAAGATGATCTAATGTTTTAAACTTGATTGTTACTTATACGTCTGCTCTGTTAAGACATAAAAGACTCCGTTGTTGGATTCCATTCGAATGGCGAAAATCTAGGATATCCAACAATTTCTGGCATCCTGCTACAAAAAATACTTTTACGAAATATCTACGTCAAGTGAATTCCAGTAAAATTCCGATACCCCGTGCTAATTAATTGTAACCTATTCTCTGTGTACCTACCGCAATAAATCAACGAGTTTGATTTATTTACGACGTGTCATAAATTTCACACTGCAATGGTTTTAGTTTTTGCACGTTGGCACTAAAATTCTTTTTCCTTCTTTATGGATACAAGTAATGAATTCCAGTTAAGGATTTACTTTATAAATATATAAATGAAATATAAGAATGAGCGAGCAAGTTATAATAGTTTGTCAGCTCACGTGTTTTGTCCCTAAAATCCCATGTCGCCGTGATTTTGTTAAGTGATGAAAGATTGACGTCTCGTTGAACAAAACTATTTAGAGAGGAGTAATTTATCATCAGTTTTCTGTCACTTAACAATAAAAACATACTTGAATAGAGTGAGATGCAGTCATAAGATCTTTAACGAATAGGATGACGAATATTTTCACACAAATTTGGCCGCATGTTGTTATTCCATATTATTAGGTTGAAAAATACCTCTCTCATATTTTACAAACACTTCTAAACAAGTTTATTAGGACAATAAAATTTAAGACTTAGACCGCCTCGTGGTCTCGCGGCACAAGTATGAGCCGTGCGATCTAGAGGTCCTGGGTTCGATTCCCGGGTCGGGCAAAGTGTTATTGGGTTTTCCATTAGGAAATTCTCAGTAGCAGCACGGAGTCTGAATTTGTGCCCGAAAAACGGCAATAGGCTCGCCCCCTATTGCGTGAGACTGGTACACACCTGGCGAAATGTGGGTGAAGAGGTGCGTCTCTGCCTACCCCTTCGGGGGACACAGGCGTGAGGTTATGTATGTATGTAAAATTTAAGGCGACCGCACCGACAAGATTCCCGCCAAAAAAATTTTTCCAGCTGTGTTCCATTTATCCTTGTTTATGTTGCAAAACTCTTCGCAGAATGTAAAATTTGATGCAAGAAACTGAATGGGAAATGTGATAAAGTTGTTTTGATTAAAGTTGAAAGTTTATGAAATATAGATGCTTATAGCGAAATAACTTGACCGGTGTTAAGTATCGTGAAATATGTTGCTGGGTAATTACATATGTTATGATGCCTATTACTAATATAGGTTACTAGCAACCTCTCCCAGTTACTCTTTGGTGCGTTATTTTTTTTTTGCACTTCATGCCTATATTGTAATCTTATTTCCGTCCCCATTTACATAGTATTTTCGCAATCAGCGCCCCATTAAATTCAAGTGAATATACTACATGTTTTGACTAGGAGTAGAGTTTATGATGTTAGGGCTTGTAGAAGCTTTGCCCTAAATGAAATAATTGATCGTGCGTACCATATGGTTTCGTCTAGGCATATGAAAATATTTTTGGTGGGGTTATGCTATTTTATGTATGTTTTATTATTACATACCGAATATATTAACCCATTTAATATAAGTTTTTTTTTATGGTTTATGTTTTATAATGTCCACAAACTACTTGAAAGGTAGCACTCTGATTTGTAAGTTTGTTTTATTAATTCAAGTCTTACGACTGAGCTGAATACGAGTACTGAGCCAAGTCCGTGCATGCAGTACGGTAATATAAAATTGTGCTGGGTACATAAAAGTTTTCACTTTTAATAGAGATGGGTTTTATGCGCGTGGAAAGCGGCGGAAATGCTCCGACGTTTATGCTTTCTGCAGTCTTAGTTCTTTCTATGATTATTAACCTACTTGAGACGGATTGAGTGTTTTTTTATTTTTTTTACTGATTGTGGTGGCCAAGACTGATGAGATTACGTCTTTCTTCGATACATATGTTTTGGTAAGTCAGCATTAGAATGGGGTGTGCAACATTTGATTTTTACTTCTTATTGTAATTTTAGACGAACGAAAATGAAATGCTTGTAATTTTTTATTTCTTTAAGTATCATGTTATAGTCAATCGACTAATCGTCTTTATTTGATTTTAAATTCAAAAACATGCATTCCATTCTATGTTGAACATCTATACTAATATATAAGGCTGAAGAGTTTGTTTGTTTGTTTGTTTGGTTGAACGCGCTAATCTCGGGAACTACTGGTCCGATTTGAAAAAATCTTTCAACGTTAGATAGCCCATTTATTTAGGAAGGCTATATAATCACTAGTGAAATATAACATTTTCAAGAAAGAACCATGATTCCTCTTTTTTAGGTTTCAAGCAATTACATGAAAAGACTATGAAACTTAAACAAGACCTCGTGGAAGCACTTCAATCGCGTTTTATTTCGCACAATAATCGTAAAGCTTTTGTTACCTTTGTTACTGCGTACACATTAACTGCTGACGACAATGTTGTGACCTCACTTGGGGCAAAATTGCATGCGTTAACCCGGCTTTTTATACTACCGCCTGAATTTATAAGTCAAACCACCCGTTCGTTTGGTTAGAGGTTTTGACTAAGAACTTCTGACACAACAATATATCCACAAGTATTTCGCCTACACTGAGCTTAGGCATTAGCTATTTGATTGATGATAAAACTGCAACAAGCACTCTTGAACTACCTTAATCTTTGTCTACAACCAACGGTCATGTCCAACTAATTAACTAATTTCGTTCATTCCAAGAAATTCTCATCACGAACTCTACACTGTATAGGTGTACTGTCGCCCCACACACTTTCCCCTAAGTCCGTAAGAAGATATTTACCTCCGTGTTAATGGAACCTGGCGAAGCTTATTTGAATTCTTTAGTAGTGTAGTGAGCGCGAGTTAATTCCAACGTACAAATTCACCGGCTCTTAAATAACTCCAGCTTTATGTAACGCCTTTGCTAATGCTCCCATGTACATCACTTACATTGTGAGAACGTAAATTAACGAGTAATGAACATTACTGCCGAGATGAGGGCGGATTTGGAAATGTTCGAAGGGGCTATCGGCTGAGTAATTTTTTTTTCATAAATTTCAGCCTTTGCGTAGGATAGAAAAAGTGGTTTAAATAAAGACTAAAAATCAGCGGTGTTTGATGAAAGTGAATTAAATATTATTTATTAAAAATATGTACAATTATTTTGTGTAAAATTATGAATTCAAATGATGAACATCGCCGACCAAACATACGAGAAATAAATGTACCACATCTAATCGTCATACAATTCTCATTGATATACGAGCCATATTTCGTAGCTATTCATAAACTGTGAGATTATGGAATACATACCTATTTGCATAGAAAATTATATAGGATGTATTTATAACGAAATTCTATCATTACAGGCGATGCTCTTAAAACATCTGAGGTTTAAAGTAGTCGTGAATGACATCAATGATATTGTCATGTCCATTTTAAACTAACACTTCGATTGACACGATAGAACTTTATTTTTTGCAGATTAACGCAAGTATTGGAAAAAAATCGATGACGATTTACTTTCATTCTATAAGATCTATTGACTGCCTCGTGGTCTCGCGGTACAAGTATGTGCCGTGCGATCTAGAGGTCCTGGGTTCGATTCCCGGGTCGGGCAAAGTGTTATTGGGTTTTTCCATTAGGAAATTCTCAGTAACAGCACGGAGTCTGGAAATGTGCCCGAAAAACGGCAATAGGCTCGCCCCCTATTACGTGGGACTGATACATACCTGGCGAAATGTG
This sequence comes from Hemaris fuciformis, assembly GCA_907164795.1. Lineage (NCBI taxonomy): Eukaryota > Metazoa > Arthropoda > Insecta > Lepidoptera > Sphingidae > Hemaris > Hemaris fuciformis. Next base: position 10,015,766 of record OU015448.1, read on the forward strand.
GGTGCAGTAATGCACCTCTGCCTACCCCTTCGGGGAATACAGGCGTGAGTTTATGTATGTATGTAAGATCTATTAAAAGGATTTTAAACTCTTTCGTTTTCGACGACGAGTTTTGGTGTTACCCATTACTTTAGTACTACATTAAGGAACGCTCAAATATAAAAATAGTACCATTCTACATTATACTAGTCGACGTCCGATGTACTGGTGTTAAAACCACAAGTTCTGTAAAGTAACAAATGTACAAAGTTGGTTATAGAAATAAAGTGTAATACCGTTTCAAGAGGAAGGAGAATATTATTTGCCGGACGTCGTCCAAACCAAACCTTCTCCCTCAATATCTTTATATTCAATACTTCCTAGCCAAGAAATGTATCTATTGAACGACAATTTACGTAAAAGAAAGTTAGACGGAATATTTCAGAGTTACCAACTTTTACAATTAAGCCCATAATTATATTAAAATAAGCCCCCCGATTACAATCACTGAATGCGTCTGCTCTATATGAGTCACATGTTTATTCCATAACATCTGATGGTTGAAGACGTGTCGTGACCGGTTTGTTCGTGTCGTGAACTTGACAGATCCACGCCATTTGTTAGTCGGATGTGTTCTAATAAAATGGTATGGATTGTAGTAATTAGTTTAATTACGCGCTGACATGTCGTTGTGAAATTGTCGAGTGTTGCGCCAGAGGAAGTAATGGAGTAATGTGTTTTTGTTGTTCCATTTGCTTGATTAGCGTGTGATGGAATATTTTCTTCAATTGTCCGAGGGAAATTTGGGGCCTGCTTTATTAGATAGTGGTTATGGGTTATACGACGCGTAGTCCTGACGTCGAACTGTGAATAAATGGACTTAACACACAGTGATGAAGGCCGCTATGTTAGCATAATCAAATTAATGTTTTTCTAGAAAAGTTAATCCTTGTAAAACAGAAACGAATACGCTGCGCCTGACTCGATTACATGACATGTTATTTGAGAAAAATACAAAAAAGTGTGCCATTCAAATCAAATTTTAAAGATGTTGAGTTTATTTTAATGTTTCCTACAATATTCTAGATCTGATTAGAGCACAAAATAGTTGAATAAGCTAGAAAGGAAGTATCAGCATGCCGAGCGTGCCGAACCTATGATTAGACTATCATTTATTTATTTATTTATTTATTTTACTTCAACATATACGGTTAATACCAATTACACATATCGAAGAACTCTAAAACATCTATATACATAATACAATACTCAAATTACAATATACAAATTAAAATAAAATATATCGCATAAAAACAAACAAAACATAACTATAACAAAACAAAAAACAAACATAAAATCGTAAATAAAACTTAGACTAAGACTATCATGTTTGACGCGGCCGCTTCTATGTAATTCGGGTTACGTGTAATATCAAGACTTTTATAAATGTGTGACAACCCATAGCAGCCCTTCATTTTTGTTTGAAATTTTTATCATTGGTCGTGTGATCGCAGTAGAATGAACATGTGACAGAAGAGAAGCGGCGACATTTGTCCCTATACAAAATACTGTCTATTTGCCTTCTAATCTTATTCAGCTGTGGATTAGTGTAATGGAGGCGTACATAAATATTACATACGACTGTTGCACATAGTCATCGATAGACACGACACAGCAATTAAATGCTCGTACATTGCCGGCCTACTGAGTTATAGGAAGCGTAAATCGAACAAGTTAGCGTCTTCGTTTTATATTATTATTGTATTAAAAACAAATAATTATGCATAAGCATAATATGTTGATAGCATAAGCTATCAACACTTAGGCGCAAGAAAAGTTGCTCTTACGTCTAATATATTCAGTCCTGATTATGTCGGACTTCAAAATAATTTGAAGTATAATTTCAACCAAAACAACTCGCACGAGAGCCCGTTTCGACGCCCAGTCGAAAGTTATTTAAACCAATTACCTCACGTGGCTTTAATCTTTTACTCAGGAAATGGATGATTAACAGGTTTCTTTATCTCCACGAGTGGACAGCCCCGATTCATTCCGTGTAAGTGGCACTAATTTAAAGATGTTTACAAAGTTTGCTCCCTCGCTTTGTTTGTCTTTCAATTGGCCGTGATTTTTCCTTTGTCATTTGTTTTAATACTGGCACGACCAAGTGACAAAACCGTACCTGATACAAAGAACGTTGCTGTCGAAATAGGGTGTCAAGTGCCAAGAAAGTCCTATCTCTGAGTCTCGATACTCTCATGCCAGACTACTTCATATGTTTAAATTTGCTCCAAGAAGTTGGTTAAATGTTCCTACTGATTGGGTGATCGGGTATGGAGATGTACCTAATGCACAAATTATGCATGTCATTCATGCTTTCTCACAAGTTGAAGCAAATCTTGTTTACGTGGATGTTAAGTTGTAAACAATTTGTATGTTTACTCCAATGAGACGTAGATTGCTGATGTGGATAATATCGTGAATGTAAGATAGTTTATAGTTGAATGAAAATGGTAGCGAAAATATGTTTTTCCAGTTGATATGGCTCATTTTAGTTCAGAACTCAATTTCATTTAAGCGTAACACACAGACAGAGTTCATCATCATCAGCCCATATATGTCCCACTGCTGCGCACGGACCTCTACAAATGAGAGGGTTACATTACATTTATAGTAGGTACTGGTATAGATTAGTATAGATTTGGCAATTAGATGTTCTTGTTCTGTATCCTTATTTTTGCTGTTTTTTTTTAAGAGGGTATAAATATATTGAATTCTAAAAAAGCGACTGAAGCGTCTAATACATCGTGTACACATCGCTTTTCGTCTTTTCAAATCTTTCTTGTTCGTTTCAAACGTGGAGAGGCGATTGGTTAATAAAATTATCGGATACTTTTATTTCAAAAATAAGAAAAAAAAATCCGTATGCACGCCAGTGGTTCGTAATTATTTTACAAGAAAAATCATTGGCATTTTTGGCCGATATAAAAAATAATTTTAGCTTTGAAACTTGGTCCGATTTATATGCTCGAGATGACTGGCTATCGAGTTACTTTATTTGAAAGGAGATAAAACGGATATTTATTAAAAACATTAAAACGCATATTGGGGTGAACAGTTTGTTATATAATTAAATTCTTTATATCTTTTAGCGAAGAGGGTTTGAAAATATCTGATCCTACGATTCCTTTGATGCAGCGCATGATATCTTTCCCTGATAATGTTTTTTTTTTGCCATATTACCTATTTTTAATATTGGAAACTAGTCTAATCGCACAACAGATTATCCTTCCATGACTTTTTAACGGGTTTCAACACCTTGAAATTAATAAATTTCTTAATTAAATTTATATTTTTTATGAAGATGTAAGTAAAACTATATCTATGAGGCCCGTTACATTTCACATCCTGCCGCAAGTTTAAGTATAAAATTCACTCACTAGAAAACCGTAAGAGCATTTAATTATTACTGCCCGGCGTAATTGACAGTGTAATCCACGTTGTCATCAGTTTTTTTGCACAATAAATATACCGTTCGCACAGCCCACTTCCTCCACGCGATAATTTCAAGATCAACCGATCGTTGTATGTACGTAAATGAGAAGAAAAAAATGGATCGCTTGGTACATAATGACCCCTTCGTACCGTGGCGGATTTCCTCTTAGTATGTTTATAGGAAACAGAAAGCCGCCTTTATATTCGGCTACCGTTTTTGTAAGAAGCGTGTGCGTGTCGATGATCGCTAAAAATGGTAATGCGTGCTCGGCAATTTTCGTAATTAACAACTTGAAATTATGCAAATGTGATCGAGTTGCCTTTTGCTCCGTGTGCAGACAATTGGCGTATTTCTGACCGCTAAATGTTGGGGCACGTGGAACAGATACTTAGGTTTTATGTTCAAATAACGAGCCCAATACTTGTTCTTCGTCCACCTCACTGGACCCTTGTGGGTTGCTAGTGTCCACTTACTACAAAATTTATTTTGAAGAGTACAGCATGCGCCAAATCAGGGAAAAGGCATTTTACACAATGCATCACTGTTGCATTTGGCGATTAATAAACACGCAAGAAATTGGTCTGTTTAAATATTTGAATCCTCCATCACATTCTTGGTAGTTTAGTATTGGCCAACTGTGTAGTTGCTTTCTTCACAAAAGTAACAGTTAATTTAAATACGCGTGGTTTAAAGCAGTGTATAGTGACCATATATGGACATGAACATTAAGCGCTATGTGACCTTATTCTAATGTCTGTTTATTGTTATTTTTAACTTTTACGAGCCAGCTGTCTTCACGTATAAAATTATTTCACAACGAATTTGTGTATTGTTAACAAAGTTTTGCAAATTACATGTGTATTTTAAAGTGAAGTATAATTTTCAACAAACTTTTCAGACATTAACGTTCTTGTGAGACTTTATGTTTATGAGTTGTTGACATTGCTTCGTGATAATTCTGAATATACTGACGGAAATTACAACTTATTCCCAAGTGGCAGGACACAAAGAACGCATATACGCTTTGTTGTAATTAAAAGGAGTGTTATCATAGTCAGTTATAGCCCACTACATATATATCGCGGTATTTCCTGCCTGACGTCATAGACCGCAGTTTGGGAAAATTTTCTAGCTTTTGGACAGCCAAGACAGTAAAAATGAAAACATTTGTATCAACTAGCAATCAAAATCCATACTTCAATGAAACGAAAATTTTAAAACCGGACTCGTTGCTCCAATTTATTTATAAACTTTCTTGAACGCTATCATTAACCAACCATAATCCAATTTCGAATGCGCCTCCACGGAATTATGTTAAATCAATTCCGATTCTTAAATCATAAGCATCCCAATTTGAGCGGTGTGGTTTTTTATCCAAATAATTACCAACCACGGGTGCTTCGCCTTCTGGCGGGTTAACCGTTCGGTCAAATAACGTCTGATGATGAATGATTACTGAGATTTCGTTTAATGACGCACTCGGACGGCTTCCAACTGACAAGATAAAAAGATCGCCACGAGCGTACCTTGCTTGGATTTTTAGAGTTGTTCAAACTGGCAAAACCTCCAGTAGATACTTTGGATCTTAAATATGAATTTGGATTTCGTCTGTTTCTACATACCTACTTTGCTTTGTTACTACATATTTTGCTTTGTTTCCTTATACGTCTGCAGGTCATTCAACCAAACGTTAATGCGACAGTTTATAAAGGTTTTAATATAGGTTGATTTATCATTTCATTGGTTGTTTTATGCTTACTAAGTTATTCTAAATGTCAATTCCTTTTTAAATATACAAATATAAAACAATATTTTTTTCTGTCCAGACTGCTTATATTGACAATGCCACAAATTATTACTTGTAAAAAAATGTCTTGATGGTAATTTGTAAGGACAGAAAGTGTTTTAGCAACTTGAATATCGACCTATCGCAATGCTTATTACTCTCTTGTGCATTAGGTACTGGTAGAAAGAAGAACTGTTATTAGATAGGTACTCCAAGTTCCACTTATATAAATTGAAAACACTTTATACAATAGTAAAAATTCATTGTACGGAACCCCTTCCGTGCGTTAAAGTCGAACCTCGGGTGTTTTTTTCCACTCCCATTGGTATAGATAGGCTAATGAAATGTGTAATTTCTTATTGATGTAATGATGGATCGTCATATTACTGGGTATTGCTCATTGGCTATGATTTCGGTGGTAGGACTATGAATAATAGGTACATGTGAAGCTGATTTTTGTGCTTTTGTTTTCCTGTAGGTAGCAAACCGTGTAGGAACTTTTCGTTCGCATTCTTATTTGAAGTGCGATGTGAAATTATGTGTAACATTACTGAACCCTTTGCCTTATAATAATAATAAATAAATACACCCAACAGTCACATACATAGTTCTGATCCCACACTAGGGTACAAGTCCTGTGTCGTGGGAATCAGAAACTACGAGAGACTTTTCGGTCTCACAAACACCCAGACCCGAAACAAATATTTGTGGATCACACAAACATTTGTCTCGGTGCGGGGATCGAACCCGCGGCCTCTCGTTTTGCAGTCTGGTGTCTAGCCAACTGCGCCATGGGGCTGTCAAACACACACGAAAGACATTTGTTTAAAAATGTAATCACTAAATTACTGTAATTCTTTATTTTAGGTGATAAATACTATTTAATTTATCGAAATTAGCAAAAAATCAACGCAGAAACATATCAACGCACTTCAGTAACATTTAACATAGAATGAGGAAAAACAAGGCATTACCAGATAGCCATGCTTTAGCAGAATGCAAACCCAATACTATACGCTGTGATAGCTCCATGCCATTTTAAATACAAATGTGTCGAGATTCGAATCATACGGTCCGCGTGCACGTCTGCCAGCCACCAGATCTCGCCAGATACGAGTTTTACATCTCTCGACCTGCCTGTAATCCAAATCTCGTATGCATGTATCTGATTGTAGCTCCGCTTTCTTGAAGTGTTTAAGAAAATGCAAAAGGGGCTTGTGTTATCCTTGGATAGATATTGGGCTGACTGGTAATTCAAGTTTGAGTATCGTGGGAAATTGATTTTTCGGTTTAATTATTATTAAACTAATCCTATTGAAGCCAATAGAGGCAATGTTTAATTTCGATACATCAGTACCTACTGTTGTGATTGCTAATGTTTGCCATCTTATTTAAATAAATAAATAAATACACCCAACAGTCACATACATAGTTCTGACCCCACACTAGGATACAAGTCCTGTGTCGTGAGTATCAGAAACTACGAGAGACTTTTCAGTCTCACAAACACCCAGACCCGAAACAAATATTTGTGGATCACACAAACATTTGTCTCGGTGCGGGGATCGAACCCGCGGCCTCTCGTTTCGCAAGCTGGTGTCTAGCCAACTGCGCCACGGGGCTGTCAAATTTATTTGAACGGTTGACTATTAGTGTGACGATTTAATCAGAAAGTGGCGTTCTTATACCCTAATATCCAATGGCTTTGCATTTCAAAGTTGAACCCTTTTTAGAGTCGGCAAGTTTTGTTGCGGCCGCGGAGTTCATTTAATCAAAATTTCGCTACGTCTGTACACAAACTCAGACAATAACGTTCGGGCCGGGATTTCGAGAGTCCCAAAATAAATTAAAACCAATTTAATATACGCGCTTTTTGCTGTTAAATGAATTTATAACATGAACCCGAGCGCCTAAATCCTGTTTTCCGTTGACCGGCCACTTTGACCGTTGCAACATATTGTAAGGCAAACGATCCATTCATTGTTACTCTTGGTACGCCTTTTGGCGAACCCTTTGAGCGAAACATATCTTTGAGGCTTGTGGTGTAAAGCTTCAATTTCAATTGTCAGCTGTATGACGCTTGAGATGTTTTAGTATTGCAGATCGTACGGGAACGGACGTTAAAAAAAGGGTCACGACGGGAACGCACCTGTCAGTAGTGTTGCCAGTTTTTGATCGCAGCGAATGAATGGCGGGCAGGGACAATGGCTTGTTTAAATTTTGAATTTGGAAAACGCTTTTTTGAAAGAGCGATTCTTGTTACCGTCCATTCAAGTTTCTTACGCGCTTGTTCCTGACACATCAATTTTGCGATGTCGACTATACGCAACGTGTACATATTTTCTGTAGTCAATAGGTTAAGAAATGTATCGGATTGAGTAATTTTTACACTAGTTCTTTTAATAATATTTGAACTTTCATTTTTTATAACGTTCATATTCATGTTTTTCTTTAAGATATTTTTTTTATTAACAACGTACCATATTCTTGCCATTTATTTCGTCTCTATCAGAACATGAGACGAAATAAATTTCAATTTTGAAATTGAATCTGTCTCTATAGAGAAATCTTTTCTTGCACCTGGTGTTCTGTTTCTTGTCTCTCAAATGTATTAAATTTAACATAGATTTAAATCGTGTCTATTCTCACTTAAAATGTTCATAGTGGATACTTTAAAAGCAATTTTGCTATGGAAGATGTAATCAGTCGTAAAATCAAAACTATCTAAAAACGGATGCAGTAATCTTTCATCGCAAATAAAACACCGTTTCGTAGCATCTCTTCATAAAATGGATAGCTTTACGGCCATTAAGCTAATAGACCTCCCATAACAGCGTATCATTCTACACGTTCACTTACATCACAGCTCCATCGAACCTGATAAATAACTCGCCCACGACTCGGATCAAAATCGACCTAAAAAAAGAAAATTAGCACTTATTGTTTACTAATAAGATCTATTTTATCTTCGATGTTCATTAAAATTCAAGATACAGAGAACAATGAACGTAAGTTAAACAATATCTCAATTATGCATTTGAATTTAATTTAAGTATCTATGGCCGCATGAATGAATCTCAAGAGGTAGTGACGTAAGCACAAAAGAATGCCCAAAAAGCAATTGTCTTTGGAACAAAGGCGTACCGTAAATATTTAATTTGTTTTGTTTGTGTTTATCGAAGTAATTTTAAAGGCAATTGTAGTAGTAATAGATAAAGAAATAGCTTAAGAAATTAGGCATAATGAGTTTGTTGAAGTACTAGTAGATTAGTCACAGTCTATTAGATGAGGTGTACAAAAACTGAACTGTCTTTTAATGCTGCTCTAAAAAAAACATGCTTGAAATTGCAAGATACTAACAGCGAAAATAACAAAATTATGAGACTTTGTTTTTATGATAAGTAAAATAAAGATTGTACATTTAATGGTCATTTTCTTAGTAAACGATCATTGTTAATCTAAGAATTCTGTTTTATGAAAAGTATTTAATTTGACTGCCTCGTGGTCTCGCGGTATCGCGGTATGTGCCGTGCGATCTAGAGGTCCTGAGTTCGATTCCCGGGTCGGGCAAAGTGTTATTGGGTTTTTCCATTAGGAAATTCTCAGTAACAGCACGGAGTCTGGAAATGTGCCCGAAAAACGGCAATAGGCTTGCCCCCTATTACGTGGGACTGATACATACCTTGCGAAATGTGGGTGCAGAAATGCACCTCTGCCTACCCCTTCGGGGAATACAGGCGTGAGATTATGTATTTAAATTGAGTGTATCCTTCACTGCGAAGCCAGAATTTCAAATATCACCTGTGTGCACAGGCCCATTCTTGTAGTATTTATTCATTGCTTAACTCTTTACTGCAAATATATCGCTTAGTAAAATAAATCAAGATTTGTAAGATTTAATTATTGTACAGCAGTAATTTATTTTAACTTCTTAATTTTATCTCATGTATTCAGTTTAATTAAACTTTAAAATTCGCCTAACGCGCTCAGGTTTTCAGCTTGAAAAGGTTTTAATGCGTCCTCTTTGTAAGTAATGTGGCTTGAGCGATACAAAAAGCGCTGTTAGTAGAAAATTGAATGACCACACTACTCGTATAGTGGCTTTTTCATTTAAGATAAATTAGACCCTACAAAGTTGTGCACCATTAGCACTGTGAAACATAGGTATATGTTATGCTCTTTTGAATTTGCTTTGTACGAGTATTGTAAATGTGAAGGCGTTTTTTGTCCAAAACCCTTGTTGATGTTTTATTAATCAATCTTTTAATAAAATATTTTTGAAATGACTTGTCATTGTTTATTAATGAAAGGTCATTATTTTTGTAAGTATGTACAAAATTTACATTAAAAAAATAATATTTTACTTGTAATAGTTTTCTCCATTTACTTTCCTATTCCTGTTTATTTTCTTAGCATCTAGCTGTGAGAAATTGTATGGCCCAAAAAAAATTTGTTCGTATGCCAATTTTTCCTTGCCTCTCGACTTATAAATCAAATAGCCTTTTTGGAAAAGGGCAGGCTGATGCGCACTAGCCGTTTTGTTGAAAGAGCTCTCCTGTTCCCAGAACACTAAATGCCAATGTTCTTTATTGACATTTGATGACACATCTTAGACCTGCACTTCTAAGTCAGAATATTGAAATTACTCAAGTGTCGTATAATTGCTGCGTATTGGGTTTTGGCATAGGTACCTAGTATGTATGAAATTAAAAGCATATATTTTTTTAATGATTTTTTTTGCGAATATAACTTTAGACTATGTAGAATAACTTTTGAATTATGGCTGTTAAAATGAGTCGTCTTTCTCATAAACTGTCGTTGGACAATAAATACTTTCACGTAATTTATATTGAATGCTCAAGATTCGCACAAAGACGTTTCTCCCTACTGTAGGATTCGAGCGTCGTTCGCAAGATTTCTATGAATACGATATCAGTTTCCACTTCTCACGTGTTGATTAATTGTTTCTTCCGCTTCATTGGAAATGTCACACGATGCCAAGGCGAAACCGAGTTTTCACTTAGAATAATGATGATGTCATTCAGATCTTTGCGACCGTGTATGAATATATAATTGTTTAAAATTATTCAAATTTAATTATACATTTAGAGGACTTTGTGCGATAATAATATCGCTAATATGTTTGAACTATTAACATTTCCAATATATTATGTAAATATTAAATAAGTTATGTTTTAATTTACATAGCGTTCTTTCAATCCATTTAGTAACACTAGCCAAATATTTTGTTTTATAAAATTTTAATACGATTTCGTTTGAGAGATGACGAGTCAATAAACTACGTTGAGTAAAATTATATCACATACATACATACATAATCTCACGCCTGTATTCCCCGAAAGGGTAGGCAGAGGTGCATTACTGTACCCACATTTCGCCACGTATGTATCAGTCCCACGTAATAGGGGGCGAGGCACCGACTGCCTCGTGGTCTCGCGGTACAAGAATGTGCCGAGCGATCTAGAGGTCCTGGGTTCGATTCCCGGGTCGGGCAAAGTGTTATTGGGTTTTTCCATTAGGAAATTCTCAGTAGCAGCACGGAGTCTGGAATTGTGCCCGAAAAACGGCAATAGGCTCGCCCCCTATTACGTGGAACTGATAGGTAGGTACATACCTGGCGAAATGTGGGTGCAGAAATGCACCTCTGCCTACCCCTTCGGGGAATACAGGCGTGAGTTTATGTGTCTATTGTCATTTCTCGGGCACATTTCCAAACTCCGGGCTGCTACTGAGAATTTCCTAATGGAAAAACCCAATAACACATTGCCCGACCCGGGAATCGAACTCAGGACCTCTAGATCGCTCGGCACATACTAGTGCCGCGAGACCACAAGGCAGTCAAAATTATATAAACAATGCTAATGCTTTGACAGCCCCGTGGCGCAGATGGCTAGACACCAGCTTGCGAAACGAGAGGCCGCGGGTTCGATCCCTGCACCGAGACAAATGTTTGTGTGATCCACAAATATTTGTTTCGGGTCTGGGTGTTTGTGAGACCGAAAAGTCTCTCGTAGTCTCTGATACCCACGACACAGGACTTGTATCCTAGTGTGGGGTTTGAACTATGTATGTATGTGACTGTTGGGTGTATTTATTTATTTATAAGGGTAAATTATAATTTAAAGATCCTCTAGAGTCTAGAAGTTTTAAATATTCAACATTAATTTATAATTACGCAAATTAATTTAGGTATGACCTGCCAGTGTGGGACGCGCGGAGATATTTGCATTAGATATCATAAAAAACATAATTAATTCCCTATACTGATACGGGTCTGACTCATCACTAACCAGTCATCACAACAAAAAGCTAACGTAATAAAAATAAGATATAACCACATCTACTTACCACGGAATGTGGATTGATGTATACGAATTGCTTCCTATTATAAAATGGTTAATTTTATCTTTACCAAACTTTTCGGCTGCGCTTAAAGATTTATTGCGTACATCCGGCGAATGAGCATTCAAAACTTGATCATAATACCTGCCATTAGTGAGATTAATACATATTACTGAGTCGCTAGGTTAATAACATGGATAGAAAGACAGTAATAAGAAATGATCACTGTTCGTGCTAGGTTTTAGCTGGAGCTGTTGTCTGTCGAATTATTAGTTACTGTAGACATACAATGATAAAATGCATTTTTAAATAAAGTAAATTTTCATGGCCAGTCTTTACCAAAGTATGTCAATACATCAAATAGTAATCTTGATGAATGTATTAAGAAAAAAAGTGTGACACTTTCATTAACTGATTAGGATCAAGAAACATCTGTAACGCAGCACCGTCAAACAAGATACAAAAATAAATCGCAAGAAAAATATGGCAATGTTTCTAATAACATTAACATTATTGGAACGAATATATAATCAAACTCGTCAAAATAAATACAAATATAAAAGTCCTGTTTAAATCGTTCCACGTAAATAAAAGCGAGTTTAAAACATCGCCTGGAAACACTCTCGAGATCGCTAAATGGAAGGAGTCTGGATGGGAATTTCAGATTAGGCAAATAAGTACAATCACGATTAAACTCATGGCATCCGAGAGGATTCTTTCTCGAATATCCGCTATAAAATATCCTTTTTAGTCCTATTACTTGTTCGTCCTGTTTTAGGATTTGTTACAAATGAGAAGATTTGGAATTTAATCAGTTTTTTTTAGTATGTAAAGCAAATCCCTTATCGCATTGAAAGATACAAAATCGTTCTGATGCGAATCGTCATCACATCCAAATGTCTTTTTTAACTCAACGGAGCAGTTGTTTTAAACAAAACAGATTTGTCTCTGTCCAAACATATAGATCGAGAAAGGGATGCCACACAAAGAATCTGGAAAGCGTCGAATCTCACCTGTCCATTACCCCTCGGAATAATTTCTGTAATGCGATAAACGATTTACGATAGCGTAGCAAACCGAATCGGAAACAAGGCCGTGTTGTTAGTGGCGTGTTTCGAATAGTGTTAATTACAGAATCATTGCGTCCGTTTTGCCACGGAACCTCTCTGGCGGTCATTAACGGTCTCGCCGTGAAGACGAGGGGATTAGAGACAGCGTGCGCCTGCGCAGTTGCACGCACGGCTAGCTCGCTACAATTGATCCGCTTTTTTCTAATGAACAAAATTTGTCACTGGCTGGTAAAAAATTGGCGTGGGTCGGTAATTGTAGGTTTATATCTGCGCTGTGATATTGTCGGTGAGATCAATGCGTTTATTATGACAGACCGTGGAAATGTAGAATACGTCGTTTTATTTTTATTATCTCAGATGAATTTAATATCGGTCCGTAAGATTCCCATATAATTTATCAGATTATTGATTAATGTATAATGAATTAATTGCTAGCTCCGATAATAAATTAACTGGCAGGCTATTCCTTGTAGAAAGTAGCCTCCCCTCCATAATATATTTCCCTCCATAACATTCCTGACTTAAGATGGCACTTCCGTACTTTATGCTTATTATAGCTTTAACGCTACCCTTTTACCATCATTTATCTGCTAATACGAAAAACAAACTGCACTGATACATAAATAAGTGGATTCTAAAGTACTTTTTTATTATTGGTTTCACTGAAGATATGAAGTTGATTTTTAGGAAACTAACAATAAGTATTTTTATAATACAGGTAAAATATTCGCCCATATCCACCATACACCTTGGTGTGAAAGAGCAATACATTCATCATAAACGTCTTGTGTATGAAAAACTACATTAGTTTATTAGGGATCATAAATCCATAGATCTAATTTAATATATGTTATTATATTTCGACTCACCTGCCTGTTCTTATAACGCGTTGCCTCTAACCAACAGCGCCACGGTGGCCATCAAAAATCTGTCCAAAAACATTTATACGCAATGGATCTCATTCCTCCAAGTTTCTGGTATGGGTAGAAAGCAAGATAAAAGTATTGTTGACGTTTTTGTCTGCGCCGTTCGCTCATGCTCGGTGGCCGGTGGAATGTTCACGCTCCGTGGCGTCTTTCGAAACACTCTGGCCGTGCTTGTGCGAATGTTTTTTTGTGTGGATATGCCTTAACGGATTTCAATCCGCAGCGAATCGCCGTTCCGATCCGGGAGATCTGCGCGATATGTTTTTGTCGTGTCTCTTTGGTATTGTCGTAGTTCATTTGAGTTCATGTTCAGTTTTGTGATTTGACGGTTTGTCAATGCATACTATGTGGTGGATGAAAGTGAGAAATTTTTGAAGTGAATCATCACAGATCGAAATGACTTTTTCAGAAAAATTCTAGAGTTGTTTATTTGGGACACGTACGAATTGAAAATTTACCGTCGTCGCTTTTTTTTATTAAACCGGTTAAATGATTCTTTTTATATTGGAAACAATTTTCATTTTATCTTCGTATCTTTTGTTGAACTTCTTAATAAGAAATAGGGTTGCCAATATCGTTTATAAGTCAACTACAATTCACATGGCCTGCCGTAAACTACTAACATGAATGAAAATTAGCTAAATTCCTATTATAGAGCCACTCTATAGCCCCAACAATAGCTGTGACCAATCGGTTTCGTGGATCTGAAGCAACTTTGAAAAGAACGAATTCGCGATCCCAAGAAGCGGTTGCTGGTATGCCAGGTCGTGATGGCACAGGTGCAGGGACGTTGCTCTCGTCGGCGCTCGTGCTCGCCTCGGCCGCGTTCGGTTGCCTCCGTGACTTTTGAATTAGGAACGAACTTTGATTGGTCGTGATAGTGCTTTTAAGGCCTACAAGTTTAACACTTGTACCTATTATTGTGAAGATATTCGATGTATATATCGATACTTTACCTTTTCATATAAATGCTAAATTCAATCTATATTACTTGTGTGGGAATCCAGTCCATGTTTGCTGATTCCTGTTAAAGGTTGATTTTTACTTTACTCTATAATTATACAATATGACTTCTATGGCCCAGTGATAGCCTAGAAGTGAAACCGCAAGCCTCTGATACAGTACAAGCAACGAAATTAACAATGAATATTTATAATCCATCATATTTTATTAGTTCATTTAAAATTTTATATCTATCTATATCACTTCATACTATTTTCCACTGCTACACTGCCTTCTGCTATTTAAATAATTAGACTTTAGTACACCATGCAGACGTAGTGTGAGTTGGTGAATTTCATATTCCTAACATTTTTTTGCCAGAACTCCAATACTTACAGGTTTCCCCACGATGTTTTCCCTCACCGTTTAAAAGCGTGATAATTCATTTGTTTACATATTGTTATAACTATTTAAGCGATTTTCGAATTTCTCAATACGATACATCGTAGTGGTGATCTTAAAAGGTACAATGAGTCATAGTGAATGGTTAGCATTTGTGCTCAGGTATGTGGGTTACTTACCGTTGGTACTGCGTTGTATATGTCTTCCAAATGAATTATTGATTTGCCTTCACTAGAATTCTCCTTAAATAGCCTTCTAATGTTACCGTATATTAAGCGAATAAATGCAATTGAATTTATTCATGCAGCCGCTTATAATATTTTATGAGTTCTAAGTTTATATCGTCATGTATCTATGCGGAATGACTTTTGATTTTATGATTGTTTGCAAAACAATTGAGTATATTAAAAAAAACTCCCGACAGCCACATAGTTGGTTCTAATACCATAATAAGAAGATATTTCTTGTGTGGCGAGTATCGAAAATAAAGAAATACTTATACAGGGTGTATTCAGACCGTGATCGGAAACTAAGGCAGATAATTGCTGCGGTGATTACAAACACCGTGACATCAAAAAAAAAAAATCGCGACAAAAAAAAATAAAAAAATACGTTTTCCTTACAACCACATCCATTTAATATTTATGATTGTTTGGAAATCGTCAATCGTCACCGTCGCTATTACCTGCCTTAGTTTCTGATCACGGTCTGAATACCTGTATATGCCACAAACAAAAATTACGAAGTAATTCGGAGCGACTTTCAAACCCGTGGCTTTTAGTTAATGTTTTCATCCGCCATACTAGAATGTATTTTATCATAGCTATTAGTTGCGAAACCCTGCACTACATGCACCGAGTGAGTGGTCAAAAATGTTACATTATGGCAACTCTTACAGTATCAAGTAGAACAAATAACATGCTAGATTACTAGTGAAATTACTATAGGCGGTGTTATAATAGACATTTTCCAAAGAAATCAATTTTGATCGAAAACTTCATTAATAATATTTTTTTATTTAGCATACAATTGAAAGTTATTATTGTATTTTTGCAACAATTTGTTTATTATAATGTAAATTGAGCAATGCCTTTTATTATTGTAACTCGGTAAGTTGACCACACCGGCTTGATGGTTAATGATTGTAATAAAATATTTTTTTTTCATTTTTATTTTTAATAACATATACAAATTGCAACACCATTCACATTTTTAAATCTAATTGTAAAAGTTTTGTACCACTTTTTAAACAATAAATTATAATTGTTTTGATTGACGAGTAGTAAATGTATTTACTATCAGACCCAGAGCAGTATATTTTACAACATGCTGTGTATCCTTAATGTAGATAGAAAACATATTGTTGTTGCCATTTACTTGTTCACTTTCACAAGTAAATTCTCAATGTCATTGAGTTGCGGAAACTGTTTATTTTGTCATTACTATGTTAAAGACGTCGTTTAGTGGGCGACTTGCATTGATGCTTTTTATTTTTCCATATTCGTGTGCGTTGCTTGGAAAAGCATTTCTTCAATATGGCAAGATGTCGTTGAATGATGAGAATTATCGTTTCTCTCTAAACGATATTTGAACTGCTATGGATTTTCTATTAGATGCAATATAACCACTTCCAAATGTCGGGTTATTAAATCGTGAAGAATGTAATAATAAAAGACGGGACTAACTTAAGATAGTTCAGCTTGCTGCTTTACTTAGTTTCTGAGATGAAACATGAGAAATAAAATAAAACATGAATAGTCTCAAGTTTGAACTGTTAATGTTTTATAACATTGCACAATATTTCGTTGTCAAACAGACACAGATAATGTCACTAAAGATTCCAGTAGTTTCTAGCAAATAATTTCTGAAAGATTTACTAAAGGGAACTGGTATTTATGCCACTTAAATACTCCGTTTTAAATATTTAGTATAATATTTTAAAGTAAAGATGTAAATCTATAAACAAATACGATTTGATTTTACGAGTATTCTTTTGAAAAAATCATAATCATAATCAGCCCAAATACGTCCCACTGCTGGGCACGGGCCTCCTCTACAACTGAGAGGGTTTAGGCCTTAGTCCACCACGCTGGCCTAGTGCGGGTTGGCGGACTACACACCTAAGATCTTTTAGGTGTGCAGGTTTTATCTCGATGTTTTCCTTCACCGTTAAAGCAAGTGATAATTCATTGTGAATACACACATAACTTCGAAAAGTCAGAGGTGTGTGCCTGGGGTTTGAACCTGCGACCGCCGAAATTCTCGACCGCGCGCCTAAACCTCGAGGCCATCACTGCAAATCTTTTACTTTGAAAAAATAACTTATAATAATTATGTGAAATTTTGAGCAAGATCACAACATGTGACCTTATTCTGGACGTCTATTTCAGCTGTTTACTACTTCGAACAAGAGATCATTTTAATTATAGCCACAAACAATATTTATCTCATTATTATCTGTCTCTCAAGCCACCGACCTTCAACATATCTACAAATGGCATTGTTTTAATTGTTTCTCACATGTGCAGTGTTCTCTTGTATAATTACTTATTGTTGATTGTTAATGTGGAAGTTTTAGTTATAGTTCCTATGCTATGTTTAAGTAATGCTATATATATATTAGTATTTTCATGTGTCTTTGTATCGCGTTCGGAATCAGCCTTAGAACATTCAGATTCGAAGAAGCCATGATGATGGTTCGTATAATTGTGATGATCGTAGTCCTTTTCTCTATTCGATTTTATATTAGAACCGCTCTGCAGTTATCAAATGTCGGTAGTTATAGTCACTATGTTATATAAGTAATTTTTTATCGAGTTTGCAGCTGTTGAACTTCACAAACTATGGTTAGAAACCATCTTTTATTTCATCATTAGAAACTATTTTTAATGTCTGCTACTGCCGATACAATCCACAAATAAAAACTTTCATCATGTATGAAAGATGCAAGGGATGTAGGTGATAAGTATTGTCTTCTAAGCTGTTGTCTACTAAGCTTTAACTGTAACTTTAAGCTAGTTTATGCTCTACAATCTACATCGTTTTTATGAATAATTATAATATGAAGTCATTAACAGGTTTTGCGATGCGTCTTTTTTTATAATTCGAAATAAGAACACTGATACTAAAAATACTTACAGCCAGTTGTAATTGAAATAAAGTTTACAGATATTAAAAATTCCGAAACAATTATGCACACACAACCTACTTTCTAGTCATTGCATGTGACCGCTTTTTTGTTTCGTGAATGTTTTGTTCACAAATTCGAGATATTAATACGGCTTTCAGAACTACGTGCAAACTGCACGTAATGCTAAATTCTTTAGCAATTTCTAGAGCACGTTGTGGCGAAATAGCGTAAAACTTTTGCATACTGAAATCTTTGTTGTAAAGAGTTTGAAGTTGTGTGGTGGAGATGAGAATATTCCGAATATTTATATGTCAAATTTATAATAGAGTATTAAAATACCTGTCTACTACGTACAAAGTTTCATGTACCAAATACCTAATTAACGTCACGTATTCAAAGATTTGAGTAAATTCATAAACCCAGACAGTTACGCCCAAGTACAGTTTCATAAAAATGATGTTTTTTAAAGAAAATAAAAATATATATTGTATTATTTTTTAATTAACCATATCGTACGGCGTCAACAAAACAAACAATATCTCACACTGTCTCGTCAAATGGAAGTTTACGATTACACCCGTTAAAAATCTACAATCGATTACGCCTATTATACAAATCCGCAGTTCGAATTAAAAATTAGCTTCGTTCATAAAAACCGTGAGAATATTTTTCCCATACGTATTGATGTATTTATTCTATGACATGTACATGTTTGTTAGTGATGTGGGTAGGTGACAAGTTTGAGAAAACAAAAGCAAAATATTAACTGTGTTATCGAATCGATAGTTTCTGTATCAAAGAGTAGACCTAATTCTGTGTTTAATTTGATTCTACTTTTTTAATATATGATCACGTTTGTGTCACTGAGGAACCAACATGAGTTTTTGCGTATTCAGTATAATATTTTCATCATCTACACATAATCTTCTTCAAAATCGTATCAAACGAAATTCTTCGTTGTAGCCATGGTTATAGCCTTCTGATGTAACGTTGGGCGGTCGTAAATTCCAATAGGCAATCAGTGAACAAGACAGTCTGTGAAACGAAGGCCGTGTTTTGAGACAAAAATTGGTCCGAATTATCTGTACAAATGTCCTTCGTTGATTGGCAGGGGATGTTATTGACAAGTATAGAATCCTGTTGAATATTGTGTTGTTTGTGAGCCCACGTTTGTAGAAGTCGAAAACATTCTGTCGATGACATAATAATTTGAAACGTGTAATTCTCAGTTTAATAAAAAATATTGTACACAACAGTTAAATTAGATGACTCGAATGCTAGAATTGATGGCGTCCATCACTAATGTTAGTTCGCTCTCACGCGATTTTGCGAGAAGTACAAAATTTGTTGTCAATAGAGTGAAAACGGTGAAGGATAAGGTGCATGGCTGAGTATTCTTAGTAAGGAATTTATTGAGTATTTAAAGATAAACAAATAGGCTAGCATTGTCTCCACTTTCTTAACAGTAGAGTGAAGAAGTGTATTATGTATATTGTATAGAATAGATTGGTACGATTGGTACTGGTGATTTTTCCTTCATGTTGTGGCGTAAAAAGACAGATCATTTATGAAGAAATCTTTAGTTAGCGTTTCTGTTAAGCAGCTTGACAGTAGCAGATATTTATGAATAGAATCCTTTCTCTAGCTTTTCCTAACCATCTTCACCTCAAAGTCTGCCTTTTCTAATAAATCATCACGCGATTTCAAGTTTCCACGCTCTTAGAGACGCATGTATTGTGACGTCATAGCGATTCTTGTCAACCGCCGCTAATAACAGCAATTATCCGAGCGAAGCCTGTGAACTTGAATGTTAATTAGCCATTGAAACTTGCGCAAACCCGTTATACAGGTAGCAATTATATCACAAAAAATAATACAACGCAACAAAACCATGTGGCGGATAAAAGCTACTAACAACGTTCGTGCGATTAAAGAAATTAGATTTTAGTACAAGCTGCCGCGGGTTTGTTTCTTATAATTGTAATTCTATTTAAATTGCCCACGTCCGTTCTGCTTTAGTTTTGGCATTGGTCGCTTGAGTTTATTGAACTTGCGAATTGAAATTGTATTAGTTTTTTAACACGTGTATTTGAAAAGGCATTGCTAGAAGAAAACCTTTTTGAAACGCTTTTTATGAAAGGCTTTGTGTGTGATTGTATATTGGTCGTTCCCTGGAAAGGCTGACAAGAGCCACGGTACTGTAGAATTTGACGAACCCCCCCTTTTTTTTCTTTTACCACAGGGAAAATCGGGCAAACGGGTATGCCGGATTTCTACCGGCTAAAAACCCCATGGTATCCACCATCAGCACAACAAAGGAACTCTGGGATCTCGATTGGAACTCACCAGAATCCCTTAAGTCCGTTGCTTTGAAACTCTAGTTGGGGCAGAATTATTAAAAATCCTAGCCTAAATTGATGGCCACCAGCTCTCCTTTTGCTGTTCTGTCATTTACTTTGGTATGCGGCGGTAAAGCTCCCTTAAGTTTCAGCCACTCGCATAGCAAGGTGACAGTATCCAGTCTATCACCGGGGAGACACGGTATCTTTGTTCTGTTACCGGAGTCTCATTCTCCGTTGACGATCCCCTTGTAGTGGTTGTGTTAGCATTTTTTTTTTTTTTTTTTTTTTTTAAACTGGCGCGGCAAAGTGACTCCACTGTACCTGATGGTAAGCACAGTGGAGTCCAAAAAATTAATACCGACCAGCGAGAAACGAAGGTCACCCGCTGGTCGACACAATCATGCCGGCCTGCACAAATGCTTCTTCACGCTTCGCTTAAAGGATCCAGGATCATAGGAAGGAGGGAACACGTGAGCCGGCAAACTATTCCACAGCTTGATGGTGCGGCAAAGGTAAGAGTTGGCGAACTTTTTGGTTCGAGCCGCGGATGTTGTGACCACAAAGCTGTGGCATTCCGCTAATTTATATATTTTATCAGACAAAACAGAATAAGTAATATGTTAGACAGTAAAGAGTACAACATAAATCAATACCGTTTGGATAACTACATGTTAAGCCATATCCCAGCAACAGGTTGTGCCAATAAAAATTGTCAACCCGTGATCTATTATTAAGGTCCTTGAAGAAGGCTGCGGATTTATTGGCTTGTATCGGATTCTCAAGACAGTTATGGCATAGGAGGGAGACAGTGGCTTGTTAACGTTCAACGTTGCGTGATTACTGTCTAGCTTACAAGATTTACTAAATGAAGGTCATAAAAGCCTTTTATAGGTTAGAAAACATTCTATAATTGATGATAATGATGAGTACTCTTTGCTTATTTATTGTGTACCTGACATTTTTTTATAGTAGTGATTCTATCGTCAGGATTGTAATGATTCTATATTTTTACATAGTGTATGGCAATTAATGTCCGCAAACTGGCACTAAGGCAGCGTAGTGGATTAAGCCCTCTCAGTTGTAGAGGAGGCCCGTGCCAGCAGTGGGACGTATATGGGCTGATGATGATGATGGCAATTGATGACCATCATAATTGTGCCCCTCAAATATTATATTAACATTTCTTAGAAACAAAAAAAAATGCACAAAAATCATAAAAAAAATATAACTTACAATAAAGCCGAATTCACTCCAATTTCTGAACCGTAAGAAATGCCGAGGAATAATAAAAGAATTTCCGCGGCCGGCTTCATGAAACATGTACGCTAAAGCCCCTCTCAGCGTAATAAGGCATTTTTATATCCGCTAGAACAATGTGTATTCTGACCACGTATGCCATTAGAAGCACGCGCCCCCAGTTACAAGATAAGCAAAAACATTGCTATCAATCTTAGGAATTGTGCGGTGTTGCATAGCGAATGCAAGGGTCACGGATGGATGGCTTTTCAAACGATCTTGAGAAATACATGTGAGTGACCACTACTTCCCGATGAATTATCGAAGGTTTTTATGAGGTTCTGTGAATTTACATCTCTACGAGTAAGATTTTTAAATATTCCTTTGTAAAATCTACCAGTCTGCACGAGGACTTTTTCGGTTCTAGTGTATTATAGATCTTTGATGCATCGTCGTCTATTAAAGAAGTGTTCTTCACTAGCAGTGAGAGCCTTCAACGGGCGCAGTTTTTTACAATTAAGTGGATAGGAAACACTTTCCTACAAATTAGTTTAGTGGTTTAGGCGTGAAAGCGTAATAAACAGGGTCTTTTGCATTTTAATATTAGTATATATTTGTTTTATTTTATATGGTCCGGATGAATAAGGTCGAATATATAATAGAAAAAAAGGATTTATTAATGTGCAATAACTATTTATTTTTATTTATTTATGCTTTTTATACATTAAGTATAGAGGCGGACTTAATGCCAAAGGCATTCTCTAACAGTCAACCTCTGGGTGATGCAGAGATAAAAAAGGTAGGTGCATAAATAGTTAAATGGTTAAATAAATACATATAAATAGAATAACTAACATATATACACAGATAAATAAATAATTATAAAACTATGACCGCAATTAAGCAACGTTAGGGGCGGTTAGGGCTCTGTACAACCGCATAATAGCAAAAAGTTTGGTCTTCGTGCCTCAGCGAACATGGTAGCCGTTGGTCCTAATTGATATCAAGAAGTAATATAACTAGTATTACGGTTAAATTGCTGATGAATATACTCGGCCTCTGTAAAACACAATGACTAAAAGACTCGTGATATTTTTTTCAAGTTTACGTAAACTTGCTAATACAGCAATTTTCCTTTAGCTAACCCAGCTCATTCTTATTAATAAATACTGAATAATTACTATATTACCTAATTTAATTAGACCGTCTAGACAGCAAATATTTCGAATTATCAACGCAGTTAATATTAACGTTGTTCAGAAATACTTGGCTAGGTCAACTTACCCCGAATAACCTGTCAACCGCTGGAATTTCGAATATTGATCAACCAATGTCCAAACTTAATGTAATAATTCAATAAGACTATGGAACATGTTTTATGACCTTTACGCTTTAGACGAGGGTTTCTCAAAGTGGGGTTTTCTTCAACAATTTTATTATTTTAATTGGGGAGGGGGGTGTTTAATTAGTTACTTAAGACTTAAGGGGTTCGCTGTCAACTGGTAACTTGAACAGGGGTTCGCTGTCACCTGGAAACTTGAACAGGGGTTCGTGAAACCAAAAGTTTGAGAAACCCTGCCTTAGACGAAGTGGACGATAAAATGGAGACCCTTACATCTGTTTGTTTTAATGTTTTTAGACTAATTTCAATTGCAATAGTGTTGTGGATCAAAAAAGGAGCTGATTTATTCTAATAGATTTATTTTGGGTTATATTGTAGAATGACCAGGGGTGTCTAGTATTGAACTCCCAAAAAAATATGACATGTATAGTACATACTGTATCCATGAACAACATAGCCATAACTACAAGACTACACGATTTTGACTAAATAATGAGATACATTTCACAACTAGCCACACACTCGCAAGATAAGTTTAATATCCATATGTTCATTTACACTAATGCCTGAAAGATAAAAACACATACACATACATACATAAACTCACGCCTGTATTCCCCAAAGGGGTAGGCAGAGGTGCATTTCTGCACCCACATTTCGCCATGTATGTATCAGTCCCACGTAATAGGGGGCGAGCCTATTGCCGTTTTTCGGGCACAATTCCAGACTCCGTGCTGCTACTGAGAATTTCCTAATGGAAAAACCCAATAACACTTTGCCCGACCCGGGAATCGAACCCAGGACCTCTAGATCGCTCGGCACATACTTGTACCGCGAGACCACGAGGCAGTCAGATAAAAACAAACATTTGAATTAACAAGTGTTGCCCTTTTTCATTAAATAGCCACTTATCTGATAGATCCCACGAAATTAACATGACATATTGTTTCTACGGCTCCGTTTTGTATTAGAATATCAGGTATTAAGCTTCCCACAATTAATGAATATGCAAATTGGAAGCCAATCAGTGGCGCAATTACCTATTTATCGATTCCATGTAGTGGCGGGAAATTAGAATTTGTCGAAGATTGCTTTTAGATTGGCCTCTTAGGCATATTTGAAATTAATAAAAAATGCTTGTAATAAGTACTTTGACTGCTTCATAGGCTGTTGATATTTTATAATTGTTTTAAAGTAATTTTGTTCATTTTAATCATTAACGCCAGGTGTGTTGGATATTAAATTAAATTTGCTTATTTGTATGTAGCAAAGCAGCAGTTGTAGTATACAGACTGTTGTATTAATGACCAGTTTCATTTATGTGGCACAACTTATTTGCAGAAAATTCAAGAAAAAACGTAAAGCAAACTGCCTGTTGATTGTAATGATTAAGAAGGCTAGACAATGAACTACAATCTATTCTCTTCTCTCCCGATTCGGAGTCTTTGTACCCTTTGTATTCATAAGATATATTTTTTACATATTCTCATATGGTTATAGACTGCCTCGTGGTCTCGCGGTACAAATATGTGCCGTGCGATCTAGAGGTCCTGGGTTCGATTCCCGGGTCGGGCAAAGTGTTATTGGGTTATTCCATTAGGAAATTCTCGGTAACAGCACGGAGTCTGGAAATGTGCCCGAAAAACGGCAATAGGCTCGCCCCTTATTACGTGGGACTGATACATACTTGGCGAAATGTGGGTGCAGAAATGCACCTCTGCCTACCCCTTCGGGGAATACAGGCGTGAGTTTATGTATGTATGTATGTCTCATATGGTTATTTATAAGTCATGCGTAAAAGTACTTTCTTTAAAGTAATTAGTATCGTTTATGTAGATACCTGATAAATTCGTCACCCGCTGCTAATTTAGGTAAAGAGGCAACAGTGTCAAAATGTTCAATCCATCTGGTGTGTAAAAAACTAGCTTAATTAACCGTGCCATTGACCTTTGCATATTATGCGAATCGTTCAAACATAACATATTGGCGACACGTTTCGTGATTTTTAGAACTGACACTTCAGGTGTAATTTAGCACGTTAACTGCCACGCTATATTTTCAAAAAACGTAAAAAAATGTTATTGGTTTTATTTAACTTAAACATGTTTTTAATGCCTAAAATACACATACATCATATTTATTTACTTATAATACATTATATACAGCCTATTTACACTTGTAGGACATATAGCCCTACAAGGCCTGAATGTAATAATTTATCACATTACGCCGCGCGGGTCATTTTGTCGGACATACTACATTGATAGTTAACGCCCTTGTACTATTTAAGCAAGTTACTAGAAAGAAGATGTCTATAGTGGATTTTAGGGCGGCCATCGTAAATTACTTATTATTTGGGAATAAAGAAAACGAGCTTCCTACAACTGGCACACCCAGACCAATAAGAGCAAAACATCGCCTTATATCTAAGGAAGGGATAGCCAAGAATGTTCGAAGAAATTGCCAGCATTGTTACAAAAACAATGTTAATACGATGGGTAGATTACAGGCAAGAAATAAAACAAAAAAGGTTGTCACTTTCTGTCCTGTTTGTCCATCACAGCCACATCTCTGTCTTAGCTGCTATAATATATCGCATCGCTAATTTTAATAGCAACAGTTTATATTAGTATTTTTCTTTTGTATTTCAATATATGTGACATTTTTATGTATAAACTACATGTAATGTTACTATTTGACTGATTTCTTTGATTAAACAACAATTACAATTTTACTTTGATATTTTTATTTTCACTTCTACCTTATTCATTGTGAATACAAAGGTAACAATAAACAAAAGTTATGTTGACACAGTGATTTTTGTGCTCTACGGGGCCTCGCGGGTCACTCTAGATAGCCGAAAGAGTAATAAACATCGCCGACAGGCACCAACGAGACGTCGAAGTTGGGTACGTGTTGTCGGTCACATGGTCCGACAAGGCCTGAATGGAACAATATGTGTCGGCCACATAGTCCGACATGGCAGTTAACGTGTTAAATATTTTTTGTTGTTTTATTTCCTCTTTTTATCGGTCCATGTAAGATTTACTAATTACTATGCACGGAGCCTTATCTTCGATTCAGTCCTAAAGTGCAAAGATTAAGCCTTTTTCTTTCGATAGACTTAAAATATTATACCTTCTTGATTATGAAGACTTTCAGTCATGTAAGTTTTCCTCTAGATAAAATAGCGTCAATATGATTGTTTACATTCTTAATTCCATTTATGTCTTATCAGTCTTAGATGATTAAGTTAAAGATATGCAGGAAATTGCAAAAAAATGTCATTAACATTCAGAGAGATGTTAATCCCTAGAAGCGTTGAAATTTCTTGTCCATAGCTTCTATTACTTTATTAGAAAAGGAAATGGCCTTGTAAGTAATGGGTTGTCACCTAGACGTATCTCAGACTGGATCGCATAATAAAATCTAGATTTTCCATATCCATTGCTAATAGCGGTCATCGCAGCATCTTTTTATACACCATTCACAACGGAAGCTGTGGGTGTTTTCTTATCACGTCACACGGGTGTAAAAGCAATAGCATTCAATGAAAGTTGTATTTTAATGTTTTTAAATCTGGTTTTAATTCATTGATCAGTTCTAGGTATTGCGGTTTCCGGGAATTCTGTGTAGGTATATTTAATAACATGAGGAATCACTGCTCTGCCAGAATTAGTGTTTTGTCGAACGAGTTTGAAATGTTGTTTTAGTCGAGAATGGAATATTGCACCACGTCCTTCTTACAAATAAATTGATTTTGATCACTGATCAAAACTGGTACGATAAATATTCGAAAGCATCGGAAACAGCGTCTGATTCGCGATACCGTCGTAAAAATTAACTCTCGGATCCGTATTGAGTGGATGTGCAACAACCAACAATACGGTTCGTCGATCTCGAGCCAGCTCGTTAGCTACCACTTTTACATTATACAAAAAGTTTTTTCCGCACACCCCGATGTGAGCCGTGAGGTTCCCAGGATTAGCTCAGCCCGCCTATGCCTCGTTTGTCTAAGCGCGTTTTAAAAAACAGAATGGATTTTAGTGCATTCTCCTATAAAAGGTTAAGTGACCTTGCGTAGCTTTATACGGCCGCTTTGATTTTGGTTGCTTCTGGTTTATTTTGAGTTTGCGTGACGACGTTTTTCTAGTAACTGTTGCTAGGCGCACCTTGTATGGACTTCGTTGCTTTTGTTCTTACAAGTTTCGGTACAAAAAAATATTTATTTAAAATTAACTATAGGAATATAACATTTAGCTCATTTTTTCTTAATTCATTATATTATTTTATTTATTTATTTATTTATTTATGCTTTTTATACATAATAGCGTATAAAGGCGGACTTAATGCCTAAGGCATTATCTACCAGTCAACCTTAAGGTGGTGCAGAGATACATGGTAGGTGCATAAATATTGTTGATACAGAATATATACTCTTATATATATATAAATATATAAACAATAAACATAAATAGTATATTTGTAAAACCTACATATATTATTAACGGTGCTAAAAAAAAATTCACTATTTTGTAACAGTGATCGTAACTGTGTCAAATCAAAACATTCACACGGGCGTGAGAACTGAAAATTAATGCATAACTTGTTTAATCGGAATTACTATGCATATCGATAAAAATTGGATCGACACTCATCGGTTCAAGTAGATCGAGTTTTTCCGTCGAAATGCTCTTTCATTTTGTACATAACGAGTGTCCAACGGTCTGACTTCCTCCCAATAAGTGGATAATGATGTCTTGTTTCGTACCGCGACCGCAATTGCCATAGTTTTTTGTTGTTGATAGTCTCTCTGTCGTGATTACTCGAAAAAATAGGCGAATCAGTGACGCCAATGGAGCCTTTGTTACGATTGATTTGAATTGTGTATTGGCTTTTGTGCGACTCTGTGAGATAGATTTCTGTGTAGTTTTTACCAACAGACATATTTTGTTCGATTATAGAACAAGTGAGTTTTTTGATAGGTCAACTTTGATGGAATTTGGCTATCTGCTTGTAGTTATCAATTCGAAATTGGAATCTGAAGTATGTTTGTATATTTTTTGGAGTGACCTTACTGTATTGTATGGACATAGGCTTTTTACAACGCGAAACTAAGCTCTTAGGAGATGAAAAGAACTTATACTTTGATTGCCGAACTGTTGCTAATATATTATTTAAAATAAATTATTTGGGCATGAGCATATACATAAATTGATGTAAGTTGGGTGAAAGGGCACAACATTCATCCTAATTTCATATATTTTCGTTCAGTGAACAATTTAATGTACGTTTGCGAGTTGTCGCCCATGTAAACAGCTTACATGATTTATTCAGAGATTTGCTCGTAAATTCAGAGCGCTATCCGACTTGCCCCAGGGAACAGATGGCGGGCTACACTTTTTTGCA
Source organism: Hemaris fuciformis (assembly GCA_907164795.1). Classification (NCBI taxonomy): domain Eukaryota; kingdom Metazoa; phylum Arthropoda; class Insecta; order Lepidoptera; family Sphingidae; genus Hemaris; species Hemaris fuciformis. The sequence goes on from OU015448.1 coordinate 10,044,189, forward strand.
CGGACTTAATTTCTCACGTTTCTTTTTTGTATTTTATTCTTTTCAATTCGGTGTTTATCTCACCTACGTGGAGAATGAGATTTTTGCGAGATATCTATTTGAGAGCAAATGTTTGATCAAAACAATTGCGTTATGCATCAATTAAAAAAAGTTATTGATAAATCGTTAATCAAATTGTTGCACTTCCGATAAAACAGCGACAAGTCAAGCACACAGTTTTCGATATAAGGGGTATTAAAAAATGTGGAAGTAGCGAGCAAATTTCCTAGGTGTTTGCTAATAAACACCTAATTGGGCAATTTTGTGAATAGCCCCGTCTTTATGAGACTATTGACTCATTCGGATGATGGCGCCAAACTGTGACTAGTATGTTAATCAGACGGTCGCCGCTACCACTGACTCTCGACAATTACAGAGCCAGATCATAAAACAAGTTTTTCACGGCACTTGTTGTGTGAGGCGAGTTTTTTTCCGGTTCGTGGTAGCGGCCACGCCGGAAATGTTACCTGTTTATTGACTGCATCCTTGTGCTACAACTTTTTTGTGTACCTTATATTATTTGAACAATGTGGATGTAATTAAAGCTTTCGTGTCGGAAGATTTGTTGTTTTAACGATTAAAATTTATCTCTATTGTTTCAGATCTTCATAAGTGATGAGCGGACAATAAATCAAACGAAATGCATTTACAAGTAGCTTTAACGTTGAGTATAATTTTATTATGCGACGCCAAACTGCCGAGATTCAAACAGCACACCGTAACCAATGGCCTGTCAAATACCAAACAGAATGCACAAGCGATGCGGATACTCCAAGCGGAGACGAAAAACGAGAAGACTAGTCGCATCGTCGGCGAATACAAAACGAGACATCGGCGAGAAGTTTTCGATTCGAAATCGTACGAATCGAGTTTGATATGGGCCCATTCTGAAAGGTTGGACGACAACGGCGACGTGTTGTTGCGATGGGTGAACTCCGATACGAGTATAACGTTCAGATTGGAGGCGAGAACCCGTGGTTACGTCGGTCTGGGCTTTAATTCCGCGCGAAACATGAGAGGCGCTGATTTGGTGGTCGCCTGGGTAGACGACAGAAACGGCAACGCCCAAATTCTGGTGAGTTTCATCGTGTTTTTAACATCTGTCGCGCCGTTCACACGGTGTTTTGTGTCTATGGCTTGAATTCGATTACGTAAATATTATTATCATACATCTCACATTTATTTTTTAAATAATTACATATGAATACTGATGTTGCTGAGGAATATGTATGTTCAAAGATTAAGTCATGTGAAAACTTTTAATGTAACTATTTATTCTGTACATATTTGAATGCCCATTTAGTACTTTGATGGATTAATAGCAAGATTACTAAATTTATATTTATGGAATTAAAATCACATTAACAATTCATGTGTTGTCCTTTTTCGGTAGTAGAATATTTATTAAAAATATATAAGAAAGATCCCCGATAAAATTAACAGTAAAAAATGTTTTTTTTATGAATTTAAAAATATGAATGTGTTTTTATATATATTTTAACAGGTAAAAGATTTGTTATCTCTTCCGTGGCGCATAATTAATTTAAATCGCAGTTCTTTCAACTCCATTTTTTTTGTATTTATTTTTCTCACGGTTTCACCTTTTAAAGGCAAATTAGTGTTGTCTTTAAGGAAACGAATTTTAGACAAGAAGTTGGGGATTGTTTGCGCTCCTTTTTTGCATTAATTATGCTAATTATTCAAAAGATTTTAAAACATTATTCTATTAGACGCTATTTATTTAATTTTAACAATGAGATTATGTTAATTTTTGCTCGTTTTTATTTCCGCTGATTTACATTATTTAACTATCAAAAGATCAACTACCCTAGCCAGGGTAACATTTTTGTTAATTTCTCATTCTTCAAAGCTTGACGAAACAAATATACCTATTTCCCCTAATGTAAGTATACAAAGAAGATTCTGATAATAAGTCAAAAGTACCTATGCAATGCAAACAATGGAATAACCTCTTCATAGTCATAATTATTTTACGATACATGACTTCTGTGACAGTTGCACGCCATAATATTGTGTTTCTACTCTTGTTTATCTTGGCGTGATATCATAAATTGGACTTTTATACTAAACTACGAGTATTATTAGAATGAATAACATTCAAATATGCCTATTTTTCGCACTTAATTTATCATCTTTGACTTATTAGCATCGGTTATGACTGAAATGAATCACTCAAATCTGCGGTCAGGTCGCATTAGTAATTTTAATAATGCATTATGCAATACTTGTGTGATATGCTATTTATTTATATATATAGCGGTTGGATGAGGAGGGCTGAAGATCGAGCCCAGTGGCGTGTCATACCATAGGAGAGGTCTGTGTCCAGCAGTGGACGTGACAAAGGCTGTTGATGATGATGATGTTGCTATTTATTCCATTAAAGTTATATAATTCAAAGGACGGAACAAATTGAAATACTATAACACAAATTAGCAGGCCACAAAATTAATTATTCATGATGAAATAATTATTTACACATCGCTTCTGCAGTTGTAATATATGTAAATTGATTTGTGTCTTTATTTCTTATTATTACATATATTCACGTTTCTGATAATATTTAAAATACAACAATAATTATGTTGGTTGGAGTGGGAAAAGAGGAAAGTCATTAGAAGATTTAATTAAGCTAGATAGGTTAATTATTGCGATTAAACTGGCTTACAGTGATTTAAAAAAGGACGGTAGATTAATGAAAAATTGGAAGAAGTGGGATGATGCGGAAGCTCCACTCTTCTAGATTCTCTAGATATCAAGAATTTAATCACTGGATGAAGTCGGCATTGTTAATGATGCATAAGCTAGTTGAGCCTGTTTACACCTTTGTACTGTTAGGAAGGATGAGATTAACGCAAATGGAGTGATTTTTCGCTCTAAACGCAGCCCGCGGGGCCACTGACGCAGGAAAAGTTTTTTTTTCCATAGAAACAATAGTTTGCGGTTTTGAACGGCCGTGTCGACGACCGTGTGTCGAACCGTGACGGTCAACATTCACGCTGTTACGGATTGTGCGGTAACATAGTTAAGATGTGAATCTATTGTGTGGGATAGAGACAAACGTTTTATATATAAACAATATGTATATCTAATAATCACATGCGAAGTTCCGATCACAGCTAAATTATGAGTCTTATGTAGTAGATAGATAGACTGCCTCGTGGCCTCGCGGTAAAAGTATGTGCCGTGCGATCTAGAGGTCCTGGGTTCGATTCCCGGGTCGGGTAAAGTGTTATTGGGTTTTTCCATTAGGAAATTCTCAGTAACAGCTCGGAGTCTGGAAATGTGCCCGAAAAACGGCAATAGGCTCGCCCCCTATTACGTGGGACTGCTACATACCTGGCGAAATGTGGGTGCAGAAATGAACCTCTGCCTACCCCTTCGGGGAATACAGGCGTGAGTTTATGTATGTATGTGTAGTAGATATTAGAAATTATGTAAAATATTTCCGTTTCAAAACAAATATACAGTATGTATTCAGTCCGTGATCGGAAATGAAGGCAGGTAATAGCTAAGGTGATTACAAACCCCCCTGGTCAACAAACCATAGGTATAAAATGTATGTGGTTGTTAGGAAGACTTCAAATATTTGTATTTTTTGTCGGGATTTTCTTTAGTGCCAGGGGGGTTTGTAATCACCTTGGCTATTACCTGCCTTAGTTTCCGATCACGGTCTGAATACACCCTGTAAGCCCTGTATAGGTATATGAAAGACTTTTTTAACATAAGGCAATAAAAAGTTTCTTGTTAATTATTATCCTTGCTAATCTTTCCACATCAGCTTAGCTAATACATGAAAATCATTAAACCCTTATGTACCTAAATTACAAGCCAACTCACCCTCGGCAATAAGTTACGTCAGGATTAACTGAAAACATCTCGGGATCGCTCTAAGTCGACTTGACCTGATAGTTAGCGAGTCAAAGCCGCGGTTGCTTCAGAAATTACGCGCCCAAAGTGCTCCAAGCCGATACGAGAGCGTGCGAGAATTTGCCTTTCAACGGCTTGAACTTTGAATATTTAATTGATATCTTCGTTTAAACGCGTTTAAGCGGATTTTACCATAATATTGACAGCCTTTGTTAGCTTGTGGTCGGATTTTGATTCAAGAAGCCGTGGTAAGATCTTATACGTATTTGATCCACAATCAATTGTTTCGGAATATTTCGGTTCAATACTGAAAAGCTTTTCGTGGGTGGTTGTCAAAAGGATGCGTTTTACGCCTCGTGTACGCCTCTATCGATCCCAGTGGCGGTACTTCCATAGAAGCTCAAAAGCCCAGCTTGCCTTACAAAATTGCAAAAAATAATATCTTTAATCTTTAAATCTTTATTAACCAAAAGCAATTTGACATATAAATGAGAATATCCTGACCTCACAATAAACAATTATAAACTAAACAATTAACGTGTAACGCTTTTGGGCTTCTATTGAAGTTCCGTCACTGGTCGATCCTAAGGTAGGTACAGCAGTTACCATGGCGGGTGTGTAATGGTGGAATCTCAACTATAAGAATTTCTTATCACTTGTGCAAGCTTTGGTCGTGTGTTTCTTTCGTGAGTATCTACGCCCTGATATTCTATAACAGGTAGGCCAAACAGAATTGACGTATTGCAGTACATTTGTCTCACTGCGGCTCCATTGATTCGGAGTACATAAATTAGTACGTTCAATTGTCGGTTGATTGAAATAACGAAGTTCAGCGCGTCGGCCCTGGCGGAGTCGCCCGGGCCGCGAACCGCGCATAAATGCATTCTAAGTTATGCCGAATGTCGGTCAGTATACTACTACTGCCCGCTGTTACCCTGGTAGCTGAACCTCCAACATTGAACGAAGTTTTTTTAATGGGTTCAAATTGGTTATAATAATAAGATGAAATGGAATGATATGTGGCGTATAAGATAAATTGTTTTGAGAAAACATAAGTTTAACATATTTTTACTGTTATACTGTAGATATTTAGTGCGCACCCAATTTACTATAATGTGCATATGCACATATTTTCGTAGCATATTTTCGCTAGCGAGGACTTCAGAACTTTTATAGAAAGAAAGAAATCTATTGCTACTTTTATGTTAATCCCTCGGAGATCTATAATTCTTCGAAGATAAAAGTATACCCTAGCTATCTGTCACCATGGTCCTATCTGTCTCTATAGCAACATACATGTACAATAGAGTTTAAATAAATAAATACAAATTGTAGTTTATAACAAACATAAATTTATATACATACAGTCGTGACATTTTCTGTAATAAAATTTTAGTTAGGATACTTTCTTGTCTTCAAAGTTATACAATCTTACATTTTATCAAATTAAAATTTTACATCAAAATACAGACCCAATTCTGAGTCCCATCTAATCACGGCAAGATATGTATTCGACCAAATAAAATACTTTTATCAGAAAGAATTAAGTTTCGAAAACATTTATTATAGTTTTGGAAAACATGTCGCCAATTTGGCCAGAAATCTTGTATTTTTTTGCAAAGCACTTACGATATTTACATTCAAAAAGAAAATGTGTTTCCAGAATTCGGTAAACTGAAACACTTCGACATTTGGTACGTGACTCGCTGTCATCTCAGATTACAGTTTAAAGTGAGATAGTTTCTGCAAAATATTTATCTTTTTCACTGCGAGTGATTTGTTATTTTGCAACTGTATTACACTTTTTCACGGCTCATTCAATTTTACTTGAAATACGTTCAGTCACAAAATATATCTTACACAATTTGACGAGTTATAGATATAGATTTAACATGATATTCATCATCATCATCATCATCATCCCATATACGTTCCAATGCTGGGCACGGACCTCCTCTACAATTGAGAGAGTTTAGGCCTTAGTCCACGATGCTGGCCTAGTGCGGGTTGGCGGACTACACATCTAAGAAATTCCTTAGAACTTTCAGGTGTGCAGGTTTCATCACGATGTTTTCCTTCGCCGTTAAAATACGTGATATTTCTTTATGAATACACACATAACTTCGAAAAGTCAGAGGTGTGTGCCTGGGGTTCAAACCCGCGACCGCTGAGATTCTCTCTAAATCTCGAGGCCAAAACTACTCGCCTAACATGATATTATGAAATTCCAAATTAAATTTAACAAAACAATGCCATGTTCATCTACATCCGCGCCGTGTCTACAACCTAACGCAGCTATGTGGACAGGCTTTAATACAGTATTGAAATTCCTCTCCTTCGGAATCATTTCTTTCTGAGTTACCTGAAAGTTCCCGATAACCCTTCACTGTACAATAGGGAGCTATAGCGGTATAAGAGTCCGTCTCCGTAGTATTTCACACTTGATATATTGCGAAAAGGAAATGGAAGGCTTTCGCGAACGGAAGATATTATTTTCTTTAAGATTTATTTTAATATCTTTCCGACATTCAGTAATGGATTGTGAGTTTTTGACAGTTCTATTAAAATTGAAATGCAAAGGAGTGGTATTTTAGATCGAAGAAAACCGCATAATCGATATGGAGTTATCGGAGTCGAGTATTCGTCGCGCACTCTTTACGTTTACAATGTTACATATAACCAGTGGCGGTACCTACTTCAGTAAAAGCCCAAAAGTGTTACACGTGAATTTATTAAGTCTAGTTTATAATTGTTTATTGTGGGGTCAGGATATTCTCATGTAAATGTCAAATTGCTTTTGTTAAATAAAGATTTAAACCTTAAAGATTTATTATTCGGAATTTTGTAAGGCAAGCTGGGCTTTTGGGCTTCTATGGAAGTACCGCCACTGCATATAACTATGCAATTTTTAAATAGATTTTTGCTCACAGCTCGCGTTAAATTCGCTATTTCTCCATACAAAATTCGGACACATGTTTTGGTAAATCCTCTCTTCCTACGTCATAATAACTATCGCGCGTGATGAACTTTAGAGCAATATTGTTGATAGGTCAATCAGTCAAAAACGACGGCTTCTAATATAATACAGAATAAAACATCGTGACGAATCTTACATATCCCAGAGAATTTCCTCCAGAAATTCAAGGTGGCATGAATCTATTTGGTATTGCCCAGCTGTGAGACGTTATGGTTATAGAATATGATTTGAATAAACCGGTCATATGTGCCAAGCCAGTGAAGAGCGACTGTGGATATTTCTCACGTTATAATGCGGAAGTTAATTGTAGTCGTTACGTCATCGAATCTGTGAATCCTTGTGCGCAACTACGGCAAAAGATAAGTAGGACTTTACAATGTTTTTGCCATTAAAGGAAGATAACAAATTGATAAACATCGAAAAATCAAAACTCAGTTCTCTCAACTCGAACCCGCGACACAAGTCATTATGAATGAGGCAAAGAAAACAACCTAACTGGGACAACTTGTATCGTAAACTATGTTGTCAACAGTACCCGGATTTCAGAAATACCGGCCACTGACATAAAAAAACAAAGAATAAGGACATAAAACCTCTTTTCAAGTGGCTCTTAAGGTATAAACAATGCGAGCGTTAGAGCACAAAAGTCATAAATCATAACTATTCCAAATTTGAAATGGGCATTGCGGAGCACATAGCGGACAGAGATAGCAATTGTTTTGGTTATATAATGCACGGTTCAAATACGTAATAGTTAGACTGTACGTTAGAAATTCATTTGGTGTGTGGTCAAGAGATCGGAATTTGATTACCGAGTTAGGAAATGTTTATCGAGATTTTTCATTAGTAAATTCTCAGGGAATGCATCTCATCGGTCGCGGGTTTCAAACAACAGGCACACACATCTGACCGTTCGAAGCTATGTGTCTATTCACAATGAATTATCACATACTTTAATGGTGTAGGAAAACATCGCGAGGAAACCTGAAAAATTCGTAAGAATTTCTCAGGTTCTCGCGGACGCCAACCCGCACTAGGCTAGCGTGGTTGATCAAGGCTTAAACCCTCTCAGTTGTAGATGAGGACCGTGCCCAGCAGTGGGACGTTCATGGGCTGATGATAGTTGAAATATGACAATAATTGTTCAGCGTATGTCAAGTGTCTATTGCATAGTTGGGGCGCTTATTGTGAAAATAATTTGTTGATGGGAGCTGGAAGAAAAGAATACATTTGAGTAGTGTACAAATTATGCACACAGGTGATGCTCGGACCGGTCGTTAGTAAGGAAACGATGAAACCAATACTTCTTACCATGTATTTGGGCTGATGATGATGATGAGTGACAGCATAATGTCTGAAAATAAGTGATAAAAAAAGAAAAATGCTTTGACTTTTTTTTCTTTTTTTTTGTATTCTGCCTTCTGTTAATCCATCACAGATCGATATTCCCAGTTCACACCCAATGAAATACGCGTGAAAATCATGTTGAACTGCGAAATAACAGGTTATAACCAAAGCCATACAATTTCCCGAACCCTCCCTATAACAAATGGTTAACCACTCCCGTATACAATCCCTGCTTTGTTAACTATATGTACGCTCGGGTACAAAGGGGATTCACGCCTAATTTATTTGCCGATGGTGTAAATGGGTTACTGCTTTAGGTATTGTACGCGGCTCCGTCTTCTTAAAATTGTAGATTCACGCCTAATTTATTTGCCGATGGTGTAATTGGGTAACTGCTTCAGGTATCGCACGCGACTCCGTCTTATCGCTTCGAACTATCCATTTGAGAACGCATGAGCTCCTTGAATGCTTATGTTGCGCTTTATAGAATTTAACGTACTTTGTTTTAATGTTTAATCATCAGCCAATATACGTCCCACCGTTAAGCACGGGCCACCTTTACAAGTGAGAGGGTCTAGGCTTTAGTACACCACCCTGGCCTATTGCGGGTTGGCGGACTACACACCTAAGGAATTCCTAAGCACTTTTTAGACGTGCAGTTTTCTTTACGATCTTTTCCCTCACCGTTAAAGAACGTGATAATTCATTTTTGAATAGACACATAACTTCGAAAAGTCAAGAGGTGTTTGCTTAGGTTTTAAACCCGCGACCGCCGAGTTTCTCGACCGAGCGCTTAAACCTCGAGGCTTTCACTACTTTTGTTCCAATAATATTAATGACGAGTAAATTAAATGGGAATTTTTTGGTATTGAGGGTATGCCCAAATGTCAAAGAGTGTGTGACGTGTGTGTGTCACCATTGAAACCCTTGGATTAGTTACGTCAAATTGAAATCTTATTTTATAAAGGTATGTGTTAGAGCTTATAATATTTAACCTTACTACCAACTTACACAGGGTAGCTTATAGTTATATTCGCCATCTCATTGATCCCCAAGACCATACTTCATTCTTCTGCGAAGACGACGCAATTTGAATATATCCCCTTCAACGTTAAAACGTACTTACACGTTTAATGGCACACCTTTGCGCAATATAACTCCTCGAAATTTCCTTCGTAACGTACAATATATTTTTAAAACAACATTAAAACCCGCTCACGTTCCCGCATAACCAGAAATCGCGTAAAACATGTAAAATATGTCCCATTTTGCACGTTTAATTGTAATTCTATTATAATTCCACACAAAACCTTCGATGAGTCATTTTCAAATGAATTTATTCTGACTTGTCGATGTTGCCAAGCGTATTTCTTTACGTTTCTCTCTCGCGACTTTGGCAAAATTGCTTTTTGTATTGTAATTATCAAATTTAAAACTTCATCTTGACAACCCTATTATCCAAGTCTATGAATAAAATTACTTAAAAAACTACTCGAGACTTGAAATAGGGCTGCCTCGCATAAACATGACAACATTTACCGCGAAGCGTGTTCCAGCTAATTATTATGCACCATGCCACGCCTAGTTATGTTTGTTTCGGGAATACCGTGCGTTATCAATATCGTGCCGGACTGTACATAATGTAAGGCTTGTCACACGCATCACAGATTACCTGGTCACAAACATAGTACAGTCACGTACAACGGTGAGTCACCCGATTTGTTTCACATGCTCACCGTTAATGCGCACATGTGCGTGGGCAGGTAATTAAATGTTGCTTGCTGCAATCTCAATTCCATGTTACGATTGTTTTTTTAAGGGTCATCGATTTTGTGTAATTGGAGGTGCTTCCGATGGGTTTTTTTACGATAATACCTATTAGGGTTGTCAAAATTTTAAAATAAACGTTGTATTGCGTTGTAACGTATGTGTTGAAGATGATAATTCGTTATTTATCTACTTCGGCCATTTCAACAATTCACACATGGGTTTCGCGTGGAAATTCACAGTAGCAGCATTAAAATATGCCTGAAAAGGGTAATAAAACAAAAATGGCGTGGGTAATATAACACTTCTCTCTCTTATTTCATTCCGGGATGAGAGTATAAGAATGTATGTATTAATACTATGATAAAAAAAGTTACTAATTAGCGATGCCCTATTCATCTGTAACAGCTGTTCCCGCCTACCTACAACTCCGTGATTGGTATAATTCCATCGGAAACCCTTTAGCTAGCAACCGGCTCTATATTTATAATAGGGCATCGGAATTCTAACTCACCGGTCTTTTATAATTAAAAATAGTGAACAACTTATTTAGAGCGCTCGTTCAACAGCCGCCTAGTTTTGCTACTTTAAATCGTTCGGTCTGTTAAACGAGCCATCTTTCTCGTCGTTTTATTACGAAAGTTAACACACACAAATATACACAATCGCGTCTATATCTTTGATGGGGTAGGCAGAGGCGCATTTCGGCACTCACGTATCGCCAGTTATGTTTCAAGTCCCACGTAAATAGGTGGCGAGCTTATTTTCGATACTACATGATAGTCAACCTGTCAGTTGAATCCTAGGACGCGCCCTTATCATCCTCATCTTCATCATATACCTACTTTCCACTGCTGGACACGGACCTCCTTTCGTAAGCCATTGCAAGCAGCCAGTATTAAATATAAATAAATAGGTACATAGTTCCTACCCCACATTAAGATACAAGTCTTGTGTCGTGGGTATCAGAAACTACGAGAGACTTTTCGGTCACACAAACACCCAGACACGAAACAAATATTTGTGGATCACACAAACATTTGTCTCGGTGCGGGGATCGAACCCGCGGCCTCTCGTTACGCAAGCTGGTATCTAGCCGGCGGTCCTTATATCTGTACACACATTTATGTTGTATTAGTTGTTGAACTTAATTTCGCCCTAACCTATGTAGTTTCATTACAAAAATAGCCTATGTTCAAAGTCCTAATATTTCCATACCAAATATTTCCCAAATTAGTCCAGATTGGTTCCGCTGTTTGGAGTTAAAGCTCAGCAGCCGGACAGCCAGAATTATTTTTAGTATAATGTGTATAATATGTATCTTCGAACTTAATATGACACTACCTCCAATGGAATAAAACAAAATAATAATAATAAAAGGATGGAGTCAATGATTAAAATTGGAAATCTTAGCGCGATCAGCAGTTACTTCTCTTGGGTGCGACGGCCTTTTTTGTTTTACTACTCGCAGGTCCTTGAAACTCGTGCTCGTAAAGCGTAGTCTTATTGATGGTGATTGGAAAAGTTCGCTGTTTGTATGAGAAACCTGAACTACAGTTCGGCCAAGTCAATACGCGAAAAGTTCATAATGTAACGTGAAGGGGGCGAGTCTTACCTTATTGCGTGTTCGTTTAAGAAAAATGCTCTTTTTGTTTGTTTTTTTTTTCTAGTTGGGTAAATATAGCAAAAATAGTAAATAAAAAGGTTATAATGTAGTTTGAATTTAGATTTGAGATGCGGCCAGTAATAAAATGACAAAAAAAGTGTTTTTATTGTTTTCCAATGGAAGCGAGTTTTCCCAGCCACTTGTTATGGTAATACTATGCGACTGCCAAGACTGTGTTCACGACACACAGCTGGTGACTTGCTTGTGAGTGCTTTGACGCTTAATCATCAATTAGTTCTTGTGGGATATGCTTATTTAGACGTGAATGATAAAGAATTAAATGCAGACACTATCTTTACAAACGTACATGCATACACTACACCCAAATTTCGCAGACTGTCCTAAACGTCACGTACCTAATAGAGATATCCTAATGTAAAAACCCAACAACATTTTTCTATACACGGGAATCGAGCCCGGAACCTCTAGATGGCACTCCTGTGCTATGTCGAAGAACCAAAGCGTATCCAAATATTTAAACCATCTTTCAGAAATACAAAGTAAAACAACATAGCCCTAAAAGATCGCGACATATATTCGCCTCTAAAGTTTCCTAAATGGATACGTGTGGGATAAAGTGTCTCAGTGGACGGTTTGGGAATCTTTTAAGGAACACGCCGGCGCATGTTATTTCGGTCCCCGACTTTCCGCGTTCGGATGCCGTGCATAACTTGAGACTTGTCGCCAGACTTGTCTCAGACAATTTTAATTCAATGCACAGTTTGCCTAGAGCTTCGATGTTTTAAATAAGCTGCACGCAAATAAGTCGTATAGATTTAGAGAGTTTCTTGCATTTTATTTTAAAGGAACCTTATGTAGAGTTCAAACTTAGCACTATTTAAAGAAAGATGAGAATGAAAATTGCATACCTACCTGATAGTTATTCGTAAAAAAATCGAAAGTATAAGTAGCCAACTGGCTCGAATTTGACTAGAATAGTTGAACAACAGTCAATCCCTCTGAGTTAGTTCAATTGCTAAGAAAGGACATGTAGTGGGAAAATACAGTGTTAAAATGTTGATACTATTAATTCAAAAGACTCGACGGACACTTTCTACAATTATAATCAAAAATATATCGATCAGTCCATGTCTTGTTGCTGGGTACAAACCTTTGCTACACCCGAGAATGTTTGAAATGTATTCTTGAAGTAACAAAATTCTCACAACAATGACTAGAAAATTACAATCAAAATTCAGACACGCCGTGCAAACTCCGCTTCGCAAGTCATTAGCATGCAGACACTTGCTATTCAAATATTGTGCGGCAAATAGAATCAATCTCACGTTCAGTACCAAATGTGTTGAGACGTCTCCGTACAGCGATCATTTCAACAAATTCATTATACACGTCACGTTCTGTTCGGACGACTTACTTAAAATTCCTTCACCGATGCAGCATTCTAAATGAATCCAGTAACACTGAGTTGTATATTATAATATTACGTTGTATGAATTGGTAATTGGTCCTGTACTACATTTCGAGTGGTAGATGATTTTGTAACATCAGCGTCGGTGAAGTAATGTTAATATAAAATTCAGTGGCGGTACTGCCATAGAAGCCCAAAAGCCCCGTTTGCCTTCCACAATTCCGAATTTTTATTTTTAAGCTTTAAATCTTTATTTAACAAGAAGCAATTTGTTAAATAAAGACCCCACAATAAGCAAATATAAAGTAGACATTACACAATTAACGTTTAACGCTTGTGGGCTTCTATGGAAGTACCGCCACTGATAAAATTTCAGTTTTAATATTTCAGTCATGCGTGTGTTGGATTAATTTTCAAAAATCCTCTTGTTACGTTGCAGCTCTTAGAAGCAATGGATCCAGTTAATAATGCATTGTATGGATAGATAAAAACTTTGATAGTAAATTTATATAAAAAGAATTCTCTAAAGAGAAACCGTAGATTATTCGAAGATTCTTGAAGAAAGAATAAATTTGGAACTGAAAACTACATATTCACCTTATTACATTTTTTGTGTAGAACTTACTCGTATATGTTTGCATATTAACTTAACTACCAAAGGATGGGATGTCCTAAAATGTAATAGGTGATATGATCAATTTAGTTTGTAAATTTCAATTACATATTCTGGTTCCCGTAACATACCTACTATGTTTAAGTTATTCTATTAACAAACTGAATATGTAAGCAATCCTCCCTTCACCCTATATTCACCTCCTGAGGAAATGACTCTCCACATAATGGGAATAGTGACAGTCGCACTAATACAAGTAAACAGCGCGCAACACCCACAAAGAGACAACAGTGCGTAACACCCACAAACAGACCAAAAACCGCGCTCCACGGCAAACTCAAACACCCGTTGTATGGTTATAAACATCATTTGTAATAACAACGCGGCAACGCGTAGGTGTGGTCTTTGAAAGCATCGATTCCCACGATAAGTTCTGCAATCGTTTTCGCAACTGCACTGTTTGCACAGAAGCGCGTTTTATTGGCTTTAATCTGTGTGAACCTAAGTGTAGGATTTTTTGTGACGGCAATACCTACATAGTAACTGACAGCCCCGTGGCGCAGTTGGCTAGACACCAGCTTGCGAAACGAGAGGCCGCGGGTTCTATCCCCGCATCGAGACAAATGTTTGTGTGATCCACAAATATTTTTTTAGGGTCTGGGTGTTTGTAAGACCGAAAAGCCTCTCGTAGTTTCTGATACCCACGACACAAGACTTGTATCTTAGTGTGGGGTCAGAACTATGTATGTGACTGTTGGGTATGGGTATTTAACACTGCACTATTTTTAATATACTCACACGCTCGTGGATTACCCGGCATGAATTTGCAGCGTGCGTTTGAGATCCCGGTTGCGATCTCCGGATTCGGCAAAATGTTGGGTAGTTCGATAAGAAATTCTCAGTAGCAGCACGAAGTCTGGAAATGTGCCCTTAAGATGTAGGATTTGAAACACATTTGTTGAAAGGTTGACGTACACATACCTACATCAATTCAAAGTTTATTTTTAGACATTGTAGATCCCATTATATTGATATTTATGGAAAACACAAAAATTGTATTAGATCTGTACGTAGTGAAAACTTCATCTTCTAGTTTCTGATACCCACGACACTATACTTGCATTCAATTGTGGGGTCAGCATTCTGGTCCATGTTTACTGCGTGTTTATCAACTTATAACTTTGATCAGTCAAATGCTTCGTTAACCTCAGATATTAGTTGACCCGTGTGTCGACCCGCTCACGGAGAGAAGTTTTATACATTACCATTGAAACATTAAGGCGATGGTCGATAGCATACCATTGAATGAGCGTCCAAGTAATCTCATCGCGGCGATCATTGAGAATCCGCGTTTATCACACACAGTTTCCGACTAATGGATGCGATTATACCGAGCGATTCAACTTAATACCTTGATTAAATCGGATAGCAAGAAATCCTACTATCACAATGACAAATGAACGTCTTCTGTGCAGTAAATGTATCGGATTAATTCAGTTTCTAGTTTGTTAATAATTGCTAGAAATCTGATATTTGAATTAGGCAATCAGCATTGTTTGATGTCAATGTCCAGTTAAAGAAAAAATAATAAAAAAACGTTGATAATACGCAGACTTAGGACTTTAAACCCTAGCATAGAATGCATCATCTTAGTTAACAAAAAGCAAATTTTATAAGAAATTGCGTGCTGCGCTTTAAAATATTGACGATGTAGTGTAATTGTGAATGATCAAACAAGGTGGGCCATATTTAGCATATTACAAAAGAATTAAAGAGCTAATTACCAGGCGTCGTAGTAGACCTTGAAATAAATATAGATGTAAACTATTTTCCAATTTCAATTGATAATTATTTCTAAATTAACGATGACGAAGTGATGCCGTGATAAAATAAAAACAAAAAAACTTAAAACTATATCACAAATATAAAATCTATATACCTTTTATAATAAATTAAGTTAAACTTATCGCGTGCTAGAAATAGACATAGTCAACATTGCTACAAGATTATCTTAGACCTGCTTTTCGCTCTAACCATATGTGGTATTGCTAATACATAGCTGAAGATCACTGCCCTAGACTAGCAAATGAAACTAATTACTAAGACGTTCAAATGAATGACTTTCAATTTGTTTTAAGTTAATCTTATTGCAAAACAGATGTTCATTAAAAAAGTAGATAATCTTGCATTCAGCAGTGATAAAATGAATGTTGTAAAAATAGAAGGTATGAAGACAACTGTGGCAATTTTAACAGACTGCAATTATTGTGTCGAGTGACGAAAAGAGGAGGAGGGGAACCTTAAAAAAATCAATTTTCTAATCTGGGAATTGACATCAAGATTACAACGTACTCGAACGACGTTACTAGATCTATAAACCGACTGAGCGCTGTAGATACTCAAATAAATATATTACTCATCACTTGTACGCAATTTTTACCTAAAACTAATGGGGGCCCCTGGAAAGAAGTATGTATGCGTTAAATAAAATTTATGGCAACATAACGCCAACTTCATCTATAAATCTTTTAGTATAATCCAGACAGGAATTTAAATAGGTTACGTGATAAAAACGGCGATAAAAATGAAGATGTTCAAAATTCTAGTGGCATTGCTGATAGAAGATTACTCGTACATATTGTATTTGGAGAAAATTCGTGTGCAGCAGAACTATGTTAACTACTGATTAGAATCTGTTCATGAATTTTATTGTCAAAAATAGTTACGCTTGTAGAGATTATTTGATCTGATATATTCTGTTATGTTCATGTTATAAGTAGAATCTTGCTGACATTAAACTCCGGAAATATAACGATATATTGACTGCCTCGTGGTCTCGCGGTACAAGTATGTGCCGAGCGATCTAGAGGTCCTGGGTTCGATTCCCGGGTCGGGCAAAGTGTTATTGGGTTTTTCCATTAGGAAATTCTCAGTAGCAGCACGGAGTCTGGAATTGTGCCCGAAAAACGGCAATAGGCTCGCCCCCTATTACGTGGGACTGATACATACCTACCTGGCGAAATGTGGGTGCAGAAATGCACCTCTGCCTACCCCTTCGGGGAATACAGGCGTGAGTTATGTATGTATGTAGTATAACGATATATTGATAGTATCGGTTCCATTTTATTTGCTTATAAAGAATTATGGAAATTAAATGGGTCCTAGGTTTCGATTTAGCTAAAAGTGGTATAAAGGGTTTTTGAAAGTTCTCATCAAACATGACCAAACACAAGTAAACTATAAACAAAAACCTTTTTACTAATAATTCAGCCGCTTTTAGCAACGCTATTGCAATAAAATTTCACGCCCCCATAACACGTCGAATTTTTTTTTTAACGGTGTATAAAATACCTACAGAAACGCGCGTCCGTGAAGTAACTAAGCGACAATGAAGGCAATTACATTCAAAACATCAGAGGTGAGTAATGGCGATGGTGCAAGGTGCATGCGGGCAGACACCTGCGATTCAATGTTTATATCCATGCACGAGACTTGAATTAATGTCGCCTTTGTAACACAGAGGATATGGGCTAACCAGCAGTCTGATTTGGCTGGAATCCTGCGATTGTTGAGCCTTCTTGGAGATTGAAGTAATGTGTGATTCTATTTTTTAAATTTAGAACAATGCAAGCATTGTTATGAGCAAAGATTTGATTTAAAAATTGCTTGGTCATAAAAAGAAAGGAGTCAGTCAATCACATCTTTTGTTGCGCTAATCACCAGCTTTATAAGCCTTTTACATCTGTATGAATAAAATTACAATTTCTGGTCCTATACATCATATTCTTGACACCACTTTAAAATACTTAAAGTTAAAACATCTGGTGCCTTTAAGAGTAGGTAGAGTGAACAGGTTTCTTTTGGATGGGCGTGTACCACCCTTGTCTTCATCTACACTTTCCATCAGGTGAGATGGATGACAAACGCCTATTCCATTTAAATTATATATAAAAAAAAAACAAAATTTCATTGGTATGCCATAAAAAGGTACGACAACACGACAGTCAATGTCTCAGCTGTGTGCTTCTTGCCATCAACGGGCGGTAGACGTAAGCAATATAAAAAAGTATAGTTAATGACCAATAGCTAAGTATGCAGATAATGCAATTATTAAAAAAAGGATATCTGCTTAAGCGTCTTAGTCAACTATAAGACTTTCAGTCTTATGAATTAGTTCCTTAGTTCATTATTTAGAAATTGTCCTAGCGGTATACATAATCACCGGTTCCATTGAACGGAAGCTTTTGTAACGTTGCAAAGGTATAATAAAGTAGGTTTTAATATACAGTTCAAAGGCGTCATCATTACATCAAGTATTAGATCGCCGTAGTCGAAGCAATAAACTGCACATCCTGTAGCGCTATCTTAGCCATCTTGAAACATCCGCTGTAACGGCTTTGGTTCATAATTGGTCTTTAAAGCTATTGCTACGCTGTTTTAGATATTTTACGCTTTTTTATACGATTTAGTATGTTTTCATCTTTGCATACCTTACTATTCGAATAGTAGATAATCTCTCTATAAAGTTCAAGTTCACATAATATTGTGTGAAGTAAGAATAAAAGTAACAAAATTACATCTTTTATGTGAAACTAGAGGATGCAGTTTTGATCGTACCGAAAAAAATATTTGTGTCATAAACATATTTTGCTATCGGCTCTATAAAACCTAAAGCTTCTTATAGTTTATGATATGGTAGGGGTCAGAATTAAGGGTGCGGAAAGTTTTATTCAATCAAATAACAGAATTTTGAGATAATTACTTATTTAATTCTAATCACATACATACATACATAAACTCACGCCTGTATTCCCTGAAGGGGTAGGCAGAGATGCATTTCGGCATCCACATTTCGCCAAGTATGTATCAGTCCCACGTAATAGGGGGCGAGCCTATTGCCGTTTTTCGGGCACATTTCCAGACTCCGTGCTGCTACTGAGAATTTCCTAATGGACAAAACCCAATAACACTTTGCCCGACCCGGGAATCGAACCCAGGACCTCTAGATCGCACGGCACATACTTGTACCTCGAGACCACGAGTCAGTCAAAATAATTCTAATCAATGTATGCATTTATAAATTTGCAACTAATTGTAACTGTGGGTAAATCGTTGCCTTTCTGCCCTTTGAGGTTTACAACAGATATTTACTCAATAGTCAAGCTGTGTGCTTTTGAGATTAGCTACTTGTGTTCGTATCGTAAATCATTTTGTTTCAAACGTACATATATCTTACGTATTAACATGAAACGTTTCCCACATAAATATTTACCGCTTCTTTAGTGTGAAGTAATTTAATGCATTTTTAAGCAAGCAGGTAGCACTACGGAGATCATTATCGGGGCCAGACATACAGATGCAGTTATTGCGCAAAGCGCCCCACCAAAATCACATTCCTCGCCAGGTAGTGACTATCCGCTGTCGGCACTAACAGTAACCTCTATTACAATAACTGAGGGCAACAATTCCCTCGCAACATTGATTCACAATGCTGGATTTGCGAATTTTGACGTGAAGTGAGCTCGTCCATTGTGTACGCGATTCTCATGCGCGTAACATCAACTCGAATTCTCAAAACTTATTCTTTTGTGTGAACGTAGAAAGAATTTTAATGCTTCCGTTTGAACTTGGACAAATCCCACAATGGCAAACTCTGTTGCGTAATGCTTTTGCATTTGATAGTCCCCGATCATTTTTTTCATCTCATTTGTGTTTCTGAACATGTGGCTCTCTCAGCGGTTGAATTTGAAGTGCGTGGACACTCATCGGTTTTACTTCGACTGCGTGAGACGTTGAGATATTCGGAATGAATAATTGCCTTATTAAGCTTCCTCCGCGTTCTGTTAAGGCGCCGCACAGAACGCTCAGCTCCAAAAACACGTTTGAACAAAGAAATCTTATATAAAACAGAAATGTTGCATCGAATTCGAATCGAAAGTCATTATGTGTGTGTTAAGAATCAAAACGTTTTTTGGTTAAAGCGTAAAAAACATTAATATTTATAACACGTGTAAGCTTAACGACAATTTACATCTTACATAAATATTTTGGAACATTCAACACGTGATTCACATAACATCATTAAACACCCAAATCACTCCAAATGATACCAAAGCGTGACGGAAGTCCCGTATGAGCCATCAATTTCCACCCACATTAAATGTTTCACTTTCTTAATGAGCACAAAATTAATTATTGTCAAATTTCTAAACGTTCGTATCGGACGGAAACAGCGTTGTAAAACAGGTCAGATGAGGTGTATACGTACGCAATTAAACATAGTATGATAATGCGGTGTTTTTATCGGACCGTGGGAACACGCCACCATATTGCGACTCAAATCGGCGAATAAATCCATGCAAAATCCTGTTTCGCCAGTTACCTGTCTATAGAATAATAGATGTGTACGTACCCGCTACCTATATGTGCTATTGTAGGATCGAGCGTTGCAATCTCTTACAGAAATGTATTTTTAATGGATCTCAACTGATCTCTGTTACTTTTTGCAGCTTTTATTCATTTCTCTTTGTTCGTACCTCCAGCCAGTATTGTAACTAATTGATGTTCATCTATTAGTATGATCGCATAGTATGTGAGAGTAGTTAAGCAAAAGGTATTTATAGTAACTGAGGTTTAAATGTATCATGTTCGCTTGTGATTTAAACGACTATCATGTGTGATGCCATTAGATCTGGGTTAGACTCTATGATCGTGTTAATCAAAATGCGTTATCATTTAAAAATACTTCTGCCTAGATCTCGTATAACTTTATGACCAACGAAGCTACATTGTTTTTTATTATTGCGAATTAAATTTTGTCTTAAGAGTAACTTGTTTAATATCGCAGGCAAACATAATCAAAGTACTGCATATCTAACAGTAGTGAAGTAAAAAAAATCTAAGAACATGAAGTCTATCAGATTACGATGACGTGGAGGACTAAGGTCTTTTCTCAATAGCAGTGAAGATCGATGCCAGATAGATGATTATGGCCTATCAAGGTATATTCTGAATTTAGCAAGTCTCAAAATCGTATTGGATAAAGTCGGGTCAAAGAATCTTGTCTTTGCATTTATTGCGGCTGGTAGTTGAATAACGTTGAAACCTTGATGACGCCATTCGCATCTCCCAGAACAAGTTTACGGCGACGACGGTAGGAATTTGGAGTGACAGGTACGAATGCATTTTTGCATAACAAGAAATGATAAAAAAATTGGATGCCTCGTGGTCTCACAGCAGTAACAGTTGTTTTGTGATCTAAGAGTCCCGTGTTCGATTAAAGTGGAGTAAAATGTTTTTGGGTGTTCATTTGAAAATTCTCAGTAGTAACACAGAGTCTGAAAAGATGAGGAAGGACATATTATATGCTTATAATAAACCTAGAAGTGAAAAGACTACTCAGACCGAGTCCCTCCTTCACCACTTAAGTGTATCTGTTTCTTTTCTACCATTTCTGACAAATCAAACGAAATATCGAATATTATGAGTAATCCAGTTACACAACACCGACAATCTTAATAGCTATCGGAAATGACTTTAAAAATTCACGGAGATCAAATGCAAGTATAAGGCATTATTTCCAATGAAATTGTTTCAAGCCGCTGTTCTTTTGTTACCATCTCACTTTGCAGATGATTAATGAGTCTGCAAAGTTCCGCTTTGGTGTAATTTTGTTGAAGAGAATGGATAGTTTTTATCTCGTAAGAGTGATTTCTAAGTTCTTTTTTTAAACTGATAACGTCTATCCGGCCAGTGAAGCTCGTTCTTTATTTATCATTTTTGCAATTTATTAAAGACTTAATAGATAATTTATTTAGTTAAGCCAAGGTTAAATGGAGAAAATTAGAGTAAAGACAAGAGCTTAAGGTACAAGTGAGCAAACGGGATTACTATGGCAGCATCATTTGCGCAGTTGGTTAAAAATCCTGTCGTTTGAAAGTAGCAACAAAATTGTGTTTTCTTTAACTTTTCTATTGAAATATGTAGATAGAAATAAATTAAGTAAATAATATGCGAGGTTCTTAATTAACTATAAAATTATTCTTCATGAGACAAGGAGTAATAGTGTTTGCATTAGAAGAAAACTTTAATTAAAATGTATGTCAAGCCGCGTTTTCTCATCAGGACTTACCTATATTGAAATAGAAAATTATGTTGATTTAACATAAGATCCAACATCTTATGTTTTATGAAATTCATTAAAAATAAAGTATTTTGTAGATGTGTCTTTATTATATAATTTACACTAAATTATAATTTCAATAACTTTGTGTATTTTAATGTGTGTTTCTCATTGGTCGAATTTTATCACCTAAGTCATTAAGGTTTTTTCTCTGGTCCAACTCTGAAGTCTAAACGGGCAGAAGCCAATATAGATTACAAAAGCGCAATATCTATGCCATACAATTTACAAAGCATTTTGCAATTACCCGTCCTTAGTCCAATGAAAGGCAAAAATTCCACAGCGTTTAGTGACATTTGGCGTAACGTACCCCCCCTCGTCACAGCCAGGTGTCGGCGCAGAAGGCGCAGCACGTGCGCAACACATCTGCCGTCAGTAAAAACATATTATTTATCTTTACAACACACCTCTTGCGAGACATCTGTTCTGTATCGACGCCGGGTCATCTGTCTACGTAGGAAACTTGGTTAAAGAATGGACAAAGGAGTGCACAATTTGTATAGAAAATACTATTGTGATGTTAGACTTAATTTGGAGATGTGAGCAGTTGCACCTAAAGCTTTTACGTAGCTGACAGCGCATTGGGTTTGAAAAGAAACATCTTGAGGAAGCACAGATGCTACCCTATTTGTATCTCCTCGCGCGTTTTTAATTAATTAACTTTCCAAACATAAACAAGTAGGGCGTAATAGTATGTACCTTCAAGGTATCTTAATACGTAACTTTAAGGTACATAGGTACTATTGAGTAGGTACCTGTTGTGTAAGTGTTATTCTTTAGGTTTCTAAAATTCCCTAACAATATCGAAATGTAAACCCATGTACGAAATATCAGCGTTATCGACCTTTCGGCCTGACATACTCAGCGACCACGATGTTCACTTTATTGCAAATTAGATTCACTAGAAGTATTAATATCAATCTTTAAATATACTGTCAAAAGTCATTCCCTGCTTAAGAAGCCCGCAGTGGACTTCTTGTACTTGATGGATATTTTAAAAAACATATTTTCGTGCGTGCGTGGGCCATAAAAAATATTTCCGATATTTGATAAAGGAAGCAACCCTTCTACGGTTTCGTGTTCCGCGAATTCGGAGGTTATTGTCCGAAATTAAATTCACTTCCCCAAGAAACCTAAGAAATGCTGTTATGGGTTCATATATCATACATACATCGATTACATATCAGCAAAAACTTCGTTTTCGTTTCGTTCGTGCGGAAAACCTTATAGGGGTTTTTGTTCACGTTTTTGTTATGTATTTTGATCCACAAACAAAAAATGCATATATTAATTAAACTTTTTTTTCGTACTTGGCAGGATGCGGTAGTCTACTTCCAATCATTAGTACCGGCTATAATTAATATCTTACATTAAACGTGTCGGAATTTTCGCACCTTCATTAGATATCCGTCCAATTTTTGTCTTCTACGATAGGTATATTTATGGGAAATAGTACCTTCTGCACTTTTTTAGATTACTTTATACAGAATAACAATATTAATATTCGCATGTCCAAAACTTACTAACAATAGCGTCACTTCATATAGAAACCATCCTTTGTAGTATTTTCCCCGTAACTCCAATATATTCGGTTATTTGATGTGAAAAATTAATTATTAATATCGCAAGGTTTTGATACGTTTTCAATAATCCACACATGGATTGTATGCCCTACCTATGAATTCATATAGATTGATCACAGGTAATCCGGCTTACTAAATGCCCCATAACGAACGTCGAACCATTCCGGATTAGAGTGATGCGCTCTGGCTTGCTAAATCGCTTCACTAACTGTATAGGTTTTGAGATTATCAGAAACCCTCGAAGCTAATGGTAATTATGATGTGTTTTATACTAATAATAAGTAGGAAAATATTCAGTCTTCTTTTTATACGGTACTTCCAATGTAACCACCCGTCACCAGACTTTTTTGAATCAACCATCTAATTCAAAAAAGTCTTGATTGCTGAGAAACAGCTTTCTATGATATCATCACATTATAATGTTTTATATCTGAAGGAAGGGTTATATATATTGAATATTTGCAAAGGTTATTGTCGGGTCGTAATTCTTATATATATAGGTACAGTGATCTATCCGAACGGAAACGGGTTTCCTACCACTAGCATCTTGAACCGTATAATTGATTCAATTAGAAAGACTGCTGCATAATTTTCGGGTTGTATTGTTCCACTAAGATGCTCGTAATCCGTAGAAGTCTGAAAGCTTTTCACACGGGATAAGATTTATAACTCCGAGCTAGGTGCTAACATCTATAGCTTTTTATGTACTAGAGATACTGCCTGTCGAGGTTTATTTTACGTATTGTCATATGTAGTAATCTGAAAAATTTTGGAAATTTTTAATTCTACCACCCATGTAAACGGTTAAATCATACATACATATATTAATATAATTATACTTCTCTTGATGAAGGATCTACATCAATATCAATTATATGCTCGTTATTCAGTAGACGGAACGGGCGCTTCGATAGAGTTAATGGGCAGGTCTCTATGGATATCCTTATTCCTTAATGACTAAAGTACTTTAGTAAAGGAGATACTTGAACCATTAAGAAAATTCAATTAAAACCTACTCAACTGATGAATATGGCAAATGAGCTTGATATAATTTTAGTTTCTCTTGTAACAACACAACAAGCTAAATAAATAGTATCCAAGCAATTCGCTATTTTGCTTGTATTCGAATTATTTGTTTCCTATAGAGGTCTCAATTAATTTGATCTATAAAATAATGATGTTATATTTGTGACATTTAATATCGTATCTTTGTGGCTGTGGACATTCTTTCTCGACTATTTTGTATATCTGTGTTTAAGCATAATCCCCTAAGATGTGTTAAAACACATCTCACCTAAAGGTGTCTTTTATGTTTTCCTGTTTTATAAGCATTTGAAACGTGTTATTGCATCTCCAAATCCTCCTGTGTGAGAAGACAATAACTTAAAACTTCTTCTTCAATCCCCTCTTCTGTTAAAAACACCAATACTTATAAATAAATGAGCTGATTAAAAAAAAAAGGAAATGAGAATGTTAATTGTTTTTTAAATAAAGATTTATTCGGCCAGGGGACGTTACTGTACAACGGCCGATGAGCGACTGCCTGTGATGACGACGTGATGACGACGACCGCTACCCGCAACACCATTTTATTTGTAACAATATTTTAATATATCTTTACTCTTTTGTCCACCAGGATTGCCACGGTCCGGATTACGACGATCTAACAGTGGCCGACGACGTGCAGAACTACGAGCTCATCTCAGGATATCAGAACGACACACACACTACGGTGGAGTTCAGGAGACAGCTGGACACGTGCGACAAACAGGACTTTGTTATCGGGGTGAGTATTTTTGTGTTTATATTTGATAGTGAATTTAATACCATATAATTAATTAACAGAATTGTAAGTAACACTGCCAACGATAAAGGTCTACGAAAGGCGACGCTTCGCACCGAAATAAATTTTAGAGATAGTGTGGACGACTTTCAGACGCTTGTATTCCCAAAAGGACAGGCAGATGTGCACAAGGGCGAGCCTTTTGCCATTTTTCGGCCATGTTTCCAGATTCCATTTTACTATTGAGAATTACTATAGGAAAAACTCAATAACACTGTCCGACGTAGAACTCGAAACAATTAAAACATTCGCCAACAGTCAAGCAAACGTAATGTAATCATAACATAAATTATATAATTTTAGGACGACACAACACAAATCCTTTGGGCCCTCGGCCCCGACGGATCCGATGGAGAACTACCTAAACACGTGAAAAGCGGTAACAAACCGCTACGGTTATTGTTGCCCGTATCCAAACCAGACTCCATACCTCTGAGGCATTGGGATGTGAGATTGAATAACGTAAGTAATTTCCTCGGCAACAATTTTTTTAGGGATGAACAGACATGAATGATAGTAGCTTATGGTTAAGTCTCGGACAACCCTTATGGGAAAAGGCATTAATAATTGCGTTTGTAAGGAAGAAATTGTTAATCACTTAAGCGTGTTAACGTCTCATATTATTAATATTAACATAATCGATAAAAAATACATTATTTATTGCTTTGAACTAGCTTACAACACATTCAAATAGGTGTAATGTTGGTCTTTCATTAAGAGTTTGAATTCAATTATTTAGATATAAAAAACATGACTCCAGAATAAAATAATATTAACAATTTTCAGCTCACGGTACCCCATGATATGGCAACATTATTCTGGTGCAAGATATTCAAAGCGCCAGAACTAGCGAAGAAACACCACATTGTGGGCTACCAACCGCTCATTGACAGTAGACCGATCCGAGACGGAAAGCCAGTGGTGGAGAAAGACAGTCTGTCGCCAGTACATCATATGGTGCTATACGAATGTGCTGAGGATGAGGACAAACACTTGTGGAACAGCTGGGCTGACACTAAAGGGTTCTTTGGTCCCAACAAACCGAGTGGCTGGGCCACTTGCGCGAGACCTATTGCTGCTTGGGCGATCGGATCTAAAGGTAATTAATGTCAATATTGCAACAAAATTTGGAAGAATTCATTTTAGGAAAAGGGTATATTTTACCAAAAGATTAAAATTTATCGTAAGAGTTGTTGGAAAGTTTTACTTTCTCAATAGGAGTGAATTCTGGTCTACCACAAGCAAGACAAAAAAACTACACACACAGCATGTTCAAATCATGATTTCGCTCCCAAGTGAACGTGCAATAACAAAGGGCAGAAGGTTATTGTACACATCCAATGCGATGGTATAGAAATTATTTCTGATTAATATTTACTATGACAAACGGGAGAATAATAATCATTTATCTGTAGTTGCATTCAATGAGTCAGACAAGTGGTTTGTCCTACCCAAGTGTCCATTATTCATTTAGTATAATTCATTCGGCCAGATTAGTATAGGAATGCTATGCAGTTAAACGATTTCGATTCTGTTTTTTAGTATTTGTTGTTATAGAGGTAACAGAAATATATCACCTTTCAAAATTTCAACTGTCTATCTATCACGCTTCTTGAGATACAACCTGGTGACAGACGGACAGCGAAGGCTTAGTAATAGGGTGCCGTTTAACCCTTTGGGTACGGAACCCTAAAAAGAGTGAATTCCTTATAAAACAAGATCTATTAATGTAGTGAATAGACGAATAAGACAAGGTTTTTTTAAACCTAGGGATAATCTCTCACTCCCTTTCTCTTAAGCTGTGTTAGCGTAAACACGTTTTGCCTTCTTATATTAAGAGATCTATATGAAGCGGTGCGATGGCTATGTTCAAATATTCGTATCGAACATACAGAAGTTCTTATAGCCTAAGTGTTGTTCATCATTGAACGTATAATTTCAGGTGAATTCTTCCCGGAGAACGTTGGAATACCGCTCGGCGACAAAGGTGGCGTGTCATACTACATGCTGGAGGTCCATTACGATAACCAAGCGCTGCATGATGGTAAGTTTGGGTGTAGCAAATATCAGGCTTAAAAAACCACCACAGGTTAAGGGAATAAGGGTATATTTTCACAATACCTTCCTTGCTATAACAAAAATACAGGCCAAGCAAAAAAAAAGAAGAAAAAAGGATTTGGCAATTAAGCTTCTACAACTCTACAACATTTAAATATTTATGTTTTTACATGTTCATTACAGTACAAGACAGTTCCGGAATAAGGTTACACTATACTCCGGCGCTCAGGGCCCATGACGCAGCACTCCTAGGCGCTGGTATTGGGATCTCCGCCCTCCACGTCATCCCGCCAAAGCAGAGGCAATACCGAACTGTAGGCATTTGCAGTCCAGAATGTACTGATAACGTGAGTAACCTAACACATTAATTGTTTTTTGCAAACTGTAAGTGGATTTAATTCAAGCATGTGCCGCTACATGTCGCCATTTTCAATTTGAATTTGCTATTTGATTTCTAGAGTAATATTTTAAAGTTATAAAATTTATTTGTCAATTAATTGTATAACAACTAACCACTAAATATGCTCTTTTTTACAGACATTGCCAGACGAAGGTATAAACATAGTATCGGTGTTGCTACACGCTCATAGAACAGCCAGAAAGATTTCTCTGAAACATGTTAGAGGCACTCAAGAATTACCCAGGATCTCAGAGGTGAGTAAAACTTGCCAAACAACGCCATCTAGTCATCAATGCTCGTATTTTGCCAAATGAAACTTTATTAAATGTGTGTTCTTTTACAGTAGAGCAATCGTTTTCTCAGAGAGAATACAGATGGCGCTATTATTTATTGTATAAATTGACTATTAAAAGACAAATCAATGCATTTTTGTCTGTATTCATCAATACATCTAATCATGGATTACATCAAGATGAATTATAAATTAAATAAATGAAAAAAAAAAACTCAATCAAAATTGTAACTTGTGTTGCAATGCAAATAGATGTCGCTGTAATTAGAGATAATGTGGGATCTTTATTCATATCTGATTCTTAATATTATTTCGTAAAGATTTATTGTTATTTTTTTAGGAGAATTCATACGACGCTCGCTATCAGCAGTCACGAGTAGTGCCGGGCGGCAGAAAGTTCATGAAGGGAGACACACTCATCACCGAATGTACTTACGATAGTACCTCTCGGAACATTCCCATCTTGGGAGGATATTCCGCTCATCAGGTTTGTATCCGCAAAAGCCTCTGTTTCAAACATGTAATATCATCGGATAAAATTCTATTGGTATTTTCTATTACCATTTTTTTGTAGCAGCACGTAGCCTTAAAATAAAGCAAAGGCTGAAAGGCTATAAATCGTTGTTTTCATTCCACGATGAGAACTTGTTAGATGGCAACAATTGTGTAAAAATACGTTTCCTTTGGCGACTCAGACTTTTTACGTTAGCAATAAATTCCCTACAATTTTTTTTTGTTTTCAGGAGATGTGCCTCAGCTTCGTTCTGTACTACCCGCGTACGGATCTCGCGGGTTGCTACTCCATGCCTCCGGTGAAGGAATTCTTCGAGACATTCGGCGTCAAGGAGTTCTACAAAGTCAGCTTCATGGACGTGGAGAATATATTCTTGTCGTCCGGGTGAGTAGTGTTATTATTGATGTTTTAAACATATATTAGACTGCCTCGTGATCTTGCGGCACAAGTATGTGCCGTGTGATCTAGAGGTCCTAAGTTCGATTCCCGGGTCGGGCAAAGGGTTTTTTCATTAGGAAATTCTCAGTAGCAGCACATAGTCTGGAATTGTGCCCGAAAAACGGCAATAGGCTCGCCCCCTATTACGTGGGACTGATACATACCTGGCGAAATGTGGGTGCAGAAATGCACCTCTGCCTACCCCTTCGGGGAATGCAGGCGTGAGGTTATGTATGTATGTAATCATCATCATTCACTTGCCCTGTTCCCAATTTTATTTGGGGTCGACGCAGTATGTTTTATCCTTCCAAACATCCCTATCAGCCGTCATGTCTTCAGTCACCCCTTTTTCTTTCATATCTTCTCTCACGCACTCCATCCATCTTTTCTTTGGTCTTCCTCTGTTTGTCCATCCTTCTACTTTCATACTCATTACTTTTTTACCAATATATGTTTCGTCCCTTCTCATAATATGACCATACCACGACAGACGGTTTCCTTTCAGCTTATCAATCACAGGAGCCACTTTCAAACTTCCTCTAACGTATTCATTCCTCACTCTGTCAATCCGTGTTACCCCACACATCCATCGCAACATTCGCATTTCTGCTGCATGCCTTTCATCCGTCTTCTTTGTAGCCCAACACTCCGATCCATACATAACGACAGGTCTTATTATGGTCTTATATATTTATTTATTATGGTCTTATATATTTATGTATGTATGTAAGTAAACATATATTGTAACTGAGTTAAATTTTGTAAAAAGTTTGAAAAATCCATGTAATTAGGATTTGAAATTATGATACCCAGATGAATGGCTTAAAACTAAATGAACGATCTCATTAAATTGTTGAAGAAAACAAAAATAATACGAATTAAGAGTAAAAATGTTTCTTTCATTATTCTATATACGTGACCTTCTAGTAAATGACCAAACCGCTCTGAACTTAACACTAGGCCCGTGCCCAGCAGTGGGGCGTGCGTGGGCTGAAAGAAGTCTATTAATATAATTCTTCGTATATTGCAGAAGTTTAGAAAACCTGCCACCACAGTTGGACTTCGATATGAAACAAAGGAGCATGAAGGAGACAGTCAAACAGGGAGACGACCAAGGAGTTGGGTTGATGAGTAAGTATTTGATAGCTTGATATATCTCACTACATCATCATACATATTTTTGCATATTTGTAATTCCATGGGATTTTACTGTTTAAGTACTAATATTGAACTATGAAGATTACTTTAAACAGTTTTTTTTTTCATTTCATGTTTAGGTGTCTTTTATTGGGTTTTTTAATTTTTAAATAAAGCTTGATTTTATTTGCTTGATTAAGTAGCTCAAATGAGTCAAGAAACTGCCTTTAAAACTGCAATAAGAAAGCCCACTGTTATGTAAAGAATAATAAAACATCTGGCGAATTGTGGGTGTGACAATACTAGAGGCCAATATAGGTATTAACTAGCAAACAGTAACCCTCTAGTTGTAGAGGAGGCCCGTGCCAGCAGTGGTACGTATATGGGTAAACATACCGAGGCGCGCGGTCGAGAATTTGGACGGTCGCAGGTTCAAACCCCAGGCACACACCTCTGACTTTTCGAAGTTATGTGTGTATTCACAATGAATTATCACTTGCTTTAACGGTGAAGGAAAACATCGCGATGAAACTTGCACACCTAAAAGTTCGTAGGAATTTCTTAGGTGTGTAGTCCGCCAACCCGCACTAGACCAGCGTGGTGGACTAAGGCCTAAACCCTCTTAGTTGTAAAGGAGGCCCGTGCCTAGCAGTGGGACGTGTTTGGGCTGATGATGATGAAACATACCGTGATCGAAAATTAAGTCAGGTACTAATTATGTTAATTAAGAAAACGTATTTTTTTTTCTTTTTTTGGGGTCTTTTCAGAGTCAATGAGTTTCTAATCACCGCTACTATTACCTGTCTTTGTTTTCGATGACGGTCTGCTTACACCCTGTATAAACTATGTTTATTCATTTATTACACAAGTCCCAATAATTTGGATTACGGATTGTACTTAGTAATGTATTTTTTTTGTATTACAGAGGACCTGATAATCTGGGAGCCTCCGGAGTTCCGCAACAAGTCGTTCATGGAGCATCTCAACGAGATGCCGTGGTCGGAGCACTTGCTCACCGAACAGATAGAGAAGTCTCTGTACAAGGGCATGCACATGACGTTCTGCAAGAAACACGATGATAGCTGGGGCACGGTACGTGTACTTTATATATTCGTATGTATACATTGTGTATAGCTTTTCCCATGTTGAATTAGGATTGTTGCAAAGTATATGAATATACTAGGAATATTAATATACTGCCTCGTGGTCTCGCGGTACAAGTATGTGCCGTGCGATCTAGAGGACCTGGGTTCGATTCCCGGGTCGGGCAAAGGGTTATTGGGTTTTTCCATTAGGAAATTCTCGGTAACAGCACGGAGTCTGGGAATGTGCCCGAAAAACGGCAATAGGCTCGCCCCCTGTTACGTGGGACTGATACATACTTGGCGAAATGTGGGTGCAGAAATGCACCTCTGCCTACCCCTTCGGGGAATACAGGCGTGGGTTTATGTATGTATGTATTAATATACGATTTTATACAGTATGGCACGTGGTAGGTCATTTCAGCAGTACTGGGTTTCATTTTTCATTCAAACTTCAAAGTATTTTTTTAATGACTTTTTATAAAAATTGCCTTTCCTAGTTTTTTGTCTGTGTTATCTGCAATAATAGTAGAATTAATCTATCTTTGTATACACTGGTTTTATTGTGTAGACTTCTATAAAATAAAATGATAGTAAAATAATCGTTTCTACCAGTGTTGTCACTCAACAACAGCTAATATTAACATAAAAATGTTTTTTTTACAGCCAATACAAATTCAAAACTATCCGAATTACACCGAAGTGATGGACAATGAAACGTCGGAGACATCGTGCCACTACAAGAGCGTGAATCTGCCCTCTGTTACTAAATCAGCAACGTGGAACACATTCAGTTCACTCCTCCTGGCCGCATGCGCAGTGATCTCCATCGCACGGTAATGATAATAAAAAAAAAAAGCAAACTTAAACCTGAACCAATGATTTTTCTGTTGTTTTTATATTTTTCGTTTTGTATACTTTGTTTTTTTTTCGAAAAATGCGGCACGGTTGTCTGAATGATATAGTATTATTTTGCCAAATTGCGTTTCGTCACTTCGATTGCGTCAATTGGAATGCAATTCTACTGCGGTGTTATGCCAAAGTCGTGTAACGATTTTGTGTGCGTTCCTAAATGGATTTTGTATTTTCACTAATATTAATTAAGCTGTTTTTTAAATGATTCCTGTCGCTTTTAAGTCTTCGCTGATTTTTATTTTATGTAAATAATATTCCTATTATTGCTATGCTATCAAGACTGTGCGATATATATTGTGACGTCACTTTAAATTGAATACTATTACTGCCATCTATCGACGGTTTAAGGTAAACTCTTAAATATTATGCAAAATTCATTTAGAAACGCACTTTTAAGTGTAAGCCGGTAATAGGTTTCTCGGTGAGCGAGTGAATGTTTTGTGATTTATGTACTTATGAGTATTTGCTCATGAATGGTGTAATGCGAGAAACTGTACCAAAAGTATGGTATAAAGCAAGATGTTTTTTACAATTAGATAGAATTCCGTCAGGACTGATTTTTGTATTCCATTTTTCATTCTAATTTTCTATGTCTACAGTTATGTGTGTGATTTTTTTATAATGTAACCTCGTTGTGAGTAAGAATGCAATAAATTTACATAAGTGTTTGTAAGTTGTTGGCTGATGTTTTCGAATTTTTATAGTTCGAATGCAATCCAATAGATGGCGTTAGTCTAAACTACATTTTGAATTGAATTGATTATAATGTTACATTATAATATTATTGAATTATTGGAAAATATAATCATAATGTAGTATGAAATTATATGTATTTGCGTACTTTCTTGCCAAGTGTAACATAGTACGGCCAATGTTATAATTAGTGTATGCTTCAAAAAAAAACATCATCCAACAACTTAATCTGAAAGTTCCAATGCAAGACATTTCCTATCGATGTTACTAAACTTAAATATTTGTCCTTGCATCTGTCCATTATTGGGGTCGGGTCCCCTATCAACCCATACAGTGTTGTGTAAAAAAATAGAAATAGAAATTTAATGTCAATATTGCGATGCGAACAGAATCACAGCAGATGCTACTAAAATTATTTTTAATTTTATTGCAATAATGATAATGTATATACAGGAAATATCAAACCGGCTTTGGCTCGTGGCCTGTTAAGACCTGTTTTCTGGTAGTAGAATGAAATTTGTTGAGTGACAAAAATTATGTTAAAAATTACGTTTGGCTGTATGTCTCGATGCCCTTAGTCCAAGTTAAAGTTACTAATTTAAAAACGCGGTGCCTTGAGCCGAGCTGCCTTGTATTTTGATATGCATTTTTTTTACAAATGTATCTTCATAGTTAACGTTCACTTAGGGCTGTGCATAATTAGCAATAATTAATCAGATGTTTCTATAACTCGTGACATTTCTGAGAAGCGGAAATATATTGTTTTTTTTTCAAAATGTTTGTACTACTTGGAATTAATCTTGGAATTTAAGTTTAATAGTTAACATGAACTTATTAAAGGATCGGCATGTTTCCTGGGAATATAAACAATTATTTAAAGAAGGTTTTAATTATCGACTATTTGAAATATGTAAATAGGTATTTCATTGATTTTTTTTATTAAGGTAATGATTGATAAAGCGCATTTTATAAACTTATTTCTAAGTAAACTTAAAGTAGTGATTGTGAGTATCTAAGCAATAATTTAGATGTATTGAAACAATTAATTGTAATTATATCTTGGAATTGTAACATATATTTTTAATATGAATGTTACTGCGTTATAGAAACATTTGTTAACATCGATTCCATTGAAATTGTCGTCAAGTCATAATGTGTAGAGTGAGCAATTGAATTTTGCTATTATTTTATAATTTATACTCTATTTCCTGAGGGTTTAGCTCTAAGAATACGCTTAGTAATTAAGTTTTATTTATTTAAAAAGTCAAAATAATGTGTTTTATTAATCTCACAATGGGTTTTATTTAAATTAATTTTAAATTTATTGTTTCTTTATCACAGTTCATATTGGCCACATAACAATGAAAAATATATCTAATAATCTAGTCATTCAGTACATTTTGTGATATCCGTTGGGTTTCATCTTATATAAAAACTAGCCCAGAAATATAAAATTGAGACTTTTTAAATTTTTAACATAAAGTTGTCCATTGGACACAAAACATCCAACAGTGACGAATTAATATTAAATAAATAAAATTATAAATTAAAGATGACCCCTTATTACGGGCTTTGATATAAATTTATAAATTAATGAATTGGAAGTACATTTAGTTCTTCAAAACCGCCTGTATTGGCGAGACAATTTCTTTTCTGAAGGATCTGCCCTCACAGTTGTCGCCTTATCATTTGTTGTTGGTGGTACTAAAAGGCTAGGTACAAGCGGAGTAACTTGCTCAAATTTACTTCCTAACCCAGAATCAGAATTAGAAGTAGTCCCATAATTAGCTGTAGAGGACTGTACTTCAGAAATAGACACCTTTTTATTCTCGGTTGAAGCAGAAGCAGGCGTATTAGGTTTCACGTTAGAATCGGAACCTGCTTCTCCGAACCGATTTGCAGTAGAATCAGCATTAGATGTTGATGCAGCATTCAAATTGGCACCAGAATCAGAATTAGATGGCAACGCTGCATTAGAATTAGAAGCTGCTGAATTAGAATTACCAGTGCCAAGATTCGCATTATTTGTCGTTGGAATGGGGTCGATAAATGTGTTGGGTCTTTGCGGATAGTTTTGGGGGTTTTTCCTGTTCGCTTCGTATGCTTGCCAGTTGATAAACCAGAATGGTTGTTTGTCTATGGGCATTTTGCTGAGTCGGTCGATGAGGTCCCAATCCCCGTTGGCTTCAATTGGTATCTTTGGAGTGGTGCCGTCTTCTCCAAACCTAGGAAAAGAAAATAAATTGTTTGTTATACTCGTAAATATGGGCATGATTTCATAAAATATGCCACGTTATGCAAGTTATTGTGGCCTGCATAGAAAGAGCGCATACTACCATTGAACTGGAAAAAATTCTGGACGCCCTAAAGAATTTGATTAGTAGAAATACTCTAAGGCCGCATCCTTATGCCAAGGTACAAAGAGTTTGTCTTTACAAAAGATACTACGTACTCCCAATTTGGACAAGAAATATAATTCTACTTCTAAATTAAGCAAAAACTATATTTCAGCATTTTAAAACTCTGGAATTCTTAATAAGTATACTAAATAAAAAACACATACAACCTTCTTCTTCCTGGATTTACTTTAAAATCAATTAATTCATTGTCATTAATTTCTGCCTTGTACGTAGTAGATCCTTGCACTATTGTGCGCTTTATGTGAAATTGTAATCACCTAAACATAATTAATTACACTATAAAAACTACCTTGTTAGTCGACTGTAGTTATGTGTAAGAAGTGTCATTTAGTTTTATCATCAATCAATTCTCGGTAGTCAAACCTGTACATGAGCCAATAGCGATAGGCTCACCTTATTATGACTGACATAAGTAATGGCATCTTATGTATGTACATATGTATATTTAATGCAACTCGTAGTCTCGCGGTACAAGTATGTGCTGTGCGATATAGAGGTCCTGGGTTCGATTTGCGGGTCGGGAAAGGTGTTATTGGGTTTTTCCATTAGGAAATTGGAATTGGGCCCGAAAATCGGCAGTAGACTCGCCCCATATTACGCGGAATGAAAACGAAATTGGCGAAATGTGAATACAAGCGTGAAGTTATGTATGTATGTTATTCAATCCATAGGTGGACTCTTTCCTCTCTGGGATCTTTTCAATACCTTACACGTTTACATAATTAATTTACCCATACGATCACAACTCAATACAGTAGAAACTCGATTATCCGGCCCTCAGTTATACGGATTCACGATTATCCGGACCACCAACCGCAACCAATAAAAATATATAAAAAAAAAACATAAATATCTACATGTTGAATTTACTCGATTTTGTCATGTTTATTTGTCAGAAAATGTATCTCTTAAGAAACATGCACAAAACCCGCTTTTTTCATACATTTTAATATCCAGATTTTCGATTATCGCCTATTAATGCCTAACAATTAATCCGGTTGATCGAGTCTCTACTGTAATTAAATTTAAAGATGAATCATTCAAAGTGCGCCTCACGAAATGAATCTTAATAAAATAAGTTGTGATGCATCGATCATGTTGAAGATAATATAGTGTTCTAACCGGTCTGCCAGCCCTTCGGTGGTTATATTGGGGGTTTCAGGGAACCCGATCGGCTTGGAGCCAGCGAAGAAGGGTCGTTGACCCAGCACCGATGTTGCTAACATCAGCACGATGAAGGCCACTAATGATGTATCCTGGAAATGATAAGAAAACTTTAAATGCATACATACTACGTATTACATAATCACTTTTTGCCCATTTTTAGTCCCACGTAATAGGGGTTGACCTTAATTAGCAAAAACTATTAAAAACTGCTTTTTTAATAGTTCTCTTAATCACTGTTGCTAAAAGCAGTGATAGCCTCGAGGTTTAGGCGCGCGGTCGAGAATTTCGGCGGTCGCAGGTTCAAACCCCAGGCACACACCTCTGAGTTTTCGAAGTTATGTGTGTATTCACAATGAATTATCACTTGCTTTAACAGTCAAGGAAAACATCGTGATAAAACCTGCACACCTAAAAGTTCTTTGGAATTTCTTAGGTGTGTAGTCCGCCACCCCGCACTAGGCCAGCGTGGTGGACAAAGGCCTAAACCCTCTCAGTGGTAGAGGAGGCCCGTGCCCAGCAGTGGGACGTACCTATTTGGGCTGATGATGATGATGATGATTAAAAAACTATTAAAAGCGGTATACATACAAGTACTCAAGGTGATTGTTTTATACGTCTAAAGTTCTGTCTTTCCAGGGCTATTGTATAAACCGCAGATATGTATGTTTGTTTATGTTGTGACCGAGTTTACACAGAAGTAGAATATAGTACATACATGTACCGCTAGATGGCTCTGTTTTAAAGCAAAGGAACCTAATGAATCTGACTTGTTTTTTCTTTTTCTTTGTTGTTTATTGCATTTTTATTTAAATTAATCTGTACAACATAGTAAATCCAGTTTCGAAAGAAGTAAGAAACTATTTAAACAATGCAGTCTGCGTCGTTGGCTCCGCGACACAAGTATCCCCATGAGGTCGCGGTTTCGATCCCGCGCCGGGCAAAGTTTTATTGAATTATTCCATCGGAAGCATGGAGATGGAAATGAGAATGGAAACGGCAATAGGTTCGCTAATAACGTGGGACTTAAAATACAGCCGGTATAAATAATAGAATCAGGAAAATTTTCACAAAAAGTAATTAATTATTTAAGGGGAATACGTTTTTGTTTAATTTTTCTAAAAAAATACGGCGAATTAATATTGAATATTTGTTATTAAAATAATAAAATCAAAAGTTTCAGTGAAAGTAATAAGTTCGTACAGGAATTACCTGTTTTAACACAGATATTTACTGACACTAACAATCGGTGACTAATATGCATTATAATATATCTAATATGCATAAATTTCCACTTAAATTGAGCTAGTAGGCACACACCGGCAATTCACATCTACATTTAACATCACAAAGATAAAATATGTGACATTCTACCAAATATATTGATACCCACATAAAAACAAGCTAAAGAAATCCAAATGTCACATGTTTTTATTTTTTATTTTAAACTAGCTGACCCGGCGAACTTCGTTCCGATTCCGATTTTTTTCTGCCTATGTTACTCCTTATTACATCAGCTATCGGCCAGTGAAAGTCCCGTTTAAATTGGTCCACCTTTTTCAGAGATTAGCCGGAACAAACATACAGACATTTTTTTTAAAAACGTTATTTTGGTATATATGTACCGTGTATACATACATATTTATTTATTAAAAAGCGGTAATTTCAATATTGCAAACAGACACTCCAATTTTATTTGTTTGTATAGAGTATAACACGCAGTTTTATACCAAAACACTTTACTTCAAAATGACTTACCATGGTGAATGTCAGTGCGCTCGCCCCGACGGTATAATGACGACTGGTTCCCGCGTCGGTCTTCGAACAAAAAATATAAGGCGAACGAGGAAAATTTTGCTCCGTCGTCTGCCTACGTCGATAGGAGGTCAAGCTACACCGGTTTGCTTTTTAGAAATTGCAACGGTACATTTTGTTTACATTTTTTGTAGCACACTTTTTGGCGTCCTTCGTGACGTAACGACATTTATGTATAACTTCAGGATTCTGCACAGATTTTATTAGTTTGATTTGGCTCACAAATATAGGATTTGCGTGTTGTGTGGCTGGAAATTGCAGAATTGGACTTGTATGTGCTACACTTCTGCGTTTAAGTTATATTCAGATAGACAAACAGCAGGGCATGCTACTACTAAATTATATTGCCACGGCAAAGAAATAAGAAGTTGACGTAAGTGCTGTGCTGTTCGTAAGGGATAGAGGGCCTCAGCTCGCAGGACTCATGAGTATTATGAGTCAAAAGACTTATAAAAAAAAACATTTCGTGTTGCTGAGGGAGTTTCTTGCCGTTTCTTCTCCACAGCGATAACACGTTTCGAAGCGGCAATAGTTTAGTTTAAAATAGTTTAAAATTGACGATTCAAAAGAACTTGTAAAAGTCTATTTGAATAAAAATAATTTGACTTTGACTTTGACTTTGGCTTTGACTTTGACTTTGACTTTATCTTCACAAGTTAAATTAATTATTCGGAGGCGGAGGAAGATAGGATTGACGAGGCGTGTTTAAAGTCTCACGCAATTGAAGATTTTTCTTTTGTCGTTTTTTGGGCATATTTTCAGACACCGTGCTGCTACTGATCACACCTGGTACTACTAAGTCGCATTTGTGCCGCAAAACCGACGAGATAGTCATCATTAAGTCTTATCTGTTCTGCATAACGTGTTTTTTGAATAATGCACATATTATGAATGTCCAGTTTGAGAATTCTTGCTCTGCAACTATAAATAGTAATTTTAAAAGTACCTAAGTACAAAATAAAATTAATCTCGACCCACCTACATGGTCACTGTAGTGGGTTTTACGCCCTGTTAGAGGCTATGCGGGTATCGGGATATCCTACCAATAGATGATTCTGATTGTTTAATTGTTCTTTTGCTAATGCAATTACGCATGCTTAGTTGTTAGTATCCGATCGAAGAATGACTACCGTAGACTTAAATTTCTGTAACACCAAGGCTGAAACACTTGTTAGATTATGCAAATTCTAACTTTAGCTAGATGAAAAAGTCGTTGCTAATATATTGAAGAAAAATAAGCATTTTTACAGTAAATCAACTCAAAAACTACTGCTATGTGAATGATTTTTGGTAAGGATTTAGATGAAACCTTGCAAAAAGGACATACCTACGTTACCTTTTCATAATATAATTTCATGCAGGTTCTAAAGATCCGTAGGGGCTTAAATGCAACGATTAAAAATGGAATAGTTTGTGGAAATGAAAAGAAAAAAAAACAATGTGTAAAAAGTGTGTATTCACAATGAATTATCACTTATTTTAACGGTGACGGAAAACATGGTGATATAACCTAAACCCTCTCAATTATAGAGGAGGCCCGTGCTCAGCAGTGAGACGTATGATGATCATGATGATCAAAAAAGTAAGAGACACATTTTAAATCTTACGTACTCCCTGTTTTCAAAGCCGGTATTTAGGGAAGAAAGGCCTAAAAGAGAAAGTTTACAATACAATGATACACGATAATAAAATTTGAACTGGTACAGAGCGGCTCAACAGTTCACTTACTAACGGGTTATCATAACGGGCGCATAAATTATTTTGATGAACTAAATGAATAATACCATATTGGATATCATTTATAAATGAGTGTTCCTTGTTGTGTATTTACAGCGAAATTGCTTAACTGAATGTGTGTGATGTACAGCTGAGAGGGGTTAGTTCTTAGTCCACCACGCCGGCCTAGTGCGGGTTCAAGGTTAAAGAAATTCCTAAGAACTTTTAGGTGTGTAAGTTTTCTCACGATGTTTTCCTTCCCGTTAAAGTACGTGATAATTTAAAGTGAATAGTCAGAGGTGTGTCCCTGGAGTTTGTACCCGCGACCGCTGGGATTTGATTCGATCGCGCGCCTATACCTCGAGGCCATAACTATTTTTTTATGTTGGTACTTGAAACCGCGGACACTAAGATTTTGATTCGGTATAACGCGGTCCGCATCCTCGCGGCAATCACGATTTTATAATAGGGTCACAGGTGTCTCCTGTGAATCATTACCACTTTTAATACTCATTACATTTTTCCAGGATTCGTTTTCATTCCAGCTTTAGTCCACCACGCTGGTCTAGTGCGGGTTGGCAGACTACACACCTAAGAAATTCCTAAGAACTTAAAGGTGCGCAGGTTTCATCACAATATTTTCCTTCACCGTTTAAGTACGTGATAATTCTTTGTGAATTCACACATAACTTCGAAAAGTCAGTGGTGTGTGCCTGGGGTTTGAACCCGCGACCGCCGAAATTCTCGACCGCGCGCCTAAGCCTCGAGACCATCACTGCTTACATGAATGCTTACTTAAATATACGAATGTATATTTAGGTAGGTATAATTTAGGTTATTAAAAAGAATTAAAAAAAAATAATACCGGCTGATATTTTCATTTGAAAATATCTATATATCTTCTAGAATTTTATAGTTAGCAAACAACGGAAGAAATGAAAATATCAGCCGGTATTAAATTTTTTTATAGGTACTTGTCAATTAACACGATCTCTGTCATTAATATTGGAAGTATGCTAATGGATATGGAGTCAGTATTATAAAATTATTATTCTGAACATGTACGTTTTAGTTTAATCACATATTTTCCTTTATACATAAAGTTTTATGTCTCAAAGCTTTGTCCTTATTATTATGTATCATCACGATTTCTGAATAGTACAACCTTGCCTTAGTAATAACGAAGTGCTAGTCGGTTCTATATTCACACAACAATACAAGAAGCCAGACCATAGATTAATAAATAGTTAAGCCATACCTTGTGCTTCGTGTTTGAACTCTTAAATGCCGAGGGATTTTTCATACCTGGACTGGTTTATTTCCAACCCTCTCAGTTGTAGAGGAGGCCTGTGCCCAGCAGTGGGACGTATATGGGCTGATGATGATATTTAGGATATGGCGAAGTTTAACAAATCCTGCTTGACTATGTGGCGAACTTTAATTTGATTGTATTAACATTCTTTATGTCAAACTAATCTAGTCCGTATCTCTCTCTCCGCAACTCGATTGATTGATGCAGGCAAAAGATATTTTAAGCTGAAGTGGGACTGGGCCGGTCACTTTTGTAGGATGGACTCGGACAGATGGGCCACTATTTAGATACCATGTGAGGGCCGCCGAAAGCGTGGCTGGCCGAGAATGCGCTGGAGAGACAGGCTAGACGCCTTTTAGAAGGAGTTGCATAACTTGGCACAAGAGAGAGAGGAGTGGAAGAAGAAGAACGAGGCCTTTGCCCAGCAGTGGGATCTATTATAGGCTATAAAAAAACAGTGTGGCGTCTATATAGAGTATGTGCGTGTGAAAGGTTTTATTTAAAATAAATAAATAAAATACAACGTGACACATCACATAGTTCTAACCCCACACTATATCAGAAACTACTAGACACTTTTCGATCTCACAAATACACAAACCCGAAACAAATATTTGTGGATCACACAAACATTTGTCTTGGTGCGGGGATAGAACCTGTGGCGTCTCGTTTCGCAAGCTGGGGTCTTGCCAACTGCGCCACGGAGACTGTTATATATATTTTTTTATTGACCACAGTTCGATCCAAAAGAGCTAACTGGTTCTTTATCACGCCGTTTAAGCCACACAATTAGGCCAATCTAAGTAAACAGATATAAAACCAAAACATTTTAAAGTATATTTTTTGCTCTTAATTTGAATAGGCGGAGATGACTCGTGTAACTGACATCACAACTTCCTTCGTATTTTTTTCACATGAAGTATTGCAAATTGATAAAAAGTTGACTGCACTGAATTTGCTGACAGTTTCTTTAAATTTTGTTATAGCGAGAGGTCTCATGAACGAGGGTCACTTAGTGATAACACGTCACTCATAACCGCTCATAAAACACGCTACACTTAACATAAAACGTGCCTTATCTGTTTTCAAAGTAATATTATATTCCTAGGCTAAATTACATATGAAGGGCCGTAACGAAAGTGGTTGACAGAAACCGATGTAAATCTACGTTTTTTATTGTCTCGCTGAGGTTGCAAAAAATCCTAATTTTATTTCTTGGGTTATTTTAAGTGTAATTGGAATTTCCGTTAGCTTATTACAGACATACTGGTCCCATATATAGTAGCGATGGCCTCGAGGTTTAGGCGCGCGGTGAAGAACCTCGCCAGTCGCATCAATCGTATTCACAATGAATTATCACTTACTTTAACGATGAAGGAAAACATCGTGATGAAACCTGCACACCTAAAAGTACTTAGGAATTTCTTAGGTGTGTCCGCCAACCCACACTAGGCCAGAGTGGTGGACTAAGGCGTAAACCCTCTCAATGGTAGAGGAGGCCCTTACCCAGTAGTGGGACGTATATGGGCTGATGATGATGATGATGATCATGATGACTGGTCCCATAAACGGCAAAAGGCTGGCTCCATAGAATATAGGGTTCTAAAAGGAGCTGATAAAACGTAGGTGTCGTGATTCGGAGATTAATTGATTGACATTATCTCAGTATACTCGTACAAGGAAAACACGAAGAAAAACAAGTGACTATTCCTACTTATGTATAAAATATACAATAAATGATCACCCATTTTATAAAAATAAAATACGCCAGTGTAAACAAAAAAATCACGAGGAAATATTAAGTCCTGCTGGAGTTCTTTTGAGGCTTTTTATTGTTGCAAGGCCAGCGATTTGTATATAAACCTAATCTTACATTAGGATCAACAAATTAATTTAATTTTTGAATATTTATTTCAAATTATCGTAAATCTCGTAAATTCAGTTACAAACAACTTTTGAAATCGCATAAGACATGAAAGTGCTGAACGTTTTCCAAGCAGTCTTTGGTTGACGTTCGAACACTAAGTTTTGTGAATAATGGACTTTCGGCACGGAAGGAGCGTATAAAATTAAATAGGTTATACCGCTGGTTACTTCGAAATGATTTAACATTCTGTCAAATTTCGTGTTCGAATTTACGTTTTTGTAGCATATTTATTACACCATTAAATTTGTATAACATGTTCATAAATAAAGTAAAGTCAAAATCAAAGTCAAATCATTCATTGTTTGCTTTATGTCTGTCAGCGATAGAGAAAGACTTAGAACTAAGTTTTCCACAGTTACCTCATGGTGGTTGGTACAAAAAACATCCATACATACATAAATATCACCGAAGGGGTAGATAGAGATGTATGTGTATAGGGAGGCCAGGCCTATTGACGTGATTCAAGCGCATTGCCTAATTCCGTGGTAATCGAGAACCCGTGGATCGAATCCGGAATTTCTCGACTGCAAGCCACAAGTATAAAATAAACTTATTTCTTATTTCTTAGTCTGTTAACGTATGAGTGTATCTTTTAGTCTAAGTTAGTATATTAATGGTTAATTTTTTTTTTAACAATTAATGTAATGAACTGACGAATATTTTTATTGTTTCGGAAAATGTATTTAAATAATTTTTATTCATCATCATCATCGTAACTGCTGGACATAGACCCAATATTTATTAATTATATTTTAATATTACCATTTGAATTATATACAACACAAATATATAATATTAATAGTAAAGTAAAGAAATGAGAATTCTTGCTGGCCTGAAGAGAGATCTTCACAAAGAATTTGACCATTAATGAAAGTCTTTCATAGAACTGCGTAGAACTAATGCCCTTACCTTTCTCAAGCATACAGCTGGCCGGAAATTCAATATTCGTCCCGATATAGAAAGAGGTTGATTGTTAGAA
This sequence comes from Hemaris fuciformis, assembly GCA_907164795.1. Taxonomy (NCBI): domain Eukaryota; kingdom Metazoa; phylum Arthropoda; class Insecta; order Lepidoptera; family Sphingidae; genus Hemaris; species Hemaris fuciformis. The sequence continues at coordinate 10,088,325 of OU015448.1, forward strand.
TGCTTAAACATTATTACATTCAAAGAAAATTCTTACGGAGTTGAATAATAAAAATGAATCTGGTCTCTTTCATAAACGTTTTTCATATTCTCTATGACTTGAGATTGGAGTTTGTGAAACGCTATGAATAGTTTATGAAACTTCAGATATTTGAAAAGAATAAAATGAATCTAGTCATTTCAACGCAAATAACGTTTCAATATGAATTCGGTGTATTTTTTGGTCCAGAAAGTCAGAGAACTAATAAATAATATAGATACCTACCGCAAATTATTTACATTCAAGATTTTGACATATTGATGTAGGTATATTATAACTGCCTCGTGGTCTCGCGGTACAACTATGTGCCGTGCGATCTAGAGGTCCTGGGTTCGATTCCCGGGTCGGGCAAAGTGTTATTGGGTTTTTCCATTAGGAAATTCTCGGTAACAGCACGGAGTCTGGAAATGTGCCCGAAAAACGGCAATAGGCTCGCCACCTATTACGTGGGACTGATACATACTTGGCGAAATGTGGGTGCAGAAATGCACCTCTGCCTACCCCTTAAGGGAATACAGGCGTGAGTTTATGTATGTATGTATGTATGTGTATATTATAATACTGGCCTAACAAAGAAATAATTATTTGTCGCTAGTGATAGTTAGTACCAAAAACCATAAAATGTCGGCGAAAATTATTAGAACAATAATATTATGTCCAAATCGTGCACAAACGTCGTGTCTCTCTAAATTTAAATGCGAGATGTTATAACATAGACACGGAATATATCATATTGAATTTTATTAGACAAATAACTCGACTCGAATTGGTTTCAAACCACATAATTAAAAAGTAAACAGTCAAATTATAAAAATTACCTATACTCGCAAGTTAATTTTCATGTCGTGACCTTGAATGCAAGTTTTTTTGTTGAACAAAATGATTATGATAAATAATATGTATTAATCTTAGAAATAATACGATGATGATCAACGCGAGAGTTTTGAAATTTCGTGACATAGGTACCTAATTAACGAGAAATGAATACTTCAATGCGTTGTTTACAATATTTATAAAAAGAAATCAAAGTATGTGGTGTTGTAAATTTTAATGCATTCTACAAGAACCAGATAAATTATTTAAATCATTACAACAAGAATTCCACACATTTTAAACATTATATAAAATATGCAACACAAACATAATATACAAACATAAGCAGTAATGGCCTCGAGGTTTAGGCGCGCGGTCGAGCATTTCGGCGGTCGCAGGTTGAAACCCCAGGCACACACCTCTGACTTTTCGAAGTTATGTGTGTATTCACAATGAATTATCACTTGCTTTAACGGTGAAGGAAAACATCGTGATAAAACCTGCACACCTAAAAGTTCTTAGGAATTTCTTAGATGTGTAGTCCGCCAACCCGCACTAGGCCAGCGTGGTGGACTAAGGCCTAAACCCTCAAAATTCTACCTCACCCCCCCCTCTGTCCAACTCCCTCAATTTTAATCGTAGGATACCCGAGTTTGGTATCATTGGAACCGGCGTGACGTAAGCTATCGATTGGCCCCATTGGAATTTCGTTCATCTTAATTTTAAGATTAAGTGAAAAACTTATTGAAGTTATTACGATGCGCGCGCACACTGTCATGAAAAACCGACACCATGAAGTTATTAAAATATTATTTTATAATATATTATTATATTATTTAAGAAAATATATATATTTATGTATGAAGTATAACTTCTAACGCGTGTACATAAGTACACACACACACTTTTTTTATTATTGTCGAATGTCTATAGCAGGGTTTCTCAAACTTGTGGTTCACGAATCCCTGTTACTGTTTCAAGGTGACAGCGAACCCCTTAAGCCTTAAGTAACTAATCCCCCACCCCCCAAAAGAAAGTCATAAAACTGTCTGCTGAAGAAAATAAAGATTTACCTATTTCAATAAAAGATAAAGTGCCAAAAGAAATATCTTTTCTTGCCTGTTTCTTGTCGCAAATGGTGTCAATTTTAGGAGTATTTTTGGACAATTTTAACTTTAATTCTAACTTGGTATCAAGTCGATTTAGTTTTTATCATGACCAGGTGAGAAAATCCAGTCTCACATATGTATGTTGTAGCCAATATGTTTGCCGCTCGTTCCTGCTAAGCGTCAAGTCGCCATTACATAGGTATATCTTGTCACGAACCCCCTGCCGTCGAATGGCGAACCCCACTTTGAGAAACCCTGGTCTATAGCAACTGATGAAATAATAAAAGATTAAGACTCTAAACTGTAAAGAACTATTTATTTTAACTTAATTTACAATGACAGAGCACTATGAGATTATCGACCGTAACACCAAGAACCTTTATTAGTTAACGCGCAATTATGCGTACATGTATATTGCTATTCAATTATACTAGGCGCTGCGCATGTCTGCGTTTCTCTCAACAGCAACATTTGACATTGTTGAAAATGGTTGGCCCTCAAATAAATTTCAAGGTACCATCTGTACAACAGCTGGTTGTTACACTGAGATAAGTAAAACAATATTTTAAAAAATACAATTATATTTATTAAAACGAAATTAATCATAACGACATCATTGACAAACGCAGATAAACAAGACTCGTCCGCTCACGAGAACAGCGCGCTGCGCACTGCCCTCCCCTGCCAGTCTGCCACTGACTGCAGCGCCGGCGCTTTTTTACCGCGCGCTCGTGTGAACAATAGTATGAAGTTGCATTGTTCTATTTTCAACGCCAAGCGCGGCAAAAATACGTAAATTTCTGTTTTTGGATAAATATTTTGTTTTTTGTATTGAATTATGGAATATCTAGTTTATGTTTCTTATTCGGAATTACGTAAGGCAAGCTGGGCTTTTGGGCTTCTATGGAAGTACCGCCACTGGTCTAGATCACACTTCAAGGGACCAAAAGGTTAATAAAACAGGTGCAACAATAAAAACCGCTTTCAGAAAGAAATAAATTCACAATAATCTGAGAATGAAACTTTAAATGGTCTTGAAAACTGTCAACGATACTCTGTACATGAAGCTACAAGGCTTTATTTCCGAGCACAAAGTCATTTCACATGAAATTGTTAACTTACACGTTAATTCTAAGCATTACTCATAATCTTACTCATAAGCTTTAGCTTTAAAGGACAAACAAAGAAAAGCTGTTTTCACCACTGCTTGCATGTTTATCGTGTCGGGATCTGTTTATTTAGTGTTGTCACGTCGCAGACATTATGACGAAGTAAAGTCAGGCGTGACCAACTGCTTGCGGTTATCAGATAAATTCATTTTGCCAAGAATTGAATTCTTGAACTTTTTTGAAATTGCATTATTTTTTCGCTGTTGAAAAGACAATCGAAATCTTAGATGAATTTACGGCTTTTATATTAATGTTGCTATTCAATCTTTACATTTTATTTATTTGAAATCAAATACAATCCAGATTTGTTGAATCTATAAAATGTCAAATACATAGATCCTTTAAAATAATTTGTCACCTAGTTCGGAAGGTAGTATTTAAGAGAAGAACGGGCAAGAAACTCTAATGTGGCTATTATTTAAGTGAAATAAAGTCGTCGATTTGAGATTAGTGTGCATTAGTGTGCATTGCCAGGTCAAAAGGTTCTGGGATCGATGCCTAGGTCGGCGTAAGTGAAATATTGTTTTTTTTGTCTTTGTTCTTCGTTACTGTTGCACGGAGTCTAAAAATTCTGAATCTGAAGGAATAAGTTAGTCCCTCGGAGAGTATTTTACATTGTGTAACCATTCAGCTTGGCAAATTAAAAAAAAAAACAACAATCATTTATTAACTTTATTTATTTGCAGTTTTTTTTCAAGGTAAATAAATAGTTCATCTTTGGACTATAGCGGTAATATTAACATCTCATAAGTAAATCTCCTTTGAATAGACTATATAAAAATAAAATGATCTTTCACATGCTAAAGTTATGATAGTAAAACTAATATAAAGTAAAAAGAGAGCAAGCTTTTTAGTACTCGTGTGTGTGACATTTGATCTGTACCGTTATCTTCAGGTGTTTCTATACAACACTGCGTGCCTATTTCAACAACTTTTGGGTAGAAGTCTGTCCAAAACTCAAACGCTTTATAATTCACGGTCTCCGAAGTACTCATCGTAAAATTTTGCCTATTAATTATCAAGAAGCCGGGCTTCTCTATTTCAAATGCGTCCCATTCGATAATTACTCCGGAATTTGTGGGATTCGAATACCAAGCGAAATTGGACCACATTTTCATTATTATTTCTGAGATGCTCTTATCTCTGTAATCCCATTTGCTGAAGTCCTCTGGCAGAGATAAGTACGGTAGGCCGAATGTAAAAATTAAATCAAAATTGTGAGGCACTTCTATCCAAGCGGGGATGCCTTCATTCGCTATGTCTGAAAAAGGTTTTAAATCGAATCTGTATAAATAAACAGGGGCTTGCTTGCTTATATCTTTTGCTAACTGATACGTAGTAGCTCCATGGAATTTGTCCGAGTAAAAATTCAAGTATGATTTCCATAACAGCGTTTCGTTTGTTGTTGGTGGTATTGGTTTGTAAAAAAAAGCTACTGCATCTTGTATATGATGTTGGTTTATAAAACAAGAGCTATTGTCTAGAGTTATATCTACTAGTATGATTTCTTCACGCAGTCTATCTAATTCGCTTTGGCTAACACCAGTATCTCCATTGCCGTTTTTATCAAGTACTATCACGTCTTCCATATTAGTATAACCTGTCAATACGGGTACCGGTGTAAAAATCTCGTCTTTAAATAATTCGCTTGGAAGGCCTGGAATGACAGGTCCAGAAACATTGCTAAATCCAGTATCGACGATAGGTTTCCATTTAGCAAGCGGTTCTCCAATATCGAGGAGAGCTTGATTAGTGACTCTTCGAAGACAACCCAGTAATAGATTCGTTGGTTTTCGGAAACAGCTGAATGCAGTGGCTACTTTATCGACTGTTATCATTTCTTTCCTCGCTGCATTTACTGTATTTGGTGAAAGTACGTTGCCACTCATAGCTATAGCTTTTTGGAAAAGACCGCTAGAATATGGAGAGATTAGATGTAGTCCAACACTGACTGCGCCGGCATCATGGCCGAAGATGCAAATATTCTCAGGATCTCCTCCAAAACTAGCAATATTATTCTTCACCCAGATCAAAGACGCTGTTTGATCTAATAATCCAAAATTTCCTGGCGCTTCATTGTCCAGTGAGGAAAAAAAGCCGAAAATATTGAGACGGTAGGCGACGGACACGAAAATCACCTAAAAAAATATATTCATTTAATATTTCGTGTTATCTGTATTTTCAAAAAGGTTTCAGGGGAAAAGGCATTTCAGAATAAATAAGCAATGTCCCTAAGGACGTTTGGTAAAACCGTATTAAATATAATTATTGTCCGTGCCGCTTTTGTTAACTAAAGACACAGAATCGTGTTCGGCTGTAATACCTGGGAAAAATATGACCTCTGTTGATATTACTTCTACTGGCATAAAATGTACATAGTAGCTACAAATTATTGCTGTTTTATTATTAAATAGCGTGACAGACTAATTAATGGTAATAAAACTGTTAAATTTATGTATAAAAGAAAAGCTTTTATTGCTTTTACGATACTGCGTACTTGATAATAAGTCTTTATAAAGTTCAATGCTTTTAATTTCGTCTAATAGTTCTAATTATGTTCTTTGTCGTGATTATTCACCTTTTGTTTCAAAACAAGTTGAAAAGGGTTGATATCGTTAGGGCTGCCTCGCACGAAATCGCCTCCGTGGAACCACACGAGCGTTGGATAACCCTCGACCATGAAATCTGAAAAGAGAAAATATACATGGTTAAAAACACTTCCATTCCCTATTCTCACGGCTTATTCACACATTTTTTGACTGCATCGATGGAACCGCAGCTTTTACCTCGTATAAAATTCATTATTGATACACATTACATTATTTTACATTATTGATATACGTCTTACATTCGATTTTCGGATTGGTCGAAGTATTTTTTGGGTTTTACGGGGGGAATTTGTCAGTAATACGGAGTCGTGAGAAAGCGATATGTCGCGTCGCTGGATCAGCATGTGTGTATTAGCATCAGGTCGGCACAGTTGTGTCCACTGCTTAGGGTTGATCATAGTCGTTTTTTGGCAGTCGAAATTAATTTACACTTCCCAACAGTTCCAGGTGCAATGATTTTACTGCTGTGCGTGACCATAATATTGCTGACGCAGTAAAGTCGTAATGACCTCGAGGTTTAGGCACGCGGTCGAGAATCTTGACGGTCGCGAGTGACTTTTTGAAGTTATGTGTGTATTTATAAATAATTATCACGTACTTTAACGTTGAAGGAAAACATCGTGATGAAAACTGCACACCTATTTTTTTTTAGGAATTTCTTAGGTGTGTAGTCCGCCAACTCGCACTAGGCCAGCGTGGTGGACTAAGGCCTAAACCCTTTCAGTTGTAGAGGAGGCCCGTGCCCAGCAACGTATATGGGCTGATGATTAAAGAATGAATGAATAAACTATGTTGTCTTTCTAAATCGTCGGCAATATTATAAGGACTACGTTATGGAGGAAGGAATTATCTAATGACAAACTTCATTAACAGTTTAACTGACTTGCGAATTCAGCCCGAAAATCACTCGCGCCAATTTCATATCCGCAGCCAGAATAGCTAATCTGCCAATTATTTATAGGTTCCACTGCACCGTCGCAAATAAATCTTTCTTTTATTGGCTAATACCGTTGTGGCCCAAAGCTATTACTCAATCGGACTCTTCGAAAGCGCATCTATACGGACACTGACTAATCGTCTCAATAGCTTTAGTTGTAACGTTCCTTATGTATACGGTTTACAGTTATCTAGAAGCTTCGCCGAGAACACATAAATTGCCAAGTATATTGATTGAAGTAGACATGCAATCTTGTTTCTAAGTGCACTTTCTTTATGGTTCGAATTGTATTGAGTAATTTTTGTTGTTTTGACAGAAAGTCTTACTGATAGTAGTATTTACTGTATGTTATGGCAGCTTTCTAAAACCTCCTCAGTTGTAGAGGACGCCTGTGCCCAGCAGTGGAAAGTAGTAGTAGTAGTAGTGGCTGATGGTGATGATGATGATGATGATGATGATATTACAAATAAAAAGAAAATCAGTAGCAGCACAGAGTCTAGACATGTGTGTGCTCGCGTTACAAGAAAAGGGTCGCTTGCGTAGGACTTAAAATTTGTCTTTGTAACCGGATATACACAGTTTGAGCACGGAATGCTACACATTACTCTATGTATTCCTTTTTTTATTTATTTACTATATTGTTAGTCACCTATTCATTAAAGAATAAAAGCACTAGCAAAATGTTCGAAATTACATATGTTGTTAAATATTCAGAGCAGAACTTTTAAGGAAAACTGGAAAGTATACCAAGATAACATGCCAATTTAAAGCAAATATCTTGAATTTTTTGGCAGCTTTTCTGTATATTCAACATTTAATTCAGTGAATAATTATTTATGGGTGATCCGTGATGACGATTACGTGTCAAAGATATTGTGATATTCCGATTACTAGTTGTTACGTTGGTCTATTTTAACTTTATCATTTATTTTTAATTTTTTATTCTAAAGTGTCTTATCAAGATGTCAAAATTATAAGTAAATATTTTTTCATTGTTCACACATTATTTAATATTATAAATCTAAGCTAATTTTTAGTCATTTGTTGATAGGATTTTTTTAGTGACGTTTATCAGAACTTATAGTTCACTACTAAGTAATTGTGGATCATGTCGTTTTTATTCTTAGGTCTTACATATTCCCAAACTTGTTTGCGAACTATGAATTTCATAACCTATACCTAAGAGTTATATATCTACCTTATGTATAATCTTTATAGATGTAGTGAGACACTTTAAGACTACCAAACATCGGCATATCCATCATTGAGTTACAAACTAAACAAACAAAACGAATACAAGCTGGCTCGTGCCAATTCTTGTCGAGGGTACGATTGGGGTCAAGAATTAGATTAAGGCTAGGTCAGCCGAGTCGGAGGGGTTCATAAATAGTGGGCAAACTATTGGCACGGAATTCTTGCATTAATGACGCCCACTTACCTGCTTATTGCTGTTTGGACAAATATTGGCACAAATGCTGTCCTTTGTGACATCTGTCGGTTTTACAAATGTTGGTTGAGACTGCTTGACCAATGAGGACTTTATTGACTAATGCCAGCGCAATTAGGGTTTTACAAGACTTTAAGGTTGTATGATGGCTAATTTATTAATTTAATAACAATGATTTGACAGGTAATCTGAAATGGTAATAGCAAATGGTTCATGCCAGATTAGTGAAAGGAGGTAAAGGCGTGGAAACGAATGCGAGCAATTTAGATTTTTTTTTAAATGAACTTGTAAAAGTCTATTTGAATAAAGATAATTTGACTTTGACTTTGACTAGAATTCCAGTCATTTCGCACTAAATTCAGTAACCATGTTGGCTGCCGAAAGATCTGTCAGTATACCTGCGTAGGATAGGTCAGCGATTGTGCGATTGGACGTTTATCCCATAACGCCAAGCTAAAAGGCCTGGGAAAATAACCTTTTTTAGGCACTCTCCATAATGACTCTCCATCATAAGCAGTGATGGCCCCGAGGCTTAAGCGCGCGGTCGAGAATTTCGGCAGTCGCAAGTTCAAACCCCAGGCACACACCTCTGACTGAAGTTATGTGTGTATTCACAATGAATTATTATCACTTGCTTTAACGGTGAAGGAAAACATCGTGATAAAACCTGCAAACCTAAAAAGTTCTTAGGAATTTCTTAGGTATGTAGTCCGCCAACCCGCACTAGGCCAGCGTGGTGGACTAAGGCCTAAACCCTTTCAGTTGTAGAGGAGGCCCGTGCCCAGCAGTGGGACGTATTTGGGCTGATGATGATGATGATGAGGCACTCTCCAAAACCTGGAAAGAAGGCTTCAGTCGTTATTGTCTGATATAAATAATTTATATAAAGACAGCACTAATAAAACAATATCTCGACACCATTACGAAGTCTATTTGTCCTATTTCAATTCCTAAAGACCTTACCTATTTAGTTTGGCGTTAGGATGATGCATCTCTTTTGTTTATAAGTACCTTCATCATAAAACGCAATGTCATCTTGGAGACAATGATACGCATTTACGTAAACTTAAACGGAATTTCCTTGTTGTAAAAAACAAGGAAAATCGTTTTACAGCTTAACATGATCATTAACTGATGACTAAGTTTATACGTACAATACCTGAGTGCATATTTATATTTATATATTTACTATTAAAGCTATATTCATAATTAATTTCTTTGCCAAAAATATATAAGTTTATGTATGTAAATATATATATATGTGTATCTTCATAAATTATTTTATTTGCACACCTGCTGTTCACATCTCTGCATCACGCAAGGTTCGATTGGTAGAGAATGCCTTAGGCATTAAGTCCACCTTTACAATTATATCATTGTATAAAGTGTAAATAAATAAATAAAATACTTACGCCCAGAATAATATATGCTGTGATTCTCTTGAAAACAGTTTAAAAAGTTATAAGGAAAAATACACAGAATAATTGCCGTGTGTGACGTCAAGAACTCGGCGATAATCCTATAAATCAGAAGGGACCACATCAGTTATTTGTGTTTTGAATCATCTCCCAGTTATTCTACTCAGATATTCTTTTTATATATTTTTTATAGGTATGATGACTGATTTCTTAACGTTTTTATTAAAACATTACTTATCACGTTATTTTAAAGTCGATTTAGAAATGGCGAAAATTCTTACGTCACAAAAGAATATGGTTATGCAACAGTGATGTTAAAGCATTCAAGTCCACGCATGGCTGAATTATACTAACAATGAGATATTCATATTAAGCACCCAATATGCTCCCAGTCAAATCCTAAATATTACAACCTCATTTTTAAACGTAGTGTAAAACTTATAGAAAAACGTCGGTAACTTTCTTATAGCTCAGTACGAGAGTGGGAGGCTGAGCTCCTACTAAACATGGGATTGAATTTGGTGAAATTTTTGTATGTGTATGATTGATAAAGTTCTGTGGGTTTTTATTTGTCGTTCTATCTTAATTCAAATTCACATATTTTTAAAACCTAGAGATATATTTAATGACGTAAAGAAAGTCTGAAAATGTTTTTAGAAATACACACACCAGTTAGAAGAATATTTGTGAATTTGCACAAAAATAAGTTTTGTGTATTTGTTTAGAAATTTACCCTGACTTTTCGGTATTGATATATCTGTGTCCGAATGAAATATTTCTGAATCATAAGCATTTACCTTGATGCGCGGATTGAACTCTTGGCCTGTTGTTACATTTTTAACGAACTGTTCTTCGCTGTTTAATATAATCAGTATAACAGAGGTTAATTACTAAATGGTAACAAACGAAACTAAGCGTGAGTCTACAATTTTTTTACTTAAAAATCATTATGATGGTATTAAAAAAATAGTTTGATATAGGTACTCAAATTTTTTATAAGACTTTAATTAAAAAAGTTAATATTAAGGTATACAATTTAGTTAGCTCAGTTAAGCCGGACAGTCTTAACATTATAAACTGTGCAATTATAAAACAACGTCAAAGATATATCCAAAGAGAAGGCAAAGAGGAACTTCTACAGTTTAACACTCACGTTTTGCAGTTATATTTTAAGTCTAGCGTGCTTGGTGGCGATCCTATTGCTGGCACCACTGATTCTATAATGTCTTGTATGTAGATCTTTTTATACTACGATGTCGACTGGTGAGACACGAATGTCCTTACGACATAGCTGCCTGTTGCCAGCTAGGCTACTAAGCTGATTTCGGCACCCAAGACCATTCTATGGTTGCTACCCAAGTAGATACGAATATGAGTATTCATACTGTAATGTCCTGGTGTTTGGAGGTGGTTCGTATAAATAATACTAATAAAACTTAGTTTCAATAGCGTCTGGCACGCCCACTCGGTCCGATGTCAGGTGTAGTAGTGAACCGGTTTCAGTGGGGAAGATCGCTTATATTATAATTTATTTTCACGTCTACTTTACAATTACATCTACACTACATACACTACACATACCACCCGAAAAAGCGTTCTAGCAGTACATTTGTATCGCGAAAAAATTTTGTAGGGTAGTTCGTTAATAATTCTCTTTCCGCTTGTCATTTGTCATTTAGTGTCGGATGCGCGGTTGAGCGTGTGGCATTTGTTTCGTCGCTTAGATGGACTTTCGCCAAAAACTGTGGTTTGTTGGATATATTACTTCAATTTAATATTGTGCGAGTGTTTTGTGGTGGTTTTATGGATAATTCTCTGGAAAACTTCCGTCGGCGCTGAACATTTAGCTTCAGTGGCGAGACTCCGGTGAGTTGACTTGTATTTTAATACAGAAATATGGCAATTTAGGCTTGGCGGCAGTGATGTTGATGAAGGGAGTAATTTTCTAAGCTTGCTCATTACACTGCAGAGCTGACGTTTGTGAAACAAAGAAAAAGAAACCGGCAGAAGTGAAAACTTCAACATTAACGTTGTGCATTTTTAATGATTTTTGAATGGTTAGAGAATAAATTCGCACGAATTGCTTTATTTATCAATATAAAAGTAATATCATTTACGTGGTAAAATACAATATTTATTGCGCTATCGTACACAGACATGACCATTTATATTACATACTTAATGTGTCTTACGCATTATCGATCAGGGTCATGTGATATGACGCGAGTTTACTTAGGTTAGACAGTAACTTGGGTTCTCATAAATAGCTAGGCTTGAATATTTGTGATACAAAAACAATTAGGTATGTCCGTGCAGGTGTCGGGCTTGCGGCTTTTGAACTGACGTCGTTACTTAGCCAACAGCAACACAACCTGAACTTATAACTTAACTGTCTAGGATCATAAATTTTATATCAAAATATAAATTAAATTTAAGTTTTACCTGACGAATATTAAAATTCACAACTTTTATTAATTACACTTCAAGTAGTTAAATTTTTGTTAATATTTTTACAAGAGCTGCTCGTTTACCTTTGAGTAAACTTCGTCTTGTCAGTTTTTAAAGAGGTTTTTGAGAATATGCATAATTTAAGTTATTATAAAGTTTTATGTTGGTGCCGTGGTATGGTGTGTGCGATCGATATTTGAGTTCTATTCTCATTTAACCACAAGGTCATAAGCACTATATTTTAAAATCTATTGTAACATATAAGGCCTCCAAGATCCCTGCCAAATGACAAGGATTTGTTCTTCACATTAAGAAATTTTTTGTCATAGTTACACCAGGACTGTTAAAAAATAAGCAATAAAACACCATAATACCTATATTATTATAAGATAAAAATATTTTAGTAACAATAATATACATAAAACCATGCATATTTACAATTTTACAACACTTGTACTTTTTATATTATACATATTTTATTAACTTCACAAACTATATCACTATACCATATTAGCTTTACAGTGATTTTGTTCACTGATATGAAATGAAATATGGGCGTAGAAATGCACCTCTGCCCACCCCTTCAGGGAATTCAGGCGTGAGTTTATATTATGTATGTATATAGGATGTATATATATCTCCTTTGTATATTGATAGATATACAAAGAAGGACTAAGGCCTAAATCCCATCAGTTGTAGAGTAGGCACGTGCCCAGCAGTGGGACGTATAATGAGCTGATTTTGATGATATTGATAGACAAAAATGTATATAAATGTAATCGCATTCGCGGGAGAAAAGTACTATGAAACTTATTTTGGATTTGCGAACATTTTCCTTGAACCATGAACATGTTTATAACTTTATTTGTTACCGAGATATATTCTCGAATAAAATGTAAATAAAAATCTCATCTATAAGTAAACTTCGTTCTGGATTTAACCGGATACAACCGGTTCAGTACGCGTACTGATACCCAATCCGGGAGACTCGTAGTAAATCTTTGGAAATTTGAACACCTGCCTCGATATAAAATTCCCACGACTTTTTTATTGAATTTGTATATTATACCTTAAATATACCATAGGTTCTCAAAGTTTTCTTGATACCCCTCAGTTTATGCACAAAAATATGTCATCGCTCCCTGAGTCTCCATTGTATTATTATTATGCTTCTTTTTTAGCAGATCGGAATGTTTTTTAGTAATGCTTTTTGTTTTTTATTTATTTTGGGACAGTCTCGTTGCTACCGCGGTGGAGTTTTCAATTAGATTCTTAATAGCAGCTTGATGTCTAAAAATGTCCCCAAAACGGTAGTATGCTCATCCGTTACATGGGATTAAAAAATACTGGCCAAATGCAGTTGTAGGTGCCTTTTGCTACTTTCTCAGGATTGCATTTATGTACTTTATTTATAGCTGACCTTAATACATAATATTCTCTAATATTTATTTTTCTAGCTCCTTACATTGCTAAAGTACCCATAAAGGACCGTTGTCACTTATTTTGAGAACCGCTGGTATACGAAAAAAACTTGTGGCGTCAAGTTTTCGCTTACGATTTGGATTCTAGCTGTTTGATCTCATAAATCTAGTCTTTCAAAGAATCTCGTCCTTTGCGGTACAATTTAATTCATGGACATTCTAGTAAAATGTAGTCTATCTAGTGTAATGTAGTTGAATTTTGTTTTGCGATGTCAAAAATGGTAGTGACGTTCTCATTAGTAATTTCTGTGGCTTAATTTCATCTAAAATTTAAAAAATACTGTTTGTATTAAAATAGATACTTGTTCTGCTTTTGAAGGAAATTTCTTATCTATTTTTTATTTAATTAAAAGAAAAAACAATGTCCAGAATTAAGAACTGTATGAACTGATATAAAAATATTATTTGGGAAACATTACTTGGTGGTGGTAGGATATTCGTATCCGCCCGGATGGCGACCACCGTACACAGGGCGTAAAACCCGCCATAGTGGCACATGCAAGTGTGCCGCGTTCCGGGATCAGCCAGTGTATATCCGGTTTTCGGGGGGGCTTCAATCATGGTGAAAGGATGACCGTGCCGGCATTTTTTGGCCGGTTTGTTGCGGTCGGTCCTTTGATTGCCATGATTGATAGTCCCCCAAACTTCTTCACAATAAGGTGAAGAGGTATTCGGCCGGCATGATTGTGTCGACCAACGGGAGACCATCATCTCTCGCTGGTTGGCACTTTTTCTGGACTCCGTTGCACTTACCATCAGGTGCAATGGGGTCACTTTGCCGTGCCAGAATAAAAAAAAAAAAAAAAAAAAAAAAAAAAAAATAGTGCAAAAAATATTGAAAAATCATCGCAGATAACTGAACTATATCCAGATTAATCGGTTTAAAAATTGCAAGTATATAGCTATGAAACTTAGTAATAAAACTCCTTGTCAAGATTGGAAATGCAGGCGAACAAGCTAAGTCATTTACGAGTAAGGAGTAATAAACGGCCATTAAGAAAACACTGACTGGAGTCTGGAAAGTCAGAAAAGTTAAGAATGAATAAGTAGTTAAGGAGCAGGTCCTTTGTTGACTTAAGGAGTAGTGTATTCAATATTAAGTATTTATTTTATTAAATAACAGTTTCTGAATATATGTAGTTTTGACATAAAAGTGTTTTAGTTACAAAAAAAAACGTTCTATAGAATTGTCTTGAAATTTTTGTATGTTTTGTGACTTTCACTGGTAAATACTATATAATAAGTCTTTATTGCGAACCATAACATAAATAAAAGATGCAATTACATCTGGTGTTTGAAATGTTTATGGTATTACAATGGGCGGCATTACCGCTGTAAGCGATCTCTCCCAGGCAAATTATACATTATCTTCTAAAATTATAATTAGTCTAAGAATAATAACTACAAATCGGCAAAAAATTTGACTCCTACAAAAAATGTCATAGCAATATCAATGCAAAAACCATTAAGACAATAGGAGCTTCTTGGAGGCAGGCGTAAGTATGAACAACATTTCTGTACATGTAAAATTTACATTATTATGTATTTAAAAGTAATTACAGACTAATTATTGACTGCCTCGTGGTCTCGCGGTATACTCGGTACACGGTATGTGCCGTGCGACTTTGCAAAATGTGGGTGCAGAAATGCACCTCTGCCTACCCCTTCGGGGATTATAGGCATGAGGTTATGTATGTATGTAATTACAGAGGGCTAGTAGATATTAATGTTATACATATTCTCAGCCTACCGCCGTCAACTGCTGAACGTAGGCTCCCCAAGTTGGCGCCAACCATCCCGGTCTTGAGCAGCCCTCATCCATCCGCTACCCGCCACCTTTCTCAAGTCGTGGATCATCGTGCTGCAGGACGTCCCACACTACGTCTGCCTAAGCGTGGCTTCAACTCCAACACTTGTCTGATGTATATTTGCAAAAATACGAATCCAAGACCTCTTAGTAGCACGCATCTCACTTTTCCGCCGAGACCAAATAGACAATAATCTTAAGAGTTCTCTTTAAGATAATGATTATATCGAATTTACCAACCCACATCTGGATTAACAACTCACATTACTTCTATTGGGCTGATGATGATGTAACGCTATCTTAAAAACGATGTTTTCACGATGAATAGTTACATAAAGAAGGTTTCGGTGTATTCAGAAGTGCTGAAAAATGATTCCATTGAGAGCACACTGTGAGGGCATCGGTTATTGTCGCCATTTGTCAAATAGATTGCCATTGTATGAAATGTTGCTTAATATGGAGAGCATTTGTTAGTTATAAAAAAATGGAGTATATTTTTGTTCGCCAGTAGTAGACGTGATTGCTACCGATAGGTTTCAGTCTGTTTGTTATATGTTAGCTATAGCTATATGTTTTATACACGGCACCGAGTCTGAAAATCTGGCCGTATAACGGTAATAGATTCGTCCTTAAGACGGCAAGGCATGAGTCGTGAAGGCCTCGAGGTTTAGGCCGCGGTCGAGAATCTCGACGGTCGCGAGTTCAAACCCCAGGCAAACACCTCTGACTTTTCGGAGTTATGTGTGTAGGTATTCACAAAGAATTATCACGTAGATACTTTAACGGTGAACGTAATGAAACCTAAAAGTTCTTAGGAATTTCTTAGGTTTGTATTCCGCTAACCCGCACTAGGCCAGCGTTGTGGACTAATGCCTAAAGCCTCTCGGTTGTAGAGAAGGCCTGTGCCCAGCAGTGGGACGTATATGGGCTGATGATGATATATGTATATTAAAAAACGAACAGATTCGTTTATAATTTCTTATTAATGATAAATTTCATATATTTTCGACAGACAGTCCGTCTGTGAAGTCGAGAGAAAAAAAGGGTGAAAAAATACATACTTCTCCTCCATATTTATCTAACACTGAGTATGAAGCTATACGAATAGTCGGAAGACCGCGGACACTCAATGTGACCGATAACGGTTCCAGGAAATATTAGATATTCCGGATTTTGAAGAATTCTTACCAAATTATAAATCATTCTAAAAAAAGTGCTTATGTATTTCTGTACCTACGTTTCGTTGGTTGCTTCTTAAGTCCCACGTAATAAGTGGCAAGCCTATTGCCGTTTTTGGGCCATAAATATTTAAAAACTACGTATTGCTATTGGAACTTCCTAACGTAGGACTAAAACTTCTTCGGGTTTCCTGGTAATATGCCATGAACACTTTAAGAGTCCAATGGTTTCCGCCTATCATTCAATATTCATGAGAAGTCTGAAAAAACTTAAATATTCAATATGTGATGTCTTAATTCCTTTGTTTATTCGTAAACAAGGACTGAAAGCATTCCTTGTGGCAAGAATTTATTAATAAACGTCGAAAAAAGGTAAAGGAACGCTGGAATATTAAATACTAAGAAAAATTGTAGGTGCGGAAATCTAAATGGAATTTAAGGGTTCGGTCAGAAATAAATATAAGGTATTTGGATAAAATATATGCAGATACTGGCACAGAGTTGTCAGGTAAAAATCGACACGGAATCGCATAGGTGATCATCATGACTTACTGCAAAGTGACAAAACCGCACTTGACTCTTACCACCTGCAAGATTCAAATATTTTTTGAAATTTAATAATATTTAATTTTACAACATAAAATACAATAAAATTTCACAATGCATAATGGGTTGCACAATTACAGTGTGCAAGATTTTGACTCACTGACACTCCAACCAAGAACAAACCTGTAACTTGGGAGACGTAAAAGGGAAATAGTATAATGTGGATGGGTAGGATTTCCTTTTTGTATAGGTAACACAGGTGTTAGATAAAAATTGAAACAGTAACATGACACTAATAGTGTACACAGGCTAATCCCGGAAAGCCATACACCTGCGTGTAATTAAACTTAATTATACAAAAAAGCGTTGGGCATTTTTTTTTCTTCTTTACGGGATCGCAAAAGACTAAGCGTCATCGAGTCACAAAGTTATGTGCAATACCACTTGATGACCCATTTTGATGAAAAAGGAACACATATGGAATGTGGAATTCTTATGCCACTACAGAGTTATTCTTATACCTTCGATTGGAGATATTCAAAAGAAACTATCACGCCTGATATATCTTTTTTTTTTATGGAAAAAGGAGGCAAACGAGCAAGTGAGCCACCTGATGTTAAGTGGTCAACACCGCCCATGAACACCCATAATACCAGAGGAATCATCGGTGTGTTGCCGGCCTTTGAGGAAAATATCGTAATTATTTAGCGTGAACAAGCGTTTCAGTAGGCAGAATGAGGGTATCTAATGACGAGACATCTCTAGCCATTTGATGCTCTTTTTTACAGCATCGTGTTTACCATCAAGTACGGTCATTTGTCGTGTTAGTATAAAAAATCTCTACAATAAATTCAAGGAACCAATACCAAATCAAGTTTATTATGTATGATTGATAAAACCTAAACTTCTTCTGTACATCAAATTAAAACGAATAGAACCTATAAGTTCATTAAAGAGGTAAAATACAAATGTTTCGATTGATTAAATGCGGTTCATATTGTATGGACACATGTCTATTCACACGGTCTACGTTGTTACATTTCAATCACCATTAATATCTTATGCGACGAAAGACTCTAGAACATAATAAGCGGTTAACAGAAATAGAAATGTATTGAACTATGACACAAGAGAGGGCGAACGACGCGACAAAAATATGAGTATACATGTTTTTTCAAGTTGATTTTTTTCATTCATATAGTAGGTACATGTGCTCTACAATAATTTAGATTAAACTAATATAAAATTTACCAAACCGCATGATATCTTCTTGGTCAATTAACCTGGAGGCCAGATAAGACGGACGGAAAAAATTCGGATATAATTATTCAGAGTAGCAGCACGAAGTCTGGAAATGTGTTCGTAAAACCAATAAGCTTTCTGTTACCTGAATTTCATAACACTGACAAAATGTTGGTAGAGAAATGCATCCCTTTCTTTAAGCATCGAATGAATGTGCGTATTTATTTGTTTGCAAATATTAATGCGTTAGGCTAAGTTTAGGTCACTGCATATTTTTTTTAAATTTTTTATTATGCTTTATTGTACACCATAAAGATCGTAACAACATTGTTTACTGGTCGCAACTCAATAACGTAGTGTCACAAATGGCGGCCTTATCGCCATCGTCGATTTCTTCCAGGCAACCGTTAGATCCTGGGTGTGTAGTCCGCCAACCCGAACTAGGCCAGCGTAGTGGACTAAGGCCTAAACCCTCTCAATTGTAGAGGAGGCCCGTGCCCAGCAGTGGGACGTATATGGGCTTATGATGATTATGATGAACCGTTAGATGGACTGGAGAGACCAGAAACATAGAATGGTTGGTCAAAATTCAAGTAAATTAAAAATAATGATGTACGCGAACATTTCAAAATAATAACAATAATAAATCTAATAAGAACTAATACTAAATTCAAAAAACGAAACGCCTTTTACTTTTTGTAAAAATGAAATATCCATACCTTACCCTTATTATGCTGTCACTGTTTATTAAAGTCATCTATTTTATAAACGATATGTCAATATTTCACTTTTTAAATCATTATTAAGCGTATAAAGTGAATTATGCTGCGACATTATGTTTGAGTAACCCAGTAAGCAGAAACATACAAGTTCATATTTATGCTTAAGTAAGTACAATAATTGCTTTCATTTTCATTTGCATGCAATCTGAAGTCCATTTTACGTGGGCACGTTTAATGTTGACGGTCGATTGTTGTTTGATACACGCGATGTGTCAGCTTTTACTGGACGTTACAACAGGCATTTAGAAGGAAACTCTTCGAGCATGTACGGTATTTGTGAAATGATTGTGTTTGGAGTAAAAACGGAATTGTTTGCATGTCAAAGTTTTAATGACGGCTCGTTGTTATGCTGTGTTGCAACGATTTTATCGCCTTTTATTTAAGTAGTTCTGCATTTGAATTTTTTTCACTTGAGTAACAGTTACAGTTGTAAGAGTGTATGTAATGAAAGCCCCGTAGCGCAGTTGGCTAGACTCGCACCGAGACAAATGTTTGTGTGATCCACAAATATTTGTTTCGGGTCTGGGTGTATGTGAGACCGAAAAGTCTCTCGTAGTTTCTGATACCCACGACACAAGATTCATATTTTAATGTGGGATTAGAGGAGGAGGACTATGTATGTGAATGTTGGGTGTATTTATTATATCTTTCTTGGTTATTTATGTATTGTATATGTGGCGGTACTTCCATAGAAGCCCAATTTGCCTTACAAAATTCCAAATAATTATCTTCAAGCTTTAAATCTTTATTAAACAAAAGCGATTTGACATATAAATTAGAATATCCTGACCCTTCAACAAATAATTATATACTAGAAATCAAAAAATTTACGCGTAACGCTTTTAGACTTCTATGATATGTTACATACATACCTGTACATACTTACAGGTATGTACATGATATATGTATATCCCCGGAGGAACAGTGTATTTCCACAACCACGGTTCGCTACATGTGTTTGACCTGAGCTGCGTAATAGGGTGCGGTTCTATTGCCGTCTATTATTATCCTATTATTATCCGTCCTCATCAATTTACAGCTAGTTTGTAATTAATTCCATCTGTTTCAATCATAAATCAGGATTTCATTAACGAATTCCCTAAGCACAGACTCATATGGATTTCACGTATACGCCGTCCTTGGTGAAAATGAAACTTACACGTCACTGCCCGTCGGATTTCGTTGGAGCATTGGCATTATTTCATTCTAGCTGGTACATTTGCACTATAAGAACTAAGATTGGGCTGTACTTCCTAGGGTACGAACCGAAAAGTTCTGTTGGGTGAATTTATTTTTTATTACCACCTAGGTGTCGTCGAAGTTTTTAAATATAGCAAAACTAAGTCCTGCGACCTAATGTGTGTACTATGTAGGTAGACTTCTCGTACCTTACAATTTCTTGTGGGGAACCGTCTAGTATTAAGGTTTTCACATGTATTTTTCTTTACGAAAACTTGCTAAATAATTAATTAAGAATACACAAATAAATTCGAAAGGATATAGGGGTCATAAAAATGGTATTAAAAAAAAGTTGGTAATTAAAAGCCACAACTGCCGATGTCAATGTCTCCATAGACCGCGGACCTAGTAATCTAGATTCTAGACCACACACTTGTACTGACTTGTACTGACTGCCTCGTGGTCTTGCGGTATAAATATGTGCCGTGCGATCTAGAGGTCCTGGGTTCGATTCCCGGGTCGGGCAGAGTGTTATTGGGTTTTTCTATTAGGAAATTCTCGGTAACAGCACGGAGTCTGGAATTGTGCCCGATGGCAATAGGCTCGCCCCCTATTACGTGGGACTGATAAATACTTGGCGAAATGTGGGTACAGAAATGCACCTCTGCCTACCCCTTCGGGGATTATAGGCGTGAGGTTATGTATGTATGTACACTTGTACTACCCAACAAGTTGTTATTTACTTTGCTTTCAGTACAACTATTTACCCAAAACCCTTGGCATAAACCCAAGACTTATTATGTTTTTATTCACTAACATTCTGATATGAATCCTTCCCGGACTCAATACTCCGCGGAAGGGTCTGTTTACGCGGAAAATCTTGTCATTTAATCCCACAGTAACGCTGTGGGCGTCCGGCCGGGGCTATTTGGAGTTGTCAAACCATATGAATAACAGACCTATATCAAGTTGAACTTAGGTAGACAATTTTAATTCCGTTTAATTTTAACGAAACAAACAAATATAATATACATATAATATGTATTACTCATGAGATACATTGTTTTAATGCATTGGCCCAGTCAATCTATTTATTTGAAACATAAAAGATTTTTAACATTAATATGGTCACTATAATATGTTGTCGGGTTAGCTAATTACTTAATAAGTTAAGACCGTCGAACCACTTGGTGCGGAGATGGCCACTGGGGGGTTTTGGTAGGTATGCCGGTTTGGGTTTTTTGTTAGGGACCCAGCCCGGCACTAACATCTGCGCGGACATGACGTCGCCGCGCGCCGGGATGGAAGACCGGTGACCCTGACATACACTTCTTTTCCCCCTCCCCCAGGGCTGGCGGGAAGTAGAGCCATAACCAGCTTTCCCCTCGAGAGTTAAAAAAAAGTCGGTAGGGACTGAATAAATTAACCGACTTGGCATTACATGGATGTCACAACTTTTTACGGTAGAACAACTGAGTTGCGAGTTTTTTTACAAGTTTTACGTTTTTGAATGCATTTGTTATTCAAATGCCCCACGCATTTGATCATGTTGCTGGATTTTCGATTGACACTCAGACATGCATATTATATAATCCACGGCTATATAAGGCAGTGTATTTCTACACTTAGATTCTGGCTGATTTAAGTTCCATGTAAAAAACATAAGCGTATGAAAAGCACATGTCCTTAAAACAATTACAATTACTAGTATGGTTGGGATTTTAAAATTACATACAGGCTGATTTGATATCACGTACTTTGACGGTGAAGGAAAGTGAGGAAACCTGCATACCTAAAAGTTCTTAGGAATATCTTAGGTGTATATTCCGCCAACCTGCACTAGGCCAGTCTGCATAAGGCCTAAACCCTCCTAGTTGTCGAGGAGACCCGAGCCCAGCACTGGGTCGTAAATGGGCTGATGACGATTCAGTGGTATACATTTGTCTGTAATCGTTTACATTAAAAATATACGAGCATCTAGTATACTATTTCAGCTGTCTAGTCAATATTTAGGTCATACCTAAAATTTAAAATGAAACAAATTCGTCATTAAAAAGACCTCTTTGCACGTGACGTTGTTGTCAAGCTACATTAGAAACTTGATTCTAAACACGCATACCGAATTCGCTGCATAAATTAAGGGGTTTGTTAGGGATTTCATTTTTTTCGTATATTAAAATTTATAATGACCGAAGGTTAAAGACCTTTTAACGAGCGTAATTGGACTTGAAATTTGAATCATGTTTTAAAATGAGTGATCATTATTTAATATTCTAGTTGTTTATCTAAATAAATTCTAAATTAAACCTTTAACATAGATCTCATTTGGATGAATTAGTTAAAAGGCATTGTAATTATGGAAGGTATTAAAGACTTTTGCGTTATAAATAAACACAGTTTTAATATGCCTAACATTAGTTTACAGTTAACAGTCGTATTTAGTCTGTTTTTCTTTTATGTTTTAAGATTACTTGTTTGCTCGCTATGACTGCCACGTCTGGGTTCTGTGCTTCGCCATTTTAAATTCCCCGATAAGAGACAAATTATTCATAAAAATGTAGGTATAATATTTCACTTTTAACGTCCTTATAGAATTTCTTAAGTTTTTATTCTCCATATTCCAAAAGTTAGGTCCATGCCTGTAAGGCTAGTGTATACGAGTAAAAGTTTAGAATGTGTGAAATTTTTCAATAAACTAGCGAATTAAATATTTGTTGTTTACTTTAAGGATATCAAATTCCATATTAAAACTTCTTTATTATCAAATATCACGACGAAGTTTTCAATAGTTCATGAACAATTTTTTTCATCTCCAAAAGTATAGAGTTTCTGATCCAATCTTCGTGGTAAATATTTACGCCATTCCAATTTTTAAGAATAAATTTAATCGCCTCAAAGGTCAAAGGTTAAGTACCTCACATACTTTCTCTTAAATCGATTCCTTATTTTCACTTCGTGTCGCCTTCGGACCTGAGTGTAAAGGAACGTTGATAAATGTGTGCCATTATTTACAGTGTTGCCAGAAACGAGTGACGAAAATTACCAAATTCCGCGAGTGAAATCTACCATGTGGGGACACGTTTCGTAGCACTTTTATATGTGTAATTTATACGTGTTTATTGCGCTACGGTAAAGTTACTGGAACCATTTTAACTTTATTCTCTCACTCTATTCGTCTATATTCAGAGAACAATAAACTTATTATTACGTACCAGTATGAAAAAACTTACTTTTTTATTACTTACGTTACGTCATAGGTTATTTATTGCTCAATGGAGCTATAATGTTTTTTTTGTAAGCAGATTATTGGTAGCTGATTCATCAATAAATTGAATAATAGTCCTTATACTATAACTTATGTATTTGTCATTGAACAGTTGACAATCCTTAGTTTTTCTATAGTAGGATCACGCTACAGAACATCTTGCAGCCCAGGTAACATGAGCAAATACACTAGGAAACGACCCATATAGTTTAAACCCAATATTAACACTAATTTTATATAGTAGGTTCAGAAAGCCCGCAAGACATTTTGCTCTCAGATGCCCAGCCTGCGGAACAATATTTGTTGTTCGCACTAAATAGGCTTGTTTTGATGTAGCTCTTGTTTCACAGCCTTGCCTGTCATCAATTTCAATACCGGTGTTATAAATAAAAAACAACTTTCTTGGAAGATGGCGAACAGCGAACTATATAATTTGAATGAAGATTTTTACACTTATATTCCGAACAATGAACATATTCATTCACTACACAGATTAATTATAATCGACTAGAGTATTGATAATTCACTTAATTATTTACAATAGATGGCGTTACGTTTCATTTGATGTATTATTAAACTACAAATTTTACTAACCGGACTGTCAATAAATACTGGAAGTAGTGATGGCGCCGAGGCTTAGGCGCGCTGTCAAGCATCTCGGCGGTCGCGGGTTCAAACGCCAAGCACACACCTCTGACTGAAGTTATGTGTGTATTCACAATGAATTATCACTTACTTTAACGGTGAAGGAAAACATCGTGATGAAACCTGCACACCGAAAAAGTTCTTAGGAATTTCTTAGATGTGTAGTCCGCCAACCCGCAGTAGGCCAGCGTGCCCAGCAATGGGACGTATATGGGCTGATGATGATGATGATGATGATGATGACTGTCAATTCTTTATTATATTCTTTTACGATATCTCTGCAAAAAAAGAAGATTCTAAATACCATGTAGACGAATAGTAAGAAGCTTTTACGCGTCAATTAACACTAAGAAGTTGTTAGTTGGCAATACAAATCACGCTCCAGAATGGGCATTTCGCTAATCCCTGACGATATATTCAAATCAGATCAATTCTCGCTTGTCACTAAGGTCGAGACGCAATAAATACGGATTGGACCGCGGCTGTAGGGGTACTGATGGCCTTTTCAGGTCACAACGCCGAACAAACGGCGGGAGTTAAGCAAATTGAGGGCCCGAGAGAAAATTAAAAGCAACTGCTTTTGGGTGTCGATAGTAATTGGGTAATTTGGTCGGACTTTGTTGTTTAAGCCTGAGTAGTGTTGAGCCCGAATAAGGCGTGTGGGTTTAGTCGTTTATGTGTAAACAATAAATATATCGGTATGGATAATAAAAAGTTTGATATACATATGTAGATACTCTTTTATAACTATTGTTGATGTTATTAATTCCGCACAAGGTTTTGGTTTATTATGTACGTTTATCGTCTATCTAACGTCTTCATCGAGGTGTTTATTATGGTATTTAGTGCATATCAGAAACTAAGAAAACCTCTCTCAGTTTGTGCAAATATTTGACCCACTGAGGTAATGAAAGCTGTCAACAGTCTGTTTTAATTGTCAAGGAAAATTTACATCATATTACTCACTAAAGAATGTGTGTATCGCTTTCTCAGATTATTCATTTCCCTCTACACCAGGCATCTCAATGTTAATTTTTTTTTAATTGTGGTACGATAAAATGACCTGTGATTCAAAAAAGTATCAAATAGCGAGAAAGGCGTATTTCACATCAGATTGACAGTTTTTACTGCCCTTTTAGAACAAAGAAAAAATATATTTTAGAATATTGCGAATGCTATTGAAAATATTTTATAATACCCTGCAGTGAAAACCTGACTCAATATGATTTACAAACGGAAACCGCCTAAATTACGGGTACCGATTGAAAGGGGGAATGGCAAAGAAAACTACACCCCGCACGGGTAAAATCGCTTTCTTATCTGATGTAGGAAAAACGCGCGGATACATAAAACTGGGTTAATGAAGGACCCTTATTCATATTTACCTAAACTAGTTGAGTTTTTGACTAGAATGATTCATACGACGAAATTGCTGCTATGGGGAAGACTGGGTTTTGCCGCATAATTATTATATGGGTGGAATAATTACTAAAGGTGCTTGACCAGTGTTTTGATAGGATATATTTTAAATTTAAATTAATTTAATTTTTTAGGAAATAAATTCAAATAAAAATGGAAACTGTGACATAGTCCCCAGGTCCGGAAAAGTGGTTTTGTATTATGAAATTCTTAGTACCAAAAAGGAGCCTTAAAATGTGACCAAAAACGGCCATGGGTTTGTCTACATTATGTGAACGTAAAAGCTCGTGTAAAGAGGTGCAGGTGATCTTAACAATCTATTTGGGGACACAGGCGTGAGCGTGTAAAAAATGTATTAATTTGTAGCAAAGATGAAAAAATGGTCTGGTGGTTAAATAACGGTTGATACAGTTACTTCTATTGACTACAATATTTATTAAGATACGCAATGGGCTTGCGTGGTGGCAAGGCAAGCCCCAATGATACACAATGAAATCTTAAATAAAATCTTTTTCGTCTAAAAATATCGATTCGAGTCATATGGTATCATAAATCAGACAAAATATATACAAAAATGAAGGTAACGGTACAGTAGAATCTGTTACATCATGGCGTTGAAAAAGAAGTGCGGGAAATGAAACAGAAAAAAATATTGCCAGACGAAATAACGTGACAAATAAGGTCGGCTTCCTAAACGACGTGCAGAGTGTTCCCTGATCGATGTAACATATAATTTATCAAGAACTTATCTTTATGGTATCCGCCGAAACTCCGACAAGAAATATTTTATGTGAAACTTTTTTGTTACTTTCAGCCAGTGACATCATTTTGGCATCAAAATATTTGAAAGTTTTTGAATGTGGCAACAATATTTGATTCTTAATTCAAATGATGGTAGACGAAACAATTTTTAATTTGTTTTTGAATTTATTGTTAACTAGTTTTCAAATTTAAAATCTGATTTTTTGTTTTTGATTAACTTCATTGTTTTAATTTTAATGATAGTGATTTTAAATAGAACTTGCTAATCATGTAGGTAAATTTATTTATTTATATTACTATTTATATTTTGTTTTCAATTTGACTTCTTTCTCCACCTGGGTTAGCCAGACATTTCAGTTTGTATTTTGAGACGATAGTTTTGCTGTACCATTGCCAATGTTAATGCACAAGCACAGTTTATCATGTTAGACATCATATGCGCTATGGTCAAGATGCTAATAATGAAAAGCGAGATTCGCTCACCGGGGCAATTTTGTTTTTCAGCTGTTTTTTTTTCTTCTCCAGTCTATGAACTATTACAGGTATGAACGAGAAAAGTCTTGAATAGTTTTTGATGTTGACGAAAAACGATATGACATATACTTTGAGGACTTGTATTGTATTTATTTACCCTATCCTATTTAAAATATTCTTAGTAAAAATGTACTACAAAAACAGTTTAATTGGTATCGGATTGACACGCTACTTTATAAGAAGTCTAGTAACAGCAATATCGAGATTCTCGAAAGATTTCAGAGCAAGACATTGAGAGCCATGTCAAACATACCATACTACGTGAGCAACAAATATATACATGAGGATCTAAACATCAATACAGTCAAGCAGGAGATTGCTAAACATAGTGAAAAGTATCAAGCTCGAATATCCACCCACATCAATGAACTGACTGGCCTCCAAATTACAGGGTTCAGGAAGTGTCTCACACAAGAGATTAAAGCGACATGATGTCCCTACGCATGTTGCTAGATTTGATTAAAGAACGCTGAGGAGTTCTTTGTGCTCTTATTGACATAATCGCAATTTATTACCAACTTATTGGCTTATTGTGTCAACACAGATCGACAAGTTGCAGATAGACAATAAAAAAAAAAACTTTATAAGAAGTGTTCAAAACACGAAAAACAATTAGGTATCAAACTGACAACAGCTAAAATTATGAACAATATTTTTACGTAAAAGGGACAAGTGGCTCTTTCAGTTTTAGGCAAGAGTATAAGTTAAAACCGATTTCTAAGTTTTCACTAAGTCGTCATCACTATATCAGCAATGTTAAATTAAATCCAAACGTATCATTACTGAACGTGAATTTTAATAGTCTAAATAATGCAAACCTATATTGCTTGAAGAAACCGGTGGCTATGGTAAGTCTGTGCAGCATTGTTTGATTTTATAAATAATGGAAATAGACAGCTGTCGGCTGGAATAGTTATCGAATAGGTTGAAAAAACAAAGTATAAAGCATGGATTTTATGAAAGTTTATAAGAATTCACGACATTTTGTGTAGCTTTACGTCATATTTTTAATTGTCCTATGAAATAAAATCAAAATTTCAAAATTAAAATCATTATTTCAATTTATGCACGAATCGTTGTGACTTCGGCACAATTTTCCTAAAAAAAAATAGAGTTTTCTTATAAATAAAGATTATATTCTTGACTTTTCGTTCGCAATCAGCTATAAAGCCTTGCTAACTTACAAATTACTTACCTTTTATAGAATAGTAATTCAAAATTAAATTAACAATTACTTACCATCTGGCACGTACACGTTCAGGTAAAGGCAATCTTCCGAAATCTCTCTCTGCCGTGGTTCTTCCATTTGCGACTGCAAAAGTTTCGCGAACAATTCATCGTCCTTCCTCAGAGGATGCTGGACATCTTCCTTCTTCCCATCACTCTGCATACAATCAGGCGCATATATCGTTGTATTCCTCACTCCCTCCCATCTTGGTAAGTCAGTATACTCCGGAGCAGAGAATCGCAGATTGTCGATCGGAGGTTGAGCGTACGGTATGCCTACATACGCAGCTATCCTTTTTGTTCGGAACCTCGTTATGTACATACCAGCAATCGTTCCCTGATTGGCCAGGGTTATTGGTTTCGGTTCCCTAGCTGTCAGTGTCAATGTCGTCTGCAGAAGCAGAATCACTATTTGCAACATCGTCGAGTTTAAAATTAGGAGTTTGAATTTAGAAAACATCATTACAATATTTACGTTGAGAACATTCAGAGTGTAATTTAACATTCATTTTTTTCTTATGATTATAAAACAATGGAATATTTCATACGGTCACAATTTCAGTTTTGTTTTTAATTTTTTAATCGATACGAAGGAAACCGATGTTTACGTCCACACTATTTTAAACATCTCCAAATTCACGAGAGTTGTTAATATTTGATATGTTTCGCGGTGTTGCACAAAGGTATCGTGCCGTTCGGCGGCTGGTGGTGGGTGCTCGTGTTCGAAGGTAGTGCGTTACTGTTTCTCGTGCAGACTTCGGCTCGTAAACAGTGGGGCTGTCCGTCGTTATAGCGACCAAGGGACTTGTTTTCGTGCCTTACGTGTGCATAGAAGTGGCTATTGTTTTCTAATAGCACATGATTGACGTGGATATAATTCAAGTTTTAAATAATGTTTGTTGTATATCATTTTCAAAGAAAATAGAATTAAATAGTGATCAGTATGATAATACTATGTCAATACCATTTATTATTTTCGATTACTTTACTATATTTTGGTTTAGCAAAATATAGACTGCCTCGTGGTCTCGCGGTACAAGTATGTGCCGTGCGATCTAGAGGTCCTGGGTTCGATTCCCGGGTCGGGCAAAGTGTTATTGGGTTTTTCCATTAGGAAATTCTCGCTAACAGCACGGAGTCTGGAAATGTGCCCGAAAAACGGCAATAGGCTCGCCCCCTATTACGTGGGACTGATACATACTTGGCGAAATGTGGGTGCAGAAATGCACCTCTGCCTACCTCTTCGGAGAGTACAGGCGTGAGTTTATGAGTTTATGTGGTTTAGCAAAGTGTCGTTGCTTATTACTCAAAATTCTTACAAATTAGTTCCTTAGTTTATCTTCGATGAACAGCATTAGCATTACCTCTGGAATAGCAAAAGCTCCTGTAATATCGAACTTAATAGTTGGCTAAATTGCCTACCCTGGTTACAGACATGATGGATATTATGTATGTATGATACGTCATATATTCGTAACTAATTAGATAACTGCCTCGTGGTCTCGCGGTACAAGTATGTGCCGTGCGATCAAGAGGTCCTGGGTTCGATTCCCGGGTCAGGCAAAGTGTTATTGGGTTTTTCCATTAGGAAATTCTCAGAAGCAGCACGGAGTCTAGAATTGTGCCCGAAAAACGGCAATAGGCTCGCCCCCTATTACGTGGGACTGATACATACTTGGCGAAATGTGGGTGCAGAAATGCACCTCTGCCTACCTCTTCGGGGAATACAGGCGTGAGTTTATGAGTTTATGTGGTTTAGCAAAGTGTCGTTGCTTATTACACAAAATTCTTACAAATTAGTTCCTTAGTTTATCTTCGATGAACAGCGTTAGCATTACCTCTGCAATAGCAAAAGCTCCTGTAATATCGAACTTAATAGTTGGCTAAATTGCCTACCCTGGTTACAGACATGATGGATATTATGTATGTATGATACGTCATTTATATTCGTAACTAAATAGATAAGAAACATTATCCCCACATAAAGAACAAAAACGACAATATGTACGTGATATGAAAAGACATTGTTACTCCCTTTTATTAAATTCTCAATAACTCTGCTTAGGTTAATAACCGAGCTTTCTTTTGTCTCTGAGAATAATCGTCGGGAAAACTGCTTCCAGTCCCGAAAATCCCCAGTTATATAGCATGATATTGTCCCTCATATCCATTGTCTCAGAACTCTCAAAAGAGTAGGGTATTAAATTTATAATTGGAGTATAAAATTTCAACCGAAAAACGATATGTTGAGCTGTAATAATTTTTAGTACTGTCGAGTGTTGTGGAATAATCATCATCAGCCCATATACGTCCCACTACTGGGCACGGACCTCCTCTACAACTGAGAGTTTTTAGGCCTTAGTCCACCACGCTGGCCTAGTGCGGGTTGGCGGACTACACACCCAAGAAATTCCTAAGAACTTTTAAGTGTGCAGGTTTTATCACGATGTTTTCCTTCATCGTTAAAATACGTGATAATTCATTGTGAATAAACACATAACTTCGAAAAGTCAGAGGTGTGTACCTGGGGTTTGTACCCGCGACCGTCGAGATTCTCGACCGCGTGCCTAAACCTCAAGGCCATCACGACTTGTGTTGTGGAATATTAATTTGAAATTAAGTTATATCTAAAACCTTAACCTAAATCTTCCTAGTTTTAGAGGAGGCCGGTGTCAAGACATAAATGCACATAAATACACATCTTAAAAAAAAGAAAAAAATATACACATTTTTCTGCACAAATGTGTCGCCAGTTATGTAAGTTTCTCGTAAAAGGAAGTGAACCTATTGCTGTCTTGTCCAAATTTGTGCACTATTTGGTGCTACTGTGAATTATACATACATAATCTCACGCCTCTATTCCCCGAAAGGGTAGGCAGAGGTGCATTACTGCACCCACATTTCGCCACGTATGTATCAGTCCCACGTAATAGGGGGCGAGCCTATTGCCGTTTCTCGGGCATATTTCCAGACTCCGGGCTGCTACTGAGAATTTCCTAATGGAAAAACCCAATAACACTTTGCCCGACCCGGGAATCGAACCCAGGTCCTCTAGATCGCACGGCACATACTAGTACCGTGAGACCACGAGGCAGTCAATTATATATTAGAAAAACCCTAATTTCCCGGACCTTAGAATGTTTGACCTTAGATGGATACATTCATGAGTCAGTTTGTGAGAAAATATCAGCCTGGGATATTTCGCTTTGGGCATTGCATTCGTTAGGACCACCGTGAAGTTTTGGTGCTGAAGTAGGTTAGTTATATAGTTTATGATATTAACATCGTAAACTATAATTTTAAAAGAAAAAAGGGCAAACAATGAAAAAGCGGACTCAGATTTTAATCTTTATTTATCCAGATATGTGGAAACAGAAAAAATGTTAGTCTTTTTGTTCAGTTTTTTTTTAATCAATATGTACTAGGCACCGATAAGTTATTTATTTCATAAACGAAATAATTTATAACTGAAATTGTCTTAATTGTTAACTTTATCTCAGACAGCATTGTCTATATTATTAGAGAAAATAATACTTGGAAGCTAATGAAACTAATCAAGAATGTTTTGTTTCAGTAGTCAATTACTAAAATCCAGAAACAACAAGTTTGAATTGTAAACAAAAGTAGTAAATCATAGACAAAACAACCATTGTTTTCTTAAAATTAACCTTCGTTGCTAGACTTCTAATGAACAGAAACATTTGAATTTAACAAATTTGTAACTTTTCATCTGATTGGAAATGAAAGGGTATATTTTTTACTTATGTTATCAAATTTACGTGCTTTACACCGTTTTTGCCATGACTACAACTGAATTCAATATTACAAGCTCCCACTTTCATTAGACGTTTGACAAAAAAAATACTACATACATACGCACATTTTTTTTTATTCTCGAAGATTTGGAGATCAGCTGCATGGAAGGATGAATGAATGGATCGGAGTATTGGGCTACGAAGAAGACGGACGAAAGACGACTGCATGCAGCAGACATGCGAATGTTGCGACGAATGTGTGGGATAACACGTATTGGTTGAGTGAGGAATGAATACGTTAGAAGAAGTTTGAAAGTGGCTCCTATGATAAGCTAAAGGAAATCGTCTGATATGGTATGGGCATTTTATGAAAAGGGATGAAACATAATATGTAGGTAAAAATGTAATGAATATGAAAGTTGAAGGATGGACAAGCAGAGTAAGGCCAAAGAAAAGATGAATGGAGTGCGTGAGAGAAGATATTAAAGAAAAAGGGGTGACTGAAGACATGACGGCTGATAGGGAAGTTGCTAAGGATGAAACATACTGCGTCGATCCCAAATAAAATTGGGAACAGGGCAACAGGATGATGGTTAGACAGAGCAGCATTTGTGAAGCCACTTTTTGCCAAATTCTAAGTTCCATTTGATTTGAGGGGAGTCTAATGCGTTTGCTGAACAAATTTCTAGACACCGTGCTGCTAAGCATTTCCTAACGAAAACACCTAATAATACGTGTCCCGACTCGGGGATCGTATCCAGGTCCTCTAAATCGCATGACATACTCCTATGCCGCCCAGTGGTGATACTACCATAGAAGCTCAAAAGCCCAGTTTGCCTTTTACAATTCCGAATAATATTTTTTAAGCTTTAAATCTATATTTAACAAAAGCAATATGTTAAATAAAGACCCCAAAATAAGCAAATATAAATTAGACATTACACAATTAACGATTAACGCTTTTGGGCTTTTGTGGTAGTCCCGACTGATGTCGCCAGACTAGAGCAGTCATTACGATGGCTATAAATCATAAAATTACCGCTCTAAATCCACGTATAAAAATGGAATTTTTAATTTTACATCAGCCATATCTGTACACTTCTATACTCACAACAAATAGTTGGCAGTAAGCTTGCGACGCGGCGGCTCGCGTGACCGTCACTAAAGCCTGAAGTCATTGCATTCGGCTTCTGCTTGTTTTTTGTTATATTTCGCCTCATCTCCCCCTATATGGGTCATTGCGACGGGAATATTGATCGTTTTTATTACTTTCCAACTATAAATGTTTACTTTATGCCAGGATTTCACCGCAGTATTTTAATGGTCGAAATTTAAATATTTCTGTCCGAAAATGAACACTTAATATGACATTGATTTATTAGTCTGTGGTAATTGTTATAAAAGAGTTTGATTTTTATTAATATTTTTTTTATTACTGGCTTGCTGAATGTACCTTTATAAAACGTGTCAGCTCGTGGCGCTGTTGACTAGACACCAGCTTGCAAAACGAGAGGAAGCGGGCTCGATTCCCGCCCCGAGACAAATGTGAGTGTTATCCACAAATACTTCTTTCGGGTTTGGGTGTTTGCGAAACCGAAAAGTCTCTCTTAATTTCTGCTATCCTAAACACAAAACTTGTGTATTAGTATGGGGTCCGAACTATATAGGTACCTATGTGGCTGATTTTCTCTTTTATGGTAAAACAACATTTTAATGTGTTAATAGTTTTCTAATATTATTGTTATTTTTTAGATTTAAAATAATTTACATAGAGACAAAACAACCCGACATCAACTCGCATTAGGCCAGCGTAGTGGACTGAGGCCTGACCTCACTCAGTTGTAGAGGAGGCCCTTGCCCTGCGGTGGACATATATTGGATGATGATGCGATAGAGACAACATGCAAATTTGCAACTCAAGATCGTCAATATCCGGTATTCTGCATGAACGTAGTTTGTTCTTTAAAGCCGTAACGCTATTTATGGATGTCTATAAAGTTTGGTGTGCTCAAGGAACAGCTATTTAGAAAGCAGAGTTAAGTTTTATGCATTAAAAAATAAATAATTATGCATCTTCATGGTGAAAAATAAAATAAATTTATGTTTCTTTTATTTTTAAGCAAGAGATAAATATTAAGAAATTAATTAATTTATTACAAAATAGAACGATTTCATATTGGAAAAATCGTTTTAATAACTTTTCAAAATACATATTTATCTTAGCTGCCGGACCTGGCCGATTTATTGTTTTTTTTTCCATTAGAAAACTTTCAAGTGGCAGCACGGAGCCTGAAAATGTGTTCGAAAAACACTATTAGGTTTGTGACCAATAGGTCACACCTGGAACTCAAATCCTAATTAGTCGTATTCATTATTTTTTCATTGTTTACTAAAAGCATAATATGTTACATTTATTTATACATAGCTCTAGCCTGACACAAAAAAATGTCTTGTGTCGTAGGTATAATAAACTACTAGAATTTTTTCGGTCCAACAATATTTTTTTTCGTTACGGTGTTCGAACCCGCGACATCTCGCTTGGCAGTCTCTTATCTAGCCAACTGCGCCACAAAGTATTGTATAAAGTTAATATAAAGTTTCAAAGTATTTATTTCTTATCTCAGTTTAACTGCTGCGAAGTCAATCGGCTTAAGTCCACATCGATTTCGAATTTTTATTTTACATTCATTCTTCGTATTATTATCATTTAATGGACTACTTTGAACTTGCCTTATCTGTAATAGGGTTTTAGTCTGAAAGAGAACAAATAATATCTATATTTTCATTTATCAATAAAGAAACACACTTAGGTAGTGTTGGCCTCAAGGTTTAGGTATGCGGTCGAGAATCTCGGCGGTCGCGGTGTCAAACCCCAGACACACACCTCTGACTTTTTTAAGGTGTCGATGGCCAAGAAACGTTTGAGATATTTTGCTGGGATATACACGACTATGTAAAATATACATATATAACTTCACGCCTGTATTCCCCGAAGGGGTAGGCAGAGGTGCATTTCTGCACCCACATTTCGCCAGTTGTGTACCACATAATAGGGAACGAGCCTATTGCCGTTTTTCGAGCACATTTCCATACTCCGTGCTGCTAATGAGAATTTCCTAATGTAAAAACACAATAACACATTGCCCGACCCGGGAATCGAACCCAGGACCTCTAGATCGCGTCCCGGATCAATCCATAGCTCTGGCTTCAGGGTATTCCGGGGCCGTCTCGCTGAATGCGCTGATGGTGGCCGTCGCGGGGTTTTTAGTCGGTATTACGGCGCATTTATTCTTGGTAGGGACCCGGCCCAGCGGCCGCCCATCCACGGGCGGTAACATCCATGCTGGGTCGGAAGGCGCCGGTGAGTCCGACACACCCTCGCCCCTCGGGGGTGGGATGGTCCGTAAATAGGATTTTCCCCGCGGAAAAAAAAAAAAAAAAAAAAGGACCTCTAGATCGCAAGGTACATACTGGTGCCATGTAAAATATGTACATAGTTAGGTAATAACATATTTTTTCTAAAAAGAAATGCACAGACTCACGTTTGTATCCGTGAAGAAGACAGAGCTTCATTTCTACATACACGTATCAAGTTCACAATTTACGAGGCACGTCTACTGTCTCCTTTGAGTACATTTTAAGATTTAGAGCTGACACTGAGAACACCTTAATGGGAAATCACAATTCATTTTTCCCAACCGGGGAATCACTCTCAGGTTGTCCCGATCGCTGAGGCATTAAAGAGATTATTTTATTTAATTATAATTACATTTGCCTATGAAAATTTCGCGTAAAATTAAATATCCGTACTCGGTATAACCGCTTGTTTTAAATTTCATCATTCACAGCCTTTTTCAAACCACTGCTGCAGATAGGCCTCTCTTTTAGCACGCAATTCGTCTCTATCGTGGGCAGTCGCATCCAAGATCTGCCAGTCACGTGGACCAGATCGTCCATCCATCTTGCTGCTGGTCGGCCATCACTGCGCTTGCTCTGCCTCGGCCACCACTCGGTCACCGCTTTACTCCACCTTCAAACCCTTGTCCCGTCCAACTCCATTTAACATTTAGATTTAGGAATGGTAAAAAAAAAACCTATATAATTGCACGCTCAATTGAAGTGGAAAAGGAATAAATAATTCTGCTCATCCCTCAAATACGCGCGAACGTAGCGCTGACCCGTTCACTGAAAAGGTAAAAATAAATACGTCCAGGTGCATTTTACGATTTTTCTAATTACACCTTTGCCGCACAATCAATGGCAATTACTGCACCCGAGGTCGAAACTAGACCATTAAAAGTAAATTTATTAACGTAAACATCTTGATTGTCGGGTAATATTGTAAGAAACATAAACAACTCAATTTTGATACTTGAATTAATCGCTATATCTGAAAGACTAGACTAAATTTTGGTACTTGAATAAAATCTGATGTATGTGTGCTCCATCAGCACCATTGGATCATCTACTTGTGGACCTTTGTTCGCTTCTAATGGGCAACTAAAATAAAGCGCAAAAGACGATCAAGTGTATTTCTTGGCAGTCGATAAATTTTTCCGGCCTAATCCTTACCCGTAGTAAGAAAAAAGCATTTATTGCGAGCACAATTACAAATCGCAACATGCGCCAGCAAAGGTACCTTCCATTCAGCTACATGATGCAGTAACGCTTGAACAGTGCACATGTACTGTTCAATGGTACATGGCAGTAGATACGACTACACTACAATTCAACAAATGATTATTAACTATTAAACAAATCGGCTTTTCGATAATCACACTAATCGAATAAAACGCACCAGTATTGTATCACGCCGATTTCTTGTGACTGTTACCATCCCGGCCGAGCCAATCCATTCGCATAGACGTATAAGTTGGCTACGGCGTAGCTCTACCGTTTGAAAAATGTACCTATAACCTGCCTTTAATGCCTTGTCTTAATTAATGCCTTTAATTTAAAACTTGCATTCATCGATTAGATTGGACTGCTGACAGGACTCATAATTTTAAGGTATTTATTAGAATTATTAATGGATATTGACTAATATTATTTTTAAAACTTCACGTTCTCTGAACTTTAAACCAATTTTTTTTAATTCTATTGAGCAATTCGAAAGTTATAACTAGAAAAGGATGCAAAATATGAATATTGACGTCAGTGTCATTAAGTTGCATGCGTTCGAAAGAGATAGCAAGATGGTCCCCTCCGCTCCCTTTTCTGTAATTAAAATATTAATGATGACTACATTTTTCGATCTTTCTCGGTGCTTTTATCCCAAGTATTATTATTATAAGTGCATTTTGATATATATATTTAAAGTCATTGTAGTGATGAAAGAAAATCTTTCTAAATACAAATAAATTAAAAAAATCTTGCCTTAGTTTTTCTTAAAACTCCTACTTTCTTTGTGGTAGGCTCATCGATCTGGATGTCAATCGTTATATTTATGGTATAGAACCAGCTGTATAGGCTCATTCAGGTAGGAATGCTACAGTTTTTATAATTGCAGTAATGATTCACTTAATTAAGTAGTGCAGGCGGTTGAGTCAAAAGTTTCGGCGGTCGCGGGTTCAAACCCCAGGCATACAATTCTGACTCTTCGTAGTTATGTAAGTATGTACTATAAATTATCACATACTTCAACGATAAATGTAAACATCTGCAGAAAAATGCAATCCTTGAAATTTTCTTTGGGGTCAGAACTAAAATGTTTTCAGTGTCCGGTTTCGGTTATTTAAATGAAATGTTGTTTTATTTCTCACTAAGGAAATTATGTAGCACTCATGACAGGTCAATATAAAAAGTCAGAATTAATTATTTAATTTGCAAAAAAAAATAGATTAAAAATACGTTGGTCATTATATTATTAAATTTTATTTATTTTAACAAAGTTTTAATTATCATTTGAAATATGCATGTTCTATTTACCGGATCCAATGCGGCTCTGCTACGCACTCATGACAGGTCAATATAAAACGTCAGAATTAATTATTTAATTTGCAAAAAAAATAGATTAAAAATACGTTGGTCATTATATTATTAAATTTTATTTATTTTAACAAAGTTTTAATTCTCATTTAAAAAATGCATGTTCTTTTTACCGGATCCAATGCGGCTCTACTAGTTACTGCCGTCTGGAGCTTAGCCCAACCGATTTTCTAAGTAAGGTTGACTTAACATTGATTCGTTCCATAAACATACGCTGATCCCTTGTAGCTGGCACGAAGGGGTGAAAAGGGCGTGACCACGATATCGTTAAATTTTATAGCTTTCAGTCACGTTACATCAACTTTATTAGTACTAAAACGTATTCTATTTGTAATGTGTAAAATTGTATACAATAATAGACATAAGAAAGTATAAGGTCGTTTCTAAGAAAACCTACTGTGTTCATGTTGGGCATATAATTTTCTTGGCTAAGTGTTGCTTCGTTTGTCCTGGCGGTACACCGAAACGGAATGAATGCGGCGTGAGATCGAGAAGTGTTAGATTCATTTCCCTGGTAGAGAAGTCATAAAATTTTCAACTACAAAATTCTTACACCACGTCCCACCCATCATATATTTCACTGAAAACTGCCTGAATATTAGGACGGTGCAGTCTATCATAATTTCACCATCATCGCCCATATACGTCCCACTGCAGGGCACGGGCCTCCTCTACCATTGAGAGGGTTTAGGCTTTAGTCCACCACGCTGGCCTAGTGCGGGTTGGCGGACTACACACCTTAGAAATTCCTAACAACTTTTAGGTGTGCAGGTTTCATCACGATGTTTTCCTTCACTGTTAAAGTACGTGATAATTATTTGTGAATACACACATAACTTCGAAAAGTCATAGGTATGTGCGTGGGGTTTGAACCCGCGACCGTCGAGATTCTCGACCGCGTGCCTAAACCTCGCCGCCATCACGACTTTTCTATCACAATTTAGATACATTAATATCCAGTATAAATAGGCATATTCCATGGAGTGTCAGGAAGTCTTGAAGTCTTAAAAAAGGGGACTATTATAGCCTGAAACAGCACACTTTAAGTAAAACGTTTAAGCCAAACTACATTTATTAGTTTAATATTAAAAAATGTTTAAGTTGCAATCTAATCGACAGCCCCGTGGTGCAGTTGGCTAGACACCAGCTTGCGAAACGAGAGGCCGCGGGTTCGATCCCCGCACCGAGACAAATGTTTGTGTGATCCACAAATATTTCGGGTCTGGGTGTTTGTGAGACCGAAATGACTCTCGTAGTTTCTGATACCCACGACACAGGACTTTTATCCTAGGGTGGGGTCAGAACTATGTATGTGACTGTAGGGTGTATTTATTTATTAACTGGGTGTTATTTCAACCTCTCTATATGCTTACTATTATACGAAATGTAAAATACACACCTATTTTACGATACAACAACAATTACACAATAATACATAAGTATATATAAATATACATGTACAATGTAGCACTATGGTGCATAATCTAAGTCTGTTCAACTGAAGACGTGATACGGCAATCCCCTCCTGCTAGCACTGAACCTGCTTGTTTTTGTGTTTGTGTGATCCACAAATATTCGTTTCGGGTCTGGGTGTTTGTGAGATCGAAAAGTCTCTCGTAGTTTCTGATACCCACGACAAAAGACTCGTATCTTAATATGGGGTCAAAACTATGTATGTGACTATTGGGTGTATTTATTTAATCTTTAGCACCACTTGATTTAAAACAGCCCTACGTGTAAATGTTTTGATCGCACCTACCAATGCCCTTCGGTTCGGCAACGCGGTATTATCACAGATTACAGTAGTTAAAATAATGGTTCGGTTATCGCACAGTTAACCTTGCGACTCGACAACTTGATAGCTATGGCACTAGGATATTTATTACCACGGATTTAAATATTCTTTGCGCCGAATATTTAGGTTATGGAAACACATTATTGTAACAATCACAGATGCTTTTTTTGAGAAGTAAGCGACGTAAGCTCCCGTCATAGAAACATGAAGAGGTTTTGGTTGCGTCATGGTCTTAGCATTTTGGCGTTTAGGACATTTGTCCACCAGCATAGATTTGTCCGTCACACGGATTACGGGCGGTACGAGATATTCTAGGGCAAGGCGCCTTGGAATGTTCTACTTTCCAACGATAGTGGGGATTCCGGTAAATTAGAGGACCTTGATATAATTGACAGTATTTTTTTAGGCTGAGACAAGTTGATAGTCACGGATTTATTTGCTCTCCCGCCCGACTTTGATGCCCCAACAAGTCGTTTCTTACGAAGAGTATGTCGTGTGATTTTTAAGGAATTCCAACACTCGTAAGTAACAGACAAGTCCGTAATAACTATACAGGCGGTTTTAAAGCAGCTTTAACTTATCAACTTATTTATAACATTCAGTTGTATTGGCATACCTAAGACATTGCTTCTGAAAACGTTTAGAGCCTCACACATTGCCTTACCTAAGACATTGCTTCTAAAAACGTTTAAGGCCACTACGCACAGCAGCGTTAAAACTACATTATTCGAGATTTGAATAAGAAATTAATTGATTTTTTTATTTATTTAAAACTTTATTGTACACAAATAAAATAAATTCTGGAGTACAGTAATCTAAATAAGTACAAGGCGATCTCTTACTGACAACCAAGTATGGAGATTTAGGAAGAGAAATGAAAGGTAGTCATAAGTGTACAAGGTGGATTATTTGCGTCACATACACTTTAAGCAACATGATTTAGTCACGTGCGGAGGAGTACCTGTGATACCAAGTGCATGACCAGATCGTAAGATAATTAATTTTCTTTGTAAAATTATAAAAAAAATTGTTAATAATGTCCGAAATATTTTTATCTTAGAAGTTTAAGTTGTTGAAAACATGCTCAGGCATAAATTTGTAGCATGTCCATCATTTGCCTATCCCAATTTCTAGCATGTATAAAGTATTCCTTCTGTTGAATCTATTTTATTTTAATTAATTGGATAAAAATTTTGAAACCTTATTTATTACCAATGGACCAACCTTCTTAGTATCTTCGAAAATCTAATGGATCTATACTTGATGGGACATCATTTTGTTAAGTGTTTTTTGTGAAGACAATGTTTCCATGACAAAAGCGAGACTTTATCAACCAGTCATACTACACATACATCAAATTCTTCCCTCTTATTGACTTAATGAACGTAACCTTCAAAATAACGAATGAAATTCTTAGCGTGGCCAAAATCCTGAGCATAGAAATGCTGTACAAAATATTAACGTATTTCTTTAATTGAGCCATAAAGTAAGTCACGAATGCCCTTGTTTCGACATTTCATTCCACAAATTCTGAGTTTCCAGTGACTAAAGCACGCCATCGTAACCTTGCTTTTGGGACATTCGCTGACCGTTGACTAATAATAGTTCAAGGGTAAATTTTGTTATTCATGAGATCCAATAGCCTTATCAGATCGACTTCAATGTATATGTTTAAATTTCGTTTGAAGGTTTTCGTTATAAATGCTATGGGATTGATATCTGAATTTGATACTGTTTGGAGTAACCCGTCTCTATTGTGCAGGTATGTATTTTTGTCCAAAAAAATTTATTAAAATTGAACAAAATTTTACTTTGACATAATAACAATCCTTTTGGTTTCATTAGAATATGCCTACAATAAGATTTTTATAAAAAATATGCATCAAATCGATCCATATTTATTCTATTTATCATTATCAGTTATAACACCGCTGGAGTTGACTTCATCATCAGCCTATATACGTCCTACTGTTAGGCTTGGTCTTCCTCTACAAATGAGAGTGTTTAGGCCTTAGTCCACCACGCGGGCCTAGTGCGAGCTGGCTATAATTTATTTGCTTTGTTTTTTTTTTCTTACAGAGAAGTAACAGCATGACTAAAACTTTTTAAGAATTTTTGAGAGACTAGACATCACTTAATGAGACATCCTGCTTTGCAGGGGAGAGTTTGGCAGCTTCGTTATTTTCTACAGTCCAAGCAGTAGAAGTATTGGCAGTCTTATATATATCCACCAGACACTTGCCGACGTGATCGGGCTCCTGCATCACCACACTATTTCTGAATTTGGTAAATATTTCCACCTGATCATCGACAACCATTTGACCCCTCGTCATTTCTGTGTTAGTGAAGCCGGGACACAGAGCAATCACTCTGACTCCTGTGGTGCTGTATGTATACTCATGACCCAAGCCATAAGTGAATCCCAAAACGGCGTATTTCGACGATTTATAAATAGTGAAGAAAGGATCTTATAGCTCTAGGCAATATCTTCCAGACAACTTTTGGATGGATAATAGAACAGGAAATATAAAAATGTGCAGTTATTAAACTTACAAGCTTAGCAACACCTTACAGTAAAATCCCACTCAATGGTAAAATCTTGTGGCGAGGTGTATTCAGGTGTATTTTCAGTTATATCAATCTCCGTCCTGTGGTTCGTGGGCGTAAGAATACCGCCACGGCATCCCCTGCCTGTCGTAAGAGGGACTATGGGACTAGGGGAAGACTAATAGGGGTTATCAGGATTGTTAGGCGTACTACGGGGGAAGTGCAGCGGACCCCGACATACCCTTTTTGGCCTCCCCAGAGGTACCGAACAGAAAGCTTAAGGCGCTTTCCTCTCCTTAAAAACAAAAAAAAATGTTTTATCAATCTACATATTTTATTTTTCTCTAAACTAAAGACAGATAGGAACATTACATGTTGTATTAAAACGAGTCATATTAAAAAATAATTGAGGTAACCTCCAGGCCAGAAAAGCACTCATCGACGAAGACATCTTCAGAGAGTCCATATTTTGGGACTGAATATAATCCTTTAAACGATAGAGTACTCAGGGCGTCGGTAAATCTAGGTCTTAGCATATGGGGAATGTGGAATTACAGTCCCATTATGATGATTTTGGGTACGACGATTATTCGACTGTACTGGCGTATTTTGCTTTGAATACTTATTCTTATTGTTGCTATGCTCACTGATGTGTTCTTAAGTGACTTATTTCTCCCAAGTTTATTTGCGAAAGTATTAATATATTTTACGCAACAACATTCCCGACAGCCCCGTGGCGCAGTTGGCTAGACACCAGCTTGCGAAACGAGAGGCCGCGGGTTCGATCCCCGCACCGAGACAAATGTTTGTGTGATCCACAAATATTTGTTTCGGGTCTGGGTGTATGTGAGACCGAAAAGTCTCTCGTAGTTTCTGATACTCACGACACAAGACTTGTATCTTAGTGTGGGATCAGAACTATGTATGTGACTGTTGGGTGTATTTATTTATTTTATTTATTTATTCTACTGCGGCAATGATACTGAACTGGTCCAAGCCTTTAGATACTTTCGACCTTGTCGTTCGTGTCGACCTTGCAATGGACGAGAAGTTTCCACTCGAGATCCTGGGCTGTTTGTACTTATGCATCGTTTTATGTGCCCTTTTAGAACACTACACCAACTTTAGATTATAATTGGTCGAAGACAGAGTACTGTCCAGCCTGTTCGATTGTTTTGGTTGCCTTTAATTATCACTTGACATTTAGAGAGATTGACGGATACGTGGAAATTGTCAGAAGACTGTTGGAAAAGTAACATTCTGCAATCGTAATCGCAAATACAGAACACTAAAACTATGAAAATTTCTTATCGTACAGGATGATCACGTGATCACTCATGACAATTTCATACATTTTTATATTCTATACACTTCGCACCAGCACTTATGTCCAACGGAAAAAATTTTTTTATTATTTTTATGGTGGGTTTTGTAAATTTCCCCTATTATAAGTAAAATATTTTGAGTATGGTTTAATAAAAGTAAAATATTATAGAATAAGTATTTAAATTCAAGAAGTCATTTTTCTGCCTTTTTTTTTTATTTTTTTTGTTCTCGAGGGGAAAGCTGTTTATGGCTCTACTTACTGTACGACTTCCTTATAAAGTTTTAAAATAGCCTGAGTTTAAAGTTGCAAATACTGATGATACGTACTTACATTTATCTATATTGAAAATATTGCTTAATGAAATTGAAAATAATTGTGGAGAAAGAACTTCGAGAGCCTACAGTTGGTATAAAGCCGTGACTGAGAGTGGTTAGGCCTTGGTCCACCACTGTGGCCTAGTGCGGATTGACGGACTATTTGCCTAAAATATTCTTTAGGACTTTTAGGTCTGCTGGTTTCCTAATATATTGTCTACTTAACATTTATATTACGAGATAATTCATTGTCCCGTCTAGGTTTTAAATCCGCGACTGCCGAGATTTTGACTCGAAATCACGATAATGCTAAATATAGACTAAGAAAGGTGTAGACTAGATAGTACCTACGACTTTTATAATTTGGGGCAGTAACCAGCATCCTAACACACATGACTATGTAATATAATAATAAGTTCATTATCATATTTGATGTTCAGGTAAATATCAAATTGAATGGAAATCGATCGTGAAAATTAACATCTTCTGTTGCTGGTATGGGATAATAAAAATTTTCGAATTTAAGAAAATTATGCATATAAGAATAGTTTTGAAGAATTTTAAATTGCCGCGTGAATCAATATAAAAATTTCACTTCAATGTATTTATTTAGATAAGTGCTTATTGCTTTTCATATAACTCCATCTTTCATATTTCGTATATGCAAACCCATTTTTATAAGTTTAGTAACGTGAAATCTATTTTAATTAATGTTGTATATTACATATTTGCTCTGATCTATTACTATTTTTCTTGACTAAAGAGCATTACAAAATTGGTAGGACCGTTGTGGAGATTAATTGCAAGAAACTGATCTTTATGAGTAAACGTAGCGTGTAAAAATAGTACCTATTTGTAGAGATCATTATCATCATTGATATGCCCCCCCCCCCACTACTAGAGCGTTTTGCCTGAAGCAGACTATGTAAATCCAATGGTTTCGCGCGGTTTTTATGACATCGGTGTTAATGACTTTATTCTATTTTATTTCTTTGTATTAGGAAAAAAATGCTTTTTCCAAAAAAGAAAAAGAAAAACTATATTATAAGGGTTTTTATCTAATAAGGATATGGAAACCTTATCGTACTTTACTTATTTACAAACATGTACATATACGTATAAAGAAAAACGAGCATAACTTGGAGCCGCTACAGTTGCGCAGGGACATTGCCGCACTTAGCGTGTTCTACCGTC
The DNA here is from genome assembly GCA_907164795.1 of Hemaris fuciformis. NCBI lineage: Eukaryota > Metazoa > Arthropoda > Insecta > Lepidoptera > Sphingidae > Hemaris > Hemaris fuciformis. Next base: position 10,133,301 of record OU015448.1, read on the forward strand.
TGTATCATGGTGAATGCTCTGAAGAATAGTTTAACCTTGTCCCATCCTCTCCTTTCCTCACCAGAACCACGCGTGCTGGCATGCGAAGCCACAGCTTTGGGGTCACAACATCCGCGGCTCGAACCAAAAAGTTCGCCAACTCTTACCTTTGCCGCACCATCAAGCTGTGGAATAGTTTGCCGGCTCACGTGTTCCCTCCTTCCTATGATCCTGGATCCTTTAAGCGAAGCAGTTTGTCTAGGCCTGCATGATTGTGTCGACCAGCGGGTGACCATATCGTTTCTCGCTGGTCGGTATTAATTTTTTGGACTCCACTGTGCTTACCATCAGGTACAGTGGTGACTCCACCGTTGCCGTGCCAGTATAAAAAAAAGTACAAATTCTACTGAACAAATTTAGTTGATCCATCAGATTTTTCATTGGATAACTCTCAGTTTCACCACGGAGTTAAGAAATGTACCCAAAAAAGGGCTACAGACCCGCCGCTCCTCATAATGTGGGACTTTAAATATATAATTAATTCCTCGTAGCTAAACAGGTTGCACAAATCGCCTCTTCAACCCTTCGGGAGTTCAAGCTTGAGTGTGTGTCTAACCAAAGTCTTCAAAAGAAAGCTTAAGCCCGAAAAATCTTAATGGGAGATATATGCAATAAGTTATGTCTCACGAAATCTAATCGTAATAATTATTATCAATACGTGCTGCTACTGACACCTTCCTAATTATAAATCCAATTACACTTTTCTCTAGACACGAAGAAGCAAAAGAACAACGAAGCAATTTACATTTGGAGGTCAAATATTTCTCTCACCACAGTAATTAACAAACACAAGATTATGTCCAATATGGTTGCGGTACGCACGTCCCAAAGTACTTAGCAACAGTGATTTATCATCAAACAACAGGCTAAGTAAGTAAACAACATGTACCTTAACTAGCCAATTATGTAAGTTTGCGCCCGGTGAGAAATGTTTCGGAGTACTGTATTAGATTAGGTTTTTTCTTCTGAAGTTGATTTATTAAGCTGTGTTCTTCAAAGTATTCATCATCATCAGCTTATATACGTCTCGTGGTGGGATCTGCCTCCTCTACAACTGAGAGCTGGCCTAGTGCGGGTTGGCGGACTACACACCTAAGAAATTTCTTCACCGTTAACGTACGTGATAATTCTTTGTGAATTCACACATAACTTCGAAAAGTCAGAGGTCTGGGGTTTGAACCCGCGAACCTCGAGGCCATCACGACTTCTATGGACTAATTATAATTTAATTCAAACAAATAAATACACCCAACAGTCACATATGTACATACTTTTGACTCCACACTGCGCCCCGGGATATATCTATCCCCGGAATACCTATATATCTTACAACTATTTAGTGCTACCAACAAACAGGAATTCACATAAATGGAATTATAAATAATAATGTAGGCAATAAGCGGTCTTATCGCTGAGAGCAATCTCTACAAGGTAACCTTTGGATTGAATGTAGGAAGGCAAAGTAAATTATGGGGGTACATATAAAAAGACAAATAAATAAACTGGATGACAGCCCCGTGGCACAGTTGGTTGCGAAACGAGAATCCGCGGGTTCGATCGCCGCACCGAGACAAATGTTTGTGTGATCCACAAATATTTGTTTCGGGTCTGGGTGTTTTGAGACCAAAAGTCTCTCGTAGTTTCTAATACCCACGGCACAAGACTCGTATCTTAACTATGGTCAGAACTATGTATGTGATTGTTGGGTATATTTATTTATTTATCTAGATAATAATAATAAATTATTATTAGCTAACAAAATCTCTCGTGTGTTGCAGATTTTTAGAAGTTCTTAGAACTTGTACAAAATCGTACCAACATCCTAAGGCCTAAAGAGACTCAATATTTATTCCACCTAACGAGAGCTCTATCCTGGATTTGATCCCTCCCTTCACCTGAGTTATCATGAATATAAATTTACAAATGGACTCTCAAAAAAGTTGTGGAGTAATGCGAAAAATATTCGTATTGTTATTTATCATTTATGAAGAAATTTAATAAATTCTGTTAAAGTTTATTTTATACTAGCTTTTGCCCGCGACTCCGTCCGCATAGACTTCAGGGTTGGGTGCAGAAAGATAATAAGTAAATCTATTAAACGTCGCCCAAGTGCCCAAATTACACTTAATGAATTAAAAAAAAATTAACCTATGTCCCTTTTTATGTTTCCGTTTTTATCCATAACAAAAATCATCCAAATAACTCAAATATTTTAGGCGTGAAAGTATAACACAGTAGTGTTACTTTCGCATTGACAATATATGCTAAAATCAAAGGGTATATCCGTTGGGATCAGTGAAATCATTATTTAGATTACGAAGCGTGATGACTACCGAGCCTGCATTCGTTTGTAAATTTTAAACCAGATACAAACAAGGAGTTTAAAAATAAATTTCTGAACGCTCGCATACATTTTTGACAACTAATATATATGACATATTGTCACTCATTTTTCATTACTGATTGTTCTGCATTTTTAAAATGAAAAATACGCAATTGTTCGAATATTGTGGATATATGTTGTCGATTCAAAACCTTTATTTAAATACGTTCTTTAATTTGAGGGAACCATTAACCGTATTGACGGGATAAACATAAAATGTTTGACAGGAAATTAGGTAGAACAGTTTATATGAGAAAATGAAATTGTTGTTTTTACCATATTCCTCGTAATTTTAAAGATAGTTATATGCTGTCGCGGACTTTTTTGTAGGACTTATTAAGATAAACATTTCTCTTATACATTATATACGTGTAAACTCTACAGTTTTTGCAGCGTACGCAAGAATAGCTCGCAGATGCAGTTTTTCCCGACTTACTTGACAATTATCGTTATATTTTGGACAATTCACACACTATCATAAAAATATGTAGCCTATGTGTTATTCTGATGTATAAGCTATATTATTGTAAACTTTTATTGAAATCCATTCGGTAGTTTTTGCGTGAAAGAGCAACAAACATCCAGACATCCATACATACAAACTTTCGCGTTTATAATATTAGTAAGATTGAAAAGCTCTTTCTCTGTGTAGAGACAAAATATTTCAGAACAGTAGTCATTCGTTTAATTTTTTGTCGACATCTGTATTCGGGTTAAATTCAGTAAATTCACTTACAAATATATTATATTTTACCATAGTCGATACCATATTAGGCAAGTAAAATAGTTAAATGTCTGTTATTTAAAAAACCCGGTCAAGTGCGAGTCGGACTCGCCCACCAAGGACTATGTATAGTTTTCATATTTTCTTCTGTACTTTAAGTAAAAGGAGGTTTTGCTTGCCAAATTTCATAATTCTAGGTCAAGGGGAAATACCTTATAGATTTTGATTCCCTTGAGAGTGTTGAAGTAAACGTTCTTTGGAGCTTAAACGGCCTTTTTACGTAATAGATTCTGCGGACGAGAAATGCTTTGGACGTCCACCCACAAGGTGGACTGATGACCTCGCGAAGTTCGCGGGAAGCTGGGTGCAGGTCGCTCCTGGCAGAGTACAATAAGTACAAGAAGTGGATGTCTTTGGCTAATGATTAAATTATACAATGGATATTGTTACAGCATCAAATACTGTAAACCGAGTATATAGTTTTAATTTCAACTCGATACCTTCACGTGTTCCCGAGATAAAGAGTCTTGACAGATAGACGGACGGAAAAAAAGTGATCCTAAAGGGGTTTCTATTTATTTCTGAGGTACGGAACCCTAAAAATCCTCTCACGTCATTTTACCAACTGCTCACCGCTTTTTGTGTGAGGTACAACAGATAAATGCATAGTTTATGACCTGACTAAGAGCGGAGCACAGAATGGGAGGGCTTCGTATCGTCTGACATGTTTTTAAATATGCACATCTTTGTATTATATTCTCATATATTCTTTGTGCCCGAAAAACAGCAACAGATTCGCCCACTATGACGTGGAACTGATACAGCTGATACTGATACTGAACGTACCTGCCGAAATGTAGGTGAATAAATGTATGTACCTCTGTCGACCCCTTCGAGAAATACGGGCGTATGGCTATGTATGTATATGTTATGTAGGTAATACAGTTAAATACGTACTCAAACCTTTTTTAAATGCCGCGCATTCGTGTTGTTTATTCATCCAACCAGTGACCTTGAGATATTATAATTATAAAGAATGAAATATTCCACATTATAAATGGAATTCGAAAAACTTATGCCAAATAACCTGACTTATATGCTGAATTGAATCTTGATACAGTTGTTCCGCTTTTTATGACTTCAACAGGTGTTATTACATTTTGTTTGTCTCTTTTACCATAATTAGAGAGCGACCTTCGAAAAAGTTTAAGGACTCAATAAAACAAAATCTATATTAATATTATAAAGAGAAAAATTATGTAACGAATAAACTCAAAAACAACTTAACCGATTTGATTATTTTTTTGGCATGGACTCAGATGGAACTTGGGAAGTAACATTGGCTTGGGAAGTAAAATTACGCCCGGGCTGAGCGGACTCTAACTATAATAAAAAACACTGAGAGAAACTGTTGTTTCTCGTCCCTTTTTCTGTCCAAAGCCATGACACATTCCGAAGTAGTGATAGTTTATTTAAATTGTCAATTTAAAAGGTTTATTTGAGTAAAAATTATATAGATTTTTTTCACGGAGAGCATGCAATTTGTGACTGCACTCTAATATGTAAAAAGTCGTCAAAGTTCGTCGATCGCGGGTTCAGATCCCGGAAGACACCTTTGACTTTTCAATGTTATAAGTGTATTCACAATGTAATATTTCGTAATTTAACGCTGAAAACATCTTGAGGAAACCTGCACACCTAAAAAAAATATTGAGGAATTTCTTAGCTGTGTAAGGCCTAACATCTCAGTTGTAGAGGAGGCCCGCGCCCAATATTGTGAGCAGTTGCAGATTTCCATAGAAACCCGAAAGCGTTACACGTTAAATGTGTAATGTCGAATTTTTTATTGTTTATTGGGGGGGTCAGGATATTCTCATTTACATGTCAAATTGCCTTTATTTGTTAAAAAAAGGTTTATAGCTTAAAGATTATTATTCGGAATTTCGTAAGGCAAGCTGGGGTTTTGGGCTTCTATGGAGTACCGCCACTGATTGTGAGGTATGTTGTTGTCACAATGCCATACAAAATAAAATGAATAACACGTTTACCTGCTTACCAATGACACCTTAATGCACGAGACGCAGTATGTACAGGAAATAATATACGATACAATTAATACGCGTTAACATTCGTCTATCTTAATGAAGTAAACTGCGTCAAATGTTTATAAATATCACAGGTTGGTGATGTCCTCTTTTTATTTTAATCGACATTCTTTTTTACCTGTTTCGTCCAGAATCATTTATTTGTGTGGAGACCAAAAAAAATGGGAACATCAATGGAATTGTTTCCATTGTCCATCACAGTCTCGTCACTTGGCTTTGTCAGAGTTAGAAAAATATGTCCCACTGCTTCAACAGCAAGATCTAAGGTTGATAAGTCTGTTGAGTTATTAGACTTAAGTCTCTGACATGGATATTTTACAAATACAACCAAAATTCGCTTGCACGTAAACTCAAGATGTGTTTTGTCTTAATAAATGAAAGCGACACCTTTAACTGTTTTCGGCTTAAAAACATGAACAGCTTATATCTACAATCTACATACATACATAAATTACCTAAGAAATACACCCAACATTCACATACATAGTTTTGACCGCACACTAAGATACAATAACTGAGACTAAGACTGCCTCGTGGTCTCGCGGTACAAGTATGTGCCGTGGGATCTAGAGGTCCTGGGTTCGATTCCCGGGTCGGGCAAAGTGTTATTGGGTTTTTCCATTAGGAAATACTCAGTAACAGCACGGAGTCTGGAAATGTGCCCGAAAAACGGCAATAGGCTCGCCCCCTATTACGTGGGACTGATACATACCTGGCGAAATGTGGGTGCAGAAATGCACCTCTGCCTACCCCTTCGGGGAATACAGGCGTGAGTTTATGTATGTAGGTATGTACTAAGATACAAGTCCTGTGTCGTGGGTATCAGAAATTACGAGACACTTTTCGGTCTCACAAACACCCAGACCTGAAACAAATATTTGTGGATCACAGAAATATCTGTCTTGGTTCGGGGATCGAACCCGCGGCCTCTCGTTTAGCAAGCTGGTGTCTAGCCAACTGCGCCACGGGGCACCTCACATACGTATTCCACGAAGTGGTAGGCAGAGGTGCATATCACCCACATTTCTCCAGGTATGTATTAGTGCCACGCTTAGGTATATCTTAACTGCTAATTATAGTCCACAAACACTATTTACACAAAATAATGTCATCATCATCATCAGCCCATATACGTCCCACTGCTGGGCACGGGCCTCCTCTACAACAGAGAGGGTTTAGGCCTTAGTCCACCACGCTGGCCTAGTGCAGGTTGGCGGACTACACACCTAAGAAATTCCTAAGAACTTTTAGGTGTGGAGGTTTTATCATGATGTTTTCCTTCACCGTTAAAGCAAGTGATAATTCATTGTGGATACACACATATCTTCGAAAAGTCAGAGGTGTGTGCCTGGGGTTTGAACCTGCGACCGCCGAAATTCTCGACCGCGCGCCTCAACCTCGAGGCCATCACGACTTCAAAATAATGTGATATGAGTTTTTTTAATACTCACGAGTTAGTACTCAAAGTATTATACATACTTACAGTATATGTTTAATCTTTAGGTAAACGAATTCATAAACAATTAAATATTGGTATTAATAATGAAAGAAAAAATACGCACCTTCATTTCGCCTTATTAAGTTTGTTCTTGTAATTATGAACTTTGAAGTTTCCAGACGACCTTGCCCGTTCAATAGCAGCTTCCTGCTCCACCCGACACTGGTTTTGACCGAGAGCATTCTTATAATTTGTGTATAAATAGTGTTTTTGCATGCTGATTGGCATCAGTTGATTAATCGGCAGCAACATGTTCAAGTTTGTGTTTTGTGCTCTCTTCGCGGTGGCAGCGGCTAAGCCGGAGCTGTTTCTGACATCTCATCTGTCGCCGCTGACGTCCTACCTAGGACCAGCCACAATCACGAAGTCAGCTTCTGGATTCATCAGCCAAGGACCGCTTGTGTACTCATCTCCGCTACCATACGCGCACTACATTAAGAAGCGATCCGCTCCATTGACTTACAGCATCCCAACCACCTACTGGACCAAGCCTCTGTTGTCTACTTACTCCGCTCCATTAGTGCAGTCACCTGCGATCTGGTCTCCAGCATCTCTGTATGGTCACTACATTAAGAAGAGGTCCGCTTCGGTTCTTGCTACGTCTTACGATATTCCTACTGTCTACGCCGCTAGTGCTCCTTCGTGGTCATCGTCCCTTCACACGCCCTTAATTTCTTCCTCAATCTTCGCGCCCACTACCTACGTATCTGAGCCTTATTCCTATGAGACTCACCTGATCAAGAAACGCTCAGAACCCGCTCGCGCTGATTCTCCCGCTGTCACCGATAATCTTGGAGCTCCATCCGCCAACATCCCCGACCTCAACTCCCCTGAAGAATATTAATTCAAGTAATATATTGAACACTTAATCAAAATTATTCCGTTATGTAAAATACAAAACTTTGTACATGAACATTTTATGGTTGCAATAAATTTCGATTATTATAATGTTATTTGATTTCATTAACCTTGTCATAAAGACCAGATTTCACATTTTTTCGTTGTTTGTTTATATTACATAATATATTATTTTGTTAACTATTCATTGAAATATTAAGTTCGATAGCTTCAAAAGCGTTAATCTTTACGATTAATAAAAATACTTTAAAGTAAAATTTTCTTTATAAAAGGGAAAGTGTTTTTACATCAGGAAATACAGAGGCGGACACAAAATAATTCATATCAATGAGTGGAAGCTTAACAAAAAAGCAATAAAGCTATTTTGGGTCTTCAGAAATATGTATTAAGTCTTCCAAGAATAATAGACCTGCTCAAATTGAAAATAATGTTGGCAGAGAAAGAATATATTGGGTAATAAAAATATTACATTGCATTTCCTGATTAAGGTTTTTGTAATACATTATAATATTATTTCATTTTATCATTCATTAAACTTTAGAGGCAGAGTTTATAAATAAGATTTTTAGGTCATGTAATTTATCATAGTTTTCTTTTATTTCTCAATTTTCCTATTTAACTTGACAGCATCTGCGTATTTTGATCCCCGCACTAAGAAAAATGAATATGTTATACAAATTTTTCGCTTAGCTTTTGTGAGGCTATATATAAGGTTTCACGCATTAACTACTAGACGAATTTGGATAATTTTAGTTCGGAATTAGATGCAACTTTGGGAACCGACATACTTTTATATCAAATTATAATTTATGATGGTACAATTACATCTCAACTAACTTATAAGGTATTATTTTGTATAGGGTATGTTATGTTTATTATTTTTGATAAAAAGAATATTATCCTTGATAGTATCAAAAGAATTATGTCTTCGTTATTCAGAAATTTTAAAGAACCAAATGGCGTCAGTTAACGCGACTTTCATACAAATCTGGGTTAAACTACGGAAATATTTCATCTCCTCTGATAACATCTATTACGTTGAAATGAGCTGTCTTAAAAACTTCTGTTCAAAATACATATTTTAACCTCTCTATGGAATGCGGTACTGAAAGTTTGTAAGGAAAATATCGTTTCTTTCAACTAGTAATATCAATGTCAATTATGGCATCCATTTTTGAAGGAGTTCGTACCGATTTTTTTGAATTTGTCAGCGTACGTAGCACTGTGTAGGCAATTCTTAGGTATAACATTTTCTTTTTCGAGTCTGGAAATATATTTTGAGTGAGCTCGAAAAATTTCTAACAGCATTGGCTCCACGACAATACACAGGTGACACAAAATCCAACACTGAGAACTCTTTAAATAGGCTTCTCTTTTGCACTCAAAGAGTGATTTGTTTGGTGTTAATCATTTATTCATCATATTTTATAATTCATCATCATCATCATCAGCCCAAATACGTCCCACTGCTGGGCACGGGCCTCCTCTACAACTGAGAGGGTTTAGGCCATAGTCCACCACGCTGGCCTAGTGCGGGTTGGCGGACTACACACCTAAGAAATTCCTAAGAACTTTTTAGGTGTGCAGGTTTTATCACGATGTTTTCCTTCACCGTTAAAGCAAGTGATAATTAATTGTGAATACACACATAACTTCGAAAAGTCAGAGGTGTGTGCCTGGGGTTTGAACCTGCGACCGCCGAAATTCACGACCGCGCGCCTAAACCTCGAGGCCATCACTGCTTACTTATTTACAATTATTATACATATAATCTGAAGAATCGTTGCAAACTGTGTAAGATTATGTGAATAAATCTTATACAGTCGTTCGGATGAATTCAGGTCTCACTTAAACGTTAAATGATTGACATCAAGCCGGTGACCGGTGATATGCAGATTTTTCTCAGAAATTTATAAATAACTTTGTTTGCTTATTGGCAACAAATTGATACGTAATAAAAATTTGAAAAGCTATTTTTCCTGTTTGTATTTAAATATTAGCAAAACCAACGTAATACCCAAGTGGGAGCTATAAAATTGTATGGAATATTATTTTTAATTACCCAGTGATGAAGGGATGGGAATTGAGGAAATTATACGAGAATATAGGGGACACAATAAATAAATAATAATAAATACACCCAACAGTCACATACATAGTTCTGATCCCACACTAAGATACAAGTCTTGTGTCGTGGGTATCAGAAACTACGAGAGACTTTTCGGTCTCACATACACCCAGACCCGAAACAAATATTTGTGGATCACACAAACATTTGTCTCGGTGCGGGGATCGAACCCACGGCCTCTCGTTTCGCAAACTGGTGTCTAGCCAACTGCGCTACGGGGCTGTCAAAAAAAAACAATATATAGCACTTTGGTGGTATATAGACGGGTTGTTAATACTAAATGTCTTTTATTTAATTACTCGCAATTGAATTGTCAGTTAAGCGTTTATAGGTATAGGTTTATAGGTACAACTTACTTAGAATAAAATTTATAATAACTAATTGTTTTTATAATATATTAGTTATTTCTCTTTGGACCATTGGGCCATGACTATAGAATTCCAAGGCCACGCAAATGGAGTTGCGGGACACTCTTAAATAAAATATTCAAGGCGAACGACACGGAAAAATATTACCCTAAAACCTTAATCAAATAACGTTTGAACTGTCAGACATTAAAATGAATTCCGTACAACAACATAAAAAGGCCAAAAGCCGTACTCGGGATAAAGCGTTCGGGAAATTAATTTCACTTTTGATATTATTACGACTATTTTAATGCGTAATTGGTTCGCGACGAAGCATTTGCTTAAGAGCTGTTCAGGGTCTGTTTTGTCCTTTGAAGTTCCTTTGAATATTAGGGGGTTCTTGAACAGATTTTTCGCTTTTTTTGGCGTATTTTGGCCACGGGACAAATGGTGTACATAAAAGATAATTGGAATATAAACATTGGTTTCATAAGTTTCTGCTCTGAGGTGGTCCTTAAAATACTACATAGCTTTTTTTGCATTTGGCAAGTCTACTAAATCTCAATTGAGCAGCGTCTTCGAGTTGAGTCTTTACTGGATGTTGAATCAGTCTTTGTTTAATGTGATGTGTTAATTCCACATCATGACATAATCTTCTGATTTTTGTCCAAGATTGCTCATTGCACACTTAAACTGCAATGCACACTTAAACTAATAAACTGCAAAAAAAAACAGCTACAGAATAAGTGGAAGTGAAGAACATTTTGCGACTAAAATGGACACCTCAAGACAAGTCATTCGGGTTTTTTTTCTTAAATACTTTTAAGTAACACCCATGTAAACAATTTGAGTTCCTGTGTTCGAAGCTATTTTAAGACCTAAAGGAAAATAAACGATTGTTTTTTTCCATTAATATTGTAAGTTCTTGTAACAGCTGACAGTTACCTACGCCTTTAATTGGTATCAATTAAGTTGATTTTAAAATTTCACGTTTATTAATTTTGTTTATTCATGCGTTTTATACTACGGACTTAGGCATTATTCGATAACATTCTACATTAGGGTGATGCAGAGATAAAAAAAGTAGGAGCAAAAATATGTTTAATCTGAAACAATATACGTTAGTTATTAATTTAGCTAGATAATTAATCAGCTTTACCCTCGAGAACAAAAAAAGGCCCGAGTCTTTAGCGTATCGAACTCTTCACAAGTACCTGTAGGAAAGCCTAATAACTGATCACAGTAATGAAAATGATTCCAGGTAAAATATTTACATCTTGGAAACTCCAATGGGGTTAATTAACGGTTTAAAAACAACATTGTTTGTAAATAGAGTCTCTTTTACAGAAGGACTCGTGTAGTGATTTTGTATTATAGGTGACATTTTGGAAAGAGTGGCCTATAGCCTTTATAGTCTGGTTCTTTTCTGGAGTTCCTTAATATTGTAGTACAATATATTATTGTTGATTCCTGGGTTAGGTAAAGTGTTATTGGGTTTTCCCATTATAAAATCTGGATTATTATCGAAGAAGTCCGAAATGTACCCGAAGAAGGCAATTGACTCGCCCCCTATTACGTGGGACTGATCCATACCCGGCGAAATGTGGGTGTAGAAATGCACCTCTGCCTACCCCTTCGGGGAAAACAGGCGTGCGGTTAAGTATATACATATGTTAGTAATATAACATTCATTTGTGTTTCTTTCAAGTTTTGATAGCCTCCGAGGAGCAGTTTTCTCGATACCAGCTTGTGAAACAAGTGGCCGCGGATTCATGACACTGAAACCAGTTTTTTTGATAACGTGCTTGATCTGCGTGTTTGTGATAACGGTAGAACACGTCTTGTTTCTGAAACCCACAACTTAAGTATCAAATATATTTGTATATTTAGATAATGTTTTTTTTTTTAATTTTTATTTCGTATAACCATGGCCACCCATTTTTTTAACTACTACGATAATACCGCCCGTTGTGGCACACTTTAATTTATTTTAGTTTTATTTTATGATATTTCTGTTTTCGTTGTGTTCAATAAAGCATATAAAAAAAGTATCGTAGTGTGCGTTCAGAATTATGTATGTGACTAAAGGGTGTATTAAGGTAATTTTATTTAAATTTGAACTTCAAAATATCCGTCTTATACCACGATTCTTTATAGTAAACGCTATTTTTAATCAAGATTAAACACTAATGATATTTATTTAACAAATAACCACACTCGATTTTCTTTCAGAATCTGTTGGTGGTTTAAGTTCATTCGTATTCGTCTGGAAAGCGGCAATATAATTACACTTGCTTTTCGTTTCACAAACGACTATTATTCACCTACAAGTTTAATTGAATTGGCTACGCAGAACTGTAATTATTTGCATTATCATTCCACGCATAAATTAAATGAGACAAATTGAAAATTTGAGCGAATTTGCACAGCTGTACAATGCACACGTTTTGTTTATTACAATAATGCCTACTTATTTTTATACATAGAATCGATTTACTTATGTGATAATCGAATCGAAATCGCTTGAAAATTTAACAATAATAATTATATTTTAAAAATTGATGTATTAGTGCTCATGCCTCCAACCCTTTTGCCAACCCGCAATAGGCCAGCGTGGTGGACTAAGGCCTAAACCCTCTCAGTTGTAGAGCAGTGGGATGTATTTGGGCTGATAATGATGATGATGATGAATGCTCGTGCCTCCTGGTCTCGCGGCAAAAATATGTGACGAGTGATCTACACCTCGAGACGGGTTCGATTATCGGATAGGGCATAGTGGTAGTGGGTTTTTGGTATAGACATAGAAGACTTTGGAAAATATCAAAGCCAGTAGGCTAAAATTATTCTTACTTGGTATTTAAACGCTCTTCGTTTCGAAGCTTGTAGCTTGTTCCAAAAATAAATTCCATTTTTTGACGTTGTTGAGGCAATAATAGAGCTGAGTCATTGTTTCAAATTGGACCGGCTCAGATCTCATCTAATAAGATGTTTGACACGTAATGAAAATATCCAATTTAAAGATGATCTAGAAAAGGAAGTTATCCATATACAACATAGAAAGGTAAACTTTTTTTATAAGTAACGAAATATATCATCATGATCATCATTCATTCATCATCAGCCCATATATATTACGTCCCACTGCTAGGCACGGGCCTCCTCTGCAACTGAGAGGGTGTATGCCTTAGTCCACCACGCTGGCCTAGTGCGGGTTGGCGGATTACGCACGTAAGAAATTCCTAAGAAATTTTAGCTGTGCAGGTTTCCTCACGATGTTTTCCTTCACCGTTAAAGTAAGTGGATATTCATAATGAAAACACACATAACTTCGAAAAGTCAGAGGTTTGTACCCGCGACCGTTGAGATTAGTAGTGACCGCCGAGTAGTCATGGCTTCGAAGTTTAAGCACGCGGTCGAGAACGAAGTATTCAAAATAAATAAATATACAACATACTTAATTCAAAATGCAAAACGCCTGTCATAACTTTTGGAGCAATAATTTTCTTAAATGTTTACATATCGTTTTAGGCACCGCTTCGCCCGCGCGTAATTTTACATGAAAAAGTAGCCTACATTACTTCGCAAGTTCCCAACTATATCCACAGGAAAAATCATGTAGACAAATAAATAAAAAATCAAACATTCAAAAGTAATTGTATTTTTAAGTAACCGCCTTCAACGAGTTTCGAATACATCATTTGCTCATATATGGTCCGCATAATGGTGAAGCATAATTCACCGAGTTGAGTTTGTACTGATATGACTGATAACACTGTCACGTTACATTAGCAAGCAATTTCGCAATTTTACATCACTTTTTTTTTTATGAAAAAAGAAGGCAAACGAGCAAGTGAGCCACCTGATGTTATGTTAAGGCTCCCTTGTAGGTTTCGGGGTACAAGATCGTGGCGTGCGATCCGCTGCGTTCTACTCGATCAGTGGTAATCGCTTAGGAAATTCTCTGTAGCAGGAGTCTGGAATTTCCTCGAAAAATGATAAATGCTCAGCCTTCTATTACGATTTTAAACAATTAGCGAAATATCTCTGCAGAATGCCTCGTCGTGCCGCGGCACAAGTACGTGCCGTGCGATCTAGAGGTCCTGGATTCGATGTGGGGCAGCTATTGGGGCAAAGTGTTATTATGTTTTTCCATTAATTATTATCTCTACGGGAATACAATCGTATAAAATAGTAAGCAAATAAAGACACAGAAATGTAATTGTATCCAATATAGGTTTTCACGCCTTAATCGAATCAATTACTGATAAATTTTGCAATATAGTTAATACCCCAGGGGATAAGTTTTTTTCTTGTAGCGAAATAGTGAGGATTATTTATGCTATCTTAAATCGCTGGAAATGTTGGTTCCTAAAGCAGTATACCCATAATAAAAACGAACAAAAAAAATCACCTCTTTTTACTCCCACAAATTTGTTGATCCAATTCTGAATATCACGCAGACAAAGTCACGGGCATAATCTGGTCGTAAATTAGAGAAATACAAAAATTCTTAAAGCGAGCGCCGAGACTAATTGCCTAGAATAACAATTACCAATCCTCTAATAGAATAAGTTTGCGAAGTAAAAGTAAAGTGATACATTAAAGGTGAAAGGAACAAAAATTAAATTACACCCAAGACCACTCCAGAACGTGTTTTCGTAAGATCTCTGTTTCAAAAAGAAGCACTTAATTCATTCGTAAGGTTAAGTTAAATAAAATGCTTTTGATGTAGCTGTTAAGAATAAATAACGAATCGTTTAAAATATTTAGATTTTAAGTCTTTAATATTTAACGCTGCCTCGTGATCTTGCGGCTCAAGTATGCCGTGAAATCTAGAGCTCCGGGGTTCTATTCCCAGGTATGGCAAAGTGCTATTGGGGTTTTCCATAAGGAAATTCTCAGTAGCAGAGTCTGGAAATGTGCCCGAAAACCGGCAATAGGCTCACCCCTTATTGCATGGGACTGAAATGTCCCAGGCGAAATTTGATGCAGGAATGCACCTCTGTCTAACACTTCGGGGAATACAGGCGTGAGGTTATGTGTGTATGTTTAAGTGATTTTAATCCCGATTCAAGTGACTTGATGATGAGAGAGTGAGTTGAGTATCACTATCATCATCATCAGCCCATATACGTCCCACTACTGGCCACGGGTCTCCTCTACAACTTAGAGGGTTTAAGCCTTAGTCCACCACGCTGGCCTAGTGCGGGTTGGCGGACTACACACCTAAGAAATTCCTAAGAACTTTTAGGTACACATAACTTCGAAAAGACAAATGTGTGTGCCTGGGGTTTGAACTAGCGATCGTCGAGATTATCGACCGTGCGCCTAAACCTCGAAGCCATCACTACTTGAGGCTACTTTGAGTTAGGTAGAAGTAGAACTAATCCGTCAAGTTTGTACATTTATGTGAGTAGTCCAGGCAATCCTCGATAAAACTTTTTAACCGTACCGTGTAACAAATCGTGTGAAATCATGCATAGTATTAGCCAATGTGCCATACTTATCTTTTATTAGTTCTAAATAAAATAGATTTGTAATACTAACGTCACGAGGTGCAGAGGTTAATACAACAATAAGATCGAACATTCGTGACATTGCTAGTATTAAAATATCACGACTGAGAAGCTGGGAAATATCGACGCACTCATGCGCGTATTCCATTATTAAATATACCTTAACGATTCATTAATACGTCATAAGAATGACGTATGAATTCCTGTATCTCATAATCGTAGGTGGAGACTACGGAACTCCATTACTCGGCCCTGAAATATATATTTGATCCTATTGAATATAACGTTGGATAAAACCGCAATAGGCGAAATGTTTGTGCAGAAATGCACCTCTGCCTACCCCTTCTGTGAATACAGGCGTGATACGTTTCTCTATCATCATCACCATCACCATCAGCCCATTACGTCCCACTGCTGGGCACGGTCCTCTACAACTGAGAGGCCTTAGTCCACTCAATACTTGTTTCTCCATCCCGTGAGCATCTGACTGGGCAGGTGCGATGTTGTCGCATTACATATGTATGTTCATACATAATACATTCACTTGTATCCCGAAAACGGTAAGTAGATGTGCATTTCTGAACCTACGTTTCGCTAACAAAAAAATTAAGTCGAAATGAAAGGCGAACTTTGTTGTGTTTTAGGCACATTTCCGGACTCCGTGACACTACCGAAAAAGTACCCGATGGAAAGACTTATTTACCCGAACTGGAAATCGATCCCGGCACATACTTGCAACTCGAGACCACGAGATCGCATTACGTGGAGTATAAATATAGAATTTTAGAGCGAAATACGATAGTAGGTCAATAAACCCAGTTACTAAGGCCTTAACCGAGCCCGTATACGTTTGACCTACAAGTTAGCTGATTCACAAAGTAGGGAAAATAAACTATGATTAATAATTAACCGCAGATACGGGCTATTGTAATTGTGGTGGACGAAATCGCAAGTCATAGTTCTGAATGCAGGTGTAAGGTCATTGAGATGTGCATAAAAATGTAAAATGTATGAATTCCGGTTACGCACAGACGTAACATAATGACGTAGTACTTGTATTGGTTTACCCATAGTTTCATCCCGATTTATATCGCTAATTATCCTTAAGGAGCTTAAGTGTGGTGATGAGTGACAATTTATTTATATTAGTAAATGCAGATTTAATGATGATGATAATAATTAAATCACGTTTTTTCAGAAGCGATTCATAAATTTATTACGTTTTCATGTTCGAAAAACTTAATTGGCAAGCTAATTCACTAATTTAAGAGTTCTCTATTAGTAATTCCTAACCTAAAAACAGAGAAAAGGATAATCAAATCCATAGTTTTGATATCAGTCAATATATCTCGTTTAGAATCATCACTATCAGTCCATAAACGACCCACTGCTGGGCAAGGCCCTCCTCAACAATTAAGACGATTAGGCCTTAGTCTAACACGCTGCGGGTTGGCGGATTACACTCCTAAGAACTTTTAGGTGTGCACTTTCCTCACGATGTTTTCCTTCACCGTTAAAGTACGTGATGATTCATCATGAATTCATATAATATGTATACACAATAAAATGTATAAAAAATAAATAAAATATACATAAATTCTACTTCCTCGATCCTCGCTTATAATTATTCTGCATTTCCCCCTAAAATAACTGTAAAACTGTGCAAATTATAATAGGATATCGAACACCGGAATACTAAGCCGCAAAAAGTTGAAGGGGCCGCCAAATCTCATCAATTTAATGGATCGATGTTCCGATACGGATGCCAGTTTTCTTTCACGAACTCAACTTTGGACCGTGGATAGGATAATTGCGAAAGTTGCGTAAGTCGGATACGCGTCCGGAATTCAACAGTAGCAATTAACTTGTGTAAATTTGTGTTTCATAATGATGACAGCCACGTGGCGCAGTTGGCTAGATACCAGCTTGCGAAACGAGAGGCCGCGGGTTCGACCCCTACACCGAGACAAATGTTTATGTATCCACAAGTATTTGTTTCTGGTCTCGTAGTTTCTGATACCCACGAAACAAGACTTGTATCTCAATGTGGGGTCAGAACTGTGACTGTTGGGTGTATTTAAATGATCAATATAGATTGCCTTATATTTTATATTGTAATTATGTCTATGTATGTAAAATTTAACATTTTTTATTGTCTCCTCTCTTCATTTTGCTATATAATATTGTATAATTTTAGAGAATGTGGTACTCAAATATACTTTTACTTAAATATACGATAGATGTCGCACGTAGGAATATGTTCTTTAGTTAAACATGCATTAATATAGATAAAATTTTCGTTCAGAATAACCACTGCCAAATTTTGTATATTTTTAAATGAAAAATAAAACTATAGTTTGGTCATAGAAAAAACTGGGTTCTTAGCTTATCATCTTCCATCGCTGGATGTAGGCCTTCTTAACTAAGAAAAAGATGCATTTTTCTCTCCGCTCGGACTAAGTTGGAGACGCTGAAATACTTCTTTAAGTCATCTATTACATAAATATAATACATGACTAATGATGATGCAAAATAAATAAATTTCTGGATTTAACCCACATTCTCGCCTTCATTGCTTCCTTACTTCTCCTTTTCCCCTAGATTCCCTATTAAACGTGTATGTATTAAGAAAAAGTGCTATTGTAATTTTTTTTTTTTCTCTTTATTATTATTTTAGGGACTTACAATCAATTGATTATGCTAGCCCCATAGTACCCTTATATAATTACGACAGAAAAAGAGATATTACATTTTTAAACTATTGATAAATTTGTATATTGCTTTACAATATGTTACAGAAAGAAAGAAATTTCCAGTCTCCATTCTCAACATCATTAATTAATATTTCAAATAATATTCAAGTCGAACTATTGTTTCGTCACACTGTTCGACGAAGTATTACAAAAGTTTGGTGAAACATTTAGATTATTGAAGTTACGAAGTTCTTAAGCTGTAGTTAGTTTCGAAAGACTTGCATCGAGTCTCTGAAATTTTAAGCAAATGTAAACTTGATATTAATAGAAGGAGTATACGTTATGGTTTTAATTTATAAATAAACCTTATGTTTAAATTTAATAAGAAATACTTTGCTTACTTGTTCTGCTTACTTATCTATGATGTAGTAGCGGTACTTCCATAGAAGCCCAAAAGCCCAGTTTGCCTTTTAAAATTCCAAATAATATTTTTTAAGCTTGAAATCTTTATTGAATTAAAGCAATTTGTGAAATAAAGACCTCATAATACGCAAATATAAACTAGACATTACACAATTAACGATTAACGCTTTTGGGCTTCTATGGAAGTACCCACTGCTATGATGTATGAGGGACAGAAGCAAGAAATTTCTTTGCTAAGACCGACTAGCCCAAAAATATGGTTGACTGTTCAATGGAAACACAATAAAAAACTGTTTTTCAATTGTCGATTGATCGACTGTCTCGTGGTCTCGCGGCACAAGTATGTGCCGTGCGATCTAGGTGTCCTGGGTTCGATTCCCGGGTCGTGCAAAGTGTTATTGGGTTTTTCCATTAGGAAATTCTCAGTAGCAGCACGGAGTCTGGACTTGTGCCCGAAAAACCTCAACATAGGGACTGATACATACCTGGCGATATGTGGGTGCAGAAATGCACCTCTGCCTGCCCCTTCGGGGAATACAGGCGTGAGGTTATGTATGTATGTATGTGATTTCAATTGTTATCTTTTGTATATTTTTATAAGAAAATGGTATATGTTATAGCTGATTGTTTCTCATAGAAACAAATGGGTACTTTTTCATGTTTTCGGGCCTGGGTTTGCGACTTCATAACTAAGAAAAAGAAGCAAATATTATTTTCGGTGAGACACTCGAGTCCCAGCCACCCAGTTATGCTGGCGTAAGTTATTCTTTAAATTCTCAGCCCGGACTGAGCTGGAGATACTGAAGTACCTACTTCTTTCAGCCATCCCCGATAGATGAACGGGGAGCTTAATAGTTTACTTGTAGCTTGTAGGAAAAGCCCGGGATATCGCATTGTTAAAAGCCCTATAAAAATACTCATCGTATTAAATCGAAATGAATGCGTCAATATTCGCTAACATTGATTTGAAGGATGCGCATGAACGCGGTTTTACGTCGAATTGTTTAATGCGAGCGGGTCATGAGCTTTACTTAGACTTAAGTAAATATAGATACGGCAGATATAATTGCGAAGTGTTTTTTTGTGTGATCTTGGTTTCAGTACCTAGGCTGGGTTAAGTGCTATTAGTTTTGTCTGTTATGTAATTCCTGATAGAAGAACGAAATGTGGAAGAGCACTTTAAAATAATTTAGACCTTATCTGTTCTAAGCCAAATGCGTTTATACGTTATCTACGGCATGGTTTTGATGGTTCTATAAATACTAGTTGTTTTATTTGCCTCTTTTACTTATAATTTGTATTGATCTTACCCCTATTTTGTAGTTTTGTTCAATTTTATTGTTATTAATTATTTTTTTTTATATAATTCTTAGAGCTATTAGCTAATCATCGGGAAACAAGAAGCGGGCGGTCGTGCCATTCCTTTGTTGTTAATATGCCATCTTGCCGCACACACCGATTTGGGTCTACTTTTTTAATGCGCACTGCAAAGGAGTGGAACGCCCTTTTTTTTTTTTTTTTTTTTTTTTTTTTGTTCTCGAGGGGAAAGCTGTTTATGGCTCTACTTCCCGCGCCAACCCCGGGGGAGGGGGGGCGGGAAGCGTATGTCGGGGTCACCGGTCTTCCAGCCCGGCGCGCGGCGACGTCATGTCCGCGCAGGTGTTAGTGCCGGGCTGGGTCCCTAACAATATCCCTAAACCGGCATACCGACCAAAACCCCCCGGTGGCCATCTCCGCGCCGAGTGGGGCGACCACGGTACGTTAGCGAGAAGCGCCAACCGTAATGCCGCAGCCGCCCGGTGCGCCTCCGAGACGTATTTGTCTCGGCCATCTCGGAGTGTGTAGGGGGCGCAGTTGCACCCCCACTAGCTTGGTTCGGGCGCCCCGGTTGTGGATGGGCGCCCGCGACGTACACAGGCCACAGTGCCGCCGCCCCTCTCGGGGTCACTTTCAGTGAGGACGCGCCGCCCCCGCAGCGCGCCCAGCGACCCCAAGGGCCCCTTTGAGTCGTCTTTTACGACAGGCAGGGGATACCGTGGTGGGATTCTAACGCCCCCTTGCCACAGGGCAGGAGTGGAACGCCCTGCCCGCTGAAGTGTTTCCCGTACGATATAATCTGGACAAATTTAAATCAAACGTGAATAGGCTGCTACTAGGCAGGCATGCTCCATCGTCGACCGCATCGTCGCTTAACACCAGGTGAGATCGTGGTCAAATGCCTGCACTAAATTTTTAAATAAAATAAAATAAAAAACTAATAAACTTGTGAAAACTTTTATGTTAATGCACATATAACCTAACAATAACCAAATAATAACATGTAATACTGCTGTACGTTTCCAGAATAAAAATAAATACTTGTATATTATTATTGGGCACATAGCGCGGAGAACTGATGGCCGATGGGGCCAAAAAGTTCTCGAGTGGAGGCCACGTACCGGTAAGCGCAGCGTAGGACGTCCTCCGACAAGGTGGTCAGACGACCTAGTAAATGTCGCAGGACGTTGCTGGTTGCAGGCTGCTTCCAACAGGTCCCTGTGGAAATCATTGGGAGAGGCCTGTGTCCAGCAGTGGACTTCCATTGGCTAATGGATTGGATTGGATTGGATTGGATACTATTAATGGAGACCTGAACAGCCCAGTGCTTGAGAAAACTAATTGCAATGTTACATTCAATCAATTTGTTCAAGAAACTAATTTAAGGCGAGCGACAATATATTTAATGTAAAATAATTAGTTAGTCGGTAAAAACGGAAACCTTAATATACTAAGCAAACAGATTTTGATTGTTTCCAATAAGAATGTTTGGCAAGCAAGTAATTTTTTTAATCTATTAAGTACAGTAATGTTTTTTTTTAGTTTTTTTAAGCTGTTAGGTTAACCTTATACTGTGGATATTTCCTAGGCAATAATATGAAGTTCAAAATTATTTAAAAAATGCCATGGTTTTCAAGTCTCGTAATAATGTTTTGTTTGCGACGAACGTTTTTTTAATTTTGAGAAGTTTTTATATAGTTTTATATATCCACATATATCCTCACATATCCACACATATCCTCACATTTTTTTATTATACCTAAAATGCGTGCTATTGTGAACTCAAAAGCTTTAAACCTAAAGGATTCAAATTTTATGTATAGTCTACTAGATGGCGCTAGTGCAGTGTTGATAAACGAAACTAATTTTATTGAATTTATTCTTTTAATTAATTATACTGCTTAAAATTTTAATGCAAAAAAAAGATTTAAACTATATATACTTAAGCAGTATAAATCATTAAGCCTATGAAAGTAGTTTCTACGAATATGTGGTGCAAAAAATATACGGAAAAGGACTGAATCATTTGTATGATTAACAAAAACAAAATCCTCTTGTATTAAGTTTTATGTCGTTCACGCATTGAATACTGAATCAATTAAAAATAAGGATAACGTGCAGCCAAACACACTTGATGCCACAGGCATAAGCCCTGTGTGTCATTGATAAGAAAATTTGCAACAACAATCTCAAAATATTTACTCACTTAACAAATATTGTCAAACCCGCTCTGGACCAGCGTGGTGGCATACCTCCTGGCACATTTGCGCGACAGGATCACGAGGCAGACTATGGTACATTTTAAACCCGTTAATATACGTATATCTGATGATCTAATATTGAATTATGACTTACTTTAACGATGAAGGGAAATATCGTGAGGAAACCTGCACACCTAAAAATTCTTAGGTATTTCTTAGGTGTCTAGTCCGCCAACCAGCATTAGGCCAGCGTGGTGGACTAAGGCTCACCTCATTTCAGCATCAGAGGCCCGTGCCCAGCAGTGGGGCGTATAATTAACGATGATAAATAAGTACATAAGTTTATTTAGCATGAATGTACACGTTTATTGCTAAATATTAATTTGCCATAACTATATTTATCCCGACATCCCGTATCATGAATTTTAAGCGAAGAGTTATTTTCATCCAATTCTATAAATATGCTATGTCATAATTAATCGGTCTTCGAAATACTGCTAATACATATATTATTCAGTACGATTAATTAATTTGCATCATGTGGGTTTTTTATACAGGCAAGAAAAATAAAATTATAGCATCGTACCTTATGGTAAGTACAATGCTGTCCAAAAAGAACATCAGGAGACGAGAGACTTCCATTGGATACCCTCATGCTGGTCTGATGAGATGCTTATCCACGTTACGTTTTTGAATATTTTATCGAGGTTAGAGTGAAATGAGGGACAAGAGACCCGATTTAATAATTTAAGTTTGTTATTGTAGGAGCTAATCTAGATCTACTTAACCGATTTTCAAAATTCTTTTTGTGTTAGATAGTCCATTAATCTAGAAATATTATAGGCTATATATCATTACGCTAAGGCCAATAGGAGCAGAGCAAAATATGGAGGAGGTGCGGGCAACATCTAGTTTCTTATAATGTTGTACCACCACATATAGGTAGGTACTTATGTATTTATGTACATGTCTATATCTTCGAAGGGATAGACAGATTTGGATTTCCACGCTCACTTCTCACCAAATGTATTTTAAGTATGTCATAACATACCTATATCCTAAATACGTGCTATTACTAACAATTTCCTTATGAAAACACCCAAGTATCTACCCAACCTGAAAATCGAAACTGCGACATCTCGATCGCAAGCCGCAATCTTATTCTTTGGGAAGAGCTAAGCAATCAGTCTGTTACATTGCTAATTCTTATTGTAAATACCTTTCAGTCCTTACGTGCATTAACGTTATAAGATTTGTATTTTCTCGTGGAGTCAAAAACTGAGTATTTTGAAAGTATTAATTTATTCAAATAGTATTTTTAAGAACTTAAATAAATTTATTTGAGAATTTGTTCCTACCATAGAGATGTAGAATCGTTTGCCAAGTCACTTATTCTTCATCCTATTAACTTACCATATGGTGCGTTTGTCACTTTGCCGTGCTAGTGTATAAATAAACGCAAATGGGGGAAAGCAGAGGTACATTCCTGCACCCAAGTTTCTTAGACTATGTTGTATAAAAGGCGAGCCTTTCTTCGTTCTTCGGACACTTCTACGAAATCCGTGGTGCTATTGAAAATTCCCTAAAAGAAATACCTAATAACACTTTGGTCACCCCGGCAATCGTACCAGGATCCTCTAGATAGCAAGGCTAACGCTACAGGAGCAAAGAGCCAGCCAACGTAAACTTTAGTAACAGTTTTTTAAGAATTCTAAATGATATGACGTCATGTCTGAGTATTCATAAGGTTGCACTAGGGCATGTCGGAACCCTATATATTGTGTTCAGAGTGCACATACCGACATTCCGTTGGCGATAATCGAGTCGTTTGTTTGTGTCACATCGATTTGAAATACAATAGCGGTAAATATCGTACAAATCATTGATTGAATTTCTAAGTGTGAATTGTCAATTTGGGGTGTGAAATTATTTTTTAAATTGATTCCGTGTGCCCTTTGTTCAAGCATCATATAACTTATTTATAAGGGGATCGGATTTACGAAGCCGGGAGTTTCATTACACAGCATATAATATACTGGGAGTATTCAGATCGTGATCGGAAACTAAGGCAGATAATAGCTGTGGTGTTTTTTTTTTTAATTTTTTTTTATTCTGGCATGGCAAAGTGACTCCGCTGTACCTGATGGTAAGCACAGTGGAGTCCAAAAAAATAATACCGCCCAGCGAGAAACGATTTGGTCACCCGCTGGTCGACACAATCATGCCGGCCCGCACAAATGCTTCTTCACGCTTCGCTTAAAGGATCCAGGATCATAGGAAGGAAGGAACACGTGAGCCGGCAAACCATTCCACAGCTTGATTACATACACCGTGACATAAAAAAAACTCGGCAAAAAAAAAACTTTTCCTTACAACCTCATCCTTTTAATATTTAAGATTGTTAGGAAAATGACAATTTTTTTATTTTTTGTCGGGATTTTCTCTAACGCCAGGGGATTTGTAATCACCTAAGCTATTACTTGTCTTTGTTTCCGATCACGGTCTGAATGCACCTTGTATATAGCTTTATTTTTAAAATAGCCAGTGTATTAGGGATTGGATTGTCGAAAGAATAACAGTGTAAGAAAATAACTGATAAGCCCGCTCCAAAACACTTGCAAGTGTGTCATGTTCCGGAACCAGTCTCTTTTAATCAAGTAATGTATAAGACATTGTAATTGTGTCGACTAGTTGAAAGCTGTTGTAATCGTTTAACTTCAGTCGACACTCTTAGACCGCGCTAGAAGTACCATCCGATGCTACTGCTGTCGGTAATCGTGCCAGAAAAGCATCGCTAGGACCATTTGACAGCCCCGTTGCGCAGTTGGCTAGACACCAGCTTGCGAAACGAGAGGCCGCGGGTTCGATCCCCGCACCGAGACAAATGTTTGTGTGATCCACAAATATTTGTTTCGGGTCTGGGTGTATGTGAGACCGAAAAGTCTCTCGTTGTTTCTGATACTCACGACACACGACTTGTATCTTAGTGTGGGATCAGAACTATGTATGTGACTGTTGGGTGTATTTATTTATTTATTTATTACTAGGGAATAGGGTTCAAAAATCTCTATTATAGTATGATCTGGCTGGTGGACCAAGTCCTAAGCCTTATCCTGTGAAGGGTGTATGGGCTAATCGATATATATGGTTATGTGGTGGAAGTGATACGTCGTGTGTTATCTATAAGCCAATGTTATTTAATTGGTGTGAAGAGTCCTTAATACGAAGAGGATCTTGGCCTTAGTCCACGTCGATGGCCTGCTGTGGGACGGTGGACTTCACATACCTACGATTTTATTCTGGGAACTATAATGTATTAAAATTTCCTTACGATAAATGAGTTTTGAATTTGCGATTGCGATAATGTTGTATCTTAAGAACGTGTATACTACATTTGAAGCTCCGAAATAGGAATCACAATTTTATTTTTACTAGACAAATAAACCGTAGAAAATACAATTTACTTTCAATCGAATGCGGTGATAGATTTTTTTTATTATTATATCTAATAAAACCTTCATCGTTCGTAGGATTTCGTCCCACTCCCGGGGTATGTAATTAATTTGAATTTCTACGAACCGACTTTAGAGTGAAGTCTGACTGCATGCAGAAAATAAATTCCAATTAATAAAATGGAAGATATTTAAAAGCATCGGTACCATTCTATGATATTGTTTTGCGTTTCTGGGTCAAGACTCAAATGAGACTCGCTTTTATGAATGAGAGTAGTAGTAACTGTTGTTACATTAGTAGTAACTCAAACAAGAGCGTCCCATTCCGAAATATCGATAGTTAGGAACACTGCATTTATAGGTACAGTCTAAAATGACTATCACCATCTATTGGTGTAGGCATCCGCAAGTAAGCGCCAATCATCCTGCTATACAACAACATCATGTCATCATGATCATCATCAACCAATATACGTAGTAGCTTTTTTTTTTTTTTCGTGGGGAAAATCCTATTTACGGACCATCCCACCCCCGGAGGGCCAAGGGTGTATTGGACTCACCGGCGCCTTCCGACCCAGCATGGATGTTACCGTCCGTGGATGGGCGGCCGCTGGGCCGGGTCCCTACCAAAACACAATGCGCCGTAATACCGACTAAAAACCCCGCGACGGCCACGATCGGCGCAAACCATACGGCCCCGGTATATCCTGAAGCAGAGCTATGGATTGAACCGGGACCGCCTCTGCGCCGTGCCAAAAGGCACACCGAAATGATATACGTAATACCTACGTACCACTGCTGGGCATAGGCCTCCTCTACAATTGAGAGGTTTTAGGTCAAATATTTATATACAAATCTAATACATCATATACTCCTTTCAGGAAAATGTCTCCGATCACGATACTCCTAGTGCTATCGGTAGCAGCGACCAGTCTCTGCCAGAGGCCATTCTACGCTGGACTTAGGCCAATCGGATACCCCACGACGGTCCGTTCGCAAGTGCAGACGGGACAAATAGGTCAATTACCTCCCCAGTTGAATGGTGACCAGGAATACGCGAAACGCCTTGAGCAATTGCCGATAGACCAGCAACCATTCTGGTACATCAACAGGCAGCAGTACGATGAATTGAGGAAGAATCCTCAGAACTACCCGCAAAGACCAAGCGGATTTAATGACCCCGTCTAGTGTTTAATGAAATTCATTATAAACACTTGAAGAATTTATTAGTTTTTTATTTATATAGTATATTAGAAGTAGTGATGGCCTCGAGGTTTAGGCGCGCGGTCGAGAATCTCGGCGGTCGCGGGTTCAAACCACAGGCACACACCTCTGACTTTTCGAAGTTATGAGTGTATTCATAATAAATTATCACTTACTTTAACGGTGAAGGAAAACATTGTGATGAAACCTGCACACCTAAAAGTTCTTAGGAATTTCTTAGGTGTGTGTGTCTCCAGGTGTGTAGTCCACCAACCCGCACTAGTCCAGCGTGGTGGACTAAAACCTAACCCCTCTCAGTTGTAGAGGAGGCCCGTGCCCAGCAGTGGGACGTATATGGGCTGATGATGATGATGATGAGCTTTCTTTATAAGATTAGATTTTACCTTGACAAGTATATGAGTTTTTGAATTATTTACTTCCCGTAACGAAACTCCTGGCCGTGACCCATCGTCCATAATTAAAAATGAAAGGGTCTATTTGCACTAAAAATAACAAACCTTGGAATAACATGTTCTGTTAGCAATCCGGTAGAGAGTAAATGCGGAATTGAGTGATTAATGATTATGCGTATTCTTATGACATGTAATTTTGTGCAAAAATTATTTCAGATTAAAAAAAAAATATATTGTTCGCATTTAAGCTGCTAGTAGTGTTCTATGTTACGAAATTCTCAGTAGCGCTGAGCCTGGATATGTGCCCGAAAAGCAGCTAAGACTCGTTTCCTGTTACGTATTCCCCGAATAGGAAGGTAGAGGTACCTACATTTCTTCCACCCACATTTTGCCTATTGTATTTTTGATCAACGTAATAAAGGGCGAGTCTATTGCCGTTTTTCAGAGAAATTTTTACACTCTGAGCTGCCACTGAAAGTTTTGTAATGGAAAAACCCAATAACACTTCTAAAGCCTAACTTTCATACTCTCTCCTTGTTTTCTTCCTCAATGTATTAGGAGGTTAAGTGTAAGCGTTAATTAAATTAAGTTCCACTCCATCGCAGCGCTATTGAGCGCATGCCAGAAGTTCAAGCGCTCATGTCATCAGTACGTGTCGTGGAATAATTTGCTATGAGTGCGTTCCACTTTGCACTTGTGAAGAACAAAATAAACGAGCCGAGTTTTGCAGCGGTTTTAAAAGGTTTTTTTCGCTGTAAATCTTGTAAAAATGGCCTGTTATATGCTGCTTTAATTGCAGCTACTCGTTCTTTGGTCTGTTAAAATAAGTGAGCGGCGTACGATCAAGAGGCCTCGGGTTCAACTCCTGGGTCTTAAATAACCTTTATAAAACTAACAACCTCTAATTCGGCGTCTAATACTGAATCTGCATCAACGTAAAATGCTATTTGTAGCTTCATTTGCTGAAATAAATTAGTATATCTAACACATCATTATCATCAGCCCAAATACGTCCCACTGCTGGGCACGGGCCTCCTCTACAACTGAGAGCGTTTAGGCCTTAGTCCACCACGCTGGCCTAGTGCGGGTTGGCGGACTACACACCTAAGAAATTCCTAAGAACTTTTTTTAGGTGTGCAGGTTTTATCACGATGTTTTCCTTTACCGTTAAAGCAAGTGATAATTCATTGTGAATACACACATAACTCCGAAAAGTCAGAGGTGTGTGCCTGGGGTTTGAACCTGCGACCGCCGAAATTCTCGGCCGCGCCCCTAAACCTCGAGGCCATCACCGCTTCTAACAATTTGTAAATATTTATAATAATTTTTATTGTATACGAAAATTGAGGCTAAAATTAATTAATTACCTATCGCTTGAATTTACGTGACCGGATTAGCCTTATGGTATTATACATTAAAATTATCATAGTAATTAATAACTATGAATGTACCAAATTATCCTTCGCATTCTTTAAAGATGAAATAAGCTATGGTGATTAATGTGGTTGTGTGATGTCTCGGCATAATTATTCTGTGTAATGAAAAGGTGCCGAGTTGGATTTCCGGATCGGGCAGTGATACTGGGTTCTTCCATTAGGAAATCCTCAGTAGCAGTCCGAAGTCTGGCTACGTGCTTTAAAAACGACATTAGCTTAGTCACTTATAACATGGGACTTAAAAACACTTCTGACGTAACGTGGGCGCAGTGATATACCTCTATCCACCCTTCGGGAATACAAGCGTGAGTGCGCATACATACATGTGTATACATATACAGGGTATGAACAAACCGTGATTGAAATCTAAGACAGGTAATCGGTACGAAAAAAGAAACACATTGACGCTAAAAGAATGAACCCGAAAAAAATATTTATCTTATACCTATACCTACCTTTCTCCATTTTCGATCACTAATCTATTTAAAGCAGTGATGGCCTCGAGGTATAGGCGCGCGGTCGAGAATTTCGGCGGTCGCAGGTTCAAACCCCAGGCACACACGTCTGACTTTTCGAAGTTATGTGTGTATTCACAATGAATTATTACTTGCTTTAACGGTGAAGGAAAACATCGTGATAAAACCTGCACACCTAAAAGTTCTTAGGAATTTCTTAGGTGTGTAGTCCGCCAACCCGCACTAGGCCAGCGTGGTGCACTAAGGCCTAAACCCTCTCAATTGTAGAGGAGGCCCGTGCCCAGCAGTGGGACGTATTTGGGCTGATGATGATGATGATGTCTATTTAAACCCTCTATAAATGCCTAGCGCGGAGAACTGATGGCCGATGGGGCCAAAAAGTTCTCGAGTGGAAGCCACATACCGAAAAGCGCAGCGTGGGATGTCCCCCGACAAGATGGTCGGACGACCTGGTGAAGGTCGCGGGACGTCGCTGGATACAAGCCGCTTTCAACAGGTCCCTGTGGAAGTCATTAGGAGAGGCCTATGTCCAGCAGTGCACTTCCATTAGCTGATGGATGGATGATGATGATGGATAAATGCCTAAATAAATAATTAATGTAATTTTTTTGTAACATAATACAGAATAACCCAGTCCGTGATCGAAAGCTAAGAGTTTTATTTTATTGAACATCAGCCCAAATACGTCCCACTGCTGGGCACGAGCCTCCTCTACAACTGAGAGGGTTTAGGCCTTAGTCCACCACGCTGGCCTAGTGCGGATTGGCGGACTACACACCTAAGTAATTCCTAAGAAGTTTTAGGTGTGCAGGTTTTATCACGATGTTTTCCTTCACCGTTAAAGCATGTGATAATTCATTGTGAATACACACATAACTTCGAAAAGTCAGAGGTGTGTGCCTGGGGTTTGAACCTGCGACCGCCGAAATTCTCGACCGCGCGCCTAAACCTCGAGGCCATCACTGCTTATTTTATTAATTAAGCGTTATTAGGAAAACATATATTTTTTGCCTTTTTTAACCTGATCTTACAAAATTGTAAGATATTATGAGAAAGGTGGTATGATAAAATAATGTAGACGAAATATTAGCTAAGAAAGACGATATTTCAACAATAAAATCAATAGATCTAGTCTAATCCATCGCACCGCGGGTGGTGTCACATTTGCTAAATTCATTTTCAGTACAAAGACCTAAAGAAATACATCATGTATGAAACTGCTTACATTTGAACTCAATAGCTCTTTGACGTTTTCAATCATCGTAAATTCAACATTGCCTCATAAAATTTCTTTAACAAATACATTTGTATGAATATCTAAAATATGTGTAATAGTGAGTTAAATTTGGTAGCTTATGAATAAATTTTGCTGTCTCCGACTGAATTTTGATGGCTTTGTTTAGGACTATATATAAGTCGTGATGGCCTCGAGGTTTGGGCACGCGGTCGAGAATCTCGACGGACGCGGGTTCAAACCCCAGGCACACACCTCTGACTTTTCCAAGTTATGTGTGTATTCACAATGAATTATCACGTACTTTAACGGTGAAGGAAAACATCGTGATAAAACCTGCACACCTAAAAAAGTTCTTAGGAATTTCTTAGGTGTGTAGTCCGCCAACCCGCACTAGGCCAGCGTGGTGGACTAAGGCCTAAACCCTCTCAATGGTAGAGGAGGCCCGTGCCCAGCAGTGGGACGTATATGGGCTGATGATGATGATGATGATGTTTAGGACTGCTACTTATTTTAAACTGCCTATCACTGTTTTATCTTTCCCTTAGCGTAAATTGATTCTGATGATGATTTTAACTACGCCACGACTCCAATATTATACAATTGTAATTCAACATTCTCCTGCCTGTTACAATGCTTTCTCCTACAATATGCTCACACATATTGACAGCCCCATGGCTCAGTTGTCTAGACCAGCTTGTGAAACGAGAGGACGCGGGTTCAATTCTCGCACCAAGACAAATGTTTGTGTGATATAAATGTGCTCGAAAAACGACAATAGGCTCGCCACTATACATATACTTGGCGAAATGTGTGTGCAGAAATGCACCTCTGCCTACCCCTTCGAGGAATACAGGCGTGAGGTTATTTATATACGTATGTATATAGTACTTATAGTTTGTTGCCATGCCAGTATTTAACAAATAGGTTTTTATCATTTCATTAATCACTCACTAAATGAAAGAAAAAAAGAAACGATTTTTTAATATTATTTTATCAAGAAGGTAAGGTAATTGCCATCTCAAAAGCATCTTCAACTATGGCTACACATAAATTATAAGACTCAAAACATCAGTGTGAATCTACCCTCATTTCATCTTGAGCTTAGTTACCACAAGGGGATTTCATAAGCTGCGGTACACTTAAGCATAACTTATGTTCGAACTTGAAATAATTACAGCGAGGAAGATTTTAGAGCGAAATTAATAAGACAGGATTTACTCGGGAGTCCTGTTAGGGAGCACATTCGGTGATACGTATAATTCGCTTTTGCTCATCTGAAATAGTTTTGAGTAATAAGATAGAAGTTATGGATATTAAATGGACGTATACTACTAAGGCCTAAAGCCTCTCAGTTGTAGAGGAGGCCCGTGCCCAGCAGTGGGACGTATATGTGCTGATGATGATGATACAACCATTTTGTTTTTCGAGGGAAAAGCTAATTATGGCTCTACTTCCCGCGGGTCCTGGAGGAAGAGGGCGGGAAGCGTATGACGGGGTCACCGGCCTTCCAGCCCGGCGCGGGGCGGCGTCATGTCCGCACAGATGTTAGTGCCGGGCTGGGTTCCTAACCTAGGTTAGGTTAACCTACACCGGCATGCCGACCAAAACCCCTCGGTGGCCATCTCCGCGCCAAGTTGGGCGACCATGGTACGTGAGCGAAAAGCGCCCACCGTTATCCACAGCCGCCCGGTGCGCCTCCGAGTCATAATTGTCTCGGCCGTCTCGGAGTTGTAGGGGGCGCAGTTGCACCCCCACTAACTTGGTTCGGGCACCCCAGTTGTGAATGGACGCCCGCGACGTACACAAGCCACAGTGCCGCCGCCTCTCACGGGGTCACTTTCAGTGAGGACGCGCTACCCCCGCAGCGCGCCCAGTGACCCCAAGTGCCCCTTTGAGTCGCCTTCTACGACAGGCAGGGTTTACCGTGGTGGGATTCTAACGCCCCCTTGCTACAGGGCAGATGATGATACAACCATAATATATTAACTTGGATCTTACATTTAAACTTTGATAACACTTTCCACAACTGTAACACATTTTCTCTGACTCTGTATTAGTGACCTGTGATGTTAGAGGATGCAATACATCTTAGGAGCAGCAAGGATTTATTTATAACACTTTTTGTATACTCACAAACAGTTGTAAATAAATATATAAATAGAAACGAGTACAAATGGCGGCCTCAAATAGCGATCTTTTTAGGGCAACCACAGGATGGGTTTTCTGAAGGGATTTGTTGGGAGGGCAGTGTGTATTAAAAGAGGGAGTATTTAATAAGAGTCTTAATGTAATTAGGTATCGGCGTCTATGGCTTAATTCTTATCCATAGGTAAATCTTAATTATTAACCTCTTCGTTATAAATGTGACGGAGTAAGAACCGATTTGGTTGAATTTTGGGCTGGCTGTTTTTATTTCAAAAGAAAAAAGGACCCAAGAAATGTTTTAATTCGATTACATTAAAATAAATGTATTTTAGCGCGAGCATAAACGCTAGCAAAAGCTTAATCGCTAAAAAAGCTGAAATGAAATTTTACTCACAGTTCTAGTTTATTACCTGAATTAATATGTATGTATAATAAAGGACAAAATATGTATACTTAAAATTTCATAGTTGCTATAAGATCAACATTTAAAATCAACTGATTGATAAATCATAGTATTCTACAAAGTAATCTTCTATACTCTTCTATACAAATAAATAAAATTGGAGTGTCTGTTTGTAATATTGAAATAGCCGCTTTTAAAAAAAATGCATATGGATGTATGACACGGTACATATACCAAAATAACGTTTTTTAAAAAAATTGTCTGTCTGTCTGTTTGTTCCGGATAATCTCTGAAACGGGTGGACCAATTTTAACGGGACTTTCACTGGCAGATAGCTGATGTATTAAAAAGTAACATAGGCTAAAAATATATTAAAGAATCGGCTGTTAGGTGGAACGAAGTTCGCCGTGTCAGCTAGTAAATAAATAAATCCTTTACAGTCTTTTCCTTGCAAAAGGTTATATCGATATGAGGATCTAAGAACGATATCATCCAAATATAAAAATTCATTTGCAGCGTATTGTATACGACGTATAATTGACGAGATATCATCTATGGCCAAAATGAACAATAGTGGGATCGTGAGGTTCTGGATTCGATTTCAGGACTGGGCATTGTATTATTGGTGTCTTGTAATTTTTCTAGCAAACTCCGCCCACCCTACTACGTAGAAAATAAATCAAACATCTAATACTATCATATCCTAGGCAATTCTACAAAGAGAAAGGAAATGAAGACATTACTAAACAGCTCTTAATTTCCATAATGGCGGACGAAAATGTTGCGTCAAAATTTACTCGTATATTTGCCTAAATATTGTCTCTTGAGACAAATGTTTACAAGACTTGTGGAGATCGCTGTCTGTCGCGCTTAGAGTCGCAACTTATATATGTGCACAGTTTACAAATTGTGTTATTAGTGTAATCTTTAATTCTATTTTATTATAATGCCTAAAATTTAAACTATAATGTAGTATATGAAAATTATTACATTTTATTATCTATATTTATTTTAAAAGATAATACATACATTCACACCTGTATTCTTCGAAGGGGTAGGCAGAGGTGAATTTCTGCATCCACATATCCCCAGATATATCAGTCACGCTTAATAGGGGGCGAGCCTATTGCTGTTTATCGGGTACATTAGACACCGTGCTGCTACTGAGAATTTCCTAATGGAAAAACTCCATAAACTTTAATACTGTCTTCATTATAAATACACATAAACTAAAACATGAACCGACATGGCTAGAACCCGACTTGTCAACTGAAAACACTGCTGCTACGATAACCCCTTATAATTCATTGGCTTAAATATTCAAACTAGAAATTGAAATACAGACGCCGTCCTCGGAACGTCTATAAATCATTATATCCAATAGTGTTTCTATTGTAAGAGGCTTGCAAATATAATTTACAGCCTCAAGCTATAAAATATTATTGCAAAGCTATATTTCTCCCTTCGGAAATCGCACTTAAGTAGACGGCTTAGCAACTTATACGTCAAACGGGAAAGTTGTGCTGGCTCAATTTGTTCGCTTCTATAACTTGCTTCCTAAGGCAGTGTGCAACGTTGCAAGGACTCAAACAATCTTTGCCACACAATCTCACGCCTGTATCCCCAGAGATATTGGAGTTGTATTTTTTCACCAACATTTTGCCGGTTGTATTATAAGTCGTGATGGCCTCGAGGTTTAGACACGCGGTCGAGAATCTCGACGGTCGCGGGTTCAAACGCCAGGTACACATCTCTGACTTTTCGAAATTCACAAAGAATTATCACTAACTTTAACGGTGAAGGAAAACATCGCGATGAAACCTGCACAACTAAAGTTCTTAGGAATTTCTTAGGTGTGTAGCCGGCCAACCCGTACTAGGTCAGCGTGGTGGACTAAGGACTAAACCCTCTTAATAGTATAGGAGGCCCGTGCCCAGCAGTGGGACGTATATGGGCTGATGATGATGATTATAAGTCCCACGTTTTTCGGGTACTATTACAGACTGTGCGCTGTTACTGAGAATTTTCTCATTAACACCCAACCAAAAAAAACAACAACAACTCTCAACTATCTGGGAATCGCATTCGAGGCATTTGATTTGCATATCATCATCAACATCAGCCCATATACGTTCCACTGCTGGGCACGGGCCTCCTCTACAATTGAGAGGGTTTAGGCCTTAATTCACCACGCTGGCCTAGTGCGGGTTGGCGCTGTACAAAGATATGATTTGCATATATTTTAACGGAATAATTTTCAAAACCAAATTCAAATCATACAAATTATTTTTTATTATATGAATTGAACAATAGAAACTCGTATATTTTTTTAATCGGAACATCATTGATATTTCTGTCTCAATATCATAGATATTTTATTCAATTTAACACAGTGTACCTACGATATAAGAAATCCCATGTCATGTTATCTTATGTTATATATATTATTCTTTTAAATCCTGCTGATCACAGCAATAACACCAAAAAAACTGAAGTATCAAAACTTTATATGCCAAAAAAAATATCAGTTTAAATATTAAAATGTTGGACATAATACATTGGTATTCAAATGTTGGATCCAAGCCAAATGCAGTTACACTCCTCCAATCTGCAAACTTAAGCTCCAAGTTTTGGTGATATATTAGCTCCCATTAGTTTGGAATAGTTCGCAGTAGCAGACTGCCACATAAAATTGTTAAAGTGAATCCCGACGCTTACACTCGCATTGATAAATTGCTCGTAGATTCAAGTCATTTGCTTTGACCGATGCAAATTATTTAGAATAGAACCAGAAAGTGTCGCTGTTTTAAAGAGAATTTGCATGGTAAAGAAAGAGGTGATTAATTAGCGAGAAATATATTTGAGGACTAGCTTTTGCTCGCGACTTCGTCCGCGTAGACTACAGGGTTGCGAACAGGGTTGGCCTACGTCATAGTATCTTTATGCATGCAAACTCTCAGCTCGATCGGTTTAAAATTGACAAAGTTTCATACAAACTTTCATCCCCTATTTTATCCCCTTGGGGGTAGAATTCATCAAAATCCTTTCTTAGCGGATGCCTACGTCATAACATCTACCTGCATGCCAAATTTCAGCCCGATCCGTCCAGTGGTTTGGGCTGTGCGTTGATAGATCACTATGTCAGTCAGTCAGTCACCTTTGAGTTATATATATTTAGATTTATCTATTATGCTTTATTGTACACGAGAAGAACAGGATTAAGATAAAATAAAGTTACTCGTAAATTCTTATAAACTATGTGTGCCGCAAAGTGTGTGATCAGATCGCCGATCGCTATTAGCAATCTAATATTAACTTTATAATATTTTCAATCTATGCTGACACAGGCTTAGTATACATTGGTGAAAGCTCGTTTAAATTGACGATCAGACATACGTATAGCTTTAAAAGCCAATATATGTTACACCGCTGCTGTTTACACTTTTCTTTGTGGTCTCAAATTTCAGTCTCAAAATTGATTCCGATTGTCTAGAGTTGTAATATATTTGTATATCTTATTCATAAATCTATAAGTCTGCTATAACTATACAGACTTTTCTTGCTAAGTTTTTTGACGAGAAAAAAAAGCACAAAACTTTTTACAGTTCCGACAGATTTAATGAATGGAGGTAAATAATGCCATGCGTTTTTAGTCATCCTTCGCATTGTTATGACGAATGTTTTTTTTTGCAACACTGCTTTGTGACTTTAAAAATAAATTCATTTGCACACAATATGTGACTGTAAATTTGGGTGTAGGTATTTCTGCACTCACTAAATAAAGATTGATTAACAAAATAATTAAATGAATGAAAAACAACTGCGTCGAGGTCTCGCGGCACAAATATGTGCCATGTGATCTAGTGGTCTGAGGTTCGATTCCCGGGTCTGGCACAGTGTTATTTTCCTTTTTTACATTAGATAATTCTTACTGCTAGCACGGAGTCTAGAAATGTGCCCGAAAAACGTTACGTGTGGTTGATACATACCGAGCGAAATGTGGGTGCAGTAATTCACCTCCACATACACCTTCCGAGAAAACCTGTGTGAGGTTATGTATGTATATATATGTTATTATGAATAAAAAAAATATATATTTAAAAAACATACCTAGAACACACTAAGAAACTCTCAGGAATGATCAACAAGAGCAATAAGTTATTTATGCGTATTTGACTGTTGTCGTGCGATCTAGAGGTCTTGATTTTGATTCCCGGGTCGGGCAAAGTGTTATTGGGTTTTCCATTAGGAGATTCTCACTTCACTTCCTCAATAAAGATCCTAAAAAACTCACAAAGGCTATAAATCAGTTCATTGACGAAAAACATCCCGATACTATACCCGGGTTGGGTCGAGAGTGTGCATCATAATTTGTCAACAGGGGTTGTTATTGATGGGCAATATATTTTACGAGGCATGGTGACGTGAGCCGGGTATAAATTATGGTGTGCCTTCGATACGTGACGTAAACGAAATGATACAACTATACAGTCATCAGGAGTATCGTGTTTTTGAATTTGTAGTTGACAGCAGTGGCGGTACTTCCATAGAAGCCCAGAAGCCCAGTTAGCCTTTTAAAATTCCAAATAATAATATTTTTAAGCTTTAAATCTTTATATAACTAAAGCAATTTGTTAAATAAAGACCCCATAATAAGCAAATATAAATTAGACATTACACAATTAACGTTTTATTTTGGGCTTCTATGGAAGTCACGCCACTGGTTGACACTTGACAGCTCTATGGCGTAGTTGGCTAGACACCAGCTTGCGAAACGAGAGGCCGCGGGTTCGATCCCCGCACTGAGACAAATGTTTGTGTGATCCACAAATATTTCGGGTCTGGGTGTTTGTGAGACCGAAATGTATCTCGTAGTTTCTGATACGACACAAGACTTGTATCCTAGTGTGGGGTCAGAACTATGTATGTGACTGTTGGGTGTATTTATTTATTAACTGGATGTAATTTCAACCTCTCTATATTCATACAATTACACGATATGTAAAATATACAACTATTTTACGTTACACAATACTAAATATATAAATATACATGTACAATGTAGCACCATACGCATAATCTAGGTCTGTTCAACCGAAGATGTGATACGGCAATCCCCTCCTGCTAGCACTGAACGTGCTTATATAGCAACCGCCCCACCATAACATTCTAATTGTGACACTTTACCCACATAGCAGTGTTAACATTTTATCAATTACTATTTATCTACCCTATTACAATTTATTAGTTTTCAAATTTCTACAAGCAAGTTAAAGCGACAATTAGCAACTTTGAAGAAATACCTTATACAAGGAAGGAATGTTTGGTATTGTTGATGCTATTGGTAATTATCATCATCAGCAGCCCATATACGTCCCACTGCTGGGCACGGGCCTCCTCTACAACTCAGAGTGTTTAGGCCTTAGTCCACCACCCTGACTCAAATTCCCAAGAACTTTTTAGGTGTGCAGGATTCATCACGATGTTTTCCTTCACCGTTAAAGTACGTGATAATTCATTGTGAATACACACATAACTTCGAAAAGTCAGAGGTGTGTGCCTGGGGTTTCGAACCCGCGACCGTCGAGATTCTCGACCGCGTGCCCAAACCTCGATGCCATCACGACTTATTATTCGTAATAGGACTCCAATATAGTAAGGTATGAAGGGTAACACTCGTTGAGAAACAAGTACGTCTTCAACTTTTATATTTTAAAATATTAATCCGTCTTGCAACTGACAATTCCAACGACTGAGCTCGAACTGCTCAGCGACACCATTTTTATACACATCAATTGACGGTCTTATTTTTAAATATTTTTATAAAGTCCAATAATTAATTTATACTAATCAAGATTATATTCGCATTAAATTTATTGTCAATTTTAATTATACTTATAAGTAATAAAATCATCAATATGCAATTTTACTATTACTACAATAATATAGTAAAAGGTCTGTACGCATAAGCTTTTAATAATGTAAATATATAATATTGTAAGGTATTATAATGAAATACATTTATAATTACTAAATATTACTATTTAGGCTAACAGGTAATATAGTATCATTAATAAATCATTCATGAAACCTTTGTAGGTACATATAAAAGGCAAACGTTGCTGTTCAGCTAATTGACGAAACTATCAACACATAGCAAACAAGACGAATCGCGTATAAATTTGGAATGCAGATAGTTTGTAAAACGATTTTTCAAAAGTTTTATTACTCAAGGGAATGAAAGAGGTCTAAGGTTTGTATGAGGAAAGGTTGACAAAATCAACTATTTCAGTCAAATCCATGTTTACCATTCCAGTCAAAAACATGACATAATTGTGGAGACTGGTTATAGATAATAGTAACCACTTCTCGTAAGTGTATTGTTTAACCCACATTTCGCCCGCCTACCTTCAATTCTCATAATATGGAATGCGAGCCTTTTACCGTTTTTTGAGAATATTTTTAAACTCTGTGCTTGCTGCCAAGAATTTCCTTGTAACATAACCCAATTTGTGTAATTCACTTGAGATACAAACAGGTTTTATTTAGCAAACCTGCTTGAAATTTATAACAAGAAATTTAATTTTGGCATGTACTTGACATACTTGGGTATTTAATTTGTATTGACTGCTCCAATATGTCTTAAAGATAATATGAAAAAAGAATTTAAATGCGTTGCAAAATTAAGTACGTGCCAATGAATGCAAGAAAGTATATGCTATTAACTCTTTATACTCTTTTGTCGTGATGGTCTCGAGGATTAGACGCGCGGTCGAGAATCTCGGCGGTCGCCGGTTCAAACCCCAGGCACACAATTAAAAGGTTTAAAACGATACGCGGAAATCCGTCCTGTTGCGAGTAAACGGCTGATTTACATAAATTGATTCTCTTGAACAAAAGTTTAATTTTGGTCTTAATCACTTCTGTAGGTTTTCAACATACTCACGAATGCTTGGGTAAGCAGAAGTGCATTATCATGATTCCCCAGTTACACTTTGCTCGACCCGAGAATCATATTCGGCAAACAGTGAATCTCGGCGGTCGCGGGTTCAAACCCCAGGCACACACCTCTGACTTTTCGGAGTTATGTGTGTATTCACAATGAATTATCACTTGCTTTATCAGTAAAGGAAAACACCGTGATGAAACCTGCACACCTAAAAGTTCTTAGGAGTTTCTTAGGTGTGTAGTTCGCCAACCCGTACTAGGCCAGCGTGGTGGACTAACGCTTAAACCCTCTCAGTTGTAGAGGAGGCCCGTGTCCAGCAGTGGCGGTACTTCCATAGAAGCCCAAAAGTCCAGTTTGCCTTACAACATTCCGAATAATAATCTTTAGGCTTTAAATATTTATTTAACAAAATCAATTTGATATATAAATGAGAATATCCTGATCCCACAATAAGCTATTATAAACTAGTCATTACAAAATTAACGTGTCACGCTTTGGGGCTTCTATGGAACTACGGCTACTGGTGTCCAGCAGTGGTACGTATATAGGCTGATGATGACTCTTTTGATAACAAATTAAGTAACACTGAGAATAAATTCAAGCATTAGTACCAGAACGAAAAAATACGACATTCTTAATTTACCAGGAACACTGTACCAAGGAAAACTAAGTAAAAAATGAGTGAGTAATAAGGAGACAGCTGACCCACAAGATTACAAGACGAAAACAATATTTATTGTCTCCGTGGCCCAATTGGTTATTCTATGTTGGCTTCCGCGAGCAGGCGTTCCGAATTCGGGGTAAAAGACGATAAAATATTGAATGAAATGTATTATTAAGATGTCACGTGGAAAGTAGATAGTCAGGATTGAGTTGACGACAAAATAGTCCTTCTTGTTGTTTTACAACTTCTTTGAATTGAATATACATTTATGCAGCCAGTTGCAAAACATAAAAATATAAAGCCTATACTATGAGCGCGTTGATAACACTATAGGTAACCAGAATTTGGGAACAGAGGCCGAAGGATAGGTTCTCGAACCAATACAAATATTTGTGAGATCGATCGATTTGTGGGTATGGATGTTTACGAGACCATAAATTGTCTAGTTTCTGATTCTATTTACACGAGATTTTTGTTTTAGTGATGCGTCAATACGTTATTTATGCGTATTTGACTGTTGTCGTGCGATCTAGAGGTCTTGATTTCGATTCCCGGGTCGGGCAAAGTGTTATTGGGTTTTCCATTAGGAGATTCTCACTAGCAGCATGGATTTCTGGAATTGTGCCCGAGAAACGGCAATAGTCTATACCCTATTACGTGTCCCTATTAGGTGGGATTGATATATACCTGGCGAAATGTGGGTGCAGAAATGCACATCTGCCATACAAGTGTGAGATTACATACATACATACATGACCTCACGCCTGTATTCCCCGAAGGGGTAGGCAGAGATGCATTTCAGCACCCACGTTTCGCCAGGTATGTATCAGTCCCACGTAATAGGGGGCGAGCCTATTGGTGTTTTTCGGGCACATTTCCAGACTCCGTGCTGACTGAGAACTTCCTAATGGAAAAACCCAATAACACTTTGCCCGACCCGGGAATCGAACCCAGGACCTCTAGATCGTACGGCACAAACTTGTACATACATATGTGTATTTAATTCTTAAAAAGGTAAAGTAAACTGATTGGCGCCTTGTCAAATCAAAAAGAAGTGTCTCTCAATGACTGATTCCATTTTTGAAGTGAAACTTTTTATCGAAGTACGAGAGAAAAAAAAAAACAAAAAAAGAATTGTAACGTTTTTCTGTTACGTGCCATCTTTTTTTTTAAGTATGTAACCATGCGTTAATACCCCAAGTTCTTAAATATTCAACGAAGGTTTATCCGTCCAATCACTGAGTTGAGAATTTGCCTTAACGCTGCCAATTCCGGTAAGCTTCTTTAGCAAATTGTCGCGTCGCCGCGGGGTCTTATTTAGTCTGTTCATGGCTTAATAAGAGAGCAAAATCAGTACTTAGAACTCCAAAATATGTTTTCGATTTAGTTATTTATTTTAGAAAAAAAAAAAATTACAAAAACAGCCTTCAAAATGAGAATATTGCTATAGGTATTAATCCACCTTCGTACACCAATGTAAGAAGTTCATATAAATAAATACATTGATAAGATTATTTATAATTATTTATGGCTAGTTCAGGCGGTAATATAAGAAAAAT
This sequence comes from Hemaris fuciformis, assembly GCA_907164795.1. Lineage (NCBI taxonomy): Eukaryota > Metazoa > Arthropoda > Insecta > Lepidoptera > Sphingidae > Hemaris > Hemaris fuciformis. Next base: position 10,175,470 of record OU015448.1, read on the forward strand.
GATATACCCAGTTTTATGTAACATGTAAGAAAAGTTTACAAAATCTTTGGTATAGAATGACATCTTCAGCAATTTTTCTATACTGACACGACGAAGTGACATCAGGGTTCTTTCTAAACAGAGCACCAAGTGACGAGGATCCATCTATAGTCACTCAATATATTGATTTCCTGCTGAGATGCTTCTTCACGATGGTTTATTGGTCGACGAAACCGTTGGATCTTTGCGGGTAGGTCTGAGGGTTTTTCCTGTTGGCTTCCAAAGCCAGCCAGTTGATCAACCAGAACGGTTGCTGGTCTACGGGAAGCTTACTCAGCCTGGTAACAAGATCTGCGTCTCCTAGAGCTTCGATTGGCAGTCTCATTGTAGTCGCATCATCCTCTCCGAACCTGAAAATGAAATAATTAGATTTAAATATCACCTAAATCTTACACGCATAGTTGTGACTTCACACTAAGATATAAGCCTTTTGTCGTGGGTATTAGAAACTAGAAGAGACTTTTCGGTCTCACAAACACCCAGACCGGATGATAAGTACTTGGAGATCACACAAACATTTGTCTCGGTGTGGGGATCAAACCCGCGGACTCTCGTTTCACAAGCTGGAGTAATCCCAATAATAAGTAAAGATGAAAGTTTCATACTGATAATGAAGTGGTATCCATTTAAAAATAATCGTTTAAATGCTTATATAGAATATGTAAACGTTAAATAGCCGATCATATTATCAAAAATTAAACCAGTAGTTAGTTTTTAGTATAGATAAAGTCGGAACTAAAAAATTGTGCATGATCACAGCTGGGCTTCGTCAATTCCATCAAGCTCAACACTTAGTTCTGGATATTTATATAAATGAATAATGAAGTATTTACCTGTTTCCTAAGTCATTGTTAGGTGTCGTGGAGAGGATAGGATATCCCACTGGTTGACTGGCAAAGGGCGATCTCTGGGAGAAGCAGCTACCCACCATAACGAACACAAAAGCGATGAGAACCTTCATGATGATTTCTGGAAATATAGTAACATTTTTTTAATTAAAAAACCGAGAGAATATTTTATTTAATGGGAAGAAACTCCAGGAAATAACTTTTGTGATATCATGGATGAATAGTTTTAGAAGAAATAGTGGCCTTAATTATAAGTTCTTTCTGTTGATATATGAAGTTGAAAATGTAGTTCTTTGACTGAGCTAGCTTGGAAGACTATCAGTATACACATAGAGTGTAAAGAAGTCTGTGCTTTATTTAAGTTGCATAATTAAAAAAAAGTGTTGACTTTTGAGCGATAGTCTTAATTTATTTTATGCCAGTTGAGACTATTACAATTGCACTGCACTTACTATTTCTTTATATACTTTTTTGTATACTTTAAAATAATATATACTACACGATCGAAAACAATGAAGACAATAAGTATAGGCACAATAAGCGGTCTCATCGCTTGCTGCGATCTTTTCCAGACAACTTACTATTTAGTATTTACTTATCCAGTGTGGTCACATGCATGTCTGTTAAATATATTTTGCCATAGAAATTATAAATCACTGCTTAGAATTTCTCCACGGCCATCATGGATGTTTATTCACAAACAATATGTATAAACAAAGCGTTTATCACTGTCTAAGGTCGGGTCAGAGAGATACAGGGATCGAAACATAAACATTATTATATGGTGGAACAAAAAAAAAACATTGGTACTAGAAAACAAAGCGTTTCAGCAGTTACTTTAGTAGGTACTATTGTACCTATATATATTTTTTTAATAATCGTTCATCATCATCATCATCAGCCCATATACATACGTCCCACTGCTGAGTTCGGGCCTCCTCTACAACTGAGACGATTTAGGCCTTAGTCCACCACGCTGGCCTAGTGCGGGTTGGCGGACTACACACCTAAGAAATTCCTAAGAACTCTTAGGTGTGCAGGTTTCATCACGATGTTTTCATTCACCGTTAAAGTACGTGATAATTCATTGTGAATATACACATAACTTCGAAAAGTCAGAGGTGTGTGCCTGGGGTTTGAACCCGCGACCGTCGAGATTCTCGACCGCATGCCCAAACCTCAAGGCCATCACGACTAATAGTCGTTCACTATTTCATAATCTGTTTCCCAAAGAAATAAAATAAAATAAAAAATATTAAAAAACTCACTACGAATATTAAGTATTTTAGTATAAAGTATTTGTCCGTAACATTAGTTCCTTAAAATGACTACATCTCGTACATCTACAAACTTATGTCTGGATAATCAAAACCGGATGCATAATAGTGACTCGGCAAAATGACTGCATGTCCACCATAATGGTCTAGTACGCGTTGACTGACTACAAACCTAAGAAATTCCTAAAAACTTTTAGGTATGCAGGTTCCTTCACGATGTTTCCCTTCACCGTTAAAGTAGGCGATAAGTCATTGTAATAACATACCTATAGGTTTACTAACTTATAGGTTTAATACCGAAATAAGATGTTTAAAACTTAGAATTTGATAAAAATATAACAAAATAATATTCTTTACAGAATTTTCCTGTTATGCATAGAACGGCCGTCAACTAATAGCCAAGAACAAAGTAAGGTTAACCAGTAACAATTACTTTAAACATTGTTAAACATTTGAAAGAGGCAAAGGTCATTGACCAGTCTCGATAAAAATAAGATATTTGTTATCAAAATAATTACCTTAATTTAAAACTGTTGTAATCACTTAAATAGCACAATATTTTAATTATTATATTTACACAAGTTCACACAACAGAGAATATAAACATACTGCTAAGATTGAACGTTTCATATTTATATAATAATATAAGATTTGTTATAAAACTGACCGGAGTGAGATAGATAATTGAGATGTTCGTTTGTAAGACAAGGACAAAAAGACAACTTCTATATGACGCAAAGCGTTTTGCATTTTTCCCAATAATAGTAGGTACGGGTTTTTCCCACAGACTTTTTGTATTTTGAAAAAGGAATTGTGACGTATATGTACGTCATCAAGGATTATTATGATAGTCTACGGGTTCTTTGCGTATGTATGTATCGATGTTAAAATAATATTGGGTTTTTGATATTCAAAACAACAGTAAATGTAAACTCTCAACTTTTGGGTTGTGAAATAAAGTTTGCAAGTTTTTTTCATCTAATTTAAGTACAGGGATATACCATACATTTATGCACTCATCTATACAAATGTACTAATGTGGTAGTACGCTATTTTAGCATTTGTATAGTTAAATGTTATACAAGGTGTATTCAGACCGTGATCGGAAACTAAGGCAGGTAATAGCTAAGGTCATTACAAAAGAAAATTCCGCCAAAAAATAATAAAAATTAAGTTTTCCTAACAACCATAGTTATTAAATGTATGTAGTTGTTAGGAAAACGTCAATTTTTTTATTTTTGTCTTAAAGCGGGGTGGGGGGATCTTCGCTGTGCTTTATTTTTGACGACATGAGGGATGGGGGGTCCAGGGTAGTGGTTACGTAAGCAATACTTTTTTCTTTTGCGGATTTTCTATAATTTTTTCTCTCAATTTCTTGAATCAAAAAAAGAAACCAGAATAAAAAATAAAATGTACTAATGTTTACGTAAGCATAGGAGGGGGGAGTAGGATATTTGCTTACTTTTGCTGACATAGGGGACGGGGGGGGTTAATGATTGTGAAAATCTTGCTTACGTAATACTTGAACGGTCCCTAAGACAGTATTGGGAAACACCGTGGAGAGACATCATTTGTGTAAGATCTTTGGAAATGCACTGTTATGGAAGTAACTAAATGTAATTGATAGAAATGGTGTACCGGTGATTAATGAGTTTGACAGTAGAACAAGAATGACATGGGATATATGTGGGCTGATAATGATGATGCATTAAAAAAAACACTGCATAGTTGTTACCTTCCATTCATATAATTGTTGCGAATTATTAAGTTAGAATATAGAATTGAGAAAGGTGGCGGGTAGCGGATGGATGAGGGCTGCTCAAGACCGGGATGGTTGGCGCCTACTTGGGGAGGCCTTCGTTCAGCAGTGGACGGCGATAGGCTGAATATATATATATAATATAGAATTATCTAGGTAACTACTTTTTTTATATTTTATTTACCCTATTTGGTTCCGTGGTGACCTTTGGTGGATCATTATTGGATGTAATGACGTCATAACATGTCACATTGAGGACATTCTCAGAAAGCACAACGATATCCATAAATTATGATCTCTGAAACCGCAGAATTATATTCTTAAATGTCACAGAGAGTTTTTGAGATACTTCTGTGAATATCTACCTATATGAATGATTCATATTTATTTATTTATTTAAAACTTTTTTGTACACATAATAATAAGAGAAACATAATATGAAATACAGTAAATTAGATAAGTACAAATGGCGGCCTTATCATAATACATTTTTTTTTTGTTCCTGTGGCATAAGTGCGCGTGCGATAGGGGGACCCTGGGTTCGGCACCCAGATTGGTCGCTGGCATTGGGTTTTTTATGAGGCATTTCTAAGAAGCAGCGTGGAGTTTGGAAATTTGTCATGAAAACGGCAAGAAACTCGTCTCCTATTTGGTGCGGCGTAAAACATATATTAACGTATACTCAGAATTACGCCATATAGGCGTAAATTAATATTATTTTATACTATCTTTATCTGAAGTAGCCGCGAGGCTTAGGCGCGCGGTCGAGAATATTCTCACACCTCTGACTTTTCGAAGTTATGTGTGTAGACACAATGGATTACCACGTACTTTCAGGGTGATGGAAAACATCGTGAGTAAACCTGCACACCGAAAAGATCTTAGGAATTTCTTAGGTGCGTAGTCCGCCAACCCGCATAAGGCTAGCGCGGCGTGGCAAACTAAAGCCTAAACCCTCTCAGTTGTAGAGGAGGCTCGTGCCTAGTGAGACATTGTATATGGGCTGATGGTGATGATGGTATTAAAAGCATTTTTATAAGATATTACTGTTGCTTAAATGTCTATTGATTTTCAAAGGTCACTATACTCAAAGTTTGGCTACAATGAATACGTAATAATGTATTTAGTCACTGACATACACGTTAAATCGAATAATTCGAAAACATCTTAGAGAATTGTTATTTTCAAGAATCATCATCTTTATCATCAGCCCATATACGTTCCACTGCTGGGCACGGGCCTCCCCTACAACTGAGAGGGTTTAAGGCCTTAGTCCACCACGCTGGGTCGGTGGACTACACACCTAAGAAATTCCTAAGAACTTTTTTAGATGTGCAGGTTTCATCACGATGTTTTTCTTCACCGTTAAAGTAAGTGATAATTCATTATGAATACACACATAACTCCGAAAAGTCAGAGGTGTGTGCCTGGGGTTTGAACCCGCGACCGCCGAGATTCACTGTTTGCCGAATATGATTCTCGGGTCGAGCAAAGTGTAACTGGAGAATCATGATAATGCACCTCTGCTTACCCAAGCATTCGTGAGTATGTTGAAAACCTACAGAAGTGATTAAGACCAAAATTAAACTTTTGTTCAAGAGAATCAATTTATGTAAATCAACCGTTTACTCGCAACAGGACGGATTTCCGCGTATCGTTTTAAACCTTTTAATTAAGTCATTCATTCCGCTACATTAATTACACGTTTTAACATGTGTCGTATTTTACCTACTAACCCACAACATACATAATATATTTTGTGTGAAGGTTTGAAAGAAAGGGACGGAGATATTTTCCTTTGCTAATTGTGGCGAATATGTTAAAAATATTTTGTTGAAGACGTAAATGTGCTCTGTGCGGTCGATTGGTCCCAGGTTAAATTGCCGGGTTGGGAAATGTTTACTGGGTGTTTCCACCAAGGTTTTCTCGGTAGTAGTAGGGACAAACGGCAACATGTTCGCCTTCTATTGTGTAACTGAAAGAAAAAAAATGGCGAAAATTGCGAGCAGAAATGCACCTATGCCTACTAATTTTGGTTGACATGACAAGCGTTGGAGTGTTTGGCGCTTATTTGGGGAGGCCTACCTTAAGCAGCGGATGGCGATAGGCTGAGTTTATAAGAATTCACAAAACTGCGTAAAAACTAATGGGGGATATTGATAGCTGGCCGAACTAAGGATAATTTCACCTACAGCTCCATCACATAATTATAATCATTCATCTAAACATTTAAATGTGTTAATATTATGAGTGACATAGATGTATTAAGTTTTTCAAGTTAGCACGTTCGATTTACGAAATCAAGGGAGCAAAGTTAAAAAGTTAGTCTTACTGTTGTTGCTTGCTAATTTTATAAATAAAGTTTACAATTACGAAACACGAAATCATCAATCTTCATACATTTTGATTAATGTTTTCAAGTTCTTTATGACATAATGATTAAAGTTATTGTAATTTATTTGACAGTTAATTATACCTAACCTAAGTGTGACTTAAAAATCCTTAAATAGCGCATAGTAGGTAATGGCTCCTAATTGCACCACTGCAATTAGGCTCCACAGGCACGTGCCCAACAGTGGGACTTATATATGTTGACTTATCACTATGTATTGATATACATATCGAGACAAGTGTTTGTGTGATACTCAAATATTTGTTTCGGGTCTGGCTGTTTGTGAGATCGAAAAGTCTCTTGTATTTTCTGATACTCACGACACAAAACTCGTATCTGAATCCACATTAAGATGGTGACCCCACGGTCAGAACTATGTATGTGACTGTTGGGTGTATTTATTTATTTAAATGTTGTTGCTAAGGAAAATATGCGCTAAAATTTAAATCTTAGCCTTTAAAGAACACACCCCTGCTCTTAAAATCTATATTTCGTTACTAATAACTACCATAAGTGGAATTTAATTCTAAGAATTAGTTGAAAAGTACAGAAATCTGCATGTACATATGTAGCGGATAAGTATATTTTTGAACGTTCATAAATTTTTTACTGATTACGATTTAGCAATTCAACAGATCTTTATTACACTGTTGTTATAATGAAAATATTTATTTTATTGCATTGTACGAGTATTTAATAGGTTTTGACGTAACTACTCCAAGGAGGATGTATCATATAGCTATAGACATGTATAAGAATAATTAATTACTAATTGGTCATAGTTACCTATAAGCAATAAAACAGGAATGGTAAAAAACTAACACACTTTGTTAACCTTCCAACTTTTTCTTTCGCTAAAAAAGATTCTTAACAATAATCAAAGTTGTATAACAGCCTATGAATTCGTCAAAACATGTTTTCGACGAACTTACAACATAAATAAAAAAGCTAAAGACAAACTTTTGGCGGCTGTTAAAGGTTTTACGCACTAATTTCGGAGAATATAAAACAATTGTTTCAAATTCCGCATGCTAATTTTATTCCATCAACAGTTATACGCAGGCCAAGTTGAACTCTTAAGGGTATGCAAATTAAAAAACAATGTTACTTTTTTGTTGGCAATTCTTTACGATGTTTATTCCGAGTTGACATTTCATTAATTTATTCTGTACTTGTCTTTTGTTTTAATGTCGTTGACATTGCGTTATGACTAGTTTAATTAGTAAATTTTATTGGTGAAATGAAATGAGGCGCAATTTTTTTCATGAAAATTTCATTTTAAAATTTGTGTGTAGTACGCCAACCCGCTGGAGCAGACAAGTGTTGGAGTGGAGACCGCGCTTAGGTAGACGTAGTGTAGGACGTCCTGCAGCACGATGGTCCGACGACTTGAAAGGTGGCGGGTAGCGGATGGATAAGGGCTGCTCAAGACCGGGATGGTTGGCGCCTACTTGGGGAGGCCTTCGTTCAGCAGTGGACGGCGATAGGCTGAGAATTTAACGCAAACCCTTACTAGGCCAGCGTGGTAGACTAAGGCCTACACCCACTCAGTTCTAGAGGAGGCCCGTACCCAGCAGTGGGACACATATGGACTGATAATGATAATGAAGTACCTATCGCTCTATAGAAGAAACGGCAAGAAACTCTCAGCAACTCGAAATGTCAGATAGTCTTATCGATACTGCATAAATGTATAATGTGTTACTTAACATAGTAACAAATCCAGCTTCAGAATATTGACAAAAAGACGTGAAGTATTTCCGCATATAATAAACAGAAAAAGCATTCCTTTTGATATAACCAAATAAATACACTTGGGGGATGTAATACATCGCATCAAATCCAAATTGGAATTATTCCTTACCGTCGATACATTCCGTTGTGAAGTCTCGTTGAGGTACGAAATTAAATTACGAGTCTACTGTACAGGTACGCCGGACCCTAGGGATTTCATGAGTACTGTAATAATATAATTTTGCAATCACTACTTGAAGATATCCTAGTTTAATCTACGTTTGAAATGATGAAACCGACTGGCAATGACATTCGACAATATTAGAGTAACCTGACTAGTACTGTTGAAAAATCTCACTAAATTAATAGATAAATAAATAACTACACCTAACAGTCACATGCGTAGTTCTGATCCACTAAGATACTAGTCTTGTGTCGTGGGTATCAGCAACTACGAGAGACATTTCGGTCTCACAAACACCCAGACCCGAAATATTTGTGGATCACACAAACATTTATCTCGGTGCGGGGATCGAACTAGCGGCCTCTCGATTCACAAAGTGTTTATTTGCCAATTGCACCACGGAGCTGTCTTTAATTAAATCCAACGTACTTGACAAACACAAAAATATAAGTGGTAATTCGTGAGTAATAAAATCGACGTGAATTTACGGTCTCATCGGAAAATCGGAGTTTACTCAACAATCAAATATTAATTTGATCTGCACTACACCCAACTAAAAATATTAATATATTTTTTTAATCATCATTTTTAAACACCCCTAAAACACCTTTTTCATCTATAAAAACACGGAAGTGTGTTCCACAGTGGCATAAGTTGCTATGCGTATGATGTTGATAAACCGCGTAATAAAACGAGCCACGTTTTGAGGCCATTAATAAGGGCCCAGTGCTGATAGTACTCGGGAAGTGAAATGACGTGCACGTAGCATCATATATTCTTATCTTTTTTTCATTATGACGTCTCCGTCGAGCTAACAATTTTGAATTTTGGTAAATGCGTTACGATTTCATCTATTTTGAAAGTAAAAACATACAGGTGTATGTTATCTATACCTATTTGTATACATACATCTATACAAATAAATAAAATTGGAGTGTCTGTTTGTGATATTGAAATAACCGGTTTTTAATAAATGTATATGGATGTATACACGGTACATATACCAAAATAACGTTTTTTAAAAATTTTGTCTGTCTGTCTGTCTGTTTGTTCCCGCTAATCTCTGAAACGGGTGGACCGATTTTAACGGGACTTTCACTGGCAGATAGCTGATGTACTAAGGAGTAACTTAGGCTAGGTGCATATAAATAAAATTTGAGTGTCTGTTTGTAATATTGAAATAACCATTTTTTACTACATGTATATATGAATATATATGGACATACGGTACATACACCAAAATAACATTTTTTACATTTTTTGTCTGTGTCTGTTTGTTCCGGCTAATCACTGAAATGGCTGGACCGATTTTGACGGGACTTTTATTGGCAGGTAGCTGATGTAATAAGGAGTAACTTAGGCTACTTTTAGTTTATAAATTTCTTATAAAAATTAATTTTCCGCGCGAACGAAGTCGCGGGCACAGCTAGTACTAAATAAATTCGACGACATTGGATCTTCTTGACGACAGCAAACTTGTGTAATGTAATGTTAAAACAATATTATATTAAGTATAAACGGTACATAAGTACAGTTACATAAATATATAACTATTCTAATACATAGATTATTTTATAAAACTAATAAATCCTAAATATCTATAATACAAAATACATAGAGCAATCATAACCAAAATAAAAACAAAAGTAAAAAAGAGTAAAAAAATGTTTTTTAAGTAGATAATTGTTCCCCTAATAAAATAAGTAACAATTTTGGGGCCCATTATTATATAGTTATGTATTATACTATTACAGTTAGTTAATCCTATTGACCTTTTCTGCAATTTCATGGGGTAAGGGCTTATTTTACCATGCTGAAATTTTATCGGTTGACAGAATTTTTATCCTAGAACTTTGATGAGACTGTTTCGGTATAAGATAGTAAGTAAGTGCAGCGTCATCAAAATATAGGGATAGCTAGCGATAAATCTATTACTTTACGTCAGACACAGGCACCAGTTTTTATTCAATATCTTCATAATTGACTACTGCATTCTCCACTACTCATTTTTAATATCTTTAGCGACAAACACCGCATTAATATTCGACTGAGAAAACGTTATGATCAGATTCACGTCCGCAACCCTTAAGAGGTATGCATAAGTCTCTTTCTACTTTTAGGTATCGCCATTAAGTCCCATGCAATTAAGGCAATTCTATTTGCCAACAAAATTTTCAAAAACTGTTAAACCAGCACGTTGGAATAATTTTACGGTTTCTTAACAAAAAGCGGGAGGGAGAAAATATGCATAGTGGAAGAATTGCCAACCAGCACTAGGCCAGCGTGGTGGACTAAGGCCTAAACCCACTCAGTTGGAGAGGAGGCAGGCTAAGCAGTGGGACATATATGGGCTGATAATGATGATGATAAAGTAGAAAAAATATAGCCCCCAGGAGACGCCAGGCTGGGTTACTAGTCTTTTACATTTTCATTACCTATTCACACTTGTATAGGGTTCACGAAATAGTCTTTTTATGTGTATTCGTTTTAGTTGTGAATTTACGACCGCAAGCGTCAAACCCTTTTAGAAAATGTCCAATTTCATAGGTATCATGTTTTGTTTTGGCAAATAGTATGGCCCGAATATGAAAGCTTGTGACGAGACTTAATCTCATTTACAAAGTGAATTACTGTAGGCAGTGCCTTCAATAGAAGCCCAAAAGCATTACACGTTACTTCTGTAATGTCTAGTTTACAATTGGTTATTGTGGGCTCAGGATATCCTCATTTATACGTCAAAATGCTTTTGGTAAATAAAGATTAAGCTTAAAAATTATTATTGGGAATTTTGTTAGGCAAACTGGACTTTTGGGCTTCTATGGAAGTACCGCCACTATCTGTAGGCCTCATTCTGTGAGATGATCGCACCTCCCCGGCATAGTCGGCCTTTGACAGACACCGTAGTTTAGATTTTCACGTTCTTCAACAACTTATTGTTTTTTTCATTTTAGCGTACAAACAGTGACGCATGGTTCGGAGGGGGTAGAGAGGGTGCTATTTTTATATGTACGTTTTACCAAATATTTTAAGTCCCACGTCATAGGGCCTGTTGTTGTTTTCGGCGCATTTGGTGAAACTCTCTGCGGCTGCTGAGAAGCTTTTAAAGGTGGAGTGTTCTGATCTATCAGGGTTGGTTCGTATAAATAAAACTACTAAAGCTCACTAGCCATAGCGTCTGGCCCGTCCACTCAGCCCGATGTCCGGCGTAGTAGTGAACCGGTATGAGTGGGGAACAGCGCTTATATTATTATTTATTTTCATGTCCACCTTACAATGAGCAGTGATGGCCTCGATGTTTAGGCGCGCGGTCGAGAATTTCGGCGGTCGCAGGTTCAAACCCCAGGCACACACCTCTGACTTTTTCGAAGTTATGTGTGTATTCACAATGAATTATCACTTGCTTTAACGGTGAAGGAAAACATCGTGATAAAACCTGCACACCTAAAAGTTCTTAGGAATTTCTTAGGTGTGTAGTCCGCCAACCCGCACTAGGCCAGCGTGGTGGACTAAGGCCTAAACCCTCTCAGTTGTAGAGGAGGCCCGTGCCCAGCAGTGGGACGTATTTGGGCTGATGCTGATGCTGCTGCTGCTTACAATTTATAATAAATATTACGTGTAAACTACAAAAGGAAAACCCAAAAACACTACCCGACCGGTAATCAAACCCGGGACTTCTAGATCAAAATTTACACACCTGTGCTGCAGGACCACCAGGCGGACCATACTTAAAATTGTAGAGAATTTTATTATTATATTCTAACAATTTTATCCCCGTTTTCCTCGGGTTTCAATTACAATTTCAGTTGAGGTAAAAACGACAACGTAGATGAGTTTCTAAACCTTAGTAATTCCGCGAGATCTGAGAGCACACAAAATCATTTCCTCTTTTCTTTTCACCCAGCACGGACAAACAAAATTGATTGCTTCCCGTTTTGGATCACTTCCAGGAGTTGACACCAATATAATTTTAAATTATAATTAGGTACAACAACGTAAAATTATTTTACATTCTTACAATTTTAACAAACATCAAAAACAAAGGAAATTTTCAAAAGCGGTTTTTAAATATCCTAAATTTAATTGACAGCGACACTTTATTCGATGGTTAAAAATGTGGTCCAAACAAAATATCGACTGGCGAAAACTTTTAAAATGACAACTCAATACATTTAACCTCACGCCTGTATTCTCCGAAGGGGTAGGCAAAGGTGCATTTCTGCACCCACGTTTCGACAGTTATGTCCCACGTAATAGGGGGTTGAGCTTAATGCCGTTTTTCGGGCACTATAAACATCCCACAAACTATCCAGCAATATATTATGTATATTAAAATTTGCCTGTTGCTACTAGCACGGCAAAGTGACAACACTGCGTCTGATGGCAATAAAGTATCAAATAGTATAACAAGAAAGTATAAAAATTATAAAAATTTAGTTCATACATACTCTTCTCCCGCCTATATTTCCCAAAGGGACGGGTTTCTGCATCTACATTTCGCCAATCAGTTTTTCGTCCCCCGTAATACGAGGCCATATTGCTGTTATTCGGGCACAATTCCAGACCCTGTGTTGCTACTGAAAACTTCCTAATGAAACACTTCGCCAGATCCGGAAGTCGAACCCAGGTCCCCTAGATCATACAGAAATACTTGTACCGCGAGACCACGAGGCAGAATAAACTAGTGTTGATGGTTAAAGCTCTCAACATTTTTGTGTGTAAATATTTTCTCGTCCTTATAACAAACATATTCAACAGAAATATATGGATGAATTGTATTCTTCATCAATAAATACTCCATATTTTATTTTATTTCGTTCTTATTATTCACAAAACGAGTATTTTACCCTGCGTCCAATATGATAATGACGTTACAAACAATGTCAAAATTTCAATGGAACGCCATGGCCGAGTGAATTTAAATTCACGTGGTTATTTGCGTTCAAAATATTTCGAGAATTGTTTCGACACGTTGAAACAGTTTTATTGTAGAATTAAGCTTGTTTTCTTCTTTATTGATGTATGTTGTAATATTTGGCGGTATAACTACCCTATTATATATCTACATACCTTAAAATGCATGTACCAACTTTAAATCCACGGTTCTGAGATTTTCAGAAAGCCCAACAACTATGTCACTTAAAGGTTATTGGTAATAAATAACTGTTTTTTTCCTAGCGACCGATCCAAACTTCCTTTGCGTGCATTGTATGTTTTTGTACTCTATTCAAATGTATTCATCTTCTTGCAGGTCCGATCCACATAGAACCTAACAATCAACAATTAACACACGCTAAATAATGGCCTCGAGGTTTAGGCGCGCGGTCGAGAACCTCGGCGGTCGCGGGTTCAAACCCCAGGCACACACCTCTAATTTTTCGAAGTTATGTGTGTATTCACAATGAATTATCACTTGCTTTAACCGTGAAGGAAAACATCGTGATAAAACCTGCACACCTAAAAGTTCTTAGGAATTTCTTAGGTGTGTAGTCCGCCAACCCGCACTAGGCCAGCGTGGTGGACTAAGGCCTAAACCCTCTCAATGGTAGAGGAGGCCCGTGCCCTGCAGTGGGACGTATCCATATACGTCCTACGCCCATGGCTGATGATGAAATAATCATCATCATATATCAACCATCATCAGCCTTATATATATCACGTATGCAGCGTCCCGCTACATTTACGGGCCTCCACTACAGCTGAGACGAATTAGGCCTTAGGACCTAAAAAAAATTTTTATTGCACTGGTTTCCTCACGATATTTTCCTTCACTGTCAATGCACATAATAATTAATTTTGAATACACACCTGACTTATAAAAGTCAGAGGTCTGAAAAGAGCTCTGGAAGGTGCCTGGGGTTTGAACTCGCCACCGCCAAAATTTGACTGGACCGTGCGCCTAAGCCTCTAGGCCATCACTACTTACTATTTCAACCAATTTGCACAAAGCCAGAATACAATACACGGTTAAACTTTCTTTGTGAATCGCTGTGTCTATTAGTGAAAAATGCATGAAAATTCTTTCAGTAGTTTTTGAGTTTATTCCAAACCGACAAGTAAGGACTGCACTTGCTTTCAGGTGTCAGTGCAATTACTATAAAGTGCCTGAATAGTGGCATTTGAGCAGTCCCACTCAGAGATGAGCTCATCCACCCCACGCTAACAGCGTTAGTGAAAATAGTTCGTGTATGACGTCGTAGTTGTCGGAGAAGACGAAGCGTTAACTATTCAAGTTTACGACGCACTACCGCCAGATAGCAAGTGAATGCAATTTCACACTTGCTTACCGTATTCATGGATTCGTGGTTTATTTAGCCAGCGATAGTCACCAGAGCTTCAATGGAGATGGATAGTGTTGAAGTCATTTGATCGTAACATACATAAATAAATGCACAGGACTAGGAGAGCAGGTAACAATTTTTAATTTGCAAAAGAAGAACAGCATGAGTGCGTACTAGCGCGTACGGTCAAAAAGTAGGATCATCATAATCATCATCATCATCAGCAGCCTTTCTTACGACCACGGCTGGACATAGGCATTTCCTATGGCACGCCACTGGGCTCGATCTTCGGAAAAAGTAAAAGTCGGATAAAGTTAGGTAATTCCTGGCAGCTTCGTGGAGTTATGAAACGTACTCAAACAGTTGTATGCTCTCAAAATATACCTGCAGACATACACCACTACTTTTCCTTTCGGGAATACAGGCTTGGGTGTATGTAAGTAGAGGATATTCACTTTCCCTATCTGTGTGCAAGTTTGCCAAAAGATGATATATAAATGTAGTCCTTAAAGTAACAAATTTACTTTGTCTCAATATCTTTCTTATCATTCTACAACCAATCTTCCATTTTTGTCATTATCAGAAATATTATTTTTTGAACGCACATGCAATATTCCGTGTTATATTATATATATTCTATAATATCGTAGTTTTTCGCCATATCATGGCAATTTCCATTTCAACAAACAGGGTACCTATATTATTTTATGATGTTTTTTATTATGTGGATAGCTAGTCATTTTTATTTCGTCCGAGACCAGTGCATCGCGCTCTGGGTCACAGTCTTCATCAAAATATTTGTCACCATCGTGAACCTGTCACTGTCACCCTTGGCCTTGGTTTTGTCCTGATGCAGAGATATATATTTGTCGCGTGTGCATTCTACTTCGAATATCACGGGATTGCTCATAAAATTGGACCATATTAATCTAAATATTTTATATACCGTTTGTCTCATTTACTGCCCGCAATGGCCATACCTTATCTTACTTCCATTTGTGATAGTCTCGTATTTCTTATATTTGTATATAAGAAATATCAATACAGGGTGTAAAAAGGCCGTGATCAAAAAGTAAGCCGGGCAATAGTTACGGGATTATAAACACAGACGTTAAATTTAATTACTTATTTAATACTTATGGTTGTTAGGAAAACACTTCTTTTTTCACTCTGTATATAAATGTAAGAAACAAAATCATATATCATAATTTACAACTCAAAGGTAAATGTGATAAAAACCAAGTGTGACGTTTACTTTTGTTTACGAGAGGAATGCTATTAACTTGCTATAATAGTGTTTGGTCAGGGATGCTCCTATCTAGTGGTCATGGCCTACCCTAGAATAGGGGCTTCGAGTACGCGACCTCGACCTCCCCGAGCTACTGCAGTCACTACCAACCTCCCCTTCCGTGACTGCAGTATCCACTCCTATAGGCCATACTTTCCTTTCCCATATCATCCTCTACCCACACACCCTATTCCCTTTCCCTGGTTGATGACGGGCAGCAGCGTCATCAACGTGAGTCCCCTCCTGCGCTCGCCAACCCGCCTGCCAAGCGTGGCGAGTATTGGCAAATACCTTTTGATGAGTAAAACTAGGACCAGGCCCCCAGTCCCCGGCAGCCCCGCTATTCCTGGCTACGGTAGCGGCCATGGTTACGGCGGGGCAGGGGGTGCTAAGAATCCCCGGGTTGGCCCCGGCTACCACCCCCGACGACGACTGGCCCTGGTAACACACAACATACGCACGTTGAGGACAGACGAGAAGATTGTCGAACTGGAAGAAGAATTGAGCGGGTTACACTGGGACATTCTGGGGTTGTCGGAAGTCCGAAGAATCGGGGAGGACACGATAACCCTGAAGTCCGGTAACCTGCTCTTCTACCGGGGGGACGACCAACAGTCCCGAGGAGGTGTCGGATTTCTCGTCCACAGGTCCCTCATTAACAACATCGTATCCATCGAAAGTGTGTCGAGCAGGGTAGTGTACCTTATACTCAGAATATCGAAAAGATATTCGTTGAAGGTCATACAGGTTTACGCGCCGACCTCGACACACCCAGATGAAGAAGTAGAGGAGATGTATGAGGACATAAGTCGGGCCATACATACTTCCAAAACCTACTTCAATGTTGTTATGGGGGACTTCAACGCAAAGTTGGGCAAGAGAAGCGATGCAGAGTTGAAAGTGGGGCAATTTGGACATGGGCAACGGAACCTCAGGGGTCAGAGGCTGGCCGACTTTCTGGAGAAAGAGGGACTCTTCGCGATGAACTCTTTTTTCCAGAAGCCGCCTCCCAGGAAATGGACCTGGCTGAGTCCTGACGGTTCTACGAGAAATGAGATAGATTTCATCTTGACGACGAATAGACGGATATTCAGTGATGTCTCTGTGATCAACAGGGTGAAAACCGGCAGTGATCACCGAATGGTTAGAGGCTCATTGAATATCAACGTCCAGCTAGAAAGGCGTCGCATGATGAAGTCTACGCTCCGAACTACTCGCGCCCATATCCAAAACCCCGAGAGCTTTCAACTCGAGCTTCGAAATCGCTTTGATTGCCTAGAAGAAAACCTTGCAGTGGACGAGTTAAACAGCGGTTTGGTAGAAGCTGTCCATACGGTGGGATCTAAGCATTTTAGACCTCGCCGTAGAGATAGACCTCAAAAACTCTCGATCCACACTCTTGACCTTATGGCCGAACGTCGATCTATGGCGCTGCAGTCTTCCGAGGACGCCGAAGCATATCGTCAGCTCAATAGACGGATCTGGAAGTCCTTGCGACACGATGTCCGTGCTCACAATACTGTGAGCATTAAAGAGACAATTGAGCGGAACGGAGGCTCCAAAGTGTTTGCAAGAGACTTGTCTATTGGGCAAAGACAGCTGTCTAGGCTGAAGACGGAGGGCGGCAGCGTAGTGTCGACGAGGGCAGAGGTGTTAAGAGAGATCGAGAGGTTCTACGGACAGCTTTACACCTCGGTTGCCGAACCGACTGTTAGCTCGGCCGAAGACCCGAGAGCCGAGTTGATCCGCCACTTCAGTGATGATATCCCGGACATCAGCCTGTGTGAGATTGAGATGGCCCTGAAGCAACTTAAGAACAACAAGGCGCCGGGTGAGGACGGAATCACTTCAGAGCTTCTGAAAGCGGGCGGAACGCCGGTACTTAAAGTCCTTCAGAGGCTCTTTAATTCCGTTCTCCTCGAGGGCTCAACGCCAGAGGCATGGAGCAGGAGCGTGGTGGTACTGTTCTTCAAAAAAGGTGATAACACTTTGCTGAAGAATTACAGGCCCATCTCGCTCCTGAGCCATGTCTATAAGTTGTTTTCGAGGGTCATCACCAATCGTCTCGAACGCAGGTTTGATGACTTCCAGCCTCCCGAACAAGCCGGTTTCCGAAAAGGCTTTAGCACCATAGACCACATCCATACGCTTCGGCAAGTTATACAACCGAGGAATATAACTTGCCGCTTTGTTTAGCGTTTGTGGACTATGAGAAAGCCTTTGATTCGATCGAGACCTGGGCTGTGCTAGAGTCTCTCCAGCGGTACATCGAGGTGTTGAAAAGCATATACAGCAACGCCACCATGTCGGTCCGAGTACAAGATCAGAGCACGAAGGCTATTCCACTACAGAGAGGCGTGAGACAGGGAGATGTCATATCTCCGAAACTGTTCACTGCCGCGCTGGAAAACGCCTTCAAGCTCTTGCAGTGGAAAGGATTCGGCGTCAACATCAACGGCGAGTATATCACACACCTCCGGTTTGCCGACGATATTGTAGTCTTGGCAGAATCGCTGGAAGACCTTAGCACTATGCTCGAAGACCTCAATCGAGTCTCTCAACAGGTGGGTCTTAAAATGAACATGGATAAGACGAAAATCATGTCGAATGTCCATGTTGTGCCCACCCCGATCGCAGTTGGGGGCTCGACTCTCGAAGTTGTAGACGAATATGTCTATTTGGGACAAGTGGTCCGGTTAGGCAGGTCCAACTTCGAGAGAGAGGTCAATCGTCGAATCCAACTCGGTTGGGCAGCGTTCGGGAAACTACGCGACGTCTTCTCGTCCAAAATACCTCAGTGCCTGAAGACGAAAGTCTTCGATAGTTGTGTGTTACCAGTAATGACATACGGCACTGAGACGTGGCCTCTCACTATGGGCCTCATTAGACGGCTCAGAGTCACTCAGCGAGCTATGGAGAGGGCTATGCTCGGGGTTTCCCTACGAGATCGAATCAGAAATGAGGAGATCCGTAGGAGAACTAAAGTAACCGACATAGCCCAGCGGATTAGCAAGCTGAAGTGGCAATGGGCCGGGCACATAGCGCGGAGAACTGATGGCCGATGGGGCCAAAAAGTTCTCGAGTGGAGGCCACGTACCGGAAAGCGCAGCGTGGGACGTCCTCCGACAAGATGGTCGGACGACCTGGTGAAGGTCGCGGGACGTCGCTGGATGCAGGCTGCTTCCAACAGGTCCCTGTGGAAATCATTGGGAGAGGCCTATGTCCAGCAGTGGACTTCGATTGGCTGATGGATTGGATTGGATTGGAATAGTGTTTCGGGGGTGATATATTTAAGTGTCTACTGGCACTTACACGGGTGCTATGGCCAGGATAGATCAGTAAGAAAGTAAGTATCAACTTAAAATTCCGTACTTAGTAAAATTGAATCACTGAATTACACACTTACAGTCCAACATAGGAAATCATGATAAGAGGCGGAAAATTATAAATTCACATAATATATTTATTCATAGTCACGATAATCGTTCATGTTTGATACCACAACTTGTTCTTTGAATATATTTTTCATCAGATGATTCTGGCAGAAGTGCAGGGGAACCTCCACGTAGCCTGTAACCAGAAAGTGTTGATAATTTGCATAATTCATAAAACTGTCGAGGTAAAGCCACATTTAAAAATACACGACATTATGGAGAGGAAGAGGAAGAAATTACAAATATAACCCACCAAGCTTGCCAAATTTTAATTTTTAAGTGAAGTAGTTTCTCTGAGATTTTTTACATAACCGTATAGCTTATATGCTATTTTTTGGCTCCGGATCATCGGATTAGCTCGCCTAAAGTAATATCATCATCATCATCATCAGCCCATATACGTCCAACTGCTGGGCACGAGCCTACTCTAAAACTGAGAGGATTTAGGCCTTGTCCACCACGCTGGCCTATCGCGGGTTGGCGGACATCACACTTAAGAAAATTAAATAAGAACTCTTAAGAGTGCAGCTTTCCTCACGATGTTTTCCTTCACCGTTAAAGTAAGTGATAATTCATTTTGACACATAACTTTGAATAGTCAGAGGTGTGTGCCAGGGGTTTGAACCCGCGACCGCCCAGATTCTCGACCGCGTGTTTTAACTTCAAGGCCATCACTATAGTAATATAGCTTGAAATATTAATTACTAAATTAAATAACTGTAACAAAGTTAGGTCTGTGACAATAGATGACCGTAAGTACCTTGTTAACATGTTACTTAACGTGCCAAAGTTGTTATTAAATCATACATACATACATAAACTCACACCTGTACTCCCCGAAGGGGTAGGCAGAGGTGCATTTCTGCACTCACATTTCGCCAGGTATGTATCAGTCCCACGTAATAGGGGGCGAGCCTATTGCCGTTTTTCGGGCACATTTCCAGACTACGTGCTGTTACTGAGAATTTCCTAACGGAAAAACCCAATAACACTTTGCCCGACCCGGGAATCGAACCCAGGACCTCTAGATCCCACGGCACATACTTGTACCGCGAGTCCACGAGGCAGTCTTGTTATTAAATCGTAAATGAGTTTATAGTTATTTTCAATACGACAAGTAATAAATAAGAATGCTCGTTTTCTCCGATAAAATAATGTTATGGTATCAGACTTTAGTGTTATTCAATAATAAAGAAACACATATTTTACATATTCTCAGAAGACCCGATATCAGTCTCGACAATATAAACATTTGATAGAATTGATCTAAATATTGGATGTTATAAAACCTTTTCGTTTTAAATTGGCATTGTGTTTTAGATTAGTTGTAGACTTAATGTATTTTAGAAAAAAATATTTTGAATTAAGCCTCAACTATGGTTTAAGTAGTGATGGCCTCGAGGTTTGTGCACGCGGTCGAGAATCTCGACGGTCGCGGGTTCAAACCCCAGGCACACACCTCTCAGGACGTGTGTGGGTGCAAGTCGTTGAGTACCTGGGCGAGAGGCTCCGTGGCCTCTTCTCCGCGTGCTTTGAGCAGGGCATCTTCCCGTCACGTTGGAAAACCGGGAAGATTGTCCTGCTTAGAAAAAAGGGACGACCCGCAGACTCGCCATCGGCCTACCGGCCTATCGTGCTGCTTGACGAGGTCGCTAAGCTCTTCGAGCGTATCATTCACATGCGCCTCGTCGAGCATTTGGAGAAAGTCGGTCCGGATTTGGCTTCGTGCCAGTACGGGTTCCGAAAAGGCCGATCAACTATCACGGCGATTCTGCGGGTGAAAACAAACGCGGAGGCGGCAGTGGCCCAGGGCAAATGCGTCGTGGCGGTGTCACTCGACATCGCCAACGCTTTTAATACACTGCCCTGGCCATGCATCGAGGAAGCTTTGCGGTACCACGTGGTGCCGCCTTATCTCCGGCGTCTGGTGCACTCGTACCTCTCTAACAGGGACGTAGTGTATCCAGGCGTTGACGGGTGGCACCGTAGAGCCATGTCGTGCGGTGTTCCACAGGGATCGGTCCTTGGCCCTCTTCTGTGGAACATTGGGTATGACTGGGTGCTCCGTGGTACCAATCTCCAGGGTGTCAGCGTCGTTTGTTACGCTGACGATACGCTGGTGACAGCGTGTGGCGGGACCTTCGCGGAGACCGCTGACCTCGCGGCAATGGGCACCGCTCAAATAGTGAGGAGGATTCGGCGGTTGGGCCTCGCGGTGGCTCTTCATAAATCTGAAGCTATTTGCTTCCACGGGCCTCGGAAGCGGCCACCTGCAGGGGCCCATGTAACGGTGGAGGGCGTGGAAATCCCCATCGGCTCCACAATGAAGTATCTTGGGGTAGTCTTGGACAGCCGATGGGATTTCTACGCCCATTTCGGAAGATTGAAACCGAAGTTGATTAGGGCAGCGGGTGCGTTGTCTAACTTGTTGCCCAATCTCAAAGGTCCCGGCATCCCCTGCCGAAGATTGTTCGCGGGAGTCGTGCGGTCGATGGCCCTATACGGTTCTCCTGTTTGGGCTGAGTCTCTGAGCAAACGTTGTGTTGCCCTACTGCGTCAACCGCAGCGAGTCGTTGCACAGCGGATGATCAGAGGCTATCGCACGATTTCCCACGAGGCGGCTTGCGTGCTGGCCGGTTCCCTTCCCTGGGACATCGACGCCATATCCCTCTCGTCAGCTTATCACTGGCGAGAGGAGGCGTCTCGTCGCGGGGAACGACCGGCCCCAAGAGAGGTTGAGGCCAAACGGGCCTCCCTCCGCTTGACCGGCGTGGAGGAGTGGCGTTCCAGGCTGGATAGTCCCAGTGGTGGTGCATGGACTGTCGCTGCAGTGCGCCCTGTCCTTGACCAGTGGCTGGACAGGCGCCACGGCGTGATGACGTTCCGCCTGTCGCAGGTACTTTCGGGACATGGTTGTTTTGGTTGGTTCCTGTGGCGGGTGGCCAGAAGAGAGGAGTCCGCCGTGTGTCATCACTGTGACAACTGCGCGGAAGACACAGCCCAGCATAGTCTGTCGGAGTGTCCAGCCTGGGAGTCAGAGCGCAGAACACTTAGCGCTGTGGTTGGAGCGGACCTCTCGCTCTCGGCCGTGATTCCTTCCATGGTCGAGAGTCGGAGGTCGTGGCAAGCGATGGTCTCCTTCTGTGAGCTTGTCATGTCGCAGAAGGAGAGCGCGGGGCGGGTTCGTGAGCAGAACGACCCCGCCCGTCGCCGCCTACAGCGAAGGAGACGCCGGGTGACCGAATACGGCTGACCCGGCGTACCCGCCCTGTGGTTGGGGCGTAAGAATACCGCCACGGCATCCCCTACCTGTCGTAAAAGGCGACTAATAGGGGTTATCGGGGTTGTTAGGCGTACTACGGGGGAGGTACGCCCTTACAAGAGTTGCACAACTCCGAGATGTGCGGCAGAGTGCATGGCCTCGTGAATGTCGCGGACGCTCACACCATGTGAGCGTCCAAAATAAGGCCAAGTGGGGGATATCTGAAATCCCCCTATCGCAGAGGAGTCCACATCTGGACAGAGCGCTGGGCGGCAACGGGAAACAATTAAGGGAACGTTCGCCCTGTATTTACCGTACCGCCCAAAATGCGCAAGACGGCCATCGAGAGGTTTTAGTCGGTATGCCGGCGTAGGATATTGGTTAGGGACCCAACTCAACCAAGCGAACAATAGTTCCACGCGTTGGGTTGGAAGGCCGGTGACCCCGACATACCCTTTTTGGGCCTCCCCCGAGGTACCGAACAGGGAGCTTAAGGCGCTTTCCTCTCGTAAAAAAAAAAAAAAAAAAAAAAAAAAAGGCACACACCTCTGACTTGTCGAAGTTATGTATGTATTCACATTGAATTATCACGTACTTTAACGGTGAAGGAAAACATCGTGATGAAACCTGCACACTTAAAAAAAAGTTCTTAGGAATTTCTTAGGTGTGTAGTCCGCCAACCCGCACTAGGCCAGCGTGGTGGACTAAGGCCTGAACCCTCTCAGTTGAAGAGGAGGCCCGTGCCCAGCAGTGGGACGTATATGGGCTGATGATGATGATGATGGTTTAAGTCCAATTGTATCGAATCGTATACCTATACTGCATACATTTTCACAGTCAGTACTGCTAAAGAGAGTTCTAATGAAAATCGCTGCAGAATAATAATTGAAAGAGAATGGAACCTGAGACCTTTCGCTTTTTATTCGGTACAATATAGAGAGGTATTCAGGCAATTAATAAACTTGGATAGTTTTACACTGTGTTTTACAGTATAAACTAATCGGGTCGTTCATTGAATCTCACTTCGTGGTCTAGCAAATTATTTATTTATCCAATTGGTAAGGTTATACCAATTACACTAATCATTAACAACTTAATTGTCCACTCTATAAAATCTTAAACACAAAAACGAAAGAAAGAAAAAAGCAAAAACACAGCGCAAAAGAAAAAAAAACATTTCATAAAATTATAGTAGAAATTGAAATTGATTATGCCAACTTTATCGAGCCATGTGATTTTATGCATATTAAAAAAAGATTAGGTGTTTTTATATTACGACAGCTGTCTATTTAACATGAAACCTTTTTACAAATTGAGTTTTAATGTCTCGCGAGAATCTAGGTTTGTGAATGAAAATTTTTCAAAGCACAATAAACTTAATATTAATGTATCGTAACTTTTCCCTTCAGTGGTTTTACAATTTCTCGGAGCTTACTTCGATTGGTAGAAACTTTAATAGCATTAGTTCTAATTTAAAATACCATATTGCCCAATTGAAAGAAATCGATAATGAAATACATACAAATAAATAAAATTGGAGTGTCTGTTTGTAATATTGAAATAACTACTTTTTAATAAATGTATATGGATGTATACACGGTACATATAGTAACTTAGGCTAAAAAAAAATTCTTTTTAAAGAATTGACTGTTAGGCGGAACGAAGTTCGCCGGGTCAGGTAGTAAATAATAATAATAAATAAATACAATAAGATACAAGTCTTATGTTGAGGGTATAAAATACATACATACATACATACATAAACTCACGCCTATATTCCCTGATGGGGTAGGCAGAGGTGCATATCTACACCCACATTTCGCCAGGTATGTATAAGTCCCACGTAATAGGGGGCGAGCCTATTGCCGTTTTTCGGGCACATTTCCAGACTCCGTGCTGCTATTGGGAATTTCCTAATGGAAAAACCCAATAACACTTTGCCTGACTCGGGAATCGAACCCAGGACCTCTAGATCCCACGGCACATACTTGTACCGCGAGACCACGAGGCAGTATAAAATACTACGAGTTTTTGGTCTCACAAACGCATTAGGCACTATAGTAATAATAAGGATGTTTTTAAATAGAATATGGCATCTATTGCAAGCGCTTTTGGCAGTTTCATCCAACTAATTTGCTTGTTTAATGTATGTTATACAAACAATAGTTGAAAGTCCCTTAGACTTGTGAAGACACAAGTAACACTCTATGGCTCTAATTGATGCACTCAGTTCATTTTAGTCTACCACACTCGCTGGAAGTAGCTCTTTCATTTTAGCTCTTGCCCACTTTAAGTGCTGTAAAGGAAGCTATGAGTGAACATTTAACTTGATTTTCATTTTCTGTCATTTTCGAGCGTTATTTCTCATTGATATTATGAGGCTGCAACGGAATAGCAAGCATTGTAAAGGTTACACTACTAAAAGGTATAAATAGTATAATATAAAGGGTAAACCTGACATCATGGCATTTAATTAAATCACATACATAAGTAAGTTAAAAATAACATATGGATGATTGTTATAGAAACAAATTGAATTGAAGCAGTTTAAGTCAATAGAAAAATAATGTGTCATATAAACTATATATTTCGTCGCGGCAACGTCGCATCTTCATATGTATGATGTACATAATATTGGATCTGAGTGGCCTGCGATTTTGGTTTCAGAACAAAAACCTTAAGATTTTTTATTGCAATTTTTGGCGAAACTACCAAGTGCTTTTTGGTCAAATTTTGTACATTGTGAGGGAATACCGTAACACGAAAAAAAAACCACATGGCTTAAATTAATGTCGGGTTGACCTTTATCATCCTCTTAATAGATGCTTATATTTTATTAATCGTGTACGTTCAATTTCCAAACGGAGGTCTAGGGGAAAATAAGACATTTTAAAAAACATAGTCCGAATTGCTATATTTCAAAACGTTTCTACGGAGAATTTTTTAACGTAAAGACTGTGTATTTTTACGGAATCACTATACTGATGGACCAAAGTCTCTATTACTTTGTCATATTATAAAATAAGTAAACTTACCAGAAACGTCTTCATCCCCTCTGCAGTTGATCATGTCGAGGTAGCATCCGTTGTTGAATGCCCGGTATACATAATCTCTGAGTTTGGACGCGCCGCACACAGGCCGATAGTGGTTGGGGCAAAAGACAGGGCACGATTCACCGTACGACCTTCTAGGTTGAATAATATGATCCTTAATGCAGTATTTGAGGGGCGTTGAAACGTAGACTGTGGACAAATTAATAGGAATATTATTGATTTAAAAAAGAGGTACCTAAACAAATATTTGGGATTTATCCCCGCACTGAGGCAAATGTTTGTGTGATCCACAAATATTTGTTTCTGGTCTAGGTATTGAAATGTAAATTGTAAAAATAATTTCAATATAGTAACTATAAATTAATGAAGTGATCTCTCTCTCTCGATTCGATTCACGTGTCGAGCAAATTGTTAATCGTATTAGGCTTTTACTGTGACCCTTAATTCTTAATTGTATTTAAGAATATGTATATGTGTCCCGTAACGTGGAACTTAAAAATCCAAACGTGGGGGCAGAAAAGCACGGCTGTCTTTGCCTTCGGAGATACTAGCGTGAGTGTGTGTTTGTTATTACTTCGTCAGTGCTCACGAGTACTAACCATAGGAGTTAAAACTAAATTATAGCAAATGATCTCTACTTAAGACAAAAGATCACCAACTTACATTTATATTATTTTTTAAATACACATTGTAAATTTAATCTTAAAATGGCTGGTGTTTTACCTTTAGCGTATTATGAGCAAAATGTTGAACATAACATTAGATTACACGTCTGAGATTTACTTCGTAAGCTTATCAGATGCCAGGCGAATGTCTTTGTTTATAATATAAGATATAGTTCTATCTTTTCAGAATTCTTGCATCAAGATATGTACTACAAGGTGTGCCTCGTGGTTTCACATGCATTTAATATGCAAAGACAAAAGTAGTTTAGGTAATAGAGGTGAGAGGTGCATTTCTGCACCCTTATTTCCCCACTTTTGTTTTTAAATCCTACATAAAAAGGCAAGCCTATTGCCGTTTTCCGGGCATATTTCCAAACTCCATGCTGCTACTAAGAACAATATTCTGTTGAAAAAATCTTTTGAAACTTTTTTCGACACGGAAATCAAACCGACGACGTTTGATTGTACGGCACACACTTGTGCCGCGAGACGAGGCAGTCGATATAGTATTGAAAATATCTTAGAGTAAAACTGCAATAACACTTGTGGCGTACCTAATATTTAATTTATTTATTAAATATTTTTATTTATTAACATATTTAATACTAGCTTTTGCCCGCGACTCCGTCCGCGTAGACTACAGGGTTGGGTTCAGAAAGAAAATAAGTTGTAGTCTATTTTACTCCACAGTTCCATTTATCTCCATATCAAAAATCGTTTACATCGGTCAAATGATTTAGGCGTGAAAGCATAACAGACATATAGTTACATATTTATAGTTACTGTCGTCTACGCGTCTTTCATCATTCTAGCTTCAAAAATGACTAATTTCCACACAAACTTACACCCCTATTTTTATTTTACCCCCTTAAGGGTACATTTTTTGACAAACTTAGAATGACATATTTATTTATATTAAATCAACAGCCTAAAAAATAAGTTTCAAGCTTCTAGCTTTAAATATGACAATACTTCCATACAACCTTTCATCCCCCCTTTCAACCCCTTAAAACCCCTTTTCCGCGATAAAAAGTAGCCTATGTACTTTCTCAGGGTCTAAACTATCTGTGTATCAAATTTCATTTAAATCAATTCAGTAGTTTTAGCAGGAAAGCGAGACAGACAGACAGACATACAGACAGACAGAGTTACTTTCGCATTTATAATATTAAGTAAGAATAAGGATATCATATATATGATGTAATGATGTAATAAAAGCCATATAAAAAAGTTTCATCATTCTAGCTTCAAAAATGACGAATTTCCATACAAACTTTCATCCCCTATTTTTATTTTACCCCCTCAAAGGTATTTTTTTTACAAACTTTGAATGTCATATTTATTTATATCTAATCAACAGCCTAAAAAATAAGTTTCGAGTTTCTAGCTTTAAAAATGACAATACTTCCATACAACCTTTCATCCCCCCTTTCAACCCCTTAAAACCCCTTTTCCGCAATAAAAAGTACCCTATGTTCTTTCTCAGGCTCCAAACTATCTGTGTACCAAATTTCATTTAAATCGGTTCAGTAGTTTTAGCAGGAAAGCGAGACAGACAGACAGACAGACAGACAGACAGACGGACAGAGTTACAATCGCATTTATAATATTAGTATGGATATTAGTTTGGATTATGTATATTTATCCACAGTTATACTCACACGCATTACACAACACATATACATTACAATACATTACACTCACAGAACCCAATATATTAAATGTGGAGTACATTGGAGACACTGCATACCACAGCTCGGGCGTAAAGTAAACCTGTTTTGCGTGGCGACACTTCAACTCACGCGCCGGCCGCGTCGGCCGCGCCGACGGACGCGGCCAGTCGGTACGCCTCTCTCGTTCGCGAAGCCCGTGTCACCCGCTACCTCGCCGCTTTATCTTGTCCGCGCTTATCAGCTGTTCATTGTGTTAATTTTATCGTACTTTTATCTGTCTCCTCTGATCTTTTATCTTCTGATTCTGTATTTAATCTTCGTGACTAATTATTGTGTTGTATGAACTATATCTTCTTGTGTCGTGACTTTTGCTGCATATGTACGTGTGTGCAAATAAACGCTTTTAACTGCTTGTGCTTGTTATTGCGCTCACGCCTGCTTACATCCTCATCCACACGCAACATCAGGCGCTGTCGCCACGTGCCCACAACTAGCTACTTAGCTAAACACTTTCCTTTATATGTCGTAATCAGGACAATTTAAATCACGACGACACACACTTAGTTTGACAGTATAATTTTATATTTTATTTTTTGCATCATCATCAACCCATATACGTCCCACTGCTGGCGACGAGCCTCTTCACAACTCAGAGGGTTTAGGCCTTAGTCCGCCATGCTGGCCTATTGCCATCGGTTGGCGGACAACACACTTAAGCATATTAAATAAGAACTCTTAATAATGCAGGTTTCCTCACGATGTTTTCCTTCACCATTAAAGTAAGTGATAATTCATTAAGCCTAATCAAGCCATTTGCTTTCAACTTCCGCAAAATATTCAACAGCAGAACGACAAAATAACAGAGCTCTAATCTTCTAAACTCTAAAGCATTCGAGACTTTTCCACAATCAACATGATTGTATTGCATGCAGTAGTGTATTACAAACGCACGCAATAGGTATAATGTAGGAGTTGCATTGTTCTGCAACTGGGAAGTACGAGCGACTGAAATGCGATAATTTTGAACAATGAAATGTTAATTTATGTATCCCCACTAACTCGCTGTGAATAATTTGTTAGTTAAGTGTTTATTTCGTTCTATATCGTGATTATTGGTCCGTTTATTTACTTTGTTGGATAGGAATTACCTAAATACAGTCGACTCTCGTTAATACGAAACTCGAGGGACTCTTAAAATATTACGAATTATCGAGTGTTTGAAATATCGAATGGTTCGAAATTCTTCCAAACGAATCTCTCTCTCGAAATCTTTCTCTCTGCAGCTTTGAATTGTCGAGTGTTTGACGCCGATTAATTCGAATTAACGCGTCGTTCTGTTACGTAGCGATGATTTTTTCGTTCGAATTACCAAGTGCATAAAAATGTATTGATTTAGTTCGAAATATTAAGAGATTTTCTAGGGAACTCGTGGTAACTTTGAATTATAGAGAGGTTCGAATTATCGCAGGTTTGAATTAACGAGAGTCGACTGTATATCGAAAGAGTCTGGTCATGGAAGAAGAATACAACATAGGGCAACTCCTTTCGATCACTATAAGTCCTTGAAAATTATTTTATAAAGACGCCTGTATTCTCGAAGGGGTAGGCAGAGGTGCATTTCTGCACCCACATTTCGCCAGGTATGTATCAGTCTCACGTAATAGGAGGCGAGCCTATTGCCGTTTTTCGGGCACAATTCCAGACTCCGTGCTGCTACTGAGAATTTTCTTATGGAAAAATCCTATAATACTTTTCCTGAGATCCCACGGGACATTTTTATGCCGCGAGACCACGAGGCAGTAAAATTTCCTTATAGAAGACAAATAAAAATACTTTTACACATATACTTACCTGAGTTGTAGCATTTAGAGTATGCATTCATGGCACATTTGCTCGGAAACATTTTGTACGTGGTCGTTTTTGCTTCGAAACCGCAATACATTTCGGCGTCCTCTGTAGGACACGACGCTTTGCAAGCTTCTTTATCTGCCAAACCCAACTCTGCAACAGAATAAATCACACTAAATGCTGGAACCACATAGTAGGTACGTGATATAAAAACATTTTACATATGGTATTCTATACATTTTTACATACAGTTGCTTCATATTACTGGTTATAAAATATTGGTATACTACGTACATACACATACGCTTGTATAAAACGAAGTAAGCAGTGTGTATTTTCTTACCCGAATGCCAGTATGACTTTAATTCACACGTAATAAGGGGCGAGACTAGTGCCGTTATTCGTGCACATTTAAATACTCCGTGTTGCTATCGAACATTTTCAACGGGAAAAGCAAGAAAATACCAGACATTATTCATCATGTAATCAGATTTAATAAAATTTATTCGAGCCCAAAATGTTGTTTGTTCTTGATGATAACTTTTTGAAGAATTGCCTATTCATTTTAAATAGAAATGCTTATAATCCAGTTTAAATTCACCACCAAATATTTTGGTCTCAAATCTCAGAGGATGATTTAAATTCTAAACACGACCTTCTGTGTAAATAATGTGCGCTAATGATGTGATGAAATTTGAAGCAAAAGTTTAATGTTTGCTTTTTCGATGCGGGACGCGAGGATTTTGAATATTCATTTAACTATTTGGTTTACAAAAATATTTTTTGAGACTAATTATACTAATTAGTGAATTATATTCTTAGGTCACGCTTAATCTTCGTCTTCACAGTTGTATTTCAAAATTATCTCACCTACTAATTTTAAAAATAATCGTATTTTTTGCTTTCCAAGAATTTAGCTCACTAAGGTTCAGATATATAAAATAATCAAGGTCAAATTGTATTATACTACTACTCAAACACACTTATTAATTAGTAATAATGATAGAAGATTTCAGGAACTGACAATCAGTTTTGAATCAATATTTTTTGAGGTAACAGATAAAATTGTTATTAAATGAGGAATTACCAAGTAGTAGGTAGCTCTGTTTGTACTATATCATACAAATAATCGGGTTTAAATATTTAATGAGTAGAGTGGGCGAGGAATTAATAATTTACTCATATAGAGACCCCAAAAAAACATTGCGTTGAGGGGATGCGGTCGAGTCTCAAGTCGAGTCGAGTATAATATATTTCTGAAATTGATTAAATTACTCATGTTCTGCGGGCATTATTCAATAAATCTAGGTCAACTGGTAACTCGCTATGGGATATCTTATCGGTAGACGATGTGCAATCTAATATAGAGATCACACAAGACGCAGATTAAATATATTAATAATGCTTTGGACGACGCTGATCTAATTTAATCCGAGTTTATAGAATTTCCACGTTTTATTAAAACAAAAAATAATTTATTATAAAAAAAACATTCTTAAACTTCGCGAGAATATTCTGATTTTCCGTGCTGGGGCCAACGAGATACGTTAGGGTAACGTAAAAAACAAAATTTACATTTTATCTTTACAAATACGAAGAAATAAATTTAATAGGATAACGTCTTTTAAATCATTAACTTATTGTTGACACAGTTCTAGCATAAGTTTTCTATGTTAAAGCAGATTTTTGTTAACTTTAAATTTAGTTTTGCCTTTTTTCCATCTGTAAGCAGTGATGGCCTCGAGGTTTAGGCGCGCGGTCGAGAATCTCGGCGGTCGCAGGTTCAAACCCCAGGCGCACACCTCTGACTTTTCGAAGTCATGTGTGTATTCACAATGAATTATCACTTGCTTTAACGGTGAAGGAAAACATCGTGATAAAACCTGCACACCTAAAAGTTTTTAGGAATTTCTTAGGTGTGTAGTCCGCCAACCCGCACTAGGCCAGCGTGGTGTACTAAGGCCTAAACCCTCTCAGTTGTAGAGGAGGCCCGTGCCCAGCAGTGGGACGTATATGGGCTGATGATGATGATGATTTTTTCTTTCTGTACTTTGGTATCCGCTGTCATTGTACTTATATGTTACTTTTGTGAAAACTATATTGCATTATCATATTAGTTTAATGAATAAAAATGAAACAAAAAAACAGTGTCCTAGTGGGTTAGTTTCATTAACTGACAATACAATTCCATCCCACACTACTGTAACTTCTGTATACCAGGATCAAGCATAAGAAACCATAACTATGTATATTTTATTAACATTAATCCAGCTACTTCGAATACTGAACAAATGTTACATTATAATGTTCCCAGCTCCGTGGCGCAGTTGGCTAGACACCAGCTTGCGAAACGAGAGGCCGCGGCTTCGATCCCCGCACCGAGACAAATGTTTGTGTGATACACAAGTATTTGTTTCTGGTCTGGGTGTTTGTGAGACCGAAAAGTTTCTCGTAGTTTCTGATACCCACGACACAGGACTTGTATCCTAGTGTGGGGTCAGGACTATGTATGTGACTGTTGGGTGTATTTATTTATTATTATTATTATTATATTGCAAAATTATTTCTAACATTTAATGAAAGATCAACAACTCATCTCCATGAGTCGGAAGATCGCACAGGCATGCTATGTACGCATGTATCCGTAATTCTGGGACTATTCGTTTTGATTTACCTCCGCGGGACAATACATTCAGCCGGACGTGTTACCGGCAACCAGTCATTGTATATTCGCATACCCTCATATCCTGAGGCAAAATTGATGATGCATTGTCCCTTTAGTTATATGTGTATTGTATATTTATGTGACTGTGTAGTTATATTATGCAAATAACGAAAACTGTTAATTAATTAGGTACTTTAACAGTTTTGGGAAAATGTACACAAACACTCAAATTAATATCGATGAAAAAGGTAGCTTATTAATTTGTTATTATGTTACGACTTAACCGCGGAAAAATATTTAATGTGTTTTGTTAAATTGTGGCTGCACTGCTTTATCATCAGGCACTTTACCATTTATGGTTAAACCCCCTACCCCTCCCAAATGTAATAAAATACTTTTGTTAGGCCAGGCCAGAACATTTATTCGGTATCGAAAATTCCATAGTGACTCGACTAGAATTTACTCCAGTCGACGTGGCTTAAATTAAGCCGCGACTTGTTGACTTAAAACACAAACTATGAAAGTTAATTTTAAACTTACGTAGAAACAATGCTAACACTAACAAAACGCAACTCATTTTCTTAACTTTATCTACAACAAAAACCCAGGCAATCAAATGGTTTCAAACAATTAACTTTTGTATTTAAGATTTTAATTAAAGCTGTTATTAATTACTTTTCGGAGACTAAATTTAGTAGCGTTTGTACTGAGGTTTGAATGGTTTCAGAATAATAACTTAAGCCCGTTGAAGATTATTTCATTAAATTTTGCATGTTTTTGGGGTTGAAGGCGTTGAGTTAAGTGGTTTGAGATAAAAGAGCCAACTGCTTTTTTTCTATTTATTTTATCTGAATTATAAAGATTGCCGTGCAATAAATAGGACTAAGCCGCTTGAATTGAACAGTTACAAATTATAAAAATAAACTATTCTACCGATTCAAAGGGCGTCATATCAATAAAATTTCAAGGCTGATCTTTTGCCATATTTTTACACCATTCTTGATAAAAATATTGAAAAGGTGAGCAACTTATCAATCAATCAGTGGCACTTAATAGCACGACACTTCAATTATCATTAAATATAAAACGGAGTTGGCTTTTGCTTCGAAATTCATTTATTCTTCGAGAATAAAGTTAATTGAAAGAAACAATATTATTTTATTATTTTATTTTATCACTTAACATCAAGTCCATCTTCGTCCAATATAAATTATATTTTATTTATACCAAATACCTAACTATTCAAAGACATAAGGGAGACTTTGGGAAAGGACTTAGTCTTCTTATTTCTAAAAACACTTTGGCCCCATTCCTTGTATTGTAAATGCAAAAGTAACACTGTTATGTTTTCAACTATAAAAATAAATTTAGATGGTTTTTGGTACAGAGATACATAAATGTGATTGCTTAAAATTCTTCTTAGTTTTATGAAATTGTGCATGGGCAGAGCTGGGCTCCGCTGCTAGTTTTTAATATAAATGAATAACCGACTGATTTCTGACGATATAAGATAGTGGTCAAAAACATAAAAAGATAATTAAGGACATAGAAGATCGACGTACTATGATGTATGGACTTTGGAGCTGACCGGTGTGGTGAAGATAAAATAATATACGTACGAATCAAAACTGCACTACAATGTTGGTATCTAAAAAAGAAGAGTCCATATACTAGCCTTAATGTGCCCAGCATTATGACCGTAATTAATAACTACCTTCAACAGAAATTCACATCAATCAACATCAACTCATAAAAGGAATACAAAGCGATTTATATCTTAGCTACTGAACGACGGATGTTTGGGGACATTTTGAGATCATTAATTCAACAAAAGACGTACGGCGTTACGACCTCTTCTTCGCATAATGGAGCTTCGGTAAAAAGGACTGTAATGGAGCCACTTTCAACCAATCTGATGTTAAACAAGCCATTGTATTTCTTGGAGTTCCAATTTGCCAATGTAATGGGGGATTAATGCATTCGAGACACCGTTGTTCGTGTTTCTTTATCTTGATAAAGTTGAAGTGTCAAACAACCCTATTTTAGGTAAAGAAACGGAGATTACGGCAATAATCTGCGATTATGGCTTGTATACGGGACTTGAATAAAATAAATGAATACACCCAACAGTCACATACATACATAGTTCTGACTTCTGACCTCACTAAGATCGTAGTACTCGTGAGTACTAACGAAGTAATTACGGGCACATAAACTCACGCCGGTATCCCCAAAGGTATAGGCAGCCCTGCTTTTCTGCCCCCACGTTTGCATTTTAAAGTCCCACGTTACGGGACACATATATACTTGAATACATACCAACTTACTTTTGAATAAATAAATATATACACCCAACAGTCACATATGTGCATATGTAGTTCTGGCCCTACACTAAGATACAAGTCTTGTGTCGTGGGTATCAGGGACAAGGCGAGACTTTTCGGTCTAACGAAATCCCAAAACAGAAATATTTACCTACTTCTTTTTAGTCTAACTTTATGTCAACTCATGAGCGCTTTTCTAGTTAAGGCTTCCACACACAATAAAGACAAGAATAACTTCAAAAATATAAAGAGAAAATATGTGTTCACTTCTAAAATGTTATAAAAAATAAGTTACTTTTCAAACAAAGAAATTGTTGGGCTAAAAGAATTGTTAAGTCAAGTTAATAATAAAAATATTTGCAACGAGCATTTTTTCTGTTTTGCAGTAACATTTTTACGAGCGAGGGTCTGATGTTTTATCAAAAAATAATTTTATGCATAGGTAAGTGAATGCAGTGGCAACTAATACTTACAGTGTTGATTTCACATTAATTAAAATGAGTGTTTTTTATGCTTCCATACGTAACTTATTACATAATCCTAATGAATATTAGGTTATAAAAACGGTATTATCAAATTTTTAACTCGGTTAAATGAAAGCTAAATTTAATTTAATTATTTTGGTTGATAAAATCCATATTAAATCGAGTAAAGCCGCTAAAGTTAGTTACAAAATAAAATTAAATATAAAAATCGCATTATAATTTTGTGCTCGTAATTTTAAATTTTAACGTGTGAAAGTACAATAAAGATCGGGGAATTAACTCCCCGTTTAGTATGCAAATGGGAGGCGTGGCGTGAGCATTTCCAATGACAAATGAGTTAAGATAATTCTGTTAACAATTCAAACATGAACTAACCAGTTTTCTGCCTCGCGTGAAACTTACAGCGCTTTGTGTAGGTTTTTCAAGCGCTTTTGTTTATTAATGTATGAAAATTCTTTCTTTACCTTTTTGTTATGTTTATTCTTAAATACGTTTATATATGCACTAAATAAAAAATAGGCTATCTACCGAATTCTTAAATATCAATGTATATATTAAACAATAACTAGTGTTGGCAGCCGAGTCAAAGCTCGGCGGTCGCGGGTTCGAACCTCAGGCACACACCTCTGACTTACAAAGTTATGTGTCAATTCACAATGAAACATCACACACTTTAACGGTGAAGGAAAAAATTTCATAATAAAATTCATAATAGGAATTCTTAAGAATTTCTTAGGTGTAGACTGCCAACCCGCACTAGACCAGCGTGGTAGACTAAAGCCTACTCTATCTCGGAGGCCCGCGCCCAGAAGAGAGACGTATATGGGCTAACGATGAATACATTGCTGACATAAAGTACAACAGAAATGATTGTAATATAGACCTGTATAAATTATTATAAATTTAATATATTTTAGCCAAACAAACACACTACACTCTTTAAATACACTAGAGCATCGTATATTATCTGACTAAAAAAATCGCGGTTTAAGCTACTTTTTTCATACTAAATGTTTTATATTTTTGATTTTTGTTACTTAAAAAATATATATATAAGTTATTAATTTGTAAATTATTTAGTTAATTGTTAAATTGTTTATTATTATACCTATAATTGTATATTATTGATTGTTTGTCTCTTCACTTAGCTATCTTTCTTATACTATTTCGGAGAACGCTATGCACACCTTAAGTGTCATGTATATCAGACGTAGTAACCTAAGCAAATATCACTATTTATAAATGTATTAATATATGTGATGTGGTTGCGCTAAATAAATAAGCTAATATTTTGTATATTCTTAAAGAATCCACATAATATTCCGTCACAAACATATTGTTTTCTGAAAATATTAATTATTGCTGGCAAATAAAGAAAAATAAAATAATGTTTTTCCTTCGAATTTAATAAGAAGTCCTGTGCTGCAGACATGGATAAAAGCAATGGATGCGTAGTGGAAAAACGAGTAGGATCGCGGGCAGTAAAAAATTGGTACCAAACTTTAATCTATATCTCAGTAGCATGTGCTGTGCAATACCGAATGTTTACCATGCCAGAATCTACAAAAGTTATCCTTTCTAATACAATTATTATCACAACATTTATGTAAACCATTTATTTCTGTCGGCATTCCCTAGCAATTTTGAATTTGAATTTTGTGACGTTACTACGACGAAGTATTGAACCAAGTTTAAATAGTTTTGTTTTATTGGCTTAAGTTTTTATGACAAAAAAATATTTATATTCATTATTTAGTAATGTCCGTGGATCGATTTAACGTCGTGATATCCGAACGGGTATATATTTTAAGTATAATTGCATTCCAACGCCATCTAGTTGTATCTGCCTGAACTACATCAGATTAGACGCGATGTGTGATCTATTTAATAACTTCAAGTAAGCCGAGTGAGTATGCCTTGGAACGTTCATTTAGTAATAAAATTTTTATAGTCCATGAAACAAAACCTACCACTTACACTTGATACTCTAGGCAAGGAATAAATCCATAAACAGCAATCCAGACCGCAACAATGTTGTGGCGACAGCCATAGAATTTCAATGTACATTGTAGTTTTATAACTGGATTTAATAACACTCGAGGGTTGCAGTCGACAGTCATACGGCATTGTATATCATATAAATAAGCTTGCAGAATCCATAGCGCAGTACGTGATAGCAGAAAAATAGCAGCACCTAGATGTGCCAGTTTATGCTTTTTGAGGGGCAATTTACGCAAGCATAGCTTATAGAAAGAGTATAAATCACTATACTATATTATCGTCTGCTTCGTCGTTTTGTGGCAGAAGTGTGTGCTGTGCGTTCTTGGATTTGATT
Organism: Hemaris fuciformis; assembly: GCA_907164795.1. Taxonomy (NCBI): domain Eukaryota; kingdom Metazoa; phylum Arthropoda; class Insecta; order Lepidoptera; family Sphingidae; genus Hemaris; species Hemaris fuciformis. The sequence goes on from OU015448.1 coordinate 10,213,013, forward strand.
CCCGGTTCGACAAAGTTTTAAAGGATTTTTCCAACAGGAAATAATTCTTAGTAGCAGCACGCAGACTAGAAATATGAAGGAAACATGGCAATAGGCTTGCCTCCTATTACGTGGGAGCTAAAATGTCATGTAGATACAGTTGTGAGTGTTTATGTAATAGGACTTGATAATAATATGAGCTCACAACTAGATATGTGACTGTTGGGTGTATTTCATTATCAGCTTCTATACTCGTATATCGTGATGGCCACGAGGTCTAGAATCTCGACGGTCGGACCTCTGACTTTTCGAAGTTTAGTGTGTATTCACAAAATAATTATCACGTACTTTAACGGTGAAGGAAAACATCGAATCGGACGTACACCTATATGGGCTGATGATGATGATAATTCTATACATCTAGTTGCCTGAATAAGCAAAAATTTCTAACAATATAGTCCATCTAGACACATATGATCGTTGGCGCAGCGCTATCAATTTGCGTGGACGTGTTTACGAGCAAGCTGTCTCCACTTCACTCTATTTATTCGCCCGGATAGATGCATGTGTTTGCATTATCTCTTTGAGTGTGCTAATTTCGTTGAATGATCCCTAATGCTGAAATATGGTTGTTATATTATGTGAATGGAAAAGGAAAAGGGCGTCCGAACACTAAAGTTAAAAGAATGACGTATAACATTACTCTGTATCAGCATAAACGAATATTAGTTTTGATTCACAAATATTATTCCCTTGCGAATGCCACCAATGTTTTGTTCCAACATTTACGATATGTCGAAGTCCGTCCGAAGTTTTAAACTCAGTGTTTAAATCTTTTGAACTAGTTGGTATGAGAGAATCTACTGTTATATGCATCAGCACTTACGGTGATGTAGCGGGAAAATACGAAGAGAAAAGACGGAAAACATATTGCCAAAGTCTTTGATTTATCCATAATTATATTATAAATGCAAAATAGGTCTGTGTGCAGTATTTCGGTGGAATTAGTTTAAAGTTGCGGCCTGGTGGAGTCGGGTCCCACAGCTAGTGGTTAATAAATGTAACTGACAATAAAACATTTTCCAATCCTTAATTTTTTGTCTTCAATATTGGAAATTGCAGAACAATTTATATACGCATTCAAGAGACATCTATTTTTGACCGAAGACTAAGCTTAAAAACATGACACATGCGAAAGCAGAGATATGGAAAGCTCATAAGCTAAGTTCTTTTGGTCTTTCAATTATTCAAACCTAAAACAAATCTATGGACCACCAATATGTCTTCACCCAAACATCGACGCCGCGTTCTTTCGTTTTACAACCCAGCATCTTTCCAACCACTCGTAGATCCATCAACATAATCCGACATAAGATATTCTTAGATTCAACATTCATCATCATTATCTTGCCCTGTTCCCAATTTTTATTTGTCGGCGCAGTATGTTTTATCCTTCCAAACATCCCTATCAACCGTAATGTCTTCCAGTCATCCCTTTTTCTTTCATATTTTCTCTCACGCACTCCATCCATCTTTTCTTTGACCTTCCTCTGCTTGTCCATCCTTCGACTTTCATACTCATTACTTTTTTACCAACATATGTTTCATTCCTTCTCATAATATGACCATGAGCCCATTGGACAGCCCCGTGGCGCAGTTGGCTAGACACCAGCTTGCGAAACGAGAGGCCGCGGGTTCGATCCCCGCACCGAGACAAATGTTTGTGTTATCCACAAATATTTGTTTCGGGTCTGGGTGTATGTGAGACCAAAAAGTCTCTCGTAGTTTCTGATACCCACGACACAAGACTTGTATCTTAGTGTGGGATCAGAACTATGTATGTGACTGTTGGGTGTATTTATTATTATTATTATACCATGACAGACGGTTTCCTCTCATCTTATCTTAAACTTCCCCTAACGTATTTTAATATTGATTCAACATTTAATTCGTTATTTAATTTAACTTTGTACGTCATTACAATTCAAAAATACAGCCTTGCGTATTACTTACTGGCATGACGTCATTCGAAGGCCAAGGACAATATTCACTTCCAAGAGAACGCTTTTGAGTAATTTAAATCCGGGCTTTGTGAACCCAATTATGATCTGATACCTTGATACCGTTCCATTAACAGCGACAATGTTACACAAAGCCAAGCAATTTGCTCGTAGCCACAGTGCAGACTAAATAATAATTACGCTGCGTCAAAATACATTGATTTAAATTAAATTCCAGACGTTTATGTATTGCAGGTTTTGCGTATAGAAAATTTACTTGTTTAATTTAAGTTTGTTGACTTAAGTTTTTGTCATTAGGGTTCTATTATTGAGCAGAAACCTTGTATGCGGTTAAAATAATTAATAATATTTTATTTTCTTTCTACGAATTGTTAAAAAAACGGCAATGAAAGTAATTATTCTTCGAAAACGCAACTTAATTGAGACAAAATGTTTCACTGAATCATAAATTTTTGTTTCGGGTCTGAGTGTTTGTGGGAATCGAACTCGGGGCCTCTGGATTGCACGGCACAAACTTGTACCGCGACACCACGAGGCAGCCAAGTATATCTTAACTACTCAAATAAGGACTCGGTATCTACACAATTTCGTCATATACATCAAAGAAATGAATAAGAGCGCCGTGGTAACCTCATAACTAGGGAATTATTATTCACCACGATCTAATGCATCTCCTACAAGCGAATGTGAGTGCAAATGGCGCCTGGAAGCCATAAAAGCCTCTTTGATTTTATTACTGAGTGCTTGTGGGACGTTACTCGCTTTTATACGCATTATTACAATTATGAATGACGTCTTTCTAGATGATTTATAAGAATATTTCAAACTTAATAGACTGGTAGACATGTAGGTATGTTATCTTCACTGTGTTGGACTGAAATGGAAATTTATTACACATATATTTTACATACGCCCATGCGTATGCAAAGACGCATTATTACGTTCTCGCTTCGCCAAATGTGCTTAAGTCATCATCATTATAATATACATACATAAACTCACGCCTGTATTCCCCCAAGGGGTAGGCATAGGTGCATTTCTGCACCCACATTTCGCCAGGTATGTATTAGTCCCACGTAATAGGGGGCGAGCCTATTTCCGTTTTTCTGGCACAATTCCAGACTCCGAGCTGCTACAGAGAATTTCCTAATGGAAAAACCCAATAACACTTAGCCCGACTCGGGAATCGAACCCAGGACCTCTAGATCGCTCGGCACATACTTGTACCGCGAGACCATATACATACATACATACATATGTACTTTCCGCTGCTAGGCACGGGCCTCCTCTACTAAGTGGGTTTAGGCCTTAGTTCACCACGCTCGCCTAGTGCGAGTTGGCGGACTACAGGTTACCTCACGATGTTTTCCTTCACCGTTAACGGACGTGATAATTCATTGTGAATACATACATAACTTCGAAAAGTCAGAGGTCTGTTTTTGGGCTTGAATTTGTGACCGCCAAGATTCTCGACCGCGCGCCTGAACCTCGAAGCCATCACTAGTTTTTAAGTCTTAAAATGTAAATTCATGTAATTTTTGGTGTTGTCACTCTATGTTGAAAGTAAATATAACCTACTGTTACTGTACTGTTTTGACAGCCCCGTGGCGCAGTTGGCTAGACACCAGCTTGCGAAACGAGAGGCCGCGGGTTCGATCCCCGCACCGAGACAAATGTTTGTGTGATCCACAAATATTTGTTTCGGGTCTGGGTGTATGTTAGACCGAAAAGTCTCCCGTAGTTTCTGATACCCACGACACAAGACTTGTATCTTAGTGTGGGATCAGAACTATGTATGTGACTGTTGGGTGTATTTATTTATTATTAGATATTATTTACTGTATAATGAATAATTTCATGTTTTTAAATCATGTTCTGTCCTGGCTTGCGAAACTATTAAAAACACGCTTTAATTTAACCACTAGCAATGCGGTCCCTTAAAAGGCTGACAAGCGCAATATTCTGATTAATTCCCTTTGGGACCAGAGGCTTGCAAATGCCCGCCCTTCACGCCACCTGGTGTTAATCTCATGCAATATTCATTTAATAGTCATTTCTAGGGGTCTTCAGCCTTCGTAATGGTAGAACTATGGTAACTATATAGGAGAACCAACGTATATGGCACCGCATCGAAGTTTTTATTTTTATTTATTTAATATGCTTTATTGGACACCACTAGAACAGAAATTAGATAAAATAAAACTGAAGTAAATTCTAAGAAGTATTTGTTTTCTTTTTACTAAATTCAAGGACTAAGTATGATATTAATATGAGATTTTCTTTAATATTTATGTGAACCACTTGAGCTTTAGCCCACTTTTAAGCTTAGTGTGGATTAGTGGACTGCACCTGAAAATTCCTTGTGAAGAAGTTATTTGGTGTAAAGATTTCCTTACGATGTTTTTGTTCATCGTTAAAGTTAACGCACATAACTTTTAATCGAGGTGTATTGAACCATTGAACACCGAGATTTTGTAACCTGTTTTTAACATCTGGGTGTATTTAATTCTTCTTCAAATAATTAGAACATAAGCCAGGTATTCCTAATTTTCTTATGAACGCTATTGGACACTGAGCTGGACGAGTAAAAATTTTATTCTCAGATAATGTAACTTAAGTTCTAAGAAACTTATATTAGGTTTGTAATATACACACCATTAGCTATTGGCTTGAGAAGGGTCTACCTTCTGTCACCTCAACGGTATTTATCGGTTCTGTGTGGAATATTTGCGAATTCGAAGGATAGGAATTTATAGATCGATATCGCCGACCTTACTCCTATAAACTAACCAACTACATACATACATTAACGCTTGTATATTAAAGAGTATGTAAGGTATTTTTACATACATCATAAACTCACGCCTGTTTTTCCCCGAAGCGGTAGGCAGAGGTGCATTTCTGCACCCATATTTCGCCAGGTATGTATCAGTCCCACGTAATAGGGGGCGAGCCTATTGCCATTTTTCGGGCACATTTCCAGACTCCGTGCTGTTACCGAGAATTTCCTAATGGAAAAACCCAATAACACTTTGCTCGACCCGGGAATCGAACCCAGGACATACTTGTACCGCGAGACCACAAGCCAGTAAGGTATTTTTATATGGGACTTATAAGATTGCCCCGTGGTTTCAAGTATGTGCCGTGCGATATAGTTTCCAGGTGCGATTCCTGAGTTGGGCAAAGTGTTTAGGTTTTGATTTTAGGAAATTCTCAGCAACAGTACGAAGTCTGGAATTGTGCCCGAATAACGCCTATAGGCTCGTCCCCTATTACGTGGGATACATACCTGTCGAAATGTGGGTGGATATGCACCCCTTCGGGGAATACAGTCGTGAGGTTATGTGTCTATTCATTTTTATATCCACTTTTAGCAGGTATGTTATATATCTGTTGTCATAATAGGTAGTCAATTAAGAGGCACATTTTCAGACTCCGAGCTGCCAATGATAGATCCATTAAGGAGAAATCCAACAACACTTACCATAACTCGGAAATTGTACGAGAGTCCGTTTTATCTCACGCACCAATTTATGCTGTAAAAGAACGAGAGTGTCTAAATATAAACAATATAATACTAACTAGCTTTTAAACACAGATTCTCTAGCGAAAATAGATTATACTAACCATCGTTATGAAAAATATATTCTATAGAAACCTTCTTTTATCTTGATGAGAGGTCACCTATAACATTCTCCAGAGTACCATTTACCTTGATACCAAAACTCATCAAATACAGATCAACGTTAAGCATCGTATAGTGTTAGGACTCCTAACTGAGTGACAAAAGCCATATTCTGTATAAAGTGATAATACTCGGATAGGCAACTGCAAGTGAAAATAGTATAAATATACTACAAAACGGTTTGAGTTATTTATTTATAACTCTTTATTGCTTAAATGAGTCACTAATTCCAGTCTCATCCACGATCTACCAGCCACGTGGACCAGATCGTCCATCCATATTGCTGCTGGTCGACCTACACTGCGCTTAGTACGCGCATGTCTAGTTAAATAAAAATATAACAAGATTTAAAGGAGAAGAAAGTAGGTAAATGGCGTTCTTATTTCACAAGGCAATATCTTAAACAAACATAGGATAGGAAGTACGAAGATCAGCATTAAAAATATTATAAACACGACATAGCTATTTGATAGCTGTGTAAAGCTTGTAATTGCAGTAGTTATTTAAGTATGGCTTCCGTACACAATTGGACATTTAGCAAATAGCAAAGGTTGACACAACAGTGCTACACCACAAATTAGAGCGATGATTAAATGCTCACAGAGCGTGGAATAAAACTATTAGATTTCATGTATTTTCACTGCAAAATGTGATAAATTAATGAAAGAAAAGAGAAAAATGGCCACTCTTGGGCCCGATGATAAAAGCAAATACAGGTAGAATGTGAGTAAGGCGAAAAGCGTGAAAAGTAGATAGTTTGATAGAATTCGTAATGGATTTCAAATTAAAAATAGAAATATCATAAAGCCTAAAATTTATTTCTTGTTGTATATTAAGCAAATGATGAAATAACGAAAAACGTTCATTTCATATTTCACTTTATTACATCGCGCGATTTGTTGTTCGCTAGCGTAAGCTTATTTTTTATTAGCATCACGTTGCGGTATTAAAAATGAAGATTTTGATGGCCTTTTTTGTCTTTTCAAAGATAAGCAAGCAAAATAAAACAATAAGTACAGTTTCCGGAATATCTTTTACAATCTAAAAACACCTTATATTTGCCAGGTTATTCCCATTGAAATGATTATTGTTACGTGAGAGAAATATAGGGTGCTATTAGAATTACCCACTGGAAAAACCTAAAAATCTCACCGACCCTAGAAACGAACTCGGGACCTCTTTATCGCACGCCAAACGTTTATACCACAGAGGCGTGTTTATGACACGCATTCATTACCTCAACATTTAGAATATTAATTAGCATTCAATTTAAGAAGTGACATAACAAAAATAGCAGGCAAAATTGCTAGCCTTAAATAAATGAAATGCGTTTAGATGTTGTATTATCTAAACATTTGTGTCTTGGGTAATAACGCGGCACCTAATGAGGTGAGGTGGGTTGCCACCCTTATCACACGAGAGCTTAACAAATTGCCTCGGTAAAGCGAAAATATTTCGCGAGACTTGTGGGCTGTCTTGAACAATACGCGATATTAGAACCGTTTGTTTTGTTAACAAATTGTTTTGGCTACGATGCTGTTTTAATAGTTAATAGCTAATATTTTTTGATAAAAAAATATTTATTTATTTTATGCTTTCTAAACAGTTACGTATAGAGGCGGACTTAATGCCTAAGGCATTCTTTTATAGTCAACCTTTGGGTTGTGCGGAGATAAAAAAAATAAGTGCATAAATGACGATAAAATACTGCCTTTTAACGTACGGTATCTTGTGGGATGCACCACATGCATGTTTTAGCCTTCCAGACGGGCTCCTAGACTATCAGCTTAGTAGGAATAATTTTATTAATTTATTTTAGGCCCCTATACAGACTAAAACCTATCCGTGGCCGTAGCAGGCATTGAAGTGATTATTCTTAAAAATGAACTTTGACTGTAAAACGAGGGGCTCGAAACCAGCACCCAGTCAAATTTTTGTTTAACCCATATCTGTTTGTTTTGGACTAAAATAAAAAAAAACCCTAGATATCTTTTTAGAAAAAAAAGCAGATATTATATGAAAATTCTTATTATCGGAATTTCACGCAATTTGCATATCATTTGTTGTTGATTTAAATATATTTACGGACTATGCCGCGGTATCCCATTCGAAACAGAGTAAATCCAGATTGATGCATGGAATTTTTGAAGTTTCATCACTACGGCAAAATGGTTCGAACCTGTGACATGCACATATAGTGGTGAGACATGTCTTTATAGTATGACAGTCAATAACTTCTTATATTAAGCGTTATTGTATTTTTCCAATAGAAAATTCTCTCTGGCGAAATGTGGATTCAGAAATGCACCTCTGCCTACCCCTTCGAGAAATACAGGCATGAGAGAATACATACATTCACAAAGATACACCGTACACAGGGCGTAAAACCCGCCATTGTGGCACATGCAAGTGTGCCGCGTTCCGGGATCAGCCAGTGTATATCCGGTTTTCGGGGGGCTTCAATCATGGTGAAAGGATGACCGTGCCGGCATTTTTTGGCTGGTTTGTCGCGGTCAGTCCTTTGATCACCATGGCATTAGTCGCCTAAACTTCTTCACAAGAAAGGTGAAGAGGTATTCGGCCGGCATGATTGTGTCGACGAACGGGAGATCATCATCTCTCGCTGGTCGGCACTTTTTATGGACCCCATTACAATTACCATCAGGTGCAATGGGGTCACTTTGCCGTGCCAGTATAAAAAAAAAGAAGAAAAAAAAAAAGATATAATATATGTTTGTAAATTCTTATATTTATGGAGAAATTGAGAGCAAAAAAATATCACTCTCGAAGCATGCAGGATTACTTATTACAATACAAGACGATTTTAGTCTGTAAAGGATTTTTCGTTGGGATGAGCTGTAAAATATTCATAAGGAATGATCAAGGGACGTAGATAGAAAGCAACTGTCTGTAAAATAAATTAAGGTTCTGAAAAAAGGCACAGGAAGGGTCTATATGAAATAAAGATCATGTTTTGTATATGGAGGTAGATTATACAGCTCAATGTATTTGTGTAAATAAAAAACAATGTTTTCTTATTATGGTACTAAACTTAAAATAATACAATGAAATATTATGTCTAGATGGTTGGGTGCAGTCACAACATTTTAGGTCAGTTTTTAAATATTTTCCGTTATTACATTCCATCTGTTTATTGGGTAATCGATACACCCGTACTTTTTCTACGTAATATCATTTTATATACATAAATCGGCATACAATATTTTTAGTTATATACATCTACATGTGCATCCCTGAGAGGGTAGGCAAAGATTTGCATGGATTTAGATGTTTTTGTTACACTTTTGAAAACAAAAGTTATAAATAAATAATAAAATAATAAATACACCCAACAGTCATATACATAGTTCTGACCCCACATTAAGATACAAGTCTTGTGTCGTGGGTGTCAGAAACTACGAGAGACTTTTCGGTCTCACAAACACCCAGACCCGAAACAAATATTTGTGGATCACACAAACATTTGCTATAATTGTTGTGTTGCAATATTTTAGTGTATATATTAATTTACTAAATCAAGTAGTATTGCTTAGGCGTGCAAACGGGTGGTTAGTCGTCATCAGCCCATAAACGTCCCACTGCTGGCACGGGCCTCCTCTACAACTGAGATGGTTTTGGCCTTAGTCCACCCCGCTGGCCTAGTGCGGGTTGGTTGACTACACACCTATGAAATTCCTTATAACTTTTTAAGGTGTGCAGGATTTCTCACGATGTTTTCCTTCACCATTGAAATGAAATGAAATGATATTATATTTATTGAATCTATAAAATGTCAAATACATAACTTAGATTCAGTCATTTCAATTTAGTTTACCACCAAACACACCCAACCATCACATCATAGCTATGTATGTATGTCGGATCCCACACTAAGATCTTGTATCTTGTGTCGTAGGTACCTATCATAAACTATGAGAGATTTTTCGGTCTCACAAACAGACCCAGACCAGAAACAAATATTTGTAGAACATACAAACTTTAGAATAAACATAATACATATAAAGTTCATCAACCTACCTAAGGCCGATGTTATATCCTATAGTTTAAACCCTTTCAAGGCAAGCAGTGATGGCCTCGAGGTTTAAACGCGCGGTCGAGAATTTCGGCGGTCGCAGGTTCAAACCCCAGACACACACCTCTGACTTTTCGAAGTTATGTGTGTATTCACAATGAATTATCACTTGCTTTAACGGTGAAGGAAAACATCGTGATAAAATCTGCACACCTAAAAAGTTCTTAGGAATTTCTTAGGTGTGTAGTCCGCCAACCCGCACAAGGCCAGCGTGGTGGACTAAGGCCTAAACCCTCTCAGTTGTAGAGGAGGCCCGTGTCCAGCAGTGGTTCGTATTTGGGCTAATGATGATGAAACCCGTGCGCAGCTGCAGGACGTTGGGCTGATAAAGATAATAATGTAGTATATTCTAGTAGGAATATTCCAATACGAAGGGTTATTAATTAAAACCAATATGCGCCATTTAACAGAGGGATAACGACTTAAAGTTGTTAAGGAACTTATATTAAAACATTTCGACCCAGTTGTGATTTGGCTGAAACCGTCAGTTAGGAATAACTTTAAACTTTTAAACCCGGCCATGTGTCGATTTAATGCGTTGAAGTTATATTAACACTGGCAACATTTGTTTTCGAATATGAGCGAAAGAAATAAACATCAAATTTAAAGAAACTCTAAAGTGGAACATTCACTGCAGCGTGTTATGTGCAACCGCACATTAGGTGCAGATGTTGTTTAAAAGTATGAGAGTTTAATCCATCTTTCATCTTCTTAACGAGGACTTTATGATTGCACGGAGACTGACTTCACACGAACAAATAATACGAGGTATGTTAATAGTCTAATATAACTTTCTATGCGCTCGAATAATTTCACGATTAAATAAAATAAATAAATACACCCAACAGTCACATACATAGTTCTGACCCCACACTAGGATACAAGTGCTGTGTCGTGGGTATCAGAAACTACGAGAGACTTTTCGGTCTCACAAACACCCAGACCCGAAACAAATATTTGTGGATCACAAAAAAATCGAACCCGCGGCCTCTCGTTTCGCAAGCTGGTGTCTAGCCAACTGCGCCACGGGGCTGTCAAAATGGGGCTTGTACCAATTATGGCAAATAAAAAATAAATCCGTTCGCTACCTGGCACGAGAGATTTTTTATTAGTTGGGACAGATTCTCACTATTAGCACGGAATCTGAAATTGCGTTTTGTCAACGGATATAATAATTATCCCGCCCTCCTTAGTTGGACGTATATAGTAACTGAAGTACCTACCCTCTTGAAAATACAGGCGTGAGAAAGTAAGGCATACATACATACATACATAACCTCAAGCCTGTATTCCTCGTACCCACATTTTGCCAACTGTGTATCTTGCTAGGTATATATACATACATACAAATGTATATGTATAACTGAGATGGTTTAGGCCTATTGCCATTTTTCGGGCATAATTCCAAACTCCGTGTTGCTACTGAGAATTTCCTAGTGGGAAAACCCGATAACACTTTGCTCGACCCGGGAATCGGACCCGGGACTTCTATATCGTACGGCACAAACTTGTGCCGCGAGACTGCGAGGCAGTCAAGAAAGTAAAAATGTATCTATTAACAAATGTTATTACTCTCATAAAGGTGTCCTTTAATTTATTAAACATATTAATTAAGCGAAGTTTCTGCGTTAGATAAATATGTAAACAGTTTTGCCTAGTTTCACGATTCGCATCAAATCAGTTTAGCCTCTAGAGTGATAAAACTTTTAATTGTCTTATTCAGACCAAGAAACTGCAATTTACATTTTAAATGGACTCAACAACTCATCTAGTTTTATGGACAGCATTAAGACCATAATAAAAAGTGTATTATTAAAATGTACTAACGTAAAGACTATGTGTTGTTTCGGATATCCGACGGGAAATAAATTGGCCTCTTAGGAACTGTATGAAGTGGTTCATTAACTGCTTAGTACTACAAGACCTAACATTGCCACAGAATTCATTCCTTTTACATAAAAATTTTAACCTGCAATGAACGTTACCAGGGGGCTTTCATACCAAGCTCATGCATGCTCAGGAATGTTATCATTATTTCGGTTTTTCTAGAACGAACAGCCAGCTCAAACTATATTTTTCTTGAAAACCAATAATCGAAATCCACACCAATCAAAAACAATCGTCACTTAACGTATAATATAGACTACGTTTTAATCAGTGGCGGGACTTCCATAGAAGCCCAAAAACGTTAAACGTTAATTGTGTAATGTCTAGTTTATATTTTCTCACAATGGGGTCTATATTCAACAAATTACTTTTGTTAAATTAAATTTCAAGCTTAAAAATGATTATTCGGGATTTTAAAAGGCAAACTGGGCTTTTGGGCTTCTATGGAAGTACCGCCACTGGTTTTAATAATATTCAATTCGATTATATTATGCAGGTAGCTAAATGTAATTTTGTAATTTTAGCGTCACAAGCGGTTTTACAAACTTTTATCGATTAATTACATTAATCAATGTTACCATTCTAATTGAATAATAATTATGAAAAACAATGTGTTTATAAATCAGTACAAGCAACCAGTTGTTTTATACCTACCATATGGAAACATCCGCGGCTCGAACCAAAAAGTTCGCCAACTCTTACCTTTGCCGCACCATCAAGCTGTGGAATAGTTTGCCGGCTCACGTGTTCCCTCCTTCCTATGATCCTGGATCCCTTAAGCGAAGCGTGAAGAAGCATTTGTGCAGGCCGGCATGATTGTGTCGACCAGCGGGTGACCATATCGTTTCTCGCTGGTCGGTATTATTTTTTTTGGACTCCACTGTGCTTACCATCAGGTACAGTAGAGTCACTTTGCCGTGCCAGTATATATATATTTACTGAAATAAAAGATAATGTGCTGTATATGAAAACGGCTCAGAGCGGTACCACGTCATCACAAAAAGGGATTGTTACCTGTTCAAAATTTACGTAACAGAAATGAAATTGGGTAGGAAAAGACGGAAATGAATGTCGGCCAAACAAAATCTTTTGAGAAATGCAAACTATTTCCACAGTACTTTTCCGCCGAGTAAGCCTTTTCATAAACCTTTGCCGATTGACATGCCGCTGAAATACGGAATTTCTTTACAAAATGGTTGACATTTATCTGCGGTCTATTTCAGTCCGTTTGTATAGTGGTTATACAAAACTCGTTTTTATCGTACATAGATAGATCTTTAATTCGCATTCATGTCAGATACTTATTTCACATATTTATATATGTATTAGCATAGCGAAACATTCGCTTAAGTTCTTAATAAAGTGCAGCGACGAATGATTACAAATGAAGATAAGTTTTCGACAGTCCTCTTAGACGTGAAGTTTACAGGGATACCTCGGCTGTCCCGAACTCAAGTCTCAGGCTCAGCCTAAGACTTTTCGGAGTTATTTTGTATTAATTATTAATATCACGGAATTCAATGTTAAAGGAAAGCATTGTAATGAAACTAAGATTTGTTTTTCATAGAGGATAACTTAAATATATATATTATGTAAGAAATCCAAAAAACCTTCACCAGGCAACCATCCCTCTCAAATAATATAAAATCCCACAGAACAGCTGAATAAGATTAGAAGGGAAATAGACAGTCTAATCGTAGGTTTGGCTTATGGAGGGTAAAGTAAGGATCTAGTACATGCAAAAGTGTCCGTCAAAATGTATTAAATTGGGGGCGCCACATTAGCATCAGCATCATAAATTTTAAAGGAAGCGGAAATCAATAAACGTACTATTCACAGTTCAGGATCTAGCTACACGCGTTTTTCATAATAACTCTTTAAGGTCATATTTACTACATTATTTTGTACTACGTAAGTACCTTACGTAACTTAAGTACGTAAGTACCTTAACTACTTTAGTCGACAATAATATTAAATTCATACCATGTCCTTTGTCTACACCAGCGCCATTCTGGAAGGTTTTTGAACTGTTATTTACAACTGACCGCTTCACACTTTTTTCTATTTTCTACTATAGGAGATGACACTCCTTACCTCTACTCTCCATAGTTCGGCTCGACATGCTGACATTTCCTTTCTAGTCTTATTCAACTGTTCTGTGTAAAATCCTGTATGTATGGACTATTCAGCCTTCGCGGAGCTATTACAAACTCACTTCTTGAAGTCACATATTTGTGACAGGAAACGAAAAGAGACTCCTATAACCGAGCATATACTCAAATTTTCTGACGTGACATCTGCACAAAGTGTTTGAATTACGCATGTTCAGAGCATTTCACTTAACGTGTGACGCGTCACCTGAATTAGATCGTACAGAAACGTAACACCCAGTGTGAAATGAGATCTCAGTGAGCCAAATTACAACAGTAATTAACCCTTTAATCATACATTCAGACTAATGTACTTACAAATTATTTACATAATGATGGAAAATATTAAAACGACTCCAAATATACACGCATTTTGTTTTATCCTTTCTGGGATGACGTAGTTAAGGTGTAGATATACTTATGATTGCGTAACTAAAGTCTTTGAAGAAGATATTAACAAATAAGTTAAAAGTTAATAAAAACACGACGCTGGAGTTTAATTTCCATAACACTTTTAACAATTTTAATTTGTTTTATTTTATACATACATACATATTACATACATAACCTCAAGCACGTGTACCCCGAATGGGTAAGCAGAGGTGCATTTCAACACCCACATTTCGCCAAGTATTTATCAATCCCAAGTAATAGTGGGCGAGCCTATTGCCGTTTCTCGGGCACATTTCCAGATTCCGTGCTGCTATTAAGAATTAGCTAATGGAAAAAACCAATAACACTTTGCTCTTGAATCGAACCCGGGACCTCTAGATCTCTATTATTCCTCTAGATCTCTCTCTAGATTAGATCCCACGGCACGAGGTAGTCAGATGTTGTTTTATTTTATGTATACTATTTTCCCTTTAAATTTTATTTAGAGCTTTGCGTGTCTTTAAAGTTGTCTTAATCGTTTGGTCCGGTCGTTAAAAATGTACATTGATCTATCCCTTCGACGATATAGGCACAAGTGTATATTTTTATGTGTAACTCATCATCATCATCATCAGCCCATATACGTCCCACTGCTGGGCACGGGCCTCCTCTACCATTAAGAGGGTTTAGGCCTTAGTCCACCACGCTGGCCTAGTGCGGGTTGGCGGACTACACACCTAAGAAATTCCTAAGACTTTTTTTTAGGTGTGCAGGTTTCATCACGATGTTTTCCTTCACCGTTAAAGTACGTGATAATTCATTGTGAATACACACATAACTTGGAAAAGTCAGAGATTCTCGACCGCGTGCCCAAACCTCGAGGTCATCACGACTATGTGTAACTAATCCTATATATTTGCATAAAGCCATTACTTAAAGTCGCCAGGATCCGTCAACGATTGAGCCATAAAAATTACCCTCAGT
Source organism: Hemaris fuciformis (assembly GCA_907164795.1). Classification (NCBI taxonomy): domain Eukaryota; kingdom Metazoa; phylum Arthropoda; class Insecta; order Lepidoptera; family Sphingidae; genus Hemaris; species Hemaris fuciformis. Next base: position 10,228,184 of record OU015448.1, read on the forward strand.
TTAGCGATTTAGTCGTCTGAATGTAACAATAAAACTTACTTTCACAATTACATTATCAGTAACAAGGGTTGTACAAAAACAATCTCATTTATCGAATTTCTGGATGCGGAGGCTTTTTAAAGTGCGAAACGATGTAGTTTAATCATTTAGAAGCAGATTCAAGTAACGCACGAATACTACCTACACACGTAATCTTCATACGTTGCCTCTAATGTAATGTGAAAAGACAATAAAATTCTTCAATACATTAAACAAAAGCTAGCCAACCAAATTGTATGTCTTTTATGTCAAACTTTTGAATTTGTTGGTAATATTTTGCCGAATTTCGGTAGTTAGCAGTTTGTAATATGTTTCATATTTATAGGTTTTTTACAACGTCCGTGGTGCAGTTGGCTAGACACTAGCTTGCGAAATGAGAGGTCGTGTTTTTGATCCCCGCACCGAGACAAATGTTTGTGTGACCCACAAATATTTGTTTCGGGTTTAGATGTTTATGAGCCCGAAAAGGCTCTCGTAGTTTCTAATAACCACGACACAAGGATCGTATCTTATTTATTTAAGCTTTAAAAAAGGTAATTTAAAATGGGTTATGGTAATAATAACAAAATAAGGTTATTTAACAGAGGGACTGAAGTGATCACAAGCATAAAGTAGCCTCTTACTAGAAATTATAGAATAAATGATGTTAATGTTAGGTCCGAACTATGTATGTGACTGTGTTGGGTGTATTTATTTACTATGTTAAGTTGGTTTTTAACTATGCTGTCGCACTAAAGTAAAAGTAAGTGTCGGAATCACATGAAACAACTTTGACAATTTTTCGCAAGAAAATGTGTGGAATTGAAACAGCAGTGGTCTTAAAATGTCGTAGCTTTTGAGAGCTTTCACATCGTGTGCCGCCCTAAAAAGCTTACTGTCGACGCCGGTTCAGACGCGAGAACAAAGGACAAACAGTCTTTCAAAATGTAGGCGGTGGTTAATTAGATAAGGTCTAGGTGAAAAAGAGAATAAAGCTTTTGAAAAACTGGAAAATCTGTAGGGTATTCTTTCTTTTTGGGAATCCGATTTGATTGTTAAAAATTTGGATCTATTTATATAGCGTAAAGCAATTTCATGTTCTACTCTTTTGGGCTAACTTCCTAAACAGCCCCAAGATATAAATGTGCGGAGAGTGATCTCAGGTTCGACACCCAGATCGGGTGGTGTAATTTAGTCCCTAAATCAAAATTCCAGTAGCATCACGAAGTATGGAATCAAAAGGTTAACATCAACATAGTCTTCCCCCTTTTTTTCTTTCTTATGCCTTAGTAAAATATCTATCTATACACAACGCGTCGCCGCATAACCGTGCGAATATTTTCTAAATATTCCAACACCGTCGACGAGCACAATGGCGCCCCTGATTTACTTGCAGCCGCACCATTCACTGCAAAGCTGTGAACGTTCAATGAAAATCATCATATCTTACACAATAAAATACCAAGGGGTAGATATTTATGATGTAGAAGACCTGATATTCAATGAAGACGTATTTTTACCTTTTCCTACATAGTTATACTTGCATATCAGCATTTTCGTCAGGCCGTATACGTCCCACTGTTGGGCACGGGCCTCATCTACAACTGTGAGGGTTTAGGCCTTAGTTAACCACGCCGGCCTAGTGCGGATTGGCAGACTACACGCCTAAGAACTCTTTAAGGTGTGCAGGTTTCCTCACGGTGTTTTCCTTCACCGTTAAAGTACGTAATAATTCATTGTGAATACACACATAACTTCGTAAAGTCAGAGGTCTGGGGTTTGAACCCGCGACCGCCGATATTCTCGACCGGGTGCCCAAACCTCGAGGCCATCACGATTATATTTACATATGCTTATTATCTATTGCTATTAAGGTAGACTTAAGGTAGACTCGGCGATCTCCCTCACTATGAGGGAAACTCACTGACGCGCATTTTTTATAATAAATAGCCTAATCTTTATTTCCTTAGCTCATGCCAATCTCCATACCAAAATTATACATATCGGTTATGGAATTTCTGAGTTGACCCTCCACAAACAATTTTCCAAGCAAACCTTCCTCTTTGTAATATTTGTAGATATTAAACAAATCACTCATATCTTTTACTACAATATTCCACATTTGATGAGTAAAGGTGAAACCACGTAAACGATGCTCCCATAAAACGACCTTGAAGGCCCGTAGTAAGATTAATAAGCGTCGGCCTATCCCGCCCGCTGACGTATTATAGATAATGTGAAGGTTAACAAGCATCTCAAAATAAAAACTCGTTTATCTACATAGAAGATGCAATCTGACTCCAATTACAATAAGCAATTGTGGTTTTAGCAATTTTGAACCTAATGCAATTTACGTGACATTATGTTTTATTTTATGTTGAATACTTAAGATCTGCTACGAATCTGCTTAATATATATCTGTACATACACTTACATATGTTTATATATTTTTATTGTGTTTTGTATATAAATGTATTGAGTTTGTTTATTTATATATTTAATTGTATGTGTATATTAATATGAATTTATTGTCGTGTTTTATTTATATTTAATGTTTTTTTTTAAGCCAAAGTAGTTTTTTTCTATAGACTATGCTACACCTTTATTTTTTTTACTTTTTAAAATCTCCTCTGCTCTCTTTACTTTTATTTAATTTTTTTTAAATTTTTACCCTTTTTTTCTGTAAGAAATTGACAAGAGCAATGAGATCGCCATTTGTACTATGTATTAAGAATAGTTTCCCCGTTTATTATTCGATCTTCGAATTCGTAATTAATTAAGGGATTCCAGTAAAAATACATTTTTACGCTATGTAACTCTTTATGGCTAGAGTAGCGCACCAAGCAATGGAAAGTCGTTAATCAAGGCAAACTTTCGTTTATAAGCCTTGGAGAAATGAAACAATGTCACGAAATATATATCGATTAAATTATATTTACACACCAAATAGATACTGATTAACCAAAGCGCATATAAAAATCTCATCTTGCGAAGTTAGTACCAAAAAATGAAATATTTTTGGATCATTCTTAATTAGACCAACTACACATACACTCGGCGAATCGATAAGAGATTTTAATCGATTTTTAAGGTTCCTAGAACTATGTTCAAATATCAGGTTTAAGTCTCTATAAAAAACCTTAACAAATACGATTGTTGGTCGACTGCAATAAACAAAAAACAACAATTAAAAAAAAAACATATTATATGTACAATGTACACACATAATATTGATTGATACCGCAAATATGCGTTTATGTACCCTCGCTTCGAAATGACTCCTTAGAAATGTAGTGTGCAATAAAAAAAAACCGTAGATGTAGTGTATTGTAGCTCTGATGATCCTACAGGAACCAGAATCAAAGTACCCTTTGTACCTATTTGTATGGGTAATGCAGTAAATTTATGGCATATAAATTCCAGAATCTTTCGATTGCAGAACTCACGATGTAGTTAAAAAATATATCGATATGAATCTTTACTGAGTCGCTATTAAATATTTATAAAGGATGAAGTTATTATGATTGTATGTGGTACCTATATCAGTCATCAATGTACTCGTAATATGAGTAATGGCGACCTTTAAGATGTGAGACATCTTGAATGCGGCTTAACGGAAGTTATTATTAGACGCGGGTTTATGCAAGTATCAATAAAAATAGGTTCTTGCTTAAAGATCTAGTGACTATAAATAAATAAATAAATACACCCAACAGTCACATACATAGTTCTGATCCCACACTAAGATACAAGTCTTGCGTCGTGGGTATCAGAAACTACGAGAGACTTTTTGGTCTCACAAACACCCAGACCCGAACCAAATATTTGTCGATCATATAAACATTTGCCTCGGTGCGGGGATCGAACCCGCGGCCTCTCGTTTCGCAAGCTGGTGTCTAGCCAACTGCGCCACGGGGCTGTCAATCGCGAAATAATTCATTAAGAATAGCCACGAAACTTCGGAATCGCAGATGTCCTAGGTATCTCGGTCCTGTGGCAAGGGGGCGATAGAATCCCGGCATAAGAAATTTGTTAGGGACCCAAACCGGCATTAACAAAGCCGGTGACCCTGACATACGCTTCCGCCCCCCCCCCCCCGGACTAAATGTGCCCTAGGTATTTGAATCCGCAATGTACAGTTCACAGATGTATTGGCGGATCGTTCGTCTTAACGACTAGGCTCTCTCATTGTTAATATATCAATGCAAAATAGAGTACTTAATGGTAGTTCAAATAAAGCGTCAACTGGAGAGTATATATAGGTATGACTATGAAATATTATAGTCGTCATTTATTAGTTGTGCTGGCCAGCTCGCAACAGAATATAAAATGTGGTTCTCACAACACAAAAAAAGCAGTGATGGCCTCGAGGTTAAGGCGCGCGGACGAGAATTTCGGCGGTCGCAGGTTCAAACCCCAGGCACACACCTCTGACTTTTCGAAGTTATGTGTGTAAACATCGTGATAAAACCTGCACACCTAAAAGTTCTTAGGAATTTCTTAGGTGTGTAGTCCGCCAACCCGCACTAGGCCAGCGTGGTGGACTAAGGCCTGAACCCTCTCAGTTGTAGAGGAGGCCCGTGCCCAGCGGTGGGACGTATTTGGGCTGATGATGATGGTTCTCACAACAGCTTTCTGAGCAACAGCTTTCTTTCTGATGAGTACTATCGACTTTTGTACAACACAAATCAAGCCGGTCAACGTATGCAAAAGTGACCGAAAAACGGCGATAAGCTCGCCCGTAATTACGTGAGACTTAAACTAAAGCATAACATAGGTATGAAATACACCTCTGCATGTCCTTTATATGTTTTAAAAGAAACATCTGGGCGTGTTACGTGGCTTATTAAGAAACCCGCTCATGGCGATCCAGTACAGTCGTGACTGCGAGTAGCAATAACAGTTGAGCGTGATTTGATATCTTTGTTTTTATTGCATCAAACAGGAACTCATCCGCATCCTTTTCGCGAAAAAATTTTTTTGTTTATTATTTGTCACTTTCGATGCTATGGGATTACATGACATACGCTTTGTTTACCTTTTCCCCAAAAAAGGGTCGAAATTCAATATCGTTGTTTATGTATGCAAGATTGGGCTTTCGGAACATCTCTGCTGTTTAGAGATGGTTTCTGGAAATAGTTCAAATATCTAGCGAATGACGTCACTGTAATGAGTTCTTTTAGAAATAGCTTGATAATAGCTAAGCCTGAATTATTGTTTATGTCTGTGTCTTATGTGTGAATCTAATAATTTTGCTTGAAAAAAAAAAACAACTACAACTAAATCTACAAATAAATTATGGAAGAAATCGCAGCTAGCGATAAAGCCGCCTGTTGTAGCTATATACCTATAGGTATATATAATATTTTATTAGTTCTTCTCATAGTTGCTTGTTAATTATGTTACATTAAGTTAAGTTAGTTATTTATGGTATATTAAGTTAAGTATATTATTATTACAAAAAAGTATACTAATTAAATAAATAAATTAAATAAATCAAAATGATGGACGACCTTGTTCCTTTTTTTATAAATTCACAGAACTACATATATTAATTTCGTTAAATAAATAACTCTATTCTTGACCGTTGAACAAAGAGGTTTTAGGCCTTAGTCCATGTTTAGAAATCCATTTGATAACTGATAGTAATCAGGTTTCCTGATGTGTTTTATCCTACTCCGTTTAAAACTTCATTTTTCCATTAATGTGTGTGGGATTCGATTCTTAGATGGAGTTTAAGTACCGCGCGGGTAATCTTCAAGGCCATAACGCAAGTTAATCAATCACTACAAAGGTTAAAGAACTTTAAAAGTTCATAATAAGGAGATAATCTCACAACGAGGGTTTAACCGGATCGTAGACTTTTTACTGCGTTATTGCCTTTATTTATTAGTATAAGTAGCTGCCTTGTGGTTTCGCGTCACTAGTAGGTACGTCCCTCACGGTCTAAAGGCTTTTATTCCCTGGTGAGACAAAGCGTTACAAGGTTATCCATTAGGATTTACATTGGAAGCACGGAGTCTATAATTGTGCCCGAATGGCATTAGGATCGGCCCCTATTACGTGGGACGAAAACGCTATTAAAATGTGGGTGCAGAAATGCACCTTTCCCTACCTCTTCGGGGTATACAGGCGTCAGTGCGTGTTTTTGTTTATAACGTCTGGCTTGATATTGGAGTATTCGAAAAGAAGCGTAGCTTTATTTTATGTTATAAAATATAAAATGTAAGTTATGTTATGTTTTTTTCCTCGTTAATTATTTTTCCCCTTTTTTGTATTTTCCCTTTTTTTGTTTCCTTTTTTTATAGTTTAAGTACATCATTGTCGTTATATTTTTTATTATTATTATACCTTTTTCGATTACCCTGTCGTCTTTTACATGTGTTTTTTGTAAATTAGGTTGTCTGGAAGAGATCGCAGTCAGTGATAAGACCGCCTCTTGTCGCTTAGCTCTAAGCATTTCTTTTTCTTTTAATTTCATTTTGTATTATTATATGTCCATGGTGTAAAATAAAGGGTATATACCTATATAAAATATAAAAATATTCTGTCTCGCTTTCTTATTTACGGCTGACAAGGTGATAAAAAACAAGTTAATATAACTTGTTTTGACAGTACCATTCAACATTTCTCAATAATTCATAAATTCCTACAATTGGACTGATATTCAATTGTGGGAGTAAACAGGAAAACTTTACATTATAAACGATATTTATAGTTCACGAGATAACAACGTATTTAATTAATACGTCATTCTTTTAAAAGTATGTGTGGTATCTATATTTCATGGTAGTTTTTTTACAATTAAATAGCAGGCATATAATTAATTTTTCTCGTCAGTAAACAATCGCGTAGCTTATAGGTACTATTTTTGTTCAATTCTTATATTGTATGTGTTTTACTGTTGCGCACTATATGAATGATTTTAAGTGTTTTTTAAAGACGCACGTAATAAGAGCCATGTAAACTAACAATAAACAGTTTTCTCAAACCAGAAGCCAAATTCCGAACTTTTCGATGACGCGTTAATTTTTTTACCGCGCTTTTAACAAGACCTTCCGCTCATTGTTCACTCACTTTGCATATCTATAAATTCTTTATGTAATGGAATCTAGCGATGAGGCGCAGCTTCTAAAAGAAGTCTAGGTTCTTTCCTAAGGGTCCATGTACGCTCATAATAAAACCATTCAAATTAGTTCAGTAGTTTTTGAGTTTATTCATTACACAGATAAAAAAATACAAATCCCTTTATAACATTACTATAGATATACATTATTATTATATGTATTTAAAGTGCGTTATTCACTTGTTTCTCTCATATCAACTACAACACTCGTCAAAATCCTTTGAGAGTTGTTTCTTGCGGCCAGACGTATCACATCAAGTCTTCTGCAACGCTGAATTTATGAGAACGAGTGAAAGCAAATAAAGTTACATTCAGTGTGGGCGTAGCATTTACATTCGGTTATTCACCACACAGTTTGAGTGGGAGGATATGAACTATGTATACCAAACTGTTTATACAGAATTCTTTGAATTTGAAAAAAAATCACCAAGCAGCACTAGGTCAGCGTGGTGGAATAAGGCCTAAACTCTCTTAGTTGTAGAGGAGGCCCGTGCCCAGCAGTGGCACGTATATGGGCTGAAGATGAAAAAAGTTTATTTCAACTCGTAATGGTTACTTCACTAAAGCCATTAAAATTAAAAAAAAAAATTATAGAAGACGGTAAATTACAGATGTAGAAAATAATATAAACAAGAACAAGTTAAGGGCTAAATTAGAAAATGCTTTGTTGCTGCGGTGTGATTACGAAGTGCAATCGAGAAGTCTTAGATTTTATTCCTTTTCTTTCTTTTCTCGAAGGGAAGCTCTCCTTCGCGTCAGCCCTGGGGGAGGGAGGCGGGAAACATATGTCGAGAACACCCGCTTTCCAGTCTGCGTAGATGTTAATGCCGTGCTGGGTGTCTAACAAAAATCCTTATGCTGACTTACAGACAAAAACATCCCGGTGGCTATTTTCGTGCCAGGTGTGGCGCTAACAGTGCGTGGGCGAGGGGCGCCCACAATGATTCTGTTGCCGCCCGGTGCGCGTCAGAGACGAAAATGTCTCGGTCGTCTCGGAGTTGTGGTGGGCGTAATTGCACCTACCTGAAAATCATTACATAGCTAGTGAAACAAAGATGTAGAAAATTTAGATATGCTTATCTCAACACGCGATTGACGTGGGTCACTGAGGGGGGTCTCACTAATGGATACGAATACCACCGGTAAATTGAAACTCCGACAATCTCATACTACATCTTAAGATTTAATACAGTAATACGTATTTTATTAAAGGGAGAGTTGGTGCTAGTACTGTAACTATACATACATAAACTCACGCCTGTATTCCCCGAAGGGGTAGGCAGAGGTGCATTTCTGCACCCACATTTCGCCAGGTATGTATCAGTCCCACGTAATAGGGGGCGAGCCTATTGCCGTTTTTCGGGCACAATTCCAGACTCCGTGCTGCTACTGAGAATTTCCTAATGGAAAAACCCAATAACACTTTGCCCGACCCGGGAATCGAACCCAGGACCTCTAGATCGCTCGGCACATACTGTAACTATGTATATGTTTATTTTACGGGGTTTGACTAGACTGACTGACTGAGTCTCTCCTTGTTTCCATTAATCATGACAAAAGATTTATGGCTTAGTCCGGAGTCAGAAATGTATATGAAGGTCGACTGTTGTGTGTGTTCATTTATATGGTCAGCAGGAAACATGTACAAGAACTAGGTATTTCTCATGTCGTTGTCTTTAATACGAACTTTCTCATTACTTTTAGCTTACACACTGTCTATATGACTCTCTTAAAGGTAAAGAAAGTTCTAGAAACTTTTTACACAATAGCAATAAAACTTGCGTACTGTATCCTCGTAAGTTTGATTAGTTCTTGAAGGTGTTTTAGGGATTTTAGGAAATTCTATTTAATTTATTATAGTTTCACATATTTAATTATAAAGGCACTCTCGTACAGACTACAGTATACAGGGTGTATTCAGACCGTGATCGCAAACTAAGGAAGATAATAGCTGCGGTGATTACAAACACTGTGAAATTTAAAAAAATCCCGACAGTATAGTATAACAATAAATCGTCCAAAAACTGTTAGGTAACACACAGTACATACAGGGTTGATACGACCGAAGGGCGATTTTTTTAACTGCATATACTAAGTACCATTTTCAAGCTCTGTACTAAAAATCAATTAAATAGGAGCAGTAGTTTAGTCATAAATCATATTTTAAGTTTTTGCTCTATTTGAACACGATGTCTAACGTCTAACGGTAAATCCTACTCAAATCTACGCGTTGTTGCCGCTCTGTACAACGACACCACGATAACACCCGCCGCGCGTGATGTTGCCAATTTGTACAGGTTTGTGAAATTATTTATTATAAAGGATGCTTGCGTATTACTCTTATTTGTAAGCTATTTAGTTTGTTTGAAACAAAAAGAAACTCATTTTTGGTGTAATTAATTTTTGTGCCGTGTCGAATTAGTACTAAGGACGTATAGTACCTATACGTAGTGTCATTAACGCCCTTCTGTCGTATCAACCCTGTATATCGTCACGGAACACTTGTCCCTGACCAATGAGCGGAATGACAAACAACCTACTTGTTAAAATTAACTGCCCGCTAATTTCCACTCTTAATTCAATTGTAAATTGTTTTAGCGTAAATACAAAACCATGTTCAGGTTGTCTATTGACTCATGAATATTGATCGCTGTGGGTGGAAAAAGCAAACAATTGATTTATACAACTATGCATCCACACAATCGTTTCGGACACAAGCAACGATTATGTTTGATTTGTTGCCTTTGGACTTACCCGACCCATGATGCCTTGATTACATCACCACTACTTTTATTTATCTTGTATCAGGTGACATCTGGTTGCCAGTCTTTGCTTCATCGCTCGGTGTCGATTCTATGAATGCCTCTGCTGATCGTGGTATATAAGTGTTGCAGAGTTGGGTATGTGGTGGGATTGTCGCTATAGACCTACGAGCTTCTTTTACAAGTTGTATGTGACGTGGAATGTAACATGCCAGGTATATCGGCTAAGATAATTTATTTTGTGTGTGTTTTTATTATCGACAATTAAGGTAATGGCACCTATAGATGACATACCACCTAAAGATGACAGTGTCTCATAACCTTTCAAAAAACAAGAGTTTTAAAAAAGTAGCGGGAATTTTATTTGTTGCATTGACTACACTGATTCTTCTCCCTGGAGACAACATAACAAAACAATCAAACGCCTTTGTGGTTTCCATAATACGGTCTTGTTTATGTTTGTGGTTGTATCATTTGCTGTTTTTCGCTTCAATTCTAGTGATTTGGTTAAGGTAAGTGTTTTTACTATTTAAGTTTTTTAATCTCGATATTTATCGCAAAGATATACCTAAATAAGTTTTTGTCATTGTTAAGACTTAATTTCACAACAAAGCGCTTTGCACAGTCATTTTGGTTATGGGTTGGAGTTGCAAAGGCGGTGTCATGTTTAGGTTCCTTAAAAGGCGCAGTTTCCTAAAGATGATCGTATTGTCATCTTAAAGTTTTTTAGCCCCGATTGATGCTTCAGTGCTATAGAAGTTAAAAAATAAAAAGAATATGTGGGATTTTTATTTCGGTGCAATAGTTGTCCAGGAACCTTAAGCTGACACCTATATCATCCTTAGGTTCTTAGTGTGTCATCTTTAGGTTATGCATACGATCCCTAAGTAACTTTATTTTTTACAAATTTAGTTCAACTAGGGAGATTTATGATGTGCCCCAAGTTGCAAATCTTTAATTTCTTTATTCTAATTAAAATAAATGTGTTATTATTTTTGCTAATTTGGCTTTTTAATTTACACAGAAACCTATGTCATCTTTAGGCGCCGTCATTGTCATCTTTAGGAACCGAACGAATTTTGAATGTCATCTATAGGGGCCAATTGAGTGATTAAAAAAAAATTAGTTCCATTACATCTATGTAAACTTAGGGCGCTGAAAACTTTCTAGCTGATAGACAAATACTCAAAGCCTGTTTGAGCACTAACAGTCATGAAAAATTCTGTAATTTGTGGTTTCCACGGTGCAAGATGTAGAAAAAAATCCTTAATGTGTCATCTATAGGTGCCATTACTAGAATAATTGTCATCAACTTGACGTCAAAAAACGTCGACTGCCTCGTGGTCTCGCGGTACAAGTATGTGCCGTGCAATCTAGAGGTCCTGGGTTCGATTCCCGGGTCGGGCAAAGTGTTATTGGGTTTTTCTATAAGGAAATTCTCGGTAACAGCACGGAGTCTGGAAATGTGCTCGAAAAACGACAATAGGCTCGCCCCCTATTACGTGGAACTGATACATACCTGGCGAAATGTAGGTGCAGAAATGCACCTCTGCCTACCCCTTCAAGGAATACAGGAGTGAGTTTATGTATGTATGTGTCATCAACTTGACGTCAAAAAAAACAGTCGTACAACTGTAAACCAGATTTTTTTTTTGTTTTCTATAACAAAAAAATACCCATTCATAATATGTGAAGTAAAAGTAAAACACGTAATTTAACATCAAAAGAATCGACAACTGGTTTTATAGGATTGTGTGGATGCAGTATAATGCGATTTCGTTGAACAGCAAACATCGCTTATGTTGAATTAGCCTTTATTATGATGCCTACGTGTAAATGCATTTCTGTACTTAATTTGGTGCATTTGAATATTAATAAGGGGTCACATTCAATGCTTCAATGGCATATTAAAATAAACATCGCAACAAACATCCAATTTGGATCAAAAAACAAAAATTATATATTTTCATATCACCATTTAACGTCATCGCTTCAGGCTCAAACATTCTCTTATGATGTAGCTAAACCCAGGGTGAGAAAAATAATCTGTAGCAAAAAAAAATACCATTACATTTTCATATTACCTGATGAGAAACATCATCATGAAGGGTAACACTCGTTGAGAAACAAGTACGTCTTCAACTTTTATATTTCTAACAACTTTTATATTTTAAAATATCAATCCGTCTTGCAACTGACAATTCCAACGACTGAGCTCGAACTGCTCAGCGACACCATTTTTATACACATCAATTGACGGTCTTATTTTTAAATATTTTTATAAAGTCCAATAATTAATTTATATTAATCAAGATTATATTCTCATTAAAGTTATTGACAATTTTAATTATACTTATAAGTAATAAAATCATCAATATGTAATTTTACTATTACTACAATAATTTAGTAAAAGGTCTGTACGCATAAGCTTTTAATAATGTAAATATATAATATTGTAAGGTATTATAATGAAATACATTTATAATTACTAAATATTACTATTTAGGCTAACAACTCGGCCTTCCTGTTAGAAGCGAGTCCCTTCGCTTACTTTTAAATTAAATTAATACATAACAATGAACTACAAATAGTAATATCTATTTTTATTTAAATAAACTATAATTTTTTTATTTTTATTATCTTAAAACTAAATGTTAATGCAACCTCTTTATATTCATACAGTTACACGATATGTACACAACTATTATACGTCACACATAATAAATAAAAACCTTTTGCCCGACCCGGGAATCGAACCCAGGGCCTCTAGATCGCACATCACATACCTGGGCCGCGAGACCACGAGGCAGTTCACCTTTTTACAATTATTTATTAATTTTCGTATTTCTACAAACTAGTTAAAGCGACAACAGACTCATGTCTGCTGCTTCATATCGTTGGGAAGTACTTTAAGCTGTGACTGCTCTTCACGAAATTATCGTCTCTTCGTACCAAGTTAGCGTTTAGCATGTGTTTGATTGAATTATACATAAGTGAAGAATTCTATAAAGATACTGTTCGTGTAACTCATAACTTTCTCGGTAATTAGTTGCGACCCATTAGTACCTTATGTAATTCTTTTAAATATAATCACGGTAGGGCTTTTCATTATTACAATATCTGGTATTGCCGTGAATGAGTGGCCTAAGACAACGGACTAATTAATGACGTAGTCTTCTACTACATAAAAATAGTTGTTTCTTTTATTACCTGTACTTCTACTGTAACGGTTGTCATCCCGATTGGCGTTCTTAAGTTAGGCTCTACAACAACTATTGAAGTTCCGGGTCCGAGTGACAAACACTAATGATAATTTAACTGATATTATCGGTTAAGCATAATTAGGCTACTTGTTTCACATTTTTTTCTTGATCCTTTTCATGGTTTTTTTTTTTATTGACTTTATTCTTAAAGCAGTGCAAGGATAAATGACTCAACTTATCGCAAGTACTACATTTTAATGGAGGTTTATCACATCTATAACTTGGATGTCCAAATTGTTCACAGTTATAGCATGTTAACCTTAAGGTTATATCGGATTTGGGCGGAATCGGTCCACCTTTACGCTCACTTTGGACTTACGATTGTGTCCTACCTTCACGGATCTAAAGTATTTCAAAACCTGCTCCGGTTCTGAAAATTGAGCAGCTTACGCGCCTACCTTAATAGCCCTATCCTCTACGCTGTTCAACAAGCAGTCAACGGCCAAGCCAGTCCGTATTTTATAGATCTATTTAATAAACTTACTTTGGCATAATAATAATGATCATAAGATCCTTAACTCGTTTTAAGAGTTTTCATTCAAAGTGCCAAAAACTTATCCAACACAGTATTTGTTGAATCTTGTAAGTTCTGATCTTTCTAAACTAGTTCGATGCGATACACTAGCGTCTCTTGAAAAATCATGTAATTCTGTTCTCACATACCTGGTTTCCAAACTTACGACTCTTCAGTCGTTCCATGTCTCGTCGCCTTGGCTCCAAGTAGCCATATTATCTTCCAAAGATCGCCGTGGTGTGCGCAGCATCCTCTTCGCGTCTGACCATTGATAATGTACAACCCGTAGCGGTCTTAATTGCTTGCCTCGATCTCGGCTCTCACTCCTGGAAATGCCTCGGTACCGACCCCGGCTCTCACTCCTGAGAACCTTTCGGTCGCGACCCTGGCTATCACCTCTAAGAACGCCTCGATCTCGACCCCGGCTCTCACCCCTGAGAACCTTTCGGTCTCGACCCTGGCTATCCCCTCTAAGAACGCCTCGATCTTGACCCCGGCTCTCACCCCTGAGAACCTTTCGGTCTCGACCCTGGCTATCCCCTCTAAGAACGCCTCGATCTCGACCCCGGCTCTCACCCCTGAGAACCTTTCGGTCTCGACCCTGGCTATCCCCTCTAAGAACGCCTCGATCTCGACCCCGGCTCTCACCCCTGAGAACCTTTCGGTCTCGACCCTGGCTATCCCCTCTAAGAACGCCTCGATCTCGATCCCGGCTCTCACCCCTGAGAACCTTTCGGTCTCGACCCTGGCTATCCCCTCTAAGAACGCCTCGATCTCGACCCCGGCTCTCACCCCTGAGAACCTTTCGGTCTCGACCCTGGCTATCCCCTCTAAGAACGCCTCGATCTCGACCCCGGCTCTCACCCCTGAGAACCTTTCGGTCTCGATCCTGTCTCTCGCTCCTCGAAATGCTTTGGTCTAAATTCCGGTCTACACATCTGGGCTTACTTTGGTTACGAACCGGTCCCTCGTGCTCAGAATCACTCGTTCACACCCTCTTTCTCGAGATCCATAGCGAGAGCTGAAACTGACATACCGGCTTAAAACACAGTAGAAATGTCATACCACTTCGTATAACATTTATAATTACACTAGATGAAAACCCGGCCTCACTCGGGTGAAATGTTACTCATAATACACATGTGGATAGATACCTCTCTAGTTATCGGTTCTCAAGAACTATTAAAGGCAAAGCAAGGTATAGATTCCCATAGCACCGTTTATTGTGCTTATTAAACACAGTACATTAGAACCGAGATGTTGGCAATGATTAAGAAATAATCATAAATATTCTCTATAATGCATCACAGATTAATTATAATAAGATTTCTCTATATACAACAATTTTCGTTAATTGTTTATCACCTTTCAGGTCGTATTATTATTTACAGCCTTCGGGACTATTTAAAGCCATTAGCTTTTTCATGTTCATTGTTCACAGTCATAAACGGAATCAGATAAGAAAACATCATTTTCATGAATATCGGGCCGAAATCTTTTAGTCTCTTTCTGTGGAGTTATGTTTTAATATAATATATCCTCCATTTGTAGGTACTTAAGAAAATTTTATGTTCACGTAGTTAGACATGACGTTTTATTTCTCAACGGCTAATATTGAGTGTTACCGGCAAAAACTTAAGTTTTACGATTGCCCTTTAAATCACTCTGAACACAAAAAATGGGAGAAAAAAATCGTGTACGAATCACTTACGTTACTTATATCCAGGCGTAGATCGAAAACAATTGAAGTTGTTTTCGGTGATCCCTCTTCTGAAGCTGAAGGGTAACACTCGTTGAGAAACAAGTACGTCTTCAACTTTTATATTTCTAACAACTTTTATATTTTAAAATATCAATCCGTCTTGCAACTGACAATTCCAACGACTGAGCTCGAACTGCTCAGCGACACCATTTTTATACACATCAATTGACGGTCTTATTTTTAAATATTTTTATAAAGTCCAATAATTAATTTATATTAATCAAGATTATATTCTCATTAAAGTTATTGACAATTTTAATTATACTTATAAGTAATAAAATCATCAATATGTAATTTTACTATTACTACAATAATTTAGTAAAAGGTCTGTACGCATAAGCTTTTAATAATGTAAATATATAATATTGTAAGGTATTATAATGAAATACATTTATAATTACTAAATATTACTATTTAGGCTAACAATCATCATCACCAACCTGTCTCACATCCACTGCTGGACAAAGGCCCCCCTGGCACGCAGCTGGGCTCGATCTTCAGCTCTCATCGTCCAACCACTACCAGCCACCTTGCGAATATCCTCACCCCACCTAGTCAGAGGGCGTCATACACTACGTTTGCCGAGCCGTACTTTTCGACATACCGAGGATTAGCGAGCTGAAGTGGCAGTGGGTAGGTCACATCTGTCGCAGAACTGATAACCGTTGGGGGGAACGTGTTTTAGAGTGATAAGAAATTATTATTTCCTATATATATATATTCTGAGGAAATTCGATCAGAAGTGACTTTTTTAAAGGAAAATATTATACACGTATTTACAATTTCATTAATTACATTTACTCAAAATCAAAACAACTTAACATTCAACAATTCCGACACAAAACTTACGCTAAATAACCCAGGTTACAATTTACAATAAATAAAGCAAAAACAAACAGAACTACCATTATCCTAATTAACGACAATTGTGTCAGACTGACAGGCGACGGAAGGAGCGCAACCAAAGGAGGTCCGCCAGCACTCGACACCGGCCTATATAGAGTTACTCTTCCACTACCCTTAAGTATTCTAACAATATATATATTTGTGGATCACACAAACATTTGTCTCGGTGCGAGGATTCAACCTGCGGCCTCTCGATTCGCAAGCTAACATCTAGCCAACTGTGCCACGGAGCTGTCGATGTGACTACAGAAATGCATCTCTGCCTACCATTTCGGGGAATACAGGCGTGAGGTTATGTATGTATGAGGTTATACATATGTATTGTAATGTTAATCACTTGATGGCGCGACGCAAGGTCATAAATAATACAATTTGCTTATTCACTAAGCTTAAAACGCGGTTTACCATTTTCGTTTCAAGACATTGCTCGTTGAAATATAATATAACTTAGTTAATTGTATATTGTCTCGAATAAAACCAAAATTCTATTTAATCTAAAATTAAAGATGAAGGTGTAAGATAAAGTTTAGGATCAAAGTGTCAGACGCACCTTAGATGAATTTAGATGAATTTTATAAATTCTAGTATATTAATGAAAGTATTTATTTGTATAAATAAACTTTAGATTTTTAATTTAAAACAATGTGATTAAAATGAAAACTTATAGTAGTTTCCCTGAGTCTATTTTGGACGTCCATCCCACTAAGACCCTTGAAGAAATTGTTTTTCCAAAAAAAAAAAGGAAGTACCGCCACTGGTATATACATACATAATTTGCACGCACAGTAGAAACAGATAAAGTTCTCGAAAAGAATGCAAAACAGCTAGGCTATTCAAAATAATTTCCTTCCTCGTTAATGCCAGCTATAATATATTACAAAATTTCATATACTCAGAACAACGTTGGATTGGAAAGTTAATATAAGTAAAAAGAAAAGAACATATTTCTTCAGATTAAAGCCCGTTTTATAAGTACAGATATTCCCGCTCGAACCTTAGCTAGGTGCAATTGTTATTTTATCGAATTGTAACCGTACGTTGCAAAAAAAAACCCCAGGCGCTTGGCCTAATTCGTAGCGGATTTGGATTCTAAATCTTATGAATAATTGATGACGAATTGCCATCCTGGAGACTTAGTCGTTTGGATTTACAACTATTGTTATAGAGCTATCTTTTCCGTTGACTGCACTTGTGTTAGTATAGACATTATTATAAAAAAAAACCCTGAAGGGCCCGTAATTTATGAGGGATAATAGTTGCTCTATAACTATCTTCAGGGTTTCACGGGAATTTGTACCAAAAGTTTATGTAAAAATAATCTTTATTCAAGTAGACTTTTACAAGTACGTTTGAATCGTCTGCTTAAATAAGCTACCGCTGCTTCTGAAACGTGTTATCGCTGTGGAAACGAGAAGAAACTCACTCACCAACACCAATCAAAATAAGTTCTGCGTAAGAATAACAATCAAAAATGAAATCAAAAGTGAGTTCACTTTAGTATTTAGAACTCTTTATTCTAACTAGGCTAAATGGCCGGTCTGTCGCCATGGCTATACTGTCTCTCAGTAAATCAGTTGTCGGTATCCCGATCAGGTTTGTCGTTTGTACGTAGCGCAGATGCGGCCGCGAGTATAATATTGTGCGCCCCTCTGGGGTGGTCTACTACCTCCTAGTCTTATAGTCTAGTCCAACAGGCCATTAGCATTTTCAATGATACAGACGTTAGTAACCGCTAAGAGCCTTCGCAATTGCGTAGTGAATTTTATTCGCTCAGCGTGTTATACCGACCATTATGGCAAGAAGGACTCTGAAAAGTTATGTTGTCTTATCATCATCAGCCCATATTCTACGTCCCACTTCTGGGCACAGGCCTCCTCTGCAACTGAGAGGGTTTAGGTCTTAGTCCACCACGCTGGCCTAGTGTGGGTTGGCGGACTACACACCTAAGAAATTCCTACGAACTTTTAGGTGTGCAGGTTTCATTACGATGTTTTCCTTCATTGTTAAAGTACGTGATGATTCTTTGTGTAGTCTTATATAGAAGCATTTGTAGAACCGATCATGATGGCTTGCAAGTCACCAGGAGATTCGAAAATTTACGATATAAATTAATGCCGAAACTTGAAGCTGTTGAATAGTTTGTCAGACCGCGTGTTCCTACTTCCTCTTGGATTTTTAGACCGTAGCGTCAGTAAGCATTTTAGCAGGCTGGCTAAAAAAATGGGATTCCTTCGACACTTGATCCTCTGTTCGAAAAGCACAGTGATAAAAAACTTGGTCCAAAACAAGTACCGAATCGTAAGAAACGATTAAGATTTTCTCCCAGCCTTTACACAAATTGATACAATAAATCAATTCAAATCGATACATTTGAATGAATATTTGCACAATTTATTTATGATTTAAAATATTTCAAGCATTTTTTTAAACCTATCTCCGCTTTTGAGGATGTAGGTAGGTAGGTAGGTACACCCAACAGTCACATACATAGTTCTGATCCCACACTAAGATACAAGTCTTGTGTCGTGGGTATCAGAAACTACGAGAGACTTCGGTCTCACATACACCCAGACCCGAAACAATGTAGTAAAATTAATTGATCAAATTGGATGTACGAAATTACCACGTTTACTATCACGATAATAGCAGAACGAATCGTGATTGAGGCGTTTAAAATAAACGTAATTTCCAAAGTTATGTTAGCTTGTACCATTAAATTAAAAAAACACGATTTTATAGAAAATCCACAAAAAATAGAAAATACATTTTAATAAATTTGAATTAAAAATAGTGTAAAAAAATGTATTTTATTATATATTATATTATGTTAGCCTAGTGTAGGATGGCGGACTACACACCTAAGAAATTCCTAAGAATTTTTAAGGGTTTCCTAGTGATGCTTTCGCTTACCTTTAAAGTACGTGATAATTCATGGTGATTACACTCGTAACTTCGAACAGGATTAACTCGAACGCGCGCCTAAACCTCGAGGCAATCACGATTTAATACATTTAATATACTATTATAGGTTATTTAAATACGTAAAGAACTTTAGACGAGTCCACCAACTGATATTTGCGGTTTAACTTTGCCAGACCTTGGCATTTGATGGGCTTGTTAGCTCGGAGATATTATGGATAGTTTCTGAGAAAGAATTGGTATATAGGCATATTGACCGCATTCGAATTCAGTTTAAAATTAAGGATTAAAAGAACTTGTAAAAGTCTATTTGAATAAAGATAATTTCGATTTGGACTTTGACTCAATGAAATCTTCTCAAATCAGATATAGGTAACTAGGTCATTTTACTTTGTAATATTTTATAAAAGACTATTCCGACAAAGCGTAGTAGTTACAGTAGTGTGGGTTATACATAATATGACAGTTGTGGAATCAAAAGCGAAATATCGAACACATCTCTGAATTCACTGTCGAAATATTGGGTTAGGTTTCTCTTTGGTGAAGTGACGTTTGGACTTATTTTGTCTTTTCACCAAATAAGGTTTCATATATGTACCTAAGGGATCATAAATAATAAACGAACGCATTGCAAATGTATTGTGTCGTTAGTGAAAGAAACGTTGAAATGTTTTCTTCTCATAAACACATGAAACAAATATTAGTGAATAGCACAAACATTTGGCTCGAATCACACTTTTAATATCTGGTTTCACAGACTATCCGTTAGATAATTTTATCTAATGAGATATTAAAAAAAGGTATTACAGTTTACAGTTAAAATTAAACGTATTTTCTCATATAGCCATATCTATATCTTATGTATCTCTAGAATCGCCATAAAAAGCAATTCAAAAAGCAGTAAGCTACACAAACAACCTAACGAAGTTTTCGATTAAGATTGCTCAAGTATTTAACATTGAAATTAAATTTCTTTACTTTCTTCATCTTTTTCTTAAGTTCGCAAATAAAATTACGAAAAATATGTAAACGGCCCCCTCGCTTTTACTTATCGAAGTTACAGAAGTCTAAAATATTCCAAGTTGACAAAAGTTCATGCATACATTTGGGGTAAACACAAAATTATTGAAACTGTTCACCCAAAGTTCTTTGGGCCACTTTATTAACATGGTACTGATAAGAACAATAAACCTAAAATTACGTTGGAAGTGATGGAGTCAATATTTTTGATAGCTTTTTTTATACTGGCACGGCAAAGTGACTCCACTGTACTTGATGGTAAGCACAGTGGAGTCCAAAAAAATAATACCGACCAGCGAGAAACGATATGGTCACTCGCTGGTCGACACAATCATGCCGGCCTGCATAAATGCTTCTTCACGCTTCGCTTAAAGGATCCAGGATGTGAGCTACGGCTAACATGATAGGTATGTTCAAGTCTATCACGCTGTCTTGTTGTTTCTTAGATTTATGCTCATCGGGGTGAAGAAAAACATAAAAAAATCAAGATAAATATTTTTTACACAAGATTGCCTAGGGCATAAAGTTTACCGGGCCTTACCATAAATCTCAGATGAAAACTGCTTAATTAACATTTCATCAATAAAAATGTTTAATTTTGAATTAAGTAAGGGGAAAAAAATGTTACCAGACAAGATATTAACACCCACAATTACTAAGTGGCAATTATATTTATAAACTCAACCACAAACAATTTATTATAAAAACATGACTTGTATTTATTTGGGTTTTTCCGATACAATAACATTAAACATTTTATAGTCTTCCTTATACTTGAACATGTCAAGTAGCTAGGAATCTTCGTGCTAGTGACTGGGCTTGGATTTGCTTGGTTGTAATTATAAAATAATATAATTAAAATAAATAAATTATAAAAGCGTTTTAAGCCTAGTCAAGATTGACAGAAATTCGTAAAAAATAATTCTGAAATATTAATTTTCATTTAAATTCAACATTTAAAAATTATAAATAGACATAAATACCTATTTTATTTATTTCAAAGGTGGCTGACAGCGGTTGGTGGAGGGCCGAAGATCGAGCCACCAGCAGGAGAGGCCTATGTCCAACAGTGGATGAGAAAAGGCTGTTGATGATGATGATTGTATTTATCTGTCAATAACTTTATCAACGTTTTTACAGATGTACACTGACCAGAGTCATGAAGTTCGCGAGATATCGCTGGACGTAAGTTACTTCCAATAATTAATTATTTCCAGCAGTAGTCATCTTATATCTGATGATGTAGATTCCCTTTAAACATATTATGTCGATGAAAAAGTGTATCAAATATTAACAAGGCTTATAGGAGTGTCTGGTCTTTACCGGATCAGCAAAAATGACTGAGGCTATACAGATAATATCAACATCATGACGTTTTTTAAAACCACGTATTCGTGACGGGCATATCTTGCTACTTAAATATTGGTAATAACAGACATACAGTTTTATTTATATAGACAAATTCTTTACGCAGACAGCTTCAATTATGGCTAATCGCCACTGCAATAAAATGAGACTATGTGACGCCATAAGGTCTGATTCATAAATATAATTATGTTGATTTAATACCAATAACACATTTTTCACACTTACGCATGCATAGTTAACATATGGCAATGAACGATTAATGCAGTCCAGAGTAATAAATAATTTAATAATAAGCACACCCGACTGTCACATGCAAAGCTCTGACCCCACATTAAGATACCCAACACACAAATACATATTATGACATACCAGACAAACATTTGTCTCAGTGCGGGGATGGAATTTCATTTCGCAAGCTGGCGATTAACCGTACATAAGTAACTTCAAATAATAAATACACACAAAAGTTACATACTTAGATTAAATCCCTCTATACGAATTTGAATTTGCAGTGATGGCCTCGAGGTTTAGGCGCGCGGTCGAGAATTTCGGCGTTCGCAGGTTCAAACCCCAGGCACACACCTCTGACTTTTCGAAGTTATGTGTGTATTCACAATGAATCATCACTTGCTTTAACGGTGAAGGAAAACATCGTGATAAAACCTGCACACCTAAAAGTTCTTAGGAATTTCTTAGGTGTGTAGTCCGCCAACCCGCACTAGGCCGGCGTGGTGGACTAAGGCCTAAACCCTCTCAGTTGTAGAGGAGGCCCGTGCCCAGCAGCCCACTGCTGACGTATATGGGCTGATGATGATGATGATGATACGAATTTTGTATTATAGATGTGAGACATTACTAGAGCCTTTGGTATTCAAAAATTATTCTACATGGATACAAATATAGGTGATAAATGTATAAAATGAGCAATCAATAAAGCAGTATTACCGTTAAGCTGACAATAGTTTTTTGTACGTATTGATTCTATCATTGTCTTGCCTGAGAAAAATCTGCTTGCTAACTCACTGCCCTCAATTTAAACTTTAATTTCACGTCCTTGAACATTCTGACATTAAAACTTTTTGTAACTAAATGATTAAGCGAACTTTCTTGAAAGAAAAAAACTTAATATTTTTTTATAATTATTTCTAACAAAACAATTTTAACGCATAAGATGACCATAGTTATTCAATTTTATTCAAACAAAAATCACCTTTCAACCATATTGATGTCTCATTGAGTCGTAATGAAAATATTTCTAATTAAAATTTTAAGAATAGTACTGCTGTCCGTCATCATTATCTTCAACCCATATCCGTCCCATAGTTGGGCACGGGCCTGCTCTGTAACTGAGAGGGGTTAGGCTTTAGTCCGTCACGCTGGGTAGTGCAGGTTGGCGAAATACACACGTAATTTTTAAGAAAATTAAGGGTTGAAGGTTGCCTCAAGATGTTCAACAAAAAAAAACCAACAAAAGCTTCCTTAACTAACAACGCCACATAGTCATTATGTCTCAACAACTTAGCATAAATAAACAAGCCAATTAAACAACGCAGAGGTACACGGCGGATGTGAATACTTAACATTAACATACAAGATAACCAAACAGACAGGATTTATAAAGATAGATGCATTAAAGGCCAAATCGACATCTATATTTATTGTGCCGTGCGATCTAGAGGTCCTGGGTTCGATTCCCGGGTCGGGCAAAGTGTTATTGGGTTTTTCCATTAGGAAATTCTCGGTAACAGCACGGAGTCTGGAAATGTGCCCGAAAAACGGCAATAGGCTCGCCCCCTATTACGTGGGACTGAAACATACTTGGCGAAATGTGGGTGCAGAAATGCACCTCTGCCTACCCCTTCGGGGAATACAGGCGTGAGTTTATGTATGTATGTATTGATTTATGATGTCCTGGTAGTATTTGATATTAACCTTTTCGATACACACGCACTATGCGGCAATGTGCCGGAGCTGGAAAATATAAAGAGGTTGGCTGGCCTAGTGCAAGTTGGCGGACTACAGACCTAAGAAATTCCTTTTTTAAAATTTAAGAACTTTTAGGTATGCAGATGTTTTCCTTCGCCGTTAAGGTACGTCACTAACCGGATGGACACGAAAATCCTCCTACCAACAGTTAATTACAATCACCATCATCATCATCAGAAGAAGAAGAAGAAGAAGGAGGCCTTTGCCCAGCAGTGGGATCTAGTATAGGCTATTTAAAAAAAAAAACAAAAAAAAAAAACATCATCATCAGCCCATATACGTCCCACTGTTGGGCACGGGCCTCCTCTACCATTGAGAGGGTTTAGGCCTTAGTCCACCACGTTGGCCTTGGGTTGGCGAACACACCTAATAAATTCCTAAGAACTTTTAGGTGTGCATATTTCATTGTGAATACACACATAAGTTCTAAAAGTCAGAGGTATGCCTGGGGTTTGAACCCGCGACCGCTGAAATTCATATTAGAGATCAGTTAGTTACTATATTACATAGAAAATACTCATTTATGATTATTAAATCTCCAGTATCGGCTTTCACAACATAGCTGGTATAACACAGCAAAGCGAAGTGTTCTCAAAGCGAGACGGTACGATAGTATCGAATGACGACATGTGTTTGTCCCACGATTCTTGTTGTTATATTATGTACATACATACATACATACACTCACGGATGTATGTCAGAGTTAAGCAGATGTTAATGTCCACATCCTCGTTTTCTTTTTTTATGTCTCATGTCAAAGGGAGCCTTTTTTTGTCGCCGTTTTTCGGGTATATTTTCTGACCCCTAATGTTCTTTAGAATTAATAATTACTTTGACGTGTTACGCAGAAATAATTTTAAGAAAGACCTAAAATATAGCTTCCAAAACGTCGATGTATAGATGTGCTTCTCATTTTCTCTAGACTTTGAGGATAACTTAAGGAAGAATATAATTTTCAATCTAATCTAGCGTCTTATCTCAATTCAACCCAACAGGATAGAGGAATGGTATACGCGTATTAATTTCTTAGTTATATTTTGCCTATAAAATAACATCACTGACTTCTTCCTTTTACTTGTTTTGGATTGCACTTTGGTTTTGTTTTTATCAACTAAAAATATTTTATTTTTAGTTTGACTGCCTCGTGGTCACGCGGTACAAGTATGTGCCGTGCGATTTAGAGGTCCTGGGGTCGATTCCCGGGTCGGGCAAAGTGTTATTGGGTGTTTCCATTAGTAAATTCTCGGTAACAGCACGGAGTCTGGAAATGTGCCCGAAAAACGGCAATAGGCTCGCCCCCTATTACGTGGGACTGATACATACCTGGCGAAATGTGGGTGCAGAAATGCACCTCTGCCTACCCCTTCGGGGAATACAGGCATGAGTTTATGTGTATGTAAAGTTTTTATATACAAGTATGTATATTTCATGCAAGTTGTAAGCAGTTGAGAGTTGAGACCAAAACGGGCGTAAATAGAGCATAAAATACTAATTTTTATCTTTATTAAACTTTTACATGGTCCTGTTATGTTACACCTACACAAGACGTACTAAATCTTTCCGAGATTGACGCGAATTGTCTCTTGATAAACCAGTAATTATACAATGGCTTGCGGTTACGCTGAGTAATATATTCGCCCTAAATATCTTTGTATTATTAATGATGACAATATAGAATTGTGGTTTCCTTTGATTGAAATCATGAAATCGTCATACAGGTCGAGCTTTGACGGCATAGCAATTTATAATAACTTAGTAATTAATAAACATATATATTAGTTGACAATAAGCAGTGATGGCCTCGAGGTTTAGGCGCGCGCTCTAGAGTTTCGGCGGTCGCAGGTTCAAACCCCACGCACACACCTCTGACTTTTCGAAGTTATATGTGTATTCACAATGAATTATCACTTGCTTTAACGGTGAAGGAAAACATCGTGATAAAAACTGCACACCTAAAAGTTCTTAGGAATTTCTTAGGTATGTAGTCCGCCAACCCGCACTAGGCCAGCGTGGTGGACTAAGGCCTAAACCCTCTCAGTTGTAGAGGAGGCCCGTGCCCAGCAGGGGACGTATTTGGGCTGATGATGATGATTAGTTGACAGCCCCGTGGCACAATGGGCTAGAAACAGCTTGTGAAACGAGAGACCGCGGGTTCGATCCCCGCACCGAGACAAATGTTTGTGTGATCCACAAATATTTGTTTCGGATCTGGGTGTTTGTGATACCAAAAAGTCTCTCATAGCTTCTGATACCCACGACACAAGACTTGTATTTTAGTTTGGGCAGAACTATGTATGCTATGTATATACCTTTTCTTATCTCTTCGAGAATACCATCATAATAGGTGAGTAGAATCTTTTGTCGATCTAAATGTGTTAAAATTCTCGTTTGGTTATTACAATAAAACATTAGGTGCAAAACAGGCCAGAGCGCTTTAGATAATCATGTCGTGTTTAGGAACCAGGCTTCCAGTTTTACACGCCCCTTTGTTGGACACGAGCCTCCTCTACAACTAAGAAGTGTTGGACTTTAGCCCACCGCGCTGGCCTAGTGTGGGTTGGCCCAGTTTTGAATACTCCGACATAGTTCTAGCAACTGGTAATTTTACATTAAATCCGCATTTAACTGTGACGTATAGTATCTCGATAAACCTTTGTATAATAAAAACAATTAATATTTATTTATTTAAATAAATCGCATATCCGTAAAAAAAACATAAATAAATGGTTTAAATTCAAATCGCTTGATAGCTTTCCCTATTATGGACAATAAAGCGGTTATTTCAGGAATCATTTACGTGGTTGTTATACCATCTGCCAAATACAAACCACAATTCCATCCACAAATAAACAACCCCGTGAAATTTTCCATTCAGGTTAATCAATCCGACGCCACAACAATACGTAGGTAGAGGTTCAAAAATACACCAATCCAAAGTTCGGATTTAATTTCACACAACGAGTTTCCCCATCAACGCGAGTTAAATTACTCGAACTGGCGATTTTATTTTTTAAGCGATGGCAAAGGATCAATGCATACAGTCAGAATCGGCTTTATTGTAGATGATTTCCGGTTCAACTCGCAAATAAAGGATTGAATTGAGTTATTTTTTTCGATACTTCATAAAGATTAAAATAGTTTTAATTGCGTCACATTTTATTATGTAAATCCGGGTAAGTATTATGGAAGATTGTAAGAGAATAAATAAAATATTATATTTAACTTATATTAAATAAAATAGTGATTTTTATAACTCTTGGAAATTGATCAAGCGTTCACAAACACCTAGGTACAAAATTTGAGGTTCTTTCAGGACCCGTCACAAAAAACAATTCTTGTGTCATAATATGAAACCAGGAGAAAATTTTGAACCAGACAATCTGAAATATCTTCTGGGCCTCTCGTTCCAATTTCCGAATAACAATCACTCAACACTAAATATATTTTAAAGCATGCGGCTTGCAGCCCTGTGATCTCGGGTGAGATTCCCAGGTGGGTTAAAATGTTATTGCGGTTTTCCATTAGGAAACAACAAATGTCTCGCCTTAATTACGTTAGATATAATAACAACATACACATTATTATTGAAATGCTCCTCTGGCGACCATTTCGAAGGTATAGTCTTGGGAGATACTCGTACATTATAATGTATTAAAGTTATATAATGTTGTTTAACTAAATAATCCTGTTTTGAAAAGCTTATTTCAAGAGAGTGTTTGGATAATGTTATTGAAATTAATTGAATTCGCTGTCCCTATCCCACCACACACCCGCGACTGTAACTCCTGTGCTCCAGGATCAACAGCGGCACGCACAGTATTGGCGCTGAGCACTGAAGCTCAGCGGATCTAAGGAAACCTAATTTGTCATGATCCCGCAACGAAATTAATCATAAATAATATACAGGAGGAGTTGGAAAACAAAGAGTTGTCCACTTCCCTCCACAGTAAAGCGGCAGACAATATATTGAGCTATGAGTTTTCACCCTCACGAAAAAAAGACAATTACAATTGGTGGCATAAGACGCAATTAACGCAGCATCACGGGTAAATAACATACAATATATACATACATATACTCGCTCCTGTATTCCCTGAAGGGGTAGGCATTTCTACACCTACATTTCGCCAGGTACCTATGTATCAGTCCCACGTATTAGTTTTTCGGGCACATTTCCAGACTCCGTGCTGCTACTGAGAATTACCTAATGGAAAAACCCAGTAACGTTTTGCCCGACCCGGGAATCTAACCCAGAACCTCTAGATCGCATGGCACATACTTCTACTGCAAGACCACGAGGCAGTCACGAGCAGACACGAGGGTAAATAACTATATGATATTTAATGAATAAATAAATGGAACCTAAAGTGTGAGATGTTAAGTTAGCCAAATCAGTTCCAATGATAGGCACAATTGAATTACCGCGAATTGGTGAATATTGTTTCACTACGCTGTATTAATTGATAATATATGTATAGGATTAACAAATCTTTGATAATTAGCGTTGTCGAAGGCATAATGCTTAACCAGACGCCGGCTATTACTGCTATGGTGTTTTCTTCTCGAATTAAATTATAGTAACTGCAATTCATACAAAAAACATAGACTGACACTTGCGTCCGCCAAGAGATATGCAAGTTTCTAAGCACACATTTCGCCAACTGTTTAAGATCCCGTAGGATATGGGAAGAGTGGGAAAGGGAGCGCCATATTGGACTCCCACCGGGACTAGGCGAACCCGTCGTCAGCGAGACGACTCACGGCCTCTGTAAGTCTGAATTAGGGTAGTTTCGGTTGAAAATGTTCTGAGGGACCCTTAGGGCTAACTTCTAGGAGGGTGCGGTCTATAGCACGCGGGTAAACCGCTCCCCTGAATAAAAAGCAGGGGGAAATCATGGTGTTTTTGGATAGTGTATATGGTAGGACGTTCCAGTATTTGACAATTAGCTAAATTCAATATTCAAATACTGGTACGGTGAGTCCGACATACCTCCGAGCCTCATGCTCGGGGACGATCCGTGAAGGGATTTCCTCGTGTAGCAAAACAAAGGTTATGGGAAGAGCCAATTTTTTAAATGTTATATAATACTCGGAAAATTGTTAAATTTCTACAATTTTTAATGTCCTCTGGTATTATGGGTGTTCATGGGCGGTGGTGACCACTCGGCTTAATTTCATTTGCCTACTTTTTCCATAAAAAATACAGTCAACGACTTTCAGCTCATCGACATGAAAAGTAGCCAAATCGTTGATTTAAATAATGTCCTGTCATTGTCATTGTCATGTCATTTTTAAATTCATGAATTCCTATTGGTCTGGTAAGATTCAATTAAGAAGATATTTTTGTATGAAGGATGATATTTAAAGGACATTCATTATTGTATACAAATATTATTGAAGACAAAAAATACAACGAACATAAAAAAAGATCATTTTTATTTACAATAAATAAATGCGTAATGTTTTGTAATAAACATTAAGTACAAAAAATATGGCACTGCGCACGAAACTTAACTTCTAAATACTGACTTGTTTTTATACGCAGTACGTTACCATAAATTTAAACAATTAAAAACAAAAAAATATAAAACATACAATTATAATTTCTTCACACAGCCATTGTTCCTCTTATTCAATCACTGGCAGGCAACGAACATCTTTAAAATACGTATTTCGATTTTCAAATCTCCCGCCAATTCGAATCATCTGAATATTTTTTTAAATTCTTTTTAATTATCGAGGAAAGAGTTTGGCCTCTGTGGATAGTTTTGCGGCCTCTTCCTTAAGTTTTCATAAGCCTTCCAGTTCAAGTACCAAAAAGGTCTGTTATCTACTGGCATAGCGTTGAT
This sequence comes from Hemaris fuciformis, assembly GCA_907164795.1. Taxonomy (NCBI): domain Eukaryota; kingdom Metazoa; phylum Arthropoda; class Insecta; order Lepidoptera; family Sphingidae; genus Hemaris; species Hemaris fuciformis. The sequence continues at coordinate 10,257,677 of OU015448.1, forward strand.
TCGGTTAATCAGATTCCCGTCGCCCTTAGCTTCTATCGGGGCGGGTACATCTTCGCCGAATCTGTTTGAGAGTGAATCGGATTCCACTTGCGGATATCCTATTGCGCTAAGTCCGGCGTAAAAGGGTCTTTGGGCTTTTGCGAGTACTGCGAGGAATGCTAGAACGAGGGCGATTTTGGTCACGGCCATCTGAAAATAAACAAAATATTTCCATAAGTATGTTTTATTGAAGTTAGTGTATTTTTTAAACGAATTTCGAAGAGGACAGACGCACAAAATTAATCGAAAATCTTTTGAAATAAAAATTGTACTATTTAACGCCCTACACACTCGGCTCTTAAAAACAAAATTTCGTATATTCAACGTATTATATAATAACAATTATGTAATATAATATAAAATTAATATGACATAACCATGACTATATTTTTATATGTATTTGAAAGTAGAACTGTAATAACCGGCAGGAAATGAGAAAGTAAGCATAAAACATCAACTCTCTCCTTATAAAAGAGCTATAAAATATCTCGAGATAAATAAAAAACAAAAGCGTGTATCTGGCATAAAACAAGCACTTAAAAAAATTAAATATAGGAATAATCGTATTACAGTAATTTAACAGTTAAAAAATTACCAGCAAGAAGTATAATAATGCCATTACGGAAATGAATTTGCCTCTTTTTTACACTTTCACGATAAATCTTTTTATCGCAGAAGAATAATAGAATCCTGAGAGAAAAAACAACCGTGTCAGCGTTTTATAATGACATTTTAATATAATGCATCGGCGTATGCGCATGTATTTTTTTCCTGGTAACAGGTTTTATAAACCAGTTTCACGCACTATGTAAACAAACATGAGCACTCCTACTTCGCTACTCATTGGTTTTATTTTACGAATATAATGATTTTTTCTTAATGAGTATTATTTTATTTACGAAAATGAATTTTTACTTTTAATTCTGAGTCACTGGATTAATTTTATTGAAATTTACAGACTTGGAATTCTCAAAGTTGAAGCTTTTCTACTCAAAAAATTTTGATGATTTCTGTGATTTTCATTTATAAAATTTATTGATAAATTGCAAGTCAGGTAAAAGATACTTTTTATGCCATCGCTTTTATGCCATCGCTTTTATGGTAAAAGTTATAATACAAGTATTATTATAGAAAATAAAAATATGTTTAACACACAATAAACCATCACAAAGGTAAATATAACTCAAAGTTTTATGTATAAAACACTTGAAAATGTGAGAGTAATCTTTAAGCTGCATAATGACATTTATATCGCAAGGAATTTTAATTTGAGACTAATAAAATCTCCTTATTAAATTATGTTTTATCATCGTCAGACATAACTTATTTATGAAGCAAAAATTTAAATTTATATGAGTATTATTACGATATGTGTATGATATGTAAATATCATAGTAACTTATTAAGCATAGTACTTTTTTTTCATATTAGGTACAATAAAGCGGTATTGTCAATCCTTCTTATTTGAAAATCGAACATAACACCAAAAAGAACATCACAAAAAACGAACTGGCTATTAAACTTTCAATAATAATTAAAAACAAAGTTTAAAAAATTACAAACTGTCATAGAATGTTAAAAAATAGTTTACCTTTATTTGTAAATATTGCGTTGCAAAAAGTGAAACTGGGGTGAATGCACCTATTGTTGACACGATCTCTGGTCACTGCAGACTGTGCGTCCATGAGATTCGTCTCTGTATAAATATGAATTGCCTTCATGGGTTATCGCGTGCGGCGCTACACAGACTTAGGAAGTGACAGACACGGCGGGCTGACGTAAACAAGTTGTAAAAACAGAACTGACCCAGGTTATTTGGGTACTAATTAGTCATCAGGTAAATGTCCTTCCTAAATAAATTTATATCAATTAATTTATTCCGTCGTTGGAAAATAACATCGGGATATGTGATTCGCAGTTTTTATGTCTCCTTTGGATTAAGTACTAATTTATAAAATCCAGAATACAAATATACCTAAGATTCACTCTATTTAAACTAGATTTACATGTATATTTATAGATAGTTACTAAAAAAAACTACGAGTCTTTCATTGCATAAAAGGAAAATAAATTTACGCAATATAATATGATATCAATATAATAATCGGATTTATTTTATTTAGTTACATATAGCAATTATTATCATCAGCCCATATACGTCCCACTGCTGGGCACGGGCCTCCTCTACAGCTGAGAGGGTTTAGGCCTTAGTCCACCACGCTGGCCTAGTGCGGGTTGGCGGACTACACACCTAAGAAATTCCTAAGAACTTTTAGGTGTGCAGGTTTTATCACGATGTTTTCCTTCACCGTTAAAGTACGTGATAATTCAATGTGAATACACACATAACTTGAAAAAGTCAGAGGTGTGTGCCTGGGGTTTGAACCCGCGACCGTCGAGATTCTCGGCGCGTGCCCAAACCTCGAGGCCATCACGACTCCCAGTTATAGAGGAGGCCCGTGCCTATGGGATGTATATGGGCTGATTATGATGATGATGATGATGATAAAGTATCCATTGTTTCTGAGAATTTCTTCAATAAAACCTAGAGTTTATCCAACCTAGGAAATTAAGGCTCCGTTGTAACACCTTTTTAAAATTTTCAACTTTACATTTTTTTCTGATTAATATGATTTACATTCATCGTCATCATCAGCCCAGAGACGTCCAACTGCCGGGCACGGGCCTTCTCTACAACTGAGAGAAGTTAGGCCTTAGTCTACTAAGCTGGCCTAATGCGGGTTTGTGGACTCCACATCTAAGAAATTCCTAAGAACTTTTAGGTGTGCAGGTTTCATCATAATGTTTTCCTTCACCGTTAAAGTAAGAGATAATTCATTTTGAAAACACAAATAACTTCAAAAAGTCAGAGGTGTGTGCCTAGGGTTTGAGATTAAAGCTCGTGGCCATCATTACGATTTACATTACTCCAAATATAAATAACTTTATTTTTTTACCATACATAAAAACTGCAATGCTCATTAAATAGTCAATGACCTCAATCCGTCACCATCCGACCTGCTAATTTGTGGTTTAAGTATATATAGAACACATTACCTAACATATTTTAATATAATAGCATGTCTAACTTATTGTATTGGCAACGTAAAAACCCACTCTACGAGCGCGGGAATACTCGCTTTTATATCGTACTCGTATCGTATGACGTCACTTGGTTGGTTCGCACGAACAAATCAATGACCAATAAAACAAAACCCCGGTTGCGTGGAGTCTTATACTCAATTGTATAGTTAAGGAAGGTCGGAGAGGTCTACGTTCGTTGGTTGATGTTACAGATTGTTTCTGACTCACATGTGACGTTTGTATGGGTTTTGGATTTTGCAAGTCACCGTGAATGCACCACACCTCTTGCACGCGAGTATTTGTGGGGTTTTCATAGCTTTTGGGTAGCTTTATTAGTACACAGTGTGGGTATTGTGGAGTAATTGAAACGGTAAAAATACCGTTTTGTGGCTACTGTTAATGTTGCGCATGATCGGCTTTGGGAACAAAAAATGCGATTTGCTATTTTAATAGAGCTTATGCTCTGTACCACCTATGTATTTTTGTTTTTATGGCAAGTACATATGTATAGGATTATATTACTAAAGAGGTGGGTTGTTTTTATACCATAGTTTTCTTCTACGTTTTTCGTAATTAGGGATGAGCTTATTGTCACTAAATAAAATAAATAAATACACCCAACAGTCACATACATAGTTCTGATCCCACACTAAGATACAAGTCTTGTGTCGTGGGTATCAGAAACTACGAGAGACTTTTCGGTCTCACATACACCCAGACCCGAAACAAATATTTGTGGATCACACAAACATTTGTCTCGGTGCGGGGATCGAACCCGCGGCCTCTCGTTTCGCAAGCTGGTGTCTAGCCAACTGCGCCACGGAGCTGTCGAAATGAAGACATTTTAACTCTTATTGTTGTTAAAAAGAATGCACTAACGAGAAATTTCGGTAACTTTTTTGCCGACTCGGGATTCAAACCTAGGACGTCACGCGTTGTAATTCAGAACCAATTGTGCATTATTTGTTGTAAGTTTGAGGAATTTCTTTAGTTGAAAACAAAAGATTTGTCTATATCACTGCTCTTTAGCTTACAGGCACGAAATTAGTCAGCGCCCGGATCGTTACATTGTTATTTGTAAGTAGGGAAAATTCATTTCTGCCCGGACAGCAAACACCTTACATTAAGGTGTGAAATCTGTCATTCTAAGGTATGCAATGTGGCGTTCCAGGATCTGCTGTGTTTGACCAATAGGCTGGCCTTGTTGTCTCGACCGATGTAGTCACAATTTAGATTTAAAAGGTACGTTGATCAACACGAGATATACCTATTGGTCTCTCACAATTTTAAATTATAGCTATGTAGGTTGGTTCATACAAATGTGGAGTGGTAAATTGAGGTTACACAGCTGGGCAAAGGTCTTAAAGAGTCGTATTTTAATTTAGTTCCAGAATAGTACTATTAACTATAAACGGCAATTTTTTTTTATATAATATAAGGCTTCTAGGCTTAAATAGCTAAATTAAATTTTGACACTGAGATACACTTTGACACTGACAAGATGTATAATGAAAAAAGTTTATTTTCTTGTTTTCGCTATATCCTTAGCCTAATGCCTAATGTATAAAATTTTTCTGGTATTTTTTTTTCTCGGTGATATTATAAAAGAGAGTGAGTTATTATAAAATATATAATTATAAAAAGATATTAATGCAATTTTATCGGAAGACAAATAAGTCTTTGGAGATGGTTAAAGGATAGGTACTTTATATGAAAAATATTCAAATATTACAAATTTGATTTACAAAATTTGTTTCAGACTTCGTGAAACTAGTCATCAATAAACAAATGTAGAACAATTATTTAGCAGTCAATTTGTGTAATATGATTCCAATACTGTGTTAAATTTCGAGGAATTTGTGCGGTTAGCCTAACCAAATATGGTTATTATGAGTTCCGGTTAGTCAAAATGGGTTACACAATTGTTATTGGTTTAATTAAATTGCTTGTCCAATTAAAATCAGTATTTTATGCTGGAGTTAACAAATGAAACCAAAATGAAACATATGCATATACATACATACATAGTAGTAGTTATCAACATCAGCCCATATACATCCCACTGTTGGGCACGGGCCTCCTCTACAACTGAGAGGGTTTAGGCCTTAGTCCACCACGCTGGCCTAGTGCGGGTTGGCGGAGTGCGGACTACACACCTAAGAAATTTCTAAGAACTTTTAGGTGTGCAGGTTTTATCACGATGTTTTCCTTCACCGTTAAAGCAAATGATAATTATTTGTGAATACACACAGAACTTTGAAAAGTCAGAGGTGTGTGCCTGGGGTTTGAACCTGCGACCGCCGAAATTCTCGACCGCGCGCCTAAACCGAGGCCATCACTGCTTCAGTAGTAGTTATAATGATTTATTTATTTATTAATACCATATAGTTATTTACACGTAGTGCGTTAATTGCGTCTAGTTTCACCAATTGTTTTTATGTGAGGGTAAAACCTCATAATTCAATGTTTTGTCCCCCGTTTTGCTGTGGAGGGAAGTGGATATCTTTTTGTTTCCAACTCGTCTTTTATATCTTTTTTCTGATTAATTTCGTTGCGGATCATGACAAATTAGGTTCCCTTACATTCGCTGAGCTTCAGTGCTCAGTGTTAATACTGTGCGTGCCGCTGTTGATACTGAAGTACAGGAGTTACAATTTTGAGTTTGTGGTGGGAATAGGGAAAAAAAGTCTCTACATCTGAAAAAAAATGGTATATGCGTGTATTTTTGTGGTATATAACACCTTTTTTCTTCTTTTTTGTAGCTCGCGTCCCGAAATCATCATCCAGTAAACACTGCACACTGGTGAGATTTTCGCCAGTCTACTCTCTAAACGGATATCACAGTACTTACCACAACATGTTCGCGAACCCACTATTCCGTGACAGGTTAAAATACAATATCTAGGTTAGTGTATAGCTCACCGTGATATACATGGTAAAGATCATAGTTGTTCCCATTTTCTTCGAATTCCTCCTTGTCATCGTGTCGCGCAAATAATGTAGCCTTAAATCCGGTCACAACCCAATTTCAATAGATTGTGTTACTAAATAAAATCTACACCTATTTGAACAATGGTAATATGATAATGATAATGAACAATACTAACGTATGACCTTGTGGATAAATAAATCGATAAAAAACCTAATCAGGTGCTATCAAATCTACACAAGAAATAATTTTGTAATCTAAGTACCTATCATCTCCAACTTTGACAAAAGACGACGTCGGTAACTTATCTAGGTTCAATACGAATTTTTTAAAACCAAAAAAAACAAAGAATAAAATATGAAGATGCTATTGGATCTTATCACATCCATTATGCATGGAGGTGCAACGAAACAAAAAACATTTTAACACAAACGCCTCATTCAAGAGAAAGCGTTGACTTCTCGCGAGCTCTAGAGCACATTATTTTGATACACACTTACCTATCTCAAGATTCAAGAGCCTTATCTATTCTTATAACAAAAGCTCTTGACTTCGTTAGGATAATGGTGAATAAAATATGCTGCATAATAAACGCGAGAATTTTCTTTGCGTCCATTGCTCGCTTTCTTAGAAGCTGCTGCTCAGAAGGGCTATATAAAGCTCAAGTGGATATGGTCGTGATAATTTGGTTTTCAGGGATTTGTCAATTGATTATACTGCACGGATCTGGATATTTTTATTCATTATTTTGCCAAAAGAAAACAGAAATTATTTTTTTCACACTAATTTGATGCATACACTCAGTCCTCAAAGGGGTGGTGTAGCGTAAAAATGAGTAGAATTAGTCTGCATTAACAGCTTCATACTTAACATCAGGTATAATGTGTGTATTCACAATGAATTATTACGTACTTTAACGGCGAAGAGAAACATCGTAAGGTAACCTGCACACCTAAAAATTCTTAGGATTTTTTTAGGTGTGTAGTCCGCCAACCCGCACTAGGCCAGTGTGATGGAATAAGGCCTGACCCTTTTCAGAGGTAGAGAAGAGGAGGAGGTACGTATATGGGCTGATGATTGGAAATCAACGTTAAACACAGCCCATTCATACCTTATTTGCTCCTTAAGAATCGATGGCTGTAATATTAAACTGAAGCCTATAATTAAAGAAACCGCACGTACCTCAGTCCTTTACATTGTTCACATAAAGGGTTATTATAATTGAAGGTTAGTCTAAGGCCACGTTCAGCAAATTGATTGCGAACTCTGAATCATTAGACTATTGTTCAACGTCTTGTTATACCTACTGTACTGTCGTTTGTAAAGATGTTTTGCTACGTTCATTATGATTGATAGCTTCAGATCCGTCACGCAGATTAAGTCTGTGACAACGTAAGATGCTTTGTTTGCTAAATCTGAGCGACATTAATCAACTCAAATTTATTTTTAACGTATTGTAAACAATCATTTTGTTATATTTTAATTGTTTTATTCGTTTTATTATTTATAGTTTACATACATACTTACATAAACTCACGCCTGTATTCCCCGAAGGGGTAGGCAGAGATGCATTTCTGCACCCACATTTCGCCAGTATGTATCAGTCCCACGTAATAGGGGGCGAGCCCATTGCCGTTTTTCGGGCACAATTCCAGATTCCGGGCTGCTACTGAGAATTTCCTAATGGAAAAACCCAATAACACCTTGCCCGACCCGGGAATCGAACCCAGGACCTTTAGATCGCCCGGCACATACTTGTACCGCGAGACCACGAGGCAGTCAGTTTTACTTCAGTCTTGTGGTATAACTTCTAACGCGTGTACATATAAGTACACACACACTTTTTATTTTTATTTTACTGTTAATTGTCAATTTATTTAAGATGTTATTATAATTTAAAAAATCTTAGAGGGCCAAAATAACTCATAAAAAAATCATAATTAATTTCGCCTTAGATATTAAAACGATGACAATATATTTTCGATAAAATAAGATGTACACGATGGGATCGGGACTTTTCCCATCGGAGCAGGTAAATTACCCATTTATCTTTTAACGGGTCTTAATCCTATCTGTTGACGTCATTGGCATATTTTAGAACTGCATTTATCGAAGGTAAAAGATTAGATTGTGGTCGTTTAGTGACGCAAAAATAATAACAAACACGCTTTTATAAATAAATCTTTTTTTTATAATTCAAATTAATTTATTTATTTTATTTTATAACTTTCTATACTTGAGAGTATAAAGGCGGACTTAATGCCATAGGCATTCTCTGACAGTCTACCTAACATATATAATAACATAATAATAACATAATAAATACCTAATATAAAATTTATACTAATATGTAACAAAATATCTGGAAAGTTAAATAAATTTAGTTTTTTGTACTCATCAATTATTTTATTTAGTTTATTTTTGCCTCCCCTATAGCCTATTAAACTAAGTTTTTTCTACAAAATATTAATAAAACCCTGGATTGTTGTACCTCGTTGGATAGCTTATAAAACGTAGATATTTTTAGGCACATCTGCAAAGCAGGTGCCATAATAATATTTTTTGATATCCTTTCGAGAAAAATAAACTTTCAAAATGTTTGTTAATGTTTTTAAGTTCTAATCGTCTACAGCGACTTATTAATTCATTTTATGTACAATTTTGGTTATTGAGGTCATAAAGCATCTTAGTTTACATGTAAAAATCAAATAATAGTAATAATAAGACTTACACATTTCAAAATATCTAAGCTGATAGCTGAAAATCGTGAGTTTTTTGGAAAAAACAATTAAATTCAAATATCTCGAAAACGGTTAGATTTAGCATAGGGTGTCTAATAGTCAAATCAGTCAGAAACGATGTAAACTACATGCCATTAACGGATATAGGTCGACTTAACCAATAACCCTGTATATTAAAGTAAAATAAATATATAATATATTGTAATAAAACTTTTAAATAAATATAATATATTAATATGGCGCAGATAATAAATAAAAGTATACTACTGTTACGTGTTCAAACACACTCTGCACCACCCGCCAGCTAACAACATAGGTACAATAATAATAAAAGTAAATGTTACATAAAAACAAAAGTATAACTAATAACATAGCATAGTAAATTAATGTGTAATGGAACGTAACATTTATATCACTCAAATGTCAAAATTAAAGTGACATAGAAAAGAAAGAGAGAGAAGAAAAAAATACAAATAAAAGTGGGTAGAGAAAAAAGTATAGGCAAACAATAACAATTATAAATGAAAACATGTTAATTGACGCTCGACAATATTACAACTTACGCGATTTTAAGTCCGAGCGCGATGTTTCGGCCGCCCCGTGATTTCGTACTGCCGACGACGATAACTCTGCTGTCTTCGGAAAATTAGTTATTAAGGAGTTTAGTTCGTCGACAGTGGTGACCTTGATTCGGCTTCCATCCGGGACTTTAATAACAATAATGCCATCCTGAGTCCAGCAAGATCGCATACCAAAATACTGCCGACTTTTGCTAAACACGGTTTGTCGAGACTTTGTCAGAAGCTCCTTGATGGATGCAGTTGAGCCTTTCAGCCTGGACTTGGCTCGCCAGACATCTGACCTGTGGCTTAAATTCGCAAACCTAACAAATATAGGCCGATGATGCTCTCTGTTTGGTGTCCCAATGCGATGGCAAACTGTGATAGACGACGCTGTGATCTCCTTCAGCGACATTGCGCCGTTCACCAGCGACAACACGGCCTGCGTGCAGTTCTCATTGTCAGCTTCACGAACTCCGAGGAATAACAGCGCTTTTCTACGATGCTTGGTCTCCAATGCGTCCACCATGTTAGCGCACTCCGAGATTTGTTGCCGCAGCAGCCGAAGCATATTTAGCATGAGCTCCCTAAAAGTCCGGAACTCTTCCGCAACTCGAGCCACAGTATCCTTGGCAGTGCCCCCAGTGTGCAGTTGTGCTTCTAGTTGGGCCATCCGCTTCAAAAAACTGTCCTCCAGATTCTTTTGTGCACTTTGGATATCCGCGAGTGTTGACATAGCGAGTTTTGAATACCTTAGTGGTTTGTCTCAAGAAAGTGATGAGTGGCTGTTTGTGAATGTTTTAGTGCTGGCAGATGGTGCAGAGCAGGATCACACACCGTTGCTCAAATGTGAGTACATGGAATGCACTGTCTGTACTACAAAATACACAACTTTTCAGAGTAAATTAAGGATAGAGTGATAAATAAAAGAAATGATTTTATTGTACAAATGCGTGGGGTGGTTTCTGACAATATTTCGATAATGTCGCTACTCTTATCAGTATCTATTTATGTGAGGCAAGTGTGCGCTGTGGGTAAGGGCATGTATTTCAGTACAAAGTGAATGGGATTGCACACACTTTGAATAATTAAATAAATAAAAAAATCTCCTTTTTACCTAGGTTTAGGTATTTATAAAAGCGTGTTTTTTAGTTTTTTTAACAATTTTTTTATTTAAATAAATAAATTTATATTTTTCGATTATTTTTCAAATATAATATTGACAGCCCCGTGGCGCAGTTGGCTAGACACCAGCTTGCGAAACGAGAGGCCGCGGGTTCGATCCCCGCACCGAGACAAATGTTTGTGTGATCCATAAATATTTGTTTCGGGTCTGGGTGTATGTGAGACCGAAAAGTCTCTCGTAGTTTCTGATACCCACGACACAAGACTTGTATCTTAGTGTGGGATCAGAACTATGTATGTGACTGTTGGGTGTATTTATTTATTTATTTATTTATAAAGTCTTGTTATATCATAACATAATATACATCAAATCGGAAACGTCAAATTTACCAACTTGTAACATTTTATTATTTTTTACCGGTGGTACTTCATAGAAAAATAATTAGGGTAATGGAATAATCCTATCACATTATTGTATTGTCATCGGTCTTCGATAATTCTATTAATTTTGAATGAAATCTGACAAACATACAGGTGAAGCTAATAAAAAGCGTGTAAAAAAATCATCATATTCACGGGTTACTAGTAAATAATGCTGAGAACGTGGAACTTAAAAAAAACAGGCTAATATGCTAATTGTCATGAGAAGAAAATTCACCTTTGCCTATTTCTTTGTTGATGCAGACGTGTATGTATTAATGAATTCTTTGAAATAAAATTTCTCAATCATTTTGCGAATAGGGATGTTGACAAAAATTTGGAACTGTTTTCATTTTATAGATAAGAACGTAAATATTACGAAAAAATATACTTAATTTTTTTATTCATCAATTTTAAATAAAAAAACGACTTTAATTAGTTTAGTGTTTGAATTTCGCGCCTAAACGCTCCAAGCTGTCACCTGGTCTTGATGACGTAACAGTGTATTAAATACAACCAACTGCTGTTAAACTAGGGATGAAACAATACCATTAAGGTATCGATACTTCTACTCAATACCGTATCGGTCGTCAAGAATCGATACTTACTCGGTATCGGTCGGCAAGTATCGATACTTACTTGTATCAAATCATTTTTGGAAAATTTAGAATAAAAATCTTAAAATATAATAGTATTTTTTATCAATAAGTACAAAATTATAGGATTTTCAGCCTCGTGGCGCAGTTGGCTAGACACCAGCTTGCGAAACGAGAGGCCGCGGGTTCTATCCCCGCACCGAGACAAATGTTTGTGTGATTCGCAAATATGTGATTCGGGTCGGGGTGTTTGGAAGACCGAAAAGTCTCTCGTAGTTTCTTATACCCACGACACAAATCGGTTAAAAATTTCTGCTGCTTCAAAATTAAGTTGCAAGATTTCATCCAAACAAACATACATACATACATTGCAAGTTAAATAAAATCTTGTAAAAAGTGTAAAGTTCCGATTTATCGAATCGAAAAAACATCGATGTTTTTTCAAAGTGGACAGTGGACACCCCTAGGTTAGACAACTTGTCTGTGATTCTTCATACATTGTGACGTAACGCGCTCCGATTGGCGTTTGCAGTCACGTGATATTTGGAATTATTTTAAACATTTTTAATTATTTTTAATTAATTTATTACTCATATTTACATTTACAAAATATGATTTTCAGCATTCTAATATTCCCTGTTATGGCAAAAAAATAACTTTTCATACATTCGCTATTTATGTCAACATCCCTATTGACGAAAATTTTTATCGATTTACTTAAACGTTCCTTTTCATTTATACCTATTATCAAGTCAACAAAAGGAAGTCTTCAATAAAACGTAATTGAAATTACATTTATGAACAGATATTCTCTCAAAACGCTTGACCGTATCGGAGTGATTTTTTATCTAAGCACATTTGTATAAAAGCCCTTAAAAATGACCCTTAAAAACTTGCCTTGTCATCATCGAAAAGGCGAGTATAGCTCTTGTGAAGGATAAATGGGCTTCACTTCATTGTTCAGTCCTTAAAAGGGTCTCCAAAAGAGCTGAACTAGTAATTAATTGAAAAGACCTTTTGTATTCCGACAGATATTGTGGTAAAAGTCTATTTTAGATTGTGATATATTACTACCTCGTGGTCTTGTGGAACATGTATGTGCCATGCGATCCAGAGGTCCCGGGTTCGATTCCCGGGTTCGATATTTTGACTTAAAACATTGTGTTACTCGTATTAGTGCGATGTATTTAAAGCCTAAAATTACCTATATTTCACATAAAAAATAATCTTATGTTCATTGTTTACATTTTATCGTGAAAAGTTTCTATTGTTAATGTGATATTGTTAAGGTGAATTGGATGAGGAAAAATGGATATTCCTCAATTCACGTACGCAAATCACGCAAACGTTTAGCGGAAAAATGTACGAGTATATGCTTGGAACTAGGTTATGATGTAATTTTTTTTTATATATCGGCACGACACAGTGATAACACCGTAACCTAATGGTAAGGAAGATTTTAATAAGGCATCATGAGGCGAAAGTCTGTTATTTATTTTATTACATATTTTGGTATGTTTATAATCCATTTCATTATTTTTCAAGTAATAGATATAAAATCAATGCGTCGTGGTCTCGCAGTACAAGCATGCGCATGCGATTCTAGAGGTCCTGGGTTCGATTCGAGTCCAAAGTGTTATTGGAGTTCCCCTTTAGGAAATTCTCAGTAGCAGCACAGAGTCTGGAAATATGCCTGAAAAACGGCAATAGGCTCATCCATATTACGTGGGATTGATACATACCTGGCCAAATATGGGTCCGGAAATGCAACGCTGCCTACCCCTTCGGGGAATACAGACTTCAGGTTATGTACATACCATTGGCGGTACTTCCATAGAAGCCCAACAACCCAGCTCGCCCTACAGAACTCTAAATAATAATCTTTAAGCTTTAAAATTAAATCTTTATTTAACAAAAGCAATTCGAAATACCTATAAATGAGAATATCCTGACCCCACAATAACAATTATAAACTAGACATTACACAATTAACGTGTAATGCTTTTGGGCTTCTATGGAAGTACCGCCACTGATATATACATAGATACATACATACTCGTATGTAAATATAAAAAAATATATATTTTATATAAATGCGCTATTTGCCACACTAGCGCAATATTTCATAAAAAATAGAAGCATGAATAAAGCGGACATAATCGTACCCTATACTGAAAAATTGTTATTTATAAACCAAACTGCTAAGTGCTGTTTAATTGCGTAAAAAACTTATTAATTACCATCATCAACCGAAAGACGTCCACTGCTGGACATATGCCTCCCCCAAATACTTCAAAAGCGCTCTGTCGGAAGCGGCCTGCATCCAGCGACTTCCTGCGATTTTTGTTATAACGTCAGTCCACCTTGTGGGTGGACGTCCAACGCTGCACTTGCCGGTATGCTGCCTCCACTCGAGAACCCTGCCCCACCGGCCATCAGTTCTACCAGCTATGTGACCTGCCCACTGCCACTGCAGCTTACTAATCCTTTGGGCTATGTTGGCAACCTTTGTTCTCATACGGATCTCCTCATTCCTGATTCGATCGCGTAGGGAAATACCAATCATAGTCCTTAATAAAAACTTATTAAGCGATTTAAATTTTCCTCTTCCCCATATTGCTGTGAAATATGATGTAAAGCTATACGATTTCTGTGTACTTCCGTAATACCCATTTCTTATGAATTCTATTTATGCGCAGTACCTCGAAATCGTGAAGCTGGCGTAATGAGAAAAACCTTTGCGTTTCCTGTAGGCTTTTGCCTTGTTAAATCCCAATGATTTATTTAACATGGTGACGAGAAACCCAGGAAAAATTAAGTGGGTTCGAGTCTCATGTTGAGAAAAGTTTTTTTAAGTACGGGCCTTTTCTACAACAGAGAGGGTTTAGGCCTTAGTCCACCACGCTGGCCTACTGCTGCGGACTAACCAAACCTAAAAAATAGTCACGTTTTAATACTACTCGTAGTAGTATCATCATTCCTTCTTACGTCCACTGCTGGACATAGGCCTCTCCGATGGCATGCCACTGGCCTATTAGTATATAGTTATATAGGCCACTAGTAGTATATAGTTTATCATTTTGGCCTCAATCACATTCATACATTTTTGCAAATATATACCTCCATCTGTTAAAATCCGATGGTGTTAAAAACCATTTAAATTTACTCAATAAATTACTTTCGCAAACATCGTTCCACCTTTCACAAGTCGAAACCACCGATATAAATGTCATAATTAAAAACAATCCATTCATCTAAGAACAGTGCAAAGTTGCCGCAGAACCCTTGCTCGTTCAGGAAACACAATCCGCGAACTTTCTAAAGCATTCCACTTCAGATACCAAGTGAGAATTGCTATTCTCAGAATTTCTCAGGTAGTGTGGAGCAAGTTGTATAACACACACAACATTGTGAAAGTTCCGTGACACATTTTAGAGCTTAAGGAAAACGTCTTGCGGAAGGGAATTCTTGGTAAAACGCACATGATGATGGAAGAGGCAAATCCGGTAATTAGTGTTAATTATTCTTAATTTAAATTTCATACTAATTGTGTGATGAACGTAGCCTAATACTTTAAAAGTACAACTTGCTTACTAGGTGTCTACAATTTATGTGTATGAAGCTAAATAAATAATTAAATGGCAAGTAAGTATGGTAAACGCGTACAATATTTTTATGGGATAATTATTATAAGCTGAATTGTACTATCTTTAAAAATGCTCTGTATGAACAGCAAAGAGCGTCGTATCACGTGCGATTTGGTGTAGGTATAAAAAAACATTTCTTTTTTAAGTTTACGATATTTCAAACAAAAGTTTTAGTATGAAACTTATACTAAAACATACAATTATAAATTACGGGTCAACATAGTTCATTTAGCACTGTATAATGTTTGATTAGGATATTTTAAGGAGCTTAAAATAACAAACACACAAACGTAATAAGTCGCGATGGCCTCGAGTTTTGGGCACGCGGTCGAGAATCTCGACGGTCGCGGGTTCAAACCCCAGGCACACACCTCTGGCTTTTCGAAGTTACGTGTATGCACAATGAATTATCCCGTACTTTAACGGTGAAGGAAAACATCGTGATGAAACCTGCACACCTAAAAGTTCTTATAAATTTATTAGGTATTAGGCCTAAACCCTCTCAATGGTAGAGGAGGCCCGTGCCCAGCAGTGGGACGTATATGGGCAGATGATGATGATGACACATACACAGTTGATTTACCCCTTCGATAATTAGGCATGAGTGTATAAACGTATGTATCTATGTATTTTGTATATTTTTTTCTGAAATTCGTGGTAAGTTTCATACATTGTCCCTTAAAAATCGGCTACACAAGTATAACTGCATGCAAACAACTATTAAACAGCATTCACAGTCAAAGACACTAGCGAACCAAAGCCACAACCGTGGAGGATTAAATTCTGCCGCACCACACGACAATTTCGTTTAGTGGTGGGACACGTTGACGCTTTTGTCTTCAATTATTTATTACTGTACCGTATGCAAACTCTACCTACAAAATATCGTGCTACCGACTCATCCAGCTTCGTCCGTGTGGAATGTTGTTTTCTATTATACATTGTTAGGAATTTTAAAGCGCTGCATATTATAAATAATAATAATGAAAGACGAGGACAAAACACCTATCAATCTAAAAAGGTTTATTCTTACATCTCATGATTTTTTCCAATCTAAGACAGGGTAAAGAAATACTTGAAAGTCAGCGGCTCAAGTTATCATTTTGAAATTACTCATATTATTCAAAATCAATATAAATAATTCATAATTGTGCCACTAGATGTCACTGGATGAATTTCTAAAATTAAATTACTCCGCAAATAAAATTAGTGCATTTCAATGACCCCCAAGTTACAGGTTTATTCCTATTTTGGGAGTCAATGAGTCATAAAATTGCACACTGAGATTGTACAGCCCTCATTTTATGTGTTTTGCAAATAATATGTTATATTGTAATGTTTTTGTACAAATAAATATTTTTTTATTTTTTTGTACAAATAAATAAAATTTTATTTATTTATTTATTTTATTTCAACGTACTTTTGTCAGTGCTATGTTTTAAAATTATCTATTTATTTTGTACCAATTGGAAAGCTGTTTAATGAATAATGTAACGGGCTTACCAAATATTAATCGTTTGTTTTAATTTACTATGCAGGCAATACATTCATGCAGCTTTATTGGTAAATATTCTTGTATAATCGCTCCCATTTTGTATTGATTTTACAACTATGACGGGAACATTGTTTAAATGTTGAATTCTTTTTTTTTTTTTAAATACCCGTTTTCAAAATCACTTGTGTGTTTGTATTAGAAAATCATATATCATGAATAGTATCTGATATAAAGAAAAAAATCCTAGAAAGTGAATTTTAACAAGGATAACAACAGGGAAAACAATGGGATATTTTTGTAATTAAGTCAGTATATTTTGAATACAATTTAAGATTTTATTTCAAAATTTGTTTCTGCTACATGCGTTTGTTAAAACGTAAGTCTACTTGCAAGTTTTTTCTATAAACATGACTCCGGATTTGAACTTTAGTTTGGTGAAAATCATGTTAGTTCCATTTTTGTGTGCCTATTTTTTTCTTCATAGCCTTAAATGTAGATTGACGCGTGTGACCGTAGATTCCAAGGTTGATTTCCATATCAGGCAAAAGAATCAAACGGATTTTCAGTCAACCATTTGAAAAATAGCAGTACAGAATCTGGGACAACAACTGCGATGGGCTCGCCACCTTTCATGGCAAATTTAAGAAACTGACCATATCATGAAGAATTAAGAAGAAGAAGAAAGAAGGTGTAAATTACACAATATAGCTAGAGAAACATCTTATCACTAAAGATCTTATCACTCAAGGTGATCTTTCAAGACATCATCATATACGTCCCGCTGGGCATGGGCCTCCTTTACAACAGACAATACAATACATGTCTTAACTACAGCTATAACATACAAAGATAAATTCATCTGAAGCCTCGCTTACATCTAATAACAGTTGGCAAATCGTCGTGTTTGTGTATTATTGCGAAGGCTGCGGCCATACAAACGGATATTGCATGCGGTTGCATCCAACAGGACCAGATATTGCGACTTATTGCTTTGAACGCCGCTTTATATTCTACAAGTTTATTTGTACAGATGGCTTGCAAAATTATTAACACTAAACGGATCTAGATTTAATGCGCTTATATGTATATGTTTGATGCAAAGTTGTCGGTTTGTCGTCATTTTTGGGAGAGTTCAAATGGTCAATGTAGCGTATAGTTATGTCATGAATGGTGTACTTTTCATACTTGTATTCTTTATGCTGGTCACTCAGGTAGACTGCTTATGACGTCATTACGACGTAAACAAATTGCAACGGATTATACGGAAGCGAGTACCCCATACCTTTACCAGATTGGTACAATATTACGATCTATACGTAGATGGTTATTAAGGATGCATGTATATAAAGATTAAGCCTCAAAATCTATAAGCCAAACTATTTATTTAATTTATTTCTTTGGAAAAGAGGCAGAACAATTACAGTCAAAAATATAAATTAAAAAAATATTACACAATCTAAAACAGTTTCCACTAATAGGCATGTTCGATTTTTAATATCGCCAGTATTCAAAATATTAAATATGAACCGATAGAAGTCGCGGGGCGAAGTTGTAATACGTAATTTACCCAATTACACTTAACCTTGATATTGGAAAGTCGTAGTTTCCTGGCATTGGTTATATTTAGATTTAGAGTAAATTATACAGTTCAAAGTGGAAGCAGTGATGGCCTCGAGGTTTAGGCGCGCAGTCGAGAATCTCAGCGGTCGCGGGTTCAAACCCCAGGCACACACCTCTGACTTTTCGGAGTTATGTGTGTATTTACAATGAATTATCACTTGCTTTAACGGTGAAGGAAAACATCGTGATGAAACCTGCACACCTAAAAAAGTTCTTAGGAATTTCTTAGGTGTGTAGTCCGCCAACCCGCACTAGGCCAGCGTGGTGGACTAAGGCCTAAACCCTCTCAATTGCAGGGGAGGCCCGTGCCCAGCAGTGGGACTTATATGGGCTGATGATACAGTTCTGTAAACCAATATTATTTATTCAATTCCTATAAATTTCCGTAGGGATGCAAATATCCAGAAAAGGGCCTCGAGGAAAATAATTAAAAAGGGATAAATTGGAAATCTGGAGCATCAATAAGCGAATCCGAAATTAATTGAAAAGACATTTTCAAGCACCTGTTACTTGTCACGAAGTCATTTGTTGTGAAGTAATTAAAATCCATTTATTACTGCTGTTGGTACTTTGACTAATTTGATTAAAATATTGCGTGAAGACCTAGAAATTAAGTTCGATCTGCCAGGTATCCGGTTTGTCTTGTGGCCCGGGGCAAATGCGTCGTGGCGGTGTCCTTGGACATCGCCAATGCTTTTAACACCCTGCCCTGGGCCTGTATCGAGGAAGCACTGCGGTACCACGTGGTGCCACCCTATCTCAGGCGCCTGGTGCACTCGTACCTCTCAAACAGGGACGTGGTGTATCCGGGCGCCTGCGGGTGGCACCGAAGAGCGGTGTCGTGCGGTGTTCCACAGGGGTCGGTTCTTGGGCCCCTTCTGTGGAACATCGGCTACGACTGGGTGCTCCGTGGTGCCAACCCCCGGGGTGTCGGCGTATTCTGTTACGCCGACGACACGCTCGTCACTGCGACGGGCGGGACCTTCCAGGAGGCCGCCGACCTCGCTGCGGTTGGAACTGGTAACGTGGCGGGGAGAATTCGGCGGCTGGGCCTCACGGTGGCCCTCCACAAATCCGAGGCCATTTGCTTTCACCGGCCTCGGATGGGACCACCTGCTGGGGCCCACATCGAGGTTCAGGGCGTGCGAATTCCCATCGGCAAGCAGCTCAAATACTTGGGGCTGCTGCTGGACAGTCGGTGGGAATTCCGCGCCCATTTTGAGGTGCTGCAGCCGAAGCTGCTGCGGGTAGCAGGCGCTCTGTCCGGCCTGCTGCCCAACCTGGAAGGTCCAGGCATCCCTTGCCGAAGGATGTACATGGGAGTCGTGCGGTCTATGGCGTTGTATGGGAGCCCAGTATGGGCCGAGTCCCTGAACAGGCGCTGCGTCGCTCTTCTGCGCAGGCCTCAGCGTGCGCTGGCGCAGCGACTGATCAGGGGCTACCGCACGATCTCCCACGAGGCGGCCTGCGTACTGGCCGGGTCCCTGCCGTGGGACCTTGACGCCAAAATCCTCTCGCGCTTTTACCATCAGCGAGAGGAGGCGTCAAGTCGCGGGGACAGATTGGCCCCGAGAGAGGTCGAGGCAATTAAAGCCTCCCTCCGTACGGCCGCCGTGGAGGAATGGCGAACCAGGCTGGAGAATCCCAGTGCTGGTGCTAGAACCGTCGAGGCAGTGCGTCCTGTCCTCGACCAGTGGGTGGACAGGCGCCACGGCGCGGCAACGTTCCGCCTGACGCAGGTGTTGTCGGGGCACGGATGCTTCGGACACTACCTGTGTCGGGTGGCACAGAAGGAG
Organism: Hemaris fuciformis; assembly: GCA_907164795.1. NCBI lineage: Eukaryota > Metazoa > Arthropoda > Insecta > Lepidoptera > Sphingidae > Hemaris > Hemaris fuciformis. The sequence goes on from OU015448.1 coordinate 10,277,729, forward strand.
GAGTCGGCCGTGTGTCACCATTGTGACAACTGCCCGGACGACACAGCCCAGCACACCCTTTTTTTTTTTTTTTTTTTTTTTTTCCGCGGGGAAAATCCTTTTTACGGACCATCCCACCCCCGAGGGGCGAGGGTGTGTCGGACTCACCGGCGCCTTCCGACCCAGCATGGATGTTACCGCCCGTGGATGGGCGGCCGCTGGGCCGGGTCCCTACCAAGAATAAATGCGCCGTAATACCGACTAAAAACCCCGCGACGGCCACCATCAGCGCATTCAGCGAGACGGCCCCGGATTACCTTGAAGCCAGAGCTATGGAACAAGGTAGGGTCGGCGGCCCCGTGTGGCCTCTGGGCGCCGGGCTACGTGTTGACCCGGCGCCTCCTACGTCGCCTGTTGCGACGAGCGGGATCGGTCTGCTCCCGATCCCGCTCCGCGCTCTCCTTCTGCGAAATGACCCGTTCGCAGAAGGAGAGCATAGCTGTCCACGACCTCCGGCTGCCGACCATGGCGGCGACCACAGTCGGCAGCGAGAGGTCTCTCCCCACGACCGCTACGAGAGCGCTGCGCTCCTCGTCCCAGGCTGGGCACTCCTCAAGCGTGTGCTGGGCCGTGTCCTCACGGCAGTTGCCACAATGGTGGCACACGGCGGTCCCCTCCACTCCGACGATGCGACACAGGTACGCACCGAAGCTGCCGTGCCCGGTGAGCACCTGCGTCAGCCGGAAGGTCGGCGCACCGTGGCGCCTGTCCATCCACTGCTGGAGGACAGGACGCACTGCCGCGACGGTCGCCACGCCAGCACTTGGATTCTCCAGCCTGGAACGCCACTCCTCCACGGCGGCGCTGCGGAGGGAGGCCAGCATGGCCTCGACCTCTCTTGGGGCCGGTCTCTGTCCGGTTCGCCGGTACGCCTCCTCCCGCCAGAAGAACACTGACGATAGGGACTTGGCGTCCAGCTCCCAGGGCAGAGTACCCGCCAAAACGCAGGCCGCCTCATGCGAAATCGTGCGGTACCCTCTAGCGATTCGCTGCGCCACCATGCGTTGCGGACGATGCAGCAAACGGACGCAGCGAGCGCCGAGGGAATTGGCCCACACGGGACACCCGTACAGGGCCATGGACCGCACGACTCCAGCATAAAGGCTTCGGCAAGGGAAGCCAGGACCCTCAATGTTGGGCAGCAGGCGACTGAGAGCACCCGCTGCCCGGACCAACTTCGGCGACAACATTTCAAAGTGCGCACGGAATTTCCACCGACTGTCCAGAATCAGACCTAAGTACTTCATCTGGGAGCCGATGGAAATCCGCACGCCCTCCACCATCAGGTGCGCCTCCGGCGGTGGCCTAGACCGAGGTCCGTGAAAACACAGAGCCTCAGTCTTGTGCAGGGCCACCTGGAGGCCAAGTCGCCGAATCCTGCCCACCACGAGTTCGGTCCCGAACCCGGCGAGCAGGGCGGCCCGCTGTGGGGTCCTGGCCGTCGCTGTCACCAACGTGTCGTCCGCGTAGCAGACGACAGCGACGTCCCGAAGGTTGGCACCACGAAGCACCCAGTCGTATCCGATGTTCCACAGGAGCGGCCCGAGAACCGAGCCCTGTGGAACACCGCACGACACCACCCGACGGTGCCACCCGTCGGCGCCCGGATACACGACGTACCTGTCACACAAGTACGCCTGCACCAGACGCCGTAGGTAGGGCGGAACCTCGTGGTACCGCAGTGCCTCATTGATGCAGGCCCAGGGCATGGTGTTGAATGCGTTGGCGATGTCGAGTGACACCGCCACGACGCACTTGCCCCGAGACACTGCATCCTCCGCCTGTGCCCTGACTCGCAGAATCGCATGTATCGTCGACCGGCCCCTCCGGAACCCGAACTGGCAATCTGCCAGGTCCGGGCCCGTGCTCTCCAGATGCTCGACGAGGCGCGCGTGCAAGATACGCTCAAAGAGCTTGCACACCTCGTCGAGCAGCACGATGGGCCGGTACGCCGACGGCGACTCTGCGGGTCGCCCCTCTTTTCTCAACAGGACAAGCTTGCCCGTCTTCCACCGCGACGGGAAGCTGCCCTGCTGCAGGCACGCGGAGAACAGGCTGCGGAGCCTCGTACCCAGCGACTCGACGGCGAGCACCCAGATACGTCCAGGCACCCCGTCGAGCCCCGGGGCCGAGTTCTTGCCCCGCAGCCGAAGCACTGCCGCCTCCAGCTCTTCAGGCGACACCTCCGGGATATCCCTTGCCGAAACTAACGACGATGGCGCCGGTGGACGTGGCGCCATCGGTGGAGGAGTGAACTCCTCGGTGGCCGGGAACAAAGCCGCGACGACGTCCTCGACGAGGTCTGCCCGAAGACTCTCCGTCAGCGGGGGCGCCCATGGGCGGAGCTTGCTCAACGCCACACGGTATGGACGCCCCCACGGATCTCTATCGAGAGACCTCCGGGACTCCTCGTAAGCCGCGGCCTTTGCTCGTGCAATGGCCACCTGCAGCGCTCTCTTCGCCCCTCTGTGGAGGCCGTAGAGCAGCCGCTCCTGTTCGTCGTCGCCAGGTCGGCGGACCCGACGACGACGGTGCCTGGAGAGTCGGCGTAGCGCAGCCGCGCAAGACGCGCGCAGCTGCGAAAGCTCCGCCGACCACCAGTACACCTGGCGCTTCGCCGGGAGGCGGGTGACCCGGGGCATCGACGCGTCGCAGACGCGTGATATCGCCACCCCGAACCATTCCGCCTCCTCCTCGACCCGCACCGGTCCGTCCGGTACGGAGATCCACGCTTGAACAAGAGCGGCCTCTTCCGCAGCCTCCACATCGAGGCGCTTAGCGGCCCACCGCCGGCCGCCCGTGAATCGGGTAGCGGGACCACCACCGGGCTGGGTAGGGGCCCGGGAAGCAGAGACGCTGTACCGGATGTAACGATGATCGGACAGCGTCTCCTCATCAACCAGGACCTTCCAGCCCCGGACACGGCGGGCAAGGGCCGGGGTGGCGAACGTTATGTCCACCACCGAACCGCCATTATGCCGCACGCACGTGTCCTCCGACCCCCGATTCAGGACGACCAGCCCGATGGAAATCGCCCATTCCTCCAGGGCCCTACCCCGCGCATCCATCACCGACGAGCCCCAAGCCAAGGACTTGGCGTTGAAGTCGCCGGCGACTAGCACGGGATGGGACTGGCTGCCTTGCACCACCAGGGCTCCCAGGCGGACCAGAAAGCTCTCGAATTCCGCCAGGGACCTGTTGGGAGAGAAGTACACTCCTACGACCCAAATCCCTCCCAACAAGACCGCCACGCATCCCGAGCCCTTCGCTACTTTTTCGAAGGGCGGGGATCCGGCGGCGCCCCGAGTGATGACGGCCACCAAGCCATCCAGGTCCCCAGCCCAGTCATCCCGGGGAGGGACAAAGTATGGCTCGGAGACCACAGCCACTTGAATCGACCACTGCGCCAGGCACTGAACAAACAAATCCTGCGCCCTGGCGCAGTGATTGATGTTCGCCTGGAGGAAGTTACGTGCCATATTAACTATGGGCGATCTCCATCATCTCCGAGGTGGGCGGTTTCGGCCGCGCCACAACCTCAGATCTCGCACCGTGTAAAGAGCGGTGCGGGACGGAGGAGGCGACGCAAGCCTTAGCGCCCACCCTGTGCCCAGCGGGCTTACCCGCAGCTGCACAGATTGTGCAGTGCGGGTCCGCTTGGCAATCACGGGCCTTGTGGCCCTCTTGACCGCACCGGTAGCAGATCCCGGTGCGGTCACACTCCGCGGTGCACTTAATCCTAACGTGCCCCCTATAGAGGCACCTGAAACACCGCAAGGGCCTAGGCTCCAAGAGCCGAACCCCAGCCGACACCCAGCCCACCAGGACGCGTCCTGCCCTGGTGAGCTTTCCGGCCGCTTTCGCCGGGCACCGGAGCCAAACGGCGCCCAGACCGGAGCGCTCGGCCCGAATTTCCCCCACCCGAATATCTTCGGGCGAGCACTCGCCGAGCCGAGCGACGGCCGCTGCGACTGCCTCGGGGGTAACGGACTCGTCCAGCCCCGAGATGCGCAACTCCGCAGTTTTGACGGGTCGGGTGACGCGAACGCCCTCCGACCCGGCAAGTACCTCCCTCATCTTGCTGATGAGGGAGTCGGCCCTTGCCTCGGACTCCGGCCCAGGCACCTCGAAGATGTAGGCCCCGGTGGCCCCTCGTCTGGCCTTCATACCGGCGATGCCCAGGCTAGCGAGGTCCACGTGAGTTTTGACCTCGCGCAGTACCTGGACATACGTCGTGCCCCGCTCCAACGCCTCCGGCAGCACCGTCAGAGTGACGGCGGCTCTCTGCGGGAGGCGGAGCTGGGGCACCGGCTTGCGCAGCGGCTGTGTCGACTGGGGTTTAGGGGGGGCGGCGGTGTTGTGCCCCCCAGAGTTCTTCTTTTTTTTCTTTTTCCCCCGCTTTACCACCTCGGTCCATGGAGTTTCCATGGACACGGGTGGCGGGGGGAGAGGACGCGGAGCTGGCGACGGCAGGCGCGGTGCCACGCGCTTTCGGTTCCCCCGTTTCCGTGGACGCGGTTGGCGGTCGGGACACGGGGGGGGCACGGGGCTATGACGCACGGCGATGCTAACTTGAGGAGGGGCAGGGATTTTTGGCTCCCCTCCTCCTCCTTTTTTGCCGTCTGCAGCTAGCGGAGGCCGGAGAACCTGCTCCGGAGGCAATCTCAACGCCATCGCCTCGACCCGAGCGTTCAGCATTGCGATCTGACGCAATACTTGCTCGAGGCGATCATCCCCTGGAGACGCCTCGGGCGCAACTGTCGGTCGCGACTGCGACCGAACAGTGGCCGTCAGCTCCTCCAGGAGCTTGGACTGGGTGGCGAGTTCCACCTCCAGTGCCGTCACCTTTTCGCGGAGGCTGGCATTTACCGCCTCCGCGCGGGCCAACTCCGCCGAGGGTGGCTCGTTGGCCAACTCCATCAGCTCCGCAACGCTGACATTGACGTCCCTCTGAAGTTCACCCTTCAGATTTCTGGACGTCTTCGTCACGTTGCTGAGCCGATCCGCCATCTTAATGAGCGCCTCCCTTCGGGTGGAAGCTGGCATTTCCGGAGCCTTTGGCTCACGGAAAGGGCAGGCCTTCTTGGCCCTGGCCAGTTCCGCCTCCGCTTCGGCTTTCCTCCTCACTTCGGCGGCACGCTCCTTTCGAAGAGCCGCCTTGTATCTTTTGCTGGCTTCAGCCACAGCCTCCTCGTCTGTGGCTGAAACCGGAGCGTGTTCTTTTGACCCCTTGGAGGGGCCAGGCTCGCCTGCGGTGTCGCTGTCACCGAGCGTTGCCTGCCGTCTCCTTGAAACTTTCCTTCTCTTCGCCCGCGAAGAGTCGCAACTCAGTCCGGACTCGGAATCGATCTGGACTGGCGCGGTCCCCTTCGCGGACGTCCCCATTGTAGCAGCAGCGACTACCTCTCCTGGCGCTAAAGCGTCCAGGGAAGGCAGCCTGCCCAACACCTCTGAACATTCCTTATTTTTATTTTTATGTGAATTCATGTTAATCCCACGAGTATGGGGGAAATAAGAGTCCACCCAGGCAGTGCCCCCTGTACCTGGGTAAGCCTAGCGTAACCCGCCAAGAGGGTCGGCCGGTACTCTGGCGGGGGTCGCACTAGAGACTGAACCTCCCATCAGCCATGCATCCCCTCACGGTGCGCCGCCGCTTGGGATTCGGGGTAACTTTTTATAGAGGTTTTCTCCCTCGCGGCCCGGGCGGTTAAGCCAAGGCCCTCGCGCCGGCCGAACTGCGAGACATGACCACAGCTTCGACCGGATTACGAGTTCGACGGTGGAAATGGGGTTCGCCCATTTCCTGCTCGGAAGCAAGAGTTTGCTGTCCGAGCACGCCGACGACCCGGGACAGATCCGGGATGGCCCAAAAGACGGGCCCCACCGCGGCGCGGTCTACAGGACCGTCCGCCTGGTGTCGGGATTTGGCCGTCGGCACGGGCCGACGTTGCCCAGGGTGCACCGTCCCCGCCAGCATCCGGACTAGCAGGGCACACTAGGAGGTATCCCGACCTCGCACCCCTCAGCCCAGCACACCCTAGAAGAGTGTCCAGCCTGGGAGGTGCAGCGCAGCGCTCTCCGCGCAATTGTTGGTGACGACCTCACGCTCCCGGCCGTCATCTCTTCGATGGTCGGGAGTCCGAGGTCGTGGCGAGCGATGCTCTCCTTCTGCGAGCACGTCATGTCGCAGAAGGAGAGCGCGGAGCGGGATCGCGAAAGAAGTGATCCCGCCCGCCAAAGACGTCAGAGAAGGAGGCGCCGGGTAAACAGAGATAATTAGACCCGGCGCCCTGCCCTGTGGCAAGGGGGCGTTAGAATCCCACCACGGTATCCCCTGCCTGTCGTAAAAGACGACTCAAAGGGGCCCTTGGGGTCGCTGGGCGCGCTGCGGGGGCGGCGCGCCCTCACTGAAAGTGACCCCGAGAGGGGCGGCGGCACTGTGGCCTGTGTACGTCGCGGGCGCCCACCCACAACCGGGGCGCCCGAACCAAGCTAGTGGGGGCGCAACTGCGCCCCCTACACACTCCGAGACGGCCGAGACAAATACGTCTCGGAGGCGCACCGGGCGGCTGCGGCATTACGGTTGGCGCTTCTCGCCAACGTACCGTGGTCGCCCCACTCGGCGCGGAGATGGCCACCGGGGGGTTTTGGTCGGTATGCCGGTTTAGGGATATTGTTAGGGACCCAGCCCGGCACTAACACCTGCGCGGACATGACGTCGCCGCGCGCTGGGCTGGAAGACCGGTGACCCCGACATACGCTTCCCGCCCGCCCCTCCCCCGGGGCTGGCGGGAAGTAGAGCCATAAACAGCTTTCCCCTCGAGAACAAAAAAAAAAAAAAAAAAGGTATCCGGTTTGTCTTGGGTTTGAGTTCCAAGCATACACCTAATTCTTTCCAAGTTTCTCTTTGACTTAGGACTCCATATTACGTATAATAAAACTGCTAGTCATAATTTCAAAATGGGTTAGTGAAAAATGCAACCTACCCTACCGAACCCTACACCTACCTACAACCTACCTACACCCTACCTATAACCTACCTACCCTTCTAAGCAGTGGCGGGACTTCCATAGCAGCCCAAAAGTCTAGTTTATATTTGCTTATTATGGGGTCTTTATTTAACACATTGCTTTAGTCAAATAAAGATTCAAGCCTAAAAAATATTATTTGGAATTTTAAAAGGCAAACTGGGCTTTTGGACTTCTATGGAAGTACCGCCACTGCTTCTAAGGTACAAACGTGAGATATACAATACAGAAACAATCATTCAAATACTCATTTTCAACAGCACGCAAAGTTTAATTACATTAATTACTTGGCGTATGTGAAGGCCATTAATTACTTGTGGGACCTATTTCACGCGCGTAGCCCAAGTTAGGTTGGAACGTAAGATTAATTTATGAAGGTTTGTCAATGTAATCTGATTTTTCAGATCCTAAATTTATCTGGACGGTATTTTAGTAGTTAGCGAATATTAATTAATTAATATTAATTAAGCATGAATTAATTAACTTCTTAAATTAAATGTAAACTTTCAAGTTTAGTGGCCACTGGAACTGTTGTACGGAAATTAATTTTAAAAGTGCTAAATTATATAATTCTTAAAATTGTCGTTAGTGTAGCGTATAAAACCTGTTTATCTGTATAACATCTAAATGATATTTCTCTTATTACAGGTAAGTGCATCTCATTGATCTAGTGCGACTTGGCGGACTACAACACACCAAAGAGGTTTTAAGAAGAATTCTTATGTGCGCTATCACTACTTAGTAGTATCCTTACTTACATTAAATGTAAAAGTAAATAAGTGTCCTATTTCTAATTTAACGCCGAATCGTGCTCTTTTATGAACGGGCTGAAGCAATAAAGATACTTGTATCTAATCGTAATGACTAATTAAGTCTTTCCTTTGCTATAAATGAACTTAAGGACCTTTTACGAGTAATTTATCAGTTCACTCGGCGCTTTAAACTTTAATTATCTTTTAAATAGTAGGTGTTGTTGTCCCACTTTCAATAATTTTGACTTAGATTCAATTTTGATTTTGATTGAGACTGCCTCGTGGTCTCGCGGTACAAGTATGTGCCGTGGGATCTAGAGGTCCTGGGTTCGATTCCCGGGTCGGGCAAAGTGTTATTGGGTTTTTCCATTAGAAAATTCTCAGTAACAGCACGGAGTCTGGAAATGTGCCCGAAAAACGGCAATAGGCTCGCCCCCTATTACGTGGGACTGATACATACCTGGCAAAATGTGGGTGCAGAAATGCATTTCTGCCTACCCCTTCGGGGAATACAGGCGTGAGTTTATGTATGTATGTATTCAATTTGTAAGTCTGTTATAATATAGTTTGAAATTGACGATTCAAAAGTACTTGCAAAAAGTCTATTTGAATAAAGGTAATTATGGCTTTGACTTTTGACTTTATACTAGCTGGCCGTATAATTTTCGCCAGAATACGACTAGTGGCCAAAAATTGTCCACTGCTAATTCCGAAATATCCTTAATTTCCTTCATTGTATGTCACTCCAGTAGACAATAAAAATATCATGATTTCCCATATGATTCTATATTTTAACCTTGCTCTGCATTTATGGTAACTACTCTTCTGCATAAGGTCATAGCTTGATGTTAAATAGTCTAAATGTCCGCTCAATAAATAGGTCATAATAGGCCAAATAAATCCGACCAGTATTGCCTGAGATCCTAACCTTCAAACATGTAAATGAAAACGTATTTAGCTCCGAAGATTAACATGATATAAGATCGCAAGGATAGCAACAAGAAACTTACAGATAGACACAGAATCTCAATTCTGCTTATCAGAATATGCTTTGTTTTTGATTGATTTTTAAGTGTAATAGGGTTGATGTGTGTCAGAGGATGGATCACTTATCTGGTTTAAATCCCGTGCTGGCCTAAGAATTTATTATGATAAAACTTAATAAAACTTCCAGGCCTGTGAGTTAATCATACGAAATAAATGTTGCTAGACCAATGAAGTAGTCTTATCAGCAAATCTAGTTAGCACATGCTACCGTTCTTTTCTATTTTGTAGTTATATATTTACGGGTCGTAAATTAATAATTACAATTTAAATTAATATTTATAATTTATTTCTTAGATAGATATTTATGAGATAATTTAGGCATACTTTAAACTAAGGAGAATTCAAGAAAGGATTGAAGTGAACGTAGCAGAGATAATATGTCAAAACTGAGTAAATTCCAGACACAAATCTTACATTAATGAGACGTAGACATATCAAAGTTTCTACCAACTATTCTAATATCTGTCAGAAACAGGTAATATTCAGATAACTATACCAGTAGAATGTTACTGTTTCACGTTTACATTTCGAAGTTCCAAACTCTATATTTAAACATACACGGACAGTTGGCAAATCAGCGTATTGTTCATTCAGTTTATAGCAGTATTGTTTCCAAAAAACACAGAGATTGTAAAATAAAATTCACTGTTTACTTTGTACTGGGGTAGCGTGAACTTCTGTGTGCCTCATATTACGATTCTGATAAAATTTCCTAGTTCATCATGTTCACGTATTCTCCTTATGTTCTCTGCTCCTGCAGTTATTTTCCGACCCTTTTGTATACATTCACTCGATATATTATTTTTGTAAGTCGACTTTAATCCATCTTCATCACTGGTAAAGCATCTTAAAATTGTCTTTCAATCCTAGTCCCCAAACATTCTTTAACTTAGGATTTTTTATGACACTGTTTTTTGTGCAGACCGTACAAGAACTCCGCATGTGCCATAAAGTGTTCTTTCACTCTTAGGGAATACATACATACATAAACTCACGCCTGTATTCCCCGGAGGGGTAGGCAGAAGTGCATTTCTGCACCCACATTTCGCCAAGTATGTATTAGTTCCACGTAATAGGGGGCGAGCATTAGGGAATTTTAATTAAATTTTAAATTTATTAGGGAATATTTGGTTTGAAACACGATTTAACAAAAGCTTTGGACCAACTTATTCCAAATTTATTTAATCAATTCCAATCAATCGACAGAAAATCAAGTCACTGAGCTTAAAGGATTTTATCATCATAAAAAAACTAAATTCAAAACTTTAGTATAATTTTAGAATATAATTAAAATAGGCTATAGGCTACTTTCTTATTTATTATTTTATTTATTAAAACTTTTCTGTACACATAAGATTAAAAGTAAGGAATACAGTAAACTAGATTTTCTTAGTGAAAATCATATTATAGTATGTCACACATAAATAGGGCCAAAAGTCGCATAAAATGTACCTAAGCAAACACAAAACTTATCTAATAATTAATATGAAACATCTGTTATAAGGGTTTTACGCCCGTGGTCATATTTATCCCCGGGGAACTTTTCATTTTCCCGGGATTATATGTAACTTTGTGTCTTATGGTGCTCACACGGCTAACTTGGCTACATTTGGTGGTTTGTTTATTATAGGAGTGGAGAAATACAAATAATATCGGGTTAGTTGTGTATCCTTGCTAACTCTAACTAGGACAGCGTAATGAATTCTAGCGTTGGCGCTCTCAACTTGAAATAAGATGCACAGATTCATACTTAGTGATGGATTAGGAAATTTGAAGTGTTATATTTACGTTTTATTTTACGTGTCTGATGGATATGTTTTTATAAATCTTCATTAGGAAAGTTTAAGAATGCTTGAATATTAAGGATATTTGAATGAAACGTTGAGCTTCTGGTAAAGTATATGACATTCATCATCAGCCCAAATACGTCCCACTGCTGGGCACGGGCCTCCTCTACAACTGAGAGGGTTTAAGCCTTAGTCCACCACGCTGGCCTAGTGCGGGTTGGCGGACTACACACCTAAGAAATTCCTAAGAACTTATTTTTAGGTGTGCAGGTTTTATCACGATGTTTCACTTTATCGTTAAAGCAAGTGATAATTCATTGTGAATACACACATAACTTCGAAAAGTCAGAGGTGTGTGCCTGGGGTTTGAACCCGCGACCGCCGAAATTCTCGACCGCGCGCCTAAACCTCGAGGCCATCAATCAACAATCTTCATTAGGAAAGTTTAAGAATGCTTGAACATTAAGGATATTTGAATAAAACGTTGAGCTTCTGATAAAGTATATGACATACAAACGCCTAATGTGTAAGGGACATAAATATCGTTCAGAAGTCCCTCTTATGGGTGTATTTTTTTTGTTTGCTATTCTGTATATTTATATGGTGAAGGAAAACATCGTGATGAAAGAAAAATAAAGTTCTTAGTAATTTCTTAAGTTTGTAGTCCGCCGACCCGCACTAGGCCAGCGTGGTCGACTAAGGCCTAAATTCTCTCATTCGCCTCTGCCACGAGGTCCATGCATACAAGTCGGGCGTATATGGGCTGATGATGATGATGATGATATTTAGATTTTTTTTAAACATGGCTGGAATACTTTCTAAATATGAATCTATTGTAAATTTACATACATAACCTGACGCCTATATTTCTTAAAGGCGTAAAGGCAGAGGTGCATTTCTGCATCCCCATTTTGGAAGGTATTGTATCAGTTCCACATAATAGGGGGCAAGACTATTGCCGTTTATCAGGCATATTTCCAAACTCCGTTACTGAGAAATTCATAATGAAAAACCCCAAAAACACTTTGCCCGACCCGGAAATTGAACCCGGGACCTCTAGATCTCGCCACGAGGAGCAGTTAAATTTCTATATGTTTTAAAACAAAACATTTTCTTTACGTCCAACTTATTCCCCAGTTATCATTACTCAAGCATGTTACTTTAAATTATGTAACAAAAGTATTTTAAAAATTAAAACACGTTTCAGACGTCAATATAATTTTAATGAATTATCTGACATTGTGTTAACCCTTAATTCGACGGAGATTTTTAGAGAAAAGAAAACGGATTTTTTTAGTAAAGTCATATTTTTGGATATGAAATAAGTACAGGAAAAATGCTAAAAAAATTTAGTGCTGTACAGTTTTTAATAAAACACATGTCCGTCACAGCGAACATTGTCAAGTATGTAACGAATTACTTGCGAAACAACATGTCCGTTGGGGCGGACTCTACCAAATGAGTAACAGTAACTAAAACTGCTACTGATGGAGGAGTTGGTAAAGATGGTAGAGATGATATTGACGGGAGATTTCTGTAGACTGATTCTTGCGATGGACTAGGGATAACTTCTTGCAATATTGGAGTAAAACCGGCAGTTAAGGGCTCAAAATCTCTTTCACGTTCAAATTCATCACTGTCTAATAAATTAAGCCGTTCCAAACAAGAAGCTATTAAAGGTGCAGGAGATGAAAAATATGAATATGGTGAAGGTAGGACATGCAGTTCTTCGTCAGAATCTGATTTATTACTAGCTTCAGATGGGGCACGATGTTTGGGTACTAGAGCTAATATCTTGTAAGTGCGTCCATGCAAATGCTTCTGTAAAAACGCTAAACAAAAAAAGTAAGCATACACACACCCACACCAAGCATTTATAGAAGAATGCATTCAACCACATGCGATATTATGCAAAAAAACAATAATTGTAACAAAAAAGTGTCATCGTAGCGTATTTGGCAATGTTCGTCACACCGGACAACTTGATAAATATATACTTCACGTAGTAATCTACAGTGTCCGATGTGGCGGACAAGAGATTTAAAGTGAGATAAAATAGTGAAAATGAGAGTAGAAGCTCGTGATTATCTTATTTTCCAGATGTATATAATATCATAAATATAAATTAATACAGAAATCGTCTAAAAGTTAGTAATAACCAATAGAAATGAAATAAAATACTTTGAGCAAAACATATGACTTGGGCGTCGACGCTATTTTTGACGAAAACTGACATTTTGAGTGATGTCATTATTCAAATAATATTTTCTACTATATCTTTTATATGTTACCAACACACTAAAATCAAAATATCACGTATTTTTCTCTAAACTAGATCAGTAGATTTTTTTAAATCAGTTGTTCGTCACACTGGACACTATCGAATTAAGGGTTAAATGTACTTAAAACATAAACTTAACATAAATATATTCCGTACTACAACAGATTATAAAATCTATTTGGCAGCCGCCATTTTGTATTATCTGTCAAAATTTATGACACATTGAGATGTGTTCTTATATAATAAAACATAGCTTACTTCGATACAAAAGCATCTTAATTTTTACAATATAATATTATATTTTACAGCGAATCAACTTATTTTATTTTACATTAATTGTCTTTGGTCTTAGAAAATACTACAATTAGGAATCAAATGAGTTTATAATTTTCAATATCTAAGAACGGTCAATATTTTTTAAATATATTTTTTTTATCTCAAGAAATACTATTTTCAAAAATAATAACTGTTTACTTTAAAATGAGTAAATATTTTATTCCACGTAGGTTTTCGTTACTTATTTTTATGAGATAAATAAAGTTTTCGTTTAGACATAGAAAAATATTTACAGTTAATTTATCTAACCTATCATCTAACCTTTACTCATACAACAAATCATTTTCGGCATTTAAATAATCCAAATATTTATCGATTAAGACATCTCAAATTAATAATCGAGACTTCTAAAACAATCATTATTACGTTTTAAAAATAGCTCATTATTTATCCGATGAATAATAAATATAAATAGTTTCTTATTAATTGTATTTAGAGAATAACATAACATTTTTTACTAATAAAAAAAAAACACATTTATTTACAATCTCAAGTTGCCGATATTGAGCAGCCCCGATAGTTTTAATGACTTTTTAAGGACTGGGAAAAATCTATTAGGTCTATCTGTTGACGCATTTCTCGTCAAGGTCTCCGGTGAGGAAATCATTAGTGTCTCTAATAGTCATGATCGTGACGCCGTCCGTGCTGTTTCGAGAAATGATGTTGCTCTTCTTCTTAGTACTTCCGTAGTCGTAATTCGATATTACCACGCTTTCTGTCGGATTCCTGTAAGAGTTGATAGAACAATCACTGCTGAAGGAAAATATTTTTGTAAATCATTAGGGATACATACAACATTATATGGCTAGTATAAATATACATAAAATCGGGACGAAAGGTACTATAAAATTATAAAATTTTGTAATAATTATGTCCAGTCTATGATCACTAGGTGGCCTTTCAGCATAACGTTTACCATCAAGAATAGTTTCTCCTTTTACCACATAAAAACAAAGATATGTCAAACAAAACAAAAAAAACGCTTTAACTTAATATACCAACTATTAAATTATTCGTTTCTTGTAATGTATCAACCGAAACCTTTGGCCTTGGAATTACTATAAACCTCAGAAGAAGAGTCTCACATTAACACACGTAATCAGGTTTACAAGTGAGACACACGTTCCTATTTTCTTGATACAAGAAATTACATTCTTGTACAAGAAAAAAGTGTAGACTTATCTTCATTTCGACCAATCCACTTATAGCCTGTCGAATTTCTTAGGTCGGCGACACATTTGATTTATTACGTTCCGTCGATACAAGAATAACTCCAGCTAATCCTACTGAATGAAGTTGAAAATGGTCTAGCGTAAAATTGAAGTATGCTATTCACGATGTAATAATGGAATCAATTTGGAGATACAATCTTATTGTTGCAAGCGTTTGCTGACGCATTGTCATAATTTAATAGCAGTACTTTATAGCGTTTTAAATTTTTTATGGCCTCATTTCGCTTGAAAATTTGCATCACAATTTATCTCTCTTTTGATGGCATCGGAGTAATTAACATTTAAAATGTTGTAATTGAAGAGCAGATGTCAATAACATTAATAAAGATTATGTTATTTTATTAAAGAAATTGTATCTCGCACCAATTTTAAGATAAGCTGCTGATAAATTGGTAAACCTATAGAATTTGATGTGACGCGGCTACGTATTCTAACCAAAATTTTTATGGTAAATTTTCAAACCACAGAATCCTCTCTCCAAATGAGCAACATTAAGCGACACTGCATTGAACTTAAAATATTGTACATTAGATGTACTATTGTTTACATATTCCTTGTATCTCATTCCCACCCCTGCCTTTAGGTCCAGATTGTCTGAATGACAGTCGTATGCAGGATGAAAACAGACCGTGACCGAAAATTGAGCCAGGTAATAGTTATGCTGGTTAAGAAAACTTTAATTTTTTGAGGTTTTTTTTTTAGTGTCAATGTGTTTGTAATCGCGGAAACTACTACCCGTCTCAGTTTTCGATCACCGTCTGTTTAAACCCAGTACATTTGTGTAAAATGAAGCTGGGTAAATAAGTATTCAACAGGATGGTAGATCCTAACCTGTTGCAGCGGTGTCGATGGGTGCTTCTGAACGATGTCTCGCAGATGGCCGTTCGCGATAGCCTCGAGCTGCAGGTTGGATGAAGGGTCCCACGGCGGCAACACAAGTACCGGTTGAAATGCTGCCTAAACACCCCGCTCACGCAGTATAGAGCCACGGGGTTGACGCAGGAGTTCAAGAAACTACAACATAAAATGGCCTTAGTGTTATGAACAAAGACATAAATTCAATTAAGATACGTTAAAAGCTGACTGTTTCCCGCAATTTTAATTAGCCAGAGAATATTAATTTCTAACTTAGGATTTGCATGATCAAAAAGTCCTTCATTGTAAAACCGGAATATTTATGAAAGAAGCATTACCGCGTCGCATATAAATAATCTTAAAAAATAAATGGAAATCTAATTACAGCAAAGATTTTAAAGACGTGGGAGCTTTTCAGAGATGCGAATATTTTTAATGCTTAATTAACGCTCTCTGAAAGCTGTTCTCAAAATAAAAGACTTTATTTTTTGCTAATTAATTAGAAATGATATTTCAAAAGGAGATATGTATACCAGAAAATATGAAAAGGAAGCATCTATATAAATAGCTTCCCGTTTCTACTACAGCATAATGAATTATACAACCTTATCCAGTTCCTCAAAGATTGACGTCATGTGATATGTAAACATCGAGAATATCGCCTTAAAGCTGCCTTTGAAACCTGAGCACGCATTTAATTATTCTTGGCACAGACCATTAAAAGGACGATCATTAAAAGGCAAATTACTAACGAGAAACTCATAAGTTCTAATGAATTTAGAAGCTATATTAAATTAATTAGTGTCTCCATTATTTCTAAGACGGGAAAGGATATTAAAGATATTTCGATTAAAAAACAGGGTAAGCAGGGAAGCTAAATTTCTATGATATCAGTTTCAAGACTTCAGCATAGCAGAATTTGCAGTCTCCATAGATTGCTTATTATAGGTTCAATGGCGGTACTTCCATAGAAGGCCAAAAACGTTTTACGTTAATTGTGTAATGTCTAGTTTATAATTGTTTATTGTGGGGTCAGGATATACTCATTTATATGTCATATTGCTTTTTTTAATAAAGATTTATAGCTCAAAGATTATATTATTCGCAATTTTGTAAGGTAAGCCAGGCTTTTGGGTTTTTACGGAAGCACCGCCACTGGATAGGTTATTCATTTGCTTTGATGTAGGCAATTGTCCCCTGTTCGTTTCTCGTGTACCTTTGAAATTCCAATCCATTCTATTATATTCCATTCTATTTACTTTACTGCATCCAGAAGTTTAGGCTCATTATAATTGAATTTATTTACATTTTTAAAAGGTTATTGTAGGTATAGTAGTAGGTTAGTTTATTATGTTAATTAGTAGTTCATTTATAAAATTCACAAGGCTTAGAACGAATAATATCTAAGGATCATCTAAGAAGAGGAATGTTACGGAATTCATGAATGAATTACATCTACAATTGAATAAAGTAATGAAACAATACGCTTCCCGATTTCTCGTACTGCAAGTTTTTGTAAATCACTGAATCAGTTCCTTCTACGACATTTTTATGAATATAAATCGTTTTGGGATCGGTAATATTTCATGTATCGACCTTGATTGCCTCTCAGAGGGGAATTCTTTTGTATCAATAGTTTCTTTACCTGAAAAGAGTTTCGGGAAAGATTAACCGTCATTGAATTCTACTTTCCTACTTGATGATGTTCCCAGAGTTCCAACATATCATTAAACCTTTTTTTATAGTTGAATTACTTGTAGTTTTGTAATGGCGTTATATTATGTAGGTAGATTTGTATACTGTCCTACCGTTGTTGGTCAAAAGCGAGAAACGCCCTTACGTAACTTAAAAATGCATTTCTCCCCAATTTTTTATTATATCGATATGAATTAATTAACAAAATTTCAAAAATACATAAGTATTTAGGGACGAATGTTGTTTCAATGAAAAAATATTGACTTTATTACGGCTAGCTCGTCATAACGCATAAGAGCATGTGATTTATCACATTAAACATAGATCTTGAGGAATATCTGACAGAATCAAGAAAATAAACTAAATTGAAGTTTGTATTATAAAAAGCCTCATTCCGTAAATAGAAGGAGGTATGTAATAGCTAAAGTAAATTATGTGGTAAATATGTAGATGTAAGCCAAATATAGGAAAGAACAAGTCGGCATAATTATTTCGATCAATCATCATCAGCCCAAATACGTCCCACTGCTGGGCACCGTTAAAGCAAGTGATAATTCATTGTGAATACACACATAACTTCGAAAAGTCAGAGGTGTGTGCCTGGGGTTTGAACCTGCGACCGTCGAAATTCTCGACCGCGCGCCTAAACCTCGAGGCCATCACTCACTGCTTCGATATGCGAAATAAACGTGACCATTTGCTCGTGTCGAATTTTATTCTCAGTCAATATAGTTTTGGAATATATTTAACTTTTAATTATAATCTAGCTGATCAATAAAACACTGGAACTGTAAGTGAAAGGAGTAAATCGGATTTTTGGAATATATTAATATGGAAGAAGAGGGCTGTAATTTTAAACGTAAGCCCCATTCAATATTACATAAACACAAAAAAGATACAGTTTTAGTGACATAGCAAAGAGGAAAAGTAATCGGCTATCGTATAGTGTGTCTCAGCTAAAAGGGACAGTAAATATTGGTAAAAGCAGAACAAGGGTTCGTCCCTTAGGGCAGTTATAAGCCCACGTTTTAGTACATTCTCTGGTATTGTCACGTTTACAGCCCACTTTCGTATTTTTCAAGGAATATTTCTCCTCTATGAGACGTTTTCGCATTATGTTACGAGAATCCGAAAAGATCTTGAAATATTTTACTGGGTAAATGTGCGAAAGGTCTTATAAGTTTAGCCTTCTTTTACCTTTTATATATGGACTTGCTAGATATGGAAAACAATAAATTCCGATTTAATCCAAAGTATAACGTTATGAAAAGATCTATGACACAAAAAGACAAACAAAAGTTCTAATAAATGAAAAGTACAAGAAAACTTAAGTAACTTTTTTTTTACAGTAGATACTATTTGTTAATTGGATTATTCAAAAGTAATCGAATCATAAAACTTGACAAACCCATTGGGTTTTCCGACAAGACCTTTTAAATATACCTCGTGATCTTCCACCGTCTAACTTTTGAATAAAATAAAATATTTTATTATTATAACTTAAAGTTTTGCGTGTTATCTGCCGAAACGCCTTTATTACGTTACGGATTCTCAGATACACGTTCACAAAATAGGAGCTGGATGTGTTTATCATTAAGAAATTATATGTATTTTTACGGAGAAAGAAAGCCGTGAGATTTTTAAAAATGATTACCTGATTTTGCGACATTTTATATTACTTTCATATATTTAAAATATTTCCAAAGAAGAATGTTGCTTGTCTATGGTATAAACACATACATATATATATAATTTTAAAAGTACGTACCTCAAGCAGAAGCCCATTATTCTGAGAGCGTGAGTCCAATCGTTGTAATCAATCTGCGCGGTGGGCGACAGATGGAACCACATCTCGAACGCGTGGTACGGCAAAAAGCAAATGAAGAATACTGGAAAGAATCAAATGTTTTTACAAAATGTTTCAACCGCCATGTGGTCTTACGGCACATGTGTAAGTTTGCCGTCGGGCAAGTGGTACTGGGAGCTTTCATTAGGAAATTCTCAGTAGCAGCACGGAATCTGGATTTGTACCCTAAAATCGAAAATAGGCATGCTCCCCGTAATTGTATAAATAGTTCACGCCCTCCACTTTAATGTAAGTCTTGTTTCCTGGACGCTAAAAACCGAGAAACTATTCTTGTCAAAAACAGCTTACAGTTATTCTTGTCATGATGCGTATCGAATGCATACTGCGGCCCTTCGTTTAACAATCTGTTTGTCTTCTGGTGATGTAATATTTCTTTCCGGTAAAGAATTGCTAGAGTAAGCAATTATAATTAATCTCTTATTCTATAGTTTTTTTATTTCATGACTTATACATAAATACATTTTTTTTCAATGACTGCGTTGAAACACGACCTCATTTGAACGATAACTATTTTTGTATTTAAAAATTGAAAAGCATTAAAGCAATTTGCAACTGACAGGCAATCATCCTAACTCGGACTGGAGTTGACGTAAATGTTTTGGAACAAATACAGAAACAAATAAAACTATGAAATTATTCGCATATTACCAATATATTAAAGGTTTTATGCGATGTCGTAGTGCGCAGAACTTCTCAATTCATGTAACTTAGTCTAAGAATGTAATTTATTTTGTGTATTATTCAAAATATACTAGATTTACGAAGGCTTTTTAGATTTTTTTAGTAAGGAAATGCTTAGATGTTTGAATATCCAAAGTTATTGAAGTGTTAAAATATGAGGTATAGAAAACGAGACCTTATTTTTTTAAATGAGATGAGCGTTGGCGGCAGAAATGAGACTATGTGGTTGCTAAGACCATCAATGAAAGCATCGCATTGCAGTTGATAAAAAAAATGTTTGTATGTCAAACTGCGTTCAAATGCATTCAAAAATATTTTTTGTTCTAATATTTATAGCTATTTAATACTACTATTGTAAAAATATCAAAATTTGTACGTCGCTTACGACGGTTTGTGTGATTCGATGCAAGTATTTTAATATATGGTACAATTCTTGTAAATAAACGTTAATTAAAATTAGCATTTTGTCCTAATTACGTAACAAACATCAATCGCTTCAAACTTTGAGATTTCCAATAGTGGAATGATAAAAACAACAATATTGCTAGCTATGGTCTTCAATCAGTGTCCTAATCATGCGGTGGTCGGAAGCTCGTTTGCGGTTCATTTCAATTCTGAGCGAGCAAGTGCTATTGACAGATGGAACAAGTGTACTTTGTTGTACGGTTCTGCGTTGTTCCAGCCTTTTTATAGAAGATTTTTAGTGACGTAATTTGTTTCCACAGTTTGAAGCGCCTTTTTTCAAATGATTTTATTTGCTTTTTTAATTCGTGAAACGCGATGGCTCAGTTGGAAGCGATTTCACTGAAAGATTACTGTCGTGTCATTTAGAGTAAAGCTTCGGGTTTTTGTATTAAAACCTAATTTAATTGCACTTTCAGGGTGTAAATACAGATCTTGAAGATAACTAAATACCTAATCTAGTATAATAAATTCTTATAAAGAGTATGGTTTCTCTTTCATGAAGTAAATTCCGGTTGGGAAAGAAATAACTTTTTTTACAGTAGGTAAGCACTAGTGTATTAATTTTACATATAAATAAACACAATACGATCTAGAAACTCTGAAACAGTTTATCAGTGGCGGTACTTCCATACAAACCCAAAAGCGTTACACGTTAGTTGTATAATGTCTTGTTTATTGTGGGGTCAGTATAGTGTCATTAATGCGTCAAATTGTTTTTGTTAAATAAAAATTTAAAGCTTAAAAATTATTCTTTTGAATTTTGTAAGGCAAGCTGGGCTTCTATGGAAGTACCGCCACTGATCACCATTATATAATTTATATCAAGAATTAGAACGGCTTTACAGAATTGTCGGCCTATACCTAATATCAAACAAACGAGTTAAAAGAACAAAACCAAAATCAAGTTATTAACAGCACAACAAACAAAAACCCAAAAAAAAAACAACACTGCACCAAACATAATTGTCACAACCCAACAAATTACCAACAGCGAGCCTTATTTTCTACATGATAATGTCGGCAAAGCGGGTGTACTGCGTAGATGTGCTTGTGGATGTAACCCGCTAGCCGCAACACTTCAAAACTTAACATGAAACTTGCTTCAAGTTCCATTCAAGCCGATGTACGTGTTAATTCAAGATTCCTGGTAAAACACAGTGTGTGAACTCTTAACGCGAGTTTAACATCAAGTGTTTCAGAATATACGACGAAATAATATGTTCATGTAATTGAAGATCCAATATGTGGTTTCTTTGAGAAGAGACTATGAAGAGTAATTATAATTTTATGATGTGGTTTGCTGCGATGAGGTTATAATTAGGGTTTGCAATCCCGCAGTAATTTTTTTCCGCAGTAAAATTTAAAAATGCAAAAATATGCATATAATAATGCTTTATTACCTGTATTTTAGTTACACTATATTAAAAAATAATAATAATAGAAACATTCATACAATATCTAATAGAAAATGTACTTTTTCATAGTTCTTATGAGGTTAGGTAGCGGGTTTGCAATCAATAGGGTCTCCTGCGTGTTAATATGGACTTATCTTACCTAAACAAACAAATAAACCAATTTTAATCCTTTACTTCGCTCGATCGGTTGATCGATCTGACTGACGCGCCCGTGCTGTTGTGATGGAGCTAATAGGCCTTCAGTAAAAGCTGAATTACCTTGCCGAGTCAAAAAAATGCGGGAATGCGGGAACGCGGAATTGCAAACTCTAGTTATAATCTCTAAAAAAATCTTTGGGATATTTAGAAGTAAGGAGTCTTCGAAACTGTCGTGAGGATAATATCAATTGAGGAAGCGAAAAAAGAGTGTTTATGCAATTTGGCGCTCAATTGTATCTACCTCCTCCAATGGGAGACAAGCGTGAGTTTGATATATATGGATACTCATGATGTATTGAAATGTAATTTCTATCGTTAAAGAAAATACAGCTGTATTTTATTTAGTATCTCATGAAAGAAATATCTGAATATTAGAATATAAAACATAGAATTATAGCAATCAAGATACATTTGGAAAACAAAACATAACATTTGTAACAGTAATACATGCTATAACATCTTGAAGACTTCGATTATTTTAACGAATTTACTGTTAAATATTCAATAGAAGCAAATCTCGTGAAAAAATCGGAACGTATATTTGAATATTTAAATTTTCTTTTGAGCTGATTTAATTGATCGTTTAGTGAAGGTTTTTAAGAAATCTGTAACTTAAAATGGCACTTTTTAGGCCTCCGCATTTACATAAAAACACTTTTCATGATAATGTTTTCATAAATTTTTATCTATTTTAGAGAAGAAATACTTTGGCCTAGCGATCCATGCGCATATCCTAATAGCATACACTACATTCACACTCACGTTTTTATGCCCCAAGGCGAACTACCACTAGTACCACTTCCATAATAAACACTTTTGAATCAACAGTGTACCCATGTTTAGGCCTTATTGCGTTTTTCACGTACATTGCTAGAGTCGGTACTGCTACTTAAAATTTGCAAAAACCCAGTAACACTTCATTATCCTAGGAATCGAGCCCGGGACATTTACACACGGCCCGCATTTGTGTCACGATACATTACGCTTTCTCAAGAGTTTTATCACGAGGTAGACGAGACTACAAATAGGCACGCAAACTTCAAATAACGATTGCAACTTATTAAGACAATTTGATAAATTAGAGTCACAACTTACCAATGACAAAGACTAGAACCATGCAGGCCACAGACTTTCTGGCTTTGGCCTGGGCCTCTCCTTGTCCCCCGTGTAGAGCCCCTGGCATCTCTCTAGTGCTTGCTAGTAGCCGCTGTGCCATGAGGGAATAGAAGAACGCTATAACTAACAGCGGTAGGCCGTAGTACACCACTGCCTTTGCTAATGTCATCCACCTGAAATAAAGTATAGACTTTGTAATATGTACATAAACATGTGATTGCGAAATCCAAACATTTATCTAAGCCACGCGTTCGTGGCGGCTTGTAACATGTACAAAATTTGAGAAAAGCCAATTTAATAAAATAAGTGACAGCTTATTATGTTTTACTTAGTAAAGCACGTGGCTTAATAAAATGTCATGAGATCGGGATTTAAGTTTTTATTTTTTTGTTTAAGTCAACGCTGCAGTATTAATATTTTTTTTGTTTGCTTTAATTAACAAAATATATTTTTTTGTCCTGGCACGACTACACACGTTGTACTTGTCAACATTGCACCTAATGATAAATTCAGTAGTCTAAACAAAATTATAACAGATAATAAACGACTGTATTCCTCAACAGTTGACACGAATATCCCGAAACGCAAACCCGGTGAATACGAATATGCCAACAACGTTGTAGAAAAATAAATGAATGTGCTAAAGAGACTGTCAACGCAAAAAAATTTGATGCATTGTATGTTTCAGAAACTACCGAATACATTACTATTTCAAAAACATTTTACCTGAAAATATTCCACGCTCTGCGAAATAAACCTTCAGCCTAGAAACCTAATTTCATCATCATCAGCCCATATACGTCCCACTGCTGGGCACGGTCCTCCTCTACAACTGAGAGGATACCACCAAGATAACCTAGTGTGGGTTGGCGGACTATACACCTAAGAATTTCCTAAGAACTTTTAGGTGTGCAGGTATCATCAGGAGGGTTTCCTTCACCGTTAAAGTACGCGATAATTCTTTGTGAATACACACATAACTTTGTTTGAACCCGTGACCGTCGCGATTCTCAACCGCGTGGCTAATCCTCGAGGCCATCACGACTTTTTAAATATTCCACGCTCTGTGAAATAAACCTTTAGCCTCAAAACCTAATTTACGATCGAACAAATAACTAATTTCATAGTTCCTTTGACTTACAAGTGTGTTTTGTATGGCTTATAAACAGTTTCTAATATGTTGAGAAATTATCGCACATATGCTGCATAACATTTCAAGTTTACTAAGCGATCAGTCATAGCAACGATGTAACAGCCCTCGATCACCTAACCAGCCAAAATAATCGGGTTACGCTAACTCACGCCTACCTTTGAAGTAGAAAGCAGTAGTTTTGAGGATACCACATTTAAAAAGCAAGGCTTAGGTCCTATATAATTAAACAGAGAGCATAGCACGAGCTATTTCATTAGAAGTAAATGGACTAATTTTAGTTTTACTCCTATAATAAATAAAATAAAATAAAATAAAATAAAAAGCCTTTATTGTTGAACTTAGTTTCAAATATTACAATTACTTATTTAACCTTATTATTAACTTATTAACTATTATACTAGTCAATAGTCAATAGTATAATAGTTTTACTCCTATAACCGGTTGCAAATACTAAAATCATTTTAGTTTACTTCCATCGCCACTAAAACGTGTTAATTAGAATCAACAGGGTTTTCCTTCTTTTAGTTGTTCAAGTCGAGTATGCTAAAGTTAGTGTTTGTAACCTCATTTGTGTAATAAACGCTGCCTTAGTACTAAGTAGAACAAACATTCATAGACCGTTCGTAATTGTCCGTTCATTTTACAAGCCGCATGGAATTGCTCCAATAGTTTCATCAGGCGTTCAGGTCGGTCTGGACAAGTCATTGCATAAACAATGCATTTGAGACTCTAGATACACACAAATAAGGTTGAAAATCATACTTGGGATAATATTTCCATTCCGGTGGATAGGGCGTGCAGTACACGATTGTCATGTTGTGTGGTAACGGATGAGTGACGGTGCTGGAGAAAACAGCGGCTGGTGTGGCGAAGATTAATGCCGCCCCCCATATTAGAGTGGCGCATACCAGTGGCAGTTTACGTAGCTGAAACAAAGTTTGCATTACATTGACTGTTTATAACTAAATATACAATTGGTGAAATGACAAAAGAAGCTATGTATATTGTATATTCATACACACTCATGACCTCTCTTAGTGACTCCACTAACTCTGTCCAAAGAGCCTGTACATAAAGTAGCACACACTGCGATCCTTAGGTACATACCATTAATGCGTATTTTACATTTATTCATTTTGTCATACATTGACGTTGGCTAAGAATTCTTCTGATATGACATTTTCGGGTAAGAGTCTATTTGATCAGAATACGTTCTTCTCTGGCACTCTCTTCTGACTCTCTTTTTAGTGTCTATATTTTTTATTAACACATAATTTGGTTTCAGAATTTTTTGTACAGAATTTCATTTTTCGATCTATCATAGTATATCTCATTTGTCGCGTCTGTAGACCCTCTTTGGTAAAATTATTACCAGACCCAATTTGCGTGATAGGGGTTGCAATATTTCAGCGGTCTTCTTATTCTTATAATCTTTGTCAATTGCATTTTCCGATAAGAAATTGAATGGAGGTATTGAAATTGAATGTAGGTACTTATGTAAGCTATAAAGCCGATATAAACATTGTCAGCCTTGATAGTGATTGCCATAAATAAGCATCGCCTCAAAAGTGTTGAAATTTGTGATTTTATATACAAAATGTATAATATATGTATATACAAACATCTATTATATACATTCATTCATACATAACCTCACGCCTGTATTCCCGAAGGGGCCGGCAGAGGTATGCACCTCTGCAATTAATGCTAATTGCTCCCCCATTTCGCCATGCATGTATCAATCGAGCCTATTCGGTAATAAATACGGTAATAAATAAATACGGTTATTGCACATTTCCAGACTCCGTGTTGCTACTGAGAATTTTCTAATAGAATACATAAAATAACACTGCACAACCCGGGACCTGTAGACCGATCGTTACTTATTTGAGCCGCGAGACCACGAGGCAGACATATCAGTAACAAAATAAAAATGATTTCATTTCAACTTTTTTATGACACAAATAAAACACTCACGATACTAACAAAAACTAATACAACTCACGTAATTAATATTTCACTGGTGTATTAATGATGGCTTTCATTGTACAACCCTTTTAGAGAACTTTTATCGAGATAATTTGTGTGAGAGTGCTCTTTAGAATCCCTCTGTGATTTCTGGTGTCTGTCGTTTAGAAGAGGATTTGGTTATGCCTCACCTCTGCTTTAGCTATTAAAACTATGATGGTAAATGCATAGATATTTTAAGGGTTAATGTTAATAATTACTGTATACATATCACAAATAACATGCGACGTTAAGAGAGTTAGAACTGATTACAAATATTTTTATGGCTAGAAAGAGTTTCTTATAATAAAATAACATTCATACGCCAGTATTCCCTGAAGTGGTAGGCAGAGGTACATTTCAGTAGATACCCAAATTTCGTCAATTACGTTTTCGTCCCACGAATTAGGTGGCGAGTCTATTGCTGTTTTTCGGGTACAATTCCAAACTCCGTGCTACTACTGAGAAATTCCTATTAAAAAAACACAATAACACTTTGCCCGACCCGGGAAACGATCCCGAGATCTCGAGATCGCTCGACAAATATGCGTGCCGTGAGACCACGAGGAAGTTTAATTAGATTAAATTTAAATAAATCACTGACTCTTAAATTGTGTTGTTGGAAAATAAATCTTAGTAAGATGAAGATCAGAGTCGGATGATAATTAAATTCCAGATCACAGTTTTCGATATTAAAAATGTTTCGTTAATTAATTGCTTTCATTTTAAATTTGAACGGGAAGCCATTGGGAAACCTTGAGAGCTCATTTTATTCCAAGGTTACTAGCAACGAGAGATGGCTGGTTCAATCCCCGCACCGACACAAATATTTGTGTGATAGACAAATATTTGTTTCGGGTGTGAAGCGTGGTGAAAAACATAATTATGTATGTAAAACCTATGTCGTATTTAAAATTGTACCCATTCGTTACCTAGAGAGTAAGTCAAGAGAACATCAGTTACTCAATATAATTCAAACATAACTCTAGCTCATATTGTAATTAGTTGAACACGCAAATTAGCTTCACATACGGTGAATTTCTAATTTACTTGTAATTAGAGTTTACAACGTTCTTACATTGCAGTGAAATGACGGTAATATTAATAACATAGGTACTCGTATAATACTTCTCTTCAATGCCTTGATGTGATGTAATTTTCAGAAAGTAATTTAGTGCTAAAACCATTATGAACATGCGTTTCTAGTAACCCTATGGCGCAGATGGTAAAACACCAACTTGTGAAACGAGTGGTCGCAAGTCCGACCCCGCACCGAGATAAATGTTTTATCCACAAATATTTGGTTCAGTGCTGGGTGTGTGAGACTGAAAAATTTCTCGTAGTTTCTGATACCCACAACACAATACTTATATCTTAGTGTGGGGTCAGAACTATGTACTCGTATGTGACTGTTGTATTTATTTTTTATCTATTTTGGTCCCATAGGCATAGTGACCCCATCAGACTGTGGGCCGTCAATAAAAATTAACTGCAGTACGGCCTATAGATAATGCAAAAATCAATTATCCATATCATTTACAAATCCACAGATTTTTTTAATTAAGAATTTTTATATTACTAGCAGTCCTTTCATTGCTCTAATCATCATCATCAGCCCATATACGTCCCACTGCTGGGCACGGGCCTCCTCTACAGCTGAGAGGGTTTAGGCCTTAGTCCACCACGCTGGCCTAGTGCGGGTTGGCGGACTACACACCTAAGAAACTCCTAAGAACTTTTAGCTGTGCAGGTTTTATCACGATGTTTTCCTTCACCGTTAAAGCAAGTGATAATTCATTGTGAATGCACACATAACTTCGAAAAGTCAGAGGTGTGTGCCTGGGGTTTGAACCTGCGACCGCCGAAATTCTCGACCACGCGCCTAAACCTCGAGGCCATCATTGCTCTAATGGTTGGGTTATATTCTCCGTGCTAAGAAATTAACTTTCTGAGCTTAATAGGTTACGGGTGAGATCACTTCCCTTATTTATGTATGTGAAATACGTGTCTGCATACGCGTATACATTTATTTTATCACACCCCAAGAAGTTCTAATAAAAAATCTAAATTATTTAGGGAAAGTAAGCCACTGACATAAACAGCCAGCGGCTTTTAGATATTTTATACAAAGATAAGGAGATAAATACCTACTTTTGAATTGGAGAAATAAAAAAAAATACACTTAGAGGTTTTGGTTAAATAATAATCCTACTAAAGAATGTAAAATGCGCAGGTCCCCAAATGAAGTCAATTTGGAACGGGAAGCGTCCAAGTGAGAATTCTTAAAGGCGAGATCTTGTTAAAAGCTACGGAAGGTTCTAGAAATCCGCTCACAAGGCGCCGAGTCGGATGAAATTTTAAATAACGCTGCCTTTTGCATTTATTTATTTCTTTTTTTTCCGACACTGTGTTTCTATTTAGAATATCTAAAGAAAAATCGAATGACACAATACGGGGATATTTTTTCTTTTTAAAACAATAACATTCATTTATATTTATCTTTTATGTCAGGATGAAACCTCATAGCTCAATATATTGTCTCCCGCTTTCCTATGGAGGGGAACTCTTTGTTCCCAACTTCTTTTTTATGATACATACATACATAAACTCACGCCTGTATTTTCTGAAGGGGTAGGCAGAAGTGCATTTCTGCACCCACATTTCGCCAGGTATCAGTTCCACGTAACAGGGGGCGAGCCTATTGCCGTTTTTCGGGCACATTTCCAGACTCCGTGCTGTTAATGAGAATTTCCTAATGGAAAAACCCAATAACACTTTGCCCGACCCGGGAATCGAACCCAGGACCTCTAGATCGCACGGCACATACTTATACCGACCACGAGGCAGTCTTTTTTATGATTAACTTCATTAAGGGATCACAATTTAGGTTCCCTTAGAATTGCTGAGCTTCAGTGCTTGGCGTCAATACTGTACATGCCGCTGTTGATCCTGCAGCACAGGAGTTACAGCGACGGGTGTGTTAGGGGATAGGGCTTTAAAAAAATATCAACCATAACATAATTATCATTTTTTTAAATCAGACACGTAACGTAAAAAAAGGAATATGACTATGGCGTTTCACGTAGTATGTGTTGTAATCACTATGAGTAAATTGGGCTTTCGGCGGTTTTACTTACTACTTACTTAATGATTGATCGGTCTTAAAAGCAACACAAATAAGTAAGAAAGTGTGTTACTTACTCTTCCATATCTTTTTACAATCAATGTACTCTGATTCGTTTGCTTATTACCACTTACATGCATCTCGTTCACGTTAAAAAAATACCGCACATTTGAACCGATCAAAACATCATCAGTCACGCGGTACATCAATCAAAACCGTCGATCCATCAAGCTGAACTGTCCAATCATTTGCCCGTAAATTAAACTCACCTGCAGTTTCCTGAACGGGTTCACAATGGCGCAGTATCGTTCCGCGGATAAAGCTGTTAGTGTGAATACTGAGACACCGATGCTGACGTCCTTGGCCGCTTCAGATATCCGACAGATGAGCTCGCCCCACGGCCAAGATTCCAATGTGTATATGATTGATACGAATGGCACGCATATCAGGATCACTAGAAGATCTGCCAATGCCAATGAGAAGATATACCTGAGAAAATTACGATTTGATTAGTATTTTTATGCATTATTGACATGATATCTTTGGATCAGAGGCGCTATTTCCATAGAAGCCCAATAACCCAGTTTGCTTTTCAAATTTCCGAATATTTAATCTTTAAGCTTTAAATGTTTATTTATCAAAATTAATATAGGTATAATAATGAGAATATGCCGACCCCACAGTAAACAATCATGAACTAGACATTACACAATTAACGTGTAACGTTTTTGGGCTTTTATGGAAGTACCGCCACTGCTTTGGACATATTAGTATGGTAATGCCCGTACCCCTAAGGGGCATCTTTGTAAAGTTTAAAATAATAGGGAATGTTATATATAACATATATTTTGCCTGCAATGCCATGCCGGCATTCCCGAAAGGGTTGGTAAAGGTGTATTTCTCATCCACGCTTTGCCAGATGAGTTTTGAGTGGCAAGAAAACTGGGGGTGAGTCTTTACTGTTACTGTTTCACTTAGCTATCTTTCTTATACTTTTTCGGAGAACACTATGCACACCTTAAGTGTCATGCATAGTATAGTAAAGACAGCCCCGTGGCGCAGTTGGCTAGACACCAGCTTGCGAAACGAGAGGCCGCGGGTTCGATCCCCGCACCGAGACAAATGTTTTTGTGATCCACAAGTATTTGTTTAAGTGGTATACCATAGGAAAGGCCTATGTCCAGCAGTGGACGTAAGAAAGGCTGCTGATGATGATGATGATGATGAAGTATTTGTTTCGTGTCTGGGTGTTTGTGAGACCGAAAAGTCTCTCGTAGTTTCTGATACCCACGACACAAGACTTGTATCTTAGTGTGGGGTCAGGACTATGTATGTGACTGTTTAGTGTATTTATTTATTATTATGTATATCAGACGTAGTACCTAAGCAAATATCACTAAGCTACAAATGTATAAATATATGTGATGTGGTTGTGCTAAATAAATAAATAAATACTGTTACTAAGAAATGTAAAAGTAAAACCACGCTGCCCAATCCGTGAATTAAGATAGGCTGTAAGACCAACGAGAAAATAAGACAAAATTTAAATTAGGTTTGCAAATAGTTATTCCATAACAAATTCAATGGAATGTATAGGCATCAAAGCCATAGCATATGAAAATTAATTGACTAGAAGGGTAGATTATCCTAAACCTCAATCAGCCGTACTGAAAGCCCGTGCCCTGGGGTCGATAGTTTGATTACAGTAAAGGTGTCATTAATATAACATTAATCACCAATGACTTCCACTGATGAGGACTTAGAGGAAAAAATATTTCCCGATCTTGGTGCCAATACTTATTCCCCATCTAATAGAACATTGTACTTATTATGAGTGACGAAATAATCTTGTGTCATCAATATACTGATACTTAGAATCCTCAAAACATAATCTTATTAATTTATGAAATGGATTTTATGAAAGCTGATTGAAATGGATAAAAAACTATATGAAGAGTGATAATTTATATAACATCATGATGCCGTAACAACGTATCACTTACATTTTCTATTTTGTGCACTTAATTTTCGAAAAAAGAAATAATTGTGATATCAATTCCATTATTTTTTTAAATTGCACGAACAGGTATTGTTTCTAGAACAAGCCCTACCCACAAAAAATGACATGCATACCTGAATCAAGGACAAAAAAATATATTCACATATTGCAACAACACATAGCACTTAAAATATTTGTCACTCTTGTCTTTCAAATATATTATAATACCCATTATTGCTATTTTAATTACCATAAATAAATTTCTCAAATATTCACAGCTCCGTCTAAAAGGCGTGTTCGCTCCGCCTACGCTGTTGCTCATAGCATTAATAACTTACGTAATTACTACCAAGACACTACGAACCGTGTTGCATAGAAACTATCATCAATAGAACTAAGTTTAATGTATAAAGTTTAGACTCAGCAGAATGCAGCAAATATTTGCTTCAACAAACATCTCTTAATACCGCCTCGGTATAATTTATACATCTATACAAATAAATAAAATTGGAGAGTCTGTTTGTAATATTGAAATAACCGCTTTTTTAATAAATGTATATGGATGTATACACGGAACATATATACCAAAATAACGTTATTTACAATTTTTGTCTGTATGTCTGTTTGTACCGGCTAATCTCTGAAACGGGTGAACTAATTTTAACGGGACTTTCACTGGCAGGTAGCTGATGTAATAAGGAGTAACTTAGGCTACAAAAAAGAAAAGAAAAAAAAACGACTGTTAGGCGGAACGACGTTCGCCAGGTCAGCTATAGCAAATATATAGATCAGTGTATATAAAACAGGCAAAACCAATACGAAATTGGCTATACACTACACAGCTTTTATTCTATGCCATTGTGCTGACATAGCAAGTCATTTGTATTACAATGGATGTATCAAATAACATTTGGCGATTGTTACGTCCTCGAACGCCTCCGAAGTCTATTTAAATAACAATCGGTAAAATTGGGTGTCGAAGTTATGAAGGAATTTATTATAGATGAATTCGCTTCTTATAATATGTGAGTAATCATGTTAATATAGATTGTTGTGAAGTAATGGTTTAAAAAATTATACTAGAATTAGATTAAGAAGTAGTGATGGCCTCGAAGTTCGAACCCCAGGCAGACACCTCTGACTTTGAGTTATGTGTGTATTCAAAATGACTTATCACGTACTTTAACGGTGAAGGAGAAGAGAATATCGTGAGGAAACCTGCACAACCAAAAGTTCTTAGGAATTTCTTAGGTGTGTAATAAATAATACAAATAGTTCATAGCAATAAAAAAGTAAAAGTTAAAATTAGAAATCCTAATTACTAGAGACTTTGCATGAGATTTTCTTAAGTAGATGTGGTTAGAAATATTTTATAAAGGCGTGTTCAAATATATTTTACAAAAGTTCGATAAAATAATAATTTTCTTGAACTATTTCTGTAATTAATTAGATTTAAAACGTCCTGTAAATCATTTTCTTACAAATTGAACAACTCTCGACGTAAATTATTTTGATTTTGAACTTAGAATATTTGAAAGAAACAAACAAACATTTCCAAATCCATATCACACACATCAATCTAATTTAAAAACATCTTCAGAAAAATAAACAATGGAACTTACGTATTAGGGGCATTCCTCATCCCCCTGTGTCTGACGTAGACAATAACGAGAGTGCCATTCCCGAGAACGCCCACGATGAAGATGATGGCGAAAAGAACCGGCACCAGATACGTCTCCAACCGCTCTTCGTACGGAGTGTACTCATTATCGGTTGAGTTGTCTAGGCTTGGCAGGGTGTCGTTTAGTTCGGAACTCATCCTTACTACCTGTAACAAATATTTTCTTTTCAGTATATACGAGTATGTACATTGTACATAGAAGATACATAGATACAAAAAGTAGTGATGGCCTCGAGGTTTAGGCGCGCGGTCGAGAATTTCGGCGGTCGCGGGTTCAAACCCCAGGCACCTCTGGCTTTTCGAAGTTATGTGCGTTTTCACAATGTATTATCATTTACTTTAACGGTGAAGGAAAACGTCGTGATGAAACCAGTACACCTAAAGTTCTTAGGTGTGTAGTGCGCCAACCCGTACTTGGCCAGCGTGGTGGACTAAGGCCTAAACCTTCTCAATAGTAGAGGAGGCCCGTGCCCAGCAGTGGGACGTATATGGGCTGATGATTTACGCCTATATCGTCAAGCAAATGTGTATTTCTTCAGTCACGTTTGGCCATCTGAGCTTATTACTGTTTTTCGGGCACATTTCCAGTTCGCCCTAGTTTTGAGAAATTTAGAAAAAATAATTGTCCACCCTGGCAATCAAACCCGGATCCTCTGGATTACGCCTCAAACTTGTGTGTCGACACAAACGAGGCATGTTACATGCCGCATGTACTTCTTTAGTAATTTGTTGATTGACGTAAACGTTTATAAAAGCTTAATGCGAAAAACGCGGGGAGTATCAATATTTATTCATTTATTTATTTTTATTTAATATTCTTCATTTGACACCACAAAAACAAGTATAACATATAGTCTTATCGCTATTAGCGACCTCCTCCAGACAACCCAGGAAATAGTCGTTTACAAAAATAAATGGGTGGCCATGGAGTTACAAGAAAAAGAAAAAAAAACAAAAAAAAATATGGTATCAAAATATACACTATTTATGAGATCTATAGAGATTTTTATACACAGCTTCCATAGCACAGATGACAATGTAGCAAGTTATGTATGTAACAAGAGACCGCAAAAATAAGTTTAATTGCTATACCGACACAAATCTACGTATGTGTACCAGCAAATATTTGTTTCGTGTTTAAATGTTTCGCAGCCTGTTATCATGACTGCAAAGTTGTTGTTGCATTACTTATTATTTATTCACTATTATTTATTTTAATCCTTAATCGTTTCAATACGAATAAATAAATCAGATTAGACTAACTCAAATTCATAATTACATACATACATACATAAACTCACGCCTGTATTCCCCGAAGGGGTAGGCAGAGGTGCATTTCTGCACCCACATTTCGCCAAGTATGTATCAGTCCCACGTAATAGGGGGCGAGCCTATTGCCGTTTTTCGGGCACATTTCCAGACTCCGTGCTGTTACCGAGAATTTCCTAATGGAAAAACCCAATAACACTTTGCCCGACCCGGGAATCGAACCCAGGACCTCTAGATCGCACGGCACATACTTATACCGCGAGACCACGAGGCATAATTTGAAAACCATAATTTGCACATGCTGTAGTAACATCTGCATTAGTAGTAAAAGTTAATATAATATTATCTACCCATAAAACAACAGCAACCGGCCACCAATTACCATTAAAAATATGAGTTTTAAACGGAACGTTCAAAATATTGCAGATTTATTCTGTATCCACACCACCTGGTGTTTAACGATAACGATCTCGCCCACTCGCTACCTTTGTTTACTGAATAACTACAAATTCATCGCTTTAAATTCTCAACTAACAAGCTCTTACAGTGATGAGAAAGTGCTCAAATTGATTAGGTATAATATAGTCTTCTATTTAGAATATATAGGATTCAGAATCCTAACTTTCTGAACCAATTTTGATGACTATTGGTATATTTTAATCGAACTTGCGGCCTTTCATTTTATAAGGCAGTCGCTATTTAATTATACCATGAAAGAAGATATAGAAGCAGTAAACCCAAATCAGAATAATTCTGAGAATAATTTGATGATAAATATTAATTATATTAGAATTTAAAATATCTCATAACATATTTTCAAAGAATCAAGAAAGTGAAAGGCTTTACTACTAAAACTTTACGTACTGATATTTCTCTACAATTCCTGCTGAAAGTATTGAAGAAGATTTAATTTTAAATTTGTTAAAGTTTTATCTGCTCAACATTGAAGTTTTCGTCCGCAACAAAACCACCTAATTGATTTCCCGTAGTGCAGTGAAGATAACAAAAGCAATTTACTTTTCCTTCCTGCTATAAATTAGCACCGAGATGTTTAACTTGGAGATGTTTGCTTTGTAAACTAATTTCATCTTGAGGATATGCTTGGCGCAAACACGTTTCAAGATATAGTATCTGTAATGAATCTTTTTGCGGCCCTACTAGTTATTCGCAGGGTGATTTACGCGGTTCTGTGTGATTATAGACAGAAAGTTTATTTATTTATTTATGTTTTTTACACATTGCGTATAAAGGCGGACTTAATGCCTAAGGCATTGTCTAACAGTCAACCTTTGGGTGATGCAGAGATAAAAGGTAGGTGCATAAACAGTGAAAAGGTTAAAACAATATACAAAAATAATAAGAAATGGAACAACTAGAAAGCAACAACTATATATATTAACCAGTGGCGGTACTTCCATAGAAGCCCAAAAGCGTTACAATTTAATTTGTAATTTCTAGTTTATAATTGTTTATTGTGGGTTCGGGATATTCTCAGTTATATGTCAAATTGCTTATGTTTAATAAAGATTTAAAGCCTTAAGATTTTTTTTTTGAATTTTGTAAGGCAAACTGGTCTTTTGGACTTCTATGGAAGTACCGCCTCTGATATTAACATAAATACACAGATAATTAAATAAAAAACAAATGCACATCAGCAATTTTAACGTTGTTTTATTTTTTTTACATTTCATATTCTCCTTGTATAAGTTGAGTTTCCGTGGGAATTGTTTTGAATTGTGCACAATCTTTAATTTTGACGGTAATTGCTCTATTTGATTCCCAATTAAATAAATTAAAAGAAAAAAGAACCGAGAAATAGTTGTTAAGTATTCCTTTCAGTCAGCCTGGTATACATATGATACGACATGCCAAACCCAGCATAAACCCAAGCCGTTCAAACTATAATTGGAGCCCTCCTTGTACTCCGGACGTGTATATGACGGTAGTGAAGCCATCGATGTAGATGACGGCCCTCGAACGCTGTCAAATATGTCAAAATCATACCATTAGGCAGATATTGCATGGAATGCGTCACAGGAATACGACATTCGAATGGATACGAACGTCTTACCATCCAATTATACCTACGTTTTACCAGCTGTCCCACGTAACAGTGAGTGGATTTTAGGTTATATTTTCCGAAAACAAAGTATTTAACGTTGTGACATCTCTAGTGTACTATATGGCACGAAAAATAATATTTCATCTGATAAAGTGGAGCTTGTTAGTGAAGTGCGCCATTTGGTGTGGACAGATGTTTAACACGTACTTACTTCTACTATGTTTAACGTGTAAATCCACGTTTCAGAATTTTAAATACGTAAATGATAGTTCCGTAAAAAATACATATTAAGGGAGATTAAATTATAATAATACAGTAATATTTTTAGATTTAATAAAGAATACATAGAAAACCTAGTGGTATATTCGTGTATTTCGTATATGTTTGAATAGCGATCGCTAATAAAGTTTAAACACCTCACAATTTACTCCATTTGTTTACAGCATTTCGAAATCATCCTGTTAATGTATTTCAGAACAGGCTACTCTATTAGTGTCAGTGTCAGTGGATTTATTATAACCAGATATCTTAAATTAAATTTACAATCCTATATCATTATTAACGAATTTAAACGAAAAATTATATTAAGTGAAAGTTAACAAACGAGGTTCGTGAATGGAGTTCTTGATCCAGTACCTACACGTTCTTTTCAATTTCTATCAAGTTCTGCTTCGGAAATCGAAGGAAATTCTTTTCTTCCAAAATTTGCCAGGTCAAGCGTCGAAGTACAACAATTTAGAATTCGAAATCACTTGTGGCTGTAAATTCTAAGCGCATTCGTCTGCTTTTAGTTACGTTATTGAAATTTGCATTCGAATTCGTGAATTCGGGTTAGTTGAAATTCCCAGCTACCCTATATACCTGGACGCCAACGTGACGGTTATGTAACACGGACACTACAAAACAGAACGTATTCGAAATTTGTAATTGGAATTGTTTTACGTATTCTGTTCCAGCCTATGTTCTTTTTTAAATAGTTCCACCAATAATGATAGTTTTTAATGAAATTCTTTTTAAATTAAATTTTTATTTTTAATTCACATGCCAGCATACGATAGCGAACAATTCTTCCCCGTCATATTAAGGCTTTTTACATCTGTCCAATACATTCAATACAATATGCATAAATAGAGTATAATTCCGCCGTCAAATATTGAAATATTGAATATCTATCTGCCTATCTGCTGGTCACTTTGTCTCTGATATTTATGTCGACAGAAACCGGCAGTGCCTAGTGTAAAGAGTTTTTGTACACTAAATTTGTAATAGTTTACCTGGTAAATGAATTTATTTTTTTTATTTATATTTAAAATTTATATATAATAAAATTGGTATACAAGTAAATATTACATCTTCATTACCAGCCACGGAATTGTCAACATACAACGTCATTTGATTAATAATTTTCTATAAATATGTTTATTGTAACCGCCAACCTGCACTGGGCCAGCGCGGCGTGGTGGACTAAGGCCTAAACCCTCTTAGTTGTAGAGGAGGCCCGTGACCATCAGTGGAACGTATATGGGCTGATGATGATGATATAATTAAATTCTTTACAGACACCGAAAGCAAATGGTAAGAGACAAAAACGTACTCACACCGTTTACAAAACTGATTAATGCAAATAATAGTTGTGTACTCACCAACATCATGGAGAGTTACAATAAAGCGTTAAAGCACTGATTGCATTTCCTTCGTGGAATGAATGCTTAACATTTACACCTTTAGCATAATTGAACAAGTTTGCACAAGTCTAGACTTTTGGGCTTTCCCATGCAGTATTCGCTCAGAATTTTGTTTATTCTGATTCTTTTTAAAATAAAAGCCTAAGTTAGTTCTTATAATATCAGCCACCTGCCAGGCGAAGTTCTATCAAAATCGGGCCAACAGTTCAGGGTACAAAGACATATACGATAAATTACGAAAAAATATTTTTGATGCTACAAATAACACGTGAATATGCAATAATCACAAATAGACACTTTAAATTAATATGCCTTTATAAAAAAATACAACTGTATTTCTGGTGCTTCAAATATTACCAAAATTTTATCGGCTAAAACACGCTAAGTACTATGTAATAGAAGCAAGATGTCGTTTAGATGCTATACTATTAAAGATTCATAACAGAAGAACCTTATAAGACTTTGCCGGACCAGTAAATCAAGTCTGAGACCTTTATTGTTTATATGTGGGACTGTATCGCGCGTTAAAATTCCTTTTGACGCCTACATTTGTTGTATCCCGCGGGATCGTGTTACAACGAACAATGGGATTAAATTATCCCAACACATACATTTTACAACGGCCGAATAAATTATATCCTTACTTAAATTATAGCTAGCCCAGACAGCCCCTTGGCGCAGTTAGCTAGACACCAGCTTGCGAAACGAGAGGCCACGGGTTCGATCCCCGCATCGAGACAAATGTATTTGTGATCCACAAATATTTGATTCGGGTCTGGGTGTTTGTGAGACCGAAAAGTCTCTCGTAGTTTCTGATACCCACGACACAAGACTTGTATCTTAAGGTGGAGTCGGCACTATGTATGTGACTGTTAGGTTTATTTATTTATTATAAGCACGTGTAATGATAAGAACTGCCACGTTGTTCCCGCAGCTCTAGTATGTGATGAGCGATCTGTAGGCCCCGGGTTCGATGCCCAGTCAGGCAAATCTCTTAACCGATTTTGATTATTTATAGTCTAATTTTCATTCCAAAGAAATAGTAAATTTCTAATTTCTGATTCTTTATAACGTTAGCTTTGTATTCCACCAGGAAAAAACCTAAATTTAGGCAAACATCTGTTATCATACCTTACGTCAAATAAAAGTAAAAAATATATTTTGTTATTCATTTTACCGTCTTTATATTCTCGTCAACGTCTTTCTCTTCCAAATGTCTTCGTATAATATCATTTTTTCTTTTGGTTTCTTTTATAATGAATTAAAATTCACAACATGATTATGACAGGCTTCTTGATGCGAGGTCGTCGCAGGGCGAAAAATAAGCTATTCATCACAAAATATTATGTATAACTTAAGCTATGAATGCCTAATTATTTCCAATTAGTCCCATAAAAAAAATTTGGATATAAGCAAAAATTCTGAGCGAATTCTGCTCGGGCCACATTACGAAATAAATCTATACGAGTACATACTTGTGTAAATTGGTTTTATTAAAAATTAAGTGTGTAAATGTTAAGCATTTAACTAAGGAAGTGTTACTGCGTTTTTGATAAGGGTTCTTTTACCCCTTCCCGGACATATGCAGTTGTGACTATATTAAAACTTAACTTCGTTTTTGACGAATTGAATAGACCTTGTCGGATTAGTGAACTACATAATTCTGATAAATTCCTTTCAGTGTGCTTATCCGTGGGATTCGAACCCGCGACCTCCAAATGTACTTCGACTGAGCGTCTAAAACTCGAGCCTAGCACGCACTTACAAGTTAGCACTTATATTATATATACTATTATAATAATTTGTAATACCATTTGCAGACGTTCGATATTGTATTTTTTTTTTTGTTAGCCATTTTTTTTTATCAGTAATTTATAGGCACGTGTGAATTAAGTATCTCAATTGATAATATAAATTGTTTCAATTGAGATAACTTGTCAACCTTGTAGTATTCGTATTTTAACACAGTGATCGTGTCATCCAACAGTTGTTTTCATACTACATATAGGTTACATTAGAAACTTCTGGAAACTTTTCTATATTACAAGCACCTAGACTGCGGAGATTTAATATATTGTAATAAATCTGGTATATTGAAATGATTTATTGTAGTTTTTGTATTAATATTTGTAAAATATAAAAATATAAAGGAAGAGCATTGAATTGTATAATAACGGTTTATTCAGAATGTCTATTGACTTAATATATTTTTATTACTATAGAATATAATAAGTGTATTGATCGAATGTCACTTAAACTACGACATTTTGTTCGTGTGATTATTATTGAATAGAAATTGGAGCGAGTGCAAGTAAATTGTTATATTCGAAAATATAAATATATACCTAGTTGTAACTGAAGACTGGGAGTATTCTTTAAAAAGGCAAGCCACATCTACATACTTATGTTATAATATATTTTTTAAAGGCCTCTAATCAATCAGAAGATGGAGGTTTCATACTGGCATTCTATTTTTGAATTTAAAATTGGAACCAGATAATACTGTGCGTCAGCCATGTTTTCCACAAATAGGAGGACGCACCTTTGCCAATCAACTGCTCCAACCCGCATCTGCGTAACAAACGCTCTTTGACACTCACCAATCACGCTCAAATATTTTATTAATACGCCAACGACTGGTGTTGAAATGCGCAGCTAAAATTGTATAATAAATAATAATAAATAAATGTAAATAAAATTGTATGGATGCAGTACACAATTTATTGGATGTGTGAAGGAGGAAAGTCATTCATTATTACACATCGCTGAAAATATTTGTTAATTCTTATATGTATAACCAGTGCCTCATTAGAACCAGGCAGAAAATGCGCCAAATGATCTAAAGGTTCTTGGATGAATTCTTTATTCATTAAATTATGTAGAATGAATTTATCTGAAATCTGGGCGCTGTTACGTTGTAACAAGTTTATAAACATAAAATAAATACAAATAATAACTACATACAAACAAACAAATAACCCGTTGTTACAATTGAATGCAAACCGCGCGCTTTAACTAGCGATATCATCACAACGACCATATAAGGTATTCGTCGGTGCCGGAAATCAAATTATTTCTAGAACATCGGATAGTAAACGCCACAGCCAGAAATTTCGAGAAAAAATACAATAGCGATCGACGGTTCAACTTCCTACGAACTATTCCATCTCGCTCGATTCTATAATTACTATCTCAGTCCCACAGGGATTTACAAAAATATAGAGGGTAGTCGTGACGTGTCTTGCTTCGGTTGTACCGTTCTTTCCATATCTCTGTCTCATGTCATACGGAACAATCTAGAATCTGACAGTACGCATTGTCGCCTCAGGAAGGAAATAGGCCCACCACCGAACCGATATGTACCTATATAAGGACGAATTCGCGGAGAGAGAATGGGAAATTCCGACGCCAGAGAGTTGTGATTAGTTCGCATTTTTTAAACAGTAGTAAAATCAGTGCTATACTAAAACGAAAAAGAAATTAAAAGCGGATCGCATCATTTTCAACCCCCTTGGAAACTGGGGGTTCTCCGTTCGGGTTGAGAAATACGAGCTGCACGTTCCCGACTCGGATTGAGAACTACGAGCTGCAAGTCCACAGTACGTTTGTGAACGACAGCTGCACGTACTAGTACGGACTGTACCAACGGGCAACGCTTCTGCCCACCGACTCCAGCAGACCCCTGCGGCTGAGGGCCTTCCGATATATCACCGAAGACCCCTCCACGCGTCACGGGATCGAAAGACCGAAGTTAAGTCCCCAGTGCACATAGGGTTTTATTGGGACCAGAAAGCTTTCCTGTGCCAAGAATCCACCCCCCTGGGTGTAGTCATAAATATAGAATTTTTATTTTATTTTATTTTTTTTTAATAAATTGATTATTTTGTAATTGTTTTTTTTTATTGTTCCCGCCGTCAGGCGGTCGTAACAAGTGGCGCCCACTATATAAAAGGCAAGGCACAGGGAAGTTTTTTTTGTACTCTTTTGGTGTCGGTATTTTTCAATTCCAGGTGGTAAGCCTTTGCGGACGAGGCTGAACGGGGAGGTACCACCGACCCGTTTCTCCTTAAAGAGGAACGGGTAGCCGATTCTTGTCTTCTGGCTCCGCCGGGTAATCAAATACCATCTCAGATTACCCACACATACGCGTGTGTTTCACAGTGGGCATTATACAAATTATTGACTCCGACATTTTTGTTTTGCACAGTCGGGCAACATCAAGTATTTTTTTTTTTTTTTTTCTACAACATTGTGTCATTTTTTTTTATAACATTCCATTCTGATACATTCTGTGCATTTACATTTTATGTTAGCATTTGTATTTTGCATTTGTGTTTGTGCGTAATTCACATTTCTTTTCAGAGATTTTTTTTTTATTTGTGCATTTATTGCATTCATTTTTTATTGTTGCATATCTTTATTGTTTTGTAATTTTAATTCTTTTTTGCTCTGAATAGATAATAGCGGTTACGTACATTATTTTACATCGTTCTTAATATATATTTTTTTAACATAACATTGCCCACAATCGTGTCACATTCCGTCGCGTATTGTTTCAGTTCACTATTTTAATTTAAATACATCGTCTCACAAAATATTAATTAATTAACTTTCATACATATAGCTGTCCCACAATATATTAAGATATTTTAACTTCATTTTTGAACTTAGTCAATTCTCTAAAAATAATTTTCCTTTAAAATGGACCGTAACATTAAATATTTACATTTAACTAAATCGGAGCTCACGTATGAAGTAGCCATACGCGGTTTAGAACCTAAAGAAAAGGTTGAGGATCTTAGAGTGCAAATTAATAAAATTGTTTCGGAATATCCTGCGGACGCGGTTTTTGACTCATGCTATGACATAGAAACAGACATTAAAGAAGTTAACGCAACTATTAGCAAAATATTAACAAACTTAGATACTTTAGATAATAACCCGGATAATAAACCAGTTTTAGATCGTACTCGCTCGTTAATTAATCACACTTTTATAGTGTCTATCAAGTTACTTGTTATGTTATATTCACGCGGATTATACACGTTGGATTTATTTTATCATTTGTGTTATGTTTCGCGGGTTCGACTCATATATTTTTTTTTATTTTATTTATAGTTGTTAATCAATAGTATGATGATTATATTAGCATTCGTTTATTTTATAAT
This sequence comes from Hemaris fuciformis, assembly GCA_907164795.1. Taxonomy (NCBI): domain Eukaryota; kingdom Metazoa; phylum Arthropoda; class Insecta; order Lepidoptera; family Sphingidae; genus Hemaris; species Hemaris fuciformis. Next base: position 10,320,671 of record OU015448.1, read on the forward strand.
GTATCGGCAAATAATTAATTCAATATTAGTCTGTTCGTTAATCGATTATGTTTGTCTTTAGCGGATTAAAATAAGCCTACACGAATTTTGATGTTTTGATTGGGAGTTTTGTTTTAGTGTTGTATGACTTCTTATAGGTCTACAAACATTTTAATTGCGTTTTGCAATTTTTTTTAGCGGAGTATGACAGTTTCTTGGTATAGGTCTACTCGTCTGCTGTTTTTTTTTCGTTACAGCGGGTCGTGACTGTAACAAATTCGCTAAAGACTAGACATACTCACAATGCCGCTTAGTTTATTTAATTTTGTTTTTATTAATTGTTCATATATTATCATAGTCGTCACCGTTAACAGTTCAATACTTGTTTACCTTGATACGTACCTAGTGTTTCGGAACATTGGTTAATTTTTTTCCTTTTTTTTTTTTTTACAATATTTTTTTATTAAAAAGTTATTGCGTTTCGGTCTCTGTCTACGTTTGTCTTTGATGAATTAAAATAAGCCTACACGGAGTTTGATGTTTAGTTGGGAGATATTTTTTTATTTTTTTGCGTTTTGCGCATTTATGGCGGGTTGCGACCTCTTGTATAGGTCTGATTCGTTTTGTTGTTTTGCGTTCTGCGCGTATAGAGCGGGTTGTGACTCTTTAAATAAGCCTACACTAATTTTCTCGTTAGAGCGGGTTGTGACTCTTTAAATAAGCCTACACTAATTTTCTCGTTACAGCGGGTCGTGACTGTAATAAATTCATCAAAGACCAAATGTATTCCACAGTGCCGATTTCGTCCGAATGTTTCATGTTACAGTATTTTCCCTCTTAGATGCTCTTTGTCATGCAGTGCTGTTCTTGAGTCCAATCTTATAATAGATTTGTACTCTAGTTGTATGGTAGTCTGTTGATAATTATAGAATTCTTCAGACAAATGTGACAGGTCGTATGCAAGGTCGCATGGTAGGTATTTATTAGTGGATGTATGAAAGTGAGACAGTTACTGGGCGGTTCTATCCTTCTTAGGCGCTTGCCGCAGCGGATTTTACTACGTAAAATCCTTTCTCTGGGAGAGGGGGTATTGTTACGTTGTAACAAGTTTATAAACATAAAATAAATACAAATAATAACTACATACAAACAAACAAATAACCCGTTGTTACAATTGAATGCAAACCGCGCGCTTTAACTAGCGATATCATCACAACGACCATATAAGGTATTCGTCGGTGCCGGAAATCAAATTATTTCTAGAACATCGGATAGTAAACGCCACAGCCAGAAATTTCGAGAAAAAATACAATAGCGATCGACGGTTCAACTTCCTACGAACTATTCCATCTCGCTCGATTCTATAATTACTATCTCAGTCCCACAGGGATTTACAAAAATATAGAGGGTAGTCGTGACGTGTCTTGCTTCGGTTGTACCGTTCTTTCCATATCTCTGTCTCATGTCATACGGAACAATCTAGAATCTGACAGTACGCATTGTCGCCTCAGGAAGGAAATAGGCCCACCACCGAACCGATATGTACCTATATAAGGACGAATTCGCGGAGAGAGAATGGGAAATTCCGACGCCAGAGAGTTGTGATTAGTTCGCATTTTTTAAACAGTAGTAAAATCAGTGCTATACTAAAACGAAAAAGAAATTAAAAGCGGATCGCATCATTTTCAACCCCCTTGGAAACTGGGGGTTCTCCGTTCGGGTTGAGAAATACGAGCTGCACGTTCCCGACTCGGATTGAGAACTACGAGCTGCAAGTCCACAGTACGTTTGTGAACGACAGCTGCACGTACTAGTACGGACTGTACCAACGGGCAACGCTTCTGCCCACCGACTCCAGCAGACCCCTGCGGCTGAGGGCCTTCCGATATATCACCGAAGACCCCTCCACGCGTCACGGGATCGAAAGACCGAAGTTAAGTCCCCAGTGCACATAGGGTTTTATTGGGACCAGAAAGCTTTCCTGTGCCAAGAATCCACCCCCCTGGGTGTAGTCATAAATATAGAATTTTTATTTTATTTTATTTTTTTTTAATAAATTGATTATTTTGTAATTGTTTTTTTTTATTGTTCCCGCCGTCAGGCGGTCGTAACAGCGCACGGCAGTGTTTCCATAATAACAATACAGAAGGTCCCTTAAATGGGGACTGAATAAATTCATTGACTTGGTATCACAACTTTTTACGATAGAAAAACTGAGTTGTGAGACTTGGTATTTTTTACAAGTTCTTTTTTTGATGGCACCATTTTTCTAACAGAGTACTGCGCCTCTAAGTTTTGTGCTGCGAAATTTGGAGTAGCAGCTTGGAGTCTAGCAATGAGGAAAACGCCAATAAGATTCCTTACTACGTAGAACTTAACTGACTGACTGCCTCGTGGTCTCGCGGCACAAGTAAGTGCCGTGCGATCTAGAGGCCCTTTTTTTTTTTTTTTTTTTTTTCCTGCGGGGAAAATCCATTTACGGACCATCCCACCCCCGTAGGGGCGAGGGTGTGTCGGACTCACCGGCGCCTTCCGACCCAGCATAGATGTTACCGCCCGTGTTTGCGGGCGGCCGCTGGGCCGGGTCCCTACCAAAATAATTGCGCCGTAATACCGACTAAAAACCCCGCGACGGCCACCATCGGCGCATTCAGCGAGACGACCCCGGAATACCCTGAAGCCAGAGCTATGGATTGATCCGGGACCGCCTCTGCGCGGTGCCAAAAGGCACACTGACCTGACGCGTGTGGCGTCTTCATCTCGGGGGCCGCCAAGGTAGGGACGGCGGCCCCGTGTGGCCTCTGGGCGCCGGGCTACGTGTTGACCCGGCGCCTCCTACGTCGCCTGTTGCGACGAGCGGGATCGGTCTGCTCCCGATCCCGCTCCGCGCTCTCCTTCTGCGAAATGACACGTTCGCAGAAGGAGAGCATAGCTTTCCATGACCTCCGGCTGCCGACCATGGCGGCGACCACAGTCGGCAGCGAGAGGTCTCTCCCCACGACCGCTACGAGAGCGCTGCGCTCCTCGTCCCAGGCTGGGCACTCCTCAAGCGTGTGCTGGGCCGTGTCCTCACGGCAGTTGCCACAATGGTGGCACACGGCGGTCTCCTCCACTCCGACGATGCGACACAGGTACGCACCGAAGCTGCCGTGCCCGGTGAGCACCTGCGTCAGCCGGAAGGTCGGCGCACCGTGGCGCCTGTCCATCCACTGCTGGAGGACAGGACGCACTGCCGCGACAGTCGCCACGCCAGCACTTGGACTCTCCAGCCTGGAACGCCACTCCTCCACGGCGGCGCTGCGGAGGGAGGCCAGCATGGCCTCGACCTCTCTTGGGGCCGGTCTCTGTCCGGATTGCCGGAACTCCTCCTCCCGCCAGAAGAACACTGACGCGAGGGCCTGGGCGTCCAGCTCCCAGGGCAGAGTACCCGCCAAAACACAGGCCGCCTCGTGCGAAATCGTGCGGTACCCTCTAACGATTCGCTGCGCCACCATACGCTGCGGACGACGCAGCAGGCGGACGCAGCGAAGGCCGAGGGAATTGGCCCACACGGGACACCCGTACAGGGCCATGGACCGCACGACTCCAGCATAAAGGCTTCGGCAAGGGAAGCCAGGACCATCAATGTTGGGCAGCAGGCGACCGAGAGCGCCCGCTGCCCGGACCAACTTCGGCGACAGCATCTCGAAGTGCGCACGGAATTTCCACCGACTGTCCAGAATCAGACCTAAGTACTTCATCTGGGAGCCGATGGGAATCCGCACGCCCTCCACCATCAAGTAGGCCTCCGGCGGTGGCCTAGACCGAGGTCCGTGAAAACACAGAGCAAAGTGTAAAGTCGGGCAAAGTGTTATTGGGTTTTTCCATTAGGAAATTCTCAGTAGTAGCACGAAGTCTGGAATTGTGCCCGAAAAACGGCAATAGGCTCGCCCCCTATTACGTGGGACTGATACAAAACCTGGCGAAATGTGGGTGCAGAAATGCACCTCTGCCTACCCTTTCGGGGAATACAGGCGTGAGTTTATGTATGTATGTAGAACTTAAATAAAGCTGGCGAAATATCCACTGTCTACGCTTTCGGGGATACAAACTTACTATGGAAATATACGAATAATATTTTTTAAGAAACTCTCTATTACCTACAATTACACGTTGCATTTAATTGTTTTTATATTGAAAACAAGCACAGGCTCAACTCTGTTACATCCTGGAGCAGAAATCCATTAGAACTATCGCGAACTTTAGACATGTGAACCAACTCCGCGCTTTGTGGGTCAACTGAACTTGCCTCGCGTTGATATCTAGCGGAAACTGTATGGTACACCTCACAAACTCAACAACTTTGTATTAAATTATGTCTTAACACGCCCCTTGTCGCGTTCAAAAGTTAATTAACACCGCAAGGGAACATTGCAAACCCTGATATTGGTTAAAACGATTATTACTTTCATAACCGTTCAGTTTTCGTATTCAGATTGATGATGTTACAAAGGAATATTTTAGCTTTTACCCGCAGCTTCCCTGGCGTTTATAAGTTTTATATACCTTTCTCTATCATCATCAGCCCATATGGGCCGTGTGTGACGTATATACGTCCTCCTGCTGGGCACGGGCCTGCTCTACAACTGAGAGGGTTTAGGCTTTAGTCCACCACGCTGGCCTAGTGCGGATTAGCGGACTACACACCTGAGAAATTCCTAATAACTTTTACGTGTGCAGGTTTCATCATGATGTTTACCTTCACCGTTAAAGTACGTGATAATTCATTGTAAATACACACATAACTTTGAAAAGTCAGAGGTGTGTGCCTGGGGTTTGAACCCGCGACCGTCGAGATCTACCTTTCTCTATACAAGCTTAATACCCCCGTTTATCCCCAAAACGGACTGAGTTTCCATAACTCCTTTCTTAGTGAACGCCACGTCAAAATAACTAACCGCGTGCCAGATTTCAGCGTAATCCAGTGGTTTGTGCTATGTGTTGGTAATACAGTCGCTAAGTCAGTAACGATTGCCTTTTATATTAAAATATAAATAATAATAATTATTTATTTATTTCAAATATATTCAGATTTACACTATTTACAAGTTTCCATAGGACATAATACATTTAAGGATTTGCTACAAGTGTAAATATAAGATCAAGCAGATTATACAAGGACCCAGCAATAAGCTAAGCTTGTGTCGCAGTAGACTACGAGTATATATATGTATATGCGAGTACTCAGCCTATCGCCGTCCACTGCTGAACGTAGGCCTCCTCAAGAAAGCGTCAACCATCTCGGTCTTGAGTAGCCCTCATCCACCCGTTACCCGCCACCATTCTCAAATCGTCGGACCATCGTGTTGCAGGCTATATATAACAATAAATAACTAAATACATATACAATTCATGTATTGGTTCAAACAACTAAAATAATAACATGAAATTTAAAGTTTAGGCAACCACGTAGAAAGGACATGACTCATGAAGATTTTGATTTTGATGTGTAACGTTTACATAAGTTTTTCAACATTTATGTTTTGAAATTCTACTTTACGTTTTAAACAAATAAATTGACTTCACAACTATAATTTTTGGTTAAAATTCTAGACTCCATGCTGCTATTAAGATTTTTTTAATAGAAAATTCCAATAACACGTTGACCGACCTGAGAATCGAGCCCATTACCTCAACGTACATACTTGTGCCGCGAGACCACGAGGCAGGTTTTTGTTAGATTGTAATTCCTTTCCTTTCCTTAGCCCAGCATTGGTGCATGGGTGAACTGTAGTGCAAAGCCTACATTCTTTTACATAGTGTAGTCAGTGGCGGTACTTCCATAGAAGCCCAAAAAGCGTTACACTTTAATTATGTAGTTTAAAATTGTTAATTGTGGGGTCTGGATTTTCTCATTTATATGATAACAAAAATTTAAAGCTTAAACATCATTATTCGGAATTTTGTAAGGTAAACTGTGTCTTTGGGCTTCTATGGAAGTACCGCCACTGAGTGTGGTTGTAATTGCATGCTGGGAAACAATGCAGTAAACACGCATTGTGCAGGCTGTTGCAGCATCAATCAACCCGTGGGATTGTGACAGATATGTCAGATAAATTCTCTTCACGGGTTGAATCCGCAACTGTACACTGAATGCTATTTCGTGCATATCTCCTCTTATTTATGCTTGTATTACGAGGTTAACTTTGGACGGCCTTGTTGCTCATGCGACATTAACGCGATTTAAAGGTCCCGGCTTCGAGTGTGTGGGCAAAGTGCTCTAAGAATTTTATTATGAAATTCTCCGTAGGAGCATTCTCATTTCTTTCATCATCATCAGCCCATATACGTCTCGCTGGGCACGGGCCTCCTCTATAACTGAGAGGGTTTTAGGCCTTAGTCCACCACGCTGGCCTAATGCGGGTAGGCGGACTACACACTCAAGAAATTTCTAAGAACTTTTAGATGTGCAGGTTTCATCACGATGTTTTCCTTCACCGTTAAAGTACGTGATGAATCATTATGAATACACTCATAACTTGGAAAAAGTCAGAGGTGTGTGCCTGGGGTTTGAACCCGCGACTGTCGAGCTTCACGACCGCGTGCCTAAACCTCGAGGGCATCACGACTCTTTATCTCCTCATTTTTTCATTTCTTTAGCTCTGTTTTAACTTTTAAGGCCTACGTAGTAGTGAACGATTCTATTGCCGTTATTCAAGCATAATTCCAGACTCCATGTCGGTACTGAGTACTATCCAATGGTAAAAAACAACATATAACTTTACTCGACCAAAAAACTAACTCAAGACCTGTCGATTACGCGCTGCCTGACTTATAGAAACAACGGAGCAGTACTATTAATTTATTATTATAAAACATGTAAGATGTTGTTGTTATATTGTTATAAATTATTTTAAGCAACGAATATATTTTATCAAAAAGGTTGCCAGTGTCGCGACTAAAAGTTTTGCATTTTGTCGCTGTACCAAAATTAGTGTTTCCAGAAGTTTCGTGTTAATTAAAATAGTTCAAAACATTTCAACGAAAGCGTTTTATTACACACTTGTTTTTAGTGCTCATGATTTTGCTAATGAGACCTTTTCTCACAAAGTACAGTAATTAATATTTTTATTGTTTAATGTATACAATAACACTTGTGCTCCCGAAGGGGTCATCGGGTTTCGTTTTTTTTAATCACATGAAATAAGTTGAGGAAGCGAATTAGGTGCATTTGGACCGTAGCATTTGCATGTGAGACAGGTGTGAGTTTAAAAAAACATATTGTATTCTAAGGAAATTCGATCAGAAGTGACTTTTTTTAAAGGACAATACTTTACACGTTTTTACAATTTCATTAATTACATTTTCTCAAAATCAAAGCAACTTAACATTCAACAATTCCGACACAAAAATTACGCTAAGTAATCCAGGTTACAATTTACAATAATAGAGCAAAAACAAGTAGAACGACCATTATCCCAACCAACGACAATTGTGTCAGACTGACGCGACGGACGGAGCGCAACCAAAGGAGGTCCGCCAACACTCGACACCGGCTGTATAGAGTTACTCCTCCACTACCCTTATGTATTCTCACGGTATATTAAGTATTCTGTGCTTAGTTTTAGTAAGTGTGTAACTCTAGAAGATAGGTGCCCGGCACAATAAATGTCCTAACATTTATTACTTCCTCGAAGTCTAGAATCTATTAATTAATGAATATTGTCTTTATTACTGGCACTTGGTTTTTTATAAAATTAATCAGTCTGTTGGATTATAAACTTGTATCAAAATACTATCATTATAATATAGAGAAGACTTTTTTAATAATGCATTCGCTTTCCTAATTACCGACACAACAGATTCCCTTTAAAAACAGTTTTGAAAGAGAAGTGCGGCTATTAGTGATATAAATCGTTTAAGTATTCCATCGGCTAATTAAGAAACAAAATGTTGCCTTGGAACTATTTTCCTCGGTATTACGGAAACAAAAGCAATTTAAGTACAACAGTCGCTTGTTTTACAGTTTGCTGGCAACAAAAGCGATTAAAGAATATAAAGGACAACTTCTGTTTTAAGTCGATAGTTATGAAGGCAACTTGCGAATAAATTATGACTAGAAATATATTTAATGTTTGTCCGTTCATTTTTATTGCATTTACTGACGCATTATACTCGTAGAGCATAGGTAGAAGTAGATTGAAGCCATTGTATCCTTTTTTGAAGTAAAACTTTTTTACGCACGCTTGACTTGAGTAAACTGATGAATGCGTGACGAGAGCGTTACGAAAAGTGTGATCGGGCGAGGCGGACGAAAGTTGAGAAGGAGATATAAATTAGTAAAGATAGAAAGCGACGAAGTTACGTTTCGTATATTACTGTAGAGGCAAGAGAGGGAGGTGCGGGCACACATTTTTTTTAATTGACGCGGACGGCAACATAGCCAAGAATGTGTAGCGTTTATTTCTCAGCTATAAAACATTTTCAAGGAGTATTAAAAAAAACAATGTACGCATCTCCATTATGTGACATCTTTGAAAAACTGAATAACCTGACCACAACCACTTTTTCATCACAGATTCACGCTTGTCACAGGCTCTTATTTTTTTCTAACCCGGGATTATATAGGTACACGGGAAGGTTTACTATTATTGCCTTTTCGCTGCGCCATTAATATTTGAAAAAGTTTTTTACGCACATGAGGTGCAGTGTTGTCACTATCTTACTAATACAATAACTTATTGCTATGTATAGACAACACATATATGGCGCGGTGTTGCTAAATTCCCGTAACAATACAAAAAAGTCTATTGTTCTAATTTCAAATTCAAACATAAATATAATGGCCAGTATCAAATCTATTTTTATCAAAACGTGCGTAAGAAGGATTTGCGCTCTTTCCGCGCTCCTAGAAATGTCAGGAAGATAAATAATAACTGACTGCTGTCACGAGCGGTCGGCGGCAGACAATAAGTATTTACTTCAGCCCCATTGTTCCAGCCGAGTGGACGTGTCGAAAACATCAGAGCGACTGCCCGGAGCAGATACGTAGCTTATGGTCGACGCTCCAAGGGTTGTGTTGACAGTGTGCTAGCATGTTTATAGATAAAATGATCTGTTTATATTTTATCCTGTGAAAACCCTGGATTTTACATAATTTTAAAAATGGAATAATTTGGTAAAGATAACACTGCAAGCAGATTGCCTGTGACTCGTCATATTTAAAGCCTTTAGGCGAGACTTAGGTCCAAACTTAAGTTTGGAAGAAACCAGTTATGATTATTTTGTTAGATATATCAGCTAAGTTCCAGGATCGACCTATGTACAAGCATATTCATTTCGTATTAGGCTGACTTAATTGCCTCGACTATTGAAGGATAACCGTAGTCGTTTCTTGAAGTATTGCACCTATGATCAGGTACCACTGTGTAAGGTTATATTTGTAGAGTTTATTATTTTGTGTAAATATTAATAAAATGTGGGTAAATAAAAATAACAAAAATGGGGTTTTAAAGTGGGGAATTGGTGGAAGGAGGCTATAAATATGGGCGACACTGACAGATTGGATCATATTCGGTACCGAACGTTTGTAAGATTCCAAACTGATGATTGTGTTGAAAAGTTTAAGATGTTTACACAGTATAATAATCGAGTGATTGTGTATCAAAAGTAAAGGAAGTAGTTACAAGTTTGTGGTATCATTTCTGGATGGTGTTTCTTACAACTGCAATTTTTCTCTTGACTGTATAAAGATCAGAAAGAATGACTTCAAAATAAACAAACTACAAATACCATAAATAAGCACCTAAAACAATATACCACACTTTCTTATTCGTGTGCACATAAAACTTGCGTATTTAACACTTCCAATCATTACAAAAATTTCAACTGTTGAGGAATACATTTATTTATTCGTTGAGACCGTGTTTTGCCAGTACACACTATAATTGACCCGTACTCAGTTCATGGCGCAGTTGGCTAGACACCAGCTTGCGAAACGAGAGGCCGCGTGTTCGATACCCCCACCGAGACAAATGTTTGTGTGATCCACAAATATTTGTTTCTGGTCTGGCTGGGTGTTTGTGAGACTGAAAAGTCTCTCGTAGTTTCTGATACCCACGACACAATTTCGTATCTTAATGTATGTGACACATACAAAACTATGTATGTGACTGTTGGGTGTATTTATTATTTATTTATTTATATCAAATAGCTGTGTGGGTAGTTAGCTGTGCCCTCTAAATAAATAAATACACCTTTTTTCGTATATTCTAAGATTGCCCGAAGCTAAATATAAGGTATAGCGTAAAACGAAAGTACATTTTTTATATTTCGAACGCACACGCGTCACGAAAAATATTTTTGGACTATTTCTTGCATTCGAGTATCGTATTTTACTTTGAATTCACGTGCATTACTACACCCTCGTTTCGCTAGCTGGGTTTTTAATCCCTACGTAATAGGGTCCCCCTTGTTGCTGAGAATTTACTGAGAATTCCCAAATGGAAAATGTTCATAAATATTTTGGTCTGACTAAGAAATCAGGCCCAAGATTTTTCGATATAACTTTTACCCACTTAAAATCCCCGACCAAAAAATAATCGATTCTCCAAAAATTCAAATCCCCATACTTTTATCGATAGAACAAGACAAATAAAAAACTCAAACCGATACTTTTACCGATAAAACAAGATAAATAAACCTTTCCATTTTCTGAAGTGACCAAATAATATCGATCTTTGATATAAACTCTGAAATGTCTGCCACCATATTGTATAAATGGGCACAAAAATCCATTATGTTTTGACGTCAGAGCAATAATATGATTATGTAAAAACCTACCGTCATGTTTTTACACAGGTGTCAAATTTATTCGGACGCCTAACCCTTTCAGTTTTATGAATATTCATAGGGAGATTTTCATCAAACCTTTGGAAAAACGCGCTTTTGTGAATCGTCGTTCAGGTGTCTTCTTTTATTTCCTGTCCACTCTATATAGCTACGAAAGCCGTAGAAAATATTTGTTTCTTAATAATAATCATCATCAGCCCATTTACGTCCTACTGCTGAGAGGGTTAAGGCCTTAGTCCACCACGCTGGCCTAGAACGGGTTGGACTACACACCTAAGAAATTCGTAAGAACTTTTAGGTGAGCAGGTTTCATCACGATATTATTCCTTCACCGTTAAAGTAATTGATAATCCATTTTGAATACACACATGACTTGGAAAAGTCAGAGGTGCGTACCTGGGGTTCGAACCCACGACAGCCGAGATTCTCGACCGTGCGCCTAAACCTCGAGGCCATCGCTCCTTTTATTATTACTACCCACACCAATGTTAATATGAATACCGCACGGATCCAACTTGTTAAGTTTTTACTTAATGTTTTGATGAACCGTACATCGTTGTACATACAAAGTATAATCTGAATGTACTGTACAACCACAAAAATTACGAGCGATCATAAACCGTGACGTAAAACAATGGAATTTTATTTGAATAATAAAATTATATACCCAATAGCCCGTTTTCTTATAAAACATAATCTACAATACTTTATGGCTGAACAAGTCTAACACCGTATGATTGTCGAAAGCATGGCACCCCGGATTGTGTTTATGGCAAAAGGTTGGACTTAAAGTTTGCTACATTAGTTGAAGGTTTATTGTCACCTTATTACATAAATAAACCGTGTTTTGGCTTCAGGAAATGATAAATACAGGCAATAAATTTGACACCAAAACAGTTGCAAAGTTTTATTTGCAAAATAAAACTGCAAATATTTCGTTGTAGGTACCCTTGAGTTCAGCAATATAACATGCTTGGTGTAGTGTTCATGTATTATTTTTGTGACAGAACTATCGTCGTTCTGGACGATTTTCAGTATGGTACGGCAGTTAGAAAGAAATATCTGGAGGAGATAATTATAGATAGAATTTTTGAAGCTCTATCTGCGACTAAATGTATTCATAATTTTTTAATCCATCATTCGAAAGGATATAAAAATTATTCTACTTTAGGCCATAAATGTGAACTAGTCCCAAAAGTTACATACATTTATCACAATGATCTGCATTGGGACTAGAGTTTGCAATTCCGCGTTGCCGCATTCCCGCATTTTTTTGACTCGGCAAGGTAATTCAGCTTTTACTGAAGGCCTCGTAGCTCCATCACAACAGCGCGGGCGCGTCAGTCAGATCGATCAACCGATCGAGCGAAGTAAAGGATTAAAATTGGTTTATTTGTTTGTTTAGGTAAGATAAGTCCATATTAACACCTCATAAGAACTATGAAAAAGTACTTTTTCTATTGGATATTGTATGAATGTTTCTATTATTATTATTTTTTAATATAGTGTAACTAAACTACTACAGGTAATAAAGCATTATTGTATGCATATTTTTGTATTTTTAAATTTTACTGCGGGAAAAAATTACTGTGGGATTGCAAACCCTAATTGGGACGTATATATTATTTAACTGACATAGAACTATGGTTATACATGAGGTAATTTTTTAGGTTTAATTAAGACTTAATCGTCAAGATTAACATCGTTCATACATCGTCTGTAATCGATCTTTCTCCTACTTTTTTTAAACAAAACCCAACACGAACGAACACAAAAAAAACTATGCGAAGGAAGATACCATTGTATTACTCCACAACGCTCGAGTTAAACTAGAGTGTGTCAAGACCACACATTGAGCTCTGTTTCGCGAAATGGAATCGCAATATTTCTAACCGCCCTTCCGTCTGAAGTGATTGTTCGCGGGGAAACTACACACCCCTAACTAAGGTTAGCCTTGAAGTGAGAAAAATAAATGTGACGCGAGGAAAACGTGTGAAAGAAATACGCATAGTAAATGTCAGGCAACCTTAGATCTCAGTGCGGAAGGATGTCACGCCTTTGTGAATAACGTGTCAGAGCTCTTTTTCCGACGATATTGTGCTTTTAATATCAGATGAGCTCGATTTTTCTGAATTAAATGTCACTTTTTATAGCATACGTCTGTAGAAGTTTTGTGGCGGTAGCTTCAATGGTTAATAATAGAATAAATAGGCAAAAACGTCGTCATCAGCCTACATTGGTACGCCCCACTACTTGTCACGTTTCTCCTCTAAATTTAAGAGGGGTTAGGCTTTAGTCCACCACGTTGGCCTAATGCCGGTTGGTGGACTACACACCTATTTCTATTTTCTAATTTCTAAGAACTTTTAAGTGCGCAAGTAGTAACTTGTCTAGTAGACTTAAGACATAAATGAAGACGGCATGCTTCGCAAAGAATGACCAATATTCCTGAACATCTTAAACACTCCCCCTTTTCCCTCATCTACATATTTTTCCTCATTAGAAAGACTTTACCAACAAGGAAAGCGTGCGAAGAATTCATGCAAATATGATTTTCTCATGGAATATGAAACGATTTTTTAGCTCACCTTTTGTGTCTTTTCTATAAAAGCCGACATTTTTCCATTGCTCTATGAATTCAACACCGAAAAAAAGTAACTTTTTTTGCTATAATAAGTTTTTAATAATAACAGGAAAGAGCGGGTGAGCACTGTTACAACTATTAATTTTTTTCCAAATGCTTTGAAATCTAAATCTATCTTTATCCAAATATACACATATATAACTCAAAGGTGACTGACTGACTGACTGACATTGTGATCTATCAAAGCACAGCCCAAACCACTAGATGGATCGGGCTGAAATTTGGCATGCAGGTAGATGTGATGACGTAGGCATCCGCTAAGAAAGGATTTTGATTAATTCTTCCCCCAAGGGGATGAAAGTTTGTATGAAACTTTGTCAATATTAAACCGATCGGGCTGAGACTTTGCATGCATAAAGCTACTATGACGTTGGCCAACCCTGTACCCAATCCTGTAGTCTACGCGGACGGAGTCGCGAGCAAAAGCTAGTTATTAAATAAATTCAAATGGAATTAGGATGTATTCGCGTCCACAAAACTAACTTACTCAAAAAACGCAACACCAATGTTATTACCCAAAAATTTTATGGGTAAATCTAGCATGTATTTCAGCCCCGTGGCGCATTTAGTCAGAGAACAGATTGCGAAACCAGATGCCACGGGTTCCATCCCCGGTCCGAAACAAATATGTCTCATCCAAAAAAAATTGTTTCGGGTCTGGGCGTTTGTGAGACCGAAAAATCTCTCTTAGTTTCTGATACCAACGACACAAGACTTGTATCTTAGTGTGGGGTCAGAGCTATGTATGTAATTGTTGGGTTTATTCAATTATTTATAACTACAGCGTGGAAGTTAGCCTGGTTTAATGTTGCGGGTTTTACAACGTATAGTTTTCAACCTGTAATCTCTTTCGATGCACAATCTATTCTCTTGTCTTCGAACAATATAAAGTCATTTATTCTTTTGCATCCGCCCCTATTAATGAAGAACAAAGAATCCTTATAACTGCATCGTTTGAACAATACGTATAGCTCGATCTATGTCGCGCTGGAGAAGCTTTTTTTAAATTTTTCATTACATAAAATGCAGTAGATAAAGGGAAATTGTTCGCTGCACTTTAAATGAATAGTCGAACGAAAGCAGCCCGTTAATTCACCTTTAGTGACCGTGCATTCGAATACAAAAGATAGATTGTGTAGAAAATTTACATAGGTCACGATCCGAAAAATATTTGGTTTGGCTAAGGTGTGATTACATCTATTCAATCGGCCTGAGTTTGCTCGGAAGCGATTTTCTATTGTTATGAGGAGACTAGGGTAGACTTAATAACAATATAATAATAGTGCATTCTTATATAAATTGTGGAATATATTCTAATAGCATAGTGTTAACTGCCTCTTGAAATAATACGGCCAATATACCTCTTCTTTTCCTTTTACAATTTTTCAGTGACGACCGTACGCAACCGCTCTCTATGACCGAATCAATGTTGCCATTTTATATTTCAATAAATCAAATAAATTGTTCATCTATTTACATAAATCCTTTTATAATAAATAATTATATAATTAAAACACGATAATTAAAAAACATATATATATACATATATATATATATATATATATGATGGAACCTGTAATTACTAACAATAGTAGTAACTTTAAGAAAAGTAGCCACCTGTATCGAGCCGCTCTATTCTCTCTTTCTTTCTAATCGCGACCTTCTAATTTATAAAACTAGTTTCTTATCTTCTCTTTATTTTAATAAAGAAGAATAAGTTCGTTAGGGGAGGGCAGAGGAAAATAGCACCGAGGTCAAAGGTTTAGAATAATCTTAATTTAATTATACACAAGCTACACATATTTATCACATGATCCTCGCTAAAATATTCATCTAAATTCCAAGGTAAAGGTAATTTAACAGTAGTCAAACCTAGTTAAACACTCTTAATTTTTGACGCGAGATGAACAAATATTAATTGCAATTTAAAGCCCTTGAGCATAATTAAGCAGTGAGTTTCAAGCGCGTTTTGTGCCACCTTTTTCAGCCAACGTGTGGACTAACTAACGCATTCGCTTTTATGCTTGGATAATAATAGAACAATAGCGAAGTCAAAGTAGCAACTCACGCTGCCTTTTAATCGTATTCAGTTCATAATGAAGTGGCGACAAATCAACCGTTTTTACCGCTGGAGCGGAACATCGGAAAAGTGGTGCTGAATGGAGAATTTCATCTGGAGATAATTATTTACTGGCAGAATAGTGACTATAGGATCAAGATCACCCAAATTGTTTTTTGTTTTTTTTGTTTTTCTTTAACGAATAAACCGTTTATCTCTCAATAATATTAAGTATAAAGAAACTCATTACTTAGAGTCTGGGATCTATCTCGCGGATTTGAGCCGGTAACTTCGCAATCGTTAAGCTATCAATTTTCTAATGGCTTTTTAAACAGTCAAAATGTACTTAGCTCAATTGTTAGGCTTGTCTGTTCTGAAATAAAACAACGTCATATAGCTTATTGGCTAAGCTTAAATACAACACACTTGATATTTAAATCCAACAATTACAGTCAAATACTCGTCCAAAAAAAAAAATGATAATTACGGTAGTAAATGGTTAAAGTTAAGTGACGTATTGTTTTTGTATTCGGTTTTAATTAACATGCAATGTGATCCAAAAGAATAGGAACTAATATAAAATAATAACGACCATCTCTCACTCGTCGACAAAAATATACTATGAGGTCGCGGTCGCAGTTTTAAATACCTGTTACACACCTCTGACTTTTATAAGTCATGTGTGTATTTAACTGTGATGCAAAACATCGTTAAGATACTTAAAAGTTTGTTGTAGTCTGTCAAATTAAACTTTATGTCACAAAACTAGCTTTTGCTCGCGACTCCGTCCGCGTAGACTACAGGGTTGGGTAAAGGGTTGGCCTACGTCATAGTAGCTTTATGCATGCAAAGTCTCAGCCCGATCGGTTTAAAATTGACAAAGTTTCATACAAACTTCCATCCCCTATTTTATCCCCTTGGGGGTAGAATTAATCAAAATCCTTTCTTAGCGGATGCCTACGTCATAACATCTACCTGCATGGCAAATTTCAGCCTGATCTGTAGAGTGGTTTGGGCTGTGCGTTGATAGATCACTATGTCAGTCAGTCACCTTTGAGTTACATATATTTAGTAATCTCAAATTATGAAAATTTCGGGTTATTTTTCTTTTGATTAAAGATGCGCTGTGTTTAGTACGAGTATTATTATACTTTGTATATTCCATTGAATGCTCGGCGTGAAGATGAGAACTGTCGTAAATAGTTATTACACAAAGCATGTTGTAAACAAAATGCGCATTTTAATTAAATTACAATTATTAATAGCTTACCTAAAGAGGAAAATCCGTATGGTCGAGTGTAAACAAGGCTTTCGTTTAAATAGTATATCGTATTATTATTTCTATTATGGTTTATCGGCACAAATATATGCGGAAAGTATTTCTTACCTATTTTTAAGTAAATTTGGGTAGACTTTACCTATAAATGGAGTACAAGTAAGTCAAGATAATTTAAAAATAATGTTTATTAATCAGCGAAAACTATAAAAAAATATTTAATGAGTTAATTAAATTACAAAAATTATATCTATTATAATTGATTTTCTCGTAATGAATCAAAGTGCGTCATGTTATTGTTGTCTATTTATTATCGAGCATTCTTACGCTTTAGGGAAAACACTATATAAATATTCATAACAGTACATGAATCATACTTCTCTACAAAAACGGTGCTAAGCAGGAAAATAAGGATTACCCTATCTCCCCATACGTTGCTTAAGTTGTCTTTGCCGACAAACGTCTTCTATGTGACATAGGCCTCTTGATAGATTTTTTTATGGAAAAAGGAGGCAAACGAGCAAGTGAGTCACCTGATGTTAAGTGGTCAACACCTCCCATGAACACCCATAATACCAGAGGAATCATCGGTGTGTTGTTGTGTTGGATAAAGGTATAAATGCTTTTTGCTGAAAATTTTTCAGCGTATAGGAGTATATATATATATGCCTCGTGGTCTCGCGGTACAAGTATGTGCCGTTCGATCTAGAGGTCCTGGGTTCGATTCCCGGGTCGGGCAAAGTGTTATTGGGTTTTTCCATTAGGAAATTCTCAGTAACAGCACGGAGTCTGGAAGTGTGCCCGAAAAGCGGCAATAGGCTCGCCCCCTATTACGTGGGACTGATACATACCGGGCGAAATGTGAGTGCAGAAATGCACCTCTGCCTACCCCTTCGGGGAATACAGGCGTGAGTTTATGTATGTATATATATTCATAAATCTACTCAGTCTGCACATATATTTCTTTTTGGCTTATTTTCTTTCACGTTTAATACTAGGATCCCATAGAAACTCACTGGTGTACAGAAGCCGCGGTACTTATGAGAAGTCCCTTGAAACAAAATAAATTTTAGAAATTGTAACAAGTTATAGACAATCTAGGATTCTATTAATTCTCACTACACTTAAGCTGTCTATTCAAT
The DNA here is from genome assembly GCA_907164795.1 of Hemaris fuciformis. Lineage (NCBI taxonomy): Eukaryota > Metazoa > Arthropoda > Insecta > Lepidoptera > Sphingidae > Hemaris > Hemaris fuciformis. The sequence goes on from OU015448.1 coordinate 10,338,601, forward strand.
GTTCCAATGCTGGGCACGGACCACCTCTACAGCTGCGAAGCAATAGGCCTTAAGTCCACTACGCTGGCTTAGTGCGGATTGGGAAACAACAAACCTAAAAAAATCCTAAGAACTTTTTAGGTGTGCAGGTTTTCTCACAATGTTTTCCTTCACCGTTAAAATACGTGATAATTTATTATGAGTACAAAATAACTGCGAAAAGTCAGATGTGTGTGCCTGGGGTTTGAACTGGCGGCTGCCGAGATTTTGACTCGACCATGCGCCTCAACCTCGAAGTCGTCACTACTTCAATTGTATGTTACTGGTCATTTCCTGTGTACAGAAGTTGCTGTGTATGGCGAGATAGTCTATAGAAGCATATGTAAGAAAACCGTGGAAGAGCATACATACATACACATAATACATTTAATGTATTCTTACACATATGTATGTACATGGTGTAAGGCTGGTATCGTTTTCCGCCATTAAAAATAGCCCGCAAGTTTGTGTGCGCACAATTAATATTTCAGTTTATCCCGTGTTGTATGATATAATTACGCGATATTTTCGGGTAAAGTTGATGATTGATGATCATATTACGTCACATGTGATTACTGGAATTAATTTGCGTTGTTGAAATTATTTTATACTTAACATCATTTGTCTAGCAGCATAATTGACGGATGGGATCCAAAGGTCCCATGTTCGAAAGCCTGATATTGAATCTCTGAAATACATTTAGTGAAACGTGAATGTAAAAATGCACTTTTTTCTACGACTTTGGGACTGCAGGCGTGAGTTTAATTACGTGATTACATATTGAACGATTTTTTTCTGTTAGACATACAATGTGAGTTATAGTTTTCTTAAAGAAAACCAACGTAAGGCACCAATTAAACGTGGTCTTTAAACCAAAAATTTAAATTTCTGAAGGTGCTATAAAAATTAACGCTGCTCTTTTTCAATTTCCATTGCCATATTTTTTTAAAAGTTTGTGTTGCATTGCTCGATTTTCAGTCTTTTTCGTTAGGTCGAGGCTTTTGTATATTTAAAATTTATGTGTGAAAAATAATAATTACGTAACAAACCCTACATTAGCCAATCAACGTTGTCATCATCAGCCCATAGCAATCTATTGCTGGATATAACTCTCATACAAGCTGACATGTTGCATACGATCTTCGGCTTCTGCCATTTAAGCTTAACAAGTACCTTCAATAAAATAAACTGACATTTGCTATCTTTAGGTCACGAAGTGCTAGAAGGAAAGGTTAAAAATAAAATGTCAAGCGCGACACAATTTTCCGCTGCATTTACATTCCAATTTCCACGTCGAGACATGTTTATTGCAAAAAATATTTTGATATTTTCTGCTCTTTAAACAAATTTTATCACTATCATCAGCCCATATACTTCTGGACACAGGCCTCCTCTACAACCGAGAGGGTTTAGGCCTTACTCCACCACACTGGCCTTGTGCGGGTTGGCGGACAAATTCTGAATATGAAAATTCGATTCTATTATTTTATTTCGTTAGTCTAATATTATAGCATATATATATTTTTCATTTACTGTTTATAACTTTTTATACAACCCTGTAAAACTCAAATTTATTTGTGTTCTAAAATATGATTTCACAAATAAAAAATATCAGATATATTCTAGAAATAACTTGAAGATTCCGCTTAATAACTCCCGCGTGAAAAGAGGGCGGTGTGTGATAGAACCATACAACCCCCCGTGTACGCAACTTGTTTTGGGTTTTTTCCGTCTGCTATTTTTTTACCAGCACGGAGCGTAAAAAATTGTTTCAAACTCGCAATAGACTCTCTGTTACGTCGGTTTTAAAAATTCAATTTATGAACTGTCGGTGTAAAATACAAAGTCATACTGCTTCTTGGAAACAGGTGTATACAAGTATATTATTTAAAGTATACATTCATACATAACCACATGCCTGTATTACCCGAAAGGGAAGGCAGAGGTGCATTCCGGGACTCACATTACACCAATTGTGTTTTCGTCTCATTTAATAGTGGGCGAACCTGTTACCGTGTTTCGGGCAAAATTACAGACTTCGTGCTGCTACTGAGAATTTTCTTCTGAAAAAACCCAAACGAGAATCGAACCCGGGACCTCATAACTGCACGGTAACTCCGTTTAGACAAAAATACACATAGAAGAGATTGTACACATTTCCAATTCGATGGTGGCGCTAAAGTTTCTCCCCAAAAACTTATCCAATATACAGCAAGATTGCAAGCGACTTACATATTGCTTCAGCCAACTTCGCTTCAACGTTTTACCATATATTTTCTTACTGTTGTCTTTGCTATCTATTATGTTAAAGATAAGTTGCTCGTTTAAATATTTTTACAACCTTTTATGTTCACGCTTAAAATAATTAACATCATGATTGCCTTGCCCTGCTCCCAATTTCATTTGGGGTCGGCGTAGTATATTTCATCCTTCCAAACATCCCTATTAGCCGTCATGTCTTCATTCACCCCTTTTTCTTTCATATTTTTTTGGTATTGGCACGACCAAAGTGACTATACCTCCTGTGATGGTCAGCAGAATGCTGCCACACTAGAGTATCAAGTAGCAGAGGACAAGAATTTGACATTTCTCGTCACTCGACATAATTCGCTTATTCACGCTACGCTTATAGGATACACGCATTTTAATATAAAATTCAAAAATAAAACGTAAAATATTTATTGGCACCTCCAATGTCGTTGTGGTTCTAAAGTAAACATATTACAATTATACAATTAATACTAAAATATATGTATTTACATTCAATCGACATGGCACAATCATCGATTTTATTCTTTAATACAAATAATTGACAAAAATATAAAAAAAAAAAACAGAAAGAAATGATTTAGATTTTCATTCAATTAAAAAGTGATTTTCCAAAATTAATGTGTTTAAAAACGGAGGCAATACAATTAAGGTTGTAATTTTATGTAATTATTATACTTTTTAAATTACCTTCAGTATGGTCTATAGTTATTCTGTATTTGTCGCTATAAAATTAAATAGCCATTTGATTTTATCACAAAAACTATTTCTACTTTATTTCTACAATGTAATTTATATGAGTCCTAAAGAAATAAAGACTATTTTGAAAATTTTCCGTGTCATTGAAATAAATATAATATTTGAACAATACATATTTATTCTGTAAACATTTCACTGTTTGAGATCGTCCGCTATTGTATTACACTATTAACTTTTATAATAATTTATAGACCTGATATTATTTTTACATTACCTAAATTAAAGCCAAGGCTAAGCATATCCATAATTCATCCAAGTATAATACAACTATGATAAGTGATAGCCTCGTAGATCAGGCGATGGTCTACGAAGACAGAGTCAGGCCACTTGTTCGAATACAAGGTAGACAGAGGTCTCGAGAGGACAAGAGTGTCCTTACGAAGTTATGTGTGTATTCAAAATAAATTATCACGATAGAAACCTAAAGTGAAACTTGGCAAGGTAACCTGCGTACTGAGTTCTCCCACAGGAATTGCTTAGTTATGCGAAGTTCACAATCCACAATGGGCCAGTTGGAATAAGGCCTAACCTGAAATAAATATATAGGTGTCAAGGTTCTTATTCCCACTATAGCATCTTGCGTTGGATAAAACTGGCGTTTTGGTATCTTTCTTCTTCATCATCAAAATAATCATCGTCATCCTGATCGTGGGCATTATTACGTGGTGGACAGTCGTAAACCTCAATTTCTTCATCGTCACTGGATTCGTGCAACTTCTTCGGTTTAGGCACAACATCATATTCTTCCATTTCATCTTCGAAATTATATGCAGATTTTTCACCGGCATTATGCTTACCATCTTTGTCATTAACCAATTCGTTGAGATGCGTCAAACTGGTGGATTCGTTGCGTTTCATTTTTAACAGCACAGCTTCACATAGCTTGTTCATTTGGTCGGGTGTTATAATTGGTTGTATCGCACTTACACTTGTAGTGACTTTTGCACCAGTCACTGGTCTAGCAAATTCTTGTTTGGTTGATCGTAATGCTTCACTTTCAGCCTTTGATTTCTCTCTCACATCTGTTTCTACTATCGACAGTATATCGCTTTGGTTGAACGGACTTTCAAGAGTGCTTATTTTTTTCAATGGTAAATGTTTGGGTTCCTCATTAGATTGTTGTCGAATGTATTCTGGAGTATTGCCGTTCTCTGAATTTACAAAAATCTCTCCTTTATATTTTCTATACCGCAATCTGTATATTATGAAGCATAAGCCACATATTACTAAAAACATCAGTATAATTGTGAGGGAAAGAAGGATTATTCCGTAATATTCTATGACATAACCGCTAGGTCCTGGACAATCTGCAATAAAAATAGAATTTGTATTGTCACCACAATAAAAATACGTAGCATTTGGTCGTTATTTACCTAATTTTACTACAGTATAGTCAAATTTCAAAGTCAAAGTCAAATTATCTTTATTCAAATAGACTTCTGCAAGTTCTTTTGAATCGTCAATTTTACACTTTTTAATATTTTTTAAACTATTGCATGATACAAGTACAACTAATAGATACGAATAGTAGCATCAAATTGACCTTTTGTACTTAAATCCATCGGTAAATGAACCCGCATCCACCTAGTTAATCGTCAAGAGCCCTATTCAGTTCACACAATATCAGCGACAATGTGTACTTACTAGTGCGACTTACATACATAGTATGCTATAGTCTATAGATAGTATAGATATATAGATAGATATAGTATAGATAGTCTATAGATATGGTAATGAGGTGATGATGCCAAGATGATGGTGGCAATTTTGTATCCAAAACGCACGCCACATACTCTGCATAGCCAGGAATAGGAATATAGGTAGGAATCTGACGTTGGACATCTGACATCAACCATTGGGATGCCATTGTCCCACTGTGTGACGTAACATTGTCTTGTTCGCTGAGTGAGAATTTTGAGGCCTAATTTGCTCGTGGAATGAATCTCTTCCACTCGGAAAGGCAACCATAATGGCAAACTCAAGTAAACACTTATTTTCGTCATCAGACCACTGATGTATGTTCGGTGAGCCCCGAGACAAATAATTTTGCGATAGAAAATTTGTATTGGGTCTGGATGTTTGTATGGCCGAAACGTCTCCTGCATTTGAGAGGTGTATCTTATAGTGCTAATACGTGACAATTAGTTAAATTTTTAACTGAGAAATAAATATTCTATACCTCAAATTTATCTAAAACTAGCTGACCCGGCGAACTTCATTCCGCCTAACAGAGGATTCTTTAAAAAAAAAACTTGTAGCCTAAGTTACTCCTTATTACATCAGCTATCTGCCAGTGAAAGTCCCGTTAAAATTGGTCCACCCGTTTCAGAGATTAGCCGGAACAAACAGACAGACAAAAATTGTAAAAAACGTTATTTTGGTATATGTACCGTGTATACATCCATATGTATTTATTAACAATCGGTTATTTCAATATTACAAACAGACACTACAATTTTATTTATTTGTATAGAATATAGATGTATAAATATTCTTATAATATCATAACAGTTATTGTTTGTAATATTTAAGTTATTGACAAAGGGAATAATCAATATTATATGACGCAGACACAACAGGCTTATTATGACATGATACTAATTAGTCATACTTATGATACAACAATGTTTGATGGCTTAGTTGTGAGAACCGGGTTGCTAGTTTGCGGGTTCGAGCATAAAACTCAGCCATATGATATAATGTTATATGTTATAGAGTACGTACATATCTTTATCTACATATCATCATCATCATCATCATCAGCCTATATACCAGCCACTGCTGGGCACGGGCCTCCTCTACAATTGAGAGGGTTTAGGCCTTAGTCCACCACGCTGGCCTAGTGCGGGTTGGCGGACTACACACCTAAGAAATTCCTAAGAACTTTTAGGTGTGCAGGTTTTATCACGATGTTTTCCTTCACCGTTAAAGCAAGTGATAATTAATTGTGAATACACACATAACTTCGAAAAGTCAGAGGTGTGTGCCTGGGGTTTGAACCTGCGACTAACCTAAACCTCGAGGCCATCACTGCTTTTTATATTCTTGTGTCATATGCTGGTTTTAAACCTATGCAACTTAACACTTATTTATGTTATGTTTCCAACACCACTTATTTATTCTCTTTCTGCCTAAGAACATGCTTAATCCCCATGGAGACTCAATGGGCTTAATCGGTCGATGAATCCAATGAAAGAAGAACGGATATGGCTACATATATTTCATACTAGCTGACCCGGCGAACTTCGTTCCGCCTAAGTTGTTTTTTTTTTTGCAGCCTAAGTTACTCCTTATTACATCAGCTACCTGCCAATAAAAGTCCCGTCAAAATCGGTCCAACCATTTCAGAGATTAGCCGGGACAGACAGAAAAATTGTAAAACATGTTATTTTGGTGTATGTAGGTACCGTATATATATTAATATACATGTAGTAAAAAACGGTTATTTCAATATTACAAACAGACACTCCAATTTTATTTATATTTATGTATAGAGTATAGTGATGAATAGAAGATTGACTTTGTTGATCTTCGGGGCACTTTACATATTCGTCCAATACAAGTTGATCCGATGGATTTAATTACAACAACGATTAACTATGTTATTTTCGCTTTAAAAATATCTTTTTACTGAAAATATGTACTACATTGTTTTATAGGTAGGTTCCCTTAGGAAAATTCCTAACGATTGAGGAAGAAAAAAATAATTAACGACCATATTATTTTTGTTTCGTATTATTTTCACTCCTAGCGTGTTTTCAGTGAATTTTTATTCTTTTTGTAACACGTTCATTTACTATGGTACACTGAGACATAAGCAATAGGAGCTGAGGTAATATAAATAGTTAAAAGTATTTTTAAAAACCAGATAATACTAACTTCTTGGTTATAATACAAAATACAAGTGTCACTCCAGTTATTACGTTAATGCTAAAACGATATTTTAATATAGAACTATAAAAAAATTACATCTAAATTTGTTCGATTTTAAATGACAAAATGAATATTAAGTGACTTTTCCTTTTTTATTTTATTTACATCGACACATTTAATGGCCAGCTCCAAAATTGGGAAAAAATAATTCAAATATATTATATGACATTAATATAAGTAGTACTTACCGCAACTTAAATCTTTTTCCATTTTTCACTAAAACTATGTACGTTGCTCTTCACAAACAACACATACTAAATGACAATTAAATCCATGCATTATACCATTTGTTTTTAAGGAAAACCAATCGCGGGAATGTACAGTCCGGATCAAATATACATATTAAATTGAGCCCTAATCCCTCTAAATTACATTTTAAATTCGAATGGACTAATGTTTTCTATAATTGTCAGTCACTGACAAGCATTTACTTACACACTTTTCCCTATTTAACGTTAAGGCAAATTATAATAATCTTACTAATATTATAAACGCGAAAGTTTGTAATAATGTATGGATGTATGGATGTATGGATGTATGGATGTCTGGATGTCTGGATGTCTGGATGTCTGGATATTTGTTGCTCTTTCACGCAAAAACTACCGAATGGATTGTAATGAAAGTTTACAATAATATAGCTTATACATCAGAATAACACATAGGCTATACTTTTTAAAGATAGTGTGTAAATTGTCCAAAATATAACGATAATTGTCAAGTAAGTCGGGAAAAATCTGCTATCTGCGGGCTATTTTAGCGTACGCGTCACGTACGTCAAACATTTTATGTTTATCCCGCCAATACGGTTAATGGTCTCCTCATATTAATGAACGTATTTAAATAAAGGTTTTGAATCGACAACATATATCCACAATATTCGAACAATTGCGCATTTTACATTTTAAAATGTAGAATAATCAGTAATGTAAAGGGAGTGACATATTTGTTAGTTGTCAAATATTTATGCGTGCGTTCAGAAATTTATTTTTAAACTCCTTGGTTTTATATGTTATAAATGAGAAAATAACTATTATGACTGTTACGCTTTCACGCCTTAATCATTTGACCGATGTGAACGATTTTTGGTATGGACATAAATGGGACTCTGTAGAATAAAATAGACTACAACTTATTTTATTTCTGAATCCAACCCTGTAGTCTACGCGGACGGAGTCGCGGGCAAAAGCTAGTAATTAATAATTTAATCACGTACATTCTTACGTAGTAACATTTTTACATGGACTAACATTTTTGGTGTTCTGAATTTTGCCTTTGTTTCTCAGTTCTCTTATTTTGTCCACATTGACGTGAGATAATTGTTATGGGTCATCTTTATTAGTTCATACTCTTCAACGACACGAGAATACAAATTTTTGGTGGACTATGACCCAACCGCTAGCAATTGACGAGCAGTGAGGTGTATGTTAGTAGACTTGTCGATGGACATCCAACGCAGAGTTTGTCGGATGCAATTTTTTTTGATCCAGACCATCCAGGTTAATCCGGATGTTTCGGGAGAATGGAGTAGGGTTAAATCCAGCAATAGATAACGATTACTTAATTGGTTACCAAAGGTTTTTTATAATCCACATTTAATTTAAAATGCGAAAGTTGCTTTTGTAGACCATGTAACGGGAGACCATCATCTCTCGCTGGTCGGCACTTTTTCTAGACTCCATTGCGCTTACCATCAGGTGCAATGGGGTTACTTTGCCGTGCCAGTATAAAAAAAAATATGTAACGCTTACACGCTGCATTTATCTTGATCTATACAGGGTGTATTCAGACCGTGATCTGAAACTAAGACAAGTAATAGCTACGGTGATTACAAATCCCCTGGCGTTAAGGAAACTCCCGAAAAAAATAAAAAAAATAAAGTTTTCCTAACAACAATAGGCATAAAATGTATGTGGTTGTTAGGAAAACGTCAACGTCTTTAACGCCAGGGGGTTTTTAATCACCTTAGTTTCCGATCACGGTCTGAATACACCCTGTATATAATATACCTATATATATTTATTGGAAAAAATAAATGGTGCTTTTTAACGATTGAATGTTGTTTAGCCGCAATGTTCAAGAATTTATCTAACGTTATGAAATAATGTACATAAGTGGTTAAGTTTTGTCAAGAAAAACAGTGGTTCAAGAGGTACCATTAAACAAACCTTTCATTTAATAGATAGTGAACACATACGTAGGCAAAGATGTATTGCTACAGTGATGTCAATACTAAAAATGCTCTGACCGAAAAACCCACAAACACTGCCCGACCCGGGAATCGAACACGTGACCTCGCAATCCTACGCCTCATTCATATGCTGCGAGGCTAACGAAGGTATAATTTTATACCATTACAATGGAAAAACTGAGTTTGTTATTTAGGCTTTGAAGTCTATACGGTCAACCGATGTTGCATAATTGTGGTACGGAAATAGAATCTATGCAATCAGGCGCCATTACAATATATAATATATCTAACACAGCAACAAATACATTGTTAGTACTGTCGGGATTACGATTTGACTGTTGCTATGGAGTTTGTACATTTAGTCATAAATGTATTTAAACCACAAACCACTGGCGCACATACAGATGTGTACAGGTACACACACTCATAAGGGCGTCATATCCCCGAAGAGTGAGACGAGATTTATTTCTACATCACGATTCCCCATAGGGAATGAGCCCATTGCTGAATGTCAGAGAAATTTTTCATAGCCCCGTGGCGCAGTTGGCTAGGCTAGCTTGCCAAACGAGAGGCCGCGGGTTCGATCCCCGCACTGAGACTAATGTTTGAGTGATCCACAAATATTTTTAAAAACAATATTGCTCAAGTTAATTCGTCATATATTTTTAGAAACTGCGTTACGGTAAAAACTACGGTAAAAACGGTCAACCCGGAGAATCGAACTCGGTGCCTCGCAATTGCTTTTAAGACGTAAAATCAATTAAGCCGTTACCGTATCAGACCCTTAATTAGCCTCAATTTAGATACAAATTATAGTTTGAGTATAAATGATAGTAAATACGCTGCCATTGTGTGTTTATCCAACAAATAATTTTGAACTAACAAGGTATAATTACAAAAATAATTCCATTTGCGAGTGTGAGATTACTGTTTCATAATAAGTCGTGATGGCCTCGAGGAGAAGTCGTGATGGCCTCGAGGTTTAGGCGCGCGGTCGAGAATCTCGACGGTCGCGGGTTCAAACCCCAGGCATACACCTCTGACTTTTCCAAGTTATGTGTGTATTCACAATGAATAATCACGTACTTTAACGGTGAAGGAAAACATCGTGATGAAACCTGCACACCTAAAACTTCTTAGGAATCTCTTAGGTGTGTAGTCCGCCAACCCGCACTAGGCCAGCGTGGTGGACTAAGGCCTAAACCCTCTCAATGGTAGAGGAGGCCCGTGCCCAGCAGTGGGACGTATATGGGCTGATGATGAATATATTTCATAATTAAATAAATAAATACACCCAACAGTCACATACATAGTTCTGACTCCACAATGGGATACAAGTCCTGTGTCGTGGGTATCAGAGACTACGAGAGACTTTTCGATCTCACAAACACCCAGACCCGAAACAAATATTTATGGATCACACAAATATTTGTCTCGGTGCGGGGATCGAACCCGCGGCCTCTCGTTTCGCAAGCTGGTGTCTAGCCATCTGCGCCACGGGGCTGTCAAATTGTCGTTATCGTCGACGAAATTGTAACAATTATGTATCGAATGTTAAAATTGTCGTAAGGTTTGTTTACGAAATTAATTTACTTGAATGTAATTATTCACACAAGTGGAAGTGAAGCTTGGGAACATATGCCAGGTTGTATAAGCGTGAGTGTAAAAATAACGATTAAAAAAATCAAAGACGCACGTAAATTTTAAGATTGTAATATGAAAAACGGAATATAAAATAATATGAAAACTATGGATTATAAACTTAGCAGCTCCAAAATTTCTATTGATATAGCCTTTTGCCAAATATGGTTTAAGGCTTAACCGTAGCAGAGGGCGAAACTATGGCTGTCAACTGTTTGTCTATAGCAGAGGTTCCCAAACCTTTTGTTTTATAGACCACTTTCAAAATTTTACTGGACCTGGTGGACCCCTTGCAGCTATATTACTACAAAATTCGAAATCTACAAAAAAAAATACAAGCGTTACGGACGGGACGGCAAGTTTATGTATATAGCTCGCCAAAAGACAGCGTGAATTTTATAAATAAAAAACATTTTTTCTCAATAAATAATTTTGAAATTAGTACAGCGTTTAAAGCTTAAAAAGACAGGAGAGAGACAGTGTCAGACGAAAATTAAAAAAAACTCGAACGCTAAGGTAACATATAAACTCTCTCCTGGGCCTTTTTATTAAAAAGAAGTTTTTTCATCTAACAAAGGCGTGACGCAAATACAGATGACCCGGCGCCGTCCCTTGGAAGCATAAAGAAAAACGCCTGCAAAATATAATAGAAGTTTCAGAGAGGTGTTTTCACCTCATGCCCAAAAATGTTTTTTTAAGTAAGAAAAACTTTTGTAAATTCACGAAAAAAATATGTTTTGCCTAAATTACCTCGTCATCTCCACACTAGTCTGTTTTTCTCCGTCTTTGTTGTGAAAAATATATTTATTACGTACTTTGTTTGTTTTTTAAGAAGAAAGGATGAGTTAATACTGGGTAGAAGTACAATACTAGGTATCAGAACTTAATTTTGTATAAAAATACAATTTCTTTTGATTTGTAGTAACAAATTATGTTATTTCCAACCATTTTCGTTTCCAGCACCCTTGAAAACTGACAATATATAAATACGAGCGTATACTTTTCAACACGTTACGGAAATAAATAGTGTATTTCTGTTGTTAAATGATAAACATGTCATTTCACCACAGTTTTGCCGCTGAAAAATACCAATGTATGTCAAATAAACATTCTGCAGTGGATTTGTAAACAAACTAAATAATTACCGTTAAAAATTTAATATTAAAAGTCACTGAATGACCATTTCATACAAAATTCAATATATTTTTAAGATAAAATTTTCGTTTTCAAGGTCACAAATTAACATTTATGAAATATTACCTTTATTACTTATTTCAATAATAAGTTAATTACGACGAGAAAAAAAAATGGCTGATTAGAAAAGTTTTGCGTTTATTCAATATACATTGCGTTATGTAATATATAAAACTGCCACAGCTTTGAAAGTTCATTCTAGAAAGTAATTGACTATCACTTTTTATTATACAAAAATAAAAATACCAACAAATTTTTATTTGTCAACAAATTGAATCTTTTTGTGACGGCAGCTCGCATTGTATCACAAAAGAAATTCTATAAAAACGGAAAAAACATTATTATAATTGGGGCTAAGCCTCTTCGCCTTCCTAAAATCTTATCATTCACTTGACGAAATACAAACGTACAATATATTTCAAGCATCTACTTATAAGGGTAGCTACCCTTATAAAGCTTTATAGAGTAACATAATAACAAGCATTGGGTCAGAATTGTATTATAGATGTCTATACTAAAAGTATAATATACATACTTAACTAATCTTATATCTGCGAAAGTGCTGTTTGTTTAGTAAAATAGTGTATATTTTCCACATATTTTTTTGATTCAGACATTTTCCAACTTAAAATTTATTTCAAAAGGCAGTGTACAGGAGAAGAAACTATGTACTGGATAAGAACAGGCAAAAAATATTGCTGTTTTTAAAACAAGTTTGCAATGAAAAGTTATATCTGTATATTTCAATGTGATTGTACAGTGTACACGCCAGTCTCGCCATGCTCCAACTATTACTATTCTATTACCATTAATTCTGACAATTTTTTTAATAGCTGGTGTACTATTGTGAATTCTACTTCTAATACTACTATATGTGAATTCTATAAAACAAGTGATAAAAGACAATAATTTGTATCGTCGTCGTCGTCGTCATCAGCCCATATACGTCCCACTGCTGGGCACGGGCCTCCTCTACATCTGAGAAGGTTTAGGCCTTAGTCCACCACGCTGGCCTAGTGCGGATTGGTGGACTACACACCTAAGAAATTCCTAAGAACTTTTAGGTGTGCAGGTTTCATCACGATGTTTTCCGGCACCGTTAAAGTACGTAAGTTAACCTTTAAAGTAAGTAATTCATTGTGAATACACATACATAAATTCGAAAAGTTTAAGGTGTGTACCTGGGGTTTCAACCCGCGACCGCCAAGATTCTCGACCGCGCGCCTGAACATTGAGGTCATCACTACTTCTAAAGTTGCCTGTTAAAATATGTGATAATTCTTTGTGAATACACAAATTTGTATAGGTTCAATAATTATTTTCCATTTCATTTCAGTCACGAATCCATTGTTTACCATAGTCACTTTCGATTCTATAAATAACTTATCATTTCTGTATTATAATCATATTGAGATATAGATAAAAGTATCAGTGGGTAAACAGCATAATAAACATGATATCAAAATCTCAGAGTTTTAACTAAATTACGTCACGGACACGTCTTATCTCGTAGTTTATATTGTCAGGGATTGCTCAATACAAATCCCGCAAGAATCGCATTCCATTGTATAACAATGGCTTCCAATTAAAGTTGTCAAAGTAACCGCTAAATCTTAAGCTATGCATACCTATTTGAAACTACCCTTTGGAATTTCTCCAACAAGATTTCGTAGCGCAAATATTCGGAATAAGTTCAGTTTGAAAGGCTTGTATTATGACGTTTATTTTTAGATAAAGATATTTTTTAATGCAAAATTTACTAAAGAAGTAAATGATCAAAAATTAGAAAAAGAACTTTGAAACGATGATGACAGTGCTGTCAAAACCACGTAACCGTTATTACTTGTATGAATTACATTTATGATAACAAATACATGCACCTAACAATAACTTATTTATTTCTGACCCCGAGCCAACATACGAGTCTTGTGTCGCATGTATGAGACGCTAAGATGTTTTTAGTTCCAAATCTTTGTGAATTCCATAAATATCTGCTTCCTTCGAAGATGAGATGAGCGGAGATCGAACGCATGGATCATTATTTCTTGGCTGGTGTCTGACCAACTCCGCCACAATTCTAAACAATCGAAGATCGTTAAATAACAAACTTTTTCAATAAATACTCTTAGACATTCCGTGGCACATCAAAGGCTTCACTTCAATCAGGCTGTAAACTTGCGTTATTGAGTATTAATACACTTTCTACAGCTTCCGTATCGAGATGTAAGGTCATTTCGTGTAAAAATGGGTCGATAATGAAACAATTATAATACTATGTTTCTGTTAACCTAGTTGAATGGAAATATAGTCGAATATCTAAATATTAGTACCTACATATGTCTTTTCCCCCGTCCTCGCTGAAGTTTTATAAGATTCATCAATAAATGCTCAAAATAATTACTCAAGAACTCAACTTTTTGCAATGTATCTTTGTACCAGAATTTGACAAAACCGGTTCTTTGATTGAGCCTTTCTTATTTCATATTCTTTTACTGTAATAGATACAGCTCCGAACCTTACTCAATGCAATGAGTTCTAAATAGAATGATTTCACTATTCGATGAAAAATTATTCCATTAAATACCTACAACGTTTTATTTGAAGCTTTACAAAATACGAACACACACGCAACACATACATATATAATGTGTCATGCGATATACAGATCCCGGGTTCGATTCATGGGTCACGGCAAAGTGTTATTAGGATTTTTCATTAGAAAATTCTCAGTAGCAGCACGGAGTCTAGAATTGTGCTCAAAGAACGGCAATAGGCTAGCCTCCTATTACGTAGAGCGAATACGCAATTGAGGCAATGTGGGTGCACAAATTTACTTTATCTTCTCATATTTATACTCTACATTTTTCTTGACATGTTCGCGTAAATTTAGCTAAATTGAACATGTTTTTACAGTTTGTCTGTGCCCAGTGTTGTTGATTGTGTCATCATCATCATCATCATCAGCCCAAATACGTCCCACTGCTGGGCACGGGCCTCCTCTACAACTGAGAGGGTTAAGGCCTTAGTCCACCACGATGGCCTATTGCGGGTTGGCGGACTATACACCTAAGAAATTCCTAAGAACTTTTTAAGTGTGCAGGTTTTATCACGATGTTTTCCTTCACCGTTAAAGCAAGTGATAATTCATTGTGAATACACACATAACTTCGAAATGTCAGAGATGTGTGCCGAGGCACTCACACCAGTTCAAACCCCAGGGTTGGAACCTGCGATCGCCGAAATTCTCGACCGCGCGCCTAAACCTCGAGGCCATCACTGCATAAATATTCTTTATATCATAGCTATTTTTATGAAATTATTGTATCTTATAAATCCCAATTTGAAACATTGCAATTGTAATCCACAATCACAGAATACGAATTGTCAGTATAACAAGATGAGAACGAACAACGCTAAGAGAATTTGTGTTCGCTCCGTTGAACCTAACAATCGAAGCTTGGCCTGACAAAATGAACTTGCACATCGGAAACAATGTATTCCAGTGCGGGAGTTACTGAAATTGTTTAGTTCTGAGTTATAGACGTCATCATGTTTCACTCAGCCAGTAATCTGAGTGTAATCTAAATAAATAGGTTTTAACACAGGGTTCCTTGCATTCGGTCGCTAACAATTATTGTCATAGTAATGTGGTAATGTAAAACGGGCATTTATTATGTCACTTTGAATTATTTAAGTAAAATTGGTTATGGTCGCAAGCATATCTCAATAAACATATAGGCGGAGTAAAACTCGCTAAAGTGATTTCGCATATGTGATATTTTAAGGTATTGTTTGACAGCCCCGTGGCGCAGTTGGCTAGACACCAGCTTGCGAAACGAGAGGCCGCGGGTTCGATCCCCGCACCGAGACAAATGTTTGTGTGATCCACAAATATTTGATTCGGGGCTGGGTGTTTTTGAGACCGAAAAGTCTCTCGTAGTTTCTGATACCCACGACACAAGACTCGTATATTAATGTGGGGTCAGAACTATGTATGTGACTGTTGGGTGTATTTATTGTTTATTTATTGTTAATGTCATTTCGAGATGGGAAAAACCTGGACCCTCCCAACAGTTCAGTCGAAGAATAAAGCGTACATCCTATTCTGATACAAAACACAGAAATATAAAAGTAGGAGAATGATCACAAATGAATTCTGGTTTCATGTGTCTGGTGGTTGGTCATAGTCCTTCAATATAATTATTTTTGCACGTATAGCACGTACTTATTCTTACACGTACTTTCTTAGAATATTTTTATAAAATTTGCTACATTTTTTCGGAGATACATTTTAAATATGTATTGTAACATAATTTGAAAATAATATTTATTATATCTATGACGGAATTACCTAGCTTCATTGAGTTCTGTGTGAATAGGAGTGTGCGTTTTGAATTTGCGCTGGCCATCATAGTCGTAGATTATTGTTCAAAATATGTAATGAATATTAAACAACATTAAAATAACTAAAGGACTATAATAATACATCTCAACACACTCTTTAAGTGTTTTTTTTTGTAAATACAGTTTTTATTATCATCGAAAATATGAAAAGGAGGGTAGTTTGTCATTGCTTGACGTCACGCGTAGACCAAGCGAGACATTTTATTTAAGTTTCGAGCGCGCTTCCGAGGCGTGACGTGTGTTTAAAACCAAGCTATATTTCGTAATAATTTGTTGGTTTATCGTATGTAATTTGGTGTAAAGTGTGTAAACCCAGTGTATGGTGAAGAAAAACATAGTTACGAGACCGGTGCACGTTTAAGTTTTTTCACGATGGATTTCTTAGGTGTGTAGTTCGCCAACCCGCACTAGCCCAGTGTGGTAGACAATCAGTTGTAGGGAATGTCCGTTCCAGCAGTGTGAGGTACCTATATGGGCTAGAGTTGGTGTAGATATGATGTGATGTGGTGTAAAGTTCATGGTGCCAGTGATAGTGCAAGTGAATTAGTGCTAGTGAGTGAGATTATAGTGCTAGTGATAGTGCAAGTGAAGTGGTGCAAGTGAGCAGTGTAAATGCTGGTTTGGTGGGTGTAAAATCACTATGGTTGGCGTCGAGAACTTCTGGAGTTTGGTAAGTAGGCTTTATTTACTCTTCGTCTAGATCGCCTGGTCGCTTTGCGAATCCTCCCTTGGTATTACTATTAAATAAAATTATTAGAATAACAATGTAAAAGTATACTTTTAAAACTATATTATTACTAGCTTTTGCCCGCGACTCCGTCCGCATAGACTTCAGGGTTGGGTGCAGAAAGATAATAAGTAAATCTATTAAACATCTCCCAAGTGCCCAAATTACACTTAATGAATTAAAAAAAAGTAACCTATGTCCCTTTTTATGTTTCCGTTTTTATCCATAACAAAAATCATCCAAATAACTCAAATATTTTAGGCGTGAAAGTATAACACAGTAGTGTTACTTTCGCATTGACAATATATGCTAAAATCAAAGGGTATATCCGTTGGGATCAGTGAAATCATTATTTAGATTACGAAGCGTGATGACTACCGAGCCTGCATTCGTTTGTAAATTTTAAACCAGATACAACCAAGGAGTTTAAAAATAAATTTCTGAACGCTCGCATACATTTTTGACAACTAATATATTATGACATATTGTCACTCATTTTTCATTACTGATTATTCTGCATTTTTAAAATTAAAAATACGCAATTGTTCGAATATTGTGGATATAATGTTGTCGATTCAAAACCTTTATTTAAATACGTTCTTTAATTTGAGGGAACCATTAACCGTATTGACGGGATAAACATAAAATGTTTGACAGGAAATTAGGTAGAACAGTTTATATGAGAAAATGAAATTGTTGTTTTTACCATATTCCTCGTAATTTTAAAGATAGTTATATGCTGTCGCGGACTTTTTTGTAGGACTTATTAAGATAAACATTTCTCTTATACATTGTATACGTGTAAACTCTACAGTTTTTGCAGCGTACGCAAGAATAATAAGGTGAAGAGGTATTCGGCCGGCATGATTGTGTCGACCAACGGGAGACCATCATCTCTCGCTGGTCGGCACTTTTTCTGGACTCCATTGCGCTTACCATCAGGTGCAATGGGGTCACTTTGCCGTGCCAGAATAAAAAAAAAAAAAAAAAAAGATGCAGTTTTTCCCGACTTACTTGACAATTATCGTTATATTTTGGACAATTCACACACTATCTTAAAAATATATAGCCTATGTGTTATTCTGATGTATAAGCTATATTATTGTAAACTTTCATTGAAATCCATTCGGCAGTTTTTGCGTGAAAGAGCAACAAACATCCAGACATCCAGACATCCATACATACAAACTTTCGCGTTTATAATATTAGTAAGAAGTAAGAATAGTAAGATTGAGCTCCAAATGCCGCTCATCAAAGCGACAAATACGTGGTAATATTACATATGCAGCTTAAATGGTTTCGTGGAATTTCCAAGTGTGAATAATCCAATATCTGAAAATCGATATCAATTATAGCATTATCACAGAATAAGACAAACTATTATATAGATTCATTCGTAATTATTTATATTCATAATATATATTCTTATTTTTATTTTTTATGTTTGTTTTGTTCTATTGTATTTAACAGGCAGCATATCAGAGTACATATGTATGTATATGCACATAAATATACGGTTCACGGTTGTGTCCTAGAGCGTCTATTCCTACATCCCCGGTTAGACAATTTTGATTTTAGTACGTCGGTATAGGTGGCAAAGCTAATGCTTTACAGGCACATAACCAGATTTAATTACACTTGACCGACGCGAGAATCAATCCCGAGGCCTCTGGATCGCACTTACAGTCAGCGTATAGATTTACAACATAAAATACAACCGTATAGCTACATACTAAATATCTAAGCATTTATTATACTGTGTCTTCCGTCTTAAAATATAAAATGAGTGTAATCTCCTACACAATATTTTAGATAAACGTTTTCGCAGTGATTAAATCTTGTTTTTCCAAGCTCATGGCCCGGGGCGGGATCTTTGTCATTACTCCGCGAATCTTCAAGTCTGTTGTGTCTATCCATATAGATTATGTCAACATTTGTTCAGATTGTAAACCTTAATATAAAGCACTCAACTTAAAGTCCATACTCTCGTTAAAGTTAAGTGTTATGATTTGGTTGCGTGTTCATTATATTTTTTTTAAATTAAGACTAATTTTACTATAGTGGATGAATGCCTAAAAACTCTCTAAGTTGTAGAGGAGGCCCGTGCCCAGCAGTGAGACGTATATGAGCTGATGATGATGATGATAAAATATTTTTTAGAGTTAAATATTGTATCATTATTTTGTGTATATAAAACCTGAAAATGCTTTCCCTTACGTTCGTTTTCTTAGACTGGTAGACAGTGTTTTATTTTCTACTATCTAAAGTCGCTCATGCTCACTATATTCAAGTATCATGCCACATCGAGTACATAATATTTAAGTTAAAACGATCAGATGAAGCGCATTTTTTTATTAGATAATTGACCATTTTAAACAAATTTAAATGAAAAATATGTATACAAATCGTGATGGCTTCAAGATTTAGTCGCGCTATCAGTTCATCTCGGCGGTTGCAGGTTCAAACCGAAGTTAAGTGTGTATTTATAATGAATTATTAACTTAAACGGTGAAGGAAAACATCGTGAGAATACCTGCACGCTTAAAAAATCTTAGGAATTTCTTAGGTGTGTAGTCCGCTAACCCGCACTAGACCAGCGTGGTGGACTACCTAACCTAACCCTCCCTCTCAGCTGTAGAGAAGACCCGTGCCCAGCAATGTGAAATTTATAAGGACTGATGATGATGATGAAAAATCATGCACAAAAACATATTTGTCAACGCAGTAAAAGTTAAATCTTTTACGAGCGTTCATGTCGCATCGTTTAACATAACTCAATAAAACTTTGTAAACGACTCTCGTCGGGAATATAAATGGGATTTATTTATAAACTTATGCCATCATTTAATATTTAATTGGATAATAATGTAGGAACCTAGATGCAATTTCCTACAAGCAGGGGACGAATAAACGGCATTTGAATAGTCATCATCAGCCCAAATACGTCCCACTGCTGGACACGGGCCTCCTCTACAACTGAGAGGGTTTAGGCCTTAGTCCACCACGCTGGCCTAGTGCGGGATGGCGGACTACACACCTATGAAATTCCTAAGAACTTTTAGGTGTGCAGGTTTTATAACGATGTTTTACTTCACCGTTAAAGCAAGTGATAATTCATTGTGAATACACACATAACTTCGAAAAGTCAGAGGTGTGTGCCTGGGGTTTGAACCTGCGACCGCCGAAATTCTCCACCGCGCGCCTAAACCTCGAGGCCATCACTCACTCACATGAATAGTATTGACGTACAAATGTTTGCGCCGCTTACCAGTCTTCAATCTATGAAACTTCTGGTTTATAATATTTTTTAAATTATGATTAATTCGTTAATTAATAATTGTTTAAATAAATAATTATTAAATTGCTTTTTCGTTGACGGGAAACATCGGAAAGAAAGTTGCACATCGAAAACCTCCTCTCAGGTTTTTTCAACCACTCACCCTCTTAGTGGTATGCTAAGCCCTCTAATATTAAAGTCAAAGACAAATTATCTTTATTCAAATAGACTTTTACAAGTTCTTTTGAATCGTCAGTTTTAAGCTATTTTAAACTAAACTATTAGATATATTATAAATAAATAAATAAATACGCCCAACAGTCACATACATAGTTCTGACCCCACACTAGGATACAAGTCCTGTGTCGTGGGTATCAGAAACTACGAGAGACTTTTCGGTCTCACAAACACCCAGACCCGAAACAAATATTTGTGGATCACACAAACATTTGTCTCGGTGCGGGGATCGAACCCGCAGCCTCTCGTTTCGCAAGCTGGCGTCTAGCCAACTGCGCCACGGGGCTGTCATATTAGAAGAGACTCGCGTCCAGCATTTGGACTTACATGAAGGTAGCGCGCGTAGTACGCCAATCCGCACAAGGCCAACGAAGGTAGTCTAAAACAGTCATAAGAAACCTTACTGGCCTGGGACATCTATATATTTATATAAGTACAGATATCTTAATGAATCCACTACTGGGCATGGCAAAGTAGTGATGGCCTCGAGGTTTGGGCTCGCAGTCGAGAATCGACGGACGCGAGTTCAAACCCCAGGCACACACTTCTAACCTTTCAAAGCTACATAATATGTCTATTCACGACGAATTATCACTTACTTTAACAGTAAAAGAAAACACCTTGAAGAAACCTGCACACTTAAATATTCTTAGGATTTTCTTAGGGTGTGTTATTCGCCAACCCACACTAGGCCAGCGTGGTGGACTAAGGCCTAAACCCTCTCAGTTGTATAGAAGGCCCGTGTCCAGCAGTGGAACGTATATGGGCTGATTTTGATGACTGGGCATAGTCTCTACAACTGAAAGTGGTTAGACTATATGTTGTGTGTATGTAATAAGGTATATCATGTTTCGGTAGCAACATACTACGAATTCGATTTAAAACAAACGCATAGCCATAAAACCCAGCTCGGATTTTATATAGTGCACAATAATAACGCCATTAGCATAAAAGCATTTCGAGCTATGCCTGCGTCACTGAACACTCGAAATGGCGTGTTGAAGTATGGAAATCGCATAACACTAAAATTATTTATTGATGCAAAAGTAAAATCTCAATACAATTTTTATGGGATTTAGGGTTCCTTGGTAAAAGGTGGAAAAATAGATCTACTAATAAATTATTCATAAACTAATACAATGGACGGAAAAAGTATTATAATTGTTAGAAATATTAAATACGCACGCCCTGAATCCCCGGTGAGTTAGACTGAGTTGTAATTCTAAGCCTAAATTTCGTTAGCTTAGTTTTTTCCCATAAAAAAAAAAAAAAAAAAAAAAAAAATGTGTAGATAAATTAAGGCTGTTTTTTATGACGCTAATGTACAATATTTACGCAAACAAAAAATGAGCAAATCTATAGTCTATACGTATAGTAAAATAAAATATGAATGCCTCGTGGTAACGCGGCTCAAGTACGTGCCGTGCGATCTAGAGGTCTCAGGTTCAACCCCCGGGTCGGGCAAAAGCAGTTCTCGGTAGCAGCACGGAGTCTGGAAACGTGGGACTGACGCTTACTTGACGAAATGTGAGTGCAGAAATACGCCTCTGCCTATCCCTTCAGGCGTGAGGTTTTGTATGTATTTATGTATAGTAAAATATATAAAAGAAACAAATGCGACACGAGTCGATGCCTGTATCAGCCAGTCGTACGGAACCTTAAACATCCCAGTCCGGTTCACACTTGTCATTTTTTTAACGACGTGTCCTTCATCTCTAATGGTAATACATCCCATATTTGTATGGTTTATGATTTATTTCATGTGTACTCACGCGTTATAGGTCTGTCTGTGACCTTTCTGCTCTTTTTTCAATATTTCTTTATCTTTCTCACGCTTACATACTGTTTCTAGGTTAATGAAGGCTTTGTCGGCTTAATAATCTTTTTTCTTGGGTTTAGAAAGAAAGAGACTATACTACTCTTATGAATGATATATGTTGATGGACATTTATATAAGGTACTAAGGCTTAGAAGTATCTCATAACTGACGTATATGTATGAGATGTATGGATCAGTGGTGGTACTTCCATAGTCAAAGTCAAAGTCAAGTCATAGAAGGCCAAAATCCCAGCTTGTTTTACAAAATTCCGAATAATAATCTTGAAGCTTTAAATAAAAAAAAAAGCAATTTGACATATACTTAAATGAGAATATTCTGACCCCACATTGAACAATTATAAACTAGACATTACACAATTGTATCCGTAGCATATAGAATATACTTCGTATGGTTTCTGCTTACCGAGGACAAAAGAGAAAAAAAAATCGTTCTATCTAGCGGTCCTGGAGATATTAGGTTTGTTGATTTAAAATAAAATCTGGTGCGGAGATCGAGCCTGTGGTTTCATATGGTTCTGGATAATTATCTTCGTTATTTAGCACACCCTACATACATACAATATGTGTAAATATACTTACACACATTTGAGTAATTCTACTCAAATTTTCGCCGACAATTTTCCAAGCCTCACATACAAATGACAAAAAAAAATTACAGCCCCGTGGCGCAGTTGGCTATATAGCAGCTTGTGAAACGAGGGGCCGCGGGTTCGATCCCCGCACCGAGACAAATTTTTGTGTGATCCACAAGTTTTTGTTTCGGGTCTGGGTGTTTGTGAGACCGAAGAGTATCTCATAGTTTCTGATGTCAGATCTATGTACTTTGCCTTTGGGTGTATTTATTATTATTTATTTAATTAAAGAGGGTGAGCCTGGTTCCATTTCTGGATATATTTCCAAACACCATTAGTACTATTTTCAAGTGAATCCATAATATTAATTGAAATTTCGGTGATTAACATTAGAATCACTAACATTTATTTGCAATAAAAAAGTAAATCTCTTCCGCTTAAGTAAAATTGTACTAATTAGCCAGCGAAGTAAGTCAGCTAAAACTGCAATTAATGTCACTTAGTGGTTTAACTACTTTAAGTTTAACTGGCAAACTAAACTCTGAGAACTCTTAATGAAAGACTGCGGATCTTGGAACCAACAGATCTCTGTTTTCCGTCGTAAAAACCCTTCATTATAGGTTCCACTGCGGAGGAAGACGTCCTCTATTTTTATATAGGTAATCCTTAGTCTTCTAAGCTGGTAGTACGTGTTGATATTATCTTGGTATATATACATACATACATAACCCCACGCCTGTATCCTCAGAAGGGGTAAGCAGAAGTACATTTCTGCAACCACATTTCGTCATTTGTGTTTTCGTCCCACGTAATAAGGGAAGAATCTAGTTTTTCGAGCAATTCCAGAAATTCTAAATGGAAAATCCCGATAACACTTTGATCGACCCGGGTATCGAACCCAGGACCTCTAAATCGCGCAGCACATCCTTGTACCGCTAAACCACGATGCAGTAATCTTAGTAGATGTATGAAAATATACTAAAAAAGACATTGGAAAATAAAGTTAAAAACTGGACTAGAATAAAGGCACCTGACTCCGATCTTAATACATGTAACAATATACTGTACCAACCAGTAAAATATAAACTAAATTTCTTTTAATGATAGCTCATGGCGCAGTTGGTTAGCTAGCGTCTAAGTGCTTCATCATAATCTGTTCGAAGCCTGCACTGCAAAATATACCTTTGTTGGGTATAGATATTTGCAAGACCAAAAAGACTTAGGTTTCCGATAATCGCAAGATCTGGAATTTATTATGAGGGCAAGCCAATGTGTGCAATCTATAATAATCCTTAAACGAACAATTCCATCATACTACCCATGTGCACCTTTTTGAAGAAAATGGTAGAATTAATTAGTTATGTAAAACACAAAATAGTAATATCTACAAAAGTCCCAGACAACTCCAATGTAAAAATTCGTTCTCGAATTCGCCAAGTTCCCCAAAATTAGCCTGAGGAATCATAAAACATTTTCACTTGTACTTCTCGTACCAAACAAAGGCAACGGAGAGTGGCTCTTGATAAATTCCTGAAAGTTTCACTATTCGTCGTAAAAAGTTCTGTCGTAAATCACAAAAAAAAACCGCTTATAGAATCTAACGTTAAAGATTCAGTGCCTCAGCCGACGGCTCCCAGATCAACAACATTATCGCCGAAGTTTTTAAAGTGGGCTTTCGCGTAATACCCGATTATTAAGGCAAACTTCGAGGTTCAGTGAATTAAGGTAATGAAGATAAGTGGACTTCATCATCAGCCCATATACGTCCCACTGCTGGGCACGGGCCTCCTCTACAACTGAGAGGGTTTAGGCCTTACACACCCAAGAAATTCCTAAGAACTTTTAGGTGTGCAGGTTTTATCACGATGTTTTCCTTCACCGTTAAAGTACGTGATAATTCAATGTAAATACACACATAACTTCGAAAAGTCAGATGTGTGTGCCTGGGGTTTGAACCCGCGACAGTCGAGATTCTCGACCGCGTGCCTAAACCTCGAAGGCATCACGACTTAAAAAAAAAAGTGGACTCAATCGTCGGTAATATTTTTATAATCATTTGTGTGTACGAGTATGAAAGTATTGTTTTAGTGTTAAGACTTTTCTTAATGAGTAAAAAGATTTATAAGACAAGCGAAGTCAGTAAAAGCTGGTAAAAATATTTTTAAATGTATTATGAACTATCCATCGCTGGTTACGTGTTGATGATCTAATAACTCGCATAGTGCCTACGCATTGCACACGTAATTTATTTAGTTGGAGGTGACTCAATGCTAAATCCATAGTAACGAAAATAAATTGTGATGCGCAATTATTCTAATTGTATCAACGCCAGTTAGTATTCAGAACGTTTGCAAAATTAACATCGACACCGTTAGCCGATTTGGTTTCAGTTATGAACTTCCGTTCAGACAATTTTAATCTACCGATAAATATTTATTTACATGTATTAATACAGTATGCAGTGATGGCCTCGAGGTTTAGGCGCGCGGTCGAGAATTTCGGCGGTCGCAGGTTCAAACCCCAGGCACACACCTCTGACTTTTCGAAGTTATGTGTGTATTCACAATGAATTATATCACTTGCTTTAACGGTGAAGGAAAACATCGTGATAAAACCTGCACACCTAAAAGTTCTTAGGAATTTCTTAGGTGTGTAGTCCGCCAACCCGCACTCGGCCAGCGTGGTGGACTAAGGCCTAAACCCTCTCAGTTGTAGAGGAGGCCCGTGCCCAGCAGTGGGACGTATTTGGGCTGATGATGATGATGTATTAATACATTTATTTACAACCTGCACATCCAAAAGTAATTGCATAGGTGTGTAGTCCGCCAACCCGCACTCGGCCAGCGTGGCGGACTAAGGCCTAAACCGTCTAAGTTGTAGAAGAGGCCTATGCCCAGCAATGGGACGGGCATATATGGACTGATAGTCATAATGTTGATGATTAGTATATTTAGAAGGAAGTTTGTCGTAACAACACGAGTTTTGACCGTTTTAGATTTACTTCAGTAAAGCTAAGTAAATAAATGTGATGGTCTATATAAATTATGAAATAATTATTAGAAAGATTTAAGGTACATTTATATTTATTTATTTATTTACACTTCCTTGTACAACAATTATAAAGAAACTTATCTATTAAAAATAAAACAAGAGACGCCCTTATCGCTCTAGGCAATTTCTTCCAGGCAACCTTAGGATGGATAATAAAAGAGGAAAAATAAAGAGGGTAGAATAAAGTGTAAAGAAGGAAGTAAAAGAAAAAAAAAACAATTAAAATAAATAAATAATACTAAAACTTTGAGTAAATAAAAATTATCATCATATTATTAAACATATACTTACACTTAAATTCATAAATAAACATATACAATATAAAAACAAAATATATTAAATAAACACATATGTACAAATATATACATACATATATTGTTCAGATTTCGACAAATATTTTTTTCTGGTTCTTAGTCTACACTTCCAAAGTTACCGAGTGTCATACAATCTCAACGCCTTATTTTCTACCTAAAACACCTGTTTTTTACCACTAACTACATTTTGCATCTACATCATCACGTTTCATAATTGGCAAATGTTTATTTTAGTTCCCGCCACTAAATATTTTAAAATACGCCATAGGACACTTCGTTTATTTTCACAACTAATTAATTTTGTTGTCAATTTTATTTTGTCCACTTGGCAATACTACTAGCGTTAGAATAACTTCACAATTTGGAGCACCGATTAAATACTTCATGTTAGTTGTAAAACAAGAAAGTTCAAGGGCAATACTACGGTTCAACGATCTGTGCCGAAACATTTTGTTCTGAAGAAATAGATTGAAATCGCTTGTCGATGTTGCAAAAATGTAACCGTAATATCCTTTGTTCATGAAGCGTCTATCAAATGATGTTATTGTTATTATTCACAAAATACTTATTTCTTCTAAGTGTGCATCGAATTCTAATGCAATTATTACAAAATAATTTATCATTTGAATAATTTTGCCCAAAGCGTAGTACGTATGATACCAGCCAAAATAAATTCACTGTTGAACATAGACCACCTCTAAAAGTTTACAAAGCGCTCAAAAAAAAACGATAGATAGCTATTAGTTTGTCGAAAGCGGCCTGCATCCAATGGTTAAAAAAATATATAAAAATAATTATGTATAATTCGAGCAAATTGCGGCTGGCTAAAAGTGTCCCGTCTGGTTGTAACAGAAATTTTACTTCCCCATTTATATTATTCAAATGGAATATTCAAATTTAAATTTTGAGCAAACCAGCATAATTATGAAGATATTTAAAAGATTGTGATTTAGGGTTCTGGCCAGTAAAGGCTATTTTGGAAGCAGGATTGATTATGATGTACCAATAAAGTTATTTTACCGACACTGCTAGAAAAATATAAGTATACCTTAAGAGCAGAAAATACTACGAACATAACGTAGTATTTTGTACTTCTAAAAGCGATTTTAACAAGCATTTAGCGAGCAGAAATTATATATCCATAAGATTTCAAACTTTATGTCCTATTAGTTTATTTCAAACGTGCTTTGAAACGCTTACGCCACATTGAAAAGCGATAAAACGAATCTGCCATCCGTAGAGAAACCTATGCATTTACTCCGTAAAAAAATACTGAACTAATGAATAGAATAATGTCTAAAAGTACGCCTGCTTTTCGCTTTTCTTACCTCTTTTTTATTTCAGTTGCAGAAACTATTTTCGCTACAGACTTTGTCAGATTGTTGATTCGTTGAATATTGTTTTTTCAGTACCACGAAGCAGCCAACTAGCACTTTTTGCAGCGTTGAACTTCATTGTAAGCTCTGATCCTCATTGAAAATGTTGCTTACACTTTGACCTAAATCTGCCGTAATGTGTGTCTCTGTTTCTATTACATTAGAAGGAGTAATATCTACGCTTTTACTGGAATCAATGTTACATCAATCTCGTGTATGCATTCCCCTAATCTTGGCTTCTTCTAAAAAAATATTAGACCTTATTGATCTTGGATCGAGATCTACTAATGGGAAGTAGTAGATGGCAAAAACTCAGATATCATCATCATCAGCCCATATACGTCCCACTGCTGGGCATAGGCCTCCTCTACAACTGAGAGGGTTTAGGCCTAAGTCCACCACGCTGGACTAGTGCGGGTTGGCGGACTACACACCTAAGAAATTCCTAAGAACTTGTGTGGAGGTTTCATCACGATGTTTTCCTTCAAAGTTAAAATACGTGATAATTCTTTGTGAATACACACATAATTTCGAAAAGTCAGAGGTGTGTGCACGGGGTATGAACCCGAGACCGTCGAGATTTTCGACCGCGTGCCTAAGCCTCGAGGCCATCACGAAAACTCAGATAAGTGCATATGTAAAGCAAGAATATCGAAATCAGAATAATCTTTGGTGTAATTTGTAAAGAATATTAAACATAATGTATCAAGTTCTACACTCCAACACGTTGTAAAGTGTATTAAGAATTAACAGTACCTGGATTATTTCTCACGAGGGTCTAACAAGGATTAATATTAGACGGTCGTTTAAATAACACAATCCCACTCCGGTAAAGTATGAGTACTAAAATTTTAATAAACCAACGCAATTTGATACAAATGTTGTGGGAAGATATAACAAGATAAGAACAAAATTATATGGGGTAGGAATAATTCAGTCAAATATTAAAGAAACAAAGCAAACGTTAGTCGATCTTTAGGTACTTATAAGCATAAAAAAGCGTACCTGGTAAAGGTCGCGGGACGTCGCTGGATGCAGGGTACCTCCGACAGGTCCCTGTGGAAGTCATTGGGAGAGGCCTTTTTCCAGCAGTGGACTTTTTATGGCTGATGGATGGATAGATAAGCGAAAACCGGCTGACCTGCCTGGGCTAACTTTTAAGAAATTACGAAATATAATCAAAGAATTAATGTATAAAAGCGTAATCACTTGTTGATGTACTCTGCTATGTCAATAAAAATATGATTGTTTTCTGACAAACTATTTAGACTTCTAGGTGTCCAGTGACTGATTGTGGGTAAAAAGTATAAATTTTATTAAGAATACCAGTGATTAAATAATATAGAATGAAATCCGCTGTGAAACGTGTTACAGCGTGAAAAATGTAGTGTTATCATCACGATTTCTCGCCCGCAAACAAGATTAGCTATTAATTCTCCGAATTCATCTTGATCGGATCAACTAAATGTACCTTTATTTATCATCATTTCTTTTAAATTATTTTTTATTTCATGAAAATTTTCCTCGCTTTTTTCTAGTGGCGAAAAACAGGTTAGGCCTCTGATCTTTGTAATTGATGAATGGATATTGTCGCGTTAATACATTTTAAAAATTTTAGAACTGTACAAGACTATTGTTAATTTTAAGCAAGAGAAAGAACCTGCAAGTAAAACTTGAAGCCCCTTGATTCAAAACGTCAAAAATTACATTATAGATAATATTAAGACATTAACCAACGCTTTCATATATATTTTTTTCACGAGAAACCCAAGAAAATAAAATAAAAATAAAAGATAAATATCTTTCTAATTTCAGTTCAACTGTTTTATAATATAACATGAATTCTAAAAGTGACAGAAAACTCTAATTTCATCCAAGCACTATTTATTTCCACAACAAACCAACCATCAACAATTGAAAACAAGAAATATTTCCTTGACAAGTCATTATAGCGAAATAATTCGAGACAATTAGTATATACATATACGAGTATGAAACAATGCGCTAATTAATCATTGTGTGACCGCAGAAGCACTTCTCATACCAATCACGTAAGCTACAATCGGTATTGGAGTACGTGTATCGCGTGCGTAATGACAAATTCTGATTCCAGCCAAATGTAATGTCCTAGGTTCATGCCTAATAAAGGCAAACCATTATAGATTTAAAATAATATTTTAATGTATTTGTTTGAAATGTCTACCAACACAATGTTATCCTATTAGTATAAGTTATTCCATAGGCCCAGACTACTGCAAAGGCTAGCTAATATCATACGATGGGCACTTTTACTTAATGATAAAAGTAGTAAATCGGATATCGATTCCGCGATGGAGGGGTTCTGGTTTATATTTTTGAGTTGGATAATAAGTTGAACTTACAAGGGCTGGCTGCCGTTGCCTTCAGATATACACAGGCTTAATTCTAAATTGGATCTGAATCTGCAACCGTTTATAACGTACATACACGCAAACAATCGCTAATGTTATCATCATCATAATCAGCCCATATACGTCCCAGTTTTGGGTACGGACCTCCTCTACGAGACAACTAAGAGAGTTAAAGGTATGCATGTAAGGATTTAAATAACACCATAATTTAGGCCATTTCAATAAAATTTGTAAATCAAGTAAAGTCATATTCCTAATATATATAGGTAGATGAGTATTTATCACTGGGTAATCCCGACGCATGATTGAAAGCGGTGACGTAAAGACTGCAATATTTCCTGTGACATAATACTTTGACGAACGTGTATGTGAGCTAGATATGCCAGTCACTATAATAAAGTTATTTTAGAATTTCATTCATACAACGAAATTCCAAAAACGAAATGACGGAGTTCCCGAGTATGGCAATTTTTTTATATAGAACTTATTTTTTGCGAGCATTTTTAACT
Organism: Hemaris fuciformis; assembly: GCA_907164795.1. NCBI lineage: Eukaryota > Metazoa > Arthropoda > Insecta > Lepidoptera > Sphingidae > Hemaris > Hemaris fuciformis. The sequence continues at coordinate 10,369,298 of OU015448.1, forward strand.
GTCTAATTCTAATAGAATTAGACCATGGTATACGGCGAGCGACCAAGAAGTGATGGGTACAATACAACGTTACGCGCATTTGTAAATTCAACATCCACTAATCGCCACATGTCGGTTTTCAGTGACAGTGACAGTTTTGATTGACAATCGCATGCATCTGTACAACCTTCTAAATACTATCTACCACAAAATATATTTCTATTTTATTTATATACTGCAACCGTATCCAAAAGCCTGTGAGATTGAAAATATCACGACCGCACATTTTTATACTTTTGGAGCGCTACGACGAAATTTACCCTTCATAAATATTTTATTCTATAGGATTGTGGTACTATATTTTACTACATTTTATTACGAACTCCCAAACATCTGTATTGGCGATGTGCCATTTTAGGCTTACTGAATATTCGACGCGCCGGAATTTGCAGCAAAGTTTTTGATCTCAACGGTACTTGACGTCGTAACATTAGCAACACGGACTCAATGTTATTGCTAATAGATAACATATTATGTACTTTATGACAAATTAATACTTACGTTTGTATAAGCTGAATCAAATGTGTTTTAAGTACTATGTATACGGGTGCGAGTTTTTATCGTGTTTCGGAGAATATTATCAGATGTTATGTTGCTACTTAGAATTTTCCTACGAAAAACACAAAAACATGTTATCTAACTACCTGTAACTTATTGATCGCACGCTGCAAACTTTTTCCGCGAGACCAACAAGGCTTTGTGTGTCTATAGTCAAAGTCAAAGTCAAAATACTCTTTATTCAAATAGACTTACAAGCTATTTTAAATCGTCAATTTTAAACCTTTTTAAACTTTTGCCTATATATTGTGGCTTTGTGCTTTTGAAATAAAAATGTTGCGTAATCGCTGCACCAACAGTAGTATTAACAAGGTAAGCTGACATTGATGAAATTTATTACATTTGCTGGAAAATCTGACCGTGACGGATAACGATATCATATGTGTACCAAATCGGGGCTATTAATAACAAATCATTTGTTCAAGGCTTAGATAGCGCGATGAATCAATTACACGCCTACACCAGCTCATTTTACATATTCAATATTTGCTTTACCGCATAATATGGTTCCAACATTAACAAACCAACTCGGAATTACTGTCAGATGCTATAAAACAGATGTACTGTTATGTCCAACATTGGATCAAATACACGTGTTCGATGTTCTACATGCATCTGCAATTTCTCTGGATTTACCTTGATCGTCATGTGTTCTCGTGTAAATTACTTTATAATTTAATTTCCATACGAGCAGTCTATGCTATATTTAAACTACACCGCACTTTCCAACAAAGATATGGCGAACTAGGTAAAACAAACAATATATGATACAATCGAGATAAAGTAACAAAGAATATTCTTATCTCTGAGTCGAAAAACGGACTATGAAGTTTCCAAAAGAAAGAAAATTACAAAAAGGTCAGTAAAGTACTATTGCTTGACATAAACGTAGGTACCTATATAAAAACATCGTAACTGTCCAGAAAAGTGACTGGAAAATAAAATTTGGAAGTGTAAAAACGTCATCAATATCGTCCTCAAAATCTTACATGGCGACCTATCCTTTGCAAGGTCTACAAAAATGCTGACGAATCCGCGAAGTATATTGACAGACTACTGATTATTCTTATGGTCAGTATAACGGCTCACGCAGAGAAATCTTTTCATAATTGATTAATTGTAATCCCAAACAATAAAATTATTGTAATACGCTATAAATTTACTGAATGCGCCATAGGTTATTATTTATTAACGGATTAATAATTCAAGCATAAGGTAAACGTCCATGATACATGACAGCGGAGTGAGATGTTTGCCGACTAACAACTTTGTGTATATTTATAAGCTGTGGAATAGTTTGCCGGCTCACGTGTTCCCTCCTTCCTATGATCCTGGATCCTTTAAGCGAAGCGTGAAGAAGCATTTGTGCAGGCCGGCATGATTGTGTCGACTAGCGGGTGACCATATCGTTTCTCGCTGGTCGGTATTAATTTTTTGGACTCCACTGTGCTCACCATCAGGTATAGTGGAGTCACTTTGCCGTGCCAGTATATAAAAAAAATATCGCAATAATAAATTATATAACCTAGCCTGGTGTAATCGTGGACTACAAAATGTAGCTATATTTTTTTTTGGACCTACTGTCTCGTGATCCATTCTATAGCACAGAACAGCTGAATAATATTAGAAGGGAAATAGACCTTATTTTATATCAGGACGTTTGTCGCCGCTTATCTGTCACCTGTTCATTCTACTAAGATCATACGACCAATGATAAAAATTGAAATCAAAAATGAAGGATTGCTATTGGTTGTAACACATGTATAAAAGTCTTGATATTACCCGCAATCCGAATTACTAAGAAGCGGCCGTGTCAAACAATAGTCTTATCGTAGGTTCGGCACGCTCGGCATGCTGACATTTCCGTTCTAGTCTTATTCAACTGTTCAAAACAAAAGTTATTAGTATTATTTATTTTAATTGTTTTTTATTTTCTTTTATTTCCTTCTATACACTTTATTCCACCCTCTTTATCTTTATTATTCTCTTAGGATGGATACCTAAGGTTGCCTGGAAGAAATTGCCTAGAGCGACAGAGGCCGCTAAGTTTCTTTACTCGTATATTATTTAGTACATACCCTTGTATGTTGGTTTGAAGTTTTAATAAATAAAAAAAAACTGTTTTGTGGTCTATAGGCATATATGTGTATCCTGTCATTAAGAGGTCCCGGGTTTAATTCCCAGGTCGAGCCAAATGTTAATGAGTTATCCTTTAGGAAACTCACGTGAACGTATTTTATGGGTGGGGTATACGGCATTAAGAAGTCCAAAATAATTCTTTTCTTTATAAAAAAATTGTATGCTGAGAAAGTCACAGCAATAAGTAATAACACCATCCCAAAATGATGATAATCGCCAGATGTAATAACGAGCATGTGTTTCGGATATTAGCCGTTCTCGTGGCATTGTAATCAATACGATTTGTTAATATGTCCAAACGATACATATGATATTATATTGGGATATCGCGATTTTTATGTGTATAATATAATGGCATGGTGGGCTTCGTGGTGCAGTTTATGTATCTCAAATTGTTTCTGAATAATCACTAGTGATTATTATTATATATATAGAGGACCATAAGACGGAACACTTGACAGATACAATAAATACACCACTTCATACTTGTTCTGACCCCACACTGAGATACAAGTCTTGTGTCGTGGGTATCAGAAACTATTAAAATTTTTGGTCTCACAAACACCCAGACCTGAAACAAACATTTGTAGATCACATAAACGTTTGTCTCGATGCGGTGATCGAAACCGAGGCCTCTCGTTTCGCTTGCTGGTGTCTAGCCAACTACTCCAAGGAGCTGTCGCAGTAAAATAGGGTTCAATTTTAATTCAAACTGCATGTTCTTGCACTAAGGGTAATAAATTATAGTCCAACCATTCTCCACCGAATAAGACTCGTGGGAGAAATAAGTAGTAGGACGTACCATTCTCGTATTATATAAGATGATAAGATATAATATGTAGATAGAGATAATTATTCAAATCAGCTTCAAGTTATGTTTCACAGACTATTGTTTGATATTAGGCATAGATGACAATCGGCCATTGATGTCAATCGTAGATTGGTCATTAAATATTGGTAATAAATAATATCGGGCTTATTACATATATCATTAAAAGAGTGCTAGCTCAACTTGCACCTTAAATATAATGCTTCGAGTGGTTTCTTTACGGGTAGGCAGTGGCGTATCTCTACACTCAAGTATTGCTAGTTCTGCTTTAATTTCTAATTAATAGAATCCGACACATTTTCAAAGCCCCGTGTAATGGGGACATAAACATTTCGGGGATATTTCAAACTCTATGTCGCTACTGAAAACTACCTAATTGAAAAGCCCACCACTAAACTCGACCCACTCGATCTCTCAAGACCTCAGGACTCAAACTTGCTACAATTTGTTAGAAAAGTTTTATAATAATATATTTGTAGTATAGTTGACTGCCTCGTAGCACAAGTATGTGCCGTGCGATCTAGAGGTCCCGGGTTTGATTCCCGGGTCGGGCAAGGTGTTATTAGGTTTTCCCATTGGGAAATTCTCAGTAACAGCCCGTAGTCTGGAAATGTGCCAAGAAAGCGGCAATAGGCTCGCCCCCTATTACGTGGAACTAATACATACTGGCGAAATGTGGGTGCAGAAATGTAGGTACCTCTGCCTACCCCGTCGGGGAATATAGGTGTGAGGTTATGTATGTATGTTATGTATGTATTTGCAGTATATTCGTAGGGAGCGACAAGCATAAGTTGTAACACCCACGCAAATATATGTCGCGACATCAGTCTGTATATCTCTGATAACGAATTCCGGCGAAAATTGTATCGAGTCAGATGGTCTATTTGAGCCGCACTGCAATTATTTTCAAAGAATGACTTTGCCATACATGGAGTAAAAATTCTAGGATTTTTCATAGTACTGTATTGGCATTATAAGATGAGAAAGGAAATGAAAATTGCAGTTATTTGTTTTTAAAAACACTGTTTTCAGAATACATGAAATCGCAATTACTAGCGTTAAAAAAATGCAGTGATGGCCTCGAGGTTTAGGCGAGCGGTCGAGAATTTCGGCGGTCGCAGGTTCAAATCCCAGGCACACACCTCTGACTTTTCGAAGTTATGTGTGTATTCACAATGAATTATCACTTGCTTAACGTGATAAAACCTGCACACCTAAAAGTTCTTAAGAATTTCTTAGGTGTGTAGTCCGCAAACCCGCACTAGGCCAGCGTGGTGGACTAAGGTCTTAACCCTCTCAGTTGTAGAGGAGGCCCGTGCCCAGCAGTGGGACGTATATGGCCTGATGATGATGCATGAAAATTTACCTTAGCTCAATTCCGCGCAGACAAAGTCGCAGGTGATATAAAATTGCCTCGTGTTACGACTGCCTCGTGGTCTCGCGGTACAAGTATGTGCCGTGCGATCTAGAGGTCCTGGGTTCGATTCCCGGGTCGGGCAAAGTGCCCGAAAAACGGAAATAGGCTCGCCCCCTATTACGTGGGACTGATACATACTTGGCGAAATTGTGGGTGCAGAAATGCACCTCTGCCTACCCCTTCGGGGAATACAGGCGTGAGTTTATGTATGTATGTATGTATGATATAAAATTATTATATTTCCTATACAGTTTTGCACTATATGCAGAAGTACTTCCTATTACCAACCTCATCTCAAAAGTCTTACAAAACATCCTATTGTTTGTTAACAAATGATCACAACACATTGCGTAACAAATTTCTCCTAACAATTTCAATGATTTATTGTTACCATTTACTATCACGATATACGGCCACTTTGTCTTTTACAATCCATTCATTCCGTTCCATAAACGAAGTCCGAGGGAACATTTAATAACCTCCTATCTTGCTTGTTTAGCTAGTGGAAACTGAACTTAAGTCGCCCGGCTGTTAGAATTTTATGTTGTAGTTCATTCATCTACTCTATTTTAGAGTGAAGGAAAGTTTTCGAGTAATTTTCATTGTTTATGTTTCTAATTATATTCACAAAGAATAATCACTATTTTAACGGTGAAGGAAAACATCGTGATGAAACTTGCACAATTAAAAGTTCTTAGAAATTTCTTAGGTGTGTAGTCCGCCAACCCGCACTAGGCCGGCGTGGTGCACTAACGCCTAAACCCTCTCAGTTGTAGAGGAGGCCCGCGCCAAACAGTGGGACGTATATGGGCTGATGATAATGATATTGATGATGATGTTTCTTATTTTGGCAACATAGTACTGTAATATATATTTAAAAAAAATATTATAATATCTGTACCTACTCATCGCTATCCCTATGTAGGAGACAAAAAATAGTTAAAACCGTATTTACAAATTTATGTTTGATTCTTGTAATATATATATGAAGTGGAGTAAAGTAACTGTCACATTTTCACGGTAAAACTGTATTTTCCATTTTAGTAATGTACCAAGATAGACTTTGAAAAAATCTATAGTTTTTTACAACATATGCTAGCCAGTACCTCGACTAGGTTGTTAGCAGTATCATTAATATTAATCTAAGTCTATTTTCATCTATGTAATATTTAGACGTAAACTGGTTATCCATTTAGAAAAAGAAATTAAATCTGTTGAAAAATTGAACAAACTATTTTCAATGATATTCATATTAAAACTCATATTGATGCTTTTAGAATTTAAGATCAAAGCTATTATTATGTTTGGGACGCTAAAATATCCAAATATAAATATATTTTTCCAATATTCGACATATTTTATAAGATTTATAAAAAAAATACTGCCACAAAAACGTACAGGGATTTGTAGCTATAAGTACTGAATGGAAATATCCAAACCTGGCGACAGCTGAAACGGCAATAAATCAGACCTAGCACGAACTCCCAAATCTGACCAAATAAAGCCCTAGACTTGTCCGACAGTTGATGGATAGAATAAATAAAAAATTGGTATTGAAAAAATATGTCTAAACTTTTGAAGCATAATTTTTTTCAATGTTATTTTCTTTGGGATTAGAAAAATATGTATTCTACAGCACTAGGCCTCTATGTTTAGCCAGAGGTGAAAGTCTAGTTCCTAGTAACAAGAGTGCTAATCAGAAAACCCAATAACACTTTTCCTGAATCAAATTCTCGTTCATACAGAGCACACTTATTTTACAAAGCCATCGAGTCGCTTTAACATCTCATAGTATTTTTTCAAGAGATCAACACGAGGCACATTTTAGACTAATATATATTTTTTTATATCATCTTGCAAAACTTCTGCCTTGCAACCCTTGTTTATATTTGACTAGCTGTCCCGACAGACGTCGTCCTGCCCGGAAAAGCGGCAGCGCCACCTACCGGGTCCAATTGTGTTTTGACATCATCCAGGGACTCATTCGAATATACATAGAAAATTTCATCTCAATCAGTCCAGCCGTTTAAGATGAGTTCGACAGACAAACATTCATTTTTATATAAATCATCATCATCATCATCAGTCCATATACGTCCCACTGCTGGGCACGGGCCTCCTCTACAATTGAGAGGGTTTAGGCATTAGTCCACCACACTGGCCTAGTGCGGGTTTTATATAAATAGATGAGATGAAAGTTGTTGGAAAGTCTAAATTTAGTTAGAAAAAAGTTTATACACAGCCGACTTTCAGAGTAACTTTTTTAGGCTTAGCAGGTCCAAGTGCATCCATTCTTAAACATAAATCTCATTGGTCTACTGTCAGTAGCACGAATCGTGTATTTCACATTTTCAGCTATTGATTGATTGATCAATGGGTGTTTCTTAATAATACTTTAAAATACAAAATAACTAAAAAAAAATTTGACATACTTTAGATCTCGCCTATAGGTAAGGGTTTACGGATATCTTGTTTTTTTGCGACAAAACCAAATAACTTTAAATATAAGAACAGAACGTACAACACATCCGAAATATTCAACATTTTTTAAATATTGAAATATTAAGAATTATACAGGTTTCTTGAAGCGAACATAAAGGTTGTATGAAGCCTTAAGAAACAATTAGACTCTACTTTTTTTTCATATTTGTGTTTATTGTTTCTTTTTATTTGTTATTTGTACTTGTATTAGCAATAAATGTTTCTTTCTTTGTATATTTAGAAAGAAATCGTCAATACGTTGAAACACATCATAAATTTATTCTTAAACGTTGGTAATGGCGGCATGAAAAGCTTATAATACAAATCGGACCATTCAAGAGTTTTTATCCGTTTCTTGTCTTCAACAATGTAACTACTTGACCCATTTTGACAAGATTTGTGCTTTAAAAGGTTTGAGATGTATATTTATATTTCTGCTACATAAAATTGAAGAATTTTTGTTCACGAAAAATATATGTAAAAATATACATAACTTTATTATTATACCTTAGCAGATCGAACCTATATTGATTGTGAGGGTATGACGTAAATTCAGAGTTAAAAAAAACTACGAGATTCGATTCAGTCTCAAAAACACTAATATATGTTTCAAACGATGATTGAACTGGTTGATTCTTTCTTTCAAGCTGAATACAACCAATGCATTGCAGTGTTTGTCAATTACATTTTTTTCTTAATATTGGATTCTTATTATGGTCCCATTTAAATATTTTACACGATTTCTTGAAATCTATTGGCGCGAAACACAGCTATTAGATCGAATAGATTGGCCAGGCGCCTTTTACAGACCATTACGCTGTCTAGTCGAGGTAATAACTAGCTAACCTTATCCTGATCAAATATTTATCGACAATTTTTCACTACGTTTCATCAGAAACCATTCATAATATTTTCTTACTAGACATTTATTTTTAAAAGAATATTTATTTGTACAATAGCGCAGTAATCATAACATTATTGTTTTAATTTTCCTCCATTGAAATGAGATGCGGAAATATCCTAAAAAAAACACAAGTATACAAGTACCCACAAGGCGGACTGATGATCTCACGAAGATCGCAGGAAGCCGCTCGATGCAGGCCGCTTCCGACAGAGTGCTTTGGAAGTTTTTGGGGGAGGCCTACATATGTCCAGCGTATCTTTCGGCTGATGATGATGATAATGATTCCATACAACAGTTTGTGGTTGAATCGATGAGTTGCTCTAATTCGGAAAATTAAATCTTTGTATCAATATTGTAAACTATTTATTGATTGGAAAACAGCAACAGCTTTTTGCCCGTTGCTCGAGTTACTTACAAACATAAAGAGCAAAATGCTTCCCGATTCTCGCTTCCGCTTTGTAAGCCAATCGAAATCGATTGGAATTTCCAAATCATAAGGAAGTTTAACTGAATTAGATATATATTAAATTGGTTATACAACCGCCTGGCCAATCCCTCTCTCCAGAGACTCTAGTTCCTTTCATAGCATCTTCAATTTCATTCAAGTGAAATGTTCCATTCATAAGCGGATTGGTTGGATCTCTTGACATTCATTTAAAGTTGAACAATTAATTGTTATAATTCAGGCATTATTTACAATCGTGGTACAGTTAACAAAATATTTTATCAATAAACACTAAGTACGTTACATAAAACATTGAATAATGACTTTTTCAGACGTTATTTAATATTTAAGAACTTCAAAACTTTGATGGAAACTGTTTGATTTTTTTCTTAGATAAATATTTACTTATGATAGAAATATAAATGTAAAAAAATAAATGTAAAAAAGTTATATATACCCGTAAGATATACTGACCCAGGATAGGGACGAATGGCATGCTAGAAGAGGGGCCTATGCCCAGCAGTGGGATGAAAAAAGGTTGTAAATGACGATGATGATATAAGATATAAAGCTGTACATCAGTAGCGGTACTTCCATAGAAGCCCAAAAGCCCAGTTTGCCTTTTAAAATTCCGAATAATCATTTTTGAGCTTGAAATCTTAGTTTAACAAAAGCAATTTGTTAAATAAAGACCCCATAATAAGCAAATATAAATTAGACATTACACAATTAACGTTTAACGTTTTTGGGCTTCTATGGAAGTCCCGCCACTGCTGTACATAATATCATTTATTATTATCCCGATATCGTGAACCGCATATTTCTGACGGCACCGCTAAAAATATGCAAAATTTGAAAAAAATAACGGCCAAAAGGTTTGTCGAAAATCACGATATATGATTTTAAGATTTTTGATTCGCTGTTCACATTGACGGGCGCTTTGCCCCGCTTCGTATATAAATAGCAATACTATGAAGTCGCGTAGTTATTGCCATTGATTTATAATTTTATTATATTGAATAGGTTTGTTTGAGAAAAACACGTTTTGTTGAAACGGCCTAGACAAAGTCACATTCGACAGTCATAATCACAAATAAAGTTTCTCCATTGTTATTCTCATATTCAATACAAAAGTCTGAGATTGTATAAATGAACTGCTCTAATTCGGAAAATTTAGTCTTTGTAATATTGTAAAGTACCCTTTATTGGAAAAGATCAACACTAGAGTTTCTTGCCCGTTCTTCTCTTGTAATGACTGCCTTCCGAACAGAGTGGTAAACCAAATTTTGAAATGACTAAATCTAAGTGATGTATTTGACATTTTATAGATTTATTTCATTTCATTTCAAAGAAGGTAAATATGAAATTGGCTTCAATTATCATGTGCGAAAAAACGTATCCGAAAACATACGTTATGTCATTAACGTATTCATAAATTAAAACAAAGGTGATGACATAAAATCGTTTGCAATAAAGAAAAGGTATTGCCATTTATCATGGTGATCATTAAACTAGTATAATTGATTTACGATAACATGTAAGCAACATTCAGAACATTACCAATTGTCTGATTTTACGACAGTAATAAAAGTGTTTATGGGGGACAAAAACAGGGCACTGAAGGTACGATGAATTCATAATAATTATATTTATAGTGTTACCTGCAATGTGGGAAAAAATAGGGAAAAGACCCAGGGAAAATTACCGAATGGGATAATATTCGGGTTTTTTCATATTTAGCATATTATGTCACATCTAGGTAATGTGTAGATACATGTATATATCAAATAGTACGTACTATTACTACTAGTTAGAGCTAATCTAACTTTGTATATTTTCATAATTCGATAAATACGTTATATGTACTCCATGCTATCAAATTATTATTTACTAGGCAGGCATGCTCCATCGTCGACCGCATCGTCGCTTAACACCAGGTGAGATCGTGGTCAAATGCCTGCACTAGATTTTTAAATTAAAAAAAATAATAATAATTAAATAAAATGAAATTCAATAAAAATGTCTGTTTGTGTGTTTTCATCCGCTCTTAGCGACAAGTAACCCGAAACTACGTACGCGAGTAGGGGGGGGGGGGGGAAGCAGGTAGTAGCAGTGGCGTACGCGTTGGTGATCTATTTATCTCACACGTTGTTTTGGCTTCGTATTGTGCGCACTTGTGTTAATTTGTTGGTTTAATTGACGACTTGGATTTTGTTTTGTGGACGTTCTTTCTGCAACTAAGTAACATTCCATCACAATTCGCAGAAAAAATCTTATGATTAAACAAGAAGACGTCTTTTTGTTCTTATAATAAACTGCTGGTTTTATTTTAGTTCCTGAATCAGGCTACTCATTTTGACGTTTCGAACAACAGGCAACAGCTAGGGCCCTATATACGCTGGCGCAAAGTATGTGCGCATCGCAAAGTACCTATTTTTTTTTTGCATTTGTTCTAAAAATAAAAAATAAGTATGATTTTTTTAAGATCGTGATAATTCCGTTAAATAATGAAAATACCCGTCTTTTGGGTTTTTTCCCATATAAATACCCGGTTTTTTCCCAAATGGGAAAAAACCTAGATATATTCCCGTTGGGTTTTTTCCCACTGCCCATCTCTACCTGCACTGTGCCTATACCTGTGTGTGTTATAATGACGCAAGCATAACACAGCATTAAATATACCAAATTTTGGCTATACAAAATGGTTAACTCTCTTGCCTATCTGACTTTTATATTTGTTTAGCAGCCCTTATTTTTTCCCCTAATTCAAATTACCTCTTTAAGTTCTAAGTACGAGAATAATTATTTATCAAGACAAAATTATAACGTCTTCTTTATGACATCGAATTTTTCTTCTTCTTTGCTCTTATGTATACATAAGCTTATCCCAGAACACGATTCGCTTATCTGTCTCAATGCCGGGTTCAAAATCTTATGTGACCATACCATGTACCGTTCCCTTAATCCTTACAATCCGTGCGGATATAAATATTCCATCACCAACAATTTGAGCTACAAATACGTGCGTAATAAAAGGAAATTGTAAATTCAAATTAAAAAAGAATCACGTACAGCAATAAAAGTAAAATAAAGAGGCGTCACATGAAATAAAATTCTTTACGACCAGCTCTCGCAAAGAGGTTGGTATACGATACACGTTAAAACCCCAGCTTTACGCCTGTTGCGAAAACGTTTGATCTCAAACTGACATATATAAAGGAGCGTTTACAAATACGCTGTAATTCAATGGTACTTAAATACGATCAGATAACTTAAGTCTTTTGTAAGCTTTCGGAATACATACGATATAATATTAATATTTCATAATACAATTAATATAATAATAAATAAATAAATAAATAAATATGGACTATTCAGAATATTTGAATGAAAATCATCAAAAATAAATGTGTTGTTTTAGTGATTTAGTAGACTAGTATTTTGTAGACTATATTTTTTTGATATAAACAAATATTTCACATACATGCCTATTACATACATAACCTCACGCCTGTATTCCCCGAAGAGGTAGGCAGAGGTGCATTTCTGCACCCACATTTCGCCAAGTATGTATCAGTCCCACGTAATAGGGGGCGAGCCTATTGCCGTTTTTCGGGCACATTTCCAGACTCCGTGCTAGAGATTGCAAACCGGGCCCGGTCAGGCCGGGCCCGTCCGGGCCCGGTGCCCATTTACGCACCCACCGGGCCCGGCCATTCTTACCGGGCCCGGTTACCGGGCCCGGTCAGCGGACCCGATAAGTAAATCGCGGCGCGGGAGCGCCTACTCGTAGTAGTTACTGTGGTAAATTACTCGTATCGGTCATTCTTTCAGAATGAAAAATAATTGTTACTTTTTGTTTTGTTATATTATACTTATGAAGCCTACGTATCCAATTCCTAATATAATAATCCTATCGTAACCAATTTTACGTTACATTTTGTTAGTTAAGACTAAACAAGTTTAGTTGTTTGTAGTTACAGTACAGCCTAGCCAATAAGATTTCGCTATTTGCTCAATTAGTAATAATAACATTAATAGCCAAAGTTTAAGAAAAATCATTATACATATATACCTACTTTACCTACTTTTAGCAAAAAAGAATTTGTTTTGTTTATACCAAAGCTACCATGCTTTATTTATCTATCTAATTTAAGTTGTTATGACACGTTTAGTACTTTAAGCTGCGTTATTAGTTTCTTATTATAATACTTTAAGGAGTAATGAGAAATACCTGATTGTTTCAACTTATAAAAATGAATAATTACTAATACTAATGTTACTTTTCCGTCCATAAGTCAAAATAATCATTTTTTTGAGACTAATTATTGTGATTATTGTCCATAAGCCAGTTTGAAATGAATATTAACCTTGAATAATTGTCTTTTTCCATTTATATATAGAAAATTTTCATAAAATACTTTAAAGGTTTTATCGCTAACAAACCCGGCCGGGCCCGGCGGACCCGGCCGGGTTGGCGACGGATGCAACCGGGCCCGGCCGGGTTGGGAAACATACCGGGTTGCAATCTCTACTCCGTGCTGTTACCGAGAATATCCTAATGGAAAAACCCAATAACACTTTGCCCGACCCGGGAATCGAACCCAGGACCTCTAGAGCGCACGGCACATACTTGTACCGTGAGACCACGAGGCAGTACTATATCTTTTTTAATATTAATAATATAATCGATTAAAAAGACAATAAATATTTTAGCGATAGGTGCATATAGATCATCTCTAATGCAGAAGCATAACTCAACTAAAGTTTATCGTGCGTCTTTTGAACTAAGTATCGATATGAATACTTAGAAGTGCATTAGTAAAGACTTCCTATACTTTTACAATTTCAATATCATATTATGCAGTCGAGATCTTGGATCTAGAAAATTATTTTTACATTAAATAATTACTACTAATAACATTAATGAAAATCTTTCATTGCTAAGAAGGAACATAAGATTTTTTTAAGACTGTCACGTACTTACTGCTTCATGTTTGTACTATGCAATCGAAATATCTCGAATTTGATTTCCGGGTCAAAAAGTTTTTATTTGATTCTTCCTTTGTAAAACTCTCAGTAGCATTACGGAGATTGATAAATTTCTCGAAAAACTAGTTCAACACTTTATTGTGTTGAACTTTAAAAACAATTGACGAAACGCGGTTAAAGAAATACACCTCTGCCTACCCCCTCGAGGATGCAAGTAAGTGTATATTTACTTCGCTAAAATTGCAATAAAGTAAGCATAAAAGAGCTGCCGCTAGTTTTATTAGAACAATTTCAAACATATAACTATGGCGTTCAGTTTCGCTAGTTTTAAATATTCAGCTGAAATTTATGTAGATGAGTTGAGTTGGTGGAGTTTACGAGGCAATATTTCAACCGTTCTGCATTTACGGCTGGCTGGTTTTTTTTTTTTTAATAAAAAATAATCTTGAAAAGCCTGGTTGTTGGTAATTCATTCTAAGAAAATATGCATATGTATTCGATGAATGAAACTGCCCGACTATAAGAGCTCCACTGCGGCACATAACATGAATAGATAGCTTTGAAGTCGCGTCTTATTCATTAAGTTCCTGTCGCCTTTCAAAGCGTCTACTAATAGTAGTTCTGAAAGCCCTTTCTTGTTTGTCAAACGGATCTTGGAAACCTATACACACATCCATCCTTGTTTCCCCGAAACGGCATCCAGTGGCTTATTTCTGCACCCTGATGCTATTTACACGCCACGTACCTACCTATTTCCTACGTAGTTTATGCTAGTACTGATAATTTGCTATAAAAATAGACTATAAACACTGCCTGATTTGGAAATAATTTTCATGAGCTCGATGACACGAAGCTCATTTATATCGCAGGGCTAACAACGGAGTGGTAATAGTCGAAGAAGCCACACAAGTGACTTATAAAAAATGTCATGACTAGAAAAAGAATAAAAAAAAAAAACAAGACATGGTGATAAGTGAATAGAGTGACAAGTAGTAAAAAATATATTTATGAAAATAAATAACCACAGTCAAATTAGTCAAATAGTTTCCAACTCAATTTAGGCAAGATTCTGTGACCTTTGCGCGTCATACGAGATGTAACAATAAGACTAACAATAAGACATTTCATATGTCGTCAGTATTCGGTGAGACAGGGTACCCCACTTACATTTAGATTTAGTTTCAGAGCGCAATATTAAACTTTGTTCCAGAAAAGTTGCTATTGTGTCAGTTTAAAATATTAATTATTAGTCGTTACGACCCTAGACTTAGTTACATACATAACATCACGCCTGGATTCCCCGAAGGAGTAGGCAGAGGTGCATTTTCTGCACTGGAATTTCGCCAGGTATGTATCAAATATGTTTTTTTTTTACTATCAACAAAGTCACATGGAGTTAACAAACATTTCCGCAAAAACAGCTCGCCCCCATTTTACGACTTAAAACACAACTTGCGATATCTGAGTGCAGAGATGCATTGCGGACATACATTTTTTATGGAATAGAGGCGTAAGTACCTACATGCATTCGACAGCCCCATGGCGCAATTGGCTAGATACCAGATGCGAAACGAGAGGCCGCGAATTTGAACCCCGCACCGAGCCAAATTTTTGTGTAATCCACAAATATTTGTTTCTGGTCTGGGTGTTTGTGAGACCGAATAGTCTCTTGTAGTTTCTGATACCCACGACACAAGACTCGTATCTTAGTGTGGGATCAGAACTATGTATGTGATTGTTGGGTACACTTATTTATTTACGAGTATTTATTTAAACATCCTTCAGCGTGCTTCCCTTTATCACAGTTAGAAACCCACACAGTCAAACACGCTAACTTCCACATTAGATTATCCTACATCCTACATACAATATGCGAGCATCAAAACAATTAACCTAGAACAAACACTCTCGCGTAAATAAATATTTGCTTCTACGTACTTTAGTCTTCTCGAGCCAAATGCAGCACTAATGTACAATTTAGGTCACGATTTGATTCGAACAACTCATGATTTGAATGTTATACTGTTAATATAAACTGTATATTGTTTCACAATGAATGTATTCACAATCATCACTTGCTTTAACGGTGAAGGAAAACATCGTGATAAAACCTGCACACCTAAAATTTCTTAGGAATTTCTTAGGTGTGTAGTCCGCCAACCCGCACTAGGCCAGCGTGGTGGACTAAGGCCTAAACCCTCTCAGTTGTAGAGGAAGCTCGTACCCAGCAGTGGGACGTATATGGGCTGATGATGATGTATATTGTTTAATCAACTGTATGTCATTATCGTTATCATCTATAAGACGACTATTGATATAAAAATCTTTAAAGACGTCCACAGTAACGTTTTGTAAGTCCAAGCTTTTTAACTGACTTTGAAAAAAGGAGGAGGAGGACTCCAAAGTAACAATAATTGTAACTACATTATATTTTCGTAATAATTTGATTGACTTTTAAGTAGTCTAATATTTGCCATTTTACTTTGGACAACTCTAAAAAATATTTTGATCCTTGTTTGTTATTTATGGGCATGTGTTTGAAGATTTATAGTGGATAGATACCTACCTACCTTCTTGCGTGGTAAACACATAGATTGTACCAACATATTGATGAGTAGTAAAAGTAAGTTGATTATTAAGTTATAGAAGAATACGCAATTATTTTTTTACTTTTAGAGCATATTAATTTGTTTTTATCTTCTGTTTGATCACCTAAATTCTAAATGCAAAGTATGTAAATGTCGTATGCAACACGGGTCTCCACTATTGAAAGGAGTTAAGCTGGCCGGATCGCCCAGTAATCGGTTCTGTACCACAGGCAAGACTACTGTGCCAAGCGTGGTGGAAAATTAAAAGCGGCTAATGTCTATCATCTGCGTAACGGCCCACTTAGTGGGGGAATGGAAATTAAATCTCTTGAAGTGATGGAAGTTTAGTTAATACTGTCAGTGAGATTATACTTTGAAAGCGTAGACTAAATGGAATTCCGATAAAGGCATTCCAGTCTATCAGTAGGGACTGAATAAAATAGTTTCTACTTTGAAATCCATTATATCATCTATACAATTATGTCACCATTATATCATGTTATATCATAAATTAATTTACACATCTACGCTTTTCATCTCTGCACCACCTAATGTTCGACTGGAAGAGAATACCTCAGGCATTAACATAACATTGTTTATGTACAAAGTGTAAAAAAAAGTGTGTGTGTGTACTTATGTACACGCGTTAGAAGTTATACTTCATAGATAAATATATATTTTCTTAAATAATATAATAATATATTATAAAATAATATTTTAATAACTTCATGGTGTCGGTTTTTCATGACAGTGTGCGCGCGCATCGTAATAACTTCAAAAAAACTACTACTGTCACTATTCTACATTCTTAAAATTTAAAACAAACTTTTTCTGAATAACTTTTTGGTGTCGGTGTGCGCGCGCATCGTATAAAATCACTCTCATCATTTTTCCCTAACGCGCCAAAAGAAGTATAACTTCAAAAATCCTTGTGACATTTTCCTGAGATAAAAATGCATAAGAATAAATGTAATGTGTTCCTATTCATGTAGCATATTCAAACTTTTTTATTGCGTCATTTTTACTATTCAATAGTTTCTATTTATTTTTTACAGGTCACGTTTTTTAAGTGTCAGATGGTGTCGGTTGCACCGACTGTAGAGACAACGTTTTTGCGGCGCGGGCTCATATTTCATCCCAACTTTACTTTATTATGCCTTTTCGTACACCAAAAGAACAGAATTAAGATTGATCAAAACTAAATTTCTGACAAAATAAGTATGTCACAATCACACGCGGCAGTCTTATCGCTATTAGCGATCTCCTCCAGACATCCCAAAAGACACAATAAAACGGTAGTGAATATAAAGTTCATACGTCTGTCTTTTCCAAATTATGCGTGAATTCTGCACACCTAAGAGTTTTTCACGTTGAACTTCTTGGATTGATTGTTACGTAAAGTCCACCAACCATGCTGAGCCAGAGGAGTGGGCTAAGACCTAGCCCATCTCAATAGAAAAGGAAGGTAGTGCCGCTCAGTAAGACAAATATGGGATGACTTAAATAAACATTTTATTGAAGTTATACTTCTTTAGGTGCGTTATGAAAAAGTGATGAGAGTGAAATTTTAAGATGCGCTGTAACTGTAACACAAAAGGAAGACGTCGAAGCTGTATATATGTATGTGACTGTTGGGCGTATTTATAAGTTTTACTTCAGTCGTGTGGTATAACTTCTAACGCGTGTACATAAGTACACACACACTTTTTTTTTAGTTCTCAGCCAACAAAATCAATTTAACATTGTAGTTTATTTATCCCACTATACTAAGAGCTATAAAATACCTCGTAACATAATAACGACAGTGAATATTGTCTATCGTAACAATAGGCGGATTGTCTGCAACAATAAGGCGAGACACTGACCACAAGTGACCTTCAGTCTCCTATGAAACGAAATTACACGCGTCCAGATTCCTTACTTTATTAACCACGTAATGTATGTGTCGGACTTTGTCACTTAACTTGGTATGCGGTAGATGAGACTTTCTTCAACATTATGAAATTCTGGTAGGTCTGATCTGATGTTTTCTTTGTGTGACGTCATTTTTTTGGTATTTTGGGACATTAACTCAAAAACGAATACGTATAAGTCTAAAACTCATCGTAGCATAAGTACGCGACATGTGGTCCTGGGTTCGATTCCCTAGTCAGACCGAATGTTATTGGGTCTTTCCATTACCAATAAAAGATACAAAACTAAAAGAAGATGGGCTGCAAAACATTTGGTTATTGCTCAATGTGTGGAAAAACCTGGACATCCATTTTCCTGTGGTAGGTATATATGATATGAGAAAATGTGAATTTTGGTTTACTAACGGAATCTATGCTTTACAACAGTTTTTTTAAGACAGTAATTTTATAACAGTAGTAACTCGACTTTTTAAAACATTGCTGAACCATTAAAGAAAGTTTCATTGACGCTAATTACTAAATCGCCTAGTCTAATCCAAGTTGTTCGGTAATATGTCGTTTTTTCCCGGAAATTTGGTGTATTTTTTACCGATAATGCATTTCGCAAAGTTGAAGCGTAACTTTTATAAAGAGGATCAAAACTGCGTCATGCCGAGATAAGTAATCACATACTGGACCGAAGCTTGGCCAAAACCATTAATTGACTAAGCTTTTTTGGCATTATTAAGTCCTTCGCTAAGCCGATCAATTAATCGATAATTAGGATAAAAGCTTCCGCAAGTTAGTGATACAGATAATATAGTTTTTGAAGTTTTAATTCTTTTGGCGCGTTAGGGAAAAATGATGAGAGTAAATTTATACGATGCGCGCGCACACCGTCACGAAAAAGGTTATTCAAAAAAAGTTTATATGTTTTAGATTTTAAAAATTTAGAAAAGTGACAAATATATAAAGGGATTGGACATATTTATTAGTTGTTAAATATTTATGAGTACGTAGAATTAGGTGAAAGATAAAATTTTAGTATAACTTTTAACGCGTGTACATAAGTACACACACACACACACACTTTTTTTAAGTATTTTTAAAAAGTATTATTGCATTTTTAATTTGTAGAATTAGAGCCATTTATTAGTGGGTTCGTTCGACCGGAGGAGTACCACTGTCATGACGAAAACCGTAGTGTAACAACAACTTTGCTATTGCAGTTTGCTGGTTGAATGTAACTCTAGATAGAACTTCTATAGAATACATAAGAGTATATACTCACTGTTACTTTGCACGCTTATATTATAAAGGTTAGTTAGTTGACCTCTTCACACTCAAACGGTTGGACTAATTTTGATGAAATTTGATACAGTGGAAACTGGAACTGTAATTTGAAATAAATACTACCTTTTATCTTAGAAGGTTGTATATGGATATATAAGGAGGCGACCCAATCTCTATCTATAAACCCATTTCCAAACTTCGTACTGCTAGTGAGAGTTTCGTAAAGGTAAAACCCAGTAAAACTTTTAAAAACAGACTACTAGACTGCTTGAGCCGCAACATTACCAGACAATTGACTGACGCATTGGTTTTTTACACAATATATTGAAGGAACATAGTCATGAGCAAAAAAAGGGCATAAATATTTGTTTTCATTGAACTGTATAAATTTTAGAGTGCAGAAATATTGCATTAAAATCTACTACGGCTCAAACTCGACCAGATGACGCTTATTGATTCTGTATAATATGTTGCCAAAACTCACATAGATATTCGCATACGTATATAATTAAATGCAATTTAAACTTTCACAGTAAATAAATTCCCGTGAATCAAACGATGTTTAAAACATCGAACGTTCGTTAGAAAAACTAAAAATAACAACTCCAAACAAAACATCGACGTCACTTTATAGGCATTAAAATTTGTTTGTGAATGGTTTGCTTGTATAAATATTGTTTTGTACAGATTTCCGCTGTTTCCTTTGTTCTTAATTTTGTTAGTTACGAGGCATAAATGCCATGCGATCTAAAGGTCGCGGGTTTCATTAACAGTCTAATTTGATATTGGATTTTTTATGAGAAACTATCAGTAGCCGCATGAAGTATAGAAATGTAACTGAAAACGTTGAATGGT
Source organism: Hemaris fuciformis (assembly GCA_907164795.1). Classification (NCBI taxonomy): domain Eukaryota; kingdom Metazoa; phylum Arthropoda; class Insecta; order Lepidoptera; family Sphingidae; genus Hemaris; species Hemaris fuciformis. Next base: position 10,389,730 of record OU015448.1, read on the forward strand.
TCGCCCCTATGATATTAAATAAATACACCCAACAGTCACATACATAGTTCTGACCCCACACTAAGATACAAGTCCTGTGTCGTGGGTATCACAAACTACGAGAGACTTTTCGGTCTCACAAACACCCAGACCCGAAACACATATTTATGGATCACACAAACATTTGTCTCGGTGCGGAGATCGAACCAGCTGCCTCTCGTTTCGCAAGCTAGTGTCTAGCCAACTGCGCCACGGGGTTGTCTACTATTTTACCAAATAAAACTGGTGAGACGTATGATGCGAAACTTCTGCCTATCCGTTCGGGTACACAGGCGTGAGAGCATGTAACTATAAGAAAATCTTAACGACAAGCTCTATCGACCTCTCCTATGGCACGCCACTAGGCTCGATCTTCAGCCCTCCTCATCCAACCGCTGCCGGCTGGCAGGGGTGGCTACCCTGGCTATAAAAACTGGCTGTGGCTACCCTGCGAATATCGTCATCCCACCTAGCCACCTCATCTTAACATGCAACACCTAAATTATATGACATGACACAGACTATCAAAATGATGTATGTAATATCATCCCAAAGCATCTAGAACAGGGTACAAGACTTCTCAACTTTCATTATTGATAAGGAAATAAGACTAATCAACTTAACACATCATTGAAATTATTTTGAAAATGACCTAGATGAGTATTTTTGCCGCTAAATATGTAGATCTTCAGGGAAATCACGCATCGCCCATTACCTACGTATGAGAGCTACGGAGAAATTTTAGTCGGTTTGCCGACGTAGGTTTGCATTACGGACCTAGTATGTGGAAAAACCGATAGCATGTCAAAAACAAAACATGCACATATCCCCCACAGCCATCTCCGCTGTACTGGCTTAACAGGTTTCCCCTCAATAGGGTCTTAACGAAATAATTTTCTACTATTTGCTAGTAAATATTAACAATAATGTATGAAATTGGTATGAATGAACGTATGATTTTCCTATACGTTATATTTATATAATGTAATTAATTTCATACATTTTTAGCTCTGTTAGCGATTTAGATTGTAGAATTTTATTTTTTATAGGGCCTCAGACGTGTCGATTCGAAAAAGATGATTATAGTAGTAAAGAATTATAGATAATGTTAATCGTATGTGGTACTTGGCTTGAAGCAAAAAATAGGCTTCATCAAGCATTTAAAAGCGACGTCAGGAAAATTTATCTTAATACCATTAGTATAAGTGTAAATGAAGTCGTGATGGCCTCGAGGTTTGGGCACGCGGTCGAGAATCTCGACAGTCGCGGGTTCAAACCCCAGGCACACACCTCTGACTTTTCGAAGTTATGTGTGTATTCACAATGAATTATCACGTACTTTAACGGTGAAGGAAAACATCGTGATGAAACCTGCACACCTAAAAGTTCTTACAAATTTATTAGGTGTGTAGTCTGCCAACCCGCACTAGGCCAGCGTGGTGGACTAAGGCCTAAACCCTCTCAATGGTAGAGGAGGCCCGTGCCCAGTAGTGGGACGTATATGGGCTGATGATGAAGTGTAATCCCACGCGATGTCACAAACAGCTGAAGCAAAGCTATTGTAACATAAGTGAAGTCTAAACAAATATTTGTTCATAGAATTTCCTAAAGGTTATATGAGTTATAAAACCGTTTATTATTTTATTAAAATTCCGTACTGTCGCGAAAGTTCCGGTGTTTATGCAATATTTTATCATATCTCATTACAAAGACCTTAATTTTATTTATTGTATTGTATTTTACTGAATGAAATACATACAATGTGTAAGTAGAAACTCACCTCTGCCTATCCCTTCTGGGATAGATGAGTCAATGTGAATAGAAAGTTTGCGATGTATATGATGTATTGCCGCTATGAAAGAAGTTTTATAAGACGCGGTCGGGCCCAGCTCCACCAGATCGCAATTATTAATTCCATTCTACAAGAACATTATTCGGGCATAAAAAGTTGCGTACGTTCCAGTAGCGGTACTTCCATAGAAGCCCAAAAGCCCAGTTTACCTTATAAAAACATCTTTAATCTTGAAATTTTTATGTAATTGTAATTTGACGTATAATTGAGAATATACTGACCCCACAATTTTTTTTATTTTTATAGTTTAAATGGAATAGGCGTTTGTCTTCCATCTCCACCTGATGGAAAGTGTAGATGAAGACGAGGGTGGTACACGCCCATCCAAAAGAAACCTATTCACTCTACTCCTTAAGGCTCCAGAGTTCAACTTATCAGGAAAAATAGACCCAGGCAGGTCGTTCCAAATCTTGGCGATATAATAAACAATTATAAACTAGACATTATATTGTATAATAACTTATAATGGTTTTGGTCTTCTGTGGAAGTACCGTCACTGCTACTTTAATACCCAAGTTCCAATTTACGTCAACACTAAAAATAATTTAAAAGGGTTAAGTAGTTTTCCACTTTACAAATATTAACCTTTCTTCTCTAAAATATTAGCATAGGCTAAGAGACATTTCAGTCCCACAAACCCCTAGATCCAAAACAAACAAAAGTGAATTACACAAAAATTCGTAGACCAATCTCGTAGCTTGTTTCACAACTGAGAACTATGGAGGTTGCCTTAGCAAACGTCACGATATTTCTGTTCCCAACTTTACAAAAGCTATTTAAGAGTAGGCAACGGTATTTTTTCTTTATTTTAAGGTTTAAATATAAGTATCTTACAAAACCAACAACATAGCTAATCCTGCGTACCTTACAATTATCCACTTGGCAACGATAATACAGTCCATTTTACCACTACGCATAAGAGGACTCAGGCCTAACCAGCGAGAAGAGTGAAGGAGACAACGTCCCGCAGTAAAACGTACATACATACATATATGAGTATATCGACACTTGGTGTAATTGTGAAGCCTTGTTCAAGTGTTACCTCACGCTCCTTTCATGGATTTAAACATTTATCTATACAGAGTGTTAACAGACCGTGACCGAAAACTAACACAATAAAAATAAATTTAAGCTAAAATAAATCTCGAAAAAAAATAATTGACGTTTTCCTAACTTCCATAGGTAATAAACGTATTTTTTTAAAGATTTATTTTAGCATCAATCCCCATAAATATTACCCGTCTTAGTTTTCGATCACGATTTTACTATAATTTAAAAACAAAAATCGCCTCCCAATTTTAATAGATTGACAGCAAATAGCGTACCTTTTCGTTCCTTTTTTGCATTACTTCTAAAATATTAGGAGTATTAATATAGGTTAGAGTAATTTTACCTCTTAAGTCATAAAAATACCACAGCACAAATGACGTAAGTAAACCTGATAATTAAAACCAATATCAATGCCTTATTAAAAAAAGTCCCCTCTCCGACCACAATAATCAAATAATAATACCTTTGCTGCTAAAAATATGTAACAAATAGACTTAGGGGACGCCTGAAATAAAACCGACTGCAGATGGTACTTCCCACGACAGAAAGATATTCACCCACAAATATTTGTCCCGAAACTAGTTGTTGTAGACTAAAGTTTGAGCTTTATAAGGTTTCTTTCGCGTAACTATGAAATTTGCTTCAGGCGGAATTTAAAACAAGTCCTTTGAAGAAGATTGGATGAAAAAGAATATAGTAAATTATTTGGTATTCGTTTATATCAAATTTTATGTCATTTATTCAAGTTATTTTTTTCGTAAATATTTTTTTAAAGTACTTAATTACCGTACGTATAAATGAGTTATGTGTATATAAGTTTTTGTATTATCAACAAAAATCGAACAACCATTGTTACTGCCATCATATACAAAAAGGGATCTTGAATGTCTGACAGGTAAACTTAGACCTAGACGCGAAATTGTATCAACAACCTTATTTTACGACGTTAGCTAGAAATAAGAAGATATGTTAGGTTCAATCTCTAAGGAGGTGAAAAGGAAAAAGTATTTTTGTTTTCAACTCAATGAAACAGTCAAAGGAATTAAAATGTATTTAGTTACACAAAATGTATCTGAATAACGGTAAGACGAACTTTTAGTATCAGTAATCATTTCTTTTGTCCAAAGAAATCATTTAATGTCATTACACAGATATGTGTAAAACAAGTTATATTATAACATTTGGGTAAAACACAAGCCTAAGCTTCTTTTTTAAGTATGCTCCTACATTTTCTATGTGTGCGTACACGTTTCAGAATATGGGCCAAGTTCAACTCAGTACGCAGAGAGTTTTGCCTTTAAATTGTAAATAGAATGACTTATTACTCTTCACGAACGTGAAACCGGAAAAAGTTAATAAAAAAATATTTTTAGCCATTAAGATTTGGTGAGTGCGAATCGAAATTTAAATGTTCGTTTTATTTTTATTTATTCAATGCTATACGTAAAATGGAACACGAATTCTTATTTTAAAAATGCATTTGTTTTTTGGTTATTTTTTTTTTCTTCAGATGCTGGTCACATAAAAGCTAAAACCTATGCAAGAAAATAATTCCTGAAAAAATGTATTTAAATTTGAATTACATTATGTACGAGTATTAAAATAAAAAAAACAGTTAAAAAATATATAAACCGCCAACATAAAGAAGAAATCACTCACCCGTATTTCAGCCAGCAATTAAAATTTTCCGTCATCCGTTCGCCGTGTCATCATAAATCAAACAAAGCTAACAAACTTTCGGCACTTCATTAAACGTTAAAGCGTTGATAATTTGTTTAAAAAAATCACAAACACTGCACAGAAGTTCCAATACGTTTATTGTTCACAACGAGAGATAAGATAAAGAATTTCTTTCAAATTCGCATCGTCGAAAGTTGTGCATCATGAGGCGGTGCCGAGGCGGGTGCGCGACCGAATAGCACAATTTAGACTGGAGTTCTGCGACTCGACTGGCAAGCCGGGACGAAATGGGAACGCGCATGGTACGAAAAGATAATCCGGGGTAAGAACGCGATGAAAGGTTCTTAGTGTATCTTTTGTACCCCATAAGCATTGCCTTATTAGCATTAACGCCATACATTAACCGAGCTTAATTCATTAAACATGCGGTATTATTTTCGTTTTTTTTTTTAATATTTATGATATTTTGTTTCTTCTGCTGTTTTTGCAATGTTGTAAAAATAGGTCAACTTTGTTCTATTGTGTCGTTTTCATCACAGAACCTTATAATAATAATGCTAAGTGATTACACGGCATTCAAAGGGACATGAAAATAAGTCAGTGATTGTGAATTATAATATGAACAGCTCTAAGTCAAACTATAATGTATTATTTGATGTCGTGTTGTAAACTGCCTGTAAGTCGTGATGGCCTCGAGGTTTGGGCACGCGGTCGAGAATCTCGACGGTCGCGGGTTCAAACCCCAGGCACACACCTCTGACTTTTCGAAGTTATGTGTGTACTTTAACGGTGAAGGAAAACATCGTGATAAAACCTGCACACCCAAAAAAAAAAGTTCTTAGGAATTTCTTAGGTGTGTAGTCCGCCAACCCGAACTAGGCTAGCGTAGTGGAATAAGGCCTAAACCCTCTCAATGGTAGAGGAGGCCCGTGCCCAGCAGTGGGACGTAGGTATATGGGCTGATGATGATGGATGTATACTGCTTCGAAAAGAATAGTAGCTAGAGTTTCCTTCCCGTTCTTCTCTAATGGAATGAAATAATGTTTGTTCGGGTGACATCTTCAGCCAATTGAACTGAAATTATGTAAACACGTTCAGTTTGGATGAAAATGCATGGTTAACTTTGTGAAGCCATTCTTAATCAAACTTTCATATCATATAAGATATTATGTAATGACGTTATAAGTAGATAGTAAAAGTTTTAAATAAAAAAATATATATATTATTTCGTTTTTGCGCCTTCAAATAAAAGCTAGTTTTTATTAAGACTGCCTCGTGGTCTCGCGGTACAAGTATGTGCCGTGCGATCTAGAGGTCCTGGGTTCGATTCCCGGGTCGGGCAAAGTGTTATTGGGTTTTTCTATTAGGATTTTTTTAGTAACAGCACGGAGTCTGGAAATGTGCTCCATAAACGGCAATAGGTAGGCTCGCCACCTATTACGTGGGACTGATACCTGGCGAAATGTGGGCGTAAAAATGCACCTCTGCCTACCCCATCAGGGAATACAGGTGTGAGTTTATGTATGTATGTATGTTTTTTTTTAAGTTTTTTACTTTTTCATTTTGATAGTACATAAGTGATACAATATAATAGAAGGTACTAGCGATTGACTACAACGTTTTTTTTTGTCAGTTGTTACTGCATGATACGGTTACAGAAACACCTTTCCTTTCTAGTATGGTGTGTGTAAAAATCTTAAAGGAGTGCTTCAAAAAACCTTTACTTTTCTGCATACTTTCTTTTCACCTTCACAAGGCCATAATTATTCATTTGAATTAAACTTTAAAATCTATTTTACATAAGTTTCTTTAATATTTATACTAATGAATATTTATATTTAATAAATTTTTTCACACTATACAGATTTCAAAAGGCTGTGGATAAACAGCACAATTGAGAATCTCGACGGTCGCAGGTTCAAACCCCAGGCACACACTTCTGACTTTTCTAAGTTATGTGTGTATTCACAATGAACTATCACGTACTTTAAGGGTGAAGGAAAACATCGTGAGGAAACCTGCATACCTTAAAGTTCTTAGAAATTTCTTAGGTGTGGAGTCCGCCAACCCGCACTAGGCCAGCGTGGTGGACTGAGGCCTAAACCCTCTTAGTTGTAGCGGAGGCCCGTGCCCAGCAGTGGGACATACTATATAGGCTGATGACGAGATGGAAAGGATGGTCGTAGTGAGAGACCGTGTGATAAAAGTCTGTCGTGCGATCCAAAGGTACCGGGCTCGAATCTCGGATCAGTCAGTGTTTTTTCTTTAGGAAATTCGCAGTAAAATTACGGAGTCTGCCTCGTAGTCTAGTGGCACAAGTACGAGTATGTGCCCTGCGGTCTAGAGGTCGAGAGTTCGATTCCCGGGTCAGGCAAAGTGTTATTGGGTTTTTCCATTAGGGAATACAGGCATGAGGTTATGTATGTATGTATATATGTTTTTATACAATAACTATCACAAAACTGAAATGACGAAAGATATTACTAGAGTGAGTTAATACTGATTTATGGCCAGGAAGTAATACGTAATTCGCGTATGCAAAAATAACATTCCTTCAATTTATGTTCCAATTACTAGATAATTTATTTGATTTCTTCAGAACATTCTAGAAACATGCATACAACAGTAAAATTTACTAATGAACAATTTTTTTATGTGAAATCGGTGGATGCAAGTCAAATCTGATAGAACGCACTGGAAATCTTTAAGAGAGATTAATGTCTAGTTTTGGGCGTCTTTTGGCTGATGATCATAATGATGATGATGATGTGAAACATCTATTAACGCTCAATGGTAGTAAAACCGGCCTGTATATCTGTGAGTTAAAAAAACTCAATATTTATAGACGTCTTTCAAATAATTTTGTTTAAAACTAATTAAGCGTGTTGGTGTCGATAATAAGCCGTTTAGTCGCGGGTTCAAATCCGACACCCACCGCTGGTGAAAGATATTCATTTTTCACTACTCTATGTTATGTTATGTTACGTATATATACCAAAAGCAGTTCATTAACGAATGTAGAGGAACTTAACGAAGTTGAAATGTCATATTGTATGTATACCATCAAATATCACTACTAAAAATTGGATAAAGCCCTCAATAGCAGATAAGAACCCCCCTTCCCTTCCCTTCAGTAGTGTCGTTAAGCTAGGTAAAATTACGATTAAAATATGTTCGTTCTGATTGATGTAAGCCGTTAAAGTATGACACCCTCTGCATTAAATTATTTAATTGTCATCCACAACAATTTTTTTCACCATCAAAGCTGTTTACACAAGCGTGGTTTATTAGGGCCCTACCCCTTTCAATAGTAGAGATGGCCCTGGATTAGGGCTGATATAGATAGCTATAGGTAACTAGACAACCTACGTTAAGACATTTATGAGGTTAAATTAAATATAATAAATACAAATTTAATTATAATTAAAAATTATTATATAAAAAAATGATATTTCGTGTTGCTGAGGGAGTTTCTTGCCGTTTCTTCTCCACAGCGATAACACGTTTCGAACGCAATAGTTAAAAAAAAAAACTTAATTGACGATTCAAAAGCACTTGTAAAAGTCTATTTGAATAAAGGTGATTTTGACTTTGACTTTGACTTCGTGACGCAGTTGGCTAAGCCCCAGCTTGCGAAACGAGAGGCCGTGGGTTCGATCCCCGCACAGAGACAAATGTATGTGTGATCCACAAATATTTGTTTCGGGTCTGGGTAGTTCTGAGACCGAAAAGTCTCTCGTATTTCTGATACCCACAACACAAGACTCCTAAGTGAGTAAGTAATAGAATACTCTCAAAATTTTATTATTTTATTTTTCATATATTTTAAACTGTAAAGTACTAGTGATGGGGCCCCAACGCAATGTCAAAGGCGAAGTCAAAACATCTTTATTTATAAAGATGAGAGCCTATTACGAGCAGAATTCTCTACTTCCAATTGGGAATGTGTTTTCGCTGTGAAGAAGAAGCGACGCGAGGAAGTCTTTTAGTAAATCACATAAAATCATCATAGGGAATATGTATTTTTTCATCATCATCATTCATCATCAGCCCATATACGTCCCACTACTGGGCACGGACCTCCTCTTCAACAGAGAGGGCGTTGGCCTTAGTCCACCACACTAGCCTAGCGGGTTACCGGACTACACACCTAAGAAATTCCTAAGAACTTTTAGATGTGCATTTGCGCGTTTAGCACGATGTTTTCCTTCACTGTTAAAATACCTGACAATTTATTGTGAATACACACGTAACTTCAAAAAGTTAGAGGTGTGTGCCTGGGGTTTGAACCCTCGACCTACGAACCTCAAGCTTTTTCAAAATACAAGGATTTTTCATCATCAGCCGGACCAATTTATGGTTCGGGTCTAATGAGTCCGTCATTTAACGTTAATATTTAATAATTACACATAAATTTGTCTCGATAATAACCGAACCTACACTTTTCAAGTTTTGATCATCAGACAGTTCTACAATCTAGTCTTGAACCAACTGTGTACTTAAATGTAGGCATGAGTATGACCCCATATTAGAATTAAGTAAAATAAATATAGTGCATAAATGTACTGATAACTGTCATTGGTCTATATGCGTAGTTACAGGTACCGTTCAACGTGATAAATGAACGGATTTATTACGTAAAAGAATGCTTATATTGCTTTGATAGCAATATTATTTCATTAATCTATACTGGCATGGTAATACTAGCACCTGATTGTAAGCTATGTACGGTCCATAATTGTGCAACGCCCTTGTATACTACAATATTATGTAATGTTTCCTAGTTTTGTAAAACTTTTATAAAGTGCCATCTGTTATTAAGAATAGACATAATTTTAATTGACTGACAATAGATGTCGCTACAAGATATTTTTGTTGCGTGTCCCAATTGATTATAATCGAATTGTCTTTCATTTATAAACGTAATTTAAACAGCAACATTTTCCTAAAATTTGCGTAATTTAACAATGACGAGAAAATAATATGACACTTGAAATAATATACATTACTCCTAACATATACAAGTAGGTATTGCTCATTAATTTAGATAAAGTAGCGTGCCTGTTATGCCTGCTAACCTCGTAGATTACATTTCCAATTATTTTAACTGAGTAATTATTGAGGGTTCACGGCTTATAATTATAATCATTTACGTCCTCCATCCATCCGTAATGGTCATCGTGTTTATGACGCGTCTCGTGTTGGTGATTATGTGCAGTGACAATTTTGGAGAGTTTTATTGCTAATACCTTTATATTTTTATTTTTAAATAATTAAATATTAAAAAAAGCCTTCCGTATCAGCCTTCATGTCTTCATTCACCCCTTTTTCTTTCATATCTTCAGTCATACACTCCATCCATCTTATCTTTGGCCTTCCTCTGCTTTTCCATCCTTCAACTTTCATATTCATCACCTTTTTACCTACATACGATTCACAGACGATTTTCTTTCAGCTTATCTATCTCAAGAGCTACTTTCAAACTTCCTCAAACATATTCATTCCTCACTCTGTCAATCCGTGTTATACCACACATCCATCGCACCATTCATGCATATTTATATTTTCATTCTCAAATAGGCAAATTCATCCTAGACCAACACTTGCTATCGCAATCTCTAACTATACTACCATACGTAATAAGTCTAATGATTATTGGACATATCAGTCGCAACATGCTAATGCGCTTATCGGCCGGACGCTCGACTAATGAATATATCAGTGTTCACTATCGACACATGGGAAGTACGAGATAATTGTCAACAGCTTGTTAAGCCCTCTAGTATTTCAACAGTAGCTGGGTTTGAGCTATACTCTAGGTTTAAAAGTTCTAGTTCTTAGAAAGAAATGGCATGTGTTCATATAATTGTTCTGTTTTCTCTTTTATATTTAAATAACAAATAATTCTACTTATCACAAGGGAATTCGTAGTTTTATTTAGTTAGTCAAAAATTATTAAATAAGTATTTTATAATTTTGAAGTCGGTGCCAAGTAAATACTACAACAACCTTACTACAATAATAAAATTACGATGTTAGGGTAAAAAAATATGTTAGGGTGGGGCAAAATTATGTACGTGACTGTTGAGTGTATATTTTTATTTTATAGGTAGGTTCCTATACTAATTTATTAAAGAGATAAAAAGTATATTTTTTATTTACCCATTTCGATAATTTAAGAATGTATATTAAAGGCATACTCGTACATTTGAGATACTTGACAAAGGTTAGAAAAGGACTTACTTTTAATAATATATGGAGAAACGGGGTTCAAGCGATATTATACACATAAATGTATGTGCTTTAAATTTAATTTTGTGCCGAAAAGTCAGGTGTGGACAGCTGACGGTCTATTAGCCACTTCGGTCCAGAGCCTTTGTGCTTTCGCAGTGCAATTAGTATAAGCTTTGTTGATCCCTAGTTGCCAGCCACATCCCGTATTCGGTCATTCTGATTTCACTATTCACAAGCAGCTTTATAGGAAACTGTATGTGGTTATATAACCGTGTTTCCAGTACGGAAATCCCTCTCAAGACTTATGTTGCATTGCATTTAACATAAAATCATGATATATATGTAGTTAAGTGTCAATATTATTTTTATTTTTTCGCCTCTTCTGCCCAATACAGTCTATACTATATTTTCAAGATAATTATTCTAGTACTAGCTGACCCGGCAAACGTTGTTTTGCCATATATATAAAATTCTCGTGTCGCGGCGTTTTTTGGCAAACTCCTCCGAAACGGCTCGACTGATTTTTATGAAATATTGTGTGTATATTGTAGGTAGGTCTGAGAATCGGTCAACATTTAAGGGTTTAACATTTAGGGGTATGTTTTTTTTCTATTTATTTTCTTTATTTTTTATGATTCAGCATTGATAAATTATTATAATCATAAATTTTCACCCTTCTACGATCAACCTCTATCTTATACTGACCATTTTAATTTGTTTTTTTTTATTAAAATGTAAATAAATGATAATAGCACTGAAAAATTATAATGATACGTATAATGGTCATTGCTTTGATCGATATACAAATTAAACAAAAAAATATGGTCAAATTTGTATAGAGTGAGATATACATATACATAAAATTCTTGTGTCACAGTTCGAAACAGCCTCCGAAACGGCTCGACCGATTTTGATGAAATTTTATATGTATATTCAGTAAGTCTGAGAATAGGTTATCTATTTTTTATACCCATAGGGTGGTCCAACCCAAAAAGTTTTTTATTTTATTTTGTGGACATTTTGATGACATTTGTTTTTATTTTTTTATGATTCAGCATTGAAAAATACATATAACTCCAAATTTTCACCCTTCTACGAACAACACCTGTTTTGTAATCGCAATTTTTATATTTTTATAGCTTTTGCCCGCGACTCCGTCCGCGTAGACTTCAGGGTTGGGCGCAGAAAGATAATAAGTGAATCTATAAATCGTCCCTCAAGTGCCCAAAATGGCACTTACTGAATTAAAAAAAAGGGTCAAATCAATTCAAATGGTTGAGGCGTAAAAGTAAAACTCTGACAGTTATTTTCGTATTTTTAATGATATGTTTATCCCAATGGGAACATTACATTTTCCCGGGATAAAACATAGCCTATGTTACTTCACAGGGTCTCATTTATGGTCATACCAAAATTTTTGTTTTTGCGTGAAAGCGTAACAAACATCCCTACATTCACATTTATATAATAGTAAGGATAACCATTCCCACCTATGTTACTTCGGTGGGTCCCACCTATCTGCATACCAAAAGTCATTCAAATCTTTTTTCAATCATTTTTCAATTCTTTTATCCTCCGTATTTTTTTTTAATAAGAAGAATCCTATGTCCTTTTTTATATCTCGAAGACTATGTGTACAAATTTTCATGATAATCGGTTAAGTAGTTTTGGCGTGAAAGCGTAACAAACAAAACATTAACATTTATAATAGCTGACTCGGAAAACTTCGTATCCCCTAACAGTCATTGATTGTTAAATATTTACATATTACCTGAATTTTATTTTTGATTGTATGGAAATAAATATTAAGTTCAGCACTTTATAAAAATACAGAAATAAATAAGTACGAAAATTAAATGCATCAATCGTGTCTCCGCAAGTCATGATTTAATTAAACATGTACCTACATATGGGATGGGATGTAGTCGGTTTTAATTCTCTTCATTGAAGCATCAGTGTGGTGGACTGAAGCCTAAACCCTCTCAGTTGCAGAGAAGGCCTATGCCAAGCAGTGGGACGTACATATATGGGCTGATGATGATGATGCACCTTGTGATATACATTTTTAATATATTTTTTAATTGTCTAAAAGATCACAAACATCTTTTGTTAATCGTCATTGCGAAGGCATGACGAATCGGGAACTGAATTCGTTTGAACTCAATGGTCATACCCGTTAGGATCAATGAAATCTTAGATCAATCTAATTGATGAATTCTCAAGCACCAATTCATCTCTAAGTTGTCTTTTCAGTATCGTCACGTGAATAACATTACTCAACAATTTTCTTAACACCAAGCGCATTCCATTGCATAGTTGTGGGTGTTTTAGATTTCAAAGCGTGATGACTACCGAACCTGCCTTCGTTTGTAAATCAGGTACAACCAAGGAGTTTAAAAATACATTTCTGAACGCACGCATAAATATTTGACAACCAATAAATATGTCAATCCCTTTTTATTACTGACATTATTCTACATTTTTAAAATCTTAAATACGCAATTATTCGAATATTCTGGATATATGTTGTCGATTCAAAACCTTTATTTAAATACGTTCTTTAATTTGAGGGGACTATTAACCATATTGACGGGATAAACATAAAATGTTTGACAGAATATTAGGTAGAACAGTTTATATGAAAAAATTAAATTGTTGTTTTTACCATATTCCTCGCAATTTTCTTAACTTTTTCTTTCATAAGAACCTTCTCCTAACAATAGCAAACACAACAAAAAAAGAATTAGCGAAATCGGTCCAGGCGTTGTTGAGTTATGCGCTTACCAACACATTTTGCGATTCATTTTTATATATAAGATAAATATGATTAAATTTAATGATCTTTTCACTTTTAATTCTTTTGCATGTTCTATCCTAATACATCTTATGCTTTATCTACAAGATATTTTTTCTAGTGTAAATATAATTGAAAAAGTTTTAGCTACTTGTTTTCATACAAAAATATACAGTTAATGTGCATGTCATATTAATATCTAATAATTTTGTACTTACTACGAAAAATATTTAGGTGGTTAACATCCGATTACGTTCACAGACGAAAAAAGAAACATTAAAAAAACCTTCATATCATGCTGCTTTTAGCTCCGAAGTAATGTGAAGTGTTTTGTATAGACGCAGTAAATATTTACAGCTCATATTAAACCCATTCTATGGCTTGAGCCCCTTTTTTCGCCGTTCACCCTTCCGCCTCGACAAAGCGGCGTGCCATTCTGTTAACCGGAAAACGGAAGTTGACAGCCCTGACATCATAATCTATTTGATATAATGGGACATGATTTAAAAGAAGTCAATCTAATTTAACCAAAAAGGAATTTTATTAAAGAATTGTTTACGTAAGTATCGTATCGTACACCGTCTTAAGTAGCAAATACATAAATATTCAAGATGCCTAATTGATTGATAGCTTCATAATTATATTAGTTTTAAAGTCAAAAATTTCAATAAAAGAAAAATTTTAATCACTACAATCCTAAGAACTTATTTGTAGAGATCTTTTAGATGTATTAAACGCACATCACTTCGAAAAGTCAAAGGCACAGGCCTCCCCTACAACTGAGAGGGTTTAGACCTTAGTCCACTGCGCTAGTCTAGTGCGGATTGGCCGATATATAATAATATTAACATAATATACAGATAAAAACCCTCTCAGTTGTAGAGGAGGCCCGTGCCCAGCAGTGGGACGTGTATGGGCTGATGATGAAGATGATGATGATACAGATAATAGGACTAAGGCCTCAATCCTCTCAGTTGTAGAAGAGGCCCGTGCTCAGCAGTGGGACGTTTATGGGCTGATGATGATACAGATAATTTATACATGAGGAACAAAATTTTACCATGATTTAGGTACTTAAATTATTTTATTCTCATATACTATGGTGTACACTAAAATATAATATAAAATAACAAAATTTTACGAAAATGGTAATATTTAATTTACATGAATTGGTTATCTATTAACGATTTATTTTGTCATAAATTCACGGAATTATTCGACAAACACGTTTCAAACTAAATCAGCCATGAAATATCTAATGTTCAGACCACATCAAACGAGAAGAGTGCAAATGGGCAAGCGTTTTATGATTGCCTCAAACTAAATTATAACCACGGTACTTATTTTTTATTTTATTTTTACATACATACATAAACTCACGCCTGTATTCCCTTAAGGGGTAGGCAGAGGTGCATTTCTGCACCCACATTTCGCCAAGTATGTATCAGTCCCACGTAATAGGTGGCGAGCCTATTGCCGTTTTTCGGGCACATTTCCAGACTCCGTGCTGTTACCGAGAATTTCCTAATGGAAAAACCCAATAACACTTTGCCCGACCCGGGAATCGAACCCAGGACCTCTAGATCGCACGGCACATACTTGTACCGCGAGACCTTAATTTAATTCCTGTCTATTTCGACGTGATGACCTCAAAATGTCGTTGCTCGTGGATTCAAATCCCAAGCACCCGCCTCTGACTTTTCGAAGCTGTATGCGTGGTTTGAGTTAAGGCCTAATCTTCCCAGATGCGGCGCGTACCCAGAAGTACATAGGTACTGAGAACTTACATAATGAGAATTCCCTGATGGAAGAACTAATAACAATTTTCCCGATCCGGGAATCTAACCCAGGCCTCTAGATCACACGATACACCCTTGAGCCGCTTTATTAAAATATATAATTAGTGGGATTAAATGATTCACCTCAGAGTTATAACAGGCAATGTATAGAACTAAATTACACAGGTAAATAGAGCTTGGCTTGTAGAATGAAAGCCAATTAACAGCAATCAATATTCAACCAACGGAATGACATGTATAGTGAAAGACGCCCATGCATACGAGATATATACATAGTATTACGATTCCATATTCGAATTCTATGTGCTATTCAGATATTAATTCTCGGGATTCTACATTCGACGTGGGGATCCGAAGTCTTTTGTGGCGATTGACTTTGACAGGCCTTAACGATTCAATTGAAGGCGAATTGCACTATGTGTTAATGCTAGTAAATTTATGAATCTATACATCTATACAAATAAATAAAACTGGAGTGTCTGTTTGTGTTTGTGTTTGTGTTCCATCTAACTCCATACCAAAAATAATCGAAATCGGTTCAGTAGTTTTTGAGATTCATCCTAAGAACCTTAAATGGCCTATCATCTCCCAAGTGCCCAAAATGGCATTTACTGAATTAAAAAAAAGTAGCTTATATTATTTTTTAAGGTCTCGTTTTTGTCCATACCAAAAATCATCCAAATCGGTAAAATAGTTTTGACGTAAAAGCACAACACAGACAGTGTTACTTTTGCATTTAGCATAAATGCTCATCCCACGGGAATCTTACATATTCCCGGGATAAAATTTAGTCTATATTACTTGATAGGGTCCCTTTTATGTCTGTACAAAAATCATCCAAATCGGTCAAAGTGTATAGCCGTGAAAGCACAACAGAGGCAATTTTACTTTTGCATTTAGCATAAATGCTCATCCCATGGGAATTTTACAAATTCCCAGGATAAAATTTAATCTATGTTACTTCATAGGATTCTATTTATGTCTGTACAAAAAATCATTCATATCGGTCAAACGGTTTAGGCGTAAAAGCAGAATATTGACAGAGTTACTTATACCCATTCCCACAGGAATACTACATTTTCCGGCATAAAAAGTATCCTATGTTACTTCGGTGGGTTCCATCTATCTCCATACCAAAAATCATCGAAATCGGTTCCGTAGTTTTTGAGTTTATTCGTAACAAACATACAAAAATCCAAAAATACAAACCTTTCCTCTTTATTATAATAGTATGGATTTCATCATCATCAGCCCATATACGTCCCACTGCTGGGCACGGGCCTCCTCTACCATTGAGAGGGTTTAGGTCCTTTATGGATTTATGTTGTAGAAATTTTAAATTAAATTGAAGATAAAATTATGTCAGATATTATTGCCACCTAGATGATGTCACATATTTATGCTTCGAGAGGTTATCACAATTATATGATGTACATTTTCATCACATAATTTTGATGGCACTGTATTATGCTGCCTGATAATATCAGATATTTTTGCTGCGTACGTGCAGACAGATATTATTGAACTCGTTCTAGGGACAGATATATTTGCTGATCTGCCCATAGTAATATATTATTGCTCGTGACTGTACATAATAAAAATACTAGGAACAAATGTAATCTCGTTCAACACGTAACTCGTCTCCGGAAAGTTAATAACTCTTTTATGGGGCAATGTATACGCTTCTATAACAAACTTCCGAGGGCTATTAGGGAGCTTCCCTTGACAAAGTTTAAGAAATCAATTAAAGATAAGCTTTACAAAAAAGCATACTATAAAATTTCAGATTTTATTAAAGATAATAAGCCCTGGGAGTAATGTAAATTGATCGGAGTTTTGTTTTGTTGCTATAGTTTGTATCGTTATGACATTTACAAAGTAAAATTTAAATAATGTAATTAAAAAAAGACATTTATTGCTATTTAAAAAAAAATTACATGTCGTGTTGCTGAGGGAGTTTCTTGCCGTTTCTTCTCCACAGCTATAACACGTTTCGAAGCGGCAATAGTTTAAAAAATATCAAAAAGTGTAAAATTGACGATTCAAAAGAACTTGTAGAAGTCTATTTGAATAAAGATAATTTGACTTTGACTTTGACTTTAATGATTTTTTTAATTTCATAACTAAGGCATTCGTTGGCGTTAGTTTTAAATTTCGCAAAAGTATTTCTTTGGATGCTATATAATGATTCTTTTGGCTTTATAATATAATTTCATTATAAAAAATGTCACGCAATCATTTAAAAAAACAAAGTAGAATCTGGTAGATCTCACTGAATACATTTTATAAATAACTTTATTATGAGTGTCATGAGATCACAGTACAAGTGCATGGTGTAAGATCTAGAGTTCCTGGGTTCGATTTTAGGGTCGTGCATTGTCTTATTAGGTTTTCCGTTAGGAAATGTATGGATTTTTTTTCAAAAAGGAGCAATTATACAGCGTCCATGGGACTTAAACACATACATACATACATAAACTCACGCCTGTATTCCCTGATGGGGTAGGCAGGGGTTCATTTCTCCACCCACATTTCGCCAGGTATGTATCAGTCCCACGTAATAGGGGGCGAGACTATTGCCGTTTTTCCGGCACATTTCCTGACTCCGGGAGAATTTCCTAATGAAAACCCAACAACACTTTGCCCGACCTGGGAATCGAACCCAGGACCTCTAGATTGCACGGCACATACTTGTACCGCGAGACCACGAGCCAGCCCTCGGCAGGGACTTAAACAAAATTCACGCAATATGGGTGCAGGAATGAGCTGCTGCCTACCTTTCGGTGGTACAGGCGTTAATGTGTATGTATGTTTCCATAGACCTGAAATATACTCGTAAAGGCAACAGTCAAAATTTAGACCGAGTTTTCAATATTAAATTATTAAAAAGTATTAAAGTAAGGTAGTGATTTCATAATATCAGTTTGTTGACCTTAAAGTGAAATTGCATGCATCGACGACATGTTACGTTGCACATCGCATAGTTACTCCGCCTTGCTAATGCTTTCGATAATACAAACTTCGGCGTTGTTCCTGCAAACACTATTATCAATATTGCTTACGTAAATGTTATTTTGAAAGCGAAGGCTTCGCGTGTAGCATAATATACATAATAATACACATCCAAATATATACACATCCAAATGCTGCGATTACCAAAAACTATGGGACTTTAGGGCCGATACAATCTCACAAACCGGATCCGTAACAATTATTTTCCGACCATGGAAACATTTAAGAGATCCTAAAAAATATCCTCGTGGAGATATATAAGGTAACCTCACGATGTTTTCATAAACATAGAAAAGGATGTGAGAAACTGTCAAACGAAAGAATAATATTGTCCAAACAAATTTACATGAGTTAATATTATGCTCTTTGTGTTGGCCTTCAAAGAATAATTTATCAAAACACTGTACCTTGATGGTCTGTATTTTTTCCTTTCGTTTGACATGGTGATTCGTATTACAGAGCTATACTCGGAGTAAGACCCTAATATTCGAGTCACAATCGAATTTGTTTAGGCCCGCTACAAACTGCCGCTTTGACGTACCAAAGGGATCCAAATGGCGAACTATTGAATGAAAATAAAGTGCTCTATGCAAATTGAATTTAATTTGTAGGCACAATGCAAGGGTAGACTCGGCGTTTGCATAAACATCTTGTGTCATCGGCTCTGAAACGTTAATATTGATGGAAGGAAATTGAAAAGGCTGAACTATTGCTTTGAAAAACATATTTGAATGGAAAAGGCTGTAGTTAATTTCGGCTGAAGAATGAGAGGGGTCGATTTGGGGTAAACACCCTTATTGAACATAAATATGTTAAGCGATGTGAAAGCGTTACAAATAGACAAATAAACAAACTCACTTTTGGTGATACAAAGGATCTCGATGATGTCGCGGCAAGTGTGTGTGCCGTGCGATTTAGGGGCTGCGGGGTTTAATCCCAGGTTGAGTATTTAGTTATTGAGTTTTTCCGGTGTATATTATTAATTCTCAGAAGCAGCGCGGAGTTTGAAATTATGCCCAAAATGGCATAAAGCTCGCCTTCTTTAACGTGTTACTTAAAAAAATGCAAATTGACAATTGACTACCTCTTCATGGATACAGGCAAGAAGGTGTGTGTATGTATCTATGTATTTAAAAGGATATATCGATCTACGGATATACGATAAGGTACGATGCTATCCAAAACCTATTTAGGGATTACTAAAACTTATAACACATTTGTCTTCATAACCATTTCGCATGGTTTAATATGTTGGTGCCAGGTGCCGAGGTACACCGTAATAACTGAAGTTATAAAATCCATTTGAGCTATTTCAGCCTCGTCTCACGCGTTGGAAAATGAAGGACGTTTTTCAATTACCAAATGTGCTAGGTTTATTTTAATCATTTTAATTTTATATCTTTCATCATCATGCTGGCACGGGCCTCCTCTACAACTGAGAGGGTTTATAATTCTTTATTAGCTTGTAAACGTTCTACTGCTGGTCTCATCTAAGTACGTTACTCCAGAGCACCACAAGGGTAAGTAGAGATTATGAACCTCCTCTTTGTTCGGTCTTAATGTACCTTCGATTCATGTATTTTTATTTTCTTATCTGGTCTAGAACATATCGGTATACCAGCATAAACTTCTTTAGTAATCCCTTGAAAATAAATTTTAGATTCATGGAACTATTCTGCACTTTTTAAGACTTTAATTAATGATAAAATATTAATAATTTTAATTAATTATAACCGTTTTTAATTAACATACATTGAATACAAAATACACCAATATAAATTGAACGTTGACCCTTAAACAAAGATTTTCTTTATTCCAACATAATAAAACTAGGGCGGGTCTAATGAATTTGGATTACACGATCTATTAAAACATATGGTTATATGTACATAGACAGTGTTGCTTAAAATTAAATCATAAGTCCTTGAAATTGATTTAACTTTTTAATGAAAGAATAGAACGGAATATCATGTACAATAAATATGATATTAGCTAACGTAAAATTTGGAAAGACTAAGGCCTAACATCTCTCAGTTCAAGAGGAAGAATGGTATGAATAGTAATTGTAGGAAAGTTTGTTCAACTATACATTTCCAACCTCGCCTATGTACGAGTATGTTTATTCCTTATGATTAATTTATTATGGGTTACATACAATTTCTATTCTGATCAATTCTGTTCGAGCTACTGTCGATCTCTACTATCAAACAACTGCCTCAAGTGAGAAAAAAAAAAATATATATTAGGAAATGATTCCAGGAAACCTACAGATCTACGCTAATATCATAAAGTTTTTTTGTTTGTTTGCTCAAACGCGCTAATCTCCGAAGCTACTGGTCCAATAAAAATATTTTTTTTGCTCCTTTAATTGTAGGCTACGTTACAATCAATTGGAGCAAAGCAGCAATAGTAAATGTGGCCAAAAACGGGAAAAGAAAATTCCTTTTGAAGACTGATGTTTCACAGTATGTAAACACTCATTATTTTTCTGTTATTATGTAAATATACTGATAAGCTTCATTAAGTATTGGCATGTCTCAGCCGTTAGCCATATTCTCAACAATAAAATAAAGTATAAATTATACTTTATAGACACTCATGAGGTCTAATAGATATCAGGATGTAGGTAACGGAATTACTGTAGATTTCTAATAATTGAATATTTATTTTTATTTAATAAACTACCTTGTACGCTATCTATACATACAAATAAATTAAATTGAAGTGTCTGTTTGTAATTTTGAAATAACTGTTTTTTAATATGGATGTATACACGGTACATAGGTATACGAAAATAACGTTTTGTACAATTTTTGTCTGTCTGTCTGCCTGTTTGTTCCGGCTTTTCTCTGAAACGGGTGGACCAATTTTAACGGGATTTTCACTGGCGGATAGCTGATGTAATAAGGAGTAACTTAGGCTAAAAAAAATAAAAATAAGAATCGACTGTTAGGCGGAACGAAGTTCGCTGGGTCAGCTAGTACAAAATAAATGAGATAAACAACTTTGATAATAATAAATAGCTACAACAGGCGATCTTATCGATAGCTGCGATCTCTTTTAGACAACCTACGGGATTGGAATGAAAAGTTGTAGTTGTGGTAGTTGCCTTCAAAAATTGTTAAAAGAAAATGTAAGTAAATAACATATAAATACGCACATATACATATAAAATACAGTCTACATTTAATAAAAGAGATAAGTATAAAGATATAAATTTATTTTCATAAATAAAATAATGCGAATAATATACGACAAGTTAAGAGTAGTGAGCTCTGAGATGCCTTTTAAAAAGTAGAAAGCAATTTAGCTTTTCGAATTGTCAATGGCAATTCATTCCACAAACGTGCAGCATGGACTGTAAACGATTTACTGAGGAATGTGGTGCTATGCTTAGTTAGGGGTTTTCGAGGTACTGACATTCACATATACGCGCAAGATCCTTGTTAATCGAAGCAATAGCCTCTGTCACCCTATCTACCGTAGCATGATAATGAATTTGTAAATCATCTGCATACATATGGTAGGAAGAAATATAAGAAAAAATAAAAAATGATTATCAGAGATAGAATTAATAAATAACGCGAAGAGCAAAGGAGATAAAACGCCGCCCTGAGGAACACCAGCATATTATGTATTACGCGAGGAAGAGACAGCATTATCATTATGTTGATAGACCTCAGCGCACTCAGTAAGACTTAAAATCCAGTAATACAGATACCGTTAGCTTTCCATTCTCCATAGCCACTCTGATATCATCCGTAACATGCACCAGCGCAGAGGTTGTAGGATTTAGGAGACTATTGATGTCGACAAAAGAGCCAAGCTAAAAATTAATGAGTTTTTCAAAGACCTTAGAAAGGAAGGGTAGGATGGAAATATGACATATTCAGCAAAAGATTTTGGGTAGGGACGTTTGGGAATAGCAATATCTTCAGATTCTTTGTTAATTTCTTCGTAATATTTAAAACCTCCTTGTTGGTCTAGTAGCGAGTCATAACTATAGCTATAAATAAATAAATAAATACACCCAACAGTCACATACATAGTTCTGACCCCACACTAGGATACAAGTCCTGTGTCGTGGGTATCAGAAACTACGAGAGACTTTTCGGTCTCACAAACACCCAGACCCGAAACAAATATTTGTGGAGCACACAAACATTTGTCACGGTGCGGGGATCGAACCCGCAGCCTCTCGTTTCGCAAGCTGGTGTCTAGCCAACTGCGCCACGGGGCTGTCCAACTAGGTAACTGGTATTAATTTGCGTATTAGATCAAAAGGTCTTGATTTCGACTCGGGTTTGACAAATGTCTGATTGGGTTTTACATGAGAACATTCTGATTAGCAGTTCTTAATTTAAAAGCACTAAGCCTCGCCTCTTATTACATAAGTATGATATTACTTAGGCGAAGGTCTGCGAAGATACTGCCTTCGCATAGCGTTTTCTAGCCCAAGGCATACATCTTGCAAAATAACGTGTTTATTCATAACGTACTAACAGGTTTTAAATATAACATAAATTGCATAGTTAGGTAAACATGAAATTTGTCATATATTTTTCAAACACATTAGGTCGGTGTCATCATCAAGACCAGGATTTTGCAACTCGATATAACTAGCTAAACATAAGGCTCTAATAATGTCTCAATTTATTATATATCAAAGGCGTATCCGTAACATTCTCAACCACAGCATTTCATTTAAGGCCACACGACTTGTGTTTTCTTATAAATACAGTTGGAGGTTTCTTTCTGCATACACGGTCAGCCTCATCGTTGTCAAGATGAAACTTTACTGTCCATTGGTTGTTGTCATTTTCGCCGCATTGCTCTATACGACTTCTGCGCAGCTCCCAGGTAGTATAAATTTGATTTAAAATATTGATTTGCTCATTTTTTTAAAGTTTGTTTGTATTTTCATATCATTTAGGATTTGTTATTGCATGTATTTTTATACTGGCACGACAAAGGTGTCGGAATACGGCATCGAGTAGCGAGAGACTCCCGTCTCTTGTCAGTCCATACTTGAATCTTGTGAATAAAATGTGGTATTTGGGCCTTCAAAATTTTGACTGTCTGCATTTTTCTGTTATAAAAATGCCCTTCAAATCGTTCCACTGGTTAAGTCACTAAAGTATAAAAGACACATGGACAGGCTTACTTTCACATTCGTAATATTAGTAAGCTTGACAATCTGTAGAATAAACGAATATTGCAGGTCTTCAATTTAACTATTTTCAATATTTTTCAGGCAATAGCACCGCCAATGGAGTAATGAGGGGTATTTTAACGCTACTATTCTGTAGAAATGATACGAGCACTCGAAACAATCTGGTAAATCTCCTTTTAAATACATCAATGTTAGTCGTGATGGCCTGAAGGCTTAGGCGAGCGATCGGCGGTTGCGGGTTCGAACCACAGATACACCTTGGACTTTTCAAAGTTATATGTGTATTCATAATAATATGTATCTGTTGGGTGTATTTACAGACTTTAGTTTTTGTATGTACACATACATACATAACCTCACGACTGCATTCCCCGAAAAGGTAGGCAGAGGTGCATTTCTGCACCCACATTTCGACAGATATGTATAAGTCCCACGTAATAGGGGGCGAGCCTATTGCCGTTTTGTGGGCACAATTCCAGACTCCGTGCTGCTACTTCCTAATGGAAAAACCCGGTAACACTTTGTTCGTCCCGGGAATCGAACCCAGGGCGCCAAGATCGCACGGCACATACTTGTGCCACGAGACCACGAGGCAGTCAGCTTTTGTATGTATTTTATGTTATTCTGATTCAAACCACTATTTGCAGCTCTTCTGCGCATTGTGTCCGGAAACCGCTCAGACGTGCTTAAACCTTGGAATTAATGTAACCAATCCCAGCAGCAATTCCGATTCTGATTCTACCACTGAAATTCCCAGTACTGATACGGAAACGGTTACGGATACTCCGGGATCTACTACTACGAGTATGAGCTCTAATGGGACGACCGATACACTTTAGAAATGTACCGTTCATAATAGTATAATGTTTTTCAAATATATTTTACTAATGTTATGATACTTATGCTACCGTAACATCTGTGAAAGGAAAGTATCTATACTTTATAAGAAATAAAAAAATATTTCCTTATCTTCTTCTATTTTTTTTTTGTGTTCATTGTTTTATAATGTTTTGACATGCGTTAACCATTTATAGTATTGTACAACTAATATGTATTCTAAATAGCTATTGTATATTTTATTTAAAATGTAATAAATAACTAGTTTGACTATATATTTTTTTTGTGCTTTACGGTTATATTTTGGTTATATCAAATGAGAACGCAGAACAATCATTTGTCTCGGTACAGCCCGTAGTTCTGCCTACACCTTGGGTAAGAAAGAAAAACAACAAAATCGCACATATTTTTCGTAATCGCATATACTATAATATATTTTTCGCATGAATACATATAATTAATAAACTTCGTCGAGTCTTTTCGTCACCCATACCACAAAGCCTAAAGACGAAAGTCTTTAACGAGTGCGTCCTTCCTGTCATGACATACGGAGCCGAGACGTGGACACTGACGGTGCGACTAATCCACCAATTCAAGGTCGCTCAGCGAGCTATGGAGAGGGCTATGTTAGGAGTTTCTCTGAAGGATAGGATCAGAAATGATGTTATCCGACAGAGAACCAAGGTTATCGACATAGCCCAAAAGATTTGCGAGCTGAAGTGGCAGTGGGCAGGTCACATCTGTCGCAGAACGGATAACCGTTGGGGGAAACGTGTTCTGGAGTGGAGACCACGGCTCGGCAAACGTAGTGTAGGACGCTCTCTGGCTAGGTGGGGTGACGATATCCGCAAGGTGGCTGGCAGCGGTTGGATGAGGAGAGCCGAAGATCGAGCCCAGTGGCGTGCCATAGGAGAGGCCTATGTCCAACAGTGGACGTGAAAAAGGCTGTTGATGATGATGATGACCCACCTGAAAGTACAAATCTTATAAACAGCAGCAAGCAGTCGTTTCGTGTAAGAAGATAAAAAAACTGCGGCATGAAGCATTCTCATGCAGAAAAACCCGACCGGGGTATCGAACCTGAGATCTTTCGACACGTGACGATTTATCTATAACACTCATTAGTATGCCAAGTGAAGAAACTTGTAATTAATATTAACTACAGTAAAATTTTGAGTGACGAATTTTAGGTAGTAAATGCTGCCTTAGGTCAATTTCTCCAGCACAAATTCAACCATGCAGCCTCAATTTTAAGGTACCTTTTGTTAAACATTACGTAACTAGAACAGGTCTAATGTAACCGGGTTTTTTAAATAGTCTATCAAATTTACAGCTGGTCTTTAAAACTGAAATAGATAATGGGTATAGGTATGTGTATTTAAAAGGGAAAACTGGAGGTACTTGAACGTATTAAATTTTTATATTTCCTTCTTTAATAGGTAGGAATAATATGGAATAGCATTTTATTTTTATTTATTTATTTATAAACACTTTATTGTACACTAAGAAATAATGAACAAAACAATATACAAAAAGAATGAAGTACAATTGGCGGTCTTATCGCTCGAGGCGATCTTTTAGAGACAACCATAAGATGGACATAAACAAGTGATAGAAGGGAGGGTAGTTCATGTGTACAATATAATAATTAATAAGATAAATAAATCAATGTGTATATATTTAATTAATTTACATAGCCCATACACAAATATATATAAAACATGTATACATACATAATACATACATACGTACATATATACATACATACAAATATAAATAAATACATACATATATACATAAGAATAAGCAGTCGAAGCATTATTTCATTTCAAATGACTGACAGGAGTAGTGATCTTTCACAAGTCTTTTAAATTGAGACAGTGTTTGTGCATGTCGTACTTGAACTGGGAGTGCATTCCACAACCGAATAGCCTTAACGGTAAAAGAGTTGTCCATGAATGTTGTGGAATGCACGGGCATTCTCAGCTTTAAATTTTCTGATGACCTTAAGGATCTCTCATGTGATTCATGAAGAAATTTGAATCGGACTTTTAGATAGGAAGGAGTGAGAGGATTATACAAAATATTGTATAGAAGGAAAAGAACGTGTGTATCCCGACGAAGTCGAATGGGTAACCACTTGAGCATAGCGCGGTACTTAGAAATATGGTCATATTTGCGCAAACCAAATATAAACCTTATGCAAAAATTTTGAAGGCGCTCAAGTTTGTTAAGTTGGTCTTCGGTGAGATCTAGATAGCTGACATCTGCATAATCAAGGATGGGGAGAAGGAGTGTTTGCGCTAAAGAGATTTTAGTAGCAGTGGGTAATAGATTACGCAATCGTTGCAAAGATTTAGCGGAGGCAAACAACTTCCGGCTTACTTCACGGATCTGTGGACCCCAGGTGAAAGATTTATCAACATATAAACCTAAATTTCTTACTGTGTCACTATAAGAAATATTTACACCTTCGCAAGAGACATTCGGTAAATCAAAATAATTTATTTTAGAAATCATTCTTGCGCTGCCGACAATGATGATTTGCGTTTTGTTAGGGTTAATTTTTAAACCGTAGGCCTTACTCCATCCACAAATGTGATCAATGTCTCCATTGATAGTGGCAATCGCATCCTTCATCTCATTTAAATGTGCTTGAGTGTAGATTTGGAGATCATCTGCATAAAGGTGGTAGGAGGAGCGAAGATTATTTGTAATTGAATTAATAAAAATTGCAAAAAGTAAAGGAGACAGCACGCCGCCCTGAGGAACGCCGGCGGTCAAGTTACACCAGGCTGATTTACTATCATCTGTGCAAATACGTTGCCGGCGCCCGAACAGGTAACTACGAAACCAGTCAACCGCTGTTGGAGATATGTTAAGAGAACGCAATATGCTGAGGAGGACATCAAAATCGACAGTATTAAAAGCATTGCTAAAATCTAGCAAAGCTAGCACCGTCAGCTTACCCTCCTCCATGCCAGCTCTTATGCCGTCAGTGATATGAATAAGTGTGGAAGTGGTACTGTGGCCAGGACGAAATCCAGACTGGAAAGGATTTAAAAGGTTATTTTTGGATAGGAAATCACTTAGTTGGACATGGATCAGGCGCTCAAGGACTTTCGAGAGGAATGGCAAAATGGATATAGGCCGAAATTCAGAGAGGGAAGCAGGATTGGATTTCTTCGGAATGGGAATAATTTGGGCTTCTTTCCAAAGGGTTGGAAAGGTTACCTTAGAAATAGAGTAATTCAGGATGTGGCAAAGGCAAGGAAGGATTTCGTCAAGGATAGGGATAATCATATCACGACGGACACAATCGCTACCCATGGCATTCGATGAGATAAGCATAATGGTTTTCCTAACATCACAAGCAGCGAATTGCTTGAAGTCTAAGGTGGAGCAATTGGGAGTCTTCAGGGTAGAAAGATGTTTTAGTGTACTATCTTTGATTGTTCTATCAAACGAAAACGAGGAAGAAAAATGGGAATTCAATGCATTTAAATCGATACTTTTTGGAAGAGAGTCATGCCGAGATTTTCCTACTCCCAACGATTTAAGAAATTTCCAAACTTTGGCAGGATCACCATTTTCAACTGAGGAATGAATATGTCGGCGTTGAGCTGATCTACACACCTTGCTGCAGTGATTCCGTATTGCCACATATTTTTGCCAGTTTGAATCATTAGGACGACGTTTATATTTGGATTTAGCCAACGCTTTTTTTGACAGCAGCGCTTTAATTTCGTCGGTGAGCCACGGGGCAGGAAGATGTTTCACCTTAACCGATCTGATAGGTGCATGTTTATCAAAAAGTTGTATCAGATTGTTGTTAAAAATGTTCACTTTATCATCAATACACTCCGCGTTGTATAATGAATCCCAAACAATGTTGGCAGCATCCTCGCGTAGATTGGCGTAATCTATACCTCGAAAATTGCGCAGTAGAAGGATTTTAGGTGAAGCTTTAGGAGGACGAATACGGTAAGATAGAAAAAGGATGTCGTGATAGGAAAAGGCATCAGCGGGACTTTGACCGTGTTTGACAACATGATCTAAAGAAGAGACAAAGATGAGGTCAAGTAGCGAAGGAATACAGTTAGGCAAATGATGAGTAGCAGAAAGAGGAAGAATGGAGAGGTTACAGGATTGGACAATGTTCTGAAGAGAGGAAGAACGCCGGTCGTTCTTAAGGAGGCAGGTATTAAAGTCACCCATGATTATTGTTTGACTGTACTGGGGAACAAGATTTTCGACGATAATTTCAAAAGATGAGAAAAAGTCTATATGAAGCGAAGGACAGTAGTAGACACCGAGTAGAAGTTTAGAAGACGAGAATTCCACTTCTAAGAAGAGATGCTCGCCAGCATTCGGTGGTGGAGGCTGAGGTGACATACTGACTACAGAGTACGGAATGTACGTTCGGAGGTAGATTGCCACACCACCACCACCACGCACTGTGCGATCATTTCTGATGAGATGGAACCCCGGTAGCGAGTAAGCAGAAGATGATAGACAGGGTTTTAACCAAGATTCCGAAACAAGAATAGCATGTAAGTGAGTACAGTCAAAACTCGCCAGCATATCTGGGAAATGAGCCGGAATACTCTGAGCATTGAGATGAACTACATTAAAACACCTGGGTACATCAGAAAACTGAGATGCGAGTGTATCAGCAATTGATGGAACACTTACAAAACTGTCATCGCTACATGCTGATAGGAACTCATCACTATCACTATTGACAAAAACATTGTTTAAAGACATTGTGAATTAAGGTAATTATATATAAAAACAATAGAAATACGATTTAAATATAAAACTGTAAATATAAGGTGCAAAAATAATTATGAAAAAAAAAAAAAAAATAGTATAATTAATAAATAAAATAAAAAAAGTAAAAAAAATAAAATAAAAAAAATAGCTACTAAAAACTTAAGGCAAAAGTAAACTTCCATCCGCCGGTTGTGCCAACAAAAATAATAATTTAAACAATAAATATATCAAGCTTAAATTGAGAAAAAACTAAAACTGTGCAAGTCCAGGTTAAAACTATATAATACAAATAAACAGTAATTTAAAAACTAAATCACAATTAAACAAAAGTGAAAAAAATAATAATTAAAAAATTAAAAAATAAAATAAAAATGCAAATTAATAATAAGAGTAAAACTAAAAAGACATATTGTAAAAACGAGCAATAACAAAACGTCATTGATGACAGGTGACATTTACATGAGAATTATAGGTTAATTTTTTGTTTTGTTTATACCTACATTACTAATCAATACTGTGAGTCAATTAAACACTAAAAGTCAATTCAACACTAAAATATCCAGTATAAATATAAACCAAAAGTAAACCTAATATATAAGCAAATAATAGACCTTGAAACCAAACTTTAACACAAACTAAAGAAGAAATACCTGGACTATGCAAAGAAACGAAAGCACTTCATTTTTTGGACGCTGCAGCACGTCTGGTCTTAGAGGGTATAATTGTCTTGGCAGCAGGATTCGGCTTGCCAGTAACAGCAGCAATATCATTGATACTAGCGATTGAGCCCACGCGATGCCGCACGCCAGCACTCAGTACATAGATGTTGCCCTCCCGAGTCCAAGCATTATTGACGCCAAACTTATCTCGTGCCGCCATGAAGATGTCATGCCTGGGCTTGGTCAAAAACTCAGATAAGGTGATGCCAGTACCTTTTAGTTTAGTTTTGCTAAACCAAAACTTGTCCCGCAAGGCAACATCCAGAAACTTGATGACTATAGGCCGTGGCTTCTTCATAGACGATGGTCGACCTAGTCTATGGCAGCGTTGGATGTCGCTGTTGCTGAAATCAGCAGTCCCAAACTGTTGTTTTACCACCTCCACAATCAGTTGGGTAGTGTCTTCATCCGGCACCTCGGCAACACCATGAAGTAATAGCATCTTTCTGCGCCTCTGCATCTCGATGGAGTCAATATTGCTGCTTAGGACATCAATTTGCTGTTGGATGAGATTGAGCGACTGAGTGACAAAAGTCCGAAAAGCAGCAAATTCGGTAGCCAATCCAGGTGATGTTGCAGCTGCAGAAGACGACTTTAGTAGGTCTGCTTCAAAATTTGCCATTCTCTTGTGGAACTCCTGCTTCATATCCTGCACTGTGCTCCGCAGTGTAGCCTCCATAATGTTGTGTTGTGTTGTGTTAAAGATACCGTTCAGTGAAGTGCCCAAAAGTGATATTGTAACAGATTGTGTAGGACAATAAGTAAGGAAACAACACTATACCCGGCAAATGGACAGTTTAAATGATATATTTAGACATAAATTAAGGTACTATATTTATATTTATTAATTAAAATTTAAATAAAACTACAGAGCAAAACCGTTTATGACTTATCTTGATGACTACCCCCGAAAAAAAAAAAAAAAAAAAAAAAAAAAAAAAAAAAAAGAAAAAAAAAAAAAAAAAAAAAAAAAGCATAGCATAAATACCGATGTGCTGTATTTTAAGAATTTACTTTTTTATTTATACTTTATTGTACACCATCTTCTTTATATGTATATATACTAGCTGACCCGGCGAACTTCGTTCCGCCTAACAGTCGATTCTTATTAAAAAAAATTGTAGCCTAAGTTACTCCTTATTACATCAGCTATCTGCCTTTGAAAGTGCCGTTAAAATTGGTCCACCCGTTTCAGAGATTAGCCGGAACAAACAGACAAACAATTTTTTTTTAAAAAAACGTTATTTTGGTATATATATGTATCGTGTATCATACATGTACATATGGATGCATTTATTAAAAAGCGGTTATTTCAATATTATAAACAGACACTCCAATTTCATTTATTTAGAAGACTACACATCTAACAAATTGCTAAGAGCTTTTAGGTGTGCAGGTTTCATCACGATGTTTTCCTTTACAGTTAAAGAACGTGATAATTCAGTGTGAATACACACAAAACTTCCGAAAAGTCAGAGGTGTGCCTGAGGTTTGTATCCGTGACCGTCGAGATTCTCGACGGCGTGCCTAAACCGAGCGTAACCATAACGACTTAAATAGTAATAAAAAAAAAACAAAACACTGCCCGAAACGGGACCTCCAGACCGCAATGCACACATTTCTACCGCTACGAGGCAATACGAGGCAAATTTTTAGCATTCAATTTTTTTATTACACAAGGGCGATTGAGAATGCTCATTTTAATAAAAACTGTTATCGTAAATGATATCTCCTATCCAATTGATCAATCAATTAGATGAGAATTAGGTAAAAAAAATCATGATTCGTATCAACAGTATTCTTTACACTAGCTTTTCACCCGAGGCTGCTAGGCAACATTTTTCTTTAAAAAGCTGTTCAACGCCTCAAAAATCATCACACAGTCTTCGACGTTGTCAAGATGAAAGTTTTCAACCTGGTAGTTGTTTGTGTATTCGCTGCCTTGTTCTATTCAGTTTCAGCTGGAGCTGGAGCTGGACCCAAAGGTTAGTACCCATTATAAATATCCCACACAAGCCATATATCTCAATATTCACGGTATACTTTAACAGTGTAGGGAAACATCGTGAGGAAACCTGTACATCAAAAAAGTTCTAAGGAATTTCTTAGGTATGTAGTCCGCTAACCCACACTAGGCCAGCGTGGTGGACTTAGGCCTCTAATACCTCTCAGCTATAGAGGAGACCCGTGCCCAGCAATGGGACGTATATGGGCTGATGATGAAAGCCCATATTAATATCACTGCTGGATTCGGTCTCCCGTACAACTTAGAGAAGTTGAGTCCATCATGAATTTGTTTAGTATAATAAGCATGAAGTAAAGGATTTGCTACCTGTAGAATAGTTTGCCAGTATTTGTGTTAAATTCGTCATGTGCATGTCATACATCCACGTTTCACTAGCGTTTTTAACAAGTACAAGGCAAGGAATATATTTCGCTTGAGCCATTGGCAAAGTGCAATAACAATAGACACTTCGTTCTTGCTTATGACTTTTTTTTATGGAAAAGCCATTATGGACGTGCAAAATCTCTTATTTAGCGAGATAAAATATTTTATTGCCACCTAATTTGAAGTATCAACCAAACTAATGAAAAAATCATCATCATCATCAGTCCTTACGGCCCACAGCTGGGCACGGGCCTCCTCTACCATTACATTTCGTTTTTTAATTATACGTATGTGATGTTAGCATACTCGTAAAAAGGCACTCACGATATTTCAAAATAGGAATGAAGCATCACAATATTAAACGACATCATTTTAAAAAAATAATTAATTTAGGAATAAATAATTCCTAACTTCAAAACTTCATTGAAAATGGCCCATAAGAAATCGTAATTCACAACTTTGTTTTACAAGATGCTAAAGAGATTACAGAAACGTATGTGGTGCATTTCTGCATACTTCGCCATGTATCAGTCCCATTAAATAGGAGACAAACCTATTGCCGTTTTACGGGCAAATTTCCAGACTCCGTTCAGGTACTAAGAAATTTCTAATGGAAAAACTCAATAACACTATGCCCGATCCAGAATCTCTATATCATACGGCACATACTTATGCCGTTAGACCACAAGACAGTTACAGAAACCAAGGGTAAAAATCAGTAAGGCTTAAAAGACATTCTCATTATATTACTCTTTGCAGGCTCTGGAAGTGAAAGTGGTGCTGGCAGCAAGGGTAGCTCCAGCGACAGTGGCAAAGGCGCAAAAGGTGGCCAGTTATTGCAGCAATTATGCAAAAATAAATCCCAAGTGCAGAGCAACGTGGTATGATATTGTCTTAAGATATCTATATACATTTTGTTAGTCTAATAGCACACATCTATACCTCCAATACTCTTTATTTAGTTATTTTGTCTTTTTTCCTGTTCAAAATTTGTACTTGAAAAACCAGTCACAACATATCTGTGATCTCTACCTTTTCAGCTCGAAACACAAATTTTTTCTTTAACTAACCTAAGAACTTAACCCTTCTGCTTAGAAACTCTTGATACTAGTCTTGACCGGTCTAAGAAATAAATTTCGCCTCATTAATATGCTATCTGGAACGGGCACAACATTTCGATTAGCAGTACCAACTAATGACATAACTTCAACTCATCATCATCATTATCAGCCTAAGGAAGTCCACTGATGAACATAGGCCTCCCCCAATGATTTCCATAGTGACCTGTTCGAGGCAGCCTGCATCCAGCAACGACCCGCAACCTTCACCAGGTCGTCGGACCATCTTGTGGGTGGACTGGTGGGTGGACGGGACACTTCAACTCGGCAATATTAAAATAATAATCAATCTCTGAAAATCATTATTCTGCGGATCGATCTAAAAAAAACTAGCCATATGTGGGCGAGTTTGCCAAACTTTATTGTGATTGTTACATTTTTTTTTGTTATTGTGTATAAATCTTCTTATACTTATAAGTATAAAGGCGGACTTTCTGCCATAGATATTCTCTCCCAGTCTACCTTTGGGTGATGCAAAGATCGATAGTATTATTGCGATCTATCCGCGATTAGGTTTGATTATTATTATTTTATCACCATCAGCCCAAATACGTCCCACTGCTGGGCACACGCCTCCTCTACAATTATTAATTACAGATATTATATTATAAGCGTAACTGTGTATGTATAGTATCCAGCTTAAACTTCATTGGTTGTATTTCAGGTCCTATGCCTACTATGCGAAGGGCAGTCGCAGTCGTGTTTCAGCTCAGCGGGTAGTAGCAGTGGGTCTGGGTCCAGCGGTTCTGGAGGTTCTTCCACCGGTGGTACCGGTGGTTCAAATGCTGGTGGAGCTGAATCTAAAACCCTGTAGTAGACAGAAGTTTCCAGAACTACGAAAGTATTCTACCATTAAATAAAATTTTGTGCTTGGCAAAATATTAAAAATATGTTGAATTGGGATTTTCTTTTTTTGTTTTCGGACAATTACATATTTAAAAAAATAGAGACAATACAAAAAAGTTGCTGCTAAAATGCAAGTCTTTCTACTATAGTTAAAGGCTGGATGAGCAATTAAAACCGCATGTTACATCTATGCGATGTGAAAAAAAATTCTGTGATTCGCAAACGTATCTTACAGACACTTCTTCTTTGGAACTTAAACTTTTTTGTATCGTTTGGTCGATAAAACTATATTTAAACTGAAAAACAACATTTAAATCATCATCATTAACTAAACTATTGCAGACAAAACGTATTTAAAATTTTCAACAAAAAACTTATACGTCGTATATTATGTACGTATGTATATGTATTTACCCACTCTGTTATGAAGCCATTATAATCAATGTAAACGTTTAGCTTACATAGTTAAAAATGAATACACACAGAAAAATAAATAAGAGATGTGAATTAAATAATAGTTGGATTTGGATTAGACGGGACTTATGTCCAAATAACACATAATATTTAAAATTAAATAATTCACTGGTCAACACTAGTCATGCCACACGAACTCTGATAACTAATACTGTTTTAACTATCTACTCTTATTAATAAATTGCAGTAGTTTTGTTTCTACTAGCCTCAGATTTTTTGTGATGGGTCGATAAGCGTAGTCTGTACTAGGGCAATAAAATCAAGTAAGCGGTCGCGAGTAAATTGACATAAAATTAATTATTTTTGTATAAATTCTAATTTAGTGCTTTATAAGTAATTGTTGAGATTGTGTGAATATGTCGTGAAAGTGTAATAACGATCCTGATTTATTTTGTTATATTATGTGGTTATTAACTTTCAAAAAACAAAGATTTCACTACACTTGTTTTGGAGTTATCGCCAGTATTTTGGTTTCTTTTTGGCTCATTAAGATAAATCTTGGGCCCCACATATTTGTTCCACAATTTAAGTTAAGAATTTAACTGATTGGAATAAAGACCGTCGCCATATACCGTTTGCGGTACCCATGATTTGAAACGAACCAAGAGATCACGTTTCGGATTGCTTTTTCTGTCAGTTACCCGAGTATACAGTGAACCAAAATATCAGTACTTCATAGTGACCAGTTATACCTACGGCCGTTGAGATTCAAAACTCACAACAGTCTTCCATTTCGAGCCAGTCGCGAAGCGTTGATGACGACACTGAACGTAAGTTTGAAGAAATCTCAATTAAGCCACATTCATTAACCCAAGAAGACCTAAACGACTTGGTTCGCGAAAATAATAAAAAAAAACAATGTTTGAAGAAAAAATGAATAATCTTGAAAAACAAGCATGGATATCTTTTAGGACAGTTGTCTCAAATTTTCTAGGTAACCATAAGACATCTGTTATTTATAAACTCTTTATTGTACACTAAGAAATAATGCACTAAACAATATACAAATAGAATGAAGTAGAATTGGCACTCTTGGTGTTATACTCTTTCAACTACAGAAAGTTTGTTAGCGAGTTGTTGTTGGCTTATCAAGCATTAGGTTGCATCATGTCACGCAAAATTAATTTTTTAGACTCACAACTAGATCTTTTTCCTGAGAATTTTTGAGCTGTAAGTGATGAACACGGTGAAAGCTTCCATTAGGAAATTTTACAGATGGAAAAACGTTATACGAGTAAGACCAAATAGAAAACAAGGAACAAGGTTGATCGATTACTGCTGGGCGATAAAAAGGGATTAACCAAAAGCTAAAAATGCCAGAAAACTCTTAAATTTGAAATTAGATAATAATAGTGTTTTTGCCTTTTTTGTATCAGAAATTCACTATTTTTTTTAAATGACATTAATAAATAAAATTCTTGGCTACTACATTTTTTAAAATTACATATTTTCACTAACAGTCACCCATCAAAGTAAAAAATATAAGTGAAGTCCGTGTGGCGCGACGAAGTTCAATTTTTTTTGACCAGTCAATTATTGCCCGCCATTGCTTTGAAGGAAACATTGTTAGGAGCTTTAAAAGCATAATGACATTTATACCCATCTCATACATTTTTGTTTTTCATTTTAATAACAATGGCTCACTTGAAATTTTGACAACCCGGCCGGGCTATTAAAATTATTATATTATTACTATTTATTTATCCGTTATTTACACGTGGTACGTTAATTGCGTCTAATTTCACTAATTGTAATTGTCTTTTTTTATCTTCAATATTTTGTCTCCCGCTTTGTTGTGGAGGGAAGTGAACGACTCTTTGTTTTCCTGCTTTATTTCTTTTTAACCAACTTCAAAAAAAAAGGAGGAGGTTATCAATTTGTCTGCCGATTTTTTATGTTTGTTAACTCAGAAATTTCGACTGAGTGGACCGATTTTGATTATTCTTTTTTTATTTGAAAGCTGGTGCTTCTAGTTTGGTCCCATTTTAATTTAGTCCATTTGTGACAATAGCATCTATGGATGAAAACCATATAAGTCTTAAATTTACACTAATGTGCGTGACAAATAGGCGAATAACTCAATATCATGCCAACCGAAAAAAATGAAAGGATGTGTTTCTGGGGTAAGTTTGGTTAGGATCTGATTAAGCGATCAAGGACAATGTAACGGAATTCAATTCAGTCTTCAATTCTTCGGAGCAAACATACGATACTCGACTGAATATTTATAGGCTTTCCGGATATTTGAGTCACCTACCGTAACGTCTTTATGGTCAAGTAATTGTCGTAGTCAGTCAGTCACACTAGGTCAGCATCATCATCAAGGCCAGGATCTTACAACTGTATATAACCAGCTAAACATAAGGCTCTAATACAGTCTCAGTTTATTTTCAAAGGCGTATCCATAACATTCTCAACCACAGCTTTTCATTTAAGGCCACATGACATGTGTTTTCTTATAAATACAGTTGGAGGTTTTTTTCTCCATACACGGTCAGCCTCATCGTTGTCAAGATGAAACTTTTCTGTCCATTGGTTGTTGTCATTTTCGCCGCATTGCTCTATACGACTTCTGCGCAGGTCACAGGTATTAATATTGATTTCAATATATTAGTTGGTTTGCTAATTTTTTTTAATATGTTAGTATTTTTTAATTTAAGTTTGTTATTGCATGTATTTTTATACTGGAACGACAAAGTGACGAAGCCGTACCTGATGATAAGCACGATGATGTCGGAATACGGTATCGAGTAGCGAAAGACTCCCATCTCTTATCACTCGATACTTGAATTTTGTAAATAAAACGTGAAGCGGTATTTGGGATTTCAAAATCTCGACTGTCTGCATTTCTTCGATATAAAAATGCCCTTTCCCAAGGCCCTATCTATGTCCATACTAAAAGTTATTCAAATTGGTCCAGTGGTTCAGTCACTAAAGCGTAAAAGACAGATAGACAGGCAGAACTACTTTCGCATTTGTAATATGAGTAAGCTTCACAATCTGTAGAATAAATGAATATTGCAGCACTCCAATTTAATTACTTTCAATTTTTCAGGCAATAGCACCGCCAATGGAGTAATGAGGGGTATTTTAACGCGACTATTCTGTAGAAATGATAGGGGCAATCGAAACAGTATGGTAAATCTCCTTTTTAATTCATCAATGTTGGTCGTGATGGCCTGGAGGCTTAGGCGATCGGTCGGCGGTCGCGGGTTCGAACCACAGACACACCTTTGACATTTCAAAGTTATGTGTGTATTCATAATAACATGTATCTGTTCGCCAGGTATGTATAAGTTCCACGTTATAGGGGGCGAGCCTATTGACGTTTTTCGGGCACAATTCCAGACTCCGTGCTGCTACTGAGAATTTCCTAATGGAAAAACCCAATAACACTTTGCCCGACCCGGGAATCGAACCCAGGGCCCCCAGATCGCACGGCACATACTTGTGCCACGAGACCACGAGGCAGTCAGCTTTTGTATGTATTTTATGTTATTCTGATTCAAACCACTATTTGCAGCTCTTCTGCGCATTGTGTCCGGAAACCGCTCAGACGTGCTTAAACCTTGGAATTAATGTAACCAGTCCCAGAACCAATTCTGATTCTACCACAGAAATTCCCAGAACGGTTACGGATACTCCGGGATCTACTACTACGAGTATGAGGCCTAATAGAGCGAGCGATACCCTTTAGAAATGTACCGTTCATAATAGTATAATGTTTTTCAAATATATTTTACTAATGTTATGATACTTATGCTACCGTAACATCTGTGAAGGGAAAGTATCTATATATAAGGAAGATTTTTTTTTGCCTTATCTTCTTCTATTTTTTTTTGTTTTCATTGTATATAATGTTTTGACATGCGTTAACCATTTATAGTATTGTACAACTAATATGTATACTAAATAGCTATTGTAAAAAAATGTAATAAATAACTAGTTCGATTTAAAAAGGTTTTAATTAATCTTGTGCTTCGCGACTATATTTTGTTTATATTGAATGGGAACGCAGAACAATCATTTGTCTCGGTACAGCCCGTAGCTCTGCCTACATCCTGTGTAAGAGTGAAAAACAACAAATACGCATATTTTCCGCATGAAGCCACCTGTCATGTACAAATCTTATAAATCAGCAGTAAGCAGTCGTTTCGCGCCAGCAGATAAAAAACTGCGCCATGAAGCATTCTCATGCAGAAAAACCCGACCGGGGATTCGAACCTGAGATCTTTCGACACGTGACGATTTTTTTTTTTTTTTTTTTTTTTTTTATTTACACTCATTAGTATGCTAAGTGAAGAAACTTGTAATTAAAATGAACTACAATAAAATTGTTCGTGACGAATTTCAGATAGTAAACGCACCTTTAGGTAAATATTTCCAGCACAAATTGAACCATACAGCTTCAATTTTAAGGTACCTTTTGTTAAGCATTGCGTAACTACAACAGGTCTAAAGTAACTGGATGGTTACAATAGCCTATTAAATTTACAGCTGGTCGTTAAAACTGAAATAGATAATGGGTATATGTGTATTCAAAAGGGAAAACCGGAGGTTCTTGAACGTATTAAATTTTTATATTTCCTTCTTTCGAAGGTTGGAATAATAAGGAATAGCATGAAAACCGACGTATTGTATTTTAAGAATTTATTTATGCTTTATTGTACACCATATAAAATAAAAACAACATAGGTATTGGTAACATCTCAATAAGGTAGCGTGACAAATGGCGGCCTTATTGCTATCAGCGACTATTATATTGTTAAAAATAAATTGGTGTCGGGTAGTAGCACCACGTCGGCTGCGTATATAACGGCGCTGCTGAGCGTCACTCGCCCACTCACTCATCGGCGGTTGTACAGTGCGGAAGCTCTGCCTGAACGTCTACGCGTGTCTTGTTTGATGATTTACCCTCATCAATACTAACACTTAGAATTTCAATTTCGTTTATTTTTGTTAAGGCCCTTGGCCGAATAAATCTTTTTAAGGTTCCGCACGTCCGAATAAAAAACGGAACCCTTATATAGGATCACTCACGTCTGTCCGTCGGTCACAGTCAATTATCTCCAAATCTACTCGACCGATAAGTTGAAATTTGGTACACATACTCGTATGGTGCATTGTGTCAATAGTTAGATATAAATATTTTATTCAGAGATATAAATAGAAGGATTATCATTTTTGTAATATCTTAAAAAGCACTCCTCGCTTTTTTACAATAAAATCCTTTTTTTACACTATTTTTAATTCAAATTTATAAAAAAAAACTATAAAAGCGTGTTTTTTAGTTTTTTTAAACTTTATTTTTTTTTTCATTTTAAGTTGATTTTTCTATAAAAGTGTCATTTTTTTTTTATTATTCAAGTGAAACATCTTAATCGACTTTGAGAGAAATTGGTTTTGACGCAGTCACTCCGGGTCTCAGGTAAACAAAAACTCGCTAATCTTGATTATCCTAGTACGGATAACGTCAAACTATTTAAAATATTGAATTGTCATTAGTCCTTATAGTACAAGATCCGGCTAAGAAATATATACCCTCATCTGTTATTCATTAGTGATAAGAAATAAACGATAGATAATATTCACATTAGGCCAAGCGCCGGAGCAAAAAAGTAGGTAAGTTAAGCATCGTTCGGGACCTGAAATATTTTTTTTGGAATACGTTCAAGGGTGTCAAATGCGTCCTGATAATATTAAATAATTAATTTTTAATTATTTTTTTTATCTACTTACCTCATTCATCATCATCATTATCAGCCCATATACGTCCCACTGCTGGGCACGGGCCTCCTCTACAACTGAAAGGGTTTAGGCCTTAGTCCACCACACTGGCCTAGTGCGGGTTGGCGGACTACTAACTAACTTACCTCATTGGTTATTTAAAAAAAATGTATACCAGTTAAAAGAAGATACCCAACAGAATTGAAAACGTAAAGGTTGTCTACTTTCAAAACTGCGCAACTATACGGTTGCTAGGTATAAACAGGTGAGAAGTAAATTTTAAATGCGAGCAGCATATTAGTAAGGATGCCAAATTTCGACTTAATCCGATGTTTTGAAGGGGGTCAAAATCATGGTCAAAGATTCCGTTACATACTAATATACTAACATACGTATGAAGCTAATATAAAGCGTATAAAAATCATGATTCATATCAACAATATTCTTTACTCTAGCCTTTCACGCGAGGCTTCTAGGCAACATTTTAAAAGCTGTTCAACGCCTCAAAAATCATACAGTCTTCGACGTTGTCAAGATGAGAGTTTGCAGCCTGGTAGTTGTTTGTGTATTCGCTGCCTTGATTTATTCAGTTTCAGCTGGAGCTGGAGTTTGGGCTGGAGTTGCAATCAAAAGTTAGTACCCGTTAAATATCCCATATACTTTAATAAATTATCACGTACGGTTAACGGTAAAGGAAAACATCGTGAAGAAACCAGCACACGAAAAAGTTCTTAGAAATTTATTAGGTGTGTAGTCCGCCAACCCGCACTACACCAGCGTGGTGGACTAAGACCTTACCCCTTTCGGCTGTAGAGGAGGCCAGTAACCAGCAATGGAACGTATTTGAGCTGATAATGATAATAATAAATTTTTATTTATTTGGATTGCCAATAATTGTGTACATTACATAGTCACTTACGCACATCTTGTAAGTATTCGGATAAATGTAACAATTATTTATAGGCAAACACCGCATGCACAAAATATCACAGCAAGTTATACAAACTTAGTTGTGGATGATAGAAATAAAAAGACTTTTTTGTGTTGAGACTAATGGCGTGCACGTACAAATCGCAAATCGAACTAACGGTCAAAAATGGCCGTATGCGCCAGCGTTTGTGTTGCCATTTAATTTTTAATTGTCTTTTTACATAGGGTAACTTATACTTAACTTATTTAATTTAAACTTATTTAATTTAACACTAATTATATCTAGCTTACTTATATATAAATACAAATAAAAAATACAAATGTAAAATACAAACATAAAATACAAATAATGAGTAGTGCGTCGCCTACATTCTGCCTCCTTAGTGCTAATCAATTAGCACTATCGTCCCGCGGTGACAATAATGCGACGCGTGTTACGGGCCGACGTAATACACCGGTGCGTGTCCGAACGTCTACTATGCGGACACGTCCATCCGAGCCTGCTATGGTCGCACTCACTACCCCATGACGCCAACAACCTTGTCTATACGACCGATTACTAACTCATCGAGATATGGGGACAATTGTAATAAACGACTGTTACGCGGCAAAGGTTTATTTTGTATAGGTAATACAAGACAACTCTGACTCAAAGGAATATAGCTGGGATTTTTTTAATTACATAATGTTCGGCCTCCTTAATTAAAGTAAGGTCAAGACGTACGACTTTACGCTGACACCTTCGAATAAAGAACAACACTCTAGCTGTAGCACGAACTAATGTTATCCAATTCGAGATATTATCTTCATTAGGTAAAGATAACCCTGAATTTTGAGTGACCACTACATTTACGCACCGCTGCTCACATACACTATCCTCCGATAGTGTAGTGAATTTGCGGTCTTTCGGCCATTCATCCTCAGGACGCCGTAAGAAGGCTGGGCCTTGAAACCATACGTCTGAATACGATAAGGGGGGTGCGTCCTCTCTTGTGGCCACAT
The DNA here is from genome assembly GCA_907164795.1 of Hemaris fuciformis. NCBI lineage: Eukaryota > Metazoa > Arthropoda > Insecta > Lepidoptera > Sphingidae > Hemaris > Hemaris fuciformis. The sequence goes on from OU015448.1 coordinate 10,432,160, forward strand.
CTGCGGCATTCTGTTGCGATGGTACATGACGCCACTCACATGACTTCGACAATTCGTCGATTTCTCCTAACCGGTGAGCTACATACGGTTTATAAGTACGTGGATCACTGCGGATCCATTGCAGTACTGTACTTGAATCACACCAGAAGTACCGTTTGTTAGCTTGCAAGTATTTGTGTTCTCTTTCTACGTTACTGGCAAGTCGAGCGGCTAGCAGTGCCCCCTGTAATTCCAATCTCGGAACAGATACAGGCCGTAAAGGGCTCACTCTACTTTTACTTGCAACAAAACTAACCAATACATAACCATCCGATCGTACAAACCGCCAATAGATAACAGCTGCGTAGGCTTTCGTGGATGCATCGCAGAATATGTGCATCTGTGTATCTATTATGTCACAATCGGAAGGACACGGCATACATCGCTCGGTCGAGTAGCACGCCGTCCACTCACCTGCGTTAATGTAGCATCGCGGAATACTCAATGAACATACATTTTGCAAGTCATCTAACCAGTTCATCCATCTAGTGTGCTCATCACTCTGGATGCGGCAGTTCCACTCAACCCCGCTACGATGAACATTCTGAAATATTATTTTACCTTTTATAATAAATGGAGATAAATATCCGTGTAAATCATAAACAGACATTATAATACTAAGCATTTTTGCCTTTGTAGGCGGCTCAGTTCCATTTAAAATATTTGTAGGGATACGATCTAAAGAAACTTTAAATCCAAACGCGTCAGTGCTCGGATGCCACATCAATCCGAGCGTGCGCTCAGTGGTGTTCGTAGCGCCGAGTTTGAATTCATGCGCGGTCGGCGCGAGCGATTCGGGCGCAATAGTTTGCAATACATTTTTACTATTGCTGGACCAACGTGTCATTTCGAACCCGCCTTTTTTATGTATCGTAGTTATATCTTTAATCAGTTGTATCGCTTTTTGTTCTGATTCGCATGAGTGTAAGCAATCATCCATGTAATGATTATTTACAATCACGTCCACAGCTTCTGGATACAAGTCCTGATATTTAAGCGCGTTTTTATTCCTAATATATTGCGCAATAAAGGGTGAACGTGTGGCGCCAAAGATAAGACTTTGCATGACACAAATTCTTAAGGGTGCGTCCACACCTTCTTGCCACAAAAATCGCAATACATCCTGGTCCTCAGGACGGATTTTTATTCTGAGGAACATGTCCTTAATATCTCCAATTAATACATATTTACGTTCTCGAAAACGTAACATAATTCCCAATAGTGAATTGTATAAGTCGGGACCCGTCAATAAATAATCATTGAGACTGACATTGTTCACTTTGCCTGCACAATCAAACACTAAGCGTAATTTACTGGGTTTATTAGGATTTTGAACACCAAAATGTGATAAATACCATACATGACTAGTCGAAAGATTATTGACATCAAGTTCTCGAGCGTAGCCATTTGTAAATAATTTTTCCATTTCTATTTTATATCTATCTGCGTATTCACTGTCGGTCTGAAACCTTTTAATCAAACCTTGTAAACGAGATCGTGCGTAATTATAACTATCCGGCATTGTAAATTCGTCTTTAACAAAAGGCAAACCAACCTCCCAACGATTACCCACAATACGTGACGTTTCGTCTAATATGCGAACAGCTCGCAATTGCGCCGTGTTTTCACGACGTAAGGTTGATATTCCAATGGAATCTAAATCGGATGACATCTTTACTAAATTATTTAATTGTTCGATGTTATTTACCTGCGTATCCGAGTGAGCGAGATGAAAAATATGCCCATCACTGGAAGAAAGAGTGCGACCATAGCAACCGTGAATGGACCATCCTAATCGGCATCTCGTAGCATATGGCTCGTATTTATTATCGCTATGTAATATTTCTAAAGGAGCGATAAGAAAATAATTATCTTCGCCTATAAGTATGCGAGGCACCACACATTCATTACAAACAATATCTTTAACACGTAATAAATGCTTACAATTAACATTTTTTATAAATGACAGGTTTTGCATAGGTAAATTTAACTTCTCAATTTGACGTAAACAAACATCGTAATTAATATTATCACTACCGCACATTTTTACAGAGACTTTCGGAGCATCTGGTTGAAACACCTCTAAGCCGAATGCATCTACCAATTTTATACAATTAGATTGGAAAGTTGTTAGACCTAATTGATTTACTAAATCCTTATCAATCATAGATATCGAAGCACCGTCATCTAGTAATGCATAAGTAGTCACATTACCTCTTGGTCCACATAGTTGCACTTTAACCACTTTTACTGCGACATGACTGGCAGCGGGCACGGTAATGCTGCTGAGTCCTTGTTTTCCGTGCACCTCGCTGGATACAGGCGCAGTATGTACGTGCGCCACGGTTGACGATTCCTTCGCCGCGGCCGGGGCTGCCGGCTCGTCGTGGTCGCTGTCGCATGTTGATGCGCGTATCGTGCTAGGAGGCGTAAGCCTATTGAAATGTAACAGTTTATGATGTGCGCGGCCGCAATTATTTATATCACACACAGGTGCCGGGCATATGTTATTGTCGTGTCGATCTAATAGACAACAAAAACAAAGACCATTGCTTTTAGCATATCTCCACCGATCCTTTCTCATAGCACGTTTGAATATACGACAATCAGGCAATAAATGAGCAGACTTTTTGCAATAATTACATTTTTGGTCGACGTTAAAAGATGTAGTGGCGAACACAGTATGTTTGTTGTCATTATGGCGAGATTTATAGAATGCAATTTTCTTGGTATGTAGAAATGGTTCCGCCTTTTTTTGTTCACAGGGCTGTATTATACCTACGACGGCCATCTTGTCTGTTTCATGCTTAAGGAATGACGCTAATAATTGAAGCTTAGACTCGTTGCGATCTCGATTTTTGAAAGCATAATCCATCCATCGGCTCAGTAGAGGGCTGGGCAACTTGGATGTTAAAGATGATAATAATTCGGGACTGCTTAAATAGTCATATTGATCAATTGCGCGTAAGGCGGCTACACAGTTATTAACTTTTATGGAAAAGTTGATAAGGTCTTGTTGATAATTTAATGGTAATGAAGGTAACTTACGTATCTGCATGGTTAAGTGTTGTACCACTATATCAGAACGACCAAACCTTAACTCCAGGGCTTCCATCACACTATTTGGCGGTGAGTTGCCAATTAGCAAATCAGTGACCGCCTCCTTAGCCTGGCCTTTGAGTGCTCGGCGTAATCGCCATATGTTCTCCGCGTCACTATAATTACATATTTTTGTAGATTCTTTGAACGCGCTTTTGAAGTGTAACCACTCAATACAATCTCCATCGAATGTTGGTAGTTCCCGTGGTGTAGACAGTCGCGTTAATAGCCGATTATCTTGCTGGGAAGGTGTTGCAGTCATTATTTGTTTCAACGTTTCCGCTAGGTATACAATACTGTCGACAGGCGGTCCGGGATCCGGTGCGCGGCTTGATTCTGACACCTTTGCTGCCAGCGCTGGTTCCGGAGCTGTCGTAGTTGCTGCGGCAGGATCAGGGCAGTCCAATGGCTGCATACTCTTGCTCATCCAATCTTGAACTGCCTCCTGTGTACGTGCTGGGTCGCAATCTGAGCACCTTGACTGTGTACTACCGTCGCCGTCGTTTATCATGGCTATGTCCACTTGCAGCTGTTTATCAATAAGGTCTAGCTGTATTTTGGCCTTAGCTTTGGCGGCTTCAAATTCCAGTTGCGCGCGCCGAGCTTGTGACGACGTAGTACATCGTGATGCCATCGATTGCTGTGGTGACGGGGTTCTCTTGAGCTCCTGTTTCGTGGTGCATGTGTTGCAGCTCTGTAGACTGAGCGGTCGCGGCTCCTCTTTATTTTTAGAGGCCGACGCGAGCACATGTTCGGATGCACTTTCCAACCTTTCGCCCATCTTGTTCCGGTCTCGCAAAGTGTAGTACTTTTTATCTTTAATTGTTGGCGAATTAAACATTATGCCTCAGACTGGCACAGATCCGGCTCGAATGACCAGCGTAATTGTGGATGATAGAAATAAAAAGACTTTTTTGTGTTGAGACTAATGGCGTGCACGTACAAATCGCAAATCGAACTAACGGTCAAAAATGGCCGTATGCGCCAGCGTTTGTGTTGCCATTTAATTTTTAATTGTCTTTTTACATAGGGTAACTTATACTTAACTTATTTAATTTAAACTTATTTAATTTAACACTAATTATATCTAGCTTACTTATATATAAATACAAATAAAAAATACAAATGTAAAATACAAACATAAAATACAAATAATGAGTAGTGCGTCGCCTACATTAGTGAACTACATGCTTTATTAGAAAAATGAATAATTAACAGAATTACAAGAAAATAATAAGTTTTAAGGAGGTTCTAATTTTATAATTGTTTGCAGGCCCTGGAAGTGGAAGCGGGGCTGGCAGCAATAGTAGCTCCAGTGACAGTGGCAAAGGCGCAAAAGGTGGCCTGTTATTGCAGCAATTATGCAAAAATAAATCCCTAGTGCAGAGCCACCTGGTAAGATTTGTATTATAGTCTTAAGATATCTACACAAAATAATATTAGTCTAATTGTTCCAACGAATTGTAAATGCTGCCCAAAAACAATTCTTGATTATCGATGACAATTGACAGTCAATAGATGGTATTATAAGCGTAACTGTGTCTGTATTGTATCGAGCTTCAACTTCATTATTTGTATTTCAGGTCCTATGCCTACTATGCGAAGCGCTGTCTCAGTCGTGTTTCAGCTCAGCGGGTAGTAGCAGTGGTTCTGGGTCCAGTGGTTCTGGGTCCAGCGGTTCTGGGTCTGGAGGTTCTTCCGCCGGTGGTACTGGTGGTTCAGATGCTGGTGGAGCCGAATCTAAAGCCCTGTAGTAGACAGAAGTTTCCAGAACTACGAAAGTGTTCTACCACTAATAAAATTTTGTGCTTGGAAAAATATTAAAAATATGTTAAATTGCCATTTTCTTTTTTGTTTTTGGTCAATTATAAATTTGTAAAATATACAATATAAAAAAGTTGCTGCTAAAATGCGCCTAAGTGTTACTACTATAGTTAAAGGCTGCATAAGCAATTAAAACCGCATGTTACATGTGCAATTTTTTTCTGATTCGCAGGCACTTCTTTTTTGGAACTTTGCCTTTTTTTGTATCTTTTTTTTCAATAAAAATCCCATAAGAAACAAAACTTGTTAAAAACCCAATTCTCGCAACTCAGTTCTTCTACCGTAAATGGTTGTGAGATCCATGTGATACCAAGATGAATTTATTCAGTCCGCGTTTAAGGGACCCTCTGTCTTAAATTATTATGCACTTAGCTTACTAGACAACATCTTATAAACACTATCAATATTATTATATTTTGTTTTAAACACAACTGACTTTTAGTAGATAGATTTTTTTGTAGTTATTCCTACTTTTTTCCTTTTCGCTACCTTCTAATTCTTGAATACCAACAACGGATTTTCTTAAAGCCAACTCTCTGTCTTATGAGCTTTTCCTACTTCTGTAGGTAGTCTTCCTTTTCTACAAACGAGACGAGTGCGGCCGTGTCGTATTCTTTATTTTAAAATATATATTTTTTGCATTAGTTAGAAACATTTAGGGCCGCACACGACAAAATTACAACATCAAGCTAAACAAGAGGTGTAACTTTAACTAATTTACGGCACTAACAACCGCACTCAAAGCAGCGACACTCGTCGCCATACAAAATACTGTCTATTTCCTTTGAAATCTTATTCAGCTGTGTCTCCAGACCTTAAGACCACGAGATAATCTCGATGAAATATGTGGCAAAAAAGTTGGAATCGTAAGAGTAACGCTAACATAAACCAAGCTAGAATATAACAAGCTATAAAAAGGAGTAATGGAAGAAATAAAATTCCAAATAGGTTAGGCACTGTTTACTTATATGTATAGGTATATGTAATTACTACGGTAAATATTTAACAATTCATTCTATATCAAGTATCAGATGAGCTCAATGAGAGTGTGATTTTCGTCCTGCTTTCCCATGACTTTTGGTTGGTGTCTGAAAACATCATACATAGAATTTAATAGCCATCATCTCACACCTCAAATAATATAGAGGGGTTCTTTATCAGTAAAGTCATAAAGACAAAGTAAGTTTTTTTTTATTCAAGTAGACTTTCACAAGTACTTTTGAATCGTCAGTTTAAGTACCCTATCGCCGCTTCGGATCGTGTTATCGTTATGGAGAAGAAACGGCATGAAACACCCTCAGCAACACGAAGTGTATATTTTTTTCTTTGAAAACATATGTAACAGTATCAGTGTCATAATTATACAAAATGTGGAAACAAAACAAAACACTCATAAATTTACTCACTCCCAGGGCAACGAGAACGCCAACTATTTGGCCTTTTTATACTATGTTTATTTAACCTACGTATACATAAACGCATTTTGGTATCTGTGACGTCAAAAAGCCATTCATAGTTTCAAACACTCGTACCGTGCATTTAAGTCAGAACTATTTCAGGGCAATATATTTCATATTATCATTTATTAAATAATACTTCGATGCTTGAAAGAATATATCATTGTCTCAATATAGACATAAAATTTTTAAAGAACAACGTATTTGAAGTAAAATATCTAAGACATTAAAACGATTTTAGTAGATTGAATCACAAGTAAGACTTGCAGTAGGTTTCATTTGAAATTGTTACACCGAAATCCTCTCAACGTTATTAACAAAAGCTGGCACCAAACGCGGTTTAGACTAACAGGACGTAATATATTCTCGGAATCGAATTTCTAACGCGTTCCAAAATATAAATTGCATTTGCGTACCTTAAATGAATACGAAATTGAAAATCGTGGCATTTTTTAACTTAAACCTAACTTGATGTCGTATTCGAAATCCTATCATTAAAACTTTGTAATCATCGAGGCACTAACATAAACTCCAAAATTGATATTAAAAGATACCTTCGTAAATGTCAGTACAATTTGTAGTTGTTAAAAAATCAAATACAACTTAACGTTTATTCTAAATGCTTAGAAAATAAAAAAAGGTAAAGGTTCATCATCCAATTATTATTAACAATGTTCCAACTTAAACCATATAATTTTATATTTTCATAATAATTCAACTTTAATCAAGAACTGTTTAAAAAGAAAATCAACTTAATTCATTTCTAAACAAAATGAATTTTGCAAATAAAAACTGCCAAAAAGTTCTTCTTCTACGTATTTTAATCGTTCTCAAATATGTATGCTGTGACTAACCTCAAAAGCACCATGACCAGATAAGTCTCCATTGCTATTGAAACTCTTTATAGATCCTGGTTGAGGCCATTCGACATCACCACCATCGTCACCATCATCACTATCAGGTTCTGGGGCAGGTTCATCCCTCGCAGCCTTGGCTTGCGATTTGTGACTCCTTCCACGAATTTCTGTAAAAAAAAAACTTAATATACCTATATCTAGTTTTATGAAAATAGTATTATTTGGCACATATTTTTTGGTTCCAAAATTGCATATGAAAATATTAGTCTTTTGGGGTATTTTTTTTTGAGCGTTTAATTTGGCAGTTGATTTATTTGCCAATTGCAATTTATTTATCATAGATTGTTTAGCGAGAAAGCACTTTATAATTTTGATTCGATGAAAAGCCAACTATATATAATGTATATTCCAATAAATTCCCAACTCGGGGCTCGAACCTATTTGCCCTCCTTTTTTTTTTTTTTTTTTTTTTTTTTTTATTCTGGCACGGCAAAGTGACCCCATTGCACCTTATGGTAAGCGCAATGGAGTCCAGAAAAAGTGCCGACCAGCGAGAGATGATGGTCTCCCGTTGGTCGACACAATCATGCCGGCCGAATACCTCTTCACCTTATTGTGAAGAAGTTTGGGGGACTATCAATCATGGCGATCAAAGGACCGACCGCGACAAACCGGCCAAAAAATTGCCGGCACGGTCATCCTTTCACCATGATTGAAGCCCCCCCGAAAACCGGATATACACTGGCTGATCCCGGAACGCGGCACACTTGCATGAGCCACTATGGCGGGTTTTACGCCCTGTGTACGGTGGTCGCCATCCGGGCGGATACGAATATCCTACCACCAGCAAACGTTACTTAAAAAAAAAAACCTTACAGCACGTTACTCACTTATATCGTGGAACAAACAAAGCAGTCTAACTCAACTTGAAATATTGACAGGGTTAAACACATTAACTTAGATTAAATATTCTGTTCGCAAAATACAATTGAGACTTTTTGACCCGACGTCAGCACGAATGAATAACAGCATTGACATTTTGCTCAAACTCACACCTCGGTCATATTGTTCGGAATATTTCACACTTTATACAATGTCTCTAAGGGGCTTAACAATTTTGAAATTTGTTCAGCAGAGACTGGAGTCAGGGAAATGATTAAACAATCCTTTTGGGCACTTATTTATGTTTTAATTTTAAATATAAATATTTTCAAACAATATGTAAGAATCGACGTCATCAATGAGTTATGATATCGTGTTTTATTATATGGTGAGTCATATTGCCGGAAGCATAATGATAGGATAGAAGAGCATATGTCAGCCCACATTCGTCCTACTGCTCGGCACTGGCCTTTTTGACAACTGAGGATTAGGCCTTAGTCCTCCACGCTGGCCTAGTGCAGGTTGGCGGAGAATACAAATTTCTAATAAATTTCATGTTAAGATTCTCAAGGTGTGCCACGTGGTCTTTCGGCACAAGTATGTGCCGTAGGATCTAGAGGTCCTGGGTTCGATTCCCGGGTCGGGCAAAGTGTTATTGGGTTTTTCCATTACGAATTTCTCCGTCGCAGCACGGAGTCTGGAATTGTGCCCGAAAAACGGCAATAGATTCGGCCCCTATTACGTGGGACTGATACATACCTGGCGAAATGTGGGTGCAAAAATGCACCTCTGCCTACCCCTTTGGAGAATACAGGCATGAGGTTGTGTTTTTGTATGTATATTTTGTATGGCTTATCATCGAGGTCGTCAATGGTTTCAATTAGCGAGACAATAAAATGATAAATCCAAGATAAAAAGGAACAGTAGTGCGAACGGTGACTTATCTTACCTCCACACGTCAACAGCTTTTAACAGTACGACTACACGCCCACCGAATTTCACATTCGATGTAAAATAATATGACTTGAAATGAGGCTTGAACAAAAATTGTTCTTTCATATTGAATTGTTGTTCAAAGTAGATGGCCATGGATTATGTTCTCGGTCTACGTTACAATTTAAATTATTGACACTTAATACTTTTTTAAATTAATCTTCATCACCATCAGCTCTTATACGTTCCACTGCTGGGCACGGGCCTCCTCTACAACTTAGAGGGTTTAGGCCTTAGTCCATCACGCTGGCCTAGTTCGGGTTGGCGGACTACACATCTAAGAAATTCATAAGAACTTTTATATACGCAGGTTTCCTCACGATGTTTTCCTTCGCCGTAAAGTAAGTGATGATTCATTGTGATTACACACATATCTTCGAAAACTCAGAGATGTGTGCCTGTGGTTTCAGATTCTCGACCGCGCGCCTAAACCTCGAGGCCATCACTACTTTTACCTATATGTATTATATTCACTTTAACTGTGTGAAGGAAAACATTGTGATGAAACCTGCACACCAAAAGTTCTTAGAAATTTCTTAGGTGTGTAGTCCGCCAACCCGCACTTGACCAGCGTGGTAGACTATAGCCTTAACCCCTCTCAAAGCAGAGGAGACTCATGCCTAATGTTGGGTCGTATATGGTCTTATATATATTTACTTTAAAGGTGAAGGAAATCATCACGAGTCAAACAAAATGCGTAATAACCCTGACAATGATCTACTTAGTTACACGAAGTCCATTAAACAGTACTAAACTAGCAAGTACCAACTAGCATAGTCACTAAGTGGAGTCAGCAGTAACTGATCATTGTACCCTTCTCAAAGAATTCGCTTATGACTCTAGGTCTAGCTCGCTTAAAATATATCTGCTAACATAATTATGTACCCGATTATTATAGTTATTAGGCAGAATCATTTTTTATTTATTGATTTAGAAATAATGAAATAGCGCAGTTCTTGAGTTATTTTTAGACAAGTTTATCATTACCTAAATAAATGTTTTCCTCATATATCAAAACCAATATCTAACTAAACATTCCATTAATAACAATTCTAAACATTCACCCATTTTCGTTTTAATTAATAGAAACACGTGAACAAACATCGGCCTAACGTTTTGTAATATACCACTTCTGAATAACAAACAAGGTAATATAACAGACGGGCATATGCCGCGTACATATTTGATTTATACCAAGTCAATAGGGAAGACAAACAAGTCCTCCGTTTATCTCAATTAGGATGGTCCTTATTTCTGAGTTATATAAGATTGAGGTCAGGTTTGATCACTCGCACAAATGATAACATAATTTGCATGGAATAAAGCGACATCTGTTTTTGAAGTGTTAAATTATTGTTAATTGATTTTAGTTTACACTGTTCATAGATGGCGCTGACTAACAAATATGTTAAAAATAAATTATTGTTTGTTTTACTGTCACGTAAGCCGTAAAGTACTGTAAAGTAACCGTGCTGTTATGAATTATTTTGTCATCCCGATATATACAGACTGATCTTAGAACATGGGTGTCCGAAACTACCAAATCTATTATATAAAGAGGTTGCTACCCGGATAAATGTAAATATGCCACATTTGGCAAAACCGGCCTGCAGCAATCTTCAGCACAGTGTTTAATGCGGTCGCAATCTCAATTTTTCTTTCACAGATGCAATCGTCGACAAACCGGCGCGTTTTATTCGTGCCAAAATTCTAGTGTTTATATTTTCATTTTACCATATTTTTTTAAATGTTTCAAATTTCTTTTCATTGCCTTAATTTAACAATTAATAACTTTTTTCTCATCTTAGTTGGGGGCGATTGTAACGTGTATAATAAAACAAAAAATAACCAGCTCTTACTCTAAAGTAACATTGGCAATCATTGACATGCGCCAAAAACTATGGATGGCTTAAATAATAAATACACCCAACTTGTCTTGTTATTACATAAACGATTTTATGTTCCATCCCGCCTCAAAAATGTGCCATTAAATATTTATAGCTTTATGAATTATCACACAAGGGAGCCAATCAGTAAGCTTGGTCGTAAATGTTCCAATTTTGTTTTTATCCGATATCTCGTCGCGTAATAATGATGACCCATTTTTTAAACAGCCTAGATCGTCCGGTCCATAAGAAGGTAGTGAATGAAATACGACAAAACTTGGCTACTGGAAAAGATAAGTCGAAGTAAAAGTAAGGGAGTTTTTTACTGCGATAGGACCATAGTAATGTGTCGTGAATGTAAAACAATCTTCTAGACAAAAATGCTTTGCAATGTGGCAGCACTAGGGGCTAATGGTAAATGTAGTTCAGTATAAACAACTAATTATCCTGTGTTGAGAAATGTCTACCAAAATTTATTAACTATAAACTATCGACTGCCTCCTCATCTCGACGCATAAGTATGTGCCGTACGATAAAGAGGTCCTGGGTTCGATTCCCGGGTTGGGTAGAGTGTTATTGTTTCTTTTTTTCATTAAAAAAATTCTCAGTAGCAGCACGGAGTCTGGAACTGCTCCCAAAAATCGACTATAGGCTCAGCCCTTGTAACGTGGGATTGATACATACTTGGCGAAATATGGTTGCAGAAATACACCTTTGCCTATCCCATCGGGGAATATAAGCGTGAGGTTATGTACGTATGTATATATCACCAATCCACATAATCTGCTTTCTTCGTTAAAAAAAAAAAAAGTTCTCAGTAAAGTGAATTTTATACCTTATTTTAGAACGGGTAGGTATATTCCGCAACAAAAATAATCAACAAAAATAGCATAGTATAATAAAAAGAAACTCACCAGCTTCCACAGTGATAAAAAGAACCACTACAAAGAACAGTAGAATTGCTTTCATTGTGATGTTTTTCTACAATCTAAAGTTGTTTTGAAAAAAACCCGCTATTTATACAATTTCAGGAATAAATTGAAGGAAGTCAAAGAAAATTGTAGAGATAAAAGTGTTGTTATGAACAATTTAACGCAAAGTGCAATTATTCACTTTGTGCGAATGGCTTTTGGAATGCGTTATTGCTTTTGTGAGTCATAACTTCCTGGTGATTATGTTGTGGCCAGAAGAAGTAATGAATCGTCACTGGATATAATATTCTGTAGAAGTCTATATTAGAGAATATCCTTTAGCTGAATCTTATGATGTCCGCCAACCCGCACTAAGCCAGCGTGGTGGACTAAGGCCTAAAACCCTCTCAGTTGTAGAGGAGGCCCGTGCACTGGAACGTATGTATGTATATGGCCTGATAATGAATCTTATAATTGTCTTACTGATAACCAAATTTTGGATCCTAGGCCAAAGCATTACTACTGTACGGAGTAAAACCAAGGGTTACGTTCCGCCATTTTAGAATTAAGGTTCGCATATTTTTTTCTGCAAAGTTCCGACTCTGCATTTATTTACAATAACATTTAAACTTTACTAGGTTAGTGTGTGTTTTAATATCATTATCTCTCAGTCGTCGATTGGATCAAGCTCAGTGATAAGAAGTATGAGAAGAGATTATGTGGCCTGACGGGGATGTCGGATTATTAAAATTTTATCCTTACCTATATTCACATTTGACCAAATATGTTTTTTCTACTGCCTCGTGGTCTCGCGGTACAAGTATGTGCCGTGCGATCTAGAGGTCCTGGGTTCGATTCCCGGTTCGGGCAAAGTGTTATTGGGTTTTTCCATTAGGAAATCCTCAGTAACAGCACGGAGTCTGGAAATGTGCCCGAAAAACGGCAATAGGCTCGCCCCCTATTACGTGGGACTGATACATACCTGGCGAAATGTGGGTGCATAAATGCACCTGTGCCTACCCCTTCGGGGAATACAGGCGTGAGTTTATGTATGTATGTGTTTTTTCTAAATCTCGCAGAACACCTTAAGTTGGTTATAAAAACATAGTTTCTATATTTAATATAGTTTAATGTATATTCGCTTTTCAAGAGTGCATATTAATTGAATTAAAATTAATAGTTTTGTCATTAAAGCGGGTAGGAAAACGTCGTAGAAGTCACCGCTGCCTACTCCTTACGGAATTGAGACGTAAATGTTATTATTACTTTCTTCGATTTATTGGTATTGAAATTAAACCCGTGGATCAGTATGCACATGATCAATGGCAGATCATTCAATTACATGGGTCACAATCAACTCGTATTTGCAACCCTAACTTGACTGATTACTTTGAACTAAGTCTAAGATGTTTGATTGGGATTTTCGATCGTATAAAGTTTTTGCTTCTTAACGTTATGTACTCGTATGTAAATGTTATAATTGTAGAACATGTGAAGAAATGATTTACGGTTTCTCCGCTTTTCCTTCCATAAAACTCAAAGCGCACCGTTTTTAATTAATTCTGTTTTTTTACAACTTAAGAGTTAAGTACCTGGATGACCGAGCTTTGCTCGTTTTTTTTTTTTTTTTATTGTGTTTTTTGGAAATTATATTTAAGTACGAATTACTAATAAAATGATGAAATATGAATAATGTTACTTAACAACGCCATCTGCTGTTGTGTCGTTAAAGCAATTAGTTGCTCACAAAAAATAGTATTATTATTCGCCAATTCGCCAATAGATGTCAGGAAGAGTCTACTCAAACGCCTCCTTTTTGTTATTTTTCTTCCAAATGACATTTTCTAAAAATTCCTATTTATATATATTTATATATTCCTAGCTAGATCGATTTATCGCCCCCGAAACCCCCTATATACTAAATTTTATGAAAATCGTTGGAGCCGATTCCGAGATTCCAATTATATATATATATATATATACAAGAATTGCTCATTTAAAGATATAAGATTTGTTTTGTTAAACGCGCTAATCTCATGAACAACTGTATCGAATTAAAAAATATTTTGTGTTCTTTAGTCCATTTATCGAGGTAGGCTATAGGCCACACATTACGCCATGACCAATAGGAGCGGAGCATCAAAATTTGTGGGAAACGTAGTAGGTAGTAAAATTTAAGTAACCTATTTGTAATTCTCTGTATACTACTGTTTATTCCCTTTGTATAATATAAATAAAACATTTTGGATAATCCTTTACCATTCATATTTGCAATATAATTGTTTATAAAAAGTAATATGAAACACATATGAAGACCATATGGACTGGCAACTTTGGACTCGATTGAAAAGCGAGCTAAGAGACTCATAGGTGACCCCACGCTGGTAGACGCTAAGCTGCAGTCTCTTGATCATCGGCGTAGGGTAGCTCGTCTGTCAGTCTTCTATAGGATATATTTCGGGGAGTGTGCGAAGGAACTGCACGAACTAGTTCCGCCGAGCACTTTCCGCCATCGGGAAACAAGAAGCGGGCGGTCGTGCCATTCCTTTGTTGTTAATATGCCATCTTGCCGCACACACCGATTTGGGTCTACTTTTTTAATGCGCACTGCAAAGGAGTGGAACGCCCTGCCCGCTGAAGTGTTTCCCGTACGATATAATCTGGACAAATTTAAATCAAACGTGAATAGGCTGCTACTAGGCAGGCATGCTCCATCGTCGACCGCATCGTCGCTTAACACCAGGTGAGATCGTGGTCAAATGCCCGCAGTAGATTTTTAAATTAAAAAAAAAAAAAAAAAAAAAGACCAGATAAAACCCCCAAATAATACGACCTAACACATAGTAATTGCCGTCACCTTAATTCGGCTCTCGACACGTTTTTCCAAACAATCGGCGACGTTTGCACAACACTCGAGCTCAGATCGCCAAAACAAAGGGCCAAACTAACGATGTGCAAACACAAATTGGTCGCCAACAAATACGAATCGTCTGACGTGTCTAATGTTGAGATTTACCAACGCAAATATCTAAGTACATCGCTGTATGAGCGTTTATGTTTGAGTAGGACGGTTGAGGAAAACAATAATTTTAATGCTTTTGGGATGGCCACTAATATTTTACAAGAGTCACTGTGCTGTCAATTTTACTTCGGTATGAATTGATATTAATATGACTCGATAAGAGTAATATCACTGACTTCGAGACATGAAAATAAAACCAGTATTTAACAGCTATTATAACAAAGTTCGTTGTGAGTGAGTTTCCCAAATATATACAAAGTTCGTTGTACGTAAGTTTCCCAAATATATAACATTATTCATGTCATTTCTATACTATAACAATACCTACTCTGATTTACAACAAAATGCAATAGTTATTGTTCTTAAAAGTAAAAATGCAAATATTTTTTAGATGGACGTCACTTTTAACTCCAGTTTACACCACGATGTATACTTAATTTCATCCATAATTATTTTTAATAATATTTCCATAAATTGCTGCGAGATATAACATAAAAACCCGTCTGAAACAAAAGAAAAACGATATATGTAAACACACCGAATGAAGACCCTCCCAAAATAGGATCAGATTAGATTCAATGAGCGTTGGTGACCAAGTGATGAATGCTTTCGTCCGTAATTAATCAGCCGCCCACCCACATGCTATTAATAAAGGGACTAATACTGTATATGTAGATAAAGAACGGAATAATCTTCTTGTTGGTTCTTACTGCCTCATGGTCTTGCGGTACAAGTTTGTGCCATGGGATTTATAGTGCCTTGGATCGATTCGATGGCCTACCAAAGTTAATATCTTTATCTATATTTGCCCTAGCAAAGTTGAAAAGAAATTCTCAGTAGCAACTGCCAGTAATCTAGGAATGTGCCCGAAAAACGCAAATAGGTTTATTAATGCAAAAGTTTATATTGTTTCACTTATAGCATTAATATAGTTGTAATAATTTTAAGAGTCGATTTTCAAAGATACCTAAACGTACAATAATACATTAAACAAGGGAATAAAGGTGCGAAGATTGATGTGTTTGTAGCGAATGATAGATACCCAGAAGTGGAGGATAAATCTTTTGTTTACTTGAGCAGTTCTTCGACTGTGTCTATTACTTACGTTATTTATTTGCTTCCTTGTTTCTCAGTTACTTTAATATGTTATTTGATGAATTAGTATTTTGTTTGTCTGTTGAGATGCGATGAGCTTCGCCTGATGATAAGCCATCACATCTACCATCACCGGACTTTTAGTCCTTTATTTACTTGCAATTATAAATTGTTTAGTATATTTACATCCCCACAATTCTCCTCTTTTTCTTTCATTATCTTATCATTCGTTATTGTGAATTATTTTGTATTATGGGCACCAAAGAATTTCTACAGAAATAATAGCCGGCGAAAGATAACGCGTGTAACTGCCTCCAATTATATAGTAAGGTAGAAACGAAAGGTTATGTGTATATTCACAATGATTATAATCACTTACTTTAACGGTAAAGGAAAACATCGTGATGAAACCTGCACACCTAAAAGTTCTTAGGAACTTCTTAAGTGTGTAGTCCGCCAACCCGCACTAGGCCCGCGTGGTGGACTAAGGCCTAAACCCACTCAATGGTCTACCATTGAGCCTCCTCCTCTAGGAGGCCAGTACGCAGCAGTGGGACGTGTATGTGCTGATGATGTAAGTGCATGGTTATTTAATTGTATTGTGTTATTTTATCAGCGGTTGGCAACAGGCAGGAATAATTGTGTTCACTAGTGAGGAATGAGTCGTCACTTATTACTTGACACTTCTTTTAATCACCATCAGTTGCCAGTGTCTTCCAAAATAATAGTAGGATCCATAAGCGGTAAACGTTTGGAAATAAAACCCACTTACTTACATAGTATAATGCGTTTAAATATTATACCCATAAAGGACTGCAACTCATGCCGAAGTAGAAGCAACAATATCCTTACATTTTCCTGTTTCCGGGATATTAGAAAGCGACGGTATCATGCTGCGATTGGGATTACGGAAATCATTTAGCTTAATATGGTTAATTGAAATATTTGCGTTAAATCATTCATGTTATAATGAGTACTAATTTTAGCTGTTGACTAAATATTTTTTCTTGTTGTTTCTTTTTTCTTTTATACCTACTGTTTATCTACTAACATTTCTTCCAATCTACAATAATTGAAATGTGAACGAATTGTGACAGTTCTAAACAGAAAATGATTATTTAATATTCATTCACTCTTTCTTACAGATCATTACTTCGTTACAAAAAAAAGAATAAATG
Organism: Hemaris fuciformis; assembly: GCA_907164795.1. Taxonomy (NCBI): domain Eukaryota; kingdom Metazoa; phylum Arthropoda; class Insecta; order Lepidoptera; family Sphingidae; genus Hemaris; species Hemaris fuciformis. Next base: position 10,449,403 of record OU015448.1, read on the forward strand.
GAATAAGTAAGCTTAATGTAAAGTATAATTGGTGATTTCTTACTAACTACTACTAAATCTCAACATCATCGCCGGCCTGATATATAATTAATTATAATAAAATCGGGGGCTCTTGATCGAACGCTGCACTCGACCCGATAAGGATATCTGGGACCTTCCGATCGTACCACACTTATGTTGCAAGCCCTTGAAGCTGCGATATGAATCATATTCATAGTAAATGCACTTTTACCCGCAAACACATAAAATTAACGTCTCGTTTGCACATGCATCATCGTAAAAAGCGACTGGCCAATAAAACTTTACGCTTTAGTCATAACAAAGCAACTGTGACATTTATAGCATTCTGAATTTACTAGTTGACCGTAGCTTTTCACACAAATGCACACGCTGGAGGGTTAGGATATGAAATAGTTGTTTTAAAAGCTATTAAACTGCCTCGTGGTCTCGCGGCACAAGTATGTACCGTGCGATTTAGAGGTCCTGGGTTCGATTCCCGGGTCGGCCAAAGTGTTATTTGGTTTTTCCATTAGGAAATTATCAGTAGCAGCACGGAGTCTGGAATTGAACCCGAAAAACGGCAATAGGCTCGCCTATTACGTACCTGATGACACATACATCATCATGATGGCGAAATGTGGGTGCAGAAATGCACCTCTGCCTACCCCTTCAGGGAATACAGGCGTGAGATTATGTATGTATGTATGTATAAAACTATTAAGTTGTGTTAGGTACGTTTAATAAACTTTGAAATTCCTAAGAACTTATTTATAGGTGTGCAGGTTTCCTCACGATGTTCTCCGTCACTGTTCAAGTACGGGTTTTTTTTTTTGAATACACACATAACTTCGAAAAGTCAGAGGTGTATTAATTTCTGCCAACTTCACATTCTTTATTTCTTAAAAAAAATATCTTAGAACATATTTTTTTATACATGAGAGGTCTTCATTATCTTTTTATGTTTTCCTGGTAAAATACATACTGCATAAATTCTTAATTATAGTTTCTTTAGCAGTTTAAGGGTATGTCATCGACATTAGTCAAGCCGCGGGTACTCCATATTTTATTTTAAATTATTACTTCATTAAATCAGACGTTTAATCAAATTCCCTATTATTTTACTGGAATTATCATTTTTCTTTATAAATCTAACACGTTCTTTATCGGCATACGTTTATCATGCAAATGACTACAACACTATCGATGACACCGAATCCAGTCATTGTCAATGCGAAATAATAACACGTTATCCATTGCGCGCATCCTTTAAAGTCGCTTGTATTGATTGTGCGTTTGCCCAGCAATGTACATTTACGCCTAAACATTTTAAAATTAACATTTTCTATGAAATTACGTAATAACAAACATGCTTTTAAGAAATACGGGATAAAAAACAGATATATTGACTGGCTGCTAAAATTAAATGCCTCGTTTTTTGACATTAAGACGTGTCACTCTTCGCACGGCGGGTTATTGTAGCATAAGTGGGCATTTTGATAAACTTTAGCGGAGCTCAATCGTGAAACGCAGTCTACGCGCAACAAAAATGTCAAGGGAGCGGCTGTTTCCAACATATGATGCGCCTAAACAACGAGGCCACCACCACTTAGCATATGCAACGTAATACAATGTATTCTCTCTTGAACAGTGATGGAAAACATCTTGAGGAAACCTGCACTCCTAAAAGATCTTAGGGATTTCTTAGGTAAGTAGTCCGCCAACCCGCACTTGGCCAGAGTGGTGGACTAAGGCCTAAACCCTCTCAATGGTAGAGGAGGCCAGTGCTCAGCAGCGGGACGTATATGGGCTGATGATTGTGTACGTAAGTGCATGGTTATTTAATTGTATTGTGTTATTTTATCAGCGGTTGGCAACAGGCAAGAATAATTGTGGCCCGTGCCTAATAGTGGGACGTACGTATATGGACTGATGATGATGATGCTATGCAAAGGCTATCGTTTGCAGAAATTGACTCTCACGTACATACATAACCTCACGCCTATATTCCCCGAAGGGGTAGGCAGAAGTGCATTTCTGCACCCACATTTCGCCAGGCAATCAGTCTGTTTTGCTACTGAGAATTTCCTACTAGAAAAACCTAATAACTTTGCCGGACCCGGGAATCGATCTCGGGACCTCTAGATTGCACTGCACATACTCTATCTATACTCTTCTATTTCTGTCCATAAATATTCTACTTGTATCATATTTTTGTCCCGATGAAATCCATAAATAACAGTTTCCTTACCAAGTCGCATATTCCATAAATATAAATGGAACATAGATCCTTCCCATGAGATCAAGGGACAATATGGTGGACGTAAAATATTAAGTGGTTGTCATAGCAACGGGCAATAAAATGTCAGCGTCGCGTAATTTACACGCGATCCGAGGATTACGTGCAATATATAAAGACAAGTTGTGTGGGTTTGATTTCAGGTCAGGTATTACGTATTATAAACAAGAATGTTTCTTTGGTTCCTTGATCAATTAGGTATTATCAATCAGGTTTTACTGTTAGAAAGTTATGGTTAAACCCGTTTTATGTCTGCCTTGTTGATTGCAGAATAAAGATATGATAAATTTAATTACCAGGCAATGTTATCCGGGATTTCTATTTGAAATACTCAAATGCAGCACGGGATCTGGAAATGCCTAAAAATAGCGATTAAACTATTACAAGAAATAACTTACTTGTAGGTGGGATTTAAAAAACAGTTGAAAAAAATGGATGTAATTTTACACTTATGTGTACTCCTCTCAAATAAAATAAATAAAAAAAAAAACATAAAAAAATCCCTGCACAAGAATCATACCTAACACGATGACTCCATACTTTGGGGAATACACCTATTTACCCATTGACCGGGGCGAATCTATTGTATCATTTTACAAGAAATACCTCCCAGACCACATTTTATATATTATATTTTCAGAGATTAATTGTCATGAAAAAGTAAAACAAAGAGTACTAAATCGTTTTTATTTATTTATTAAAACCAAATATAGTTACGAAGTTATCTTCACCAAAACACTACGAGAAGAGAGTATCATATAAATCATGTTTAATGATCGAAAAAATATAGATAGATTAGGGGTGTGCGAACAGTTCGAACTTACGAATTATTCGTACATACATACATACATAAACTCACGCCTGTATTCCCTGACTAAGGCCTAAACCCTCTCAGTTGTAGAGGAGGCCCGTGCCCAGCAGTGGGACGTATTTGGGCTGATGATGTACTCCCTGATGGTGTTGGCAGAGGTGCATTTCTGCACCCACATTTCGCCAGGTATGTATCAGCCCCACGTAATAGAGGGCGAGCCTATTGCCGTTTTTCGGGCACATTTCCAGACTCCGTGCTGCTACTGAGAATTTCCTAATGAAAAAAAACAATAACACTTTGCCCGACCCGGGAATCGAACCCAGGACCTCTAGATCGCACGGCACATACTTGTACCGCGAGACCACGAGGCAGTCAAAGGCGGAATTATTCGTTCCGAATCGAATATTAATATTTTAAAACACACACTTCAAACTTTTCTAAAAAATAATCACACGACACATTTAGGTTAGTCCAGATAAGTTATCTATTTGCCTAGTCTGAACCTGTTAATCATTTTTATTTAATATTCAAACGATTTTTTAATTACGAAGTAAAGTAAGGCGACGTGTAGAGAAAATTATAACAATTATAACAATAACAAGTTATAATATTGGCGGTGACGCTTTATTTATTTTACTTTCTTGCATATTCTTTATGATTATGAATATTTTTTGCCTTTTTGATTCTTTTTATTTCGATATTTTCCATTAAATATTGAATTTTACATTCAAAGGATGACAAAGAAAGCCTTGATTGTAGTTTAAAGCAAACGAAATGCGATATCGCAACTAAGCACAATAATGGTCACTCAACGGATGGAAGAGTACTTTAGTAAACTCCCAGCTATTAATCGGTAGAAAGTATTCTTATTTGCGAAGCTTGACATCCACTAGGATAGAATAATTGGATCTATAATATAAATATTTGTTTTAAACCCTCCTCAATTCGGTGTTAGTAAAAATTACAGCCCCATAGCGCAGTTGGCTAGACAACACCTTGCGAAACGAGAGGCCGCAGGTTCGATCCCATACTGAGACAAATGTTTGTTAGATCCACAAATATTTGTTTCGGGTCTGGGTGTTTGTGAGACCGAAAAGTCTCTCGTAGTTTCTGATACCCACGACACAAGTCTCGTATCTTAGTGTGGGGTCAGCACAATGTATGTGGCTGTTGGGTGTATTTATTTTATTGATTTGTATTTGGTCTACAAAGTAGTTCTGCTTTGCAAGGTTACGTTGTGTCGCGTGGCTGTTATGAGTCGTTTTATATTTTATTTGTGCAGCGCTGTTGTTATCTTCAGGTACAGTGTATTACTAGACTAAACCTCGTTGGTCAACTTATGCCGCGGGGAATCAAAAGGTCTCGGATCCCCGGGTCGGTCAGAGTTAGTTTCCTACTAGAAAATTCTCGCCCCCTTTTTGTAATTAAACGCACTTGTCGAAATTATGTATTAATGTATGTTAATAGAGTAATATTCAAAAATAACATATTAACAACATTGAAACGGCACTATATACAATGATAACTGCAGCTATGGATCGAAAAATTAATTTTGAAACGTAATGATAAAAAAAACATCATCATCATAAAAAACAACATGTAATTATTATTATAAATATGAATAAAGTAAGGACTGCCGTATATGCCGTGCTATCTAGAGGTCCCGGATTCGATTTTTCGGTTTTTCCATTACCAAATACTTAGTAGCAGCACGTAGTCTGGTAAAGTACCCGAAAAACGGCAATAGGCTCGCCTTCTATTAGGTACGTGAGACTGATACGTACCTAGCGAAATGTGGATGCAAAGATGCACCTCTGCCCAGCCCTCCGGGAAATACAGGCGTGAGTTTATGTATGTATGTAAAATAAAGTATGATTTCTCATGAATAATAAAGCAATGTATACTCTATACAAATAAATAAAATTGGAGTGTCTGTTTGTAATATTGAAATAACCGCTTTTAATAAGTGCATTATGTGTATACATCACACGGTACCTATACTAAAATAACTTTATTACAATTTTTGTCTGTCTGTCTGTTTGTCTATCTGTTTGTTCCGGCTAATCTCTGAAACGGGTGGACCGACGGGACTTTTATTGGCAGGCAGCTGATGTAATAAGGAGTAATTAGGCTAAAAAAAAATAAAAAATATATACGAGTATAATATTCAAGAATCGACTGTTAGGCGGAACGAAGTTCGCCGGGTCAGCTAGTCAGAAATATAAATAATGATAATAACTGACTAAGAAATACACCGATGTTTATACTGCAGAAATTTGTGTTTGATCCAGAGATACCTATATCATCAATGGATCTTTAGCTTTATATTCGTCCTAGATTTCTCCTTGCTTAGAAACGGAAACAGCGCACCGTAGGGAGTTTAATGGCTAGTGGAAATGTTGGATAGTCATCGAGATGGCTCTAAGTAATAGCTCCGACTATATTGCATCGTTTGTGCAGAATGAATTTTTTGTTTCGAAAAAATTTACGATTGAAATATTAGGAACAACATGTGGATATGGTGTCGCAGTAGAGAAATTGGGAGTTAAATTTCCCTGGCCGGGCAGAGTGTTGTTTTATTTAACAGCAGGATGGAGACTGGACATGAGTGCAGCAAATGGTAATACGCTCGCCCTAAATAACGTAGTATTTAAAAACACCCGTAGTGTCTCATATTTTGGAAAAAAATATGAGAAAAATAATATTGTATTTTTTTTCGCAATATTTATGAAGTCGGATTATAACGCTCTTGCTTAGTCGACAAAAATTATCAATTTGAAAAAAATACATTAAAATCACCTTACCATTTTTTTACAGGGAAAAAATATTTTATCAGAAAAATAGTGTAAAATTACGTATTTCATCAGAAACAATAAAAATAAGAGCTGTAACAACTAAAAAAATGTTGAATATAGTGTACTAAAAATAGGACAGTGGGGAGGAATGGGTTAACAAGCGGAGCCACAGAATTGTATAAACTAGTACTAAAGTACTCACTTAATAACTTTAATCGCTGCAAAAAACGCTTGTGGCGCGACCTCTTTATATCCTGATTAGACGGGCTTTACGTCACAGGTATTACGTTTCGGTGCAAAAATACATCTAATTGATGATAATCTCAGACTAGTTTTACGTAGCAGTGTCTCCGGTTTGCCGAGTTATAAAGTGAGAGTTGCCACTTTACATATCCAGATTCCTTGAATCGTATTACGTAAGGTTTTTATGGTGTGTCTTCGAACGGTTTATGTTTTTGTATGTTTGACCAGGTTTTCTTAACATAAATAATTGAAATGAAAAGTTTATTTTTGTTTAGCTGAGAAAAATTATCTTTAAGTTTACGTTTACATATGTATAATAATGATAAATAATAAATACACCCAACAGTCACATACATAGTTCTGATCCCACACTAAGATACAAGTCTTGTGTCGTGGGTATCAGAAACTACGAGAGACTTTTCGGTCTCACAAACACCCAGACCCGAAACAAATATTTGTGGATCACACAAACATTTGTCTCGGTGCGGGGATCGAACCCGCGGCCTCTCGTTTCGCAAGCTGGTGTCTAGCCAACTGCGCCACGGGGCTGTATTTACCCGTATGTCATCAAAAGAATGGGCAGGGGTGCATTTTTGCTCATTCGTTACGCCACCAAAGTATTTTTAGTCCCACGTTACAGAAGGTGAACCTATTATCGCTTTTTTGACTATTTTATGTCTTCGGCCCATGTAGACCTTACATGTACGTTATAGAAACTGGTGCCTGGCATATTTTTGGATTAAGTAAATCCGAACTAGCCCCATTAATAATTCAAAAAGGAGCCTAAAGGTTCCTTTACAGCCAGAATGTATGCGACATTGCCACTTAAGATAAGAAGGTGTGAACGCACGACTGCCCTAATAGCCTACTCGACTTTCATACAAAACCTTCTTGCTTTAACAAAAAGGTTACGAGTTTATTTACAGAAATTGCATGCATATACAATAGCTATCTATCTTTTTGGAGTCTTTTATGCCCAAAATTGATAATTATTAATCTTTATCTCAATCAGCGGATCAATAATAAAACTTAACCAATCATACCAAATCATATGACAGCGAAACTTAAAAACTTTAACCTTTTTAATGGGCCGTTGTGAAAATCAGGTTCTTGAAACACTAGTCTATATAAAAATTGTTTATTCTTATACTGCGAGAGAAGTAGGCTTGATGACCTCAAGGATGCAGTGGGCATAGCAGCAATAATATGCCCTGTTCGACTCAACACTGAGTTATAAATCTGTTATCTGATGTCTAAACATTGCGAATAACACCTACAGACATACTTTAGTTACTTTTTACTTCATGTGGATAGGCATACTATGAGTAGTTACGTAGTAGGTATTATTAGATGGTTGTTCCGCACTTAGTGGCGAATATAAATTGATTTATTTTTCACTCTTGACTGATATTGTTAAGTTAATGTAATTAATGACTTACTACTATACTTTATTGTAGATTTATATTATTATTAAGTTTTTATTTTATTTTTTTATTGCCTGTATGTCGTTGAAAATCAGCGCTGCAACTCCGTGCAAGCGGAATAGCAGCAAGTAGCTGAATGAGGGGACCATTGTTGGTTGTGTGAATTATAGTTACTAATTGTTTTTATTTTTATTTTTTTGTATTTTCGTGCACTGGGCAACAATAAAATATTTTCTTTCTTTCTTTCTTAGTATATGCAAAAGAGAATCATATAGTGTCACAGTTAATATCTACGATAACAAAAACAAAATCGAAACATATTACTACTGCCAACCACGCATTACAACAATGATTTAAAATTGTTTTACCGTTCGAGTAAATCAGAAAGTCAATCTGAAGAGCTTCAACTTGAAAGGTAATCCGGCCAGGACATACTTTTGTCCGAATGTGAATAACTGAAAAGATTAGACTATACTGTGAGATGTACGCTCGATGTGAAGGTAACACAGTCATTTTCCCTTCCGTTCCACATGGCTGAACATCAAAGGGCAGTGGATCTAAAGTTTTCTCACTGTATTATTTTAAAGTAAATTTTTCGAGTTTTTTTTTGGCTTAGAGGCTTAAGCGTGCCGTCGAGTCAAAATCTTGGCAGCCACGAGTAAACTCCAGTCAAACACTATTGTAAGTTATTTATTTACAATGAATTATCACGTAAGTACTTTGACGGTAAAGCAAGCGTGAGGAATTCTGGCTGTTTAAAAAGTTCTTAGAAATTTATTAAGACTGTCAACTAGCACTAGACCAGCGTAGTAGACTACGTTCCAGCCCCACTCAGTTGTAGAGGAAGACAGTGTGTGGACTCATATGCCAGCAGTGGCATTAGCATCGTGGTGTCGCAGCATAAATATATACTATCTATAGGTTCTGAGATCAATTTCCGTGGGGCAATGTTGTATTGGATTTTTCCATTACGAAATTCTCGGTAACAGCACGAAGTTTGGAATGAAGAACGTCTCAGCCAATCTACCTCAAAGTACGCAATACTACAGGATTGCTTCATTTCACTGCGTGTTGTAGTGACTTTTTTATTTTATTTTTCGTATGAAAACGTTTGACAACCACTTCACAGCAAAATGTCTGCCAAACGAGTGACGTGCGGAGAGATAACAGTCCTTTTCTAATGTCAAAATTTTATGGACCACTGAACGGAAACTATAAGCCTGAGGTCTATTGTAACATATATATTTTTGTATTTATTTATTTATTGTTATGGTTTGCCGAAAATTGTTTACATTTACATTATACAATAATAAAACAGAGAAGAAGAAAAAAAACTTAATGCAACAAACAGGCAATTACCGCTTGCACCATTAATTCAGTTACAGTACTAACTAAAAATATTGGTAGTATAGGCTTCGTAAATCGGCATATACGACACTACGAGTATTATAACAATTATTTTATAATACACTTTAATTTTCGTGCATGTTAATGAAAATATAGGATTATTCAAAATTCTAATTCTTCTAAAAAATTCTTCCATCCGTTACACTATCTGCTTCAATTATTTTTAGCTTTGTTAGAAAACGCCAATGCTCGGACGTGCGCCCGCAACAGTAACGAGACCACATGCTAGCCACTCGTTTTGGAATCCCCTCCGGTGAGAACATTTCAATATGTGCCTTTAACAACGTGTATGCAATTTTAATGATCGGTTGGTACAAGTCGTGATGGCCTCGAGGTTTAGGCACGCGGTCGAGAATCTCGACGGTCGTGGGTTCAAACCCCAGACACACACCTCTGACTTTTCGAAGATATGTGTGTATTCACAATGAATCATCACGTACTTCAACGGTGAAGGAAAACATCGTGATAAAACAGACACCTAAAAGTTCTTAGGAATTTCTTCGGTGTGTAGTCCGCCAACCCGCACTAGGCCAGCGTGGTGGACTAAGGCCTAAACCCTCTCAATGATAGAGGAGGCCTGTGCCCTGCAGTGGGACGTATATGGGCTGATGATGATGATGATGATGATGGTACATGTGTGGAACACAAATCAAAATATTAATATTTAAAAACACAATTAATAATTAGAGGAATGTGTGAGACTTTTTTAATTGTCGGCAGTGCGCTTAGTGACCGCGACGGCCTAATAAAGTCGACATTTACACAGACGGTCGGGAAATGTAATTCTTACGGTCCCTTACCACTGAAGAATCGAAAAACACCTCTATTCAACCCTTGTGACAGGTGTGGTTGTGTTTATGCAATGTAATATTAGGTTAATGAATATAAAAATAATGGACTAAGGCCTAAACCCTCACAGTTGTAGTGGAGGCCCGTGCCCAGCAATAGGACGTATATATATGGGCTGATGATAATGATGATGAATATGAAAATTAATATATCTATATGAGCCCATATATATCTTACTGCTGGTTATCAGAATTCAGAAACAAATCTTCCACGCTGGCTTATTGCGGATTGGCTGAAACCACACATAAAATCTAAGAAACAAAACGAAGAACGGCCCAACAATTTTGAAAAATGAATCCGCTATATCATTTTAAATACCGCCATAAAATATGGAAGGTGTAAGGAATTCAATATTTCATAACGCGGCTGACAAGCGTTCGCTTCACACTCGATTTGGTACACGAACGAATTGGGTTGAAGCTATCTTTGCATAGATTAGAATATTTATGTTAAGATTTACATGTGACATATATTTTAATGACATTTTCTAAGAAACATATACATCGATACATATGTACGAACACTCACGCTTGTATTAACGCGTCTTCTCCAATCACGTTTCGTAGCATATTTTCACATTTATTGCCTTTTTGATAGCGATATTTCCAGCCTCCATTTTTTATTAATAAACCTGATAATTCTGTGTGTTAAAAAGGCTGTTAACATCAATATTATGAACATTCATACAACCTGTTAGCGGCAGATTATTTTATACTACTTTTAAAGGTGTTCATTTCTTTACTAGTCAATTCTTGAAAATCGTGGTGTTAAAAGGCTTTAAATTAAAAGCAAAATTATCAATTGCATTTCTACAAAACGTTACAAATTTAAACCTTTCGTTTGTAATAAAAAAATACAAATTGAAAATAAAACATACATAAACATACGAGAATATAACCTCACGCCTGTATTCCCCGAAGGGGTAGGCAGAGATGCATTTCTGCACCCACATTTCGCCAGGTATGTGTCAGTCCCATGTGATAGGGAGCGAGCCAGTTGCCTTTTTTTGGGCACATGTCCAGGCTTCGTGCTGCTACTGAGAATTGCCTTATAGAAAAACGCAATAACACTTTGTCCGAACCGGGAATCGAATCAGAGATCTCTAGTTCTAAAAACAAAATAAAAATAAAAAACATTCCATATATAAAATTACTTCGAAAAAAAGCCCAAAACGCAAAACTTTTACTCTTTTGTATATTTTATTTACTCCTTTTAAAGCACAAGATAATACTGAACCTTTTTTTTCATACCATTACAGAGAATTTTCTTACCATTTAACCTAACATACATCCAGTTATGGGGCGGAACATTAAATTTAACAACGGCACTTGGCAAAAAGAATGTACAAGATAGCGTATTCACTTTAAAAATATCTCGGGGATTGTTCGAGAACCTTTGGAGGAAACCTTATTTACTATTTATTCTCTTAGAAGCGTGTTAGGTAAAAACACCATTATTTTCGTGTTTATTACGAAACATCACATGTTTCTACTAAAATACATTTAGAAATTGAAGGACTGGCGATAATTTTAAGTAAATAAACATATTCTGTCTCATGGATGTCATAAGGAAATGCTCACTAACCTACGCAACTTTCTTAGCGCTTAAAATCTATTAATTTATGTAGTTGTTCCTCACACTTGCGGTGGATACGTTTACTACTAATAATTATGTTGCATTACGTGTGGTCATAGCAATCAAATTATTTCTATTCATATTGATTCACTTAATGGTTATTAGATCCTTGTTTTGACCACCAGGCCAAAATAAAAATAAAAATCTAGTCCCTCGCAGTAGTGTATGCTATAAGTATTGAAATTTTATTTATTAATTCTTTGATTTATTTATAGATATGTTGTATTACTTTGATATAGATACGTGAAATATAATGTAGATGTTTTCAATAAATATCTTACTGCTGTTTCTGTTTGCTGTATAATTGTATGAGGCACTACCACCAATACCGTAGAGCGTGTATGTACACGCAACTCATTAGGAGTTTTACCTATAAATGTGTTAAACACAGCAGTTAATTACAAATTAAATAATAAATACACCCAACAGTCACATATGTACATAGTTCTGACCACACACTATGATCAAGTCTTGTGTCGTGGCTATCAGAAACTACGAGACATTACTTACTCACAAAAACCCAGAACCGAACCAAATATTTGTGCGGGGATCGAACACGCGGCCTCGCGTTTCGCAAGCTGGTGTCTAGCCAACTGCGTCACGGGGCTGTCTTTTTATAAAAAAATACATACATACATACATAAACTCACGCCTCTATTCCCCGAAGGGGTAGGCAGAGGTGCACTTCTGCACCCACATTTCGCCAGGTATGTATCAGTCCCACGTAATAGGGGGCGAGCCTATTGTCGTTTTTCGGGCACATTTCCAGACTCCGGGCTGCTACAGAGAATTTCCTAATGGAAAAACCCAATAACACTTTGCCCGACCCGGGAATTGAACCCAGGACCTCTAGATCGCACGGCACATACTTGTACCGCAAGACCACGAGGCAGTCTATAAAAAAATTTTCTTACTTAAAGGAGATAACCAAATTATATATAACGGATACGATTTTTTTTAATGAAAAAAAATATATGGAAAAAACTGAACTACTATTTTTAAGTTTCCATTGTAATTTTCTCTATTATTTCTATTCAAGGCAATTAATTTCTATTTAAACACGTAATAAAACATCTTACGCTACGTGCGTATAAAGATCGCGGAAACTTTTCAAGAAAACTTGTATTCATGTAGCAGTGAAAGGAGTGTGGTTATATCTGTGCTTTTAAAATGCAAATTCACGTATTTTTCTTCATTATAAATTTATGTGTAGCAGTCAGTGAGGCGTTTTTCTTGTTCGCAGGTAAGAACGAACTAATAATTCAATATTTATTTATTTTAGGGTTGCCAACATAACATTTTTACAACATATTAATCTCATATCTATTTGCTATTACATTTATAGGTGACCGCGACATGCAAATTTACAACTACAGTTTTAGTTATATAAAATACACGTAAATGAAAAAACAAAAATAAACCCAAAAAATTTAAAAAGTAAATACCTACAGAAAAAAATATAACAAAACAATACGACTTTTTATTTAATAAAATACTATAATTAACCATTCAGAACAAATGTGGATATAAAGGGATGAGATTTTGTTACAATGCAATTAATATAATAATGGTGTGTGGCAGTCGGTTAAAAGCAAAGTGATATTTTAAAAGTAAAACTTTTAAAAGAAACGATAAAAATGTATGAAGTTGACAAAAGTGATCACGTGTTTTCTCTATAAATCGTATCGTTTCTATTACGATATTGCCAATAGCATACTTTGTCTACGTACCCACGTAGTTATCATTATGTCGGTGGATTTATTTAAGAACAACAAATGCTTTTTATGCTCCTAACTTTTCAGTATATTTATCAAAAGCAAGTACTTAAATGATATTAAAATTACGAAGACGTATTTCGTGTGGTAATCTTGCCGGCGCATCGTTAATATAATATCGCTTTAAACAGCCATTGTTATGGCTTTATCTCACAACACATTCCGGTTTTTGTGGCCACGTAATTTTAAGCTTGACGCGGTAAATTCTGAATTAAATTTTATAGGGCAACGATAAAATTGTTCTGTACTATTTGCTCATGGAAGGACTGACATAAAATTTATGTTGATTATTATCATTTATTTATTTAAAAAGGACTAGACTCTGTTCTTATGGGGTTTAATTCCCGGGTCGGATAAAGGGTTATTGTGTTTTCTATTATGACATTTTTAGTAGCGCGAAGCTTGAAAAGACGCCAGGAAAAGGGCAAAAACCTCACCTACATGCTAGAAAGAAAACAAAACTGTCGAAAAGGGGTTGATAGAAACTTCTCTGCCTACCCTAATAGGTGTACCACCTATTTAGGACTCGTTTAATGCATTCATAGATTCTCTATTACAGGAAAGATTTAAAATTATATTTCAGAAAAGGAGCCGATATTCTTATGTTTCAAGATTTGCCCGCTCTACTGTTCGCCACGCCGACATGATATAGGTAATCCTTCCTTTTAATATTTATACAGCATTTGCGTCGGATCTCGGTGATTTATTTTACTCGTATTGCACAGAGAGAATTTAAAAAAGACATAGAACAATTTAAAAAAGACCAGACAGCCAAAGGGTTAATTAAAAGCTAGTTTCAAAGTCTCGAGCTAAAGTCCAAACATCTTTGAAAAATACCTTCACGAACTTGAATTTGTCTCTTACTTAATCGATACTTTTCGGTATTTCTCCTGTCTAAAGACCTCTGCATAATTTCCAGGAGATATGAAGAGTATCAGGCAGCTTAAAAAAATAACATGAAAATTTTTATTAAAAAAATAGCTCCAAAGTCTCGAGCAAAAGACTAGATATTTGTAACATCACGAACTTGAATGAATATACTTACTTTACGATATTTCATTTGTCTAAAGATTTCTGCATAATTTCGAGGAGATTTCAAGAGTTTCATAACCTCGCTCAACCACAGAGGTCAGTGCAGAGAGGTTACTTAGCTTCATTTCTTGTCAAAATAATAAGGCATTCCGGGCCGGTAGTAAAATTTGGCTTTTCATAGATCCTCGTAAAAGACCGCATGATTAAATTTATTGTGCTTTTAATATTAAAAAATTCAGTCAAATACATAGTAATAATAATACAAAAATACATATTAATAATAATTTATATTATTATAATTGATATAGTAGCATAGCCATTTGGTTTTGTCGCGTCATGCAAATAAAATGATGATGAAAAAATAACGACTACCCCTTTACTCTTTTATTAATTATGTCCCGGGCATGAGAGTTCTCGGATTCGAGAGGTGTCAGGCAAAGTGTTATTAGATTTTTGCCACAAAATTCTCAGAAGCAGAATCGCACTCTATAACATTGAACACAATATAAAAACAAAATTGGCGATACGTGGGCATTTATAAGTACAATACCTTTGCTCACCTATTTTGAAGATCATAATCATAAGCCCATATGTGTACGTTCCACTGCTGGGCACCGGCCTCCTCTACAACTGAGAGGGTTAGGCCTTAGTCCACAGTCCTTAGTGTGGGTTGGTGGACTTCACACCCAAGAAATTCCTAAGAACTTAAAAGTTCTTACACCTAAAGGTGTGCAGATTTCCTCACGATTTTTTAACTTAGAAAAAGTCAGAGGTGTGTGCCTGGGGCTAGAACCCACGACCGCCGAGATTCTCGTCGACGCGCCTGAACCTCAAAGCGAGATCACTACTTTCATGAATATATGTATGATAAATAAACAAGCAATGTTACTTTTTAATTCCATTTTTCAGACTCATCATTAATTTACTTCGACGACGAGCCTCCCCACCATGAGTCATACCCACCCTACTACGAAGATCATAGTCCCCATCACGGGTACTACGTGTTCTGCAAAGAGCCGAAGCCCACCACTCCAAAACCTACCACAACCACAATGGCGACCACTACTGAGGAACCAACTTGGATCTGTATGGTGTGCATGGAAAAATGCAATGTCAAAGCAAAAAAGAAATCGAAATAATTTTGTGTTTATGCACGGGTCACGGGCTGGCCTAGGGCGGATTGTTGTTTATATAAATAGTAGCTTTTATAAAACAAATTGTTGAATATGTTAGCCAAATATACTATATTTGTTAAATCACTCACGTTTATGTACATACATATGTATACACTGAAATCCATATATATCCGAAGGAAAAGGCATAAGTGCATTTCTGCGCCCACGATTTGCACATTGTAAATTTGTAAATAAATTTGAAAATTTACACGTTAAGTTGAATATGTCTGAATAACTGTGAAGAAACTGTGCTCCTACTGAGAATTTTATAATGAACAACACAGTGGCTGTTAATGACATTACATTATAAGAAGATATAATAATTATTTTAATCGTTGACATAATATATGCGAGCAATATTACTATTTACATTTCATTGATCAGGTCGAACAAAAGCCTAAGTTACTCGTCGGGGACAGAGACGTGAGAATTTATGTATCTGTGGACGTATGTTTTTATTTCAACCACAAGTTGTCCTTTAGATTTTCTTCTTTAGAAATAACTTCAGAAATATACTCAGTTGTCGGCGGTGGTGCTGCACGCTGTGATCACATTTCTCGCGTCATTTCTTGTCAAAGCGAGTTATTTTTCGCTTGATTGCACCCCAAAGAAGCTCCTTTAGTTCCCTGAAGTTTTGCATCGTCACTTGATAAATCGAAATGCATTCTCAAAAAACGTGATTGGATTTCGCCATTACTTTCTAAAATCTTCTTTTTAGTCTTACACTCTAAGCATAGTGTTCGTAATAATGTCGCGGTAATTTTTTGCGCCATCGCTTCTATGCCATGTCCCGTGTTACGTATACGTATATGAAAAATATATATTGTAAGAACAGGCAAATCGAATCTCGTAGGTGTAGCAACAGCTGAAGTCAGGGGATCGGTCTACAACATAAACCATTTACCCTTGTAAATGGATAACCAGATAACTCCTTAGTTATCTGGCTCTGGCATTTCCGACTTCGCAGATACAACAACCAATTCGTCCAGACAACAATATACCGATAATTTTATAGGATTATTAAATTATTTAAATTTATTAGGTAAGCCTAATAACCTTGAAACCTTATAATCAACATTCCCTTTAATATTCCCGACAAAATCGTTTCGATTAATAGTAATTTCACTTTAAATACAATTTAATAGCGGGTCCCTAATTTGAGAGACCGTCGCTCCTTAATTATCCGATTATAGCGCCTAAGTACTTAGCCTATATTAAAGTTCTTTTTGAGAGTTATGTCAATTAGTGTTTTCCGCTTTAATAAAATTTTATCTTTAAATTCTTCTGAAGGATCTTAAGACTAGGGTATTGAAATACCGACTTCATTAATGTAAAGTAGTGATGGCCTCGAGGCTTAGACGCGTGGTCGAGAATCTCGGAAGTCGCAGGTTTTAGCCCCAGGCACACACCTCTTACTTTTCTTAGTTATGTGAGTATTCACAATGAATCATAACTTATTTTAACGGTGAAGGAAAACATCGTGAGGAAAACTGCAAACCTAAAAATGCTTAGGAATTTCTCATTTGTGTAGTCCGCCAACCCGCACTAGGCCAGCGTGGTGGACTAAGGCCTGAACCCTCTCAGTTGAAGAGGAGGCCCGTGCCCAGCAGTGGGACGAATATGGGCTGATGATGATGATGATTGAGAGGGTAGTCTCGTAATAAGTTGATGACGATTTGATTATTATTAACGTTGGGAATATAATATTATCTTATGTTAATTACCCAATACCCAATCCTTCTCTTGTGTAAAGAGGTTCTCTGTCACACAATAATATGTTTAAAAAGTATATCTATTATAAATTTTTAACCGTTCGCTGGAATCTTTCCCGTTTTGGCAGCGTGGTGGACTAAGGTGTAAACACTCTTAGTTATAGAGGAGGCCCGTGTCCAGCAGTGGGCCACGTATATGGGCTGATGATGATGACTTCACAATTACTCACAATTACTACTTATGTTTAGATTAGTCTATTGCCTACTAGGCTACGTTTTACTACTAGGGTCTTTCCATTTGTACAACACTAAATCAAATTAATCTAAATCATCGCTTCCTCGTTTCAAATCGTTCCAGAATCTTATGACCGCAGTTTTTCGCAAAACGATGTGAAAATTGTATGAGAAATGTCATGAATATAAATTATAACTAACCGCTTGACAATCGATTCAGACAAAATACTTCTTTTATAAAATTATAATCAACTCGAGAGGAGACCCTTAATGCTGTCTATTGACCAATTGGACGAAGATAAATGAATCTTTTATATTAATTTTGTCGATTCACCAATAAATCAATAGCTGTTGCCAATGAACTGAGACATTCCAAAATCTTCGTCCAACACCGAAGCGTTCCTTTGTCCATCATACTGATGCGAAATTAAAAGAGCGATGTAATAACATCACAGAGGAGCTCATTATACCGACGACGTCGACACTTTTGATGGAATCGTCTTGAAATTAAAATGTAATGTGACGTGAAACGAAATGATTTCAATCAAACAATGCTTTGGTCCAAGGAATTTCTTCGGACGAAAAAATGTGTCGGAATTCTCATTTGTACTTACAAAAACAAATCACAGTGTATTTATTTTTTAATTAAACGCGTTTGGTTAATATGATATGGTATAATTTGAATAAAGAATATTTTGACTTCTGCATTTCAAAAATAGAACACAATTTTTTAGTAAAAAATTTACTCTCCCAAAGAGCCAAAGAGAAAAATGGATTTTAAAACGATAATGTGTTCTGTCTGCATGCGTTACTTACGTTATTACGTACAAAAAACCTCATCAGTACAAGAATTAAGCGTTTGTGTGGGTTCAGTTATTTTTTAAATATGAATTAATATTTCACTGCTTCGGAATCCCAAGTTCTCAAAGTGTTATGTTGAATAAATGAGAGGTTTTACTTAGAAAACACATCTATATGTTGTTCGTTGAAGTTGAATTTTAACATCTTAAAACATTACATGCATAGCATATTAAAATATTTTTTCTTCGGAATCAAGATAAACTATAGTACTAGGAACACAGAACACGTTAATAATAAAATACCGGGAAAATATATCAGAATACTTCACCATCTTTTTACACAGTTAGCTTTGATCGTATAGTCATAGACCATCTGTAATCGTAACTTGTTTTATTGCGCTCCCTTTGTTTATTTTATTTTCGACGCTAAGTCCACGCTCACGAACGGTATTTAAAACATACATACATACATAAACTCACGCCTGTATTCCCCGAAGGGGTAGGCAGAGGTGCATTTCTGCACCCACATTTCGCCAGTATGTATCAGTCCCACGTAATAGGGGGCGAGCCTATTGCCATTTTTCGGGCACAATTCTGGAGTGGGAGTCTGGCTCCGAGCTGCTACTGAGAATTTCCTAATGGAAAAACCCAATAACATGTGCCCGACCCGGGAATCGAACCCAGGACCTCTAGATCGCTCGGCACATACTTGTACCGCGAGACCACGAGGCAGTTAAAACTAGCAGTATAATGTATGATACCGAATTACGCTCAAGCACTAAACGATTTTGAAGTTCACAATATTATTTATAACCTAGATAAACTAATTACATCATCGTGTATTGGTGAATTTGCTCCTTTAATCAAATATTGTTATAAATTGAAATTACATTAATATTTGACTGATTGATATCGCTTTCGATCTCGCACATATATTATAGTTCGGTATCGCAGTTATGTCTACTTTTGTCCAATTTTTTAAGTAAGTCTACTGATAAATATAGGCCTCCCCAAGTAAGGGCCAACCATCCAGGTATTGAGCAGCCCTCATCGATCCGCTACCTGCCACCTTCACTAAATCGTGGTGCTTGTGTTCTCGAAGTCATTTATGTACGTAAAATATTTGTGGTTAGGAAAATGTTAAATTGCATAATTCAAAGTCGATAATGGCGCAATAATAATAAATATAAGCCAACAGTAACATACATACATAATTCTGAGTCTTATGTCGTATCAGAAACTAAGAGAGACTTCGGTCTCACAAACACCAAGACCTGAAACAAATATTTGTAGATTACACAAACATTTGTCTCGGTGCGGGTATCAAACACACGGCCTCTGATATCGCAAGCTAGTGTCTAGCCTTCTGCGTCACGGGGCGGTTGTGGGCGGACATATCGTGTCATAAAATACGATTTAACTAGCTAAATAAATTTTCAAGAAAAGATAGCTGACAATAAACAGCGTCTACCAGAGAGAGTTAACCGTCATCGTACCTTAGTAATCGATATTTGCAATGCACATATCACATGAATAACAGTCACATGTACGACAAGCTTAAACATGGAGTCTAATAATAATTAATCTACAGAATAACTAAAACCTAGCATAAACAAAAACGTGAGCTTTTACTAGCTTTAACTTAACTATTACGTTCAACGTATGAATACATTTTCTTATATTTTTTTCTTTCTACACTACGAAAACAGCTGGGTCTAGACTCTAGACTGTCTCGTGGTCTCGCAGCATAAGTGTGAAAGAGGCTCGGCTTTGATCCTTGGGTCGAGTAAGTTTATGGTATGTTGGGTTTTTCTGTTGGGAATTCTCAGTACCAACACGATGTTAGGAAATGTGCGAAAAACTTATATTAAACTCCTTCGTATTACCTACTTCGGGCTTAAAATACAATCGTTGAAACGTAGATTTTGAAACAAACTTCTGTCTACGCCTTCTGGAATACAGTCTTGAGTGTGAATATTTGATTATTGAGTATTAAAACGTATGTAAAATAAATTTTTACAAACCTTTTTTGTATTTTTTTCTATCACCGCATACGAAATATTTAAATCGCCAAAGTTAGTTAAATTTTAATTAGTTAAGTCAATTCAAATTTAAACAACTCAATTGCATGTCAATATGTCGAGAATTCTGTAATGATTAGGCAATTATAATCAGTACTCGTTGCTGAATATATAACAAATTTTTCGCTGGAATTTTACGGTTTGTTATGTAAAAAACCTTCGTAAAGAGCCCCGTTTTGCGGCCTGTCAAAGATAGAAATTATTTTTTATTCATAAAACTTTTACCGAAATATAAAAGTCAAAGACGACGACCGCGAGGATAAATACAGAAATCTTTTATGTATGAGAATTTCTGCTATGTAACAATATTAAAGTGATGATGAAACACATTATTTGAAGTCCACTCATTTAGCTTAAGACAAAAATGGGCAAATAAAATTGTGTGACCAAACAAACTAAAATATTGTCTAAACTAAATAAAGCTAATAAGGCTTAGACGAGAAAGAAAAAGAAGACAGTAGAAGCGTTATAAGCAGTAAGTTAGGTCTTGGAATTCCCAGATATAAAAGTTTCCTTTTCACAAGAGTTTATAGAATTACTTCCACGGAGGGTTGAAGTACAACTCACGCAGGTTCAGAACCAATAGGGATCCAGCCCGCGCTTTAACATCTGTGCGGACGTCACCGCGCGCTAGGCTGCAAGGGCGGTGACCCCGAGGGATGGCGAAAAGTAGAGCCATAATCAGCTTTCCCGTCAATAAGAGAGGGCAGAACCAAACCGCAAACTAAATGTTGTCCATGTTGAAAAGGGCAATTAATTAAAAGTCTAATCATTTTATAAAAGCTTTTATTGAATAGCAATTTTATAATAGGTATGGTTTTTGAATGAATTAAAACACACGCTACACTTTCGCATCTGCATCCTCCTTTGCCAAAATAATTTTAAGTTTCTTTACGATAGATCTTCATTTATCAATACTTTTTCAAGATCTTCCTCTGAATGAAGATCACTTAGAGCTTCTTGAGGTATAAAAGAATCTCTGAGAGCTAATTTTACTTTCGTTCCAAACATGGCTTCATGTGGATTACCGTTTATAGCAGCGTGGTACGTTGTATTTTTCATTAATTGTACGAATCGTAAACCTTCTGACCAATGAACAGTACTGTTATCTTTCAACCACGCGCTGAGCAAACTCTCTACATCTGGGTTTTCATCTCCTGACTCTTGACTCTGAGACTCGCTTTTGCCATGAACAATTTTGACCTCAGGCCACATGCCACGGACTTTCTGAGCAATTTCTGCGGCAAATTCCCTTCCATTGTCACTTTGAAGAATGTTGGGTGCACCGAAGATTGTGAAAATGTCAAGTAGAACATAAGCAACTTCTTCAGCATTGTTACTCTTCAGTGGTCGTAGTTGCACAAATTTAGTGAGATGATCTTGATAAACCAGTATGAATTTATATTCATTATTATCAGAACACTCCATTTCGATCAGGTCTACTTGACACCTTGAATCCATTTCGCTGCCCAAAACTGGTTTGGATATAAAGCCTTTTCTGGAACTGACACGTTTTTTGGCGCACTCTTCACATAAGGTTAAATAAATGATAACCATTTCTCTGGTAATATTTTTATATCGAAAATTTACTTCCTTTTCCATTAGGTTTCTTCCACCATGGCCGATTGTCAGATGGGTGTCGTGTAGAATATGAAATATTTCACCTTTGTGCACATAAAATTTTACTACATCGCCATTTTTGACTGGTACAATCAGCTTATCCAAAGGTCCAACGCTCATGACGTCAAATCTTCGCAAACGCTGATAATCCTCAGGTCTTTTGTTTGCCACTTTCTTTTTAGAAGATTTAACCCGTTGAATCATGTGTTTGTAGCTTGATTCGGTGAAGTATTGAGTATTCTGACCTTTTTGTGAAGCTAGTTTGTTTAATTTTTCATCGAACCGACGTTTCATTTCGATTAACTGCTTATCCATGCTGATGATAACGTTGAACACAAGCTTCCACTTATTTGTAGTTTGCTTATCAATTTAATCAAAACTATTCGTACACAACTGCGCGTTATTATTAATTTTTAGTACGGCAGAATATCGTAAACACGTGTGCTTCTCGGCGAGTATTGTCTGACTCGCGATCTCGAAGCGGACAGCGCATGCGTCTGGTTTGTTCCCGCCTCCCGTGTCCCTAGAGTACCGAATCAATATTCACATTGACCGGACACTGTGATAAATACAACTCACACTGGCTACTTGTTAAAATATTACGCGTCGTTACTACAAAAGCTTATTTCAGTGGTCGGTATTTATATTGGGCGAGATTGGAAACAAAACTAGTTACATATTTTAAAAGGAGCTTAATTGCCTTCCTTACAAGCACGTAAGAAATATACTCACTGGTCGTAATTTCAACTACTATTATAAAGGGAAAAGTTTAGCGTTTTTTGTATAATTGTGTCTCACGTTTTACATTCTTAACCTAAGAACACTTAACTCAACCAAGAATAGATCCCAGACATTTTTCCTCCCCTCCAAGCATACTATACATAGACAACGAGGCAATTTATAACTCAATCCAGTTGGATTATAATGTGCGCTTGCAAATGATCCGAACATATCGGTGCTCAGTGTTCGAGACACTTCGATTCTGAATTACAAGCAGTTTTCGGGCCAACGGCTAGCCCATAATTCAGTTTAACGATTAGGGGCATTAAACAGCCACTTTATACATGAAATGGATGTTACGGTATTGGTAAAATTCGAGGATTAGAGAAATTGATGCGTCTAGTAAAGAATATATTGTATGAAATAATTTATAAAAAATGGAATATCAGTTTTTATAGAGTTTTCTTTTTAAACTATTATATCTCTACGAAACACATAATGGCCTCGAGTATAAGATGGCTCAAAAGTTGAACGTTCATATACCAAAGTCTATATAGTCTCTAATATTCTAAATTCGAAATAATGAAATTATTTGACTTTACATTTATGTAGGTATACATTATCTTTATATTTTAAATTAAGTGGAATTTCTATAAAATTATACCATACACAAACAGTCCAATATCGAAAACCGAGACAGGCAATAGGTAGTAGGTAATGATGATTAGGAAATCGTTTTTTATTTTTCGAGATTTTTTAACATCAATGTGGTTGTTATAATTGTAACTATTACCTGTCTTTGTTTTCGATCACGGTTTGTTTACACCTTGTACCGATTACACATCACCCTACCGTACACTAGCGGTCACTAATCATCATCATCAGCCCGTATACGCCCCACTGCTGGGCACGGGCCTCCTTTGCAACTGAGAGGGTTTAGGCCTTAGTCCATCACGCTAGCCTAATGCAGGCTGGCGGACTAGACACCTAAGAAATTCCTAAGATTTTTTTCCGGGTGTAAGCATGATGTTTTCCTTCCCCGTTAAAGCAAGTGATAATTCATAGTGAATACACACATAACTTCGAAAAGTCAGAGGTGTGTGCCTGGGGTTTGAACCCGCGACAGCCGAGATTCACGACTGCACGCCTCAAGGCCATCACTACTTTTTTCGCGAGTGGTCACTATGAAAATGTTATCTCTCTGTTTACAAATAAATACAAAGAGTGCTTCACACTCCGCGCACACGTTCCCTATTACGAAAGGTGTCGAATCATTCGTTCCTTATTTCGAGGCAATTCCATTCTGAGTCAGTTTCGCGCTGCTCAGTGGACCCTGATGGCCCGCTGATGGGATGTTCAGCCGGCTATGATAATCGCTCTCTGTAATTCCGGCCTTTAAGGTTCCGCGAGTGTAAACCCGCCCGATAATTGAATTTGTTCTATCGTATTCTGTAGGGTATACTTCAATTTTATAATGGAAGATATGATAATAAGTAAATTGAAGATATTAAAATTTTTATTTATTTTTTATTTATTTATATTAAAAGTCATATCTTGCGGATTTTACGAAAAAACACAAGTTCCGAAATCGATGCTTTCAACTTGATAGATTGATTATAATCATACCATTGATGTTATGATTATAATCAATCGTCAATGGGATTCAAAAGCATCTCATAATTTAAATTAAAAGTTTCAAGATGTTTATACCTTAGGGTAAGGTCCATGCAAATAGAAGACTGACAATAAATGACTGGAACTAACTCTCTAAAGCAAAAATATTAAGTCATTTATTGATAGCCGTAATTATTGTACACCTGTATTTATGAACACAAAATATTATAGTGAGTCAATTTATTAGATTTAACACTTTATGCACGGTGGATATACAAATCTAAATATTTTCCTCATTATCCATTCAAAGGTAGTCTATAAGAAATTGCCTAGAACAATACATTAAGTTTAGGTCCTGGATTTTTTTTAAATGTAGTAATTAGGAACAAGATAGAGTGAATAAATAATTAAATGTACTACCTACCATCAAATAAAATTAATGCAACTTATTAATGAATAAAACAACTACAATAAGTACAGGACCCTAAATTTTCCACTTCTCAATTGCGCAACACTCACATATTATTTTTTTATCGTTTCTCTCCGAATAGATGAACAAGTAAGAACACGTATTTCTCTTCTCATTAAGTTACCATTAATGTGCTTATTTAATTTAATAAGAGTCCTCTTCGTCTCTTCCTCTCTTTGAATGTTATACGTTAAAACCTATTTTTTACACACATAGACATACATATGTATATAGTTACTGGTACAGACTGCCTCGTCATTTCACGATACAAGTAAATGTCGGGTGGTCCCGGGTTCAACCCGGGTCGGGCAAAGTGTTATTAGGGAGTTCTAGTAACAACACGGAGTTTGGAATTGTGCCTGAAAAACGGCAATAGGGTTCCCACCTATTTATTACGTAGTATGGAGTCACAATTGCCGAAATGTGGGTGCAGAAATGTACCTCTGCCTACCTTGCGGGGAATACAGGCGTGAGTATTTGTACGTATGTAAAGTTATTTTTACTTATACATCACATATAAACATAAATGAACAAAAATATGTCAAAATCTAATTCCAAAAAATAGAGCAATTGGCAATCTTATTTACTGTATGCGATTTTTTCCAGACAACCATTAGATTGGAATGAACAGGAGTATTGAGAGGGTGGTCACGTAATAAGTTCATTACGGTTTTATTATTATCGTTGGGAATATGTTTAAAAATTACCCAATCCTTCTCTTGCGTAAAGGATTTCCGTGTCATACAATAATATGTATAAAAAAAGTTTATCTTAAAGAAAACTAACTTTATAATGTAACACCATTATACATTTTTAACCGTTCGATGGAATCTTTCCCGTTTTGGCAATCGGTCCAATTTCAACTGTTTACTTCAGAAGTCTCGTGTGATACGTAGTTCGCAAACAGCTTCTTGTGCCTTGTAAATGATATAGACCAATCAGTTTTTTTTTTTATTCAAGTGTCATGCATGTCTGTGCCGTGAGATCTAGTTACTGTGGAAGACAAACTGTTATTCTTATTAGGTTTTTCTATTAGGGTTTTTTTAGGATTATTACGCGGTTAGGCAGACGTAGTGTGGGACGTCCTGCAGCACGATGGTCCGACGACTTGAGAAAGGTGGCGGGAAACGGATGGATGAGGGCTGCTCAAGACCAGGATGGTTGGCGCTTTCTTGGGTAGGCCTACGTCCGGCACCGGACGGCGATGTCCTAAGTATATATTAAGGATTTTTAAGTACCAACGTGGAGCTTTGAAGTAAATCCGAAAAACGGTAATAGGTCTCGGTTTTTTACGTGGGACTTTTGGCAAAATTTGAGAGCAGAAATACCCATCCATCTACCCATTCGTATATACAGGCGTGAAAGGATATATTCATGTTCAAGTTGGTTAGGAACCCACTAAGTGAGTACTTAGTCGCGCTCTAATAAGTCGTCGGCATGGGACGGACGCCTGAAATTAATTTTGGTCAATGTGGCCATACGAGAAATGTACAGCGAATTTTAAGGCTATTAGTGTTGTAGAAAGTTTCAGACATATTTCAAATACCTTTATCCATATTTATTTTACTGGGATTATAAAGTCGTTCATTTATACTTACTTAATAGGTAAAAAGTCGTGATGGTCTCGAAGTTTAGACACGCGGTCGAGAATCTCGGCGGTCGCAGGTTCAAACCCCAGGCACACACCTCTGACTTTTCGAAGTTATGTGTGTATTCGAAATAAATTATCACGTCCTTTAACGGTGAAGGAAAACATCGTGATGAAACCTGCAGACCTAAAAGTTCTTAGGAATCTTAGGAATTTCTGAGGTGTGTAGTCCGACAACCCGCACTAGGTCAGCGTGGTGGACCAAAACCGAAACCCTCTCAGCTGTAGAGGAGGCCCGTGCCCAGCAGTGAGACGTGTATGGGCTGATTATGCTGATGAATAATAAATTATTTTTTATACCTACTTAGGTACATCATAAAAACTATCTGCGCGAAGAATTTCAGCCAAATCCGTTCAGTGGTTTGGCTACTTGTGGAAGTTGATAGATTGCTTGGTAACAATTGCATTTTATACATATATAATATACCTTGCACAAGTGTGTGCCGTGCGATCTAGAGGTCCTGGGTTCGATTCCTGGGTCGGGCAAAGTGTTATTGGGTTTTTCCATTAGGAAATTCCCAGTAGCACCACGGAGTCTGGAATTGTGCCCGATAAACGGCAATAGGCTCGCCCCCTATTACGTGGGACTGATACACACCTGGCGAAATGTGGGTGCACAAATGCACCTCTGCCTACCCCTTCGGGGAATACGTGAGGTTTTGTAATACATATACTATGTGGATGTATGTATGTATATATACCTTCTGCTTGTAAAATGATGATAGGTGTAAACAGTAGTCTATAATATTCTACTGACCTGTTTTGTTTCCAAGTAACTGCAACATTCTATGTGATAAGCTGGAGCAGGTCGGTATGCACACGTTCGCCTTATGCCAGACGTACACTGACTTTAAGACTTAGTAGCAGTAAATCCCAGGGATATTCTAGATAAGCAAGTGTTACGTTTTTAAATCCAATATATTCGATTTATCAAGCCCTGGTTGTAGTACACAGGAAAGCTTAAATCAATGGATACGAATAAATCGTCACAATTCTTGGTAGGTATTGAATATCTGTTTTCTTAGAAGTATTTTTTTTTTCTCTGTTGTGCTGTTGTATTCTTAAGAGACGCTTTGGAGGAACCAAATTCTGTTTTCAATAATTCACACCAACGCAGAGCGGACTTAATGCCAAAGGCATTATCTGCCAGTCACCTATATAACTTAAAAATATAAAAAATTACATACATATTACAATATTACTGCTACATAATTATGTAACCTATACTGACGACAACACTCTACTTACTGGAGGATGATGGTGATGGCCTCGAGGTTTAGGTGCGCGGTCGAGAATTTCGGCGGTCGCAGGTTCAAGCCCCAGACACACCTGTGACTTCTCGAAGTTATGTGTGTATTCACAATGAATTATCACTTGCTTTAACGGTGAAGGAAAACATCGTAATAAAACCTGCACACCTAAAAAGTTCTTAGGAATTTCTTAGGTGTGTAGTCCGCCAACCCGCACTAGGCCAGCGTGGTGGACTAAAGCCTAAACCCTCTCAGTTGTAGAGGAGGCCCGTGCCCAGCAGTGGGACGTATTTGGGCTGATGATGATAATGATGATGATGTAACGATTTAAGTAGTTGTAGCGGACATTAGCCGGGGGTCTGCTTTTTATGAGGTCACATTTTAAATCCAGTTCATTATTCATTCAGTAACTTCCATTGTAGCTTCCATAAGATCTTTGTGCCGGCGGAAGGACACATAGCCAAGGACACAGAGCCTACGTCACAAGAGCCTCAGTAACACCCAGACCACAATTATTTTCGGATTACTGAACCGTTGGAACCCACGGCCTTTCGTTTCACAGACAAGCCTCTAATTACTGCGACACGGAGGCTGTCAGATATTTCATCACTCCACAACCGTTTTGCCTTAGTAAGATTTTCTCGCTAGGCTTAAAGTGAAAATTATTCCCAGTATACTGAAATATACTTCTCCTGCTCCCTTAGACACGCAATAATACAGGCACGAATGATGTCCTACTATGTAGGTATTTATGTATGGTATACATCATCATCATCAGCCCAAATACGTCCCACTGCTGGGCACGGGCCTCCTCTACAACTGAGAGGGTATGATATACATATGTACCTATATGTAAATAGTGGGGGTACTACCATAGAAGCCCAGAAGCGTTACACGTTAATTGTGTAATGTCTAGTTTATAATTGTTTATCGTGGGGTATTCTTATTTAAATGTTAAATTGCTTTTTTAAATAAAGATTTAAAAATTAATTATTATTTGGAATTTTGTAAGGCAACACTTGTAGGCTTTTGGGCTTCTATGGAAGTACCGCCACTGCATGTAAGTAGTGACAGCCCCGAGGTTTAGGCGCGCGGTCGAGAATCTCGGTGATCGTGTATTCAAATCCCAAGCACACACCTCTGACTTTTCTAAGTTATGTGTGTACGAGTACTCACAGCGAATTAGCACGACTTAAACGGTGAAGGCAAACATCGTGAGGAAACCTGCACATCTAAAAGTTCATAGGTATTCCTTAAGTGTGTAGTCCTATTAGGCCAGCGTGATGGACTAAGGCTTTTAACCCTATCAATTAGAGGAGGTCCGTGAACAGCATTGCATAGTAATATAAATTTAACTAACACGCATTTTAAAGATGATCGTTAATTTTATTAATTAGTACATGCTAGCTATAAATTAGCTAGGATATTTATTACTGCTTCTTTAATTATTTCACTAAGTAGTTAGTTCCCGCCAACACTTAAAGAATATTTATTTACGTTGTTTCATAAAAAGAACAAAGTAGTTTCAGAGATTTGCGACTTTTCTCTCGAGCTAATTCGAATTCAGTGAATTTATTAAATTTTTTATAGATACGGCAAAATTTATTAAAATATGTTCGTTTGCTTCTTTTATAACTTAATTTCCCATATAATTAATTAATAGAATAAAAATTAAGCCAGTTCTAAGCGAATAATGTACGACTACTCATATTCGTTATGAATTATTAGATGGAAAATGACTTGTTCTCATTCTCAAAAAAATACCAATTTGGAAAGCTGTTAATTAATCAGTTATTAACACTTCATCATCATCAGCCCATATACGTCCCACTGCTGGGCACGGGCCTCCTCTACAACTGGGTTTAGACTTTAGTCCACCACGCTGGCCTAGTGCGGGTTGGCGGACTACACACCTAAGAAATTCCTAAAAAAAATTAGGTGTGCAGGTTGCATCACGATGTTTTCCTTCACCGTTAAAGTACGTGATAATTCTTTGTGACTATATACATATAACTTCGAAAAGTCAGAGGTGTGTGCCTGGGGTTTAAACCTGCGACCGTCGAGATTCTCGACCGCGTGCCTAAACCTCGAGGCCATCATGATTTATAACACTTGCTCCAATATTTTAAAAGCAATTTTTTACTACGAGTATTCAAATAAAAAATTAATTTATTTTGCAGATTATGATATATAACAAGGGTCATATGAATGAAATTGGGGCACCTAATAATGAAATGTTAATTCCATTCAGACGTTACAAGCTCCTTATACACGCTGACACTTAAAATGTTCCAACAAAAGATCCCTTTGTTTCCGAAAAAATGGACCTGGTATGTACACACTGTGCCGAAAGTTCAAAAGCAGCTGAGATTCACTGCATACCATTACAGACTTTACTATTTATGCGTAGACGTGAAATTAGCTTGGCAATAATTGAAGAATACAATATAGGGACGATTGTTAGAGAATGTGCCAGGGCAGCCCATTACGGCTATTTGTAAGTTAGATGGAAGCGTTTAAAGGTTTTATTAAAAAATGTTTGTACTTGGGTTCATAAAGGATAATGGATAGAGGCGTAAATTGCTGTTTGGTAGACTTTGAGCAAATTTTAGATGTTAGTAAATTTCCTTGACAAAGATGTAGTGGCGAAATTATCCAATGTCAGTACAGTCTTTCAGAAAAGTAATTTGCATCTCGGAGCGAGTGGGAGGAGGTGCATTTAAACAAATAAGTATCGCTCGCTAATTTGATGATTTTAGTCTCACGTACATACATACATACATAAACTCACCCCTGTATTCCCCAAAGAAGTAGGCAGAGGTGCATTTCTGCACCCACATTTCGCCAAGTATGTATCAGTCCCACGTAATAGGGGGCGAGCCTATTGCCGTTTTTCGGGCACATTTCCAGACTCCGTGCTGTTACCGAGAATTTCCTAATGGAAAAACCCAATAACACTTTGCCCGACCCGGGAATCGAACCCAGGACCTCTAGATCGCACGGCACATACTTGTACCGCGAGACCACGAGGCAGTCTATACCAGTAACTATATATGTATATCTCTATTAATTGTGTATAAAAAAGTTTTTAACGTATTTACATTCAAAGAGAGGAAGAAACGAGGAGGACTCTTATTAAATTAAATAAGCACATTAGTGGTAACTTAATGAGAAGAGAAATACGTGTTCTTACTTGTTCATTTATTCGGAGAGTGGGAGGAGGTGCATTTAAACAAATAAGTATCTCTAGCTAATTTGATTATTTTAGTCTCACGTAATAGTTGATAAAACTATTGCTGTTTTACGGCGACATTTCTAAACTTCGTGCCGCTGATAACAATACGAATAAAGAACTCTATAAAACTTTGCCTGAGATAAAAATCAAACTAAACCAATTGGTCACAATCCGTGCACTTATGCCATAGGAACAACGAAGCATTCTTTCAGCTGAGTTTAGTGGAATCGCGACATTTTTTCTTGTTCAATTTTGTTCAATCGAAGTGACAGAAAACTGAATGTGTAGCCACGAAAAGAGTGTATTTAACACACACACACATTTGACAGACCTGTGGCGCAGTTGGCTAGACACCAGGTTACACTAGAGAGGACACTAAGGAGGCCGCGGGTTCGATCCCCGTACGGGGACAAATGTGTGATCTATAAATATTTGTTTCGGATCTGGGTGTTTGTGAGACCGAAAAGTCTCTCGTAGTTTCTGACATCCACGACACAAGACTCGTATCTTAATGTGGTGTCAGAACTATGTATATGACTGTTGGATGTATTTATTTATTATTTATTATACGCACTCACTGTTATTTTCCACAAAGAGGTGGACAAAGGTACATTTCTGCATCCACAATTCGCCAACTGTTTTTCTCCCCACGTACCAGGGGCAAGTGTGAAGTAGACAATGTTGGCTAAATTGCCGGGAACCTTAGCGTCAGGTAGGAAGTAATATAGCCAAGCTCCGGCGACTTTAAAGGCTCTACAAACTAAACGTTTTACGTGACGTTCGTTGTCTAATAAAAAACGGAAATTTCCTCACCTTAGCCCTATTTGGAATTAACTTTCTTAAGGAAACAAAGTTGTCTAAAGAACGAAATGTTAATACCTTTGAGCTACACGAAATATTTTAGATCAAATACATTGTAGACTAGATCAAAAACAATTGACAACATTTTTGTGCTGGCCTTTTGGTGAATGAATAAGTCGGGCATTGATTGGAAACAGTATTATCCCGAAAGATACTCTGGCGATAGACTATGACGTGTTAATGATCTTATGTACGGACAGACCCGTGGCGCAGTTGGCTAGACACCAGCTTGCGAAACGAGTGGCCGTGGGTTCGATCCCCGCACTGAGACAAATGTCATGACATTTCTTATACTTAAGATGGGGTGGGTATTATGACAATGACTTGAATTACATTGTGAGTCGCTGGATTTGCCGCCCCTCTGGAGGTGCCGCCTGCGTGCACCGCACGCTTTGCACGCCCGCTTGCGATGAGCCTGATTATGACTCGAGTTTACTAATTATATCAAACGTAAGTGTATAAATCAAAATCTAAAGTAGAGTACTAAAAAACGGCACTGCTTTACATCCATCTACAATTTTGCGAAATTATTCTAGCGAAATATTAGCTAATATTATCTAATCTAACGTTCTTAACATTCTCGTTTTATAAGTTTGAAGTATAATGAAAATTTCATAATAAGTAGGTAATCATTCATTACACTCTATTTTTTATTAGGTCAAGATATTTTTTTATGACTGCAAAAATTGTTTTATTAATATTATATTTTAATGATATAGCTTTCGTTAAATATTTAATTAATTTAAGTCCAAGACAAGTTTTTAATATTACAAAAATTTTGGAGTCACAAAATGAAGCTACATGAGATTTTATTACGGAGAACTTTCCGCCTTAAGTAGGCACGGAGGGCGTAACAAATTGTTTGGACTAGTTGACGGGGCGTAAAGTTGATAGTCATGACAAGGTCGGTAGCGTAATCGTTTTGAAACCTAATGGAGGATGTTCAATCAATCATCGAATTAAATAGCCTGATTTATTTAAAGGACTCTTGGTAAACATAGTTAACAGTGGGCATATTACAGCTTCGTATAAGTCGTGATGGCCTCGAGGTTTGGGCATGCGGTCGACAATCTCGACGGTCGCGGGTTCAAAACCCTGGCACACACCTCTGACTTTTCGAAGTTATGTGTGTATTTACAAATTAATTATCACGCACATTAACGGCGAAGGAAAACATCGTGATGAAACCTGCACACCTAAAATTTCTTAGGAATTTCTTAAGTGTACTTGTGACTAAGGCATATACGTATATGGGCTGATGATGATATTACAGCTTCACAAAATAGCCGTATTGTTGACAAAAAAATGTAAGCATATAATCGACGGCAGAAAGCGAAAACGTCGTAGTCCACAAAGTATGTTTTTTTTTATTGCACTGTTCGAATCAGAAAAAAAAACTGCGTTAAATGGTCCGAGTCACGTAAAACTACCATGAATAGTTTATAAATTAACATTTTGAAAAATCAGGATTTAACTTAAATGCCTGCATACAAAAACGCTGTAAGTTACAGAAAAAACAGTAATAATTTATACTATGCTGATTACGACATTTTTCGTTTTCCGTAAATATGATGCATCTTAGCAGGAATGTTGGCTCTAGTGCGGACTACTACGTTTTTGTTGCTCGTGTTTTTATACGTTTTAATATTTGACTCAACTCCATACAACTCAATAGTGCAATTACAGCATTTTAACGTTCTGTAAAAATAGTTCAAAATGTCGTAATCAGCAATTTTTTGGCAAATATTTTATAAATTGATATCTATTTAAGAGTTAGAATTACATTTAGTAAAAAATAACAAGTCTACTATCCAAAAATCGTGAGTCTGAGTTTAAAAACACGCTAGTTATGATTTTTTGAAAAATAATGCAAAAGTTTTTTGGCTCTGGTGAACATTTTCATTTTTGTGGATTACTACGTTTTCGCTTTCTGCCGTCGATATATGTAGGCCTTATAAACGTAAATTTAACATGTTTTGGCTTGCTCTAGTGATTGACCTGTAACGTTAAAGAAACAAAGACAAAATATGTTTAAGGCCGAAAGTGACAAAGATAAAATGCGAAAAGAATAGTAATAAATTCTGAATATTGATATATTTAAAAATCAGTTCAACCAATAATATACTATGATTAAATGGAACAGGGCCTATAGTAAGGCAGCAGCAGCAGCAGCATCAGCCCATATACGTCCAACTGCTGGGCACGGGCCTCCTCTACAACTGAGAGGGTTTAGGCCTTAGTCCACCACGCTGGCCTAATGCGGGTTGGCGGACTACACACCTAAGAAATTCCTAAGAAATTTTAGGTGTGCAGGTTTTATCACGATGTTTTCCTTTACCGTTAAAGCAAGTGATAATTCATTGTGAATACACACATAACTTCGAAAAGTCAGAGGTGTGTGCCTGGGGTTTGAACCTGCGACCGCCGAAATTCTCGACCGCGCGCCTAAGCCTCGAGGCCATCTGCATAGTAAGGCTGGCCACTTAATTAATGGGACAACTCGACCGGATTAACAGCTTTCTAGTACGTGCTACAACGTATGCGTCGATTGATTCAAAATTCTCGGTACCATTTATATAATAAATATTAAAAAAATATACAAGTCCTGTTTGGTGGGTATCAGAAACTACGAGAGACTTTTCGGTCTCACAAACACCCAGACCCGAAACAAAAATTCGTGGATCACACAAACTTGTCTCGGCCCGTGGCCTCTCGTTTCGCGAGCTGGTGTCTAGCCAATTGCACCACGGGGCTGTAAAATATATATTGTGTGTTTATGGGGAAAAATGGATCTCTTAATAACACTTGCTTGTTTCCAATTTTATAAGACAAAATACAATCATAGTGCATCCAAAATACATAAAGATCTAAATTTAATATAATCCAAAAACTTTTATTTTAAGCAATTTCTACCCTGTCTTTTTTATCACTACAAATTGTTAATAGAAATTTACAAACATACATACATAAACTCACGCCTGTATTCCCCGAAGGGGTAGGCAGAGGTGCATTTCTGCACCCACATTTCGCCAAGTATGTATCAGTCCCACGTAATAGGGGGCTAGCCCATTGCCGTTTTTCGGCCACATTTCCAGACTCCGTGCTATTACCGAGAAGTTCCTAATAGAAAACCCAATAGCACTTTGCCCGACCTCTAGATCCTAGATCCTCTAGATCTAGATCGCACGGCACATACTTGTACCGCGAGACCACGAGGCAGTCAGGCAATAGAAATTTACAAGTATTATTACCTAATAATTTTACTGTGGTATATTGTAAGGTTTAAATCTTACGGTTATAAATCTGTCGGTTTGAAGGCGTTTCTCACATTTTCTTTTATAACAAATGTGCTAGCTTTTTGCGAGGCCACTTGTCTAAGTATGATTGTCGCTACTCGACTACGGAAGACCTTTCAAGTCTCTGGAAGCGAAGGTGTCGGGATCTCCAACACGCAGTCTTGATTGCTATATTGAAAATAAAAAATGCGACATGAACTGAACATTTTAAGAACTGAGTACTTACTGATGTTACATAAGATACCGGGCCAAATTTTTGTAACATCCGTAAGTATTTGTTTTCATAATCTTCATCATCAGCCCATATACGTCCCACTGCTGAGCACGGGCCTCCTCTACAACTGAGAGGGGTTAGGCCTTAGTCCACCACGCTGGCCTAGTGCGGGTTGGCGGACTACACACCTAAGAAATTCCTAAGAACTTTTAGGTGTGCAGGTTTCATCACGATGTTTTCCTTCAGCGTTAAAGTACGTGATAATTCTTTGTGAATACACACATAACTTCGAAAAATCAGAGGTGTGTGTCTGAGGTTTGAACCTGCGACCGTCGAGATTGTCGACCGCATGCCCAAACCTCGAGGCCATCACGACTTACTTATTTGTTTTGGTTCTAAATTCTTTGGTTTCTAGACGAAAAATTATCTAGGACCGAAAAAAGCAAAAGACCTGAAATTTTATACTCCCACGACATAACATTTGAGTCCTGGCCTAGGAATTGGATGTACCTACATATTATGAATGTGGGGTATATTTATTTATTTATTCAGGTCCAAAATATTCGCTGAAACATTCTTGAAAAATTCATTGATGCTATAGGCGGTTGCTTATCACTATGCTGCAAAATATAAAAGGTATTCTTAAAAAAACTATGTATATTTTTTATCTACTAGAGATTCAAGCAAGTTAAACACGATGACGTTACGAAGTTCATATTGAAGCAATTTTATAAATAACATAAATATATTTTATTTATAGCTCAGCTCGAAATTCGTGGCGCAGTTTTTTAATCAAACCCAATAGAGCACGTCGAAGAGAAAATTTCATATATTTTGTATTCGCCACAAAAACAGATTTTCTTTTAACAAATTGTCTGGAACGTGCGAGGAGAAATGAAGTTTTTTAGAAATATATGTATACTGCTGTAAATGTAATCCCGAATATACAAGTAAAATTTAATGGTGCATTACTAAAAAAAAAATACGTGAAATGCACAGGCCTGCATGTCCAAGCATGCCCCAGTCAGGTGGAACTGCGGTAAGAATGAAACGGCTTGATTGGGTTGGCAGCACTGTTTTATAAAAAATCCACGTGAAGTAACTTTTATGGTTTTGTCCAATTAGTTATTTTGCGGGATTAACAGTCATCAATCCCATGATAGGGATAGATCAATAGAATACAACAAAATATAATTCAATTCAAATTTTGCCATTCTCTTGTGGAACTCCTGCTTCATATCCTGCACTGTGCTCCGCAGTGTAGCCTCCATAATGTTGTGTTGTGTTGTGTTAAAGATACCGTTCAGTGAAGTGCCCAAAAGTGATATTGTAACAGATTGTGTAGGACAATAAGTAAGGAAACAACACTATACCCGGCAAATGGACAGTTTAAATGATATATTTAGACATAAATTAAGGTACTATATTTATATTTATTAATTTAAATTTAAATAAAACTACAGAGCAAAACCGTTTATGACTGATCTTGATGACTACCCCCGAAAAAAAAGTCATGTAAGAGTCATGTTCAACGCTGGGACTTATTTGGGCTCATAGGTATAGTTTTAAAATAATTTCTCGAATTTTAAATAGCCTATTTTAGCAGTTATTGTTACGGATATCGCAAACATTAGGTTGATTTTTCCTGTTTCTCCAATATTGGAAGACTGTACAGGATAATCACGTCGAGTGTTAAACCGCAAATTACGCATAATAGCTATAATAATTAAGAGTGTTATCGTACAAAATTCCCGTTGGCATTGCCTGTTAAAGTCAACTGTATACATCGATAAACTCTTAAAGTGGCGTAGATTACTTTTTCCGTATAATTTACGGGAGAATTTGCGTTAAATTATTTTATATAGTGTGATAAAACACCACAGACAAGTATGTTTTCCCTAAGGGTACGCAGAGTTGTAATTCCATATTTCGCCAGGGGAGTTTTAAACTCCCACGTAACAGGAAACAAACCTATGGTTATTAGGAACAAATGATTTTAATTAAAAATATATATACAGCGAACAGTCATATATGTACATATTTCTGAATAGTGGCCGCACTTCCATAGAAGCCCAAAAGCCCAGTTTGCCTTTACAAATACTAAATAATAACCTTTTAGCTTTATATCGTTATTTAACAAAAGCAATTTGACATATAAATGAGAATATCCTGATCCCACATACATATATATGCAATTATAAACTAGACATTACAAATTAACGTGTATCGCTTTTGGGCTTCTATGGAAGTACTGCCGCTGGTTATGACCCCACACTAAAACTACGATAACTTTTCGGTCTCACAAACACCCAGACCCAAAACAAATATTTGTAGTCAACGCAAACATTTGTTTCGGTGCGGAGATCGAAACCGTGGGCTCTCGTTTCACAAGCTGGTGTCTAGCCATTCGCGCCACAGGGCTATCAAATGTTTTTCAATTCATTAAGCAAAGTAGATGACTGCTAAATTAAACTTTTTAAATGTTACTTAGAAATCTGAAAATGACTTTCTAAGGCAAAAACTAAAATAAAACCAATACAACTCATTGCAACTTTTACACCGAAACAGTTTAAAACATTTACAATCACTACGTGAATCGAAACACCCATTGCAATGCATGACTTTATGTGCGAAGTTTCAGAAGCAATTCAGCGCGTTCTGTTTATTCGATTCGACTGACTTAAGCCGTTTTATTAATTTTTATTGTTGTTTTGTTCGAGACAAGGCTACTGCGATGAATGTCAAAGGTACAAAGGCTTTAGTAGGAATAAATAAATATATCCAACAGTCACATACATAGTTCTGACCCCACATTAAGATACGAGTCTTGTGGCGTGGGTATCAGAAACTACGAGACTAACTAACATTTGTCTCGGTGCGGGGATCGAACCTGCGGCCTCTCGTTTCACACGGGGCTGTCAAATGTTTTTCATCATCATCAGCCCATATACGCCCCACTACTGGGCACGGGTCTCCTCTATAACTGAGAGGGTTTTAGGCCTTAGTCCACCACGCTGGCCTAGTGCGGGGTGGCGGACTACACACCTAAGAATATTATTAGAGATATTCAGGGACTTTTCCTTTTCTACCCAGCTCTGATACCTATGTCAAAGTGTCTGAAACCACACCATACTGTATCAGCTGAGTGACGAACAACAGTTTCAATAATTACGAGTATAATCACAATTATACGTAATAAGTTAATATTACTATTTTAATATAAGTTAGGAAACAAAGTTGTTGGAAGTTTAGCGTGGTATGTGGCTAATGTATAGGCGGCGTCGGGGTGCTCGGATACGGGCACGTGGCGACAGCGCCTGATGTTGCGTGTGGATGATGTGTCGGATGATGATGTAAGCAGGCGTGAGCGCAATAACAAGCACAAGCAGTTTAAAGCGTTTATTCACAGCACAGCAATAGCCACAGTCCGAGTATATACACGACACAAGAAGAAAATGTTCACACACACAATAAAGTCAAAAGAAGTAGATAGAAATAACAGAAGATGAGACATATATTCAGATCTATATATTCGCTTGGCTCTAGATATTCTTTAAGAGAAAAGTTCAAGGAAATTGATATTATGACAGTGGCATCTCAATATATACACGCAAATCTTATGTATGTTCATAAGAATATTGATAAATTTAAAAAGGTTTCTGACATACATGATAGAAATACACGCAATAAAAATAAGTTAGTTATTTATAAGACCAGGCTCCACAAGATCAGCAAATCTTTTAAGGGTTACTGTATACACTTTTACAATAAAATCCCTATTCATATTAAGGCCTTAAACTACAATAAATTTAAAGAAATTACTAAGAGACAGTTATGTAACAAAGCCTATTATACAATTTCAGAATATATGGAGGATAACGAAGCTTGGGTTTAATTAATAATTATTGTAATCCCAAGTCTGACTGAGTCTTCTTCAATGGACATAGCTGTTTATACATATTTACTTATTAGTTTAGTACTTTGTAAGCAATTAGGTATGTCATGCTCGCTGAAATGTCTGTGCTTACGGCGGCGTCGTGTGTCGGGTCGGTCACTTCCCTATGAAATGGTTGAGGAGACCGATGGCTGGCACATGCGTCATACTCGTGAACGGGTGCTGTTTGTGTGGACTGGTCTGCCTATTTTTGCTTATTTGTATTTATGAACTTAACCTTATCCTAACTTAAATTTATAATTTAACCTAGTTAAATGTCAGTTTCTCCATTCAAGATGACTATGTTATTCTCATATTCAATACAATAATCTGGTATAGTATTAATGAGCTGCTCTAATTTGAGAAATTCATTTTTTGTATCAATATTGTAAACTATCTCTTGATTGGAAAAGAGCAACACTAGAGTTTCTTGCCCGTTCTTCTCTAGTGATGACTGCCTTCCGAACAGGGTGGTAAACCAAATTTTGAAATGACTGAATCTAAGTGATGTATTTGACATTTTACAGATTCAATAAATAATTTCATTTCATTTCATTTCATTATAATAGTACGAATATATTAAACACGATCAGCTGTTAAGCGCAGACAAGATAAGGCGGCGAGGTAGCAGGTGACACGGGCTTCGTGAGCGAGAGAGGTGTACCGACTGGCCGCGTCCGTCGGCGCGGCCGACGCGGCCGGCGCGTGAGTTGATGCGATGCGCGCCGTCGCTTAAATCTCTGTCGCCACGCAAAACAGGTTTACGTGATACGTCCGAGCTGTGGTATGCAGTGTCTCCAATGTACTCCACATTTAATATATTAGGTTCTGTAAGTGTAATGTGATTGAAATGTGAATGTGTTGTGTAATGTATGTGAGTGTAACTGTGGATAAATGTACATAATTAAATATGTTAATAAATAAAAATATTTAATAAATAAATTAAATATTAGGTACGCCACAGAAGTATCATAATTGTTTTAGATATTAATATTGTAACAATTAGATATTAAATATTAATCTGTCTATATCAGCTCATACATGCCCCTCAGCAGGCTGCCTCTACACCTAAGAGGGATTAGGCGATACTCCACCACGCTGGCCTAGTGCGTGTTGGTGGACTACAAACCTAAAACAAACTTCTGGATGTGCACATTTCCTAACGATGATTTCTTCATTGTTTGATTAATTCAATGTGAATAAAAAAGGCTTGAAAAAGTCAGAGATTTGTACCTGGGGATTGAACTTGTGACCGCTGAGATTTTTTTTCCGCGCCCCTAAGCCTAGAGGCCATACCGGCTTAGTTGTTAAGAGCTAATTACGCTCTGAGTTCTTTGATAGATCCAGTACCTACCGTGTGAGAAGAGTATTAAGCAGCAAAAAGTTTCAATTTCCACAGATCAATCAAGCGTTATTATATACGCTTTCTCGAAAGGGAACTTACACTGTGTGTATGACTCCTAAATAGGCCTATCAACTTACCTTTTTTGCAAAATGAGTTTTATCTTTGTTCAAAATAAATCACTCATACCATGGTTAAGTATTTTCATGACAAGCGCCATCTGTAGCTGGAGTTGATAATTAAAATCTAGCCTACATCATGAAAGTTGGTGAAACTACTGATTTACACGTAACTTTCTGTAACAGAAAACAAAAGTGCTAAGCTCTGCTTGGAAAATAAATATTATTTATCGCTAGATGGCACTGTTAGGAAATTTGTATTCCTTTTATTAGTTTTGGATTGTTTTATGATATGATATAATTATTTTGGTCTACGTGTTACTATATAGACCATTCACCAATTAAAATAACTTAGATAAATCATTATTAAATAATCAGCCCTTTTTTCTTGGTATTTATTAAATGGATTTGAGAATACTTACTGAAACTATTGAACGACGGGGCTAGCGCTATCTATTGAAAAAGTCTCGAACGTCAAGCTTCCCTTAAACTAAGGTAGATAGCGTTGCCATATCCAAACCCAAAAGCGTAATAGGACATTGGTTTTTGTTATTCTTTAGTATTAATAATAATTATTATAAGTATAATTATTTTGTACATTTAAATTTTCATTTAAGTTTGGGGATTGGCCTATTTTCTCTAGCACCTATTTAAAATAAATAATTTTTCTTATAAAAAAATCATTAATATTGGTTTAGCTGCGCGAAACCGTATAATAGCTTGATAGTCAAAAACTTTGCTATACTCAATACTGTTAGGGATACATACAAGCTAATTGTTATAAAACTCTGTTGTCACTATCAAAGCTATTAAATACTAATGGAGAATGCAATAAATAAAACTACCAATATACATAATATGCAGATTTAGATACTTCAAATTCCATTATTAGCGCAACAAAACTTACCATAAAATGTTGTAAAGCAATAAAAGAATGAATTCAAAAAAAGAATACGTAAGCCACATAGGTCTTTTTGCCACATTTAACGATTGACTAATAAGCAACCAAGCTGTTACACAAAAACAAATGAAAACCACCCATTCTAATTGTGGGCACTGCATCCAGGGGTTATTACCCCGTCGTGAATGGAACAGCTATTTCGGTAGGCCCGAATTTCCAACTTTTGATTTGGAAAAAGCCAAAACACGCCTCGTTTACCTTTGGTGTATAAACATCTATCTCGATGAGAAGTACCTTATTTTTACGGGAAAATAAAACGCAGTTTCATGTGCACTCTTTGTTATGAAAATATTTCGTGGTGCACTAATCTAGCAGTTTAATCATCGTCATCAACATCAGCCCACATACGTTCCACTGCTGAGCACAGGCCTCCTCTACAACCGAGAGGGTTTAGGCCTTAGTCCACCACGCTGGCCTAGTGCGTGTTGGCGGACTACACACCTAATGTCGTAATGGCCTTGAGGTTTAGGCACGCGATCGAGAATCTCGACGGTCGCAGGTTCAAACCCCAGGCACACACCTCTGACTTTTCGAAGTTATGTGTGTATTCACAATGATTTATCACGTCCTTCAACGGTGAAGGAAAACATCGTGATGAAACCTGCACACTCAAAAGTTGTATAAGAGTAACCGAGTCGAAATTAGTTGAGACAGATTTGAGTAACGTTTTGAGGCCCCTACATCGTAACTTATAAATTTCCATTAGCTGTGTCCTGTGTATCACCCACATCAAATTTATCCCACAAAAACCTTACATTTTTGTGGGATAAGGAAACGTCATATACGCTATTATATGATAATAAAACTTTGTCCCAATTTATTTCCTTTATTTTTTCTAACTTTTACCTACGTTAATAATAATAAGGATTGATACGAACGAAAGTATCAAACTGTAAAATTCGACTGTCCTGGTATGTACAAACTTCTTGGGTCATTTTAACGGCTTGAAGATTCTTAAGGCAAGCTTTAACTGAGGTGGACATGCATTCTTCACTTTTCGCACCAGCAAAGTTATTTTCTACTCAAGACCGGGATGGTTGGGCCTACTTGGGGAGGCCATCGTTCAGCAGTGGACGGCGATAGGCTGAGAATGAATGAATGAAAAAGTCAATTATGGAAATGTGCTCGAAAAACGGCAATAGGCTCGCCCCCCTATTACGTGGGACTGATAAATGTTGATGCAGAAATGCACATTTGCCTATTCCTGCGGGGAATACAAGTGTGAGGTTACATATGTATGTAAATCGAACTTCCAAAGCAGTTGTACTGAAGTTGACGCTTCAAGCGAGAGTAAAGCATGCGATAGTTCAACAATACGTAATATTTCACACAATATACTTGACTGAAGGGCGCGAGCATGTGCCAGCTCGTAGCCAATCGGTGTCAAGCCTCTTTGAGCCCGCGATTATTGCAGGCGCGTAGTAAACTATAGTTTAGGAGGCAAGACCCCCCTATTTGTCATCAATATCTCTAATTTGCCAGATATTCGCTCTGGCGTAAGTTTTGCCAATATAATATAAATTTGACAGCCTCGTGGCGCAGTTGGCTAGATACCAGCTTGCAAAACGTGAGGTCGCGGGTTCGATCCCCGCACCGAGACAAATATTTTTGTGATCCATAAATATTTGTTTCGGGTCTGGGTCTTTGTGAGACCGAAAAGTCTCTCGTAGTTTCTGATAGCCACGACACAAGATTGGTATCTTAATGTGAGGTCAGAAATATATACCTATGTGACTGTTGGGTGTATTTATTGTGTATTTATAATATCGTGTCATACATACCTATCATAAGTAATCAGTATCGTCTATAGGAACTCAATCTATGTAGTATAAGCCCATATAAACCCCCCTACTGGGCATTTGCATCTGCGGATGAAAGAGGACAGGGCTTAGTCCACCACGCATGCAAACAGAACAATTATCATTTTAGTTATTACAATTTTAGTAGAATGTTTTGAATCTCTGAACGGAATCTTTATCACTTCGATTCCAATGTTACCTACTTTCGCCATCCTTTTACATGTCAAGTATTTTTTCTAGAGAAGAGCCATCATAGGACAGCAGCTGACTGCGAAGTACATGCTGGGGATTCGACATTCACTGTGAATAAAATTTTCGTATTTGTTTTGTTTGTACTTCATAAAAAATAGGACATTTATACTTAAACCCGTTTTCGGATATATTTTAAACCAAAGCACCCAATGCATTTTAACATGCACACAATATTACAGTTTTTCAACCAAAAATATTAAAACTTATCGTGAATTTTGCGTCATATTTTCGACGTCCGTAAACATATTACGGTTCATTCGCAAATACTTTGGTGTTTATTTTGCCGGACAAAATCCATTTTCCCGATACAAAATCGCCAAATGCCAATATGGCTTATGTAATTTATGCTGCTATTTGATGTTAATAACTAGGTACCGTTTATCGGGCGATATTAAATTTTGCCCTATAATAACTAAGGACACATAAAATAGTCAACAGAGATTAAGTGGGAAAAGACGTAATTCCAACATCCGATGTGATATAATTTTCCTAGTATATTGTCAAGCTCTATAACGTTATTTATAACAGCACGCACTAGACCAGTGTGGTGGACTAAGGCCTAAACCCTCTCAGTTGTAGAGGAGGGCCGTGCTCAGCAGTGGGACGTATATGGGCTGATGATGATGATAACGTTATTTGGGTATGCAACCAAGTCACATTAACTGTTTTTTAACCCGCAAGTATTGTAAAGTAAGTGACCGTATTACTTTCTTCGAGCACATTTCCAGACTCCGTGCTGCTAATGTAAATAAAACTAATAACTTTGTCGCACCTGGAAGTCGGACCGAAGACCGCGAGACCACACGACATATACTTGTGTCACACGACAAACAAGGCATTTTCGGCCCAATCCTAATCGTAACTCATGTGCTCCAGGATCAACAGCGGCACGCACAGTATCGACGCCGAGCAATGAAGCTCAGTGAATCTAAGAGGACCTAATTTGTCATAATCCCGCAACGAAGTTAATCAGAAAGACAAATAAAGGAGGAGTTGGAAAACAAAGAGTTGTTGACAAACAAGCCAGTCAACTACAAGTCAATTTAAAAATATACAAACTCGCTACAAACATCAACAAACTCTTAAAGTTCCAACATGCAGGCGGAATAGATTCCATCATCTGGCTTTGAAACAGTCCACATCGAATTTCAGCTTCCACCGTGAATACGTATCGGAGTTCACGTAACAACTAAAATGAAGGATTCTGACGTGGGTATGTAATCTTGCCGGGTTTGATGCACTGCACGATTACTCTAGGAATGCC
Source organism: Hemaris fuciformis (assembly GCA_907164795.1). NCBI lineage: Eukaryota > Metazoa > Arthropoda > Insecta > Lepidoptera > Sphingidae > Hemaris > Hemaris fuciformis. The sequence continues at coordinate 10,494,270 of OU015448.1, forward strand.
TTGTCGTCTGAACACAGAACGGGACTCGGAATTAAGGGAGCGGGAATTGCAACACATACAAAAATACTGACGATTAAATGAAATAAGTATTTCGTAATGGATGACTGCCTCGTGGTCTTGCGGTACAAATATGTGCCGTGCGATCTAGAGGGCATGGGTTCGATTCCCGGGTCAGGCAAATTGTTATTGGGTTTTTCCATTAGGAAATTCTCAGTAGCATCACGGAGTCTGGAAATGTGCCCGAAAAACGGCAATAGGCTCGCCCCCTATTACGTGGGACTGATACATGTGAAATGTGGGTTTATAAATGCACCTCTGCATACCCCATCTGGGAATACAGGCGTATTATCAACGTATATACATATGTTCTATTAAATTCTTCAATATTCTAAACTCGACTCCTGCAAAAATCTGGATACGCGCCTGTTAAAAAACCTCCCTATTCTGCATCTGAACCAATCTTACACCTATTACACTAGCAGTAAAGCTTAATTTCCCCCAACAGGCCACTAAAAACATATCAACAGATGTTTGAGTGTACAAGGATTCCTCTGTAATGAAACACTTCGCCGTCGAGTGCGGGATTTATTGAGTTGAGAGACAAATTGAAATTTAATATATACTGCTAATGAACAAGTGGAAAACACCCGTGTTATTAACCGACGGTCCAATTAGGTTATCCTCGGGATGGAAGGATTTCCTGACCTTCTTTTGTCAGGTTATAAACATTAAACAACCTTTGGTACAAGAGACTAAGGCCTAAACCCTCTCAATTGTAGAGGAAGCCGGTGCTCAGCAGTGGGACGTATATGGGCTGATGATGATGATGATGGTGATGATTGGTACAAGAGACTAGTGGAGTGTATGTCGAGACCGCGATATCTAAGTCTTTAGTTTAACTGAAAGACAGATTTTTCTATCATTGAACGATGTAAGTTGTAAGACTGGAAAACATCCGTTTACACTTAATGTGCCGTAATCAGCATCTGATTTGATACAATACTCGTACATGAGTTACTAGTATATTGTCAAATAGGTGATGATAACATTGACTAGTCTCTATAAACTAGGATCTTGTCCAGAAACATCTATGCTAAATTTTAAAATACACTACATCTATCATATATTATTCCTGAATCTTCATCCCGCAGGGCACGGTTTCGAATCCCAGGTCGGGCAAAGCGCTATTAGGTTTTTCTATAAGGAAATTCTCAGTAGCAGCACGAAGTCTGAAATAGTGCTATTACGTTGGACGAAATCAGAATAAGCGAAATGTGGGTGCAGAAATGCACCTTTGCCAACCCCTTTAGGGAATATATGTAGGTACCAAGTATGAGTGTATGTATATATCATATTAACACGGCTAAAGCAGATGTTATTTTTAAAATCTTCTTGCATTGGAATTTCAAACCCTACAAATGCGGCATTTCAAAATGAAATACAAAACATTGCAAATTTAAAACTTCGTTTCTAAGCACGCCTCATTTTATTGAAAGGAAATAAGGATGTTTATCGTTCAAATATGTCGCTCTGCGCGGCGAGGCTTTATTGAATTCTCCAGTTTTTATTTCTTCGGCTGCATTTATAAGTGGAAAGGCTTCGCTGTAACCTCAACTACATGTTGAATGTGCTGACTTGTAAGGATACAATCAACTCGCCACGGAAGAAGTCATTGACAATGACAATCGTGTAGGAAAAATCAGTAAGATCGTCATCAAAACACACCTCCCATTGAATATACTACTCCTACTAAAAGTTTCCATTGTGGTCTACTCAAAGTTAGAGTCATCAATCTTCATCGTTGGTGCCCGTCGAACGCTCTTCTTGCCAATACGTGGGCTCAACTTGACAATTTTACTTTTAGCAGCAATCAGATTTTTAAAACCTTCCAATCATTAGTTGCCATATGGTCGTATTCTAATACAAGAAAAACGGACCCCTGGTAAATTTGCTACTCAAAACACAAGAGTCGGCTTTTTTGTGAGATGGTTACACCTAATTGGTCGAGCTGGGCCACACGTACTGCAGACCCAAACGATTTCGGCATAGCTTTATCACAAATAATCCTTGTTGTGTTCTTGGCTTTTGTGACTTTGAGGATAAGGTGTAGATCAGGTCCCTCGCTTAAGAATTTTTTTTAAACATCAAGAAAACTAAGAATGCAATATAGCGGTTGTAAGGCAAAGTTCATGAATCTAGATAAGCCGGAAAAGCAACGTCTAAATGTTGTCAGAGATTTTAAAGCTAATCTTTTACTCTGAAGCACGCTTATGATCAGACAAAAAAGAATAAATTGAGCCGGAAGCTGGGACATTGTCATCTTACGAGATAAATTCAACAAACATCTTGCACTAAATTAATATGTAGGTACAATAATACATATGTACTTTAATAAAATATACAAATTCGACAAAATTGTTTTAAATTTATACAAACTGTTTTTCTGTTTCACAACCTTTGCTACCGTCAACGCAATGACGACAATTAAAAATAAACACCAATCCATTACCTCTCCAGTATTGGAAAATCAGCGGTCAACACAAAACCACTCGCGAAAAACAGCAACCGATAGCAAAATAATTATCTGTAAAACGGCATCTAGCACAGCATGTGACGGGTATGGCTGTATTACATTATCGATCGAGTTACGTCCTGCTGCAGGGCGTAATGTCTGCCACATTGAAAGGGTTTTTCAACGCTATTTATGGCCTTCCTATACGAACAGAGTTCACGATTCCAATAGTTTGGACGGAATATTGCTAAGGAGATATCATGTTGGAAAGACATGTTTTTGGTATATTATTTCTGGAATTCTCAGAAAAAAAAAGAATCTTCTTCATTATTGGCCAGAATATGTCCGCTGGACATGAGCCGCCTTCAAAGATTTCAAGTGAGTGTAAACGACCCGTACAATAAATACTATACATTTTGGATAAGATATTCTTTCAATGATTCTTGGCGATTTGTAAAGAATGGCTGTGAATTTCAGTTTTCCTTGCTCGGTTTTAAAGCCTTTTACTGGATTTCCGAATGAATGTTTGGTAAATTGAGCGCTTTTAGTCTTTGTTTCCGATTAGAGTCACACACCACCAACTTTTCGTATGAACAAACTTTCAGCTAAACAAAACAATATATATATATATATATTTCTCAATTATTTTTTTTATACTGGCACGGCAAAGTGACCCCATTGCACCTGATGGTAAGCGTAATGGAGTCCAGAAAAAGTGCCGACTAACGAGAGATGATGATCTCCCATTGGTCGACACAATCATGCCAGCCGAATACCTCTTCACCTTTTTTGTGAAGAAGTTTGGGAGACTAATGCCATGGTGAACAAAGGACCGACCGCGACAAACCGGCCAAAAAATGCCGGCACGGTCATCCTTTCACCATGATTGAAGTCCCCCCGACTTAATTATACTCATTGACACTCACATGACTGTATTAGTACGGCTGAATAAAAAAGAAAAAAATTTGTCACAATAATAATACTCACTTCACTCACATGACTGTATAAGTGAAGGGGTAGACACTATTGCATTTCTATATCCACGTTCCGCCGACTATGCTTAGCTGCAACGTAATAGGGCAACATCCGGCCATTTTCCGGGCACTTTATCATGTTCAATTGTATGAGAATAACAGAATATTTTACGTAAATATTTTGCCTTATTGAGAAATCGAACCCGGGCTTCTCTGTTACACCCGCCTATAAATGCCGTGGAACTGGCTTTTTTAGTCGTCCTATCCCACCACACACCCGCTTATGTAACTCCTGTGATCCGGGATCAACAACGGCACGCACAGTATTGACTATAGCACTGAAGCTCAGCAAATCTAAGGGAACCTAAATTGTCATGATCCCGCAACAAAGTTAGTCAGGAAAAAAGATATAAAGGAGGAGTTGTAAAACAAAGAGTTGTCCACTTATGTATTGTCCAAATATGAGGTTACACCCTCTCCTAAAGAAACACGGAACTTACTTGTAATTTATGATCTTTCTATGGCTTAAAACGCCAGATGAAACTAGAACGTCGCCTTCCATTTCGTGGGATGTAAAACTTGTTTTTACGTACGCTAATAAAACAAACGTATGCTAATAAAGAATACCTATTGTACCCCACTAGGCTAGCGTGGCGAACTAAGACCTGACCCTTCTCAGCTGAGGAGGAGGACCGTGCCCAGCAGTGGTACGTATGCTGATGACGTATATTGTACTAAGCTCCAATCCAACTGATTTAATAATATCGCCCAATCAATCAAAATATTGGTTACTCAAAGGTAAATAAAAGGATGCACCTGGAGCCCTATTAAAATGATTTTGACTTGGGAATTGATTCAAGTGAAGTCTCCAATCCATGTTTTAATTAAAAACGACCTCCCAGCGCCGTACTTTGATCACTACCTGAGTTATTAACTTACAAGCGAAGTTAATAACAAAATTAATTGCTTGGTACTCTCCTTATTTCTGTGTTCAGATTCAACAAAAATATATTGTATAAAAGCAATCGTAACTAGATAAATAATTAATGATAATTTCTCTACATAAACCGCTTATAACAGCGTGAAGGAGCATCTCAACTGGTCGGCATGAGTGAGTCTATTGAGAGATGGAAGTCTGATGGTGGCGTGACGTATGACAAAGAACTAATTAATTCGACATACATAGCTTCATGAGACATTGTTTTTGAAGATTATATCTGAGATGCCGTTTTATTAAACTGTACCCTCGAAGTCAGACAAATGTTCCTTAGATTTAATGGCATATTAATTATGTTTTAACGTTCATTACTCTATCACAATGTAATGGGAAGACTCATTATATTAATACAATCTAAAAACATTACATGGGAATTCGCGGGAATGGGAATTCATTACATTCGCGAAAAACCTTCTGTAAGAAGAGAAGACTGAGAAGCAAACTGCAATGTAATGCCGCATCTGAAGCCCGTTCTGTCCAAACAGCAAGAAATTCCCATTTCTCGTTTCTCGTTGGTATACATACTCACGCCGCATGCTTAAATGCATCTACACGCTAAAAAGGATAAAGACAATTAGAAAGGAACACGCAGGCTGGCATTTCCATCAATTACATCAATCAATTAATCTCGGCGGTCGCGGGTTCAGTCCCCAGGCACACACCTCTTACTTTTCGAAGTTATGTGTGTATTCTTAATGTAGGTATTATCATGTACTTTAACGGAGAAGGAAAACATCGTGAGGAAACTTGCACACCTCAAAGTTCTTAGGAATTTCTTTGGTGGTAGTCCGCCAACCCGCACTAGGCCTCTCAGTTGTAGAGGAGGTCCGTGCCCAGCTGTGGGATGTGTATGGACTGATGATGACTTTTCATCATCATCATCAGCCCATATACGTCCCACTGCTGGGCACGGGCCTCCTCTACAACTGAGAGGGTTTAGGCCTTAGTCCACCACGCTGGCCTAGTGCGGGTTGGTGGACTACACACCTAAGAAATTCCTACGAACTTTTAGGTGTGCAGGTTTCATCACGATGTTTTCCTTCACCGTTAAATCAAGTGATAATTCTTTGTGAATACACACATAACTTCAAAAAGTCAGAGGTGTGTGCCTGGGGTTTGAACCTGCGACCGTCGAAATTCTCGACCACGCGCCTAAACCTCGAGGCCATCACTGCGACTGATGACTTTTATGTAAAAAGAATTTACATAAAATAATAACCTATTTTAACTTTCTTTTTGGTCCTTTTAAAATATATAAATAGACAACTGTCTAGTTTATAACTGGATTAGACGAAAAAATACAAGTCGCTGTTGTCCCAGTAATCATATTTAATTTAAAGTAGTTAAACGTTGTAATTTTTATTGAATTAACTTAAAATGTCGAATATTAAATTTTAAAAAAATACCGGCCACATGCATGTCCAGCCACGCATAGAATAGGATTCCTTACAGATTGAGTGTCTGTTCCCTGCAGGTGGTGGACAGGTGGCCATGGATTTTTAAGGTAGATCAAACTACAAAACTGACGCAGCAAGACATAAAAAGGTCACAATTCAATATATATATAGTATTGAGATTTGAGATGTTCTCACGTGCGCCGGTAGGCCCACACAATGTAAACAAATGAACAACTGCTGAAAGGTCGCACGATTGACCCGACCTTTTCCCGGACGGTTACAAAGACATCCGTGTGTCCTCCATTGAATGCAATGGTGCAGTGCTACCAGTACCTCATGTTAATTTATTGTTGTGGCTAAGAATTATTTTTTGAAAATCGTAATGTGAAATCGATATAAAAAATAGGGTTTTTAGTATTACCAACAGGTAACTTCTAACTAAAATCCAAGTTACACAAAAATAATTTAATATTATTTATTTTTTTCAATTTATTTTGAAATGTTTCTTTTTTTATCACCTATAAGGGTCCCTCTATTAGACATGGGACTCTGCTAGTTCCAAGTAGCATTAAATGGCGTTGAGCATTATTCAACGATGCCTCTGACATCATGGAGTCATGTGTATATAATATATAATAAGTTTATCTCATTCAGAAAACTATCGTAAGGGAACTCCCATACCGGACGTTCTTAAAAGGGAAACTTTAAGGATCTAAAAAAAAAAGTTTCCGTCTTTTCCAAATTTTACATTACTGCTTACCTTCTATACATGTATGTGCCGTACGATCTAGAGGTCCTGGGTTTGATTCCCGGGTCGGGCAAAGTGTTATTGGGTTTTTCCTTTAGGAAATTCTCAATAGCACGGAGTCTGGAATTGTGCCCGAAAAACGCCAATAGGCTCGCCCCCTATTACGTGGGACTGATACATACCTGGCGAAATGTGGGTGTAGAAATGCACCTCTGCCTACCCCATAAGGGAATACAGGCGTGAGTTTATGTATGTTTGTATGTATGTATGCTTACCTTCTGTTGACCATTACATGATGATATGATACATGGTCCTCCTCAATTATTGGACTGTTCAACACAAAAATAAGTTTTCAAATCAGATTTCTACGAGTAGTTTACATAAGCGCGTTCAACCAACCAAACAAACATTTTCATACATTCAGCTTTAAATATTAGTAAAGATTAAGTATGTGGTGGATACTACTATTAAAAAAAATTGCTAATAATGTTAAAATATAGGTAGGAACTGATGGTGTAATCGAGAGGATAATTCGGTTTCCTTCCGCCTCCAGGCAAGCGGGCCTTTGAAGGCGAAGAACTCGGTCATTGGTGTCTGGGTCATATTATAAATACCTTCAAGCTGTAAGCACACTGCTCCATATTAGCAAATGTTACTTTATAAATTTATTTAATCAAATATGTACATACTACATTCACTTAACGAGTGCATTCTCCGTAAGTGTTAAACATGTATCAGTTCCTCATAATAATTCCAAACTCCGTTCTGCTACTGAACGGAGAATGCACTCGTTAAGTGTTTTAAACATTCATGCCCGACCTGGGAATCGAACCCTGGACTACTAGATTGCACGCCACATACTTATATCGTGGGACCACGGGCAGTCTTTAATAAAATAAAACAAATAACGATTACAGACCCTAGCACATGTAATACCATTTAGTTTGACTCAACATATTATTACCGACCTATACTTTACTGGAAATAAACAATCTCATCCCAGATCTCGAGTATATAATAAACCTGTAAAATAAACCATAAATAGAAAAATGTAGAGGTAATAAATACCGGCCTGAAGAAATAAATCGTATGTAATGAGGAGGCGACAAGGAATCGACTTTAGTTTATCTGTCATATACGAGTACATGATTATATATGTATTTATAGTAATAGTCCATCTAAAAGTTGCCTAGAAGAAATAGCCGATAGCAATAAGGCCGCCATTTATTACACAACCTTATTATTACCATTACCTACTTTTTACATTAAATTTGGAGTACAATAAAGCGTATATAAATAAATAAACATAATCGGCTATCCATCGGTCCATCTGACTAGATCTCTCTGCCTTGTAAAATCATGTCTATTCTGTCTAAGCCCATAATGCACTACGGGCAACTAATACGAAAGTACATTTAATTCTTCATAAGGGATTTCGCGCTATACCGACGGGAACCTCTAAGATCCATTATGTCATAATCGGATTACAGGGTTTTACTACACAAGCAACGCAGCCTGATGCGCCGGTTGCTAGCAAAGATAATAACTTTGTCAGGTGAATTCTGTGCTACAATAATTCTGCTTTAAAAACAGCGTGAAAATAGAACTTTTTATCACCACATATACTCGTATAAATACGTCCTCACGCTTGTATTCTCATAAGTAGTGATGGCCTCGAGGTTTAGGCGCGCGTTCGAGAGTCTCGGCGGTCGGAGGTTCAAACCCCAGGCACACACCTCTGACTTTTCGAAGTTATGTGTGTATTCACAAGGAATTATCACGTACTTTACGGTGAAGGAAAACATCGTGATGAAACCTGCACAACTAAAAGTTCTTAGGAATTTCCTTAGGTGTGTAGTCCGCCAACCCGCACTATGCGTGGTGGACTAAGGCATAAACCCTCTAAATTGTAGAAGAGGCCCAGCAGTGGGACGTATAGGTATGGGCTGATGATGATGATGAATAGGAGGTGAGTCTATTGCCGTTGTTCTGGCACGTTTCCAGACTCCGTGCAGTTACTAAAAAAAACTTATAAAAAACAATAACACTTTTTACCCGATCTAGTAATAAAACCCGGGACGTCTAAATGGCACGGCACACACTTTTCGCGAGACCACGAGAAGGTATTTAACAATTTAAGTCTTGTACGGGCCTCCTCTATAACTAAGAAGGTTCAGGTCTTATTACACCTCGCTGACCTAAGAATGAAAGAAATTCTTTACTGAGAAACCTTGAGTATGCACATTTTCCTCTTTAAGTCGTAAAATTATGATGTTAATATGATTATATAACCTCATGCTACAAGTTTCCCTTGTAATAACGACTAGTTAGAAGCCGACCATGTACCTTAATAAGTATGGTAAGTGTTAATATGATGAGTATATAACACTATCATAATAATTACATTCCAAAAAATTCTCTAAATAGTACATAAGAGGTACAAAAGATGGTACATAAGAGGCCCTAACGTGGTGAAAGTGTATTAATTATAATAAATAATTAATAATATACTTTAGGTATTATTATTAATTATTTCAGATATGGCCGATGGGGCCAAAAAGTTCTCGAGTGGAGGCCACGTACCGGAAAGCGCAGCGTGAGAAGTCCTCCGACAATCTTGTCGGACGACCTAGCAAGGTCGCGGGACGTCGCTGGATGCAAGCTGCTTCCAACAGGTCCCTGTGGAAGTCATTAGGAGAGGCAGTCCAGCAGTGGATCTCCATTAGCTGATGCATGGATGATGGATGATACTTCAGATACATCTATACAATATTCTCAATATTCTAATATCGTTCTTTTCCTTCTATACAATATTTTGTATAATCCTCTCACTCCTTCCTATCTAAAAGTCCGATTCAAATTTCTTCATGGATCACATGAGAGATCCTTAAGGTCATCAGAAAATTTAAAGCTGAGAATGCCCGTGCATTCCACAACATTCATGGACAACTCTTTTACCGTTAAGGCTATTCGGTTGTGGAATGCACTCCCAGTTCAAGTACGACATGCACAAACACTGTCTTAATTTAAAAGACTTGTGAAAGATCACTACTCCTGTCAGTCATTTGAAAAAAAATAATGCTTCGACTGCTTATTCTTATGTATATATGCATGTATTTATGTACATTTGTATGTATGTATGTACGTATGTATGTATTATGTATGTATACATGTTTTGTATATATTTGTGTATGGGCTATGTAAATTAATTAAATATATACACATTGATTTATTTATCTTATTAAATTGTACACATGAACTACCCTCCCTTCTATCACTTGTTTATGTCCATCTTATGGTTGTCTCTAAAAGATCGCCTCGAGCGATAAGACCGCCAATTGTACTTCATTCTTTTTGTATATTGTTTTGTTCATTATTTCTTAGTGTACAATAAAGTGTTTATAAATAAATAAATAAATACATCTACTTGTATACACACTTATGCAAATAGCCGTTGTCCTGAACACTTGCCGAATAGTCCGTAAATTTCTGTCAATGGAAACTTTATGTTAAATCATCTCCTCTCGTCTTCAAATAAAATCTTCACCGTATCATCATCACTTGCGTTTTAGCTACAAGACAGCGTAACTGATTGTTTTGGCAGCAATAGTAGAAAAAATAAATTTAAAGTACAATATACATACATAAACTCACGCCTGTATTCCCCGAAGGGGTAGGCAGAGATGCATTTCTGCACCAACATTTCGCCGGGTTGTATCAGTCCCACGTAATAGGGGGCGAGCCTATTGTCGTTTTCGGGCATATTTCCAGACTCCTGTCAGACGTGCTGATACTGAGAATTTCCTAATGGAAAAACCCAATAACACTTTTCCCGACCCGGGAATCGAACCCAGGACCTCTAGATCCCACGGCACATACTTGTACCGCGAGACCACGAGGCAGTCAGTACAGTATATCAAAAGCATTTATATACAAAAACCTTGCTACCCTATTACTAATGATTTAGACACGCGATTTTTAAGATACATTCTCGACGGATGCAAACTCTTACGCACCTATGATTTCTCGAAGTTGAGTTTTAATTTTTTTATTTAAGTAATTAGAAGCTAACATATTGAAGGAATCGCGAGGAGAATTATTTACGTGAGAGGTCTTTACAAAAAAAATCACTGGCATGCGAAGTGTGAAGTACATCAACCCATCAAGCTGTGGAATGGTTTGCCGGCTCACGTGTTCCCTCCTTCCTATGATCCTGGATCCTTTAAGCGAAGCGTGAAGAAGCATTTGTGCGGGCCGGCTTGATTGTGTCGACCAGCGGGTGATCATATTGTTTCTCGCTGGTCGGTATTATTTTTTTGGACTCCACTGTGCTTACCATCAGGTACAGTGGAGTCACTTTGCCGTGCCAGAATAAAAAAATAAAAAAAAACTTAAAAAACCTATTTTTTCTTATCAGTTATCTCATATTCAAACAAAAATTGAGATCGGATTCTTAATTTAAATGACGAAATGTCAATAAAATTGCTTCATTGTAAGAAAATATCAAAGGCGTCCTTGACTTGAGATTAATAATTCCATGTCTTTACGATGAAATGGTTCAGTGTTGTGGTTACTCGTGCCCGTTGCTATGGCAACATCCACCGATTTCGCCTTTATTCCCATTACATGCGGAATGGTCCATAAAAGTAATTTGACGCGTTTTTGAACCAATTTACTTCGATTTTTCCTTCCAAGAGCGAATGCAAGTTTGTGCAGGAAAATGATTTCAAATCATTCAATTTCCCTAAAATTAAATAACAATTAATCCTATAAACGTGAAAGTCGTGATGGCCTCGAGGTTTAGGCACGCGATCGAGAATCTCGAAGGTCGTGGGTTCAAACCCCAGGCACACACCTCTGACTTTTCGAAGCTATGTGTGTATTCACAATGAATTATCACGTACTTTAAATTCTTAGGTGTGTAGTCCTCCAACCCTCACTAGGCCAGCGTGGTGGACTAAGACCTAAACCCTCTCAGTTGTACAGGAGGCCCGTGCCCAGCAGTAGGACGTATATTGGCTGATTATGAACCATTCCATCCTTCCAGTCCTTATTTAAAACAATGGGAGCATAATTAACGTTAACCCTACCTTAAACAGTATCCTTTATTTATTTAGCACAACCACATCACATATATTTATACATTTGTAGCATAGTGATATTTGCTTAGGTACTACGTCTGATATATCCTATAAAGAAAGATCACTAACACTCGAACGGTAGACGCTCTGGTGGTAATAGGCAGCGGTATTCGCTACTTCTATTACTAGATCAAAGAGGTAGCTGAGATGTGTCATAACACCCACATTTCTACAGCTTTTCTTAACAAAAATATTAAATAACCCCCTTTGCCGATTCAATCGTTTGCAAAACCTTAATGATAAAATCAACAACGGCCGCATGTTAAATAATCCACCCCACCTCAAAAGCAATCCATAATAGGTTCCTAATTGGTTAGTGGCCAGACGGTAAAAAGAGGTTGCAGGTTGTCCCCCGACCTGAGACATAATATTTGTGATATTTACAAAATATTATTTCGTTACTAGGGCTTTTCACAGACCGAAAGTTCTCTCACAATTTTTGATACACAAGATTGGTATTTTGATACCTGATCTAGGTATAACGTGTGTGTTTGTTGAGTTTAATTATTATTAATTAACTGTCTTTTTACAATAAATTAACTACTTCAAAGCGCACAGCAAACCGTCTTAGTTATTTGTTCCCTAACTCTGGTAATAACAAGCAAATTTTACTTTAAAACAAAGACAAAAGCTATTAAAACATAGTTTCGCAAACAAATTGCTTTTCTCAAATCTCTATTGTTCAGTAATCCTATTAAAACTTTCATACTAAAGCCATCGGAGTGTATGTCATTAAGGTGCAAAATTGTGGCCAACTAGCCAACAATCTCCGGAATTGAGAGCATAGTTTTCGGAGCGAACGTCACCATGCAAGCGTAAGGTATGTGCTAGTGTACACGGTCGTCGGAATGCGAATATTCGCCCTCAAGTCTCCATTGTGCAAGTTAGCATCTTGCCTCTGCGAACGCTAACAATGGGAAGCCAGCCTTATTTTGAGACGGAGCTGTAACTTCGAAGCGGATTATCGGAAATCTCATACGTCTGTAGCACATAGGTGCAGCACAGCCGACAGCAACATAAACCTGTGTATTGATTTTTACATTTTACATACACCTATGTACTTACACAGCGGCATGAACTGTCCGTAAAACGATGAGCTCCGACTGTTTCATTTTTCAGTTCCATTTAGGTGAGCGTTTCAGTGTTTTTGTAAGCCGGACCCGGCCTATTATGCCTTTCACAACCCGCGGGATGGATTAGCTGATAACTTGCCGTTTGTTTTCTTTATAAAATTTTATACGAGATAATTTATAAAAGTATTTTTTTATCATTATTTTATCATATTACGAAAAATCCTTTGTTTATAATTATACAGTTATTTACCGTACAGATTACGATAAGTAAGTAAGTAAAGTAACTTAAAATTCGGTTATGATTCGGCTAAGCTAAGCGTAGCTTTGCGTGTTGTGTTTTGTTTACGTTTTCGGCAATCTGTAATTACTCAATATCGGCACCTTGAGACGAAGCATGTGGATTCACCTGAGCGCGGCAGATGCGTCGCAGCTGCCGACCGGGCTAGTCCTCTGCCCCCGCGCGCGCCCGGACCCGCCCCTCTGACCCGCGCAATCGCGGCTAACAGTTTTATTTCCCGGAATAAACTTTATCAAACAAAGCGTGCGTACCCCGCGCCCTGCATCTGCTCGCCCAGCTGTTCCCGCTGCAGCTGGCCTAGCCGTCTCGCTCTAAGGCGCGCGCACCCCGTGCACGAGAAAGAGACAGACAGCCTCCAGTGTAATCGCGGGGCCCTTCAATTCCCAGTGCACGGCCCATTCTCAGTTCAGTCAGTTCAGTTTGCATCCCGATGCCGACGGGCAAGTTCATCATGACGAGCAAGCGTAAGCGCGACCACGTCGATCGTAAAGTAAAACGAAAGCGCGGAATGAGGCGCGCTCGCAGTGCTCCGCTCACGGGGGATTCGGAGAATGCTGAGAAACGTCAGGCGCTGCGCCGTCTTTTCGGGCGCGCAAGTGCCGGTGAATCCGAAAACAACCAACAACGGATGCCGGAAGAAGAAGATTACGACCCGCGCGACGCTTACCCGGATGAAAACGACGATCCGCTGCTGGATACTGTGCCGGTCAACATGGACCCCGGACAACTGGGCTTCTTGGTGTGCGCTCAGGAGACGCTGCGGTTCCTGCACGGGCGCGGCATCCCGTTTGAGGACCCGGTGTTCACTCGGCTGCGCTCGCGCCTGCTCCGCGGGATGGACGAGATGGCCATGGCCTGAGTAATGCTGGGCCCCGAGCCCGCCAACAGATAAATTCCTTCGCTGACTCCCCATCGGACTGTGGCGACAGTGCGGCTATTTCTGTGTACTCCGAGATGTTTCGTTTCCGCGGCTCGCGAGATCTTCTGCTAAACTCTTGTGATGTACTGTGTATTGTTTATTGTGCGAACCTATGGGCGGCCCCGAGGGAGTTCTAGTCATTATCTAGTCAAAATCTAAGAATTTCGTATATCTATGTATGTGTTAAGCAAAATATTGTATTAATAATCAAATAAATTTGTCCAGTTATATGTGAAATGAGTTGTTTTATTTACGCACCTAATAAAATGTTTGCAAAAAATTATACAACGGATTTTTATTGCTTCCCCAATTTTTTCAACACACGTATATATCAAAACACATTATATTTATATGCTGATTTAATTTTTACACATTTCTTTAACATATCATCATCAATCATATCATTTTTCAAACATAAAAATACACATTTATACTTTTAACTCCCAATTTAATTCAGCTAAAATAAAATTATAAAAGCAAAATAATACATATGAGAACAAAGAAAAATAATACACATACCCAATAAACAAGAACATTTACCTCCAATGTCAATAATCACAAATAAAAGCATATTCAGAGCTTAATAATTCATGCTCCTTATTGTATGAGACAAAACATTACACAAAAATCTCATTGATTCTTTGTCACTGAGCAAAACAACTTGACATTGATACCACACTGCCCCAACGTGTGCACATTGTAAAGCTTCATGGCAAAAAATTTGACATCCCTATATATATACAATTAAAAAAGTTACTAAACTTGGTCCTATATGACTATGTATATGGTCTAAATCCATCACCACGCACCTAATAGTTTGTTTGATGATAATGATAACTTGATAGCTTAGACTTGTTAACTTGATAGTGTATTATTGCACTATTGATGATGATGAAAAATGATTTATCATTTCTATAATGTTTGATAGGAGCACGCACTGCTTAATGCTCAGCGGATCTTTTAAAGGCTGTTGATCATTAAGTTGTTTCTTTATGAATCACCGGCAAATGTTACACAGATTAAATGCAATAAATAGGATACTTCATCCATGCAAATGACAAAATTCAGATAAATTAAAGCATTATAAAACAAAATTATTATAACAAACTGTCCTCTATGAGCCCGCTACAAGATTAACCTCGAGGTTCTAAACATAGTCCACAAATCTGACCTCACCTTTGAGCTTATTAGCTATACTTATTACCTTTGAAATTGAAAAAAATCTATTCCGATTTGTTTACTTTCAAAATATACAAACATAGGTTTTAATTCATCCCTCATCCAAAGGATGAAAACAAAAATTATTAAACATTAATTAGTATATACGAAACGAGAGGCCGCGGGTTCGATCCCGCAAATATTTTTCGGGTCTAAGTGTTTGTGAGACCGAAAAGTCTGTCGTCGTTTTTGATAAATAGTGTGGGGTCAAAACTATATGTGTGAATGTTGAGTTTATTAATTTATGTTAACCAGTAATTGCAGACATTTTTTTCCAGTCAGCAACTTTCAGTCAAAGTTTGTTGTGAAATAAGAGGCAGAGGGTTAAATTCCTACAGCGGTATTTTTTTAGGAATATTATTATTATAATTAGGTACCTACTTTATAAAACAATCAATTCTCACTCATAGCCGTACGTCTACATAAAGATTTAAATCATGTGATGTGAGTATAAGGACCATCAAGAGAATTGTAGGACTCACTAACAAAATAATTATTTGCAGATTACACAAATATTTATCTCAGTTTGGTGACCGAATTATCTCATAATATATCAAACTACGTTACGTAGGCGGTCAAGATGACCTAATTAATTCTAGGGCTTAGTATTACATAACTTCTCTATAACACTTAATACTTAAGCGTGATATAATAGACAAACTACATCCTGGAAGAATAAAACCCTCTGTGTCAATAACAGGACGATTTGACATACATAATTAGGAGAACGGTACTTATCGATCGAAGTGTAGGGAGGAGTCGTAAGCTTGAGCTTAGAGCTCGTACGTCGTGAAATATCTTAATGCTTGAGAGTATTAAAATAACTTCGAACTTCGCCTAAGGAATAATAAGAAATAGGGGTAGGTAGAGGCGTATCACTTCATCCACGTCTCGCCATTAATAATGTGCGTCATACCGCTTCCAGTTCACCGTATATATTTCCTGACGTCACGCATCTTCTTAGAAATACCCAACCCAATAAGTCTGACTCGTGTATCAAACTTGGACCGATCAATTAATCGCTTTCGACTCAAAAGGCAGACCTCTAAGTATGGAATAAAGCAATACATTAATTGAAACCTTAAGAATACCAGTATTTAAGATGAAGTGATTTTAATTTGCCGCCGCTTGAAAGGTAGCTTTCAATGTAAATGTAACGGCAACTGTATTATATTTAGAAACCAGTTTGTAACACAATGATACAATATTACAATTTGATTCAATCAAAAAATATTATAATGGTTATATAACAATACCCCGCGGAATTGCGTTTTGTATGCGATGAAAAAAGGGGGAATTAGTTTTTTTCTTCGCTCTCGATTGTAGAGCTGACCTGAGCCCGGCAGTGGGAAGTATATGGGCTGATGATGATATCATTATCATATCCTCGTGGATATATTAGTAGACTTGGTTTGGCATATTTCATTTATATGCTTATAAAAACCTTAAACATAATATTTCAGAGCACAACGTTTAAATTAAGCAAACTCAACTCAACATTTATTGAACGCTTCCGATGATTCCGCCGTAAGCTCATCAACATCGGGAATGTCTTAATTGAGAGCCAGCGGATCAATCTCTAAGTGTTGAAAATAAACCTAATAGTCACTATTTCCTGTTAGCCTATTACAGCGATGCGCAGATCTGTGTTGGCTGGATTGACGGGGTCGAAAACAGGCCATTAGCCACACAGGCAACTGCCAATATCCGAATACGGTTGTTTTCGACTCCGGCCTATCTAGTGATTGCAGTTTTGAAGTCTATGTGGTATGTTGAGTGCTAGATTGATTGCTGTTTCGACATGGTTGGCACTACTTCTAGTATTG
The DNA here is from genome assembly GCA_907164795.1 of Hemaris fuciformis. Classification (NCBI taxonomy): domain Eukaryota; kingdom Metazoa; phylum Arthropoda; class Insecta; order Lepidoptera; family Sphingidae; genus Hemaris; species Hemaris fuciformis. Next base: position 10,511,373 of record OU015448.1, read on the forward strand.
AAATATCATAGTAAATACAATAATATAATAATATATAAATAGTAAATACAAATATTCGGACCATTAAGTAATCATGGTTTTTCAAAGTGAATATCTAACGGGAACAGGCGACCAAAAAAGAATAAAAGAGAGTTAAGGATAAAGGAAAATGTTCAGGGCACAGTTTTTCTAAAAGAAAGACTCCTAATGGATTAAATTAGATATATCTTTGAACGTACAGTAACGCGACTGATTTCGCAATACAAAGCAATAAAAAATACAAAAGTGACTTTTGTTCTGTAGCGGTTTCACGCCAATACCACTAGCCTAATTTGATTGATTTTTGGTACATACATACAATGATGAGATGCATTTCTGCAGTCACATTTTGTCAGGTAACGGTGCTACGTAATAGGCGAGCCTATTGCCGTTTTTCGGCCAATACATTTTGATTATTTGAAATGAAAAGATTTTTGGTATAGAGATTTTGCGTTAGGTTTTTTTAGTTTAAGTTGTTATAGTTTAAGAAGCTCGTTGTTGGTTTTTTTTTATAATTATTATTATTTTTTTGTAAATTAAGTTATCTGGAAGAGATCGCAGTTAATGATAAGACCGTCCAATTGTCACATAGAGTCTTAAGCGTATTTGAATTTTTTATAATCCGATATGGTGTACAATAAGTTAAAAAAATATATTTATTTTAATAAAACATAGTGCCCTGGCGAAGCGGGGCCCAAACGCTAGTAATATGCAAAGAAGTCTGTATTTTTCTACAAACTTGTGTGACCGGACGCGAACCAGACGCTTACCCCTCGTGGGAACGAATATCTGCCATTTAACCGAGTCCATACTTTGTCCTACCCTGTAGTTTGCTGAATGCTTGTAAAAAAACAACTCAAACTGGGTTCATTACTTTATAATATAATGAGGGTAATGCTGACCCTTTTTTCAGGTACTTTTTATTAATATGTATAATGTTATATGTAATGAGCAAAAGTACCGAGTACTGAAGACTCTCTCTTTGATTACCTATTATTTCTAACCTAACTAGGCGTAATGCTGACACCAATATTGGTCATTAAAAATCAGCCCTAGTCCATATATTAAGAATCAACTTTAAATTTTGCCTTAATAATGTTTTTGTAGTAACTTTTTACGATGGTGGTAATCATACCAACATAGATATCCATCAGGATACCTACCCATCCATAATAAAAGATGGATACATAATCAGCCCATATACGTCCCACTGCTGGGCACGGGTCTCCTCTACAACTGAGAGGGTTTAGGCCTTAGTCCACCACGCTGGCCTGGTGCGGGTTGGCGGGTTGGGTTAAAAGATGGATGTTTCTAATTTACTAACTAATCTACTAACCTGGCAGATAGGCCCAGTAGTGGACATAAACTAGCCACAAAAATAAGCATAGAAAACCTAATACGACAGCGGACCGAATTAGTGCGGTGCGCGTCCTCGCTTAGCGGCTGAAATATTAAGTCCCTTCGCGTCGCGGAAGGCACGTCATCGATACTGGAAAGTTAGCAGTTGTTGGTTCCCTGTGAGGGCTTTATTACCTTGCGGATTAGTGTAGTGCAATAGCCTGTTATTCTCTCGCGGATATATCGCCAATGTATATCAATGTTCATTGACATTGCCCATAAGATTAGCACGCTAAAGTGGAAGTGGGCCGGCCATGTTTGCCGACGGTCGGACGGCCGGTGGAGCAGACAAGTGTTGGAGTGGAGACCGCGCTTAGGCAAACGTAGTGTAGGACGTCCTGCAGCACGATGGTCCGACGACTTGAAAAAGGTGGCGGGTAGCGGATGGATGAGGGCTGCTCAAGACCGGGATGGTTGGCGCCTACTTGGGGAGGCCTTCGTTCAGCAGTGGACGGCGATAGGCTGATTATATATATCAATGTTGCTACAGTTATATTGACTCATTTATATTATTCTCAGCCTATCGCCGTCCACTCCTGTACAAAGGCCTCCCCAAGTAGACGAAAATCATCCCGGTCTTGAGCAGCCCTTAGGTATCCATCCGCTGACCGCCATCTTTTTCAAGTCGTCGGAACATCGTGCTGCCGGACGTCCTACACGACAACTACCTACATCTTCACTCTAACATTGAATTATTTGACTCATTTAATTTGAGCTTATTGCTAAAAGTTCCCTAACGAAAATATCAAATAAAATTTTACCTCATCAGGGATCTCATTTGCTGCCAAACAGAAAAAGCAGTTTTCAATTGACTGTTTGTACATTTAAGAACCTGGCATAGTAACAAGCCTGCACGATTGCATCAATTAGAAATGGCAAACAGTATCCTCCAGTCACTATTTTCCTTCCATCGATCCATAGACTTATAACATATATTCAGAAATCTTTTAATTGCTATGGCAATGAAAAGATGTAAAAATATAAAGTTAGAATATAAATATAAAGAACCCAACTTCACTAGTTAGTTAGTTTGATCGAGTAACAAACTGCATAAATTTTAAGCGTAGGTACAAAATTTGATATGATATATGTACATAGAATTTATAAAAACGAGAATCATTAATAAAAAGTCGATAAACGGAGATGGATAACATGTAAAAAAAAAGTCAATACAATATGTTACATTTGTAGTAGTAAAACTAGATTCGATGAAACCTTATTTTCAAGTATGGTTCATACTTCTTTTCAAACGCAAAATAATTTATACCTCACGCACCTGGGGCATAAAATGTTTCCATATTAAAATGTAACTATTATAGTCGCCAGGCATTCAAAATATTTCCAAACCTGTGCATTAAATCAAGCAGCATTCGCATGTCATCCGAATGAAAGGGAAATATCATTTTCCGAACAAAAGAGCGAGATGTCTATACATCCCAGAGCCACGCCTCGCTCTCGTTGAGACCAAAATACAGAGATCCGTAGACAAATGATGAATACTCACAACCAGATGCCAATTTATCTGGAATAAAATTGTACCTTTATAACGTGAAAATGCGCCAGTGAGGGTTAAAATCACATTTACAGATTTAGTTACAATTTCAAGCTATTCACAAATTTTTACTCATATGAATAAGAGTGTTTTCATCATAAACTCATTCAATAGGTGAATGCTAAGTCCAGATTCCGCGGTGAGATAAGTTTTGTAATGTAGGATTTAGAAGCTGGGAGAGGCTTTTAGGAAACTAAATATATTAGAGTAACACAGACACAGAATGTCTCTGTAAGAAAATCGAGTTCGCAGCATCTCAATTCAGACCTCTTCTAACCAACTGTGTGTAAGAGGCTCTTTCATTCGTGTAATATAGGGTTCTTATCAATAGGGCTAAATAACGATATATTGAATATTATTAGTAAGATATTTTCGGGTTCTTTTCTCGGGGCATACCTCTTTATATCTAACTACAAGTTTCAATTTGCAAACAAATAAACTTAAGAATTGCATTGAATGAGCAAACACATAACTCAATTACTGTGTGAAACATTATTTTAAAAATATTGAGTTATATTTTCAGATTTTCCTAACATGATTATGAAGCATTATTTGTTCATAAAACAACAATTACTTTGACGTAAAGAAGAAATGGATTTGTAACAAAACAAAGTTATATTAAGCGCAAAATAAAACGGCATTACGTTTTAATTCACTGGCCTTTGAAAGCAACGTCGCGCATCGCAGCAATTAGCTCGCTTTGTCGGCGCAATATGCTTTATCCCCGCATTCCACATGATGTAAATTAGGAAAACAAAATAAGTCCGAGCTAAAACAATTGAATTACCCCGTGTAATGCGAATGGTCTAGGAAAGTTTGTTTATTTTAACAACTGAGAATTTTATTTACATACATATATACTGGCACGGCAAAGTGACCACACAATTTCGGTAAGTGCAGTGTAGTCCTAATAAAGTATTGACTTGGCCGTGTCCCACCACGTACCCGTCCTGTGACTCCTGTGCTCCAAGATCAACAGCGGCTCGCACAGTATTGACGACTAGCACTGAAGCTCAGCGAATTTAAGGGAACCTAATTTGTCATGATCCATCAACGAAGTCAGTCGGAAAATAAATATACAGGAGTTGGAAAACAAAGAGTTGTACACTTCCCTCCACAGCAAAGTGGGAGACAAAATATTGCCGAGTATTTAAAGTGTGGGCTGACAAAAAACGACCAGGATTTTTTTATTATTATCAATTTACAAAATAAAAGATTAATAAACCACGTATGTTTGTCGGTAATTCTAATATTGTCCGCTTAAAAGTTAGTTATCAAAGGACACACAGTATAAGAGCACATAAAGAAATCAAAAGGAGCTAAAGAAGTATGCGTACCAAATAAGGTAGAAATTATGTTAATATTTAAGATAATATGTCTTCAACTCAGATTTAAAACACATTTTTTTCATTATAATTATACCTCACGAATGGACACAATTATGCTGGCCTAATAGAAAAATACACTAATAGAAGCATTTGTGCGGGCCGACATGATTGTGTCGACCAGTGGGTGACCGATTATCGTTTCTCGCTGATCGGTATTTTTGTTTTGGACTCCACTGTGCTTAGCATCAGGTACAGTGGAGTCACTTTGCCGTGCCAGAATAAAAAAATAAAAAAAAATACACACTTCTTAAACAATATATACGAATACGTTTGTCGCTATCCGGATAGACACGAAATCCTTTCATCAAATTGATCCATCTCGATCTCAAAGTATTATTTCAGGTCGATTTTCTACGAGACAGCAGCAACGCCCTGTGAAGATGACCCATTCCCTTCCTGTCCAAGCAAACTCAACGACGCTCAACCACAGTCAAATTTGCCTTTGCTGTAGACCAGCTAAGTGTTGTAACTGCTTTCTTTGTTCGGCTAAAGTAGGTGTCCATTTGTGGCTTATAAAAAAAATATTCACTGTGCTTTACGAATAAAAAAAGCTATACTGGTATGACGTAGTACATGTAAAATCCAGGGATATTGGACATCTGTGGAAATCAATATCATCCATGCGCCGAGCTCGGCTGAAAATACCGCGCTAAAGGTGATATCAGGAGTACATGTGCGCGCCGTATGTATCTACATAATGTAGTCGGACGCACCGGTATCAGCCTATATAACAGGCGTATACAAAAAAGTACTGTCAGCAAAATGTAGCTTGGAATATTAAATCATCCATTCATCCATCAGCCAAAGGAAGTCCACTGCTGAACATAGGCCTCCCCCAATGACTTCCACAGTGAAGTAGAAATATGGGATATTATATGAGTAGTTGAAAATTTAAAACAATTTAGGAGTAAAAGGTTTATGTAAAGTTTTTTTTTGTTTTTTTTTTTATTAAAGTGTAAAGTATTTTTTTAACATTAAGTAACAATGATTATACGAGTAACGCAATGTTGTAAAAGGTGCAAATGTAAACAAAAGCTACGTACTTCCCCGATTTGGAAGCCAGAGGTGAATTTCTTCGCTCACATTTTTTTTTAAATCCCATTTAATAAAACCAAAAAAACACGAAAAAGGCAAAAAACCCAAAAACCTTTTAATTTTTTTTAACTCTACACTTTTCCCGACTCAAAAACGATACTGTGACCCCCAGATTACACTCCAGTTTTTTGTGCGCCGAGACCAAAAAGACAGTCAACCACTTACACCTATGCCCTTTCTCCATTTTTACAGTTGAATAGGTAGTATAATTAAAACGCCCGCCAAACTTCGCGAACTTTCTGATCTATTTTCACAAATTACTAAGACATTACTTAACCTATTTGATTCCAGGATAACCTAATTTTAAAGAGGTCACAGAAGTTTATCCGAGGCACAATACGTCCCACTGATTTAGCCTACTCCCGTTATTCAATCACAAAGTTGCTCGCGAAACTTGGCAGCTGAAATTTGATTTCAACTCGAAAGTCAAGCCTTTTGTGTTTAATATAACAGATATGTGTGTCTTTCGAAAGGTCTTCTCGAAATATTTACTGAGTAAATAATATAAATGCCCGCCAACCCGCACTAGGTCAGCGTTGTGGACTAAGATCTAAACCTCTTTGTTATAGAGGAGGCCCGTGCCCAGCAGTGGGACGTATATGGGCTGATGATGAAATGATATGAAACCATCAGACGTGCTTTATGCTATCATACATGCTTATATAAATGGTGAGTAATGACCAATAGTTGGACCACAAAAACAACCATGAAGAGTCGAGCCTATTGTGGTTTACCAGGCATATTTTCTTACTGTTCCTTTTTTCATACTGGAAATACAAAGTGACAACGCTGTACCTAATGGTAAGCACGAAGCGGTCCTGAGCATTAAGTTGCAAGAGACTCATATCTCTTGTCAATTGATATATTCCTGCCTGCCTGATGATATAGGTACTCCTACGTCTAAAAAAAACAAGTCTATAGAAAGGAATAAACATGAGAACAGTTAATATTGTTACTAAAATCCTGTCAGAAGCCTTACACTTTGCTTGATCTAAGCATAGAGACGCGAGAATTGTGACCCTAGGGACAAAGAAAGGATGAAATTAAATGTTCGCCAAAAAATTCGGCTTCGTCTTATGAAGCGACTAATATTGCATTACTCTTTTCGAGACGTCCGAATCGATAGTCGTACAAAGAAGCTTCGTTCAATTACAGAGGCAATGCTCTCAGGAATTTATGTCCCTTCGTATTTATTCTAACATTTTGTTGAAACAAATCTCTCAAAGAATTTGTAACATATTGACTTTGATATAAGTTAGAGTTTAAAAGAAATCTTTTAAAATGTTGTGGATGTTCTTGAACCGAAAATTGTTTTGTAATTTCTGATACTTTCACTAGACTTCTTGTCAATTTCAATCTCAAATTAACAGCACTATGTTTATATTAATAAATATTTTTACAATAAAAATGCGCAATCACATTGAAATTATTTAGTCGCGCCACTCCAAAAATATCATCTCTCGCGTTACAAAAACTAATGGTTTATATTTTCATTTGTTCGTAAAAGCCAAATCCATTTATGGAATACGATTTTTTATGCATCCAACGGCGAAAATAGGTCTATCAACAGCCCGCTGAGGGCTTGTGATCCGTGCCATCACTAAAGCTTGTGAAATAAAATTCACTTTTTCGCAAACAGACGAGTTGGTGGGAGAAAAGTTGACATGTGTGTACAAAAATATATTGAACTGGGACTATATGCTTTTGATAGGTTTGCGCTTTCACGATTGTGTAGAATTGTGGAAAGTTTAGTGGACATACAGGTTTTGCCTTTATTGGTATATACCTACCAATATATACGAGTATGTAGGATATCCTACAGCTGAGAGAGGTTAAGCCTTCGTCCACCACGCAGGCCTAGTGCGGGTTGGCGGACTACACGCCTAAGGAAGTCCTAAAGACTTTTCAGGTTTGAAGGTCACGGTCACGATTTTAACTTTCACAGTTAAAGTCCCAGCAGTGGGAAAAATATATATGAGCTAATGAAAGTAATCTCTTACAACCACACTAATATATCGAAATATGTTATTAATATGGTGAAAAAGGTGCAAGAAACTAATTATCTGTTTTTATTAAGGTATAACTAACTCACTGATTTACAACTTAAGATATGAGTAATTTTGTCCAAATTAAACTTGCGAAATTGAGTTAAAACACAACACACCTTCGTAAGTCGCTATGACAAGTTTGTGACAATCCGGTGATCGATCACATCATCATCATCGTCAGCCCGTATACGTCCCACTGCTGGGCACGGGCCTCCTCCACAAGGGTTTAGGCATTTGTTTTCCTTCACCGTTAAAGTACGTAATAATTCGTTGTAAATACACACATAACTTCGAAAAGTCAGAGGTGCGTGCCTGGGGTTTGAACCCGCGACCGTCGAGATTCTCGACCACGTGCCTAAACCTCGAGGCCATCACTACTTCTGATCGACCATTTTATTTTTGTAAAAATCCCTTCACCGTATCCTGCGTCAGAAATACTGCTATCAGATATATAAAAAATTCAATAAAAAAAACATTTTCAAATATGAGTACCTACATTCTCATTCAAATTACAGTTTGAAATGAATTACCATTTCAGCTCAATATCGATGAGATACGTAATAACGTTGCAGTTATTAATAATTCCGAACGCAATAATAACGCGAAATTTTAAATTATTAATAATTGTTCGCGCATGAGTAATTCGAGCTATTAATAACGGAACATCATTTGTGCACGTGATTTAAAACCAACATGGGTTTCAGTAAATTTTACTACGGGCGCTGCAGCTGAATTTTGAGCATATTTTACAATGTTTATTGAGTTTCATGTTTTCAGCATCATAAATGCGCTGAAGTACACATCACGTGAACAAACACAAATATGCTTTGACATACACAAATTATGTTTATCTAGTTTATACAAGCCCCTGCAGGCTGCTGGCTTTTAATAATCTCTTTGCTTTGATTGTAAACTTGGTTATACCGAAATTCAATTCATATTATACGAGTAATGTTTAGTACATTTTTAATTATAGTTTATAATTGCAATTTATCCTTGCTTTTATTTAAAAAAAAAAACTGTTGGGTCTGACTACTTGTGACCTGTCTGCTAAAGTAGTCAGACTCATTAGTCTGAATATACATAGTTTCAACTGGCAAAATCTGACTTTGGTGTAGCTCTATCTATCTGTATCAGTCCATATGTCTCACTACTCGGCAGCTTTGGGCTTTAGGCCTTAGTCCATCACGTTGGCCTAATGCGGACCATACACCCAGTGGCGGTTCTTCCATAGAAGCCCAAAAGCTTGCATTGTAAAATTCCGAATAATAATGTTTAAGCTTTAAATCTTCATTTAACAAAAGCATTTTGACATATGAACGAGAATATCCTAACCCCACGGCAAACAAATATAAACTAGACATTACACAATTAACGTGTAACGCTTTTGGGCTTCTATGGAAGTACCGCCACTGCATACACCTGAGACATTCCTAAGGGCCTTTAAGTGTACCGGTTACTTCATGAATTTCTTCCTCTATCGTAATAATTAATTTTGAATACACAAATAACGTCCAAAAGTCAGAGGTCCTGGGGTTTGAGCCTCCGAACGCCGAGATTTTGACTTGACCTCATGCCTGAAACTCGAGGCAATCACGAGGCCCACCATTCACAAAAATGTACCTATTATTTATCTCTAAATCTACACTTCTAAGCACAGTCATACTTACACCCCATATCGGCAAAAGTCAATCGATAAAGCTTTAATATTAGAAATAGTTCGCTTCTCTTTTGTGTTACCTTTTGTTTCCGCTCTATTAATTCACAACAGGACAGTTTTTATTCTGGGAAATTGAAATTTTCTGTGAAAACAAATGTCAGCCGCCTTTATATCCGTTACGAATATACATCCATCGATTTTTTTTTCAATGTAATACACATACATACATACATAACCTCACGCCCATAATCCCCGAAGGGGTAGGCAGAGGTGCATTTCTGCACCCACATTTCTCCAAGTATTTATTAGTCCCACGTAATAGGGGGCGAGCCTATTGCCGTTTTTCGGGCACAATTCCAGACTCCGTGCTGTTACCGAGAATTTCCTAATAGAAAAACCCAATAACACTCTGCCCGACCCGGTAATCAAACCCAGGACCTCTAGCAATGAAATACAGTTCATAAAAATATCATGACGTCGGCGTGTAACTACTGAAACAGACCATGCATCGAGGTCTTTGATACAAACTGTAGAACCTCTATAAGTCGAACATCAAGGGAGACGTCAAAAAAACCGAGTAACAGTTTTCGACTTATGGAGGATTTTGACTTAGGCGGCTTTTTATTCGACATAAAGAGGTTGAGTTTAATTCTTATACAATTTGAGTTAGATATCTTGCTATGTTCGAGATATAGAGGTCCAGTTTAATTTTCGAGTTACGGAGGAAAAATATGTACCAAAATGCATTGGAGGGATTCGCTGATTATTTCGACCAATAGAGGGTTAATATTTCGAGTAATTTTTTGTTTTTTTTTTTTGTTTTTTTTTATTCTGGCACGGCAAAGTGACCCCATTGCACCTGATGGTAAGCGCAATGGAGTCCAGAAAAAGTGCCGACCAGCGAGAGATGATGGTCTCCCGTTGGTCGACACAATCATGCCGGCCGAATACCTCTTCACCTTATTGTGAAGAAGTTTGGGGGACTATCTAAATATATATATTTGAAGAAAATAACATTAGATATAGGTTAAATATAACAATGCACACAATGTGCACTAATAATAAGACCTTCCATGTAATTGACACTAACAAGTATGTTAGTAAATTATATTTTAAGACAAGAGATAATTTTTATCTCCCATTATTCATAAAAAGACAGATAGCAGATGTGCTATCATATTATTTTAAAGTAACAGCCAAGAATTTGGCTAATAGACTATGCTCTATTGAGCGGATTGATATAAATTCAGATTATAGTAATCTGAATAATAAGACATTTAATTTAAATTAGTTCATAAGACAACAGAGACAAGCTCTGGCTATATTAGTAAATTATATATAAATTGTAGCAATAATAAACAGGCTATTAACATGGTACACCAAAATATACAAGGACTAAAAAATAAAGAACTGGAAGTGGAATTGTTTCTGAACTCAAATAACATTGATATTTTATGTATAACTGAACATTGGTTAAAATCCAATGAGTTGATGTTTAACTTTAACAACCATCACGTTGCTAGCACATTCAACAGAACAAATATGATACATGGAGGCTCCTTAATAATCTTGAATAAATCAATAAAATTTAAAGAAAGACTTGATATAGTGAGACTTTCTGTTGAACGTGTTGCAGAAATAGCTTGTATTGAATCTAGTCAGTTTATTGTTCTAAGTGTATACAGGCCACCTTGTGCATTGCTTTTATCATTTATGGAAATCATGGAAGACGCTTTGCACAAAACATGTAATTCAAATAAGGGAGTGATTATTTGTGGAGACTTTAATATAAATATACTTGAAAACTCACAGGCAACTATAAACATAATAAATCTTTTTAAATCATATAACATGAAAAATGTATTCTTTGAGCCAACAAGAATCACTGCCACAAGTGCAACATGTCTAGATAACATTTTTACCAACGTTAAAGTTATTGAAAGTACTATTATTAATTGTTTTGATTCTGATCACTGTGGCCAGTTGGTGTCTTTACCTTTGCATATATGTAAAGTATCAAGCAAAAGTATTACATTTGTTCCTATTACTGCTAGCCGCTTAAATTATTTTAAAACAAATATGGAACTAAACATACCTAAGTTGTCCTCTCATAAAGATCCCAACAAAATTTATGGTTCTTTATTTAGTCATATAAACATGGAACACAATAAAGTTTTTAAATCAAAAACAATTACTTTGAAGAACCGTCTGACATTTAGTGAGTGGGCAACTACTGGTATATTTAAAAGCCGAAATAAATTGTATGATTTATATAATCAAAGAATGTTTAACCAAAATCCGGCTTTTATTGCCTATGTAAAATTATATTCTAAGGTTTTTAAACGAGTTTGTTCCGCTGCCAAATCAATGCATCTTAAAAATAAAATTAAATCAGCCCCGAATGTAATACAAGCCACTTGGAGCATTATCAATTCTGAATCGGGAAGGCACACAGCACACCACAAAGAATTTAGTATAGAAGTTAATAATGACATTGTTTCAAAAGACACTGAAGTGGCCGCTGAATTTGAAAGATTTTTTGGCAATATTCCAATAGTAACTACTCAACATCTTCAGTCGTCTTCTAGGTCTGCTTTGTTACTTCTTGAAGATAATGTTCCTCAATGTGATGCATCGTTTGAATTTACAGCAATTAGTCATTATGATATTTTAAAGGCCTTTAAAGAAATTAATAAAAAAAAGACTAAAGATTTGTGGGGAATGTCAGTGGTTACTATATCCTCTATAATCGATATTATAGCACCTCACATGGCAGCTGTGTTCAATCGTTGCGTCGCATCTGGAGTGTTTCCTGACCTGATGAAGCTTAGTAAGGTAATACCACTTTTTAAATCTGGTGATACCACAGACCCTTCAAATTTTCGACCTGTTTCTGTTTTACCAACTCTTAGTAAGTTATTTGAAAAAAATATACTTAATCAATTATTGAACTTTTTCAATAAAAATAACTTACTTCATCGGAAACAGTTCGGATTTACTAAGGGTAGATCAACTATCGATGCAGGGGCCGAACTTTTGAAAACTGTGTTTAAGGCATGGGAAGATTCGCGGGATGCTATTGGCATTTTCTGCGATTTGTCCAAAGCCTTTGACTGTGTCAAACATGACATTCTCGTCAGGAAACTTAACCATTATGGCATTAGAAACGGAGCTCTCAATCTTCTGACTTCGTATTTGAATAACAGAGTTCAGAGGGTTGACGTTAATGGAGAACTTTCTCCAGGATCGTCGGTTACCATGGGAGTCCCACAGGGTTCAATTCTTGGGCCGTTTCTGTTTCTTGTGTACATTAATGACTTGCCTTACTACGTAGGGGATAAAAACGATATAGTGCTGTTTGCGGATGATACATCTCTTATATTTAACGTAAAAAGACGTCTCGATAATTTTGACGAAGTAAACAATGCACTTCGTAAAGTTGTTCAGTGGTTTGATAATAATAATTTACTTTTAAATGCGAAAAAAACTAAATGTGTTAAATTCACAATGCCCAATGTTAAGCAATTAAAAACCACTGTACAAATTAACGGTGAAGAACTGGATCCTGTTGCGTCTACTACATTTCTGGGCATTACGGTAGACGCAAAACTCCAGTGGGGACCGCACATTCAACAACTGGCAAGCAAATTAAGTTCAGCGGCATATGCAGTGAAAAAGATCAGACGTCTGACTGACGAGGAAACGGCAAGAATGGTTTATTTCAGCTATTTCCATAGCCTTATGTCGTATGGTATTCTTTTGTGGGGAGCCGCTGCGGATATTAACACTATTTTTGTTTTGCAAAAAAGAGCCATTAGGGCTATTTATAATTTAGGTCCCAGGGCTTCACTTAGAGAAAAATTTAAGGAAATAAATATTCTTACCCTCACTTGTCAGTTTATATACGAAAACTTAATGTACGTCCAAAAGAATCTTGATAAATTTAATAAAATTTGTAATGTACACAATAAAAATACTAGGAACAAATGTAATCTCGTTCAACACGTAACTCGTCTCCGGAAAGTTAATAACTCTTTTATGGGGCAATGTATACGCTTCTATAACAAACTTCCGAAGGCTATTAGAGAGCTTCCCTTGACAATGTTTAAGAAATCAATTAAAGATAAGCTTTACAAAAAAGCATACTATAAAGTTTCAGATTTTATTGAAGATAATAAGCCCTGGGAGTAAGTAAATTGATCGGAGTTTTGTTTTGTTGCTACAGTTTGTATCGTTATGACATTTATAATGTAAAATTTAAATAATGTAATGAAAAAAAGACATAATTATATTGCTGTTTTTTAAAGAAAAAAATGACATGTCGTGTTGCTGAGGGAGTTTCTTGCCGTTTCTTCTCCACAGCTATAACACGTTTCGAAGCGGCAATAGTTTAAAAAAATTAAGATGTGTAAAATTGACGATTCAAAAGAACTTGTAAAAGTCTATTTGAATAAAGATATTTTGACTTTGACTTTGACTTTGACTATCAATCATGGCGATCAAAGGACCGACCGCGACAAACCGGCCAAAAAAATTGCCGGCACGGTCATCCTTTCACCATGATTGAAGCCCCCCCGAAAACCGGATATACACTGGCTGATCCCGGAACGCGGCACACTTGCATGTGCCACTATGGCGGGTTTTACGCCCTGTGTACGGTGGTCGCCATCCGGGCGGATACGAATATCCTACCACCAGGTATCCTACCACCAGGATTATAGGTAATGGAGATTTTAGTTTTTGAAGGGATGGGAACTAAACATTTTTTTGAGGTTTTCAACTTATCGAAGCTCGACTTAACGAGGTTCTACAGTATTTAGTAGAAACATTAAAAATAAATTGAAAACGCCAAAAAGGTGGAGGTAAACCTCGAGCCCATCACGACTTTTTGGATCTTTCGGGAATACAATCATGCAGTATATGTTATATTTACACATGTTTGAAACAAACCAACAAGCGGCTTACATGATGGTAAGTTATCCGCCCAACCCACAAACGCAGAGAAGAGTTAAACGTATAACCAACAATACAACAGCGATATGAGGTTAAGCATTATTGGGCTCCCAAAATGAATGCCACGACATTGCGTTCGATGTAATCTGAAAACGAGGACGGGCAGCCATAAGCGAGACAATCTCATCAGCCGCAAGCCCCGTTGGCCTGTAAAATAAATTAACTCTGCTTGCTCCCTAACGCGCTGCTGAGTCACTGTCATCAACTCATGCCTGTATCCTTTAAATTAAGGTGAAAAGACCAGCAGGTTAACTAGCAGATTAAATTGTGCCCCATTGTTATTAGTGTCCTTAGTTGTCTCTTGTTTAGCAACAAATATTAGACTACTAGTATCACAATCATGATCATGATTCAATTTTGTGGTGAGGTGCAATCAGCTTAAAAATATTTGTTGGCTGCCTATATCACTGTTGGCTTTTCTCCATGAGGACTTTTTTAGACTCAAAATGTGAACGCGATATATGTGTCTGTAAATCATTATAATCGCACGACTCGCTAATTGCGTTTTAAGTCCCACGTAAAGGGGGCGAGTCTATTGCCATTATTCGGGCACTTTTCTAGACTTCGTGCTGCTACCGACAATTTCGAAACTGAAAACCCCTATAACACTTTTCATGACCCAATGATCAAACCAGGGACTTAGAAACGCGCGGAACACATAATAACTGGCGGCCGCTATGTATGCATCAGTAAAAAATAAAAAATACGAAGCATGGCTAGTAGATCAACATGAAAAAATAAATGGACTAAGGAGAACTTAAAGCATAAATCGCTGCCAACCATAATTACCCTGCTGCTTAATTGCCTCTTCGCGCTTCAAAGGACCCAATATTATTGGAAGGACGGAGCACGTGAACCGGCAGTCCGTTCTGCAAAGTTTATGAGAGAATATTAATTCCAAAGTCAAACACATTGTGAAGTGTTTTCAATTGTGCTTTTATTTTTAAAATTAAGCGCCACACGAATTGCTTGATGGCCAGTGTCATTTGATCTATACAAATAAATAAAATTGGAGTGTCTGTTTGTAATATTGAAATAACCGCTTTTTAATAAATGCATATGGATGTTTACACGGTACCTATACCAAAATAACGTTTTTTACATTTTTTGTCTGTCTGTCTATTTGTTCCGGCTAATCTCTGAAACGGGTGGACTGATTTTGACGGGACCTTCACTGGCACGTAGCTGATGTAATAAGGAATAACTTAGGCTAAAAAAATAAAAATAAGAATCGACTTTTAGGCGGAACGAAGTTCGCCGGGTGAGCTGGTAATAAATACATTTTTTATAAATCAAAATATGACATTAACTCACCACTACTAGCGCTCGTTTTGTCCGAAGATCGTGGTTATTTTGGCAAAATTAGAGAAGTGATACACATTATTATGTACTTGCTAAAGAAACTGCATTACATCGAAACAATCCCATATATTTAGATCAAACAGTGCAGTCAGGGGCCGGCCATTACTGAATCCTTCGCTGAGCTTGAATTTCTTGGAATTCAATTGAGTATGCAATTGCCAACAGACGGCGTGACAGCATCCGCATCCGAGATTATTAACTTTGCGACAGTAACCTATTTATCATAGGTAAAAGCTGCAGATTCAAATTCTAAATGTTTCTATTTTCAAATTATTTTCAGCCAGTAAAGTGCAAGGTAGGTTAGGTATTATAAAACTTATATATTTCATATACACTTTACCTACATGGTTCGACAAACGAACTAGTGGATTACCTGCCAAAGTTAAAAGTATTTGAAGTGAAAGAGATAGTAAGTACTTGTTTTTTTCTGCCAGTAAGTTGATCATCATCATCAGCCGAATGACGTGCACTGCTGGACATAGGCCTCCCCCAAGGACTTCCAAAGCGCTCTGTTAGAAGCGTCCTGCATCCAGCTATGTAAGTCGAAAGGACAAAATAACTAAAAATGGTTTTAGTTGTGATTTCAAGTACTAAAAAACGTATAAAACATATGTAGGTATAAGCCCAAATAAGTAGCGTATCGTTTATTATTGATCGTACAAAAATGTTACAAGCACGGAATAACTGTATGCCTGAGATGTTTCATAATATTACTTGGGTGCAAGTCCGACCGCCATCACCGCAGCAGTTGCAGAGAATTCAATAAAGTTTCATAGTAGTGCACTAGGAATCTTCATTTAAAAATAACTTATGAGAACGTGCAGTCTTTAATTGGATGGATAAGGTAAATGGTAGAAGGTAGTAGTAAAAATGGATGTAACGTTATATCGCACTCCTTATGCAATAATGATGTAATTCAAAATTGAACATTGATAAGAATTAACACAAATAAAACTAATCATTAACTCCCTGTTACTTGCTTTTACTCAAATATTAATGAATACTCTAAGTGCTTTATTAATAAAATAAAAGGAATTACGACTACTTATCCAACAATTAAAAAAAATGAATATTAAGTTATTTCAACTTCGACATACTTTGAGGAAGGACTCACTTGTTATTGGGTTTTTCCTATTAGGAAATTCTCAGTAGCTGCACGGAATCTCGAATAGAGCCCGAAAAACGGCGAGACTATTGCCTTTTTTCCACCTATTACGTGGGACTGATACATATGTGGCGAAATGTGAGTGCAGATATGCACCTCTGCCTACCGTTTCGGGGAATACAGGCGTGAAGTTATGTATGTATGTGTTATGTCCAGATGTTTAAATAAAAATAAATAAAACCACTAAAGCTTCGTTTCAATAGCGTCTGGCACGTCCACTCGGTCCAATATCAGAGGTAGTAGTGAATCGGTTTGAGTGGGGAACAGCGCTTATATTATAATTTATTTTAACGTCTACCTTACAATTTATAATTAATATTACCACTACGCTACAGTATGTACATACTTTGACTTGCAACATTATTGTATTATTAGTGCGATATGCACATACTTAATGTGTATATTTAGAGTTGTTGTGATTTATCTCGTTCCTATTTCAAAGGATGAAGATTTTCAATCAAAATCACAGTCACTATCTACTTTCAAATAATTAGCTTTTATACTCCCCACGGCAAAGGTCTCGCCTCACTTAATTGGTGGGAGGCAAATTGCGATTCTGGACTATTCGGTGATAGCTCAAAGCTGTTTGTTAGGTGGATTTTTAAACAGGTATCCAGTTTAGCCTGAACTTTTAGTCCACTGATAAAGTTTAAATGTGGGTACCAACACTCGTTTGGTAACAACAATTACCAACATTATCTGATCTCCGAAATGCAGCCCGTCTCAATTTTGCCGATAAGCGTTACTCATCGTCTGCAGTTCGAGACTTGATTGCAACGATCAGTTCCGTATTACCATAGTAAGTGATTTGTGGGGCAGTTAGACAAAGATAGGTATTGTTAGTGCTTGCTGCTACCATTCTACACTAAATGTTCTGATCATTAGCTTAGAGTTTATTATTGGAATTTAAATGAACCATTGACAGCCCCGTGGCGCAGATGGCTAAACACCAGCTTACGAAACTAGAGGCCCCGGGTTCGAGATTGAAAAGTCGCTCGTAGTTTCTGATACTGATTGTTAGGTGTATTTATTTATTATTTATTTTAATAGCTTCCACCTCGATAAAAAGGCAGAGGTGCATTTTTCTGCGTTCTAAAACTTCACAATTTAATTTTCCTCTAGCAGTTTTCGGGCTCATTTGCAAACTCTATGAAATTATACTGAGAAATTTTAAATGGAAAAACCGAATATCATTTTGCCGGTCTAAGAACCAGAGCACAAAGCAGTAATACGTACCCTGCAGATGAAGCCATGGTAACCTCAATACAATAGCTGCCAAGTACATACGTGTTGCGACGTCGGCAAGACAATTATCGCATCACGTCGCCGCCTGAGCAATATGATTGCGCTTGTTAGAGTTGTGACAGAGATCGAGTTGATAAATTATACAGATATATAGATCGATGGCAGTACTTCCATAGAACCCCAAAAGCCCAGGATGTCTTACAAAATTCGGAATAATAATATTTAAGCTTTAAATCTTTATTTAACAAAAGCAATTTGACATATAATAGAGATTATCCTGACCCCACAGTAAACAATTATAAACTAGACATTACACAATTAACGTGTAACGCTTTTGTTTCTATGGGGTACCACCACCGATATAAATATGAATTTTCATTTTTGTATTGTCTACACCTTTCAATTTTGGGATTTAAGAGCCCTATAATAAAACTTGTAACTTTTTAATAGTACAGAAATTTGTTTAGTAACAGTGCGGTCCAAATGAAACAACTGACTAATGACATAAATTTTCCCAACTCGGAATTGATCGTGGGACGTCTACGCCGCACTGCACTGGTGCCGGGGGACCAACGCGGCAGTCATAAAATTACTTTTCAAATATGCCAAATAAGTTCACGCAAAAATCGACATTATTCACGTGAATTAAAAGGCGAACTACTATCATTATTCCGTGTCGCGGATCAGTAACATGCAAATTATAGGATCTGTGAAGTGAGTGATGTACCGGTGCGAATGGCATGAATAAAAAAGGTCTACATACACCGAGAGCTCTTGGCTCCGTCGGCGGAAAGCATTTTCATTGCACTCAACTGAAGGAGCGTTAGTTCGAATCCAAGATGTGTAAATGATGTTGATGGTGGAAAATTCAAGTTCATTTGTCTTTAATAGCGATTTTCCGTGACTGCGCAGGCTGCTGAAAAGTTTACATTTTAACAACCGATTATAATTGTTTTTATTACATTTAGATTTATTAAAATTACATTACCTATATTACATACATACATGACCTCACGCTTTACATACAACACATAGACAGACAGCCCCGTGGCGCAGTTGGCTAGACACCAGCTTGCGAAACGAGAGGCCGCGGGTTCGATTCCCGCACCGAGGCAAATGTCTGTGTGATCCACAAATATTTGTTTCGGGTCTGGGTGTTTGTGAGACCGAAAAAGGCTCTCCTAGTCTCTGGTACCCACGACACAGGACTTGTATCCTAGTGTGGGGTCAGAAACTCAGAACTATGTATGTGACTGTTGGCTGTATTTATTTATATAGCTTTTTCTACCTGCAAAATAAATATTAATCTATTATTTGACTTCAAATCAAACCAACAATCTCTCATTCAAATTATTTTTCGCGCTTACTACGGCACAACTGCTCTTCATTAGCAAATGGACATTAAAGCATTACCGAAATGCATTGTAATCTTGTAAATTCCGCTAAATTGCGGATTTCGAACATGTTCCTAGCTAGCATGTTAGAAACGTTTCCATTTGATTAATTAAATCTATTTACGGATTATTAACATACTACTGACAATTTAAAAAAAAATTAACCCTCTCAATTGTATAGGAGCCCCGTGCCGAGGACGTATATGGGCTGATGATGATAATGATTATGTTTACCTCAAGTTTGCGATTGGAGTCCAGGATTAGGGGTTCACGATTAGGGACGCCACGTACTTACGAAAATGTTGGGGGAATCTTAAGCTCGCAGTAAACAAACACTTGGTGTTTTTTTTAACGTGGAATTGTTTGACAATTGTAATAAAAAGAAAATGTTGTTATTGGGATTTAAGCCCATGTCTGCTACGATAGATCAATTATTATTATTTATTTTGTTTCTATTCTAATATGTAAAGCTAAAGAGTATGTTTGGTTGTTTGGACGCGTTAATCACAATCAGCTAATTGTTCGAATTAAAAAAAAAATTTTGTGTTGAGGAAAGCTATATAGGCAATATTTGATATAAAGGCGTATATCATTGCGCTGCGATCAATAGGAGAGGAGTAGCAATAAGAATTGTGGGAAAAGCGCAAAAAATATTCATTATGAAGTTGTTTCACATACGGTGTCGGGCAACGGCTCGTACATATTAGTATATCTTGCAGACCAGCCATTTCTTTTTTTACTATAAGTGCGGGCTTGTGTACAAAAAAAATCAATAAACGATAAGCGAAACTCTCCAATTAAAAACACCAAAAATATTTTTTGCCCAAATATAAATAAAAATATTTTTTTTCACTTATCCATTTTAGCAGGACAGAAATTACCACACATAGTAAGTGGAAAGAGGCTAGATTTTCATTTTATCTGGGCTGGCTTCAAAGTTGACAGTTGGCAGGCCGACACGCCGAGCGGTCTAAAACCGTCAACTCACCCCATCTGTGTCGGTGAACTGGCCAACACCAACCTACCTCTCCAGCCTCCCCGAGGGGAACGTAATACGCTAATGTGACTACTTATAGAACCAACTATTGTGGATTTTTTTTAAATACTTTTAACACAGTTAAAAAGAGACAATATTCCTCCGCATATTGTGGCAAACATTCATTGAAGGCAAGAACAAGATAAAATTCTGAAATTGTTAATCTAGGAACCTCTGTAAAGAGTTTATTGATACTTAGGTATTTTAACTTAACAGGCGTCTTAATCCACATTATCAATATGGTCAAAACTTAGACAGGTCAAAAAATCCGCATTACCTGCCTCAGTTTTCCATCACGCTTAGTTAAACTCAATATAAATGCCTAAAGAATAAATTGATGTAAATTTATACAGATCTAAATAGTCCATGGTCGAAAAGTAAGACAATTACTAGTCATGGTGATTAGGAAATCTTCAATTATTATTTTTTGTTTTTTTTTTTGCGTCAATGTGTTAATAAACACCATAACTATTGCCAGACTTAGTTTTCGATCTCGGTCTGATCACAACCTGTACGTCATAAAAAATCGAAATAGAAAATACAAACCTTTTCTTATAAGTTTAGAGTTTATGTTACCTTGTTTAGACTTTACCTTCTTAAGATTCATGACTGATGACTGATGATTCAAGACTTTACATTCTTAAGATCACCAAATTAGATTTAAGTCCCAGTTAACGAACCTATCAGAACACGATGTTTCACCGTAGCTTGCTGAGATACAATTACAGTAATAATTAACAGCTAATACTCACACAAATGTACCTGTAATTCAATGCTTAATTGAAACAATTATGCCTACAATCTACAATGCGATGGCATATAGAGCGATAAATGCGGGGTTAATGAACCTTGTTTATCTTGAACGAACGTAATGAAACCTCCTTTCATAATATTTTATTTTAAAACAAGGAAAAATAAAATACATACATAAACTCACGCCTGTATTCCCCGAAGGGGTAGGCAGAGGTGCATTTCTGCACCCACATTTCGCCAAGTATGTATCAGTCCCACGTTATATGGGGCGAGCCTATTGCCGCTTTCTAATGGAAAAACTCAATAACACTTTGCCCGACCCGGGAATCGAACCCAGGACCTCTAGATCGCACGGCACATACTTGTACCGCGAGACCACGAGGCAGTCAGGCGGCAGGCAGGAAAAATAAAATTCAGTTTTATTATGCCACGGTTTGATACTGTCCATTAAATTTATAAAAAAAAAACTAATGAAAAATATTTGAAATCAGTTTTCTTCAAGACAAAATGTGTTCCATTTACTGTTCGAAAATTAAAAAGTACAGATTGCGCGACCGGATTTTCAACAATGGATCTGATTTTGTCGTTTCAAGTTATGATCTACTTTATACGGAGCTGAACATGGCAGTTAAAAATAGATTTCTAGTAAGAGGCACCGTTTGCTTGGAATATCGGCCCGAGGACTCTGACCCAAATATCTGAGATACACGTAAAGTGCCTCCGAGAGCTAATTTTGGGTCCTAAAAGTCGGACTGTCGAAAACTGACTCGTCAATTCACCAATTTTAGAATGGAACTTCCTTGCCATACATTAAAGGGGTAAAATTCCACTGCTTTTTTTACTTGTAATAGACACAAACAAAAAACCTTAACCATAACCTTAAAAAATGTGAAAGTACCTATCATCTTTTTGTTTAATAATAATAATCAAAATTGGTTTAGTTAATAATTAAATGTTTTAGCAAAGATGGGCAGGATAATAATTAATTTTAAAAGGTAATTATCATATATTCTATGCTTTACTACAAATACTTTTAATTGTCTTGTGAAATACATTTAAGATTTATAAAAAAAATATTGCTTTCCCATAAAAAAAAGTATTTTACCTTAAAATTGTAAACAAGTTTTAACAGCCCCCACTTCGATTCAGTTTTCTGTTCTCAAGTTCAATTAAAAGAACTTGTGTTTTATGCCTAGTCACCACATACAATCATGATTACATCCTAGGAAGGGTTGACAAAAGTATATTTTTACATCTACGGTTAGCTATATTCGGTTTTAATTCCTAAATGACGTAGGTAAGGACGAAAAAAAAACAAAAGGACGAATCATTGGCGTTAAATTCTTTGAGGATGTAGAGATCGCCCTTTGAGAAAATGTAGATTACCAAAATTTACATTTGCAGAATCAAGTGAATTTTCAATCGTATTTAAAAATATATGCAGTTCATATGTAATATATAACACCTTACGTAACAAATATTAACATACAAAACTACATAAATACATTAAAAAGTTAAATGCGAATTTTGATTAAGCCTTTTTGGGATACTCACTTATAACTGGCACATTAACGATCTTAATTAAAAGTGAAACTTATACTTTTGTATTTCAATTTTCGAATGTGCGAAGTTCTAAATTCAAATGTCCCTCTAATGTCTAAGCCATAAACTTGCTAAACAGCGGCGTGATGTGAGCGTTGTTTGACACGAGGACAAATGCGCTGAACCCGGCTACCATGCGATGTAATAAGAGCGAGGGTAATAGATCTTCCCCGCCGCTCCCATTACGTCACCGGAGCAACCTCACTCCGCCTTCGCAAACGCTTTAGCTTAAATACCTCGCCCGGAGAACTTTTCAGTTTTCTTCATGCGAAACATTGCGGGAATTTAAAGGTTTCAAGTTGTAAGTTAATGTTTTTGTTCACGAAGTATACGGGTTGGAAACAGAAACGTAAAGAAAAGTAATAATTTAATTTTTTCTTACGTTGGTTTTGATACTTTACATATTATATATTAATTCTAATAACACTGATCAACAAAAAAAATATATTTTTTATTGTCGCGGTTTGAAACTTGTATTTTTCCATATCTTACCATGAGATTAAAATACGTTTATAAAAAAAATTTGAAACAGCCACTTTCTAAGAAAAAAGAGATTATTTGAAATTTATTTGTAGGATGAGGTGGTGGGCTGTCTTCAGTATAAGGAATCGGTTTAATTACAGAATCCACATCAGGATATGTAATTTTACTTCTTGTTTTATAAGAATATCCCTTCAGTTTCCTTAAACAAAAATAATAATCATTCTCATGATCTTTTGTTCCCTCCAAATTACAGGTTTAGAAAAAGGCATTAATCGGTGAGTACCATTAAACCACCCTCTCAAATAACATACATTTCTTAAACAAAAAAAACTTGGGTGTCCAAGGTTGATTAATACTCTCAGAAATCTTGAAACCAAAATACAAATTGTAAATGTTATAAATATATAGTAACGGCGTAGGACGTTCTCGATTAGAACTTGAATAAAACTCCCCACAAACAAAATAGAAGAGATCCGATGAATTGAAATTGACAAAAAAACTTCACAATTTAAACAACAACACTTTGGAATAAACACCAGAAACTGCACGTCGTCGTAGCAATATTCGTATTACGTAATGGTACGTGTTAAAGTAATATTAAAAAATTAAACATCAATGAACGAACAATAACGAGTTGAAAATATACAGGTTTAAGGATACATCGTGTACTACCAACGACAATATTGTCTTTGTAAGTAAGATCAGCTGTTGCAATACTCTTTTTCGATATACCCTCACAAAATTAAGCCAAATATATCGTACATATATGTAATTGTACATATTTAGATATTTCGATGTAATAGATATGTTTTATTATTTTTCCGTTAATATTTATACATGAAAGATACCGAAAAAGTACATTTGGATTAACGGCAAAAAGTCATGTTGACCAGTGTAATTTAAAGCTGTTAATTTGTAAAAAAAAATGACAACTTGAATCTATCTATCTATAACATTCCAAGTTTTATTTATTTTTCCTTTCTTGACGAAGCTGTTACAAAAAAGATAAAGAAACTCGGGATCATAAAGGTTTTCAATAAAAATAAAGCCAAAATATTTGAATTACCATTTATTCTATAAATAAATACAAATTACGACTAAAAAATATTTTTGGCTATTACAATAATGTAATTGGTACTCGTTGTTCCAATTATTAAATTTTCTAGACTTAATATTAATGAGTTCGTAGAATATAATTTCATTAAAATTACTTAATTGCATTTATCTATAATATGATCTTAATTTGCTTATTCTTTGGTAAAAAAAATATTACAATTAAATATAAAAAAATAATACTGAATGTAAATAATCATAATATATTTGTAGCTAATTATTTCTCTACGTAAGATTAAATTCTCGCAAGGATAGAAAAGCTGAAACTTGTCAAACGTGCTAGACAAAGGTCATCTCATTCACATAGAAAAGCCTTGTTGTCGTCAATGCAGAACCTCTAAATAGTGCAATACGTATCGAAAAAAAGTCGTGATGGCCTCGACACTAAGGCACACGGTAAAGACACACACACTTCTGACTTTTTTGAAACCTGCACATCTAAAAGTTCTAAGAAATTTCTTAGGTGTGGAGTCCGCCAACCCGCACTAGGCCAGCGTGGTGGACTAAAGCCTAAACCCTCTCAGTTGTAGAGGAGGCCCGTGCCCAGCAGTGGGACGTATATGGGCTGATGATGATGATGATTATGTATTGATAAAACTCCTTTACCAAGCCAATAATTAGAAATAGGTCGCTATTGTGCATTGACGCACACATATGTACATGCAATTAACTAATCAATCTTGAAAGTACCTACATTATGTTACCGGAGATTAATCATAACAGTAAGCGTTTACCAACCCTTGCTTATCGATCACGAGATGACGTCACAAGAATGTTTCTATTCTGAAACGACAGGGACCGTACCTGATGGTAAGCCACGATGCTCTCCAAATAATGGATCATAGTGGCTGACTGCAATCATTCGTCACTCGATAGCCTCATGTCTAAACTAAGACTTGTAACTTTTTTGAGTATTTATAACCGACTTCAAAAAAAAGGAGAAAGTTCTCAATTCGCCTGTATTTTTTTAAAATGAATCATCGTCTATAACCCAGTTGCGGTACTTTTATAGAAGCTCGAAAGCGTTACACGTTAACTTGTTATGTCTAGTTTATAAATGTTTATAGTGGAGTCAGAATATTCTCATTTATATTTCAAATTCGTCATCAGCCCAAATATATCCCACTGCTGAGAACGGGCCTCCTCTACAACTGAGAGGGTTTAGGCCTTAGTCCACCACGCTGGCCTAGTGCGGGTTGGCGGACTACACATCTAAGAAATTCCTAAGAACTTTTAGGTGTGTAGGTTTTATCACGATGTTTTCCTTCACCGTTAAAGCAAGTGATAATTCATTGTGAATACACACATAACTTCGAAAAGTCAGAGGTGTGTGCCTGGGGTTTGAACCTGCGACCGCCGAAATTCTCGACCGCGCGCCTAAACCTCGAGGCCATCACTGCTTTTTTATTTCAAATTGCTTCTGTCAAATAAAGATTTAAGGCTTTAATATTATTATTTAGAATTTTGAAAGGCAAACTGGACTTTTTGGCTTGTATGGAAGTACTGCCACTTCTATAACCGTACACACTATTTTTCGAATAAATATTAACTAAGCTTCCTTAAAACATTTCCCAAAGTTAATTATTCTAAAAGAAATTCCTAATGGCTGTAGTACCACAGGGGGTAACACGTAACGATTAACTGTCATTTACGTGTGAGTGCCCACCTTTCCGTCTATTATTAGACTCGTCACTCACTAACACATACTACTTTCCTATTCCCCACTGCATGTGAAACCTTTCAGTAACTTTCTATTAGTCGGAACAAATGTATTCGCATGACTACTTGCAGTATTGGACCGTACCTATAAATGTTGGAGGCGTCTGCGTTAGCTGTTTGTTTTATGTCGATTTATATAAACTCGTAGGTAATTTAATAAATAAGTCAAAACATTGCTTAGCCAACACAGATTACAAAATTTGATACATGTTTTATACATTTGTCATAATTATATTGCATGGTTTAAAATTCAAACTATATTTTTATATAGATTTAAGACAGCATTTTTGAAAATAATATTAGCTTATCAGGCGTTGTATGTACCTACTACCCTGCGTTGACGCTTCTCCATTGTAGGACTAGGCTTTATTTAGAACGATTAATGAATTTTATGTAAATTATAATTAATTGCTAAATACAACCAGATATGAATACACGGGTTTAAGCACAAATAAATTTTAAACTTATTATTGCAAAAATAGTATTATATATCCCGAATAAACCTTTGAACTAATTATGATCAATTTAAGTGGAGATTATTGGAAAACAATTACCTACTATTTATAAGATTATGTAGTTAAATATTTTGTTTCGTATTTGACGAATACAACAATAATTACAAATAATTCATAAAAAAAATAACATCTTTTAAATTCTTATCGTGGCAGGACTTGCGAAAGATTATCACTTACTAGAAAATGTAATTGTAATAAATTGATTATAGACGGGGAACAAATTTTCAGAAACGATGAAGTAAAACTTCTTACGAGGTCAAATACCAGAAACTACAACGTTGGGGTTAATCCATGTCCCCGGAAGATTTGTTAGACTTCACAGAACATCTGTATCATGTATTGTAACCTATAGAGAGTCTATCCAAAAATAATTGACTAAGTAATGATGCTGAAGTCGCCAAAACAAGACACATTTGAATGCTGTGATGACGATAAATAAATTTCAATTGCTGTTACTCCCCATCTCTAAGTTTTCCATAAATACTTTATCTTTCTCTGTCTTGCAATACGTCTGCGTGAAGGTTAGGTAGGTCTGTAGGTCATTTCGAAGGCACGTACTTCACATCGTCGCCTCGATACGCGTATTCCAGTAATAATTTATTGATTTCTTGCGACGTTAGGCCGCCGCTCAGCTGTCTGCCTTGAGCAATGAATATCTTCAGGAGAGTCTTGTGTAGGTCGTGTGCTGTCATGTTTGGGGCTACCTTCCGTTTTGATACGTCGATCGTCATTCTGTGAACAAAAGATTTGTATTAATATTATAATATACCTGTGTATTTAAAGTATCAGTATCACTAATTTATGAATCGACATTTAGAATATGCTACCTTAGAAAATAAGTTTTTTTATCGTATTATATCAATATTTTATCCTAGTGGTATTTATAACTCACTAATAACTACAGCGAGGGGTGAGTCAGGTTGTTTAAAGATAAAATAAAAAATACTAAAACAGATACTTTGTTTATAATTTAAGGATCAGACAAAGCCATACTGCAAATCGACTACAGAACTAACCAGTTGAACCAAATGGAGCAAAACTGAAAGCACAACATGGAACAAGGTGAAAGCTTGATAGACGCAGCTGAATAATTTGTATCGTGTTGTTAACAAGGCGTCGATTAGTGTAATTGACAGTTCCAAAGCAATGTCTATAAACTTATCAGTTTGTTAGAATTGACATTCATCCATGCTCTGTATTCTCGAAAGGATCGATGTATGTTTTTTTCAACGCTTTACCAGAAATGTTGTTTTTGTTCAGTTTCCACACGTTAAAGAGAGCGTCGTACTTCAATTTATCAGTATAATTTTCAAACTCAGTGGTATTAAGCATCTCATAATGGATAAACCTAACAACAATTCTGATCCGGGAATCGCAGAAGCTATACTAAAACCTATTTAAGGTAAAGTCTGTACTAGTTCAGATGACTTTACTCCATGGCTGTTACAGTGGCGGGTCTGGGTGTTTGTGAAACCAAAAAGCCTGATGTAGTTTCTGTTGTCCACGAAACGAGACTTGTATCTTTTGTGAGTATTTAGTTATTATTTTATTTATTTATAAATACGTAAAGAGTAACTATCGTTGTGGGGGAGAGATTAAGTGCGTGCTATCAATAGCGTGTCCCCCACTTGCTTCGAGTCTACCGCAGGAGGTGATTAGCGGTTACGCGGACTATGGCATGCTATGCCATATCCTATTTGACTTCACAATCTTTACCAACCAATTGGAGGGGTTTTTTGTTATTTTTCAAATGAGTACCTTAAAAAAACTGCAGTCTTCTACCGCTTGTTCGAGTGTCTTTTAGATTTAATGTTCATCTAGAAGTTTGTTTTGATTTTTTCCGAATAGTTTATCAAATTTTAATATCTTTTTGAGTACATATTTACTTAGATCTTCCTGTCAGTTTCTTTGATTTCTTCTTCAAAAAGTTTCATAAATACTATTATACATATTTGATTTTAGTTCAGTTTTAATACCTTCACCACAGATAGTTCTCAAATATAAGCTAACTAAAAAATAATGTACTTGTGAAAATCTAATAAAGGTCGCTTTTACGAAAGTATACTGAGATAGGATTCTATGCCATATGCCACAGAAATACAGCTCTACCTGTCTTTTCATTGCTGCGTTACTGTTCATATGTTTTTCAACTATCTTGGCACGAAAAGAAAGCCTTTCAAACAACTTGGTTAAATTTTCTCGAGAAGTAAGACCACAACTTTTCTTGAAAGCTTATTGAGTGGCTATTTTAAGAAAAGTATGTTTCATGACGTAAAATGTTTTAATTCCATATTTTTTATGTTGTTTCTTCTGGTCTACTCGGTCTACAGTTACTGCATTTTGATACACGTGTATGAAAACACAAATAAAATCAAATTACTAGCAATAACAATAGCCTCAATTGGAGAGCCAGTATTCGTTTGTCTGTCGGACTAAATTTACATACCAGAACGGGCACCTAAGTTAATTTGAATATTTATTTTTATAAAATATTAAAATTCATGTCCTATATTTTTTCAATAATTATTCATATTTAGAAATAATAATCAAGTAACACACGCCAATATTAAATGGTAAGAGCAATACTCAGATATAGATTAAAAGGTAACACACCTTAACACACACACACACTTCTGATTTCTTGAAGTTATGTGTGCTCTCTTAGACGGCGAAGTAAACATCATGAGTAATTATATTGTGGTAGTTCTTTACAATAACTTTTTAAATTTGTAAAGTCTGACAACTATCACAAACGTATATTTTGCATTAAGACTTTATCAAGTAAAGAAGAGTATTTAATTGTGCGAAGTACATGATTATTTAACCTCATAGCCAAATGAGACTTACATAACGTAAATAAAGCGCAAAATCCTTTGTTTCAAAAGTGGTACTAGGTAGCTGTCACAATGAACGATTATATAACAAAAAGTAGACTAAAGTTAGTACCGAAATAAATCAATTTTGTAAGTCTTGTATCTGTCATATAAAGTCGACAAATGAATTGATTTGATTAAGTAACTTTGTACTATGATGAGTAAAAGTGTCAAGCATTTTTTGAACGAAAAGAAATTTATAAACTAAAAGTAGCCTTAGTTACTCCTTATTACATCAGCTATTTGCCAGTAAAGTCCCGTTAAAATTGGTCCACCCGTTTCGCCGGAACATACAGACTGACAAAAATTGTAAAAAACGTTATTTTGGTATAATTGTACCGTGTATACATCAATTTACATAGTTATTTCAATATTACAAAGAGACACTCCAATTTTATTTATTTATATAGATTAGACATAATTAATTATAACAACTAATAAATGACTGCTTACTAATATATCATTTAATAAAATCAAAAGCAAATCTATCAATAAATAAACAAGGATAAAAATACTTGATTTAAAATCATTGCCTATAGTAACCAACGCACAAAAGAAACACTGGCAGTAGCGAAACGGAAAGGATCAAAAGCATGAATGACTCACTTGTAATTAGGCCACCGTCGAATGTCAAGGTGCAGCGAAGAAAAAACAGGTTCCGCCCCTCGCCCTTCTATATCTTACACAGACCTTACGATTACACCTTTAATATTACGAAAAAAACACATAACCACACTTCCACAGCGTTCAATCGTTCACAATCTGACGACAAAATGCCGGGGAAAGACCGGCGAGTCATTCAAGACCGCATTTTTTTTTCTAAATTACATTTACAAGGGAAAAAAGAGCTTATGAACCATGGATTAGAATAGATTTTTGAACGGTGGAAAGTATTTTAAGGGTGCATCTGGAAGCCGCCTGTTTCCTATTCGTACTTCACCCCAAACATGTGGTGTCTACAGTTACGTATTCAGTTCGTTTATTGTATGCACCAAATAAATCCGTATTGTATTGACACGTTTTTGGTGTTATTAACTTATTTCTTTTCATTCTGCATTAGATAAAAAAAAACTTAACTTTTATGACTGGATTTCCTAACATTTTTTACTTTAGCTGTATTCAACAATAAGTACGGAACATGTGTAAGTACCTTTGAGTCGATAGTTTTTTTTTTATAATTAACCTATTGGGCTTATTTATTTATTTAAATAAAGTCGAAGTTCAGTTACTACTACTAGTCAGATACAGTGTGGCTAGAATAAGGTCCACAACACCTACAATTTGTGAATGTTAATTAGCGGTAATGGTCACTAGTCATAAAGTAACTGAATAATAAGGTCGCGCTATAAAAAGCTAATAAATAAACGAGGGCAAATGATATCCTTTTAAGTTAATCAGGATTTTTTAAATATCCCCAAGTAATTAACAATTAAAGATTTTTAATTAATATGTGCTATAAATAAAATGTTATCTGCCTCGTGGTCTCGCGGTACAAGTATGTGCCTTGCGATCTAGAGGTCCTGGGTTCGATTCCCGGGTCGGGCAAAGTGTTATTGGGTTTTTCCATTAGGAAATTCTCAGTAACAGCACGGAGTCTGGAATTGTGCCCGAAAAACGGCAATAGGCTCGCCCCCTATTAAGTGGGACTGATACATACCTGGCGAAATGTGGGTTCAGTAATGCACCTCTGCCTACCCCTTCGGGGAATACAGGCGTGAGTTTATGTATGTATGTAATAAAATGTTATTAAGTAAACAATGTTATTAAATTTACACACGCTTTCATTATTAACCTGTTTAAACAAAGACGACACAGTAACAAAAGTAGTAGGTATTGAATATAGATATTACAATCTATTTCTTTATTTTCGTTACAGAAAGATTTATATATCTAACTATGTATTTTCAAAAAAATATTCAGTAATGGAATGTTCAAATATATACCTTACAAATTCTAATTACTATTCATTGACAGGCCGCTGGAAAGTAAATATGGATAATATTTTACAAAATATTACGCCCGCATATAAAATGTAGCCAGTGAGGCATGTGCCCCTGGGGTCCCTTCGATCCGTGCGTGCAACAGGGGACCAATACGCTCAAAACTCGAATGAAATGCACACTAGCTTCAAATATGAATGATATCGGTTCAGATTCCACAACAACGATATGGATTGGATTTGAAAAACAAAACCTCTGAGAATTTGTAAAAACGCTGCTAGTTTTTCAACGAACATTGTGAAATATAGTTCAGCGAGAGTGTTTCCTCTGCGCTTTGAGTATCTACCAATATTTGAATGTAAATAATTGCTTTCGGTATTAAGCTTTCACTTTATTTTTTCTTGTAAATTAGCTCAAATGTTTGTATAACCAAGCTTTATTGGATCGCAGTATTCAATTTTTATATCCAACGTTCAACCAATCTCTAATGTTTGGCTTTGTTAAAAATATAAGAGACCCCTATAGTTGATAAAATCCTCCAATATTTTGTTCCAACATGGATGCGTGTGCCGACCAACATAATAGAGCAAGGATGGGGGAATGACGCTTTCATTATTGATTTTATTCGCACTATGCGTAACGGTCGTGCCATCATTTTAAATTTTTACCGGATTTATTTTTTAAATGTTCGTTCTTTTTTGATCGTATGAATTTTATAACACCTAAGTTCTCTCACTCGCTTAACACAATGTGATTTCAATACTAAAATCAATGTTATTCCAACATTTGAAGTTCCTTAGTTCATCAATGATAAAAAAAAAAAAAGTTAAACTTCAACCTATATAAATGGTATAAAAGCCATGTTTCTATTTTGTCACGTTACACTAATAAAAAAAATGAATCATTGAGAAACAGAAATGCGTGGTGGTCTTGAAAATAAGAACCGAGTGAGATATTCAAAACACCATCTCGGCAATCGCGGGTGCGAACACCAATATTTTAGGCCGTGCGAACACCAATATTCTTATTGTGGCGAAAAATTTCTTAGAGAAACTGATTATCTAAAAGTTCACACAAAAAAATCCTAAGCCATATTTTCTATCAATCCGCACTGGTTCAGCTTGGTGAACCAAGATGTATCTTACATAACCAAAATTATGAGGCGAGCCCATTGCCGTCTTTTGAACTCATTTTAAGACTCCATGTACAATTGAGAACTTTCTAACATGAAATAAAGCATTTCTTCTCAATAGTAATGTCTGTCATTATCAAATCTATTATTTATTTAATATTCATACTAAACCCTGCTGTATTTTATATAATACATGACAAACAAAAACATAATTTTATTCAAATAAATATTTCACTAATAAGTCAATTACCTTAGATTTTTTTGCCTCCAACACCACACAATTCTAAATAATTTTAGGAAATATTAAACACCAAAAATCGCACGTGAAATATTGTGAAATCACAGCACTGAATTGTGGGACGGTCAAGCCGAATCAAGTACATTGATAGACTTTAAGTACTTATAAAGATTTGACAATCGTAAAAATGAGTCAGAGAAACCTAATTTATCATCGTGCTAATACTTATCTCCAGTGAGGTCCTAAGGTCAAGTTCCCGGTGAATCTAATTGCTATAAATTTTTCGCAATTCCTATGACGTAAATTCCCCATGATTTGGTTATTAATTGCATAATGATATCGGAAAAACAACTTGTGCTTTAGTAATTATAAATAAAATAACTTCACGATTTAGTCACATGCAGACCACATAATACTCAAATTTTATTTGCGCGTGGAGCGTGGAGGGCGTCCATGACGCAGTTTGCTAGACACCGGCATTTGAAGCGAGAGGCCGCGGGTTCGATCCTCGCACCGAGACAAATGTTTGTGTGATCCGCTAATATTTGTTTCGGGTCTGGGTGTAAGTATGAAAAGTCCTTCGTAATTTCTGCTACTCAAGACGCAAGGGTCACATCTTAGTGTGGGGTCACGGATATATAGGTAAGTGACTGTAGTGTGTATTTATTTATTTAAGAAGGCAGATCAAGACAAGGACAAAATTACACTTATGAACCTCATGTACTACAATTTTTTTATGGGAAAGGAGGCAAACGAGCTATTACTGTCGTATATAGTAATATACCGTAGTGTATCAAGGCTATTGTATCCCGATACAAGAAACCAATATTCAATAGCTCGAAACTTCATTATCCAAAACAGAAATTAAAACTTAAGTCAAGGAATTATAATCAGCCTTTGCGGAACGGACTGACAAGTTCTAGTTCAACTTATAATTATGATTCTCTGAATATATCGATTTGGATTACACAATTTTTAGGCTCATTAAATATAAGTTTATTTATAAGAAACCAACAATAGTTTATAGAGAGCTTCCCTTGACAATGTTTAAGAAATCAATTAAAGATAAGCTTTACAAAAAAGCATACTATAAAGTTTCAGATTTTATTGAAGATAATAAGCCCTGGGAGTAAGTAAATTGATCGGAGTTTTGTTTTGTTGCTACAGTTTGTATCGTTATGACATTTATAATGTAAAATTTAAATAATGTAATGAAAAAAAGACATGATTATATTGCTGTTTTTTAAAGAAAAAATGACATGTCGTGTTGCTGAGGGAGTTTCTTGCCGTTTCTTCTCCACAGCTATAACACGTTTCGAAGCGGCAATAGTTTAAAAAATTAAGATGTGTAAAATTGACGATTCAAAAGAACTTGTAAAAGTCTATTTGAATAAAGATATTTTGACTTTGACTTTGACTTTGACTTAGATTATCATAATCTGACATCAGAGTGCCTCGTATGTCTCGCGGTTGGTGTGTAATTATGAGGTTCCATATTCGATTGCAATAGGGTTAAGTGTGAATGAGATTATTTTCTTAGGAAATCCTTAGTAACTGCACGGGATCTGTCATTCATACTCTAGTCCAAGCGAGTTATTTTTTTGTGTGTATCGAGGCCTTACCTACAAAAGTCGGTAATTCTTTGTTTCTTTGTTGCTTCTTCAACGTCATTCATTAATGCGATAATAAATACTGCTTAGTTAACAGATGTAACTAGAGCTCGTAAGGGTGCAACTTGCCAAATGTTTTTTCTTTAATAGATACGAGTACATACACAAAGTAACTATTACTGAAAAGGCTAAAGTGTTTCTGCCGGTACGTTTCGCCACCTTTCCCACAAAATATGAGGTGTTTTTATTAAGTAATAAAAATATTATGAAAAGAAATAAAATCTTTAAATTCAAAGCGTAGTTCGGATCAGTCTCGCTATCAACCTTTGTTTGTACTCAAGTAAGTCCCAGGGGAAGCATAGCTAACGTTTTGTCTGGGCTTAAAACCAGGCTAAACATTACCCAGGCACTTAAAATTGATACCAAGATACTAAAATATGGTTATTCAAAAAAATGTAGTAACAACTTTTTACCATTTTAATAACTGTTATATTATAATGCGTGTATTTAAATAACTATTATATTATAATGCAGATAACACAGTATTAAATACAAAAAACAAATACATAAGGGGTTGGTGGACTTCAAGTACCTTACGGATTATTTGTTTAAAGCTATACAGATTTCCTCGCGATGTTTTCCTTCAACATGAATGATTAAAAATTCATTAAGAATACTATAACTTCAAAAATCAATATGTCTGGGACAGTGGCGGTACTTCCATAGAAACCCAAAAGCCCACCGTGCCTTACAAAATTCCGAATAATAATCTTTAAATCTTTATTTAACAAAAGCAATTTGGCGTATAAATGAGAATATACTGACCCCACAATACACAATTACACAAATAACGTGTAACGATTTTGGGTTTCTATGGAAGTACCGCCACTGATCTGGGATTTAAACCCGCCGCAGACGAAATGGCATATTGACATCGCGGCTAATATGTACACTAAACACACACCAATAGGTACAATATTAACCTCACATTTATCACGTGATACAGAACGTAAAATCCGGTAGTACAAAGAACTGCGTAGACCACCGCGTATTCAAACTGTTTATTCCCGTCCGAACGTTTCGAAATGTAACAAACAGAGTGAAACTTCCAAAAATGGACGCATCAAAGGGCTGTCACACTGCCTCTGGTTATGTGCGTCCATTCAAACTCCCGGAAAATCCTTCTGTGCCAATATTTACTACCGTACATCTGCCTAAAAGGATGTGTTTGTAACTGCTGCTGGTTTCAAATAGTCATACATTGCCTTCAAATCAACAGGCCTTAATTGCGTCAACTTGGGATAGAAAATAGCTTTTGCTTTTTTTTTCGCTATTCTGGTGTTTAAAAGTGAATATGACGCAGTTTTGTCGACGATGCTTTTATAAAAAGACTCTATATTGATACGTTTCACGGAATAAGTTTGCACACCTTGCTAGAGTCAAAATATCATTATTCATCTAGTCTTTCACAAGTTCTAGTTTACTTTATTATCGCTGTCATTGTTTTTTAACACATAAATAACGCCGTAATATTTTTTCAACGTCATTTTTTATATTTATATATGGCCTACATAAATAAATGACCTCAAATTTAGCGGTAAATGACAAGGCTTCCCTTTGTCTAAAACAGTAGCTTGTTCATCGCTATTTTTCACTCATACTAATTTATTATAAAATTTTGAAATTCACGCAGACAACATGGCAGGCAGAAACCTAAAGTAATCAAAATACTCAGCCACACTACATTAGTTGCTTTAAATATAATTACATTACAAACACGTTAGTAATAAACCATATGCTAAAGGCTTAAATTGTGACAGAGTCTTCGAGAAACAAACATACGTGTTCTATTTATGTCAGGTGACTTGTTATTTGATGGCCTCTGTAACTGGATTTAATTAAGATGAGTGTAAAGATATAGTGGAATAATTATGTCTATAGCGATTTTTTAGCAAACATTGCAATTGTTTTGTTTTATTTTATTAGTTACTAGCTGTCGCGGCAGACGTCGTCCTGCCCGGAAAAGCTTTAAGCGATATGCCGACAGCAGCGTCACCTACTGTGTTTTGAAATCATCCAGGGACCCATTGGAATATACATAGAAAATTTCATCCCAATCGGTGAAGCCGTTTAAGAGGAGTTCGATAGCAAACAGACAAACATTCATTTTTATATAAATAGATAGTTCCTCCGTATGTATAATATATAGTACATAATCCAAATGGCGATATTAATGTAAGAGGAAGAGACTGACTTCTGCAACACAGTTTTTACTAGTGCAGAAGACAGGGAAATCTTTTATGTTTTATGATCTATGTTTGTGTCCAATAAATAATTTATTATTATAATTAACCAATATATTAAGACAAGTATGTATACATATACAATGCCTGTTTCCCTGAAGTAGTAGTCGTCTGCCTCTTGCGTTTTTCTCCTGCCAGTTGTATTTTTAAGTGAGACGTGATAGGGGGCGAGCTTATTGATTTCCTTCGGGCACATCTTCAGACCCCGTGGTGGTACTAAAAATGTCTTACCGGATATTTTACTAAAATAACAGTCAGCCTGACTGACTAACAATTTTTTTAGTACTTTCGGCTGTATTTATGTCAATTTGTTTCACGGGACTAGCATTTTTCATCTGTTTAATATTTGTTTTATTTGCACTCTTCACTCAAAGAAGTTTTATACATCTGTCATAATACTATTTTTTTTAAGGTCGTTTCCTCTCATGTTATTTATATAAAATATATACAAGTTTTTTTTTTCTATAAACCAACTCAAAATAATTGTACAGATTTGCATGATTTCTGGTATGGACATAGATGGGACTTTGAAAAAGGAAGTAGCCTACTTATTGTTATAAAATTGCGCCCGGTTGAAGCAGAGGACAGCCGCAAGCAAAAACAAAGCAAAATAAAACAGCATAATGCCAAATACATTTACGAAGTCTGTTGCACTACAATACATAACCATTACTGCAACGTTTATAACTACCTTTTTGTATCTCTAATCACAGAATACGGAATATTGTACAAACTATTCAGTTTCTCGTTACGTTCCCTGTTCTTGGAAGCGTTTCCAACTTCACCTGTACAGTTGGGTCGTGCAGTTGCGCCAAAGAAAAGGTGTATGCCTTGGGGCAATAGTTTTGTAGTTCTAGGACTTCGCTCTGGCCTACATTCCAAGGTGCTGTGCTTACTGAGAATATTTCTACGCTTACTTACATTTTATGCGGTATTTACAAGGTGTAGAGGTTCCAAAATTAAAGGGTATTTTTTTATTGCGTGCTTCAAGATTATATCTGGACAATTTCGGTTTCCCATTTTCACATTGAATGTGAATTATCATGTATTTTTAAGCAAAAAATAGATAACTTGTATACCTATGTGTTTTCCAAAAATGATTATTGGGTTTGAGAAGTCCTCCGACCGCTAATAATAAGTGTAAATCCATTAAATAAACAAAAAACGGTAAACAAATTTCTGCCCAGACAGAATGTGATGCATAATAATATATTTATCATATTTATAAAGTCATCATTCATCATCATCAGCTCAAATACGTCCCACTGCTGGGCACGGGCCTCCTCCACATATGAGAGGGATTAGGCCCCAGTCCACCACGCTGGCCTAGTGCGGGTTGGCGGACTACACACCTAAGAAATTCCTAAGAACTTTTAGGTGTGCAGGTTTTATCACGATGTTTTCCTTCACCGTTAAAGCAAGTGATAATTCATTGTGAATACACACATAACTTCGAAAAGTCAGAGGTGTGTGCCTGGGGTTTGAACCTGCGTCCGCCGAAATTCTCGACCGCGCACCTAAACCTCATCATTATCATATTGTAACCACAAGAATCGCTCAACTGGACATGACTTCCAGAACTGTCAACTAGTCCGCA
This sequence comes from Hemaris fuciformis, assembly GCA_907164795.1. Lineage (NCBI taxonomy): Eukaryota > Metazoa > Arthropoda > Insecta > Lepidoptera > Sphingidae > Hemaris > Hemaris fuciformis. The sequence goes on from OU015448.1 coordinate 10,549,625, forward strand.
GAGCTATGAAAAAAGGAATGTTTCTGTCTATTCAATAACACTGAGCAATGCATTTATTAAACACGTATATACAAACAGGTGCAAGTCGGCTTTCAAGTCCATTTCTCTAGAGGTGAAGGCGAACAAAAATTTATTATTGATAAACATGACACTACCGCATTGAACTCAATATTATATTTACTTGTCCGTCACGTCACCTTTAGGGAACCACGTCAAGATATTCTCAACGACAGTGGCTCATGTAATGAACGTAAGTTACATTCTACCAATGAGTCCCTAAGAATGAAAAGCTTTCAGGTTTAATATCTGATCTATATTCGTATCATACATACATTGATAGCCCCGTGGCGCAGTTGGCTAGGCCGCGGGTCCGATCCCTGCATCGAGACAAATATTTGTGTGATCCCCAAAAATTTGTTTCGGGTCTCGGTGTTTGTGAGACCGAAGTCTCTCATTGTTTCTGATACCCACGACATAGGACTTGTATTCTAGTGTGAGGTCAGAACTATGTATGTTACTGTTGGGTGTATATATTTATATAAACTCACGACTTTATGCCTCGTGGTCCTGCGGTACAAGTATGTGCCGTGCGATCCAGAGGTCTTGGGTTCGATTCCCGAGTCGGACAAGTGTTATTGCGTTTTTCCATTAGGAAATTCTCAATAGCAGCACGGAGTCTGGAAATATGCCCGAAAAACGGCAATAGGCTCGCCCCCTATTACGTGGGTCTGATACATACTTGGCGAAATGTGGGTGCAGAAATGCACCTCTGCCTACCCCTTCGGGGAATATAGGTGTGAGTTTATGTATGTATGTATGTACTTTATCCCCAAAAAGGTAGACAGAGGTATTTAGAGACCAAAGTAATAAAGGTCTGTAGTAATAGAAATAAAAGTCTGAGAAGTTTCTAATGGAAAAACCCAATAACATTTTACCTGACCTGAGTATCAACCTCGAGACCTCTACTAAATCACTCGGCGCATATTTCTAGGACTAATGGGCAGTTCCAAGCCTAAAATACTTTATATTTTATTTATTATGCTTTATTGGGCACCATATAAATGGAAACAACATAGGTATTAGTCACTACTCAATAAGGTAGTGTCGCAAATGGCAGCTTTATCGCTATCGGCGATTTCTTCCAGGCAACCGTTAAATGGACTGGAGTGATCAGAAGCATGAATTGGGTGGTCATAATTTAAGTAAATAAAAATTGATTTGGCTTCTCTTATTGTGACTGGCAGCTCATTCCATAATACTTGCAGGTTTAATCCCGGTTTGGGTCTACACTCGTATTGTCTCGTATGTCATAAATATCACACTCACTCAGCTGTGCCAGTGAAAATTCTAGCGATATCACTTTGGCTATCAGCCAAAATCTAGATGGACGTTAGTTTCAAGCACGCCAGAACGGCTGAAAATTTGTCATATTGACCAAATAATCTATACATCTATACAAATAAATAAAATTAGAGTGTCTGTTTGTAATATTGAAATAACTGTTTTTTAATAAATGCATATGGATTTATACACGGTACATATACCAAAATAACGTTTTTTACAATTTTTGTCTGTCTGTCTGACTGTTTGTTCCCGCTAATCTCTGAAACGGGTGGACCAAAACCAAAAAAATAATAAGGTAGGTATCATAATAAAAAAAAATAAAAAAATTTAAAGAATCGACTGTTAGGCGGAGCGAAGTTCGCCGGGTCAGCTAGTATAAAATATAATTAATGTAATTTATAATTAATTTATTGTTTTGCATACAATTTGATTTAAAGAACAATCTTTGACATGGCCACGGCTGGTATCGTCATATTAAGGTACATAAAGTCCCTGAAGTAACTATAGGCCAAAATAATATACATATATTCAATTTTATTTTTAACCCATGAACATTTGACCAAAGTAAATTATTAACTTAGCCCGCATTCATTCGTAGCTCTGATTAAAGTTCTTAGGAAACTTCATCAACCGGCCGAACATAGCGAGATTCCAAACACAGAACTTTCCTTTGTTGCATACTAGCCTTCCTGTTGGAGCGTAAATCCGAATGTCAATACGTCTTAGACACGAAGCAATATTGCTCGGAGCAAATAGGGATCTATTGATCCAAGGTGGATATAAAAGATGGTATATGAACGAGGAGATAACCTATATTCGCTTTTGTTCTGAGAATATCAATACTTACTACCTGAAGCGTTATTCTTGAGGTTTGATGGTGCGGCATGCGTATGGAATATCCCATGTTCACATCCCAGATCAGCCATTACGCGTTTTTTTTTTTCATTAGAAATAGTATCGGTAGCAAAGCGCAGTCCGGAAATGTGTTTGATTGGGCAGTAATCTTCTATTTGTTATTTATTGACTATTTCCTATTATTTCGTTGGACTTAATGTACCCTTACCCCTGATGTATACCCCTTGAGGTATGCTGGTGTATGTATCAGTGGCGGTACTTCCATAGAAGCCCAAAAGCGTCGTACGTTAATTGTGTAATGTCTAGTTTACGAGTGTAATATCTTGTTGTAAAGTCGGGATATTCTCATTTATATGTCATAATGCTTTTGTTAAATAAAGGTTGTTAAAGATTGTTATTCGGAATTTTTAAGGCAAGCTGGGCTCTTGGGCTGCTATGGAAGTACTGCCACTGGTATGTATGAATATATTAGTCAGTATTCTCCAACTGTCGAATCGGACAAGATCTTCCCATAGTCCCTTTGTTACTCGCGATATAGTTGAAAGGTATTACGAATTATCATTTCCATGGACTTGGGCATTTTTGGGTTCGATTCACGGAGCAATATGCATAGTTTTTAAAATTTCAAATTTGTTTTTTAAACTCCCCCACTGTACAGCAGACCTCCTGATATGGCCAAAATAAATAAATAAACTTAAAAAAAAAATTGTCACTTTTGCGAAATTAACTCCTTTGTATAGCGTTGGTTTACAAAGAAGATACGAATTTAGTACTGATGTTACGATTATTTTACAAATAATACAAAAAATATCTACTCCGGAAGCGGTTGTTAATTTCGCGAATCAACAATGACGAAGTTATTTTTATTTTTTGTCACGCTTTGCTAAATATAGAAATCTCACGCCTTATTATACACATACATACATACATAAACTCACGCCTGTATTCCCCGAAGGGGTAGGCAGAGGTGCATTTCTGCACCCACATTTCGCCAGGTATGTATCAGTCCCACGTAATAGGGGGCGAGCCTATTGCCGTTTTTCGGGCACATTTCCAAACTCCGTGCTGTTACCGAGAATTTCCTAATAGAAAAACCCAATAACACTTTGCCCGACCCGGAAATCGAACCCAGGACCTCTAGATCGCACGGCACATACTTGTACCGCGAGACCACGAGGCAGTCTATGCCTTATTATAACATTTTATATCAACTATAAGTGTGAAAAAATTACATAATTATCATTATTCTAATACAAACATGGACCGTGAAAAAAATCTTGCAGAATTACACATAGGTAATTTAAACAGTAAATTAATGTTTGATTGCTGTTTCTTTATCCAGAAACAGATAATATACTTATTTATATCTGCCTCGTGGTCTGACTGCCTCGTGGTCTGGCGGTACAAGTATGTGCCGTGCGATCTAGAGGGCCTGGGTTCGATTCCTGGGTTGGGCAAAGCGTTATTGGGTTTTTCCATAAGGAAGTTCTCAGTAACAGCACGGAGTCTGGAAATGTGCCCGAAAAACGGCAATAGGCTCGCCCCCTATTACGTGGGACTGATACATACCCGGCGAAATGTGGGTGCAGAAATGCACCTCTGCCTAACCCTTCAGGGAATACGGGCGTGAGTTTATGTATGTATGTATGTACTTATTTGTTTATGTACTCTTTCTTGTACATAGGTATACCTTCACTCCAAATAAATAAATGGAGACAAAAAATTAAGAGTTGAAAGTGGCGGTGTCCTTGCTCTAGGCATTTTTTCCAAAGGTTCTCTACCGTTGGCTGGATAAAAAAGAGGAAAAATAAAGAGGTTAGCATAAAGTCAATAAGTAAAAGTCAAAAACCATAAGTAAAACACAATATACGTCTATATAAAACATATATATGTCTACTTATATGTATTTTGGTATAAAAATCGTATATCAAAATAAAAATAAACTCGAGATTGAATAAAAGCAATGACTAGTTACCATTTAATCATAACTGTCGACTCACGCAATAATAAAATAATCTTTTGTCATATCAGGAACTTCGAGGGGCCTATCGGTCACACAAACACCCAGACTTGTAACAAATATTTGTGGAATACTCATAAGCGTATTGAACCCACAGAATATCATTTATTCTCAAGTTAATTGCCGTCTTCCTCCTGAATCCTGAACGTAGGCCTCCCCAAGTAAGCGCCAACCATCCCGGTCGTAAGCAGCCGTACTAGATAGTAATCATCACGATCATCGTCAATCCACATACTTACCACTGCTGGGCACGGGCTTCCTCTACAACTGAGAGGGCCTAGGTCTTGGCCTCACTGGCCTTCTAACTTCTTTTGAAATGAAATGAAATGAAATTGCTTTATTTGGTCACGTAGGCAATCAAATAGCACTTATGACAAGTCAATACAGAAAAGAAAAATCTTTTATTATTACATTATAATTCAACTAAAGTTCATTTTATATAATTTGTACAAAAATATTTACGGTTTTTTTTTATAATTTATTTTTAGTTTTCATAAAAGTACGTGATAATTAATTATGATACACAAATAACTTAAAATAGTCTAACTACATCTCTAAGGTGTGTCAGATACTTACAACTATGTTTGTATTTTGTGTTATGTAACCTGTATTTCCTGGTGAAGTGATAAATATGCCACAGATGTGTGAATTGACGCGACTTCACGTGTTATACGACGTGATAATCGTTCGACAACTATTAAGTTTTTTTATTTATTCCGGCATGGAAATATGTCAACAACGCCTCGCGGTTTAACCCGCCTCTTTACTCTTAGTGCTATTGAAAATTTCCTTATTAATAATAAAATAAATAAATAAATCCAATTGCGGTATGCCCGACCTTTGACATCAAACACTGGCTTTAGTCCATGCACATTTAACCCTTAATTAGACACCGTGCAATACTTCTCGTGAAAATAACAAGAATTTGACCTGAAAATGTCCATTATAATGGATGTAGATTTTTCAGGATAATGAAAAAGGTATAAGCTAAGTTACAAAATTTGTGATTATCTTACGAATAAAATTTAAAAAATAGTCTGTCGAATTAAGGAATAAGCGACGACACAAAAGTGTTATTTTTTTATAAATAAATACACCCAACAGTCACATAAATAGTTCTGACCCCACACTACGATACTAGTCCTGAGTCGTGGGTATCAGAAACTACCAGAGACTTTTCCGTCTCAAAAACAACCAGGCCCGAAACAAATATTTGTGGATCACACAAACATATGTGGACCACACAAACATCGCATCGCAAGCCAACTGCACCACGGGGCTGTCAAATTAATTCAAGTATTTCTGTCACAAAAACATTTTGGCGTGGAATCGAACCCAAAGCCTGTCGTTGCATTCCTGTCCTACAGCGCCACAGCTGTTAACTAAGTTAATCGATTATACACATGTTTAACGCACAATGGAAACCATATCCACTGATGCCGACATTATTACGTCACTACTGACGGCCGTTTTCGTCCCGGCTGGGTCTGAAACCCTGTCATCTGAAATGAAACGTATATCAATGGAATACATATCAAATTGCAATAACTAATTGCTTTGCTACTGCAACATAGGCGTCTCACGCTGGGCGATGTCTACAAGCTACTAAGACAGTAAACAATTATTGGAAAATCAACCTTCAAACAATTGAATACAGATTATTTTTGTGCGGCAAGTAATTTAGCCCTGGAGATTTTGTTTTGAATAAGCTCGACGGTACGGACTAGTGGTCAAGACGAACCATTTCCAATATACTAGAAGCATACGTATATCTAATAGTCGCCCAGATTTCATAAGGACTTCAATTAAAAAATAAATGCAAGGGTCACAGATTTCTTAAGCAAGGAACTTAGACGAGCACTATTATTAATCTTATGCATCTACTCGTAAATACATACAATCTCAAGTTTGTATTCCCAAAAGAGTAGGCAGAAGTGCATACATTTCTGCGTCTACATTTCGCCTATTTTATTTTAAGTCTCCCGTAGTACATGGCGAGGCTATCCACGTCCTTCGGGTTCATTACTTGACTCCGTGTTGGAAATCTCGAAATGGAAATACAGAAATACGCATTGCTTAACCCAGGTATCGAACCCGAGACTGATTGCATGCCACTAATTCATGCAGGACGTCGGTGTAGGAATACACCTCCGACTGCCGGAGGGTGACTACATAAAACTTTGTGGCATATTTTATAAAGAAAATTATCTCGAGACATAACTCTTTCATTCGAACATCATCTTCTTATCTTCTATGGCATATAAAAACTCCTTTGAAATATAACAAAAAACGTAAATAAATATTTAATAATCTGAAACTAGAATGCGTGTCCCAGTCTCGCGATAACAAGTTAAACATTTACACATCCAAAATACATTATTTGATACAAAGTATTTACAATTAACTGTTATCATACGGCATAAAACATCACGCTCGTATCACAAGTAATAAAACAATACATCGTTATCATGTGAACAAAGAGACATTACGCGTTACACTTGATGAGAACTGAGGAAAATTTTTCTATTTACCAAACAACTGAAAGAGTTTGAGGTTTGGACTATCGAGTTGAAAAGCCGAGTGAAGAAGAGATTACTATAATTCGATTATAAAAAAAAATATTACATACACAATCTCAAGCCTGTGTTCCCCGATGGGGTAGGCAGAGGTCCATTCTGCACGTGGGTGCAGAATCGCCAGGTATGTATCAGTCTCACGTAATAGGGGGCGAGCCTATTGCCGTTTTTCAGGCACATTACCAGACTCCCTGCTGCTACTGAAAATTTTGTTATGGAAAAAACCCAATAACACTTTGCCCGAACCGGGAATCGAACCCAGAACCTCTATGTCGTACGGCACATACATAATGATTGTAATTAAACACCTTAGGGCTATGAAAATTGTTGGCTAGTTAGTACGATACGTGTACATAAAGCCTAGAAAAAGCGGTGACAATCTAGTTATGTGTCTTGATGTGCAGGTTTAGATAATATTAACGAATATCCACCGTATTGATCTCAAGGTTAAGGAAGCGTAGTAAGGTTGCGATTCCAAATATTTGTATGACCTACAAATTATTTGTACGGGTTATTTGTGTACGTAAAAAGTATTTTTCTATATAGGGTTAAGATACAGGCGCCATCTAAGTTTTTTTATTGTATTAATTGGTACTAGGCTTGTTCTGCCGATTTTATGTGTAGAACCTCAATAGGCTGATAAAAATGTTATAAAAAAATGTAGAAATCGACTGCCTCGTGGTCTCGCGGTACAAGTATGTGCCGTGCGACCTAGAGGTCCTTAGTTCGATTCCCGGGTCGGGCAAAGTGTTATTGGATTTTTTCATTAGGAAATTCTCAGTAACAGCACGGAGTCTGGAAATGTGCCCGAAAAACGGCAATAGGCTCGCCCCCTATTACGTGGGACTGATACATAACTGGAAATGAAATTGAAATGAAATGAAATGAAATTGCTTTATTTGGTCACGTAGGCAATCAAATAGCACTTATGACAAGTCAATACAGAAAAGAAAAATCTTTTATTATTACATTATAATTTAACTATGGTTCATTTTATATAATTTGTACAAAAATATTTACGGTTTTTTTTATAATTTATTTTTAGTTTTCATCAGGAAATACATAAAATCTTATTATTATTATTTTAAAGTAAATAACGAGATGGACCTTGTGTATTTCCGAAACGTCACGTATTATTTTAATGGTACCACCGGATCCAAACGCGACCCTGACTGAGAAGACCCGGCGAAACAAACTCAGCGGGCTCACTTTACTACTGGAATTTACGCGGCGCGACCCACACCTGAGTAGATCCAGCGAGTCCAACTCAGTGGGCATGTATTTGGTCCAGTAAGGATAACATAATTATATTATATGACCTGCCAAATAAAAATTGCCTTCTTATTATAAATTTGCTCGAATTATTTACTCGATCGGTCGTCATTTTATTTTTATTTTATTTATTTTGTGCACAGTTTATATTAGATATCAATTTGTATTTGATGTTTTTATAATAGTTTAAGTTACACTTGGAGCTTTGGGTTAATTTATATTTATTTATGTATTTATTCAAATGATTTGGTTTAAGAAAGAAGAATGTGAAAGGTACTGGGTTCCAAGATGTGGTGATGGCGATGTGCGGGAGAGATCTACTGCCAAATTTCCTTATCCTCTAAATACTGATTTATATTGTAGTATCCCCTTGTCATCAGAACACGTTTAATGTGCACCTTAAATGAATTATCTGATAGGTCAGTTACAGATTTGGGGAGCTTATTGTAAAATTTTACGCAGTTGCCTACAAAGGACTTACTGGTTTTTTCTAATCTTAATGAGGGTATCACAAGTTTATGTCTACCCCTGGTATTTACATTATGTATATCACCAATTTTACTAAAGCTAAATACATTCTTACGTACATACATAATATTTTGATAAATGTATTCAGACGGCACGGTCAGTATATTACAGTCCTTGAATATGGATCGTAAGGAATCACGGCTACGTAGATCATAGATGGCGCGGACTGCTCTTTTCTGTAGTATGAAAATGCTGTTAATATCAGCCGCCGATCCCCACAATAGAATGCCATAAGACATTATACTGTGAAAGTAAGCAAAGTACACTAACCTAGCCGTTGAAACATCCGTGAGTTTTCTTATTTTACGAACCGCAAAAGCTGCGGCACTCAGTTTACTAGATAATCGCTCTATTTGCGGACCCCACTGCAGTTTACTATCTAGAGTTATTCCTAGGAAAACAGTTGAAGTCACCAAGTCAAGTGTTTCTGCGTTTAATGTAACAGGTGATATTACATTCCTAACATTTGGTAATGTAAATCGAATGCATTTTGTCTTTCCTGCATTGAGTAGAAGATTATTACATGAGAACCAATTCAAAATTAAATTAAGTACATGATTTGGAATAGCTAGATCTTTATCCTTACGATTTATTTTAAATATTAGTGACGTGTCGTCAGCGAACAAAACTATGTCTGTAAATTTCTGTACCATGTAAGGGAGATCATTTATATAAACTAGAAACAAAAACTGGCGAAATGTGGGTGCAGAAATGCTCCTCTGCCTACCCCTTCGGGGAATACAGGCGTGAGTTTATGTATGTATGTATGTTATTTATTACTAGACAAAATTGTAGGTCGTGATTTTTGGACAGCAAATACAAAAGTCATTAGCTCTATTCTCAATCCTACTTTTAGCTTCAAGTAGCACTTGATGGTTGAACCACCGCAACCCATCATCATCAGCCCATATACATCCCACTGCTGGGCACGGGCCTCCTCTACAACTGAGACGGTTTTAGACCTCAGTCCACCACGCTGGCGTAGTGTGGGTTGGCGGCCTACACACCTAAGAAATTCCTAGTAAGTAAGTGATACTTCATTGTTAAAGTGAGTGATAATTCATAGTTAATAAACACATCACTTCGAAAAGTCAAAGGTGGTTTGAACCCGCGACCGCCGAGATTCTCGACCGCGCGCCTAAAACCCGAGGCCATTACTACTTCTCACCGCAACCCATCAGTCATTATCTTCAATATTAAAATATTCCAACAATAGCCTACAAATTATGATTATAAAATCCATCAGTCAACTCGTTTGTAATTGATAGCAATTAAATATCATTATCGCTCAGAACATGCAAGCTTCAGCGAACACCGGTCACTGATTTTAATTTACTACAGAAATTTCATAAATGGGATACGTATTCATGGTATGCTATGAAATCAATTTTTTTACCAGCACTCTTAACACCAACACGTAATCGAGCCTACTTGGTGGTATTGACTTTAAGAAGAAATTATTTAAAATAGCTTTTGCCCGCGACTCCGTCCGCGTAGACTACAGGGTTGGGTTCAGAAAGAAAATAAGTTGTAGTCTATTTTACTCCACAGAGTCCCATTTATGTCCATATCAAAAATCGTTTACATCGGTCAAATGATTTAGGCGTGAAAGCATAACAGACATATAGTTACGTATAGTGTATCTCTAAGGGGTATTTATTATATATGAGTGTATATATTATATGAATGTGTACCGTGGGTTTAGTACCGTGGGAAGGGGTGAGGCAATATAGACTTGGGACCTTGTGTGTATTACCTATATCTTCAACAACATTTATTGATTTTTCAGTATCGGTCCCCACACCACACCCAATTGAAAATTATTATTTTGATAGTGAAATCTTTATTGAATGGACAACGGTAATAAACTATATTAAAATAAACGCTTATAAACTAACTAAATGACTACTTTCTCTTTTTAATTTTTTTCTCTCTTCAACACCTTTTCTCTGTCCCGATAAGGAGCTCAAAAGGTTGGCATTGGCGTCATTCTAATGTGGACTGAGGGTTCCTATTTAAAATATCTAGTTCTAAGAAGGAAAAGCACATTTTGCTCTCAGACCCGCGACAATGGCAGTAGTCGTTAAGCTACAAAAAAAATTAAATGACTTCCACCTAATAGAAAAAATCTCATTTATATCATATCTGCAGCCCGTTCTTATTATGTAGAAGACTTCAGTACTCTACAAAGAGACGGACATATATTGGTCGCTGTAGAAACGTGAAGAAGTATATACCTAATATGACGATGAACAGAATAAATTTTAAAATTTATTCTGTTATTAAATATGTTAGCAGTACAGTACACTTTGGCGTCCCTGCACTTGCCAAGGACGTACTTTATTTATTTTCCGTGTTTCTATAAAAATCTAGTTAAACTATTCATAACAATAAAATTTTACAACCGGCACTATAGTATTGAGTCACTCAAGGCCATTAGAAAACTGCCAGCCGCGAGCAAAAAACAAACAATCAAGGCGGTCTGTTTGTATGTACATTGCATTTATCATTCACGTATCGATACAATAAACTCTCAATTAATCCCTTTATCAATTTAAATTACCGACAATAAATTAAACAAGGGCACTATCAAAGGTCAGTTGAGGTCAAGGTGATTCTGGCGACCTAATCGCGAGTCGTTGGGATTTTGTCGGCGCCTGTACTTGACAATAGGTTGTGCGCGCTGTTGTGACCACGCCGCACATTGACTAAGCTATCGACCGCGGCGCACGCGCCTACACCGCTTACAGAATACCAAGTAAGCGGAAAAACTCGTGACAATGAAAACTTGTGAGCATTTGTGACGTGAAATGTAAATATATTGTGATCGCGATAACATGAGCTCGCTAACATCGACAAGAAATTGCATTGTGTTTGGAGAGAAACTGTGCGCGCAGGTGTCCGCGATATTATGAAGGTAACAACAAATGTTAAAATCGATATCCACATTGGGTTATGACATCAATTAACCAAATTGCGGGATTACGGGCGAGCGAAATATTTAATTAAATGCCAACGAACTCGGAAAATAGTGCGCGGTATGGATACAGTACTACCGGCAATGATGAAAAATTAACGCCACTTCAAACGGTTACAGCGGTCACATGTATCGGAAATATTAATTTGGAATTAATTGTTTTTTGTGTGAAACGAGGCTGTGTGAAGTGATTGGGGTCTATCCCTGTCTGTGTTAGTAATAAACGTTCGTATAGAGTAACTATTTTTATAATAACAAGCAATTTACTCCGACACAATTTAGAGATAATAAGCGCCATGTTCATTCAGTTTTAAAACTGAGAATTTTTATCCTCAATTCTCTGCGCGGAATATTACAGTTATTATGTGGATTTCGTCATATTAATGAGTTAGTAACATGTGTTTATATTTATAACAAATAATAATATCTATTAATTACTAAAGTACATAGTATTTTTTTTCATTAAATTAAACAATCAAGTTACGATACGTTGAATTTAAAAATCAAGCATCGAGACAAATGCTTGTGCGACCCATAAAATATTTGTTTTAGGTCTGAAAGTTGGTAAACAAGTCTCTTATAGTCTTATAGTCAAAATGATGTGAGTGACTAACACAATTTTTTTACGTTAATGTAGATCATTTAGATTTGTGAGGATCAGTAAAAATACTCGTATGACGTTTTATCGTATATAATAAAATACGTTTATCTAAAGAACACACGTACTTATATTCTATTTATTATTAAAAAGTTATCAAAGCCAGGGGTGGTTATCAAACTAGGATTTTGTTTTTAACATGTAAGATATAATACCGCCATAGTGAACCGCACAACGATATCACGTCATTATACAGTATATATAGTATATATATCTATATATACTGGATCGGCTCAACCGGGGTTGTACCATTCTCACAGAAATCTTAGAAGCAGTTTGATGGTAGTGTTAAGACTAAACATATAAATAAATAAATAAATTTTGCCTCGTGGTCTCGCAACACATGTACCTAGAGGTGCCGGGTCGGGCAAAGTGTTTATTGGGTTTTTTCATTAGAAAATTCTCAGGCGTTGCACGGAGTATGGAAATTTGCTCGAAAAAATGGCAATAACCTGACCTGATGTACGCGTTCCTGATGTTGCGAAATTTTAGTGCAGAAAGGCACCTCCGCCGTCCCCTTCGGTAACTAATGCGTGAGGTTATGTAAATAAATAAATAAAAAAACTGTTTATTTTTAACACTAATTTAAAAATATTGGCTCAAAATAGTATACCTATAGAACAGCTACATAAGATTAGAAGGGAAATAGACAGTATTTTGTATGAGGAAGAGTGTCGCGATTTTTTTTATTAAAACTACTTGTCGCGGAATATATCAGGAGCTACAAGTACATACTTTACTTTTTGGTACTCTTCTAACTTGTTCCTTTTTTCGCCGTAAAAGCCCGTAATGATTCACCAAGGATATACATACATTATTTGTACGCATTAATTTGAAAAGGTCATATAGATTTGTACCAGTGGCGGTACTTCCATAGAAGCCCAAAAGCGTTCGATAATAAATTTGTAATGTCTAATTTATACTTTTTTTGTTAAATAAAGATTTAAAGATTATTATTCGGAAATTTGTAAGGCAATCTGGGCTTTTGGGCTTCTATGGAAGTACCGCCACTGATTTGTACCTAGGACTCCAGCTTACAACCACCCATTATTACCACGGAAGACCTTTATCTTAGACGCCATAAGGCATTATTTATCATCCCATTAAGATGTTTCCTGTCAATAATTCGTACCTTGGCCTTTTTGCAGAAATGTAAATTAATTTCCCTGTGAGTCAAGTGTATCTAACTTCTAAGAGACCTTGTTTTAACAACATTGCAATAAGGACAAAACATTTAATAACATGGCCATAAAATAGAAGTACAACTTTAGCGGTCATACTTTGTTTCATCCTTGCACTTCATTTACAGAAAAAAAACTTAATTCATAAATAATTTAATAATAATAGTTTCATCTATAAGTGTTAGATGCCATTAATTTATTATTCAATTGCATCTTCAACAAAAATTACGATATATTCAAATCAAATTTAGTATAAGAAATACGGTAACAACTTTTTTCACAAAAAGAAAATGTCTGAGGCAAGTGCTGTATCCCACACTAAAGAAGAGGCAAAGGCAACTCTCCCATTTATTTATTTTATACGTGAGCGAACTAGCTTTATACATTAATTGACTAGTTACATAGTAAACAAGAGTTATAATATCAAGAAGAGATTTTGTAGCGAAGTCCGTCTATAAAAAAGTATGTACTTACATCATAAAATGAAATTATTAAAAAAAAAATCAGCAAGTTGTAAAAAGATTTACGCAATTTTGTTCCTTTTGTTAAGCCCCTCAAACACGGAACGACGGCTTAAGTATTCTTTAATTTCCTGCCACGAACGAATTTAGCCATCTCACTCACCGAACTAAAGTTACAGAATTGCTTTACTTTGGTTATCCCGTAAGACCTCTTTCTTTTACTTAATTACTGTTAAATGCAAAATTATGTTTTATTTATTTATTCGTATCTCGGTCAGGTTAATAAACTATAATCTCAAAACAATCTATGGTTTACTGGTATAAAAACAGTTTCAAGAATCCTTACAAGTTTTTAGCGAGATTCATCAAAATTAGTTCAATAAATAAGGCATGAAAGCGTTGCGAATAACTAAACTATTGTAGCAACAACAAAGGCAATGCCAATTTATGCTCATTGACAAGGTCTGTTGGACCGGGAACCAGGGTATTATTATATTTATGTAACATAGCTACATAACATATACATACACTTTCAACTAAAATAATATGTTCTAATGTACTTTATCTGACATACATAACCTTTAATGTTATTTATCGGAAAACATGTAGCTTTTGTAGTGTAGTTTTTCTGTCATCATTGTCATCAGAGCTTATACTTCCCACTGCTGGGCACGGGCCTCCTCTACAACTGAGAGGGTTTACGCCTTAGTCGACCACGCTGGCCTAGTGCGGATTGGCGGACTACACACCTAAGAAATTCATAAGAACTTTTAGGTGTGCAGGTTTCCTCACGATGTTTTCCTTCACCGTTAATACACACATAACTTCGAAAAATCAAAGCCTAAGGTTAAGCAAAAGCCTAGGGTTTTGTACCTGCGACCGCCAAGATTCTCGACCGCGCGCTTAAACCTCGAGGCTATCACTACTACATCGATCTATTTATTGAACTATCATTCTATTACTAAAATGATGCAAAATGTAGACGATTGTACTAGCTCGGGACGGAACCGTCCAATTTCCGGACCTGATATGCTCTTGTAGATAATTGTTACTCCCCCAGAAACACATACATATGTACATCTACTATAAATACTACTTCGTGTTTCTTTTTGAAGAAGTCGTGATGGCCTCGAGGTTTGGGTACGCGGTCGAGAATCTCGACGGTCGCGGGTTCTAACCCCAGGCACACACCTCTGACTTTTCGAAGTTATGTGTTTATTCACAATGAATTATCACTTGCTTTAACGGTGAAGGAAAACATCGTGATAAAACCGGCACACCTAAAAGTTCTTAGGAATTTCTTAGGTGTGTAGTCCGCCAGTCCGCACTAGGCCAGCGTGGTGGACTAAGGCATAAACCCTCTCAATTGTAGAGGAGGCCCGTGCCCAGCAGTGGGACGTATATGGGTTGATGATGATGTTTCTTTTTATACTGTAAATTGACCACTTCTTTGATGGTTTGTGCAGCGCTGTCTGAAAAGTTCATCCACTTGACAGAATTTTGGTGGCATTTTCCTAATTGACGCAGGCTGATCTGAAGAGAGACCTTTGTTTGGGTCGTTATGGCGAGTTTTATACTGTGAGCATCTATATCATCGCATCCAAATATTCTGATTTTTTGTCCCGTGGTTGTTTTAGCTATTTAGCCTTATACATTCTCGCGTTCACAAACGCAGATTACAGATACAAAATTATTTTAAGACAAATCATTGAAGTTTATGTAAAACATAGTGCAGAAATTAAATGGATAGAAGAGAAGGTAACTTTTCATATTCATTGAATGTAACAAATTTTACATTCTATCATATAATTTAAAAATATCATAAACAAACAAGTCATCATCTTCTAAGTCATATTTAAAGACGAAACACGTGACTTTCCCAATGGCACGAAAAGGATGACAATAATTTAATCGCTATCATTTGCGCACTGAAGGTGACAACATGTGCGGAATAATACCACTGTATTACTTATATCGCTAGAAATGTAAATGTTAAAATACATGGTGTAAAAAAACCTTGATCTAAAACTAAGACAGTCAATAATTACGGTGATTACGAACACATTGACGCTAAAAAAATCCCGACAAAAAATAAAAATATTGACGTTTTCAACTAAATATTAAATTTGTGATTAGGAAAACGACATTTTTTTTGTCGGTTTTTTAACGTCAATTTGTTTTTAATCACCGTTACTGTTAACCTGGGTAAAACTTAAATCAATACTAAATACTTATTAGAAATAGTCAGTAAATTATATTTCTGTTATTGTTTCCAAGTATCATGAAAGAAGACTAATTAGAACATTATTCTCATTGCAGTATCGCTCAAAGACATTTACAATACCTTCCATGAATATTCTTTCGTAACAGCATTTAAAAACTAACGTTTTATACGACTAGAAAACTTTTCGATGTATATGTGTTTGTGTATGCTGTATTACATAATGCAGCAACTGTACATTTTTGAGGTCTCAAAACGTGAAAAGCAGAGAGTTGACTTGAAGTTTTGGCAGATCAATTTTACCCTTTGTCAATATATAATATATCAATACGAACTAGCTTTCGCCACAGCAGAGGTACTACCATCTCTAACCTAACCTGAATTATCGATTTAATTGTCATGTTCCTCCAGAACACCTCATCATCCTGTTTTATAACAGTCTTGTTTGACATGTCTAATGATCAACAATGATCACCACCTTTGAACCCCCTACAAATTTACGCCAGAAAAATTGATAGCTAATAAAATAAGAAAAATAATAAAAGCGTATTCCTTCCAGAAGCTGTCCATCCCTTACAATGTGGGATTATTCGAGTGTGGAGGTTCCGGGGCAGCAGATAACCAGGATGGATAGGATACGGATGTACCTATCCGAATGCGTGGTCTGCTTCTGCATCCTGTTCTTCATAGTCTGCGTTGGTTTGCTGCTCTATCTATTCTTCCATCTATACAGCACTGTTACCACTGCTGGGAAGATGGCAGGCACTCTTGCCGAGAGCTGAGGTATACCAAAAAATGAACTGAATCCTCTCCTATTAGACTTAATTAAGGCCACGAGGCTTTTAGAATGATTAAGTAAGGCTTAGGTAGAAAGTATGGTCTAGAGTCAAATCTTATTGAGAAATCATTAAGAATGCAATTTTTGGGGGATGAATAAATGTCGATTGTGATTAAAGAATTTTATGATAAAAAAAACAATCTACTTGATTTATGTATATGGAAAATAATTATGAATTGTAATGACTATCAGAGAAACAATAATACTCGTACTTCATTTGCAAGTTAAGCTTAATGGACTTTTCTGACTATATTCAGTGCAGCCAACGAGCTAATTGGATTGCCGATAATGGATCAGTTTCAATAAAAACGATTCGAAATTTATTAACCCTTTCCCGCTGTACATCAAATTACGCAAAATAATGAATATAAGGATAAATATCGTCGTTAATTTGTTGTTTAAGGTATTTTGACTTCATGTAAAACAAATATTTACTTTGATAATTTTCTTCGTAGGGATACTTATTGATAGTACGAATTTAGATCGAATATTATCGTTCCAGAAACATATCTTCATTGAAAGTGTTATTGTCAAATACACTTTAAGAATAAATTCCCAATAATTATAGTATGTTTGTTTATATAATTGTAATAAATTTTATAAACATACTTTTATTCCTCACGATAAAATACCAACATGTATAACTCTGCAAAACCCGTAATTGTATATTTTTAGAGACCAATATAATATATAATATTATCTTAAGTTATTGAACGAGTTTATATTTGGAAGCAGTATTATAATTAAATGCGTGATGACATAATTCATCGTTTCAAAAACAATACGTAGATAATAAGGAAGTAACTAGAGATAAATATAATTAACGCGGAATTGTAAAACTGAATAGTTATTTCAATTCGTAGCTGTGTGTCGAATCATTCGATCACGAAATGATTGGAGGCAAGCCCTATGATTCAATGTTGACATAAGTCTAGCATTCTTTGTTCGAATGATACTCATGATATAAAAGCATGATGATCATTATTATAGCCAGGAATATTGAAATCATATTTTTTGATACATTTGAATCTTAAAAATGTGTACTCAAGTTAATGAATTAAAAATCTGTCATTAAATTTAAATTTAGAATTTTAAGAAGAAATTTGAAAATATGTTGCACGATTTTTTTTATTTATAATGTTTTTTTTTTAATTCAGCACATTGATTAGGCTACAGTTTATGACTATATTGTATTTGTAAATTGGACCTATTATGGACACTAGTCACTAGTGTTAAAACAAACATTCTTTTAAACGTATGAGATAAAAGTAATATGGAATAAATAATTTAATTGTATATTTTCATCGAACCGTATTGTAATTTATAAAACATATTTAGCCTTGAATATATATTTCAACGACTACAATTAAGACTGGTTATTAAAGTTGATTGGAGTTGCAATAAAGTCACTAAACACAATTACCTATTAATAGTTCTGATCATTAGTAATTATTACTGTTAATTATTTATAAAAAATGGTGATTTCAATACCTTTTAGTTGTGTTTTAATAACATTCATCCCATTTATCTGAACTAGAAAAAATATATAGATTTTTTTGCGGGTCAACAAGCTGGATTAGGAATTTGTTTTTAAGTATATTTTTCATACCGACACTAATATTTTATTGGCCAGTATCAATTACAGTATAAGTAATAATGAAAAAATAATGCTCCAATCGAAATTGACTGAAACAAAGCTGTCAAGCAATGATCATATGATTTGATGTGATTTAAACTGCACGCTATCAATTGAATAGCTAATATAGTTAGACTGCCTCGTGGTCTCGCGGTAAAAGTATCGATCTAGAAGTATTGGGTTCGATGCCCGGTCGGGCAAAGTGTTATTGAGTTTTTGTCTGTAGTCTGAAATTGTGCCCGAAAGTGGCAATAGGCTCGCCGGCTATTACGGGGGACGAAAACACAATTGGCAAAATGTGGATGCAAAAATGCACCTCTTCCTACCCCTTTGAGGAATACAGGCGTGAGGTTATGTATGAATGTCATATTAAGTATTTAGAAATGAAAATGTGTCATAAGCTGAATATAGACTAGCTTTTGCCCGTGTCATCGTCTGCGTGCAGATTAAAAGGCCAAGAAAGAAAAAGAAAAATGTGTGTTTTAATTAAAAACATCAGATACGACATAGAGCTTCACAGAGGGTCGAGCTTATATTGTGTTATCGATGAGAAATTTTCAGTTACGATACGAAGGTTCGCGCAACATTACATTTCAAATATAGTATGTAGGTGGTACTGGTGAAAGACATGTGTAAAAATTCGGAAGTATAGGTAGGTAAGATATCAATATGTCACGAATCAAAATTTGAGCAACATACTTTATGTGGGTAAATGCATAGATCAAGCTCAATCATATCTAATTATCGAGATTCGATCAAATGACTTAATTGTTTCCGATCTTTTTTTTTTTGACATACATTCTTCCGCATTATCAAAAACGTGATATTCGTGTTTTGTCACGTGAACCACCACATTTTTACAATAAATTATAATACCATAAGTACTGTTAATCTTAAAAATACTAACAACTTTTTAAGTATATCATGACGTTCTGAAATAACGCCCATTTTTACTCTTTTTTTATCATCGATATTTTTACATCAAATTTAATGTTCGATAAGATTACATTTACTGCTTTCAGTGGATTAACTGTCCCGTGCAGGCATTACACTAAGCCCGTATTATTAGCTTGATTAGCAACTGAATCAGTCGGTGTTCATGGAACAAACTTTGGACGATAGCGGAAAAATATTTAAACTCTTTTAAAAATTAAATAAATAATAAAAACACCCAACAGTCACATGCATAGTTCTGACCCCACACTAAGATACACGTCTTGTGTCAGGAGTATCGGAAACTACGAGAGACTTCTTTATCTTACAAACACCCAGACCCGGAACAAATATTTGTGGAACACATAAACATTTGTCTCAACGCGGGCATTGAACCCGTGGCCTCTTGTTTACCAAGTTGATGTCTACCCAGTTGCGCCACGGAGTTATCAAATACCATTTTTTTTTCTAGCACGGCAAAGTTGAACCAGATAAGTGTAGTGCTACAACCAGAGTAACAAAATTCCCTAACTAGTCGACAAAATATGTCGACAATTTTATATTTAGGTGGTCGCTGCAGCGGGTTTTGTATTCGACTACGCATTGTCATCGAGACGCTCTTTAACTTACCACTAAACACAACTATGCCTCGACGCATCGGCGTCGCGACACCACCTCACCTTAACATTAAACATAACTATGCCTGGGCGCATCGGCGCCGCGATGTTTGTCACCTTATCACTAAATATTCCTTGATGCACCGGCGCGGCGTCGCGACGCTCTTCACTAAATACAACTATGCCTCGGCGCTTCGATGTCGCGACGCACTTTACCTCATCGCTGAACTCATCTATGCCTCGACGCATCGGCGTCGCGAAGCTCTTCACTACAACACTTAACTATGCCCCTACGCAAAGATGTCGAAATGAATGAAATGCCATACATTAGGACGACATGACGCAGTGACGCGGCGCTTTAAATTGCGTTTTCGTCATAGGTAACGCTAAGAACACCTCCAATTAGTTAAAAGTTGTTTTTTCTTTCTAAAATTACAAACAGAAACTTAATTTTTATTTGGATATCGATCGATATCCAAGTGGATACGAAAATCCTTTTATGCGTAATATATTTCGACACGGGCCTATATCACACAATGTTTGTTTGAATGCAATCCTTTATAACCATCAATAATTACAATCAATATTAGGGAGCATCGTGCGATAAAATGATACTGCAAAGTAACTATTTCGTAATGAACTTGATTGTATCATGCTATATTTTATTTACGAAGATAATTTATATTTCTTAGCACTCAGCTTCGACCGATAATTGTACAGGTTAATTTCTTAATGAATAGCAGTTATTGTTTTTAGAAACCTCTAGTATTAAATACTAATTAAATAATTAGTACTAATTATCGTAAGTAAGTAGTGCGTAGTTGTGTGTGTATTGTATTTACAATGAATTGTCACGTACCTACTTTAACAGTGAAGGGAAACATCGTGAGGAAACTTGCACACGAAAAAAATCTTAAAAGGATTTCTTAGGTATGTCCGACGACCCGCACTAGGCATGATGAACTAAGGCCCCTTCTCAGCTATAGAAAAGGCCCAGCGGTGTGACATATATGGGCTAATGATGAAATACCTAACATGATGGTCGACCGGCAAAAAAATACTGTCGCGAGATGTACAAATTGAGCCGGACTGCATTTACTACGATGGCAGTGAGGTCTCACTTTGTGGGCTTATACAGAGTGTATTTAGACTAGGGATGGGTCGTTGACGTTTTTGGCGTCAACGAAACGTAACCGGTTTTTTTTTGCGATGGTTAACTAGTTAAAAAACTAGTTGAATTCTTCAACTAGCTAGATAAATGGTCGGAAAATTCAACTAGTTTTTTCACAACCCATCAACCCATTCGTTCGTTACTTCATCGTCAACGGTTGATTTAACTAGTTCGTTGAAAAAACGCCCATCCCTAATCAGACCGTGATCGGAAACTAAGGCAGGTATAGCTAAGGTGATTACAAACCCCCTGGCGTTAAAGAAAATCCCGAAAAAAAAAAAAAATGAAGTTTTCCTAACAATCATAGGTATAAAACGTATGTGGCCAGGGGGTTTGTAATAACCTTAGCTATTACCTGCCTTATTTCAGATTACGGTCTGAATACACCTGTATAAACAGTACACGCATACCAAAATATAAATTAATTTTAATATTTATAAATGGTGAATAATTAAAACACGAGTGAGATACGACACGGCTCGGCGATTTAATTAATTACGATTACATATAATTTACAGCTTCTGCGTTATCGTGAGTCAACGACACGTATTACACATTATCCATTATCAGTAAGGGTTTTGTTGTAGACTAGCACACTGCCTCAGCTAAACTAAACAAAAAATACTTAAGTTCATATCCTACAGTATTTTTAAAGTCTTCCAATTATATTCCATTTTTTATTGCAGCTTCAAATATCTTTTGCGTTCGTGTATGTGTGTATGTGTCTATTGGTATGAGATTATAGGAGTACTGTAATTTCTTTCTTGCTTTTACCATTTGCGGGAAGGGACGTTATGTCGACAGGACAGATCAGCCCCTAGCGAAATCCAGTCCAACAAAATTTCCAGGCCGCTCTGAGGAATAGCTAAATGCCGAGGCAAAAATCGTTGAACTCATCTCGTTCTCGGCCAGTGGTTGGAAAGGCGCCACGGCGCGGCAACGTTCTGCCTGTCACAGGTGTTGTCGGGGAACAGCTGCTTCGGCCACGTGTGGCTCCTGTAGGCTACGATTAATTTAATGAACTGCAGTGATGACTTCTTAATTTACCAGCCTTTTAATTGGTAATGGCGATACACAATATTCATCTCGCTTACACGGGTAAAGTTGTGATGGCCTCGAGGTATAGGCACGCAGTCGAGAATCTCGGCGGTCGCGGGTTCAAACCCCAGGCACACACCTCTGACTTTTCAAAGTTATGTGTATATTCACAACACAGATTCACAATGAATTTTCACTTACTCTATCCAGAAAACCATCGTGATGAAACCTACAAACGTAAAAGTTTTTAGGAATTTCTTAGTTTTGTAGTCCGCCAACCCGCACTAGGCCAGCGTGGAGGACTAAGGCCTAAACCCTCTCAATGGTAGAGGAGGCCCGTGCCCAGCAGTGGGACGTATATGGGCTGATGATTACATGGGTATGATACCTAATACCTATACATATTGATAAATTGAATAACGTAATCATCTCTAGTCTAAAAACTCGCTTGACAACACGAGACTACTAACTAAAAAGTAATTTATGTAACTAATGTCAGTGGGCCGTTTTTAGCCATTTCTAAATAAACAATTACAGCCTAACGTCTAAACGATTGGGTTACCTACATGCAAAATGAACAAGGTTTGTCTCGTTTTCCTTAACATCACAGGGTAATAAATAGAGCAGGCTAAAACAGGTTTCGGTATTAGTTAAATTAACTCACGTTTATAATGGAATAATTTGGATTTTGAATAAATAAAACAATTAAATACAGCAAATACAAAATTTAATCAGTGAAAACCGCCAACGTAAACAATGCTCAAAAAACCGACCACAAATAATTTTGCCGAGTCAATGTTTGTCGCTACAACTCTAATTAAAACTTGCAAATCCAAATGTAATTGCAAATACGTGCAACGGAATGATATACATTTTTAACTAACAAACATGCAACTAGCGAATTACATTCACACTCATTATTTATGGGTTCGATAAAGCAGCGACCGAAAATAAACAAAAAAATGTTGAGGTAAATTGACCCGAACTTGGCACTTTTCTGACTTAATTGTCTTAACGAGACACAGATGACTAAATAACGGCATAGGCCGAAAGAAAAGATTTTCTAATATCTTTTTTGTATGCTTAACCTATCGTCGTCGACTGCTGAACATAGGCCTCCCAAAGTGAACATCAATTATATGACCTTAAACAGTCCGCATCCATTCGCTAAAGACTTCTTCAAACCAACGATCTATGCACCGGGTCATCGAATCTCACGTCTGACTGAGTGGTCTCCACTTTAACACCTGCTAATTAGCCCTAAGCAATCAGATGCAATCACATTACCACGCAATGGAAAAGGATATGATTACGGCAAATCTTTTTTCCTTCTAAATCAACATATTTTTCGTTGTTACAAAGGTCAAATAAATAAGCAATATTTTATTCTATCTCTTTTTTTAGTTTCACCGCACACTATCTCCCGTGTATCAGGGGACGCATATGTACGTAAACACCAATTTTTCGTACTCCAATGACATCTACGCAGATTCCTGGCCCGAACAAATATTTGTACACCATATTGGTCCGTTCGTGTATCTCCACGCAACTATTTTTGCTGCGATTGAATATTTTTTGGCCTCGAAGCTAAAAATCATCAATAGCAATGTATAGAAAGGTTTATTTATGTTTTGCTTATTAATGAAATTTGGCCTTATTTATTGCGCATAATATCAACGATATACCTAAAGATACCATCAAAATCGGTCCGACCGGTTCCGGCATTAGACAGAACAGTAAGACAGGTAAAAGTAACTTTTAATTTCGTTTTTAATAACTCATATATCACTTAATTTTACCCACAAACAGTAAATATTATAGTACATTTTCAACAGTTTGTTTGTCAACCTACAATTATATAAGTAATTCAACTGCTACATTGGCTAGGAAGAAGAGCTCGGTGTCACTAGCCTTCTAGCCTGGCATGAAGTTTAATCGTACTTTGCCGAAAAGTTACGCCGTAGTACTTTCTAAAAGGTGTAGATGCTTGGCAATAGGCCGTAAGAAGGCTATCTTAATCCATGTATTTCTTACCAAATAATTTCTCTAAACTTAATAAAAAGGCCGAGGTTACTTAATAAAAAGGTTTTTTATCGCAAAGTCATGGAATCTTTTTTATTTTCGCCACGCCCGACTCTTTAATTAGCTTCCTGGTTTTAAGACGACGTCATGCCGAAGAAAAATCAACTTTATTTTCGTATTCCGCGGAAGATGAATAAAAATAAACCTCAACGAGATTACATAATTACTGGAGTTTGCTCAAGATTTTCATTTATTAGTCTTCTTGTTTACTGAGTTGCTTGGAGCTACATTATAGCCAGACAGGACTGTGGTACGTCCGTGCTGATGAGCATGATGAAGGAAAAAACTAACACAGTCAAATAAACACAAGTCATTTCGAACGAAACAACTAAAAAACATATAACTGTAAGAGACTTTTAGGAGGATATGTGAGCCACGGCTTAGAACCTGGTGCTAAGAGAAATGATGTAATGATAATATCCATGCCCTAAATTATAAGAAAAATAAAATTTTATGCCCTAGCTTAAACCAGCTTCACATAATAATTTGTTTACATTTATGCTATCATATTAGTTTTACAAAAACAAAGTACTTTAAAAAAAATTGTAACAGGAATTAGTGAATATTTAAGCGCCTACAAAATTTTAATGCAAATGCTTGTAAGCAAACAATGCTATAAAATTTTGGCAGGCGCCAGCATACATATTTTTTTAACATCCAATAGTTTCGACAAATATGGTCCAAATGATCATGAGCTGTATAAACACTGCCTTAAATTTAAGTGAAGTCAAATGCAATTCAATTAGAATCCTGACGTAACGACGCAATAACTCTAGCTCGACTCGGGCATCGAACCAATTTAGGTAAGTAGGCTAAGGATACCTGTGGCAATATTTTTCAATTTTTTCATTATTAAATTCGCTAAGTGGGCAAAAAGCCTATTTAGTACCTACCTATAAAACTTGGAGATCGCAAATACCGCCGCTTTAAAATGGATCGTAAAAACGGAGCAGTATACATTAGTGATAGACTCGAGGTTAAAGCACGCGGTCGAGTCAGTATTCTCGACATTCACGGGTTCAAACCCCAGGTACACACCTGTGACTTTACGAAGTTATGTGTGTATTCAAAATAAATTATCACGTACTTTAACGGTGAAGGAAAACATCGTGAGGAAACCTGCACACCTAAAAAACTCTTAGGAATTTCTTAGGTGTATAGTTCGCCAACCTGCAATAGGCCAGCGTAGTGCAAGACCCCTCTCAGTAGTAGAGGAGGCCTCTGTGCCCAGCAGTGGAACGTATATGGGATCATGATGATGATGATGCGTAGAAAGACACCTTCACAAATATATGTCTGATGAGACTCAAAACTGTCTTAATACTAATAACTCACTAACATTCATCCAAGATGCTCCTAAAGACGGCTAATACAACAGAAAAAGTACACTAAGTAATATCATGTAAAGATGTTTCGTAGACAACGATGTAGTGGCATCACAGTGGCATCGCTACTTAAGCCAAAGGAATTTATTCATTTCCATACACAGCCTCACGCCTGTATTCTTTGAAAGGGTAGGCAGAGGTGCCTTCTTACAAAAATGTATCGCAAATTTTTAAGGCATTTCAATTTCAAGGCATATTTCTAGATTCCGTGCCCGGTGCCACTACTGGGAATTCCCGAATGGAAAAACCTAACAGCACTAAGCCCGACTCGGAAATAGAACCTGGCCCTCCTGATCGCAAGGCGCACGCTTATGCCCCAAGACCATGGTCATGCCTCATGAGGCAGTCTATGAAGCAATCACGTTACAGTCATGGTGATTACGCACGATTTTGGACAAAGAAATTGACTACTCCAAGGATATGGTAACGCATGAAACGTAGTAGAATATTGCAGCTGATTAAACACGATACATGCACGTGGCTACAGGCTTCCACCACACCTAATGCTTGACGAAATGCAATCTTGAGATCTTGCGGAGATCTTTTAGGTGTGCAAGTTTCCTAACGATGTTTGCTTTCACAAACAAAGTAATAATTCAATGAGAATACATTAAGATTTAAGACCTCTTTAAGTCGAACATTAAGGGAGATTATAAAAAATCGAGTTATTTGTAGTTATATAGTAGTTATAGTACCTATATTCGCGTTATGAATTATATTAGATATATTCAATATAAAGAGGTTGAGATTCATTTTTATACATTTTAAGTTAGAGACATTGCTATGTTCGAGGAACAGAGGTCCAATTTATTTTTTCGAGTTAAGGAGGTAAAATATGTAAGTACCAAAATGGCTTAATAGGCTGATTTCGAGTAATGGAGGTTTTGGTGTTTGAAGGGAAAGGAACAATTTTTTTTCTAGATTTGGAAGTTTTCCACTTATCGAGGTTCGACTTAACGAGGTTTTACTGTACATAATATATAAAAATGGAGGTGTGAGCATGGCCTTTGAATATTCGACCACCAAGATTTGTTTTGACGTCCTTACGCCAGCTTTTTAATTTTACTTTCGATCCATGTGATAATGAGACCAAAATACTTATAAATCCTATAGAAACTGGCATACAATCCAAGGCTTATAGCCGGGTCAGCGGTTTCATCTTCGTTTATGTTAACTGTATCGTAGCCTGATGTTATATAGCTCATAGCCTTCCTCGATAAATGGCTTATTCATCAGTTCCTGAGATTAGCGCCTTCATAATATTAGTGTGGATTAGGTGTCAGAAGCGTTTAAAACGGGGGAGCTTATTCATCCAAACACGGAAATAGGTCAACAATCGCAAACCACCGCGGGTCATGTCCGAAAAATTCCGACAGCTAAGCACGTGCGTTCAATCGAATTATATATTCATTGATTTCACATGGCCCGCGGTACGTTAGTAATAAATCACAATTGGCAATGAAGTTATAACTATGATTTGGCGGCTTGGAAATTTTCCGGCCTTGAATGCTTTATGACTTCGTGGTGCATCGAACGAAAAACCTATTAAAATTCAAAATATCTATCGAGGAACTGTTTATCTATACACCCCATCTGAATGACAAGGAGGTCTATAGGTAGGTTGATTTTATACCATCTATAGATAGCCTGAGGCTGATATGACTGCGGCATGTAAGAGTTGGTTCTTAATTTGTGAAGCAACAGGGACAATTCTATCATCTGATTACGTCACAGTTTTTATTTTTTAAATAAATCTGAGGATAAAACACTTTCTTTCTAACAAATAACTAACATTAACTTAAAGAAAATAATACTATGTATAAACACATACATATTTAACAATTTAAAAAACGAAATAACTAATATTACTGTTCAAAAATAAATGAAATTTGGTGTATATCTCCGTGGGACCATGAAAGAACATATATATGATATAAGATATCAGATTTTATACATATCGATATATGTATATATGTACATACTTCCTATCTTTTATAACGTGATTACGTATAGAAATCTAATTGTAAACAAATTACTTCGTTGAGGAACCTCTTTTCTTTTCAGGGAAATAAGTAAGTAATTAAACCACATACTGGCAAGTTACAAAACCTTTTTTTACTAAACAAATACATTTTTATAAAATTTCAAAAATGGAATAATAAGTTGAACACAATAATTAGTTTTTAATTTGCAATCAGTCGCAATACGAAATTAGTAATAGCCAGTACTGGTAAGCCGCGAGCTAATTAAAAATGTATAATGTATAGAGCACAATTTTGCCCGACCAAAACTAGCAATGTATTGCCCAAATGTATCCAATCGGGTATTTTACGCGACAACGACCCATCCACACAGGACGTATGGCTTCGAAATTAGCAAATAGAAATCACTAGCAGGTAAAAAACGCATAGCATTTTCGCTTTTAGTAATTACGGGAATGTTTAAAATTTTAATCTTCTTATATCTTATAATCTTCTTCTTATAGAAATAATACAAACAGTTATTTTTTCCGTTACTTACTGCCTAAATTATTCCAAATATATGTTGATCACTAGATATAAATGGGCGCGTTTGATCGATAATTATCGATTATAATCGTTGAGCTCGTCTACGGAATAGAATGAAGAATTAGATCTTATATGTATGTAACTATGTATATTCTACATAGTAGTAGAAGATTACTTGGATAAAACTTCTTTCATTTATAACCTCATCTTCTATCTTTTTGGATTCAATTTAAATAATATATCATACACACTACTCGAAGTCGTGATGGCCTCGAGGTCTAGGCACGCGGTCGAGAATCTCGACGGTCGCGGGTTCTGACTTTTCGAAGTTATGTGTGTATTCACAAATAATTATCACGTACCCAACCTGCACTAGGCCAGCGTGGTGGACTAAAGCTTGTGCTCAGCATTGGGACTCACGCTTGTATCCCAAAAATAGGATGTGCATTTTAGTTGACCATCCACGATACATAATTTTCAAACCAAGTTGCATGACATTACCGTAAATCGCGTCAGTTCCAAAAAAGAACAACATAAACGGTCAAGCACGCTTGATGCTTGAAGCTTGATGAAGTCGACAGAATTGAACAGCGATTGTGTAATGAAGTACACTTCTAATGCAAATCAACTTGCACACATGCTCGAGTTTACTTCATCAAGCTTCAAGTTTTGCTCATACTGAGTCCTGTATATATCAGCCCTTAGAAGTCTTATTGATTGGCACGGACTTGGTCTACTATTGAGGAGGTTACCTTTATCCACCACACTGGCATAGTGTGTTGGCGGACTACCCATACCTAAGAAATTCCTTGTGGAAAAATGATTTGAAATCTGTACAAGATTTCCTCACGGTGTTTTTCTTCACCTTTAAAGTGTGTACCTTAGAATTAATTGTGATTACACAATAATTTCGAAAATCAAAGGCAGTGGCGGTACCTCCATTAAAGCCCAAAAGCGTTACACGTTAATTATGTAATGTCTAGTTTATAATTGTTTATTGTGGGGTCAGGATATTCTCATTTATATGTAATATTGCTTTTGTTGAGTAAAGGTTTGAAACTTAAAGATTATATTTCGGAATTTTGTAAGGCAGGCTGAACTTTTGGGCTTCTATGGAAGTACCGCCACTGATCAAAGGTATGTAAAAATCAAAGGCGAAAATTTTATCTCTAACTTAAATTTCAAAGCTATCATTGCGTTGACGTAAAGTTATCAAATCTGCAAACTTTCATGATAATCGGTTTATTGTCTAAGTAAAAAACGT
This sequence comes from Hemaris fuciformis, assembly GCA_907164795.1. Lineage (NCBI taxonomy): Eukaryota > Metazoa > Arthropoda > Insecta > Lepidoptera > Sphingidae > Hemaris > Hemaris fuciformis. The sequence goes on from OU015448.1 coordinate 10,579,189, forward strand.
AACAAATGCACTCCCAATCTCATTTTAAATATTAGTAACGATATCAACTAAATTTAATTCGTAGTGAGACAATAAAGACATAAAGCTCTACTTCACAGACGTCACGTCGTGCGTTCGGATACACATTCGAGATTTGTCTAAAAATAAAATGGAAAAAAAATTGTCTGCGACGTCTATGCGAAGCTTCACCCGACTCTCGTCTCACGTGCGAGTATTTTTTTGCAATACCGCACATTTAAACGGCAGTCTGAAGATTGACGGGCCGAAAATAATCTGTCTGTATATGCGATGTTGGATACCAGCCTTGTATGATATTATCTGCGTGCTGAATTTTTTTTTATTTTTTTTTTTCAAAGATAATGGTAATAAATAATTTATTTCATTATTATCACACAATTATATCGTTTAAAACGTGCATTTTGTTTAGTTTAAGCTTCAATTTTTACTTGCTTTTGGAAAGATTACATTGCTATGTGAACTAATCTACACAACATACATGTCCATTAATTGTTAGAAATAATATGCCAAAAACACAAATATTCCTATAAATTATAAAACTATTTCTTGCAGTAGCAACCCCGTCTCCGACGTTATAAATATTACGAACCGAAGTGAACTGAATGACTATGACCTAGTACGCACAAGTGTATCTTTCAGGAAGTCATTAGCAATTCTAATCAATAATCACTGAAACTCATTAGACATTAACCTAGATCATTAGATCTCGAATCACTTAACCTCATATTAGTGATAAACCAAGGCCTCAGCTTGTTACTATACGCTATTCATAAGATTACTCGTGATTTACAATGAAGTTCAAAGCAATTTTGTTCATCATCATCAGGCCATATACGTCCCACTGCTGGGCACGGGCCTCCTCTACCATTGAGAGGGTTTAGGCCTAGTGCGGGTTGGCGGACTACACACCTAAGAAATTCCTAAGACTTTTTTAGGTGTGCAGGTTTCATCACGATGTTTTCCTTCACCGTTAAAGTACGTGATAGTTCATTGTGAATACACACATAACTTCGAAAAGTCAGAGGTGTGTGCCTGGGGTTTGAACCCGCGACCGTAGAGATTCTCGACCGGGTGCCCAAACCTCGAGGCCATCACGACTTACAATACTTAATTTTGTTCATAGTGTTACTATTTTTAACCGACTTCAAAAAAAGGAGGAGGTTATCAAGTCGTCTGTATTTTTTTTATTTTTTTTTATGTTTGTTACCTCAGAACTTTTGACTGTGTGGACCGATTTTGATGATTCTTTTTTTTATTGAAAGCTGGTGCTTCCAGATTGGTCCCATTTAAATTCGGTCCAGTTGTAATAATAGCTTTCATTAGAAAACCACAAAAATCTTAAATTTTCACCAATGTGCGTGACAAATCGACGAATAACTTAATATCATGCCAACCGATTTTAATGAATCCTTGTTTTTATTGGTTAGGATGTACTTTTAGGGTAATTGCATGAGAGTTTGGTTAGGTTCTAATTATAGGATCCATGACAAAGTAACGGAACTCTTCAATTCTTAGGAGATAAGTAACGATACTCGGCCGAATTTTTATAGGCTATCCGGATATTTGAGTCACCTACCGTAACGTCTTTATGGTCAAGTAGTTGTCCTAGTCAAATATAATGTCATTGGAACTCGTTAACAGCGTACAGTAAGGATGCGATCTATAGTAGAATTTCTAACTGTCTTAAATCAAATTGCAATGCGCTTACGTTTGTTGCTGCATTGCAACATGAAGCAAGCGATCTAATTGCATTACTTAAGGTGTATTAAATGTGTGAAGCGGTGGTAGCCGAGTGTTTGGTAGAAAAATTTGCGTATTGTTGATGAGTTTTATAACCATATAATAGACTGGTGGTAGCGGAGTAGCAAAGTAACCGATTTGCAACGCATGAGGTTGCAGGTTCGATCACGGGTGTGGCTTCACTAAAAGTTAAAAAATAAACAAAACAAAAACCGCCTTCAAAAAAACCTATTCCAAAACAAATTAAAATGCACTAAAAAGTATAAAAATAATTGCGTATTCTTCTATAACTTAATAATATATAATCAACTTACTGTTTCTCTTCATCAATATATAGGTACGATCTATGTGTTTACGACGCAAGAAGCTAGTTAGGTACCTATCCACTTCAAATCTAACTCAACACATACCTATGAATAACCAACAATGATTAAAATATTTTTTAATGTTCTCCTATGTAAAATTAAATGAAAAATATTAGACTACTTAAAAGTCAATCAAATTATTACGATAATATAATGTAGTTTTAATTATTGTTCTCCAATACTATTTGAGTTGACCGTGTCTATCGTAATCAGATGTGTTTATGTATACTGGAATCTTTATAGATAACTATACTATATAGCTCTATATATCATATTTGTTTATCATCATCATCAGCCCAAATAAATCCCACTGCTGGGCACGGGCCTCCTCTACAACTGAGAGGGTTTAGGCCTTAGTATTTGTTTATATTACATCTTAATGTGGTCTGGAAGAGATTGCCCGTAGCGATAAGACAGAATCCACAACTTAGATTTTGTTTTGTAATATGGCGGTTTATGAATGTTGGTTCTTTAAAGAGATACATAATATTCTAATAGGCACAATTGGCATAACAAATCAGCCGAGCTGCAACTGAGAAATTCTCAACAAAAAACCTTGTAGCTGAACGGAATGTAATCTCTTGATCGCACGCGATATCCCTATCGCGAACCGAACGATACAATTACAGGTCAATTTATAAACAATAATTTAAAAAAAACGGGTGTCACTCCGGGAGTGCCGGCAGAAGTGAAAACTTCAACACCAACATTGTGCATTTTTTAATAAAATTGGTAAAGGAATAGTTTCTCACGAATGCTTTATTTACCAGTATAAATTATTATTACATACATACATACAGTATATTACTATCATTAAAATACAATACTTATTGCGCTATCGTACACAAACATGACAATTTATATTACATAATTCGTCTTACGCATTTTCGATCACGGTCATGTGATCTGACGCGAGTTCAACATGTTTTACCCATACCAAAAAAAGTGCACAGCGCCGCTAAAGAAGTTTTCACTTCAAAATAACTGACATGCTCTATTTCACACAGTGTTACTCGGTTTTCCATTAGGAAATTCTCAGTAGCAGTATAAAGTTTAAATATGTGTCCGAAAACGGAAAAAAAGAACACAACTATCAAAACTTATGCGTAAAAATAAACCTCTGCTGACGCCTCCAAGGATACGCGCATCAGTAGCATAAATAGATGTAATTTATAATCGATAGAGTAACTCACGCTATTCATCTAAATAAAAGTCTAAAAACTAGGTCAGGAATATAAAGATTTCTCTTTTTAGCTACGTAATTACTTGTATTTACTATCAGCCACATACCCGCCGCCACAACTTATTTGCCAGAATAAAATGTAACACTTAAAATTAAAATTAGAAAACAACAACTATATGCTTCGCTTGACTCGCGGCCTAATTAGCCGGTACGAGTTAGAAGACCTGGGTTCGATCTGGGTGGGGTACCGGATTCTAGAGACAGTCTCCAATAAATGCCTTACCCTTATGCAGAATACGGGCGTAGAAATTAGGGATGGGTCGTTGACGTTTTTGGCGTCAACGAAACGTAACCGTTTTTTTACGTAACCGTTTTTAAAAAAACTAGTTGAATTCGTCAACTAGTTGATAATATTAATGTTAGGAAATGAGCAGCTCTTGTTCTTTTTAATTATTTTTTTAAATTTTGGTGCCCTAGCTAGATAAATGGTCAAAAAATTCAACTAGTTTTTTTTAAATCCGTCAACCGTTCGTTCGTTACTTCGTCGTCAACGGTTGATTCAACTAGTTCGTTAAAAAAACGCCCATCCCTAGTAGAAATACACTCCTAAAATATAAAGCATCATATAAATCAAATAAGAGGATTGCCATTACTAAATGCAGGCGTATTTCTAAGATATCCAGACAGATTTGTAATAAGCAGTCGAATGACTTATGGCCTTCTCAGTTCGCTTGTCCTTGCGATCTATTGTTGTTCTTGTTGTCTGTGAAGAATTTTGAAAGAAAATAACATAAAAATGTAAAATAAATCAAGCAGCGATATTAAGCAATTAAAGTACACATGATATAAAATATATTAGAATGAAAGAAACATTTATTGCTAGCACAATAAACAATCACAAATAATATTAAAAAAAGAAAAGATCAAAAACAATAAAAAATAAAATTTTGATTATAGTATTAAGTCGTGATGATCAATTGCTAAACGTGAGACCTACTTAGCTGCTCTTAGTTGTATATGATGTGGGTATCCAGTAGTGGCTGTTGTAGAAGTGTACAATTGCAAGTATTCCTCTAAATACTTAAAGTAATAGCTGACCCGGCGAACTTCGTTCCGCATAACAGTCGAACCTTTAAAAAAAAAATTATGATAACTACTGAATTACATTTTTTTCTAAAATAAAAGGATTTTTCTAAAATATAAATAGCCTAAGTTACTCCTTATTACACCAGCTATCTGCCAGTGAAAGTCCCGTTAAAATTAGTCCACCCGTTTCAGAGATTAGCTGGAACAAACAGACAGACAAAAATTGTAAAAATCGTTATTTTGGTATATCCATATGCATTTATTAATAAGTGGTTATACCAATATTACAAACAGACACTCCAATTTTATTTATTTGTATAGAGTATTGTATAGACTATAGAAGATTACAAGAGCCAAGCTGCTTAGATTTGGGTAATTTGTCGGTTCAACAGGAGCCATAGTAAATTGAAGGGTAGCAACACTTCAGCTTTTATACGATGTCATATATCCGAAAGGTCAATCTACCGCTAGTAAAATAAACACCACGCCGAGATAAAGGCATTGTGTGGGATGACGAACCCCTAATCATTGACAGTGAACCATTTAGACCTCAACTGCACTTACTATCAGGTGCCAGCGCGGACACATTGCGAATAATATACACTTTCAATCCCGTACTTATAATATTAGCGTCAGTATAATATTCGAGGTTTAGGCACGCAATCAAGAATCTAGATGGTCGCGGGTTTAAACGCCAGGCACACACCTCTGACTTTTCGAAGTTATGTGTCAATTCACAAAAAAATATCACGTACTTTAACGGTGAAGGAAAACATCGTGATGAAACCTGCACACCTAAAAGTTCTTAGGATTTTTTTAGGTGTGTAGTCCGCCAAACCGCACTAGGCCAGCGTGGTGGACTAAGGCCTAAACCCTCTCAGTTGTAGAGGAGGCACTTGCCCAGCAGTGGGACGTATATGGGCTGATGATGATGATGATGATGATGATATGGCAAAAATACACTTTTCAAGAAGAGTATTAAGATGAATAATAATAATTATTTATTCATCTATTTTAACTTAACGTGATTATTGAAACGGAGGAGAAATACTTCACAATTATTAATCCAATACAAACTCTTAGAATAGGTATTGAAATGCCTGAAGCATCTTAAAATACACCTTATTTTCCACCTTAATTCCCTGTAATTTCCAAAATATATTTTCTTCGGTGGCTTCGAATATCCATTTAACCATCATCACCGCATACGTTAAGCCAAATCAAACTTATAATTGGCGCGAAAATTCCCTCTAACTACCCGTTGGTCTCGCTGAAACAGACTAAGCGTTAAACACTGGTCTAACAGTCTCGAATCAATCAAATTACTTCAGAAACTGCTCGTACCCGAGAACAACAAAGGAGTTTGTATATCTACTACCAAAGCCTGTATAGCTACTCGTAAATACAATTCACAGTTGCCCTAAGGCGGCCTGCTTGCTGCAAACCAAGATACAATGCCAGACAGCCTGCCAACCGTAAGCCGGTTTAACTTGAACAAGGCAAATGTATATAAACTAGATGGTAATTGCAAATGCTATCTCAGTAAAGTGGTAAAGTTAATTTGCAAACATTGAAAAATAATTATTTATTTTTAATCAATAAACAAAAACGGCATAGCATTTAGAAGTAATTTTATTTACACACAATTAATGACCTGGGTTATTGGATCCTATAATTATATTAAGTTCCTGTGGGAATATCTAAAAAGGTACATCCTTTTTTGCATAGATTTATTTTAATGTCAATTTACGAGATTGGACCGTGAAGTATGACTAACATATAGATAATAGAGGCTTTTTTTTGTTCTCGAGGGGAATGCTGTTTATGGCTCTACTTCCCGCCAGCCCAGGGGGGGAGGGGGGGCGGAAAGCGTATGTCGGGGTCACCGGTCTTCCAGCCCGGCGCGCGGCGACGTCATGTCCGCGCAGATGTTATTGCCGGGCTGGGTCCCTAACAAATTCCCTAAACCGGCATACCGACCAACGGTACGTGAGCGAGAAGCGCCCACCGTAATGCCGCAGCCGCCCGGTGCGCCTCCGAGACGTAAACGTCTCGGCCGTCTCGGAGTTGTAGGGGGCGCAGTTGCATCCCCACTATCTTGGTTTGGGCGCCCCGGTTGTGGATGGGCGCCCGCGACGTACACAGGCCACAGTGCTGCCGCCCCTCTCGGGGTCACTTTCAGTGAGGACGTACCGCCCCCGCAGCGCGCCCAGCGACCCCAAGGGCCCCTTTGAGTCGCCTTTTACGACAGGCAGGGGATACCGTGGTGGGATTCTAAAGCCCCCTTGCCACAGGGCAGATAGATAATAGACCCAACAGTCACACATAGCTGACTCCCAATTGTGTAACAAGACTTGTAGATATACATAATGCTTTTGAGTCCATTAAAAGGAACTAAAACAAATCAAAGAAACTTGCCCGTCCCACAAACACACTGGCAGAAATAAAAATTAATGAATCACAAATATTAGTCTCGACGCTAAGGCGAACCTGCAGTCTTTTGTTTCTTAACCTGTCTTGTACCAATACTGAAGGACTTTTATTGAAATTGAAATTGACTTGTACTATGTAACGAATTGTATTCAAATAAATGAGTTGAAAGACCTACCCTTAATAATATTTTCTACCTTCTTTTCGTTAATTATTTATAAAACATTTGTACCAAAGATTATAAGAACCTTTTAAAGTTTTGTGCATTCTAAATTGTTACATCATTTTTCACTCAAAGACTCATGCGGTTGTTTAAACCTAAGATGCATTTCCATAAACGTTCTCGAAATAGAACGTAGTTTTATAGTTATAAAACAGTACAACTTCATTTCCTTCCATCGTCAAGTGTGGTTTGGAGATCTGGCCGATGCAATTACTGGCATTAAAGTAACTGTGCAATACGAAACTAAACAAACTTACGTCCGCACTTCACAAACACAAATACGAAACATCGCAGCGAAGTCAAAGAAATTTCCTTTGCAGCTGAATCCTTTTTTATTCCGCAACATTCATTCATTCTTGTGAGATAGCTTGGTTCATTATTTGAATAATTGCTCAGACAAGTTTTTCTTCTATGCATTTTTACTCATAAATAATAATCATAAAAACGTCAGACAATGTTCTAAAGTATTGTATTGTAGAAAATATTATATTCATAGGCCTCTCGTTCACAAACTGAACACAAACAAAGTGTGCAACAATCAATTAATGTATGACAGTGGTAATAAGTCGATCGAGTTCATTCGCGCTCTTAGCAAAATTGGCTCTTCCACGTAAAACTTCAAACAAAAATCCAGGAATAAAATTAAAAGTCATCATTGCGATAAAAGCTATCATTGAATAATTACCTATGTTTGGTCTTCACCTCAATTACCATCAGATGCAAAGTTGACATTTTTTAAGTCCTAAAAAAAGTTATTAATCATCCATACACTATCTTTGTCAGTCAATATACATATGTATGTCCCATTGCTGAGCCCAGGATTCGTCTGCTATTTAAAGAGTATACTCCATATATCTCCATAGAAGATACTTTAAATAAACTTAAATGTATTTCTCCCTTTTATTTATCATACAAAAATTAACAGTACACAGACCTTGCACATTTTTTCGCGCGAATACTCCCCGGAAGAGCTTCAGAATATTGAATTAGGTTAGACTCGTTGATATTGCACTGAATCAAAAGTGTACAGCACTTCGCAGCGCTTTTCAGCGGATTCATGCCGTTAATTAAAATTGAAAGGCATAAAATATAACATTCAAGTTTTATTTTAATTAATGACACTTGGTCACATTTTTTTCATCATTCTTTACAGTATAAAGAATGTGAAAAAATAATAATTTTCAATGCGTCTTTTGTTATAAGGGCATTAGAACACTAAGAATTGTTGAACACTCAATTTCTTTCCTCGCAATCTTTCCATTATCATTAAGTTTTCCGACCATTTTAAAGTACACGCATAATATCGAATAGACAAAGTTTGCTTGGGGTTTGGATTACGGACGGTCGATACTTAGACTCAAGAGACCTCGTGAAATAATAATAATAATATTGGGAATACATTGTAAAATTAATTAGATATTGTTATTTTGCGCTAATATATTTAAACGGCGATAACGTCACGGTCGCGCAATAATTGCGTAAGAATTATAACCATCTCTTAAATTTTCATTTCTATATACATAGTTTTCAAAAAAATTCTAGCTTTAGAATTTAGGTTATAACCTGTATAAGAAATTAAAAATAAGAATTTATGTACTAAAAGTGGCTTACTTTCTTTCCTTAAATATACAAGTATGAAAAAAGATTCGTCAGAGTTGTTTAATGCTAAGGAACTACATACAAAAAAAAGCATTGCTTTAGGTCGTCACGCTATTAGTATATATAGATTGCTTATAATCACAAGTATTTATCAAATAAAATCAGTCTCACAGTGAATGTATGAAAAGTACGGTATATAAATCCAAATTTAGTAGATGATTAATTTGGCATTCTGACAGCCGCCGCCCACGCCAGCCATTTCATTGCCCCATTGAAAAACACGTGAACGGACGTTTGGTAAATGACATAATTCATACTAACCTTAAATGACGTGCGACATGTGGTTCATTACCGATAATTTTTAGACTTTTAGGACACATATAGGGTTCACAAAGAATTGTCATGCATTGTAATAGTAATAAAATACGCACAACAGTCACATACATAGTTCTGATCCCACACTAAGATACAAGTCTTGTGTCGTGGCTATCAGAAACTACGAGAGACATTTCGGTCTCACATACACCCAGATCCAAAACAAATATTTGTGGATCACACAAATATTTGTCTCGGTGCGGGGATCGAACCCGCGGCCTCTCATTTTGCAAGCTGGTGTCTAGCCAACTGCGTCACGGGGCTGTCGTTAATGAAAACATACATACATACATACATAACCTCACGCCTATATTCCCCGAAGGGGTAGGCAGAGATGCATTTCTGCACCCACATTTCGCCAGGTATGTATCGGTCCCACGTAATAGGGGGCGAGCCTATTGCCGTTTTTCGGGCACAATTCCAGACTCCGTGCTGCTACTGAGAATTTCCTAATGGAAAAACTCAATAACACTTTGCCCGACCCGGGAATCGAACCCAGGACCTATAGATCGCACAGCACATACCTGTGCCGCGAGACCACGAGGCAGTTAATGAAAACATCGCAAGGAAATTAGCACATTTAGAAGTTCTTTACAAGGAATATCTTAGTTATGTATTTTCGCCAACCCGCAATAGGCCGGCGTTGTGAACTAAGGCCTAAAACCTCTCAGTTGAATGCAGAAGCCCGTGCCAACTAGTGTGTTATAGATAAGGTAATATAGATATACTGTGTAGACAATCGTAGTCTGTTCTCGCCACTCTCCACCCATTTGCACTGCTTTAACTGTCGTATCAATGGTATCACTATGCCGGGCTAATAAAAAAAGTTATATTCTCAAACCTTAAGGTCTGATGAAACCAGATGTAGGTGGTAGCGCTAGCATTTCTTGGGACAGCTATTTATGCAAAAAACTTATACTAATACTTTGCATTACGGCCTAGAAAAATTGGCTTGCGGTCTGCTGAATCGGTGCCTCGAAAATCGTGGATTTTTATACCGCTATACAAAGAAAAAGTTGTTCTAAAAAAGTTACATTATTAACATCAATAAATATTTCAATTTGTAATAAAATTAATATAACAAATTTGTTGCTGAAAAAATCTGGTATTATCTTTAAACATCTTTTCATTTTTTTGCGTTATGTACCAATAATTATAAAAGGTTATGTAGTAAAATGTACTTACCTACGAGGTTTATTAAAATAAATGCCGCTCATTTACAACGGCTCTTTTTCTCTCAGCTGGTTTAATTGTTGCTGCGGGGTGCAACTGTACCTCACCCCTGGCCCAAGGAGAAGAACAATATAAGGTAGTCCGTGGCATGCAATCAGCCTCGAGGGCGTACGGGGATACATTCCTTCACACGGGGACACTTTTAACTAGAAGGCTTTATGAAAGTACTCTAATATAGCTATGTAAAATCGCTTTAAAAAGGTTATGTATGTGTGTATGTACATATGTTTTACCCAACTTAACATACTATTATCATTATAAGCTAGATGACGAGAAGACATCCATTGTTCCTCCTTAAATTTCTAAAGCAATCTTCTATCTAAAAAAAATCTTAATCACAATAAAGTGATGCGTAGCGTTAAAAAAATTATAACTTTATTCAACTTATCGGCCTTAGGACTACCGTTACTGAGCATACGTTCCAAAGATTTCTAGTTTCACATTCACACAATCAAATACCATCACAAACCCTACCACGAAACAAATGCAAGAAAAAGGTATAAATGTACCCTGTAACGAAGGCATGTCCCCTCGTTTTAGAAATTGCACCGGCAACTTTGAACTAATTGGGTCGTGAAACAATTACGTGAAGTAGCATCAGCGGTGTCGATTCCCGGTTGGCAAGGCGCATTTAGATCCGATCTACCGCTCCCTAGGGATGATACTGTCATAGATACCGGTTTCGTGCCTGCATTTTCGATTTAACTGTCGAAACACACACCCATTCATGTCTGTATTCTCAAAGGAGTTGGCAAAGGCCCATTTCGTCGAAGCCCATTCGGAAGCGAAGGCGAACCTATTGGCGTTTTTCGGGCAGACAAGCCAACCAAACGACTATATCATCATCATCATGAGCCCATATACGTCCTACTGCTGGGCACGGGTCTCCTCTACCATTGAGAGGGTTTAGTCCTTAGTCCACCACGCTGGCCTAGTGCGGGTTGGCGGACTACACACTTAAGAAATTCCTTAGAACTTTTAGGTGTGCAGGTTTCATCACGATGTTTTCCTTCACTGTTAACGTAAGTGATAATTCATTGTGAATACACACATAACTTTGAAAAGTCAGAGGTGTGTGCCTGAAGTTTGAACCCGCGATCGCCGAGATTCTCGACCGCGCGCTTAAAACTCGAGGCATCACTACTTTACCACTACTTTAACGACTATGTACCACGAAACTATTGATGCACTCTGTAGTCAGACTCTCAATAAATAGTCTAGTCACTAAGTAATAAAAAGCATTATTGGTGCATAAACTTTCCATTAGGAAATTCTCAATTGCAGCACGGAGTATGGAAATGAGCCTGAAAAAAGCAATAGACGACTATTACGTAGCACATAAAACACATACATACATTTCACACACACATACATCTCTGCCTGGAGTCTTCTCTGAAACAGGCATAAGAGTATGATAATGGCGTCCTCTTTAGATGCGAACTTTTCGAAACAGCCCTCGACGCTCTAGCAAAGTGAAGGAAGATGAAATTGCTAAAGAGAATTTCCGGCCACTTGCCGTCGCGTTCCATTTAAAAATCTGATATAAACCGATGAAGGCCCTGATTGTATTAGAAACTTGTTGCAGCTTTTTTCCGTGGCCATAATTGAATCGACGTCGGAAATATACCGTGCAACATCAACCCAGCGGGAGTAATAAGTATCCTTTTTTCTTCTTCATTACTTACTCCATTATCCGCAAAGTCAGAGGTAGTGTATTTCTGTTCAACTTTATGTTTATTGTAATGGCATGGATGGACTTAAGTGTGGTATAAGTGCTGACTGTAGATATAGATTTATTAGAATACTTAGTTTATGGTACAGACTAGATACCTAGTTGCTTTTGCGATGTAAGTTTAAGTCGAGCGAATGAGAGCCCCGTGTTTGATTCTCGAGTCGAGCTGTGTTATCAAGTAATGTTAGTACATACATACATACATACATATATAAACTCACGCCTAAATTTCCCGAAGGGGTAGGCAGAGGTGCATTTCTGCACCCACATTTCGCCAGGTATATCAGTCCCACGTAATAGGGGGCGAGCCTATTGCCTTTTTTCGGGCACATTTCGAGACTCCGTGCTGGTACTGAGAATTTCCTAATAAAAAAACTCAATAACACTTTTCCCGACCCGGGAATTGAATCCAGATCGCACGGCACATATTTGTACCGCGAGACCACGTAGCAGTCACAGAGCAGTAATGTTAGTAGTGTAACCAAAAAGCGGCACCAGGCTCACTGCCTTTAACGTGAGCCCTTAAACACAACCAAGGCAACGTGGGTCCACAAATTCATTTCTACATCCCTCTTTGACCTTGTGTATGTAAAAGAATGTTCACAGATATACGGAACAAAAACAACCAATTATACTAATTCAAATTGCCGTTTTCGTGAAGTCTGTCCCTTTATCTATCTTTTTTTACTAGTCGTGCCACAACATCTAGCACGTTTAATGAAACGTGTAATTTATATTCATGGAACATTTGCAAGATAACAATTTTTATTCCATTCGTTATTAAGTAATTACATGAAAATAACCGACTTCTTGAAGTCCGTGCTTACCGATATACCCCTTTTTTAATGGTAAAACTGCTGCTAACCCCCGGGAAAGAGGAGTGGGAAGCGTATGTTGAGGCCACCGACCTTCCAGCCCTGGCGCGGAGACGTGACGTCCGCGCAAATGTTAGTAGCTGGGTCCCTAACCAAAAATCCCTACATCGATAAATACCGGCATATCGATTAAAACCCACGTCGACCATCTTCGCGCCAAGGAATTTGATTCCGCAACCATCTAATGCGAGTCTAAGACGAAATTTATCTCGGCCCACTCGGAGTTATAGGGGGCGCTGTGCCCCCACTAACTTTGTTTAGACGCCCTGATTGTATGTGAGCTCCCACGACGATGGCACATTGGCATCTACCGAGGTACCCTTCCAATATACTGAAAGGGCACATAAACAGCTTTCTTCTCTTGCAAACATATGAAAGACCAGCATCGACAATGAAAACCGGCAGAAAAAAATCTAGGCAATTCATTTTAAAGTTGTGGTACCACGTGTTGTCGTAATAGACATAATTTTTTAAATCGTATTTTACAAGATAAGATCAATAAGGCTGTAATATCATCATCATCAGTCCGTTCCACTGCTAGGCAAGGGCCTCCCTTTTAACTGAGAGGGTTTAGACGTTAGTCCATCACGCTGGCGTTGTGCGGATTGGTGGGATACACACCTAAGAAGTTCCAAAAAACTATGGACGTAACATAATGAATCAATTTTCACACTATTCAGCCACAACTTAATCAATTTCTGGAATAATGTTGCGTTCCCTTATCAAATGGTTTTTCCTGGGAACGCCTCTTCTATTGGAAGTTAATAATTAATACGTGGAAACCAGAATTCCAGGGTTTTGATAAAATCACTAGGTTCCGTTTACTGGGAATATTATAATTGATAAGGCTAATCAATAAAAATAATACAATTGTAACTTGCTTACAGGATATTTTTTTTAATTACATATAGGTAGGTACATATCATGCCTCTTTGCAAAGATTTTTTCACCCACTATTGAAACTATTGCTGTTTTAGCATATTTGCAGACTCCTCGTAATGCAGGATTTTGCAAAAAAATATTGAGTTAGGTATTATGAATTTATCAACCCGCACTAGGTCAATGTGATGACGTAAGATCTAACCTCTCTCTGTTGTTAAGGAGCCCGTGCTGAGCAGTGAGTTATATGAGCTGATTCAAATTTTATATTATCATACAATTCTATTGGGTCAACACTTTCTGATCGTCACTGTAGCTAACGCTGACGTCAGAAGGGCTTTTAGTAAATAAAGATAACAATCAGCCGTTGACTGAGCAGCTGTGAATTATTAACTATAGTTATGAAGGACTACGCAGCAATCCTTATCCAGACGGCGCTCTAAGTGGAGGTAATGAACGCTATGAAAGCGCTGGCAATTGTTTTAATGAAGAAATAGATCCTAACCAAATCATGCCACAATCTAGCAGCTTTGATAGTGAAGGAGTTACAATTGAAAGCATATATTCGTATTTTGTATTATAGGTTTTCAGAATTGGGTTTTAGGAAAATATCAATAGCAGCGCGGGATCTGGAAGTGTGTCTGAATAACACAAAAACTAGCACCAAATTCGTCAGAATTAAAACTAAAGAAATGTCTATGAAAAATGTACCTCTACCCATCTTCAATTCAGGCATTTGTTGTGTATGTAACTGATTCGTGCTAAATCATTATTATGGTCTTTATATCATCTAGCATTCGCCAAATAATTCATATAATAATTACTGTAAAAAAACATAACAAAACAAAAACTGGGGTTATTAAGATAATATTGAAAACAAACCTGTACTTTACGTATATAGATAATGTTTTCTTTACGTTTATAGAAATTTATAATGTGTAGTTATAAATAGTAAGATGGATGATATTGAATACTCTTTCAAAAGTAGCAATGAAATAATCTTGGCTGGAAGCAATTTCATAAAAATCGCTGGCAGTCTGAAGCCGTGCAAGAAAATCAATTTTGAGGAAACGTGTCGTCGACTTCCATCGTTCTAGAGCAGGGCTGCCAGGCAACCGTAAAATCTACGTCTAAAATTATGTTATTCTTGGATTAAGTTTATTGCGCCATCTCTCTACAATATTATGTTTTATAAATCATATACAGATATTTAAACATATAACAAACAGATATTCACGTTTTTATCTCCGAAATAGAAGGCAAAGTTTATTTGCTCTTTCCTAACAGAAAAAAACTGACATGGGAATCGGATGCGTTGCTTCAGGAAATTAAGTTAGTAGTGGACTAAATATATTTCAATTGTGCAATTCGAATAAAAATTGACGTTCTATTACAAACTCCGCACGTTAGTGATTTGCAAGATACTAAACTGAGTCCACCGAATAAAGCCGAAAAAGATATATATTCGCATTACAATACTCGTATTAGTATCGGTACGACAGCTAGTATATCTGTAAAACATGGAAAAAATAAAATATAGACTTGAATTCAATTCGGTAAAAAAACCGGGCAATAGGTTACAGATGGAAAAACTTCGTCAAGGCTGATGGCAGTACGAGCTGGTATGACGGGCTTTTCACCACGTCCATGATGCTCGTTATCCACGCAGCTTCAAGTGCCCTACTGGCAAGCCGAGTGCGCGGAATTTCATCGCTCTTTTCACGACCTCCTTGTGTGGGAAGGTTGATATTTAGAGAATCTTTAGATGACAAAAAAGTTATCCATTTATATAAAAATAATGTTTGTCTGTATGACATCGAACTCCTCTTAAGCGGCTGAACCGATTTGGATGAAAATTTTTGTGTGTGTTCGAGGGGATTCGATAATGGTTTAAATTCACAATTAGACCTGATTAGGCTGTTGTCAGTATTTCAAACAGCTGGACCAATTGGAACGAAATTTTCTATGTATATTCCCATGGGTCCCTGGATGATTTCAAAACACAATTGAACCCGGTAGGTGGCGCTGCTGTTCGCATATCGTTTAAAGCTTTTCCGGGCAGGACTAGGTTTGCCGGGACAGCTAGTGTTTTATAAACTTTATTTATAATAAATACTGAATGAATTTGTAACTTATTAATATGTATTTAACAATAATACAAATGTCTGCTTACTAAAATCTTCTGTATTTTATTTATAATTTTAAAGTAGGAATTATAAGAAATAAATAAATAAATAATAGAGATTTATCATAGCATCACTAAAAAACTAAAGGCTTTACTTTTTTGGTGTATACTGTAGACAATTCTGGCCTTACAAACTTTAATTACAATTCTGAAAAAAAAAACATCACCCTTCATACATCACATCAAGACAATGCATTTCTAAATCAAGAAAGGTATAAGCAGCTCATATAAAAACATGTCTAAGGAAATCTTTAGTTCGCTGAAGTCTAATAATGCTCAGATGCGACTACATTGCGTCTTCGATACGTGGCAACATTCGAAAACATTCTTGCCCAGCGTCTATTGATTTTGTCTTGTCTGCCCCGCCCACTGCCACTTCAAGCCGCTTATTAGGAGCAGGTACTTGATATTGTGAAATATTTAAGCGTTCTAATTTATAAACACTATAATCCATTATGAGGAGAAGTAGTTTTTGTTTCTACTAATTTTTTCTTGTTTGTATCGTCTCATAGGATGGAGGATATCACTTAATGTGATATCAGGATATGAATTTAATTGGACATTTTTTTCTTTTATTTGTCTTTAAATAAGCTTTATTTGTCCTTTAGTTCATTATTATATGTGACGTCTTAAGTCATCTAAAATCTGCTACATTATGTTTACAACGATCAAAGATAACTTTAATTTTAAATTCGCCGCTCAGTCTTACATGCTTTACGAGTAAACTAAAACATAGCAGCGGATATCTTACAATACCTTTGCCAAAAACAAACTAAATAGAAAAACTATAAACTAGCAGTTGTGCCCCGCTTCGCATGGAACCAATTTTTTAAATAGTCAATACACATACATATCATTTCTATTTATAATATTAGTATGTATAAAAGAAGAGCTTGTGAGCAATTCGATTCCATTCCATTGAACAAATTAAAATTTCGTATCTCTTCTCACGATGGAACAAGCACCTGAAAGCAAATACAGTAAGGTCAAAATAGACTGCCAAATACTCGGTAAAAAACATTTCAACCATCTCTCAATAATCGACACAGCTCTCACTAATCGACACATTTTGGTCTTATCGTAATTGGATATAGGTACGCAGTCTGATCTCGAAGCTTTACTCGTATGTAACGTGGTACACGAACAGCAAATCGGATCTCCGCCAATCTCCTTCACCAAACAAATGCAATAAGGGTATTTCTAGTCAGTTTTCAACAGTGCTAAAATAAAAATTAAATTGGTCTAATAGTCACGTACAAAGTAGGTACTAAACAAACATTAGGACACATGTCTTAAGACACGGTCTCAGGAACAAACTTAATAATTTTTAGATCACATGATGTTTTGTCTCGACCGGAACGATAGGAAACAGGTATTGGACCCTAAGCCTTTAGTTTTATAGACTATATGACCAACTGGGCCACGAAGGCTGACAAGTATATTTTAGTTACATACATACATAAACTCATACCTGTATTCCCCGAAGGGGTAGGCAGAGGTACATTTCTACACCCACATTTTGCACAGGTCAGTCCCACGTAATAGGGGGCGAGCCTATTGCCGTTTTTGGGCACAATTCCAGACTCTGTGCTGCTACTGAGAATTTCCTATTTCGCAAGAAAATTAGCACGTTTGAAAGTTCTTTACAAGGAATATCTTAGTTATGTATTTTCGCCAACCGGCAATAGGCTGTCGTTGTGAACTAAGGCCTAAAACCTCTCAGTTGAATGCAGAAGCCCGTGCCAACTAGTGTGTTATACATAAGGTAACATAGATATACTGTGTAGACAATCGTAGTCTGTTCTCGCCTCTCCCACCCATTTGCACTGCTTTAACTGTCGTATCAATGGTATCACTATGCCGGGCTAATAAAAAAGGGCATAGTCCCAAACCTTAAGTCTTGAATGAAATAAGATGTAGGTGGTAGCGCTAGCTTTTCTTGGGACAGCTATGTATGCAAAAAACTTATACAGAACTAATGGAAAAACCCAATAACACTTTGCCCGACCCGGGAATCGAACCCAGGATCTCTAGATCTCTCGGCATATACTTGTACCGGCACATATTTTTGTTGTATTAATTTAATAAAGATTAGCTTCGTATAAGAAGCTTAATATTTAAGGTTATCTAAGATTTAATTCCAATAGCTACCGACTACTGGCAGGTGATAGCCTCGAAGACGCAACGACTTGTATGACAACGCACAAGGACAAAACGACACGCCATGACTTCAAAGCTACGTGTTTGGAATAACTGGGAAGGAAAACATCGTGACCTACATTAATGTTCTTTATATAGGTAAATATAAAAGGTATATCGAATATCTATTTTCACTCAGTCGTGAAGTCTAGGCAAACAAAATAAAATGAATGCTCATTATTCATTTTTCAGTACACTTTAAATAATTCATTATCCATCCAAATTGAAACGCGAATATTTCGAAATGAAGCATGTTAAAATATACTAACATTCGAAAGTATAAAGCGAACGGACATAAAACAACTGCGTTTCCCGGTATAATTTGCGAAAATCAATAGAGCCACGCATCAAGGATTTTCAGAAACTGGCAACATGATGTATTTCATAAAACCACGGTAATACGTGGAACATGAACTGTAATATTATTAATCAACAGTAAAATAGGTTGCTGGGAATATGTAATTAATAAAAGATTAACAACCTGTTTCCGATAGTTTAAGTCTTGTGGGAAATACCGATGATGCAGTCTTGAATACTATCACTAATTACGCATACGTGCCATTTTTTAATTCAAAACCAATTTGACCATACCAATACTTTCAATTTAAAAAAAAAATCTGTTTCGTCAGCAATGAAAAAAGTTCGCGATAAAATTTCTAGTTATATCATTTGCGGTCTTAAAAGCGAAATAACAGTTCGTTATGACTATTTTTTGAATACATTAACTTTTTACAACATTATAGTAATCCCTAAAAAGAAAAAAATGTAAACATATCTATACTGTACCTTGAAGATGTTGCATGTTTCGTCAACTCAGGTGTTACTTCTTGTTATCGTACCCTTTTTAGGTCAGCATAAAAAAGCAACTCAGCAACCAGGCATAACTGTATCGAGTGACGAGAGGCGGGAGTCATTCGTCACTTGATGCTCCCATTAGTCCGCACTTCGATTAGGTGTGTTGTCGAACAGTTGTGTATCTCCAGCTAAAGCATTCCAACTGCTTGTGAAAGTGTCTTACTCGTAAAGGAGATAATTATGTTGTATGTGTATTTGTATGTATCTATAATTATTTATTTATCTTTGTAGATATGTTAATATATAGTTGTTGCTTGCTAGTTGTTCCATTTATTATAATTATGTTTTAACTTTTTCTTTATTTATGCACCTATCTTTTATCTCTGCATCACCCAAAGGTTGACTGTTAGAGAATGACTTAGGCATTAAGTCCGCCTTTATACCTAATGTTTAAGAAGCATAAATAAATAAATAATTATTATTCTCTACAGATCTTCATGGCAAAAAAAATGCAACACTGGACAACTGCCAATTTCAATGTATATACGGATAAAATAAACGTAATTTCTGGAAGCAAGTTGGAATTTCATTCCATTACAGGACGTCAATGGAATGCTTTGATGTCAATGTAGCGATGCATGAGTAGTTTTCAATCCGGCTCCATTGTTTTAATTATAAAAGCCGGACTGTTTTAAAGCTGTTGAAATTTTAGTCGGGATTTTTCATTGTTATTCAATGGGTAACTGAAATTCTTTGTTTTGTCAATGGGGTGCACAATTTTGAATGTAACTGAAGTTAGTTCTTCACTACTCAATCGCCAGGGATGTGAGCTCGCTCAATAAAATTTATTACAGTTAAATTGTGTTATAAGTCGTGGTGGCCTTGAGGTTTAGGCACACGGTCGAGAATTTCGACGGTCGTGGGTTCAAGCCCCAGGCACACACCCAGGGTTGGGCAGTATTTGAATTACTTGTAATTGAAATACGTAATTAAAATACAAATACGTATTTTGTATTTGTATTTTAATTACTTTCTAAAAAAGTAATTTGTAATTTGTATTTCAAATACGTGAAGCCGAAGTATTTTGTAATTAGTATTTCAAATACTCGAGGCTTCAAAATAAATTTATTAAAATACATTTTGCCTTCATTTAGTATTAAGTTTGTGCTCATCAGGACCTGCAATAACAAAACAGAAAACGCCTTCAAAAAAAAATCTATTCCAAAACAAATAAATACGCATTATTTTGTATTTTGTATTTTGTAATTTGTATTTTGTATTTAAATTACAAATAGCTAAAATACTGTATTTTGTATTTCAAATACTTTACTTAAATGTATTTTGTATTTCGTATTTTAATTACTTGCGATACAGTATTTTGTAATTTGTATTTCAATTAAAGCAAAGCATGTATTTTGCCCAGCCCTGCACACACCTCTGATTTTTCGAAGTTATGTGTGTATTCACAATGAATTATCACGTACTTTAACGGTGAAGGAAAACTTCGTGATGAAACCTGCACACCTAAAAAGTTCTTAGGAATTTCTTAGGTGTGTAGTCCGCCAACCCGCACTAGGCCAGCGTGGTGAACTAAGGCCTAAACCCTCTCAATGGTAGAGGAGGCCCGTGCCCAGCAGTGGGACGTATATGGGCTGATGATGAAATTGTGTTATGGCGTCAAATATAAGACGCGCGGTATTGAAATATTTCGGCAGTCGTGCTTGTAAATCCCTGGCACACGTCAACTCTTCGAAGAAATAACTAAATAGGAAAATGTGAAACCTTAACCTAACACTTTTTATATTATATGTGGTTTTATACTATATGGTCGTCTCTAATTAGAATACCTACATGTTTTTTATTTTGAATATAAGTGGTGATAGCCTCGAAGTTTAGGTTTAGGTTCCGTTTTTTTATTCGGACGAACAGAACCCTAAAAAATGCAAAAAAGATTTATTATTGCACTCATATTTATTATTCAACTCTACCGAATCCGCGACGGCTTTGATTATCATGTGCATGATCGACAAGACACTATTTTTAATGCATGGGTATAATTAAAGAAAATTTCAGTATTAAAAAGCTCATTTCTGTAATTTTTGCTCGAAAGGATCATAAAAAAATTTGTTACATAGACTACCGTGTGTGACCATACACCTCGATAGTCAAACACGTCACCATTCCGTTACATCAATCGCAAGCATTGATGCGCAATATCAACCCCAGCATGAACAAAGGCTCGGTTAAACAATTCTATAGAGGCAGTCCGTTCGAAATGGCCTGAAAAAGGTATAAATATCAAGACATGTGAACCGGCTGTGTTTTGGAAAAAATTGAGACCTCAACTGACGAGCTTTCACTGAGGTTACGCTGGGTGTCCATTAAATCCGATACGATAATTTTTTTTTATTTAGATATTCTGTCTTTTAAATATCATTTGAATTTTTATTTTCATGAAAATCTTATTCATTATTTGTAGATTACATTTGGCATTCTAACCAACTAGTGTGATGGACGACTAGCTTTACGTAAAGCTACGCAAGCTCGTCAATCAAGTGATTGCAATCCGTAAAAGTTGTCGTGTCCATAATTCTTTTAGAAAGTAAATTATTTACTCGAAAAAAAAATAACAGCTATCCTTATAGTTTCAACCTCCCCTTCCGTGACTGCAGTATCCACTCCTACAGGCCATACTTTCCTTTCCCATATCATCCTCTACCCACACACCCTATTCCCTTTCCCCGGTTGATGACGGGCAGCAGCGTCATCAACGCGAGTCCCCTCCTGCGCTCGCCAACCCGCCTGCCAAGCGTGGCGAGTATTGGCAATTACCTCACAATGAGTGAAGTCATTGGGAGAGGCCTATGTCCAGCAGTGGACTTCGATTGGCTGATGGATTGGATTGGATTGGATTATAGTTTCCGACCAGAAAACAAAATACTATACAAAATACGCTTTAATCCTTATTGGTTTTGCATTAATCACAAAATTAACGTTAAATGTATTTCACTATCAAAAACACACCACCTTTAATGTTTATCACAAGACTAATGAAGCGAATGATATCAACAGAAAACTAAAAAAAAACAAGGGAATAACAATCACGCATGGAGTTGTCAATATTATCAATGAGTTTGATGCGCACGCGCAGCCGTTCAGGCGACGAAAACTCGTTCAATCGTGCAGTCGAGCGCCAACTCTCACGCGGCGCGCACCATAAATTTCATTGTGCGCGTGACTGACGAGATCGGTCTAAAAACGAGTGACAACGTGCTAACTTAACCATGGTGAGTTGTGCTTATGTGGTTCATAAAAACGGTGTTCTGTGAATTAACTCGGGCTGTGGTACAGACAAGCTAAAAGATTCCCGCGCGAAATGCAACACGTGTTGCATTATTTTCTATTGGGAAAAGTTTAAGAATTAAGAATAGAATGTCGTTAGGTAATGTAGGAAGTGTGAAGAACTAGATGTCTGGCCTATTTTTAATTGTATACAGCTAGCGCATGTGCGTTTGATACTTCGGTTCGTTTTTTTCTTCTCGTAAAGTAATTACTGGCGATTCGCAACAAGTCCACAACTTATCTTGCGATATAATTCTTGTATCTGATTCGTGAAAGACCTTCCGTCCTCAAGGAAAACCAACGCAAAATAAAAAAATAATAATACGCAAATTTAATTGCTACACGTGATGAGTGCAAAAAAATTGATTGCAAGAAGTTGAAATCGTGAACGTATCTTAGTCGCTAAGGTTTTTTATTCCTGCATGTGTTTTTACATGGTGGCATACCTATTATAAAAAAACCTTTCGTAATTATATTTTACAAAGTAAGACACGTGTTCCTGTATTAACCTTCGAAATTACAATCGTGGATGACTAGGTATTCTAAAACACTCTATTAAAATATACATACATACATAAGCTCACGCCTGTATTCCCCGAAGAGCTAGGCAGAAGTGCATTACTGCACCCAGGTATGTATCAGTCCCATGTATTAGGGGATTTCCAGACTCTGTGCTGCTACTGAGAATATCCTAATAGAAAAACCCAATAACACGCTGTCCGACCCGGGAATCGAACCCAGGACCTCCAGATCGCACGGCACATACCTGTGCTGGGAGACCACGAGGCAGTCTAAAATATGTATGGATTATAATAATCTTAAACTATTATGACATAACTAAGAGGCAAAGCTCAGCGTAAATTATGGTACCAGAACACGCGAAAGCTTCTAATTAAAAGTAGTTTACGACAGAAGAAGGACTTTTTAATATTCATTCATAAAGAGAATTTAAAGAGTAATTTTGGTCTTTATATGATCATAACTAAAGAGTGGTGTACAGGTTTGTAAGATGAAAAAATTTTCATCCCTAAAACCATTTTGACAGGTTCCTTTTGTATCTTATATTCAGTTTGGTGATTTTTGAAACTTCATAGTAGGATGGTTACGAATTCTTATACCAAATCGCACGTGCAGACTCTGATGCTATGCAAATATTAATTAGTATCTTCATGTGCCGTTATCATTACATTGTATATGATCGAGAATCACGACTTGCAACACAACCAAAAAAAAAATACTACCTTATGTTTCTTTATTAATGATTGACTGATTGATGTCCTTAGCTTGTTGTTGTTATAATAAAAACACACACACAAAAAATAAATCAACATTAAAAATATTAATTAATCATGAGATGAAAAGCTGCCACCCATGAACTTTCATAGGTTAATAACTAAGCGTACTAAACGAAATAGTTTTCTCAGTCGAACCGTATGCAAAATAAGAAGACGATAAATAAATGTTTCTGCGATTTCAAGAGGATATAAAAAATCCCTTAAATTTTTGAAATTTTGGTTCAAGATATTAAGATATTCTGAGGTCAAGACAGCTTTATTAAATCTCGGGCTGAAAAAAAAAGGGTTGAAGGTATATTTTATTTGATTAACAGTGAAGGAAAACATCGTGATGAAACCTGCACACCTAAAAAGTTCTTAGAAATTTCTTAGGTGTGTAGTCCGCCAACCCGCACTAGTTCAGCGTGGTGGACTAAGGCCTAAAGCCTACTCAGTTGTAGAGGAGGCCTGTGCCCAGCAGTGGGACGTACATGGGCTGATGATAATAATTCAGTATATATAATTCAATATTAAATTTAAAACTTGTCTTTTTAACGGAATGAAATCTAAAGAGGTGAAACTTGTTACTTCTTGTTCATTCGAGAGCTACTTAAAATGTATTAAACACTGCAATGAATCCAAAGTTTAGTAGATACCTAATGTAAACTGGTTTGAATTCACGCCGCGTTATCATATGCAATCACTTGGTAATAACACCAATTGACGCATAATAACAACCAAGGAAACACATGTACATGTGTTTAGAATACTACAGCTCATTAATATTCAAAAGAAAATATGGTAAGTATACATGCCGCTTAATTGACAGTTTACTTTAGGTCAAATATTTAATAATTAATATTTATTAAGTAGCTTTGACCGCATTAATAGCTGAACTAAAGAAAAACCATTTATTTTTAAAACGTCTAAACATAGTCCAATTATAAATTTCCAACCAGTTACATTTTAAAAGTTAGTTACTTTGAAGGCAATGCTACATATCAAATATTTTTATATAACAATAATTGAATGTCTAAATCCGATCGCAAGCTTTTATAAGTTCAATATTACATACAAAAAAGTTTTATATAAAATGTTGAATCGGCAATGTTACACGCATTTTGTTAATAAATTGTTTGATGTCAAAAGTCTATCATGTACGAGATACGAGTATATACTAAGTAATTGTTCTTTCTCCCAAAAAAAATATTCCAAATATAAGATACAATACGCACCTAGGTATTTTACTGCTTCATTCACTAATGATCATCATACATATCTACTAACGACACTATAAAAAATGTTCTATTGGAAAAAAAATCCAGACACGTGTAATGAAAACCAACTGTCATACTAAAATATGACCAGTCCGTCATATGATACACCGTCTATGGAATGTCATCAGATTCAAATGACGGCGAGTTACGTGATAATATGTCCTTACCGACGACATTGTAATTACTCTCTGTACTAATTAACGGGTAACCGTTAGGCCACTCGTCCACAAGAGGAATTTTGTTTAATTAAAATGCTCCATATGATTTAAATATTATAACGCGTAAAAAAATGCAATTATGTAAGTGGATATAGGCAGGGTATCCAAATTACAGTACGTGGTATTTTGGCATAAAATATACCATATTTAGGAATCATCAATAGCAACTCATAGCTGAATAGAAACAATTTAACAATTTAACTCGCAACAAAGTCATCATTAGTAGTAGTAATTAAAAGAAAAATATTGTCAATTTTTCCTCCATATCAAATGGATATTTCAAAATTTACGTCAGAAAACATTTTTTTCAATTATGAATAGGTACATACAAGCAAAGCAAAATATAATGTAACATAAAAATGCCAACATGTATAATCGATGCTAGCTAAGTTTAAAATCGATCAATAATCGATACTATCTTGAATTAAGAATCTATATGCGGTGATTGACCTGTATTGACGTCTAAGACCAATTATCACAGAACCATCTGTGTATAGTAAGAGTCAATGACTGAGACCGTTACTAAACGGTGACTCAATTGTCTCATTGTCGATAATACTACCTCTGGATCCGAATTCAGGACGGAGAATTATCTCTAGTTGAATTTTTTTTTGTTCTCGTATTTTTTTGTTTGTTATACATTGTATAGTACCTGCAGAGCCAATAGTAAAATTGTGATAAATGAAACTCTTATTATTATTTAGTTTATCTTATTAATTTACTATTTATGAGAGATGTTAAATTCAGTCAAGGATGGAAATTAGAAAGGTTGGTTGGATAATCGACATATTAACATTATTAAATAAATAAAAACACGTGGGTTTTTTTTAATCATTAAAATATGTAGTTTATAACATTCATTTCTGAAAAAAACTATTGTTTTATTTCATCTTTTTAGTTATGAGTTTTTACTATTGTATTTGAACTATGTTGTTCCTTTCTTGATAAAAGCTTAACCTTTAATAAATCTTATATGCCGTTTAATGTAAGTCTTAGTCACATAGTGTTTTTTATCGCAACGGTTTTTGTCTATATGGACATGGAACTTTAGAACGCTATCACGTTTCACCTGCTCATCATTTCAATGTTTAATTCAAAACCATTGGAGTTCCAATAATACTTCATTTGAAAAACTTCCGTACCTACGAGTTAATTTAATTTAAGTGTGGATTTTTAATGTCTAAATAACAGTTTTATAATAAATGTATATGAACTATTAAATTGAAAAGTTCCGGTCAATCTTCTTGTTTTTACGGCTAACCACTATGACACTCGACTTATTTCAAACGAAAAAATTATACACACGTCCATATCACGATAGTTAGCAGGCAGAAGTGAATTTGTAAACGTATATTTCGCAAATTTTGTTTTAAATTCCAGGTTATAGAGGGCGCGCAAATTGCCGTGTTTCAGACATACTTCCAAGCTCCGTGCTACTTCTAAATATTTACAAATACAGAAACCCAATAACGCTATATCCGTCTCCGGAATCAAACCCACGACTTCTTTATTACACGCTCTACATTTATGCTTAATATACCTACCTACTCCAAAATAATAACATGAAAAAAATATTTACAATTGAATAAAATATGAACTCGTAAAAACGTGCGTATTTAAAAAAACACAATTCTTTCATACGTTTTCCTCAAAGCTAATTATAGTTTAATTATATTCTAGATTTTTTTCTAATCTCATGAATATATCTAACATTTTATAATTTTCCGGCGTCCTCTTTGGTTGTTTGCCAATTCGCTGTACAAATAATAATACCTACTTTGATACTGAAGGCCTTGCATCATTGTTAGATGATAATTTTCTCGCTAGACATAGTATCTAGGCAGAAGTACACAAACTATTTAACCTTGTACTGATTTTCAATATTTGTCTTCATACGTTTGTCAACCATTTGTTTCCAACCTCTCCTATCTATTTTCTTGTTTATTATCGTTCCAGATTCAAAATTAGCTAAATCTCAATGACACTCGTTAATCTTCACTGGTTGGTATAATCTCTGTAGGTACTACTATCGATTCTGGAGTACATGAGTTACTAGGGATGTTTTATAATATACAATCACAAGAAAATCATTAGATTCGAAGTACTCACTACTCAGCAGTATTATTAAAAGGATGATTATTTATCCGCACATTTTTCCTTTCCCTCTTCCTTATTAATTACATTAAAATTCAAGAGATAAAATAATATGAAATATATTCATAACAAACTCCTCAGAGACCGCGCGACATTTTTATTTCTTTGCCGTAGCAAAGCATTCGAATGAAAAACGTTACATTTATTTCTACAAACAGGGTCTTCTCATTATATAAAAAATAACATGCATTCATTTTTATTAAACCATAGATTTTTATAGTGGAAGAAATACCACGAGTAAATAACGTTAGTAATCACAAAATGTTCAAGAATATGTTATACTTGCGGGAAAAAGTATCGATATTTCTTGTTTAGTAGATATTTTGGTAAAGAAAGATTACATATTATAATTTGATTTTAACTAATATTTACACAAATTTCATATAAGCTATCAATTTACTTGGAAGTTATAGGAATATAAAGTAACAAAGCAAGAAGCAAGCTATCAAAACAATGCAAAAAAGAAATTGGCGGGAACGCAACACCTCTCAATGTGTTTGGATTTGCGCGCGAACTCTTTGCATAAACGCATTTTTATTACGTTTTGTTTCTACGGATATACTAAAACATCGATTTATTTGTAAATAAATCACATAATAGTACCAATTTTGTAAAAAAAATGCCTCTTTCCTACAAATAACAAAAGATTACAAAATGGGATCACATATTTTATTTCTTTTATAAACATACTAGTGAGAAAAAGACTAATGCCAAAACATTTTGATGGGACTTGGTAGTCCGTGATTTTCTAAGTGACATAATATAAGTGTCAAGTACTAACACTAGATATGATTGACTCTTGACGTTCAAGACGATATCAATCTGCTTTACAGATTAGTTTTATCTCCTTATAAGTGTGTGCCGTGCGATCAAAAGGCCTTAGTTTCAATTCCCGAGTCGGATAAAAATATTGTAGTCAAAATAAAATCAAAACTAACTTCATAAATATATAGGTACCTACTTTTATGAGAACCGCTTGCTACAATTCCGGCTCTGAGCACCAAAAATTAATTTAATGTGAAGGTTATGAAATTATGTAATTAAACGAACTACAAATGATGGAAATAAAGATGGTACAAAAAATGCAATCAATTTTATAGCGTACCAATCTCGTCATTTATTGGTTGATGTTAATTGTGATGGGATGCAAGATCGATTATGCGACCGTAACATTGATTACCGAACTGTTGTAACACAAGGAGAAATATTTTATGTAGCATCATCTAGATTTCTGTAGTATATTTTACTTGATGAAAAAAAATCTACGGAAGACTTGTGTAACTTCCACAAATACCTCACGTCTGTATTCCCCAATAGGGTAGGCAGATGTGCATTTCTGCACCCACATTTCGCCAGGTATGTGTCAGTCCCACTCAATAGGGGGCGAGACTATTGCCGTTTTTCGGGTATAATTCCAGATTCCGTGCTGCTACTGAGAATTTCCTAATGGAAAAATCCAATAACACTTTGCTCGACCCGAGAATCGAACCCAGGACCTCTAGATCGCACGGCACATACTTGTGCCGCGAGATCACGATATAATGTTCAAACAAAGAAAATTTCTCTATATGTAATACTTAATTAATTTGTTTATTCCATTTAAAATAAACTACTCACATTGAGTAACAAGCAATTATTTTTGCTTAAAATACAATAATACAAACTCATTTTGGCCAAGCTATTGAATACAAGAAGCAACAAATGAACACCGTGAGAGAACGAGGCAGTCAACTTCTAACATATATTTTTATTAGTCAATTATAACGATTACAGATAGCTTACGTTTCAGTCACAATTATATTTAAAACGCATTGACTATTGTTTATAATAATTTAATCAACCTTGCCTGCAAGAATACTGTCAAGTAATAAACCTACCTTGATCGGCAATTTATTTCATTTAAATATTTAGAAAAAATGTTAACTACTTAGCTATAAAGCATTACAATATTTTATTATTTAAATTTCATTATTTATTGAACACCATACATATAGAGAAAAGCCAAATAAGTTACATTTGGTGGTTTTATTGCACGAAGCAAAGTTAGCAAAGCACTAAAAAGTAAAAAGTGTAAAAGATTACAGCCAACCATAAAATGGAAATAAATAGCATAGAGAAAAATTGTACATTCCTGCTTACATAGAGAAAAAATAACACATATACACTTACAAATACAACTTTAGTAGTTTAAATTTCGAAGTATTTTATAATCATCTTCTCCTATACCTTTCGTTGATGTGTGCTAGCACGTGTACATAAACTGATAAGATTATTAAGTTTAGTCCTGCATCCCGGATATCGTGTTCCCTCGATATCAGCTCCTTTAAGCTAGGCCGGAAGGAGCAATTACGTCCATATTCATAGCCGAGAAACGCTAGCTAACTTCAATCGATATTTCATACTCGACGAGAAATAGAGTGCATACACCGTCAAGTAAACTGTTCTAATTATTTAAAAATCACACAAGAAGTATTGCTTCTTTGGTCTCGTAAGTGAGAGGTCCCAGGTTGAATACTGGGGACAAAAATAGTAAATGAGTTTACTATTACAGCATCCGTGGCGCAGTTGGCTTAACCCAAGCGTGCGAAACGAGAGGCCGCGGGTTCGATCCCCGAACCGAGACAAATGTTTGTGTGATCCATTTGTATTTTGTTTCGGGTCTAGATGTTTGTGAGACCGAAAAGTCTCTCGTAGATTCTGATACCCACGACACAAGGCTTGTATCTTGAACTATGTATGTTACTGTTGGGTGTATTTATATTACGAAATGCTTGTGCAAAAATCTCGTCTCCTATTACGTATTTAAAAACATAGCAATCGGAACATGGGTGTAGAAAACCACCTTGGTTCTTTGGGGATAAAGGCGTTAATGTGTAAAAGACCCAACTCATTCAAAAGACTGATAAGCTTGTATATTAAGTTTAATCGTTTCATTGACGTCGGTTCTCAGCTTTACACGTGCCTTCCATTCATTGTTAATGAAGTATGAAGGCCTTTTGGAATAATTTTAAATGAGATTTTTTACTAGCCATCAACTAATTTTGGCAGCAATTGACTTTTTAACACTTTTCTGCTTAAACTGTATTAAAAATCCCAAAACATAACCGTTCATTCTTCAGCAAATCATTCACTGTTCGTGCTGCTCGGCTGTGGAATGAACTGCCGGTGCCAGTAAGAAAAGCAAAATCACTTCCCATATTTAAAAAACTTGTCAAGGAACATTACTTGTCACTGACATTATAATATGGTTATTTATTTTATGATAGACACTTTATGTATGGATGTATCATATATTTGTATTTTTATGTTATTAGTATGTAGTTCGTGTGTAGTTTATTCAAATTAAAATTGTACGTCACATATATTATTTTATATATTTTTATTACGCACCGACCCGCTTTATTTTCTGTTACATTCCAGTCCATCCTACGGTTGTCTGGAAGAAATCGCATTCAGCGATAAGACCGCCATTTGTTGCACTCTTTTTTTTTTATTAAAAATAAAGTGTAAATAAATAAATATAAAAAAATATTATTTTAAAATAAGACTAAAAATTTCAAATTCTTTCTTAATAATTTTAGTAAAGTTTACATCTAAATTATTTTATCTAAAATTTGTAAAGGTTTTCCTTATGAAATAATACATAACTGCAGTACAAATCTGAGACGTGGAAATTTACGAAATAAAAATATGTCCTTATTTTGGTCGATGACTAACGAAGGTTTACCAAATTCTCGTATGTTTACCGCGAGGTCATTCCAACGGTTTTTTTTTTATCTTGCAGTAAGAAATCTTGCATTTCGTTTGACGTCAGTAAATAATTAAAAAAGATATAAAACTAGTTTTTCTTAGCGGTCTTTACCCATTAATTAGTGTAGTGTTTGTAGCCATAGTATAAAACCATAACAATCAACTGAAAAACTTACTTCGCAAAAATGTTTACTACTTCACTGTTTAAAAATTGCGATTACGACTCTCTAGTTATACACACATAAACATGTCGCCATAATTATTAAATTGGCTGGAATGATAACATCAGAATAGATTCTCGCCATTCAATACAACTACTAGGACAACATAGGGACTAAGAATAGAGCCAGTGCGTTCTCCTTGACTTGTAAAAAAGTGTTTATGCTTACAGTCGAAAAATAAAAATAAATTAAATGTAACTAAAAATAAAAACTCCTTTTATGATGTCATAAAATAGGGCTCTCCCATGTACAAATGTTGCTGATTCAATTTACCGTTAGTTGTCGGAAGTCAGTCCTTAGTGCTTTGCTAATTTTTGCATTGTCTGTCCTTGTCTAACTTACCTCCTTTTGTATTTCTGTCTCTTTCTACGTCAAATGCACTCAATGGATTGATTTTACATTGCCCGTGGTGATTGCACCTAATTTTGCTAATATACGAGTGCTTAGAGAAGCGTGGTCTTCTTGTCATTAGGATTATTGTTTTTGTCATTTCTATTTATTAATACATCTTTTTTAAAATTATATGTTTTAATGCGATATTCTTAATTATGCTTTAATCATTCACGGAAGCGTGGTATTTTAAAACGCAGAACATATAAAATCAATTTTAATTTTAATCTCTATTAGACTACCAACCCTTATGTGGCCAGCGTGGTGGCCTAACCACTCTATATGGTTATAGGTGGCCCGTCGTGGTAAATATATGTATATAGATAATTCCAAGTATATGGAGAATAAAAACAATCTATCTAAATATGCATAACTCAAAGGTGACTGACTGACTGACTGACATAGTGATCTATCAACGCACAGCCCAAACCACAGGACGGATCGGGCTGAAATTTGGCATGCAGGTAGATGTTATGACGTAGGCATCCGTTAAGAAAGGATTTTGATTAATTTTACCCCCAAGGGGATAAAATAGGGGATGAAAGTTTGTATGAAACTTTATCAATTTTAAACCGATCGGGCTGAGACTTTGCATGCATAAAGCTACTATGACGTAGGCATCCCCTAAGAAAGGATTTTGAGATGCAGGCTATATAAGATTAGTAACTTTTCAGTTTAAAATATACGAATTTCTTCAATCAAAGGCTACAACTTATTTTCTTTCTAAACCCAACCCTGTTGTCTACGCGGACGGAGTCGCGAGCAAAAGCTAGTTCTATTATATAACTCTAAGGTTGTTTACATCCCCAAGGCGATATCAAAAACTGTCGCACATGCATCGCGGTTACGGGAAGATCGATGCATCTTATCCACACAACTGGGTCACCTATATTGTTTCATAGGGTTGGAGAAACTTAAAGTGCAGACGATTAAACGCCATATATTGTAATCTACCGTATAGTTAATCGCATATGAGATCCGACAGAGGGCTCTATAGCCATAAGTTTATGCTTCAATAAGTCGAATTTGTACATGGCCACTAGAAGTTATACAAGAAAAATTGTCTTTACTCAAATAATTTTACTGCGTTGTGCCAGCCTAACGGTGGGGGGCGCGAGTTGCGGACACGGTCGATTCCATGTGATCATCTCCCTCTCAGTCAGGCTCCGCTGCTAGCCTATAGAGGTCTGAGCATCCATGAATCCGGGTCATTCTAGCCACACACACGCTTGCCGTGCACCGACTAGGAAAGCCGTTTTCGGACGTGCAATCTAAGAAAGCTTGGTCCCGCGTAGTAAGAGTACGGCATGCAATCGATAGGTAGGATCGAATCATTTTCCATTTCAGACGTATCATATCATCATCAGCCCATAAACGTCCCATTGCTGGGCACGGGCCTCCTCTACATCTGAGAGGGTATAGGCCTTAGTCCACCACGCTGGCCTAGTGCAGGTTGGCCTATTCCTAAGAACTTTTAGGTGTGCAGGTTTCATCATGATGTTTACCTTCACCGTTAAAGTACGTGATAATTCTTTGTAAATACACACATAACTTAGAAAAGTCAGAAATGTATGCCTGAGGTTTGAACCCACGACCGTCGAGATTCTCGACCGCGTGCCTAATCCTCGAGGCCATCACGACTTGAAAAGTCAGACGTATAATTATTAACAATTCACTATGTACAATAAACAGTTGTTAAAGTATCTATAAATACATGCATGCACAGTTTATAAATATATGCAATAAAAAATAATCGCGCACCCTTTATTACTTGCATATGCTTACAACCTCTTTAAAGATACTGGCACGTTTGTATGTATGCATTGAAATTCAAGCAATATATAGAATAAGGATGATATAATGTGAGACATGGATTTTGCAGTTATCTGGCAGCCCTGCTCTAGTACAAATGGAAGTCGGTGGCACGCTTCCTCAAAATTGATTTCTTTACACGACTTCAGACTGCCTGCGATTTTTATAAAATTGCTCGCATCCAAGGTTATATTTCATTGCCTGCTGTTGAAGCAAACATAATTGTTATATAGCCGTTACTAAGCCATATAATGACATTGTTGGCAATTTATTATTGTATCTAATATCATTACTGGATACCTATATGAAATACCTACACGTTTTATTTTATTTTCGATATTATTCCCAGTCTTATATAAGTTGTTTCATACTGACACGGAAAAATTACTACGATTAGGTTATTGAACGGCGTTCGAAATCACAGCTTTTTTTTTAACAGCTTCGTCTATAACTAGTCTATAACAAATCTATGGACGTTATAATTTCTAACACATACCTATCATAGTTCTGACCATACATACAAGTACGTGTTTTTTATCGTAAGTGTCATAAGCAGTAAGATAATTTTCGGTCTCACAAACGCAAAAATTAAATATAAAAAAAAAACAGTCTCCCGTCTAAATTTCTAATTAACTAAGCCAAGACTTTTTATAATTGGTCAAAAGAATCACTATCACAGTCTATTCACTTTTAAAAAGTCAGTATTTGACTTAACAATAAGACGCTAAGCACAGTCCTTCTATTCCGTATTACTCCTCGAACAAGAACATTGTGGAGTTTTAATTTTTTTCACCAAGTTCTAATTAGTGCTCCCAATGGAATGTCTGGTTCTCAAAGCTGCCTTAATACGTCTTAGCTCCTCGGACCTCCTCGGCTGGGGTGGTGAAACCACCCCCGGGCGCCTCCTTACAGCAAGAAATCAATAGATATTTCAACTGGTTAGTGAATGAAACAAAAATCTTTTGGATACCAATCTGCGAATAGTATTATTTTCGTAACACAAAAATTGAGTACAGTATTGTGAAATTATTTGTGATGGATAAACTTAAAATAATTAATTGATTAATTAATTTTTGGTATTGATTTATAGATGGGAATTTAGAGAAGAATGCAGATTACTTTTTTTTTGTAAAATTGCACAATTTTTTGGAAATGAAGCACATTTGAAAAAAAAACATCAACTTAAAAGTAAACCATGAACGTTTAACCAAAATAATATTGCGGTTATAAAATAGGTAAGTCTATTGCAACAAAAAGAAATAACAAAAATAATACCAAAAGATTTTTTTCACAAGGTGACAATATTTAGCGTTACCTTCGCTTATTTAAAGAATGCATTGAGCCTTTTTCTTTGTTGAAGTAAATCACAAAAATGCTACGGAGTTGCCTTTTATTTTATTTAATGTTTTACATTTGATATTGTCCGTAACTTGATTCGCTTTATGTTTATCATTTCCTAAGATAATCATCATGATCATCAGCCCATATAATTCGCACTGCCAAGTACGGGCCTCCTCTACAAGTGAGAAGGTTTAGGCCTTAGTCCAATATGCTGGCCAAGTGTGGGTTGGTGGACTACACACCAAAGATATAAAGCTTATTTATATTGGCACAGAAAAGTGACCACTCCTGATGGAAAGTATGGTGTGGTTCAAATAAAGTGTCGAATGATAAAAAATACTACTTAATTTTTCCCTAGTCAAAACAATTATGCCACTCCATGTAAGCCGGGTATACATAGTGTTTATTCATACTAATCTTTATGGCCTTGAGGTTTAGGCGTGCGGTCGAGAATTTCGGCGGTCGTAGGTTCAAACCCCAGTCACCTCTGACTTGTTGTTGTCTCTTTTGTTGTTTGGTAACATTTTGTTTCGTTTGGTATTAAAAACGAGTGAATTGGCGCGATTTCCAAATGTTTAATGCAGAAAAAACTGATATGGCATTTATCACTCGCCTTATTTGTGTAGGTACTTCGTATTTTATTTAATATTGAATAAGGAGAACTTGTCATCGGTAAAACAGTTGTTTTTATTGCCTTGACACAGTCTGTTAATAAAAAATTCTACTTTATAAAACGTTTAAGTAGATAGAGCAAACATAAGCGTATTTTTAACATCATTCTAAAAGATGTTTCATGCTTATTACGCACATTTCCAAATTTTGCTACTGATTGTAGGCCAGCAGAAATCTAATAATAAAATGCTACACCCGGGTATCAATCATGTGGCCTCTCTATAACTTTGTATAGTTGAATAATAAAAATACAAAAAATTCAGGAAGTATAGTGCAGGCTAGGTAACAATATCGCATTATTATCATAAGATATTTTAAATTACGGTAAAGATAAATTTTATTTCGCATGCACGCATTCGAAAGTCAATTATCGCGTATATCGTGAAATAGGCAGTAAATACGACTGTATGATAACCACGATAATATTAATCTTGTAATTAAACTCATAAATATGTCGATTAACATTAGCCAATTGAGATCAATGGGCTGTATAATTTCATTAACACGTTTTTATGTAACCAATGATCTTTTTTTTTTATTCTTTTGGCATTTGAAAGACGAAGAGTTCTAGCCCATACAGCCGTTTTCAATCGTCTTACCACTTAACCACTGCACTGCTTTGAATATCGGAAATCCCCTCCCCCCTACGATAAAAAAGAAACTTACAAGTAATACGACCCAAACAAATCCTTTATGACTTATTCATAAATGTGCCCCTAAAAAAACAAAGTAAATAAAAATGTATGCATCATCATTACTTATCATCCTCCTGCCAAAAATACTTTGCAAGGTTGAAAGTTACGATAAAGTATAACTTCAGTATTCTTTTTACATTAACACAGCCAGTGTTTAAAATATTTTAACCTCGATTCTACGCCGCTTAAGAAATTAAAACCAAAAAAAAACTGATTATTAATTGACCCAAAATAAACTTATCGTTTTGCAGTGACATTCGAAGTTTAAAACTCAGGTGCAGTTTTTGATACATTTAATGAAGACGTAATAACAAGTGATTGCGCAATGTAAATAAAGTAGATAGTGTCTGTTAGGTTATCGAGATGTGCAGTTTGAGAAAGGACGATGCAGACGGCATTTCTCGGTCATGCCACATTGCCAGAGACACAGGCATGTGGTTTCGGCTCGGCATCTTGGAGGCATTGAGGCAACTATGGACAATCGTCAAATTGCTCTGTAATATGTCCTAGGGTATTAACGTATGATCTGCTAACGTTTGCATTAGCGGAGTTAATTTTTTGGCAGTTTTTAAATTAAAGTTGGTGGTGATTTTTGTATTCACATCGCGATTGAGGTTGATTAATTCAATTTAACTTTATATTTTCTTTTTCTTTTTGTACACACTGCCCACCAAATTAAATCCCTTCAGTTTGTCCATCCTATGGTTGCCTTGAAAAGATCGCCATGTGCGATAAGGCCGCCATTTGTACCTTTCAATGTATGTTTTTTTTTATGTTTAGTGTACAATAAAGTGTTAAATAAATAAAATAAATAAACTTACCTGAAAGAAATTTCTTGAAGAATTAACATATAATCTACCCTATGTATTTTCAAAAACACAGAAGCAGTGGTAAGTCCTGTGGCTTGTAATACGTAACTGCGCGGATATATAATCTGGACAAATCTGGTGAAATATGTGATTGATTGAATCTGACAAACAGAAAGTTATCTTATTAATTCTTTTAACAGAACATTATCTTATCAATACCCGATGTTATTAAGTAATTAAGAATCAAAATACATTACGCCAGCTGAGTAAACTACCCTTATCAGGAACCTTGAGAAAGCACAAATGCTTTATTTGTATTAAATATAATGTTATTTCAAATATTTTATTATCAATAACGACTCCATTCCTGTTGAGGAAATGTCCACTAGACTGAGAAGAAGCGCCAAGAAACATAGCAGTACTTTTGTAACAAATAAAACAATAACACAATAACAATACAAACTGCTCACTCCCTTAAAACTTATAGCAAAGCTGCAATTGTTTCGGAGCGGCCATTCTTCAAGGATTTTTATCTTGGGGATTGTCGGTTTGAGCCCTTTGCACACTTCTGACTCTAGATACGTACATCGATACGTAGGTAGGTTACTGCATAAAGTTTTCTTTATTTCTATTTTCCACGAATATGTAGGATGAGTTTTCTGTCATACATCGGCTACATTTTCAGAATTAGTGCTGCTATAGAAAAATTTCTAATTACATATAGGGTGTATAAGACTGTGATTGAAAACTAAGACAGGTATTAGTAACGGTAACTAAACGCATTGACGGTTAAAAAAATCCCGACAAAAAAAAAGTTTTCCTAACAACCACAAGTTTTAAATGTTACATACATATATGTGGTGATAAGAAAACCGTCAAAAATCATTTTTTTTTTTTATTTGTTGTCAGGTTTTTTAAAATGTCAATGTGTTTAGTCACAGTAACTATTACTTGTCTTAGTTTTCGATCACGCTCTTTTTACACATTGCATATATTAATGACTGTTTCTTCGAATAGATTTGTAGAAGTGTAAGCCTACACCTAAGTTTCACCAGCTGCATTATGCTGATTTACGATTTTTCCGACACATTTCCAGACTCTGTGCTGCTACTGAGAATTTGGAACTCGCAATATTTCAATTGGCACGCGCTTCTAAACACACGCGATCAACACAGCAATTATAAGCTATTACCATACATTCATAGAACCTTTGATTGAATTGCAAAAACATGCGATCGAGAGAAACTATTAAGTACAAAGCGACCTCGAACACGTGCCTTAAATAATCACTGCTCTAAAACTGTCAATCGCAATGACAATTTACAACAATAAAGTTAAGGAGGTTAAAATGTAATAATAAAATACCTTAGCGTATTCCTGTCAAGGTATTTGATACTTGATCAATTAATTATACGAGTATATACACCCTAACAGTCACATTCATAGTACTGACCCTGTCGTGGGTATCAGAAACTACGAGAGACTTTTCAGTCTCACAAACACCCAGACCCGAAACAAATATATTTTGATCACACGAACAATAGTCTCGGTGCGGGGATCGAACCCGCGGTCTCTCGTTTCGCTAGCTGGTGTCTAGACAACTGCGCCACGGGGCTGTCATATTTCGTAAAGTATACTTAGGAGTCTTACTTTACAAAAGTCCCAAAATAAAAAAAATAAAAAAAAGTCTTACTTTAATCTACATCATCATTTGCCTTGAGACGTCTAGCGCTTGACATAGACCTCCTATAAAGTCTTCCAGTAGAAACTGCATACAGACGTCCAGCAACTTTAACCAGGTCGTCAATTCATCTTGAGGGTTGAAGTCCAACACTCCGCTTGCCGTTACGTGGCTTCTCAGAACTCTCCGGCTCTGCCAGCTATCATCTCAGCGCACTATGTACTGTATTATCATCATCAGCCCAAATACGTCCCACTGCTGGGCACGGGCCTCCTCTACAATTGAGAGGGTTTAGGCCTTAGTCCGCCACGCTGGCCTAGTGCGGGTTGGCGGACTACACACCTAAGAAATTCCTAAGAACTTTTAGGCGTGCAGGTTTTATCACGATGTTTTCCTTCACCGTTAAAGCAAGTGATAATTCATTGTGAATACACACATAACTTCGAAAAGTCAGTGGTGTGTGCCTGGGGTTTGAACCTGCGACCGCCGAAATTCTTGACCGCGCGCCTGAACCTCGAGGCCATCACTGCTGTTATGTACTGTATTAAAAACTATCAATTTATTTTTTCCTAGAGATCGTACTTCAAGTAACTGAATCGCCAGCAGATATATATGTATACACAGTAAAGCAAATACCCCAAAATCCAGGAGAAAAAACTACGTTCATAGCAAAATTGGCGATACACTCTAGCCAACCAATCAACTGGTTGATAAAACCTTCCAAATCGTTGTGTGCCTTTCCGATCTAATTGCCAAGTAACTATTGAAAGGGCATGTTAAACAGCTTTGTATTTTTAACAGGGTTTATTGATTGCTTGGAAATCGATTTTCAATTGTATTCTATTGTGTCTGTTTGGTATTGTCTCTTTAAATTGTAAAGGATCAGGTGTGTTAAATTTTATTTAAATAGAGCTCTTTTCGAGTAGGTATCTAACCAACTGCTCCATTACGAAGTAGATTAATATGTAATATTTTTCTCATAGAATACTACAGTTTCAGCAAGAAATATCCCCACTCTTATGTCATGGGGCTTACACTAAGTCTTACTTACTTTGCCTCAAGTTAGGAGATCGACTTGAGTTTTATAGCATTTCTGCACCCACGTTTCGCCAGGTATATATCAGTCCCACGTAATAGGGGGCGAGCCTATTGCCGTTTTTCGGGCACATTCCCAGACTCCGTGCTGTTACTGAGAAATTTCTAATGGAAAAACCCAATAACATTTTGTCCGACCCGGGAACTCAAGATCGCACGGGACATACTTGTACCGCGAGACCACGAGGCAGTCTTAAGTAGTAACCATAACAAATACCGTCGAATCATATACTTTACCAAATGTAGGTAATTATGCGGAAAACTAAAGATATTACAGTCTATATTAACGAAGACTATAAACCAAGGACCATAGACCATAGATTCTCAAACTCATTTCAAACATAATCTATAATAGTTTTTGCCATAAATTATTATCGAAGGCTTATAATATTTTGAACATAAAATATACTCATATAAAATAATTATTTTTTTATTCTTGTTTTATTTATAAGTTATGGTCATTTATAAATAAAATTAATGTTTCGCAGTCTAGCAGAAATTAAAACATTATTTTCAGTGCTTTTAATAGCTTCGTCGAATGCCTTTAAGGCAACTACGCTCTTATGTTTTTTTTTAGTAACACTGCCTTAGATTATCGCTAAAGGGTACATATTAACTGCTGCAAATTTTATGGCCTACAGCGTATTAATTACTTATTAACTTTCCTGCGTGTTTCCCACGCAATACGAAGGAGAGTCGTTAAGAAAATGAGTTTTGCTTGTACATTTATTTTATTTCCTACGTATTTACAAGAAACAGTACGGCCTTTTTGCATTTTTTTTTTTTGTTAATGCATGGAATGAAATGATGTTAATAAATTTTTAAACACAGGTAAATATAAAGACAGTTATAACTTACAATATCATTAAATAATTTTAAAAATCGTATAAGTAAGTAAAACTGTATTCGTTAGTTAGTGCTTCAGTTTTGAAAACTTTCAATGCCTATTTTATAAAGCAAAATAGATACGCAATAAAACTCTTTTCTAAAAATAGAACTCACGTTAAAAATATATACAAAAGTGCGCTCGCAGCGCTGCGTTTCAGCGTGCATTTAGCATCAAACGGGTTGACGTGCCCGTACTCGTTGTTCCAAAAATCTCTCTTCAAAAGGGTACTATATGCTATTATGTCGGACTATTTCACCGCGTGTAATTGAATTGCCTCGGAATCCTGCCGTCTGTCCAAATGCCTAAATCAATTACTCCAGCTTCTGTTTTTCACTACCTGTGCGTTAATTCCATTTTGTTTTCATGTTTTCCACGTTAAACCTGATACATGTTTATGCAAACATACTTTTGTAAATTAAATAACACTCAACTGTGGCTGTGTTCATTTCTTTTTTAAATATCGAACAAACCAATTTGAAAATGGAATCGAATGTCATAATCTATTGGGATTTATAAATGATTTCCTTTGTGCAAATAATTACTCGTTATCAATAATGGATAAAATAATGGAATCGTTTATTCAATAGTAATTAATGTTATAATATGATTACGATTTTGCACAATATTTATTTACTGTTGATGTTAAATGCAATCAATATATGTAGGTTGCCACGTATATACCTAGGTACCCATAAAAAAATAAATATTTTCATTGTTAAAAACTCATGTATTATTAAAAGCATGCATTACATAGATAGGTTTTACAGTCAGTATTCAAAAGGATTTTATATTTCACATCGAAAAAAATAGTTCTCTACACCGTCGGTCCAGGCATAAGTGTGCAGTGTTTTATCCAGAAGTCCTGAGTTAAATTCTTTGATCTGTCCCAAGTTAGACTTAATTATAATTTGACGAAATTTTAGTGATAAATTTATAATTTATAGAAACTACAATGATTTATCTCATACTTATTATAAAGAGGTCCGTACCCATCAATGAGCATATTTCCCGATATACAGATAACCACATATATTTTATACGGAAAATACGGGTGAATGGAAAACGCCATTTTTTTTTGGCGGATTTTTTTTTACTCTAATGGATTCGTAATCACCGTAGCTATTTCCTGCCTTAGTTTCCGATCACGGTCTGAATACAACCTGTATGTACATTTTTCTGTATTTCTAATTTACTAAAGAAATCGAAAGCGTCAAACTTATGAATTTAGTCTTTAATATCATTTAGGCAATTTAGGTCTAGCATAAGATAATTACCAAAGTGATCTACCTAAATTCGACGTCCAACTTTACTCAATGTTATTTAACCCCAGCCTTACCAACCTCTGTAAGATAATCCTACAGTTGCTAGTTCGGTATTTCGAAGATTTCTTCGGAAAAGCCGGTAAGTTTCAAACCATGTACACGTCAGTTAAACGGTTTGTGTCAATTATTGCTCCTGGGTAGGAAGCCATCGTTCGATCCCCCTTTTTGCTACGTGCAATAGCGCTATTCGGATGAATTAAATAGGATACTTTTGATGTACTTGAAAAGTAGCTCGTATTAATTGTTTGCTTAGATTTAGAAAACTATTGAGGACGACGAAATTTTATTAAGCTAATGGCGTCACTTGAATATGTACAAGGCAAGAGTACACTGACAAACTTGGTAAAAAAGAGAGAGTTGTTATATCCTATCACAATATTATTGACATTTGAAAAACGCTTGATCGTAATATAAAGCTAAAATAGATTAAGTTAAGAGCTGTCTTAATCTGTAAGCTATGAAATTATTCACGACAATTGAAGAAGAATCGATCGTAACACTTAGCAGTCTCCGTCTCTACCTTCCCTACTTGGATACAGGCGTGAACTTACGTATAAGTTAAATGTGACAGCCTAATTTGTTAACTGGCGCATTTACCGTGAGGATTATCATCAAACTTTAGCCTTGAGTGATTTAAATGTACATACATACATAAACTCACGCCTGTATTCCTCGAAGGGGTAGGCAGAGGTGCATTTCTGCACCCACATTTCGCCAGGTATGTATCAGTCCTTAGTCCACCACGCTAGTCTAATGCGGGAGGACTACACACTAAAGGAATTCCTAAGAAATTTTAGATGTGCAGGTGTCCTCATGATGTTTTCCTTCACCGTTAAAGTACGTAATAATTCATTGTGAATACACACATAACTTCGAGAAGTCAGAGGTGTGTGCCTGGAGTTTGTGAATCGGTCTTTTGAGTTGAGATCGTCTATTTATCTCACCACCTCAGTAAGCAGAATTTAGATAAACATAAACCTAGTATTATATAAAATGCCTGTACCTACATACATAGTATACAGACACGTAGCCATCGCTTACACTTCGCAATTTCCGTTCAATAATTTGAAATGAGCATATAGCCATTTTGAATATGTACTAAAGCGCGTAGTAATGGAGTCAAAATTAGGTAGCAATGATGATTACCACAAATTGAACTCTGGCTCGTTGGTCTTGGCGCCAGTTTATGTCATATGATCTAGGGGTTCCGGGTTCAGTTCCCGGTTAAGGCGTGGGAGTGTGGTGTACAAAATACGCAAACACACAAGCATATTAACATTTTGACATCAATTTTCCATTTGGCTATATCTTTCTTAGCTAGAGAAACGAGAGGCCGCAGGTTCGATCCCCGCACCAAGATGTTTTTGTGATCCGCAAATATTTGCTTCGGGTCTGGGTGTTTGTGAGATCAAAAAGTCTCTTGTAGTTTCTGATACCCACGACACAGGAATTATATCTTAAGGGTCAGAACTATGGGGTGGGGTGTATTTATGTGAAGGCCAAAGAAAAGATGGATGGAGTGCGTTAGAGAAGATATGAAAGAAAAAAGAGTGAAGACATGACCACTAATAATCTTTGGAAGGATAAAACATACTGCGCAGACCCCAAATAAACTTGGGAACAGGGCAAGGGAATGGTGATGTTGGGTGTATTTATTATTATTAAATATCAAACCTAAATTATTTATCGATACAATACAATGCCACTTCGTCCATTGTGCATCATATCTAGCAAATCTATTATGAAGCAGACACGTTTATAATTCACAATTCGTTGAAAGAACCTTTGTCTAGGCTAATTAAAAACCATCGCAGCGTTTGAGATCTTGAAGACGATAAAACACATTTTATGGCGAGTAAATCTGCCGCTCATAACTTTACGATAGTCGACTAAAATATTTGTGGGTTTTAATAAAAATGTGTGAAAGGAAAATTTAAAAAGATACGCTATAAGAGTAATGGTGGCGGTAATAGGGTAATGTAGCCGTCCAATTGCGTGGGTCAAGTTTCGATTTTTGACGGGCAAATTTACGAGTATTATGGCGTTTTTCCGATATATCCACAACAGAACCAAAAATTCTGTAAAACATAGCTCTAGTAATGCAGCCTAGCCTAGCCCTAGGGGGAATACGGGAGTGCATAAATAGGAGTATATCATCATCAATATCATCGTCATCATGATCAGCCCATATACGTCCCACTGCTGGGCACGGGCCTCTTCTACAACTGAGATGCTTTAGGCCTTAGTCCACCACGCTGGCCTAGTGCGGGTAAGCGGACTACACACCTAAGAAATTCCTAAGAACTTTTAGGTGTGCAGGTTTCATCACGATGTTTTCCTTCACCGTTATAGTACGTAATAATTATTTAAACATAACTTTGAAAAGTCAGAAGTTTGCGCCCGGGGTTTGAACCCGCGACTATCGCATTTGCATCGGTGGTTTAGAGGTAGAATGCTCGCCTGCCAATAATATCGTAAATAAAAAATGCTTTGACGGTAATATTGAATTTCATCAAAGAGCCTTATTCCTCAGAACGAATATTCATGACTTCATTAGAATGGATGCGAAACCAAGATGAGGAGCCAATACGCTTAGTATACAAAATATCAAGCCCTTTGGACAGCATTTTAAGGCGACCGGGTTGATGCCACTTAATAAAATAAAGCGAGGCTTAATCTCTGTTCTATTTCTATCTAAATCAAAACGTTCTAACCTGTAAAACTATATATTTATCTACAGATATAGATAAAACACTATTCATAGAACTGTATTTATTGCTTTTGACTAAAATATTAACTAAAACTTTTGACTAAAATATTCTTAATTAATTACGCCTAGTCAATTTTGAACCGTCTTTTAAACCCTCAAGACAGGCCTTTGATAAAGATGTGAAATGACTTATTGACTATATAGAAATGCTCTCAAAGGAACTAAAGATGAGAAATCCAGATTCCTTTCGACCATAGACCCAGACTATGACCATAAC
The DNA here is from genome assembly GCA_907164795.1 of Hemaris fuciformis. Classification (NCBI taxonomy): domain Eukaryota; kingdom Metazoa; phylum Arthropoda; class Insecta; order Lepidoptera; family Sphingidae; genus Hemaris; species Hemaris fuciformis. The sequence continues at coordinate 10,624,035 of OU015448.1, forward strand.
CTTCTAAGAGGTCGTGTTACCAGCGGAAAATAAAAAAATATATAAGATCATAAAGTTATTCCTTTGAATGTAATGAAGTACGTTGTTAATGGTTAGTTTTAAAAGCAAATTCTTATCTTTTCAAGTCTTCAATCGAGTATAACATTAAATCACTGACTAAAGTCAAAGTGGCAAATACAATTGTTAAAAGAATATCATCATCATCAGCCGAAAAACGTCCACTGCTGGACAAAGGCCACCCCCAAAGACTTTCGAAGCGCTCTGTTGAAGCTGCCAGCATCCAGCGGCTTCCTGCGATCTTCGTGAGATCATCAGTCCACTTTGTAGGAAAAAAGAAAAAAAATGTAATATAATTAAACCAGAAACATCGTGCTCGTTGCGTTTTCATTAATTATTATTTCGCGGTCTCCAATATGCGATGCAAAAATACGAAATACTGTTTCATGATTGGGCTTCGACAAATAATTAAATTCACAACCCACTGATACGAACGTACTCTACATACGTACACCACTAAATTAAAGAGTGCTTTACGCATGTGTGGAATACAACCTTTTTGTACCACTACACCTGTCATATACATACATACACACATATGTATATTATGATCCGCGCGCGCCGCTGACACGAGTTATCGAATGTACAAAAGAATATTAATAGGATGTTTTAATCACCTGATACGGAAAATAATTGCATTGATATATGCTTTCTGGAATACTTTTTTGGCTATGATGTGTTGCTTTTGGTCTTCATTCTGGATAGCAGATTAATTTTACAATTCACTTCACTAAGTTGGTGGTAATCGAATTATTAGCAAATAATCTTTTTACTTAATTAGCGACACAAAGGTCGCAAATAAAGAGGTCATGGACTTACGCTGAACATTCATTAAATTTAATTGACGTACAGAAAAATTTTAAAATGGTGTAAAGGCAATCGACTAAGGTCTAAATCCTCTCACTTGTTGAGGAGGCCCGTGCCCAGCAGTGGGACGTATATGGGCTGAGGATGTAAAGAAAATTGATGGAATTATTATACATCTATATTTTATTTATTGTTGAGATATTTTATGCCTATGCTTTAAGATAAGTATTAGGTACAAATTACAATTAAAAAGCACGTTACCCTGTACAACATTTTCAAGTTTTACGACTACATTGGAAGCAATAATTTTAAACGAACATCTATGAAAATCAATACTAAAACGCCAGTACGAGGTCGTTGCATTTCCATTTAACGTCCTCCTAATTAGCCGTATCATTAACGAGTGGACAGGGCTGGGATGAAAAACCATCCATTATAACCTTTTAGGGGCAGCCAATATGTCCGCCATTACAGAATCAATAACAGCTATTTATAAACTGGCTGTTTCGATGTCCACGCCCCTCATTTGTACGTTGAAAAGATGACATTTTTAGTTGAATAACTTTCATAATTACAGCGCTTGAATTTATTTCGAATTGTATGTGGGTGTTTCATGTTTTAAAATTAGAACGCTGGTGATTTTTTAATATGTTATGCTGCCTGTTAATTACCTCTATAATTAATTAAATTAATATAATAAGCCTCTTTTCTCATACACATATTTCCTTTTATTTCTATGGTCGTGAATAATAAACATAATAAGTTATAATGTGACCTCAATCATCATTTTTTTTTCTAAACTTATTTATTGAGTCCCCTTCGATTCGAGTCCACTACTCCAAGTAGATTTTTAAAGTTTATTTAAGACTTATTAATTGTTTGACTAGTAGATATCTGTGTCATTGCCAATATCGCAAATTGCCTTATAATGGTTTATTAACTATTATTTCCACCTATAGAGAACAGTTTTGAATAATTTAAATTAGCCGATACGAAATACTGTATTTTGAAGTCTTAAATATTTTATGTGTTTAAAATTTAAATTTGTTAATATTATTATAAATTTGACATTTCCAAAAACAAGTTATTAAAGATATTAATAGTTATGACTATACTTTAATACTATTTAATACTATTTAATAAATAGACAATAAATAGATGAACTAAAAATAAAATCGGCTAAAGAAGACAGCTGTAAAACAAAAACAATTAAAAAAGTACTCAGTGGAAAGTCACTCGATTGAGCCCGCTTCCAACACACTCCACTAACCAAGATGATGTGATTATGAAAAGTGTGAAAAGTAAAATACTTGGCATATGGCCGAATACTGAAACGCTACTTAATCTGATGGCGACTTACATTTATGTGGCTGTTATAGTTTTAGCGGTATATACTTAAAAAAATGTCATGTAAAAGAACTTTTTGTGGTAATGTTGCCATTTATGGAAATTTTAATGGGCAATGGCATTAGTTAATAACAGTCTTAAAACCGATAAAATGATGTTTCAGTATACCGCTTAAATTATAACAGCCACTTAAATATTAGTCGCCCTCAGATTAAGTTGCGTTTCAGTATTCGGCCAATAGTCACACAGTCTTACGAGGGTTGGGATCTTGTGAGTTCGAGCACACAGTGAGTTGGATCAGTGGCAGTACTTCCATAAAAACTAAAATCGTTACACGTTAATTTAGCAATGTCTAGTTTATAATTGTTTGTTGTGGGGCCAGAATATTCTCATTTATATGTCAAATTACTTTTGTTAAATAATTATTTAAAGCTCAAAGATTAGTATTCGGATTTTTGTAAGGCAACCTGGGCCTTTGGGCTTCTATGGAAGTACCGCCACTGATCTGGACAAACCATGACGAAATTCTTGTTGCCATGCCTCAAAATCTTAAGAAACACCCAATTTAAAATCACGTAGCTAATAATTGAGTTTTGTTACGTTTTTTCCGTATATATTGAAGCATGCAGCGCGACTTTGGTTCGTAATAATGTACTTTTTACGTCCCTTGAAAGCAGTTAATAAGTTTCCGAGAAGAGCAGGTAACGGCGGCGTGTGAAGGCATCCTTAAGGCTGCGAGAACTGTTGAGCGGAAGCGGGATAATAAATTCACTATTTAATGATGATTAATTTTTATATAATAATAATAATTTATTTAAAGGTAATAAACAAAGCTTGACGCTTCACGTGCAAGGAGTCGTGAGAATTTCTTTAATTAAAATACAAAATAGTATTAAATTTAAATGATTTGTGTTTAATTCAATTCAAAAACAATATGTTACACAGTTGACACTGCATTGTATTAATGAATAAATTGTAGATTATTGCAGATTCTATTCCAAAAAGGTCATCTTATTAATATTTACAATTAAAATTTAAAATAAGCAGTTATTGTATAACCTCCAATTGAATTGCGACGTACGCAAATGTCGATAAAACGCTGACATTTATAACACATTATTTAGGTTTAATGCTAGTTTTACATCGAAGATACAATAAATCACGTTCCAAGCGTCATTTTTGTTGATATATTATATAAAGACTGTAACTGTATGCGACCTTATATGTTGGTTTTCAAAAAAAATAAGTTTCGTATCTAGCCAAATCTAAGTAATAATAAGTAAATACATTTCTACAAGATTACATTTTCATGAAATATTTGAATTTTAATCGCTTTAACAGAAAATGAACCCTAGATGTAAATGCGGGCGCCGTGGAGTGCTCAGCGCCGAACTAATGATTTAAAACTTAAATTAGCGCATCTACAAACTTAAAATTAAATTTACTTCATTTACTTTTTGAAAAATCTGTAATACTCGTACATCAATAATTCTATTTTGCATTGTGTGTAATGAAACCTCAGGGTTTTCATTTAATTTCAATTGTTTGAATTTATTATTTTTACGGGTTTAAAAAAAAATCGGTGAAATCTGTTAACCCGGTCTTAAAACATCATAAGTACCTTTTGATATTAAATCTTTGTCAAAATAAAATATTTATTACTCTCTTTTCCTTACATGTATTAATTACCCTATTATTTAATCTATCTATTTAAGGTGAAGATAAATCCATCAAACCAAGTATCGTGAAAATCAGCCTATCAGTTATTCTACTTTATTCTATATTTAAATTTATTTTCAAAACTAGCATAGACAAAAGCCCGCTGTCTACCATCAATTGGTACACCCTTACTTTGACAATTAATATTGAAGTCAACAGTTCATTGAACGTCGGCGGCGCTCAGTTTTTTGGGACCATGCGGAATCTCGCATTATACTGTCGCAACAGACCTCCTCGAATGTTAATTTATTGGATACCGCCGACCACGTTCATTGATTTTTTGCTGTGGAATAAGCTATGTTACGAAATGTCAAATGCCATTTGAATAATAATAATAAAAAACATTCATGGAGGTATTATGTAGTATCGTACAACGTAAAATTCAGTTTTGAGATGTAAATGAATCAATAATGAAGATAATATGAAATTAAAATTGGAATATACATATAAACTGCTATATTAATAATTGTAAAATGTGTTTTGCATCTTTTAATTTGAAGATTAGGAGTTTATTATGATGATTGACATTAAATTCTCCAAGAAATACTAACCTACTAAACCTAAAGTACTACACCTTCAGATATTGGCGTACAAACGTTGCCATTTACAGGGCTGGTCGCTATTTGTGGCTATAGTTTACGTTACACAACGTTATACGTTTATACAACATTCGTAGCTATAGCCACCTATTTGTAGCTAAAGCTTAGAGACTAATTACTCGCAGGCTTGTGGCAAAGCAGTGCAGACTCAATAGGTCGGTTTACGTTTGACAAACCAGAGTTAATTCACCGTTTAATTTAATCTGTGGATTGTTCCTTTCATTAAACAAATCGGAATCAATCTATACTTCAAATGCTGATAAAAGTTGAAATACACAGATATCACATTAGAGTGATGCTCAAAAATATATATACATTCGAATCTGCATTAAATTAGAATTAGGGAGATACATTTACAACCTCACCTAAGTCATCTAACGTTATTTAAGTGTTGTGCAAATACCGACAATCAATTGCAACTATTTCTGACGAATCGATATATTTATCGATTAAACATTAACATTTAAAAATTACCTATCAATATGATAATATCAAAACATAATAATTTCTCAATCATTGAGTTGGTTATATTACGAGTACTAATTATTAGAAACATTTTTCAAAAATGCCATAAATCCTTCTTCAAAGCTTATGCATAAACATGACCAAGCTAAAGGCACAAACTCAAGGTGCCACTCAGGCAGATTACTGTCGTGCCGCGGCGTTGCATAACGCGATAACTGGACGCTGTGCACTGCGCCTCCTTCGATAACTGTTTTACTGCTGACAGATCCGTTCAGCTGCTTTATTACGCCAGTTACGTATACGTATACGTAAGTTCCTTTGCGTCAACTTCAGAATTAAAACGATAGGGAAAATAATTATGACGTATGTAATTGTGATATAAAATAACATGCAAACGTATATGAAAAACTTTATACATTACTGGAAAAAAATTAGGAATCAAAAAATAAATCCCAATTTTTTGCGATTTTCAACAGGCCGTAACTTCGAGAGAAATGGTCGTATAGGAAATTTAAAAAAAGTAAATTGTAGCTCCAAGTGTATAGTTTCTGGATTAGAACATAAAAATTTTAGTTTTTATATAAAACCTGAGGTTTTTATATATTTCATTCTTCTTCATTTATGATTAATAAAAACCTGAAAACAAGTGTAATAGCAGAAAATGCTTTCTTATTAAAACCTATATTATAAGATAATATGTAATGTCGCATGACGAACGAAAAAGTATTAATGATATTATGTTAATGTGCATTCAAAAGGCCTGTTATTTGTTGTACAGACATTGATAGCGTAATCCTCTGTACTGAGGTATAACTTTCTTTAATGCTTTACACATTACGAACACATGAAAATTATGCGTTTTTGTGTCCGGCAAACAGGAATGAGATCGCCCCCTTCAACATATCACTTTATAACCGGCCAAACGGCGTATTAATACACTTCTACCTACCCCCTTAATGGTGCAGTCGTGTTATTTTGTGAATTTATTTTTAAATCCGTGTCATTAGGTCATTTAACCGTAATAAAATCACCAAAGCAAAATATGTACGACTTTTTGTCATCAAAATATTTATCTAGTATTTATTGTATTAAGTGCACCGCAAACAAATATATTACCGACTACAAATGTCACGGTATATTTACCTAACAAAATAAAAAGGTATTTTTATTTTAATGACAAAACATGTTTTCAAGATTTGGAGGTTTCAACTTATCGAGGTTCTACTGTACCTGCAACATGCCCGAAAACCATAGTACCTTTATTATATCGCCTATACACAATATTGTCAACAACAGCACGAAATCTGGAAAAAACGTCCCCGAATAGGCAAAAATTAGCCCTATATTACGTAGCATCAAAACTCAACTGGTTAAACGTGGCTATATAAATAAACTGTTTACCTCTTCGGTAAAAGAGGCGTGGGTCCATGTATGTATATTATTAAATATACATATTTTTAGTTTAAATATTTAAATACACCCAACAGTCACACACATAGTTCTGACCCCACATTAAGATACGAGTCTTGTGTCGTGGGTATCAGAAACTACAAGAGACTTTTCGACCTCACGAACACCCAGACCCGAAATAAATATTTGTGGATCACACAAACATTAGTCTCGGTGCGGGGATCGAACCCGCGGCCTCTCGTTTCGCAAGCTGATATCTAGCCAACTGCGCCACGGGTCTGTCAAAATTTAAATTCCCGTTTTTCTAATCCTTCTACCGTATATTAATACCTAGATACATGAATAATGTGTTCTTTAGCTGCAGTCGCCCACATCGCGCGTAGTGTTGGCTACAGACTTGATAGGATAATTGTTCCACAATTGGAGGGATTGTTAAACCTACTATATTTTATTAGCTCTCACAAATAACAAACGGTCGAGGTATATTGCGATTAAGGAGCATATGAGATTATCTATAAATAGAGTGGAAATATTTTCATTTTGTACTTTCACAAGGAATAAATTCCACCACTACACCGATTTTAATGATTTTAGATTTTGGTCAAAAATATTTCATAAACTAGGCTACTTTTTTGTATAAATTGCACCCGGACTGAGTAATAACAATAGGGCATATTTTGCTATCTTCTCTTCTATTTAGACACTTTAATATCATAAGAAAGAATATACTATGAAGTGCATCTGATATATTATTGCTCTAGGAAACTATAGGAAACTGCAATTAAATGCACTTTTTTGATTTCTTAGAGACCTAGATAGCTAGATATAAAAACTATTTCTAATATTTCTGTTTACTATAAGCAGCTCAAACCACATCAACAAATTTTATAGAGTATAAAATGTATATTCCACTAATAGACTTACACAAGACATAGATTTCTGAGAAGCTCGGATAAGGATTAATAATGGTTCCGTGAACATGTTCTAACTTTATTGCAATACGGAGAGCTAAGAGTGCTTCCAGTTATATGGAATGCTTCTAAACCCTTACCTTGCATAGTAAGGGGTTTATATTTTTAGGGATTTATTCTATATTTTGGCGAAATGTGGGTGCAGAAATGCACCTCTGCCTACCCCTTCGGGGAATACAGGCGTGAGTTTATGTATGTATGTATGTAAGGTATTTATTGTATTCCGTAACTGAAAATCCTAATATAACTGTTTACTTGAGAGCTTGTAGAGCCAACAATAATGATGGCAATGATGATGACAAAAATTACACTGATTATAATGATGTTGGTGATGTGAGTAAACTGGTTCTAAGTAGTGCTAACTACGACAAAAATCTTCGCTATAAAAATAATCTCCTTTTTACGAGTATGTATCCATTTCACACTTGCATACTTGCAAGACTCGTCTATCGTTTAAGGCAAAGATTCGTGAATTGCTGTTAATGAAATTCTCAGATTCTTCATAATAGTATATTTGTATTTATTTATATAACGGCGTAAAACTATATACTGAGAGCTACGTCATTGCTCTTGCATAAACAAGAATGACTTACGGGCGGTCGCCTCTCTGCGGTGTCGATTGCCCCCACTATTCGTCTCTAAAAGGCCGCCCGCTGCAGCGGAGTGAAGCATTCATCGGTCTGCGCGCGGACAGCAAACATCCGATTTATTGGGAAATAAAAGGAACTTTGATTGAAGTTGGTTGTTAAAATTACTTCTCAAAATGGATCCTCCAGTAATAACGATGTCACTGCTATTTATAACGATATAGGGCTATCTGCCTCGTTAGTAATTGTGAAGTTTTTTTTAAGAAAACTCAAAGTATGAGTTATCACCATAAACCAACAGTTGTGACGTCGGCAATGTGACGTCACACATCTTAAAGACTTCGAAGCCTCTCCTGCTCCGATATATATATGTACTAACATACTACGTACATATTATATTTATATATTTATTTACTATTTTAACAATTTTTTATCACATTTTATTCATTATTTCTTTACTTTTATAAACGTTTGTGTATGTATCTGTGTATGTTTATATTTTTTTTATTTGAACACCTGCTGTTGATCATCTGTGCATAACCCAAGGTTTGACTGGCAGAGAATGCCTTAGGCATTAGTCTACCTTTATAAATATTGTACTCTATTAGGTGTAAATAAATACTTGTTGGATGATAGGTTACCAACGCTGAAAATCTTAACGTACCAGAATAGATGCTTATATACCTTTGATTAAAGGCTCAAAAGCATTTAAGGCATTTTGGCATTCTAGATATTTTACCATTATCAAATCTTTCGATTATATACCAGATATATACCTAACAATTCTTTTAAAATCAAGCACTGATTGTCTGCACTTTAATATATCCAAAGATTTTTAAAAGAAAATTACTCGTCTAGTCGGCTGTATAAGAGCTACGTTCCGCCACGGCTGCAATAAAAGTGCCTTGTCGGTCTACGTAATAGATGATTTCCGCGTACTTCGAACAATATAATGTCATTTGCTCAGCGTCTTAGTGCAGACTAGAGACGGTTCATTGCTCGGTGAAATTTCTGTACCTGTCACTGTCGAACTTGATGTACAGTGTTGAGTAATAAAAATAAACAAAAAAACTTTAAAATGGTGGGTGTTTAGTGGAATAGTCTCGAAACACCCCATGCATCCAAAACGGTTCAGCTCTAAAGTCTGTGGGTTATCGTACACCGTCCTACTTCACAATCATGACCAGATGGCAGATGTTATTGGATAATGACAATGGAAGTGGAACTGCGGGGGCGAGTTCCGTCACACCTCTTTAAAAGTGCATTATTTACTTGGCATAGTTTGCACTGTAATCTCACGTAGGAAGTGCTCATAGATATGACCCCTAGCCCTAGGATGTGTTTCATTTATTTGCTTTATGCAAATTAAATAAATACATAAAACCATTAGCTACGTAAGTTAAGTTTTTGAGTCACTCGAAATAATAATTCTATTTCTGTTTTCCGAGCACCTACAGCTTCAGCTGCCATTGAGAATTTTGTAATAAAAAATAATAACAACACTTTACCCGACCCGGAAGTCAGACACCGAAAATCTAAAGGACAAAGAAAATCCGTCACGTTCCCACATAGCCTATATTTTTTTATTTGTTTTATTTAATATACTTTCTTTGTACAATATACAATATATACAGGGTGTATTCAGACCATAATCGGAAACTAAGGCAGGTAATAGCCAACTTCATTCACAAACCCCCTGGCGTTAAAAAAATCCCGACAATTTTTAAAAAAATAATACGTTTTCCTAACAACCACATATATTTTATACCTATGGTTGTTAAGAAAACTTATTTTTTTTTACTTTTTGTCGGGATTTTCTTTAACGCCAGGGGGTTTTAATCACCTTAGCTATTACCTGCCTTAGTTTCCGATCACGGTCTGAATACACCCACATGTATTTACATCATTGAGAAACAACGATGACAAATAAGATAAAGGCACCATAGGCGGTCTTATCGCAAAGTGCGATTTCTTCCAGACAACCTACGGGACTGGAATGAAAAGTTGTAGACTTGTAGTTCTGGCAGTTGTCTTAAAATTGTAAAAAAAAGAAAAATATATAAATATAACAAAAAAATAGTGTACATTTAATACAAGATACGTTTAACTAGGATTAAACAATCAATTGTGGGTGCCTGTGCAGTTGTTCTGCCATGGCTTGGTGACAATGACAATCTGAAGTATGGGGACACGAATTTCTATCCTCCTTAGATATATATTAAGTTTAGAAAGATAAAATATTCGTGATATACCACTGTGTATCATAATCATAAAGCGTATCTTATCAAATAACGAAATTATCGCTTACAAATACAACACATATTGGAGCATATATTGTGATAAATACAATTAGCATATCTTATTAGTACAGTACTGTTGAGGAAAGACGTGGTGTAAGTTAAGTGGAATAAAAAATATATTATTCAAATAATTAAAACGGACCACGAATGGTAAGGTTTTATATTTATTTTTGTTTATTTTAAAGAATTTTTACGTTTAAACCGTGAAATATTAAGAGGAACGGCGACTGTAAGTCTTAACAAACGAAATACGCATAATTATAAAAAAAATATTAATACATCGCCCTAATAATAATATAATAGGGTAATTCCAAATGGAAACACAAACAAACTTCTTACTAATTATTTAAAAATAAATTAATACTTCAGGTGCTTTATTAGTAAAGGAACAATGACTATTTACCAATATCTTTTAAAAGTAACCGATAATCAAGTTATTTCACATATTTTGAGTTGCAACACTATTGTACCATTAGTGGGACACAATAATTATGAAATGAAGTGTAATAAAAGAAGCTATAAAACGGGGTGAATAGGCAATAAAAAATTATGTGACGATGAAAATTCGTGTGTATATCCTAATGATCCTATAATGGCTAATGATAATAACGATGATCTACAAAAGATGTCCTCCTCAATCGCGTGAACTTCAACATGAGAATAAAAAAATATATGTGGCATTCAGTCTAACTCTTAAATTGGGCATGGGGAGTGAATATTAATTTGTATGTTAAATGTTAAGCCACTCACTTTTTTGCTTGTGTCGGGTAAAATTGAAAGTTTAGTGTTCACTTTATAAGTCTACAGAAACGGAAGTTCTTTACACGTGTCTCTCAATTCTTTTAAGAAATTTTATTCCATAGTCTAACGCGTTGTAACATGAGGTGACTGACAAAGCAAACATGTATTTGATTATACCATTTCACTACAAATGTTATTTTATACATTCAGGTATTTCATATTTTTTATTATATCTATACAAATAACACTGGTCAACATGACTTTTTGCCGTTAATCCAATTGTACTTTTTTGGTATCTTTTATGTATAAATATTAACGGAAAAATAATAAAAAATATCTATTACATCGAAATATCTAAATATCTACAATTACATTTATGTACGATATATTTGGCTTAATTTTGTGAGGGTATATCGAAAAAGAGTATTGCAACAGCTGATCTTACTTACAAAGACAATATTGTTGTTGGTAGTACACGATGTATCCTTAAACCTGTATATTTTCAACTCGTTATTGTTCGTTCATTGATGTTTAATTTTTTAATATTACTTTAACAAGTACCATTACGTAATACGAGTATTGCTACGACGACGTGCAGTTTCTAGTGTTTATTCCAAAGTGTTGTTGTTGAAATTGTGAAGTTTTTTTGTCAATTTGAATACGTTTCGGTTTTGAAGAAGTGTACTAAATAGTAAATACATATGTATATAGTTTGCATTATGAATCGAAAGTGTTCCAATTCATCGGATCTCTTCTATTTTGTTGGTGAGGAGTTTAATTCAAGTTCCAATTGAGAACATCCTACGCCGTTACTATATAACATTTACAATTTGTATTTTGGTTTCAAGATTCCTGAGAGTATTAATCAACCTTGGCCACCAAGTTTTTTGTTTAAGAAATGTATGTTATTTGAGAGGGTGGTTTAATGGTACCCATCGATTAATGCCTTTTTCTAAACCTGTAATTTGGAGGGAACAAAAGATCATGAGAATGATTGTTATTTTTGTTTAAGGAAACTGAAGGGATATATTCTTATAAAACAAGAAGTACAATTACATATCCTGATGTGGAATCTGTAACTAAACCGATTCCTTATACTGAAGACAGCCCACCACCTCAGCCTACAAATAAATTTCAAATAATCTCTTTTTTCTTAGAAAGTGGGTGTTTAAATTTTTTTTTTATGAACGTATTTGAACTAATCTCATGGTAAGGTATGGAAAAATACAAGTTTCAAACCGCGGCATTAAAAAATATTTTTTTTTTGTTGACCAGTGTAATTGAAATTGGAGTGTCTGTTTGTAATATTAAAATAACTGCTTTTTAATAAATGCATATGGATGTATACACGGTACGTACGAGTATACCAAAATAAGTTTGTCTGTTTGTTTGTTCCGGCTAATCTCTAAAACGGGTGGACCGATTTTGACGGGACTTTTATTGGCAGGTAGCTGATATAATAAGGAGTAACTTAGGCTAAAAAAATCGACTGTTAGGCGGAACGAAGTTCGCCAGGTCAGCTAGTATGCCATTAATTTTCATTTGCCTGGTTAAGAAGTATGACTACGGCATCCTCTGGCCTTCGTTAAAAGCTGATTAAGAGGGCCTTAAGCGTACTTGGCGAACACACTTTTTCCTTACAGTAATGAATGCCACTCGTATGGCGTAATTTCGGTGGCGGACTCTGACTATAAGCGATTCGAACAATACGAACTGTCCAAAAATATAAAACTGCTTGCCAAGTTTAAGCAATATACATAAGAAACCAACGAGTCTAGTTGCACAGTTGCATATCGTGAGCCGCGTCATCCGTGCTCTATATTTTGACGTTAACATGTGCAATCTTGGCATTATTTGCCGAGGCATTAAATGACACGGTTTTGGTTTCGTTGCAAACAAAAACACATCAATTGTGTTGTCATGTGAGGACTGAGGACGTGTGTGCCCTCATGAGTAATGAGGTCTGTAAATAGCTAATTCAAACTCGACTTGACCGTGATCAAAAACTTAGTCTACGAGGACGGAATCGCGGGAAAATCTATTAAACATAATTATAATAAAACAGACTGTGACAGGAAACTTAAATAATTAATAGTTATGGTGATTAGGAAAACGTCAAAATATGCCGTATAAATACCGTTGGTTGAGAGATAATTTTTACTCCAGGGTAGGAACAATTATGTTGGCATTGTTACCGGTTAGACTATGGGGGATGTTGGAAAACGATACGTTTGAGCGAGCCACTGGCTTCACTACGATCGTAATTGTCCGATCGAGTTTTACACCATTTTAATTTGCAAATTGCGAAAGTAATGTCTGCGTCATGCTCATTTAACATTTGAAGTGTAGACAAGCTAATGATTATTCCAAATGAAACTGGTACAGAACAGCTGAATAAGATTAGAAGGGAAATAGACAGTATTTTGTATGGGGACGAGTGTCGCCGCTTATCTGTCACCTATTCATTCTACTACGAGTACACGACCAATGATAAAAATTTCAAACAAAGTTGAAGGGCTACTATTGGTTGTAACACATTTATAAAAGTGTTGATATTACACGCTACCCGAACTACCAAGAAGCGACCATGGCAAACATATGATAGTCTAATCGTAGGTTCGGCACGCTCGGCTTGCTGACATTTCCTTTCTAGTTTTATTCAACTATTCTGTGGAAATTGGTATAGGGTTTGATTGGTCCAGCTAAATGGTATTTGGTATTTTAATAAAATTCTTACTTATGCGAAGTGCTATGGAGAAATGTGTTTTAATAATCGGCAATACATTCCATTATTATGTGAACCTATCTTGGAAATTTCTCAACAAAGTTAAGAAATTTTAAATATTTTACCCTTCTAAATAACTAAGTAGCTTAAACGAAAAATTATAAAGACATACATGCATCCTCTTTACACTAATTCTTTCCGCCTCCTTGTAAACTCTCAAGAAAGAATATAAGATATACTATTTACATTTTATCTTAACATTATTGGAGTTGAGACACATCATACATACCTACATAAACTCACGCCCGTATTCCTCGAAGGGGTAGGCAGAGGTGCATTTCTGCACCCACATTTCGCCAGGTATGTATTAGTCCCACGTAATAGGGGGCGAGCCTGTAGTGTACACGTAATATTAATAATAAATTGTAAGGTAAACGTGAAAATAAATCATAATATAAGCGCTGTTCCCCACTCAAACCGGTTCACTACTACCTGTGATATCGGACCGAGTGGACGTGTCAGACGCTATTGAAACCAAGCTTAAGTAGTTTTATTTATACAAACCAAACCTGAAACATCTGGACATAACAGAGCCTATTGCCGCTTTTCGGGCACAGAGACTTACGTAAAATACATACCATCATACTAAACTTCTCTTTATCTTCTAGAAGTTCCTGACAAAACTAATAACCGTGCTGGTCGCGGTGTCAATCACCTCAAGCAGCGTGGTGAAGTCCCCTGACAGCGGGAGCAACTTCGAGCTGCTCATTCTCCATAACAATGACATGCACGCCAGGTTCGAACAGACGTCACAGCACAGCGGCTCTTGTACCAAGGCTGATAGGGAAGCCAAGAAATGCTACGGAGGCTTCGCGAGGGTTGCTCATGTGTAAGTAGATACATGCATGCATACTATGTAGACAATGACAGTCAACGCTAGTCCTTTAAATTGTTTGTCGAACGTAGAGAAATCGTCAGTGTAAAAATTTTGTTGAGTGTTCACCTTTTATTCACTTTTCCTCATTGCTTAACAATATTTCAAGCTATTTTAATTCGTAAGTCGTGATGGCCTCGAGGTTTGGGTACGCGGTCGAGAATCTCTACGGTAGCGGGTTCAAACCCCAGGCACACACTCTGACTTTTCAAAGTTATGTGTGTATTCACAAAAAAATATCATTTACTTTAACCGTGAACGAAAACATCGTGATGAAACCTGCACACTTAAAAGTTCTTAGGAATTTCTTAGGTGTATAGTCCGCCCACCCGCACTAGGCCAGCGGGGTGGACTAAGGCCTAAATCCTCTCAGTTGTAGAGGAGGCCCGAGGCCCAGCAGTGGGATGTATATAGGCTGATTATGAATATCAATGAATTCAATTTTTGAACGAAAGGCGTTGAATAGATTCTCAGAAGCGAGAGATTCATTCAGCGTCAGTTTAGATAAGTATGTTACAAACTGGCATATGGCGTTTCTTTAGTATATTTCCCGAAATGTACTCGTATGTAGGGATATCGTAAAATTTTACTGTAGACAACGTCCAAATACCCTGCGTTATCCATGCGGTATTACACTACCATATTTTGGCATGTTCAAATCTCAACTTTAAAAACAAAAGATCAATGTAAGAAATTCCTTAACAATATGAAGACTAACCAGCACTATGCCCTCTCTTAATAGCAGAGAAATGCCGCGCCAAATAATGGCCAAAAAGATGCAGCAAAAAGATTGTTTTCATACAGTATTTTCCTCTAGAAGTGAGACAGGTATCCACATAATGAACTGTTTCAATAGATTTCGAGCAATATCGAATAATACTGTAGTGTACACGTAATATTAATAATTAATTGTAAGGTAAACGTGAAAATAAATCATAATATAAGCGCTGTTTCCCACTCAAACCGGTTCACTACTACCTGTGATATCGGACCGAGTGGACGTGTCAGACGCTATTGAAACCAAGCTTAAGTATGTAGTTATATTTATACAAACCAAACCTGAAACATCTGGACATAACAAATACTGCCCGAAAATTACCGTACCCGGAACTTTTAGATAATGTGCGTAATTACGCAAATAAAATGTAGTAATTACTACAGTTCCAACAATAAATTAAAACGTACTGATAAAAGATTAATCTTAAATCTTGATATTGAAGATAAATGTTGCTAATTATTGCATCATATATTCAAAAATAATAATTTTTATAATCCTGTCGCATGAGCTATAGGCCAAGCGCCGGGGGTTTTTTTTTGCAACGTACGGGACCTGAATTTTTTTTTGGAATATGTTCAAGGGTGTCCCCTGAATGTAAATCCAAGTTGGCGCGGCGGGGGGGTTCACTTCAGCCGCCATCTTGGAAAACACGTTTTATCGAATATCTCGCGAACCGCGCATCGTACGACAAAAATTGTAGAAATCATTATTGTAGATAATAATATTTGCCATCGTTTTTATTTAAAACTTTTTTTTGTATTTATTTATTTGTAGGTACTACTTTTTTTGCTCCGGCTAAGAAAAATTATGTAAACAAAAATAATTAGATTACAGAGAAATATGGTTGTCTATTACAGAGTAAAAGAGGCGCGACAGAAGGCACAGTCCGGTGAAGGCCCACCGGTTCTATACCTAAACGCAGGAGACACGTACACAGGCACCGCCTGGTTCACTATTTACAAATGGAGGATCGCAGCTGAATTTATCAATGCATTACAACCGGACGCTGTTGTAAGTACCTCGTAAACCTTTTTGTTAATTGACCGTCTTTTGTAATTTTTTTTTTGTGATACGTTTTCGCTCGCTTTTGTGGAGTGAAAAAGTGTGGTCATTTGCTTCATTGTTGGTAAACGGTAAGGACGAAGAGTCAATGAAAGCAGTTGTTTTTATGTTGCAATTGTTTTATGTTCGTGAATATTTATGAGTTATCGTTAAATGTGTTCGTATTTTCATGTCACCGTCTTCAAGATTGCTTTAAATGTGCGGGTATGGTATACTCATATACGACGTGCTAATTAATACAATCTTACAAATTAATTGCATATTATGATTATGATAAATTAAGGAAATTAACAAAGATTGTTAAAAACACAATTAGTCTGTTTTGCGAAATGTAGGTTATAGGTTATCTTGAAACACTATAACATGCTTTTTTTAGTATTTGTTAATAATTAACGCACAAAGTTGTTCCTTCATACCTACAACTTGGTAGATTCCAACATCGTATTATTTTGCATAATATTATGTTGTAACATTTTTATCTGAAAAATTATCTTTGGATTTAAAAAATAATCGTTAAGTTCTTTTTAAGGGTCTAAACGTTCTTTTTAAGGTTTAATTACATGCTTAGTGTTATTTATTTATCTTACAACTAATTTAAAAAAAATAAGTACCTATAATTTATTACTAAGTCGTTTTATCAGCCAATTCGTTGTAATGTAAATTGTAGTATTACTATGTCGCGTATGTTTAAAGTAAGCTCTAATCTATTAGGCTACACTGTAATCAACTTTTTCTGAACTCTGTGCCGATTGAAATAGATATAAATAGAAGGATATCATTAAATCGACGTCTTCATTCAATTGAAGGTTTTTAGTGTGAATTATAATAGAATGTAATTAAAAAAACGTAAGTAAATGAATTTAAATATTTTTTACTAACCCAATGTACAGTTTATTAACCCTTAAGTTAGTAAGCAAAGCTGCTAACTTATTGAAAAATCTAGAGAGAAATGTTCATACTTCAGTCCGTGTTTGACTCATTAACCGAAAGACTGAAAATAGTTCAAAAATAACATTCCCGGCAAAACTTACGGTATTTTAATACTTATAAAGAATAATAGTTGTTTATTACGCATAAATTGATGCTATTTTTTTTTCCCCGTATATCATAATGAAATTCGGCAGCCTTCTTGTGGTGGTATATATGTTTGCTTTTGGTGGTGGTATAACTTAAAACTGAGTTTAAAAATAGAACAATTTAATATTATTTGCTTTGATTAGTTTTTCAAAAATTACTTCTTGGCCATTGCTGGTGTAATTATTGTTATCATTGCGAATTAATGTAAAAAGAAGAAGTAAATAAGCTTTCAAATTAACTTTTATTTTAATTTGCTTTTAAATTTTAAAATTGCATATTATTAACACAATCTGGACGTAATTTAGGTAACAACAAAACAAAACCTACAAAAATGCATAGAATTTCGTATCCCAATGGTGATGTCTACATTTTAATATATTACGGCGCTATATTACGGCGCCAACTTTAAAATTATCTTACTTCATGTCTAATATTATATCATAATTATTTTGATGATATGCAGTATAGCAGTGGCAGTTATCTGTGATGTCAATGAGTTTTTCTCTTAAATACGTCCATTTTCAAGAAATCTTGTAATCTAACCCTTCTAACGTTTGTTTTTTACTATAATAACATACTAAAACATTAACAATATTCTCTTACAGTCACTGGGCAATCAAGACCTCGATATTAAAACTGATGATGTCCCGCAGTACTTGAAGAATTTAAAAACAAAGATTTTAGCGTGCAATGTCATCCTCAAAACCGATAATGAGAACATTCAAAAATCGATCATTGTTGATATAAATGGAGTTAAAGTGGGAATTGTTGGCTACCTCACACCAGACGCAAGCTTATTAGACGTTACTGGTGATTTAGAATATATTGATGAAGTTTTAGCCCTCATTGAAGAAGTGTCTCAATTAAGAGCTTTGAATGTTGATATAATTGTAGCGTTGGGTCATTCCAGCCTTAGTAAAAGCGAAGAAATCGCAGCAGATGTTGATGGCATTGATTTAATAATAAATGGTTTCCAAAACCAATTCTATTGGAATGGCACTACTGCGGATTCCGATCTTGACGAGGTTATTGTCACGCAGTCATCTGGTAAAAAAGTACCCATAATTCAGTCAAGTGCTTATAGTAAATATTTGGGGAAAATTTTAGTTCAATTCAATAACGCTGGTGAAATCGTAAATTATGACGCACAACCAATCCTACTTGACGCTACAATCCCCGAAGATGCCGAGACTTTAGCAATCATTAAAAGCCACTATGACGAGTTAGCTACTAGAACGGGCGAAGTCATTGGAAATACAGCTGTAGTTCTTGATGGTGAAACGTGTAATACGGAAGAATGTAATTTAGGAAACCTTATTACCGATGCTATGATGTATTACCACGCAATTCGTTTCGAAGGATCGGAACCATGGACCGATGCACCAATTGCTATTATCCATGGTGGTGCAATAGCCGCGTCTATTGCTCCATCAAACCGCCCAGCTGCTGTTACGAGAGGAGATTTATTATCGGCTTTGCCATTAGAAAGTAACATTGTGGCCATCACTGTCAACGGCACCGTGTTACTTCAAATTCTAGAACACTCCGTAGCAGACTACAGCTTACGAAATCCATCCGGGCGATTCCTCCAATATTCAGGCATCCGAGTGACGTATAATTTGACTAACGAACCTGGTTCCAGAGTTGCAAGCGCAGTAGTCCGCTGTGGTACGTGTTTTGTGCCAGAGTTTTACAGCATAGATGAATGGAGAACTTACAGAATCCTTATGCCAGCGGCAATCGCAAACGGGGAATATGGATATTCTATGTTCGCAGAATTTCCAAGAGAAAATTTTGCTCATGATGAAGTCACTTGTACAGCGGAGTACATCGGATTAAGGAGCCCCGTCTACCCTGAAGTTGCGGGTCGCATAATCCGCGTAGGTAGTGTAGTAGAAGATGATGTTCCTGATTCCGCCAACAGTTTAAAAGCTACAATAATATTAGTTGCATTGTTAAATTTGATTTTTATGTAAGGAATGAAAGATAATACAAATTTATTTTCGTGTACTTCGTATTATATTCTAAATAAAGTAAATACATTTGCGTTTGTTTAAATAAAATGTTGGTTTAATTAAAACCCTCATCAAGCAGAATTCACATTATAAATACGAATAATATAAGTATTTTAACTCTCACCTCAGAAAGCAAGAAAAACAAAAATAAAATAATGGTGAATAGTAAGTAACAAAGGTATAAATAACTATCTTATAATGGATATCCGGCGATAAATGATTTGAACTATTGCTGATAAACGCGAAATCTTCTGCTTTTTCTTTGAAATTGATTATATATAAAATAAACTGTATTACACGTAATTTACCTATATTACTAACTGACGCTTTAGCTGTTGCATTGAATGTTTTACTAACTTTCAATATCTTATTAAATTTCTTACTATACAATATTAATGGTACTTATTTACATAGTATTTTTTCTTTAAGAGATAATATAAAAATATTGAATGAGATTTTGCATGATACTAGAAACCAAACCTTTTTTATTTCTTATTCATTACAATTTACCTTATTTGTTTCAGTCGCTGGGCAATCACGAGCTTGACAACGGTATTTCTGGGTTAACACCCTTTATAAACAATGTTACGTGCCCTGTTTTAGCTGCAAATCTTAACCTAACGAGGGAACCAGAATTAGCAGCCGAGATAAATTTGATGAAATCAGTCATCTTCGATGTGAATGGAACGAAAATAGGCGTTGTAGGATATCTCACACCCGACACAAAATTTTTAGCGATTAAAAACAATATTGATTACATAGAAGAAGTAACAGCCATCAAAACTGAAGCAGCAAATCTCAAAAAGGCAGGAATCAAAATACTTATAGCCCTCGGTCACTCTGGATTTACCAAAGATCTTCAAATTGCTAAAGAAGTTGAAGATATTGATCTAGTTATAGGAGGACATACTAATACTTTCTTATGGAATGGTGAAATTCCAGACATTGAAAATCCAGAAGGACCTTATCCGACGCTTGTTAAACAGGCATCTGGAAGAGTAGTCCCTGCGGTACAAGCATACGCATACACAAAATATATGGGCAAACTACACATGGTTTTCAATGTTAACGGAGAAATAATTCAATTTGATGGAAATCCAATTCTTTTAAATCAATCAATACCTGAGGACCCTGAAATATTAGAAATTGTAAATCGCTATAGAGAAAATGTGATGAAGATATCTAATGTTGTCGTTGGGAACACGTCTGTAATCTTGGATGCTAGGATGTGTCGTTTACAAGAATGCAATATAGGCAATTTAATATGCGACGCTATGATAAACAAATATGTTCTGTCGTATAGAGGGACAGGCTGGACCGATGCCCCTATAGCCATTATACAAGGCGGTGGCATCAGAGCTTCTATAGCTAATCTGAATCTACCAGCAAACATAACCAAAGGCGACTTGATGACAGTAATGCCATTTGATGGAAGTATGGCAAAATTGTCAATATATGGAGAAACAATAATAAAAATGCTTGAACATTCTGTTGCAAGCTATAATAAAGTGCGACCGCCAGGACAATTCTTACAAATGTCAGGGTTAAAAGTTGTGTATGATTTCAAAATGCCACCTGGCCAAAGAGTTGCAGAGGTATACGTAAGATGTGGAATATGCCAAACGCCATCATTTACGCCGCTGAATAAAACTGAACAATACAATGTATTGATGCCATCGTTTTTATCTCTTGGTGGTGATGGATATTTTATGTTCAATGATTTACCTTCAACGCCTTTGGAATATGATGAGCTGGAATCTACAATCCACTACCTTCTGGGGCATAGTCCAGTATACACCGCAGTAGACGGGCGTATAGTTTTTAAAAACATAGAAAAAATGAAAGGAAACGTTGCTTACCGCCCTTCATTGTCACTTATTGCATCATTAACAATGTTTTTAATTGTTATCTTACAAATGTACAACAATTTGTAAATTAATTACTATGTGGCTGTAAATAATTATATTAATGTAAAGAATTTTATGATGAATTTTATCAGTATTCAAGGCAGTTAAGAAAATATACACAATTGCGTTAAATTCAAATTGGAAGAATGAAGATTTTTTGTTCTTAGTTGTTAAAAAAGTGATATGTGTATGATATTCTGCTAATGCATTTACAATTATTTTATCATTAAAACTTATCCGGTAAATGTTTATTTTTTTATTATGTTCTGAATAAATTTGAAACTTTTTATTAGTTTTTATTGCTACCATGTGTGATTTAAAAAAATATTAATGTATCTTGTTACAGTCCCTCGGGAATCACGAGTTCGATAACGGTGTCAGTGGATTAACACCGTTCATAGAAAATATAACATGTCCAGTGCTCGCCGCAAACCTTATCCTGGACAAAGTTCCTGAATTAGCTCAAACAGAGAGGCTCAAAAAATCTGTGATTCTAAATGTAAATGGCGTTAAAATAGGCATAGTAGGTTATTTGACTCCAGATACCAAAGTACTAGCAGTGAGGAATGATGTGGAATACATCGAGGAAGTTGAAGCACTAAATACTGAAGTGAAAAAATTACAAGATGAAGGAATTAAAATCATTATTGCACTAGGACATTCGGGATACACAAAAGATTTGGAAATAGCACAGAAAGTAGAAGGTTTGGATCTTGTTATCGGAGGTCACACTAACACATTTCTATGGAACGGGACAAGTCCTGACTCGGAACATTCACAAGGCCCTTATCCTACTTATGTTACGCAGGCGTCAGGAAGAAGCGTACCCGTAGTTCAAGCATATGCATACACTAAGTATTTGGGAAAACTTCACATAATATTTGATTCAGATGGAGACTTAGTATCTTTGGA
This sequence comes from Hemaris fuciformis, assembly GCA_907164795.1. NCBI lineage: Eukaryota > Metazoa > Arthropoda > Insecta > Lepidoptera > Sphingidae > Hemaris > Hemaris fuciformis. The sequence continues at coordinate 10,646,448 of OU015448.1, forward strand.
TGGGGAGCCCATATTGCTTACTCAAGCTATACCTCAAGACCCAGTTGCTCTAGAAATTATAGAAAAATACAGAATCGGAATTTTAAATACTACAGAAGAAGTATTGGGAAATACATCTGTGATACTTGACGGAAACACTTGCACGCTACAAGAGTGCAATCTCGGTAATTTGATAACAGATGCCATGGTATTCCAATACGCTACTAATTACAGAGGAGAACACTGGACAGATGCTCCAATCGCTATCATACAAGGCGGAGGAATAAGATCTTCCGTTGCTCATGCGATAATGCCGTCAAATATAACTAGAGGAGACTTGTTAGCAATAATGCCTTTCGACGGTATGCTAGTAACCGTTAAAATGAATGGAACAATACTTTTACAAGTGCTAGAACATTCTGTTGCCAATTACGATACATTAGATGTTCCTGGAGAGTTCCTACAATTTTCAGGCCTTAAAGTCATTTACAATCTTAAGAAACCCGCGGGCTCAAGAATAGTCAAAGCTGAAGCTAGATGTTGGGCGTGTACTATACCAAGTTATTCTAATGTATCTGAAAGGGAAGTTTACAAAGTATTAATGCCAAGTTTTGTTTCAAACGGTGGAGACGGATACTCCATGTTTAAAGATCTACCGACTGACGTATTGGAATACAACGAACTTTCCGCCACACAGTACTATGTTGTACGCCATAGTCCCATATACCCCCAAATTGAAGGAAGAATAACGTTGCTTGAGGAGGAAGCGCATCCTGATTCCTCCAATATTTCTGCAATTTCTTTGCCACTATTGATCATCTCAGTGATTAGTTTAAGGTTTATTTAAATAGTTTTGCCGTCATCAGAGGTAGTTCTTTGTTTGTAAAATGGCTTGCAGCTCCTACTTTATCTACTTTAACGCAAAATAAATTTAAAACTGGAATTTATCAAGAGAGATTAGAAAAGATATTCATTTGAAGTTTTCAAAGCGAGATCACCGTAGTTTATTCAAGGAATTGATTGATTTTTTTCTAAGTATGACATATTGTTAGAAAACCTGATGACTTGACTAGTAATATTAATTTATAGTAATGTATTTTTGTTGTTTTTTTTACAGTATTATATAATACAGAACGGAACTGAACCTTAAAGTCTCAAAAGTCTATTTAAAAAGAGAATAAATGTTTTTTACATAAAACTGTTGTTTTTTTTTTTTCAAACAGTAATCACAAAATCTAATACATAAGTAATGAGTAATATAAGTATAGTATATTTTAAAATAAAAAATAAGATAACACTAAGTTTCCCTTTCCAGTCCCTTGGAAACCATGAATTCGATGAAGCTGTTGAAGGACTCGTGCCGTTCATCAGAAATGTGACTACACCAGTCTTAGCAGCTAATCTCATCTTAAACAAAGTTCCAGAACTTCTTAACGAGAAAAACTTACGCAGATCCATAATTCTAACAAAAAATAACATCAGCATCGGAATAATAGGCTATTTAACACCAGAGACAAAATATCTCGTTTTTGAAAACAATGTAGAATACGAAGACGAAGTAGTTGCGATCAAAAGGGAGGTACAATTACTAAAAGACCAAGGCGTCAACATTCTCATAGCATTAGGACATTCCGGGTATGAAGAAGACTTAAAAATAGCTAAAGAAGTTGAAGACATCGATTTAGTTATTGGAGGACATTCAAATACATTCCTTTGGAACGATAAAATAATTGACGGAATAGTCGAACCAGTTTCCGGACCTTACCCAACAACTGTACGTCAAGCGTCGGGTAGATCAGTACCTGTAGTACAAGCTTATGCTTACACTAAGTATTTAGGAAAACTGCATTTAATATTTGATTCCTATGGAGAAATAATACATTGGGATGGAACACCATTATTATTGGACCAAGAAGTTCCTAGAGATCCAGAATTAATGCAAATAGTTAATAAATATCGCACTGAAGTAAATCGTATAAGCAATGAAGTAGTCGGATCATCTCAAGTTTTTCTAGACGGAGAGACTTGCCGGTTACAAGAATGCAACATGGGAAATTTCATAACCACAGCAATGCTTAATTACACTAGAGAAAGATTCCCATCTAACATTAACATCGCAGTCGTCGCGAGCGGTAGAATAAGGTCTTCAATTAATCATGAGGAAAAACCGTTTAATTTGACACGAGGCGAATGGATGACCGTACTGCCTTTCTCTGATGTTTTGACAATTGTTACCATGAACGGCAGTGTATTACTACAAAGTTTGGAGCATTCAGTATCAGCATGGAATCCTATAGATAGCAAGGGTCAGTTCTTACAGTATTCTGGTGTAGAAGTAGTATACGATCTAGAAAAGCCCCCGGGGTCCCGTTTGGTTAAAGCCAAAGCTATATGTTCGAACTGCGGTCAGTTCAAACCGGTCGAAATAAAAAACTATTATGAATACGACGTGCTAATGCCAACGTTTACCGCTCAGAAAGGAGATGGTTATACGATGTTCGGTGGTCTGCCCAATAAACCTTTGACTTACAATGAGCTAGAATGTGTATTGTTTTACGTAAACAAATACAGTCCAATAACTCAAACAATAAATGGACGGATAACTTTGTTGAACGAAGACAAAGCAAAGATTCGGTTTTCATACCTCCATCAGGAGGCTCCGTCGTCATCAGTTGCAAACAGTGGCTTAAAGTTTTTCGTGATGTTATTGACTACAATATTATTGTTATAACTTACTTCCTTATAGCACAATAATTGAGAATTTCCATTAGATATAGCATTGTGCATACAGGTAGGTACGTAGTACATAATATAATATCACAACACAGTAGTGGCGATGACACTATAAAACATTATCTTAGGTAGTAAGGAAACGTATTGCTTGTATTAAATAGTTTATATATGTATTTATCAATAGAAAAATAATTATCAAATGTATGTCCAAGTACTATCAGTATTAACTAGTGAGAGAGAGAGAAAAAAGTCAAAATTATCGATTCATTTTCTTAAGTAATCAGTGTTCCAAATCTTTGTACCTCAACCTTCTTAATTGTGGTTATGTTAAGTACACCATTTACACACATTCTCGATTACTATAACTTTTTTAAGCTAAAAGGGCAATATTCAGTGCATAAGAAAGTAAATAAGCCCTTAAATATCTCGTATTCCAATTTGCCTTGTTATTTACTTATACTAAAATAAATAAATGTGGTTAGCTTCCAAATTAAATCGTAGCTACCGCCTGATTATATATTTATTGTTATTTTAAACATAATATTTATTATTTATTTGTAGAACTTAATTAATTCCGGTAACGTAAAACATAGTTTATAACCGAATAATAAATAATAATAGTATTAATATATAGATGGGGATTTGGGCAAAATATTTTCGCAACGGGAAACCTGCTTTAAAAGATGGCAGCTTATTTTATTTGTTGCTATTCGGCTCCTGTGTTTAATCTGGATGTGTGTTAGTGTTATTATTTGCCGTTTGATCTAGAGATCCAGAGATCCATTTTTGGGTCGGGCGAAGTATTGAGATGTCCCATTAGGAAATTCTCAGTAGCAGCACGGAGTCTGTAAATGTGCAACAGCAATAGGCTTGAGCCCTAATACGTAGGACTTAAAATAAATCTGGCGAAACTTGGTTGCACAAATGCTTGATTTTATGTATCTACGTGTTAATTTTATAAGAAATGTCTGGGTGGGTATTAGAACAATAAAGCTGACGAAGATATCGCCGGATGGGGCAAACGTATTAAAATTTGTACTTAAACGAGGCAGTCCCAGTGACCTCAATGTACCGTACTAGCATAAAAATATTAAAAGGCGACCTATCTCGTTATGTTACGTACAAATGTGGGTGTATTAAAACCACTCCGTCTACCCTTTCGAATAGGGTTAATGCGTAATTGAGGGTATGTAGATGAAAATGTAAAGAAATTTAAATTACCTGACTTAATTCTGTACTTAAATATTTAAGGTATTTTAATGTATACGATTTCTTAATTGCATGGATATCACGTCAGTAACCCAACAATTAAAGACTCCATATTTATTAATTCGTATATTATCATAAAAAGTTATACAATGTCAAAATACAAAACTACGATAGAGAGCAAGTAACAAATTATTAAACATGCCACATTTACCTACTAAATATTGAATATAGTATATAAAAAATAACGATAGCCTGATTATAAAATTTCGTAACTATATTGCGAAAACGAAATTGGACTTACGACTAAAAAACTAAGGATGCATTAAATTGAGTTGCTACTAAAACCACAGTGGCGTACCTAGAAGTTAGGGGAACCCCACATTCGAGTTTATTCGTCCTCACCACATTAATAACAATGTAGATTTAAAGTAGATGAAAAAGATGTTTCAAAATGAGGTCATAAATAAAAACGCAGATATTTCATTCGCCTGTTTGCAAGTCATAAAAATTTACCTCATTATGTGTATTTTAGTTTTAGTACCCAATATTATTTAAATCACAACTTAAAAAAAAATTAACATTCCGCCGATACAAAAAAAAATTAACAACGTATGCGAGTTTTCCACAATTCAAGTTTTCATTCCAAATTTGCTTTTAATTTCGTTATTTAATTTGTTAAAAGTATAAACTTAAGTTGGTTTTTATATTACTATATTCCCGTTCGCACCTTGTTCAGAGCGCAAATGAATTTTATAAAAAATAAGACATTTAAAAATTTCTAATTTAAAAAACATTTTTTGTATAAAACAATAGTACAATTAAACTTTAAATAAAAAAACTGTATTTTTATAACCAATTTTCATAAAATTCGTAAAAGTCTCAAATATGCTACTATATAAATGCATGGATTGCTCGTTTAAAGATATCGGATGTATCAAACGCTTTGTCCATAGGTTTGAATGAGATGAAATACATATTTCTAAGGTAGATAGCCAACGAGAAGGAGGGAGATGGATGTATATTATTCATATATTTTATGTTAGATATATTAGCTTTTTCTAGCGCTCGGGTTCAGCGATCTTGATCATAACAGAACACGGCATAACTGCGTAAATTAATTTCATCAAAATTATACATTTTCGTATACACTTTTCAAATTTCAATGTTAATGCACCACATATATCCATAATATCGAGTAAGACCACTGGTTTTCAACCATATGGCATTGTAATATTATTCACGTTTTAACGTATCACGTATAAACAGTACAAATATAATTACAAAACTTTATAATCAGACCGCAAACATGAGATTTCCTTATTTTCTCAGTGGCAGCTTGTAAGTGTATAAAAAAAAACTATATTTACGGTATATGTGGCTTGGGATACATCATTATAAAATAAGATAGTATAAAATAGTAAAATTTAAATGATAGTATTTTCCATTTTTATCCTAGTTTAGGAATAAACCTGAGCATATTTAATATCTAAATAAAATTAATCAACAAAAAGAAACAAACCAACAATTATATTCCAAATTTAGAAATTAACAGAATTTTTAAAATTTAATTTTTTATAGGCCTTATTTATAGAAATAGTTTTTATCAAACTCAACTAAGCAAAAATTTGTGATATAGTCAGCTTCGCCAGACTATTCAAGTATGGACGAAATCGGCCATGAAAAAAATGTTTTTCTTTCACTTTCTCTTAGATAGATAATCCAACATTGTTGTGTTAGAGACAAATCAATGTTTCATTAACACAAGCTTAGTCAATGTTTAAAAATATAGCCAATTGTTTTCAAATATTAAAAAATCATAATAACTAAGTTCTAGAAGAACTATGAAAACAAACAATAAGTCTTTAAGACTAGATTCCACATATAATACTAAGTCTTCCAATACAAAGGGTCTTATACTAAGATTATTATTCATAAGCATCCATGTTAAGTCATGCAACAAAAGAAGACAAAACTCGTAAAGTCTAGCAAAATTATAAAACATTTATGAATACAAACATTACGGTACTAATAATACGAGTTAAAAACTTATTTAATTTATCCTGACAGCCTCTATTAGTCAATATTATTGACTCTAATATAAATAATATAAATGAAATAGTTACATGTCCATGATACAAAAATATTATTGAGACATGAGTGAAACTCCTCCTTTTTATTTAAATAGGTGGTAGAGGTGAATGAATATTATGGACCAAATTAAACATTAAGCATAGGTATTGAATAGAACAAAGCCTGGTTATACATTTCTTCTAATTTCTCTGAAAGAGGACTAAAATTTTATGTTTAAAACTACTTATATGTAAAATACTATGCTTAAACAACAATAAAGGAATTGAGCCTAAGATGTTTTTTCTTTACTATCCTGATACATTGATAATCAAATATTGAAGCAAATATATGTTGATAAGCAAATAATGGTTATAGTATTTGAGGTCTTCTGTGAATGAAAATTGAGAAACATATTTCTTAATCTTCGGTTGGTATAATACTCCATGGGACCTGCTTACTGTATCCATGGTGCACCAACCCTTCAAATATTACGAGACACTGCTTCAGTGATTCTTGACAATCTGCCAGTTCAAGACATGGCGCGTAGGGCTCCAAATCCTCTGCCAATTGACAAAGTGGTTGATATACTTCCAAAGCTGTGCCTACATCGCCTTTTTGAAGCGCTTCTATATTACGCTTGTCTAACAACCGGTCCTTATTAGCTTTTATCTTTGGCGGCAATGATTTGGCATGCTTTAAGCCAAAATACATGGGCCAATTACCGATACATGCTTCACAGCAGCAATCAAATTTATATTGGAACTTTAGGCCTTTTTGCCTACTGCGGCGATCTTCAAGAGCGTGGTGGTATCTGAAATTTACAAATATTTCGATACATTGAAAATTAGACACCCACATTTATTGCACCTGACGATAAATGTACAGATAGCAAATCTGACAAATACAAATAACTCTATTAAACAATTCCAGAATAAAGATACAATGAATATAGAAAATAAGCAGATATAATATGTGGATCTTTGAGATTGAATTGTATAATCGGTGCCATGGAATATTCAATCGGTCGGTCAATAAAAATTATTTGCAACTCAAGCTATACACTTTTCATCCGTCCTTTCTTATGATTAGCAATGATGGCCATATATTAGAAATAAAAAAGAAAACCGAAAAAAATATTAACGCATAAAGTTACGAGAAACTCCTAACTCTCGTCGCTAGTTATAATAATGTCGGCCTCCTAAGATGCTACTTTACGTTACGCTTAAAAAGCCCAGGTTAAAAGGAAAAAGAACCACTAAGCTGTAACTTCGAAACCAGCACGCGTAAGTCTGTTATGGACCCTGCACTTGAATCGGTTTAAATAAGTCTTCCGAGCATTCGCTATGATGTAGATGGTAGAACTCGCTGAGCAGAGAAATATCCCTACACAACTGCATTCCAGGTTATACCTACGCTTTTTTTAAATTTAAAAATTTGCTCAATTTCAAACTTCTGTTGCAAAGTTAGTTAGAAGCTAACCCATGGGTTACTCTAACAGGCCTATTTATCGTCGCACCAACAATCTTCTACGTTATCTACAAGTTTAGCGTATGTTTCGGTTTTGGACGTATGAGATTAGAAAGTGTGGTAGTCCCGAACACGTAAATCACATCTTGACAGACTTGAAAGTCGTGATGGCCTCGAGGTTTGGGCACGCGGTCGAGAATCTCGACGGTAGCGGGTTCTAACCTTAGGCAGACACCTCGGACTTTTCGAAGTTACGTGTGTATTCACTAAGAATTATCACGTTCTTTAACGGTGAAGGAAAACATCGTGATGAAACCTGCACACCTAAAGTTCTTAGGAATTTTGTTAGGTGTGTAGTCCGCCAACCCGCACTGGGCCAGCGTGGTGGACTAAGTCCTAAACCGTCTCAGTTGTAGAGTCCAGCAGTGGGCTGATGATGATGCTGATGAACTCACATCTTAGTGTGAAATCAGAACTATGCGTCTGTTTATGGCTTTATCTATTATTATTACAAGCATACACTCACAACAGTATGCTGCCAGTTTGCTGATTGTTAAAGTGAATTCCTACGTCTTAATTTCGCTAGCTCTACTTTTTCATTCGCAATAAAAAATATAACCAAGATATAAACCATGCTTCAGAAACCCCCATCAAAACTCTTTCAAACATGTTAATACATAAAAATGAGATATAAATAGATTTTTTGTGAAAATAAATATAAAAAATGTTGTTTTGTCACTCACCCATAATTGTCGAAAATTTGCTTGCCCTTCTTTATAGGTCTCAGTGCAACCAATATCAATTGTGAGGAACCCAACTTTGACGATCTTGTGACATTCGGAGCGCACGAGTGATTTATTAGACTATGGAAAGCATATGGAGCACTAGCAATGCTAACTTCATCTACGAAGTTGCCGTCAGCATTCTGCATGTTTGAACTGAGACCATGCATGTTGGTCGGACTTGTCATATCATGGTGAAGCAACGTTCCCGCAACACATCGCCTTATCTTCTCCTGGTCTTCACCTTCAGCAGCCTTTAAAAAGTCGGTGTGTTGGTCTAAATAGTGGTAGAACACAGCTGCAGTGACAGATTTTTGGAAAATATCTGAAACAGATCGCTTCTCTATATTCGAAGAGAGAGTGTGGATGGATGTATAGTATTTAGAGTCATAAATCCATTTGCCATCAGCATTGACAAGTCCATGTAACTCAGTATTTTCATTTATTTCAGCATTTTCAATGGTTTTTATAAGACTGTACCAATTATCATGATCTGTTCGAGCCTTAATAACGGTTCTTAAAGCCAGAAGTTCTAGCTTTGTGAAATCCATTTGTATCAATGTAGCAGTTAGAGGGCAGTCAAATTTGTGGTGCTCTTTCCAAGCGTTTTCTTTGCAGTCATTACTGCAATATAGCACAAAGCAACATGTGTCACATGGAAATAGATTTAAACTTCTTGAAAGGCAATAATAACAATTGAACAGATATTGGCTTTTGAGCAACAGGGTCAAATATGGTGATTCTATGGCCAAGACTTCACCAACTTTGATGTCCTCTTTTGCAACAACATGTCGGCCCATTTCTTTAGAGCGCTCTACCTCCAGCTTCGAACTGGCACATATGTATGTTTCATGGATGGAACTCTTTAAAGTAAGCAATTCTTGAATTGTATGTTTACGTTCATGGTCTACAAGTACATAAAGGATATATCTTTCACAATCTTGTTTTCTTCTTCTAAGTTTTTCCTCCAAGTGTGATGGATATTTCATGGAAAAAACTTTCTCAATATCTCTAAGGCATGCAGCAAATCTTTTCAGAGCGAAAAATACAGCTGACCTGTTTGATATAGCCAAAACATAGTTTTCAGAATCAAGTGGAGCATACAATAGTGATAAGTTGTAATACTGCCATGCTTGATACTTGTCCACCTTGAAAACGCTTTTGTTTGTCTTTTTAAACTCTTCGTTACCTAGGTTACGGTAGTGTGTAGATAACTTTTCACATTTTTTTACATGGCACAGTTTTGGTATTGCATTCAGTGATTTCAAAATGTTGTGGACATACAAAACCCTCTCATGATTAGTAGAAAAGGACAACAGCTCTTTGGATATACCAGCTATCTTCCCTTCTCTATTGAGTTCGGATATAACGTCCTGATAGCAAGTGTCGATTGTACTCATTTTGAGGTTAATAAACTATTGATTTCTTCAAAGCAGTGTTAAGCTTCGCGTTAACCGGTATTGTCGCAATGTCTCACTTCGCAACCCCTTTTATTGTTATTAATTTGGGATGTGAAATGGTATTCGTGATTGAACAAAGGCTTAAAGCACAGAATATCGGCTTGGATAAGTCCGACAGAGGTAAGTCAATAATGAATCTGAAAACAAATCATATTCGTAAGTCATCTTAGCGAACCACAGTGGCTCACTTAAATAATATATCCACAGTACTTACCGATGTGGTGACAGTCCTTCTACACCCGAAGTTAATGGACGAGTTATTTATGCCGCAGCCTGTTGCAACGCACACGGTCATCAAGCAACTACTCCAGGATATATCGGCTACATCTATTATGAAGCTTGACGATTATTCAATGAGCAAACTGTGGGATTTAATGACCATGATCTTTAAATGGCAATTGGCAGTGGTCACAAACCAAAACATTTTTGACATAACCCGGCGGCACTTGAGAAGTGTAGCCACAATAATGCCTCAATATTTCCCGAAATACATAATTGAACAAGCTATGAGAAGATTTGAAAATTTGGGACAGCGCCTCACAGATGACGATTATAAATGTCTTTACAACACAATGATACTATGGTTTTCTGAATATCATACTAAAATATCTGTATTACTAAGATTAGGTCTGCAAAGAAAAGACGGTACATTTTCCTTACCAGCAACTATTGCGCCTAACATATTGAAAAATTTAGGTGAAAACATCTATAAATATGACGGTAAAAAAAATCCCAGCGACAAATACGACGGTTGTTGTGCCGACAGCAGTGAAATAAATTGTCTATTGTCGTCCATAGAAAATATAACGTCGAAAAGTAAAATCCAATTACAATTACCCATTGAATTTGGGAATAAAGAGTCAAAGAAAAAAACTCTTGATATAGCCAATGATTCACAATTCGAAAGCATTGACACTAATGTAAAAATTAAAAGTACCGATCTAACTTTTACCCCTGATATACCGAAATCCACACAAGAAGATCTTTTAGAAATGTTAGAAGAAATTAGTTTCTAATATGATTCTTCTTTGCTAATAAAATCTATAATAGCCTGGATTTCACATTTTGCTGGCAACACTAAACTGATTAAAGAAGTACTTTTCATATACTAGTAGGTATTTCTTAATTCATAGAGCTTAATTTCTCGTCTATGATACGGTGTTCCCATTGATTCCCATCATAGATTACACACTATTACCTACTGGTAGTTCGGTAGTTCCTATCAATGAATCATTATGAATGCTTATCAATCGGAAACCCTGACATGTTAGCATTGTTGATTATTTTCTTACATTGTTGTAGTAAAAAGCCTAACGGTTTTAACTATCATATTGCACTCTTGTATGTTCGGTAGACTCGGGTTATTGTTATCCACGTCGTCACGGCTTAGGATCCTTAATTTCAGGCCAATTATTTATTATGTATAAAAAGGCCAGTTAAAATGAGTTTGATAAATGATTTCGGCGCTCACTGATAAAAGGGCTTTCCCACGTAGGGCCAATCATTCCTCTCTTAAACAGTCCGCTTTCATCGATGCATTTTGGTATATCAAAATTCCAAAGTGGCGTGGGTATTTTAGTCCGCAATTATATTACAATGGCGGCCTACGACGGCTTAGCCCTAGGGCTAAGCTAGGCTAGCCTAGAATTATCACTAGATATTATTGCACTTCTTGGGCAACTAAACTAGGCAATGTTTCCCATAAGACCACATCCATAGGTTTAGACTTTAGACATAACAAGCAGATAAAGTGATAAGAAATAGCAGTTTGGAGTACCTATTTCTTCCGCCCCTATTTCTTTTTTTGCTGAATTGTGTGCCTTAAATAAACTTGCTATTATGAATTATATTTTTTTTATTACACAGCTATTGAATTCAGCTTCCAATTAATACGCTCTCTACGTCAGGTTTATTCAACCACAATACTGGTTAAAATAAAAATAAACATTCGATTTTTTCATTAACCATGGGGAGTGCTCTGATGAACTTTTTGGCTTTATACCTGCTGCTGAATTTCACTACCGCACCACACGCCAAAAATTGAAGTTCCATCCCTACCATCTGGATGAATGGCGTTCCTCAACAGTGCGATTCAAACGGTGTTTCCTGAATGAATCCGTGAATCCGCTTTCCTCGGCGGTATTTCCGAATAGATACGACTTAGGTAGACGACCTTCAAGAGAAGAGCCTATATTTTCCTCAAAGGCCGGCAACGCACCGATGATTCCTCTGGTATTGAGGGTATCCATGGGCGGTGTTGACCACTTAACATCAAGTGGCTCACTAGCTCGTTTTCCTCCTTTCCCATAAAAAAAATCCTGCAGAATAATTTTCCCTATCGTTCAAATGCTGTATTCATTTATGAACTCAAGGTTTCGAGACAAAAGCACATCCTGCTCCTTCCAGTTTCATCATCATAGCTGTAATGTCACCTCTACACCACACTCTTTTTCTTCGGCTATATTCATAGGCATAGTTACCTATATTCACGAGCTTATATTGTGAAACTCAAAAATATTTATAAAACAGTTTAAGAAAGTTAATTGCCACTTTTATTTTATTTTGTTGAAATGTATAGATATGATTAAATAAAAAAAATATTGTCAAGATCTTATTTTATTTCCACACATAACAAAAATATACAAATTTCATGTTTACCTTGAATCACCACTGCATTTAATGATCAAAATCATAATGAAAAAGACACCAAGATTTACAGAAGCTCTCCTTTTGGTTTTGGTGTATTTTGATAAACTCATCAAGCTCACATTTAGATGTGAGGTCATATTCTACAGTGTGATTGAACCATCCCCAACAAAAAAATAATATGGAACTTCTGTCATCACTATTACTTATAAGCAACATTATATAGTTACATGTCAATGTGTTCCAAGCCTTAATACGTTTCTATAAATGCGCTGCGCTGCTTTCTTACTTCAAATTATGTTGCCAAGTCAACAATTATGAATTTTACACTAACCATTAATGAAACCAAAAAGCCGGTTACAACCCATCCCGTACTTCCCCTACACAAAAGAAGCAATGAATTAATTCCTAAGATTTATGGTTATTTTTGGATAGACATTTTTACTTTCTATCCGGTATGGCAAATTTAGGGCCTTAAAAATGTTAGCCTTAAAAAAGGACAAAAAAATATGAATTGGGGTTAGCAGAAGTATGTATTCGGCATTGGTAAAGTATCTTATTAAAAGGAATTAGATAATCATAGAAATTATATTAATTATGAGGAAGCACTCAACATCAATGATTCATGTCAGACAAGACTTGAATATTAAATTAAATAATGCTTACAGTATATCTTACATATTTACACTACAAGTTTTATTTATAATGTACACAGACATAATTTTTATGATGGTCTCAAATGGACTGTCCTGAGTTGACCTATGATCTTCCACAAGTATATCCTCTATTTGGACTATAATACACATTAAGTTTCTGTATAGTCTAATTGTCATGTAAAGACAAATAGTAATTCACATTCCTGCCAGATCCCAGTCTGCATGGTAAATGTCAGCAAACTGTTAGATACCAATTATGGTACCAAATAAATTATCTATATATCTTTTCTCCTATTTTGTTATGTTTCCTTTTGTTTTATTTTATGTTGACTAAAAAACATAGGTATAACTTTTGTGTTTAATTATCTATAAAGTAATGGATGCATATAGTAGAATTAAGTAACAAATATTCTTTAAATTGTTAGATTACATGATACAACATTTGATTAATTTTAGAAATCAACAAAAAACCAGTCACATTTAACTTACATTTCTTAAGTTATACATTTATTAATATCTACAGATTTTATAAAAAAAACTTATAGACGGAGATCAAAGATGAGTAAGTACTCAAATATTGAAAAATACAAAATTAGGTAACACATTTTCATAGCCCTAATAATTTGTTTCACAATTTTATTTAGGGATATCCTTGTTTATTAAATAATACAGATATTATGTTGACCGAAATTAGACTTCTAGAAAGGTAAGGTAAATAAACCTCTGTTGAAGTAGAAAGAATAATTCGAGACTTCATAAATGCCAAGGGTAAATTTAATACAACTTAATGGCAGTGTCAGGAACTTGTTACAAAATCATTTACATATTAAATTAATAATTTTAATTAATTATTATTAAGTCATTTTACTTTAAAAGAAGCAATTAACAACTTCACTAAACATTCCTCATAAGTCATTCTTTGGCCATAGTAATCCATTTCTCAATTAATTGTAGACTGATAATATAATTAATTTAATTATCCATTTGCCAAACTTAAATCACAACATTTCTGATACTTTATAAGATATACAAGTTCTAGCATGACCATTTAAGATATAATTTTCTTTAAATAGCTGACATAAGCTATTGTGTGTCAAATTAATGAAAAAATTTAGCAGATTCAAAGCTATTCAAGAATATTGCTTTGTTGTTTACTTCATACACATCTTGTATATAAATGCGAATAGTTATAATAATAAAATGGAGATGCATTCAACAGGCTGCCATGGTTCTACAGAAATGAGAAATGGATGTTTCTCTCTCTCTTTCTGGGCCACACTATTGTTAGACAGTGTAGTTATTATAACCATGAAAGTAAGAGAAAAATTAAACCAAATAATCTTGATTGATATTGAAGTTTCAATATTTGATGCTGAAATAATATTCTTTTCCAGTGTGTGTGTTTAAAAATGTATAGACTAAATATTTTTCTTTTTGCTTTACAACACTTTTAGCAATAATTTTTTATCTTACTTTATCATTAACTATGTACTTTGAATCATACATTTTTGTCACATATTTTTAGGTCTAACTTTGAATGGTATTTTTTTGTATTTACTTGCTTAGTTGTATTTGCTTGCTGTAAGATTTTATTTTTAAAAAATATGCAAAATCCTTAAAAGCCCTTATCTTTCGCTAGCTATGCAGCCAGGCTTAGCCAAGGCGCAAGTTTAGATTCTGTTCTCATCTCACGGGAACACTGCATTTTACGGGATAAAAACTCCCCTGTGTTCTTTCCCAAGGTCCTTTCTATCTGCAGATAGTTTAAAAGTGTTTAAAGTCCCTCATAATATCGTTACCTATTGCCGTTTTTGGGCACAGTTCCAGATTACGTACTGCTACTAATAACTCCCTAATTGAAAAACCCACTAACATTTTTACCCACCCGGCAATTGAATTCGCGACCGGTAGACCGTACGGCACATACTTGAGCTGTAGTTATCGCGTGGTAGTGAGTACACAGTCATAAACGATTTTACCCGACTAATACAAAGTCATGACCAGTCGAAATACGCCAGAATTGTAAGATATACACAGTCTGTTATGGATAGCAAAAATAATTCAAATCCATCCAGCGATATAAGCGTGAACAGATAGTCATTGTCGCGATTATAATATTAGTATGGATTACTTATGAAGCCACATAAAGTATTCACAACACCTATTATAAATAAGAATAAACACTCCATATTTTGCATTATATTTCCATACTAAATGAGAAATATCTTGTACATCATCCTAATAATGGCATAGTTATAATAGAAAATAAATACTGACTGACACTAGCACTAACATAATAATATGCACTTCATAAAAAATATTGTTCATCATATTTTTAAGAAATTTTCCATAGAAGCATGGAGAAAGCTAATCAACCCAATAAATGGTTATATGCCTGTCTTCTGTTCCATGGCGTTTAAACTTAGCTTGTAATCTATGAGATGTATAAAAATTAATCACTGATTAGCTTTTCAGGTATATAGGTTTGATGAAATTAACTGCATACTGCTTGTACACTTCTTAAATATCTTGTGGAATGACCTACACAATTTGTTATTTGCGATCACCATATAAAATTCAAAAAATATACAAAATAGGTAAATATATGCATTATAACAGTGGCACCTATGTAAATTGACTGAAAATTATTAAGTTATTTAAAAAAATTATAAAAATGACATTTCGTATTGAAAAGTATTTGTAACATGTTTAATTTCGTTAAATTTTGTTCAAGATTTAGCTTATAATTATCGCCACAGAAATAATTTCAATTAACTGAAAATTTCCTTATCTCCAATTCTACATAAAATAAGGCGAGCTAATATAGCCTCAAGGTTAATTATTGCTCATTTTCAACTACTGTATTAGTGCTAATTTGTTGAATTACAAAACCATTCCTTAATAGTTCACTTACAAACCGGAAAGTCCATTGTCGATATGCTATTAAATTTTCAGTATCAATAAACTAGAAAAAGTTCACTATCGATTAATTAGTCAACAACCGTTATCGATTATCACTGATCTCACTATTCACAGTCGATATGACTTAACAAATTCACCGATACGGCAAAACTTTAGAAGCATTAGAGTGCTGTTCTATTGCATAAATCTGTTCCGTTGAGAGTTAGGTGAAAAACTGGCGTCGCCGTATGCAGGTGCGTCTTGTGGGGGGGATCCGGGGGGGCTGCGGGACCATCCTCGCACCCTGCTGGTCCCTAGCGGGCTGGAGTCCGGCGCTGGAGCCCCCGGCTGTGGGGCCAGAGGCGTCATCGGCGGCATCACCATCTGCGCCGGCGTCGTCGGCATGCGTACCACAACTTTTTGCTGCAGCTTTGATTGTACTGAAACGAATATAAATTGGGTTATTGAATATTGTTATTTAATTAATTAACTTAATCATAACAGAATTAAATATTGAAGTACTCCATGGACATATTTTCGGATGCAGATTGCAGACCATACCGATTTTTTTTGGTTGAAAGCGACTTATTTTTGTGACAATATTACTGATTACCAATAAATAGTGAATATGACATTTGTATTTTAAGATTAAATTTTTCACATTTCTTCTTTTTATGTGACTAATTTAAAATAAGTCACAAACAAAAACTTGCATTACATGACATGGACAGTAAGTACTTGATAATACACTTCATCATCAGCCCATTTACGTCCCACTGCTGGGCACGGGCCTCCTCTACAACTGAGAGGGTTTAGGCCTTAGTCCACCACGCTGGCCTAGTGCGGGTTGGCGGACTACACACCTAAGAAATTCCTATGAACTTTTAGGTGTGCAGGTTTTATCACGATGTTTTCCTTCACCGTTAAAGCAAGTGATAATTCATTGTGAATAAACACATAACTTCGAAAAGTCAGAGGTGTGTGCCTGGGGTTTGAACCTGCGACCGCCGAAATTCTCGACCGCGCCTAAACCTCGAGGCCATCACTGCTTAATATACATATATATATATATATAATACACTTACTGTATATATATGCTCCAATGGCTGCGACCACCGTAGCTATCGTAGACAAGTAAGGCCTTATGAGTGAGAACAGAGCTCCAAGTACTGTTCCATAGGCCACGTCACACTCCCTCTGGACGTCCACTTTGAGTTCTTGTGCTGTCAGCTTAGAGTTTATATTGACCCATCCGTAGCCTCCGAGGTCACATTTGGACGCTTCATTCGACACTATGACTGTGATTTCACCTGGAACAAATTTACACAAATGTAACCGAAATCGTGCATAGTAGAAAATATTTACAACATAAGTAACATAACATTTTAGTGGAAAAAATTGACAGCTCCGTGGCGCAGTTGACTAGACACCAGCTTGCGAAACGAGAGGCCGCGGGATTGACCCCCGCACCGAAATAAATGTTTGTGTGATCCACAAATATTGGTTTCTGGTCTGGATGTTGAAAAGTCTGAGGTGTGTGCCTGGGGTTTGAACCCGCGACCGCCTAGATTCTCGACCGCGTGCCTAAACATCGAGACCATCACTAATTTAAAAGTCTTGCAAATGACATCTAACAGCAACTCAATGCGGTACGCCATCAACACACAGAAACCCTAATAGCTTCACTTCACCAATCAACAATGAAATCTCCCAACTCACCATCCTTAGCAGCAGTCTCCATTTTGAGTCCAGGCGAGGCGGTGATCTTGACGAGTCTCAGCGCGTGCGGGTGTCCGTACACGGTGAAGGCCGCGGGCGCGTCCACCACCGAGACCTTGGCCTGAGACACGTGGACCAGCGGCAGCAGGTACACGCGCGTGCACGGCCGGAACACGCTCCACTCCGCGCACACTTCCACCTCCTTGGCTTCTATTATCGGCACGCCTGGGACTATCTTGCAGCCCATTCGACCTGGACAACAGATAAAATAATGCTTAATTTATTAAGTAACATACATGTAGAAAGTAGTGATGGCCTACCTCTGACTTTTCAAAGTTATGTGTGTATTCACAAGGAATTATCATTTACTTTAACGGTGAAGGAAGACATCGTGAGGAAACCGGCACACCTAAAAGTTCTTAGAAATTTCTTAGGTATGTAGTCCGTCAAATCGCACTAGACCAGGGGTCGGCAACCTGCGGCTCGCGAGCCACATGCGGCTCTTTGGATGTGAAGCTGCTGCTCTTTAGTTCCATGCGCAAATATTTTATATTTTATTAAAAAAAAAACATTTAAAATCGTTCTGAATCGCCTAACGAGAATTAGGCACCATTTCTATCTCTTAGACACGTATAGTCGCTTATCACTGCAACCCTTCCCCGTGACACACGACGTCACTGTCGTTAGTCCGTCGGAAGATCCCGAAGACGCCGTCGTTGGCTGTTTCTATGTAGGTTTTAATTCGCTTTCTACGAAGGCCACTTTGGCGTCTTCACCAGGGATTTGGCTGTGGCAGGAAAAAATAAAGGGAGAACAACGAATCTTCATAACAAAATAAACCACGAAATTCTTACGTTTCACTACATAATGCACGAAGAAGCGTTTTGTGCCCAAACGTCTCCGGCCAAAATAGTTGAGGTCATGAATTTGGTAATCGAGATCGTTACAGCATCTTCTCAAAAACTCTCTACCAACGTCAGTTTAAAGAATTTTTAAACGAAATGGACACTCAGTATTCCGACCTCCTTCTTCACAATAAAGTGCGATGGCTTTCCAAGGGTAAAGTGTTGAAACGTTTTTCTTTGTGTTTGAATGAAATAAATACATTACTCAATGAAAAAGGCATAAATCACCGTGAATTAGGAAGGAAATGGATGAAAAAAATTTACTTTATGGTGGATATCACGGAGAAATTAAATGAGCCGATACCTACTTCTAAAACTGCAATGAAAGGGAAACCCAGCCTATGTTTTGGTAAAAGAATTGGTTTGTTTCGAAGAAAAGTTATTATTTTTAGAACATATTCAGAGCGATTAATTATTTAATTTTAATTTTTTAAGCTATATCACAATAAAGCCAGTGCAGCTGTTGAAAGGAATTACTTCAGCTAAGTTATAAAAAAAAATAATGATGAATTTGCTGAGAGATTTCAGCAATTCAAAAACAAAACATAACCACTCTAACATTCCTAGTAAATCCTCTCAAAGCAAATAGTAACGAAATCCACATTGACCCATTTGGAGCTGATACTGGATCTCTAGAAATGAAATTGATCGATTAAAAAAAGTAAAGTTTTGTGGAGTGGAAAATTTATAGAGTTGAATATCGAGTGGAAGAGTTGGAGGTCCAGAAATGTACTTATGTACGTAACGCAACAAAAGTTGACAGCTTTAAAAGAAATGCCGCGAGTTGAGGCACTTATATTCAACTCATGGAATAGTCTTCCAGATTACTACAGTGAGGTGAAGAAGTTGATATCTGGAATGCTGACTATCTTCGGATCGACATATTCGTGCGAGTAAGCGTTCTCTTCCATGAATATATTTTAAAGTAAAGTAAGAAGTCAACTAATAAATGACAATTTAGAGTCGTGTTTGAAACTTAAAACAAGAAGTTATGAGACAAATTTATCTAAACTTTCTAAAACCATGCTGAGCCAACGCTCCCATTGCATTTGTTTGCTGAAATGTGTGTTATTGTTTTTATTTTTAAATACAAGTTAAATTGTTAAAATTTTCTACTTTAATAACCAACGCAAAAGCCATCGCTCCTATTGAATGTGTTTGCTGAATTGTTTGTTATTGATGTACAAGTTAGTGTTATAAGTAAATGTTTTAAGTTTTTACTTAAATAAAAAGTGATTATCTAATTTGTTGTGGAAAAATACTACTTATATATGAATAAATAGATATTTTTCTTATGAATTAGTTAAAGATTAGTTTTTTTTTATTTTGTATTAAATTTTTATTTAATCAAGTACTATTAATTGTTGACAAGAAAAAAAATTGCGGCTCTTTAAAAACTTTGAAATTTTGTAAATTGTAATTTTTAAATTAAATTTAATTGATTAAAGGGTTAATAAAAAGTAAATACATAAAAGTATTAAATTAAAAATTACTACAAAATTTAAAAAAGTTTATATGCAAAGTTTATATTTTGCATGCACTTTAAAAATATTTATTACCATTAATGAGGTCTAGCACAGGTTCCGCGATATGCGGAGACTCAGTGCGGCATGTGTACGGCAGTTCGATTTGCACGCCTTCCAGTAAGTACTTGTGTTCCTCACTGCACACTATCGGGCCTGACGTCAAGCCCTCCGCAGTCGTGGTGAGAGGCACCAACGCAGCCGGCCACTCGCCCGGTATGAACTCCAACTGCAAAAACATATCATCATCAGCCCATATACGTATATGCTGGACACGGGCCTCCTCTACAACTATGACGGTTTAGGCCTTAGTCCACAACACTGGCCTAGTGCGGGTTGCACTAGTTTTTAGGGGGTTTCGGTTGTATTAATATTGATTATGTTAATCTCTGTCATAAACATAGGCGCTGTTTGTGTGGACTGGTCTGCCTGATTTGCTTAAAATATAAATATATTTATCATCTATTAATCTGGTGAAATGTCAGTTGTCCATTCTACATGACTATGTTATTCTCATATTCAATACCACAGTTTGTGATTAAGAAAGCGATTGAAGTTAAGAAGAAGGAGCAGTGGTTACCTGTTGCACGGGCAACTGGTGCACAGTGAGGGTGGCGGCGGGCCGGTCTCTCTTCAGCAGCAGCTTGGCGCCGCCCGAGCCCGCCAGCAGCACCAGCGTGGCGCCGCGGGCACTCTGCAGCGACACCCCCGCACCCGCGCGCCAACCCTCGCCAGACAGGCAGATTAACCAACCTCCAGTCGCTGAAAATGCAAACATACATATTACATACTAAAATCTTTAAAAATATATAGTGTTCAAGTATCATAGCTTCATCATCATCAGTCCATATACGTCCCACTGCTTCACGGGCCTCCTCTACAACTAAGAGGGATTAGGTCTTAGTCCACCACGCAGGCCTAGTGCGGCTTGGAGGACTATACAAGAAAAATAAAAGAGGTTAAGCTATACAAAAATGGATGGAATTGTATAGACAAAAGTTCTCAAATTTAATATACCACATACAAGTACATTTACAAGAAGTTATACCATAATTAGATAATATATATTCAACTCAAAGTGAAATCTTAAAATGATTTTTATAGATTTTTGTGCCCATATTTCTGTCCTTTACTCAAAGCACTTTCGAAGGCATGTTGTGTTCAAGTGGGGTCATATGGCTTAGTACCATTTTTCAAAGACCTCTTGATCGGTTTTTACCACACAGTGTTTTCTTTTTCCTAATGTAAAATTATGGTCGAGCCAATTCTATTCATACAACTCATAATTGATATGGAATATGATCTTTTAAATGTAACATAACATCTAAGCAATTCAATAAAAATGCCCTTACCAACAATTCTCTCAGCATTGGCATCGTCTCCAGGGACCCAGACTTCATCAGTAACAGTGACTCCTGATGCAGAACTGTGGAATGTCATGAAAGTGCCTGTTGGCTCCACTCCTGTCAGCATCAGTTCTGGCCCCAATATACTGAAATGAGCAGTCAATTTTGAGTTATATAATTATGTATATGTGTGTTCTGTGTTATATAAGGATGTTTAAACAGGATATGACTGCCTCGTGATCTCGCAATACCGTACGATCTAGAGGTCGATTCCCTGGTCGGGCAAAGTTTTAATGGATTTTTCCATTAGGAAATTCTCAGTAGCAGCACGGAGTCCGGAAATGGGTCCGAAAAACTGCAATAGGCTCGCCCCCTATTACGTCGATCGATACATACCTGTCGAAATGTGGGTGCAGAAATGCACTTCTGCCTACCCCTTCGGGGGTTAGAGGCGTGAGGTATGTATGTATGTGATTTACCTGTCGGCGGCGCGGTGCGCGTGCGCGAAGGTGGCGGGGTGCGCGGACACGTTGGCGTGCGGCGCCAGCAGCGCGCGCCCCACGGCACTACGCAGCACGGCGCGCAACACGCGATCCTCCGCCTCGTCGCCGGGCTGCACGGTGCAGTAGTGAGGGGTCGACACCTCCACGTGGATTGCCTGTTCATCATACATATTATATACAACGAAAATAAAATTTAAAAAAACGTAAATAAATATGGATACAAAGTTGTGTATATGTATGTGTTCACACTATTGTGTACTTTAATGGCAAAGGAAAACATTGTGAGGAAACCTGCATACCTAAAAGTCCTTAGGTTAGGTTCAAAAGGCGATTAAATAATATATTGCTTAGGTCGCAAGTTTTTACTGCCATACTAAATATTATTATCAATCGTTGGTATCAGCCGACCCGTTCATGCAATAAAGTGTTCATCGTAATTATAACATCCTATATTATGCTCTTTTATGTTTTCTTTTATACAAGCATTATTCAGCATCAGCATATTATATCGGGATTTATTAATTGCACGACGCACCCAATATTTTAAACTACACACAGCCAATTTGTATGTCAAATCATAATGTAGTCTCTATAAAAGATTTTCGTTATCCTACTTACTGTTTCTCTATAAATATTATTCCTCTCGTCTCTATGATGGGCTACCACCACCCCATGTCCGACCGCCAACGCCTTCAACTCTCCGTTGGAAGTGACGTCAAACGCGCCGTCGCTGTACCCCTTCCAGTTACTTCTAGGCGCCGCTTGGAGCCTTATCACAGCGCCTACAGCAAGAGACAACCGCTCTCCCGCTGAGATGTCCTTTGTTAAACCTTTCACGGAGGTTAATATATCTGAGATGGCTAGGATCTCTATGGTACTGTCCCAAGACCGTGTCTCTGCCACCTGCAAACATTATTTTTCTAGTTTAGTCTACACTAGTCAATTTTAAAAAAATGTGATTAAGCACAATTACTTAGGGTATACTCATTTACATCAAATTTTTTATTGTAATTTGATTGAAAGTTACACTATTTCTATCTCTCTTTTTTGTATTTTTTTATTTTATTTCAAATTGAATGCATTTTTTTTAACTATGCATTTGTTGGTGTTGGTATTGGCAATTTACACCTGGCGACCTGCCGAGGTTTGATAAGACTTCAAAAACATTACTGCTAACAATCCCTCACAGTACAAACAAATGACCCAGTAATCCCATCCAGTTGTTTAATGAGAATAGGTTGACAAACATCACCTGTCCCATATTGCGCACTCTGACGTCGATGGTGATGACGCCCGGCTTTAACGGCACCACTCTTACTGACAATCCTTCGGCCATAGACCTCTCCAGTAAATCTAATTAAATAAATAAAAAATTGTATCAAGAAAGTTTATCACAGTATATTTTTCATTCAGGGACAATTACATAATATAATTGTTATTAAATGGATTAATTATTATTTTTTATTTTAAAAATTTGTCTATATCATTTTTTTTTACTTATGTGCATAAATGATATAAACAAATGCATTATATTTCGAAGCCTATGGTATACGTGGAATGTAGCACAATCAGTATAAAACACTACAACTTTTTAGTTCCCCATCTTTTAAATCCAAAGCATTTATCGATCATTCAATTATATGTATTGATTGCATACTCGCACCGTCGCAGTTAAATCCTTAAGCTTTATCTCTGTTGTCCGGTTATAGTTTGAATAATATGTTTAATTATTCCCAATTGATATGTAGACACTTACCATCCGTGTAGGATGTATAGAGTCTCGCGGCTAGGGGGTCTCTTAGTGTCCATGTGACGCGCGGCGGGGGGTGCAGTGACCCCAGCGACCCCGCGGACAGTCCCGCCGCCTCCAGCCACAGCGGCGCCGGCGACCCCACCAATAGTGTGCGTGTCGCTGCACGAGCCGCAATACCGGAGATCGGAACCACCTGAATTCATATTGTTTTAATGCTTTACATAAAAGTGTCGCCAAAAGACTTAAATTTTATCTCATCCTCACATTTTATCGAAATTTATTGTATACGTAAGTTATATCTCAAGTTCGGCTTGCTATAAAATGAATACAAGCCATTTTGGCGCTGTTACACATCCGGAAGAACCAAAAAATTACGAAAAGATATAACACGAAGAGTTTGTTATTTAGCGCCTTTTAAATCACAGCGCTACCTTAGATACTACGTAACCCATGTGCCGAAAAAATAAAAAATAATCATAATGTACCGTACCTCTATTTCCGCTTCCGCACTATCGATCTCCACATTGGCGCTGTCGACAGCCACAAGTCTGACGCGCGCCGTCCCTATTGTGATGCCGTGAACTAATCCAGTGGAGGTGACCTGTAAATTTATATCACTTTTCAATATGCTATTTTATATTATAGAAAAAATGTTACTTTAATATATATATATTTTATTTTACCGAAATGAATATTTTTTTCCAATTGAATAACGAGATGTATTTCGTAATAACTAAGGTCTAAACCCTCTCAGTCAGTTGTAGAGGAGACCCCTGCCCAGCAGTA
Organism: Hemaris fuciformis; assembly: GCA_907164795.1. Lineage (NCBI taxonomy): Eukaryota > Metazoa > Arthropoda > Insecta > Lepidoptera > Sphingidae > Hemaris > Hemaris fuciformis. The sequence goes on from OU015448.1 coordinate 10,670,886, forward strand.
GGATTTATCGAGATTTTTTTTTCAGATATTTTGGGGTGATTTAAAATTTTGACAAAATTTTCTCTCTCTCAGGGTATTTTAGATAGGATATGCACACATACCTAAAAGCTTTTTGAAATTTCTTAGGTGTGTAGTCCGCCAACCCGCACTTTGCCAGTGTAGTGGACTAAGGCCTAAACCCTCTCAGTTATAGAGGAGGCCCGTGCCCAACAGTGGGACGTATATGGGCTGATAATAATGAGATAGGATATATTATGACGGGTAGTTACCTCGACAGCATGTTGCGGCAGCGAGGGTGTGAATGCCCTGGCGGCGAGGTGCGCGGGGGGTCCGCCCACGGCGCGCAGCTGCAGCGTGCCGCCCAGCGCCACGCGCGCGCTCGCCGGCTCCACGCGCAGCGCGCCGAACACGCCCACCTGCGCACGCGCACCACTCAACACTATCGTCACTATCACAAACGAATAACGATAGAACTCGATATCGATGGAGAGAAAATATTCTACAGTAGAGAGAGATACTTTTATAAAAAAAAATGTAGCAAAATATGGAGATTTATAAAAGTAAAACTAAAGTAAAGTGAAGATAGAAAGAGAGAGAGTTACCTTTCGTACATTACTGTAGGGCCAAGAGAAAGATATGCGAGCACACATTTTCTTTCTCTCATAGCCAGTTACATAGAATGATCTGTTTAAAATTGAGTCAAAGGGAACTTTAGCAAAACTGAAATTTGTGCCAATATTAATTAACTTATGTATATCAAAAACAGCAAAAAACAGACAACTGACCTCAACATCGGAGCTCCACACTCCGCCGACAGCCGCCCTCACCCTCCCCGTGCCCTCCTTCACTCCACAGAGGTGTCCGTCTCTGACAGTCACGTGGCCGTACGTGCGCCACTCCGGAGCGCTGCTCACGGTCAGGTACCGCTGCGATATGCCCTTCACTAGTGCTGTTATCGGCACGCAACCGCCGACGCTCACCGCGCGAGATGTCGACACTTCTACGCTTAGTATTTCTTCCATGTGCACCTGGGGACATAAATCATCATTATCACATAACCGACGTAGACAATTGACTATAGTTTCTAAAAATTTACAATGCCACCAGTCAGAATTAAGCTGTGCCTAGGTAGACCTTTTAAGGCTGAAGCCAATCTTTTTTATTATGATTTGTAGGAGGCAGTTCATAGTCCATACAAACACAAAATCAAGATTAAACAACTTGTTTAGCCCATCTATTTTATTATGGTTGAGTGAGACCAAGTTCCATACAAAACAAAGCAAGTTTTGTAAACAGAAACATTACATCACATAATCATATGTGAGATAATTATCGATTGCACTTACAATAAGCAGCACCCTACACGCTGCCCTCACTTACCTCAACAACGCATCCATCTTGCAAGCACATATCAGACACCTGCACGTTGTAGAGTCCCGGCGCGGGGGTCTGCAGTAGTAAAGCTCCCCCCTTGACTGACCCCACCGCGCCGCCGCCAGCCTCCACCGCGTACTTACCGCTACCCCCGCGGACTGACCCCACCGTGCTGGAGTTCTCGCCTTCCCAAGCCATGTGAACCTGGGTGAATTAATTGTTATTAGACACTAACGTTTATTTGCCTGAAGAGGTGATAGGTGTATTAATACTCCCAATTGACAGCTCCGTGGCGCAGTTAGCTAGACACCAGCTTACGAAACGAGAGGCCGCGGGTTCGATCCCCGCACCGAGACAAATGTTTGTCTGATCCACAAATATTTGTTTCGGGTCTGGGTGTTTGTGAGACCGAAAAGTCTCTCGTAGTTTCTGATACCCACGACACAAGACTTGTATCTTAGTGTGGGATCAGAACTATGTATGTGACTGTTGGGTGTATTTATTTATTATTAATTCTCGTCAGATATTTTTAATACCCACTTAATTGGTGACGGGTCGTTTCTCGGGAATATTTTCAGACTTCGTGTTTCTATTGACATCATATTATTGGAAATATCATAACACTTTACCCGATTTAAGTATCGAATCCGGGAACATAAACAAATTAAGAGTGAACATATACGATGAAAATCATTGTAGATTAAAAAAAATAGGTGTAGATATCGTAAGTAAAGTATACTCGTATCAATTGGCAATTTCGAACCCGTCTTATTAACTATACAGTAAAGTAAGCCAAGATAAACTATTTACCTTCAAGGGCTCGCATTTCAGAGGCGCTACGACTTTCGCTTGAATGTTGGCTGAGGCGTCATCGATGCCCGCTTTTAGCAGACCACTCCATCCGATTGCTTTTTCACTTGCAACCACTAACTGTAACAACACATTATCCCATAAATAAAGAAGAATCTATTTAATGTTCTATTTTATACTGTCGATATTGCATGAACAGGCGTCACAGTATCATTTGACAGCCTCCATGTCGCAATTGGCTACACACCATCTTGTGAAACTAATGGTTGCCAATAAGATTCCTGCACCGAGACAATGTTTGTATGATCTACAAATATTTATTTCGTGTATTACTCTAATACCAACTACTCAAGACTTGTATTTTGATATCGGAACTAAGTATGGGTGTATTTATTAGTGTTTTTGTAAGGTCATAAATCGCACCGTGGTTTCGACATCATTAGATAAGGAGGAAAGTTTACAAACTCGTATGCGCGAAGAGAGTGGCAATAGTGCCCGTGTGAATGCCATGTTTAGAAGAACATATGCGCAATCTTTGTCTACACAACAGAAAAAATTGAATGCCGGCATATTTCGAGAAAGTGGTGATGATAATAATGACTGGATTGTAGTGCAAAGAAAAAATAGGTTTAAAGAAAAATTTAAAGGGCTTACCGGTAGTGCTACAAGTAATAGTGAAAAAATGGGTAACTTTAGAGCAGCTGATTTAAAAATACCGCTATTTATAAATCATGTAAACAATAGTACAACAGTGAATGATATACAATCCTATATAGAAATGAAAACTCAGGTAAGTGTAGTGATAGAAAAAATTAAAATGAAACAGCCAAGAGATTATAGTGCATATAAAATTTTTGTTCCTAGACATAAAATAGCGATATTTTTAGATGACCGGCTATGGCCAGAAGGCATTATTTTCCGTAGGTTTATAGAGTTTAGACGGCGTGGTGATAATAATAATAAATTAAAAAATGGCTCCCAAAATTAATAGTTCTATTACAAATAAAAGTATATTTGTTAGTTTTAACTGTAAATCTTTATCGAGATCTTTTGATTACGTAAAAACATTATGTCAAACCTCAGATATAATCGCCTTACAAGAGACATGGTTATTGCCACATGATATTCCATTGTTGGGTACTATTCATTCAAACTTTGAATATGTGGGCGTCTCAGCAGTAGATACCTCGTCAGGAATTCTGCGCGGTAGGCCTTACGGTGGAGTTGCAATATTGTGGCGTAAAAATGCTTATCATTCCGTGTTAGTTTTGCAATGTAAAAGTACGCGTCTTGTGGCAATTAAAGTAATTATGGGCGATAGATCGTTTATTGTGTTTTCTGTCTACATGCCAACTGATTCATTAGATAATCTTAGTGAATTTGTTAATTGTCTAAGTGAAATATATGCAATTGTTGAAAACTGTGAGGTAGATGCTGTGTATATATTGGGAGATTTTAATGCACAACCTTGTAATTTATTTGGTAGGGAACTATTAAATTTTTCATCTGAAGTGAAATGGAAATGTGCTGATATAATGTTACTCGGCGTGGAATCGGACACATACACATACATAAGTGATACACATGGTACCACCAGCTGGTTAGATCATTGCGTGGTTACTGAAGCGGCGTGGAATACCATCAGTAACATTAAAGTCCTATATGACGTGTCCTGGTCGGATCACTTACCATTAGTTATAGAAAGCAATTTAAATAATTTAAGACCTAAATTCACTCCAAGGGTGTCACAACCTAACGCAGTAAAATGGGGTAAGAGGGATGAATTGCAGGTAAAAGTTTACATGGAGTATTGTAATTCTAAATTGCGAAACATTACTTTTCCTGCATTACTTTCGGAATGTTGTGACACCAGATGCAGTAATGTAGAGCATCATACGGTGTTGGATAATATCTATGGAGAAATTATAAAGATTCTCTCTGAGGGTGCTGCATTAAGCTTTAATAAGAACCTGATATATCGCAAAAAATATAACAAAGTAGGGTGGAATAAATATGTGAAAGGTGCACACAGGCAGGCTCGATTTGACTTTCAGACTTGGATGTCAGCTGGTAAACCCCGATCTGGAGCACTATACGTGAGAATGACTGAAAGTAGACGGATATTTAAAAATAAATTAAAATGGTGCCAGAATAACATGGATAGAGTAAAGATGGATGTAATAGCTGATCATCATAATGCAAAAGACTTTAGTAGTTTCTGGAAAGCGACAAATAAACTGAATCCGAAGTCGAGTTTGCCTGTAAATGTAAATGGTATTACAGAACCCAAAGATATTGTTAACTTATTTAAGACATCCTTTATGGTTGAGTCACCGTTGGGCCCGTCAACCAATAAGGCATTATCCTTTGGGAGGTCGGGAGACGTGCATATAAGATATACGGCAAAAGAAGTAGTTCAGGCAATAAAGGGGATAAAAAGGGGGAAATCCCCCGGGCATGACAACTTATCAATAGAACATTTGCAGTATGCCGGTGTACATCTGCCCATTGTTTTAGCAATGTTTTTTGGCCTTTGTATGGGTCACTCTTACCTTCCCAATGATCTAATAAAAACAATAGTCGTACCCATTGTAAAAAATAAAACCGGAGACATTAATGTCAAAAATAATTATAGACCAATTTCCTTGGCAACTGTCATTGCTAAAGTATTGGACAGTCTGATTAATAAACATTTAAACGAGCACATATCGCTTCATGATGCCCAATTTGGTTTTAGACCAAATTTATCCACAGAGTCTGCTATCTTCTGTCTTAAGCAGACTGTCCAATACTATATTACAAGAAAAACTCCAGTATATGCTTGCTTTTTGGACCTCTCAAAGGCTTTTGACCAAGTGTCGTATGACTATCTTTGGAAAAAACTTGTGAACGATACAGGTGTTCCGAAAGATGTTATACATATTTTAAAATACTGGTATAGCCATCAAAATAACTTTTTGAAATGGGCAGATGTAACATCAGAGGCATACAGGCTGGAATGTGGGGTTAGGCAGGGGGGTCTTAGTTCTCCTACGCTTTTTAACTTGTACATTAATAAATTGATATGTGAGCTTAGCAATGCCAAGGTCGGATGCTCCATTGATGGACATTGTCTAAATAATATTAGTTATGCGGATGACATGGTATTGTTGAGCCCATCCATACATGCGCTTAGGGTACTTTTACGTATTTGCGAGAAGTATGCTAAGGATCACGGTCTCAGGTACAACGCAAGTAAAAGCGAAATCCTGGTATTTAAAGCCGGTAGCAAAACCTACGACAATATTCCTCCAGTCGTATTAGGCGGAAAGTCGCTCACCCGAGTAACTTGCTTTAAGTACCTGGGACATTGGGTCACTGACGGGCTCTCCGATGACTTAAACATAGAAAGGGAACGTAGAGCGTTGGCAGTAAGGTGCAATATGTTGGCCCGTAGATTCGCGCGGTGTACAAGTGGAGTCAAAATTACACTTTTTAGAGCATACTGCGAGTCATTGTACACGTGTGCTCTGTGGGTCAATTACACGCGCAAGTCTTTCAACGCTCTGCGTATTCAGTACAACAACGCGTTCCGGGTGATGTTGGGGCTACCACGTTTCTGTAGTGCGTCAGGAATGTTTGCTCAGATGGGAGTTCCTGATTTTTACGCCATCCTGCGCCTCAGAATGGCATCCATGATGCGGCGGGTGCGTGGTAGCCCCAACGAACTTGTGTCTGTTGTGGGACAAAAATGTGATAGTGCATTGATGTGGCACTGGATGTCCTCTCATAGGACATCTTATACCTACCTTAAATAGCTGTAAGTTAGGTTTAGTTTTGTTGTTATTTTTTATTTTTATTTTTAAGGTATGGATGTAAAGGATCCGAAATAAATAATTTATTATTATTATTCTTTTTTTCTAACTTGTAGATGCTCAGTTTTTTAAACCGGTTATTAACAATGGTTACGGGCGAAGCCAAGTAACCGTTGTTGACTCTACTTTTTCTAACTAAGTTTGGTCATCAGTTTGGAGAAATTTCCTAACAGTGCGGCAGGTATTAAGGATTGCTGCTTTCTGAATGAGGTTGTATGTATGGGTAGGGAGATTAATAACTTTTAGGCTATGGTGCAAGTATTTAGGAACTACTCCTGTCGTGGATATTACAATAGGCACAATGTAGACTTTTTCCATTCTCCATATTCTAGCTACTTCTTCCTTCAGCTCTGTATATTTGGTGATTTTTTCTGTTATGGTTTTTAAAAGATTGTGAGTGTTTGGTATGGCAATGTCTATGATGTACGTGATCTTATTCTGTTTATCTTGTAGAGTTATGTCGGGTCTGTTAAAGTGAATAGTTTTATCTGTGAGTATGGCGCGATCGTAATACATTTTGAAATTATTATTTTCGAGGACAGGGTTTGGCGTATATTTGTAGTATGGCGTGAATGTGTGTGGATTTGGTATTAAATTATGTTTTACGGCTAATTTTTGATGAATTATATTAACAACTTGGTTATGTCGGTGAGTATAATCTGTTTGGGTTAGCGTGGGACAAGCTCCTGTAATATGTTGGATGGTTTCCGATTCTCTGTGGCATTTACGGCATCTATCATCAGTAGCTGCAGGATCTTTAATAATATGCTTTCTAAAGTTACGGGTATTTATAATCTGATCTTGGATGGCAATTATGAATCCTTCGGTTTCAGGAAATAGATGACTGTTTATAAGCCATTTATTTGATGCTTCTGGGTCGATGTGTGGTTGTTCTAAGTCGTGAGGGTGGCGCCCATGTAAAACTTTACCTTTCCATCGGATTATTTTCTCTTTTTCGGGGTCTATTTCTGTATTGGGTGCATTAAATATAAAATTTCGATCTGCTAAGTTTAAAGGTGTATATTTATTGTCAATTTCTACTATAACGTTATGTAAAATACTGTCATTGGCTTTACGGAAGAAGAATGATCTTAAATTATGTATTTGTTTTTTCCATAGAGCTTGTAAATCTATAAGTCCTCTTCCGCCGTGCTTTCTTTTTAAAGTTAACCTTTCTATTGCAGATTTTGGATGTAAATGTTTATGTTTAGTAAGTATTGTTCTAGTTTTTATCTCAAGATTGTTGACATCTGTTTTCGTCCATTTTACTATACCGAAGGAATAAGTTAATATGGGGATGGCGAATGAGTTAAGAGCTTTGAAAAGACGTTTACCTGTAAGTTGACTTTTGCATATATTAGAAACACGATTTTTAAATTCTGTGGTTAGTTTTTCTTTTAATTTATTATGATCTAATAGTTGGGATTGGTAATAACCTAAATATTTATAAAGTTCACCTGGTTCCATGGAAGATATAATTTGATTTTCGCATACGGTATAAGATTCTGACTCTATTTTGCCTTTTTTAATGTGAATTGTCTTACATTTATCATATCCAAATTGCATATTGATATCATTACTAAATGTAACTGTAACATCAATTATTTTTTTCATATCTATTGAGGTTTTTGCGTATAGTTTTATATCATCCATGTATATCAGGTGAGATACTATTGTGTTATGTGACGTGCAATTAATGTGTAAACCTTTTTGTGTTTTGTTAAGTAAAGATGATAACGGGTTAAGAGCGAGACAGAACCATAGAGGACTCAAAGAGTCACCTTGAAAAATACCTTTCCTAATACTTATTTCGTCTGTGGTAATAGTATTACTGTTGTTTTTTATCTGTAGACGAGTTTTCCATAGTGGCATAATGTTTGTGAGGAATTTAATTATATATGGGTTTATTTTATATATTTGCAATACTTTAAGTAACCATGAATGTGGGATGCTGTCGAACGCTTTAGTATAATCAATGTATGTACAGTGTAAATTTTGTTTCTTTATATTAGTTAGTTTTAAGATTGTTGAATCAATAATAAGTTGCTCTTTGCATCCCCTATGGTTCCGCCTGCATCCTTTTTGTTCTTCCGCTAAAATTTTGTTAGTTTCTAAGTGTGTATTAATTTTCGTGGTTATAACTGACGTCAAAATTTTGTAAATAGTAGGTAGGCAAGTTATCGGTCTATATTGTGATGGATCGTGTACGTTTTTATTTTTAGGAATCATATAAGTTATACCTTTAGATATAAAATGTGGTATGATTTGCTTTCCGAATATAATTTTTGTAAATATTTTTGCTAATGAATTATGTAATACGTTAAGTTTTTTGAACCAAAAATTATGTACCTTATCTAGTCCTGCACTTTTCCAGTTGTGTATTTTTTTTGTTATGGCTGATATTTCATCTATTGTTATTTCGCTAAATTCCATTTCCTCTATCCAACTCCATTCAGTTTCTTCTTCTTTAATCCACGGTGCTTCGTTATTATGTATAGCTGTTTTATCCCAAATATTTGTCCAGAATTCTTGCATGTGTTCCTTTTCTATTGTTTCAACGCTTACGTCTGTGCTATTATTATTCGATCTTAATTTTCTATAGAATATTTTTTCATTTGTTTCAAATAAGTGGTTCTGCTGCTTTCGTTTTAGGCCTTTTTTGTATCTTGCGAGTCTATGGGATTTAAGCGCCAACTTTTGTTTTAGAGTATCTAGGAATTCTTCAGGGGAGGTGTTATCATTCTCATGTCTAGTATGTATTTTGTTATTCCTAAATATTTTTTCTACTAATTTTATTATCTTGTTCGATCTATTACCTCGGATGTATTGAGTAAGTCTTCCTATGTCAGCTCTTAACTGCGAAATTTTATTTTCTAGGCGTATTTGCCACGGTGGTTTTGTGTTATTATTGTGTGTTCTAGGTTCTAAGTCTTCCAAGATTTTGTATCCTAATTCTTTTGATATAACCATTGCTGTACAGTAAATCAGGGTGTGAATATCTAGTAGATCACCATCAGGTTTTATAAATTGAGCAAGTAATTCATCATTAAAGAAATTTATCAGTTGTGTTAGCCTTCTAGAATATTTCAGTTTCGGAAGTTTGGGTCTAAACGTAGGGTCCATCCCACTGTACTGTATGAGGGTGGATTGTAACTCGTCTAAGAGTTTTTGTGTGGTACCATCAGGTAAGGGGTTTACTACTATCTGAGAATCTGTAATCCCTAATGGTATTTGAATACATGTGTCTGCAACTAAATCGTTTGTATTATTATCTATTGGCGTTACGTTAACAGCAAGATTTGTTGGTAGTTGAGTTCTGGCAGAATTGTCTATTAGATGTGCGGAAGTTATTGGACTGTTCTCGTGTTCTAATTCTAACCTTACTTCTTCTTTAATTCTGTTTAAAATTTCTTCCGAAAGGTAATTGTTTTTAATAATAGCACGTCTTTGATCAGCTACTCTTTGCTCTGTTACACTTATACCGGGGTACTGGTCTGAAAATAATCTATGCAAGGATTGTCTATAGGTCGTCATATCTGATTCTAATTTGGTAACGAGATAGTAAGCGCGCATGATAAATATATTAACTTCCTTCGTCCATTTCATGCGCAGCCTCTCTTTTCCAGCCTTGGTGGACGCGGGTAAAAAGGCATTCGCCTCCCGCGCAACACTCAATGCCGGATTTGGGGGGGGAGTGGTATTTGGTGATTCTTCATTAGTTTCACTCGGTACATAGGATATGGTGCTAGGGCTATAAGGATCTGATATAGTTGATAATGGGCTTTGTAATCTACTGTCAGTCTGTCTGTGTGGTAAATTGGCTGTAGTACGTTCGGGTGACCCGGTGGGAGCCCGCCTAATCAACTCCTCACCGCTGACGGTTCGTATGCTGTAACACCCAGCGTCAGCTCCAGGTGTGCCCCGGCGATCGCCCCCGGGAAGCGGCCCTAATCGTTTCCTTTTACTACGAGTCTCCATTATGAATGGGTTACCAGTGCCTTGTTAGCCATGTTAGTGATACGAATTTACATGTGTCCGCCCCCCACGTGGGTCAGATGGTCGATCCCGGACGTAAGGTTGGATTTTAGGGGGCTTTATTATTATTATTATAAATACAAAATCATTTTCGAAAGTAGTTCCTACATACCTGATAATACTTATAAGGCACGGGCACCGGTTCAAAGTCGGGGTGCATTTGAACGAACAGTCTGTCAGTGGATTTGTACTCTATTCCGACGTGATTAGGTTCAACATCCCACGACACCCTCGGGCCGCGCTCGTCGAGCAGCTCTCTACCTATCGTGTCGAACATTGTCACTTTCACTGACACCTCTTGACCGGGACGCAGCCACACCCTAGAAATATTACTTTATTAAATTACTTGTTACAACTTTTTTATATTTTAAGAAATATTGATACTTGAAACCTAATTATATTTAGTCCGTCTATTATTTTTATTTTAGAAATACATTGTGAATGTTTGATTAAGTACTAACGATTTAAAATAAGGTTTTTATGTGATATTTCTTGCAAATTCCTTTTCCAGAATTATTTTAAATTTGAATTGGACCGATTAGATGTGCTACTGATTGGTCACTCTGTAAGATTTTGTAACTGTGATAGTGGTGAATGACCTGGCAGGTCCGGAGCAGTTGCCGGGGGTGTCTGGGGGGTCAAGGCGCAGCCTGGCGACGTGCGGCGCGCACGCGGCCTCTAGCGACAGCGAAGCGCGCTCCCACTCGCCGTGAGACACCACCTCCAACACTGACGCACCTTTCTGTAATCAACAATTGTAGCATCATCATCACCATTGCCTCTATAAATAAAAAAGCATGTGTATACTTATGTACACGCTTTAGAAGTTATACTAAAATTTTATTTTCCTCCTTATTCTATGTACTCATAAATATTTGACAACTAATAAATATGTCAATCCCTTTTTATTACTGTCACTATTCTAAACTTTTTTGAATAACTTTTTCATGACGGTGTGCGCATGCATCGTAAAATTTTACTCTCATCATTTTTCCCTAACGCGACAAAAGAAGTATAACTCTAATAAAATTGGAGTATGTTTGTAATATTAAAATAACTGCTTTTTACTAAATGCATATGGATTTTATACACGGTACATATACCAAAATAACATATTTTACAATTTTTGTCTGTCAGTCTGTTTGTTCAGGCTAATCTCTGAAACGGCTGGACCGATTTTGACGGGATCTTTATTGGCAGATAGCTGATTTAATAAGGAGTAACTTAGGCTACTTTTATTTTATAATAAAAAAATATATATTTTGTGAGGTCGTAGTCGCGGTACAGCAAGTCACATAAGACTGCAGGACATCGGGATATATTTTGATGAAATTGAGGATGAATAATAAATGGCTCTGTAAAATATAGTATCGGGTGGACTAGAGTCTGAACAAAACATTCTTTATTTAAGCCAACTAATGTTCGTAATGGTATATTACGAACATTAGTTGGCTTAAATAAATAATGTTTTGTTCAGACTCTAGTGTGCCTGGGGTTTGAACCTGCGACCGCCGAAATTCTCGACCGCGCGCCTAAACCTCGAGGCCATCACTGCTTGTACTTGTATGATCTACAAATATTTATTTCGTGTATTACTCTAATAGCAACTACTCAAGACTTATATTTTAATATCAGAACTAAGTATGGGTGTATTTATTCGTGTTTTTTTTTGTAAGGTCATAAATACATGAATGGTAATTCATCATCAACGAATATGGATTCGTCTCACTGCTGGACACGGGCCTCCTCTACAACTGAGAGGGATTAGGCCTAAGTCCAACACGCTGACCTAATGCGAGTTGGTAGACTACACACCTAAGAAATTCTTAAAAGCTTTTATTTGTGCAGGTTTCATTATTACGTTCAAATTCAATGTCCCTAGCAAATTCATAAATAGTTTTACAAGAATTATGGCATACAGGGATAACACACCTTATGACATTTGAGCGTGAAGAGTTGAACATCTGGATAGTTGTAGGGTGGCGGTCCATTTCGGGGCGTCAGGTCAGCTACTCGGGTGTCGCTAGAATGCGGCAACAGTGATTCTCCTTCCGCTAACACCTGTAAATAAATATTTTATTGTTCTACAATATGATGTACAAGTACTTACTTGTATAACTTACTTAAGTTATATGTGTATATTTTCTTAGGTAAAAAAAATCATTGAAGGAGTACATACATATCATATTTTAATGGAATATTTGTCAAGTCCTAAGTAATATCAAAGTTTTTCGGGTACGTTACTAAATTTTGAGTTGTAACTACGAATTTTCACATGATCAGAAACCCAACACAAAAGTTTGCCAGCATGAGTGGCTTATATCCGCCCCCTCCATTTTACACTTTCTTCTGCCTTTCTCACACCAAACTAAAACGAAGCCTCAGTATAAGCGGCTCATGCACCCTTCCTCCACTCCCCTCTTTCCCACAACCCCCCCCCTATTAATTGCAATGGCGGTACTTCCATAGAAGCTCAAAAGTGTTACACGTTAATTGTGTAATGTCTAGTTTATAATTGTTTATTGTGGGGTCAGGATATTCTCATTTATATGTCAAATTGCTTTTGTAAAATAAAGATTTAAAACTTAAAAATTATGATTGGAAATTTGTAAGGCAAACTGGGCTTTTGGGCTTGTATGGAAGTACCGCCGCTGATTATTTGTCGACATGATGAGTGCGTACCGGCAGCGTGGCGCCGACGGGCGCGGCGGCTGCGTGCGGCCACAGCAGCGCGGGCGCGGCCGCCACCTGCACGCGCGCGCTGTCCGCCACGCGCCCGCGACTCACGCGCACCGTGCTCGTGCCGCGAGACACGAACACCGCCTCCAGCGCGCAGCACGCGCCCTCTGCACAAACATATATTCATTTCAATAAATAAATACCCCACATTAAGGTACGAGTAATTAATTCAATAAATGGAAAAAATATATATTGAATTGAATATAAATGACGAAATTAAATTAAAACATTATAAATAAATAGACCCAACAGTCACATACATAGTACTGACCCCACACGAGGTTACAAGTCCTGTGTCGTGGGTATCAGAAACTATGTGACTTTTCGGTCTCACAAACACCCAGACCCGGGACAAATATTTGTGGGTCACATAAACATTTGTCTCGGTGCGGGGATCGAACCCGTGGCCTCTCGTTTCGCAAGCTGGTGTCTAGCCAACTGCGCCACGAGGCTGTGGCTATTTATTTATTTATTCTCGCTAGGTGGGATTACTTTTGACTTGAACGAGAAACGACTTGTATACTTCCTGATTTCCAAGGTATATGTTAAATATGTTTAACACTAACTCTAAAGTGACCGCAATAACATAAGAAAATAAATGTAGTGTAATTCAAGTAAACCCTCTTATCATCAGACTATGGTCTGGTGACAGACCATAGTAGCCATAGCAGTTATGACTGCTAGGCGCGGGCCTGCTATACAACTAAGAGATATTAGACTTCAATCTACCACGCTAGGCTAGTGCGAGTAAGCGGACTACACACCTAAGAAATTTAATTAAACCGGCAGAAAATTATAAGCTGATAGTAACCAGACACATAAAGGTTTCACACTCTACAAATGAGAGGAATTAGGCCGTAGTCCACTAAGCTAAAATTTGCTTACATGCCTAAAAATCATAACATGTGATAGCTGTTGGAAATACGTTGTAAAGTACTCACTAACTAGGATCTAATTATCCCTTCTAGAAAGGGACAAAATACATATGCCTTGTCTCCCTCACCCTTTTCTAGGCACATTTTCAAAGCAATCTTAATAATTCATGTGATATATGTATATGACGACGAAGTAACTTACCGATAGGTTTTATCCACGGGGCTGCGGTCACGTTTTGCGGCTCCGGACCTTCCAACAACGCCACCGCAAAGGACGAACAGTCACATCTGCCACAAACCACATGAATAGATTAGTACTTATTTATGATTCTCGTTTTTTGCATTCTGATATATCTGATATTGTACCCAAGGGGCCATCCATTAATCACGTGAGGTTCGAAATCACGAAACATCCCAAGGGGGAAAGGGGTGTAGTGAGAATAATCACGTGTATTAATTTTTTCTAACGATGTGTGGTGTGTGATATGGTTTTTTTCAAACGAACCTTGACTCGCCGTGCCAGGCAAAGAAAAAATACACCTGATATTGGGTTGAGGTAAGTCTTAATCCTCACCGCGTATCACCTGGGTGGAGGGGAAGGGGGAGGGGTGCTGGTTTAAATAGTTGCTTAAAAGCATTATGTAATTAATTTACGGTCCCTAAAAATAAGTGTTAAATTTGTATGGACAATGAGTAGTAAAAACACCTATTATGAGCTTGAAAATCTTTTGCGTCAAGTGGTTCAAGTACTCGTAGACATAACAAAAAACAATTATAATTTGTAAGCCTATTTGCCTTCTTCCAGGAGAGTAAAAATAAATGAAGTCCATTTGCTTCCTACCACTATTCTGTGACACGGAATCACTCTGACTCCATGTTCTATCGTTGCTTCTTGAATTATATCTTTTTTTTCCTTAAAAAATAAGTTAGCCAATTTACTCACACGTTGAAATTGTAGAGTTCTCCATTGGAAGGGTGTGCAGCAGTGACAGCAATGTGTAATGCATGTGGGCGACCCACACGAGCGCGCCCGGAACTAGACACCTGCAGCAACTCTATCGGGGCCGACCACACTCTGCAAAATATAGTTATTTATTAACACTGGAAAATGTTTTACACTTGCTATTGTTTTGCAATATTATATGAGGTGTAAACAGACCGTAATCTAAATCTAAGTAAAGTATGGTGATAAGGATATTTTATTTTTAATTTTTGTGATAATTTAAGCGTCAATGTGTTTGTAATCACCGTAACTATTATCTATTATCTTAGCTTTCCATCAAGGTCTATTTACACCCTGTATATTGTGAATTGTAGTACTATAAAAATATTTAAAAAGTCTAAAGTAAAAAAAAAGTTCTTTTGAATCGTCAATTTTAAACTATTGCCGCTTCGAAACGTGTTATCGCTGTGAAGAATAAACGGCAAGAAACTCCCTCAGCAACACGAAATGTATTATTTTAATTGTTACTTTATGAAACTTTATTCTGGTAAAAATTTGGTTCCAATATAAATTATTTTTACCTGCCAGTAGCCCTCACGTGCGGATGGCTGGTGAGGTGCACGTGTACGGCCACGCTGGCCACGCCCCTCACCAACAACACGCCACTGGGAGAGAGCGAGAACGCATCTGTCCCCGTCTCGCTCATAGACCACGTCACAGGCTCGTCGCCTCCGCCGCCGTGCTTCAGATTCACCTCCCTGGAAAATTAATGACCATCAGTCACAAACATTGTATAAGGTGCCACCCACGAAACTTACTTTTGTTATAACAGACGTAGAAGCAATCCAGTTGGTCTTTATATGTATCCAAATGAGACCTTTAATTGCAGATCAGATAAGATTTTACGGTCAGCATGCAGGCCCAAAACAATATATGGGGTTCACCAAATAAATACTTCTATGAAAAAACACATACTTGCCGCGATTTCTTATCCTAAAGCAGGATTTTAGTCAAGACGATATGAAAGCTTTAATTAATTATTAGATAGGTACTGAGTCATTTAAGTAGTTTTAATGCCCAAAGTTTCTAAATATAATTTTCAACCAAGAGTATGCATGATAATATTATGATAAAACATCAACTCACTGTATGGTATCTGTCCATGCAACGAAAAGTTCTGGTGGCACCACCTCTAACGGATCTTCTACCACAGCCGACACATGGCCTTCAACCTACGAAAAAAAAACATAATTGATTTTAATATCCTTAAATATTTTCCCAATCAGCATATTAACAAGGCATTTACAACATTTAAAAAATAACTTACCTTCTGCGACACCATCCTGCCAGCAATAGAATGCAGTCTGGCCGTTACCATGAATGTTCCTGCATTTTGTGCCATAGCATCAGTTAAGGTCCCATTCTGGGTAGACCTCAATAAATCCACATTAGCGTTTCCTTCTACTGTCAACCTTATTAGGACCTCATCTCCAGCCGTCAACGCATGTCCTTCAGCATCTAGCAGTATGCTATGTATTATAAACTTCTCCCCTCGTATGATCAAGCCGGATGGACGTAGAATCACTCTTATGCTATAAGGCTCTGCTACTGTGAGTACAGCTGACGTCACTTCAGTCACTCCTGACATCAGAAATATATTGGTTGTGCCAATCTGCAGGCCTCTGACCAGACTGATCGAATCTTCTAGAACAGCTGTTTTACTTTCTAGCAGTTTTGTGTAGTACATTGTGTCCTGTATGTCTTGCATTGTGAGCCGACCGGCGAATACTTTTACGACTCTGAAAATTAAAATAAAATAAAATAATGTTACCAAGTGGTGTTTAATTTAGGGCGCGTTCACATAGACCGTCCGTTTTACTGGTCCGTTTAAACGGATATGTTATAAGCGTATGTAGTTGTATGAGCGAGTTCACACAGAATACAGTATCACGGATCCAGTAAAAAATAACGGTCCAGTAAATAATAAGTCGAGTAGCTTCGGATTTGTTAAAATTCTGTGTGAATATTACCTCCAGTAGCGACGGATCCGTTAAAATCGGTCCTGTAAATGCTGTGTGAATATTACCTCCAGTAGCGACGGATCCGGTAAAACGGATCCAGTAAAACGGACGTCCTATGTGAACGCGCCCTTACAGTAAATTTTATAGACCTTATGTCATCTTATTTCAACATTCTTCTGAGCTATTTCAATACTCACAATATTGAATTAAAAATATTGATTACAGTCAGGATTAAAAATGCACAATCTGAATACCATACATTATAAGAGTTATGTGGATTAATAGCTGAATTAACTGACAAAGAAAGTAACCATCTTACTTGTATCGCAGTGTATCTCCTGGCGCTATTATCGCTGTGGCGGGTGTTAGAACTACACTAGGTACCACTTGTAATCTGAATGACGTGCATATGTCATCAAGGCACACAGTCACTTGGCAGTCACCCATGGCTTGTCCATATAGCAGAACTGAGTAAGACTTATGACCCACTGATTCCAGTTCTGTTACCCCACGTGGTGCTTCATAGTCAGTCTCACTCCATGGAACAAAACTGAAAAAAATATTAAATAAATAACTCAGCTGCCACTGACTTAGTATATTTATATCCTTCAGACAGTTGTTGCCCGCAACCTTGTCCGCTTAATGTCTAATCCTTAAATTTCCCATTTGGTACCTCGAGGAAGGCCGAAGGAGATATATTGGGGTATGCGGCTTTCCAGCTTAGCTTGCAGTACATCTGGACACTTGGCTGAGTTTTGTTGGTAACCAAACATGATAACCGTATGATTTTGAGGCAGGGCGAGAAACACCTTGAATTGGTCACTATGAACTCCCAGTGTTTTAAACAAGCAAGAACACCTCAATATTCCTCTTTATCACTTTATATGAAGCAAGAAATGTCATGGCAAAATTGTTATGCTGTTAATAAACAAACAATATATGTATATCTGCCTGGGTTGTAATTTTATAGTAATGTATTTTGCGCACATATCAAAATATCTGTTTATAAGCTCTCCATCATAGACTGGTCAGCAGCTACTCAAATGTCAATCAAAACAACAGAAAGACTAGAAAAAGCTTTTAGAGCCCAGTAAAATTACAAAACTATTGCTTTCTTTTTAAATTACCCTTTATAGTTCTTCAAAATGTTATTTTTTTAAACAATATTGCCTCTGTCATGGGATTATGGATATGAATGAATTCTGTATTTTTAACTACAAGTGTTCATAGAATAACTCAACATTTATTGTTGAATTAGAACAAATTGCAAATTACAACAATTTTGCAATTGTGAATACTTTGATTATGGCTAGCTGAAATTGTAACCACATCCTGTTGGATGTCAGAGACCAGTAGTACAATTGACCACTCAGTAGATATTTGGTTTGATATAGCCAATGATCAAATTAAATCAGTATGTCTGCCAGAATGAAAGAACATAAAAAAAAAATTTGGTTTGCTTCTTGATATAAAATTGGAATGTGCAAAGGTTCTAGTTTGTGTTTCAAGCCTGGGAGAGTGTTATTAAATAGTATCATAAAGCCTAAAAATGGGTCCATTGTATGGCAACAGACAAACCCTATAATATACTTATAACATATTTGGCAAACTACCAAATTATATAGACTTCTGTCTCAGTGGCGGTACTTCCATAGAAGCCCAAAAGTGTTACACATTAATTTTGTAATGCAAATTGCATTTGTTAAATAAAGATTTAATGCTCAAAGATTATTATTCAGAATTTTGAAAGGCAAACTGGGCTTTTGGGTTTCTATGGAAGTACCACCACTGTTCTGCCTATACCTTAGGTAATAGAAGAGTGTATTTATGTGAATAATTGGTGTATTTTTTGTACACTTACGTCACAATGGTCTCATCTCTGATATTACTGCCAATGTTTTCAACTGACCAAGAAAACACAACACCTTCTAGGGTTGAAAATGTATTGCCTGAAAAAAATAATTTAATGACCTATGTTTGCTTCCAAATATTAAAGATTTAACAATTATTTAAAAATCTTATAAGTATTAAAAGGATGCTTATCAGGTATTTACATGCTAATTTTATGTAAATAATTTTAAAACAAAGAAAGAATTTAGAAGTTACAAACTTATAAACTGAATTCTTGTTAAGCATATAAATTCTTACCTTGGTCATCATAAGCAATGACTTCAAATGCTTCTGGAGCCTCTTCCAAATACAGTTTCCATGTTGTACTTATAACTTTTAATAAGCTTATTTTATCAACATCGACATCTCCTCTCAGTATCTGAAATGGTTGAAAAACACAATACATTTACATATTTGCTATTCACATTCAACAACTTATTATTTATTGATTTAAGACACATGACACTGCTGTGAAAAATGCATTTGAATGAAAACATATTTGAGACTAGTTAAATTTGATGTTTCTAAGTCTTTAGAACTGTTTTATTAAACAACAAATTAAGTTTAAGTTTTTTAATATTAAGTCTTTTAAGTGAAATTGATGTCAGTTCTCAGTGGAAATAAGATCACAGAAAGTATTTAACCATGGTAGCCATAGCATAACATAAATTATTGCTATGTTACTAACCTTATGACAACAAATTTTTAAAATAATAATTTCCCGCCAAAACAAAAATATAGCTTACCTCTCCAGAATTCACCTCCTGCGCGAGAATGATTACAGAACCTGGCGACACACATGTTTTGGATACAGAAACTCGAGCTGCCCGAGAGCAATGCCCCCAGGAGTCTTCGTACAAGAGCTCTAAATCAATGATGTCATCGCGAGACAAACTCCTAAAAAAAACAATACGCCGACTTAATACACTTAGTTTTCGACTAAGGAAAGTTTAAGGAGATTTATATGTTACTTACCAAGTGTAACAACCACCTTCGATTATTTCAAAAGTAAAATTAACATATAAATTCTCGAACCAAGGTAAAAGCACTCTCGGCGTGTTTATTTTGGCACAATCACATATGAAAAGGGAAGAACTAAGTAGTACAAGAAGCGGTATAAAACTTCGATACCCCATAGTGTATTTTCCAAGTAATCACATGAATAATAACGTACTAATACTTTTAAAATATTAAACACAACCACAACACAACTAAAATATAACCTTAAACGCAACAACGAGCGTTTTTGAAATTAAGATTAACTAACTGACAGTTTGTTTTCTTAAATAAGTGTGGTACTGGTAACATGAAAACTAGTCCTTTAAACATCTGTAGGTAATACTGATGTTTGATAAACGTATTCGCTTTTTTAGTTTCTATATACGTACCTAATCATATCATTTCAAAATATAATATTTTGAACAACAAATTGGATATGTTAAACAAAAAATATGGCCTTTGAGTTGAACGTTTGAATTAAATACCATAGCAAAAGAGAAAATAAAAAAGAAACAAATGTCAAAAATGTTAAATATGGCTGCTTTGTGTTCGTCATGTTTTGTGTCGTATTTAACGTGAATTTAATAAATAAAACCCACTATGAGTACGTCAAATAATTAAAGAAAATAAATCGCGACGACTCTTAAATACCTGGATTCCAATACACATAGTTACAATGCCAAAACCCAAAATGTCAGTGGACAAGGCTATAGAAATGAAAAGCAATGAGATCGATAAAAGCAAACGTCGTCATAAAACTGACGACACTATTATTGCGACAGCGGTAACAAATAGTTGTGAAGATACATCGCAATACGCGAAGATGGAGACCGCAGATGAAAGCACAGGGAAGCCTACTGAGTTGATACTTCAAGCCAGTTCGCATCTTATGTCCAGCACTACGAGCAGTTTGGCCGATACACCCGGTGATTCTGGTGTTTTGTGTTTAGATAGTGAAGCGTCGGAGGCGACAAGTCAAGCGCTCATGTCACACAGTCTTATAGGCGCTGAAGAACTAACGTGCGACAGTATATACGATGCCCCACCATCGTGCTCTCAAGACATGATCAAAAGTACCACAAGCAGCATCATGACTCGCAGTGATATAGATAATCAAAACATTGGAGCACCTGACGACATTGTCCCTGAACTCCTAATCGAAACAAAGAAGCAATCTCCCTATGAAAACTTGCCAGATGTAGTGTTAAAAGCTTTAGAAAGTGAAAAAGTGACAGAGGAAAATAGAAAACCTGCCTTAAGGACATGTGAACCAAAGAAATCTCTCTCTGAAGATATTGTGTACAGAAGGAGATGTAGAAAAAAATCACAAAGTGGTCAAGGGTCCCAAAAGAAGCGTGTGTCATTCCATGAAGATATTCTAAATAATACTAAAACAGATAATATACACATAGAAAGGGGATTCATCTCATATAGGCCAGATAGTTCTTATTGTGATAGATTTAGGCAAAAAAATAATATTGTCGCAGATAGGTTTTCATGGTGTGCTTCCGGAGATAGGTCTCCAAAATATGCAGCTGATGTTGCCCAACAGACAATGTCAGACATTCTTACATATGGTGACTCCTCAAATGATAGGAGTGGTATCTTTGAATACTGTCAAAACAAAAAAGAAGAAAGTCAGAATAATAATGATAAGGACAACAATAATGAGCCCAGACCTAATGGCAAACTTTATGGATGTGATTCTAACAGCTCAGATTCTAATTTTAGTTGTGACTCTGAGACATCTTCCAGTGAGTCATCTTCATCACATTCAAATAAAACTGAGACATCTCCTTTACGCCGTAAATGTGACAAGGCACAGAAATCTTATTCTTGTGATGGATTTGAAAACAATGGTCATGTTGCTTTTATGAGAAAAACCTATTTCTCTGAGGCAGATATAGATCAATCTCATGATAGAAATAAAAAGCCTCTTGAAGTGTCACAAAGTCCTATTACAGTTAAATCTGTTCTTAAGAAAAAACGATACATTCCAACCAACATTGTTGAAGAAAAGAAACAACATAAGAAAGTGTTAAGTTTATTAGATGCCAATAATATAATAGACTCTTTGAAAAATTTCTACAAAAATTTCAATTTTAACTTTGCTCCTGAGAAGGGTTTGCCTGAAACTAGTTTAGAGTTAAATAATGTTGTTGAAGCATTGCCTTGTGATGTTAATCAGAATACAAAACTATCGAAAAGCCTGGATTCAGGGTTTCAAATTGAAGATGAGGATGATTTTATTGAAATTAATCTCAATGGACAGCCATTGGAAGCAGAAAAACCAAAACAAATCGTAACACCATCGAAAACAGCAGTAGCAGGTGAACGGACGCCTAACGAAGGGTCCCCAAGACATAAACTAACGTTGAATATGAAAAACCAAGACAAGAAACCTACGAACAAAGCAGACGCCTTTCCGCCATTGAGTAAATATGTTGTTAATTGTGAAAGTACAGTTTACGAGCACAAAGGCGTGTCCTACAGCTATGTTCATGATACATTCCAAACGGCCTTTGATGCGCCCAAAGAAACATTCGTACCAATACCGGAATCAACGCCCATTAAAGAAGCGCCAAAGCCGACAAATTCCAAGGTTGAAACAAATTCAAATTCTAAACTTTCCGACGTCGATACGTCTAGCAAAACGTCGACGCCTAAGAGGCAGTTCAACAAAAACCTACAAGATGAGACAGTGCAGAAGAATGGTGTGTCAAAACATTTGTCTTCCCCCAAAAAACAGAACGTCAATAGGTACAGTCGAAAATCGGCATCGACCGTTCAAAAAGTGACCGAAGAGCCAGTGCAAGCCAACAGTGACAATTGCTCCAACACGGATAATTCGACATTGAAGGGCGCCGAAGATTTCAACGACGATTTTTTCGACAGTCCGGCGAATCAAAAATTGCAATCGAACAAATCGGCGTTACTAAACCGATACTTGAAAAATGTTTGCCAAAGGAAAGACCTTGAACTCAAAATAAAGAACAACAAGTTCTTTCAAATCAAACTCAAGTTGGAAAAGCAGTTTCCGTGCATCGTGTATCCTTTCAAAGAGGTGTCGGAAACGTTTCACATTTCCGCCGAGAGAATGTCCCGGCTCATAGACAAAGAGGTGATAGAGAACAAAAGGCTGTCGGTTAGATTGCTCACGGCCGACGAACCGTCCTACTTCGACAGCTTTGAGGACAACGTCGCTATTGAATGCAGCGAGAAGCTCAGGCTGCAAATATTCTCCTACCCCAAAGAGACCTTGAATAGGGTATGATATTTCATTATTATATTCTTACATTTGACAATAACATAGCTTTAATGGTTTTTTAACCGACTTCAGAAAAAGAAGGGGTTTATCAATTCGACCACGAATTCAAATAAAGTATTAATAATTAAATCAAAAAATAATTTTAAGTTAAAATAGAATTCGTATAAATAATTTAATAGAATATATAATATTCAATAGATCCTCGCCACTATTAATAACTATGAATCCATCTACTATCTTATGCAATTTATAGCACTATTGCCAAGAGTCTTAATAGTTACGATCATGAATACGTTTATTATTCATAGATATGAAATCTGATTAATTTCTATGATCATTCAAGAGAAACAGATAAAGAAGTCGCACTAAAATGTGTAAGGTAGATAAAAAAATAAAAAATATTTCGCAAATGTCGTTATTAGGAAAAAAATAAAAAGAGAAGACGACCGTTTTTGGATGAGTCTAGTATAAATTATATTCGCCTTGCAGTTTACAACAATCATCATCAACAGCTCAAATACGTTCCACTGCTGAGCACGGGCCTCCTCTACAACTGAGAGTGTTTAACTTTACAACAAAATTGCATAATTGTTTTTACTGAAAACTGTCGTGTCTATTTTATTATATAGCACAATGAGGCCGCATATGTATTGTTCTTAAAGCATATATTATGGCAGTCGGCAGATGTCTGATGGCAACAATCTGACATATAATCCGCGCACTAGATACCGCGGTTGTCGACCCGAACCTGTTATGTAACTTGACGGAGAAGATCTATACGCTTAGCAAAGTACCTACTGTGTAATCTCTACTAAACTTTAGAGATCTGTCGCGACGAATTTTTAATTCTGCTTTCAAGAGAATCTTCTATCTTTCTCGAATAGTCAGTACTTTTAAATATAGATACACAAAAGATTGTATCATTTAACGAGAGGAAAGTCACTTTAACGATGTACACGCAGATGTTACGGCCTTGATTATAAAAACTTATGCTGGTATACGGCGTGAATATGTGGGTGTTGTATGGATTTTCTAGGCAAGAGATTTCTCAGTGACAAAACCTCAACGATTGATCACCACAAAATTTTGAGTCATTTTTTACACCTTAATTGGTAATGGAGAGTAGATTTTTTTGTTTTTCGTTTTTCATATACAAACTATTATCATATAAGAATAAATAACTTGAATAACTATGAATAAAATAATACTTAAAAGTAATTGAGAGCTTCCGTGGCGCGGCGCAGTTGGTTAGAAGTCAGTGAAATGATAAATTAATATTTTGATTGATATATTTTTGTGAGTAAAAATTTTCCCGTAACTTCTCTCTAATCGCAAACATAAAAAGGTCAGGATTGTTCGTCTTTTGGTCATATAATGTATGTGCGATTATGCGCAATGTCTACCGAGAAATCATCATCAGCCCATATACGTCCCACTGCTGGGCACGGGCCTCCTCTACATCTGAGAGGGTTTAGGCCTTAGTCCACCACGCTGGCCTAGTGCGGGTTGGCAGACTACACACCTAAGAAATTCCTAAGAACTTTTAGGTGTGCAGGTTTCATCACGATGTTTTCCTTCACCGTTACAATACGTGATACTTCATTGTATGTGTACCGTGTACGTGATAATTCTTTGTGAATACACACATAACTTCGAAAAGTCAGAGGTGTGTGCCCGGGGTTTGAACCCGCGACCGTCGAGATTCTCGGCCGCGTGCCCCAACCTCGAGGCCATCACGACGCACATTAGAGAAATCATCGGTTTTCTTAATTTTGCATTAATTTATCACCAACTTTAACTACGAAGGAAAACATCGAAAGGAAACTTTCTTATTCAATATATTCTTTACTCCATTTATCATGTCAATTAAAGACCACAAAACCTCACTAATCCGTCATGGTATTTGGGCTGATATAGAATACATAAAACAGTATTAAGGGCTACCAATAACAGGTCTATTTATAAAAATAACTATGGTCCACAGATGATGAAGGTGCAATCTCCTTATAACATGGAAGACGGCTCGTGGACACCCCTACTGGTGTTCATAACCGATTACGCGCTGTACGTGGCTAGCGTCAAGCCCGGCGGTACTGAATACGATATGTTATGTCGATTACCTCACAATGAGCTGGACGCTATAGCGGTAAGTCGAGCCTCGTAACAACTGATGTATGAATTATCATAATGTTCGCTCGACCCGGTCAATTGATTCTCGCTGTGGGTTATTGATTTGTTGTTCACATATTGGTGATGTTTTTCATATTTTTGTTGATAGTATTGTTGGTATTTTTAGCGTATGCCTAAATGGAGATTGAAGGTTATGTAATAATGGATTCGAACTCAGGTTATTGACCTGTAACAAGTGTATATTAATTGTGACTTATTGTTAACTTAAAAGGCCAAGGACTTTGTAAGGATAAACTTTGGTTATGCAAAGTTTGCATTTTTCCTTCAACGTAAAAAAAGAGTAGATGTTTTATTACTGCCTTGGTGGTCCCGCGGTGCAAGTGTGTGCCGAGCTATCTAGAAGTACTGGGTTCGATTCCAGAGTCCGGCAAAGAGTTGACAGCCCCGTGGCGCAGTTGGCTAGACACCAGCTTGCGAAACGAGAGGCCGCGGGTTCGATCCCCGCACCGAGACAAATGTTTGTGTGATCCACAAATATTTGTTTCGGGTCTGGGTGTTTGTGAGACCGAAAAGTCTCTCGTAGTCTCTGATACCCACGACACAGGACTTGTATCCTAGTGTGGGGTCAGAACTATGTATGTGACTGTTGGGTGTATTTATTTATTATTTTATTTATTTATATGACCCTATTTTACCGGTCACATCAATGACCTTTCGATAAATAAAGCGAGGCAGTTGGAATCTATTTTATTTAACGGCAAGGTGACAGCACTGACACCTGTTTTTAAAGCCATTGGAGCCTAAAAAGATTACATAGTGATAGACTTGAAAACTTAAATATTTACTTTAAATATCATTAATTCCACGTAACCTTACAAAAGCTTTGTGAAATGGCGCAATCTTTACAAATTCATAAAATAAGGGTGTCTGTTTGTAATATTAAACCGCTTTTTACTAAATGCATATGAATGCATACACGGTACATACCTACATATACCAAAATAATTTTTTTTTACAATTTTTGTCTGTTTGTTTCGGCTTATATCTGAAACGGCTGGACCGGTTTTGATGGGACTTTCACTGGCAGATAGCTAATGTAATAAAGAATAACTTAGGCTACATTCATCGTAAACTCTGCGAACTGAACAATAACTTTTCAACTTCAACTAACAGATAGTAGTTTTAAATGAGACAAAATGAATGGTTCTCAGGTGGGTCCGGAAGCTCATTACATCCAGATAATAGACATAGCCGGTAACATAGCGTGTTCGATGGTGACCGCGGAGGCGTCGCTGGGGGCTCGGCTGGCGTCCTCGCTGGAGTGGAGCGCGCGCACCTCCCCGCTGCGGATCCAGCGCCCGCCCGCCATGATACCGCTCGACTGTCGACAACTTGCCGCAGCCATCGCCAGGAAACGACATGAGAAGCGGGTCAGTATACTATATGTCTCACTGCTGGACGAAAGCTTCCTTAGGTCTGTCTACTTCTTTATCAAGTTTTTAACGTAGCTTGGAAACCTAGAGGCCGCAGGTCCTCGCACCGAGGCAAATGTTTGTGTGATCCACGAATATTTGTTTCTCGACACTTGTATCTTAGTGTGGGGTCTAATGTATGTATGTGACTTTTGCGTGTACCTACTTTATGAGTTTATTCTAGAAGTATAAAGTAGAGAGCCATAGTGTGCGTTGGTGGACTTTACCTAAAAAGTCTAGCTAGCTCAAGACTAATATAATTAATATAATGTTACCAAGTTAGTCTCTATGTAGGTATGTTTCTGATTTTAGAAAATGAGAGGGATTTTTTTACATGATTAGAATGCTTTGGTGTTTGTTGTTTATTCGCTCCATTGTTGAGATATCCCGAAAACACAGAATTTTCCGCGTGCGAAATTCCCGTGGAGCGCAACATAGCAAATAACGTCACTGACTTGACCGCAAATTGTAGTTAGATCTAACCATATTGAGCACTTCTGATTCATTAATTGCTAACATTTCCAACCTATTTTAAAGCCGCGATCTTTTAATCAAGTGATGGCCTCGAGCTTTAGGCGCGTGGTCGAGAATCTCGGCGGTCAACAACAATGCATTATCACTTACTGTAACTGTGAAGGAAAACATCGTGAGGAAACTTGCACACCTAAAAGTTCTTAGGAATTACTTAGGTGTGTAGCCCGCCAACCTGCGATAGGCAACCGTGGTGGACTAAGGCCTAAACCCTTTCAGTTGTACAGAAGGCCCGTGCCCAGCAGTGGGATGTATGATGACGTACCTATGTGGGCCGATGATGCTCACCTTTTTACTAAACATTTATAAATTTACGTTTAAATCCAGAAAGTCATATTGACCGGATTTAGGTAAAAATAAATACAAAGAAAGGAGGTTGATTAGCTCCAATGTCGGCGTAAGTTCAACAACATCGCGTGCTATCGGCGTTGTTAAGCTTGACTTTGGCAATTTTGTCATTGAGTTGAGACAAAAGTGAAAACGGCCAACGGCAACAATGTGAATATTAAAAACATTTGCGTTTATCTACTTTCTACGGCGGCTTGACCTACCTGATAACTGGACTGGTCATAATGGTATTAAAATGTTTATGGAAAATAATTATTCATTTCTCGAACTCGTCGCATACAAGCAGGATGTGATGCATGTCTTGGCCGAAGAAATACTTTAATGAATCACCACCCTAATACGTTGTAATAAAGTGTAAAATAGTAAAATATAGCCAAGTGAGATGTTCCTTTTTGGAATTAATTTAGTCTGACTGCTAATTTTGCCATTAAAATTATTCCGGACGCTATGACGAATATATTTTGCGTTTTACACGGACTAGTGTTTAATGGGTTGGAATCGTTTACAATTCAACATAAGGTAGTGTTACTAGGTATCAGAATGCCAGTAGATGCCGAGACAACATCACGATGGTCGCGGGTTCCAAGCCAAGGCACACACTTCGAATTTTTCGACGTTATTTGTAGTAATCAGTGAAGGAAAAAGCGTAAGAAATCTGCATTTTTAATAGGTCACGACTAGGATTTTTTGGTAAATGTGTAAATTTCACACATCGTTCATCTAATGTATGTTTTATAATAATACAATACCAAAGTCAATTTGTCATAAGCTGATAACATTCTTATCTGTTTGTGTTACATTCAAGTCATGTTAAAATGAATGCAGGCGTCTATAATTAATTATTGAATAATTATTGACTCAAAATATAATACTGAAAGCGTCTGGCGAGTTATCTCTTATTTTTTTCAAAATTGTGAAATACATCAAGCTACAATAGGCGAGAAGGGGAGACGAGAATTTTGAGGCCTCACAATTTAAAGGTCCGTTTATGGAGCGTAAATGGGCTATTATTTTCTATAGAAGAGTTCCGGTTTAAATATATTTTCATTCAAGGGGTTGTAGGCAAAGACCCACATCGAAACCTTTTACTGTTAATTACCTTACACTAGTACCTTTAGTCTGAATAGAGACGGCTATAGTCTACCATTTGTCCAAATAATATTGATTTCATCTATTAAATGTCAAATACATCACTATGATTCAGTAATTTCAAAATTTAGTTTACTATCCGTACGGAAGGCAGTCATCACTAAAGAAGATCGGGCAAGAAACTTAAGTTTTGCTCTTTTCCAATCAAGAAGTAGTTTACAATATTGATACAAAGAGTACATTTTCCGATTTAGAGCTCATTAACTCAATCACAAAGTATTTGATTGAATATGAGAACATAGAGAAACTGACATTGTACCAGATTAATAGTTGATAAATATAAATAAGCAAATCAGAAACTACGAGAGACTTTTCGATCTCAGAAACACCCAGACCCGAAACAAATATTTGTAGTTCACACAAACATTTCTCTCGGTGCGGGGATCTAAATATCTTGTTTCGCAAACTGGTATAGCCAACTGCGCAACGGGGCTGTCAAAGTGTTATTTTTTTAAATATTTAAATCGCAGGTACCACATATCCTGTACTACGGGCGAGCCTTGTCAGGGGACGCGGGAGACAGGCTGATCGAGGCGCCGGGCGCGTTCGCACCGCCCCTGGAAGGTTACCTCATGTGCCGCACCGACAGGAGCAGGCGGTTCGAGCCGTGCTACTTCCTACTCAGGTAGGAGTTATCAGTGGCGGTACTTCCATAGAAGCCCAAAAGCCCAGCTTGCCTTACAAAATTCATCTTTAAGCCTTAAATCTTTATTTCACAAAAGTAATTTAACGTATAAATGAGAATATACTGAGCCCAAAAAAAACAATTATATACCAGACATTACACATTTAACGTGTAACGCTTTTCGGCTTCTATGGAAGTACTGCCACTGGTTGCTAATCTCCCTCCCCCCCATTAAAACACACCACTCGCTAGCGACACACACCACACGCAGCGGTTAAATAAAATAAAAATCTATAATTAAGGTACCAAGAACTATGCCCCCCTCCCCTTTTTTTACACAAAGTTCATATAGTTCTGACAGACAAGCAAACAAGCTGATACTCGTATTGTTAGTTGTTATCGCTGTCTAATCTCCACCCGTAAAATGGATTGACGACCACGGAAGGCCCAAAGACCGCGCGCAATAACTGGAAACAGGATGCCGGCCGCTTCTGACGCATTTATAATTTATTGAGGTTTACCCGCTGTGTTGGGTTGATTACAAAATAACGAAAATTTCAATTAGTTACAGTTATTTATAACTTTACGTTTAATGTTATTACCGTATGTACCATTTACTGTCGTAGGTCCGTATTATATTTTTATTTCCTCTTTAGAAAAATAAACCGCAAACTCGAATGACTGTTTAGGAAATCCTCGATGAATAGTTATACTAATACTTTTAACATAACAGTCTTCCCCTTAACAACCGTTAATATAATACTTACGGTAATTTAGTATAATAAACAATAATAATAATTTAATTTTAGCTTCATATTTTCCGCGAAACCGTAAGAAATATTTCCGTAATAGTTGTCGAGGGGTAAACCGTAAAACTATTAAGTTATTTTTTTATACGTACCTTAAATATAAACTTTGTACTATTTATTTATACATTAAGATTATTAAATACATTAAAATACGTTTAGATGGCTGGTTTGTTTCGAGTCTGGGTATTTGTGAGACCGAATTCTTTCGTAGTTTCCGATAGCCACGACACAAGATTTGTATCTTAGTGCGGGATCAGGACTATATATGTGACTGCTGGGTGTATATATTTATTGTGTTCCACAGGGCCGGAGTGCTGCAATGGGGCCCGCACTCCCCGGACGGCAGCTCCCCCCTGCCGCACAACATCGCGCTGCGCTCTGCGGTGGGCGTGCGCCGGCATGTGGACGCCTCCCGCCGCCCGCACTGCTTCGAGATCGCGCTCAACGACTCCTCCAGACTGCTCCTCGCTGCGCCTGATGATGCTACGGCTTCGTCGTGGCTGCAGTCACTGCTGTTACATGCTGCTCAGGTTTGTATAATAAAAAAAATAGTGTCTATATATAGAGTTCGTGAAATTAAATTTCAGGAGTAAATACCTAAAATTTACTCAATTTACTCAAAGAATCATTTGTGAATAAAAATATGGGTTCAAGGAGGGCATTTTCAAGTATATCAAGTCAATCAACCCGCATTATACTGGTGAAGCCTATTTTATTTTAAACGTAAAGGATGCCTTTGTTATTCAATCAAAAGTTGTTGTTATTAAAATTATTATAATTTATATATTTTGCGTACATTGTTACGCCATTTTTGTAAAATAAATGATAGTATTTTTGATAAGTCGTGATGGCCTCGAGGTTTAGGCACGCGGTAGAGAATCTCGACGGTCGCGGGTTCAAACCCCAGGCACAGACCTCTGACTTTTCGAAGTTATGTGTGTATTCACAATGAATAATCACGTACTTTAACGGTGAAGGAAACATCGTGATGAAACCTGCACACCTAAAACTTCTTAGGAATTTCTTAGGTGTGTAGTCCGCCAACCCGCACTAGGCTAGCTTGGTGGACTAAGGCCTAAACCCTCTCAATGGTAGAGGAGGCCCGTGCCCAGCAGTGGGACGTATATGGGCTGATGATGATTTTTGATGCGCAGGCGCTGGAAGAGAAGGACGGCGCGGTGAAGAGCGAGTGCGGCGCGCGCTGGCCGGCGGCGTGCACGCTGGTGGTGACGGCGCGCGAGGTGCTCAGCGTGCGCGACTCGCTCGACCTCGCCTTCGTGCACGGCGCCGCCGCATACCTCAAGGACCGCGGCTCCGACGCGCTGCTCAAAGGTACGCACGCGCGCACGCACGCACGCATGCACAAACGCACGCACGCACGCATGCATGCACGCACGCACACACGCACGCACACACGCACGCACACACGCACGTGAGAACGTAGACGACAGAACACATTAAGTAAAAAAATGACTGTAGCTGCATCCCAAAAGTATTTAACAGTAGGTTTATCATCTTCAACTGCGTATATTTTAAAATTCAATTCAATTACAAATAATACATGTGAAAGTATAAAATTATATAATATCTTTTATTAGTGTGAGGGACTGTCAATCAGGAACCAAATCTATTCTGGGCCTAAAGTAGTTAATCACTACATTCTGAGTCTCAATGACTTGTCCTTAAATTCACCAATTCGGTTCTGATATTTTGAACTTCAAGTTTAAAGAAACATAAAGTAAATAAACATATTTAGGCATTTATATTCTAAACCCATAATTGCCTTTATTTTTTATATATTTTTGACGAAGTAGCTACTTTGGGACTTTTGCTATTTGCCTGTTGGCTTTTTAATAATGATTGTAATATTATTATTTTTTCAGAATACATTGAAGAAATGAGGACAGACGTCGAGATACTAGCATGCGGATCTATCAAAAACTTAACAGCGTTCAAAATACCAGACACAGATGAGAATTGGTGCTGTCTGGTGAGTCATAAGAAATACATATGTTGTCATTATAAATCCATAGTAATAAACATGGGCTAGTCCTACAGATAATAGGCCTATTATCTTTTTAATATACACTGCCCTAGGGTTGATACACCATTCCATATAAGCCTAGAAGCCCAGCTAGCCTTACAAAAATCTTTAAGCTTTAAATCTTTTTTTAACTATAGCAATTCGACATATAAATAAGAATATACTGACCCTACAATAAACAATTATAAACTAGGCATTACAAATTAACTTGTAACGCTTTTGGGTTTCTATGCAAGTACTGCCACTGACATAGACATATTTGTGCAGACGTTAGCATGCTTGCTCATGTATACATCTGTAACTTTACATCTCTTAATCATATGCATCTGTATTATGCATATATCACTGCTGAGACCGATCTCCTGTATGTTTGAAAAAAGAACTAAAATTGTATCAATGTATATCAATATGCAATTAATATATAAGTAGTATTTTAAAAATACTTATGCAATAAATGTGAGTTAATGCCAGTATTTTATGTAACTTCAATTCATTTTTTTGATACACAAGCAATCTGTGGTAGCTCTAAATAAGGAAAACCAATATTGTGTTTGACGTAAAGGGAATTTATACATGTTGGTTTGTTTGTGTAATTTTATAACCATTGCGGTTTTATTTCAACCGCATAATTGTTAGATTATGGAACAATTAATATGCTATTCTTTTACAAGAAAAAAGATTCGTACTTATTTTGGACGTGTATACTACATAGTTCTAGATTCTATAGCATTTTGGAGAGATGGACCAGCAGTAAGCGTGTTATTACTTATGCCTATGTATTCTGTAGTTATATACCTTGTGTCCATGGAGGCAGTACAGAAATTGAATGAATATTTTATGTGGTTGCAGGAGTGGAGCGTGTGCGAGGCGCGCGAGCGGGGCGCGGGGCTGGCGCTGGTGCTGGCCAGCGGCGCAGAGCTCGAGCGGTTCATCGCCGCCGTGGAGCGCGCGCATGCGCACCACACGGTCAGTAGCTCGCTCTAGTGTCTGTTGCTATGTACTCGCGGGCGCGGGGCTGGCGCTGGTGCTGGCCAGCGGCGCAGAGCTCGAGCGGTTCATCGCCGCCGTGGAGCGCGCGCATGCGCACCACACGGTCAGTAGCTCGCTCTAGTGTCTGTTGCTATGTACTCGCGGGCGCGGGGCTGGCGCTGGTGCTGGCCAGCGGCGCAGAGCTCGAGCGGTTCATCGCCGCCGTGGAGCGCGCGCATGCGCACCACACGGTCAGTAGCTCGCTCTAGTGTCTGTTGCTATGTACTCGCGGGCGCGGGGCTGGCGCTGGTGCTGGCCAGCGGCGCAGAGCTCGAGCGGTTCATCGCCGCCGTGGAGCGCGCGCATGCGCACCACACGGTCAGTAGCTCGCTCTAGTGTCTGTTGCTATGTACTCGCGGGCGCGGGGCTGGCGCTGGTGCTGGCCAGCGGCGCAGAGCTCGAGCGGTTCATCGCCGCCGTGGAGCGCGCGCATGCGCACCACACGGTCAGTAGCTCGCTCTAGTGTCTGTTGCTATGTACTCGCGGGCGCGGGGCTGGCGCTGGTGCTGGCCAGCGGCGCAGAGCTCGAGCGGTTCATCGCCGCCGTGGAGCGCGCGCATGCGCACCACACGGTCAGTAGCTCGCTCTAGTGTCTGTTGCTATGTACTCGCGGGCGCGGGGCTGGCGCTGGTGCTGGCCAGCGGCGCAGAGCTCGAGCGGTTCATCGCCGCCGTGGAGCGCGCGCATGCGCACCACACGGTCAGTAGCTCGCTCTAGTGTCTGTTGCTATGTACTCGCGGGCGCGGGGCTGGCGCTGGTGCTGGCCAGCGGCGCAGAGCTCGAGCGGTTCATCGCCGCCGTGGAGCGCGCGCATGCGCACCACACGGTCAGTAGCTCGCTCTAGTGTCTGTTGCTATGTACTCGCGGGCGCGGGGCTGGCGCTGGTGCTGGCCAGCGGCGCAGAGCTCGAGCGGTTCATCGCCGCCGTGGAGCGCGCGCATGCGCACCACACGGTCAGTAGCTCGCTCTAGTGTCTGTTGCTATGTACTCGCGGGCGCGGGGCTGGCGCTGGTGCTGGCCAGCGGCGCAGAGCTCGAGCGGTTCATCGCCGCCGTGGAGCGCGCGCATGCGCACCACACGGTCAGTAGCTCGCTCTAGTGTCTGTTGCTATGTACTCGCGGGCGCGGGGCTGGCGCTGGTGCTGGCCAGCGGCGCAGAGCTCGAGCGGTTCATCGCCGCCGTGGAGCGCGCGCATGCGCACCACACGGTCAGTAGCTCGCTCTAGTGTCTGTTGCTATGTACTCGCGGGCGCGGGGCTGGCGCTGGTGCTGGCCAGCGGCGCAGAGCTCGAGCGGTTCATCGCCGCCGTGGAGCGCGCGCATGCGCACCACACGGTCAGTAGCTCGCTCTAGTGTCTGTTGCTATGTACTAAAACAATTTCGAGCTACTTATGAAATATTTTGTTTGTACAGTTTTTGTCACGTTATTTTATTGAATAATATCGACAAGGTCAATGGCGTACAGTTTACAATGGAATTGGAACGTGATACATTACTTTTATTTATTGTAAACCTGATGCAAAAAGCTGAACACAATGCAGTATAATGTTTGTAAATACAATACTATCTTTATTTATCGTTTCTAGTTATTCTGAGTAAATATCACAAAACTAACATACACTACGTATTATTTATACGATTTTTTTAATTTCGACCATTATTATTGTCTGTGAAACACTCATATTCTTTTCCAGACTGGGTGATTATAAAAAAAATATCCTAATAACTTGTGACTTACGTTGTATAAATTTTATTTAATTGTCAACAGTGCGAGCCATTCCCCCTGAGCATCGTGGAAGCGAGTAAGTCCGCTTGCAGTACCGCGCACGCCAAGTACGAGAGCGCGTGGGCGCACATGCTGCCCGCACAACAGTAAGCCAACACAACACTTCCATACAACTCCTGATATCCTGGTACCGCCTCGTGCTTATTCTGCATCGAAACTTTCAAAGATAACATTGTCATAAATTTTATTTTGAGATGCCAATAGTGCAATACTTATCCTTTATATATTTTTCATTTTTTTTTAATAACTCGTTACAAAAAATATATTACATCTAATAACACGTCATTGGAAATATTATTTTCATAAATGATTACGTGTTGTTATTGCATTAATGGCTTCATCTACAACATTACTTTTGAAACATTATGCGTGCTTTCGTTACGTGCACGATGCATAATTGGCACAGAGGCTTTTCAAATTGTGTTTCCGCAATCTCATAATTATTTAAGCTGCCATACGATGTATTTAACTGTTGCATTTTCTTCAGGTCCAAGTAGTCCTATACAATAGCACGAGCCAAGCAACCTCCGTCCGTCTTCGGCATGCATCTCAACGGAAATCCAGCGAATGTATTAATCTAATTATTTGTTTCAGCTGCTTTCCTTTGGCGATACGTTTTTCGACGGTAGATAGAAATAAAGCGCTGGAATGCTTCAGTTATTTTTATACATTCGCTTGATTTTTCTTGATATGCGTTGTTGTATGCCGTTGGTGGCCGTTTGGTTTCGTACTGATTGTTTTATTGATGCCTCTTTCATTTGGACAAGTTTTAAAGTTTTTAAAATTGCCGCCATTTCTTTCAGCAGGGTTGCAAAATTATTATTCAAAATATAATCATGTGTTAAACAAAATTTATACTGAAAAAAAAAAAACAATTCATTTTTGTTATTAAATTATGTAGTCAATGTAATATATAATAAGTTTGTATAGGACTTTGCAAATTGGATTTTATTCAATGACTTTTGCTTTTACTGCTTGATCTAAGTTAATAAATGCAGCTTAAATGATTATGTTCGAAAGTAATTAAAATTGTGACAATTGATATTATTAGCGAGCCGTTTGAACGCTGTACTTATTGAAAGTGTATGTAGGATTTGAGTCACGGATTAAAAATAATTATAACATTATATATCACATTTCTAAAATGTCGGTGCTGATAGTAATGAGAGGTTTCCTAATGTCGCGTGCTAATGTTACAAAGATTTTGCACAATGACAACTTGCATTTAAAATAAGTTAAGTGACTGTTTGTGTTTTGCGTTGTTCTCGAATGTTCCATTGACGTCACTTTGTGAGAGGATGTGAAATGTCCACTGTTGGTTTACCATCGCCGTATTTATACCATAAAACTTTTGTTAAAAAATAATTTTATCAAGGAATAAAAATATTATAAATCAATTAATATTGAAGGAGTAATAATAATGAAAATCTGTAGTATGACCAGGATATCACATTTCCAAAAAAGGTTTATTTATTTATAACTACGGCGGTAAGGAAATTCGATAGTTTGTCTTACAAAAATGTAATATTATTTTTAATTCATGACTCGATTAGTATAATTGGTCCCACATGAGGTGCTCACGAGCGACAACTTTGAATTGAAAAGTACTTGTAACACACATTTACATAGTAATAAATTTAGTAGATAATGTTGTATTTTAGTTCTATTTCGATGTTGATTAGGAACAATTTCGTTTTTTGTTACGCTTCTTCACGTTGAACTGTTGTATGAAAGAATGTGTTTCTGTAAATGACATTTCAAAGCACAAATTCTATCTCATTGTAGATCTCTCGTTAATGTAATATAGATAAATGATATGGTTATAATCTACTTGTTCTATCTCATCTAATACAGTTAATCGATACCAGTAATCTCTAATATCGACGTCTGAGGTTATCGATTAATTTTAAACCGAATCGATTTCACAAGTTATGGTAATACGAAGCAGGAAATGTTAACTGGAAAATTTTATCAAGAAATAACTCGGACGTCGGATATATAACACGTTTAGTGGATAAATAATGAATAATTCATATTATCGTGTTACGTTTGTCCATTCCCTGCAAGTTACAATGCGCCGCGCCGCAGTACTTCGGACGTGTAAACAACATTTAAATTGTAGATTATTAGAATGCTTTTAAACTTATGTGTAGATGTTCTAGTACTTCATAGATTTAGATACAAGATACTCCATTACTATACAGCTGCATCCACACCATTGTCCAATGGACGCCTATACGATATTAATTTTGTAAAAATATCGAGCCTGAAATACATTGACAATGATGTGGACGCAGCTATAATGAATTAATAATATAATAGTACATATTGATATTTATTGTATTGATAAATAAATAAAATAATTTATGTACGAAACTTGTGACCAGATAAATTGTATTAAGAGTGCATGTTTCGCCTTGTGTAAAATTTACTTCGTATTTTTGTCTAAAGAAATTACTGAGCTGACCTTTTTTTTGTATCCAGTTTTTAAGAGAAGTTTCTGTAGTATATTAAATATGTTATTAACACTTTATATGAATATCTAGCTTAGATTTTTTTGCAGTTATTAGATTAATTAAAATATTTTGGCGAACTATATTTATCAATGAAAGTACAATCACGCTTTTATGGATTATAACAAAAAAATGTACGGCCAAAACTTACTAGAATCTTCTCTAAAAAACTTTTCAGTTATTTCTTACTTCCTTCTTGAAAAAGGAATAAGCGTGAGCTTATGCTGATTGTAATTACGCGCTATTCTGGGACTTGATATTCGAATGTAAGTATCCCTACGCGAGTATCGAATGAACGAATTAAACTTTTATCGCTTGGTAAGGTGTATATTGTTCGATAGAAACTAGGGATATCGATTGGCAAGTTTTACAGAATGAGGCGATGTTGTGTCGAGTGAAGCTTAGTAGATTTTGTACGTGGAAAAATTAATGTTTTTTACGTGAACCTTTTGTAGCTTTAACGTTTTAAAGCTAATTTTAATGGTTTTTATTTTATTAAATGAAAATAATTGTTCGTTTGAAAAAATATGGAACTGTCCCGCTGGTTGGGGACCTTTGTAAACACATTTATGGTGATACCACACTATGGATCTTAAAACTGGCTTATAATTTGTTGCAGATGTAAAAAGGCCATGGTGTGGTGACACCATAAATCTTTTATTTTCTTTGACTTTATATGTCTCAAAGATATGATGTACCTAAGATGTTTGGCTACTGGTTAAAATAATTTTAGAAAATTAATCCCAATGGTTGTCTCGCTTATTTAATAGTTGTTACCAAATATATCAAATTCAATATAATATCATTTAATATGTGTATTAGGCCAGTGTATGGGCCGTGTGATATTAATGTATAGTGTAGTATTTAGCCGAATATGGACTGTACCTTACTGACGTCTTAACATATTCAATGATAATCATGATATTATAATGGAATTTTATTATTATTTACATTTTCATAGTCTCAGTGATAATTCTCAAGTCATTTATTGTATTTTAATAGATGGATTTTTCGTTTTATTAGTTCAATGGTAATCGAATTTATGATTTTTATTTTTTGTACGTTTCATATTGGTCTTCGGAGGTAATCTTGTATGTTTCTTAGCTTAGTGTGTATGTGAATTTGCGCTTCGAACTGTTCTGTAACTGTGATTGTTTATTATTAAGTTTGTTGTTTACGCATAATATTTTCGATGTTTAGCGTCATAAAGAAATTTAGAAAATGGTTTGTATGTATTCTGTTGCATGGATCTCGGTGTTTTGTGGTCAGGCAGTGGCCGATTGACTCTTCCACGCTCGGGTTTTTCGTCTCGATTATTCACTTCTATATAAAAGCCATTCTTAACTTATGTATAATCTAGAAATTATTGCACATTATTGACACCGTAGAGAATGTTGTAATATTATTTAATACTATATATGAAATATGTAAAAAGGAAATCTATAGTCACTGTCACCACAAATCGCATCTTGTATAAATTAATTAATACAGCTATTTAAAATTATTTATCCAATTGGCTATGATGTTTATTCGTTTTATTGTTGGATTTCTAAATTCTTAAGCGACAATATCTTCCGTCAAGTATCTTTCATCGTAATTGTTAGCTATTATGAAGTATTAATAAGAACAATAATTATATAAAACGCTGTAAGATGTAGATGCTACTGTTTTTGGAAACATCAATATATCATTTGTAATCCTCACAATACGTTTTATTTAGTGTCGAGTGTCTTTTTGAAAAGGCGTCGCATATTAGACGTCATTTACCTTAAAAAAATTATTTCTACCAATGATTTTTGGCAACACAACCATAATTATGTCAAGTTTCAAATTATTGACAGTTACCATTTGTGCTACACATTATATTTTTAAGGAAATTACATCATACGACCAACAAGTTTTTTTATTTTTGTCATTATTTTTCTTGTATAAATTATAAGCAATTTTTTGAGCTGAATCAATCCGAATATTCGAAAAGACACTCGTAACAATACCATTGTAGGATAGTACATTTGTACAATCGGTCTCGAGTTTCGCTCTCGGTGAAGGAATTGCTAAAATATGCATAATGTGCGAGCTCGCGGTGACTCGCGACCGACTAAGGAACGATACTCGAATAGTTAGGCCATTCGAATTATTATCGCTTGACATTATTGTTCATATATACGACGTAATAATAAATCTTTGCGGAAATTAACTGTTTTATTTTCACCTTTCTTACTTATAACCTCAGTTTGATCAGAACTGCATGAGCTCTCAAGCGGCTTGACTTTTTCAACAATCAGATAATTGTTGAAAAAGTCGGAAGATTCCAACTTCAACCATTTTAAACAAAATCGTAACAAATTATACCACTAAAATGTATCAACTTGCCTAACGGCGAAAAGCGCATGAAAATCCGTTCAGTAATTTTGAGTTTATTACTTTGTGCTATAAAATGTAGTCAATTCATTTTCAGTTTTCATACCCACATAGCTTCCACGTTAGAGGTAAGTTCTTGGGATTTAAACCCGCGACTGCCGAGACAAAACTGTTAGAAAACTCGACTAGAGATTGTTTTCTGCTTTGCACTATTATTAATAAAAGGTATGGCAACTTTAGAAGTAGGTAGTGATGACCTCAAGGTTTAGGCGCGCGGTCGAGAATCTTGGCGGTCGCGGGTTGAAACCCCAGGTACACACTTTAACTTTTCGAAGTTATGTATGTGTATTCACAATGAATTACTTACTTTAAAGGTTAACTTACGTACTTTAACGGTGAAGGAAAACATCGTGAGGAAACCTGTACACAAAGTTCTTAGGAATTTATCAGGTGTGCAGTCCGCCAACCTGCACTAGGCCAGCGTGGTGGACTAAGGCCTAAACCCTATCAGTTGTAGAGGAGGCCCGTGCTCAGCAGTGGGACGTATAAGGGCTACTGATGAGGGTTTTATTTTATTTCTAAAGTTTATAACTAACGACCTGGCTCAGCTTCCACCGGGTACATTATTATGAAAAATAGCGGACTATCTCTATTTGACAGCCCCGTTGCGCAGTTGGGTAGACACTAGTTTGCGAAACGAGAGGCCGCGGGTTCGATCCCCGCACCGAGACAAATGTTTGTGTGATCCACAAATATTTGTTTCGGGTCTGGGTGTTTGTGAGGCCGAAAATTCTCTTATAGTTTCTGATATCCACAACACAAGACTCGTATCTTAATGTACATACATACATAAACTCACGCCTGTATTCCCTGATGGGGTAGGCAGCGGTACATTTCTACACCCACATTTAGCCATGTATGCATCAGTCCCAAGTAATAGGGGGCGAGCCTATTGCCGTTTTTCGGGCACAATTCTAGACTCCGTGCTGTTATTGAGAATTCCCTAATGGAAAAACCCAATAACACTGCCCGATCCGGGAATCGAACCCAGGACCTCTAGATCGCACGGCACATATGTACTTGTATCGCGAGCCTCTTACAAAATGATAACACCTGTTTTTCTATTCATGAGGTGATCCAAAAAATTACATTTAAGTCGCGTCCCTGTTACAAGTCACCTTGCAATGTATTTCTCAGTCTTGTGCAATACTTAAACTTTTCTGTTATTTCTCTTGTTTTTCTCGTTCAACGTGTAGTATTAAAGGCCATTCTCGAAGAACACGCAGTAAAACCAGTTAGCTGCCACATAACTATGACGTATATCACGGACGCAGTCGATATAATATCGATTTATTTACTCAAGCAAGCAAAATTACGAATAAGGGCAGTAGACGCATTTTTATTATTAAATTTACCTAAACGTTTAAAAAGAAAGAATATTTGAAATCTAACTACTTAGTAACTAATTAAAAAGCTATTTTATTCAAAGTTTAAGATATAAGTCAATAAGTCCTATATCTTCAAGATCGAAGTCTACTAATATCTTCGATTGTCGTAGATTTCACAGCTATCATAATATTTAGTAGTTATCATAATTCGATTGTGCTACGCAAGGGGAGCAGAAAAATGTGAATGGAATTATTGGAATCAAGATCTGTTAAACATGGAAATTTATGAGTGGTGAATTGGATTGGAGAATAGCGAGCTGGGAGTAAAGAGATTTGGAAACAGAAACACTATTGCATTCTAGCAACAGTTAATTAAAAAAGTAATTAATCAAAAAATTGCTATGCAAATTCACATCCATAAAAAGCGTTATTAACTGCAATTGAAGCTACTTCACTTGTAGTCAGCGAGATGAGACAACCCCCCTATAAAATCATCATCAATAAAACTATATTTTTAGAATACCCAATTGATTGCAATAAGAGACCTATAAATCAGGCGTAATTATGATTTACTCTTATTAATATTCTAAAGAGGCATAAAAAAACTGCGAAAGCATCGATATTCGTACTATCTCCGTTTATACATGATAAAACTATTCGGATTTTATTTGTACCATATACATAAATACCTAACTTTATCTGTTAATAAACAAACCAGTTATATTTGCATACCAGTCTTGTCTCGTAAACACTTCGCTCTGTATGTATTTTCGCTGTCCAGTTGAAATCTCATCAGAGACTGGAAAACGCGTCTGTGTTTCAAAATGAGTGACTTGAAGGT
Organism: Hemaris fuciformis; assembly: GCA_907164795.1. NCBI lineage: Eukaryota > Metazoa > Arthropoda > Insecta > Lepidoptera > Sphingidae > Hemaris > Hemaris fuciformis. The sequence goes on from OU015448.1 coordinate 10,712,719, forward strand.
AAGGTAATTTACATTTTTTGCGAACATTTAAAAGTAGTACTGATTTATCAAAACATTTAATACACTGTCATCATTCTTACCTTTTTAATACACATTAAGTACATCTAACTGAAATATATTTAAAAAATCATCATCATCATCATCATCATCAGCCCAAATACGTCCCACTGCTGGGCACGGGCCTCCTCTACAACTGAGAGGGTTTAGGCCTTAGTCCACCACGCTGGCCTAGTGCGGGTTGGCGGACTACACCCCTAAGAAATTCCTAAGAACTTTTAGGTGTGCAGGTTTCATCACGATGTTTTCCTTCACCGTTAAAGCAAGTGATCATTCATTATGAATACACACATAACTTTCGAAAAGTCAGAGGTGTGTGCCTGGGGTTTGAACCTGCGACCGCCGAAATTCTCGACCGCGCGCCTAAACCTCGAGGCCATCACTGCTATTTAAAAAATACTTTATAACAAAAATAGATTTTTCGCGATTTTTATATTAATAGATCAAAATTAGAAATTAAATAGGTGGAAAACCGTCCCAAGTCAAATCATTACCAATATTGAACAAAATCGCTTAAATGGGGATCGGATAGAAGAATGCATAGAAAGTCCCAAACATAACTCATAAACATGTGATACTCATGTTATCCAAATGGTTAGGTAGATATGTATTTCTACATCCACGTTGCACCGGCTGAAATATTAAGTTAAATATTCGTTTAAACCCTAACAGTTATTCTTTGTAGCTAGGTATCTATAACAATAGAAAAATCTAATCATTGCTTAGTAACTATTGGTAAAAATAATGTAATAAATGTTGATCGGCTAGCTTCAACCGGCTGTAATGTTATAATAAGTTTGCCATACAATTTTGCTTACTTATTACATCCCTTTTAATTCGCAACAAAAAGAGGTCCACGTTGTTCTTTAATATCCAATGGATTCAAATTTAAAATACGCTTTAAATGAAACCATGAATGAACTATTTACAAAAATGTGCTACGCAGTGTTTAAACTTGAATCGCTACTAATTTTGTGGCATTTGAAACTCGTTCTCTCATTGAAATGTAGTTTACGGAAATTAAGTATGCAAAATATACCATATTATGTAATACTTAAATCTGTTATTAAAGCAAATGTATTTAAAAATAATTGTCTTAAATATTCAAACCACAGAAAAAAATTATGTATTTACAAGTAGTAGCTTTTTATATTTCGTTATGTATGACCCATCATCATCATCATGACCATTAACTCATATATGTACGTCCCACCGCTGGGCACGGGTCTCCCCTACAGCTACAACTAAGAGGGTTTAGGCCTTAGTTTGTATTACCCATTGGTGGTCATTTCAATTGGTCCTCAATCTGCGTTCATGACTAGTCATGCAAATACATGCATAGAATGCTATGGTTTTGACCAGGTGATGACCAGATAAAAATCTGGTCTGTCCGTTTACCACCAGTAATGCGGATGTTTTTAGTTAATATAAAAAGAAGTGCTCATTTTTAAAGTTACATAATGCAAAATACTTAGGCTCTACATCTTTGTTATTTGGCTTGTGAATGTGATGGCTTCCGCGGGTTTACTAATTTCTACGACAAGTTCTGTAGCATGCACTGCGTCTTTTCTAATCAAAATGAGCTAGAAAAATGAAATAAAAACTATCATTTACTGGATTAAGCCAGATCATGTTACTAAGTTTTTGATTAATCTGCTTTAACTGGGAAACAGTCAATACGAGTAGTTTTAGAATTACTCTTTAAGGATTTCTGTTCCAACACTGCCAAATTATTTATATATTTTTTACCATGACGTATTTTCTAGTATATGTCTGGCTTTGGGTCAGAATTTACTTCCGAGGATCCACGAAGACCTGGAGCCCTGCCAGAGGGACAAAACAACCCTCAGCGATGTCCGTATGGATTGTACGCCGAACAACTGTCTGGAACCGCTTTCACTGCTCCCAGAAATGAAAATAAGCGCTCCTGGTTATATAGGTAATGCATAACACTATAACATTATATGAATGCTCTAGAATTGACAAAAACATAGTAATATAAATTACGTAGTGTAGGGCGCCCTCTGGCTAGGTGGGGTGACGATATTCGCAAGGTGGCTGGCAGCGGTTGGATGAGGAGGGCCGAAGATCGAGCCCAGTGGCGTGCCATAGGAGAGGCCTATGTCCAGCAGTGGACGTAAAAAAAAAAAAAAGGCTGCTGATGATGATGATGATAGTAATATAAAAGATACAAACAGACAAAAAAGACCTAAGACCTGAAATCTTTAGTTATACATAAAATTTTTACAAAAGCAGGTTAAATTATAATTTGATTTATTGCCTAAAAAAATGTCTTACATGTATAACGCCTGTAGCCTCAAAAGGGTAGGCAGAGATGCATTTCTACACCTAGATTTTATTAGCCCTGTTATGAGGTTCCAAGTAATAGAAGGCCAGCCATATATGTAGAAGAACGCTTGGATTTATTTCGCTAAGATATTGTAACTGAAAAAAACTCTGCCTTACCCTGAACCAGGCACTCCTCGATCTAAATTAATGAAATTTAGTCTCTTAATTATTTTTATACAATTTATTTTTCAGAATACGACCTTCAGTGATCCACAAGCCATTCAAGAAGTTAAATGTTGCTAAATACCTCACACACAAGTGGGATGAACAGGAACCGGATCCCAACCAGGTGGGTAATATTTTTTTTTAGATAATTACTCATGAGTTACAAATACCAAAGATTCTGCATGTGTCGCGATTATAATTCCAGTCTTTGATAGCGTAAACTTGTCAATAAGTAAAACTATTTTAATGTTAAATAATAAATAATCATAATTTCCACCTGACTTATCCCACAGTCAAATAAAAAATTATCCAGACTCAGTAAGTCTTATAAACACGTTTAAAATCAGTACAAATGACATCCATAAGGGTGTTGTAAACATGTTTTTGTATAACCAATTTAAAAGAGATGTGTATACATAATATTGAAGTATTTGAAGTGTTATCAGATTTAATTTAAATGTTATTCAATGTTAAGGTTATTTTTACTGGAATAATATTTTATATAAGTTTAGAATATCATCAATCTGCTGTATAGAGTGCCGCTGAATTCATTATCAATAATTTAAAAAACTCTAAATAAAAGCAACTTACAGCCCACAAGAACTTTAAAAAAAGTCGCAAGTTGAACAGTAAACATACGTCTTAACAAAAATAATTACAACTAAATAAAGTGGCATCTAGCGACAAATGCTTGAACTACTTTCTATTACTTACTGTTTGATTGAATTGCTATCTACAAAAGTTAAAAAAAATATTTGTCCTCCAGTCTCGCTGGCTTCCGTTCGACATACCACCAGCAGATACTCCCGTTGACTTCGTGTCTGGTCTTCACACTGTTTGCGGAGCTGGCGATCCTCGATCTAGAAATGGAATTGCTATTCATGTGTTCCTTTGCAACACTTCTATGGACAAAAGCGCTTTCTATAGCAGCGATGGAGACTTTCTTATTGGTAGGTTCGAATTCAAGACTTCGAGTTGAGTAATCGCCACGCATTTTTGGAGTTAGTAGACTTCAAATGCAGGTTTTCTATCGACTGCCTCGTGGTCTCGCGGTCCAAGTATGTGCCGTATGATCTAGAGGTCCTGGGTTCGATTCCCGGGTCGGGCAAAATGTTATTGGGTTTTTCCATTAGGAAATTCTCAGTAACAGCACGGAGTCTGGAAGTGTGCCCGAAAAGCGGCAATAGGCTCGCCCCCTATTACGTGGGACTAATACCAGTGGCGGTACTTCCATAGAAGCCCAAAAGCCCAAATTGCCTTTTAAAATTCCAAATAATATTTTTTAGGCTTGAAATCTTTATTTAACTAAAGCAATTTGTTAAATAAAGACCCCATAATAAGCAAATATAAACTAGACATTACACAATAACCGTTTAACGCTTTTGGGCTTCTATGGAAGTCCCGCCACTGACTAATACATACCTGGCGAAATGTGGGTGCAGAAATGCACCTCTGCCTACCCCTTCGGAGAATACAGGCGTGAGTTTATGTATGTATGTGTTTTCTATCGATATTTTCCTGTATTCTTTAAATGTTTGAATTTACTTATTTTTTCACAACAAATGTAATTACATTTTATACTATTTCAGAATTGAGATATCTCGATAAATCCGAAATACTTTACTCATGTTGTTGTTTTGTAGTGCCCCAGCAAGGAAAACTGAAGATAACCACGGAATTTGGGATAATGGAAGTGGCGCCAAATGAAATAGCGGTGGTTCAACTAGGAATGCGATTTGCTGTAGCAGTTGAGGGACCTACACGGTAAACTTATCTAAATGTATTGACAAGCTAGTATAGGTACCTACTGTATACCGTAACGAAATTGCAAAAAAATATTCATATTTAAAATGTTGGTTGAATAAACTTACCTTAGCTATGATAATGATAGTTTGGTCTTTGGTGCCCATAAAACAATCGAAACTATAGACTGAAATTTTGTATTTGATGTTCGTGATTATAAAATGTTCATGCATAGCAAAAGAATCACGAAAACTGATCAGATGAAACTAACAGATATTGAAAAATGTCTTTAAATAAATAGTTACTTAGGTATAATACTTTCAGAGGTTATATCTTGGAAGTGTTCGACGGTCATTTCAAACTACCCGATTTGGGACCCATAGGAGCCAACGGTCTCGCTAATCCCAGGGATTTTCTCACTCCTGTTGCGCACTACGTGGATGAAGAAATACCTGGTACGTAATTTATATTAACCAAGTCAAATGTATATTCACGAATCATCATGGTCACAAATGCTCTGTGTAGATATACACCTGATTTTGCATGTATTTTTTTATATATGTAATATGTGTTGTACACACTGACTACCCTCTCATCTATCCTTTCTTTGTTTCGATCCTATGGTTGTCTCAAAAAGATCGCGATAAAATACCAATTGTACTATTTTTGCCTCTATGTTCTTGTTTTGTTTAATTTTCTCCGTGTATACAATAAAGTGTAAATAAATAAATAAAAACGCCTCTGCCTACCCCTTCGGGGGTACTGGCGTGGGTGTATACTTGATGTGTATGAAGGCTTGGAAGAACAAAACTTGAAAAATTAATAGATACTATTTATTGAATATGTACAGGGTTCAAGATAATCAATAAATATCAAGGAGCTCTGTTCGTGGCAGAACAGAACCACTCCCCGTTCGACGTGGTGGCCTGGCATGGGAACTACGTCCCCTACAAGTACGACCTTAGCAAGTTCATGGTCATCAACGCTGTCCTGTACGATCATTGTGTAAGTAGACCGTTATTACTTACTAATAATGATAGCTAAATAAGAAACTGGGTTGTGATCAGTTATTTAAAAGTGAAAACCAAACCGCTTTTGGATTTCTGATGTTGAAAGAATTTTCATGGGAAGCTAGACAGCTTCAAATATGTAGACACATATTTTGACATTCAAAGTTTCCATGCAACGTATTCCTTTAATAATGCGCGAGAATAAACTTTACACAACTTAGAAAAGTCGCTATTACATTTACCTATAAGATAATGTATATTATATATCATTGTCATAATAACATGCATTTGCGATAGAATTTAGTTACACGTCTAATCAAATACGTAACGACCAGTCGCACCCACCACTTTGCTTAATTTACTTAATTAAAATAGATACAACTTTCATTATACATACCTAACGTGACCATTTATTTTTTTACTCAAAACGGGAAATCGGAAATGGTTTATTTGGGTCAATTAACAGGTATATAATGAAAAAAAAACAGTACTTTGTTAACTTATGTATTCGGAAATGAAATAAAACGGGACAATTTAGCGTTCCAGAGTTCATTTCGGAGACACCGGGACACGTAATTATAAAAAGGGACAATCCCGTTCAAAACGGTCACGTTACTCATACCCCATAGAAAAGGTCGAATGAGTTTAACGTTACCATCTAAATTAACACTCACAGCGAAAGTACACATGAGGGTATCGAACCCCCCTTTGGCGGTCATCACTATTCAGGGCCGGAAAATTTCATGTCACGCGCGACTCAACCAGGCCGCCATTTTGGATATAATACAATTACTGGATTTAATTACGATATATATCTGTGTACCATGACCTATTTAAGAATTTTAAATTGTAGGCGAAAATACTCCCTTGTGGCCGATAGTGGCAAGTAGTAGGTCTGGATAAGGGGGACGGTGAAATATTTGAATATTGTGGCATTTATAAAGGTAACGCATACCATATTTTTTTAGGGTAGGATGAAAAAGTAGATAGTATCCTTAGGATAAAAAGAACAAAGAAATGAAGACAGAGCAATCTCCTCATCAATCCTCATGAATTGGGTTTTAAGGATCTTTTTTTTTCTAGGACCCTTCAATCTTCACCGTGCTGACATGTCCCTCGACGAGGCCGGGTGTTGCCATTGCGGACTTCGTGATTTTCCCACCGAGGTGGTCAGTACAAGAGCATACGTTCAGACCGCCTTACTATCATAGTAAGTATATGCTTTATAGGTATTTTAAAAATTATACATACATGACCTCACCAGTGCCGGTACTTCTATAGAAGCGTGGCCCAAAAGCCCAGCTTGCCTTACAAAATTCTGAAGCTGTAATTAATCTTTATTTAACCAATGCAATTTGACATCTAAATGAGAATATTCTAACCCCACAATTTCGGACACAAATTCAGACTCCGCGTTGCTACTAAGAATTTCCTAATGGAAAACACAATAACACATTGCCTGACCCGGGAATCTAACCCGGGACCTCTAGATCGCACGGCACATACTTTTTTCTTTATACTTTATCTGTGTTGTATTGGTCTTTTATATTTCTATACTCTATTTATCTCTTCTTCGGCCTCAACATACTTAGCCATATACGAGTAGGAACTTCATTCTAACAACTATGTTACGTACATTTAGATTATTTTTAGTGTTATTAGTCAATGGTAGTGCCAAAAAATGTAAAAATGCAATAATAAATTTCGCTGAGGACAGGATTCGAACCTGCGCGGGTATAACCCATTGGATTTCAAGTCCAACTCCTTAACCACTCGGACACCTCAGCTACAAACGCTTCTGTCAAATTTAAGAGTGTAATAAATGGTGCTGTTAAATCCTTTGTTTGATCAGGTGTTAGTGAAAATAATACGTCATTAATCTGTTATTGACTTTTGAGCACAAAAATTTCAGTTTATATTCTTTCACTATTAAATCGAATGCTTAAATATTGCTCTAGCGTTAACATTAATTCAGTAATTATAAAAATATTGTTTATTTTTCATATTACAACCATTAGTAGCTGCCCTAAGACTGGAAACCCTGGTAAATGGTGGTAGAGTTGCTATTACGTGGCACTTAACAAACATAATCGGCATTATGTGGTTCTAAAAATACAACATCGATTAATTCATCAGGAAAAATAGCATTGTCTGCCTCGTGGTCTCGCGGTACAAGTATGTGCCGTGCGATCTAGAGGTCCTGGGTTCGATTCCCGGATCGGGCAAAGTGTTATTGGGTTTTTCCATTAGGAAATTCTCGGTAACAGCACGGAGTCTGGAAATGTGCCCGAAAAACGGCAATAGGCTCGCCCCCTATTACGTGGGACTGATACATACCTGGCGAAATGTGGGTGCAGAAATGCACCTCTGCCTACCTCTTCGGGGAATACAGGCGTGAGTTTATGTATGTATGTATGTGAAAAATAGCATGATTTTTGCGTAAGTGATTTTATTTCGTAGTTTCTCAAATGGGCTCAGGAAAACACTCTTATTACTATAATTATAATCGGTATCATAGACGCAACTTTGTTTTGTCACGAAGCTACTTTTAACACATGGATATTCTATGCAACTCATTGAAAATGAAAGCTTCAGGTAACTATAGACTATTACATACAGCTCTATTCCAGACTCCGTGCTGCTACTGAGAATTTACTAATGGAAAAACCCAATAACACTGCTCGATCCGGGAATCGAACCCAGGACATCTAGATCGCACGGCACATACTTGTGCTGCGACAAGCGACACATACGGGTCTTCTCAGTCAGGGTCGCGTTTGGATCCGGTGGTACCATTAAAATAATACGTGACGTTTCGGAAATACACAGGGTCCATCTCGTTATTTACTTTAAAATAATAATAATAAGATATTATGTATTTCCTGATGAAAACTAAAAATAAATTATAAAACTAAAACAGTAAATATTTTTGTACAAATTATATAAAATGAACCATAGTTAAATTATAATGTAATAATAAAAGGTTTTTCTTTTCTGTATTGACTTGTCATAAGTGCTATTTGATTGCCTACGTGACCAAATAAAGCAATTTCATTTCATTTCATTTCACACCACGAAGCAGTCTATAGGTTAACAACTATTAAAAAATATTAAAGCAATTGGAAATACGTTTCAAAAAATTATATTAACACAGTTTTAGGATTTATTACTTTTCCAATAGTAATAGTAGCCTAATTAAAAGGAGGCCACGATGTAAAAGAATGAAAAAATGTAATCGCTGAGGACAGGATTCGAACCTGCGCGGGTATAACCCATTGGATTTCAAGTCCAACTCCTTAACCACTCGGACACCTCAGCTACGAATTATAGTGACGAATTTACGGACTGGTTGCCGTTGATTATAGTCATAGTTTTTAAACTTAGTGTCCAGCAGTGGAACATTTATGGGCTGGCATAGTGTAGATACCGCTTAGTTGTAAGGCTTTCTACGTGATATTTTTCTTAACCATTAAATAAATACAAATACACCATACAAAAGTAGTGATAGCCTCGAGGTTTAGGTACGCGGTCTCGACGGTTCAAATCCCAGGCACACATCTGACTTTTCAAGGTTATGTCTGTATTCACAATTAATTACCACTTACTTTAACTGTGAAGGAAAACATCGTAAGGAAACCTGCACACCTAAAAGTTCTTAGGAATTTCTTAGGTGTGCAGTCCGCCAACCCGCATTAGGCCAGCGTGGTGGACTAAGGCCTAAACCCTCTCAATGGTAGAGGAGGCCCGTGTCCAGCAGTGGGACGTATATGGGCTAATGATGATAATGATGAAATACGCCCAACCATGAAAACTTAGTTCTGCCCCTGCTATAAGACACAAAGTTGCATTATTAGAAGCTAAGGAGTTTGGAAGTGTCATGAGCATGAGCAACCAAAACCAAAACAAATATTAGTAGAATTTAATGAATCTCTATTTAATTGGTAACGCATGTTTACAAAACAACTAGGCAGATTATTAAAATATAATACGCATAAATTTGATAAACAATGCTATCGTAAATTCCTAGAAAAATGTAATTTTTTCAATGCTATTATAATGTACTCTTACTATTTACCCCGTAATGGTTGGATGGGTTTTGTGAATATTGATGTAGGAGTAATGAGGATAGTGGATACGTTAAATTGAAATAACGTCCAGCCGAAGATGGAGCGGAATGTTAATTCTAATAATACATATTTGTTCGTTTTTTTTTATCTAGGTAATTTAATTAAATAAACATTTTTTTACCAATCGAATACTACGTTGCCAAAATATACTTTTCAAAGCGTTTTTTTAAATATTAAAATAAAAAACATACATCGCTGAGGACAGGATTCGAACCTGCGCGGGTATAACCCATTGGATTCAAGTCCAACTCCTTAACCACTCGGACACCTCAGCTACATGAAGCTATTCCGAAATTACAGACCATAATGCTTTATTACTATGCAATATATTTGTACAAGTGCAAATATAGATACTTTTATCAAATAATGTTTTGTTATTTTTAAAAATGGTTTGGCTGTGGATTAGGTATATTCCAGAGTATAACTTTGACATTTTGATATTACTTTGTTTATTCATAATAGTTAATCTTTCATTTTAATCATAACTTTCATTATCCCCATCATTTTATGACACTTTTTTGATAAAATTTATTTATTAAATACAGAGTGTATTCAGACCGTGATCATACATACATTTTATACCTATGGTTGTTAGGAAAACTTCAAAATTTTTCTTTTTTGTCGGGATTTTCTTTAACACCAGGGGGTTTGTAATGACTTTAGCTATAACCTGCCTTAGTTTCCGATCACGGTCTGAATACACCCTGTATATTATCGCGGCCGAATTGTGGAGGTAATGACTCCCGCGGAACTAAAAATATTACAAATATTATCTAATTATAACGTCAATTCCATTAAAGTGCGTTGGTGGGAGGACAATATCAACATGCTCCTACCAACCCTAATCCTATGTTTAAAATATTCGTGGGCCATCACGGTTGAGTAAAAAAATCAGGGGATGTTTTGAGAGGACAAAAAGCAGCTTGCAAATAAATAAAATAAATAAATAAATAAGAAACCATTTTTGCCTGTACGAACTTCATTCAAATCGGTCTAGCGATTTAGCCTTTCACTAAACAAGCTCACTTTGTCTTTGATATTACGTAAGGATTGCTTTATGTTTAACCACTTTCCATGCTGTTCTCTTTATCATGAACCTTGACGTGTAAAGTTACCACGTACCTACTAGAAGAAAATTCTCAAAAAAGTATCCTAATGCTTCAATTTACCCTACATTATTATCTGGCAGCCTAAATTCGTCACTGATGTTCGTAGCTGAGGTGTCCGAGTGGTTAAGGAGTTGGACTTGAAATCCAATGGGTTATACCCGCGCAGGTTCGAATCCTGTCCTCAGCGGTCACATTTTGTTTTCTTTAATTCGAAGTTATAAAATGCAAATGCATTTTGGTACCAAAAAATAAAACAGAATTCATTCATTTAAATTTTCACATATGTAATATTATAATTTACCGCGCGCCTTGAGGGCATCTGGGGGACTTTAACCTAGAAGGCCACTGACCCTAACATACTCTTCCTACCCGCCATCCAGGGCAAGTTGGATGATTTGCTATAATCAGCTTTCCCCTCTATAAAAACGTGGATATTCTGGCTGAGTTCTTAATTCATGAAACGAAAAATGAACATAATACCATGCTTACAATTACTGGTCTGTGCCATAACCCATCATCCTCATTGCAGATACCTAAGTACATAAAGTAAATCAATATTGTTTGTTATAAAATGAGGTTATCATGAAATGTAACGACGCATTTTGCATTGAGGGGGAAGAATTATTGTAAAAAAACATCGCTTTGAGTTCACGGGAATTCTACTTTTATAATGAATAAAATTAAAGGCAAAATCAGCAATCCGTATGAAACAGTACTTTATAAACGAGATAATAAGCAAGAAAACATGGAAATAAGCTATGATCAACGTCATAATCCGTACTGCCTTTGGTGCAGTTTTATTTAAGAGTGGTGTTAGACGTTCATCATTTCATCATCAGCCCAAATACGTTCCACTGCTGGGCACGGGCCTCCTCTACAACTGAGAGGGTTTTAGGCCTTAGTCCACCACGCTGGCCTAGTGCGGGTTGGCGGACTACACACCTAAGAAATTCCTAAGAACTTTTAGGTGTGCAGGTTTCCTCACGATGTTTTCCTTCACCGTTAAGGTAATATTGTGAATACACACATAATTTCGAAAAGCCAGAAGTGTGTGCCTGGAGTTTGAACCTGCGATTGCCGATATTCTCGTCCGCGCGCCTTAACTTCGAGGCTACTCTAAACATCTTTACACTATAAATTATAAGAACATACCTTATCGTTGATTCAAAGATGCGTCTGTTCACCCACCCGTACATTTGCAGGAAATTGTATGAGCGAGTTCATGGGGCTGATCGTGGGCGCGTACGAGGCTAAAGAAGGTGGTTTTCTGCCGGGGGGCGCGTCTCTACATTCCATGATGACACCCCACGGACCAGATGATAAATGCTTCAATGGAGCCTCATACGGCGAGATGGTGCCGCAAAAGATCGCTGTAGGCACTCAGGTAAGATATTGAAAAAAACCCTAACACACACCTTTTGCCCTTATGTACCGAATGCGGAGCTTAAAACGCATTCCTCTTATTTAAAAAAAAGTATTATTATTTCCTAATACCTAATTAGCCGTTGAAATTATTATTTCTTCAGTGAACTATGAGTAGAAATTCAAGTAAAAAGGAGAAGGTCTATTTTGCTCTTCATAAAAGAAAGTAATGAAAAATAAATGCATTTTGTAAATTTGTTCACCAGTTCATAGAATTTTTTTTTGTAGCTTATCATGTGTTCTTGGGGCCTGAATGATTGTTTGCAATGACTAGGGAAGGACGTCACTCACTGCTAGATTCTTTAGGACAGCGCCGTAATTATCATTAGGGTCTGTGGTGTCATATTGAAACACCAGTACAAACAACAACAGGTATACCTAAAAATCAGTAATAAAACGTTCTTTCGTAATATTATAAATGAAAAATGCGTATCAGAAAGAAAGGTTTAGTTTTTCGTGATACTGGGGACCGTATATGCTCCTTTCTCATAAAATTGATTAATAAATTAAATAATAAAACGAATAGTCGTAATAATATTTTTTCACACCTCCGCGTCCGGGCGGAAAGTGCCAACTTTCGTCCCGCTGCGCTAAACGAAGTTGCCGCTTTCCGCCTCCGTCGAGGTGAAAAATAGTATACAGCCCTCGGGAAGTAAAAAATAAAACCAGAGGCTTTGCTTATTTTACCTCCCAAGGGGTGTAATATACTATTATGACCATTTACAGGCCTTCATGTTCGAGTCTTCGCTCAGCTTAGCCATGACCAAATGGGGTGCAGAAACCTGTCAGAAACTGGACGCCAAGTATTACGAGTGCTGGCAAAACCTTCCAATATTGTTCTCCGACAAAATAAACGTATAAAGTTTGGTTTTATCATTCACTGTTACAAAAATCGCATTCCGTATACATAATATTACGTTAAAAGTCATTTAAAATGTGGGAGTAATTGTAAGATATTTCAAAACTTTTAAATAAAAACTGAAACAAAAAATATCATAGACTTTAAAATAAAATAAAAACACTGTTCTAAGAAAGCAAAATATTTATTTAAAAATGAATAATTATACGTCATTTTTTTTTCTATTAATTAACTTGGCAAAATTTTATAACTTTTGGTTTATGTATCGAAGTATATTCCAATTCACGTCTCACAAAAAATAGGCCTAAGTTCACAAGCAGTCCCAAGCAGGTTGGAACATTACACTCTTTTCATATTATACGAGTCTAGGACACCCGAGATGGTATCGCGGTTGCGTTTTTGTTCCCCGATAATGCCGGTGATAATACCTAAGCTTCTTATATTATGTTTCTCGAATTCTTTGTAACGATACTGAGACGGTCGCACGGACGAGTGCGATGAAAGACAGTCACGCAAATTCGCGAGCTCCTATTAACTTAGTTTATATCTAGTCATAGATATCAATTATCACCAAGTGTGGGAGACTTATCGATCCCATAACACTTGGGCTTAAGTAGAAAATTTACTAATCACATTATTATTTTGTCTCGATTAAAACAAGCTCGGAATTGCGTTCACTGGAGGTGCAGTTGTTAAATTTATCATTTTTGCCTTATTAACTGACGATGATGATATTAAACTTAGCACATCGATGTATTTAAAATATCCGAAAATATTTTAATAAAACTATTACCATGTGTATTAGCAAAACGAATGAAGGCGCAACGCGTACACAGTCATTGTAATATAAAGATTTCTGGGCGTAAGTTTGCAATATACCGCAATCAACATTCTTTTTGAAAATTGAAGAATCTCTAGAAATGTGTATCATGAAACACTGCATGCCAGCCGTGACCTGTATCGAGGGCCCTTTCACCTGCAGCGCGTCCACCACAGTTGTTTGTTGCACCGTCACAGTGCCCCTGGAGTTGGACGTGGTCTCTACCACACTCTTAGTGATGGTGTTGGTGGACACTTGCTGGTTCACTGCTCCCACGCCCTCACTTCCACTCTCCCATATGAAGCTCGACATTATCTGACAATCTATGCGAGTTTCTTCGTATTCACCGTTTTGTTTACTTATTAATAATTTACATATTTCTCCAGGACTAATTCGGTATTGCCCATGTACATTATAGTTCCTGCTCCTTTCCGATAGCCGTCCCAAGTTAAACAAAGCTAGACCAGTAAGCAAAGTATCGAATCTGCTTCCAGAGTTTCTGTATTGGTATACATACATGGGCGGTCGCGCCTGGTACACGGGAAGGTAAGTAGTTCCGTAGAGGATACGCTGCGGCGGGCTGTAGTGGTAATGGTGGTGGACTTCAGTCTTGTGAGCATTATTGTTCACGATTTGCTGTCGGCGACGTTGGTTTATAATCGGTCGGGTGAGTTGAGTAGGAATTTGCCTCCTGCCTGTACCCGCATAGTTGACGGTCAACCTTTGCTGGTTGCGTTGAGTAAGACTTGATGGATAACCGCAACTTGCGCCATACCCTGAGTATCCTCTCCAACAAGGACTTCTTCCCAATGGTGATATCCTTCGAGGTTCAGCCCTGACAATCGCCACGAGAAATAATAGGGTAATGTATTTCAGGAACATGTTTACAGCACGACTTCCGATACAAGACTGATTTGAGCCTAGTGTTCGATTAATAAAGCATTTATTAATTAGGGAAAACTCATGACAGCGTCCCTCTTCACGTTATAACTCATTTACCTTATCGTCTTAACTCACATAATTTTTCGACTTTCGAAAAGTGTAATTAATTATTTTGGTTTTTATTTTATTTAAATAAAACCAAGACATGTCCGACATAATTAAATTTCAATTATTTTTCATTGAGTTATACATAAAGTTGGTTTAAAGTCATGCACCTCATAGCGATATTTCTTCTGAAAAAGAATGTGGGTAAACTTGTGAAAATAGTGATAATCTATATCATCCCTACACCGTATAAAAACGCACAAACAAGAAAAGATCTTATCTCTTTAATGTACCATAGTATATTTTAAGCCGTTTAGAATACAAAGCCTCAGATGTTTGATAAGGATTTTTTGTACGATTGTTGCATCTTACTAGACTACTTTTCAAAGGCTGAGCGTAAAAGAAGAAAGGGTACTACCTAGTATGAACATGGGACAAGAAAGTGGGTCGTGGTGTAAGCCTCAACGCGTGAATTCCCCAAGCGCCATGATGTTAACGCGACACAAATTGTAACTTATTGCAGATATTGAATAACGGTCCTTAAACGTTGCGCTGACGACTGAGTTTATTGAGGGATCCTACTATCTAGTATTGAGTTGATTACGGTAAATAAAATAGTAGAACATTATTTGTCTACATACACTGGAGAATATGAATTAAAATGTTATAGGGGAAATAGAAAACAAAACCCAAAGATAAAATATAAAATTTCGTGGACATTTATATAAAAAAATACTTTCAAAATAAAATATGTCATCTCATAGTTTAAAGATTCAAAACAAATGAATCAAAATTACATTCCTCTGATTTATCAGTACCTTTCATTACGAACATTATCCATACTAATAGGTATTAAAAATCCGATAGAAACTCTGTCTGATACGGTTTCACGACTAAAACAATAATAACCAATTTGAATGATTTTTGGTTTAGAAGTAGATAAGACCTTGGAAAAGAACATAGAGTATATGATTTTATAAATTTGCGCCCGGGCGGAGCTGAGCCCCAAGATAATTAAGAGATTAAGCCCGTTTGGTACGTTGTTTTGTAAAGTAAGAGACCGGAATTGAATCGTTGTTTTTTTTTTCCTTTTTAGTTAAATCAACAATCAGCCGCTAGACTATAATCTGATGTCTTAAGTTCTGTTTTGTTCTGTGTGTTGAGTAACTTCATTAACAGTTGTAATATTTTCCTTAATCACCAGTGCGGGTTTCGGAAAAGCCACTCTACTATCGAACAAATGAATCGGAGCATAAAGAAGCCATAGGTATAAAATGTATGTGGTTGGTAGGAAAACGTCAATTTTTTTATTTTTTGTCGGGATTTTCTGTAACGCCAGAATGTTTGTAATGACCTAATCTATTACCTGCCTTAGTTTCCGATCACGGTCTGAATACATCCTGTATTACAGGGTGACCAATGGATGCAATGATGGACATAAGAAGCTATACTAACCTCATGAAGCTTTGGATATTATGTGTACGCGTTATCAGTAGTCAGCTTGAAATTCTAGACTTGAATAAAACAAAAAAATATGCGTACTGATGATTTGTTCTCAATTTTATTTTGTTTTTTTTTTTCAGTAGATTCACAACAACAAAAAATCGCTGTAGGTATTCGCCTAGTTTCAATACACAGTACTTACATATTAAATATTTTCTTTTTGTTGATATAATTAGCACACGAAGTGTGTATAAGTCGATCATATGAATCAGCGTTTATCTTTATTAATAATAATAATAATAAATACACCCAACAGTCACATACATAGTTCTGACTCCACACTAGGATACAAGTCCTGTGTCATGGATATCAGAAACTACGAGAGACTTTTCGGTCTCACAAACACCCAGACCCGAAACAAATATTTGTCGATTACACAAACATTTGTCTCGGTGCGGGAATCGAACCCGCGGCCTCTCGTTTTGCAAGCTGGTGTCTAGCCAACTGCTCCACGGGGCTGTCCTTTACATCTAATCTAACGACTAGTCAACAACATATTTTCCTGTGCTTTTATTTGTATAGTTAATTAGGGATAAAACAATTCACACTTACGGGAAATATGATAAGAATATCCAACAAATGTTTGATATAACTAGTACCTAACATAACAAATGAAGGCAAAACTTGTTCAACATTGTTGTTATACAAAGATTTTGTTAGGTTCGTGTATATTACAGTCAATTTAATACTTCAAATATAACGCACTTTTGAATTCCGTGGTCATCCTACGAGAATAATTAAAGCAAATATTCAAAGCCTTTTCTCTTTGTAATTTACAATCGCCTGTCATATCTTTCTGAACGATGTTTCCTGAATGCGTTTTATATTGTATTGGGCCCTACTCTGCCCCAGCCCAGTTTTATAAAAAAAATGGGTCCTATGTAGAGATTGCAACCCGGTATGTTTCCCAACCCGGCCGGGCCCGGTTGCATCCGTCGCCAACCCGGCCAGGTCCGCCGGGCCCGGCCGGGTTTGTTAGCGATGAAACCTTTAAAGTATTTTATGAAAATTTTCTATATATAAATGGAAAAGACAATGATGCAAGGTTAATATTCATTTCAAACTGGCTTATGGACAATTATCACAATAATTAATCTAAAAAAAAGATTACTTTGACTTATGAACGGAAAAGTTAAATTAGTAATTATTCATTTTTATAAGTTTAAACAAGCAGGTCTTTCTCTATTCCTTATCGTGTCTATTTGAAAACATAGTACTATTATAATAAGAAACTAATAACGCAGCTTAAAGTACTAAACGTGTCATAACAACTTAAATTAGATAGATAAATAAAGTATGGTAGCTTTGGTATAAACAAAACAAATTCTTATTTGCTAAAAGTAAAGTATGTATTATGTTTTTTCTTAAACTTTGGCTATAATTAATGTTATTATTACTAATTGAGCAAATAGCGAAATCTTATTGGCTAGGCGGTACTGTAACTACAAACAACCAAACTTGTTTAGTCTTAACTAACAAAATGTAACGTAAAATTGGTTACCATACATAGGCTTCACAAGTATAATATAACAAAACAAAAAGTAACAATTATTTTTCAGTCTGAAAGAATGATTGATACGAGTATTTTACAACAGTAACTACTACGAGTAGGCGCTCCCGTGCCGCGATTTATTTATCGGGTCCGCTCACCGGGCCCGGTGACCGGGCCCGGTGGGTGCGTAAAACGGCACCGGGCCCGGACGGGCCCGGCCCGGCCGGGCCCTGTTTGCAATCTCTAGTCCTATGTCATTTCTCAAGGCCCTATGTATCACAAAACCACAAATCATTCACATGAGTTCAACTGTTCAGGCGGAAAAGCGTAACAGACAGAGTTACTTTTGCATTTGTAATATTAGTATGGATAAGGATATATTACAGTTTTAGGACTACAGTTTACGCCTTCACAATTATTTCGTCACTAAGCCTGGCCAAGATCTAGTAGGGATATCGATTAGACAGTGGACATCAGAATTGACCAACAATTACTGCGAAGGCTGCAAAAACATTTCTGTATCTATGAAATTAATTTTAAAAATATTCATCGTAATCTTTTTTTATATTCTGTATCGAAATGTAATTTGTCTGGGACATTTTTAGAAGCCAAATAATTTTATTGTAACATTCCATTTTCAATTCCTAAATAATTCAGAATTTATATCAAGCTTAGAAATGCGTTCACTGGAGGTGCAGTTGTTAAAATCATTTTTGCCATATTAACTGACGGTATATTAAACTTAACACATCGATGTATTTAAAATATCCGAAAATATTTTAATAAAACTATTACCATGTGTATTAGCAAAACGAATGAAGGCGCAACGCGTACACAGTCATTGTAATATAAAGATTTCTGGGCGTAAGTTTGCAAAATACCGCAATCAACATTCGTTTTAAAAATTGAGTAATCCCTAGTAATGTGTATAATGAAGCACTGCATGCCAGCCGTGACCTGTATCGAGGGCCCTTTCACCTGCAGCGCGTCCACCACAGTTGTTTGTTGCACCGTCACAGCGCCCCTGGAGTTGGACGTGGTCTCTACCACACTCTTAGTGATGGTGTTGGTGGACACTTGCTGGTTCACTGCTCCCACGCCCTCACTCCCACTCTCCCATATGAAGCTCGACATCAACTTGCAATCTATGCGTGTCTCTTCGTATTCGCCGTTTTGTTTACTTATGCCTAGTTTGCATATTTCGCCGGGGTTCCTCCTGTACTCTCTGTGCACATCATAGTTTCTGTTCCTTTTCGACATTCGTCCCAAGTTATATAAAGCCAATCCGGTGAGCAAAGTATCGAATCTGCTTCCGGAGTTTCTGTATTGGTATACATACATGGGTGGTCGCGCCTGGTACACGGGAAGGTAAGTAGTTCCGTAGACGATACGCTGCGGCGGGCTGTAGTGGTAATGGTGGTGAACTTCGGTCTTGTGCGCGTAATTGTACGTGTTGTGTTGTTGGTGGTGCTGGTACGCCGTCTGATGAACATTTGTAGATCCTGACTGTCCAGAAGATTGTGGATTCGTGTAGACTCGGCCGGAACCAGTTTCCCCGTAGCTATTGTATGTCAGCTGGGTGTGAGTGGCCCCTGACAGTCCAGGAGATTTGGGATACGTTGGAGGCAGCCTCCCAACTGTACCCAAGCCGGAAATGGTATGTGTTGGCTGGGTTTTATTTATTGGAAATAAATAGTTTTTTGGGATAAAAGGAGGGTTAAAAGGTTTTATAATGGACATCCGCAAAGGTTCTGCTGTGGCCGCCGGCACGAGGAATAAAAGCGTGATGTAGTTCAGGAACATGTTTTCCGCCCGAATTTCAGAACAGGACTAAGTTGAACTTAGCTCGCTGTCGCAACACAACGCCATATTATTACTTATTAATAATAGCCATCGCGATAGTGTAATCGATGGGTATAACCAATGAATAACATCGGTTTTTACCGTATATATATATATATATCTTATCTTACTAATATTATAAACGCGAAAGTTTGTAATAATGTATGGATGTCTGGATGTCTGGATGTCTGTATATTTGTTGCTCTTTCACGCAAAAACTACCGAATGGATTGTAATGAAAGTTTACAATAATATAGCTTATACATCAGAATAACACATAGGCTATACTTTTTAAAGATAGTGTATGAATTGTCCAAAATATAACGATAATTGTCAAGTAAGTCTGCTATCTGCGGGCTATTTTGGCGTACGCGTCACGTACGTCAAACATTTTATGTTTATCCCGCCAATACGGTTAATGGTCCCCTCATATTAATGAAGGTATTTAAATAAAGGTTTTGAATCGACAACATATATCCACAATATTCGAACAATTGCGCATTTTACATTTTAAAATGTAGAATAATCAGTAATGAAAAGGGAGTGACATATTTGTTAGTTGTCAAATATTTATGCGTGCATTCAGAAATTTATTTTTAAACTCCTTGGTTTTACCTGGTATGTAATAAATGAGTAAATAACTATATGACTGTTACGCTTTCACGCCTAAACCATGTGACCGATGTGAAAGATTTTTGGTATGGACATAAATGGGACTCTGTGGAATAAAATAGACTACAACTTATTTTCTTTCAGAACCCAACCCTGTAGTCTACGCGGACGGAGTCGCGGGTAAAAGCTAGTATATATACATATAAGCTCTGATTTCTGAAGACGCCTACGCATCGAAGACGAGTTGTAATAAAGGCCCTCCTGTGCTTACACGTTAATAAATTATTTACCTATAAATAGTCAGCTGTAACCCTATCAGCTACTTTTTTGGTGTTTTTTTTTTAATTTAATTTTTGAAATCAATAAATATTATGGGTTTATATTATATTACTTTAAAAAAACAACATTACGAGTTAGTTGTTAGAGGCTTAAGGCTTATGTAAATAATAATGAGATTTTCGTTTTTACAGATTTTAACACAATAATCGATGCCACATACAATGAGGTATAATTAAGTGACATCTTCATAAATTTTCATCTCTTACTTCTAAACGATTCATACACTAATGGTTCGCAAAGGAATCTACACAGTGGTAGGCAAACATGTTACATAACACACACTAAACAGAAGCGAACCCATCGCCGTTTACGAAACATATATTCAAACCACGTACTGAATTCGTGAATTTTCTATCTGAAGAATCTCGTTTCTACATATAGCCCATAACACAAACACTAGTTAGACTTGGCAAACGCATGAAAACAATGTATCTCACTTTTAGTGCGATTGCCAAGTCAAAACTATTTTATTTTAAACATAAAAGATTTTTAATGTTGATATGGTCACTATAAGATGGTGTCTGGTAAGCTAACTGCATAATAACTTAAGTTAAGACAGAAGTTCCCTTAAACGGGGACTGAATAAAATCATCGACTTGGTATCACATGGATCTCACAACTTTTTACGGTAGAAGAACTGAGTTGCGAGACTTGCTTTTTTTTACAAGTTTTGTTTTTTATGGGATCTCATTTCTTTTTGTAGATAGTCCTACTTTTTCATTTTCGGTATCTTCTACTTCTTGAGTACTAACAACGGATTTTCTTAAAGCCCACTTAGCTTTACTTACTTTTGTAGGTAGTCTTCCTCCTCTACATACGAGACGAGAGCGGCCGCGTTGAAATATTTAGGGCCGCACGCGTCAAACGTCAGTTGAAGTTAATAGGTAGGTACTATTGTAAAGTTTTTATCTCTCTTTAACTATAAATTGGTACTGTCAATGTACCTAACAGAAAATTACAACATAAAGCTTATCAGAGGTATAACTTGAACTAGTTTACGGCATTAACTGCCGCAATCAGTTTTTTAAATGAATAAATTACTTGACCCTATATGAAGATTTCCTCACGATATTTTCCTTCCTCGTTAAAGTACGTGATAATTCATTGCAAATAATAAATAAATACACCCAGCAGTCACATACATAGTTCTGATCCCACACTAAGATACAAGTCTTGTGTCGTGGGTATCAGAAACTACGAGAGACTTATCGGTCTCACATACACCCAGACCCGAAACAAATATTTGTGGATAACACAAACATTTGTCTCGGTGCGGGGATCGAACCCGCGGCCTCTCGTTTCGCAAACTGGTGTCTAGCCAACTGCGCCACAAAATTCAGATAAGTGTGCCTAGGGTTTGAACCTGCGACCGCCGGGATTCTCGACCTCACGCCTAAACCTCAATACCATCCCTACTTATCTACTATTGTGCGGATTAGCAAGTTGAAGTGGCAATGGGCCGGGCACATAGCGCGGAGAACTGATGGCCGATGGGGCCAAAAAGTTCTCGAGTGGAGGCCACGTACCGGAAAGCGCAGCGTGGGACGTCCTCCGACAAGATGGTCGGACGACCTGGTAAAGGTCGCGGGACGTCGCTGGATGCAGGCTGCTTCCACCAGGTCCCTGTGGAAGTCATTGGGAGAGGCCTATGTCCAGCAGTGGACTTCGATTGGCTGATGGATTGGATTGGATTATCTACTATACTACCATCCCTACTAGGTGTAGGATACACCTATTATTCCATTATTTTATACTATACAGGTACACTAATTTATTTACTGCAAAATGTACTGTATCTTTGTAATCCTATATATTTATATGGAATTAGATCTAGAAAACTAGACCGAAATTGCAAGATATTTTAATTTTTCCTTAAGTTATACACTAAACACTAATTGTGTTCCAAATTTGAAGCTTCTATGTCGCCTTAGAGTTTTGATGATCGGTCAGTGAGTCAGTGAGTGACAAAATTGGGAAGTTTGACTAGTTATAATTCTTAAACTACTGGTTCAAATTAGATAGATAGATAGATAGATTTAAACACTTTATTGTGCACCATTTAAACAAAGATATAATATAATGGACAACTTATAATATAGTGGACAATCGGCGGTCTTATCGCTCAAAGCGATCTCTTACAGACAACCAGGAAAATTAAATGAAATTTAAAATATACAGAGTTTATACTATGCTTGCTTGGTGACAGAAAATTCAGGTTTCTAGGTTTATCCACAACGAAGTTATAGGGTGTCGAAAATGGCCTGAGTTGCTTCGAGAAAAGTATAGTACGGCCGTGCCGCTTTATCGCTCGACTTGGCGGGGGCACTGCCGTACCCCCATAATGCTTCAAATATAACGCAATTTTGTATTCTGTGGTCATTCTACGAGAATACTCAATGCAAATATACAAAGTCATTTCTCTTTGTAATTTACAATCGCCTGTCATAACTTTCTGAGCGATGTTTCCTGAATACGTTTTATATTGTATTGGGCCAGCTACTCCGCCCCAGCCCAGTTTTATAAAAAAAAAGTACCCTATGTCCTTTGTCAAGTCCCTATGTATCACCATATCACAAATCGTTCGAATGAGCTCAGCGGCTCATGCGGAAAAGCGTAACAGGCAGATAGAGTAACTTTCGCATTTGTAATATTAGTATGGATAAGGATACGTCATAGTTTTAGGACTATAGTCACACGCCTTCACAATTATTTCGTCACTAAGACCTACTGGCGTACTGACGGTGGACATCAGATTGACCAACAATAAATGCGAAGGCTAAAACACATTTCTATATTGTTCTCTGACGGTGAAGGAAAACATCGTGATGAAACCTGCACACCTAAAAGTTCTTAGGAATTTCTTAGGTGTGTAGTCCGCCAACCCGCACTAGGCCAGCGTGGTGGACTAAGGTTTAAACCCTCTCAGTTGTGGAAGGGCTCGTGCCCAGCAGCGGGACGTATATAGGCTGATGATGATGATGATGATATTGTTCTCTAAAATTATGTAAAAAGTACAATGTAACTTAACCTTTTTTTAGCAAATTTTTTATTGATACATAATGCAAAAGCTTGTAAAGGAACATTACTTGTCACAGTCATTGTAAAATGGTTATTTGTTTTGTGATATATGTATATATGTATGTACATAGTAGTATATTTCATATGTATTTGTATTGTTGTTTTCTTTTTATATTATTCGTATGTAGTTCGTGTTTAGTTTATTCGTATTAAAATTGTACGTCACATATATTATTTTATGTACATACATACATACATAAACTCACGCCTGTATTCCCCGAAGGGGTAGGCAGAGGTGCATTACTGCACCCACATTTCGCCAGGTATGTATCAGTCCCACGTAATAGGGGGCGAGCCTATTGCCGTTTTTCGGGCACATTTCCAGACTCCGTGCTGTTACTGAGAATTTCCTAATGGAAAAACCCAATAACACTTTGCCCGACCCGGGAATCGAACCCAGGACCTCTAGATCGCACGGCACATACTTGTACCGCGAGACCACGAGGCAGTCAAGCTTATTTTTATAAGTAGATATTATTATTACCCGCTCTGTTTTTCTTATACTTTCCAGTCCATCCTACGGTTGTCTGGAAGAAATCGCATTCAGCGATAAGACCGCCATTTGTTCCACTCTTTTTCTTACCTATTTTATTCCTAATTCATGTTTCTGTATGTGTTGTCGTGTACAATAAAGTGTGATAAATAAAAATAAAAAAATTCTAGGACATTTAAAGAAGCTAAAAAATTTGATTGTAACATTCCATTTTCTATCCCAAAATAATTCAGAATTATATGCCACTTATAGATTACACCTTATTTTAAGATTTGAAAAAAATTAATGAATTTTCCGGTACAAATCACAGAATATTAGCTGAAAAATATAGGTTTTTGTACATGTTCAATTTTAATCTGATGTACGAATAGTGCAGTAGGTAGTTAGGTACCTATCTGTTACCGATCCATATTGACACCACCTCCACATATTGTAGGTAGGTTTGCATATTTTTTATTCTTGTAACCGCACGAAGTACCCCGAGGTCTAAATACGAAATGAAACAAAAGTTATACATGATTTTATATAATATTAAAAACGATATAAATTTAACACAAAATGTAGCGACGAATTAAAAAAAAATGTTTGAAGTTAAATGTTATAAAGTTTTTAATAAAAAAATATTTACCCAATTGTATCACTCTTCGTTGTAAATGAAGAAATATAAATTAGGGTAACGATATAGATATTTTATTTTAACAGGAATCTATAACTTTAATATTTTATGAATATATTTTTGCATAATCTTTGAGGTAAGTACAAATTTATTTTACTAATACAAACTAATAATGTCCCTAAAACGAATAAGTGATATGCGTGTCAATAAACGACTAACAGTCACGCAAATTCGCGAGCTCCTATTAACGTAGTTAATATCTTGTCATAGATATCAATTATCACCAAGTGTGGGAGACTTATCGATCCCATAACACTTGGGCTTAAGTAGAAAATTTACTAATCACATTATTATTTTGTCTCGATTAAAACATTGATTCCCCGTTTCAAGCTCGGAATTGCGTTCACTGGAGGTGCAGTTGTTAAATTTATCATTTTTGCCTTATTAACTGACGATGATGATATTAAACTTAGCACATCGATGTATTTAAAATATCCGAAAATATTTTAATAAAACTATTACCATGTGTATTAGCAAAACGAATGAAGGCACAACGCGTACACAGTCATTGTAATATAAAGATTTCTGGGCGTAAGTTTGCAATATACCGCAATCAACATTCTTTTTGAAAATTGAAGAATCCCTAGAAATGTGTATCATGAAACACTGCATGCCAGCCGTGACCTGTATCGAGGGCCCTTTCACCTGCAGCGCGTCCACCACAGTTGTTTGTTGCACCGTCACAGCGCCCCTGGAGTTGGACGTGGTCTCTACCACACTCTTAGTGATGGTGTTGGTGGACACTTGCTGGTTCACTGCTCCCACGCCCTCACTCCCACTCTCCCATATGAAGCTCGACATCAACTTGCAATCTATGCGTGTCTCTTCGTATTCGCCGTTTTGTTTACTAATGCCTAGTTTGCATATTTCACTGGGGTTGCTCCTGTACTCTCTGTGCACATCATAGTTTCTGTTCCTTTCCGACATTCGTCCCAAGTTATATAAAGCCAATCCGGTGAGCAAAGTATCGAATCTGCTTCCGGAGTTTCTGTATTCGTAAACATACATGGGTGGTCGCGCCTGGTACACGGGAAGGTAAGTAGTTCCGTAGACGATACGCTGCGGCGGGCTGTAGTGGTAGTGGTGGTGAACTTCGGTCTTGTGCGCGTAATTGTACGTGTTGTGTTGTTGGTGGTGCTGGTACGCCGTCTGATGAACATTTGTAGATCCTGACTGTCCAGAAGATTGTGGATACGTGTGGACTCGGCCGGAAGCAGTTCCCCCGTAGCTATTGTATGTCTGCTGGGTGTGAGTGGCCCCTGACAGTCCAGTAGATTGGGGATATGTATGAGTTCGAGCAGGACTGGCACCTGAGTAGCTTTGATACGTCGTTTGTTGTACATGAGTAGATCCTGACAGTCTAGTAGATTGAGGATAAGTATGTGTGTGGCTAGATCCACTTCCAGAATGTCCACGTGACGAAGGATAAGAATGTGAGGTTCCTCCGCGACCTCCCCCACCTCTACCCCAAGGCTCCGACACGACGGACGCCACAAGGAATAAAAGAGTCACACATTTTAGGTGCATGCTTGCCGCGCGCGTATCGATACAGGACTAAATTCAACTCCGCGCCCTGTCGCGACGAACATGACGCAACGGGGCGCGGTACGCGGTGTTGTCATTTAGTGTCCCTACAAACTTCCCGCAGTACATTCTATTTATATATTTTAGGCTCTTGACCTTAATTAGCAATATGGATGGTGCGTAATTAAATTACAGATCAAGTTAATTGTAATTGTGGTCACTGCAGTGAGTGATCGGACTCTACATATATTAAGTACTTAGGTATATAGGTATCATCATAATTAGCCTATATACGTCCCACTGCTGGGCACGGGCCTCCTCTACAACTGAGAGGGTTTAGTCCACCACGTTGGCCTAGTGCGGGTTGGCGGACTACACACCTAAGAAATTCCTAAGAACTTTTAGTCTTTTAATCAGGTAAGTACAGCCGAGATTCGCGATTAAAACTGAAATAGGACAGAGATTTACGGCTATAATAGAACCACAGATGCAGCTGGGGTTTCCAAGTGGTTGAGCAAGTGGAATTGAAATGCATTTTGTTATACCTACGAGGGCAGTCCGATAAGTACTTAGCCTACAAAAGAAAAACGAAAATTTTGGAAAAGTGGCGATTTATTTCTCATCACAGTCTTCTTTCAACTCGATTCACTTGACCCAGCGATGCTCCAACTTCTTTAAGCTGTCTGAAAAGAACGTTTTCTGGAGGTCTACAAAGTAGGCCTCCGTGGCGGCGATAACCTCCTCATTCGACTCAAATTTCTGTCCGGCGACGGACTTTTTCAAGTTTGGAAACAAAAAGAAGTCACACGGGGCCTAATCTGGAGAATACGGTAGATGGAGCAGCTGTTCGTAGCCTAATGTGACCAATTTGGCCGTTGCGACGGCGGAGGTGTGAGCCGGTGCGTTGTCATGGTGGAAGAGCACTTTTTTCTTCGCCAAATGGAGCCGTTTTTTCTACAATTCAGCGTTGAATCGGCCCAATAGTTCGGCATAGTAGAGCCCTGTGACCGTTTTGCCCTTCTCCAGGTAGTCGATGTAAATCACACCTTGTGAAACCTAGAAAACGGTGGCCATCACCTTTTCGGCCGATGGGACAGTGTTCGCCTTCTTCGGAGCACATTCGCCGGGTAAAGTCCACTGTTTCGACTGTTTATTGGTCTCTGGTGTGTACCAGTGAATCCATGTTTCGTCGACGGTCACGAAACGACGCAGAAACCCCTTCGGATTGCACCTAAACAGTGTCAAACACTGCTCTGAAGTTGTGTCACTGATGCGCTTGTCGTCCGAAGTGAGCAAACGCGGCAGCCATCGAGCCGACAGCTTTCTCATGCCCAATATTTCATGCAGGATATGACCCACGCGGTCTTTTAAGATGCCTACTGTCTCAGCTATCTCGCGCACCTTCAATCGGCGGTCTGCCAATACAAGATCGGGACTTTTCTCACGTTATCCTCCGTGGTAGCCGTTTTTGGGGCACCTGGGCGTGGCTCATCAAAAACTGACGTGCGACCACGTTGAAACTCGTTAAACCAATTTTTGACGGTCGCCATTGAAGGAGAAGAGTCACCGTAAACAGCATCCAAGCGCTTTTTGATATCGCTGCGCGATTTCCCTTCCAAAAACAAGAATCAAATCACCGGCCGATATTGCTCTTTTTCCATTTTTCGAAAATCCGCGGACACGTCCGCTTACACACGCGGTCAAAACAAAACTACAAATCCAATTCGGCTGAAATTTTGACAATAGCCGTCTACGAAGATGTGCTACATGATGGTAAATTTATCTTACGATAGTGGTGCCATCGGGCGGTGAGGCTAAGTACTTATCGGACTGCCCTCGTACTTGTTGAAGCTGTTTATACTCGTCCAACTATTATGTTGAGCTCCCCTTCAGCGATCTCATTTTAAATTAAGTCTTTACCTATAAAATAATACTACTTTACGAGAATTTAAGTAGAATTTTCCATCCCGTCTTTATCGCTTTGTCTATCAATACCCTTCTTAAAGAAATACAAATTAACATATTTTTCTAAATAGTAACTACTATGCTGTTCAAAATACCTTTCTGTAGGTATATATACGATTTACATTACCTACCTATACTAAACATCGGAGAGTTACAATCCCACCAAAAGTTAGTGCTATAAAAGATTAAAAGATGCTTATCCAAAAACCTTAAAAACTTCCTTTTTTCAATTTTATTTTATGAGATCCAAAAGATCGTAACTGTGCGTAGGGTCGAGAGAGAGAAGCTGCTGAAATTTATTTCGCCAACATCATCGTGTCTTAAAATTCCGGGAAATCCTTGATGTTTCAATTCATATCTGCCCTGTTTCAGAGAACTTATGTTTTATGACCTACAATCTACTGTCGCTATAAACTAATTAAGCAATTTCTGCGCAATATACTGAGCGCCCTATATCACTCTTACCTACGCAAGTTCTCGCATTTTCACGGACAGCGGACTTTCAATGTGTCTGGCAAGATTAAAAAAACCATTAAAACTGTCCGGCTATTAAGGTAGCATTGTTTTATAGGTCATCATCATCACCATCATCATCAGCCCATATACATCCCACTACTGAGAACGGGCCTCCTCTACCATTGAGAGGGTTTTTAGGCCTTAGTCCACCACGCTGGCCTAGTGCGGGTTGGCGGACTACACACCTAAGAAATTCCTAAGAAAAAGCAAGTCGTGATGGCCTCAAAGGCAAGTCGTGATGGCCTCGAGGTTTAGGCACGCGGTCGTGAATCTCGACGGTCGTGGGTTCAAACCCCAGGCACACACCACTGACTTTTCGAAGTTATGTATGTATTAACAATGAATTATCACGTACTTTAACGGTGAAGGAAAACATCGTGATGAAACCTGCACACCTAAAAGTACCTACTTAGGAATTTCTTAGGTGTATAGTCCGCCAACCCGCACTAGGCCAGCGTGGTGGACTAAGGCCTAAACCCTCTCAAAGGTAGAGGAGGCCCGTGCTCAGCAGTGGGACGTACTTATATGGGCTGATGATGAGGTATTATTTTGTACACCTTGATAGTCGCTGGTCGTTCTTACCCGTGTTGGAGGCATACACAGGCAATTCTCAACATCAAAGCATATGTATTTACATCTACTACTACACACATACACACTTATCTCAAAGAACTGAGAACCCGTGTTATAACATTTATTAATATTTTTAAAAAGAAATTTTTAAATATTGATTTTCTGGTTAAGTATTATTAAATGTTATTGTTTTTTTTTTACAAAACTATTCCCAGAAGACCTTGTTTTGATTTGATTGTATTAGGTACAGACACCCGCGTAAAATACTATACAATATGGATCGCTATTGTAAACCATCTGATCAAATTCAATTTAATGAACCATTGTCACCAATGATATGATTACAAACAAATTCGTCCTATTAATATTTTTTGTCATTTGAAAAGTTGAACTGTTGAACGAGTAGGTAGATAAATTCGTCACTATCGTTCGTAGCTGAGGTGTCCGAGTGGTTAAGGAGTTGGACTTGAAATCCAATGGGTTATACCCGCGCAGGTTCGAATCCTGTCCTCAGCGATCACATTTTATTCTCCGGTTTTCAGAACCTTAAAATTCCTATGGGTACTACCGTTTCAGACAATATTTTTGTGCACATATGTAAACATGGATTTATTTTATACGAGTGCTAATTATTTGGTTGAATTTAAAATTTATGAGACAAAACATCTGATAGTCTTAGTATTCAAGGTCTTTTATTTTAGGACGCGGTCAGGCCTTTGTTGGAACAGTTGGTCGTGGTCCCTTAAATGGCGAAGGAAAATATAAGGAAACCCTTTCCAACAATTAATCATCTGCAACATTATATTAGGTAGGTACTTAAACACTACCAGCCCGCACAAAGTTTAATGGTAGCGGGTCATAACTAAATATTTAAAATAATATCGAAAATATGTTTGCAGCGTGCCTGTGTGAATTTGTAGGTATGTACAAAGAAATAGATTTTATTGCTCTAGCGGAGTCTTACAAGTTATGATTTTCCATTAGATAAAACATGATTTAGAACAATAATTGTAATCAGCGGCAAGCAGTCCGTAAATTCGTCACTATAATTCGTAGCTGAGGTGTCCGAGTGGTTAAGGAGTTGGACTTGAAATCCAATGGGTTATACCCGCGCAGGTTCGAATCCTGTCCTCAGCGTTTACATTTTGTTTTTTTATTCAACCGATTAGGATTGAACATAACACAGAAAACCCGATATTTTTTTATTACGACTCAAATATTTTTTTGTCACTAAGAAATGAACAATTTTTGAATAATTTTGGATATTTCTGCTACGGATCTATATAAATATGTTTTCCTTGTCCTAGTATAAATTGTATTTGTATAAAGATCAAAAACATAAAAAAAAAATTCAAATTTGATTGAATACAATACACAGCATAAGTGCACAACAATAAACGTCCCATAATAAAACCTTTAATTTTATTATCTCTGGTTCTAGTTAGGTTTTGTTAATTTTCCTCGGCAGGTTGAAGTATCAGGATAAAATAAAATAGCATTACTAATAATAGTAGATTGGGGTCCAAAATCCATTTTTATTCCATGTGTTAATTCACGCTTAATTAAAAACTTGTAAATAAAATAGGAATTTATGATAAAAAGACAATTTATTACGATATTTTTAATCATAATAATTAGCGCAGCTTAAAATTACATTCCGATACATTACAAAATACCCTCGGGTCAGTCGTTATAGCAGATAAGAGCTCCTCTCACTACGCTCCCTCCTTACCGCTACTTACGTTAACATCAAAGTACTTTATGTCTATAATTTCCTAGCAAACTTATTGTGTTTACACCTACGGTTTGGCCGTTACTAACTAATGATATCAATTGCAAGGAGATTACTGTTTGGCTAATTGAGATAACCAAGGACAAAATTAAATCTTTCGTGTTAAGATCTTTCATATCACACATATTTTTTTGTGATGCACTTAAACATTTAACACAATAACTAAAGCATGACAATAAGGTATCTCCCAAAAAAAAACGTCAAATTATCTAAGATTTGAGAAACTAAATTGTTATCCCAAACAGTATCTGATCGCAATTGTCACATTTATCGCACATAAAATACATATCTAGATATATATATTTCAATGTACCTACTTATTTTGTAACATATTCTATGAAAGAAGCTCTTACAAATACTACCTAACGACAATAACAACAGAAAACACATACTTTCTGCTAAGTGGTTTAAAACATAAAATAATAAATAAAATGGAATCAATTTGTGCCGGCTAGCGATGTGACTGAAAATAAGTAATTTTACAAAAATTAACACAAACACTTAGCGGTCTACGTGCACTGCGATTTTACAAAATAAACATCCTCATCGAGATTATAACGAAATTCATTGCTATTTAAAAGTAAACAAAACGTATATTATACTTAGTTGTAGACGCGCACAAAACAGGCATATCTAAAACTGTTGTTTTTAGGGTTCCGTTCGTCCGATTAAAAAAAACGGAATCCTTATAGGATCACTCGTGTGTCCGTTTGTCCGTCGCTTACAGTCAATTATCTCCGAATCTACTCGACCGATTAAGTTGAAATTTGGTACACACATCAATTTCCGTGACCCAAACGCAGAGGTGTGACGTGAATAGATGAAATCTGTATATGGGAGGTCATTTTTGGGGGAAATTATATTTTTGCACGCTGTGGCAATGTTCGTCCCCGCTAAGGATATATCGCCTTACATTTTGTAATACTAAATTTAACACATTGTGCCCCAAACATGATATCAAAAAGGCCCACAGAATCCAGTCGATTGTATAGATGTTGCATAGATCAATAATACTCTATTTAGACCACATTCTCCTTTTGCCAATACATTATATACACGGAAATTTGTTCTGTTCAATGCGCGATACAACTCATGTATTGGCGTATTTGATGTTAGCTATTTTTCCTTGAGATTCTAGCACGTAGACTTGCGCACCGTTTTTCACATGTTCCTATTGGAACATTTGAATTCCATTCTCAATGAAACCCCCATGTAGTAGGAGATCAAACTGAGATCTACTTATCAAGTGCTGATATTGTGAAATCCTGATTACAGAATAATGAACATAAAACTGCCAAAGAGATTGGTATGATTTTGTACATGGGGGTTACAAGAATAAGTCGAGTGATATTTTCTTACAGACTTAATAATTAAGTATTGCTATTATCTATGTTCCCATGAATGCAACACTCCACCCGAATACGACAACGCCATGTCTATTTCATGGTGCAAACTCTTGTGTTTGAGTATGAGTTTCATATTGGTGACATGTTTCTTTTTTTGTGGTAAAATTAGTGCAACTGTACCGAAAAGTTAGATAACAAAGCTCACTTCTGAGTGCAAATCGACTTTTAATGACCGATTTCTCGGTGTTAACAGCATTGCACTGTATAATAGTTTACACAACACATCATCCGCCGAGACTAAGTCTGGCAAATAGCATATAGAAGTTAAAACTAACTCGAGATGGATAGTTGGTCTTGGCGGGTGGCACAAGAGTTTGCGTAACACAGAGGTTCGTCAGGCGGCTAGTGTGGGAGGATGTGGGTGTATGAGGATGTGAGAGGGTTGTTCCGGTGTGTGTGTCTGTGTGTATTGTCTATCCGTGGTTGACATTGACGCCAGACTCCAGTTCTGACGCGGGCGTCTCTGGCTCCTCATCATTGTAAATGTTCTCCGCCATCTGCCACACCTGAAAATAAAACAAACAATAATTAACACTCACCAACACTGCTAACTTCTTTATGTTTATAATATTTCACATTGACAGCCCCGTGGCGCAGTTGGCTAGACACCAGCTTGCGAAACGAGAGGCCGCGGGTTCGATCCCCGCACCGAGACCACGAATGTTTGTGTGATCCACAAATATGTATTTGTTTCGGATCTGGGTGTTAGTGAGACCGAAAAGTGTCTTGTAAGGCTCGACCGAGATCTCGGTCTCGGTCTCGGTCTCGGCATTCTCGGCTACAAATCCAACCGAGAATTTTGTCTCGGTTCTCGGCTAATTACAGCCGAGATTCTCGGTCATGACCGAGATTGTAACTTTGTTCGGATCGGCATTCAAATTTTACCGCGCGTGGCCACGCGCCGCAGCGCGAAGTCGATCGGTGTAAGTGCGTGAGAGGCTGAATTGTGATTGGTTGAAGTCCCGTCTGGCGAACTGCGGCCGCCTTTGCCCCGTTCGAGTCTTTCGAAGTCCGAGTTCGAGTCTGCGCCGCCTACTAGCGTAGCAAGTGAACAACTCGACGGTCCCCAAGAACAAAATCTTATCTGCAAAATGTTCTACTGCAGTATAGAGTCTTTAAATTAAGTGAAAAAATAAATATAAATTACTCACTCACCTCAAAAATATATATTTGAGAAAAAGAAAATTATTTCTTAAAAAAAAATTTTTGATGTGAGTGAGTAATTTATATTTATATTTTCACTTAATTTAAAACCTTTATACTGCAGTAGAGCATTTTGCAGATAAGATTTTGTTCTTGGGGACCGTCGAACTGTTTAGCAAAGCTGGACAATTGTATGACGAGAGGCGACACTCTTTGAAGCTCGAAAATGCCGAAAAATTGCTTTTTTATGTTATAATATAATGTTATTTAACTTTGATTATTAAAACAGTTAATTTTGTTAAACAATTAGTAGTGTATTAAAAAGTTAACAGTAATAAAAATCAAAAATTTCACGCTTTGTATATTCTCGGTCTCGGCTCTCGGTCTCGGCCGAGATATCATTTTATTCTCGGTCTCGGTCTCGGTCTCGGCCGAGAACGAAAAACCCATCTCGGTCGAGCCTTAGTGTCTTGTAGTTTACGACACAAGACTCGTATCTTAATGTGGGGTCAGAACTATGTATGTGAAAAAAAAAACAAAACAAATAAATATATTTGCAACATATACTCCATAGGAAAGGCCTATGTCCAGCAGTGGACGTAAGAAAGGCTGCTGATGATGATGATGATATACTCCCTATTTAAATTATAAAGCATTATTATAGTTTTTAAAAACATGTAAAAATATACCAAATATAACATCTATGGACAGTTTATATCTTAATCATCATACATACATAACAAAAAAAAAACGCCAATGGCGGTACTTCCATAGAAGCCCAAAAGCCCATCTTGCCTTACAAATTCCGAATAATGATTTTTAAGCTTTAAATCTTTATTTAACTAAAGCAATTTGACTTTATAAATGAGAATATCTTGATCCCACAATAAACAATTATAAACTAGACATGACAAATTAAAGTGTAACGCTTTTGGGCTTCTATGGAAGTACCGCCACTGAAAAACGCATAATATTGTCCCACCATACCTGCATGATATTGTCTTCGGAAACAGAACATATGACCCAGGGCTCATTAGGGTTCCATGAGAAGTCCGATATCTTGGCAGTGTGTCCGCCATGAATGAATAATAACTCCGGCGGGCCGTCCTCCGCGTCTTCTGCAGTCTGTTCTTCTCCAATCTTTGACAGATCCCATACATGGAGCCTAAAAGTAAACGAATTTTATATCAAATACATAATCAATAGATAAATAACACTGCACTTTTGGTTACTAAGTCGTGACTGGCGCGATGTGTAAGCGCGCGGACGAGTAAAAAAAATATCAGCGGTTGACAAAGTCAAAGTCAAATTACCTTTATTCAAGTAGACTTTTACAAGTTCTTTTGAATCGTCAATTATAAGCTATTTTATACTAAACTATTGCCGCTTCGAAACGTGTATATCTGTGCGACGCGATGATAGTGATAGCACTCTATTTGCGACTATACTATTTATGCTATAAAAATACCTGGCTATAGTAGTGGTTTTAGTACAATTTTTTTTTTCGCGATGGCCTTGAGGTTTAGGCACGCGGTCGAGAATCTCGGCGGTCGCGGGTTCAAACCTCAGGCACACACCTCTGACTTTTCGAAGTTATGTGTGTATTCACAATGAATTATCACACACTTTAATGGTGAAGGAAAACATCGTGATGAAACCTGCACACCTAAAGGTTCTTATGAATTTCTTAGGTGTGTAGTCCGTCAACCCGCACTAGGCCAGCGTGATGGATTAAGGCCTAAACCTTCTTAGTTGTAGAGGAGGCCCGTGCCCAGCAGTGGGACGTATATGGGCTGATGATGAATTTAGTTTATGTTACCTCCTGTCTGTGCCGCTGCTGGCGAGAATGGTTTCGTTGTGCGGTGACCACTGCACTTGGAAGATCTCGTCCTTGTGTGACTCGAACGAGTGTAATTTTAATTTTAGATTACGTAGGTCCCACAACGCAACCTGTGGAGGAAATTAAATATACATTTTTATAAAGCTATATAGCCGCGATAATATTACGTATTCACGTAGAGTACTATTTTAAATAACCAATAAAACCATTCGCACTACTTGCAAATACAACTAAGACGGCGATGTGAAAAAACGAAATTTTTATACATATTTTTATTGTTTTGAGTACATAAATAATCGAATTCCTAATCACTTACAAAAACTTTGCTTAGTAAATTGTTTTGAAATATTTAGGTGTACCTACTCCTTGTCAAGTACCTACTTAACAACATCTAATAACTTACTGTTTTGTCGGCACTGCCTGTGGCTAGAATAAATTCTGAATACGGGTTGAAACTGAGGCAGTTCACTTCGGCGGTATGTGCATCCACTGTGTGAGAAGGCTTAGATGTGTTGTTACATCTGTAATGGATTAAAAATTAATATAATATTTTTTTACAGATTTGACTTCTTCGGTTCCCCGCTGCATTACTGTGAGACAAGCAATCAAGAAGTCCCATTTTTGAGTCAGGGCCAGTGAAATGGTGGCCAGTGATTTTCCTCCTATGTGAGACAATTGACAATATATATACGTACATAAATTTTATAAATAGCTTTTCATATGAAAGAAATAATAATTTATTCGGAATAAAAAAGATTCTTATTAAAAAAAACTTTGCATAGTTTTATAAGGAAAAGCTGTTGATAACATATCAACCCTGCCATATTAGTATAACAAACAATTATGATGTGTATGAGAATGTGCACCTGGTGTCCCATATCATGAGTTTCTGGTCGTCGGCGACGGATCCGAAGAGCGACTCGTGCAGCAGGTGCCACGCCACGTCCTCCACCACGGCCGTGTGGCCCGTGAACACAGACTTCGCCTCGATCACGCGACCCTCCTTCGGCGTCGCGTTGATGTCCCACAGGCAGATCGTGTGGTCGTCGCTGCAACAGTCACATACCATCCTCATTGCTATACCCATCACCAGATGCCAGAGTACCACTGATCACAAGGATACCTACATTCATATATACATTTCAATAACCAGAGACCACAAATCAGCGATATCATCATTGGTATGGGCTAATGCCATATGCGTCCCAGTAGGCACGGGCCTCCTCTATATCGGAGAGGGTTTAGGCCTTAGTGCACCATGTTAACCTGGTGCGGGTTGATGATAACACACCTAAGAAATTCCTTAGAACTTTTACTAATGTATGTATCAACATGTAAATTATAAATAAATAAGTATACCAATGCACAAACACCCATACCCGAAACAAATATTTATGAAACACACAAACATTTGTCTCAGTGCCTCTCATTGAACCTGCAACCTCAATTTTTTTTTCTGTCTAAGCCGACTGCGCTGCCTTGGTGCTGACAAATTGTGAACAAAAAAAAGTTGATAGCAACTCACCTTGCCGAAAGAAGATATCCATTGAGGTTTGGATTCCAGGATAAACCATAACCTTCTTTTTGGTGACCACGCAATCTGAAATAATTCATTTTAATAATTTCACTACTGAATAGGCTATTGCCCACAGCTCTGTATGTGAAACTTTTATAGTACAGTAATATTTAATACAGTATTAATAATAAATACGGTAATTATTACAGTAATAATAATTAATAGAAAAAATTGTGTACGGCCTACTTATTTTTTTTAAATCCTATTCATTCATTAATCCATTCACCTTTAAAACATTTGTTGACAGTTCTTAAGTGCATTATTAATTTTCCTATGGAAATCAATGATAGTTACTAATTTGTAACTTTGATAAGTCATTTATTTGCAAGAGGCTTAAACTGATGTAATAGTACTGCAATTTGAACCCAACATTATCAATTGCTTGATAACTACATACCTTAAATCAGGGTGACATTCTCCAGAGGGTTCAGGCTTAGAAGGATGCTTGGTGTAGTCAAAGACAAGAACATCTGACGATGGTGTCTTCGTCGCAATGACGCACGGATTTTGAGGCATGTAGCGCGCTCTGTTGACCTCTCCCTCATGGTTTATCTTTATTTCTATATCAATTTTACCAGACACAGAACCGAACCCACCAAATTCTGAAAAAAATAAATTTTGCCTTGTAACCCAAATTTAATTTAGGTGTATATTTCTTTTAGCTGATATTATCAAGAAATAAATTGGTACATTTATTTCGAGTTATATAAAAAACAAAAACATCAAGATTTAAATTCAACATTGATGTGTTGTTTTGGTGGCAAGTGAAGGTTAAAGTTTGTTGACCTTTTCAATGAACTTATTTGAAAGGTATGTGGAAAAAAAGAAATTTATTTATACTATATTTAACCAACCCTCTCAGTTGTAGAGGAGGCCCGTGCCCAGCAGTGGGACGTATTTGGGTTGATGATGAATGATATTTAACCTGGTTTAAATAGAATCTGATAATTATAGATTAATAGAGTTATTTGCTGATCCAAATAATTTAAATTGGTCAGTAAAGTAGTTTAAAAATATTTAGTGTTAGATACTGATTTAATATTTTTTTCTTTAATGATATCTACAGTTTAGATAAGTACAAAAAAATGTTTTGTTAATGTGAGTTGGCTTGTATCAACAAAGAAATGTGCAAAATTATTTTATGTTATATATTGGGACAGTAACATTCCACATTGAGCATGTCTTTATCATGGTGTGATTATTAGAAATTACAATTACCTCCTTTATCATTGTCATAGTGGCTTGCATCAAACTGGGCATCTTCATTTGGCAGTTGAACACTAGCAATGAGTAGATGATTCTGCTCATCCGATGTGTGTGTGCCCAAAATTAGCCTGGACAAACATGAAATATATCACAAACCTATTTGGTTATGGTCCGCAATGGTATAAGTTTAATTTGCTTATGAAATTTTACTATTTAGACAGAACCAAAAAATGTAAGTCTTGCTCTGTTTCATGACCCATGATATCAGAAGGTATAGGTTATTAATGTTTGTTAAGTAAGGCAAATAGATTGTTTCATATTAATATAAAAAACAACTTGCTATGAATTTTGTGCAAAAATTCTATATCTTATTTATTTAGTCCTCAATCAGTAAATTTAGAAAGAAAGAAAGAAAAAGTCTATTTGTTTACAAACATACAGAACAAAAGTAAAATTAAAAATAAAATAGATGTAACCACTTAAAACTATGTTTGTAACAAAAAGGCACCAACTCAGCAATATGATAGCAATACAGCCAACGCTGGTCTTCCGTTGGGCCGTTGTTTTGAAAAGGAATGATGTCACATTGTATTATTCCTTTTAGAAATAAATAAAACATTTTATACAATAAAAAATTTAGAATCTAAGTAAAAAGAATATAATATTAATAAATAAATCTGCTTATAAAATTATGGAAAAATTGCCAGTAACTTTGAGACACTACAGAGGCCAATTAAAACTGGCAAAACTTTAAAACCCATCCGACAAATTGGCGTCTGTCTAATGTCTATTGTTCCTTACTGATACTGTAATCTGTGCTAAAAACTAATAAAATGTGATATCCTATTTGTACTTAACAACTTAAGTTAAACAACTAACTGAAAACAAGAAAAACAAAGAGTGTCCTGAGCAGCAAAGGTCACATATACACATACATATATTTAAGATGCAAATATATTAATGTCGTACATACAGAATACTACAGTTATATTGAACACACATTTTTTAACAGGGCAAGGTGTCTTAAAGTTAAATTGTAATTAAATGTAATCAAATATTTGAGGGCAGAGATCTGATTACTATAGTATTATGATTACTTGTTATTGAAACTTTAATGAGGATATTTATTTAATATATGGTTTTTATGATGTAAGCTGCTAGTACTAGACTTGGCAATCAAGACATCATACGTTAGCCTTTAAGAAGCAAAGGCTGTAGAACTTCTACAGAAGTTATGCAGAGGAAGAGGACTAAATTTCAAATATTTCTATAATACATGGATTTTTACCTGTGAACAGAGTAGTCTTTTCCTTCGGGCCGGGTAACGTCAGGAAGCCACTGAGCTGTCAGCGAGGGCCACTCCAGGGCGTGTGTCATCACCAAGTCGTACAGAAACGGAGTATTCTTCTTCCATATTTTGTACTCCTCGTTAATCACTCTCTCTTCAACCGCGTCGTCGAATGTTTCTACAAATGACAAGATGTTAGTATTCCTCTTCGGAATCTGATAACCAAAAAACTGTTAGCTGTCAGGAGCTTAAACGCTGCCGCTTTTTCTAAATAGTAGGACACTTAGAATATAGGAGCTTTTACCTCCATCTCCCTTATCACCCATTTTGTAAAGGAAACACTAGAAATAGTTAAGTATAGATTAGGGAAATTTGCCGTTTTTGTTCGACCGGCCCCGTAAAGGCGCCAAACAAAAATTCTTGGCGTTGCTGTTTCTACAGACAGCACACAAACTTCCGGTTACCATAATTTAAAATTATTTTAAATTTCCTTTTTAATTGCACTTCTTCCGATATAACCAGTAGAATATTTTAAAAAAAAATATTATTCTATTTCAACACTAAAATAAGAAAAATAAAGTAATAATGAAATAGCTAAACTGTTACGGAAGTTGATTTAAATGTTGCTATTTAAAAATAATGCGTAATATTTTTGCTCATGAAACAACATAATTCCAAAACACATCAGGTGACATTTATTTTTGCCATAATTGGTCACACAGAAAACATCACTCATCATAACGTCAAAAATGGCTGATGCTGCAGCAGCTCGTCGTGAGGCTAGAAGGAGAAGAATATTAGAAAATTCTCATAACAGACTTCAATTTATATCTGGAAAAAATACTGAAGACTGTTCGAAAGGTAAAATTGTAAAATCAATGGAATTATAAAACACTTTATATGCAAAATGTTTGTTTTGCTCACCACAACGTTTCTGTTTCAGATTCTCCTATCAAAACGATTACCGAGCAAGATAATCACAGGTCTTGTATAAACAATGGTGTCATTGTCACGGAACCAGAGAGTTTTGAGACGTCTCCTTCAATATCATTAATTTCGTCACTAACCAGTGATGCGCCAGTGAGTGATAGTGAGGTTGTTAATGACCTGGCATTTTCCGCGCCTTGCGCCCAACAAACTATTCAAACGCCTTTATTGGAGACACTCGTCACCTACAAGTATGATATAGTAATATTATCGTTGATACTTCAAATACTTTATAGTTTAGTGTTAGTAACGGACACAACATATTTTTTCTTACCGGTTATAATGTATTCTGTGACAAGGATGATATATTTTCCAACGAAAAGCAATTCCAATATTGAAAATGCACTGATGTTGTTGAATAATTTGTCATCAAGTAATGTTCAAAGGGTTATACAAATTATGCAGACACTAAGCTATGTGTTTGGTGACATTTGTATGTTTTTATTCACAACTATCTGCATACAATCCGGGTGTTTTTTCATGGAGTATAGTTTGATAACTTAGTGTTTAATATTGTCTCACACAATTGAGGGCATTAAATTGACTGAGCAGTTTCTAACAATAGCCTGCTAGAATTATTTACGTTGCATTCAAAATTCAACTTGAACTTTATAGTATTTTACTGATTTTTATATGTTAAATTTCAACAGTAATTGGAATAATATTTAAATAGTGTACAATATAGTACATAGCTTAAATTAAGCAAGTATATAATGTGACACTGCCATCAGCAATACTATTTAAATTAAAGTTACTAGATTAGGAACATAAAATTTTATGAATTAGAAAAAAAATTAATTATTTCTAAATCAAGAATCTTGTTTTATAATAATAAAATCATGTTGCTGTAAAATCCATTGTGTTAAAAATGATGACAGGATATAATATCAATTTTTTATTACATATTTTTCTGAGAAAATGTCAGTCTCTTTATAACAGTAGGGCCAAAGGGTATGATTGTGTAGGATAAATAAAGAGGTGTAACTTTTTGTCTGTT
The DNA here is from genome assembly GCA_907164795.1 of Hemaris fuciformis. NCBI lineage: Eukaryota > Metazoa > Arthropoda > Insecta > Lepidoptera > Sphingidae > Hemaris > Hemaris fuciformis. The sequence continues at coordinate 10,754,215 of OU015448.1, forward strand.
ATATATATATTGTTAAATTCTATTGTATTGTTTTAAAATGTTTTCTCTAACCTTGAGGGCCTGCCCACCATTATTTTGATTGTGATCACTGCAGGGCGTAATTAAATGGCAATAAATGCCTTGTAAAGTGATAAAGCAATTAAATCATAATGGAATACAGAATAATATGCATTTGTTTTATATTGGATGATTGGTGTTATTGTAATACAAACAGCAATACCATATGAAAAATAGCTATGTGACTGAAATTAGGGGTAAGACAACAGTTCCAAAGCTGAATTTTGAATGTTTCATAGTTTGATTGCTTGTGCCTTTATACATAAGTGAGAAGTTGTGACATGTGAACGTTTTAGTCACATATTGCCATTTTTTAGTTATATATTAGTGAAATTTTGTACATAGCTAAATTTAGTACAGAGCAGTGTAAAGTTAATTTGCTCAATAAATGTGTATATGACCAATTCATTTCACAACATATTAATTGTTATTAAGTTTTCGTTAACATAGATAACTGAAATAATCTTGTAGTAACTCAAAATAAATTTACATTTGCAATGAAATGAAATATATAAGTAACATTTACAGACAATTTCACCTATAAACTGCTTGGTCATATACATTTGCATAAAACTTGAATATTTCTTCATACATTTTAGCAATTGTATTTAAATTACTTATCTACTATAATTTCCATAAGTTATTGCGCTAGAGAGAATGTAACTATAATGCCAAATTGAGAAAGTCTATTTTCATGCTTCGTATGTGTAAATGAGATATTTTCATAAAATGTGAACCTTATGAATTATTGTTATGGCCTGTGTAACCAATTTGTATGGCCTCATTTCATATATATTTAAATGAATATTGTATATTTTGTATTCCTGTTCTATTTAATCTTTGATCTTGGTAGTTATCATATATTGGAACTTACAAAATGGGCAGCCTGCTGTGACTTGTTGGTGTTTGTAGTTATTTTAAACTTTGTACTTCCATGTTATTTGAACTTCTGACTTTAACATTTCTTTTCTTTCTTATTGAAAATTGTTGAATTGAAAGATTAATAATAGTGGCAATAAACCAATGGTGACATTTGTAAATTAAAGTGTCATATTTTGTTGAATAGCTACTTTCAGTTCAACAATTTATTGAATAACTTATTTTCCATTTAAATACTATTGTGGGTTTTTATAAATTGTTAATTTAGTACAGGGTTAAGCTGGTATACTACCATAATACCAAAGACCAATATTCATCTTTTTCTTTAGTCTCAGATAATAATCCCCCCTTTGTATTGGTTATATCTTTACTGTAAATATGTGATTAAATTTAAAGGAGTATATTTATTAGGAATATCAGCTTAATTTCTGTTGTGAATGAAGGTCAATCAACTATAAATAAAAGATTTATTTTAATTATATTTTGTAACACGTTTGAAATAAAAAATGGTTGGAATATTTGGTCATCTTTTATTGTGTAAAATCCCTTTAATATACTATCAGTATAATAGTGCTAGCTGGAAAAAATTACATCATTAGTCAAAACTTATATTTTAACTTATTTTTAAAATTGTTCAAAAACTACACAAAAGCAAGACTGCTGCAATTTTCTAGACAAAAAATATATATAAATATGATGATAAAAATATAGGTAATTCTCAATGGTTTTTTGTCTGCATTAGTAAAAAGTAAAAAAATAATAATTAAAAATGGGAAATTCGGGTAATAATACAAACATATATAAATTATAAACTGTAATTTTAATTCTGTAATTTAATGACAAACAAAATACAACTAATGATAAGAAAAAAGAACTAAATGCATCAAAAAAATATACATATGAGTTGGATCAACAAAGCTGAGGCTATAATATCTTAACGATTAAAAAGATTTCTAATACTACTCATGAAGCCCTTACTTTCTGTTGATTTATTATCGGTATTTTTTGCAGGAACTACCAAAGGTTTATCGTTTTCACCCGTACTCTGACGATTAGACTCGTTATTCTCATTTCCTTCAGATTTATTTGGAATACTGTGTGTGACATCAATCGTAAATGTTTCAGGACTAGTGGCACTTACATTCTTATCACAACTTTGTACAAAGACTTTGTTTATATCGCTTACTAATGTATCTTTAAGTGTAGAGTCAGTTATTTCGTCAGAGCACCCGAGTTCCTATTGCGATTTTTCCGCGCTCTTTTGCTTTTTCTCTCGTGCAGGCTTGGAACGGACTAGGTCTACTCGACCCAAAGATATCATTTTCAGTTCCCACGCCTCCAAATCTTTTCTGTAAAGAAGCAATATTTGTTGCATTTACTTGCACATAAAGTCTGCACTACTTGATATGAGTGTAGTATCGATTATGTAGAAATGGTAATGGATATGTTGTCCCTTGAACTAGTTTGTAGAAATATTAAAATAAATAAATTATAAAAGGGTAGATAAGTAGTAATTGATAAAACGACTGTCGATAGTTTGAGATATTATCGTCACAATTAGAATGTTATGGTGGGACGGTCTCTAGTATAAGCACGTTCAGTGCTCTGTGCTAGAAGAAGCGGATTGCCGTATCACGTCTTCTGTTGAACAGACCTCGTTTATGTACCAAAGTGTTATTGTATATATTGTCAGTATAAAATATTTGTTCTATATAAATAAAAATCTTTTGCTATAAAAGAGCACGCCACGCGGTACACCGACTTCATGGTTCATTCAATCTCCAGCGTTAGTAGACTAGACGTTAGGACGTAATGCTGCTGGGTTCTGCTCTCGTCAATTTTGTGAATAGTCAAAGTCAAAATCACCTTTATTCAAATAGACTTTTACAAGTGCTTTTGAATCGTCAATTAAGTTTTTTTTTTAACTATTGCCGCTTCGGCAAGAAACTCCCTCAGCAACACGAAATGTCATTTTTTTATATGATAATTTTTAATTATAATTACATTTTTTTTTATTATATTTAATTTAACCTCATACATGTCATAACGATACAAATTGGCAATTGCAGCAACCTCCGATCAGTTTACTTACTCCCAGGGCTTATTATCCTCAATATAATCTGACATATAAAGCTTTTTTATATAGTTCTTCTTTAATCGATTCTTTAAACTTTTCCAAAGGAAGCTCCCTAATACCCTTCGGAAGTTTGTTATAGAAGCGTATACATTGCCCCATAAAAGAGTTATTAATTTTCCGGAGACGAGTTACGTGTTGTACAAGATAACAAGATTACATTTGCTCCTAGTATTTTTATTATGAACATTACAAATTTTATGAAATTGACCAATATTTTTTGGACGTACGTACGTTTGCGTATATAACCTGACAAGTAACGGTAATAATATTTATTTCCTTAAATTTTTCCCTAAGTGAAGCCCTGGGACCTAAATGATAAATTGTGTTTTGTGATTATTCATCATCATCATCATCAGCCCATATACGTCCCACTGCTGGGCACGGGCCTCCTCTACAACTGAGAGGGTTTAGGCCTTAGTCCACCACGCTGGCCTAGTGCGGGTTGGCGGACTACACACCTAAGAAATTCCTAAGAACTTTTAGGTGTGCAGGTTTTATCACGATGTTTTCCTTCACCGTTAAAGCAAGTGATAATTCATTGTGAATACACACATAACTTCGAAAAGTCAGAGGTGTGTGCCTGGGGTTTGAACCTGCGACCGCCGAAATTCTCGACCGCGCGCCTTAACCTCGAGGCCATCACTGCTATTATTGTGATTATTATTTAGTGTAATTCGTGCGTATATTACTTTTGTTAAACGTGTTGATTTGTACCTACTTGTAAATAAATGGTGGCGGCCGATCAGGTCCGCCATTGTTTATCTTTTTTTTAAATTTGTTTTCAATTTCAGTGCTAAAAATATTATATTGTGTAACTTGTAATAGTTTTGTACAATGGTACATATTGTGTAATTGTATGAATATAAAGAGATTGAGATAACAGATATAATTGTAATTGGTCCTTATAACCAATAACAGAATGTGGTTAGATATTCTTCTTTTTGATCACTGAAATGTTATAGGTTGCGTCAATGACACATACTTATTACCAACATTCAATTAATTGATTCATTACTATATAGCTACAAATTTTAATAAATGTTGTTGTTTTTTGGTAACCTTAAAGGTGACTGCCATTCAACACGAGGAAGGAGCTACCACATGAATATTTTGGAAATACAACATTAAACCCTTGCCAAGGTACCTCTTACTTTTGTAACTCATTGCTATTCAATTAATAATAAATAAAAACACCCAACAGTCACATACATAGTTTTGATCCCACACTAGGATAAAACTCCTGCATCGTGGGTATCAGAAACTACGAGAGACTCTTCGGCCTCACAAACAGCCAGACCGGAAATAAATATTTGTGAATCACACAAACATTTGTCTCGGTGCAGGGAGTGATCCTGCAGCGTCTAATTTCGTAAGTTGGTATCTAGCCAACTGCCATTATAATACAACTATTAGGTATTGACTAATTTATATTGAATAATAGGTCTAAAACTTACTTATATTTTACCATGAGTGCCTGTGCTTCCTTCTCAAACTTTGTTCTTTCACTTTCAGGCAGCCTCACCCAATCCGTTTTCACTTTTTGTTGGTACTCTTTTAACTCTTTACCCTGAATGCCATCTTTCCTTGATTGCATATATAGAAAATATGATGACATAGGCTTTTTTGGCCGTCCTAATTCTTTATATTCCTGTAAATCATTTTTTAAGATATAGATAAATAAGAAGACAAATTTATCCAATTTTGACTTGATTAAAAAATAAAATTTTATTATAGAAGGGTTACAAATTTAAATTTCATGCTGTACATTTTTTGTAAAGTTTACAAATTTTCATTTTTCTTCTATCACTTTCACTCCTATCCTGTATTTTTTTGTGTATTTCTACATCTGTGTTTAATCAGCAGCATAACAAAAGTTGTACATTATATTTATACTGTTATTAAGAATTTTCAAAGGCAAAAACCTTAATTAACTTTTCTACTTAGGCACTTCCCAATTACATGTGCCATTATATCTAGTAAGACAAATAGGATATGGCTATTTTTTTCGCTATTAATATGATAAATAAATTGTGTTAAAAATACACAGTTTTAACACATCAGTCTTGTAACATATAAACAAACATACTTAAATACCCAACCTACGACTTTTCAAACAAACAAATATGCTTACGGCTTTCAGTTTCCTTTTCTCTTTAGCAACAGCCATTTCTTCTTTAACTCTTTTGATGTCTGCCTTTTGTTGTTCTGTTAGGGAAGATTCATATATAGATTTGATTTTTCTGTAGTCCTCCATATCTTTCTCATATTCTTTGGCCATTTGTGTTTTTGTCTGGAATATATTAGTACATACATAGTAAAGAACATTTTGAATGCCATAATAAGCTTCACAAAATTTAATTTTAACAATGATTATTATTTACTAGAATTATACACATGTAAAAACTACGAATATGTTGAAAACATTAATGATCATCATTCAAAATCACAAGAATTTGTAAAAGTCTCATGTTCACAGTATATTGGAAGTAATATTAACAGAAATCAGTATACCTCAGTATCTAACTGTTGCCAATGTTTGGAAGTCCATGCTATGGCCTCCTTGGAAGTTATACCAGGATTCTTAGCCAGGAGAGCTGGCCTCATCTGTGCCATGAATTTGAAAAACGGCGTCAGTGGCCTCTTAGGCTTGTCCAAGCCCAATTTGTCCTCAGCTGACTTTCTGGTGTAATTACATATTTGTATGGGAGCTATCCAATTAGTTCTGAAATTTATAGAAATTAAGTAAAATTACAAATTAAGTAAAATTTTCCTCATTTAAATCTAAAAATATTAAATGGCAAATAACCAATGTGTGCTTCGTCGCGATAGTATCATGACCATGGGTCGAATAAATCAATATTGTTTCTAATTAGACTTTTATAAAAAGTTATAGTCCTATTCAGAAACTGCTCTAAATAACAGAGTGATAATAATCTAAGAATATACTTTCAAGCAAATAACTATAAACAAAGCGCTAAGGGAAGGCGTCATAACCTCAATATTTACCTGCTGTGAAGAATTGATTTGTAGCTCCCTATCACAAAATTACTCAAACGACACAATTGAGTATATGAAGACATTATAACTTCCTCTGAAAACCTAATGTTTTCATATAAATATGGTCAGCTTAATTACTATTTACTACAATACAAACAACAAACCCGTTGCATTGAATTACGATCCCCGCGTTTAATGGCAGATATTTATAAAGCATGATTAAATCGACAGAGTGAAGTAGGTTATCAAGTGACCGATGTGCTAGAACGAGATGCACAACAAGTAGACTGTTACAAAAAATGAAATTTGTACTTGAAACAAGCCACAGATATTTTTTTTTATTATCCTGGCGACCGATACCTTTTTAACCGACTTCAAAAAAAGGAGGAGGTTATCAATTCGTCTGTATTTTTTTTTTTTTTTTTTTTATGTTTGTTACCTCAGAACTTTTGACGGTGTGGACCGATTTTGATGATTCTTTTTTTAATTGAAAGCTGATGCTTCCAGATTGGTCCCATTTAAATTTGGTCCAGTTGTGATAACAGCTTCCATTAGAAAACCACAAAAATCTTAAATTTTCACCAATGTGCGTGACAAATCGACGAATAACTCAATATCATGCCAACCGATTTTGATGATTCTTTTTTTAAGTGAAAGCTGGTGCTTCCAGTTTGGTCCCATTTGAATTTGGTCTAGTTGTGACAATAGCTTCCATTAGAAAACCACAAAAATCTTAAATTTTCACCAATGTGCGTGACAAATCGACGAATAACTTAATATCATGCCAACCGATTTTGATGAATCCTTTTTATTATTGGTGAGGATGTACTTCTAGGGTAATTGCATGAGAGTTTGGTTAAGTTCTAATTATGGGATCCATGACAAAGTAACGGAATTCTCAAATCTTAGCAGAAAACTAACGATACTCGGCCGAATCTTTATAGGCTATCCGGATATTTGAGTCACCTACCGTAACCTCTTTATGGTCAAGTAATTGTCCTAGTCAAATATAATATAATGTCAATGGAACTCGTTAACGGCGTACAGTATGGATGCGATTTGTGGCCGAATTTCTAACTGTCTTGAATCAAATTGTAATGCGCTTACGTTTGTTGCTGCATTGCAACATGAAGCAAACGATCTAATTGCATTACTTAAGGTGTATTAAATGTGTGAAGCGGTGGTAGCCGAGTGTGTGGTAGAAACATTTGCGTATTGTTGATGAGTTTTATAACCATATAATAGACTGGTGGTAGCGGAGTGGCAAAGTAACCGATTTGCAACGCATGATGTTGCAGGTTCGATCCCGGGTGTGGCTTCACTAAAAATTAAAAAATAAACAAAAATTTTAACAAAACAAAAACCGCCTTCAAAAAAACCTATTCCAAAACAAATTAAAATGCACTAAAAAGTAAAAAAATAATTGCGTATCTTCTATTACTTAATTATAATCAACTTACTATTTCTCTACATCAATATATAGGTACGATCTATGTGTTTACGACGCAAGAAGCTAGGTAGGTTCTTCTATATCTATCCACTTCAAATCTAACTCAACACATACCTATGAATTACAAACAATGATTAAAATATTTTTTAATGTTCTCCTATGTAAAATTAAATGAAAAATATTAGACTACTTAAAAGTCAATCAAATTATTACGATAATATAATGTAATAAAAATAAATGCTCAACTATAGCGCTACCTTCTGAACTAATATTTCCAAGATATAATGTAGTGTATGTTACTTTATAGTTTCCCACTTATGTTTAGACCAAAAGTCATATAAATGGGTTCAGTAGTTTTTGAGTTTATTCTTAACAAACATACAAAAATCCAAACCTTATGCGTCTTTATAATAATAGTATAGATTAATGTTGGCAGACCTTACGTAAAGTATGTAAACGAATCTCGTTCATGATTCATATTTCATTATAGGACTGAGATTCAGAGAACGTGAGGTCGTTATTCAACTTCTGTACACTCATCTCGCTGTTACCGAAATTGTTTTCAAGATGGTCGCGACACTATCGCGTACGGTCAATCGCAAGTGTCCAAAATAGGGCTAGGAATACATTTTCACCCCTTAAAATTTGTGACATTGCTGGATCCATATGAATAGTTAAACAGCTGGTATCAGCTGTCTAGCACTTTCAGCCACTGGCGGTACTTCCATAGAAGCCCAAAAGCGTTACATGATAACTGTGTAATGTCTAGTTTATAATACGTCGAATTGCTTTTATTAAATAAAGATTTAAAGCTTATTATTCGGAAATTTTTAAGGTAAGCTGGGTTTTTGGGCTTCTGTAGAAGTACCGCCACTGCTTGCAGCCACAAGATAACTCGTGCCACCCTCATTGCGCGAGACTACAATTCAGAAAAGGCTTTTTTTGTCCCTATCCCACCACACACCCGCCACTGCAACTCCTGTGCTCCAGGATCAACAGCGGCACGCACAGACAATGCAATCGCAATGACACCGAGCAATGAAGCTCAGCGGATCTAAGGGGACCTGAATTTGTCATAATCCCGCAACGAAGTTAATCAGGAAGACAATACAAGGAGGAGTTGAAAAACAAAGAGTTGTTCACTTCCCTCCATAGCAAAGCGGGTGACAAAACATTGAGCTATGAGGTTTTACCCTCACATAAAAAAGACAATTACATTTAGTGATATTAGACGCAAAAATAAATAAATAGAAAAGGCTTTATTGGGGATGTTTGCAAGTGTAGACATGTTTCAGAATTCGACTTTGTTTATCCACTATTGTGTTGTTTTCTGGTATGAAACAGATCACCAAAATCGTGTCCACGAGTGGAAGGTAATGGTAATCGATTTTCGCTAGTTAACACTATTTGGGCAGGTGTCTAATTAAACAAATACACCCAACATTCAAATACATAGTTCTGACCCCACACTAGAATTCGTGTAGGGAATACTTTATCGTGGGTATCAGAAACTAAGAGACACTTTGCGGTCACACAAACACCCAGACCCGAAAAAAAATTGTGGATCACACAAACGTTTGTTTCGGAGCGGGGATCGAATCCGCGGCCTCTCGTTTGGCAAGCTGGTATCTAGCCAAACGCGCCACGGGATTGTCAAAGTTCCTGCAGGTGAAAAGATAAGTACTTATGTATTTTGTATATAAGTATCTGATTTCATATTTTTTTAATAAGATTAACTATTTACCACTGCGCCTAAACAAAATGAAATTACAAGGTGAAGATTGTACTTTGATCAATGAATGATTTCTATTGGGATTTTTTTTAATTGGGCAAAGACAACACAAATAAAATACAAAATTTATATTATTTATTAGTTGCTTAGCTATTTTATAAACAGTAGACCACAATCTAATTCGACTATGAACATAAATTAAGCACTTAAATTAATATTTACAATCAATTTCAGTCGTTATTTCTATAACATTTAATTCTATTTTGGATTAAGGTGGGCTCCTCACTTTTGAATATACCATTAAAAATAGGCCAAAAAAACATGTATTAAACAAAGGAAGTCGTATAATTTAGTAGCGTATATTTTTTCGTTAGTAACTGGATACCCGTTTTATCAGATCGGATTTGCTTAATGATATTTTTTTATAAAATTTTACGGAATTAAAATACACAGTTTCAGATTCGTATGAGTAGTAGGTCTGGGAACAGAAATAGAATACAGTTGACATTGTTATATTTACACGTGGGTCCCTCGATTTAAATAATAATAAAAAAACGAACCCTAAAAATAATTTAATGTCTATACACCACTGGTATTCTACGTTTATAATACACTTGTAAAAATAACGTGGATAATCTCTAAATTGTGTCCTGTTTTTACATCTCCTGTACAAAATTAATAAACAATTATTTCTAAGTTTCTATTTACATGGCAAATGTATTATTGGTTACTTTTTGCGAGGTTTGTCTTTTACAAATCTGTTTTTTCTCTTAATAATATATTTTACAACAAAAATCAGTGAAATACGCAGAGTAAATAAAAAAAAAACATTCTTACAACATAAAGAATGCCTTTTTTATTATGCTGTCTGTTATATTTGAGGTTACATCAGTCGTCTTTATACAATAATGGCACTTGTGGAGTCTGCACACGATAATCTTAAATGCATCAGAGGCACAAACTTTCTAATGTCTCTCAAGATCCAATGACACGAGTTATCGTGGTCAAAGTATCGTTTCGCCGGCTGAATAATGATAGTGCCTTGGCTTTCTATACGAGTGCTGCTGTGGTGGTCTGTAGGTCGCGTACTTAGGGTTGTGTGGATGTCGCGTCAGCGTGTGTGGATGGGTCGCGTAACAGTGGAAGGTCAGTGGCGTGGGCGGAGGGCCAGACGGTGCTTTTACTGGGGTTGGCTTTCTCGGCCCTGATATTCTTCTCCACAAAGCTTTTAGTCTCGGGGTCGCTATCCATACAGCGACCATTACGCCGAGTATTTGGCTAGCAAATATTCGAAATAAGAACACCCAAAAGGCAGGATGTGGATGTGTGGATGGTTCTGAAGAAGGCATTGGGGCGGCGAGCCATTCGTCCCTCCAAGCGTATTCATAGACCCAGGTTGCTAGTATGCAAGCTGATGGTACGGCGTATAAGGCTGCAAATGCTCCCAGTCTTAGCACACTCTGATCAGTGTGTGGTTGTGGCGTGTTAAGTAGGACGGTAGGCGCTGGTACTGGTGTTGGTCGACGGAGCACCGCTCGTAGTCCTGATGAGAGGAACACGCAGCCGAGGAGTAAACAGATCGCTTCCGGAACTATGACGAGCGCTAGGAGCGATTTGCTCGACTGGTTGCCGACAAAACATGTACCTGTTGAAGACAATGTTCTAATTAGTAATTGCAAATGTAAGTTGTGTAACTCTAGAATTATTTACAGTTTTTGTTAAGAAAATTTAAGATAAGACATTGGCAAGAGTTGTAGTACCTACTAGTTAGTATGTAACTAGTTGATATTCATTTACAAATGAATTGATTTGTCTCCATTTCACGACAGATGAAAATGTTTCTAATTAGTTTACTCAACTACTAAAATCGCCAAGTGCCTTATGACTGAATAAACAACATTTGTCAGATGAATTTTTCTATTCAAACTCTGTGCGTTGATTGTTAGTATAGTAATTAAATACGAGGGCTAAATGGGTAAATAAAGCACAACAGTGTTTTGCCGTGCGCGAAAGTTTTAGCGGATACGAATTCTTATTCTCGAGTGTTCTTTACATGGTGATGAATACATTCCGCTTTGCACTAAAGCTGCACTGTACAAACACCTACACAAACACATGGCGAGAAAAAAGGCTTGCATTAATAAGGCGGCTAAAAGGGTCCCGATTTAAAATTGAAATACGAGCGAGCGGGGAGGAAAGGTGTCGTATTTAACGGCTCAAATAATGGCTGAGCATTTCTTTCGTCCGACCATAATGGAAGCGGAGTGGAAATAATAAAAATAAAAACACAATGCTCTTGGTATGATTGAAACTGCAATATGCCTGAGAATCGGACTGTGGCACTTCGCGCGCACTTCGCTCCTTCACAATGAATGACAAAATAAAATAAAAATCGCAATTATGCGCACATGGAACAAATGTTTGATAGAAATGGAATGTCGTCTTTACACTTATAGCGAAAACAAAATGAAGGTAAAAAACAATTGCGAGTTTGAATAAGAATTCTTAGCTTGAATTTATGAAAACCGTTTACGGAGCTTCAACACGTTGGATTAATTTTAAAGGGAATCGATTGATGTTAAGCATACTCATTTCTTTACTGGTCTGATATATTTACTCGATAACAATTTAATGTCAGATTGTGTTTGATTGCCTAGGAAATTATAACAATCTTCATTTGCAACAAGTTTTTAACTAGAATGTAATAAAATTAACTTATTATCAACTATTGTAAGGGTATAAAGTCGTTTACATTTTATTGTACAAAAGCGGTGCGCAAGCTTTCTTCTATATTCACCACAAAGTATTTAATCTTAGACCAGCAGAGGTTTCCGCCTTATCTTCCCACTTTGAGGTTGGCGCTTGTCGGCAACTTTGTACGCAGAAACCAACAAAACCTATTTGAACAAATTTCTAAGCTTAACATTGCGCATTCGTTGCGATAACTATTTTTACTTTCAACAGTGCGCCGGCGGTGTATTTATAATCATTCTAGCTTAAATGATAAAGGGTTTGAAATGATAATAAAATAATGCCGCTTTGTTTTCGTGGATGTAGTAATTGGGGTTATTCTTCCTTTTGGTCGCCGCTATAGGTTCTTTGCGGTTAATAGTACTATTAAATTCATGCATATAAAGAGTATTTCTTTGTCTTCTAAGTTTATCATTGTCATTAAAAGGTAAACTGGACTTGTTTAATACCGAACTCTTGTTTTCGAATGGTAAAACAAACACAGCATTTAATACATTGCATTTTTCAACGCGATTACAAGCTTAAAACCATCCACGTTGCACAAGTAAAAATGGAAGATTCTATTAGAGAGTTTTTATTTAAACGATTCGGCAATAACGTTTCCCTTATATTCAAAACAATAAAATAACCTGATATAGCAATTTTACCGCAGTTACAGCATAGATTTCTAATGTAGAATTTCGCTCAATCGTAAAAGGCAACACAGACGATTTCGCTCTAATTGCCATCGCCGGATAGATTTAAACGCAACGTTTATAATAAGTCGGTGAACATAAAACTCTCAATAGCATTATCGTATGAATACGTGCTCTCGCGCACTCGTACCAGATTTAATCGCTTTGAAAAATACCGCCGATCAAACAAGAAAGCTCCAGTATTGCCATCTTTTGTGTCGTTCTAGCGGATGTGGTATTAGAACGTATTGATTGGTTCTTCCTTTTTCTACCTTAATTTTTTTGAATTAAGAACCGAATGAGTGAATGAGTCATTCAATAAGATGAACGACAGTTGCACGGTGTGTTATGAGAGCCGATTTTCGGTCATGTCTGGTTTATGTACTTTCTAGAAAGACACTTTTCAAACAATTTTTTTAAAAAAATATTCGTTATTTTATCTATAATAGTTTTCGAGATATTCATAAAATCAAGAAAAGTCCATAGAAACCTTAAAAACATTCTAACTTTTTTCTTATTATTATTTTATTACAAAACGCTTTTGTAATTGATGGATTGTCATTAAAAGAATCAATACATGTATAAATAATTATTAAAATAAAGCTCTTCTAAGCCACAATAAAAAAAAACTCTGTTTTCTTATTTATTTATTTTCTCGAAAATTCAGGAAAAGTAGCATTTGTTTCTAATGTATTTATGTTTATAACATTATTGTTTATTATCATAAAAAAATCAGACGCTAAAACCGCGGAATACCAGAGATATTGATTTTTAAAAATCTAACTTAGGGTTGTCAACAATATATATTAATGCAATTTTGATTAAAGTACTAAATCATTTTGTTTTCGCGCTCTGTGAGTAATCGTGTGATGAATTTATCTTCCAAAAACCTATATTATATCGAATTAAAATTATTTTTACAAATAATGATTGTATTTTAAACAGACGAACATGACGAGATTATAAAGGTTTCTTGTTTACGACACACACCTTGTTACAAAAAAACACTACAAAACTAGAATAAAGTATTTTTTCAATCGATTGTATTATTAAAATTGACAACCCTATTTACATAGAAATTTCAAAAATACTTAGAAACTCTTTATCTCCTATATACCACGATTGTCGTTCGTGAGTTTTTAGAATATGGTTACCAATATTTTTGCACATATTTTACACAAAAAATATAATGCTAGAAAGTTACCGTATTGGTAAAAATAATAAAATTGTCAAAATAAAAAATAAAAATATTCTGTCCAATTTAATAAAGCTATAACTTTGTATAATTTAATATAAATATAATATGTCATCTTTTATTGTTTTATATAAAAAAAAATACTGATAAGTTTGTTAGTTTTCGAGTTATTAACAAATAAAGATTTTCTAAAAGTCATTGACCTCTCACAAAAAAAATTATATCTCTAAAACTATACAAAATTTTACTGTAGATATTTTTGCCAGTGCTTTATTATAACTAGATCCATCAAACACACACATAAACCAGACATGACCGAAAATCGGCTCTCATAACACACCGTGAGTTGGTATGACGAATGTTGGCATGACTTTAGTGAACTTAAAGACTATGTATATGGCAGCTTTACCAGAAAAATGATAGGATATGTAGTTTTCTGTAGTTTAAGGGCAAGGTCATAATATTGTGTGTAATGGTAAGGGCAACGCATAAAGGTATATAATCTAGGAAAAATGGAGATACCTACATACATAGGTACAACAGTTTTACTACCAATGAGTTATACCTACTAGAGCAAATTATAATTTAAATCGATTAATAAAAATCTTTAACAAATAATCATACATTAAATAATTATAATAGATGTTTCCGTTGATAAAGAAAAAACATTTGAATCGACTGTAATATACAGTATAATGCCTATGCATGCAATATTTTTTGTAAGCCAAGTATAAAACGGAGCCAAATATGTGCAACTAGTAAAAGTATCTACTGTTGATAAAACCTAAACTGCTTAAAGGTGTATTGCCAAATGATTAGAAACGCGAAAAAAGATCATTATCCACGTCCTAACATGGACTTCAATATCGATTAATAGTGTAGTCTCTTTAAGATACATTGAACTTTTTACTTGGCCATGTAATGATGTCCGTTCGAATAGGACGTTGGGACGTGACGAGCTGTCTTTTCAAATCGGTAGGGTAAAATATAATGATATAAGATTCCATACCGGGTAGGTGGTTACTAAGAAAATGAGGTGTGATAAAAACAAGGAGATGGGCCGGCCATCGGCGAGCAGGCAAGGCCATATTGGAATTGTAAATCATGCATTAACGATTCATGATGGCCGATGGTTATCTACAACGATGTGCCAAACATATTTACAAGAGATAATTAAATATTCTACAATGTAAAGTGCTAATTAACTGTTGATTAATTAATACGCGAGACACGTCTAGCACCTTAGGCGACGACTTAACAACCTTTTTATCATTTTTATAATGACGTTGATTAGTATTTCACAAGTACGACAATAGTGACGAACCAAAAGCTTTAGTTTTTCAAGTCTAGGATCCACAATTTTTTTATACATCCATCCATATTTTACCTGAACTTTAGCAGCTTTTATAACATGTTTATCAGCTGAGAAATATTTTGTCTTGTGTGCTCTTACATCATAGTCCAGAAAACAAGACAAACGATTTTTAGTAAAAACTTCTTGCCTATATCTCGGTCCAGACGTTCCATTCGTACTAAAATTCCGTAGATACTTCAAACTATACTTCTAATATTAACATTAGTATATTACCTGTAAGTTCATCGGCATCGACATCTCTGGTGACGAGCACGGCTGCTGCGAGAGCCGCTGGGACGCCCCATGCAGCCAACTGAAGCAGCGAGGAATGCCGATCGTTGCGGGCACCAGTCCCGGCTTGAGCTGGCTGGCGGAGCACACTCGCCCTCCAAGCCCCAGCCACTACCACCCACCTGGAATGAAAGAAATTGATATTTATTCTCTAAGAATTTGATAAACATTTTGATTTGATCAAGGATACAATATTCGCTAATTTTTTATACATTCAAAATGTTACGGATTTAAGAAATGACGATGCATTTATTCGAAATATAATGTTACATACATACATAAACTCACGCCTGTATTCCCTGATGGGGTAGGCAGAGGTGCATTTCTACACCCACATTACGACAAGTATGTATCAGTCCCACGTAATAGGGGTCGAGACTATTGCCGTTTTTCGAGGACATTTCCAGACTCCGTGCAGCTACTGAGAATTTCCTAATGGAAAAAACCAATAACACTTTGCTCAACCCGGGAATCGAACCCAGGACCTCTAGATCGCACGGCACATACTTATGCCGCGAGATCACGATATAATGTTCGAACAAAGAAAATTTCTCTATAGGCAATACTTAATTAATTTGTTTATTCCATTTAAAATAAACTACTCACATTGAGTAACAAGCAATTATTTTTGCTTAAAATACAATATTACCAACTCATTTTGGCCAAGCTATTGAATACAAGAAGCAACAAATAAACACCGTGAGAGAAACTAGCTGACTGACCGTTAACTAAGTAATTAAAATAATTAACCAGTCAATGAGCATTATTATAAAGCGAACGCAACGTGAGACACCTGTCTGGGGCAGCTGTAACGCCTTTGTCCTGCAATCCGATATTAACCACCTGATATTTTGCCTAACTTGTTCTGAATATAAAAAAAAACAATTTTGCTCGGTAATTTTTGTGTCCTTGCCTTCAAACAGATGAAATTGGATCTAAGAATGTTGTTTTGGCTGCTACATGATTACCTTTTTGATACTGGCTTGACAAAATAAACACTTGGTTGAAGGTAAGTATTGAGTTGTACTTTCAACAGTCTTTTTATATATATGTACAAAGACTGATCTTTATGTATCTAATTGTAGACTATGTATGTATAATACTTTCAGACTTCACTATTGGCTTTTACCTACTTGAAATAAGCGAAAAATCGTGTGCATATTAAGTATTGCAATATCCAACGAACAAATTAATTGCACGAATATTATCTACAAGCGTTATTTAATGGGCCCCACAGCGTCTTCAATTTAACCTTAGCGTATAAAATTAGGATTTAACTATAATAATTGTAAGTACATAGACATAGTATGTTTACGGGTAATTAATGACCGCAAATTAATTATGCATACACAATTAATTTTACAATCTTATGTGGTATTTCTGTAGCTTTTTGCTTTAAAAGAATCTATGTGGTATAAAACAATGTAATTTAATGCGTACCATAGCGGTTGGACCGGTGTCATAAACAAAAAGTATGTAGTTACGTTAAATATGACACTGTAATTCGATACCGCGGCGACTCGTTCTTCCATCACCACAAAAACATTTTTGTTCTCTTTACCTTTTTAAATTAACGATCGTCAGAGTTTGATAAAATGGTTAATTTTCCTCGCCATCCCTAATTGTTGGACATATTCTAGGGATTTTACAGACGCTAAACATCGGTCTCACCGACCAAGACGCTTGTTGAACTCGGCTCCGAGTAAATTATAGCCTTTGTCAACCCTTACTTAGCTCGTTAAAACCTCTGACAGGTAAATCCATCTCATTGCGGACGAGAAAGGTGTCGCCTTGTTTTGAAGATGTCCAGTGAGTGTAGACCTCCAGTGTTGTTTGCTTTGGTTTTGTTACGCGTTGGTCGGGAGAGGTTTTGTTTGGTTGGACGTGATTCCCGCAGTGGCGCGTCACTAGCACTTGAACAAACAACGGTCCCTATTTGTACAGAACCGAAAGTGGCGATAGTCCAAACAGCAGTGTTTGTACGCTGGCTGGTATGTTTGATCCGGCCTCCGCCGCCGGCACATGTTGGCTAACATTTTACTTGTGTTTGTACGATTTGCATTGTGATAATTAGGTTCGTTCTTTGAAGTAGGTACTAATGTAATCGTATGCACTTACAGGCGCGGCAAATAAAAGCGTTTGGTGCTATGTTTTCTTAGAAAGCTCGTAATAATGTGAGCTTGTCTGAACGGTACTTTAGGTTTGTGTCTATTTTATTAGTCTTGAATGTTAAAATGATCGGAATCGGATATGCACACTTTATTTTTTATTTGGAATTTAAATTATTTCGCAAAATGTAGTGTGACGCCCCCTTTCGAAGCATTGATTTTATGAACTATTTTTGTATGTTTTCTATCAATGGCTTTAAGTAAAAGTATGGTTCCACACGCGTTGTTTTTAATACCTCATTAAACGCCATCAAATTTAAAATATCTTACACCGTCGTAAATACATAAATGTCAGCCAATAAAAACGGAACACAGCTATTTCTCGAAATACATACTCGACGGTCAATTTATGATCCTATAAAAATTTAAGACATCAAGAGGACAATGCTATCCATTACAAGTTATAATGCAAATGTGGTCGAGGCGAGAACGGACATCCAACTTAAGGATTTCAGTTTTCTTGAATATTTTTTACGTTGCGGTCTGAGAGCCCATTAGCGATAGCGTTATCTCGCGGACAACGATTGGTTTCACGCCGTAAAGGAATAAATTTATTGCATTCAGTCCTCAGTGGCCTACCTTATATTGCTTTGAAAACACTACTGGAAGGTAAAAAAGTAATGTACGTAATTTTATGGTAACTTACTTTTGTAGGGATAAATTAAGGTAGATCGAGACAAGCTTAAGAAATGATGAAGGAAAGCATAATTGGAAAAGCTATACCTGAGAGCTTTTTACAAGGAATTTCTTATGAACGTAAGGTCCACAAATCCGCATAAAGTCAATATGTTGGATTTCGTCGATGAATAAATAGAGGAATGTAATTATTATTATTAATAACAAATATCAGAATACATTTCTTAACATACCTTTATTAGTTTTTTTAGTTAATAAGACTACTCGTACTAAAATAACAAAAAGAATCTTACCAAAACATTAATCCAAATCTTCCAAAATGGACTGAAATTAGTCAAACGTCGTAATTGCATTCTTCTGTAGAGATAATCTCTTTTTTACGAAGTTATAAAATTTATAACAAACAGTTGAATAATGCTGTACTATATTCACCTAAACTATAGTTTTCGTTCGGTGATCTTTTAACTATTCATGCTGTATACGTGTCATTCGATATTTCAGTTGATGTTCCCATGACTAGAGGCCACACACGCCGCACTAGTATTCTTATTTCAAATGTCGGTCATCGTAAACGTCAACATGACATATGTCGAGAAACCTCAATCTGGGTTGTCACGGACACGATCTCGCACACCGTACAGCCAGCTCATTTCATATTCACTTTACATCGGACATAAATTAGAATTTGCGAGGAACGTTTATTATAAATGTCAATGTACAGTTTAATTAATTGCGTATACGATGCAATTGATGGGGTGGATTTTATACTTGTATTTCCTAGTAACATGGCTTTGTATGTGCCGTGGGGATTATAAGAAATTTATAGTCGGGGCAGGGTATGAAAACCATTGCAATATACAATTATTATAGGGACTGCAAATATACCACTATATTTTACTATTCATTGGAAAATTTTAGTAAAGATTTATCCATAATAATACTACACTCCTAACTAATAACCTCCGCAGCGCCATTATTTACAAACTATCCTGTGAAAGAGAATCTGTGGGTTCGATCACCGCACTGAGAGAAACGTGTTACAATGTATTCAACGTTTGAATAATGCAAATTGTCAATAAACGTAATCTTATGGTAGCTGGCTTCACAGGACCATTATTCCCTTAAGCAAGATGCAAAGGAAATCAGGAAGGAGTTAACACATCGGTTTCTATTCAAAACGGGATAACTCGATCTATAGTTAGCCGGCGTAAAGCAGGCTCGTTAAGACGCTCGTAACAATAAAACCCAACACCCACATCAGTATTTAGGTGAACGTACTCATTTATTGCCTTAGACGGCGCACTATTCTGCTTCGGATTGTGGTTAGTAATTTTATTTTCTAAAGCATATTATCCGACTTTACTATAGTATTTGTATGAACGATCAAACATAATTTTTGCTCGTCACTAGTGATTTCTTACTAAATTTTACAACTATGAGCGGATCTTAGATCATGGTAACACTTCAAAGCTACACAATCAAAAATATATTTTAATGGAGTATGCAACCTGGCTGTATTTGGGTAAATGTAGATCGGTAATATAATCGTTCCATTTGCTTGGACATCCTCTATAACGCAGTTGCTTAGAAATTCCTGTGAAATGAAGGTGTATTCGATCCCGCTCGAGGTCCCTTCATATTTGTGTGATCCATATATAATAAACATTTGTGTAGGGGTCTGAATGTTTTTCGTGAGTCCAAATACCCTTCGTAATTTGTGGCACCAACAACACGAGGCGTCTTTGTAATCGTATTTTATATTTAAATCAATTATTATTACTTACTTAAATGATTGATGATGCATAATATAACTAAAGATAATGATGCAACACATAATTTTAATAATCGCGGCAATTACGATAACATTGGAGTAATTGTCAAGGCAAATCGATTTAACTTTAATATTTAATAATTGTAACAAGTAGCACTGTCAAGTGAATACATCACTAACATCTAAAAACAAAGCAAGCTGTGTGCAGAATGTCTCGATGATGCATGTGCTCCGAAGGGACGTGGTTTATTTCGGGAGCTCGTAAAATCGATTAACCATCCGATTTGTGTGCATGTCGACTCCAACTTTGCTTAGCCGTCTGCTGCAAACAAAACAGGATGCACTATTTCTGTCTCGCGTCTCGGACAGTGATATGTGTATGAAATTAATGTTCAGATTTAAATATATTACGGGCTTATTTACAAGGAAGCGGACTTGTTTAAGCTATAAATTGTGCTGATGGCGCACGCTGTCGTTTTATTTTTCTATTTTAAATCTCCATCTTGGATGTCTTTTTGAATGTATGAACTTTACGCGTGCCTTAATTTATGGGTCGCGTAATTTATACTAGTACTATAAACGCGAAAGATATTCCATCTGTTACGTTTTCATGGCTAAACTACTAAATAAATTTATATAAACTTCAGCGTAAAATTAATGACCTGGACTTCTCTTTTTAACATCTGCTATAACAATCATTGTGCTTTTATCAGGTTTAATAACAATTAGTTTTCATACTTACGTATTTATAGATTCATTTTTTTTATTTAAGTATAGGTATTATTGCCCTCAAACTAGCATCACACTAATTATGAGTGCTTTAGATCCGATCCGATCGAATTTGTACCTCTGTTAAGGTGAATTTTAGGAATGCAAATCATATGTATGAAACACATTGATCAACCAACAGTGAACCTTTGAACCCAGTTTTTAACTGCCCGAAATGGCGAACGAGCGCGCCGCAGGTGGCTAAATATGGAATCGGTTAAGTTGAGCACACCACCATTTTTATCGGACTAACTTAACCTGACCCTCGTGTGTAGCCTTTATAGCAGCAGTCAAACGACGCATGAAAAGATTAATGGTCACTCGGAGCTCAACTTATATTGGATGTGTTATCATGAAGTCAATATATATGGCGATCAACGTGTTGAGATCGCTTATGATTGATGGTAAAGGAAAATAAATGATGGACCGCGTATTGTTGAACTCAAATACGGGTATAACGAAATTAAAGTCAATTTCACGCGATATTGAATCTTATTCAGTGGACTTTAATGTTCACTGTCAAATATAATACAGCTGACAGGTAGTTAAAGATCACCTTACATCATTTTCGCTTAAATTAAATTTCGCCCGACTGAGGATGCAGATCTTGTTGTGGAAGCCAATTAGCTTAGTTAATTAGATGTAATTTATTATATCTAGCTCCAACCGCGTTTTGGATGTGGTTTGACATTTATTAATAGGCGTGCCATAAAACAGTTTTATTACTGAAATTATTGCCTATTCAATAATAAATATAAATTACTGTCGCGATATGGGAAGACGTTAAGTCTAAATCAGATTAAAAGATAGACGAGTAATATAAATAGAGAAATCGAAGGTCTTTTTTATATATTAGATAGAATATATTAAAAAAGCGATGCTGTAATAGTAATAGTGACAAATGACAATAAAAACGATGGTTTTTATTAATCCATCAAAATAAGTACGCAATTATTTACGAACATGTTAAACTTGCAACTTTATATTCAAAATAGATTGATATTGTCATAATGAAAGATGACCACCGAACCAGTTTGATTGAACGTGGCCGATTAATATTGAGTACTAAAACAAACTCAATTAATCATAGAGAAATTAATGAAATACGTAATCGAAGAAGACATTAGCATTAAGATATTAGAAATGAGATTAGACTAAAACATCCTTGTAGAGGCTGCAGTATTATTCCTTTTAAATAACGAAATGTGCAATATTTGGATGATTAAAAGATATATTTGAAGTTTTTATTAACACAGCATTGAGACAATCACAAAATATAATGCAAGATGGTCTTAAATAAAAACTTATATTAAGTCCAACATTTAGATGCCTAATATAACCATGTGGTTTTATGGTTTCACTTTATTTATCCTTTAAAAATTTCTTTCATAATACATTATGACAAATTAATTTGATATTTTATCTTTATAAAAATGTATTTGATTAAGAATAATCAACACCTAAATGAAAAATTATTGTGTCTAGAGAATGTACTGGACGTTTAAGGCAAGCTGTTCGATTAATTAAGTTTATTTTACGATGGCAAATTGCAAACACGCCCTGTGTTGCATGTTGGAGAATAATTTCTCGTTAACGATGTAACATCGCCCTCGTGTGTACAAGTCTTAAATTATTACTTATATGAATTATGGAGATAAGTAGCATATAAAAATGAGAGAGTGAAATATTGTCTCGTTAAGTACAAACGGTAATCATTTCATGTAATGCAAATATGGGTCCAAAGGTTGTAAGGTTTTTATACTGGTAATATCTTTTATAAATTATATTTTACATTACCAAGGAAAAGTGAATACATCTGAAGCTAAGTGTAGAGGAGACCAAAAAGTGACGATTGGCGGAAAAAAAAATTCGTTGTTTAAAATAAAATAAAAAATTCTAACTTCGCGTTTCTGACCCCATGATAAATGTTTTTGAAGTTATACTTCTTTTGGCGCGTTAGGGCAAAATGATGAGAGTAAACTTTTACGATGCGCGCACACACCGTCACGAAAAAGTTACTCAAAAATACTTTTTTTTTGTTTTAGATTTTAAATATATATTTATTTATGTATGAAGTATAACTTCTAACGCGTTTACATAAGTACACACACACATTTTTTATTTATTGTAATGGATCCAATTAATTACAAAAATATGACTATGAGTATGTATTCTATCAAGTATGTTTTTATAAAAGACTGCTTAATATGAAAACAGCCTGTTTTAAAACGGTAAAATGACCCGAACTAAATTCAAACCGTATTTACTACGAGTTGCTCCATAGTTTCACAACTCCATTCGAATGCCTTTATAAAAAACATTTTGTGTCCGCAGCAACCGTCCGATATTAACATAATGGTGCACCGAGCACGCTTTACAAAACTAACGTGGTGCATACAAACGTGGGCATTTACATTTTACTTCGAACCAGAGGCAACCACAAACGCTGATTAGCAATTTATGGTACCTTTAGTACAAGGATCTGCAAGGCGGCAATACAAGGATGCTTTTAAGAAATAAAAATATCTATTGAGGAAACATTTATTTTTAGTCATTCTACCTTACTATGTTAACTCAATATAATGTACAATGAATTAAGTGAATAAAGAAACGCATTGAAATAAAATTAGCAGAGTTCTATTGCAGTATTCGGGTTTGAAAGAATGTAATTTCTGTTGTTTTAAGAAATGAGATATAATATGTATGTATGTACCTATAGCCTTTTAGCCTTCTGGGGGCAGCTGTGAAAAGTAGGAACACAAATTCGTTAACCCCACAGAGACAAAATAACAAAGACAATTAATCTCTTGTTAATCTGATAATAAACACAGAACTTGTATTTTATCATAGAATACATTAGTGACTTTTAGAGGCATATTTTTTTTTGTGTTAGGTCTTATGTGGCGCATTAGAAATACCGTGTAGATCTTTAAAGGATTTCGATTGTTCAACTTTGTATCTACGACATTAATATGACCTGAGCTCCTAAGCATAACTTCTACTGCATATTAACGCCTTTATAATACAGTTAGAATTGCTCTATTATACAGTCACCACTCACCCTCAACCTGCACTGTGATCGCATAATGAAATCTCTCGCTTCACAATTATCGAGTTACGGTGTCAGAGCATAGTGTGTTTGATTAGAGCCAGTCTCAGGTCGTAATTACTGGCTAATGGGGCAACTGCGCAGATAATCAGCGGACCAGTAACGTAATAACTTTCGTACCTAATGAACCAACTCGACAACATGCAGGTTAGATCAGTTTTTTACAGAGTATGGCTTGTAACTCGTCACTATAACAGAGAGAGAGAGAAAGCCATACATGTATTCAACAAAAATTCTATCTATGTATAGCTATTTTAAAAATACATCCAACTACTTTTCTTCCTCTAGAACTGGAAGAAGGAACCCCAGAACACTCTGCCTGTCTGATGTATCGAGAGGGAAGTGATAGCTTTTGTACCACAAAAACAATCACAGATCTTCTCTACTTCTGTGAGTATAAGACCCCTGTTTACAAAAAAAATACGAGGAGTCGTGCCCTACTCCTATCTACTCCTATAGAAATCCTTAGACGTTACATGCATTCCCATAATTATATCTTTCGGTTTCTCTGACGTGGAAGCAAGACAAATCACGCACTATGTCAGACTTATTCAACGTATAAGTCCAAGACTTGAAAACTATAATGTGAATAGTATAATAAATTCCAAATTTAAACGAGTTGCTTTGATGGAGTTGCCAAAATTATCAAAACTATAACATGTATATTGACAGGACGTCCGCTAATAAACAAATCGATAGATCTTGTTTATGTATTAGGTGTATAATTTGTTTACGATTATAATAATAAAACCTGTAATTAAAAAGATGTATACAGTAGAGGAAAAGGCAGCAGATGACGTCATTTATATAGTCTATCGTTAGAATGTTATTAGACTCTGCGTGTGAACAGTTGCAACTACCTTTAAAGGGTTCCATACCATAAAAGTAAAAATTGGAATCTTTATAGGATCACTCGTGTACCTGTTAGTCATAGCCAATTTCCAGGGAATCTACTTTATTTACACATATTTTAGCTCGGGTTGTGAGTGCCGTGCGGTGAGTATTGAACAGACCAAGTTTTCTTCTGCCTGTGACCTATTTTTGGCTCATTTGACAGCCCCATGGTGCAGTTGGTCAGCCACTAGCTTGCGACACGAGAGGCCGCGGGTTCAATCTCTGGGTGTTTGTGAGACCGAAAAGTTTCTCGTGGGTTATGATACTTACGACAAAAAAAATAATATAATATTAGTGTGCGGTCAGAGCAATGTATGTGACTGTTGGGCGTATTTATTTATTATTTATAATTAATACGATATCTATTTTTTTTTTTTTTTTTTTTATTCGGGCACGGCAAAGTGACCCCATTGCACCTGATGGTAAGCGCAATGGAGTCCAGAAAAAGTGCCGACCAGCGAGAGATGATGGTCTCCCGTTGGTCGACACAATCATGCCGGCCGAATACCTCTTCACCTTATTGTGAAGAAGTTTGGGGGACCATCAATCATGGCGATCACAGGACCGACCGCGACAAACCGGCCAAAAAAATTGCCGGCACGGTCATCCTTTCACCATGATTGAAGCCCCCCCGAAAACCGGATATACACTGGCTGATCCCGGAACGCGGCACACTTGCATGTGCCACTATGGCGGGTTTTACGCCCTGTGTACGGTGGTCGCCATTCGGGCGGATACGAATATCCTACCACCATAATACAGTATCAAATGTTTCAGAAAATTGTCAATTTTAATCAAAGTGCTTGTTGATATCTAAAATATCATTAAAAAAGTGGTCATCAAACAAAAACATGGGTTATAAAAAACATCATCATCATCATCATTGCCTTGCCCTGTTCCCAATTTCATTTGGGGTCGGCGCAGTATATTTTATCCTTTCAAACATCCCTATCAGCCGTCATATCTTCATTCACTCCTTTTTACCTACGTATGATTCATCCCTTCTCATAACATGCCCATACCACGACAGACGGTTTCTTTTCAGCTTATCTATCACAGGAGCTACTTTTAAACTTCCTCTAACGTATTCATTCCTCACATGCGCTTTCATAAAGTTAATAATTGCAGTGTTATAAGACATGGACTTAATTGATTCCTTCCGTAACAACTACTAAGGACACGTATTAATATCAAGTCCCAAAGTGACTCTAGTTCTTGTTTAGTCATAATTATCTTCGTTGTAACCATTTTTTATGAGTTTTAGTGTAGACATAAATAACTATGTGATGTAAGAGACTTAAAATTTTGATTGCTTTTTAGTTTTTAGTATGAGACAGTGAGTTATATCCCAAATAGTATATCGTATTCTAGTGTGGGTTCAGATCAATGAATTTAGGCTGTAATTTTAGTATAGAATATGTTACGGTGCAAATAATTTATATTATTTAAAGTAACCCTATAGCTCTTGTCAGTGGCGGTACTTCCAAAGAAGCCCAAAAGCATTAAAAGTTAATTGTGTGGATATTCTCATTTATATGTCAAATTGCTTTTGTTAAATAAAGACTTAAAGCTTGAGGATATTTCGGAATTTTGTAAGCCAAGCTGGGCTTTTGGGCTTCTATGGAAGTACCGCCACTGGCTCTTGTCAAGTAATGGGACACTGTGACACGTAACCGACCCTGAACCATTTTACTTCTAAAAGTTTCCAAAGAACATTCTTAAATAAAAATAGTTCAGTCAAGTCATAATGGTATATTTTTAAGTTTCATTCGAGCAATAAAAAGATCTGAACGCATATAGAACCATTTTATAGCCCATTTTCTTCGTAAACAATAAAAATTCTTTGTTGGTAAAAGTATGACGTATGCAGAAAAAATATATTTTTGTACACTGCATTGAAAAGTGGGTACTTTGCAGCTGACGTATTGGGTAGCCTAAGACAATTCCTCCCGACCAAACTGGCCTATTCACTTTTATCTTTACAATGTACTTTAGGGGTCTAAGAAAATTTGATGTGAGATCGCACGTAGGCCACAAAATATGTATATACTTTAATCGTTTGATGACACGAAAAACTTAAGTCTTCTTTTTATGCTGGCAAAGCGACCATAGCAGCACCTGATTGTAAGTCCAGTGGTATCTGGAGAAAATTGAATATTGATGATAATTATAATCTTTCACTTGTCAATACAATAATGATACCAGTAAACAGACGTAACAGGGAGTGGCGGTACTTTCATAGAAGCCCAAAAGCGTTACACGTTAATTGTGTAATGTCTAGTTTCTAATTGTTTATTGTGGGGTATAGGTATTCTCATTTATATGTCAAATTCGTTATTAGATAAAGATTTAAAGCTTAAAGATTATTATTCGGAATTTTGTATGCCAAGCTGGGCTTTGGAGCTTCTATGGAAGTATCGCCACTGGTAAATAATCAGGTGTAACGTGGTAAACCTAGATTTCTATGATCAATTTGAAATACAACAAAAATACAGAAACTACCTTATCAATTGATGTAATAATTTCCGCTGGAAACACATTAGCGACCTCTACGCGAGTAGTATGCAATCATACGTCGATTTCTACAAGACCTGCAGGAATTTCGTAATATAACGCCTAAGGCACACGGGCGTCCAAACAAGGATTCTCTTCACCATAGGTGTGAAACTACATAAGGCTTGGTTACACAACACCCCCTTACAAAATAAATATTTATCAAACTGACAAATATTTGACGAAATATTTCGTGCGATACTATCATATTGAAAACCGACCTGTGAATGCACGGGGCATCTAAAGCTTTTGTAATAATAATTTCCTACTAAAATACATAAAGCAATGTAAGAAATAGGCGTTTACGTCTGTAAGTGCTGAAAAAATTGAGTTTTCGATTCCACGACAAATGCCTCTAGTTTCTTACTCTTCTACTTCACAGAATGCTATATTTCCA
Source organism: Hemaris fuciformis (assembly GCA_907164795.1). Taxonomy (NCBI): domain Eukaryota; kingdom Metazoa; phylum Arthropoda; class Insecta; order Lepidoptera; family Sphingidae; genus Hemaris; species Hemaris fuciformis. The sequence continues at coordinate 10,782,028 of OU015448.1, forward strand.
TGTGTATCGGCGAGCATGTCGGAGATATCTCCAACGAGAGATGCGGGTACCAACTCGTTTTGTCATCATGTAAAGTATAAATCATTAATAAAGTCAATATCTAATCGTCATTGTCATCACAACAACTTGAAAATACCAATAGCTTGTCAAAATTATTCATCTCTCAAGATTGTTGAAGTTTGAATTCGAAATTATGAGCGCTGGCGTCCAATCACGATAACAATAACCAATTTTCCGTACAAGTACCCAACAATTTAACATCCAATCACTATTTAACGAGCGTTTGAGTGACACGTTTTAAAAGCCACTCGAGAAATTCGTCTATAATAACAAGATTTAAGCTTTTAACGTTCCGACTCGATTGACAGTCAATTCTCCCGATCAAAGGATGACGCTGCCAGTTTATTGTGGACCGAACGTTTATTACAAAGAGATTTTCGAAAGCCGTGTTACGACTAAAGCCAGCTTCACGTGGGTTGTTATACTAAACATGCGCGGTGCGTAGGAGTGTTCAGAGCTGTTTCTCCCTTTGTGCTGCCGATTTATATTTTGTATGCACGCAGCCTAACATACGCGTATACTTTCCGATAGATGATTAACTTTTTGACGTGCCGACCCGTCCGCCAATACTAATCTAACAAATTGCTTTAATGATTTTCGTTTCGTAACTAAATCAATTGAAGTGGCACATATTATTGTGTGAAATAGATTAGTATGATATACCTATTAAGTTTTGTAAAAGTGACTTTTATAATGACGAAGAATATTATAATGAACGAGAATAAAAAATATTTTGACAAACGTAAGATTCAATGGCAACAATAATTTTGTTAACTGAAACAAAAGCAAAAAGGTTTTTGTGTCATAAAACTCCTTACGCTATCAACAAATTCAAATATCGAAAATGTTTCGAAATAAAAAGACCGGTAAACGACCTGAGCTCATACTCTTTCCGATAACACTTTAAAACACATAAGCGACAGGCAATATTCGAAATTTTTAGGACATCAGGAACACTTATTTTTACGACAATGCGACAAAAACGGTGTTTTTTCATCGAAATAATATAGAATTCGCGTAAAATCGAGTACTCAGTCGATGGGTTAGCAATAAGCCGATCGCCAGCGTCATTTCGCCCAGTGACGGTTTTTTATTTCGTTGCTTGTTCGCGCTCGGAACTTCGAGATCGTTGCCTCCTATAATAAACAAGTTGGCCGCTATAACCATATTTCTGGATTTAGTTTTGGGATAAAAAGGATTACGATGCTCTTGCGTAAACAAGCTGGTTTCGTAACAAAAAGATTATGAGGATTTTAAACACTATGTCTATTCTTTGTTGTGGGATCACGGATTTCGTAGCAGTCCGCTGTTAAAAATGTAGTATATAAAGATATGCTAAGGTTTTTAAATGCGTGTACATCCATCCTATGGCTAAATAAAGACATACAGTACACAATAAAATACACTCATGACATCAGCTTTGAAGGGGTTTGAAATATGCAATGTATTTTAATAATCATGCATGAGTATTTTTATTAATAACGTTCTTTGCACATATGAAAAACGGAATCAAAATAAACTAACCAAAGAAACGTACCACAACCTCATAATATATAACTGCCATAAAACAACAGAAACACGAAAATCTCCTTTCGTGACTCTTGCTACGGGAGACAGATCGTTAAAGAGGTTTTATTACTTAAGTTTTAAGAATATCCCTAGTTATATTAGTAACGAGATGGTATCACGAGAAAGATGTTCACATTGAAGCGGGATATACATATATATAATGTGTAGGTGTGAACGAGACACGTGCGGAACATGCCTCAGAAGCCTACAGCCGCGGATCCCAAACTTTTTGTCACGCTACATATTATACTTAATGGCCAGCAACACGAAGTTAAAATAATGAGAAAATACAATTGATTGCTCTTACAACCACTAGTTGTTCTCCGCGCTAAGATTTTGCCGCTAATAAACCGACCGTGTCCTACGTCTGTTAAAGACAATTAATTGTAATTATTATTTATGTAACAATATTTCAAATTTTATACATCGATTTTAAATAGTTTAAGCGTATGGTACATCAATAAATTTTCAAAATTAATACGAACACAAATTGTAAAACTTACAAGTAATAAAAAATATATATGTTAAACATAATTATTGAAAAATTTAACAAAACAATAAATTCACCTTTTTAAATTATAAGAAAAGATTGGGAACTTCTGCCGAGTTGTGCTTTTCCTTCGCTTCTCGTTAAGAGCTTTTAACGAGCCGACCGGCGACCTTGCCGTAACGACTAGACAGAGAGAGCACATCTCCAAACGACCAAGCACGCGCGCTAGACAAAGACAGACAATCGTACCATAACAATGAGCTTACTAACAAGAGGCGACTGCCGCAACGAAACGTCGTAAGTGACGTAATTACGCAACCGATTATACGACGTGCATCTATTTATTTAGAATGCGTTTTTTATTAAACAAATATCGTTAGTTACGTAACAGTTGCTGATACGGCTCGTCTGACTAACGAGAATGACTCCGGCGCAGGTTTTGTTACTCTTCTGATGTAAACCTTTGGGTGAAACAGGAGGGTATATTTTGGTTTGGAAGTTGCCGGACTACGGGCAACAGTCATAAATGCCTTCTCGAAATTTATTTAAATTGGTTTCTGGTCGCGAACAGCTAATCGTGGCTGTAAAAAATGTTATAAGCGCATTTTATGTGATAGTATTTCTAGATAACGTTTAATTGTTAATGTTGTCTGTAGAGATTTTACCAGGAACATTAATTGCATTCTTCCGGTGTCTGTTAAGTAAAATCAGATCAATTCAGATTCTTATAAAGCAAGTTATTAAACTGGTCAAGCTTTCTTAAGACATTTTTATTTATTTACTATTTGAAAATAAAATACTTAACATCAAAACACTTACACGTTAATATACATTCGAACACAATAAATATGTATTAAAAAGAGATCTAAAACACCTAATAAGTTAGATAAGAAAATGAGAAAGGGAAATTAAGATACCTATATGTACATTAAAAATTGTCATTGATACAATACGATTGATAGGCATAATTTTTGTTTATGTTTTACTAGTTTTATGTAGTGCAACTATCTTAATTTAAACCACGTAATTTTTAAATATGCAACATAAAAATTAAAAATATGACTTTCTCTTAAACCATAAAAAACTGGCATAGGAAATTTTAGACCATTTTATTACACAACATAATTTTGACTAAGAAACATAAAATGTAAATCTTGACATGTGCTTTAATTTGAACCATCTACCTGGACATAGTACATGATAAAATAATATTACAGCTATCACCTGTCCGATTGTCTACCGCTTATACTATTTATAAATTAAAACAAAAACCCCGCTGAGTTTGTTTTTATGAGGGCCGTTAGTAAAAATCCCTTTATCGGGTTTATTTATCAAAGTGATTAAGTTGGAATGGAACCTCCGACGCCATGTTGGATATTATGAAACTCCCGCGCAAACGTCATTCTATGCATGATAATGCATTATAATATTAATGTTTTCTTGCTTTTAATAAAATAAGTGGTTGAAATAATATAAAGTAATTTTAAAACGATAATTGAGATTTTGTTCGAGTAAGTAGTCGTATAGGACCTGTTAAAACCTAATAAAGTCATTTAAAGGTAAAAATTCATAGTGTTAAATTATAGGCAATTAATATTTTTAGGTATGTACCTATTAGGCACATACAGCCTCGTAGAAAAATAACAAATTACTAGATGCCATTTTTCTTCGGCTGTTAATTTATTTATTGATTGTTAATTTCGATTCAGTCATGGTAAAACAAATTCCTATTAAAACAGCGTTAAAATTTGTTTGTTCGGTAAATACGGCCGCGTGATGCCACTAACGTTCCGTCGTCAATCATGTCCAACTTTATTACAACACGCCTCGTTACTCAATATACCGAAATGTTGCCCCGGATTAAAAAATGGGAACGCTAAGCTCTCGCTTCATGTAGTTCATGTTAATGTTAAACAGTTGCATTTTTCGTGGAAGCGCTCTGTTACTGCCAGTGTTTTATAACTAAAACATAGTTTAGTTAGTTTTGATGCTTTAAATAATTCCGGAAAATTACTGATCAGTTTTGTTGTGTTGATGATGATGATGAACCCTAAAGTGGTCTGGAGAAATTAAATTCTACACCTCCGCCACCTAGGTTTTATTATAAGCCTTACGTAACAGGATCGATTGTACTGTCGCTTACTTTTCGATACTATCTTGTTACTATAGATTTCCTTACAGAAAATACCGAATAACTAAAACTTTTTGCGATCTGAGGGTCGAACCCAGGTGTTTTTGATAGTTCAGTTTAATAGTTATAGCTCAGTTTTGTTTTTGTCAAAGCCTTACCACGTTTTAAATAAAATTAAAAATTTAAATGACTCAGTTGAACCCAATAGAACATTAAAAGTTGACAGAAAACATTAGATACCAAATTCGAAAAGACTGCATAGAAAACGAACTCAAATAAAACCTTTTCCGAACACTCCTTGTTGAATATAAAACGCTAACAAGCAACATCTTAGCGCCCTGACAACGGTTAGATTTCTCCCGTGTATTGGTAGGCCGTGATTACAGCTTTGATGGTACCGCCTCATCGACGATGCAAAATAGAGTTCAAAGTGACCGCGCGCCTAGAGCGTGTTTTGATTATTATCATAATTACGTTTTATCATATCGGGGAGCTTTCGTTAATGATCGTTATGGAGTTAACACTTCGGACGTACATGATTGTTAAGGCCTTGTTCTGTTTCTGGATTTTCACTTGTTAGGCTAAGAACTACCTATGTTAGGTCAATGACCTTTTTCAAAATTATTTTGCCAGAAAACAATTTATTGCAAGATTCAAATAAAAAATAAATGCTACGTGTTCAGAACTCTGAAAGTAGTCATTTATACTTTAGCTGTGCAGATTTCGGTTAAGAATGGATACAAAACGTGACCAACAATTACCTAATCTTGATTAATGATACTCTCAAAGAAAAGCTGGCTATACAGCCAATAAAAACTACTGGCAAAACAGTTTACGAAGACGAGTCATGTTCTCCACACACAAAAACACGTCTACTTTATATTCATGATTTCTAAATCATCTACGCGATAATAAATTCATAGACCAATATATAATTGACAGTTGCATTCCGTATCAAATAATCCGGTTTTGACAGCTGTCATAATATGTTGCGATAGAGCGGTGACATGGCGGGACTCTGTTGCCGTGTCAAAAGCTATTACCGTACCATTTGACATGTTTTCACTTAGCTTTAAATGCTAGAAATTATTGCTAAAGTTTATGAAAGACCATGAACCCACCAAGTAGCCATCCTTATTTACGACTGGAATCGGTAAAAGTTTTGCACTTAATATAAATTCCGAAGCGGATGATATCAAACACAGCCAAGATATTATCTGAAACCTTTTTATTATCTGAAGTATTTAATTTTTTTTAAGACAGTATGACCTTTCCCGTTTAACCATTGAATATTAAAGGTGGATTCTAACCGTAAATTATAGTAAAAAGTATCTTTAAATTCCTTCCTTGTATTGGACAAATAATATATGATTCAATAAAGAGTAGATTTTAATCAATTCGATAGTGTTATATAGATCACTAAGTGGTGATTTGATTAATAAGGTGCTACATAGTATTATACTTGAAGCCGTACAAAATGAATAAATAATAAATATTGGTCGTAAAGTACGGGCAGTAGGCTGCAACCAACAAGAGCCGAGACAGGTTCGCGCGATGCCATTCGACATGGACATCGAATTTTACGCGTTCTCCTCACCAGATTTACGTTTTACACCCATCCGTTGATAGTGCCGGTGAAAATCGTTGAATTATTGTCTTATAGTACAGTAACGTTTCGAATGGTCGAGAAAAAAGGTAATTTACAATTCCTTTTTTTTATTACAATTTTTTATTAGAGGATGTATAAAATACATACAATTTTATAATGATTACATGATCATTGCATATACAAAACGCCATTCCGAAACCGCTACTCTACTATAAAATTAAAGAATGCATTTTATTTTGCCCTTACTCGTGCCCAGGGTTGGGCAGTATTTGAATTACTTGTAATTGAAATACGTTATTGAAATACAAATACGTATTTTGTATTTGTATTTTAATTACTTTCTTAAAATGTAATTTGTAATTTGTATTTCAAATACGTGAAGCCGAAGTATTTTGTAATTAGTATTTCAAATACTCGAGGCTTCAAAATACATTTATTAAAATACATGTAGCCTTCATTTAGTATTAAGTTTGTGCTCATCAGGACCTGCAATAACAAAACAAAAACCGCCTTCAAAAAAAAACTATTTCTAAACAAATAAATATGCATTATTTTGTAATTTGTATTTTGTATTTCAATTAAAAATAGCTAAAATACTGTATTTTGTATTTCAAATACCTTAGTTAAATGTATTTTGTATTTCGTATTTTAATTACTTGCGATACAGTATTTTGTAATTTGTATTTCAATTAAAGCAAAGCATGTATTTTGCCCAGCCCTGCTCGTGCCGTTACAAAATTTAAAATTCTTCAATTTAAAAAAGAAGTCTAACTGAAATACACATAAATGGTACCCATAAAAAGAGAGTTTTAACGTGTCTTTTACAATAATCATTATATACGGATTATTTATTGAGTGTCGCTGCGGCACGCTGTTCGGTCGAGATAAAAATCCAATCGGTTGAATTGGGCAAGCTTATAAATTGCCGAGAAGCGGGCGGTACGTGCACCTATGTAAAACACACCTCGTTATATCGAAGTTTATAGGCCGTTTAAAATGACTGTTTTACATACAATCGAACGTTTTCTGGTTCAATGTTAATAAACAGGTTATCCTTATATCCTTTGTTAAGTATACGTTGATGCATGACTGACGCATCGACATCTCGGGTTTAAACCACTGTCTTCGTGCAGCTTAAATTGGCTTCAAACGAGTCTGTTTTAAGTACCTGTTGGTTCAATGTGGGATAAAATGTTACGCTTGTTAACTTACTATTGGTCATGCAATTTACAATGAAGTTGTGTGATTAATTTAAATCACAATAGAGGTCTAGTTAAAAGAAAAAAAAAAAGGGTTCAAACGGATGAACATTCTGTAATTTCGGTCACAGAAGGAATTATTTGCTTTTAAGTCTTATCTAGGCCATTAAAAGTACACTTTCCTTTACTGTTTATTGGCTACAATTATGTTTGTTTTAATTCTGCATTGTTGATTTATATCGACTTTTTCTGACTCTGGCTGTGACTTTCTTCTCTTTTTCACAACACAAAGTTTTTTTTAAACCTGGGAATTTATTTAATATTCATTGAATATGTTCCTCACATAGACACACTATGTATAGCGCGTCTCTAAGAATAAAAGTGGACTTGACACAACTTACTGCTATAAATAGAAGTGGTTTTTTTTCTAAAACGAAAAACAAGAGCACAGGCGTCAGCACTCAACACATCTTAGCCCACTTGTTGATGCACTTATTTTCCAGAACAGTAATACATGTTATTTAAGAGGTATGGCAATTGGTCCTCTAGGCAGACGATAGATTCTGAAGCAAATTGCTTGCTGCCTTTTACTGATCAACGTTGTTCTTCTTTTGACGATTGTACCATCAACAACTGAGTTAACAAAGCTCATATTAGTTTTAGAGAAATTATTTTGTCTTACGATGTTAGACTAGTACTAGCTTTACCATTTAGGGTACGAGTATTTACATGGTACCTATATCTATAGGGGCATTTAATCAATAGCAGACACAAAGTCTGGTCCGCTAGTGCTTATGATAAATATGGTGAATAGGTGCAACATTATTAATCGGTGTTTTAAAATAGATAATGTTGTAGATTAGCCGAGAAAAAAATTACAGACCAAAAAAGCTTATGATTAATCAAGTATCCAAAATTTATTAAAATATATTGGTGTCACTTTATTGACCTCAAACAAAATTACATTCACTAACTAAGTACTTTCAACAACTTCGATGCATTATTTAAACAAACGCGAAAGAGCACTCGTTATCGAAAGATACAAATCTTGCATCGTAACAACTTACAGTAATAAAATAATTTGTAGTGCTTACATTTTCCGTCCTTATCGAATGAAGGGATAATTTTTAACGATAGAAAAGGACAATGATAGCGGTAAAAGGATAGATAACGAGTGGATGCAGGTATCCCTTCGAATAGGCATATGCATCTGCTTAGCGAGTGGAATAAGACGAAGAGAAGGTGTAGAAACGCTGTTTGTACCACAAAATATTCTAAAATAATAAGCACAATTTATCATATCAGTACTTAGAAAGGATACTTCACGAAAACATAAAATATTAGGTAAAAAGAGTAGTTCTCGTTGTTTTTGTATAGTTTAAAAACAGATATAGTGAGTGTGTGAATCAGATTTTCTTATACATTAATAAAAAAAAAACTCTACATAAAGTGAACATCTTTGTTAGTCACCCAATTTGAACAATAAAAATCAAATTTACCTATAAAATCTTGTAAGTAGATTATAAATGTTCGCTTAGTAAATAAAAACTCACTTATATTTATATGTATAGGTATATATTGTATATAATTAGATGCAGAACAGTATCAAAACACGTTATCCATAAATTAGATGAATATAAAATACTTTGTATGTATTCTTTAAAAAAAGCTCGTAAAATAAAATGATTTATATTTATTCGACCATAAACACGTCCAAACATTTCCCTGTTCCACGTATCTCGGAAACATCGGGGCTGTTTTTTGGTTTCGTATTTAAATCACGACCGTCGGTATTTCTGCTTACGATCAATAAATCAATAAATACATATGGCCGTGTGCCCGTCCGTCTGTCGGTCCGTTCGTCCGTCCGATCGACATTAATGGAAATCGTTGTTTGTTTAGGACGCGCGATCCTTGCATGCGCCAGCGCAGCATTTGTTATTAAACGGAAGCAGTTTTATTCAACTTCCCACATTTTGTATCGTCTTGGTGAAAATTATAAGATTCATTGCTATCCAGGGACTAATACGAGATCCTTAGTTAATTTTTGCTGTAATCATCAAGAAAAGTTTTTTCTCACGCCATCCACAATGTATGTACGTATAGAAAGGCTATCGAGAAGTTACAACAATTGATTCCCGGTATTTTTCGATAAAGATTGATCTTCTTTTCAATTAAATACCACATACATAGACGGCGACACCGACATACTCTCTTAGTCAATCCAATCAAAATAATAAGGGCTAACATAAAGAACCCTTAGTCTACTTACCTAGAGGCGATCTGATAAACTTCATTTTTTAAATACTCCGTAAAGAAACTTCCAATGTCCAATGTTTTTTTTTAACTATCAATGAGAAGAAACCTAATAACGTAACCGATAGTACGTTACCTCTTTGTCCAAATAATTTCCAGAGAGTCACAGACTTACAGCATTTTATCGTCGTCGTGTTCCGAAGTCACTACATTAACGATCTCACACGGTACGCGGGACGATCGTTTATCCGCCACGCTACCGCACTCGTAATTGTTATCTACGTTTTTCTTGTTACATATAAAAACCTGACTCTTTAAAGTAACTGTCGCTAAAACTACTGTTCAAAAACAGCCGGCAACAATAAATTATGAATTTTTTTGGCCGCTTATACCGCGGTACGGTCGGGCAAAAAAGTTCTACCTGCAAGCGACCCACACAATGGGCTGGTCGGCCGTTTATTTGGGCGAACGTCGTAACATTTCACGTTGTCGTATTGGGAAAAAACGAGCAAAGTTCAAACACAAAGAATTCTTGCATTTTCTGAGAACAAACCTGACCTTGTGCTTGAGAGAAACCGAACCACAAATCGCGGAATAAATGAAAGATTTGAATATACTCGTTAGATTTCGGCGGTGTCTCCTTTGACGGTAGTTGTGTTATTCATGAGTCAAAATTTAAATAATTTTTCGCCGCAGAATATAAATCATGCACATTACGGATGTGTTGTAATATTTATAACGTAGAAACTGTGAAGAAATATTGTAAATTGTTCTCATCTACCGTAAACTAAATAGACCCGAATCAAAAATAATTCAAACGCGTAAGAAAACTCTCCCATTTTATTTCAAACATAAACATTGACGGTTAAAATATTTCGACACAAAGGAAGTAGGAATCGAAAACACGAATTAACAAACAAACGACTAATATTTCGAAAAGTCCGAGTGTTGGTGAGTTTATAAAGTGAAAATGAGCCGTGAAAGCTTTTAAGAGGTTGAAGACAAGAGAACAGCGGCGTGGTCTCGTTTGTACGAGCAGGCGCTAAACGAACGCGGTGAGGCGGGCGGCGACGCTTGCATCCGCCGACCACCGAACAACATTCAATAAATAAAAGCACATACTTCTGTAAATAAACGCGGGTTCAATGCGTATGCCGCCTGAACAACATAACATAGAGAATAATCCATACAATAATAACACTTTAGTCTCCTTTTTTGTTAATTTTATTTCAACAATTAAATTTTAAATTATAACACAACTTATGACTGACATACCTATTATACTTAATACAAATAAACTATTAAATGAGTAATTGGTATTTAACCGACATTCTTCCTACTTTAGAATGTAATTATTAATATCAAGTATTGCACAATAGTGCAATAATGCTAACAATAGTAAGCAGTATTTTTGTATGTGATGGCATTGTGTTCTAAATCTGATTTAACACTTGGAAGATGGACGCCATATTGTTTATTTTGGCTGTAAACATAGCATCGCGTCGCAAGCATAGGAAACGTCACTCAGCTATCCACATTTCATATTTAGTATTCACAAATCGAAACGAAAATTGTTCCTAGAATCACAAATCTACAGAAAATACTCACTATTCAATAAATACGTGTGTATTAAATTTGAAATAATTATTTTCTAGTGTGAACTATAATATTGTATCAATATTTTGAAAGAAAATTCTTCGAATTTTGTAAAGGTACTAGAACTTTAAATCCATTTCAATAATAAATACTAATCATCGATTTATCTTCACGATCCCTCATGCTAATAATAACACTCATTACCATAAACAAGCTAGAATACAATTTAAATTTTAAAAAGTTTCCTCGAGCGGCGGGCGGTTCGGTTAATCGTCCTTAATTACACGGCTATCCATCATCGAAAACCAACAAACGGAGTGGTTTCCAAAATTATCGCCCACCCACATGCCGTGTAGCAAAAGTTTTGACCTTTGCTTAACTACGATCTATGTGCGTGGCGGAATTTCGATGGAAGAGGGCTATCTCTTAACGTCGAGCTCCTTTTTCTGTAAATCATTTTTTTTAATTGCTACAGGCTGCAAAAATCTTATTTATTTTGGATCATAAATATGTGTTCAAGTTAAGATAAACATTTTGAGTCATTTCTAGCTAGGAAAATATTTAAGATCATATTGACCGCCGTACCAGTTTTCAACTGATATTCATTATGAAACGATATATGGAATTTACTATTAAAACTGTAAAATAAAATATAGCATGTAAAACGTAACCGTAATAACTAAGTAACCTTTTAGAAAGAAAAGTTTAATAAACGGAGTAGGCCATAAAATACAACAATTAAATTTATTTAAGACATTTTATGAGAATACCGTGGCAAAATTAGACAATAACATGTATATCGCAACTTTTTGGCGGAATACTTTTAATTGCTCTAAAACTCTAAAACATAAACAAAATAGTTCAACGTATCTTTGTCTAAAACGTTAATATTTAAATGAAAACGCAAAAATAGAAAGTTCTAACACACAAGCAACTTAAATAACAATGGGACAGTGTATCATTATGTTTAAAATGTCCTGGTTTGGGCCAGGCGGGACCAAACATTGGCGTATCACTGCCGAGTATCGCCAACGAGAATACGCGGAGAGATGAGAGATTGTGTCCGAGGTCGCAGGATTATCTTATAACATAAATCCTATTAATATATTTTATCTCTCCACAATATTTCAAACAGAATATGGTAAGAATTCCAAATGCTATGGATACCAAAATGGTATGTTTAATTTATATATAATGACTCTGACTTTGCTTCTTGTGTGAGCATAGGTATATAAATTAATTTTCCTATATAAGTGTACTTGGTCGTAAATGGAAGGCCCAAGTTTTATTTTTTAAGCTGCTTTATGTTGCGGCACATCTTCGGGCATGAAAATATCTTCGCTAAAAATTTACATTACGATCAAAGTACCAAGATTGTAAAACAATTTGATTTCATTATACAATGTACGTAAATAAACGCAGTGATTATTACGTAATCTTTAAACAATTTCTATAAATGTGCAACCGTAATCTTCATTTTGCATTACTAGGAATATGTTATGCAACATTGAATATGCATAATCTATTGCTAACGCAGTACATTTGTTGTCCGGCGGCATATAAGTGAGATCATACTTGTTACAGGTAATCATATAAAATTGCTGAAATACATTTCTTGTGAGACTTGTTGATCTGGTGACGCTATAACCTATTTTAATGGCCAGGCAAAAAAGAAAAATAGAGTTCAATTGTCCTAAATAAATCCAGAACTATTTTTTTCTCTCTAAACATAACACACACACACATATTTACTTATTATATTTAACGATTAATTTGTTTTTGTCAAAAAAAAAATCAAAGATGTGTATCACTTTACAGAAAATGGAATCTGTAATTGCATTATGTCCGAATGGAATAACAAAACGCAACATCTATTCGTAAAGCGGTGAGGTTCTTTAATTATTTTTTCTATCGGCACTATGTATACTATTTGGGACCAACAAAGCGTGTTCCAATAATGAGGTTCGATCGATACGATCTCGGTTGCGCCCGCGTCGAGCTCGCGCCCGCGCCTTGTTCCGATCACCGCTGTAGATATGCACAATCCTCGTTTCTCGGCCCCTTTGTGGACTGAGACACAAAGTTTATCCTTCGCAAGTTACTGTTTCGGATTATTTTAAATAAGGAACAATTGTTAAAGCTGAACATATCTACAAAAATAATGTTTGATCTATTCTTTGTGTTCAAACTAATATGGCGTATGAAAATATGCAATAACTCAGTCTAGTCTTCATATATTTACTTACAATTAATTTTCAAATAAAAATAAAAAGCAATAAAAAATTATCAAAACTAATTCTAAATAGGTATACTTTTAAATCTTCTGATTTATTACGTATACGGGTAATAAAAACCTTTTACAATGGCATACAGGAAGTATCAAGAAACTAACATATTAACATTTCATTCAACCACCGATACACACGTCATCGCAGTTCCTAAGATACGTGTGTGGGTAGGTTGTTAAAAATGGAAATTATTCTGCCAGCGTAAACTACGGTGATTACACATCAGCCGGCACAGCCCGAGGGAAACCCGTCTCTCCCGCTTATTGCCAGATGATTGAAGACCCCGCCGCCTCCGACGTATTCCCGCTGGTGAGCGAGCGAGATGGAAGATGCCACACGTATGAGAAGGAAAAAGACAGGAACAGCTCAGCATCTGATTAGCATCCCAATTACGGCGCGGGCGCAGCGGAATCGAATCCTCGGAAATAGTGTTGAGAAGTTATGCTGGTCTTATCGATGTAATTTTTTGTTGGAAATTATAAATACGTCAATGATGATATTTAATAGGTGGCATTCATAATAAAAACTAAATGGTTTTATTTCATAAATATATAGTAAACTTAAAAAAATATTTTAATATGTAGAAGTGAAACTAGATAGGTATAGTATGAAAAATGGTCGCATTATTTTATTTAAATTTGAATCAAAGAAACATGGAACATAAGAGTTAATTATATCTATTAGGTAGTTCTTTGAGAGTTTGTTTTCGTTAATTGTATTTAATTATGAATGCGAAATCGAAATTATAATCTCCCTGATAAATTGTTGGTGTCGCATAATATATTTTTCAACTACCCCCAAGTAAAATTGAACCTGAATTTAGTTACATCAATATTACATTTTCAATCACGTATAAAAGTAATTAAGTAGAAAGTATTTGGTCGCCGTAGAGAATATCCACTGTAACGATAGAACCGATCAAAAACACCAAGAGAAAAACTACCTACCTGACTAACAGCCCGTTCGGCATAAAAGTCAGGAAGTTGACATAATGTTGTCTGAAACATGTTGACTTTTAGAGCTCAGCAAAATGTTGTCTTTTCGATAACTTTTTGCCGATGTCATTTTAAAGCAATCTCAATGATATCTAAATGATGACTTTTCGAGGACTTGTGTTGGTATCTTTATGACATCAAAGGGATAACTTTCCAATGTTTTTGTAATGACCTTCTTACTGTCAGCTGATTTTTATTTATATTGTGTTCCCAATGAAGTAGGAAACCTATGGAAATGAAATGTCAACAAAAAATAGAAAGATAGTTATTTTGATTGAAACCACGACTTTTTGACAACACAAGTACCTGCTGAACTGACTGACAATGACATTTGGTGCGCTAAACATGGCGGATTTTCGGCCTCATTAGGTATTTACGTATATTCATGGTTCACTTTGTGTACGCACTGAAATACTGTTATATTGTTTTCCTGTGAGTTACAGTGCTGAGTTAGAACGAGATAGATATATGTTTTAGTATGTGCCTTCAAAATGGATGCTATATTTGTATAAGCAATTGTATGTATAGAACAATATGTTGTGTCCCTATTATAGAGGTCTACTTATGCATCGTAATTCGTTCGGCATTGCTAAGTGTTTTTTATTCAATTATTACAACATAAACGTATTATTTTTGACTTAACATACTGGTTGAAAATATAATTAATAGTCTGTGATTCTTATTATTCAGTTAGTTATCAAGAATTAAATTGCCGAACAAGTAAACTTGTAAGTATGAATATAGGTTATAAACACATTTTTTCATATTTTATAACTAATTAAATTATATAAAATTGTTGTAACACGATGCTTGTCGCTATTTCAATTAAATGCAGTTAAAAATATTTAACTTTTTATATTATTACTAACTTTAAACATTTGTATAGGTACAATTTTGTTAATTTAATACATACATAGATGATTTGATTAATTAAAAAAAAACTCATTAGCATCGTCTTTGTAAAAGTGTCAAATAAAATTTAGAATGCGCTAAAATTTAATGAATATTTTCAATTTCTGATTTGATATTTTTTTAGGACTCAACACAAGATGTATTACGTAGTTTTTTGGGATAAAACGTCTGCAGTCATACCTGCATCATGGGTAGATTCAGATTCTCGAACTTTTAAGTGGCCGAAAACAAAAAATGCTAGCTTAATACTAATTATTCGATGATGATGAAGGTTTTGCTGCTATTAAAACAAATAAAAAATTAGAAATGGTAGACAAAGGAAAAAGAAACTGCAATAAACCTTTACGCTATTGTGATACAGAAGATGAATCGACGCATATACAAAAAAGTAAGGATCATTAGTTTGAATTAAATTGTAAAATTTAATATTGCGTGAAAATTGAAAAGAAAAATAAATAGTATTTGTTTTACCTTTACCTAAAATCTTTTATATAATAATTCTAATATTAATTTTATTTATTGTATAGAAACTAAAAGTAGAAAGAGGATAATATCATCGTCAAGTTCTTCTGAAAATGAGGGTATGAAACAAATAAAGTTGTTCAATTATATATAATTAGATAGATAGATAGATAGATAACTCTTTATTGACACCCACATTTATACAGTAATTTACATAGATTTTACAAATAAAAATAAAAGTGGAACAATAGGCGGTCTTATCGCTGAGAGCGATCTCTTCCAGACAACCTTTGGATGGAATGTAAGAAGGCAAAGTATGTTTAGGGGTATACATAAGTATATAAAGAAAAAAAAATGAAATATAAATAAAATAATAATAAAACAGCAAGATAATAATAAGATACTATATGTTTATAAATATACATATATACATGTACACACACACACACACACACACACACACACACACACACACCCACGCACACACACAGAGGGAGAGACATACATAATGTACTAGTACATAAAGTATTTATTAATTAGTATTCGACCAATAATAATCCTTAACTTTTTGCTTGAAAATGTAAGGTGATGGAGCTTTTCTGATAGACACCGGCAGCGCGTTCCACAGGCGAACAGCTTGGACAGTGAAGGAGCAGTCATAAAACGTACTACCATGCACTGGAGTCTTAAGTGTCAAATTTTCCGATGACCTTAACGAGAGTGAGCGGGAAGTGTTAAGAAAAATGAAACGTTCTTTTAAATAGTGCGGAGAAGTAGGAAGGAACAAGATATTGTAAAGTAGACAGAGAATATGAGTATTCCGGCGAAGTTTTATGGGAAGCCACTTGAGCTTGAGGCGAAATTCTGAGACATGGTCATATTTACGTAACCCAAATATGAACCGAATGCAAAGATTTTGTAAGCGCTCAAGTTTCTCAAGCTGAACTTGTGTGAGGTCAAGATAACAAGAATCAGCGTAGTCAAGTATAGGGAGAAGCAAAGATTGTGCCAGCGCAATCTTGGTGGCAGTAGGCAAGAAATTACGAAGCCTAATTACGAAGAATTAATTATTTTGTTCCTTACTAATAAAACACTTTATTTTCAGATAGCGGAATAAATAATATACCAATGCCACCTGCCACGTACGTGAGCCAAAAGAATCAGCAACC
The DNA here is from genome assembly GCA_907164795.1 of Hemaris fuciformis. Lineage (NCBI taxonomy): Eukaryota > Metazoa > Arthropoda > Insecta > Lepidoptera > Sphingidae > Hemaris > Hemaris fuciformis. Next base: position 10,798,764 of record OU015448.1, read on the forward strand.
ACCACCAACATTTAAAACTCCTATATCATCTCATCACAGTACAAGTGAAAATCCAGTCAAGAGTTCACATTCAACTTATAAATCTATGAGCTCTTTTAATAATACCAATGAGAATAATACTGATAATGATTTAGTTGAGATTCCGCCTGCAAGTTTATCACAAGATCCTGATTCTTTTCAGAAGGATGGTGCTCAGTCTCCTCATTTAAATAATGACTCCGATAGTATTGGTATGGTCGCATTTAAAAAAAAAAATTCCTTTGTTAATTTTATTTTATCAACTTAATTCATTTATCAGCAAATCTTCGAGATTCATTGAACGTACCTCCGCATGCAATACCTCAGATAAGAAGTATCAAGAAATCCAGTAATTTAATTTTATCCCATTAATTTTTTTTAAATACTTATATCACTTTTTCTAATTTTTGTCTTGTAAAATTATTATTTTACAGATATTCCGATTAGAATCATCGGGATCACTCTCGTCAATCAAGCATTAAACAACCGTCTCCTCCCCCTATTCAACCTCTTGTAGAACTTAAAGATGATGACCAGATGTCTTTGCCTGGTTCAGATACTCATGGTCACGGCTGTTGTCGTAAGTATTAATCCAGTAATAAAATGTTCAGATTTTTACTTGTATTATCACTATCATACATTTTTCAAAAACTTTCAATATTCATGTTTGGACATTATATTATATTATTATACATTCAAAATTATGTAAAAAAATTATTAATAACTTTATACATAATTCTATTTTTTCAGAAACAATTTTACAAAAGTGGAGTGCCTCTGATAAAGAGAAAATTGAAAAAGTTATCAAATCATGGTTTCAGCATGCTGGCGATCGCCTTAAATAACTTAAATAATTATAATAATTACTTGAGCCGTAAAAGTATTTATAATTTTAATAATAAGATTTATTTATATTGGTTCGTAATATTGTTAAGTATATATTTAATTTATAATTACTTGAGCCGTAAAAGTATTTATAATTTTAATAATAAGATTATTTATATTGATATGTAATATCGTTATTATTAATTGTGTTATCAAATAAACAATAATTAAACCTATTTTCCATGTCAATTTTAATTTTTCACTAGCCTCTTAATTTTAACATAAAAACGTTAACTTTATGATCTCTAGAAAATGTTATCTTTCTGATATCTTTTTAATGATCTCTAAAAGATGCCACAAAATGGCTCATAAGAGAGCTTTATGTTAACTTTATGTTGACTTTTTGATTATCATTTCTGATATCAGATCTTGAATAATGTTAACATTAAGAGAACTTTATGCTATCTTCTTGCCGAACGGGAGGCTATATTTTAATGATGTCCGAAATAAAGAATCGATAAAAAAATAACACACGACAGCCCTATTAACGAGAATGCTGTTGGCTGCAAGGCGGGGCGCGCTCGTGTTGAGATTACATCGGCAGCGCAGCGCGGGGAAATTTTAAATAAACAAGAAATTATGAGCCAAGAGCCGACGCGACCCCGAGATTATACACTTTGTATTGGGACGAGAGACGCTGTAACTAGGGAAATTTACGGCACCGACTAGTATCTGAACAGCAACGGGCACTCCGACGTGCTCGGATATAGTCACGATTACACTCTCAACTAGTCGCACTGTGTACCTACTAACCTTTTTGCTTAGGATTTTTTGTGTTTGAAACTTGGAAGTCAAGTATGCCTCTGGTTGAATTATTGAACTCCTCGAATTAAAAAATAGCATGTTTTATTAGAAATTATTGTTATCCAACTTAACCAAATGAAACCACCATATCAAAATTGTATCAAAATTGCTTTGGACTTGCAACAGCTACGTATTTTGTACATTTTTTTCCCTTTTTTTGTACTTGGTATTGTTTATAATTGCATGTACTACATTGTAACAATAAAATTAAATGTCTTTTTCTTTCTTTCTTTCCGCAAAAATACATTACTCCTGCGAACCAAACAACCCTAATAAGTCGCCTACTTCGAGCATCAAGAGTTTGAGGCAAGATTAAAATATAACTTAAAGTCAACCCATCCTGATTGTCAGAATGATGAAGATTATTGGACACGGTACTTGGGACGCCGTTAATCCACAGGAAAAGTTGCATTTTAATATCAATTTACACCTAACGTGGTGTAACGTGCCAACGGATCAGTTTTATCACAGGCCTTGATATCTACTTGATAACAGATTACGTTAAATATATTGATTACACGAATATGTTTCATATTGTTGAAAATAAACAAGGAAACAAGCTTTACAAATTAATATATGTCGGAGTTAGTTGATTGCAGCCTTAATCGTGTATTGATAGACTATCTGTCTACGGAAATATCACGTATGGATGTATGTATTATTGAACAACTATCGCATATTTTCTATATAAAAATACTCAATAACAACCCCTATTAAAGAAACAAATTTTAACGTAACTCAAGCATTTTATTAAACATAATAAATAACCCTAAAGATCACTAAAATATTTCCATCGTCTCTAATAATAAAGGACGAAAGTTACGCGAGCGTTTAATTCCACACATTACGAGACACACATTCAGATCCATAGACTTAATATTTTCGGAGCGCATCTGACGTTTTATTGCCGCATCCGTGGCATTTGGTCTATATGAAAATAAAATTACAGTCATTTAAGAATAGAAAAATCCGAATTTACGTTCTATAAACAGTAACGTTTATGTGCGCTCTGAGATTGTAGAGCTGTTTGTACTGAGTTAGATTTACGATTTATTTACGTTTCGTTCATCCATCTGATATGTTTTGATTATTATTCCATTTCGATTGTATACATATAAACAAACATAATGTTATTTCTTCTGTAAATTATGATTATTCTTGTAATACAGCAGCGTTGATTTCACCGTGATAAATTCATAAAAAAATTTAATGAAAATGGGTAAATAGAAACGGTACATATTTATACAAAGTAGACGCGATTTAAAATGCACAGGAAATTTAAAATAGGAAATCAATTTTAAAAAAATATTTGTATCAAAAAAAGTTCCTTTGAGGTGTATACAACCTCTGTGGTGTGTGAACGCATTGTGGACTGCAAAGGCTAGCGAGCGCGGCGAGATGGCGTCGGAATTCATCGCCCGCTGAGCGTTCAGCGCATGAATACAAAACCAATTTGACGTTTCTCATTACGTAGCGACCACAATATGCGCTCGGCTAACTAGTTCCGTGCACACCGATCTGTTATTATGTTAATGGAGCTAGTTTAGAGCCGAACACAGGGTTGCCCGCTTTTAAATTACTTTCATACAAAAATGTATGAGATTTACGAGGCGATATGCGAGAAATTAAATGTATGCACATTTACCATACGCTTTGATAATTATTTTTAGTTAATGCTCCTCTTATACAAATTCTATAGGTAAATTACATTGTATTTTGTATGAAAGTACTTTATTCTATTTTTACGTCAAACCTGTCCGACATAAAACTTTTTCCGAAAGCTACCATGAGTTTAAACCTCCCTATTAAGGAATGTTAGTACACTTTATAAATGTATCCTGTAATATTTTGTATTACAATATTATATGAAACGGTAAATGATAAACTATAGCTCCTGACTATACTTTGAACTATCCTTACGGTATTTTGTTACTTTTTCAATTAACGTATCGCTTACTAATTTTCTACTAACTAGATTACGATAATTATTATATTCAAGTAAAACGCTTTAGAAAAAAAACCTTGCAACCCTGCAGTTAATACGTCAAACTTGCTGCACACGTCCGTTGTAAACAATTAAACCGGCCTCTTTCATGTGTCAATAAAACTCGATAACTACGTGTAATTGATGCTATAACCGGAGCGCGACGGGTTACGCGCTAGGTTACAGGAAAGCAGAACAAAGCTTATTTATAACTAACGGATGGCCCCCGGCTTGCCCGAGATCAATTCGAAAAAAAGTAGCCAATGTCCTTCCTTATCCGTCCTATCTATGTCTGCACCAAATATTATCTAAATTGGTATAGTAGATTTGATGTTTATCTGCAGAAAAATACGATAGACATCAATACCACGTACTCTTACAACAATTATAGGTAATATATTTAATGTGATCCGTGGAAAACGTACTGGGTAGTGTACGTTTCTAATGAAAATAAATTAGCTACTTGTAATTCTCTGTATACTGCTGTTTGTTTTACTTTGTATAATAAAAAAAAAGAAACAGTTTAAAAAAATCTTTACTCATTATAATATTAGTAAGGATTCGTAAGGATGGATCAGAGTTATTCCATGCCTAATTCCTTACAGAAAACTTTGTTAAAATTAGGTAATTCATTCACTCTAAACAGCTTGCAGGGCAACGCATTGCATTTTTTGTTACTTGTGTCGGCAAAATGAACGCACCAGCATCTGATGATAAGTGAAGTGCCGTCCCAATCCTCGTGTCTTAAGTAAAACGATGCTTTTAAGTACCAGGGTAAATGGCTTATCTTTTCTTATCATTGTAATGTAAAAAATGTTTTTAAAAATGTATTTCAGAGAAAGATCTGGTAGAATGAAGAGCATGAAGCATTCATACTCGTAATACTACATCATCATCATCATCAGCCCATATACGTCCCACTGCTGGACAAGGGGCCTCCCCTACAACTGAGAGGGTTTAGGCCTTAGTCCACCACGCTGGCCTAGTGCAGGTTGGCGGGTTGCGACTCGTAATACTACCACAAAATTAATGCATAAACCGTATAAATATTAAATATAATTTAAGTTTTTGCAAAGTCGTATATGAAAGGGAGCTATGTAGATTAAAATTTCAAAATACAACTTCGTGTGTATCTATTTAGCGTTCACGGGGCGATTACATTTGATTAGCTCCTCAGACGAGTATGACTGTTATTATGCATACAGAGAAAGCCCTGTTCTCACTATCAGGGTAATTTAAAAATTGCCTGTTCGCAGCTTTAAAAACAGTTGACTGAGCGAACAAGTGTCCGATGCTCTGGAGTTATAATTACGTCACTCCGTATTATGCAACTATGTAAGGCAGTTTTATATACAAAGACAAGGGTACAAGTAGTTAGCGGCACACGTATATATGTGCCATGCGATCAAGGGCTCCCGGCTCGGGCATTAGGAAATTCTCAGTAGCAGGGCAGAGTTTGGAAATAACCAGCAATAGGCTCGAATATTACGTGGGACTGATACATACCAGGAGAAATAAATGTGCAGAAATGTAACTCTGTCTACCCCTTCGGGGAATACAGGCGTGTGGTTATGTACAAAATGTATGATTTTAGGGTAATGTACTTTTAACATTATTTCCCTAAAATTTGTTGAAATAAGTACTAAAAAGTATTCAATTTTCTTTTTACTTTATAAAATAATTTTCAATTAAAAAAGTCACATAACAATCATAATTGCACTGGCATACTAAAAATTAGAATTGAACATACACTCGAATGTTTTGTGCTAAACTTTTCATCATATACACTTGTAACATGTTTTATGATTAAAGTAATACTCAATTTAATCTCTTACAGAAATTAGAGCAATTATTTCCGTAATATCTAAAGTGGCTTAAGGCCATCATTAACTACAAATTTATCTTTAGATTAATTACTTACTATTTACGACTTCCTAACAAAAAATGACGCAACCAGCAACTGTAACCACTTATAGAGTAATGAGGTGGTTTTATATTTCAATTACTAGTTTATAGTTTAAGCTAGCGTTATGTTGTCATATCAATTTCTGGTCGCAACATCGCCTATGAAGAATTCATACAGCCCCAGTAAAGATTCCTTTTAGTAAGACAGAGATTTCTCTATAAAATTCAATTAAAATTCCTTTATAGAGGACTTAAGGGAAAGCTAAATCTAGTAGTGATTATGGTGTCGTCCGAATAGACGTTTCTACTAAGAAGTTGACTTTTACGTGATAAAAATACGGGTTCAAACTCACGGAAAGGAGAGTATAAAAGACATACATACTTACAAGAATAATGGATTCTGTGTGTGTACGGGACAACTATAAATGATAATAGATGATAGAGTTTATAATAATGATATTTATTGATAGAAGTGATCACTTATTATGTAATGATTTTAAGATAATTTGATATTATGATAATGAGTACACACGGCGGAGACCGAACGCGAACTGGTGTAAATTACGCACGCGGTACAAAATTGCTTATTTAAAGGAAAAAATATATTAATTGTACCAGTGAACCGTACAGTGTGTGATTTTTTCATGTGGAATGTGGGCTAGTAAAGGTTGCAAAAAATCTTAGTATAGAGCAATGTATATTAAAGCAACAGGCATATTGGTTCACAATAAAGAAAAATCACGCGAGCAGCACATTTTAAAATATAGTATGGAGGCAATTAAATAAAAAATTGAATTCGATACTATTGAAATAAATCAATGGTCATTCTTTACGTCACAAAAAATTCTAAGAAGATAAAAATTATACACCTGTTAATACGAGAACTAGTGGTATTTCGACTTCTACTACTCATGAGATTTTATCAATGACAAGATTACGACAAAACCAGCTTACCCATATAAAACCTTTTATCATATTATGATTTATGATATGTTTTCAAGTAGGTATTATGGACGTATCCGTGGCATGACTACTAGTTTATTAAATATCCGTATCTTTTTTTTTAAATACAAAATAGTTGTTACCTTTATCTTTAATGGGCTATATTCATTTCAATAAGACCTAGATTTACGTCAATCGCGCCGGATAACAGTGATTGATGCATTAAAAATTGCCAATTTTTTATTATTTATCAATCCTACAAAGCACCGCTTACGACAAGGAGTAAAAAATTATCATCCTGCTGTAATCTAAGGGAGCTAAACATAAAAAGATATCAAAAGCGGTGCCGCCTTCGTATAAATCTACGTAAAATTATCATAACGAGTCGGTTTTGTAACGAAATTCTCACTTTTCTGAGAAATTAATAATGTGGACTATAAACAGAGATTTACAGCTTACCCCGGCCCGTGTTTACCTACATCGCATTGAGTTACGTTTCTCGCTGACTAAATTAATTGGGCCTTGTTAGATGGCCCCAATGACGGTCATTTTAAGATCATTACAAAAGTGATTAAAAGTTTAATCACCCCGATAAAAATCTCGCGAATATGTGCAAAAACAAAACGCCCGTCGGTGGATTTATCGCTAATATTATAAAGTTTTTAAAATAATTTTTAATATGTGCATTTTTTTAAAAAGAGCATTTTAAAATTAACATGTTTCTTGTTCCTGAAAAATAATTGAAATTTGAACTCTGTTGTAAATTCTATTTTGAATAGCCTCTTTAATTCTGTGTTAACAATTTTAAGATCATAATATTTACTAATCTTTATATCAAAACGAATTACTGCCGGTTAGTGTGTAAGAAATCGTAACCATTAGATTTCCACACAAACACTTCCATCGCCTACATTATTATGCCAAACATAACAATGAGGTATATTCAAGAAAAACATTATTCTTAGTTGATTATAAATAAAACAAGAATTATGTTGTTTGTTCCACTTTTCGTCGATTATATTCTAGATCAAAGTAAGGCATACAACAAAATTCATCAAATATTTTCTCTTCACTTTTAGATGTTTTATTTCATAAATTTAGAAAGCAGTTAGCGAGGTTTTAAGTTCAATTCTAATATTTTACACTTTTGCCACAGATACAGCTAGTAAGAAGCTATAAAACAGCTATCACCTTCTAACAATATTCTGGTATAAATTGCCACCTAATGCAAGCATTGATCGTCATTGCCACGTTAACCATTATCAACGAAACCTCTTTTACGCTGAAGAGCTCAAGTTTTTAGAAGTGCATAATAAGTCCAGTGAACATGCCTATTGAATTAGGGTCACTTTGTAGAGAAATTAAAATTGACTATAGAGTCACAAGGGTCCTTAGTACTTAATAGGTAATTGTTGACTTGTCAAATGTCATATATAACTAATGGTCTTTACTTATAATTAATTGGAATAAAAGTTTTATACATACATAATCCTCCCCCATTTCATTTCATTTCGAAAGGGCTTTCGATGCTGCTAATATTTGAAATAGCCTTCGTGATGAATTTAAATTTTCAAAGCACTACGACGGATTCATTTTCAACTTACGTATGGATAATTTAGAAGATTTCTTACCAATATAACAAGTATTACCTATAAATACCTTCAATATCAGCAATAGACTCAACATCCATGAAGCGGATAACGAATGAAAAATGAACATTAATTAAATTTTTGGATGATCATAAAACCTTCACTTCGAACTTTGAACCATGACGCGCATGCTTATCTAAATTAAATCTGCAATTTACGTTCCTAATTGCCAATTATAAAATTATGGCAATAAAACTTTTCCACCGACAATAAATTATGGAATAAGTGTTTCAAAAGTCTTCATACTGAAGGCATTTCGTAATGTATACACTGGTCCCTAAATGTGAGCATTGCACCGAAATTTATGTAGAAATGCGAGTTGACGACTTTTTAAGACAGTTGCCTCTTTCAAACTCTAGTATTGTCCTCGAAACAGCCATTATAAACCTTAACTCCTTTACAAAAGAATTCGTTTTCGTTATTTTTAATGAGCATTAACGTAAAAATGTTCAAGGGTTGCTTTTTCTGTGCTTCAGTTACAACGGGTGTTTTATTACAACTATAGATGGGATTTTACCCGGAAAAAACCCCAATGTGGGAAAAAATAGGGAAAAAACCCAGGGAAAATTACCGAATGGGATAATATTCGGGTTTTTTCATATTTAGCATATGTAACATCTAGGTAATATGTAGATACATGTATACATCAAATAGTACGTACTATTACTACTAGTTAGAGCTAATCTAACTTTGTATATTTTCATAATTCGATAAATACGTTATATGTACTCCATGCTATCTAATTAAATAAAATGAAATTCAATAAAACTGTCTGTTTGTGTGTTTTCATCCGCTCTTAGCGACAAGTAACCCGAAACTACGTACGCGAGTAGGGGGGGGGGGGGGAGCAGGGAGTAGCAGTGGCGTACGCGTTGGTGATCTATTTATCTCACACGTTGTTTTGGCTTCGTATTGTGCGCACTTGTGTTAATTTGTTGGTTTAATTGACGACTTGGATTTTATTTTGTGGACGTTCTTTCTGCAACTAAGTAACATTCCATCACAATTCGCAGAAAAAATCTTATGATTAAACAAGAAGACGTCTTTTTGTTCTTATAATAAACTGCTGGTTTTATTTTAGTTCCTGAATCAGGCTACACATTTTGACGTTTCGAACAACAGGCAACAGCTAGGGCCCTATATACGCTGGCGCAAAGTATGTGCGCATCGAAAAGTACCTATTTTTTGTTGCATTTGTTCTAAAAATAAAAAATAAGTGTGATTTTTTTAAGATCGTGATAATTCCGTTAAATAATGAAAATACCCGTCTTTTGGGTTTTTTCCCACATAAATACCCGGTTTTTTCCCAAATGGGAAAAAACCTGGATATATTCCCGTTGGGTTTTTTCCCACTGCCCATCTCTTTACAACGACGTGAAGGGACACAGCTGCGTTGCAATATGTTTTCATGAGACATAAGTCATATTCAAATGTCATGCCATAAAACATCAATTTAAAAGCCATCTCATTTTCTAGAAGATTTATGATTTAAGATAAAAATGTAAAAAGTCGGATGGTTTGTCACGTTATAACAGTTACTATTAGATTTTTTTTGAATTGGGAACCTTGAAGTTTGTTTATATTTTACAGATAAAAAAAATAGCTTATTTTAATATTAACAAAAAATACATGAATTTCTAATAAATCTATGGACGTTTTCAACCGGAAGAATATAAATGAATCATTATCGCCAACTTCGTAATAGTCTTATTGTAGTTTAAATCAGTGAAGAAATTAACGAAATTTTTTTTTTAATTCTTGTCGTATAGGTAATATACAAAGAAACGGTACCTAGACGACAGTTGTGCCCATTGTAAAACAATAGAACATGAATCAGGTAAAAACCTTTTTTTTTGTCTTTACCTTAGAAATAAGATACTTATACAAAATAGAGGTTCATTATTTGTCGTAGTATTCAATATATTTAAATTACCCAAGGACATACCGAGAGCGATCGCCAGCCGGTGTATCGTCGCTTTCAACGGTACGGTCTTCGCCTAGCCGTGATTTATTGGAGCTCGTTTATTTTATTTCCCAATTCGTTATGCTTTACACTTTACAGCCTCGCGTACCTGTAACTTTTATCTGTGCTTTTCTATGAACGAGAGTAATTTATTCTCACTTGTGACTAAAACTTGTACTGTTATGTTATACATATTATACTGCCTCGTGGTCTCGCCGCACAAGTATGTGCCGTGCAATGCAGTCTCGGGTGCGATTCCCGGGTCGGGCAGTGTTATTGGGTTTTTCCACTAGGAAATTCAGGAAAAGTAGCAGCACGGAATCTGGTCAAAAATTTGTTTCGGGTCTCGGTGTTTGTGAGACCGAAGTCTCTCATTGTTTCTGATACCCACGACATAGGACTTGTATTCTAGTGTGAGGTCAGAACTACGTATGTTACTGTTGGGTGTATATATTTATATAAACTCACGACTTTATGCCTCGTGGTCCCGCGGTACAAGTATGTGCCGTGCGATCCAGAGGTCTTGGGTTCGATTCCCGAGTCGGGCAAAGTGTTATTGCGTTTTTCCATTAGGAAATTCTCAATAGCAGCACGGAGTCTGGAAATATGCCCGAAAAACGGCAATAGGCTCGCGCCCTATTATGTGGGATTAATACATACTTACCTGGCGAAATGTGGGTGCAGTCATGAACCTCTGCCTACCAACAGGCGTGAGGTTATGTATGTATGTTATGTTATTTTGTTATGGAGACAAGAATATATATAAAATAAAAATAATATTTTAAACCGCTTATGTAGGTGAAAGATTATTATAGTCTAAATAAAAGTATATATTATTTATTTAAATTGCAGAGGTACAAAAAATTTAATTATATGAATTGAGTAGCCTGTGTAAATATCCCTCAATAGACAAAATCAAATTAAAATTTGGTTTCAAACTTCAAGTCGTAAAAATATAGCAAACAGATATGGTTATGTATGCAGTAACAGTATTAATTAAAAACCGAAATATCAGCATTAATTTCAATAATCAATACAGTGTATACTAAAGTGAAATAATAACGTAACAAATATTGTTAGTAATGAGTCAGAAAAACGGTCTAGTTTTACTTCCGCACTTAAAATTATTCTTTCATTTTGTACATCAAAATAAATATGAAACATACACTTCCGCGAAACATAAAATTTACGGCTTCAACCATTTCTCATTCGACAACCGAAGTTCGACAAAAGCAAACTTCCATTTGTTTCAAACCGTTCAAAGCATGACTTATTGCCAAGAAAACAATAAGTAATACCGCCTAGTAGCTGCCTGGAGGAATTCGAGCTCGCTCACTCTACTGAAGTTCAAATAGCATTGTGCTAGCTCCCCGGCTGTGACTACAAACAATGACAATTATTACTGATTTTGTATTACAATGCTGCCCTCGGAAAGCTTGGCTATGTATTCCGTTTGTACCTCGTTAACAATACGAGTTATGTTTTACTCGGAAATAGCGTCTTTTGTACAAATATATTGGCAATGTAACTTATAGTCAACTCGTTGCAACAATACGGCCCTATTTTGTACTGTAAGTGACAAAACATAATTGATGGGCGACAAAGTTAAACCAGAGCCGCACCTTAACAATGACGGCAGGTATCCCTAATCTGACAAGGCTGTAAGAAAAAAGGTATTGTTCGCTTTGCTTAGAGACAGCAATTGTGTAAGTTTTTGCATTTTTGTTAGTTTTGCACAGGTAAACATATTTGAAAGTTGGCAATAAAGTTTTTACGTAGCCGGCAAATCTTCAAACCCGAAACCGTACATAAATATTATACATGTATGGGATAAAATATAAGAAGCTAATAAAATGCAAATATAATAAAAATATTGAAGTACTCACCAAACAGAAGCAGCGAGTCCGAAGTAGTAGAGTAGCAGAAAGACAACAGCGCAGTTTGGATTTGCCAAACCGTCATGTGCCAGTAACATTCTGGTAGGTGAAGTGGAGTCCTTGGCGCATCCTGCAGCAGCACGGCCAGCAGCGGCGCGCACGCCCCATCCTGCTGCCGCGGCGCATCTGCACAGCGCTACCAGGACTAGGGCTCTGTCGCCAGCCCCTCCGCGGTCTCCGCACGCTAGTTGTGCACCAACAGCGGCAAGAGTACAGGCGAAACTCAGCGCCGCCCAAGTCGCAAGCCAAACCTCCGCTGCTCTCCGTTCTCCCGACTCCCACAAAACTTCAGCGTCGCAAAACTGGGCGCATCGACCTGATCCTCTCACCCACACCCAACTGTTGGGCTTGATGAGTTTTCTGCATGCGCCCCGGCCGCCAGCACCCGAAGTGTCCAAGGGTATGTTTCCGACAGGCGGGGAACGTTCACCAGGACCCTCCATACACATGTGTTCGTGGTTATTCTCAGTGGGAAATAAAGAGCAATCCAGCTCTTGCGGCCAAGTGAAACCGAATCCTCGGAGGACAGGATAACATCTGGCGTACACACTCTCGCATAATCCTCGACAAGGTCCGATCGGCAACGCAACTTTATCCGTACACATCGGCACATACACAGAACAGAGAAACAGATGCAACTGAGAGGAACATCCATACTGCACCAGGGGACTGAAAGTCTGAAGCGTAACGTCCGCGTCCGCCTGAAGAGTGTGCCGCGCCAAGTTGGGCATCCCCGTTTGATTGTATCCGATATTCTTGCACATAGCCACTTTGATAGGTTCACATGTCCGCACGGACGCCTCGGCGACGGCCCGGCTCACTAAGGTCACAGTTAAACAAAACGCGGTGATGCACTTCATGACGGCTCAAGTTATTCGACAGTTCACATGAAAGATGTCATTGTAGTCGAGAATATTTACGCGGCGAAGTCGGCGCGCCTCGCGAAACAGACGTACGTCCCAGAGCGCGTCTCAAGACGGTGTGTACGGCGCGCGACACGGGCACACGGCACGGTGGGGGGAGCCGGTGGACAAAAAAAGGAACGCAGGTATGCGCTGCAGTGTGGCGGAGGGAAAGGGAGAGAAATTGATGAGGAGTCGTAGTTTGGAGCCCGGGTCGGGGCGGTCGGTGTCCGCACGATGCTCGTTAGGCGCGCGGCCATACACTGCGGCGCGCGCTCGTTATCATTATCAAAATCGCACCTTATCGCGAGAATGCATTGCGGTCGTCGACGCGCATAATCTGTTTGATTGTTTAATATCGATTTTTTGATACTACTAAATAAAACGTAACCGCATCTCACTCATCGATTAGTACTAATTTAGGCCATAAATTAATTTGACACTTGGAAAAAGAAAACCGATAAAAAATTTGAAATAATTTTATTGTACATAATTTACTACAATAGTATTTAAAAGCATTACTGTATAAATTTTATGAAACATAAATTGTTAAATATAATGGTGAACATTAGTAGTTTTACAAAATTGGACCAAAATGTAAATCGAACGTTGATCAGTGGGGTTATCAAGCTTCGACGGACGATCTCGACTCGTGGGAACATAATATTTACACTGCAATGTTACGAGATACGAGGGTATAATATACTTAAGAGTACGACTAAAACAAAACGATAAATACTTTTACAACAACCTTATATGATACACAGGATGTTTTTGAAACATTCAGTTGCTAGTGTTCTCGTTAGTGATGAGACTGCATGCCGGCGCCAAACACTAGGGTTCGCTCTATCTATTATACTTACAAAATACATTCTTATGTACTCAGCATGCTTTAAGTCTTGCAAACGTGTCTTTCTCGTTTCTTCTTACGCTCTCAACTTCTCTGCTACACTATGCGTATAATACAACATTCACAAACTTCAACATAGCATATATTTTTTTTATATTTTTTAATACAGCGACGAAGCAAACTGTATAAATAAATTAAATAATCTTAAGGAATGCTATTCGTGCAACTTTAGCGCCACTCTTACTTTACCAATATAGCGATTTGTACCGATGTCGTTCATGATGCAATCAGTCAAGGTACGGAGCTAATAAGCCAATATAAAAGTGTAATTGCTATAAAGAGACCAAGTCCAATGAGGTGTCAGCACTGCCCAATAAATGTCGACAAGTAGTATCAAAATTATCGTACATTTTACAAAAATGCTAAATTTTCAAAAATATAATGACATTATTGACGCAAACTAGTTACAAAAATAATCGCTAATTCAGCACTTTGTGTCTATGAAATCCTTCTTCGATCGTATAATACGTTAGTCTTTTCACGCTTGTTGTATCGATAGTTCCGATCAACATCGTGATTCTCACATTTATCGATATTTTCGAGTGACGTTTCAAGTTGGCTTTTTATATTATACATAAATATTGTTAAAAGAACAAACACAATGAATGTAAATGTTGTGACCGAAACGTAAAATACGGAACTTCATAGTTAAATACAATACATACTGCAAAAGCAGTCGGTGTATATAGTTCAATTTTTAAATAGCCTCTAAAATGACAGTAAACGACAAGAGAAGCGAACATAACGCACTCCGAGAATGACCACGAGTGTATGGAGTGCGGGGCACTAGACGGGCGTGGAGTGGTCGTCGAGGCGCACGCGCAGCGCCTCCCGCTCGCGCTGCACGTCGGCCAGCTCGGCGCACAGCGCGCGGCACACGCGGTGCAGCACGGCGTTCTGCTCCTGCAGCGCCTTCACGTCCGGCTCCGCCTCGGCCGACGGCTCGCGCGACGGCTTGCGGTACACCTCGAACGCGCCGTGCGTGCGCGCCGCGTCCTCGCGGTTGTACCCGAACCCCTCCGCCTCGTACTCGCGCGCGCCCTCCGCCTCCGCCCCGCGCGCCGCCTGCGCCGCCTGCGCCGCCGGGGGCGCGGCCGACGGCGACGTGCGCGGCGGCGGGGCGGGCGGCGGCGCGGGCCCGCTCTTGAGGCGCGTGAGGTCGAGCGAGCTGGAGCGCGCGTGGTTGCGCAGCGGGCGCGGCGGCGGCGGGGGCGGCGGCTCCTTGCGCGGCGCGGGCTGCAGCGAGTGCGGGCCCTCGTCCGCGTGCACGGACGGCTCGCGCGCGGGCGGCGGCGGCAGCACGCCGGCGCTCTTCAGGGGCTTGCGCGGCTGCGGCCGCTGGATGGGGCGGATGTCTGCGGCCGCGCCGTTGGGCGGCGGCTCGGCGGGCGGCTGCGAGTTGAGCCGCTTGGGGCTGGCGAGCTCGAAGGCGTGCGCGATGTCGTCCCTGCGCGGCGAGGCGCTGGCGCGCGCGTCTCCGTCGGCGGCGGGCGCGCCCGCGTCGGGCGTCACTCGCAGCGCCACCGGGTGGAATATCTTGGGGTCGCGCTCCACCGCCGCGCGCTGGAAGTCGAAGTTGACGGGTTTGGGGCCGGGGCTCGACACGCTCGAGGTGGGCGAGTCGACGAATTTGGTCCATTCTTTATTGTTGGGTTGCGCGTCAGGTTTCGGAGGGGTGAGTGATTGGCGAAGATCGTCGGGACGGCGGGCGCTCTTCACCTCGTACGGATCGGCGGGCTCCGCTTTTGGTGCGAAATTGAAATCTGCGGAAGTTCCGGAGCCGAACATGTCGGCGCCGAGATCGACGAGGTCGGTGGTGACGGCTTGCTGGGAAAACCGTGAGTCGACCTTGGGCACCAGCGCAGGAGGTAGTGTGTCCGGCACAGGGATGTTGTTCCGCCGCAGCACTATTAAGTGCATCGCTATACTGAACTCTTCTAAGGTCAACATTCCATCTTTGGTAATATCAGACAGCTGCCAAATTTTCCGGAGATCGGGTACAGGAAGTCGAGACTTTTCGAAGAATAACCTAAGATAATGATAATCCATTAATTTCGTTCATTATACAAGTAAAGAAGATACTATATCAATGAGTATTGTGTGTTACCTAGCAGTTTGTCCAGACAGCAGGCCGCGCTCGGGCCGCAGTTGTGCGAATTGCGAAGCGTAGTGATGCGCCTGCGCCTCGCTAATTGACCAGATGTCATCTCCGGGTTCAACCTCACCCTCTTCTTCGGAAGAATGGCGATCTGAAGACTCTTCTTCCGTACCTGTGGAAATATTCCGTAATTTGTAACTGCCTACTTGTAGTTAAGCACATAAATTTCGCAAAGCCAAAATATAATAAATCATTGATCACCCAGTACTAAAATATTACTATTATTAAAAGTGGTAAAAAAATTAAAGCAGTTTATTTTAAATTCATAACGTAAAAAATTACTAAACGCACTTAGATGCCACCTAATCAACAACACAAACATACTTCCTAAGGCAATATCAAGGTCGCCAGTTCAACAAATTACGTTCATGATCACAATTAGTACGAATGAAAAATTTACGCTGTCGTGTTAGAGCTCTCATGACATGTTTAATAAAAATATTTCTACAGGTTCGCTACAAGTGTTTTTATTTAATACGTTAAAAAGTACATATTTTTTATTTGAAATCAATAGTTTTACACCTGATGATGCAAATAATTAAAAAAAATGGAAATATGTATTCGTAAATGCGGTAACACTGTTATAAAATTACGGAAAATGGGTCTTCAAGAATCCGAGTAGCAATAAAACTTTACAGTATTAAAATAAATAAAACAATTTGAAAATGCTTAAACATTGATAACACAGACATAATGGCCGTAAATTTATTAATTACCATGCTGATACAACTGTTTGACATGCACATTTACCATCAAAATAATTTGTATAAAACAACACAAAAATATTATTTCACTTTAACTGGCTCATTATTGTCTATCACTCATGTCTATAAACAAGCGAAAAAAATATTTTTTTCCGAATCAGACTTTAGTATCAACATTTTAATATATAAAAATATAATTTTAGACAATAAATAGTGTGATAGGCATTTCTTAAACTACTATAGACACACAAATTATAAGAATTCCAATAGTTATTTATAGTGATGCACCTGGAGGAATAAAATCATCATAAAAATAGGGTTCAAGCATTTGGCATTTGCTTAAAAATGCAAATGACTTACTTCTTCACCTATATTATATAGTACTTATCTTGTTCTGTTACAACAACTTATGATGATGGGCAAAGATAAACATTGCTTATTAACCACAGTAAAAAAATAAAAACTATGGCCTAGTCAATTTTAAAATAAGGCTAAAAATAAACAAAATAAATTGATTTTTTGTGTTATAACATTTCATGTATCACAAAACAATGTAAGGCAAAAGCCAATCTTATCTTTAAGTAAAATCAACAAAAACATGTACAATGAAATTGTATAGAGTTCTCACCCAATAGTCTTGTATGTTCTTCACCAGTGTTTGTTGGCCACACTCCTCGGCCCGTTGCACTGTGTTCCCACACCGGATGAACTCTCTCAGCTACACTGTTCGTTGGGGTGGGACTTTCACTTGCTGTGCTCCATGGTGAACCAGTCTTACCCCTTCTCTGTTGAAGTATTTTGATCACATTAATTTTTTTTCTATAACTATTATTTAATCGAGCCCAGTGGCATGCCATAGGAGAGGCCTATGTCCAGCAGTGGACGTAAGAGAGGCTGATGATGATGATAAATTTAGCTCACAGATAGTTATTATGATTTTGGTATTAAAGGGATGAAACGGGGATCCAGTGTGCATATAAAATGGTTCATAGGATATAGACTATCAAAAGCAGAGTATGGGCAAATGCTTTTTACTTATATAACTAAAGGAGATGGGTTCTAGACACAGATTTAAGTTTGAAGTGTTGAAGAAAATTAGGTAAACCTAACATCTATAGCCTAGTCCTGTAATAAGTAATATCTGTTTATGTATTAAATCACATTTCTCTTACATCTCATTTATTTTATAGTTTAACTAAATGATATTTAATTTATAAAAGTCAAACAAATGATGTTTTTTAATTATAAACATATCATAAATATTTATATATAAGATGATAAATTTATTGTTTTTGCTTAATCATTAAATTAATTTTTAATAATCCATCCAATAGTAAATAAAATTCATAAAAATAACTAGGTCAAGAAACTGTGTCCTCATCAATACCTTTGATAATTATAATTATCATTTATATTCTTGCTATCTCTTGAAAAATATATGATTCATGATGTCACATAGACAGTCCTTGAATTGATAATTATAGTTTATCACTCATCTATAGCAAACATCACTTATTTTTCAAAGACCATTCTGCATAAAAATGCTTCAAAGTATGGGGTGTGGCCATCAGTGGCGGTACTTCCATAGAAGCCCAAAGGCATAACAAGTTAATTGTTTAATGTCTAGTTTATAATTGTTTAATGTTGGCTCAGGATATTCTCATTTATATGTGAAATTGTTTTTGTTAAATAAAGATTTAAAGCTTAAAGATTATTATTCAGAATTTAATAAGGCAAACTGGGCTTTTGGGCTTCTATGGAAGTACCGCCACTGCATGTATAGATGTGATAAATTGTCATTTTCTTTTTTAAATATGCATGTACACAAGTTAAATATATTTTTACTTAATTGATGAAAATATATTTTGTGTATGGTTTATTAATTTAAAAATTATAATCAAAGTATAAGTTTATGAAATAATAGAACAATCAAAACTTGCAATGGGTGTACAATGCTTGCATTGAGATCAATAGCTGAATATGTTTTAAGCAGTGCACAAGGAAGAATGTGACCCAGCATTATCACTATCACAGTGAGTGCTCTGAGCCATTAGTAGGTTGTTAACCCCAAAGATAGTACTGTTCTGGCAAAAAATATAAGAAAATTGTGCTATCTTAAGCAAACACATTAATTTAATCACATCAATCAATTAATTACAACATTTTAGAGCAAAGTTTGTTCTTTGTCTTTAAGTCATTAAAACTAAATTTATAGAAATCATGGAAATAATACAAAGTGCAATCAATCAACTGCAATGTGTAATTGAAATGTAATCTTTTCAGTTTTGAATTGCAATAAAATGAATTATGAAAATATTTTCAATTGAAGCTCTTAAATAATTAAATCCGAAATTCCTAAGAAATATGTAGAAACAAGCATTAGGTAAATAACCTGAAAATCTTACCCCGTGAGATCCAGACCTCTGTGACATTGTTTCTGACTCTACTTCAGAGTCTGTACTTAAAGCTTCTGTTGCATCGTGGGATAGTGCCTGGGGCACATCACTGTCTGACAAGTTGGATGATAACCTTATTGGTTCATAAGCACCAAGATTACCAACAATATTTCTGTCACGCTTTGACATATGATGCTCCTTGGGGGAATTTGATAACTGTATTAGGTCTGCACTCGCCTCGGAGTTGAGTGCCCATGTAAACCTTGGCAGGGGAAGGTCTAGTGGGGTGGACAGTAACTCTGGTTTCAAATTCATGTTTGTTTGATGTGCTGCTATTAATTTGAGTGCAGAGTAAAACTGCTTTCTGTTCATGTGATTCAGCGCAGCGCAACTGTTCGGCGCGACGCTAATATCCATGATCTGTAAAATACAATTAGTCTCTTCATAACACACTGGTCAGGGAAATGTGTTTTACATTGTAAACTACTAGTCCAACCCGCAAATTACCTGTTTGAGGACATCGTTTGGTATATTCGATGATCTGAACAGTTCAGTTGCTTTCAAAATCGGGATTTTCCCATTAGATTCTTCGTCGCAACATAAAAACAAATCACCGAAATATCTCATTTCGGTTTCTGTCAAACTGAGATCCTCCATTATAATGAAAATTTATAACTATATCGTCTTTTACACAGTATGTTTAGTTCACAAATAAATATGTGACAAAAATAACCATTATCTATTGATGTACACCATATTCATTGATAAATAGACGGATTTTTAACTTGTACATTACAAAATTTACACGAAGCAAACGAAATGTCACTGACAGAATAGACAGCTGCCTACAGCGGCCATTAAAATTATTAGTGCTGTACACATGGATTACCGCTTAAAATCGAAAAATATTCGAGAGAAGTTTCTCCTACATAATTTATTAAGTTATTTTAAATATCACTAGAATAAATCTTCTATAACCTAGAGTCATCGATGATACTTCCTATTAGTTACATTTAATAGTATAAACAATTATTACAAACTGAAAAAAGTCGTAGCTAGTTTACTACAGCTGTTTATCGTTAAATGCCAGATTTTATATCTAATTAGGTAAACATTTAGTTAATTATTTATTTTATTAACCAATTTTAGATTGCTCGCCTCATTTGTCTCGTGGTGTGTTGTTGCGGTCGATAGATACTGCTGGCTACAATTCGCAGGTCGACATTTTTCCATTCCGAAATTATCCGTAACAGCAGCCCAAGATTTTTTTAGTTTTAGTCTATAGTCTGGAAAAGTGCCTGAAAAAAGGCAATAGGTTCGCCCCCTGTTATAACTTTAAACATAATTGTCATAACGGTGTTAAAAAAATAAACCTCGCTTATGTGGTGTACCTACTTATGTGTTATATGGTGCTACATAGGTAAGTAGGTATCTTTAGGTATCTCAATTGCACCTCTAACGAAGTATCTCTTTTTTGTCTCTTAGAAAGAGTGCGTCTTTAAAAAGGATGCAGAGAATAAGCGTAACAGAAACTCCGTTGTTTTCCTATGGACAGACTGTTATTATTATATTTGAGTCTCCAATTATTGAAACAGATTGTCCGGTTATCGAAACCACAGAACACTATACTCCTAACGGAGAAGAATGCCAACTCCATACAAAAAAATGAAGGTGAATTTTACTAGCGCCATCTAAAGTTTGCCCCTAGGCAACTTCGTATGACGTCACGCTGCGTAACACTACGGCGGGAAATTTAAATCAGGGGTTTATATAGGGGCCTATAAAATATAACCAATATTTTATTTTAGTATGGGAATTTTCACTTGTAAGAAAACATGAATACAAATCATGATCGCTCATGAAATTCTTACAAGTAAAAGTTCCCATATCATTTTTCAGGGAAATAAAACAATATAAATACACTAATTATAATAACTTTATTTCTTGAATACAGAAATATGGAGTAGGTAAATTAGATTTTTGCAATATGTTTACAAAGTCATTTATTACTATATTTCAATATTATACAATTCGTCCACATGTAAATCTGGTAGTGGATTAGTATGACGAAAGGACTTCCTATCAAAATCCTCCACTGATATGAAATTTCATAGCTATGTAGCCGAGTCCAGGAATATTTCTAAATAGCTTTGATCTAGCTGGCAAATGAGGACTATTAGGTCTTAATATTGACATTGACTGCAGTATGAATATAATTTTATATAATTTCAGCACAAATTTTCCTTAGCAATAAAATGATAGCTATATTTTTGTGGCATGACAACTACAGCAGTTTGCTCCATAAATTTTACAATTTGTGTTTTAAAAGTGAAGAAAGCAGATTACAGACTACACAGTAGTTACATCCAATATGCTTGTGTTTACTTTTTTATATATTGAGTTTAACAACATTGGTTTACATAGGTACTGCAGTTACCAGTAATTACATACATTATGACAGTAATATAACAATTTAAAAGTGAAGAAAGCAAATTACAGGCTACATAGTAGTTACATCTATAAGGCTTCCATTTACTTTTTTATTTATTTGGTTTAACAACATTAGTTTACAAAGGTACTGCAATTATTTTAGTATTTTTTCCGCCATAGTTTATAGTTTAGTAAAAGAGTCCTATCTCACACAAAAGCTCCTGATACCCAAATCAGAAAAGAGTCACTTTCTAGAAAACCACGAATCACTGCACTTTTAACACTTTAACGGAGGAACAGAAGCTCAATTCCACGTTTTAGTGAAATTAAAATTGCAGAGAAACACGAATGAAATCACAACAATGAACAATGGCAGCTGAAGCGCTTACCAGTGTTGTCAGATGACCATTTCCATAGGTATAAAATAAATATAACATTTATTTTTACAATGGCAACACACAAAACTTTGCCCCCGTAGGTATCTTTTCGCCCCGAACAAAGTTGACCGGGCCTGATCGAAACCCACTAACACTGTCAAAAATCGCCGCAAGAGGTCATTACGTTCACTAAATCTGAATCTTGTTGGTCTCTTTTCAATAGATTTTCTGTAACTAGCTGAATATGACTTTGTTGTCACCTTGGTTCTTTTTTTAGGACTTGCTATTTTCTTTCTATACCTCCGAATTCTTTCACATGCATTAAGTACTGTATCCATTGATACAGTATAACATTTCAATTTTTAAGCAATATGTGCATCTATGAAAATTCCCGATTCCGTGATATCGACAATGCAAGAGTCGTAAGATAAGGACTGAAGTCATATGCCATTCATATATTTTATTTGATCATTTTAATCAATAACTACATACATAAACTCACAGCGTAATAGGGGGCGAGTCTATTGCCGTTTTTCGGGCACATTTCCAGACTCCGTGCTGTTACTGAGAATTTCTTAATGGAAAAACACAATGACACTGCCCGACCCGGGAATCGAACTCAGGACCTCTAGGTCGCACGGCACATACCAGTACCGCGAGACCACGAGGCAGTCAATAACTTAACTGTATTAACTTATATGCCTGTTATTTAATAGATACACACACTTATGCCTGTATACCCGAAAGGTGGCAGGCAGAGGTGAAAAGCTAGATTCACATTTCGTACATTCCCAGCTACTAAGAATTTCCCTATAGAAAAAGCCAATAATACTGCCCGATCCAGGAATCGAGCCCGGTATCTTTCGCCCGGAGCACACTAGTGCAAGTTAATAATTTATACTCCAGGTACACCGTTGCAGATATTGCGAATGCTAATTTTACATTGATTAATCCTATTTAGCAATATCCCAACGACTAAAAAAAAACAGTCATAACATCTAAGTGAAGTTTTAGGGATGTTTCGTTACTACAGTTAGAGAACAATGAAAACAAATTTAGTTAAAAACAGCATCTTCATTTTGTTGGGCTCGCTGGCACAGTCAATTTTACATCAGACTATGAAATCAAGAGGCTGTGACTTCGATCCCATCATCGCAGAAAAAATTGTTTGTGTGAACTAAAACTATTTGTTATTCTTTGCAAGTTAATATGGGAGTCGAAATAGGAAATTTTACTTTGGTGAATGTAACAAGTTAGCATCTACAGAATCATTCAGTGATCCAATGGATTTACATCAAAGGTCAAGGATATACTTTTTTTTCTCATAAAGTATAGGATAAACAAGAAATTAATGAAGTGTATCAATAATAATTTATTTTGAGTTCAGTGTTACATCAATGGTTTTGTTGATTTCTACAATACTGCAAAATAAAACATATTTATGTAAAAATCAAATTATAAATGATGCATATTATGTACTACTTTCAAAGTAGTGAAATAATTTAGATTTATAAACTGCTAAAATTAAACTTAAATAAACGTCGATAATCTCGACAGAGCTTTTCTTAAAATAAAATCAAGAATTTAGTCCTTGGTCTGGATGTACTTGATGAGATCGATGACTCGGCTGGAGTAGCCATATTCGTTGTCGTACCAGCTGATAAGCTTAACGAAGTTGTCGTTGAGGGAGATACCAGCGGCGGCGTCAAAGATAGACGAGTGAGAGTCACCAATGAAATCAGATGACACAACTTGGTCTTCAGTGTATCCCAAAATACCCTTAAGGGGACCAGCAGCAGCTTCCTTGACCTTCTGCTTGATGGCATCATAGCTGGCGGGTTTGCCCAGGCGGACAGTGAGGTCCACAACGGATACGTTGGCAACTGGCACACGGAAGGCCATACCAGTAAGTTTGCCGTTCAGGGCTGGAATGACTTTGCCGACGGCCTTGGCGGCACCAGTGGCAGCAGGAATGATGTTTTGTTGGGCACCACGACCATCACGCCATAATTTGCCGGAGGGGCCGTCGACTGTCTTCTGTGTGGCGGTAGTAGCGTGTACAGTGGTCATCAAACCCTCGACAATCTCGAAGTTGTCATGAATGACTTTAGCGAGGGGAGCGAGGCAGTTGGTAGTGCAGGAAGCGTTGGAGATGACCTTGTAAGATGGGTCATAGGCTTCAAGGTTGACTCCGACGACGAACATGGGTGCGTCAGCACTGGGAGCAGAGATGATGACTTTCTTGGCTCCACCCTCCAAGTGAGCGGAAGCCTTGTCGGTAGTTGTGAAAACACCAGTTGATTCTACAACGTATTCAGCACCAGCCTGGCCCCATGGGATGGCCTTGGGGTCCCTCTCTGAGAAGACCGCGATTTTGTTTCCATTGACGATGAGAGCACCATCCTTAGCCTCAACAGTGCCCTTGAAACGACCGTGGGTTGAGTCGTACTGGAAAAGGTAGACCATGTAGTCCAGACCAATGAAGGGGTCGTTAATAGCGACCACCTGAGCTCCCTTTTCAATGGAAGCACGGAGCACCAAGCGACCAATGCGGCCGAATCCGTTGATTCCGATCTTGGACATGTTTGCTGTAACAAAAGAAAAAAAAGTATGTTAACAATGTCTAAAATTTGCTCAAATCAAATAAGGAAATACAAGTGACTAATACTTATGACTAGCATTGTGTTATGCGAGTCAAATAAAATTCATATGCTATAGACATAGGTCATGGAGTGTTTAGATAAACCCACTACTATGTTTCGCGCAATATTGATTATTCATTTAGAGAAAGAAATAACAGGATCAGTGTTTTTATAGGCTTTCACCCTATAACATGCATGGGATTCAAAACCACAAATTTCAAAAAGTCAATGCAGAAACGCACCTCTGGCTGACATTTTTTTAATATGTGTAAGTGTGTATGTACATATTATGCATTTTTGCCATTGCCAATGTTTTTTCAATTAAACTTTGACATTGCTTCCAATCTTGGAAGGTTGCAAGTTCGAACTAACATAAATTTGGTCTAACACAAAATCCATGTTTGTAAATGTGCGCATAAAACAAAAGGGGTTTTAGTAAGTAGTAGTAATTTAAAATCTATGTGGACCATCGCTTCTTGCTTTATGTGTCAACTTGTTAATATTATTTAACAAGAAACAAAAAACATATTTCTTGTAATCCCCAGTCAAATCCATTTGACAAGCTCAATGAACTAATAGTAACACAAATAATTGTAGGCCATACTGATATTAAGCAACTAAAGGTCATCTTTAAAAAAAGAAATACATACTAATTCAATCATTCACCAAGTTCTTCTCTCCCATAAAAAACAGCTCATTTTTTTTTTTTATAAATCCATACTAGTAAAATTCATACAAAATTAAGTCTTGTCTGTTAACTACCGTTAACTCACACACCTGATCCACTAAATCAATTTCATTTTATTTTGGTATAAATATAGATAGGACCTTGGTGAAGGACAACAGCATTTATCCCTTAACATGATAAAGGTATATGCTACATTGCAATCAATATAGCAGCTTCAATTATGCAAGGTAAACTCTAAAATAGTAATTAGCATAAATATTTCTTTAGCAGTTTTATAAAAATGTAGTCTTGTCCTTCCTCAAGGTCACATCTATATCCAGCTCAAACTTCGAATTGGACATTTATAATTTTGGTACGAGTTTATTAAAAATAGGAAAATCTGTAGCAACATTGTTTTTGTTGAGAAAATTATTACAATAAGAAAAAAATACATTATTCATTCATTCTTATGTCATATTTTAGCATTTTTTCATACTGCAAACATATAGCTCAATAGTTGTTGAGAACTATATGTGGCAAACAAGATAATTAAATTTATATAAGATATTTGATTGACAATTTATCATGCTTCTTAATCTTATTGATCACTATCGCAGATGGAAAATAAAATATTAAATACAAAATACAAGTTCAACTAATAATATCCTAAATACAAGTTCACCTAGAATACTTGAATAGTTTCAAGTATACTTGTTCAAAAGCAGTCACTGTTACCAGGATCACAGGAAACAAGGGTAATATTATATTACATTACTCATTACAAGTTCTAAAAGAAGCCCATGCCCAGCAGTGGGATTTATATGGGCTGCTGATGATGATGATAAAAAACACAATAGAGTTCACTTCATGTATGTTAGTACCACTATGTCCTCACTATGATATATGTACATAAGCTGATTGGCCATTGAGTTTTCTTCAACATTTTATTAATACTCCTTCATAAACTAATGTTTTATAACAGGCATATTGTTTGAATCTTATCAATAGATGATATTTTCAAGGTTAAATGTGTGACCATCTAATTAAGAGCAAGTACATGAAGAAAAAATTATGGTCTACAAATCTACTACATTAATTTCATTGAATAACAAACAGTGCATACACTTAGTTAAAAAATGTGAAAGATTCCTTATTACCAAGTTAAAAACAAAATGGTTGGTTTTGGTTGGTTTAACATCAATGACCCAAAGGACACCTTGAACTTTCTACTCCAGATTTTAGGTAATTATAATATTTTTTTTATTAATTAGTAGTTTCTCTATGGATTTGAATGAGTAGTATTTCATTTCACAAATATTGTAAAAATATTAGTTTTTCACTAGTTAATTATTTCCAGGATTTATTTATTTTTTGTATTTTTAGTTTTTACCTTTTGTCATTATGGTTAAATGACTAATATTATTTAGGAGTTGAGTTTTAATTAATTTTATTCGATTTACTCAAATTACCATATCAAAATATTTGCAGATCATAATTTGCTACGTTTTTCTTTTTAATTTTTAACATTTTTTAATTCAAAACAGTAACTATATTTATTTTGTTATTATTCATTTGTTACCTATAAATGTTACGTTTCTTCTAAATTAATCCCAATACTTTGATGTTTAAGATTTGCCGGGGCGTGGAGGTCACATAGAGGTCGTGCAAACTTACGAAGTAAATAACGGCTTTAAATCTTATTTTAATTAAAATATTGCTTTATATTTAAAAAGTATGGATTGCTAAGTCGACAAAATGGACCGGCTAGGCGTATACGACATAAAAAACATGTTACGGTAAAATACTGCAGTTACGTGTAACAATGATGTAAAATTGTGAAACTAATCTGCACTGGAAACACCACAACGCTATAACATTAATAAATAATGATGTGCCAACAGTAGTAAGCAGCGTATATTAAATAATATTTTACACTTACCGGCGAAATGTATTTAATTCAGTAACTGGAACACACCACGTTCGCTCTCCACAAGATGGAGTTCAGAAATGTCAGCTGAAGGACAACCGACAAGGCAATAGGCGGGGTATGTGGTAATAGACAATTTCTAGAAGCTCAATCGTACATAGAACATGTAATCAAACACAGACGGTTAAATCGTTTGATTTATGCAATGCAAATCTTCACCAAAATTACAGCTGCATTAAAATGTAACATTGGATGTTAAACTTGGCTATTCATGAATATAACAAACTTAAGGGTGTTTATGAACGGATTCATTAAAGATTCCTAACATACAGCGGTTATTTTAAGAGCGGAAAAGGCAATAACCTAATTGTACTAATAAATAACTCATCATCTAGCTAGCAAATCCATGCTCAAAATTGAGACGGACCGATGATTGATATTATTTTCATTTTCTACCAAATAAATATCACACGATAGTTTGCATCGACTGCGTTACAAATAGTCGGTTCCGACCGAAATGGTATTACGGTTTCTTAGAAAGTTGACGTGTAATAATAATGATGCTTTCCACTTTACAATATCCGGAGACTAAATTGATTGCAGCGGCGTGCCATCCGCATTGTGAATGATGCAGACGTTACAGCCAACTTGGAGCCGCTACAGTTGCGCAGAGACTTTGCCGCACTTAGCGTGTTCTACCGTCTGTATCATGGTGAGTGCTCTGAAGAATTGTTTAACCTTGTCCCATCCTCTCCGTTCCTCACCAGAACCACGCGTGCGGGCATGCGAAGCCACAGCTTTGTGGTTACAACATCCGCGGCTCGAACTAAAAAGTTCGCCAACTCCTACTTTTGCCGCACCATTAAGCTGTGGAATAGTTTGCCGGCTCACGTGTTCCCTCTTTCCTATGATCCTGGATCCTTTAAGCGAAGCGTGAAGAAGCATTTGTGCGGGCCGGCATGATTGTGTCGACCAGCGGGTGACCATCGTTTCTCGCTGGTCGGTATTATTTTTCTGGACTCCACTGTGCTTACCATCAGGTACAGTGGAGTCACTTTGCCGTGCCAGAATAAAAACAAAAAAAAATTGCTAATGGAATGATATTCGAAAACCACCATTATTGCTTTGAGTGATAGGGATTATCATAGATGTTATTCTGGTCGATACCCTATTTAATTGCTCTATTACTCTATACATTGATAGTCTTGATCGCAGACCTAGAATAATTTTACCTATTTTCTGATCCACGATATATTATCTAATTGATATTATAATTAGTCTATGGACCTGTATATTATGATAAATGATATTTATCGCGTTTAACTCAGCTTGTCTAAAATTAAACTTATTTCGCAGCATCTAAAAATAAATAATTTCATTTTCAAACTAATATAAATTCTCAAATAATTATGAATCTGAAGAAATATTCTTCGCGTGGTTTGATCGACGGGATGCTTCTGTTAAGTATAGTTAATATATAATCTGTGGTTTTCATTTTCCTCTGAAATTTTCAATCGATTACCGCTGTCATTGGCAAATGTCAATTGTCATTTGTATTTTGTCACTGTCAGTTTTACTTTTGTTTATTGTTATTGTTTGCGTGAAGTTTTGGTTGTTGGCATTTTTTGATGTTGCATAAATAAGCAAGAAATGTTTTTTGCTGAAATTATAAAAATGTATAATTGAAAATAATATATTCGCTTATATTTTGAAATGGGTGCATAATTTACTATAACACTTTGAATTATAGCACCTTATCTTTAAAATTTTCAAAAAGTCGGATTAGTTCCTAGGCTCGTAACAATCTTGGACGATGTAAAAAGTAATGAAGTAAAAAGAGCTTGACTAAAATGATTCAATTGAAACAAATGTAAAATACATATATGAAGTGTGTGTAATATATGATTTTTGGGTTAATCTCACCATAGATTTGGATAGTTTTTACGAGTCGTCGGAAGTAGTTAGACCACTTAGGTATAAGAATACAAGATTCTATAATGAGGCAAGCTGTGCCAGCTGAGGAGCATCTTATAGTCTCTTATAGTCTTGTACAAGGGCATCATTTGAATTGTTACTGAGAATCATACAGGGATGTGTAGTGGATATGTTGGCTCATTTAGGTATAAAGTTTTGGGGAAAGGAATTACTTACTTAGTGTTGGTTTTGTAAAAAAGAATTTTAAAATGTTGATTAAAGAAGCACATTGACACACTCTTGACCTCATGGCCGAACGTCGATCTATGGCACTGCAGTCTTCCGAGGACGCCGAAGCATTTCGTCAGCTCAATAGACGGATATGGAAGTCCTTGCGATACGATGTACTTGCTCACACTACAGTGAGCATCAAAGAGACAATTGAGTGGAACGGAGGCTCCAAAGTGTTTGAAAGAGACTTGTCTATTGGGCAAGGCAGTTGTCTAGGCTGAAGACGCAGGGCGGCCGCTTAGTGTCGACGAGGGCAGAGGTGTTAAGGGAGATCGAGAGATTCTACGGACAGCTTTACACCTCGGTTCCCGAACCGACTGTTAGCGCGGCCGAAGACCCGAGAGCCGAGCTGATCCGCCACTTCAGTGATGATATCCCGAACACCAGCCTGTGTGAGATTGAGATGGCCCTGAAGCAACTTAAGAACAATAAAATGCCAGGTGAGGACGGAATCACTTCAGAGCTTCTAAAAGCGGGCGGAACGCCGGTACTTAAAGTCCTTCAGAGGCTCTTTAATTCCGTTCTCCTCGAGGGCTCAACGCCAGAGGCATGGAGCCGGAGTGTGGTGGTACTGTTCTTCAAAAAAGGTAATAACACTTTGCTGAAGAATTACAGGCCCATCTCGCTCCTGAGCCATGTCTATAAGTTGTTTTCGAGGGTCATCACAAACCGTCTTGAACGCAGGTTTGATGACAGCCTCCCGAACAAGCTGGTTTCCGAAAAGGCTTTAGCACCATAGACCACATCCATACGCTTCGGCAAGTTATACAAAAAACCGAGGAATATAACTTGCCGCTTTGTTTAGCGTTTGTGGACTATGAGAAAGCCTTTGATTCGATCGAGACCTGGGCTGTGCCAGAGTCTCTCCAGCGGTGCTACATCGAGTATCGGTACATCGAGGTGTTTAAAAAAAGGAGGTTCAAATTTATTGGACTCCAACAAGTGTTAATGGAGATGTGTCGAATTAAGCATATCATCATCATCACCCCATATACGTCCCACTGTTGGGCACGGGCCTCCTCTATTCTTAAGCATATAACGCAGGAGATTAGCGTGGGCAAGATTAATTATTATTGATACCACTTGAAACGGCTGAATAAATACAGACTGATTATGGAAACCATGTTATGATACTTTTAAAAGATTATTTTAGTTGTGCTGGTAGAGAAAGTCTTCAAGATGATATGATGCATATTGTTGAATAAATTAATTATTTTACTACTCGTACTCACTTAGGCCTGTACATTTCTGTGACCACTTTTTGCCAAATTGATTTAGTTTCACGTGTCAGGGGGCGAGCACATTCCCTGACTGCGCTGCTATTGAGAATTTGCCCGACCCGGGAATCGAACCCGGAACCTCAATATCGTACGGCACACACTTGTGTCGCGATACCACGAGGCAGAAATATAATTACATATTAATAATATAGGTATTACTAATCCATAATTCATTTTGTATATTAATTCCAATATTTTTGAAAATAACTATTATATTGAGGTATATTTATGAAAACAAAACGATACATTTTTGGAACTATTTTTCTTTTTATGTGTTATTCTTATTATGTATTATATATTACTTTATATTATATATAATACTTTGGATATAACAGCTGAATAACTGCAATGAAAAAAATACAAATTGTACAGTCGCCGCGTGTCTCAATTTTAGGTATATATTATTTTCTTAATTATATGATGCAGTCTACTCCATGTTTATAAAATAGGTTTTTTGTTAAATATCCTGAGTATTAGTGCACACGCAGGATGAAAAATATCTCAATTTATTAGGTATTATTTCCATAACATGTAAGTATTCGAGTTTAAAACGTTAATGTGATCTACATACCTAGATCTATGCTTCACGGACGTCATGAAGACAGCGCGCACATTTAAAATGTCATTGTAAAATCTAAAACTATTATTTAAAATCAATATTCAAAATCTACGAAATTATTCAGTCCAAGCTATCGGGAATGGCTGTAAAAGTGGGTATAAATGGTTTTGGTCGAATCGGCAGAGTTATATGTCGAACGTGTCTTCAAAATAATGATATTGAGGTGCGAACTTCAATTCTATTTTCAGGAAATCTGATTATTTTTAAATAATCTTAGTTGAATTCTTGAATGCAGCGACATTTCACCCCATCATTACTTACGTCAGCAGGCCAATATTAAGAAATTGTAAAATATAAAGCAGACACTCCCGAGCCGCATTTGGCTAAAAACGAGAGGCATCGGGTTCGATCCCCGCAACGAGACAAATATTTAGTACGTGTGATATAATATAGGTGTTTGTGAGACTGAGTCTCTCGTAGTTTCTGATACCAACGACACGAGGCTCACATCTTATTCAGTCAGAAATGCGTGTGACTGTTGGGTGTATTTATTTAATATTAATGTTTTAATTAGCTAGTTCGAAAACTGATTAAAATTCCCATTTGGCCACGTCTCTATCTCTGAATTGCTTCTGATCACAGTACTTTTTTATTGATATATGGTCTCAAAAGCATATACGAAACAAACCAAAATTTCAATCATTTAAACTATCATAATTGTATTTTATTGTTTGATTCGTAGGTACATTATCGTTTGAATGTGTGTAATATTGGACATTAAACTCGATACAAAAATATTTTTGTTCAGCTATCAGCAATCAATGACCCGGCTATAACCGCTGAGTACATCTGCTATTTGATAAAATTCGATTCCACCCACGGTAAATTGAACAAGAGCGTAACTTACTCCAGTGATGAAATCGCCGTAGAGGGTGTGTAGCGTTTTTTGTTTCACTTTACACTATCGAATGCCACGTTATTGACCCCCAAGTTCACGTCAATAATATGAACCGGATTTTTTTGTTACAATTGATTATTATGGCAGATAAATAATGACGAAAACAATTGAGATGACTAGGGCATATTTCTTTACATATTGTAACATTTTAATGAAAGAAATAGGCAATTAAAGCTTAAAGTACGGTTTCGGATAATTTATGAGGACTTCTTAATGTAAATTAATCTTATAATCTATGTAACTTTTATTGTTGTTTAAATGAGAAGTAGAGAAGAAGAGTTTTAATGAGAGACATATTTAATCATAATTGACATGCAGATCACATCATTAAAGTATTCCACGAGAAGTTGCCGTCCACCGTGCCGTGGCAGGAAGCTGGAGTTCAATACGTTATCGAGGCATCTGGAATGTTTACCAATCTCGATAAAGCTTCGGTAGGTTCGTAGTTCATTGTAGTAAAAGCAACTGCATGTAGTGTATCTTGTACTTTATTTATACAATATACCTTCTACTAATGTACAGTTTGAGTATTTTTTAAGATTTTAAGGTCAACTTATCCGTTTTAGACCAGCTTGACCGACCTGAAGAGGAGGCACGGTCTAACAGAGGGTCATATTTATCATTCTATATTAGTCCATCATGATGATGATGATGATGATGATGATGATTAGTCCATTTATGTCCCACCGCTGGTCACGCGCCTCCTTAACAACAAGGAGGGGCTTCAGTCCACGCTGGCCTAGTGCAGGTATGCGGAGAAAACATTGAAGGAATTCATAAGAACTTTTAGGTGTGTAGGCTTCCTCAGGATGACGACACATATACTAACTACGAAAAGTCAGATGCGAGCCTGTGCTTTCAATCCCTGAAGGCCATCACGACTTTTATATGAAGCGTGTATGGTGTGATATCCGTAATAAGGAAATACGTACATAAGTATACTGTATTCGATTTTTTATCTTGATATGCCTAGGATTAAATTGTAATAAAATTGTAGTGACTTTCAAAAACATTGAAGGAGATAATCCCAAAGTTATCGAACAAATATCGGTATCTTTGACGATAACATCAAACTTGTGAAATAAGAATTATTGAATATTTAAATAATTAATTTACTTTCAAACGTATGATTTCACTCAAACATTAACAAGTAAAATATTTTAAAATACAGTGCTTACCTTGTTTTTGGTACACCCCGAAGGGATAGGCAGAGGTTCATTTTTGGAACAAATAAAATATAATAAAGGGCGAGTCTTTTGCCAGTATTTCGACACATTTCCACACTCCGTCATCATCATTAACAGCCTTTCTTCAAGTACACCGCTGGACACGGGCCTCTGCTGTAGCACGCCACTGGTCTCGGTCTTCGGCTTTCCTCATTCAATCGCTGCCAGCCACCTTGCGGATATCGTGACCCCCACCTAGCCAGAGGGCGTCCTACACTACGTTTGCCGTGTCGTGGTCTACACTCCAGAACACGTTTCCCCCAACGGTTGTCTGTTCTGTGACCTGCCCACTGCCACTTCAGCTCGGTAATCTTTTGGGCTATGTCGATAAATTTGGCGATCCAGACTCCGTACTTAGATTTTGTTATACAGTCTTGATTAAAATATTTTATGTACTATAGGGACATATGCAGAGCGGTTGCGTTAAACGTGTCATAGTAACAGCGCCCAGCGTGGATGTTCCCATGATAATACTTGGAGTCAACGACTTCAGGCTGCGACCAGGTAGGTTAACCTATATACATACATACATAAACTCACGCCTGTATTCCCCGAAAGGGTAGGCCGAGGTGCATTTCTGCACCCACATTTCGCCAGGTATATATCAGTCCCACGTAATAGGGGGCGAGCCTATTGCCGTTTTTCGGGCACAATTCCAGACTCCGTGCTGTTACTGAGAAACCTATATATCAACTATATTTGCATAAAAAAAGAATATTTGTCATTATCACGCAGCCACTTTAATGCGAACTCTGTTTGTTTGTTACATATTCACGTTTATGAACAGATTTTTATTAATTTGGGAATGGACAATAATATGAACCCTGGAGAAGTTAGAAGACAGTTATTAATTATAAGACTTTTTTCCGAAGAATTGCCATGTTTATGATTGAAATCTGTATAAAAGTAAAGAAAGCCTGTATGCAAATGTTATTAAAGTCTGAATTTTGTTCTTCATACACATTGTCTACAAGAAAACTGAATTAGGACAAAAAAGTGTTGGCTTGCATTGCTCACCCGTTTTTCTTTTTTTTCTCTGTTAACCTCACTCAAACCATTCAACTTTTTGTTTATTTCGATGATCAAATCTGATAAGCTATTCACAATATTTTTTATTTGATGTTTCGAAAATTGTCAAGGCTAGGGCTAATACGAGTATTAACTTTTGAAGGAATGGCATAGCTGTCTCACATAATTGTTCGCTTTTTTTCTAGAGCAAAAAGTGTTGTCATGCGGTTCAAGTACGTTGTACTGTTTAGCGCCGATAATAAAAGTGTTGGAGGACCATTACGGCATCGCTGAGGGTTTTGTTACTAGCATACACGCCATGACTCCATCGCTGAAGCCATTGGATGGACTTTGTCTCAGAGGAAAGGTAAAACAAACATCAATATTATGATTTTAGGAATGGTAGAGCTCCACCATACTTGATTTCGGTGTGGCTGTACCAGCATGTAAAATATATGCATAGCTAACGTGGTACTTAAAAAAGGATATTATTATCATCATTATCAGCCCATATACGTCCCACTGCTGGGCACGGGCCTCCTCTGAGAGGGTTTACGCCTTAATCCACCACGCAAGCCTAGTGCGGTTTGGCGGACTACACACCCAAGAAATTCCTAAGAACTTTTAGGTGTGCAGGTTTCCTCACGATGTTTTGCTTCACCGTTAAAGTAAGTTATAATTCGTTATGAATACACACATAACTTGGAAAAGTCATAGGTGTGTGCCTGGGTTTGAACCCGTGACCGCGGTGATTCTCGACCGGGTGCTTGAACCTCAAGACCATCACTTCTATGTATATAGCCTTAAAGTAATTATAACTAACCTTAATACTAACAGTGAAGTGGTAGAGCCATGTCGTAGCCGGAATTAATAAATTTATATCAGCGTAAAGCCTTCATAGGATTATGGCTTACTTCTTTTTAATCTATAATTAATACTGTAGAGTGAAAAAACCTTATATCATTTTTTATTCCCTCTTACAATCAATTTTTAAAGATCGATAACGCACCTTTTTTTCTTAGGCATACAACGCCTGGTCTATTGTTTTTACTAACTTTTGAGATGCGTGTTCTTTTAAATTGTCAGTCTCTTATTTATTTCAGCATTGGCGCGACCACAGAAGTATACACCAGAACATCATACCAGCGACAACGGGCGCTTGTAAAGCTCTTGCTAAAATAATACCACAAGTGAGAGACAAGTTGTCCGGACTGGCATTTCGAGTGCCCATAGTCAACGTTTCAGTACTAGACATCACAATAAGGTATAATATGCGGTATTATTTCTCATCTGTAGTTTTTGAGCAATTGATCAACTTAAATACCAATTTGATATTAAACCTTGGTTTACATCAACTTTACAATATGAAAAAAATATATATTGCTAAAGTTGGGTGTTTTCGGAAAAAAAAAACAAAATATTCTGATTAGTTATCGTGGCGAGCAATCGCGGCGCCTCTGACATAAGTGGCATGGTCTGTAAGAAAGTGATCGAAAAATTATCTAATATAGGTAAGAAAAAAAAAAACGAGCAGAATTCATTTTCTGTCAAAGTCGAACTATTCAGCAAGTAATATTTACTTTTCAGATTAAACCAAAACACATCACTACAAGATATTATCAAAAACATAGAAAAAGCCAGTAATACAACTTTGAAAAATATATTAAAGATATCCAACGAGGAAACTGTTTCGTCAGATTACATCGGAGAGAGTCATTCGTGCATATTCGACGCGGAGTCCAGTTTGCAACTAAAGTCAAATTTTTTCAAATTAATATGTTGGTATGAGAACGAACACTCCTATGCTTCCAGAGTGATTGATTCTATATTCTACTCCGAAAGACAACTGTCTCTTATCGGGATTTCGTCTAAAATGACCAACGTGAGTGCTAAGCCATCGAAAAAGTATGATGTGGTACAACAAACAGACTGTGTCAGTAAGGAAATATCTGTAGAATGTAAATACAGTACAGAATTTTTGTGCAGCACTTCTCAAGATACGGGTATTAAAACAAAGGAACCTATTAGAGTAGCCATATTGAAGAAGCCTTTATCAGCGCACATCAGTGGCATAGCCACATCATCAACGAGCGGTCGAGAAATGAAGAGAAGAAATGAGATTTTCAAAATATGGAACGATGACAATGAAATTTCAAAATCGTGTATGCGTCAAAATAGGGGATCATTCTTTCATAGTTGCATTTCATTTACTCCGAAAGATGTTCAACGAGTTACAATGAAGGCAACTGATTTTACTGAGAGTAGACGCATCAAACGGGATATTTCTAAAGAGGAACTTATGACTGATGATTTACTCATGAAAACTCAAAATATTAGGAACGAAGCGGACACACTTGTAAATTCTTCAATAGATAATGTTAACTCAGCTAATAAATCCAAGGAAGAACCTACGCCAGACTATATTGCAAAATCTCATAAATTTGTTAACAGTATAAGAACTTTTGATGTTTGCGGCGACTATGATAAAAGGATAAAAGTAAACGACAACAGAGTACTCGACGGCTGTAGTAAAGAAGAAGTAATAAGAACGTACGATTCGTATAATAAAGATTTTTCAGAACACAATGTCGCAGCAATACGACTTTCATCTATTCAAGATTGTGATAAATTATTCAGTAAATTGAAACCTCAATCGCAAATATCTTCTATACAAGTAGAAACACGAAATTTAAAGAGTGGATTTCAGAAATTTCAAGCTGTTGAAGATGATACAAAAATATTAGTAAATAATAATGCTTTTAAAGAGCAAGTAGCAAAAGCTATTAACACTTTGATAGAAGGTCTGGAACAGAGTTTTCAAGCTGCGTGTAAGTCTAATAACGACAAAAAATCCGAAATAAATAATAAACAAAGTGAGACCTCCTCAGAAAATTGCATATTGTGCTGTCATATGGATAAAAATGATTCTAAAAAACAATCTAACGATTTGGAAAATTCATTTGATAATTTAGAGACAGGTATTTCAAATGACATCAACAAAGAAATTACTCGATTGGACTCTCAATCTGAGACAAAAACAAACCTAAATTCTAAAGAGATCTGTATTAAAAATCTCTTCAATCGCAAGTCTATAGCGAGCAATCAACTAATTGAGACAAACAATAAAGAAGACAAGTACTTTACAAAGCAAGTTTCAGCCAGACTAAACAAATATGCTCCTGAACCTGTAATCATGATCAGCGAAGACCGAACAAGATCGCCGAGTCCAGAATACAGAAGTTGTTGTGATGTTAAAAAGCCCAAACCAGATATATACGACAAATTAGATAGTCGCAGCGGGACCGATTCAGAGAATTCATTTGAAGTTAAAAGCCGCAAATCACAAGTGATTAACATTACAGATTTGACGAAATCTTTGGAAGATTTGGCGAATTTGGATAAAATTTGTAGGATTATTGAGATATCGGACGAGCTGTCAGATAAATTATTCTCGGCTTTGAGTACGTCTGATAGTCAGGAATTAAGAGAGAAGAAATGGTCGTTCAAAGATTTGTGTGAAAGAATAAAGTTGGATGATTTTTGTAACAATTTGTTTGGTAAAACAGCGCTGTGACCCAATGCAGGTTATGTCTAATAAATACTATAAATCTCTATTGTCTTTTGACTAAAAAATGCGACAGAACCAAGTAATTTAAAAATATATCTAGTGCAACTTGTTTTCTCGACACCTGTATAAACTTATAATGATTTCCAGATTTATAAACTGAGAGGATTTAGGCTTTAGTCCACCACGCTGGCCTAGTACGGGTTGGCGGACTATACCTACTCCTAAGAAATATCTAAGAACTTTTAAGTGTGCAGGTTTATTCACGATGTTTTCCTTCACCGTTAAAGTACGTGATAGTTCATTATAAATACAAATACGAATTTTTTAATTTATTGATATAAAAAATATTCGTATTTATAATCACAAATTTTAAACTGCTGAGCATATTGTGAGTATTTGCAGACAAAAACTATCAGGCGCCAGACTAGGGTACTAAGTTCTAATACCTAAAATTTAAATACAAAAAAATCTGCCAAGCAGAACACAAGATCGATATAAATTTTGTTTTCCTCTCAAGGATTAAATAAAACGAAGAATTGATTGTAATAATTTTTGGAAATGTTTTATATTCAGGCATTTTAAATTCATTGTAAGTACAACATTAAAAACACATCGACAAGGCACATACAAAACACTAATTATGCAATTATCACAGTTTCATGTAACTTGGTGGTATATTTGCTGATATTAGACATGATTTCAATTACGTATTATGCCAATTTTATTGACTTAATATGTTGAATAATATCGACAATTGGCTTAAGTGTATAGAAATAATGTTTAGCTAAAATATAAAAATAAAAAACAGGTACGCAACTAATGGATAAAATATAAAATTTGTTCGTAAACATGTTTTAAAAATCGTTATAGTAATGTATACAGGGTGTATAAAGGCTACCCTCGAAGACACATCTACCATCTCATAATTCATCTATTTTATACAATGGACAAACTTCAAGATTGTTTTTGGAATACATAAAATGATATTGATATTGATATGTCTTGACAAATAAATATGTCTTCGTTTAATTCCCTATTCACCCCAAATACGCTCCTAACTCTCATAATAATATCTATTCAGACATAATATTCCTTACCCATAATTATTATGTACGCTATCCTTGCTCCTCAAGAGTTTCATGTTGAGTTGAATGATTGTTTGTGAGAATATGGCGTCGTTCATGTCGACGAAGTCAGCTATGACTACATTGACGGGGGCGCGGACCCCTGAGCCGTTGTTTGGTGCGGGGGGGCCGGGGGTAAACTCGCTCAGTTTCGGCAATACCTCTTTTATTACTGGCGCTGCACATTTATCGCGAAGGTTTGACGTCCACCTGAAATTATGACATTGGATGTTTAAAACGCGTGATGATCTTGAAGATTACGTGCGATACAAAATCGGCAATAAGTATTGAAATTACAACTTAACGTAGTCGCAACTGGTTATTTTAACAATACCGAGTGTATTGTTGCTTGTATCAAACAGAAGCAAAGTTGCGTTTTCGCATCCACATTTGTGTTTGAAGTTCCAAGATAATAGGGGTGAGCCAATCACCAGTTCTTTGGACACATTTCCAAAATTCAATGTTGCCTTAGAGAATTTCATTTCTCTCAGTTGTAGAGGAGGCCCGTATCCAGCAGTGGGACGTATATGGGCTGATGATGATGATGATAGAGATTTTCCTTAAATAACGCAACAGCACTTTTGCCGTACTGGTAATTGTATCTCGGTCTTTTAATGGCGGAAAGTTTTTTTGCATTTTGTGCAACCTTAATGGCAATATTTATAGTTGTTTTATCTCTTGTTTGTTTCTCAAATATAAATCAATGAAATTAAATTTCTAACTCGAACGGCACGTGGTAAGATGAAATCGATAATGGAGTTATTAGTGCACAACACCTGAGTATGATGAACGCCGGTGTGGGAGTGAGCACGGCTTGGTGCACGAAGCCCATCCCGACGGGTCTGCACACGTGCTCCAGGAACCACGTGAGGCCGCTAACCTTGTCCTGGCGCGGCCACGGCGACGGCAACATCTGCGGCTGCCAGAACTCGCTGGTAGAGTACACTGACTGGTGCCGGTACACTACCACTACCTGCGAAATAATTACACAGGGTAACTAAGGCAGGTAATAGCTACGGTGATTACAAACCCATTGGCGTTAAAAAAATCCCGACAAAAAGTTAAAAATTTTGACGTTTTCCTAACAATCATAGATATTAAATGGATGTGGTTGTAAGGAAAACGTATTTTTTGTCGGTATTTTTTGTTAATGTCACGGTGTTTGTAATTTTAATTTTGTACCCTGTATGTACTTCACATAATATAAAAATATGAATTAGATAATACAGTGTAAACTCCATGTAACGTCATTCGATTTAACGACAAACTCCCTAAAGCATCGACATCACATGGCCTGGCTTTGATTGGTTTAGCTTGTCTTCCATACAATGATTTTCTTCTCTCCATTTAACGACAACTCTATAACACCATAAAATGCACAGTCCATTCAGTGTCGTTATATAGAGTATACACTGTATTTTTGGAAAAAGATTACTTTATATTAATATATAAAGCAATAATTTGTTTTATCCGTTATAGAGTTCATAAAAAGTGTTGATATGTATTTGTTCATACTCGTGAACTGGTGCTGTTTTTTTGGACTGGTCTGCCTGATTTGCTCCTTTACATTTATCAACTTTTGATTTGGTGAAATGTCAGTTTGAATTGTGAATAAAACAAGCCCTTTCTGTTATACGCAGTAAAAAATGATTTACCATTCTTTGTATTTCTTTCTTTTTTTTCAACGAGACGGAAATACAACGGAAGGAAGTGAGTGAATCATTGTCTTCAGTTTTGTTGCTTGGTTCGTACATAAGTTTTAATAGAGGCTAGTTTCCACTCAAAATCATTTCAAACTTCAAAGGTATTAAGGATATTCATGTGCAGCAGTCACACTTGTCATCAGGTGAACCACTGGCCGTATATATTTTTTTTTCTGGCACGGCAAAGTGACTCCAAAAAATTACTACCGACCAGCGAGAAACGATATGGTCACCCGCTGGTCGACACAATCATGCCGGCCTGCACAAATGCTTCTTCACGCTTCGCTTAAAGGATGGATCCTTTGGAAGGAGGGAACACGTGAGCTGGTAAACTATTCCACAGCTTGATGGTGCGGCAAAGGTAAGAGTTGGCGAACTTTTTGGTTCGAGTCGCGGATGTTGTAACCACAAAGCTGTGGCTTCGCATGCCAGCACGCGTGGTTCAGAAGAATATAATCAAATATCAAAGAAGCCACATAAACTATCAGTAACTTACTTGCTGTCTCAATCTGCTGAGCGAATTTAGCGTAATGCCTCGTAAATCCAGTTGTCTCGGAACGAGTTGCGGCCCGTACAGGTTGAGCAACATCC
This sequence comes from Hemaris fuciformis, assembly GCA_907164795.1. Taxonomy (NCBI): domain Eukaryota; kingdom Metazoa; phylum Arthropoda; class Insecta; order Lepidoptera; family Sphingidae; genus Hemaris; species Hemaris fuciformis. Next base: position 10,840,186 of record OU015448.1, read on the forward strand.
GCATCAGTCTCTGGTGATCATCCTGCTTGAACCCGTAGAAATGCTGACAGTCTAATATAACTACCTGGAATTTAATTACGAGTAGAGTCAATCACTAATTTCTCTCGCACATGTTCCTTTCAAAGAACTTTGGCTTTGGAGAGCAGTGTAGATGTAACGTAATGAAATAGTGATGGCATCCAGGTTTAGGCTCGAGGTCTAGAATCTCAGTGGTCGCAACTACAAACTCCAGGCACACCTCTGACTTTTCAAAGTTATGTGTGTAGTCACAATGAACTATCACGTATTTTAACGGTGAAGGTAAACATCTTGAGGAAACCTGCACATCTAAAATTTCTTAGAAATTGTTAGGTGTATAGTCCGCCTACCCGCACTAGACCAGTGTGGAGGACTACCGCCTAAACCCTCTCAGTTGTAGCTGAGGCAGCCAGCAGTGGGACTTATTTCGGCTGTTGGTGATGATATATCGTTTTATCTTATTTCATATGAAATAGTCCTTCTATTATTTTATTGTACATTCTATGTACGTTTTTTATGGCCGTGAAGTTTTGGTAACCGGTTTTTTTTAAATCCTACTCACTTCAAAGCTTGCTGTTTATGTTATACCCAGTGTACATTCTTTGAGGCAGGGAGGATCCCTTTGGATGAATGTCAAATGTAATCTAAACCAATATTATAAGGAGTAAAGATTTGCTTTTTTTACGATTTAACTTAAAATAAAACTAATAAATTGATTTGAATGATTTTTGTATGGACATGGACCCTTGGAAGTAACATAGCCTACTTTTTATCCCGGAAAATATGTTATTTTTTTAGCACGGAATTCAAAATTAGCGCTGGGTCTCACCCCATTATCAATGAATATACCCAATGATGATTTGAAATTCTTATATGATGATGATCAAAAATACACATACCTCCCCTGGATGTGTGTCGACAAAATCCTTGACTTGCTTCAGAGCTGTGGATATCTCGTCCGCATACACTCCGTGAGTGAAGTAAAAGTTCTCTTCCCCCTGTTTGGTGGCTATTCTTAAATCTAAGTACCTGAAACGACAATTTTTTTCTATACACACCTTTGTTTTTATTTTTCAAAATTATCAACATGGTTGCTATTGTTATAATAATTATATGTTTATATTAATTAAGTAAATACGACATGCGACTAAATGACCATCTTATATTGTCCAGTCCTGAATATATTATAGCGTTTTATAACATAGGGATGAATGTAGAAAAATACGGGGTGTAAACTTTTGTCCAAGAGAGATCTTAGTGTGATCCACAAATATTTTCTTTTATGGGTATTAGTGAGGGTGTCTCTTGTAATTTGTGATGCCAATGACAAAATAACTAAACATGGGATCAGAATATTCGGCGTACGTATGTATGTGACTATTCGGCGTTTATTGTTATTATCTAAAACAAATTACATTAGCATTACTGTTATTTATAATATTTTAATCTAGTGAATTAAAGTTTAAGCAAAAATTTTGTATTCATAGGAGCGACACCGTAAGCAGAGTAATTAATTTAATATTATTTGGGAAATTCTCTGAAAGCAGCACGAAGTCGGGTAATATGCCCAAGGCGCAATACGTAAGCCTAATCATGTGAGGACTCAAAAATATTGACGATACTTGCGTCTATCTACCCCTGCATACCCCTTCGAGGAGACAAAGTTTTGAATGTATGAATAAAGTTATTCATCTGATAATAGTTTAATATACCTACCTGGCAATTAGGGGCAAGTTTCAAGGTTCACGAAGATGTTATAGTATATGCATTTGAATTATTAATACTCGTGATATTTGCCAACTGTATTCAATTTGTTGCCAACTAATACAATTGAATGTTTAACATTGAACTTGGCCTAAATATAAGTCTCGTCAATTTCTTTGTTTGGCACATTTATTCGCTTTGTAAGACGTCCAATAATTTAGTTGTTTTTTGACGCAGCATTTACTTACAAGCCGAAGCATTATTAGTATCTACAATTATTAATTGTTTATTTTTCCCCGAATATTTTTTTCTAAACATGTCCGCAATATAAATAGAGTACCTAACTGGCGACACAAAATTTGGCCCCTGAAGCATGCCCGGCCACCCCGATTACTCCCGTTAGTTGCCCCCTTACGACAGTCAGGAAATACAGTGGCGGAATACTTGCGCCCCCATAAGTCCATAAATAGGGTCAAGTAGGGGGTATCTCAAGTCTCTTCAACTTCGAGGAATCAATGCTTGGAGAACGCGCTGGGCGGCAGAGAAGACCAATTATTATTTAGGTTGGCTCTCGCTCTGTGACATGTCACAAATGTGTATGACCAAGCACCAAGGGATATTTAGGATATTTGTCTGTATTATAATATAGTATTATGAACCTAAAGTAGCCTTGTGAATCTAGTTTTACTTTTGATCCCAGCGAGGTAAGGATAAGAGAATTCAGGGTGCAATCCTCTTACAAAAAAAATATTGAAAATAGGGTTGTAGGTTTTCAATTATTCTGGACCAACAAATCTATCAAAAATTGTTTTTACTAACTATAAATTATGATTACAGAGTCCCTTTATTCAATTGCTTATTTTTAATGTTATTTTTGGGTTAAGCTGGATGTTAGCTTACATGTGTTAGCACTAGGAATGTATTAAAAAGCATACTGTTAATAACCAGTGCAAAAAGCCCTTTATTGTGCCATACTTACTAACTTTAGTTATTATAAAGGTACCTAATGCCAATTAGCAGTTGTTGCCAGGTGTCAATAGCCTGTGTTATTGTCCAGCGTAAGATCGTACCTCGGAATAATGGGTACAGTCGTTGAAGGATTGGCTCAGCATCAGGAGCTAGGCCACTGGATTTTGTAATTCCATATGTCATTGAATCGTGACTGCCTGTATGCATAAAGGAAATGATAAGGCTGTGACTACTGTAATATCAGTGGCGGTACTTCCATAGAAGCCCAAAAGCATTACACGTTAATTGTGTAATGTCTAGTTTATAACTGTTTATTGTGGGGTCAGGATATTCTCAATTATATGTCTAATTGCTTTTGAATTTTCTAAGGCACACTGGGCTTTTGGGCTTTTATGGAAATACCATCACTATGTAATATATGTTGTATAAAAGAAGCATGAAGGAAAGGGAATTTGCACTTCATGATTTCTTCATATAAAGGCTAAAAAAGCTAAGACCTAAACCCCCTCAATTGTAATGGAGGCTTATACACCATAGTAGAATACATATAGTATGCTATATCTATCTGATGTAGTTAAGAGCATTATAAATTTTACATTTTTTTTAGATACAATTATAATTATTAATTTAGGCATACAAAAAATAGAGTCTTATTGTAAGCGGTAGTCTGTTACAGACTATAGACTGGGGATGAAGTTTAATTCCATATGTATTAATGACATGTGTGCACATTAAAATAATAATATATACAATTTCAATTTAATAACATGTACTTAGTACAATTTAATAAAATAAAAATATAAATTTACCTGGTATTGCTAGATATATCAATGGTACATCCTTTAACTGTTGTGGTAAATCACTCATCCAATATTCCAGTCGAAAATTCTGAGCTAAATTCTCCTCGCTCATTGTTATAACTACCAATTAAATGAAATGTTAATATGTAAATTATGAAATAAGTTGTTAATTTATGGAACTGATGTGCATGTTACAAACAAATTATCTACGAATCTGTTGTTCCTGATACCGAGGTCAAAAATTATCTAAAACATCACGTCATTGTTCTTGGTACTAATTTTAGACATAAAATACCTTATAGCCCTTTTAATTTCTACTGTCCTTATACTTTAACCGTAATTTAGAAGTAAATCTTGAAAACAGCATGTCTTTTAGTCATAAAAATAAAAATCAAACAGTTCATTGTTTTGGTAAGTTTGAAAACACAAAGGAAAACCTGTCTAGATAACAAAGATTATAAGACAAAACATTCAGTCCAAAGTTTCAGTGTCTTCTGAAAATAGTCGCGTAACAACAAAGTGAAAACGTCAAAAGTGTTGCGTTTTGTTTCTGCAAACAATTTGGTCTAACTAGAAAAAAAACATATCCATGATAATTGAGTTACTCATTTCTTCTCAATATTTGGGATATTTTCATTCTTATTAAAATTTTGGATTATGTAGGTCACATAATCATTGGAATAATGATTTATAATTAATTTATAAACGATTGATTTTCATATTACTTAAATGTTATAGTTTTTATGGCTGGAATTGATAGGGAGTCAATTACTATACGATTATTTCTAAGTGAATAAATTAATGGATGGACAAACCGGTTGTCGGAATAGCACAACTCACAAATTAGTCTTGAAAGTCATAAGTCATAAGCCTTTTAGTCTAAAATGCTAAAGTTTGCGCAACATTATTATTAAATGCCTGCCTTATAAGCAATAAAAATATTAGCAAATACGTACCTAAAATAAATAAAACATATCCAGATTTCATGTCTTAAACTTATTCATACACGCTAAGTTCATATATTCGTTGTACGGTTACATAGAAAAACACAAACTTATTAAAAATATGTCCATTCAGATGATATGCACGTAACTACATCGGTCTGAGTCTACACGTAGAGTGAACTATCATACAACTTGAATAGAATTAATCTTAGTTCAAATAAACGCAAAAACTAGCAATAATAGAGTTGTTTTCAAACACGGTGAGTACGGATATGATTCTGAGGATTTACCTATTGTCCAGTGTCCACTGACTAATCGTTCGCTTAGGTGAAAGGAATTAAACGCTTTATTTTTTCATAGTGTGATCAAGATCTTTATTTTTGGTTTAACCTTGATATTTCGTGGACTCTCCTACCCATTCCCACCATAGTCTACTACAAGTTTAGTATATTTACACTTTCATGATAGTAATTAGTAACAACAATTAATGCGGAATTATAGAAATTTTATGTACGTGATGGTGTTCGAAATCAATTATTGTCTATAAAACATATTTAGGTACACATATTAATCGTATTTTATTTAAAGTTTTAAAATATTCCTAAATTTTCCATTACGTTGATTAAAAGTAACATAATACTATATAATACTAGGTCATGATCATCAGCCCATATACGACCCACTGATGGGCACGGGCCTCCTCTGAGAGGATTTAGGCCTTAGTCCACCACGCTGGCTTAGTGCGGGTTGGTGTACACTGTACTCACCCTTAAGAAATTCCTAAGAACTTTTAGGTGTGCAGGTCATCTTAACTAGGTACTTACTGGCAAAGTTCTTATTGGGACTGGGTCGGCTTTTAACTATTTTACGTATATGTAGGTAGGTATTTTTGAAATCCTGATTAAACCTACCTTATGATTTTATTCTATGATGGACTAGTTGTTAACGTTTTCGTGTTTGTTAAACTTGCGTTTCGTGCTTAAATAGTGCAATCGGTCAGTATGAAGGTCGGAAGACACTAACGGAAAGAATTAATGTAAACTGGTACTGAATTCTTAAATGCTATGTTACTAATGAAAACAAACTGGTTTTAGCATATGGTAAACAACCGAAATTCTAATGATGACTATTTGAATGTGACATTTAAGATTATCTACCTCAAATTGAACAACATTTTGGAAATAGGTAATATCTGGCTGGTACCTACGGTTACATAGACAAATAAACTTCTACGCTCTGTGGATAATAATGGGAACAAACTTATACTTTTCAATAGTTACGCATTATTTAAAATAGTACCAAAGGTTAGAATGCTTGCATCGACCGTCACTTTATTACACCTGCACATAATGATGCGTAATTTCGAAGCATTATGCTATAGTCTATACAAATCTTTTTGTAATGTCCGAGCAATTAAGATTTATAAACTAGATATAACGCAATTATTCCATAACGACACGTTGAGTTGTGGTCTGTAACAGGTGATCTACAAATAAGTTCTAGACTATAACCCGTATGATTACAACCTTTACTGGCTCTACTTGGTAATTAAACACGATCAATTATTTATGATCTATTGATAAGCGACAATTTTACAATGAAGATTTTAACAATTTGCTATGGATAATGATAAAATAAAGTTGATTTGCAAGGGTCCACATATAGTATTTGTAATTTGATACTAAGAGCATCTCTTCATGGTTCGCCGTGCATTCTGCAAACCCTATCCTATAAGTATAGTGTGACACTTACCTAATACGTCAAAGACAGCTTTATAAGTCGTGGTAGTTAATATTATATGTAGGTATATGTAGATAGAACATGTATTTTGAGGGAATACGCTATGGAAGAGGATTTTGTCGGAATGTTTGCACTTTTCTGAATTAAATGTGTGATGTATGTGTGTGCTTATATGTTTTTTACCCTTAATTCGACAGAATATTTATTTTATTTTATTTGTACGATCATCCCAAATTTTGTTACTTCCTAGATGAAATACTCGAAAAAATCTACCTATTTTAGTATCCTAAAATATAAATAAATAAATACACTCAACAGTCACATAGGTACATAGTTCTGACCCCAACCTAGGATACAAGTCCTGTGTCGTGGTTATCAGAAACTACGAGAGACTTTTCGGTCTCACAAACACCCAGACCCGAAACAAATATTTGTGGATCACACAAACATTTGTCTCGGTGCGGGGATCGAACTCGCGGCGTCTCGTTTCGCAAACTGGTGTCTAGCCAACTGCGTCACGGGGCTGTCATTCATCTACATCCATTGGACATTTTCAGGTTAAATTCTTGTTATTTTGACGAGAAGTATACTGCACGGTGTCTAATTAAGGGTTAAATTTAATTTTATATACTCGTATAGTAGGGTATTTTAATTTTACTTTAATTTTATGTAACTGTTGTTTTGAAATTTGTAATGTTTTTTTATTTTTCTTTGGGTTTTAGATTTTATAGATTGTATAATTAAGCTGTTATCGTTTATTGTAATTGGTGAATGAATAAACAACAACAATAACAACAATATAATTTTTTAACCAGGCAGGGAGGCCGAAGATAGCGACATACCCCAGTCAATCACCCACATAACTGGAGTAAAGCAATGGCCCAGGCAATGCTGAAGAAAATGCATAAAATATTATGCAATGTGCAATCAGCTTAATTAAAATTTTATCTATATTTAAATATAACTTCAAGTATAGCGTGCATAAATATTTTCCTTTCGCACATGACCCTTGTTTGTTTATTAATCCCGTGTATCACATTCCAGACACTTTGTTTATATGTAGTATGTACTTAAACCTATATACGTACGCCTGTACCCGCGAAACGGTAGGTAACCTTGTTGCCATTAAGTAATTAGTAATGGAAAAACCGAATGATATTTTATTTTACCTGGGAATCGAAGCTCGAACCGTTCAAACTAATGTACTATAAAAAAAAAATGTAACATTTTTGTCTGCCTACTATGGTACCGTAGCAAAAGTGTTCGATGTGCGAACGATAGTTTTGAATCTCAATCCGTGCAGTTTTCGCGATAAGAAAATTCTGAATGCGGTGTCTGAAAATGTTCCTGAAAAGCGGGCTCGCTCCTCATTAAGTAAACCTTAAATAGTGGTGGCAAAACGTCGATGTAGGAAATAGAAATATACAAGACGAAAAAATGTGTCTACCAAGAGATTCCATCTTTAATCAATCAAATTAGTTTTTGTGCCAATCCGCATTAGGCCAGCGTGGTGGACTGATCACTGAGGCCTAAATCCTCTCAGTTGCAGAGGAGGCCCGTGCTCAGCGGTGGGACGTATGTATATTTGCTGATGATGATGATGACTTTTTATGCAGTCCGTGATCGCTTAGAAATTTTTGACTAGAGTTTATTTTTACGATTTACAATTCTCGATTTGATATGGCAATCGACAAGCTAATTATTCTCATTTAAGTTTCCTATTAATTAGTTTCCTAATAAGTCAATGTTCGAAACCGAGCTGACAGTACATAAATCTCATCAGATCTTTGACCATTATCTTCAGTTCAATGATTGCAACACTATTTTGAATAATATGCTTGTAACATCCAGGCCCGTCGCTAGCTTCTTCAACGCCCGCGTGCAAAACCCGATTATAACATTATATTTATCCTTACAACTAAAAAAAAAGGTTACTTACAAATTTCTTGCATCCAAAATGTCATGACATTTCTTATACTTAAGGTATTGTGACAATGACTTGAATTATATTATAAATCTCTCGATTTGCCGCCCCCCTGGACGTGCCGCCCGCGTGCACCGCACGCTTTGCACGCCCGCTTGTGGCAGGTCTGGTAACATCTGGGTCAGCATATAGGGATATTGTAAAATCTAGGCGGAGCTTTCGTACTTGCCGGCGTTTACAATAACTAGTAAATACTAACTGCTATTGGAAATTGACTTAGCTCGCAAAGTAGACTGTGGGAGTTGGATCCATATAAATATTTACTTCGTGTTTTACATTACTAAATTGTAGCTGAGTTGTGATGTTCTTAGAAAAAGAACATCTTAATGCATTCAATATTTTGGTGTCTAAACTCTTTCAAATGGTGTATGTTTCCCTCTGTAACTCATATTCATAGGTTTTTGTGATGTAAATTATTTGCGTCAAGATAATAATACACCAGGAAAAAGATTATACTCGTACAGTCATAACCCTTTGAATGCATTGATGATCAAAGGGATTTCACGTGGTATGATTAGTAATAATATTGTTGAAAATAATTGTTAAATACAAGTTCATTGTTCGACATTGCCTACCTGCACAGCCAAACGTATGACGCGTTTAGGTATAGTTAGATAAAATATAACATTCTCACACCTTGCTTTATATACAATATATAAATTATGTTCAATGAATCATATTGAATTCCATGAGCCAATATTATCACATGCTCATAATGTGATGTATGAGTGATTGTCTTATGATTAATCGTTCTTAATGATCAAGTATAGGTAATTTTTGAATTAATTAATTAACGTACGTGATAATTTCCGTTTGAACATATTGATAAGGGGTTTGTCATATCGGGCTTTAACTGGAAATGTATTCTAGCAATTTCAACAAATAGGAACTTATATTTTGAATGATATTGATATATATTGAAGTAGAATTTATTGGTGGTGATTGGTTTAACGAAAGTTCAGAATGATGACCTCAAAGGTGTAGTGTATCAAAATGTTTTTAATTTCTAATCGTTGAATATATTTTGACCGATCACTATCAAGCGGTTCATTTGGTGACGCATGGAGCAGGTAATATACGGTTCTTTGATAGTCGTTAATATCGACTTCGTTTATTTCCATTACCTTTGATTTTCCCTGTAACCTGTCACCGTTTCGTATTAAATATCTATTCACGGTCTCATTTCGTGGACTGCTCAGGAGGGATAGCTTGCCAAACACTCCCACTCCGCGCCGCCGCCGCCCGAAGGTGCCCGAACGAGAATCGATGTCAACCGAAGCCAGGCGTTCGACTGACGACGTCCGTTTCCCTTCCATATCTCGCTTCGCTTTCGAGTTTCGCCACGCCGCGGCCACCACAACACTCCGTTATCGTCAATACACAGCGCGGTTGCAACGTAAACAGTGTTCGCTGCGTGCTTTTGTCACTAAAACCACAGTTATCATCAATTTGCAACGATCGCGAGGTCGATTGTAGTTAAAATGAGCAAAATACGGTCCGGTGTGAAGTAAAGGCGCGAAGAGGCATTTTCGCATTGTATACAATCAGACAACGGGCCATAGGACTGCATTAAAACTGTATAACTACTGTGTAATATTCCCCGTGCGATGCTGGGGGCGTGTTTTGGTTAAAAAGTTGACATTGTACGTTTATTGGGACTTATTGCGAATGTGTATTGAAACGTTTATCGCTATCCACGGGCGCACTGCTATGCGCCACGATTTAGTGCATTTTATAAGGCACACATCATCTGACCACTACTGCGAAGGAACACTTTAGCTTGTGGCAGGTAAGTTGTTGAAAGTACTCAAATAACATGTTGGCGTGGATTTGACATTACATTCAAAGTCCGAACAAAACGGAATGTTCTCGTTCATATAAAAAAATATTAATTGCTTCACTACCGTTCAGTGGAAATGTAAAGAATTTTATAGATAAGTCACACTCACTGCAACCGTCATGATTTGATTTCATAAGTTGATTTTAACTCGTTACTTGTGAATTAATATGATCTGTTGTTAGACAAATTATTATGCACGTTAAATATTCTTCGTAAAAGATTGTTACTATTATTATTGATTGGTAAACACTCATAAAACTGTTAATACGAAAGTAAACAACTCTGGTGTTAAGTATGAAGTTGCAACAACAAAGGAGCGCTTTATATTTTTAACCCGATAGCCTTGTAAGTTCACGCTCTGTTTCACCTCACTGTATAATATAAAGACACTGCACATGGCTATTCATTTACTTATAGTAAGGACATCCATACACGCGCCTAGTACTCGTGTTTATTTTGAATAAACAAATCGTTAACAGCTTAAAAGGATACTTATATATTTTGATGCTATTTGTAATTAGCCATAAATAGCCTCATTAATATCTATATTATACGAAAATGTCGAAACACAAGTCGTTCTAATCATATCTAAGAACTCGACAACCAACGAAACGGCTCTCAAAAGTTGTTTCAAAGCCGGTTCTAACTGGTTATTTCTAGTTTAATAGATATTAGTCGACGCACAGAATGTTAATTTATTTATAATATTTCGTACTAAGGATATAATATTTTGAATATGTTAATTTTATGATGTAATTTTTTAATGCTGAAGCTATAAACTATTGGTTTTTGTAATATTAAAATCATATTATATATTCCACAGCCTCGCAATTTAAAATAATAATAGTGATAGCGCACAAGTAATGGACAATCATACAACAATAGAACTATTTGAAAGGTTGTTAAAAAGCTTCAAGTATTGCTTTTATTACCAAGTATAGCGTCTTTATATTTTTGAATACATCATCATCACCCCATACACGGCCCACTGCTGGGCACGGGCCTCCTCAAGCTAAGGCCTTAGTTCACCACACTGGCCTAGTGCGAGTTGGCGGACTACACACCCAAATACCTAATAAATTTTAGGTGTGCAGGTTTCCTCACGAATACGATGTTTTCCTTCAGCGTTAAAGTACATGATAATTCATTGTGAATACACACATAACTTCGAAAAGTCAGAGGTGTGTGCCTGGGGTTTGAACCCGCGAACTAAGTTGTGTCGAATTAAGTCGTGAGAAGAAATAACTTAAACATGTAATTATCTCAATCAACATTTTTACATCGACAACAATGAAGTAGGCTATAGTCCATATGTCTGACATTAGGTCAGACAAGCAGGTTGGTAGGCTTAATACCTTCAAAACCATTGTACAAAGCTCGTAAGTATGGAAGTATACTTAATTAGCCACCGTTTAGTCAGTTTAGTTCACCAAATCAACGTTATTAACTACATAAACATTACGCAAATGGCTTCTATAAGTCAAAAGTATCTGTGCGTGTTCTTGATTCGAATTATTGCCTTCAAAGGAGAATAATACGTCATAAAAAATATATAGAAAGAAAAAAAACTTTTTTTTAGTAACAATGTCAAATTACTTTGCACTTCAACCTGGCCAGTGGAGTTGTCCGTTGGCGTAAATAAAAAAAACTGTAGTTTTAGATTATCTATGAGCGTTTCTCCTCTAGACGTCCGATCAATACCTACATACGATTGTATGTTTAAAAATGTTGGCGAGCGACAAAGCTTATGTAGATTCGGGATAATATTTTTATATGCTATTATTAATCTAATTCTATTTTAGTTGCCTGACACTTTTGGAGAGTTTACATAAATCAGTGACCAATCTTTTCTACTAACAATAAGAAACGATCCACAGATAAGGTCCAGGCATCACCTTATGGAAGTTAGAAAAATATGCGAATTAGGAGTAAAATGTAACACCTAAGACTTTATACGTAGGTATCATTATTTTGATTATCGATTCATGAGCTGGGGATAACTTTGCATAGTCTGATTACCACGATGTCTCATCGGCTGAAATTGGGGCAGACGAGAATTTAGACTTGATCCTGGGTCAGACAGTATCACTTTTTTCATTAAGCAATTTTTAGTAGCAGCGCGGAGTTAAAATGTGCAACCGGTAAAAAGCAGCCGGTCCTCCTCTAAATACATGGTAAATAGAACATAGGTGGCGCCACGTGGGTATAGAAACACATAGATACACAAGGATGTACCTAATCGTCAAACCATACGTAACTTTCCATCAGGTGATTTGACTGCTCATCTAGCAATTACAGGTAATAAACTATTGACTCACTATACACATAAAATCCTAATAGCAGGATATGATGTACCAACTTTCCTGTTACTTTTTGCAAGTTAAGGCTGCAGTTTTTGCTGTAGGTATAAAAGCGTCCAGTCATGTATATTGATTTTAACAGACCTCTTATATCACAAAAAACTACTTCTTTTGTTCTGTGTTAGAGTAGAATTAGTTTTGTTTCAGTCAGTAGAATGCAGGTTCAGGGCACACTTTTTAAGAGCCTCCATAGCGCAGTTTAGACTGTAGTGCTATGAGAGACTGCGGGTTCAATCCCGCATCGAAAATTGTGAGACTGAAAAGTCTCTCGTTGATTTTAATGCCCACAGTTCAAGACTTGTATCTTATTTATTTATTTAATATGCTTTATTGTGCACTACATACATAAATAAAAATTAAATTAAAGCTACCTTATAAACTATTGTGCCACAAAGGGCGGTCTTATCGCTATTTGCGATCTCTTCTCTTAATGCGAGATATATGAATACCTACGCCTAGTATTGAAACCCTTCAGGTAAGGCCTGAAGAATAACAATGGCGCAGTATGTTTGAATTCAGAAAAAAAACCATGAATATATCAAGAAATTCTCCTCCATGTCCCGACAAGTTTGTATCGTTGATTGACTGAGATAATATGTACCTATGTAGATTAAATATACACTAAAAGTGTTTATGTCACCGATAACATAACATAACCATATGCGTTATTTATTATTTTTAATGCAAAAAGGTTTACATGACATTTGTTAAATAACCTAAGTTCTCTGAGCGAAAACCTGCTTACTAGAATAAAAAGTAACGGACGAAATGTGAAAACTTTGTATTTTTTTTCTACAAAGCAATGATGCCACAATGATCAGGCTATTTTGCTTATGCTGTAGTCAAAACTGGTCAAGCATGTTACTTGACTGCTAAAAAAACGTTTTATCTTAATTTTAGGCCCCACGACGGTACAGAGTTGTGTAACCTGTTATTGCGGATACAAATGACATATTCACCAGTCGTTTTTATGGTAGTTGTGTAGTTAAAGGAGATTTAAATAGCATGATTAACGACAAAAACAAATCTAAATTTAAAATCTTTAATGATAGTTTATAGTCTTTACAACAGTTACGGTTTCCTAAATAACATATATGGTACATGAAAATTGAACTAGATTTCTTTTTTAATTATCCAAACGTTGTTTTTTCCTGTGGGAGAATGATATGTTAACAAGATTGCATTCTGACGGTAACCGTTTACTTGATCCATTACCAGATGGCGTTACGTGTCTGATTTTTTTCACAAGTAATAAGAGCTGAAGATGTACATATTGTTTAAAACAATTGAAAATATATATAAAAATGAATCCATCTGTTTAGGATGTTAGGATGCCTCGTGGTCTCGCGGTACAAGTATGTGCCGTGCGATCTAGAGGTCCTGGGTTCGATTCCCGGGTCGGGCAAAGTGTTATTGGGTTTTTCCATTAGAAAATACTCGGTAACAGCACGGAGTCTGGAAATGTGCCCGAAAAACGGCAATAGGCTCGCTCCCTATTACGTTGGATGGTGTATGTACGTATGTATGTATGTGTTTAGGAACGATGATAGACAATAAAGTAAGGCTATCATTTATTTTTAGGGTAGAAAACTTACGCTTAACCTATGACTTAGAATTTATGTATGTATTTCGTTCATATATTTTAAACAGTCAAGTAAACCACATAACGCAATCGTTTGTACTTAAGAACTCTCCACAAAAAATAACTTAAGATATGTTCCGCGTTGGGCCAGTGTGATGGTCTAAGGCTTAATACCTTACAACAGTTAAGGAGGCCTATGATTAGCAGTGGATCGTTTATAATCGTATGATCGTTTATAGGCTGACTGCGCAATCAACTGAAAAAAAAAGTTGAAAATCAAGTATTCTACAAATGAATAAAGAAATTTAATGCGTAAAAAGCATAAGTAAGTATCTTCATTTAATTCTACGAAGACACAACTATGTAGCGATTTGCGTCAGAGATCACAGATAAAGGCTTAAATGACAAGGAATAGACACAACAAATACTACAGCTTAAGAACAGATCTAAGGGCAGATCAACGACCTTTTAGTACATCATAAAGAATGTTTAAATATGGAAGATATATTTGGGTAAAACCACAATACTGAGTGACTTATTTATAAGATTGTTTTTAGAGAATCTTTGGTGTACAATAAATCATTATTACAAAATAATGTTATGTAGGATATTCGGATCGCTATAGTAGAGATTACCGTAGATAGTCTGTAACTCGACAAAATGTAGAGATTCCATAAGATTTTCTATATCCAACTACGAACTGTCCGACTATTGTTTTACTAAATTGACACTAAAGGTAGTAGTTTATAAAGTGCATTGTATGTAATTTACGCTCAAATACCTTATATTTCACGTATTCCAAATAATAATAATAGGGAAATAGTAAAACAGAGTAATGCATTACCTCGAGTTCTTATAAAAATAACTTCGCGGTTCTTTATGCAATCTGCACAAACGCATTGAGTAGCTTCTGTAACATGATATTTTATACAGATAAAATAGATTGTGTATTGTATTCAATGACAATAATAGAACGTCAGAGAATAATAGTCTGTGGTCATGATTTGAATGAAGAATAACGGTTGTTTTGAAAGAGAAAGAAGTTATTAGTTACTTAGACATTTATGCATGAGTTTTTCTTTGGTGTCTACAAAGAAAAAGAGCAATACGATGGGGCTAATAATGGCCTTATTAGCTTATTTCACCGTAATTAAATTTATAACTGCGTTAAGCGGCCAAACGTCCGCCAACCCGCACTAGGCCAGCGTGGAGGACTAAGGCAGGGCTGGGCAAAATACATGCTTTGCTTTAATTGAAATACAAAATACAAATTACAAAATAATGCATATTTATTTGTTTTGAAATATATTTTTTTAAAGGCGGTTTTTGTTTTGTTATTGTAGGTCCTGACGAGAACAAACTTAATACTAAATGAAGGCTAAATGTATTTTTATAAATGTATTTTGAAGCCTCGAGTATTTGAAATACTAATTACAAAATACTTCGGCTTCACGTATTTGAAATACAAATTACAAATTACATTTTAAGTAAGTAATTAAAATACAAATACAAAATACGTATTTGTATTTCAATTACGTATTTCAATTACAAGTAATTCAAATACTGCCCAACCCTGGACTAAGGTCTAAACCCTCTCAATTATATAGGAGGCCTATGCCCAGCAGTGGGATGTACTATATGGGCTGATGACGAAGCGGCCAAAACATAACAACAAAATGTAAAATAACATATTTTAACTTTTTAGAAATATATGGATAACATATTTTAACTTGGCATAAACTTTATTCCAGACTTTTTAGTTTGGCAGTGTTACACCATAAATAATTTGTTTGCTTTGGTCTAGCAGACCATTTTTCACAGCCTCTGAACTAAGTCACCTTTTTTCGTAGAATTGTGCCATTCTGAACAAAATAACTTAAGTTAAACCTACATTAATAGGCCCTGATTTTTGAGTTTCTAATATTACCTAAAATTAATATCATTGATTACCTAACTGACCTATTTCTGTACATTTCCATCCATAAAAATATAATCCGTCGACTGTGATTATTTAAATATTATTAACATTAGAAGAGATTTCTGAGAGTTAAAATATTAAAACTCTAAGTGCGTCATAGAGCTAAAGGACCATGCGTGGAGATGTTCGTCTTTACTATAAAATAAATTACTCGTAAATGTGACGTATATTCTGCGTCACATTGTTTTTGTATTACGCAAAATGCTATATTAGAAGTAAGACAGTACTACCCGGCCAGTCTCATTATTATCGACGACACTAGATATCGAATGTTATATGAATATCTAAATTTGCTTTGCGCTAAATGAAATTAGAGTCTAATATATAGTTCTTAGAATTTTTTGTCTTTTCTGATGACGTATTGCAGCATCTTCACGTATTTCGAAGACTGTAAAGTGGAACACGCACGTGTGTTTATTTATAAATATTGTACTACAAGAATATAGGGCAACTAAACGTGGTAAACTCTACAAAATATGTCTAGTAAAACACCATAATAATAGGTGTAGTAAAAAGCAATCATTATTTTTGCATGAAATTGAAGGCTTTACAATAGTTAAAATGATCCGATGTAGGTCAAATATGGGCCGTTTTGTTCGATGTTACCATTTTGAAGGTAATATCATTATGCCTCTCTGATAGAATCCCTCGTCCCTATTGGCAAAAAAGTTATTACTGGGATTAATCTAAAGTATTAAGCTAATAGAATGAAATTAATATGTCAAGTATTGACTTTCAATTTATCAATCCCGGAAACGGAAAGTTAAAGACACAGATACAGTGATTCGGTACATCTATTGAGATTTTATAAACATTATTTGGTTACAGCGACGTAGTACTTCTAGAAAGAATTCTCCCTACGAAGAATTAGGAAAAATAATTATATTATGTTATGATATTCTTTAGATAATTTAAGACTTTCATGTGGAACCAGTAGACCATGGAAAAATCTAAGTTTTTAAGGTTGAAAATAATTATTAACAGTCACATTTATAATTCTGAGTCCTTACTAAGTCTTGTGCTGTGGGTATCGAAAGCTATGAGGGAACCTTCCGTCTCGTAAACACCCAGACACAAAACAATTAATGATTTTCGATCACACATAGATTGGTATCTAACCAACAGCGTCGCGGAGGCTGTGTTGTACATTTTCGCAAGGAGAAATAACGATATAAAAATAAATTTAAAAACAAATTTTGATTTGCCAAAACTGACCGACAGATCAACCTGTAACTCCGGCGTGTGCGTATTAATTTTTCAATCTTCGTGCGACTCTAAGGACAATACGGAAGCATATAATCTGCAATGCGGTTATCTAATCGATAGTCAATTGCCGGTGCGTTGTTAGTTATTCAAGGGCATTGCGAATGCGATGTGTAACGCATAGTTCTTACCCTTTCCGTACGTAACAGAAATAAGATACTAACATAGATGATAGACTTCTTTTCCCAGAATTGTGGTCTTTCGTCTTTTTTAATATATTTCTTGTTAACATAAATTTAGATCGAAATAAAAAGGAGATTCGCGATCACAAATCAATTTGGTTTGATTTATTTTATAGCTAATTAATTATATCTGTGTAGTAAACGGTCATCGGCCTGTTGCATATGGTTTCCTCATATTTAAGAGCCTGTTCATCTGTCATGATGATATGATCATCTATCACCGAGTGATCTACATTCTCTTTAGCCTATTCTACAGTTACTGAATCCTTCGGCTATATAAGTGAAATCAAACAAAGAACGGATACATAAAATTCGGAAATAGTTAAAGCGGTTGTTGCATAACAATCGATCCAAAGTTTGTAAACAATTACTGTAACCGAAACCTTGAACTGTATAAAGGATTCAATAATAGGTACTGGAAATATAATTTATAAAACACGCTTCGATAGCTAGCTAGATTAGCTGTATGAAGAATTCTGAAAATTATAAATTGCTTGTTATGCCGTAACCATTATTATTGCCAACCCGCACTAGGCCAGCGTGGTGGACTAAGGCCTAAACCCTCTCAGTTGTAGAGGAGGCCCGTGCCCAGCAGTGGGACCTATATGGGCTAATGATGATGATGATGATTATGCCGTAAATGTATATAGGTACTTTACATACTTGCACAATAGCAATGAACTTTTCATTTGAGTAAATACCGATAAAAAGGTCTCGAAGGAAATTATTTATTAGCATATTATTTAATCATGTTCTATAAATAGTAATATTCTTATTAATTTTGAAACTATTTTAGTTGCCATTTTGAAAATAGCTCTGATAAAAATAATTAAAAATAAATTTCAATTTGTTTCAGATCGCTATTGATGGCGTTGCTGAGCATACAGCGCGATTGGTACATATATTTTTGGCTAATATACTGCAAAATCTATTCAGCCATTGTGTGGTTGTTCGGCAATCACTGTCGCGGGTCTGATAAGGTGCGTTCGGTGATAACCGCTGGAGTAAGCGGCCAGTCGGCTGGAAGCCTTCACAGAGTGCGCACGCGTCGTAGGAAACCGCCACCGCAGCACCGCGTTAAACACATCGTAGCTTTGGCCAGGAGACCTTCTCTCAGAAGAATAGTTATGGCACCTGGAGCTAGCACCGCGCACGCTATGATGGAGGACAAAGAGAAAATTTTGGTGACCGGTAAGTGTATTGTCTCTGAATTAGCACTTGTCTTTTTGTTTCCCAAGATGTCTTGGTGACGGCTGATCACTCGATATGCAAATGCGTTAGTCACGACGTGAAAATATTTTTCCCAGACACGGCTCACAGTTTCAGTGAGAATTTCTCAAGTGTTATTGACATATGTACATTATTGTGGTTTATACAAGTACAGAAATATTTCTTAAGCGAAACATTATGGTTTAGTGAAATTAAGTGCAGTGTTCCTTTTGATACCTACAACGTATTTATCATACAAACAGACAATTTGAAGGCGTTAAAGTTGGATTTATTAAATTTATTGTTGATAATGTAAGGTCAGTATGCCGGGTGTCTTACTCAGACATCTTTGTACTGCCATTGTTAGCTACAAAATTGTCATAAAAGACTGAAAATAAATGTTTAAATATAGACACAATACGTTCAAGATGTTGAATTGGTGCGAAAAAACACTGCCTTTTGTGTTGTGATTTTCAGTTCCGCATAATTTCCTAGCTCCGTCCTTGTAGTTAGTTTTGAATGGACGGCTAATTAAATGCTATAATTTCAATCATATTCTATTAAGTGTTCCAAACAACTTTCCCGTCATTAATATTTTGAACCAGAAATGAATGAATGAAAAACACCACCGGACGGAAGCTGTCTGTTTTTCAAGTAATAGATCAATTTATCGTCACACGTAATACAAACAGCATTCTAATTGAGGGCTACTTGGCAGTACACCAAATGCGAATTTATGAAATCACCGCGGAAACTTATTCAACAAACAAAGCGATACATCGGAGTGCATTCAAGTAAACATCTTGTTTTCGCGGCCATTCTTAATCAAAACACGCCGTCAAGAAATGCTTAATCAGCTGGCGGCTTTTTCTTCGTCTTTCGTGTCATTGGCTAGAGGTATTACAGATTCAAGCCTTGCTACGTGTACAACATTTTCTGTAGCTTCCTTTAAGTTTTTGTTTGGACAGCTGGCTGAGACAACATTACAGTGGTCTGCCTGATAATAGGTATGACAGTACCTTTGCTAATTTGGCGTTAAGCTGTGTGTGAGTTTAATTAAACAGTTAGAAGAAGTCATAGCGTACTAGGTGGCTTTGTGCCAGGGCCTGGGATCTGTCGTCTCCACGCACTGACAAATGTACTCGAAAACTGATAGATTTTTGGTCTAAATATACCGTTTTCACGCGGTGTGCGCGTGTATTTTGACATATTTCGACCGTACGATATAATAGGTTAAGCTGGACATTTCATATGTAGGTCTCTAAATCCAGGCGAACAACGTAGGTCAATCATTGTTTGGACATATTTATGAATAAATATTGTTTTCATTTTTTCATCAAAACAGTTATTAAAACTAGTTTATGGTGTTTCATAAAAATCTTGCTTTTAACAGCTTGTAATTTTGTATTGTGTACCCGATTAAAAGTCGCAGTACGTCAATCTTATGTTTTTTCACAATTCCCGCTTCAAGAAAGTATAAAAATCATCCAAATATTAATAGGAAACTAGTTTGATTCATGATTATTCATAAATTTGTTACTATAAGATCATCATCAAGCCCTTACGCAATGGAAGTCATAAAATACTTATAAGTCGACCCGTTTGGCTCTACATTTTCAAACGCTAGCCAAATACATTAGGTATATCTACTATGTAGTGACGAAATGTCAATACCCAGATGTCTCCCACTTTGTACTTCTAGGAAATGGTGTATCTAAAAAAGTACACCTTTTTTCAGAATATTAATGATCTGACTAACATAGTGATAATATTTAAACTTTGCTCTTTGATTGAAGCAGTTACGTAGTATTATTTCAAGGTTGAAATTATTATATAATGGTGATGACTTAAAATTAATGTTATAATATTCTTATTAAAAACATAAATGACATCAAATTTTAACGTCACTTCGTTCCATATTTCGTTTTCAATAGTGCCTTAATTACTAACAACATTAGAATGACTTAATTAAGTGCTCAAGTAGTAATATTTTAAATACACTTACAAATAATGATCTATTTGCTTATTAAAATTAATACTTTTTGATTGTTTATTCTATTATATCGTTATTATTGACGATGCCTTTTGTCGCTTTCATCCTAAGGTCATGAAACGTTTTTTCATACTTGTATTATGGTCAATCATTCTACATAGCGTCGTCATCTTACATATATATCTGTTGTTTCAGGCAGTTAAAAGCCCAAGGTTATGACTTACAAAATTTCAAAACATTTGCTCCAATGTGTGTGTAACGTTGACCTTAATTTAGTAGTGTGTATTTATCGAGGCGAGGGCGATGAAACACGAAAGTTCTACTACAAATTCAGTATCTACTATCGGGCATGTATTAATTAATATATATTTTTTAATGCTAGATGCACGTGTTGGTAGAATGACGGGCACAATACCCAGCTCCGTATTATCAAAACGGGTGACGATAAATAATAACAATAATAGCAGGCCTCCGACCTTTCGTGCGGCTAAGACTGCCGATTCGTGAAACGATGTTAAAGAATACTAAACGAAAATTGTATCTTTATTTACGAAATCATAGCCGACATAGCCCAGCGGATTAGTAAGTTGAAGTGGAAATGTTCGGGGCACATATCGCGGAGAACTGATGGCCGATGGGGCCAAAAAAATCTCGAATGGAGGCCACGTAGCGGAAAGCCCAGTGTAGGACGTCCACCAACAAGGTCAGACGACCTGGTAAAGATCGCGGGACGTCGCTGGATGTAGGCCTCCAACAGGTCACTGTGGAGCTCATTGGGGGAGACCTATGTTCAGCAGTGGACTTCTTTTGGCTGATGGATTGTATTGGATTACGAAATCATAAGCAATTGTTTTACCTGTCAGGTTAGGAACTTATTTTCCATGCATTATCAATATGCGATTAAATGTCATTGTTAATCTGACAGCCCCGTGGAGCAGATGGCTAGACACCAGCTTGCGAAACGAGAGGCCGCGGGTTCGATCCCCGCACCGAGACAAATGTTTGTGTGATCCACAAATATTTGTTTCGGGTCTGGGTGTTTGTGAGACCGAAAAGTCTCTCGTAGTCACTGATACCCACGACACAGGACTTGTATCCTAGTGTGGGGTCAGAACTATGTATGTGACTGTTGGGTGTATTTATTATTATTTATTTATTTTATCTACTACCAAGGAAATCAGCTTGCTAAAGAAATCACACCAACTTTCAGCCAGTGTAGTTTATGATTGGATCAAAGACCTAAAGGTTTATAACCTGCATACACTAGCAGGGCACAATTTATGTACATATAACGGAGGAAAAAATATCTGAACATCGCTTTTGTATTAATAGTTTAAGTTGGCCTTTAGCGCGGTTGATTACCACCTGAGCTGCGTTGAGATAAGTCACGGTTCTTTCAATAATTGTGTACTAGGGATGTTATGGATATGATATTTCGGATACCGATACGGATATGGATATAGGAATAAAATTATATCGGTTTCGGATACGGTTACGGATATGTAATTATTTCGGATTATCCGTTAGTTACGGATAGTTTCGGTTATGGATATTAGATTGAAGTAAAATATAACTGTTTTCGACAGTCTTGTAAAGGTATCAGCTGTTTGGATGTTTTTGGTTTTTGTTGCTTATTTTGATCCAGCATTGTGTTTTGATTTGATACGAAGTATTAGTAAAGTAGTGCCTTCTTTCCACAAAGTTTTTATCACTGTTTACATTAGTACTTGACATAAGACTTTCTTAAACTATCCGAAACTTCTGAAACGGATACGGATACGGTTACGGATATATTTTTATTTCGGATATCCGGTAGTTTCGGTTACGGTTACGGAGCTCCGTAACACCCCTGTTGTGTACTATAATATTTGTTCCGTGTTTATCTATAGGGTTTTTGATGCGTCGTGTAGACATGCCGATTAGGACACACATTTTTTTGCTTTTTAAGGCTTCAATGACAAGTTTTTACTTTGAAAGTCATAAAGGATGTTTCGAAGGTAGGGTCCGATACGTTAGACAGAAGACTGCATTTTAGTCTCAAACTTCTTACTTTAAATTGTGGTTGCATGGGTTGTTATTAAAAGAGCTGCGGCGACCAATAACCGCATTATTCTTTATCCGCTTCGTATGAATCCCTGATGTAAAAATAACTCATTTGCCTTGTAAAGTGGTCACTCAGATATCTGCGTCCATTATCAAGCCTATATACAATGGATGTTGTATTTACTCTACGCAGATATGGGAAACAAATAATCATCGGCCCATATACGTCCCACTGCTGGGCACGGGCCTTCTCTACAACTGAGAGGGTTTAGGCCTTAGCCCACCACGCTGGTCTAGTGCGGGTTGGCGGACTACACACCTAACAAAATTCTTAAGATTTTTTACGTGTGCAGGTTTCATTACGATGTTTTCTTTCAATATATCAGGTAAATAATACATATTGTTTGATGCCTAAAAACATATTTCCAGTGCACTGATGTGAAATCAGATATTGTTTTTAAAAACTGTCGCAAGAATCCTTGACAAAAATAAAAATACGACTACTACAGAATGCGCCTCCTCTCAATAACGTTTAAAAAAATTCGTATCGTGCTTGTTGTGACGTAGGACCACGCCTCTCGGAGGCCGGGCGCACGACAGTAATGTGGCAACACTAACGTTTGTTGCTGTTACTGTTAATTGTTTTAAATAACCTCCCCTCATTGTTCATATGCAATGCGACATATTTTAAAGAGGTTCTTGAAATATTTGTGTAGTTTTACATGGAAATAAGTATTTACCGTATTCTTAGATATTAAAGTACGGTTACTTTCTTTTTGGTTTCACTGTTGCCGAAGCATCTTATGCTTATTGTTATATTGTCGAAAACAATACGTAGATTTCAAAAAATACCGATAAAAATCACCCGTTCGAAAACAAGCTAGATAAACATTCAATTTTGATGTAGAAGATTGATCAGCTATTTCCTTTGTTATCTTCTATGCCCCCAGCAATCAGTTGCTACGTTCATTATCTGCCAACTCATAATATTTTTATAAAGCTGTAATACAAAGGCATTGATGAAATCGTTATATGTATGACCTAACCATGATAAAACTTGTTTTTCATTTTATTTCTAGATACGTTTTATTCTGTCATTCTCGTTTTATCGAGTAGCCATGTTAAAAATGTTCATAAACAAGAATTAGAATAACTCGTTTATTTATGTTTCCTGGCTGGAAACTGCACTTTGGTCCTTGTTTAATTGTCGTAATTGTTCTGAGAAGGTTGTTGACAGATCGTTTGGAGGCGCAGATAATTGCGTTTTGAGGGCATATCAATCTAATGATATCGCATAAACTACATATTACAAAACTGACGAAACTGTTAAGTGGGCGTTGGTTGACATTCCTGATAACTCGAGTGTTTGTGACGACATAATAGTTTATAACAGCATTGGCACAATTTACTTTTACAACGTCCTATAAGCTGATAACAAGACTTCAGACTAAATATATTATTAATTTATGGGTTCATAGTATTTTTATTGACAAACCTTCAGTGTAGCGTTAACTCATTGATATGTTCCATTTTCACAGAAAATAATCACTAAGAAGGTATGTCAGAACGTATTTTCTTTTAAGTATGCAATAAAAATGGATTTGACTGTACCGTGAATCATATTATATGGATTGCACAAGTACATACATATTAGATTTGCTGATTTATTTTCCTGATTGAGTAAATAACTAATCGTAACAATAATTGCTAATGGAAAATTTAATTTCTTAGAATCTAGATATTAGTATTAAAGGTCAATTAACTCGGGACTTTCTAGCATATTATTACACGTTGTTTATACTTAGAAAATGAGAGCCATATGTTGGAAATATAAATACTTGTGTTTAGGTAAAAACTTGGCTTATGAGTACGTACTCTTAATATGATTATAATGTTTACAAATTACAAGTAGTGCTTAAAGTAACCCACTTATGTGTGTTTACCAATCTATTATTCTTAATCTTCCTTGTATTATTAATAACTGAGTTTGTTTCTAACGTAACCTGGACTGCCGAAAATATTACCCTTAATACCTTAACCCTGTTAGAGGATACCTACATATCATACCGGAATAATGTCAATTGCCTAAGTCTCTTTTTATAACATTTTTGACAGAATATGTTATAGAAATAGAGCGAAGCCGCGGACGGTCGTTATTTATACATTGTACTAAACAACCTCAACAATCTACCACAAAACATAATTATTGATTATAAAATACGCTAATAGACTTGAAAGCATTACGTAAAAATTGTACGACTGAGGTCACATCCGTGCAACGCAATCCAAGGGTCATCTCCGCGGACGTCACAAGCACGGATGATTAGAAACTATTGGCGATTTTATTGCTTCACGATGTGACTGCGTGAAATTGAACGTCATCCATTCAATATACAATTCTGTAACCATTATAAAGTGTAAGTGTTTTACTATTTAATGACACAGTAGAAAAATGCACGTGGTAAATTTACGTCTTTTGAATTAAACGTACTTTTTTATTTTGCTCACACTTCAGTTCTTTTAGTAAGCATAGATCAAGAAAACACAAGATATTCAATGTTTTTGAATACACTTTCCATTATTTTGTTTTAATAAACAAGATACGCTCCGTTAAAAATTGCCTATCAAATTGTACTAATCTGATTTTAATCAGTAATGTATTTAGTTTTGTGTGCTCTGATTAAAAACGTTTATTTATTCAGTTTTCAAAGTCTTTTCCGTAATTTACGAGACAACGAGGGTATCCAACGAGAAGCACGCAGTCTGCATGTTCCATTTTAAGAAATGATTCGTGAACATATTTTCACATTCAAACGTACATATATCTGTGTATCCTCGAATTAAGTCTGCTCACCCAGTTTAAAGATAAAAAAACGCTCTTTATTTTCTTTATATTCATACATAATATCAGTATATGTATATTTCAGGTCGATAGAGACTGTAAAATAACAAACAATTTTTAAAATTCAATTGTTAACTGACATTAATCTTTTTATGCGATTCTTATGGTTACGAAAATTCTTGTAATTAGCCCAGTGGACCTTTCGTAAGATGTAATAACTTTCTTAATGTATTCCCATACAATATATACTTGTAACTCTACCAATAATTGGATTTCATTCAGATTTCAAACCATCTTTCAAAATTTTAGGGCTGTATAGTGACTGCCTTTGCTATTCTCATTTTAAATAATAAATACGTAATTCATATCACCTTTAAAAGGTACATCAAGCGTCCATTAAAGCAATCTTGATACGTAATTTGTGCGGTCGAGCTCAGTCCATGCATGTAACGCCACGTGATCATAATATAAGGAGGTTTAACGATTAGCTTGTTTTGGATAGTAATTATAATTTACTATGTTCAGTATTTAATTAATGTAAAGATAGTATAATTTAAGTTGCATTACCGTCTGTACCTTATTTTTCTTAAAATTTATTTATGAAAGGTTTTGTGTTAACGTTCGCCGAAGAAAATAATCTTTATTCTTAGATTGTTTTTAAAGCATTTGTTTTAGTTTATTGTTATTTTAACAAATCATCATATAAATAATTGTAACAATAAACCGAACAGAAATACGTCGGGTCCAAAAACTGGGTCAATAAAATCATTTTTGCTAAAAATATTATTATTACGACAGTATGTTACGGTTAATTGACATTATTATGATTTATTATTCCAAAAATATTATCAATAAAATTTTCTGATATAAATGTTTTTACTTTGATGTTACAATGAACTTATATTTTATCAAATGTTTATTAAACATTTAAACCTATCGTTATTAACATTATATTGTTTATCAGTTTCAAAACAAGGCTAAAATATTTTCGTAAAATCAAATCTGATAATATTATTAATACATATATATTCATTTAAACATCAAAAGAAACAGTAATTTTTAGTTTTAGAATTTGTTTATAAATGTAAATTTTATAACAGAGTATCAAATAGTCTTGCTATTCGTAGATACTATATTAATAGATCATTTTAAACGAGATGTGACCTTAAGTGTGTAAAATATGGATGTAGATTCTGAGATCACGCCTTTTTCTGAGAATACCCTTTGCAAGTGCAGATTTAGAAATTAGGGATATACGAAATGAACTATTTAGGTTAATCTATAAATCTTAACTCAAAAGCTGTTATGAAGTTGTTTATAATTATACAGACGAGAGTAAAATTATACAGACTGTCCACAATGCGTTGCTAAAGAGTTAGTATTTTGTTAGATTTGTAAGGCTTAACATTATCAATGGTACATAATTTTTACGGAATGCATTCCGTTGACGGTCGCTGAGTGTTCACACGCCTCTGAGATCACTACGCTAAATATACTGAGACGCTTGGCGATATCCCCCGACGATGTTATATTAAGATCGCAGATACAATTCAATGATAATAAACGGGACCGAGGCTTGGCAATTAACTACAGAGGTTCTCAAACTTGGGCATGTATTGTTGTGCCATTGACCTGAAATAAGATAAGGAAGGATTTCTTTATTATTATTCATCAACCTAACTGTAGTTTACCTCTTTTTTCCTTTTGACTTTTAAGTCAACACATAATTATCATAATTGGAATTTATTGCCAATAAATTAAAAAGTGTTGACTTTCAGCGTCAGAAAAACAAAGTTAAAAATGCGACTCCACTCGATGTTCTTTCCTTATTATCATATAATTTAAACACAAG
The DNA here is from genome assembly GCA_907164795.1 of Hemaris fuciformis. Classification (NCBI taxonomy): domain Eukaryota; kingdom Metazoa; phylum Arthropoda; class Insecta; order Lepidoptera; family Sphingidae; genus Hemaris; species Hemaris fuciformis. Next base: position 10,867,489 of record OU015448.1, read on the forward strand.
CCTTCCATTCGAAAAACATAAATATGACCCGAATGAAAGACGATAAAAAAATAATCAGCGGTTTCTTGCGCCTTTTCAAGGCAAAATGTGACGCTACCTACGCTGACTGCTCAATGAATAATTTCTTACCCAGAAATACTTTAAGAGTTGGTGAATTTCCTCGTTAACAATGGAAAGTTAATAAGCATCATGGCAATTGCTTCTATTTCTTTTCCAAGTAAATAATTTATGATAAAATTAGTGAAGCTAATTTAATATAAATATTTTTTTATGACTAGCCATTGTTTACTTTATTGACGTCATGCTACATACATAATGTATATGTAAAAAATTATATTCCACAGACTCTTATATGCTCATTTCCTAGAGACAAATAAGGACGATTTTAAAAGTTCATTATGTGCAAAATTAAATATCCAAAAATGTTTGAGGAATAACGCGCTACGCATTTACCAGATATCTTAGTGCTGCTAAAATAATTTCCATTAGTAAAATGTAGTTTCAAGCATGTGAAATAAGAACAAAATCAATATACGTTACGTAAATGCTAACTTTCACCAAAACAAACCAATCGAGACGTGACAAAAACTTTAATGGTGTATCACTCAGCTCTACCATTGCAGAAATATAAAGTGGAATCCAAGGCAGATATAACTAAATACGATCAAGAAAGCTAAGGAGGAAGAGATGTTTTAAACGTCAATACAATACCATCATGCAAGGCTGATTTTTTATGTTAAGTATGGGATTAAGAAGTCTATTAACATCACGGAAAGGAGTTGATAAAGTATTATTATCTATAGTTTTCTATTGGTTTTGCGAAGTTAACTTAATTCAACTTTAGGTTACGTCTTTTCTCGTCATCGTCAGCCGTTGTTCTTTGTGCCATCCAGAAGAGCTAATTATTTAAAGTAATGAAACAAATTATTTAAATAAACAATAAAAAAGTTAAAGTTTCGGTCTGTTGACTAGTTTACGTTTCACTTTATTATGTCTATACTGATAAAAGTTGTCTGAATGCAGAAAATCAATACCACGTGTATGGAATCATGCGTGTTTGTTCTATAATAATGCTTGAGTTTGCACTCATTCCATTGATTGTGCAATAATGTATAATGTTACCAATCAACATTGTGACGAAGCTTATAGACGACGGCAGATAAATAATTCAACAGGGAACTAAGATAACTTAGAGCAGAAGATATGGGTATGTCACTGTACGGATAAATATTTCGGTCTCGGATACAAAAAAAATATTATATTATTAGCCCCAAGACGTCTTCTGGAGGAATATCGGCTGTCTCCAAATACCTTTGTTTGGAAGCTGCATCAGTCACGTACTATTTTTTATGATTAATTTTAAATGGTTGTTAACCTAATAATTAACTTCATGCAACATTTTGCATTAAACTTTTATATGCATCGTACGAGTATTGTCAAATGTACAATAATGTGATGTGCACATTGATAGACGAGGCATGCTACTCTGAAATCGCACCTGCAACATGAATATCTAAGTATAAATATATCTAATTTTATACGAGGCGGGCGTATCGATCGCTTCCTCGCGCGAGTCCAAAGTCCATGCCGCGTTGGCGCGCGCGCTCGCGGGCCTTGACTCCGCGCCTGCACTAAACGAAAGTCTTCATCGTTCCACTTGTACATTTGTGATACAGGACACTATGCCTTGATCTATACAGCATTTAGAATTGCCATAAATACGTCACGATTTCGTGATTCGTGCTAAATCGATCACGATTATGTAAGTCTTTTCCGATATCGTAAGAGACGATTGGCCTAGAAGAATTTTGCTTGTTAAAATTTTATTTCCATATTTTATTTACTCTTTCATTAGGATGTTGAGACCATAATTTTAACCTTATCACATAAACTTCATCTCTTTGTTTTACCTCAAATAAATGGTGTTAATGAAGAAAAACCGTAGATGCCATTTTCTCGAAAGATGGCAATCCATCACAAAGACAAACACGGATGATATCACCCCAGTAATCATTTGCCGCACGCGGAAAACGGCAAATTAATCCGGTATTCAGATAAGACTTAACCGGCATGTCGAATATTAATATTATGTAACTAAAAGGAGCAAACGGCAAAGTGAAGGCGTGTCGGAACGCCCCGATATTATTGGTCCGTTTGCTCAGTATCAACATGGCTTATGTTGTTTGCTAGCTCGTGGTGACGTCACACATGTGGTGTGGCAGGTCTTACTTTAATTCTTTTACGAATATACCTTGTGCTAGAAACCGTCAGCAGTGTTTGGGCAATAGTGATTAAGGGTTATTTTAGTTTGCACTCGCATTATCGCTTGAAACATCGTTTAGATATTTAAGTGTAATAAATATGTTTATAATACCAATTATTTTATATTTAACATTTACCTACATTGTAAATTGTGAATTTGTATAATACGAATGTATTCCGACGATGAATAACGCAGACATTTTTATCTGTTTCATTGTTGAAGTGTTTTCGGTCGCCTTCAAATTATTTATGGCTAAGTCTATTACAATAGGTTCACATTCTGTCTACGGAGACACATCTTCAACATCTAGATTACTCATAAAATTGCGATTATTAAGTAAACAGGCTTAAATAAACTTTAAAAATTCTTCATTATTACCGTACAATTTCAAGTTATTGGAAAATATAATACAATTTCTATAACACTTGGGAATAAGCTCAGCTGGCTATCATTAAGGGACATAAGCTGCTTTGTTCTGGGCTTAAAGAACGGCATTAATGTTTATTTAATAAACCGCTTCACAATAATATGTAGACTTATCGTTATGACCCGGACAGACTTCATGACGGTAAGGTTAGCTCGCGATAATTATTTTACATGTCAAATCTCTATGTCCTAACTAATGGCAAACTGTTTCCATAGAATAAATATAAATAAAAGCCTTCACGGCCTTAGTCATCCATAGTATAGGAATGGGTCTTAGAATTCTAAATTGCTGAAATTACGCGAGTCCGCCTATTATAAGCGTTTGATGAAAATCTATTTACCTAAACATGTGAACAATCCTAAGTTTTTCAAACCTTTAAAATGTAAAAACGGTCTTTCCTGTATAAATATCGATCATCAGTTCTCAGCATAATTAGAAATTATCTATATTTCTAATACCTGGTTAGTTTTTTTGCTATAACTTAAATAAACGGGTAAGTGAGTCAGTGGACAACAATTAATTTAATAAAGCCATTAACAATACCAGGACACTTCATACTTACTACTATTGTTATGCTAATAACTTCAGTGACCATGGATTTTTTACTTAAGTCATTTCTTGGCAATGTTTTGTTCTAGTAACTTTGTATTATAGTTCCAACCATTGACTGAGCAATATCATTCTTGTACCAATATTCATGGTAGAAGTTATTCTTTAGGCATGATCAGAGTATCTGGTCATTGATATTATTAAATATTTGTATGTCATTTAACCAGCTTGCTTTTTGTCCTAGCCAGTTTTTGTAATAGGTCAAGTTATTGATATACATTGATATATACTCGTAGTATATACATATTCTGTACTCGGCGACCTTAAAGTCCTCTGTAAAGGTTATAGTGAAGTGTTTGTTTTGGGTTGCCTTTTCTATCCTAGTCTCTTTTGTACGGATTAATTCTAGTTTCGTTTACGTCATTCTTTACATACATACATAAACTCACGCCTGTATTCCCCGAAGGGGTAGGCAGAGTTGCATTTTTGCACCCACATTTCGTCAAGTATGTATCAGTCCCATGTAATAGAGGGCGAGCCTATTGCCGTTTTTCGGGCACATTTCCAGACTCCGTGCTGTTACCGAGAATTTCCTCATGGAAAAACCTAATAACACTTTACCTGACCCGGGAATCGAACCCAGGACCTCTAGATCGCACGGTACATACTTGTACCGCGAGACCACGAGGCAGTAATTCTTTAATTCTTTTGTAATTACGTTTGATTTTGAATAAAATTTCCTGTGATGAAATATTGATTTTCTTTAAATTAATTTTATAGATCTAGGAATCGTAAGTAATAGCATAAAAAGGCAACAATTGAGTATAAATAACACATAAAATTACGATAATATATTTTAAAATTCTAACATTATCTATTTGACTATATACGTGTAATAAAACACAAAACAATGATATGTGTAAGTCATCGTAATGTTAGAGTCGTTTTTTAACAGTTTAGATAGGTTATGGTTGTGGTAAATTTGGAGGAGAGCCAGACAGTCACTACGTAAGTGACTTTGAAAATCTCGCAATCCACTATTTTAGAAGATTCTAGTATTAACTCTTTCTATTTATCCACGCAGCGTTGGATCAATTTTTATAAACAAAATATATTAATAGCAATATTCCAAGAATAAACACTAAAAGCAGTCTTAATACTCCGCAAATAGTATAGATACTTGTTATACTTCAGTCGTGACATCGCCGTCATTGTAATCGTACAATTATTAATAAGAAACGGGTAGCTTTAGAGGTTGGTTCTATTAAATAATAATACGGCTTCTAATAAAATGAACCAATTTTTGTATTTATAAGGGTTTTCCTCTTAATATCACAAACAAGGCGATACGTTAACCTTCCATCTGAATGTTGAAGAATGATTTTGCCTCGTGTCAAAAACAATGTGTAAGGGTTATCGCAAAAATATAATAACAGAGTAATTTAAAGTGTTATTTCTTTTGTTATAGCAACAATGCGTTCACGCCGCATCAGCCAGTTTGCGCCCCTGCTCATCGCTCTGGTAGGACTGCCCGCCAGAGGCAAGAGTCAGCTAGCGCACCGCCTGGCTAGGCATCTCAATTGGAATGGAGAGAGCACTAAAGGTAATTCAACCACACTTAATATTATAGTGATTGTCCTGATTGAAGATGCAATCAGGAAAAACAATTAATTTTATATTCTTCATGTTGTTAGCAAATATGGTTGAAGAGACTAAAATTTTAACTATGTAAATAATTCATTTGAAACGACTAGATAATAAAAGTGTTAAAAACAAGACGGTTGCCATAATATCTTTGGCTATGAAGTAATATGTGATTTCTAGAATTAATTTCAAACATATATTGAAAACTCTTTGCAATGTTTTGTTTACTACTTTTATATGGAAATCGTGATTATAAATTATTCCCTTCTAATACATAGCTAATGTTATTTTACTGTTACCAACGTGAATAAATTGTTTGCTTTTTTCGACGTATTTGCAATGTGCTTAGTTAGAACCTTCACGACAAACATAATCTACCACATTATGTCAGCATTGACCTAAATAGACTTGTCTGTTGTTCTCCTCGAGCCTACATTTTTAATTTTCTCCAAGTATAGATAAGATAGTAATGTTTTCATAACGCATGTCTTAATTAAAGGAATGACTGACGAATGAACGACTGCCTCGTGGTCTCGCGGCACAAGTATGTGCCATGCGATCTAGAGGTCCCGGGTTCGATTCCCGGGTCGGGCAAAGTGTTATTAGGTTTTTCCATTGGGAAATTCTCAGTAACAGCCCGTAGTCTGGAAATGTGCCCAGAAAGTGGCAATAGGCTCGCCCCCTATTACGTGGGACTAATACATACTGGCGAAATGTGGGTGCAGAAATGCACCTCTGCCTACCCCGTCGGGGAATACAGGTGTGAGGTTATGTATGTAATTAAACGAATAGAAGCTGGCAAAGACTTTAAATGAGTCAGTAGTCGTTTTCCTACTCACAAATGAAGTAGGTTACGAGGCGCTTCAGTTTTGTAGTACAATACTTTTTTTTTTTTTTTTTTTTTTGTTCTCGAGGGGAAAGCTGTTTATGGCTCTACTTCCCGCCAGCCCCGGGGGAGGGGGGGCGGGAAGCATATGTCGGGGTCACCGGTCTTCCAGCCCGGCGCGCGGCGACGTCATGTCCGCGCAGATGTTAGTGCCGGGCTGGGTCCCTAACAAAATTCCCTAAACCGGCATACCGACCAAAACCCCCCGGTGGCCATCTCCGCGCCGAGTGGGGCGACCGCGGTACGTTGGCGAGAGGCGCCAACCGTAATGCCGCAGCCGCCCGGTGCGCCTCCGAGACGTGTTTGTCTCGGCCGTCTCGGAGTTGTAGGGGGCGCAGTTGCACCCCCACTAGCTTGGTTCGGGCGCCCCGGTTGTGAGTGGGCGCCCGCGACGTACACAGGCCACAGTGCCGCCGCCCCTCTCGGGGTCACTTTCAGTGAGGACGCGCCGCCCCCGCAGCGCGCCCAGCGACCCCAAGGGCCCCTTTGAGTCGCCTTTTACGACAGGCAGGGGATACCGTGGTGGGATTCTAACGCCCCCTTGCCACAGGGCAGGTAGTACAATACCTATATATTTTTCTTTAAACTCATCATTATTTGCGTTTATTTATAAATAAAATTCATGCGTTTTAAGATTAAACTTAAATTGCTTCTATTGTAAAACGTATTAACGAATAAAAAAAAAAAAAAAAAAAAAAATAATGTTAATGCAAGTTTAGTTAGATATGCTATCGTCATAACTTTAAAATGTTTATGATTTACTAAAACTGAAATGAAAGACAAGATCTATATCAGAATTTGTAAATAACAGTCGACGCGTGCGATATTATTTGGATACTAGATTTATTGATGATTCAGTGTTTTTACATGTTGAAAGCTTTGTGTATCCAAGTGTAGAGGGCAATTATTTATCCATACTTCTTCCTATCATAAATGTTTCGTGACCGATAAGATAAATGGAAAGTGTTACGCTCTTGAAATGTAACTTAACGTGTTTTCGGCTATGTTCACTATCTATAATTGTTTGTTTTATTTCATCATAACATTAGGTGCACCTACATATGTATAAAATTAATCAATTCAGGAGCACCACTATGACATATTTTCAGTTTTCATATTGTATTTACTACAAAGTAAGTCGTGATGGCCTCGAGGTATAGGCACGCGGTCGATAATCTCGACGGTCGCGGGTTCAAACCCCAGGCACACACCTCTGATTTTTCCAAGTTATGTGTGTATTCACAATGACTTATCACGTACTTTAACGGTGAAGGAAAACATCGTGATGAAACCTACACACCTAAAAGTTCTTAGAAATTTATTAGGTGTGTAGTCTGCCAATCCGCACTAGGCCAGCGTGGTGGACTAAGGCCTAAACAACTCAATGGAAGAGGAGGCCCGTGCCCAGCAGTGGGACGTATATGGGCTGATGATAATGACATGTTGAAAGCTTTGTGTATCCAAGTGTAGAGGGCAATTATTTATCTATACTTCTTCCTATCATAAATGTTTCGTGACCGATAAGATAAATGGAAAGTGTTACGCTCTTGAAATGTAACTTAACGTGTTTTCGGCTATGTTCACTATCTATAATTGTTTGTTTTATTTCATCATAACATTAGGTGCACCTACATATGTATAAAATTAATCAATTCAGGAGCACCACTATGACATATTTTCAGTTTTCATATTGTATTTACTACAAAGTAAGTCGTGATGGCCTCGAGGTATAGGCACGCGGTCGATAATCTCGACGGTCGCGGGTTCAAACCCCAGGCACACACCTCTGATTTTTCCAAGTTATGTGTGTATTCACAATGACTTATCACGTACTTTAACGGTGAAGGAAAACATCGTGATGAAACCTACACACCTAAAAGTTCTTAGAAATTTATTAGGTGTGTAGTCTGCCAATCCGCACTAGGCCAGCGTGGTGGACTAAGGCCTAAACAACTCAATGGAAGAGGAGGCCCGTGCCCAGCAGTGGGACGTATATGGGCTGATGATAATGACATGTTGAAAGCTTTGTGTATCCAAGTGTAGAGGGCAATTATTTATCTATACTTCTTCCTATCATAAATGTTTCGTGACCGATAAGATAAATGGAAAGTGTTACGCTCTTGAAATGTAACTTAACGTGTTTTCGGCTATGTTCACTATCTATAATTGTTTGTTTTATTTCATCATAACATTAGGTGCACCTACATATGTATAAAATTAATCAATTCAGGAGCACCACTATGACATATTTTCAGTTTTCATATTGTATTTACTACAAAGTAAGTCGTGATGGCCTCGAGGTATAGGCACGCGGTCGATAATCTCGACGGTCGCGGGTTCAAACCCCAGGCACACACCTCTGATTTTTCCAAGTTATGTGTGTATTCACAATGACTTATCACGTACTTTAACGGTGAAGGAAAACATCGTGATGAAACCTACACACCTAAAAGTTCTTAGAAATTTATTAGGTGTGTAGTCTGCCAATCCGCACTAGGCCAGCGTGGTGGACTAAGGCCTAAACAACTCAATGGAAGAGGAGGCCCGTGCCCAGCAGTGGGACGTATATGGGCTGATGATAATGACATGTTGAAAGCTTTGTGTATCCAAGTGTAGAGGGCAATTATTTATCTATACTTCTTCCTATCATAAATGTTTCGTGACCGATAAGATAAATGGAAAGTGTTACGCTCTTGAAATGTAACTTAACGTGTTTTCGGCTATGTTCACTTTCTTTAATTGTTTTTATTATTTCATCATTACATTAGGTGCACCTACATATGTATAAAATTAATCAATTCAGGAGCACCACTATGACATATTTTCAGTTTTCATATTGTATTTACTACAAAGTAAGTCGTGATGGCCTCGAGGTATAGGCACGCGGTCGATAATCTCGACGGTCGCGGGTTCAAACCCCAGGCACACACCTCTGATTTTTCCAAGTTATGTGTGTATTCACAATGACTTATCACGTACTTTAACGGTGAAGGAAAACATCGTGATGAAACCTACACACCTAAAAGTTCTTAGAAATTTATTAGGTGTGTAGTCTGCCAACCCGCACTAGGCCAGCGTGGTGGACTAAGGCCTAAACAACTCAATGGAAGAGGAGGCCCGTGCCCAGCAGTGGGACGTATATGGGCTGATGATAATGACATGTTGAAAGCTTTGTGTATCCAAGTGTAGAGGGCAATTATTTATCTATACTTCTTCCTATCATAAATGTTTCGTGACCGATAAGATAAATGGAAAGTGTTACGCTCTTGAAATGTAATTTAACGTGTTTTCGGCTATGTTCACTTTCTTTAATTGTTTTTATTATTTCATCATTACATTAGGTGCACCTACATATGTATAAAATTAATCAATTCAGGAGCACCACTATGACATATTTTCAGTTTTCATATTGTATTTACTACAAAGTAAGTCGTGATGGCCTCGAGGTATAGGCACGCGGTCGAGAATCTCGACGGTCGCGGGTTCAAATCCCAGGCACACACCTCTGACTTTTCCAAGTTATGTGTGTATTCACAATGACTTATCACGTACTTTAACGGTGAAGGAAAACATCGTGATGAAACCTGCACACCTAAAAGTTCTTAGGAATTTATTAGGTGTGTAGTCCGCCAACCCGCACTAGGCCAGCGTGGTGGACTAAGGCCTAAACCCTCTCAATGGTAGAGGAGGCCCGTGCCCAGCAGTGGGACGTATATGGGCTGATGATGATGATGATTTACTACAATAATGAAAATTATACCGATACCTTTAAAAGCATCTTTTATGACGTATCAACGTAAAATACTGGTTTTTACTTCTTTATCGTTAAAAGTTACCTTGCAGTTATTAGTACTGTGTTTGTATGTCAAATAATAAATATATAAATGGCGCTTAAGCTCCTCATGTACATACACCAGGAATAAAATTTTGAAATCAGCAGTCTACTGTATGATGATAACAATCTATGACTATTTATATCGGCCCATTTACTTTCTACTGCTGGGCACGAGCAGAAGACTACGACTGAGAAGATGTAGGCCTTAGTTTTTTTACGTGTGAAATTCCTAAAAATTAATGGGTATGCAGAATTCCTCACGATATTTTCCTACAACGTTCAAGTGCATTGTAATTCATTGATGAATACACGCATAATTTCAGAAAGTCCATGCACCTAAACCTCGAGGCCATCACGACTTCACGTTCATAACAATATTTGTTTTAGTGTTCGACTGCAGCGAGTACCGTCGTCGTCATATGGCGCTGTACGGAAGCCATGACATCTTCCGCGCAGACAACCAGCAGGGCTCCGCTATTCGGCGACAGAGCGCCCGCGAGGCTGTGCAGGATGCCATGCTGTGGCTCAAGGACGGGAATAGCGTTGCGGTAAGTTTTTATAAATTAAACGTAACGGTTCTTTTAGTTCACCATTCGTCTCTCTAAGAAATCCATGCAATCTGGATTAGAATTACTACAAAAAAGAAAAGTAAGAGAAAAAAGATTGACGCGGCTTTACTCTTAAATAAGGCTGAAGATATGCCATTGAGAACTTGCATTACAACCATTTAAATCTTTTCGTATCTTACTTTATTTCAAAGAATTGAACATTCATCTTCAATTTGCAATGTAATAAATTCAGAAAAGTATATTTACTGAATTTTAAGTTTAAATCAAATTTTAACTTGTTTGTACTAATTCCTCCAATTATAAAAGCTTATGTTAACGTTACGATCGAGAACCAGCCTCGAAATAAATACTTACAGTTCATTGACACTAAATGTTTTCCTTAAACCGTTATTTTATGTTAATCAGTGACGTGCCTCGAATAACATTTCCTATTCGGTCTCGTTTATTAGGTAATGCTTTCCAATCACTACTTGTTGCTCAGTTTTAAACACAGCGTAGCAATCCTTAAGTCACATTTCACAATTAAAATGTAACAACTAATTGCATTAATTAGACAAAACAAAGTATGAACTTGCCATAATGACTGACTTCTATTAATACGAAATCTCAATGACAAACAAATCCTGTTTACGTTTCTAATTCGTAAACATTATTATCTAATGATGACCTGCAGGTTACTTATGTCGGTGTGTAATATAGAAGATATGTTGCAGATATTCGACGGCACCAACATAACTCGCGAACAGAGGAGGGAGCTCAGCGAGTACTGCCTCAATGACATGGGCTTCAGGATCCTGTTCATCGAGTGTGTGTGCGAGGACCAAGAGCTGTTGGAACGGAACATTATAGAGATTCTCCACTACTCCGCTGATTACAAGAACATGAGCGAAGAGGAAGCTGTCGACGACTTGAGGAAGAAACTGGAGCACTACATGCGCCAGTACGAGCCAATCGATGCAGGGTTGGAGACGATTAGCTTCGCCCGAGTGGAGAATATGGGTGAAACCTTAACTGCCCACAAAGTTGCTGGACAGAAGGAGTCCGGTATACTTGGCTACTTGTCCGGAATGAGATGCCTCCCGCAGACATTGTACTTCACTCGGGTGAGTTTTACTTTTCTTTTAACGAATTCTTAATTTTGTGGTACTTGTATGTTAAAAGGAAAAGGGTTGAGGGTCTTGGATGTTATTTTCGATTTTGAATGGAATGGTGATTTCCTACGATCGATTGATATGTAAATCTTCATGATGTTTCTAAGAAGTTTAAATAGATGTTTAAAGCACTGGTCAGTCAATCCAGATTATCTTACAAAAACATATAACGATGTTTTGATCTCTAACGGAAACATACTACGCCCACGTAATGTAAGATCAACAAGCAGGCCTATTTACAGTAACTTCGCAGTGCTGTATTTATTGGTTGTTTACGTCTCGATATTAAATGGGAAAATTTATACTTGTTATTCAACTGAACTGCGACCATGCAATCAATTTAAATGAGTTGCACGGAGATTTCGACCAGAATTCATTTGCACTTCTTTGTTCGTGTAATAAGTTTGTTTTGCATTTGTTTGAGTGCTTTGATGTTTTATGGGTTCATATAATTCAAACTTTTTGTTTAAATAAGAAAATATTTCATTATCTTATTAGCTCAATTGTAGCTCGAATAGATTACGATCAAGTACCTACCTAGTTGTTTCTATTCAAAGATCTTTGAAGCATCGAAAATAAATCATGATAATATTGAAAATAAATTGTGAAATATATTGATTAACGTATTCGTCTACAACTTCGAGAGTCGAGCCTCCAACTGCGATCGGGGTGGGCACAACATGGACATTCAATATGATCATGGAAGTCATTGGGAGAGGCCTATGTCCAGCAGTGGACTTCGATTGGCTGATGGATTGGATTGGATTGGATTGATTAACAGCTGTTGACGTCTTGTGACTGATGACGATTAATATGATGATATCTTGATTAGTTTAAAGAACTGCCTAGATAATTGCGGGTTTGAATACAATGTTCTTGATTAATTAATCAAAAAAGTATCGCAATAAAATGTAGAGTAGGTTTTGTAGTCCACTAAACTTTTTGTATATTGGCCGATAAAATATGTTATTATTGAAAATCATTACGCTAATACCATGTTTCACAACCAACATTATAGACAAAGTGTGTGCCAAGTGCGCTGTCATGTTCATAAAATGATACGCAGCGGTATATTTTACCAGTGGAAATTTAGAAATTATGAACTACTTACTAATTCACTGGTATGCTTCTTGTAAGGCGGTAAATTATATTTTACAATGTGCGATTCTGGCAATAGTTCTTCTGCCAAGCTAATTCTGTTTATACTTTCCGCGAATTTTGTTGAGGAAAAGGGAAATCTTGAAATCAATAAACTTGTTTTATAGAAATAAAAACTACTCGCACCTCATAAAAACAGTTTATTCCTAACATATGTGTGAATGCAAGAAGCCAATAATATACATACAAATTACTTGTAAATACAGTATAGTGTGCGTAACAAGGCTCAGACCGCTTTATAAGAAGGTTCAAAGTATGATAACACTAGCATGCCAATTTAGTTGTTAGTGTTTTAAGAATAAATAAACATTTTTTACAAACAGCTGACATGACACAAATTAGTATTCGTCTCACTTCAGTTACATTTTCCGAGACTCAGGCTTCTGCTAAGCACCCACCTGCCAGATATTTTCTACATAAATAATTCATTTATTTGGTCGTGTTTTGTTTATAGCACGGAGAGAGTGAGTACAACGTGCTTGGGCGTATTGGCGGCGACGCGAACCTGTCTCCCCGCGGTCAGCTGTACGCCCAAGCTCTTGCAAACCACTTCAACTCGCTGCCAGCCCGTGACGCGTACTCTATCTGGACTTCAGAGCTCAGGCGCACCAAGCAGACCGCTGCTGACATCAGAGCTCCTAAGAGGGCTGTCAGGGCACTGAATGAGCTGGATGCTGTAAGTATTTTACATGTGTGTAATCTGTGATTTGTCTTGGTTATGTCGCGAAAGGGTCTTATGACGTGACTGCTCAGCTACAAAACTTTATCCAAATTTAAGATTGTTTAAGCGAATTGAGCACAATTTGAAGGAAAGTGTTTTTCATTAAAAGAAAACTGTAATTAATTTTTTAAGTGAAAATTGCAATAAAAATCATGTGATTTTAAATGAGAAAATAGCTGCTGAAAATACACTTGATAAGAAATTGCGTTAAATCAATCATTGACCGTTTCCGCGGGCATGTAACTGAATTTCAAACGATACATAACATAACGATTGTAAACATTAAAATACATTCCAATTTATCTTGAAAGATAATAATCGAATTTGGATTAATTACATTTGCTATAACAAATGATTGGTTATATCTATTGAAATCATATCTTAATTACTTTATTGACCCATTATCTTATTATTGCGCTCTTATAGGCCTTATACTAAAAATAGTACAAAAATACGCTTAAAGTCGAATACTTTTCTTTAAAACGAATTATCCTGCTTGTACTGAAACTCCAATTACACATTACATTATCATGGCAATTATTGTGCAATTGCTATAGTTCTTTAAAAATACGTGATTGGACTGTGGACTGTATTGAAACGTTTCCTATATGCGTTTCTTTGCGATAAAGCTAAGAGCAATTATATAGATATAGAAGATATCTTGTTATTACATCTATTATAATGATAAGTGGAATGCTAGATTGTTTACAATCACTGTTATTAGAAATATGGAAAATTTTACAATAAAACATAAATGATACAATCTGTACTATGGAAGATTCACAGTCTCAGAAAATCTTTCATCATCATCATCAGTCTCTTACGTCCACTGCTGGACATAGGCCTCTCCTATGGCACGCCAATAGTATTAATGAAAGAACAAAATTTGGATTTTTGATTAATTTTCGAGTTTAAAATTTTGAGCGTTCCTATTTATAATCTTACCATCACGTAGTCACTATACAAAAATGAGTGAAAAAGTAATATAGACTTTTACTGATACCTAAAAGATTAATATATAAAACTGAGAATGTCTTCCCACGTAGATAGATGTTTAATATCAATCTCGATTACACGAATATGGCTAAAAACAGTTAAGAAATTCCAAATGTTATTTACATTAGAATGACTTTAGTAAATTGTAGCCGTGACAAAATCACCATTTTAATATATTTAATTCACGTTATCGATATTAAAGTCTATTAGGATTAAAGTAATAGACTGTATTGTATGTTTATTGTTATGCTTTTTAATTTCTTTAAAATGTAGCCGTGACTTTACAGGCACCATTTTAATACCTTTAATTCCCGTTATCGACATAAAAATCTATTAGGATTAAAGTGATAGACTGTTATGCTATATTTATTGTTATGCTTTTTTTTAACGATACATTGATTGGTATATCATTTTAGTACATTTTTCTACGTAAAATTTGCAGTACAATATTATATTCTCCATGATTAACGTAGAAAACTGCTGCAGTTTTTTTAATGGAAACCTCTTAATAATAAAATACATTAAGAGATTCTCAGCATACAAATATTAATAAAGTTTTGTATGCTTTTTTCCTTATTTTCTATTTTAATTCTAAATTATTATCACTGAAAGATAACATTTTATCTTTACAGCACGCCAAAGCTAAAAACTTTCTTTTTTTACAGTTTAATACCTCTTAATGCTATTACTTTGCAAATAACTCAATGACATCACATTATTGTGTTTGGTTATTATAGAATCGCCTATCTTAAAGAATTATGTTTACTTAACTAATAAATTTTGCGATTATTTGTATAATGATACTTCTGAAAATATTAAGTTTTATTAATGTATTTTGAATATACTATTTTACATGTGCTTAATAATGCTCGAATCGATCTGTATCCATTATTTAAATATTTGGTTGTGTAGGTTAATGGAAAATCCATTAACCTACACAACCAAATACCAAATTAGGAACATAATTTTATAACCGCGCTCATTACGGCTTACTAAAATTTCATATATTCATATAAAACCTTGATTTTAATTAGCAAAAGGTTTTACATTACAATGTGTCAGTTACGTATCAACAGAATAGTAAATAAACAACAGATTTTCTACTTTTATTGAATCAGTTTCACTTTATAATTATCTGGGTTTGAATTTTAACAATTTAATCGACTAATCGATTGACATTGAACTCGTCACAAAACTGCAAAAATATTGATTGTTGATTCACATTGTTCGCGAGGCGTGTTCTTTTACAATGTCGTGGACATTGTCAGTTTTTATAAACACTGATATTTCAAATAATCTCCAAAAGCGATTGTGTGTTAGCTACTCATGTTACATTAATAATCGCCTGTACGATGTAGATGCTAAGTCGGTTGGAGTTGCCATGCAAATGAGTTGATATGCACGCACTATTTTTATATTTCAATTAAGTATATGTAGCTCACTTAAGTCATACCATGAGCCTGTTATAGCAACACCACTCTCCTGTCATATTCCTACCTTTCTTTTGTTATGCTGTCCTGGTATCACGTAAAATTTATTAACCAATTTTTTCACCATCAGGGAATTTGCGAGGGTCTGACCTACGAGGAGATGCAGGAGCGTTTCCCACAGGAGTTCGCTTGGCGAGACCAGGACAAGCTACACTACCGTTATCCCTGGGGCGAATCCTACATCGATATCATGACTCGTCTTCGCCCCGTCTTGTCGGCTTTGGAGGACGAGCATAACGTTATTGTGGTGGGACACCAGGCTGTATTGAGATGCATGCTCGGCTATTTCTTGGACGCTAAACTTGGTGAGTTGATGTTATTTTGGTATATTTTTAGACTGTAAACAAGAATTATCTGACATGGCTTATCATAGTAAAAAAATATGATCGATTGTTTTTTAAGTTTGTTTTGCGAAGTTTGTTTTATTATCGACTACGATGAACTGTTACACTTTAATAATAAATGTAAACTAAAAGCAATTTTAACAAATGTTTCGCACATTGAAACAATTATTTTAAATCATTAATTTTCTTACAAATATTTATTCAACGCTTCCTACGTTACTTGCACAAAAACAGTAGTCTTAGTAAAAACATATTTGTGCGAATGACAGTATAATAGTTCTTGATAAAGTATCTGAGGATTTTTTGCTGTGTCTTTCAAAGTCTTAAGAAGTTCTTAGATAAGCAGTGGGCAGGTTTTACACAGGCAAATACTAGATACAATAATGAGAGTTCATCACACTTAGATAAGATAATTGTAGTTTTATGTGTTAGCACAGACGAATGACGCAAACCTATTAGATAATAATATTAAAATATTCAACAATGACTTATTATTATACGAAAAAACAACATCGTTTCAAATTTTATTGCAAATCATAAAGTAATTTGAGAACAAAACAATGCAGGAATAATAACAACAAAAAATATCAGATTTCAACATTGTTGTTTTTGAGAAGTTGTTTTGGTTAATGCATTTTTCATTACAGGCTGGATAATAACGCATAGTCAGCTTTTAATCTCGTGACATTACATAAAACCTTCGACAAGTTGTCTAAGATATTGAGGTTAAAAACATTTTTTTACCCAACTTTTTGGCCTCAAATTTGCTTATTAAATAGAGAAAATTAATAAATTTTAATTTTACGTGTGTAGCCTCCATAGTAAAGCGTAGACAAAATACAATAAATTGAACGTACAAGTGCTATCTTTATTTTGTTAATCGGTATTTAAGCCACGTTATTAAGCCTTTGTAATCTGTGAAATCCCAATAAAGACTTCTCTAATAGCTCGTATTACATACGTATAAACGTATGTTATTTTGAACTTTGTATCGTTGTACAATTTTTTCAGGAGTTGCGTCAGTTCTGTACGACAAATTGTAGAGATTTTAAAGCCATTGTTATTACAATTTTGCATGACAACGTGGGAATTATAAATTGCGAAATAGCGTGTTATGTTTGGGGTAATCCTTTAGTTTACTAAAGATTGGGAAGCAAACACAATTTTAAGAACTTTAGTTGATAAAATTTGCGGATCGAAAACTCAGCTTTAAAATAAATTAAATTTCGATATCAGCTTACAAGCCCGCACAATTGATAAAAACGTTGAAGTGAATTGTGTCGATTTAAAATATTAATTCAAACAAATAATTAGGCATAGCAATCTCGCAAAATGTGTACGAATAATCTCCATAAGAGATCAATTATTATAGGTCGAATGATCTTGTTGTCTTAGACTTAAAAATGATTTTTTTTCCAGACGAACTGCCGTACATGAACGTGCCACTCCACACAATAGTGAAGCTGACGTCCTACGGGTACAAGTACAAGGTGGAGATGATCAAGCTGCCAGTGGATTGTGTGGACACGCACCGCAAACAACCCAAGGTGAGAATACGTCAATATTGACTTTTACTATGTTTGCAGTGGTGCAGGAAGTGAAATCTTGTGTGATAATAACAGGAATAAATATTTATATAACACAAAATACACTTTTAGATGGATTATGAAGATAATATAGTTCAAGGGGTTTTAATGTCACTTCTTAACTTCACCTAGTTACCTTAAGCAACGATTTCACTTTCTAAGCGGCACCCATTCACGACCTCTTAGATCGCTAGAGAATTTGACGCTGGAAATTCCCAAGCATAGTACCTCTTTTCTTGGCAATTCATTTACAGTGCATGCCGCTCGCTTGTGGAACGATCTCCCTTTATCTATAAGACAAGCTCAGTCACTGACTACTTTTAAAAGTAGTCTCAAAGCACATTACACTAAATCTAATTCTAATTGATCCGATACCATCAAATATTTTGATATTTTGATTTTGTATATTTTGATACCATAATTTTATTTTTTGTTTTTTTCTTATTCTTGTTACTCCATGGCCACCCATTTATTTTTGTAAACTACTTTTTCCTGGGTTGTCTGGAAGAGATCGCTAATAGCGATAAGACCGCCCTTTGTGGCACTTTTAGAATTTATTTTAGTTTTATTATATGTTATTCTTGTTTTTGTGGTGTCCAATAAAGAATATTAAATAAAAAATAAAAAATGTCACAATTTCTTTTCTAATAGTGATGTACTGATATTTTATAAATTTTAATTTAACATGATAATCGATCATTGCTTTAACCGTATATAAATAGTTATTATTTTTGAAATATGTAAGTGACAAATGCATAAAATGAAAAATTGGTTACCTTTTTTCGGAAAGTTACAGTGTAATTGTTCATTAAAATCAACTTCTAGTTTCAAGTTTCTAGACTGGTTAGTCTAGAACAAAAACAAACTTAGGACAAATCTCCTTACATAAAATGAGAAGAAGTTTTTATAATATGAGATGCTTATAGGCTTATTACAATTATTATCGTGATAAAAATGCTTAACAATTAGAAGTATTTGAAAATGTTATCTTGTTTATTCAAACTATGTATCTATAAAAAACCTTTATGTACTTTTGTTAGTGCAAGTTTACTTAAAGGCACACGCTCTATGAAACTGTGTTACACAAGTCATGATATCATGGACTATTGGCAAATATTTATCATAAATTAAATGGGATTTCCGTAACTTTAATTTACATTGAAATTAACTTATCGTGCTTTTCATTTTTATTGTGCGATCGTATTTTACTTTATCTATTCATATCAATCACTTCAACATTTTTATCAAGGTTCAAAAATATGGCGTATATATAAACTACGCTAGAAAGCTACGCGCAATATTTCACTTTCGCAACTTCCAAAAAGAAAGGTGTAATTTCGTTACTATTTTATTATACGATATAGGTACTATGTGCAATCAGTTTTTTCTTTTGATTGGAATATTTAGGCGAAACTTTACTTTAAAAATATCACACTTGTCGATATTGTTATAGAAATAAAACCACGCGTATTGTCAAAACTCTGTTCCATGATATAACTACACACATTTCTATGGATTTTATTCATATACAATTAATAAATTTATATCAATTCAAGTGAGGTTCAAACCCGATGCACATACCTCTGAAGTCAGATTTTTCGAAGGTGTGTGTATTAGCCTACACACCTAAATAAAGTTCTTAGGAATTTCTTAGGAGTGTAGTCCGTCAACCCGCACTAGGCCTGACTAAGGCCTAAATCCTCTCGGTTGTAGAGGAGCTCCGTGCCCAGCAGTGTGACGTATATGAGCTGAATGCTGATGATAGTGAAATCAATATTGGGTATATTGATTTCACTATCATCAGCATTCAGCTACGCATATAACTCTGAACTCATATTAGTTCAGAAGCGGCAATAGTTGAGATTAGATAAAAAATAAGTTTAAAATTGACGATTCAAAAGAACTTGTAAAAGTCTATTTGAATAAAGACAATTTGACTTTGACTCACATATATTGTTTTTGTGTGTCACCAACACAAAGATCTGAAACTAATATATTTGTGAATAACAAAATCATTTCTTGGTTATTGGACGTCCTTTTGTCTCCCAGGATGGTCTCAATTGTTCAACTAATAAATGTTTTTTCATTACAGAACTGCTCGATCAGTCGAAGTACTGCGGAGGCGCTGACGACCGTGCCGTCTCACTACGACACGCTGCCGTCAAACCTCTGGCAGAACTCTCCTGAAGCACAACTTTAGGCATCAACGGCGGGCCTTTCGAGGTCATCGGCCCAAACCATACCATATCAGCATTACTAGGGTTACCGCCCTCAGTTAATGGGATCCGAACGAGTCCACGGTTGTGAAAAATCGTGGAATCCACAACACAGGACGCCGCGCCAAGCCCCCGGTGTAGAATCACTGTGAGGCAAAACTTTGGTGTGACTTAGTAGTGTTGTTTACGCGTCGAGCGACAGCCCTAATTTAGCTCCTAGAATTAATTGTATTGCCTAAGTCTGCGTTGATCTGCTGTTGACTAGAGTAGCTCAATATTCGTACAAATTACTCATGTTTCGTACACCTGCGTGAAAATCTTCCAACGTTTTACTAATAAGACTGAAACGGAATTCGTGCATACAAACACTGTTGATGTAATCATTATTTTTTTGTGTTCTTTATTATAAGTAAGCTTGAAGCTCTCTTTTGCTTTGTTAGAATAAGTACCACTATCGTTCATAATTTCATCCTTAAGTTCACCAAACATATGTTTTAGGTCCAATGTACTCTTTTATTACTAAGATTAAGTGATTCGGGTGTGCTTCATGTTGAGCCGCAACGTAATCTTAAGTTTTAGTGTCTTTGTGATTGTGGTTATCGCCTTATTAGTCTAGTGGTAGCGTTTATAGAAAACAGTAAACTTGGAGATTCGATTCCCTGGTAGGACGATTCTATGTAAGTTTTCTATAGATGATCTTTTGCCAGAGATGTAATAGGTTTGGCGTCATAATAAGGAAGAGCTTATCTGCTGCCGAAGTATGGCGTTTACCCATTAAAATATAGGCGTTATTGTATTTTAAGTTACATGGTTATAAACTGAATATTGAATATAAGTTGAAATTATGTGCTAACTTGCTTAAATGTAAGGAGTGACATTCTAACTAGATTCTTAGCTATTCTTATAATATACTTGGGAAAATGGTTAATATTATATAAATAATTATACACTATTTTATGAATACGGCGGCCGAATATGGCGTCTATTGCAAACAGTCTATTAGTAAAATATGTACGGTTGTAGAGAAATGACAATTTCAACGTATTTAGTGCATGTATTTTTATAATAAATACTTTAATTAAATGTGTCGTTTTATTTCTGCTCATGAACCGCAGCCTTTCCATTCCTTTATAAATGATATAAAATATTATTTCTAAGATTGGATGCAGGCTGGGTAGCGCATGGTTTAGTTATTTATAGAGTTTTTAATAATATTGTACCGAATAAATATTTTTGTATTATATAGTTTATATTAAACAAAGTAAAGTACGTTCTTTTCATATCATACTTCTTTTCTGTGTAAATTAAGATTCAATATAACAAGAGAATTCAAAGAAGAGTAAGGGTCGAGAAGGGAAATGAGATGAAGGGAGAATAATGTGATGTCATGAAATAGAAAAGTACTTCAGTTGTATTAATAAATACAAATTCTAAGTTAAAGATTTTAAAGCAACTACATATTGTAATACACGGTGTCAAAAGTGTTAATTATAATGTCAGTTTTTATGGTTATCATAACTATCCACAAAATAGATTATTGGCGTACTTAATGGTGATGTAAAATAGAATTTACAAATTACATAGTCATAAATTTTTTATAAAACAACTCATACTAATTGTCAAGTATATTTTATATCAATCACCTTGTACTTTGTTCCGTGATCGAGAAAAAAAAAGATAGATTATATCACATATTGTTTTCAAAAACAAGACTATCCTCCATACATCACATTTTCAGAGATTAGATGTTATCATAATAAGGTTTTTGCAGATTTTTTTGTTATGGAAATCTATTAATAGATAATTTTGATTACCGATTTTTTCCGCTTTTCTCACAAATGTCATGTGAGGAATCAGATACTTCGAGAATTCTGTGTGAATTGTGTAATATTTGCTAACCAACTTGACTATGTAAATCTCCATTGATCATAATGCCGAGTCATGACAGTTTTTTCGCATAAATTACCTATAGTCTCATAATAATTTTCACATCTTTGATTTTAAGTTAGTTCTTTCTTTTTTTTCTCAGTGGGTAGCAGCCTGGAGTCTGGAAATGTCTCCGAAAAACGGCAATAGGTTCGCCCCCTATTACGTGGGACTGATACATACTTACTTGGCGAATTGTGGGTGAAGAAATGCACCTCTGCCTACCCCTTCGGGGAATACAGGCGTGAGGTTGTGTATGTATGTGTGTGTGTGTAGGATAAGAGGCTCGTAAATATTTGGGGCTTGAGATATAGAGTGCGAAAAAGGAACTTAAAAATACACGTCTCCCTTTAAGTATACACACTTGAACGTAAGTAAATTGGTGAAATAATTACGTACATATAACTAGGTAAGTAAGTCCTATTTCATTTAATAAATATGAAAAAGGTTTCGTACCACACAATGGAGTCAATTAAATTCGTGTCAAATCAGACAATAAGCCTTTTCATTTGTAATTGGCACAAATCCACATGCATAATTAAACAATTAGAAAGTGTATGTTCGTAGTCAAATTTAAACCTGTTAGACAACCGACAGTAGGGTCATTTGAGGCGGGAGACCACGATCAATCAGTCTGAAGGTCGGTTTATTTTATGTAGATTAACATCTATTGAGCAATAGCTAATGTTCTAGTCCTCTGTACGTGTGAAGAGCGAATTGTTTGAATAAGGCTACTTACTTATCTATGCTAAAATGATAAATAAATAAACCCAATCATCATCATCTAAACCCAATGGTCACATATATAGTTCTAACGCCTCAATCAGATACAAGTCTTGTGTCGTGGGTATCAGAAACTATGAGAGACTTTTCGGTCTCACAAACAACCAGACCCGAAACAAATATTTGTGGATCACACAAACATTTGTTTGGACATAAATTGGACCCTGCGAAAGCAAAGAAAAGATGGATGGAGTGCGTGACTGAAGATATGAAAGAAAAAGGGGTGAATGAAGACATGACGGCTGATAGGGATGTTTGGAAGGATAAAACATACTGCGCCGACCCCAAATGAAATTGGGAGCAGGGCAAGGCAATGATGAAATTGGACCCTGCGAAGTTACCATGGCTACATTTTATCCGGGGAAAATATAGTTCCAGATTGCACCCGGGCGGAACTAGGCCCGTCACTTGACGCTAGTTTCTCCATATTTATTTTGTTAATAAAATCTTTTAATGTTCGTGATGCATAAACTAAAAAAGTACTGAACAGATTTTAAAAATTCAAAGTAAGGCTGTGACAATTAACTGAAGAGAAAGAGATGGTCCATTTTCCGCTTTCATAACATTGCGCCTGTGTGAAGCTGAGCCAGGTCGTGAATAATCTTTAGAAATAAAAACCCGTCATCATCAGCCCTTATAGGTACGACCAACTGCTGAGCCCGGGCCTCCTCTACACCTGAGAGGGGTTAAGACTTAGTCCACCACGCTGGCCTAGTGCGGATTAGCGGACTACACACCTAGGGAATTCCTAAGAACTTTTTTGGTGTCCAGGTTTCCTCACGATGTTTTCCTTCACCGTTTATTCATACAAATACGATAATGTGTTTTTGCGCTTTCATCCATACATAACTGTATCAATTATTATTATCTTTTTCACTGAGATAGAATGGAATCTGAGGGTTTTTTAAACAGTAAAGAAGCCGCGGAAAAACTATAGTAGTATGTACTAATTATTTTAATAAGGTTTTTTTACATTGTCATATTTTATTTTTATGAGATAAAATTTAGATAATTATAAATTGATATTGACATTCATTATACATCTTAAAGAGAATACTCCATGATACCGCTTATAAATAATGACACAAATTAAATAATAAATGTTACAAACTTAATAACATAATCAATTAATGAATGCCTTCCTTTTTTGCCCTCCTTTACTTAATGATTGTTATCTGACGTTAAATTAATTGAGCATCAAATTTAATAAATCAGATTGTGCAGTTTGAGAAATGAAAGATGACAATAAAATCCAATTTATTGTTCATCATCATCATCAGCCCAAATACGTCCCACTGCTGGGCACGGGCCTCCTCTACAACAGAGTTGGTTTAAGCCTTAGTCCACCACGCTGGCCTATTGCGGGTTTATTGTTATTTAATCGTATTTGTTGTTGATACAACCAGATGACGTAAAGGTTGCATTGCGCTGCCAATTCGTCCACGTGGACTTTTCTTAAGCCTTCCCACATTATCATCATTAGCCTATATACATACGTCCCACTGCTTGCCACGGTAGATTTAAGCCTAAACTCTACAACTGGTAGAGTTTAGGCTTAAATCCACCACGCTGCCTGGCCTAGTGCGGGTTGGCGGACTACACACCTAAGAAACTCTAAGAACTTTTAGGGGTGAAACCTTTCATCACGATGTTTTCTTTCACCGTTTAAGTACGTGACAATTTATTGTGAATATACACATAACTTGGAAAAGTCAGAGGTGTGTGCCTGGGGTTTGAATCCGCGACCGTCGAGATTCTCGACCGCATGCCTAAACCTCCAGGCTATCACGACATATAGTGCTATAGTGTTAAGCTGTAAATGTAGTATTATCTAGAGTACATGAGGACAACGACTGATGATAGTCCACTTTATATTTTAGATGGCAGTTTTGGTGAACATCCGAGAAGGAAGAAACTTCTTGAAGAAATAATAACATTATTGCCATAAAATAAACACTCTTAGTAATTATTCAGGTGACATTTCAAACCAGTCAATGCTTCGCAGAATGAACCACTTACATCAATATGTCAACGGGTATCGTATCAGGTGTAATTTATGAATACAGTCCGCCTTCACACTCAGAATAACGATTTTAAGAACTGAATACTGTTTTGTTATACTGAAATTATATGATATTGATTAAGTTAATCTTGATTTTCAACCTAAACTCTTTGCCTGGACTTTCTTATAGCCTCTCTGGATATATCGTAGAAAAAGTCCTAGATATACCTAGAGTAGATATCTTAAAACTAAATAACTAAGTACCTACGTAAAGTAATGTACGCAGTGAGAAAAGCAGAAATATAAATTAAAAATAAATCATTCGGAAATTTATAAATATTGAATTATACTCCAAAAACATGGAGTGTTTATGCCATTGAAAAGTTTTATTCTACCCAACAAAAAGTTATTACTACTAGGTACTTAAGTCTCTTCTTTATTATTTAAGTGCGCGAAATAAACAGTCTACAGCTATACCTACATTTCAACTGAGAAATCCCGGGCCAGGTCCGCCAGGTAAATTATTAGGTTATTTATTTATTTATTTATTTATGCTTCATATACATAAAAGTATAAAGGCGGACTTAATGCCTAAGGCATTATCTGCCAGTCAACCTTAGGGTGGTGCAGAGAAACACGAAAAGGTGCATAAATATCGACAATGCAATATATATACATACACATACATAGATAAATATAAATATATACACATATATATATACATAGAAAATATATAATATGAATACATGACTACACATAAATATATATATATATATATATATACACAATACTATGATACTTCTGACATACGATTAAATAAAAGTTGCCGAACCCTTTCTTTAAAAGAAAAACGGTTTGTCAACATCCTGATTTCGAGGGGGAGTGCGTTCCAAAGAAGGATAGACTGAATGAAAAAAGAGGAGTGAAGAAAGTCTGAGCTATGAGAAGGACATGAAAGGAGAAGATTGTGAGACGAGCGAAGGTTCCTGTCATGGTTACATCCAAGATATTGAAAGTGAGGAGTGAGATAGGAGGGTGGAGTAGAAGATTTAAGAATTGAGAAAAGGGTAGTTAGTGCGCGCAGAGATCGGCGTTGGCGGATAGGTAACCATTTCAGTTTAGAGCGAAGTACAGAAACGTGGTCATATTTACGAAGGTTAAAAATGAATCGAATGCAGTTATTAAGAAGGCGGTCATATTTATTGAGGTATTCTGCATTCAGATCGAAATAACACACATCACCATAGTCGATAATTGGGAATATTAAGGCTTGCACGAGCATCGCTTTGGTCTTGGAGGGAAGGAAATTCTTCAAGCGATAAAGGGCACGAAGAGTACCCGTGACTCTCTGCGACACCGAGCTTACTTGAGCTCGCCAGCTAAGAGTGGAGTCTATATGAAGCCCTAGATTTTTAATGTCTGAGCACCAAGGAATGAAACAATTATTAAAAACGATAGGTGGAATAGTTTTAAAGTCTAGTCTGCTTAATATCCTAGGGCTTCCCATAATTATGGCCTGACATTTGGCGGGATTTACTGTTAAGCCAAAGTTATCAGACCAAGACTTTATACGAGCAAGATCATTATTAACTTTATTGATCGCAGAAGTCACTGTGTCAACACTAGCCCGGGCGTAAATTTGCAAGTCGTCGGCGTACAGATGATACGCACATTGAAGCTCTGACGTTATGAGATTAATAAATATAGAAAATAACATAGGAGAAAGTATACCGCCTTGAGGAACGCCAGAACCCAGATTGCGCCAGTTCGATGATAAATCGCCAAGTCGCACCGATTGCTGACGTCCCTGAAGATAACTAGAGAACCAATCCAGTGCCTCAGGCGAGATCATAAGGTGGGAAAGGATAGCTAATAGGATGTCGTGACTGACGGTATTGAAGGCATTGGAAAAATCAACTAGAGCCAGAACTGTGACTTCCGTGTTCTCCATACCAGCCCTAATATCGCCAGTCACTTTAAGGAGTGCGGATATAGTGCTGTGCCCAGGCCTGAATCCAGATTGAAAGGGACTCAAAAGTTTGTGGTTATGAACAAACGTCGATAGCTGTTTATGTACACAGGCCTCAAGCACCTTGGAAAGGAAGGGGAGTATGGATATGGGACGAAATTGATTAGGAGTTGAGGGGTTAGGGACTTTAGGGAGAGGTATTACATAAGCTTTTTTCCATAATGAAGGAAATATGCCGGAATCAAGGGAAGTGTTGATTATATGGGATAAAACTGGAAGAAGAAGGTCAAGTATAGGAGTTATCATACGGCGACTGATTTTATCACAGCCCGTCGCATTGGACTTGATAGCAAGGATTGCCTTTTTAATCTCACCTGGAGCAACTGGAGAAAAATAAAATTGACTAATATTAAGTCGCCTAAGTCTAGATAGAAAATTCAGGGTACAGACCTTGGTTTGGTGAGTAATAGAAGTGGTACTTGAGAAATGATCATTTACATCATCCAAACCAATGCCTCTAGGAAATTCTAAAAGTTTCTCTCTGCCAATACCCAGCGTCCCAAGGAACTTCCAGATATTAGCATGAGAAGAAGCTTTGATATTATCGAGAATATGACGGCGTTTTGCGTTACGTACCATCTGGTTACACCGATTTCTTGCAATTTTGAAGAGACTCCAATTTGAGTCTGTTCTTTCCCTCTTAAATTTAATGAAGGCACGGTCCCTGCGCTTCATCGCTTTCCGAACCTCAGCAGTCAACCATGGAGCGGGAGGGTGCTTCAACTTAACAGCCGCAACGGGTGCGTGGATGTCATAAAGGGCAAGTAGTTCCGAGTTTAAGATTTCGATTTTAGCATCCACAGTAGAAGCAGCCCAGAGTCCATCCCAGTTAATGTTAGAAGCATCCCTACGTAAATTTTCCACATCCAAGCGGCCAAAACGACGCATGCGCAATACCTTTGGAGGGGTTTTGGTGGGTTTGAGAGTATAGGACAGGAAGATAAGGTCGTGGTGGGAAAAACCAGGTGCCGGATATTGGCCATGGCGGGAAACGTGAGATGGAGAAGAAGTGAGGATGAGGTCAAGCCAAGTATCATCACCATTTAAGTTATGGTGAGTTGGTTGCAAAGGCAAGACATGAAGGTTAACAGAACGAAGGATTTCAAGAAGTTTAATGGAACGCGGGGATTGTAGGGTTAGGAGGTCAGTGTTGAAATCTCCCATGATGATGTGATGTGCATATTCCGATCCTAAAGATTCCAGAATCGACTCGAGACTGGAGAAGTAGTCAATTGAAGGAGGACAATACACAACACCAAGCAAGGTTTTCACTCCCCTGACCCAAACCTCAAGGAAAAGATATTCCGCAGAAAGTGGGCACGAAGAAGAAGAGGAAGCTACGATATTGAAGGGAATACTGCTATTAAGATAAATGGCAACGCCACCTCCTCTCTTACTAACCCGGTCGTTCCGAATGAGAACAAAACCGGGCAGAGCGTAGGCGGTTGAAAGCAAATGAGGTTTGAGCCAGGACTCAGAAATCAGGATGGAATGTACGTCAGCGTTATGAAAGGTATCGGACAGATCAGTATAGTGACTTGGAATACTTTGTGCGTTAATGTGGCATACGTTAAAAGTATGGGTCTCAGAGTTTTTTTTAAACGTTTCCCGCACGAAGTCACCAAGCCCAAGAGTCACAGAATCGAAACTCTCATCGCTTGAAAAAAAGTCAGAGTTAACGGCAGAATGAAAAGAATCGTCATCAGCAGAAGACATAATACTTAAAATATAAATATACTACAATATATCTAAATGAAAATATACAACAAATAACAATAATAATAATTAAAACCAAGAATAACTTATACTATAAAATGACTTACTCTCTGCACCACCCGCCAGTTAAATACACACTACATAAAAAAAACTTACAGAAATAAAAAGGAGATAAGAAACAACAAATAATTCAACACAAAAAAAAACAATTAAAATAAGAAACAAGAACAACATTTGCAATTAAAACAGAATGATGAAAGATTATAAACGTGTAAATGGTTTCAGAACGAAATGAAATGTGTCACACAGTGACACAATGAACGTCAAAATGACAACGTAAACAAATAAATACATTAGTGGGTGACTTAAACTTTAAAAGAGTATAATGTAAACATCGTAATTGATCAGCGAAAATGTATCACAACTAATTAAGTAACTAACTTATACAAAAAAAAAAGGACAAAGCAAATTAACAATTTATAGCCGAGCGTAATTTTAGTTTTAGGCGAAACCAAGTATTAAAAAATAAAAGATTATGGCATATAGTTACGACGATTTGCTTGGAGTTCCTGTAGTTCTGCCGCTTTTGGCCGCTAATGAAGCCCCCGGTGGTTTAGGGTATTTAGTTGTTAAAGATACTAGTTCGTCCATTGTAGTAAATTTCAATCGGATGCCTTCTGCTACTTGAACTACGATCGTGCCGTCCTGTGTCCAGCAAGATCTCAGTCCAAAGTGCTGGCGAGCTTTGCCAAAAACAAGCTGCCGAGACTTGGTCAGAAATTCCTTTACAGTTATCGAAGAACCCTTCAACTTAGATTTTGCTCTCCAGACAGAGGATCGGTAATCATCGCTTGAAAACCATGCCAAGATTGGCCGATGATGTTCCTTACTGAGACTCCCAATTCTGTAACATTTGGTAATACTTGAAGGAGATAACTCACTAAGTGCCATTTTGTCCTTGATTATGTTCATTATTACTGAACTGCAATCTTCCTTAGCACTTTCAGCAACACCAAGAAAAATGAGGGCCTTCCGTCGGTATCTGCTTTCTATTCCATCAACCATACGCACACATTCACTGATTTGTTGCCGCAACAACTTCAGGACATCAAACATGATTTCTCTGAATGCCCGGAATTCCTCAGCTACACGTGCAACGGTATCCTTGGATGAGCTTCCTGACTGCAGCTTTGCTTCTAGTTCAGCCATTCGTTTGGAGAAGCTTTCTTCTAATTTAATTTGGGTTTCTTGAATTTCACTCAGCTGAACCATTGTAAAAATATGTATCTATATTGTTTCTCTTCAATATGACAAGGATATGTAGGTGAAAAACTGGCAGGTGGTTTTTATAGCACAATTAAGTCACATATAGTGGAGATAATAATTATACTGATTTACTAAGATATATTGCACAATCAAGTAACAGTTTTGTCAAGTAAGTCTTAAAATTTCCCAAAAAATCAAAAATATAATTTCGGAAATGTGTCTATACTTTATTAGCACCTACCCACTATATCTGTTATTGGTATAAGATAGAGTGCAAAATGTACCTGGCTAACGTTAATACTGTATTCAAGGGTCTTAAAACGTAGAAACCTACATATGTAGAACTATGTATAAATACATCTTGGTATACACTGTAATTGATGTTATAAATTATTTTAAAAAATAATAAAAATAATAAAAAGAAGAACTTTCCTTACCCTTTTAAAGATACAGGCGTGAGAGTATGCCAAATCCTAAAATCACAACAGTAGGAAACAATACAGAAAGATCTGAACATGCGGAAACATGTGTCAGCGTCGTGTATAGTTCGTCGATTATTGCAGAGTTAGCAAATAAAAAACAGACAAAAACACGTTTACCAGACGGTAATGTGAACATCGTGTAATGGTAATTACAAGGTCAAATAGAACTGTTATTTGCAAAACTAGACGAACTATTTAATTTGTATACTTAGATACAAAATTATGTATTTTCCTGTAGGGCTGTATGACAGAAGATGTAGGTCAAGATGCATTTCTGCGAGATGCGAGATGCAGAATTATTTTAATTAAAAAAACTTTATAAATGTTCCACATATTAAGGGACGAGCCTATCGTTTTCGGGCACATTTCTTTACTCTGTGATGATACTGATAGTTTCCTCACGGAAAAACCCCAGTATGTACCATTTTATTCTTAAATAATAGAAAACACATACGGGAAAAAGTATAATTTGCGGTTTTATCTTCTTATATTATATTTACATACTAGCTGACCCGGCGAACTTCGTTCCGCCTAACAGTCGATTCTTTAATTGCTTTTTTTTCTTTTTTTTATAGCCTAGGTTACTCCTTATTACATCAGCTACCTGCTGCTATCAGAGATTAGACGGAACAAACAGACAGATAGACAAAAATTGTAAAAAACGTTATTTTGGTATAGGTATGTACCGTGTATACATTCATATGCATTTATTAAAAAGCGGTTATTTCAATATTACAAACAGACACTCCAATTTTATTTATTTGTATAGATACGTATGTACCTACGTATTAGTTCGCTTCATACCGCTTTTTTTACTCCTATTTTTCCATACGTCCACCCAGTCTTTGGTTGCAGGCATCAGATTTATTACGTGAAATTTCCTTTTGATTATTTTTGAGTGTTTTAATTTAGGCATGATACGACATTTAAATAAATTTATACTATATTATTGCACAAAAAAAGTATAAAGCTTGTAAAGGTAACATTGTGTTCTCTATCGTAATACGTTTCGTTTTTTTTATACATCTGATATTCTTTTCTTTGTGTTGATTAATTAGCAACCTTGGAGACATTGGCAAAGGCGTACTTTTATAACATACAAATGAGATAAGATAAAAAACGTGGCTTTTCTTACGAATATATTGATAAATACTGAGTCGGCAGGAGTTAGTGAATTATCTATTCAGGATTTTATTATAAATATAATAAAACCCTATTCCAAAATAAATCAAATTTTTCAATCATAATTAACACTTTTATACCATAAACCAATACGGACAGCTAACTAACTAATATTCTAGTTTTGCGATGATAACATGAAAATCATTACATAGTAAGTCTACAAAAAATAGTACAAATAGTTTAAAATTGACTATTGAAAAGACCTTGGAAATGTCTATTTGAATAAAGATAATTTTGACTTTGACTTTGAAAAAATCACGCAATTCAACAGGAAACAACAAACAGAGAGGAAAAAGAAAATTTTAGTAAACCACTTAATATACTCGTAAGTGTAATCATATGTGATTAGAACCAGTAAAGTAAGTGTGTTACAAATGTAAATATGTATATGTAGTATGTATATCTGAGGAAAAGTTAGCTGTGTATGATACCTACTTTAAACGATCTTATCTATTTCGAATATTTCCTATAGCATTCAGTGGAGGTTCCATACTTACAAGAATTTCTGTTTTATCTCAGATAACCCGAATAAGAAAGTAAATTGTCGGGTGTCAGTGATCTACATACAAAACAGAAGAGTATGGAAGTTTTTTGGAAGCAAAACTAAAGTGGTATATACCTATATCAAACAAATAGATACTATGGGAAACCGACATCTGCTATTAAGGATAATGAATTGCGTGTATTTCTACACTGCGAAATGGAGTGATCATGTTACTAATTGATTCTAGTCTACGGTAAACAGTATTCCGGAAAATTCGACATTTACACCGATTTCGTGTGTAATTGTAGTGATAAATACTCGATTCCCGTTGATTCATGTAGGTAATGCGAGTGAGAGGTTCTCGACCATGACTTACTTCATTGACAGATGCTGCCTTCGACCCGCCGACCCCCGTGAAGAAAAATACACGCATTGTCATACAAAACGTGGGCCCGCGCACACGGCCGTCCTACCTCCTCACCATATTATTTTCGATGTTTTGTGATGTAAATATGTTGGATTGAATAGTGATAATGCTGATTAAGTGATTGTTCAGTGCTTGATTTTTTGTGCTCGGATTTAAGACGACAAGTAAGTTTTGATGATATTTTTGTGGGTTTTGGGAACGGATTTAATTTGTGATTATAAATTTTCACTTCATTTATAAGGTTTTTTTTATAAGGTTGCACTTCATTGGTAAAGCGAGCGATTTTGGGTTACACTTGAAAATAATCAAAAAATATAAATGAATGCTCTCTATTTTTTTTCTTGTAAGATAATCTTTTCTGTAATTTTAATTTTATTGTATGTTATTTAAAAATAATATACGTTATAGAAAAATATGGGCGTAAGTATTGACGTAATATTATGTAATTTAATGAAAATTTTCTTTACACAATTTATAATTTGGAAATAAATGTAAAATCCAAAATGCATGCATGGAAAATGAATAAAATATTTATAAACTTACATAATATGGATCTTTCATCTATCTTACTAAGATTTTTTTAAATTCAGAAACCTGTTGAGCCTGCTGCCTGCCAGTGACAAAACTAAAAGTTTATTGCATTGTTACTCCCTCAATGCGTCACTCGAGTGCGATTTTAAAAACAATCTATTGTTCATACAAATCTATTTAAAGACCTATTGCCGTGTGTATCGCCGTAAGGTGATGAACGATTTATCTACACCATATGTTTTCACATCGCCAATATTTTGACGGATCACAAGGTTTTAAACCTTGTGACAACACACAAGTATTTTTTGTAAGTTTATGATTTGAGTAATCAAACTAACGTCCTTGAACAAAATATCAAACTCCATATTTGGATTTCCGCAAACCATTTAGAATGATCGCGAGTATTGCTTTTTTAACTAGTTATTTTCCGTCTTGTCTGTAATATTCGACACTGTTTTGCTGTGTTTATTTATGCATAAATGGCTTGCAGATGGTTTGTATGATCGGTTACAAATGTCATGAAGAAACTAAAGTAACGTAAAGTTTTTTGTGACAATGAATATCATTGATTAGTAAAGTCTATCAGTCAAATCAAATTCTATTATATAAAAAAAATGGCAAGGTTTTTATTGAATTATAGCGGTATTGATGAAAGGCGTTTTTCACCATTTGTTAAGGTATAGATATTCTGATTTTATGCAGGAATTCCAATGACCCTTCGACACCTAAGCCCACACATACATAATAACATAAGGACGATATTCTAGTTCAGATCACTGGTGACAGATCCCCGCATTTTAGGCTAAGGTCTAATATATTTTAATCGTGAAATTGAACTAGGCTCTGTATTATGTATAGCTTAATAACGAGTGAATTATTTTGTGAGTTAAAGTAATGCTTATCACTTGACAGACTCTTTTCGGATCTGTTCAGTTTCTATTTCGGTTAAGGCCTCTTTCACCCATGTTAAAGACTTAAAATTGAGTTAGTAATATAAATCCTTCCGTAAGGCTCCACCTGCATCCACGCTAAAGTCATCATAGGTAATATTTTCAAGGTTTGAGTAATAGGCATACAATGCATAAATGCATCGACCCAATCCAGAGGCGACAAATTATCTGTTTTTGCCGTCAATATGAAAATACGACGTAGCTCTCCCACAAACAAACTTAAGTTTTTTATTTGTTCGTAGCTGGTTTACGATGCAGTTTTTCTATTTGGCACTGTACCAGCCTGTTGCTAGGTTTCACGTTCCTTGTCAATATCCTCCACATTGCCAGCTCTTCAGCAACATTCATTGTAAAGTCATGTCTCTCATGTCTTCAATAAAGAGATCAAGATTTTTAGGTCTCAATTGACACCTTGGTCCCGGACCAACTTGTGAAGGTGGTTTTTCCAATAACCTTAGTAGGTAGTATCTCTATAATCATTTATAACATAGGTCACCTTCGAACTCGTCCAAATTGATCTGTTGTGATAAAAACTAGTTTATGCATTAATTCCGGCAGTAAAGTATCTTTCCTACGCCAATACTCACAACTGTATCGCATATAGGCAACACCTTTACCTTTTTTCACTCATACTTCTATGTTTGTTATAGCTGTGTTTTATGTCTCACGAACCTAAAAAAAGAGAAAATGACGTTGCTACCTCTGCCTTCATTCTGAGAAAATGCGTCACGAAAGAATTAATAAAAATCCATCCTTTGCCATTTATTTATTGACAGCCCTGTGGCGCAGTTGGCTAGACACCAGCTTGCGAAACAAAAGGTTGCGGGTTCGATCCCCGCACCGAGACAAATGTTTGTGTGATCCACAAATATTTGTTTCGGGTACGAGTGTTTGTGTGACTGAAAAGTCTCTCGTAGTCTCTGATACCCACGACACAAGACTCATATCTTAATGTGGGGTCAGAACTATGTATGTGACTGTTAGGTGTATTTATAATATTTATTAAATACTGTAAGCTTGATAATATATCGAGCTCTACCATATTTCGCCTCACATATTCTGTGTAGGTATGCGAGGCATACCTAAATATTACTTTACCTTGTCGCCTTCTGATGTCATCCGCGTACCTATCCGATTTAGCATGTGTGGGGGAAGACGCGAATCGTTTTTCTCAAGTATTTACTTGGACACTGTTATTTAATTTGAGTATTGGCTATCGGCTTTTCAAAGTCTGCTACTTCTTAATATCATTATAGGTTTTTAAAAAAGCTATGGCACTGATAAGTTTAATTTATTTTATATAACTTATATCTCTTATTGTAATATAATTTATATTTATTTCAATTCAAATCATCTAGGTTAGTATATAACGAATCATGTGGAACAAACAATACTGACACATAATTATTGATACAAAATGACAGTGAATACCCGAAATATAAGCAGTGGTTTATACCTACACTTGCGCTTTGCCAATTCATTGAAGCCCCACGTAAACGCAAAGATATATTGCTGACTGCCAGACAAATGTACTCAAAATATAGGAAAAAAAAAACTACTAAAATATAAACTAACATATAATCATTCCATCAATTATGAATAATTTCGGTTACTATACGGCTAATAACCGGCGGACGCGTCTGCGAGCCAATCAAAACGATACGAGATGCTCACCTTGACCGCAGAACAGGATCCCAATATACTGCTAAGTTACAGGCACACGAGAAATAGTCGCCACAATGTAATGTATCTTAATTGGCTCCACACGACGTGTAAGTTAATTATCAAGACTGATTTGAATACATAACTCAACATGATACTGTTACGGACGGCTTAAATTGATTAGAATAAATTATGAAGAAGAGTCACGAAGGTAGAAGAGGCTGGTGCGAATTGGATATCTTTTTTTTATATTAGCATGACAATATGATTGCAATTAATGGTACGAGCAGTGTGGTCGAAATAGATTGTTGACTAGTAAAGTTTATGATTGTCGACTGCAATGTACCAGCCCCGTGGCGCAGCTGGCTAAACACCAGCTTGCGAAACGAGAGGCCGCGGGTTCGATCCCCGCACCGAGACAAATGTTTGTGTGATTTGTGATTCACAAATATTTGTTTCGGGTCTGGATGTTTATGGGAATGAAAAGTCTCTCGTAGTTTCTGATACCCACGACACAAGACTCGTATCTTAATGTAGGGTAAGAACAATGTATGTGACTGTTGGGGTGTATTAATTTATTATTATAATATTTTACTGTGTACTGATCCCGCATTTCCTTAGGCTTTTACCGTAATTTCCATCAAGATGGATATTAATATATACAAACACTCACGATCGCCGTCCACTGTTTAACGTAGGCTTCTCGAAGAAGCGTAAACTATCCCGGTCTATAGCGGCCTGTATAACGAATGGATATGAAGATACTTTTAGTAAATAGGGCTTCCGGCAAATTCTATGGCCCCGTGTTATTACACGTTGTCTTTCTAAGAAACATTAGAATCACACTGACCAGCCGGCCCATTTGTTCTGCTGTTGTATCCAACTACGACCGCTTTTAACTCTACAACTGTCTCACAACGCTGTTCCTTTGCCATGGAAGTTTTGAAAAGTTTCTTAAACAAAAAGTCAATTGACTAGGCGCCTAGCAGCATTTTCCTTATAAATATAAGTTAAATATTCACTAATTATAATAAGACAAAAATGTGATATAGGTCACACACACAATATTTCCCCAATTTTTTTTATATTTTCCGTTAATACAGCTATCATTTTGAGCTACAAAGGTAGGAGTAACTTAGCTGTAAACGTTTTAAGTCGAGTCATAATATTTTATTATACGTGACAATATATCTAAATAAAGATTATATTATGGCTATTTTATCGGTACTTAAAACTGCTTCCGTGTTTCTGTAGAAGAGTGCGTGGTATAAACGTAATTTTTAAGTAATCTGAAGTGAATCTGATGTCAGCTATGTCTACGGATGTATAGTTTAAAAAAAATAAAGAAGTGTAAAATTGACGATTCATAAGAACTTGTAAAAGTCTATTTGAATAAAGATAATTTGACTTTGACTATCAATGCCAAGTAGAATAGTCTCCACTCAAGATCGCGACACGTCAAAGTAACGTTAGACGGCCTACAGCTTGATGGGAGGACGAAAAGCAGTAGGCAGAAGTTGAGGTATTGAACAGGGAGCTATGAGATTCATTAGGGTCTCTTAATCTCTATAAGCCTCTACTCATACTCTATAACCGAAGTCCAACAAAGAACTCATATTGACGGATGATGATAAAGATTTGCATTTGAGAGTTTGTTGTTCTGAATCGGATCAGGACCTCTTGATTGTACGTCGCATAGTATATATAGCCAGCGGTACTAACGATGCACCTGTTTATTACTCATATCGGCATCTAAATATTTGTTACTGTATGCATTATAATTTCTTATGCGATGTCCTGTTTTTTTTTATTATACAAACTAAAAACAGATTTACACTGACGTCATCGTCATTATGTTTACTATATCATGAATATTCATGCTATTTATATTTTTTCAGAATGAATGAGCAGGACCTCGTGGTGGCTCGTGCCCTGGCGGCTGAGTCCAGAGAAAACTCTCCAGGCGGATCACCAGGGCCGCTTCGAAAGACTGCCTTAGCCAAAGTTGCTGACAGACTACAAACCTTCAGGTATTTTAATTTTCTTTAAAAATATTAATGCTAATAATTTGAATGTACTCGTAGTATTACATTTAAATGTAACATCGCTTTATGAATAAAGACAAGAGAGAGTGGGAGTCACTGTACTATGTTACGCGGGTAGCGGCGGTTGATATTGCCATATCGCTAGATGGCGCTAGTATACACGTTTTAGTAAGCGATTAATAAATTGGTTACGTTATTAATCAATTGATATTGGAACTGTAGGTATACTATAGTATGAATATTTATAATATATTCACCTAAAGTTTTACCGTTTATTGCGGTTATGGTAGCTTTGTATATAATAAACATTTCCCATTACTTATGGATTAGCTGAGCGATTTCTGTTTTATAAAACTTTCTATTTTTTTAATCCTGTTAGCTAACAAACTACATATTATCGTTTTGATTATAATATTTATATATAAAACTTCTTAAATTTCTGAGCATTTGTTACATACGTATACCTAATCTAAACTATGGAATAAACGACATCTCGTTGTCGCCATAGCGGACGCAAGTTATTCCTAAGAAAATAATATAACTCACATTTATTAGTTGGATATTTGATTTTTAAAATTATCAGTTTAAATAATTTTTGTTATGACATTATTTTTGGCGAAGGGCATTTTAATTCATGTTTTTTTCGTTAAATTTAGTTTCAGTTCGTTACCTTTTCATATTTATGTCACTAGATGGCATAGTCATTTGTACATACATACATACATACATAAACTCACGCCTGTCTCCCGTTAGGGTAGGCAGAGACTATAGAGCGCCAAATGCCACGGTCCAAACACACCTCTTTCGCTTCCTCCACTGACATTATCCTCTTCATGCATGCACGTCGGTTTCGAGGACTCTTTATATTGCCCTTTTTCAGTATTAAATCTAAAATTAAAGTATATTATTACATAAACGTGATTTAGATATATAAATAATGTGTAAGAACAATTTGACTCATTCAGTTCGTGAGTAGTGTTTAAATATGATAATACTGTGCAGTATATTACTTAAATGTGCTAAATAACTTCAAGACGATAACAACAAGTAATTCATTTTTACGAAAATCATTAACCGCAGAATACATAATAGTATATACACGAACCCTAGGAATAAAGTAATCTAAAGTTTTCACTATGGAGGATAAAGGTAAAGAGTGTCATCTTGTACATGCAAAAGTGTCCGTCAAAATGTATTAAATTAGCATCAGGGTAAATTTTAAAGGAAGCGGAAATCAATAAAAGTACTATTCACAGTTCAGGATATCAAATCATTCTAGCTACACGCGTTTTCTTATAATACATCTTTAAGGTTATATTTACTACACTATTTTGTACTACGCAAGTAGTTGACATTTTCAATAAATAACTACTTTAGTCGACAATAATATTAAATTCATACCATACACTTTGTCTACACCAGCGCCACTCTGGAAGGTTTTTGAACTGTTATTTACGCTGACCGCTGGACACTTTTTCCGATGTTCTACCATATGAGATGACTCTCCTTATCTCTACCCTCCATAGTTTTCACAGTTTGATAACTTGTTAAAAGAAAGCGAGACAAAACTTTATTTGTAAGCTTAATCAGTTAATAGTGTAATTTTATTTTTATCAAAGACTACAAGTCAGAAGACAATTTTAATTCAATAAATTGTACAGTTGAATGAATAATAATATGCGCAAAGTGCAATAACAAAACGCTGAATTAATGTCAACAAGAATTGACGGCGCCGTCAATGTTATTTGCACTGAACTTAACCTTAAAATTTTAGAAGTAAATCTAAAATTAAAGTATATTATAACATAAACGTGATTTAGATATATAAATAATGTGTAAGAACAATTTGACTCATTCAGTTCGTGAGTAGTGTTTAAATATGATAATACTGTGCAGTATATTACTTAAATGGTGTTATGAAGATGGATAGTAAATCCAAATATTACCAGGCGAAACATGCTAGCACCAGTAAAGAAACTGCTGAAGAAGAAGAAAGGTGTGTAGATCATTTTTCTATATGTAGACTGTAGACAAACATCTTTATCAATAATTATTTGTGAACTTCTATTTCCGTTAACATTGATTTATATAGTATAATGTACTATCATCAAGTTGACAACTTTTAAGAACTTTAGTTCTTGTATATTAAAAAAAAAGATATTTTTGGTTTTTAACAATAGTAAATAGTAATTTTTAAATTATTTATGGTTCGGTCTTAATCACAGCGTTTCAGCGTCAGCCATATTAACAAAGTTAGCATCACGAAACCGTTGATAAAATATTCGAGAATGTCACGCGTCACTATTGATTGCGCCGTGCACTATTTGAATATTTTAAGTAGGTACCTACGTTGCGATTATGTAGCATGGTACATAAAAGTTGCATGTTTAATTTTATTTTATTTTAAGATAATATCTTTGTAGATAGTAACTCCATTAACTGCAAAATACGCTTTGTTATTCTCACACTTTATTTTAATAAACTAAAATATTATTTAATACAAATATGACATAATACGTGGGCCATTCTCTACTAACAGGAAAATCATGGTCCAAGCATTTTTTTTTACTTTGGCTATGTTAATGCATAGTTTTATTAATTAAAACTCATAATATATAACCTATTATTTATGGAGCCAAGCTTAATCAATATTTAGAATCATAATCATTTCATAAATTCGGTCTAAAAGCCACTAAAAACAGTCCTCTGTTATGTCCTAATTCCGGATCGAGTATGATTTGGTTCGGTTTTTATTAGTTGTATTCAAAAATTTAAAATCTTAGAACTCTCTGAACATAAAGAATATTGAATGCATGTGGACAAAAAACAATTATAATTTTAGATATTTTTTTAGTACTAAAAACTAGTGTTCGAATTTTGTCCATTACATTTTTGAACAGTCCTCTGTCATAATTTGAATATCGTGCCACAAAAATACTAAACACTATTGTGGCTACATTTTGCGTGAAACGGAAAGTTAACAGTGTGATGTTTACTCGGTCACCATGCTAAACAAGTCGCCGCCATTTTGCGCAGTGACAACTCCGCGTCTGTATGGGAGCCATGTCTCTGTAGTGTTGAGTGAACATTCCTCTGGTAAGTCTATTTTACGGTATTTTATGTGTTATAATTATATTTATTTAACAAAACAATTGCTTACTGTGATAATTTATAGCTGTTTCTGTGTTATAAAGTAATATTTAAACGGATACGCGGTATGACATTTTTGTACGTAAAATAACAGTCCTCTGTACAACAGTCCTCTGGAAATTTATAACACAGAGGGCTGTTCAATGTCACAGAAGACTGTTTTATTTAACGTCCGTGTATTTTATTAATATTCTTTATTGTCTGCAATGACCTACTGCTTGCCGATAGCCTCTTTCTTTCTTACATTGGCCTGTCACGCTAATTCAGGTCTTTTGTTTTCTGTTATTATGGATTTTGGAATATAAAATAATACGTACCTAGTAACTACCTGTTTTTAAACCCTTACGATTTTTTTAAAATATTGAAAGTATGTTTTATTGTTTTAGTATTGCCGCAATGCGACCAAAGAAGAAATTAAAGAGCAGAAACGAATTGCAGAAAGATATCAACGGCTAGAAAATGGGTTAAAAAACAGAAAAGATATCTATCGGATAGCATCGCAATTTTATACAAGTTTCAAGCTGAACATTTTAAAATAAGCTACACAACGTTTTGTCGTCTACGTCCTTTATGGGTCATAACACCAAATGTAAACGAACGTGACACGTGCCTGTGCATAAAGCACGCGAAGATCGATCTGAAACTGTCAGCATTGCACAGGCGAAGAATTTTGACTTAGAATAATCAATAGTCACACTGCACTGCTTGTAATCGCTATGACGAGCTATGTTTGTCACGAACCTGCCAACGCTGTATTGACAAGAATCCTGACTACAGGGAGTTTGATGACAGCAAGCCTATTGTATGACCATCTTGTCGGAGGACGTCCCACGCTGCGCTTTCCGGTACGTGGCCTCCACTCGAGAACTTTTTGGCCCCATCGGCCATCAGTTCTCCGCGCATTGTGCCCGGCCCATTGCCACTTCAACTTGTTAATCCGCTGGGCTGTGTCGGTTACTTTAGTTCTCCTACGGATCTCCTCATTTCTGATTTCTGTCGCTGGATGCAAGTTACTTCCAACAGGTCCCTGTGGAAGTCATTAGGAGAGGCCTATGTCCAGCAGTGGACTGCTATTGGCTGATGGATGGATGGATGGAAGTCTATTGAATTTAAAAAATGGATATCTGAGAAACAAACTTACAACGACCCCAAGACCAAGAATGCCCGAACAGTTACCAAATACCTAAAGAAAACGTTCACGGTTCATCCTCGAGAACTAACAGAAGAGGTTATCTGGGTGGAAAAACAGTCATCTGGGTGGCAAAACAATCCTCTGTCGCATTTTTTTGCAAAATTGCCTATAATTCGAAAAAAAAGGATAAATTACAATGGTTTCTTGTTTATATATATTATATTATAACTAACTATCGACTTAAAATACTATATTTTTAATTTTCTAGAAAAAAAGGGTTGGGACAACTGTCTATAGACAAGTTTCCAGTTAGTAGAGAAAGGCCCACGTATATATTATGTACATCGTGTAAAACATAATTAATACTTCAATATTGTATATTAGGTTACTAATATGATTGCTCAATCATATTGAATATTTTTACCACACGGTCACTGCTGAAGTCCTTGTGCCACATTGACACTTGCAAACTCGTATTTTAGCGATTTTCGATCTATAGAAGAACAACGCGGTCGACCAATATGTTGTATTTTTGTATAAATTTAAGTATTGTAAAAGGATTAAAATAAATTATGACTTTAATCAATAAGCCAAACATAGTCCATAAGATAAGTTAGCTGAAGTCCTAGTGGACTGGGCACTGAGCATGTAGAACTGACGGCCGATAAGGTACAAACTTAATGCGGCCTAAAAATATTGATACTTGAATGTTTATTCCAATAAAATACGCCCGATCCTTCCTGAATACCTACATTTTTGGCGTTCGTGGGATATTGAAATCCAAGAATCAATACATCTGCCTATACATCTTCTACCTAGCGCCCTGTGATCTATAGGGGGGGTCTCTAGTTGCCTACCATCTTGCTGCCCAAACAATGTAAAAAGCTCCGCGAACTTCCAAACCATAGTCGATTACGTTTCCCCAAAATTTGAAGTTGAGTTCTCTATTAATATCATACGCCCCGTTTTTAAATCATCGATCAAAATGCTCTAATACGCTAGACCACAAAACAAATATCCAGTAACACGTTCGCGATCTCAGTTCTCAGGATCTGGAATTTAAATTTCTTTGCTGTTCTCCATGAATAGGGACCGCTCCAACGACTTCTATAAAATAATATCGTGAATCTCAAGAAGCGTTGTCGTTTTCATCCCTCCAAAACTCAGCATTAGACTAACTTTACCAAAGTAGCATCTTCTTTACCTGTATGATGATCTGCTTTCATAGACATATATATTTTGAAAGCTACGTTGTATCCAGTCTCGATCACAAATAGGCCAGCTCAACCGGGCCAAGTGCATTGGCGTCGAAAGTCGATGTGAAATGTGCTTTGTCGTCAAGTTTCATTCCGCCGCTAGTGAGATTACAAACTGTTTAATTTCCTAATCTCTATCTACACATACAGAGTTTTTTTAATTCTTTTTTCGTTTTACTTTACCAGTGCATCAGTAGTCATTACGGCCAGTTTCAGTCGTGATCAATAAATAAATCGATTATTAATAAATTTCGCTAGCATAGATATTATAAACCGGTATGGTGAATCGACAATGGCAGCCGGCATTCATTCCTGTGACACGGTTACCGTCCGGCGAGCGGCTCGGGCGCGTCTGTTTCGACTCACTGACTCATTCGCGACCCGCCAGGAACGTAACACTTGTAGGACAATGACTCTTGACCTACACAGTTATTCGCTTTGTCTCAACTGTCATTTGCAATTAAATATTTAGATCTGATAAATGGAGAACATTAGTTTATACTTAAATGTCGAAGTAATAAATTAATAATACAAATATCCTGTTCCGAACACACATAAAAAAATTGCGTTGGTTGCATCAAAATTTAAAGAATTCCTATTGCTAAAACACCTAAACTAGTCTTACAGATATCAGTCGAATTCACATTTTTTTGTCTGGGCAGTCAATATTTTATTTCACAGATAATAAGCATACATGAAATAATAACTAATGCTCCGATCGTTACCCCAAACTTGTTTTGTGATAACCGGACGAGTAAATGCGGTATCAAAGATTCGCAGCCGATGCCGCACTGCAATCACAGTACATAATTGAAATAATGCGGGCAAACACTTACAATACCACTATGCTAACAAGCCAGACTTTAAATTATACTACAAATTAAACAAAAAAGAACAAACTCTTAGTACTTCCACAATGTCTGGCCGATTTTAGTTGCTAACAGTTCAATATTTGATAGAATATAAATAAATAAAATAATAATAAATAAATACACCCAACAGTCACATACATAGTTCTGACCCCACACTAGGATACAAGTCGTGTGACGTGGGTATCAGAAACTACGAGAGACTTTTCGGTCTCACAAACACCCAGACCCGAAACAAATATTTGTGGATCACACAAACATTTGTCTCGGTGCGGGGATCGAACCCGCGGCCTCTCGTTTCGCAAGCTGGTGTCTAGCCAACTGCGCCACGGGGCTGTCATCAATTCATATTAACACGTCAAAACCTACAGAATAAGCGTATTAATTTTAATTTATATGTATAAATATATATATTGTGATATGCAATAAGCAGTGATGGCCTCGAGGTTTAGGCGCGCGGTCGAGAATTTCGGCGGTCGCAGGTTCAAACCCCAGGCACACACCTCTGACTTTTCGAAGTTATGTGTGTATTCACAATGAATTATCACTTGCTTTAACGG
This sequence comes from Hemaris fuciformis, assembly GCA_907164795.1. NCBI lineage: Eukaryota > Metazoa > Arthropoda > Insecta > Lepidoptera > Sphingidae > Hemaris > Hemaris fuciformis. The sequence goes on from OU015448.1 coordinate 10,911,776, forward strand.
TGAAGGAAAACATCGTGATAAAACCTGCACACCTAAAAGTTCTTAGGAATTTCTTAGGTGTGTAGTTCTCTAACCCGCACTAAGCCAGCGTGGTGGACTAAAGCCTCAACCCTCTCAGTTGTAGAGGAGGCCCGTGCCCAGCAGTGGGACGTATTTGGGCTAATGATGATGATGATGATATGTATTTAAGGATAATTAAAGGTTCGCATGTTCAATATTCATTTGGACCTCAATTTAAGCATTTTAGTAGATTGACATGATGTTGAGTCACGGGAGTCGTCTCTTGGTGCTGTCTGAATAAATTGTTTTAAATATTTAGCTGTGTTTGAAGCTTCCCCAGCGCAAGTTGCGCATGATGAAAAAGAAAAGGCAGCGGATTATTTACACAGAGGCAAATGTTCGCTTCTATCCACAACTATTTGTTTTGTGTCAATAAAAGCCTCATAATTTATAATAAGCACAAGACTTGCGCATTAGAAATTGAGCCGTACTAAGTAAATTCATAAATACCTATAGCTTACTCACACCAAATCCCCAAAAGCGTAAATAGTATTTCTAATTTCACGTTGTACCATCTATATAGCTCCATATATTAAAGGTGGAGTCTATTACAGATTACTTGATGCATAACATAAAATATTCAAAATAGGTTCATTTGATTACGTCACTGTATCACTATACGTCACGCATTCTATCAACTGAGTTAGTCCGTGCATGATCGCAAGTTTCCGTTGCCTTATTTGTACTGTATTTAACAACATTAACATGTGCTTATTGAAACTGTCAACATGTAATCAGCGGTTTTTATGCTGACAGACATTCTGTTTCTGTGCCGTGCTATTTACCACGTGATACTATGTACCTATGGGAACTTTTTTTAGTTTAGTTTTGTTCACGTTAATATTTTGTCAACCAATAACATAATGAATTGATCCGGCAGTGATTTTGCCGGATTAAAAAGAAGGCTATTAACTATCCTAAAAAAAGGTAAAAAAAAAACATATTTTAAAATTTGCAATCCATCTCACTTACGATGTCTTAACTCTTTTACTTTAATTCTTAATGAAGACATTGTAGCGTAACTTGAGTAATAACATAATGTCTTCATAATATCAGATTTAATAAATGTTCCTCCAAGTTATAAGATTCCTGATTTGGAATTAAACAAAAGGTAATAATAGAATACAATAAAATATATTATCTATATTATGCAAAGGGTAATACATACTATGATAAATAGCACAAAAGTTGCAACATATTTTAAATTGTGATTCAAATGATTGTCCGGTTTGGGTAATGGTGTGTTTAACGAAATTAATATCCATCGTCCAGTGCGTGCGAAACGATTGTTAATTAACGAAACACTTTCATTTGTAAAATACTGATGCTTGAGGTGCGCCAGTTCAACGACTTGACGCTTTTTATACTGTCAACATACGATTCAACCAGAATAGATGTGATTGAATTATTATTTAAGATACTGTCTTGATAAGACATTGGATACCTTCATTACGATTGTCTGTTTTTCTATTGCCTTATGTGTGTTGCTGATTTAGAACTTTTAGTCACTTAGCGAATTTGAACAGTGCATCTAAAAATAATGTGTTGGAATTTTAATAAATAAATTCATTTTCAATATATTAAAGAATTTAAAAATTATTAATATTCTTGGCGTGTATTGTATATATTTATCATACATACATACATAAACTCACGCCTGTATTCCCCGAAGAGGTAGGCAGAGGTGCATTTCTACACCCACATTTCGCCAAGTATGTATCAGTCCCACGTAATAGGGGGCGAGCCTATTGCCGTTTTTCGGGCACATTTCCAGACTCCGTGCTGTTACCGAGAATTTCCTAATGGAAAAACCCAATAACATTTTGCCCGACCCGGGAATCGAACCCAGGACCTCTAGATCGCACGGCACATACTTGTACCGCGAGACCACGAGGCAGTCAATATATATGACAGTAGTATGTATATGTATGTCAGTATATATTTATGTATGTAAATATTCTTTCAAATGCTGTAAAATCAGTTAAAGTAAAAATAAATTTACAATCATTTTATTCGTTTATCTACTTATAATTCATATTGATATTGAAACAAGCAAAAGTTCACTCATTGATAGCGTTAAAAATAACAAAAAGAACATGCGATGCCAACGCGACTTGGCGGGTACTCTGCCCTGGGAGCTGGACGCCCAGGCCCTCTCGTCAGTATTTTTCTGGCGGGAGGAGGCGTTCCAGCGATCCGGACAGAGACCGGCTCCAAGAGAGGTCGAGGCCATGTTGGCCTCCTTCCGCAGTGCCGCCGTGGAGGAGTGGCGTTCCAGGCTGGAGAGTCCAAGTGCGGGCGTGGCGACCGTCGCGGCAGTGCGACCTGTCCTCCAGCAGTGGATGGACAGGCGCCACGGTGCGCCGACCTTCCGATTGACACAGGTGCTCACCGGGCACGGCAGCTTCGGTGCGTACCTGTGTCGCATCGTCGGAGTGGAGGAGTCCGCCGTGTGCCACCATTGTGGCAACTGCCGTGAGGACACGGCTCAGCACACGCTGGAGGAGTGCCCAGCCTGGGACGAGGAGCGCAGCGCTCTCGTAGCGGTCGTAGGGAGCGACCTCTCGCTGCCGACTGTGGTCGCCGCCATGGTCGGCAGCCGGAGGTCATGGAAAGCTATGCTCTCCTTCTGCGAACGTGTCATTTCGCAGAAGGAGAGCGCGGAGCGGGATCGGGAGCAGACCGATCCCGCTCGTCGCAACAGGCGACGTAGGAGGCGCCGGGTGAACATCTAGCCCGGCGCCCAGAGGCCACGCGGGGCCGCCGTCCCTACCTTGGCGGCCCCCGAGGAGGAACAAAAAATCCTTTTGCCGTGCCTTTTGGCACCGCGCAGAGGCGGTCCCGGGTCAATCCATAGCTCTGGCTTCAGGGTATTCCGGGGCCGTCTCGCTGAATGCGCTGATGGTGGCCATCGCGGGGTTTTTAGTCGGTATTACGGCGCAATTATTTTTGGTAGGGACCCGGCCCAGCGGCCGCCCGCAACAACTACGGGCGGTAACATCTATGCTGGGTCGGAAGGCGCCGGTGAGTCCGACACACCCTCGCCCCTCCGGGGGTGGGATGGTCCGTAAATGGATTTTCCCCGCGGGAAAAAAAAAAAAAAAAAAAAAAAAAATAATGCCAACGCGACCATTGTGCGAGCTGAAAGCCACTGACAACAAACGTCGTTTCTTCACCCAAACAATTAGGGGCGAAAAATGTAAATATTACGCTCGGGTGGCATCACAAGGTGTTGAATGTGGGTCGTCACGTACATTATCCATGATGATCTGGTGAGCCGAGGTCGGCAGTGGTAATCTCGCGATACGAACCAGCTTTGTGCGCGATTTTTGTCCACTCGCGGACGACGTGAACTCGTGATAGCGGCAGTGATTACCACCCGCGGTCCGCCGCCTGCCTGCGACCCGCCACTTGCCAGCGGCCTGCTGTGCGCCAGTCAGTAGTAGCTCGCGCGCTGTCACGCACGCTCGGCACAGCGCCCGGGCCCGCATCCTCGCGCCAACACTCCGATAATTCACAACTCTCGCTTAGCCTTGCGTCAAACATCCAGTCGGGCCGGCTTCATGTGTCCGAAATTTTGCAATACGAGTTCGCGTGCCGACCGCATCAGAAGGTTGCCGCGCAAAAACATCGTTTCGAAATTGCACAGCTTCTGAACCTCTTTAATTGGTAAAAGATTTTAATACGCGAGAGGCGCGTCGTGTTATTATGTTGAAATTGTTATGTGATAAGTGACACACGCCGAGGCCGCCCGAGATAATTCACCGCATTGGATTCGAGTGATGTACTAATATTTACGAACGATGTTGTCGATGGAATCGTTGTGGTGCGGGTCGGAGAGTGAGTTGTCGACGCTGAGACAGTGCAAGAGTACGAGCGAGCGGCCGGAGTACCGCCTCACCCGTCGGAAGCCGTCCAAGAGTCTGATCCCGCCGGCGCTGCTGCACGCGCACCCGGAGCCGCAGCCCAAGTCTCACCGACGAAGAAGGTCTGGTACATGGCCGTAAGTGTAGCGTCATACGTTCATTTGGGCCATGTTTGTTTATATATTTTTTTTCATCATCATGGCCAGCACTGTTAATATTTCCTATACTGATAATAAATAGTCCACACCGTCATAAATAACTATGGTAATCGGATTCACCTATCACGTTCGTAAAACATTTCATTCCATAACAATCATACATGATTACACAGTTGTGTTTCGTTAATACAATTCTTTAATTGAAATCCAATTATCTTATGTACCTTTTAGGAATTGCGCGATCTAAACTAATTATATCCGACCGCCCCAATCAACGAAGCTACTGTTTTGGACGTACCTACATGTATCCGATCTTACCGCATCCGTGTCTCATCAGCGTAATGGTAAAGTGTGGAAGTGATCAAGGGTAGTGATGGCTGCACGCGACTTCCTAGATATACCTACCGTTAATTACGACTTGTTTATTGACACTCATTGCTAAACCACTAGGGACTCATTGATGGCCAACCGGGAGCTGTAATTATGTACCCTGAGCTCAATTTGTATGTAGAAGCTGTTAATGGCGGTAACATGAAATAGAGCTAGCTAGACCTGTTTATTACGGATTCTATTCATGCTGTTCGTCCGCCTGCTTCCTGTGTATGTTTTTTTTTATAAATAAATAAATAAATACACCCAACAGTCACATACATAGTTCTGACCCCACACTAGGATACAGTCCTGTGTCGTGGGTATCAGAAACTACGGGAGACTTTTTCGGTCTCACAAACACCCAGACCCGAAACAAATATTTGTGGATCACACAAACATTTGTCTCGGTGCGGGGATCGAACCCGCGGCCTCTCGTTTCGCAAGCTGGTGTCTAGCCAACTGCGCCACGGGGCTGTCAATAATTTTAATAAGAAACAACAGAAAATACCGGTTTAACATTTTAGGTTTTAGTGAAACTTCTGTCCATCTTTATTACACTTTTGTCTTATTTTGTGTTATGGGCAAAGAGCAAACTAAAATATTGTAGCTAAGACAGACGTAGTTATGCGTTCCCATACTACACATCGTACGATGGTAGTACCTTAGAAACGCATTACGCCATCAGCGATGATTCACACTAAATAATATCATCGATTCCCATGGAAGTAATGATGTCGAAGCAAATTCCTTTGGTTCAGATTAAACAATTCCCGGTAACATTTTTGATGGCTCATGTTACCCATGCATGTGTGCATATGTGACAGCACACATACTTAGGTTAAAATCATATACAAACCAATTGTATTTTAACTTAAGCATTCTTCTAAGCATAATAATAAGCATATAATTCTCGTGTAATTATAAAATTAAATTATATTTTTTAATCACGCCGAGAGTTTATATTTGACTACGTTACCAACATTCATAAGAAATTTATTTTTATAGAGACGCCAAACAAAACCACACGGACAAAAAATAACTTTTCCTCGTAATTATTGTAATGGCTGGTGCACTTAGTAAAACCGCTCATAGTTTATGGAACTTAGCTTGGATAAGCAGTTTGCTTTCTCTTTTAACCCTCAGTTTGCTGTAACCGTAAATTATCGCTTCCCGCCAAAACGCAATATATCGTAACTCTCAGACATAATGGCCAGTGTCTCTGCAAGGTTTTTAATTGATTTCAGAAAAATGAGGTCATATGTTCAGCTTTTTTTCTTATATTTTTTTTTAAACTTTATTGCTTAGTAGTGTTGTGAATTCATATGGTAAATAATTTCACGCTGGAAAATTTGTTTGATAGGTTTTTTAGTTTAAATGTAAATAAATCCCATAGAGTTATAGTACTTACGGGAAAAAACAAATATTTTGATAAAAAATTGCAGAATATGTATTTTGATTTACACGAGAAGCCTATCATTGCTTCCACAATGCTTACAAAAAATGTTCTCTAAGTGTTATAAAATGACACATTTATTAAGTTAAGTTATCTACAATTGTTTGGACATGTTAATGTTTTTTCAAAAAAAAAACAAATTTTTATTGGGCGAAGCGACCTTAAAAAATAAACAGATTATCCCACATTGTATGAAAAACAAACAATCACCATAATGTGTATGGTAGCAAGTTCAATACACTTGTAAGAGTTTCTATGGTTTCGCTCAGGTTACCTATGTATATCGCGTCTGCGCCGACCCACATACTTCTTGATGCGTGAAGAACCAACCTTCGTTCACTAGATCAGTACTAGATATACTTGGTATTATTGCTTAAGATATAAAACCTATTGAAGTACAAGTAAAAAATTATATTACGCAAATGATTTTTTGAATTCGAATGCTGACAGCGGGACAAGGGATGAGTGCTCTATTATTTATTTCTCATTTCATATTATACCGATCAAGACATAGTCGTCATATATGCTATGGGCACCGATTTTAAGTTACATACATGCAATAAATTTTCCTCATCGGTAATAAAAAGGTAGCAATATGTTTTTAACATTCAATCGTCTCATATATAAAAAAATATAATGCACGTGGATATGAATGTTGTAGTTGTACAATCAGAGTTGTTTTTCTCGCTATTTTTTAAAAAGCAGTCTGCAATATTATTATCGCATTTTCTAGAAATAATGTATTATGGTAATGTTTTCCAATAACAAGTTTAATTGTTTTTATTGTTTATGAAAACTACAGAGCTACTTACACAAAGGCAATAGATTTTTTTTCTTCTATGTATTTATTAAGGAGTATAAGAAAATATATCCTGACATGTGAATAAAACGACACATTCCTAAATTGAAAACTTATTCCCACAAACATCTATGTTTTTACTAATGTTGAAATATCATGGGGCTGCAAAACAGATACGACTTAGGGGCCTTCAAGAAGAGAGCCTATATTTTCCTCAAAGGCCGGCAACACACCGATGATTCCTCTGGTATTATGGGTGTTCATGGGCGGTGTTGACCACTTAACATCAGGTGGCTCACGTGCTCGTTTGCCTCCTTTTTCCATAAATAAAAAACAGTGTGCAGATTCAAATAACCGCAGTCTACTGTGACTCATTCATGAAATACTGGCTGGTAGCCTCACATCGGCCGCACCGATTGTCAACATTAAACTGTAACGATGTTCGGCGTGTTCAAGTAATACGACCAGCGGAACAATGGCCTGACTAACCAATAAAATAAAGGAGTTACCAACTCGTATTGTGTGCCGATTTGAGACACCAAGGAGTTCGGTTGCATTTTTTCACGGTGACATCATTGATCGCCACTTGATACTGTAACGCCGGGTTACTCGATAAGCATAGGAGGCCTAACTGGCGTATACTTTGATATATTACAAAAGGGTAAGGTTCTTGGTTAGTCAACGTCCCCTAATTAGGATTGCTACTATTAACAATGATCAATCGACAGACAAATGTTTATTTTTAATATTTATGAGACCTTTTATTATATGTACATTTTTGGTAGAGAAGTCTCTAGAAATATGCTGAGCTTATTGTAAATTTTCATGCGATGTTTCCATTTTTTTAATATTTGAGAGAGGGGAGGCCTATGTTCAGCAGTGGACTTCTTTTGGCTGATGGATTGAATTGGATTGGAATATTTGAGAACTAGGTTTATAAACATGTTACCTATGTACTGAAATGTTTTACTTATAACGTTTTTATGCTACATATTGTATTTTATCAGTAAAACAATTTATTTACATTTAGGCATCGCATCTCTAAAACCAATTACTAAATTTCGTAGAACCACAACAACATGGGCAAAATGATCGCTGGCCAATTACCATAAGACGATATGCCCTTTCTTAATTGCATTTTTAAATCGTATCGCAATGATACAATACCCAGTGATTACATTTTTCATTAAACTAATGTAATGTACTATTAGTTCAGATGTTTCACGTGTAAAAGCAATTGTACTGTGTGCCCAAAATAATGTTTGTTTTATTATTCAGTTGTGTTTTGACAGCTGTAATCGTTATTGGTTTAATAGGATTCTACATACATACATACATAAACTCACGCCTGTATTCCCGAAGGGGTAGGCAGAGGTGCATTTCTGCACCCACATTTCGCCAGGTATGTATCAGTCCCACGTAATAGGGGGCGAGCCTATTGCCGTTTTTCGGGCACAATTCCAGACTCCGTGCTGCTACTGAGAATTTCCTAATGGATAAACCCAATAAAACTTTGCCCGACCCGGGAATCGAACCCAGGACCTCTAGATCGCTCGGCACATACTTGTACCGCGAGACCACGAAGCAGTCAAAAAAGTAATAGGATTCTATTCATAGATTTTCAAAATTAAACTGCCTGCGTTGAGCTATTTAATTAAGTCGTTTCCTATTCACCACTCCATATGACCACCTCGTATAAAGTAAATTCGCCACAGTGCTCGACGTAATGTAGTTACGATAGTTAGTTGCTGAGATCATTTTGTGTATGAACTATGCCGGCGTAGTAATGTAATGATGGTTGCTAAAGCTTCTGTGGATTCTATTAAGACTATAATGGTTAATATAAGACGCAATAATGCAGCAAATTCCATATAATTTATATGAAAACATCATCATCATCATCTACAATTAAGAGGGTTTAGTCCTTAGTCCACTACGCTGGCCTAGTGCCGGTTTACATACCTTAGTACTTTTAGGTGTGCAGGTTACCTATCGATGAACATCTTACAATGACAAGTATTCAATTACTTCTTCAGTTTATAATAATAACTTTGCTTTGAGTTGTTTGGGAGAGCAAAATTTCTCGATATTTCTAGTATCGATCGCAGTGGGTGTAGATATGTAATTAAAATTCTTTTATCAGCACATTATTAACGTTTTAAATGATAACAGATAATAACATAGTTGCATATTTGTGTTATGGCTACCCACTCTTTAGTGGGTGTGATGATACGAAATTATTTCAGTGGAACAAAACAAAATGTTATCAGATCACTAGAATACAACTATGCTTTGGAATAGGAGCAACACAGTTTTGTAACAGACAATCGGAAGTCCTTTGAAGCTTAAAGTGAATTATGAGTTTAAAATACGGGTTTTTGCCATTTGTTAACATCCATACTTCCCAACACACATCTAAAATTCTGATATGAAAAATCTGACATTTGTCTAGGCTCTAATGTTATTGGACCTGGCATTTTCATGACATTAAAACGTTGTTAAATATTTCTTACTTAGGTATGTAGTCTACGAATCCGCAAACCGCCAGCGTGGTGGACTAGCCCCCTCTTAGTTGTACAGGAAACTGCAATGGACCAGCCAGCTAAACAAAAATAAGCGTAGATAGATAAACTATTCTGCTTCTTACTATATTGTTACTATATTGAGCATTTAATTTATTCACAAAGGCATATTGTAATATAGTCCATATATTCCTCTTTGTTGGGAATAGTCAGTCTTCCCAATCATTCCGAGTCCCAGTGATACGTAAAGATACGGACCCTATTGCTTCCATATGGAAATACACGATGTTATCTGATTTGGATATTTTCACAAGACAAAGGTCTATTTAGATTGCACGATTCAAAGTCAAAGGGCTTTTAAGAGTCGCTCCGCTACCCAAGATTTTTTTTTAAGCACGATTGAATACATTTTTTTCTGCCTTTATCTTATAACTAGCAGTTTGTTTCTTTCGTCTCGTTCGTTTGTTTCTAAATACCTATTATAAACAAAACTGTTCAATTCCTTCATTGTTTTTTAAAGAGTATTTCCTTGTTTGGTAATTGTGTAGGTTTCGGGGAGTTTTGTTACCTATCGTGCTTGCGGTAATGTAACAGATAGCTTATCTATTGCAAAGTAATTAAACACTACTATACTTTTATTAAATGATTTTCAATATGACCGCAACAACTTCAGAGAGAGAGAGAGAGGGAGAGAGATAAGGCTTTAGCTTATCACACTGGAATAGAGCATGTTAGGTTACATTATTGCGAAATTCCATGTACATGCTAGTTTAGTAGTTTGCTATCCAACATTAAAGTAATGAACGAAAAATAATACAAACGTTACTACAAAAATGTGTTCCCTGTATACAAACCAACAGCTATCAGTTTCACAGTCAGGTCCACATTCAACTGAACTATCGCAGTCTCGTAAGTAATATTTCCAATTAATTAACATCAGATTAACATGATGGGCATTATCGTGAGGTCATTTAGTGCCTCCGCAAGGTCGGCGCCGCCCGATATCGCGCTGCGTTTTAAATGACCGCATTACCTACTTCCAAAATTTATAATTCTACAAGCAATTACATATTCAAATATGTGAAACGACACCGGCGTATTGTATCGTGTGTTGAGTATTTATAATATGTAGTAGTGTAGGCTTAGGCGTCATACATATTTATATTTGTATTAGAATTGCTTCTAAATGTACGCTTCGATATCATCATTTTATTGCCGTTTTCGTAGTAGTGTATGTATTCGTATTGTATCGATCAAGAAAATAAAATTGTATATCGAAATCCACAGTTAGTTAGAATTCTTTTGTTTGTGAAGGTTCCTACTTCATAAATTAAATAGTTGTGTACGATTTAAAAGCCTTCCCGAATCAGTTCGTTAAAGACCGAAATTCTTGCAATGATACTGATGTATGTATTTTGTGGGTGTTGGTTGGGATTTGATGCCAAAAAGCGAAGGCTATCTGACACCTACGGCATGAATTCAACGTGGGCTTGGGGTGGGATTAACCTTTGAATTCAAACAGCTCAATATTTTTAAGCTACCAACATCTTTTATTGCTTAAATATTAAAAACTAAACAGAAATTAAGAGAAGAAAATACAATAAGCTTACCAGTTTCAACACATTTCCTCGTACGAACACCAACGTAGTAAGCTATTGTTAGTTCTAGACTAAGATAAGGGACAAAAACTCATCGTGATAATGTACGGTAATCTTCATAATTACAGCCAGTAACAGATGGTTGCACGCGATAAGAGCACACACGAACGTCTTTATACATCACTCTACTAACAGGATGTGATTCGTATAAAAAACGGTCATGTGTCACTTGCACGTGCAAATGTTATGTTTCTTAGCACGATACTGCATGTATCTAACTCATTTTTAGAGTTCTGTACCTATAGAGGAAAAAACGATATACAGTCTGTCTACCTATCACATTTTTTTTAAATAATTCATCTCGTTTTTATCTGTGCGATTATTTACAACTTACCCGCAAGTGACATGCTGCTATTACTAAGATCGAGCAATAAAACCGAAAACATCTCCATAAATTTAGGAACCTGGGCTTTTTAAATAACTTTTGATGGTTGTTAAAACGGCCATAATCTGTTACTACAATTATTTACCCCAATGAGAAATAATAGGATTCCATAGTCACCTTTTGGTTGCAGAACTGTAAAAAGTACTATATACTTTGTAAGGATTTAAATTTACAAACATTAACGGCATATATGTTTCGATTCAATGTATAATGTACTTCTAAATTAATTCATCATCATCAGCCATGTATACGTCCCACTGCTGGGCACGGGTCTCCTCTACAGCTGAGAGGGTTTAGGCCTTAGTCCACCACGCTGGTTTAATGCAGGTTGGCGGAGGTGTGTGCTTGGGGTTTGAACCCGCGACCGCCGAGATTCTCGACCGCGCGCCTCAACCTCAAGGCAATCACTACTTTTAAAAGACTTATTTATGCACACGATATTAGCTAAAGTATTTAGCTCTTCGCACGCGGTCATGCCAGTTCGCTTATTTCCCCATACCTCAGTAAATAAATGTTGCACGAATTTGCACATAACTGATTCAACATTGCAGCATCAGGTATGTCGCGGCTTACGTAAGCACTGATCACTCTATCAATATGTATTACCTTTTTTTCTGCTCTAGTTGTTAATAACTCATGCACATATGTATGTAGTCATATTACAACGCCATTAGTCAATGCTGATCAATATACATATAGCTATATCAAAAAAGTAGACAGTGATCGCAGGTCCCTTGATGTAGGCTTCTTCTGGTAGTCATTGGGGATCTTTGTCGAGCAATCTTTTGGGGGATAGTATTAACTTGCTTTAACGGTGAAGGAAAACATCGTGATGAAACCTGCACACCTAAAAAAAGTTCTTAGTAATTTCTTAGGTGTGTAGTCCGCCAACCCGCACTAGGCCAGCGTGGTGGACTAAGGCCTAAACCCTCTCAGTTGTAGGGGAGGCCCGTGCCCAGCAGTGGGACGTTTATGGGCTGATGATGATGATTAATATCTATTTATTATGTTCAAAACAAGGCCAAATATGCGAAGGAATAAACATGCCGCTCTCTCAGCAATACGGGAAGAACGAAATAGTACAAAATAAAAGATTGTGCAGTTCGAATTTTTGTAACAGATTTGGACTGTTTGTCTGCACATAAAGCGAACTACCTTTTTGAGCGAGATCACTTATTCATCCTAGCCCAATATCTTAATTAGCTCTTCTTTTACCACAACATATAACTTAACAATTTTTGTATTTTCTTTTCCTTATTATTTGTATATTTAATGACACAAGGCGTCAAGGATAATAGTGTCTAAATGTGATAAAATTATGATGATCATAAATTTTATACTGCGTAATGACGATAAAAAAGATATTTATACGGTAAATTTTTGTGACCCAAAACCGCACCCTGGTGGCTCGTTAACTTACCAACAAGTGATTGTGTAATCAGTGCTGCTCCCATTTTTTATGATTCCGCACCGATAAAGTGAAATCGTAGCTAATTAGGCCAAATATTATCATAGTTAGCAATTGTCAGGTGTAATTGTATTAATTGCATCATAAAAAAGTTGTCTGTGCGGGTTTCTTAATTTTACGACTGCCTAGATTCAGAGGCACGCCGGTTAGTTAGCATAATTTCCAATGTGTTTCTGATGAAATACGAATATTGAATAACTAGACATTTATATAGGGACTTCTAGTACTAGAAAATTAAGGTAATTTTGAGTGCATGGTTTAGTAATTCACATAATTCACTATACCCCTTTTCAAAAATTATTGTGTCCTTGTAAAACATCTTGTTAAACTATCATTGTTTTCATGTTGTTAGACTCTTTCTATAGATTCGCTTTGGTCACAGTTACAACATATTCCCAATACGTTCTGAGTTTCATTTTCATTTTATTTCTGCTTAAGGAATCTTGTACCTATAATTGAAATTGTCCTACTAAAGCGACCAACCATCGCACTACCTCTAAGATTAACTTGAAACAACTACAAAATAGCTCATACAAAGTATCGAGCGGATGTAGATGTAAATATTTTTAAATCTATGCAAGTGTTGAATTAAAGACTATGAAGACGTTCAAACATGTAACCTGTTTACTAACGGACGAATCTAGCATTGTGCGGTGCGTCAGAGCAGATCAATCGCACTGATAAGCGTTTGAAGCGGTGTGAATAGAAACACAATGATCCACCGTGTCCGTTACTCAAATCTTTGTCATAAACAGTCAACATTGCTAACAGAGATCTCGTGTGAATTTACTAGAATTTTGGGCTATTTACTCGGTTAATGCACTCGGTAAAGTTTAAATTCTGGGTTTTTGTTACGGATATCCTAAACCATATTCCATTAGGAAATTCTCAGTGACAGCACGGAGTCTGAAAATGTGCCCGAAAAACGGCAATAGGCTCGCCCCCTATTACGTTTGGCTGATACATACCTGGCGAAATGTGGGTGCAGAAATGCACCTCTGCCTACCCCTTCGGGGAATACAGGCGTGAGTTTGTGTGTGTGTATATCCTAAACCCATGTACATGCGATCGATGCGATGATGGATATTGGGGTAGTGATTAGTTTTTTTTATTTTTTAGTTATTAAACTTTAATATTAACATGTCATCGTCTAGCAAAAAATCGACGTCAAACAATATTTTTGCATCTCTCTTTTTCGTCACATCTTTTACTGGAGCTGTCCAACGACAAAAAACCGTTTCTTTTTCACTCCAATCTCTCAAAGCGACTCCGAATCCCTTCAACGGAAATGATGATAAGAACGTAAATAATTCATCAGTATAATTATTGTTTGTTATCAAATTGTTTAAGGAGTGCAATTCTGTTTAAGGAGTTGTATTGTGGATCATATCATTGAATGGCCATTTGACGCATGTCGTGACCATATTGTAATGAAACTAACCCGGACGAGAACGCAGTGTACAATGTTTGTACTTTGTATGGCTCAGATTGACATTATTTCAAAGAAATACCTTTAACAAACCCATATGTAGCACCTACGGGAAATCGTTTTGTTCTTTTTTTTTTGTACATAGTTCAAAATATTTTAGGTAGATTGAACTTCGTATGCTTAACGTGAAGTGAACAGGTTTTTAATACCAGATCTTTGTGTAAAACTTAAATATTTGGTATATTAAGCGATCGAAAAGTCTAGTCGGCCTTGGGGTCAAAACTATTGGCTGTATGTTATTTATTTTAACTTACCGTAAAACACAAAATGCCAATGCTTTGAATGCTCTTCGTTTTACGATGATGTCTTGTTTAACGTTCATTGTGTTTTATTGTAATCGCTGTCCTTTAAAAGTAAATCTTTAAACTTTATTTGCATAACCTTTGATCGTCTTATTGTCCTAGTGCGTAAGCTGTGAAGTTCTATCGTAGATTCCAGTCTAGCACATCGTGTTTTATGTACGTGTTGTATGTGTCTCTTTATATTTTTACTGCTTTTGTTTTCGCATACTCTATTGTTATTAGATGTGAAATACGAAAATGATGTTAAGAAATTTAATCACTATTTGTTTTTTTTTCCTCGAAACGATTTACGATTGGATTTAATTCGACCTGAGAATTGAACATATTTGCATTTAAATTTTGTAAACAGCTGTGAATGTTACTTAAGGGGCAACAATCGAATTGCTTACAGAGGTTATTGACACTTCATTGCCTTCTTTCCTCCGAGTTACAATGGTAATTAATTGAATTTTAAATAAATTTATGCAAAAATGAGGAGTACCTTACATTAATTATCAATATCAATTTAGATAATTATTTTTGCTAAATTTAATTTAAAATGTAAACGTTTTAAAATTGAAACGAGTTATTTTATTTTAGTCAATTGCTTAAATCGACTGTGCTCAGGACACATAAATATAATTTTGATGAGTTTATTTTGGTTTGTGGTAGATTTTTTGTTTTGATTAATCGACAAGGAAATGCAACTGTCGTGCAAAAAATGCAATCAATGTTGATTTACTATTTTTTCATCGGGTTGTAATTTCGACCTAAGACTTTGTTTCAAATTTTTATTATTGGTCGTGTGATCGTAGTAAAATGAATAGGTTCCACACCAGAACCACGCGTGCGGGTATGCGAAGCCACAGCTTTGTGGTCACAACATCCGCGGCTAAAAAGTTCGCCAACTCCTACTTTTGCCGCACCATCAAGCTGTGGAATAGTTTGCCCGCTCACGTGTTCCCTCCTTCCTATGATCCTGGATCCTTTAAGCGAAGCGTGAAGAAGCATTTGTGCGGGCAGGCATGATTGTGTCGACCAGCGGGTGACCATCGTTTCTCGCTGGTTGGTATTATTTTTCTGGACTCCACTGTGCTTACCATCAGGTACAGTGGAGTCACTTTGCCGTGCCAGAATAAAAAAAAAAAAAAAAAAAAAAAAAGGTGACAGACAGGCGGCCACACTCTTTCCCATACAAAATACTGTCAATTTCCCTTCTAATCTTATTCAGCTGTTCTGTGGAGAATTTAAAAAACTCAAATAACACTTTGCCGAAACCGTGAATCGAACCCGAAAGATCTCAATCGCACGCTACACATTTACCTCGCTAGCTTAAAGAGGCAGTCATGAATTATGATATGACCGGCGACATGGCATCCATAATTTTGTGTTCCGTTTCCTTTTTAAATCTTAGTATAGTATCGTTTTCTCCGAATGCTGCCGTTTTGATTTTTTATTAAGAAAGTGCGCTTCCGCTAGTAAATGATGTAATAAAACTTAATAAGGCTAATGCACGAAAGGTGGAATATAAATTGTTACAAACCGTTACCGACGTGCATGCCAGTAATTATTTTAATCACGTTAAATGTATTGGCATAACGTTAACTCTCTATGAGTGGGCTCTTATCAGTTCGAATTCGGTTCAATGTTGCTACAACGCCATGGTTTACAGGCATCTTAGTCCATCAGTGTATGAAATGTTCAATCCTGGTCTGAGTATTATTATTTATGGTATGGCAATTAATGCGAAGTAAAATAAAGAGTAGTAGTGATGGGCGCGAGGTTTAGGCGCGCGGTTGAGAATCTACGATCACGGGTGCAAGTCCCAGGCACACAAAGTAGGTACTACTGTATTCATAATAAATATTTAATTATTACATACTTCAACAGAGAAGGAAAACATCGTAAGGAAACCTGCACATCTTAAAAGGTTCTTTGGAATTTCTTAGGTGTTTAGTCCGCCAACCCGCACTAGACCGGCGGCGCCTTGGACTAAAGCCTAATCCCTCTGAGTTGTAGAGGAGGCCGGTGCCTATCCATGGGACGTTTATGAGCTGTTGATGACCAAATAAATAATCGTCCTGGCATGATAAACTTCTGTTTTTAGAACAGGATAGACAGTTTAATTAGGTGAACTGAATTCCTTGTGTGTATTATATAGTATGAAAATTGAATACATTGGAGTACAATATGAAGTTAAACAAACTGACTTGACTGTTACAAATGTTATCGATTGTCCTTGGGCCGTCGGACAACGTCCGTCGATTTGTGTTGTCGACGCGTTGCCCTAGCGACCACACATGACCGAATCATAAATTAATAATTAAAAAAAACTGCCTCGTGGTCTCGCGGTACAAGTATGTGCTGAGCGATCTAGAGGTCCTGGGTTCGATTTCCGGGTCGGGAGAAGCGTTATTGGGTTTTTCTATTAGGAAATTCTCAGTAGCAGCACGGAGTCTGCAAATGTGCCCGAAAAACGACAATAGGCTCGCCCCCTATTACGTGGGACTGATACATACCTGGCGAAATGTGGGTGCAGAAATGCACCTCTGCCTACCCCTTCGGGGAATACAGGCGTGAGTTTATGTATGTAATAAAAAAATACATGCTATTGTATTGCCATTCGTTCCATGTATTCTCATTCGCCTTATTACCGCCTGTAATAAATTATTTTTCACGGCATTTTGAATACAATCATACGTGAGAATAAATGCAATTTAGTTCAATTGAACTGTCGATTAGCAAGAAGCAATAACAATACCGGATAAGAACTAAATAGGGGCTTTTCGGAGTCAAATGTACTGTGGCTGATCCTAGATCATACTTGCATTTGTCGTACATTGTGTACAATAACTGAATATGCGATACGAACACCGGCTTCTAAGGGTCGAAGTATTGTCTCCATTTTATATTAAGGCAGGTCTATATGTAAATTATAATGAATATTAAATAAACGCACCCAACAGTCACATACATATTTCTGGATCTAGTTCTGGAATGTTTTTGGATCACACAAACATTTATCTCGGTGCGGGGATCAAATCCGCGGTCTCCTGCTTCGCAAGGTAGTGTGTAGCCAACTGCGCCACCGGGCTTTAAAATTTATTCATAAAATTTTATGCCTAAAATCTATTTACTCGTAAAATCTTGACATTAACATTTACGAACTATATGATGTACATACATATATAGACATACTAGAATAGCTCTTGTCTATTTATTATTCAAAGAATGTGCGAATTCAAGGCGCAAGCTAACATAACTGAGGTACTTCTAGTAATACATGTAAAAAGTCAAGGTTGGTAGTTTGTTTCGCAAAAATATGATAACATTTCTGGTAATTAATTTTATTCACTTATAATTAAAAAAGGAAAAATTTCAACCTTCCGGTTCGGACGGTTCCGAAAATCAGAGACAAGGATGATTGTAATCAAGAACCATAAATATTTTTTTACGCAACAAGGAGTTTTTATATCCACATTATGTGAGGGAACAGGAACTACTATATACTTACATAATTATCTACATGTATGCATCGATAAAATTGAAACCAAATTGGAAATTAGATGTATACAGTGTTCAATTGTCTGTGATCCACAGATATTTGTGTCGGATCTGGATGTTTGGGAGACCGAAAAGTCTCTTGTGTTTTCTGATGCCTATGAGACAAGACTAGATCTTAGTGTGGGGTCAGAACTATGTATGTGTTTATTTAATTCCAGACTAAGACGTTGTGTATTCTGTTATTATATGTTTCAGATTTCTACACAAAGTATTAAAAATTGTTCTATAATTCGCGTTTTTGAAAAAAAACGGCGTGTATTTTTTTATCGCATTTACAGTAGTTATATTTATTTTACATACATATTTTTGATAATTCATACGCAAGTTATTGAACGAAACCGGTGAAGGCTGCCATTTTAAATAAATTCTTAAGTAATGCCGATATTTTGAAGTATCAATTTACAAATAATATATTTTATGTTAATTGGCACGGGTAATGCCCACCCTACGATATTTTAATTATAAATTTAAAAAAGGGACCATTATATCTAAATGTAATCTGTACATTATAGTATTACGAAGGTGAACTAAGGCTGGTCGAGTCAATGACATTTTAAAGGTAATGAACCTATACCTATTTCGCAAATACAAAAAAATCTGACTAGAAGTATAAATTACTGAATTTATTAAGAAATAAAATAATTATTGTAAAATACCTGGCTTTAAAATAACAATAAACAAAGATTTTTTTTACAGCTTAATATTAAATGTTTATCTCAAATGCAATCAAGAAGTCACACCGTTATATTTGGCCTTCATATAACAGTGTCGTCGCATCGAATTGGATATCAGATGGATTAATGTATGCAATAATTATAAACTGATGGAATGCGCGATGCCATGCGGATTTCCTTCTACATTAGACGACGCGGAGTTTTTGTTGCGCAAACATTATGACACTTATCTGTGCTGAAATTATTTACCGTGGCTTTAACATATAGAAGATTACGTGGATTGTTTTTAAGACATAACAAAGTGATTGCATTGAAAGTTGATGATAAGTGTAGAAGCAGTCCAGATCGACTAATCTAGTCCAATCTCGGACTATGATAACACTTCAACATTAGATGTCAGTCTGTACGGTCGATGTACAAAGGACCAAAACGGCTATAGATGATTATAAAATAAGTAATGAATAAAGATCGGTCCAGCCGTTTCATAGATTAGCCGGAACAGACAGCCAAGAGTTGTAAAAAAATATATTTTGGTATTATGTGTATTTTGTATACATCCATATTCCATATACTTATATGCATTTAGTAAAAGCGGTGATTTTTATTATTACAAATACACTCCAATTTTATTTATTTGTAAAATAATAAAAAATATCTACAAGAGAAATGTTAGGTTACAATAAAAATACCTTATTCTGTTATAATCCATAAGAAATAAATAAACAACAAAATACATATGTATATCGTCTTGAATTTAGAAAATTATTCATATATCCGATGCATGCTTGTACATTATTCCGAAAGTGAAAGCCGAGTACAGTGCTCCGCGCAGCATCTGCTAATAAGGCACGCCGATGTTTATGCGCACACCGAAACAATACGACCACAAACTGTATTAAATAGCAAGGATTATGTGTTGCCGGGTGTACGGCTGACTTTCTGTGCCATTCGGAACGTTGCTAGAAAGCTTCGTAGCTGCCAGCGTTGTTGATACAATCTACTCATAAAAAAGTTTATGATAATGCATGATTCTGATACAATTTGAGAAATAATTTTATTGGCGAGTTTATATAAGTTCTTTAGCATTTTTAATGAATATACCATGTACTCATTGTGACCGGCACATCAACATGTACTTATTTTTAAAAGCGGTTCATCCATCGTAAATAAAACGACGTTAAATATGTAGGCATTTTGGTTGTCTCTACAGCTCCGTAATGCAGTTAGGTAGCCACAAGCATGCGAAACGTGAGGTCGCAGGTCCAAATATTTATTTCGGTTCTGGGTGTATGTGAGACCGAAGTCTCTCATAGTTTCTGATATCCACGACACTAGACTTGTACCTTAATGTGGGGTCAGAACTGTGTATGTGACTGTTGGGTGTATTTATTTAGTTTACTTGTAACTAAGACGGCTTTTGTTATGCCACTTCTGTGGAATGCCCACTACTTCACAAAAGCCATCGAGATTGGGGTTTCAATAGACATTAATTCGTCTATCGAATCCCTTGAGGTCTGTCAAAAAATTGGAGGGCAGTTGAATTACATTATTGTAATAGGTAGGTTGCACTAGGACGACGCAGTCTCAGCCCGTTAATATAACAAAAAATGCAGGCTACTCGAAATCGCTTGTAAGTGGGACATATTCTGTCACCGTATAGTTTCGCTTTTGTTTCAGTTAAGTAGGGCACTGTGTCTTCATGTATCAAACCTGCAGATAAATACATATTGTTGGTTGCTACGTGAGAGTGTTCAGAGCGCCTCTCACGTCGCGCTCGGCTGGCTTCGAAATACATTACTGAAGAAAATGTATGAACGTACATTCTTCAATGACACAGCTTTCATTTATAATCCGACCTTTGACAATTATAAATATACACAGTCCCTCGCTGAAATACGTGTCTTGTGTAATGATTATGAGTGTCTATGAGAGATTTTCGGTGTCAGAACTTCCAAAGGTAGAGATCGGCTGTGAACTCGAAGATGTAGGCCTTCTTTTTTAACCGCAACACTAAAGATTTATTTCTGGGTGCCATTTTTTTAATAAAACTCCCAAGCATTACTGTCAATTTGGAAGTAATGTAGAGATTATAATAGACTGCCTCGTGGTCTCGCGGTACAAGTATGTCGTGCGATCTAGAGGTCCTGGGTTCGATTCCCGGGTCGGGCAAAGTGTTATTTGGTTTTTCCATTAGGAAATTCTGAGTAACAGCACGGAGGCTGGAAATGTGCCCGAAAAACGGCAATAGGCTCGCCCCCTATTACGTGGGACTGATACATATCTGGCGAAATGTGGGTGCAAAGTGCAAAGATGCACCTCTGCCTACCCCTTCGGGGAATACAGGCGTGAGTTTATGTATGTATGTGTATGTATGTAGAGATAAATAGTCATGAAAATAAAAATAAATTTTTTTTTCTCGTTATTTAAACGCAGATTAAATATAATTAAACAAAACAAATCGACCTCATTAATTAATCACCTTACATCACATTATTAAGCTTTCTTATAATTATTTGCATAATTTAAAAAAAAATTGATGGTAATTGTAATAATGATGATTCAGCCCATACACACGCTATTCCGCTGTGCATGAGGCGCTTTCATTGAGAGGAATTACGCCTCTATACAACACGATGACCTAGCGCGGATTTGTAGACTTTTTTTAAACAATATCACAAATTTAATAATAATAACGTATTTAAAATTAAAATTCTTCACGACTTCAATAACAAAATTACGATTGTGATCAATGAACGATTAATCGGTTACCACACTAAACAATTTTATTAGTTCGGCAACACGTTATCGAATGTCAAAAGGTGACAATATCGATAAGTAAGGAGGTCACTAACTCGATGTTGCACTTTGTTTCAAAACGAAGCTGGCACTCAACGATCATGCGTTTCAGATGATAATTTGCTGATAACGAACTTTCTAGATACTATCAGATAGTCTAATCGGTTTGCAGAGGAAACGGTCCATTGATTAATTAATTGACTTAATCAGAGAAAATATATGATTGTAAGACAGAAACATTTCTACAAACTGGTACTAGGTAACCATTTTCCTTAGGACTAACTTTTATACAAAATAGAAGAGGCCAGTGCCCTGAATAAGGGAACTGTACTTATGTACACGTCGTCCATTATTAATTATTATCTATACTAATATTATACAGCTGAAGAGAAGAAGAGTTTTTTTGTTTGCTTCAACGTACTAATCTCAGGAACTCCTAGTCCGATTTGAAAAAGGTCTTTCAGTGTTAGATAGCCCACTTATCGAGGAAAGCTATAGGCTATATATCATCACGCTAAGAACGTAAGGAACTGCACAGCAATAAAAAGCTTCGTATACGGCAATGCGGGCAAATTATATTAAAACAGGCTGTTTGTGTAGCGTACGCAGATTTATATCCACGATTTACCGCAGAGTTGTCTTATCAAAATTAATAACAATAGATATTATGTAATAATGTGATAAAGATCTTATGTAACGTAATGCAACACGTAAATTAACATAACTTAAAAGGTACAGATAGGTATATACCAACGACATTATATCTATTATATTTATTGCGACGGATTAATACGTCAATCATAAGTCGCGTAAACGAGTCAAATCCACGTCATCCTCATTAATTAGATTACAAATAATTATGCATGTCACTACCTATACAGGTGGAATGTACAAAGCACACTTCAAGTATGGTAATCAGTTATTACTGAATAAAGTGTCACTTTAATAGTGCGGATTAACACGATACGAGTATTTACAAATAAACTTCCACGTCATCACAAAAAATAATTTATCATTTTATAGTCACATTATATGCTTCTGGTTATGATAATAGTCTGATTATTATGTTCGATAGATTTGATAAAGGCGTTGTTAAATTTGTAAAATCCTTTGGAAAATGCTAGTAATATGGCCTTTAGCGATGTCATATCTGATTCCAAAAAAACACACCAGAAATGATGGTTTCACCTCAGTTTTCAATATAATGAAATCAATTTTCCGTGCAAGTATAGTCGAGCCAGTCCATTTACACCAATATGATGAGACCTCAAAGAAAACTGATTACAGCTTGGTTCTGGGATTATACTTTTATATTTTGTATTTTATTAGCTATGTATTTATTCTTGGTGCTGAGTTTCTTTTGTTTTACACACACCAAGCATCATGCGGTCCCATTAATCCATCGAATGACTAGAAATTCGCACCTGCTCTCAGCAAGCTCTCTTGCTTGCGGTCTTGTTTTGAGATCGGTGCATGTATGTATATCCGACTATGAATAATAATATGGCATAATTGTGTTGACTCATGCGATATAATCGTATTAGTTTCTATCTCTATTCTTTTTAACCCTTACAATCATGTTCCAGTTCTATAACTTATCACATCAACAAACCTTTAAAGGAAGGGCGCCATTATGACATAACAGTGTTCATAACAGTATGCATCAACTTTCCACCCTTTGACGGCGTAATGATGAAATCGCTGTGCGCTAACGTAATGTCGGTCAATGTTGTCGGGTTGATATCTAGTGCTACTGTACCGGCACATGCGATCGGCACGTAATAGCACCGACCTTGTCCAACTAATTGAGGGAAATTGTACCCAAACTTAGGCTTTGTTGACCGACATCGAAACTGATGTAGTTCTAGCGTGTGCTGCTAGATGGCGCTATACTAAAAATCTATCGACAACAGTAAAAAAAAATTAAATCGCCGGAAAATTCCATAAAACAAACAATTGTGAATACTCATACACGTATGAGCTCGTGTATTTTTTGTAATTGTAAACATAGAATGAGACGCTAAAAAAAAGCAATGAATCATATGTTCAGAAAAAGTTGAGGTAGGTAACTATTGCACAACTTTTGTAATATTCAATATAGAGTACATAAATAAAGGTAAGACATGTAAATCCTTTTCGATAGCATTATATTTTTATCTATATTATTGTATTAAATAATACGTCTTACTTCAATAAACGGATTCTTAACTACGAGAGGTGTGATGGGCATTAGCCCCATAACACGTTTCTGAAAACAGCGGATACTATATCGTCAAAAAATCAAAGACAAAGCTACAGATTTTCAATGGATTTTAGAGCTCCCACAACAATTAACACAGCTTAAATATTTTTTGGGTTCTACGTTGTATTTCCTAATCACCTACATGCAGATTGAGCTACCCTACCGAATTAGTTAATCAATAGTCTTTTATAAACAGAATCCAATCATGCTAACAGTATAATACAATAATCCGATCCGACTTTTTTTTCAGATATGTATAAGTACATTGGAACGTCTTGCATGCAAATTGCACAACATAACACTTATTATTGTAATGAGATGCGGGTGAATGTTTTCCTTCACCATTACAGCTTTAAGGATAATGTAGTGCTGTGTGAGCTAGGTGTATAGTCGAATCACGAAGTACTGGGAGATTACAGAGTTTAGTAGTTATTATTATTTCACACCATCTTTAATCCGCATCATTTTTTTTGTCGAATATTATAAAAAAGAATCCCTCAGGCAACTTTAATTTCATCATATCATCAAAGAGTAGCGTATAACCGTTTCCAGGGTCTAATAATTATTAATAACGACATATTTTAAATGTGTAGCAGATTGTTAGTTGATCTTTTGAAACATCTGTTAAATTGAAAATCCACTCTACACTCATCAACCAGTAAGAAGTAACTCGAATCACTATCATGTACGAAGGCATTTTTGCCGTATTTGTTATGCTCTCAGTCCATAGCCACTAATAGAGCTAAGAATTTAAAAAAAAAAAACAGATTATTCAAATTTATGTTCTTAATATATTTGTGCCTATAAACAGGGTATGAACAGACCGTAATCGAAAACTAAGACTAATAACTTAGTATTATAATAGTTAGTAATATTTTTTTACGATTTTTTTAACGTCAATGTGTTTGTAATCACCATTACGAGTACTATTACCTGTCTTAGTTTTCGTTCATGGTCTGTTTTCAACCTGTATATTAGATGAGCCACTTACACGCAGGTATCTTAGACACTCAATCGGGTCCATGCGAAAGAAATAAGGTACCAGCCAATATAAGATTAAATGCAGTAATTGACCACAGTTTGACAGGAATGTAGAAGTGCTAGATTTTCTCCATTAATATTGCGAGAGACGAGCGGTATTCAGTAAGCTGCCGACGAGTTCTGTTGCTTTCTTCGACCCGTTTATCTTTTTGTATGAATTGCATTTAAAATACATTGTATATAGAATGCGGGCTTCTAAGACTTCATTGAAGTATGTGTCTTTAAATCAGACGAGAAAAAAGTTAAATAACATAGTGTTTGTGAAAACTATGTCCAGCCATGTTGTAAAAAGAGCATATTAAACGGAAAGAAACAAGTACACATCATAAAGTTTGTTATTATTCCACGGAATAATCCATGACTACATAGAAAAAATGATTCGAAGGTTGTTGGAATATTACAATAACACTCATTATTGAGTCTTTATCGAACTAACTGAAGCTTTAGTCAACAACCGAGCTTAATTAAAAGCTAGAAGACGCTGATATCTCTTGAAAATAATGGAATCACACAGCCACGTACTGGCTACTGTTATAAATCCTAATTATACAAGAACCCACTCAAAAGCGGTCCAGCCGTTTAGAAGATTCAATGACAAACATTTTGATAAAAACATGTGCCTACCAAAAAATATTTGTATGAAAGTTAATTTCTCAACATATTTACTTTATGCACATAAACACATTACGAAAGGAAGAAACATTCCGGTAAACAAAAAAAATAGCTGAATAGTAAAATCCACGGCCAGTGATGTCGGTCAATGTCGATCAAAGCGACACAGATTACGAGCTGATTCATGCGGCACAACAAATAATATGCAAATGCGGCTATAAAGGTGCTTGGTTCATAATACAGGTCAAATTATATAGACACACAAAAACACAGCTCCGTTTGGTCTGGTGACTCTCACCAGAAGACAACAGAGACCCCATACAATCCGAACTCTCCTAAATCTTCCTCCTTTTTTTGGAAGGATGGCAACGTTTTTTTTAAAATTGTTAGTTGAGAATATCAACTTCAGTAGTTCTTTAACGATATTTGTTTTTTATTTATTAAAAATGAACAAAAAGTATAGTTATAATATTTTGTCTCGTCTCTAAATTTATACAAATTTGCACTTATCTATAAATTTATTGCAAAATTGTAACCTTAATAAATAAACCTAAACAATAGTGTTATCGAAACACTAATTCTAGACTAAAGCCACTGTCTGCTACCGGATGTCCTAAATAAATATATGGATACATAATCAATTCGTTAGGTCGTTGACGTTTGAAGTCACTGTTAAATTGAATTGTGTTACAAAGTATTATAAATAATAAATAAATACACCCAACAGTCACATACATAGTTCTGACCCCACAATAGGATACAAGTCCTGTGTCGTGGGTATCAGAGACTACGAGAGACTTTTCGGTCTCACAAATACCCAGACCCGAAACAAATATTTATGGATCACACAAATATTTGTCTCGGTGCGGGGATCGAACCCGCGGCCTCTCGTTTCGCAAGCTGGTGTCTAGCCATCTGCGCCACGGGGCTGTCAATTATAAAGTATAGGAGTTGTTTGAAGTGCGTTCAGGAGGAGGTTTTTCCAAGAGGAAATTCCCTGTAGCTACACGGAGTCTGGAAATATACTGGTAAATACTGGTGACGAAATTTGTTGTATAAATGAATAACTCTATTGCAGGAGTTGCCATTTGGTGGTATTTGCCATACAGAGAAGAGATTACAGATTACAGAAAAGATAGATATTCCAGTTATAGGCGTGAGTGAAGCATACTACTCGTATGTGTGCGAATTTTGTTTTTCCCCATATCAGACAAGAGGTTTTTATATACCCGGATAAGTTCCACCATACATTCCGTGGAAAACCGGCCCCAGTGACCCATTCCTAGCGCCCCATTCCGGGATCTGTTACGAGTGATGACTTTGTCGTGACAGTCGATACCATTTTATGAGCGCACTGCAATAATGCTCAGTCAAATAATTACAGTACCTCAGTAAGTGGAATATTTTCACACTTGTGGCTCAAGATTCGAACTAAGAACAGTATTCACGCTGTATTCGCGTGTTTACCTCGAGAGGTGGTTTACCTTTGGAACATTACATAATATAACGTTCCTTGATTTAAATTAGAGATGATGTTTATTACATTTCGATAAAAGATGTGTGGACTTTAATCACCATTTAGGAAGCATAAAATCTATCCAGAAATATTTGGTGTTACTCGAAGTCATACAAATTAATTTAATATGTATTGGGAACCTCTACTATATTTTATAATAATATCAACGAAAACAAAACGTTGTTTTTTTTGTTATCAGCACACTCAGGTAAACTATTACAGTAACCGATAAGGCGTGCACGCGACGCCTTTGTGCTCTCAAAATGTTCAGTCTCGAATATTGAGATAGTGTCAACAACGTAGTGATTGTGTCGTTTCACGCTTTGATGATTAGTCGATTTATTATTTTCGTGTAATCGTAAGTAACATCTCTACTGATATAGAGATAAGAGCTCGTCCACCCGGTAGAATGATCCGCTCTGGGCGTTCGATAAACGCTCTGTGTGGACACGCCAAGGTCGCGATTGTCAGGCGAGAGCGCAACGCGGGTCGCGGAGGCTTCTTCCAGTCGCCAGTCACCCAGCGCGATCGCACGCGCCTCCACACCAGTAGATTTCGACCTCGCGATGATCTCGATAAACGTGCAATCATTTCATTAACACTCGTGTATCGGAAGCGTTCTCAATATGACGCCGCATCAAACGCCCGCGTGATAAGTGTTGTTATTAAATAATGTTGTGAAATTGTATTGTGATGTCGCTGTACAAGAGTATGTTGCGTCGACAGTATTCCCACGAGTCTGGTAAGACGGAACTCGTGAGGGCCCAGGAGGAATTCTTCGACAGGAGGTATGTGAAACCTTCGATGAATTATTGATACGGTCCGAGCGTCGCGCACTGACCCTCTTGGGGCTCAGATATTTTTCTTGTTTGTGAAGCACAAGTTCAAACATAACCGTGAACAATTCCCGCGATATTTCCGAGTAGTTATTTATAAATAAAACAATATAATCAACAAAACCGTTGTTATACCACGTGATTTAATTTAAAAACTAGACTTAATATTCTTTGTTTACATCCGTAACAAGGAAATACCCAAGCGAATAATATTTGAATTGGTAGTTTTACGCCGTTATGAACGTAATATCAAGTGGCACTCGATAATAATCATATTATACCTTAGTTCTGTACACGGTACAACCGAATAATACGTTTTTTAAAATTAATCTGACAGTCGTGTGTTCAATAGTGGAATATGAATCAAGCAAGTCAAATGTTTGTGCGATCATTAGAAACATATAAGTTTTCTATCCACTAAGGATCCACTGATATTAACTGCCTCTACTGATATTAACAATAATAACGCTGCGTCTAACATAACTGAGTCACTAACATAACGGGGGGTAGGTATTAAACATTGTTGAATAAGTGAAGGTACTCACTTTTAGTCGACTTAAATTTTACGAATTTGTGACAAGATGAACTCAATTTAAAGCGCCGTGCTGTACAAGGTCAATCTGTTCTCAAATCTATAGGAGACCTACAAATGAATCGATAAATTAATTAGTACATATATGATAAAATAGATAAATTCCGACATCATATTTGTATCGACACTTAATAATTTCATTCTTGAAATACCTGCCAATCATGATGATAGTTGAGATACGAGGGCAGTCCGATAAGTACTTAGCCTACAAAAGAAAAACGAAAATTTTGGAAAAGTGGCGATTTATTTCTCATCACAGTCTTCTTTCAACTCGATTCACTTGACCCAGCGATGCTCCAACTTCTTTAAGCTGTCTGAAAAGAACGTTTTCTGGAGGTCTACAAAGTAGGCCTCCGTGGCGGCGATAACCTCCTCATTCGACTCAAATTTCTGTCCGGCGACGGACTTTTTCAAGTTTGGAAACAAAAAGAAGTCACACGGGGCCTAATCTGGAGAATACGGTAGATGGAGCAGCTGTTCGTAGCCTAATGTGACCAATTTGGCCGTTGCGACGGCGGAGGTGTGAGCCGGTGCGTTGTCATGGTGGAAGAGCACTTTTTTCTTCGCCAAATGGAGCCGTTTTTTCTACAATTCAGCGTTGAATCGGCCCAATAGTTCGGCATAGTAGAGCCCTGTGACCGTTTTGCCCTTCTCCAGGTAGTCGATGTAAATCACACCTTGTGAAACCTAGAAAACGGTGGCCATCACCTTTTCGGCCGATGGGACAGTGTTCGCCTTCTTCGGAGCACATTCGCCGGGTAAAGTCCACTGTTTCGACTGTTTATTGGTCTCTGGTGTGTACCAGTGAATCCATGTTTCGTCGACGGTCACGAAACGACGCAGAAACCCCTTCGGATTGCACCTAAACAGTGTCAAACACTGCTCTGAAGTTGTGTCACTGATGCGCTTGTCGTCCGAAGTGAGCAAACGCGGCAGCCATCGAGCCGACAGCTTTCTCATGCCCAATATTTCATGCAGGATATGACCCACGCGGTCTTTTAAGATGCCTACTGTCTCAGCTATCTCGCGCACCTTCAATCGGCGGTCTGCCAATACAAGATCGGGACTTTTCTCACGTTATCCTCCGTGGTAGCCGTTTTTGGGGCACCTGGGCGTGGCTCATCAAAAACTGACGTGCGACCACGTTGAAACTCGTTAAACCTATTTTTGACGGTCGCCATTGAAGGAGAAGAGTCACCGTAAACAGCATCCAAGCGCTTTTTGATATCGCTGCGCGATTTCCCTTCCAAAAACAAGAATCAAATCACCGGCCGATATTGCTCTTTTTCCATTTTTCGAAAATCCGCGGACACGTCCGCTTACACACGCGGTCAAAACAAAACTACAAATCCAATTCGGCTGAAATTTTGACAATAGCCGTCTACGAAGATGTGCTACATGATGGTAAATTTATCTTACGATAGTGGTGCCATCGGGCGGTGAGGCTAAGTACTTATCGGACTGCCCTCGTAGTTATATGAAACACATCGAGTTATTCTTAATATATCATAATCAGTATTAAACATGTACTTAAGAACTATTTTATAGTCGATAGAACTATCAAGATATTACGCAGGCGGGCAGTGTGATCTGTAATGCGTTTGCATATCTCGTTGTGTGGATAAAATAATGTCGAAATCTTTTTTATTATGTACTGCCACAGCGTAGTAACAAAAACGCACCTGGTGATAAGTTCGGTGCTGTCCAAATATTGTTAAGTGGTAAAGGCTAAACGAGTGAGCGATTCATCTGATAATAAAGATTACCCTCAATACCCTCAAAACGAGACAAAAAGGACTTTGAAGGGCTTTGAAAATGATACTGATGAGTCATAAAGTAAAGAGGCGTGAGGAAATCCTAACAAGCGTTAAGCACTTCATCGGGTGGCGCGAATCGGACCTATTTCACGGAATAAGTTTCAAGCAGTTGTGATAATCGCAATTATTTATTCGTTTTCTGTTTATATTCAGCAAAATCTAATTACATACAACTACTGTTTTTATTCCTTAAGCAGTAATTTTCTAATTATTGCTAGGTTTTATCGTAAAGAATAAATTTAATTTTATTCAGTTTTGAAGGCCTCTTAACCTACGATAAATTGTAAGGTCATCTTCCCCGAGGCTTTTTTAAGCAATTTAAAATACAAATTTAAATTAATAGGATGGAAAAAAAACTATAGATTAAAATACCACAAGAAGCAAATCACAACAGATCCCGAACACAATTAATGTCAAATACATAAACTATTCATCGCATTGAACAATAATAATTGACTGCCTCGTGGTCTCGCGGTACAAATAAATGTGCCGTACAATCACGAGGTCCCGGGTTGGAATCCCGGGTCAGGCAAAGTGTTATTGGGTTTTTCCGTTGGGAAATTCTTGGTAACAGCACGGAATTAGGAAATGTGCCCGAAAAACGGCAATAGGCTCACCCCCTATTACGTGGAACTGATGTATATATAAATGGCGAAATGTGGGTGCAGTAATGTGTCTACCCCTTCGGGGAATACAGGCGTGAGATTATGTATGTATGAACAATAATAAACGTGTTCTCGCTAATTGTTCTGCAAGAGACACAAATACCTTATAAGATTCCTAATATGTATAACGAGGCTAAATGTAGTATTTCTTGTTGCTATAGCAGCAGCGAATGTAAACAATATTATTAAGCATTGTTATTTAAATAAACCTAGTGTCAAACTTCTTGTCTGCTTCCTTTTTTCTATTTAAGCGCTTTATAATGCTGACAGTATTATTTTTATCCATCAAGTAATACATCGTTGCATGATCCATATCCATTTAAATTAAACAAAGTCCTTCCTCCAATGTATTAAATGGTCTTTTTACTTTTATATGTGACCATAGGCAGGATTTCTCATAAAACCTTGACGATTCTATGTAGATTAAATACTTAAATCGAGGTTAATATCCCTTAAGACCTTGTTAAATTGTCCGGTTTTAGGATACTTGAAATGAGTTTTTATTATTATCTTTAGGTAAAACATGTAAATTGAGATTGTATATTGAATATTGGGCAAAAAATCATGGTGAAGTCATGATCGTTGACTACTTGAAATATAGAAACGAAAAAATATTTACCATTTTTTGCGAACATAAATGTACAAATTTTGTGAGATAGATAATTATTATTCACATACGACCGGATTGCAATTACTTCGCGATTCCTTATAAATAAATAACATTTTTCATAATTATTTTTTATTACATTTCGAACAGTCGTTTCATTGTTTGTATCCAATTATTCGAGTTAAATTACATCGTTGTCTCTCCTAGCGAGACAGTTGCTACAATCCGATTTACAGTCATCGTTAGCGCTTCTATTACATGGACAATTATCACGAAGGCCTTAATTACGAGCTGCCTTCGTGCACTCATCTTCATTTCTTCCTTTCACTAGTGTCATGCTCTGATTATCCAAGACTTACTTTCTACTCAAATACTCCTTTGTTTCAGCTCTATAGTTTTTGTAATGCTTTATACATCTTAATTGGGCCAGTCCTAATATCCAGTAAGCTGTCATGGTAAAGCATTTACTCGTATAGGAAGTTGATACCTTCTTTTGTTTATATACAAAAGATTATAACATTTATCAAAGTTAAACAGTGAATACATACACTCACTACAGACTCCTTTGCCTTTTTTCTATAGCGATCAATTTTTTCGGTCGCTTCTCGGTATCAATTTCCCAAAAAGTAACATCTTCTGAAATGCCATTATCGATATTAGTAGCATTAGAAGTGTAACTTAACAGCTTACCTCTTGAAAAAGAACGTACTTTCCATTAGAGCAATGAATCATATTTTACTACCTTAATGGTTACCCATATATTAATGTTGAAAAAGGAAATGATGACACCTAGAAATAGGGTTTTCTGCTATTACATCCGTTCGGAAAGACCATGCGTCTGTATTAGTTGTACAATGTGATTTTCAGTGCAGAACACGCGAGGTTCCTTGCGTCATCAACGTAATTAATTATAGGGTTTAATTACTGAGCAGAATTGTGCAGTAACATACATGTCTTTGAGGTATGTTAATTGATCTATTAGAGGCTTACAGAAGCTACCTTTTGTCGAAATAGTAACTTAAGGTTTTAGCGAGAGAAAAAAATATCATCATTCTCCAAGTTAGTTATAGATAAAAATGCTCATATTTATGCTTTGAATGAGGATAATATTGTATGCTTTATTGGGCTAACCCGGGCCAAACCGTTATTGATGTTTAAACAGTGTAATAGAATAGAGACAAAAGGATCGCCTAAATCGCCTATTTACCTATTTAGATTTAACCTAGACCGCCTTTATTATTCCATGTCAAACGTAACGAATTAACAATCAGACATACTTTAACTAGCTTTAAATGTTTCTTTCATTGTCATTACAAATCCTTGAATGTTAAACAAACAATTGCTTTTTTATCTTCGTTTTTAATTGATCTCCGGTACTTTTTATCCGTTGTATAAATAAATAAAAAAATGGAAGTCAGGAAATTTGCTGAGTATAACTCTAATGCTTGTCTATATTAAGCTTGATACGTAGTGTATATTGCATTAATCCACTTGTTCACTTGGAACACTAGATAAGGCTAAATTCTATTTTCGTCGTACCGCATGCTATTCATAAACCAAATAATATTTCCTATTTTTTACTTTACTCTAGAAATAGCAGGCTCAATTCATGCAAAAACACTCAAAAGTGATTGTTAGCGACTAAAAACATCCTATCGTTTTTGTGAGTTGTGAATAAACGCCGCACGTTCACTATACTGAAGGTGATACGACTGTTAAGTAAAATGCCAAATATATTGTTGAGCAATTTTTTATTTTATTTATAACACTTTATTGTGCATTTATGATACAGATTCTAAAAAATATAGGAGAAGGGCACAAAGGGCGGTCTTATCGCACATGACAATCTACAAATAGTTGGTTATACTGTTGGATCAAATATTGAGATTATTAAGATTGGAAAGACTGTTGGGATGTTGGGTTGATTTTCAGGAAACAGGACTTTGATTTTATGAAATAAATTGCTTAGGACACTATTATTACTAATTGTAAACTGTTGAGTGGACTGTTGAATAAACTGTTGGATGAAATGTTTAAACACTTTCACAGCCCGTTTCAACAGTGGCGTATCGGTGAGGTTGCCGAGGTTAATTCAAAACATCGAAACACGTTAATACGCTGTTCATGATTCACAGTATGATGTTTGTGGAATAACTGCGACAACTTGATTTATTACTACGAATATTCTAGAATTTATTTATTTATTTTATTTAATATGCTTTA
The DNA here is from genome assembly GCA_907164795.1 of Hemaris fuciformis. Classification (NCBI taxonomy): domain Eukaryota; kingdom Metazoa; phylum Arthropoda; class Insecta; order Lepidoptera; family Sphingidae; genus Hemaris; species Hemaris fuciformis. The sequence goes on from OU015448.1 coordinate 10,945,472, forward strand.
TTGTGCACCACATACATAAATAAAAATTAAAATAAAGCTACCTTATAAACTATTGTGAATTTAATTGTTGAAATAAGTCTTTTTAACTCTGACGCTGATCAAAATATAGTACAAACTGTTCCTAATTAGCGCCGCAGAGTGCAAAGACAGCCGGGCATGCAATAAAAATTATGACAAAATAATGTCGAAAGGCCGAAAGTCACAATAATAAAAAAACAATCCTAAAAAAATGGTTAAGATATTTAAGGTCGAAATAAATAGATACTAGAATAATAGGGAATCTTTAAATAGTTCGCAACAAAAAATTAAGTGAAAGTTTAGTGGACTAAACTGTAGATAGTGGTTAGGATTGCTATTTATTTCAGCTGATTTCTAGAGATGTACCGACTAGTCGGCGACTAGTCGGTATAGCCGACTATCCGGCCACTTTCATAGTCGGCGATTAGTCGGCGACTATTCGGCAAAGAGTGCCGACTATCCGGCCTCGTACTTTGTATATATTTCTCAGTAATATGTATGACGAATCACATTAAATAAAAACCTTGATAATTATTTATTCATATTTTCATTTTATAATCAGACAATTTGAAATGTAAAGCAAAGTAACCTTTCCTTTGAGAATCAGTTTTACAATTACTTGCTTGTAAAGAAATCATATCTATTGCAGTTATTAACCTTAATTAACAAACAAACCGACATAATATTTTCTTAACTTCAGTAAACATTAATAATTATTTCTTCTTATCATTTGGCATTCTTAACTACTAAAAATTATTATTTGGCATTGGTTTACTTTGCCAGAATCAGTGTCCAATTGTTCAATAAACATCCATACACGAGATTTTCTTTTTGACATGATTAAATTTTAATTGCGCTATTTCACTTTAATTAACATTGGAACAATAACAGTTCTATTAATTATCTTGGCACAATTTTTTTACACCTAAGCACCACTCTGACCCTTGACAAAAGCAACCAAGAAACAATGTGAAGTTAACAACACAAGTAGAGACATGCTTTCAAAAAGCGTTTGCGACTTTCACGCGAATACGCTGTAAACGATGGGTTACCAGAATAACTGAAACCGTAATCGGCTTGGCCGACTAGTCGGCCGATTAGTCGGCCTCTTTATAACGACTAATCGGCTAGTCGGCCAAAGTCATAATCGGCACATCTCTACTGATTTCCAATAGGAAATCAATCGGCAAATATGCCGTACTTTAATAATAATATACTTGCAAGGTTGAACTGAGATCATAGCATGACTTCTTAAACCAGTAATAAACGTGTTTTAATATCAAATATTATATAAAACAATGTTATCAGAACATCGTATTAAACGCGTTTACTACAAAACAAACTTTAAATCGAAGACATAAGAGCTACGAAATGGAGATGTGTTAAGAATAATGTCAGGATTTATTACCAACATGTAATTTTAACCTCATATCTGGTGTTGATTATGGCAGTATGTTTTAGCATGTGAACTTTCATCTGTGATTACATTATAAATATTATTCCTTAATGAAATAATTTTTATTGGTACCTATTAATACCTCGTTAACATTTTATTTAGTAAAATATATTTGGTTAAAATTGTACATTTTACATTATATAGGTATTATTACGAATGGTATACATAATTTGTACAATTAATTGATATTCAAAAATTTAAGATCGTTGGCGCTATTTTTGTTATACTATTTTAATCTTTTGCTAGATTAAAGATTTCTTTTTCAAGTTTCTAAAAGATAAAACGACTCACATCATTCCAACAGTGGTCAATCTATCAAAGTTTATACAGCAGACTGTGAATCCATATATTAACATATTTATTCTAATTGACATCAGTCGAAGTGCTAGTGAATTATAAATGAGGGCAGTATACTGCATAACACTACTTGTTACGGCTGTGTCACTGTCAAAATATGGACTGTCTTCGAGTTCAGGTAATTTCCTTATTCCTTTTATTATTAATAGCTTTCGCCCGCGACTCCGTCCGCGTAGACTACAGGGTTGGGTTCAGAAAGAAATTAAGTTGTAGTCTATTTTACTCCACAGAGTCCCATTTATATCAATAACAAAAATCATTCAAATCCGTCGAATGGTTTAAGCGTGAAAGCGTAAAAGGCATATAAAGTTATTCTCGCATTTACTCGTATAACTATACCCATTCCCACGGGAACACAATTTTTTTCTGAGATAAAATTATATATCCTATGTTACTTCGGTGGGTCCCATCTATCTCCATACCAAAAATCATTCAAATCGGTTTTGTAGATCAAGAGATTACCCCCTACAACCTCACAAACTTTACCTCTTTATAATATTTACTCGGATATGATACTACAGTGCATTTGAGATAATTTATAATTTCCGCGCAAAAACTTGCAAATTTGATTTCAATAATTTCTTTGTAATTGGCTTGTATTTATTTCATTCGGGTGGTGGGTTTATGATAATCATAAAACTTAAAGTCAAAGTCAAAATCACCTTTATTCAAATGGACTTTTACAAGTGCTTTTGAATCAATTAAGTTTTTTTTTTAACTATTAAATGAACATACATACATAAACTCACGCCTGTGTTCCCCGAAGGGGTAGGCAGAGGTGCATTTCTGCACCCACATTTCGCCAAGTGTGTATCAGTCCCACGTAATAGGGGGCGAGCCTATTGCCGTTTCTCGGGCACTTTTCCAGACTCCGTGCTGTTACCGAGAATTTCCTAATGGAAAAACCCAATAACACTTTGCCCGACCCGGGAATCGAACCCAGGACCTCTAGATCGCACGGCACATACTTGTACCGCGAGACCACGAGGCAGTCCTATTAAATGAAATAAAACAAAATATAATACAAGCTTCAAACGCAAAATATTAGATATCAAAAAAATCATTTTATAAACACCGACTAAATAAATGTGAAATGACACGGACTACCGAGATATCCATATCGCGGATTCAATATCAAACCACACACCTCAGATTTTAGGAATTCATGTAATTATTGCTAGCTATAGCTCACTAAGCGATGACGGTAACGCTATTAATAATCTAAAACTCGAAAGACCTTAGTAAGACTTTCGAGGAAACGGTTTATAATGTCATGTGATAGCTTTAGACCATCTTGACTCCTAACTCACTAAACACTTTACAATTGGAGTTCTTCAAGCGCGGAAATAAAAGCAAATTATACGTCAAATTGTTGTCATTACAAATTCTGCTTATCGTATCTGAGTACATATCAGTGAACGTGACCATAACGTGCACAATACTTTCGCTATAGTTATGTATGTACTGTGCTGTAGCGGCCCATATGTACAACCAACCAACCAACCAACTGGTAGGCACGGAGCCCTATTCAACTGAGAAGGGTGAAACGCTCGTCTAGGGCGGGTTGGCGGTTCTTTATATATTTTAACATATTGTTTTCGTTTCTTATTCTCATTTTTTATATAATCTTTCAACTAATTATGGGTGATATTTATTGTCACGTATTTCTATGATCTTGGCAAATTTAAAAATGTTTTTATTCGATGTAGGCAAAGTGTTATTGGGTGTTTCCATCAGGAAATTCTCAGTAGCAGGAGTCTTAGAATGTGCCCGAAAATAGACAATAGGCTTTTCCCTTTTACGTGGGATTGATACGTACGTAGCGAAATATGGGTGCAGAAATGCACCTCTACCCCTTAGGGCAGTACAGGCACGAGGTTATGAATGTATTATTACGCAAAGGCGTGAAAATTCCTCTTCCGTGCTATGTCGATAGATGTGTTATGGAAAAGAGATCATTATGGGGTTGCAGTGTTACTTTGTTGTTAAATAATTACGAATTAAACATAATACAACGTAACACATAAGTAATATATACATTGATATCAGCGCGAAATGTTTTTGATAATTGTCTGTATTAAGATAATAATGCATAAATATTTACAGATGTCTTTAATATTATTTACATAATATGTAACAATAGTGAGTCGTTAAATATATATCAAAGGCAGATAATAAAACATTTGGATGATTTTCAATAATATTAAAGAACGTACGAATAGTGACCATTTATAAATTGCCTGGTAGTCTCTAGTTTTTCCTTTGTAACCGTAAAGACAACAATTTATCTTCTCAACATTACAATATTTTTTTAAAGATAAGGCTGGTTGGTATTTACGATCGTTTTCGGGTACCTTTTCAGACCGATTGCTATTTTAAACTCTTACAATCACTAGATTCACCCACACTGTTCCGAGAAAAAGAAAAAGTAGCTATACTGGAATTATATGAATGGATATGGTTTAAAAATAGAACATGCACTTCATCAATTATTATCAACAGCAATTGATGATCAACTAAACTCTTCAGTTTCATATTAATCATTATGCTTATCAGTCGATATCTCGAGTTTCATTGTCAATCCGCTGTCATACGATTAATTGCTAATCGTCATCATTACTACTGCCAACTTCTCCTGTGTAATTAGTTTTTTTTTATTGTGGCAAAGGTTGCGACAATGCGAGGTCTAAAACAATCACAAAAAACAGTGTATGAGTATGTATCACTACTTTTTAATCGTCATAATTTAATCGTGTATTTGTTTTACCAATTACTTATAATCAAAAAGATTTTTCATTCATTTCATTCATTCTCAGCCCACATGCACCCACTGCTGGGTATAGGCCTCCCCCAATGCTCGCCATCTCTCTCGGTCCTGGGCTACTCTCATCCAAAGCTTTCCGGTTAACTGGACTATGTCATCTGACCATCTGGCCGGTGGTCTGCCCCGTTTCCTTCCACCTTCTCGAGGCCACCATTCTGTTGCGGCCTTTGTCCATCGACCATCATTCCTCCTTGCTAGATGTCCTGCCCATTGCCATTTCAGCTGTGTGACTCGCCTGCCTACATCAACTACCTGTGTTCTTTGGCGTATTTCGGCGTTGGGCACCCTGTCGATGAGTGATATACCCAACATGGCGCGCTCCATTGCGCGTTGAGCGACCTTGATCTTGTGTATATGCTCCTTTGTTAATGGCCATGTTTCTGAGGCATAAGTGAGAATGGGCAGGATGCATTGATTGTACACCTTGGTCTTCAGGCTTTGAGGAAGTTTGGATTTGAAAACATCTCCGAGTTTACCGAAAGCGACCCATCCCAGTCGAAAAGATTTTTAAGATATGAAATTTATTTGACTTTTTGCGTGTAAATCTTAACCTAAAATAGTGTAAATTGTTCAATAAATTGCTGGACAGGGGTACAAATTCAATGTTTTCATTTCTTAATAAATTAATCAGAGAATCGTCTAGAAATATCAAAATTTTACGGCGTACTAAATCCAACACGTTACTGATTTAATGTAATGTAAGAATTATAATTAATGCAAATTAACTTAAAAGCAAAAATATCATTTACATTTTTATTGTAATCAAAGTTCAAACGATAAGTTATATTAGGAGATTTACGTAACAAGTTACGTACAGTTGTATAATATTTTATTAGGTTACTGTAGGTAAGTGGTATATATATAGTATTTATCGTCATCATCATCATTATCAGCCCACACTATTTATTAGAATAAATAAAATATTAGAAGTACAAACTTATGTGGTGAAAGGGACGAGATAACGGCTTTGTAACAAGACACTGTTTCCGAAATTCGATCCTCACAAATCTACTTTCCAGGCTTGTCCAATAACTTGACTCTACCACTTAAAATTCTTCTAAAATATCAACTACTAAAGGAAACGAATGAACTTCTAGATCGATGGTAGTAGTATATATAGTCATGTTTTGTGACATTATGACTACCTAAGCAATGGTATATAATGGTAATAAGCAATATTTTTCTGTGGTTTTAATATTCATTACTGTCTATTAAGACAACCTAGTTATGCGTTCCCATACTACACATCGTACGATGATAGTACCTTAGAAACGCATTACGCCATTAAATAAAAACCAATTGTATTTTAACTTAAGCATTCTTCTTTTGTTAGTAGCTGTATGTATAACATGTAATTCTCGTGTAATTATAAAATTAAATTATATTTTTTAATCACGCCGAGAGTTTATATTTGACTACCTCGTGGTCGTCATGCAGTTGGTTAGCCACCAGCTTGCGAATCGAGAGGCTGCCTGTTCGATCCCGCATCAAGACAAATATTTGTGCCATCCTCAAATATTTGTTCCGGATCTGGGTGTTTGTGAGACCGAAAAGTCTCTCGTAGTTTCTGTTACCTACGACACAAGACAGGGTGGGGAGGAACTGTATATGTGACTTTTGGGTGTAATTATTATTTTTTAGAAATTATGTATTAATGAGTGATTAATATGTTGTTCTGTTTGTTGCAGGCGGACTAGGTCCCTGAACGCGCCCTCTCCGATACAACAGTTTGGACCATGTGGCAGAATAATGAAAAATTCCGCTATGGTTATGTAAGTATTAAGTAAATTTATATTATCTTTAATTTTTAATTAAATTACCAAAAATAATATTTGTAAAAATATGAAAAGTGTTATAATAAACACCGGAATTGATCAGTTTTGAAGCTATTTACGCTATAAAGGTTGCGAATTCAATCCTTGTAAGGTACTGCAAGTACCAGTAGTTTCCAAATATTTGTTTACAATGCATATAAGTTGCTTGAAAAATATTTTATATGAATATGAATAACTACATATTCAGAAGATGAAAAATAAATAAAATTGGGACATAATATAAAAAGAGTAGTAATGTGAAGAATTCTTTAGAGTAAGATCAAAAGCGCTTCTAAATAATTGTTTAATTATAAAAAATGTACGATTCAATTAATATCTAACCTTCCATCATACAAATAATAATAAGTTAACTACAGGAACTACGTCGCGTGTATTTTTTACGCCATAATTGTGTAATTACTGTAAAAACATTACAGCTGACATCATTACGTTCGTCGATACTCCGCTTCCTTCGTTGGGACTTGGGTGTCATTAAAAATAATGCGCTCACCAATAGTTCTTCTCGTGTAATTGATGATTATATTAGTTGATACAGACTCGGAACCTATGGGCTGATGATGATAGATAAGAATTTCTGGTGTGTACTAGGACTACAGGTTCGTGGTAAATTCACTTCGAATCCGATTGTGAAGCAATTTACAATCTCTCGATAATACATAAATGTTTGTTTAAGATGTGGTTGTTTTTGAGATTAAATTGTATATTTCACTATGATACAAAATGTGAGGTCAGGTCTGTGTAATAGACATACGAGTAGGTATATTATAAATACACCCAGTATTTATATTCACCCGTACTCATGATAAACTATACACTTGTCTGATTTATTTTTACTTTGACTTGACTTTTGCCGAACCAAACCGAACCATCCTATGAAGATTAAATTGATAATATCCAGCCCTAACATACCAATTCCCTGATAATCTTGCAGGCAAATCCAGGACCCTGCGTCGCAGAGGCTGACCTGGTACAAGCCCCCGCTCACGGTGCTGGTCATCAAGAAGGTGCACGACGCCACCATACTGGCGCCCTTCGTACAACTCGTACACTGGCTCGTTCATGTAAGTTTACATATTACCTAATATATAAACCATGGCGATAATGAGATCCACCACGAAAGAGAATGTATTGTGGTTTCCTAAAGTTAATGCTGAGTTGTCTTTAATCAGTATTAAAAAAATTAAAAAAAATAATCAGATCACGTGACCCTGATCGAAAGACGTTTGTTGTCATGCGTTGTCACGTTTGTGTACGATAGCGCAATAAATATTGTATTTTACCACGTAAATGTTAGTATTTTTAGACTAATAAATAAAGCAATTCGTGCGAAATTATTCCCAAACCATTCCAAAATATTCAAAAATGCACAACGTTAATGTTGAAGTTCTCACTTCTGCCGATACCCGTTTTTTTTGGCTAGAAACTTAGATAGACATACATACATAACCTCCCGCCTGTATTTTCCAAAGGGGTAGGCAGAGTTGCATTTCTGCACCCACATTTCGCCAAGTATGTATCAGTCCCACGTAATAGGGGGCAATAGGCTCGCCGTTTTTCGGGCACATTTTCAAACAAATTACACTTTGCCCGACCCGGGAACCTGGAACCTCTAGGTCGCACGGCATATACTTGTGCCGCTAGATCGTGAGGAAGTCACTTTGGTATGCTTAGAATTTGTAAAATAAACAATTTTAATCGAATAGTTTAGGTACCACTAATGTCACCAAAATTGCTCCAGACTGATCCTAATATTTTTCACACCGTTTATCATTCTTATCTTTAACATATTTTAGCTCTATAAAGTCAATGCCTTTTTAATAGTTCTTATCTAGTTTATGCCTAATTACGCTGTTCACACAAATTCACGACTTTAACATCAACTTTTATTTACTTCCCGAGCAATTTGGTTAGAAAATTGCACCACGGTAACCTATTTTTCACAAGCCCGAGATGAAAGGTGATTCAACCCCGTTCTAATTGCGGTCTTAATGGTTCGTTTACAACAGTTCTCGTTCGTGAGGTTGATTCAACTTTGCGCTTGTTTATTGACGTGAGTCACAATACTACAGGCCAACGGTTTGGCTATAAATAATGCAAATTAACTTTTTTTTATCTTTATTTATTTATGGGTTTTTATAAATTAAATTCTTATTCGTTGTGTTTTAGTTCGAGTATCGGTATTTTTTTTATCGTATGCTAAGAGCTTCTTATATTTATTTTTGTACTGATTCGAATTGTTCATTAACCCTTTGTAATGTAATTTCCCGATTTATTTCATTTTTTAAAGTGATATTAACCAATCTACCACCACCACCACTACTATTCCTCTGTTTGAGTTCCATTGCGATTGATCGAGGTAAAATGACTGCTACAGATTAAAAAAGTGTTTTTTTGTTTTTTTAAAAGAAAGTCCCTTTATCGTTCTTATATCAAAATGATCCCTCCTCAAATCAAGTATGATGTGACAAAGTCCTAAAGGATTTTCTTCTGGATGTAGATTATGAGGTTTGTCCAAGTGTTGGGGCATTTGAAATTCATAGCTTTAAACTAAGTCGCAAAAACACGGGTAGCGAGTGGTTATTAGCAATGCAGTCTCATGCGGGACCCGCCTCATACAAAATGAATGCGATGTATTTTCCCCTTCACATTATGCATAGCACTCACCTGGCTCTCGAGCGGGGCTTTGCCTAACAGTAATAAATGATGAAATGGAGTATACCTTTATATGCTTAACATCCTTATAGTGGCGATAAAACAGAATGATCATAGAATTTCTAAAAATATGGTAAATTTGAAGAGTTATTGAATAGGTAGAGCTTTTTGCAAATTTTATTATAATCAGTTCTGACTGTTTTTCTCGTGAATTCAGTCTTTTTTCTATGGTTGTTCAAATTTACGTAAAGAATGGGAAAGGACAATAATTTACATAGGTTGGACTGCTAAACTACGGTTGCTCAGATTTTTAATTCAATCAACTATTCACACGTAAATTTGGTGATGGGAAAAACCTCAGTTGCTTGCTTGATGCATAAATTGCCCTCGAGTTGACTTAGGTCCTTACCTTAAGCCAAATCGTTTTGTATGCCTTTAGAACATATTGTGCTACGCAATGGAGCCTTCATTTTTTTTCAAAACAATAAGATATTCTCGGAGGCATTGGTCGTTAGCTAGTTACCCTTTAGTTCACTTTAAGCTTCGTTTAATGGACTATCAAGGTCGCAGATTTGAATACCAGATGTTAATGTCTGTTTTTAAATTAAGAATGAAGCAACGGATCACGAGAGTTCAATAATCGTGCCTTATCTCTACTACACGAGATGCGTGTATTAAGAAATAAAATGAATGTAAACAAAAAACAAACGTCTCATTATGATTGTTTATGGTTAACAACATATTTAAATAACGCATGTTCTTTATTCGATTTGTTAATTGCATTATTTGTTTTGTGTATTAACTTTGAAATTCGAATCCGTATTTTTTATTTATTTGATTGCGGAGATGTGCTCTTGCTGAGAATATCTAAAGTAAAAATCCTAAACAGCCCATGCATAAAATGTAATTTCAAGACTGCATGTCGCAAATATGTATCTATGTACATATATGCCGCAGGTCCAACGAGACAGACAAATGAAAAAGGAATTACCTACATAAATAATTTAAAATTAATATTACATTACGTGTGTTAATATATTCACAGTAACACTGCACGTGCTCTTTAGACCAGTTCAATAAACGCAATCAATGGTAATGGCGGAAAATATATACGAAGAACCTACCAGAACATACATTCATTTTACGGATACTGTAATGACTACTTTATATTCTAAAAAAATCCGTAAACTATTAAAATCTCGAAAAACTTTGATTTTAATAACTATTTGAATATATTATTTGGTTGTCATGTGTCGAAGGCGGCTTCTTAAACTAAATCATTCAGCTCAAACAATCAAATGCGTAGAAGTGATATTTTGAACTGCCTTTCTGGTACTTGGTAGCAGTAGGTATATTATATAATATTACATGCAGCATTTTGTGAATATACAGGTTGTTAGGTAAAAGACCGTACATACTGAAGGACACGTTAGTCAATGGCTTCAAGTAACCATTAAAAATATAATGCAAGAGTAATATAAATATACGGCATAGTAAACGATACGAAATTATTGTAGCACAAATGCAGAAAATATGGACACCCTACATACATCGAGACTTGAATAAAAAATAATAACTAGGTACCTACCTCTTAGTGTATGCAGCGTCCACAATGGTAGAATATGTAGTATTTATTTACACCGATTCACTTACATTTACTAAGTATTTACATTTACACTATTTACATAAAATTAAACGTATTTTAATAATTGTTCAAAATGATCGCCTCCTCGCGCAACGCAGAGTTCGGCGCGTTTTCGCATATTGTTTTTCACCCGGCACAACATAAACGTATCACTTCGAACCTTATCAAAGGCGGCTAATATTCTAGCCTTTAGTTCATCCCGGTTGGAGTATTCTGTAGCGTACACAAGCCGTTTCACTTCACCCCACAAGTAAAATCTAACGGTGTAAGGTCAGGCGCCGGCCACGGCACGGGCCCACCGCGACCGATCCAGTTATTGCCGAAGTGACAATTTAAAAACTCGTACACTGTCATTAGCTCGGGCATATGCACGAACCATTTCCCAGTATTCTTCGTTTGAAAACGACATTGCACTTGACACAAAACACACTAACAGTTAAAAGAGGTTTCCGCAAATAATCAAATATTGCATCACGGGCGACTCGCGACCTTTGACTGGCGCCCGCGCGTGCCGCGTGCTCGGCCGGCGAGGCGACGCACGGGCATGAAAGGGCGAGTGCGGGGAGGGGTGCGGGAACAGAGCGCTGTTTGTAAACAGCTGATCGCCGATGACCGCACTTACGCAATACTTAGAATTTTTTTGGATAAATTATGTAAAAAATAAGGTACCAATTTTTTTACAAATTCGGGGTCAGAATTGAGTGCCTTATATTTGACTTCAGTATGTACGGTCTTTTACCTAACACATTGTATAAAACTAGTGCAATTTTCTATCCTGCGCCCATCCCCGGCTAAACTACATTTTTCCGGGATAAAAAGTACCCTGCTACTTCCGAAGATCCCATTTAAAATAAATACACTCAACGGTCACTTGCATATTTCTGAACAAAATACACAAAGATACACAAGTCTTTCGTCGTGGCTTCCAAACACTACGAGATACTTTTCAGTCTTACAAATACTCGGACAACAAATTTTCACAACGGATCTCACAGACATTTGTCTCTATGTCCATAGACAAAATCATTCAAATCAAGTAGTTTTTAAGTTAAAAAAAAATCCTTACATATAATACGTTGTTAGGAAAACGTCAAAATTGTAATTTGTTGTCGGGATTTTCTTTAACGCTAGGGGGTTTGTAATCACCTTAGTTATTACCTGTCTTAGTTTCCGATCACGGTCTGAATACACCCTGTATAAATATCATGAAACTGTGATCCAGTTGCGCCAGTATCACTTACGATATCGCTTGTCTTCGGCTCGCATACATATGTACGTGGTGCATGAGGCACGTGCGCTTACCTTCCAATTTGACCCATATTTCGTACACAATCCGAGACAATCTCTCACGAAATGCACATTGCGAGACACGATAATGCTCTACCCTGCAAATTTTTTACCTTTACAGGAATATGCAAGGTTGATTTGAAGTAGCACATCTGCTTCTACTAAAAATATATAAAAAACATTAAGTTTGCGTATTAGAGGTAAAATGTGTATATATATTCATTCATCATTGCGATCTAATAGTGATTTTTTTGGAATTATTTCTATGCAGGTTTCCTCACTTAATTTCCTTAATTCTTCCAGCATGTGTTACAACAAAATTTATATGATTACTAACTATGTGCATAAGGTTTGATCGCGACTGTCATCGCTGTAACCGACGACACTGATCACTAGGATATTTTATACCACCAAATGCTGATGATTTAAGTTTTGATCAACAAGACTATTAGGACCGCGTTAAGCTCCCCATCAACTACTACAAAACCTTGACTTATGATGGAGCATCTAGGATTCTTCAGTTCAAATAGGAATAGCTAGTCTTATATTAAAAAGTACAGTCACCTGCAAGTCACACACACAAGTCACAATTGCGTGGATTCCTTTACACATATTCAGATGTTCCATATCCGAACTTATACGAAAATCTTACCACGAGTATATCCATACAAATATTTGCAACAATCCATTACAGAACAAAGACTTAGGTCTTTAGTCGTTAGCGACTAAGGCCTAAACCCTAGAGAGGTAGAGGAGGCTCGTGCTCAACAGTGGGACGTATATGGCCTGATGATGATGACGATGATGATGATGATTACAGGACAAAAGCATGGTTGTGTTCGTGGAAGCAGCAGTGTTGGACGACACACTAGTGGCGGAGTACGGCGAGTTCGCGGCCGTGAGGGAGCGCCTGATGACGTTCCGCGCCGGCACTGACGACCTCACCGACAAAATAGACTTCATCATTTGTCTAGGGGGAGACGGCACGCTGCTGCACGCCAGCTCGCTGTTCCAGGTGAGAATAATCATATAGACTCATAATTAGACATACATAACCTCATGCCTGTATTCCCCGAAGGGGTAGGCAGAGGTGCATTACTGCACCCACATTACATCATAATAGGTGGCAAGCCTATTACCGTTTTTCGGGCACATTTCCAAACTCCGTGCTGCTACTGAGAATTCCCTAAAAGGAATTCCTTTAATTCCCAAACTTATTGGGAAAACCCCAATAAGACTTTTCCCGACCCGGGAATCGGACCCAGGACCTCTAGATCGCACGGGACATACTTGTGCTGCGAGACCACGAGGTAGTCAGTATAATCATAATTAGACTAAATGGTAATATATTTCGTAATGAAAAAGTTTTACGAACAAGTAAGGAGTTTTCATTCGGGAATTATGGAAAAATAATAAAAAATACATGCTTGGTACATTAATTATGATTTTTTTATACGAGTGCAAAAGGTGATAAAAAGTTTTCTTTCGATGTAATTTAAAAAAATAGTATCTACTTGTCACGAAAACGTTCTTGAGCAACCGTTTGGTAGCAGAATACATTTACCACCCAAACTAAACAACAGTATGAAAAGTTAACTCTTGCAACTTCCTCCAAGAGGAGTTAGAAGGATATTCTTGCAATTTCTTGACTAAGTTATGGACCCAATCATGAAACGTTGAAGTGTGGTGACTGAAGTGTTAAATTCCAACGTGCTTTGTTTATTTGTTTCAGCAATCGGTCCCACCTGTGATGGCATTCCACTTAGGTTCATTAGGTTTCCTAACGCCCTTTGAGTTCAATAACTTCCAAGAGCAAGTTATGAACGTCTTAGAAGGTAAATAAATACCGGTTACTATTATGTTTACTATTTTTATTTATTTAATTTTCAAATTAATTACATTGCTAAGTTTAAATATCAAAAAATAGTATTTTGTTGTATATTAAAATGAGATATTGAGTTTTAAAGAAAGATATTATGTAATAGAAGAAAAGAAATTTCATATACCAATACTTTGTTTTTTGTTGTTTGTTTTAATTGTTGTTATGAAAAATTGGTTATATTTCTTCCCTTGTCACTCTTGGGCCTTGGTTAGTCAAAGTTGGAAACGTCTAAATACGTACCCTATTAATGGTATTTTATACGCAATTCATGCCACTTAACACGCAAATAATTTTTTTTTTCTAATTCCAGGCCACGCAGCATTAACATTAAGGTCGCGGTTGCAATGTGTGGTGCTTCGGAAGACCCAAGAAGACGGCAAGGAGAAGAAGAAGCCCACGACTATACTGGTGCTCAACGAAGTGGTGGTGGACCGAGGGCCCTCGCCGTACCTCTCCAATATAGATCTGTTCCTTGACGGGAAACACATTACCTCGGTGCAGGGAGACGGTGAGTTCAATATAAATTTAAACAGCATCCATGGATATATACGAACAACCAAAAACTTAAATACCTTTAAAAACGGGCTTCGCGTCTTTCTGTTTCATTTGTAATTTTTTTATAAAGATACGAGATTTTTTATCAACAAGAGAAAATATAAGCGAGGGACCGTATTCAATCATCCACATCACAAAGCTTGATGTCTTTTCTGGTAATAATCAGAATAAAGAAAGAAAATACTAACACGAGTAACATAGTAGCACCTCGTCATGCATTTGTATAAAATTATATATTTTTTATATAATATATTAATTTTACACCTGCGTGTGTACGTATGTGATTTATATTTATTTTTTTGAAATTTTTTTACGTCATCTGCCACAAATACAACTTTCCAGTACCTGGAAGGGATCTCAGCTGAACGCCTGTTATAACTATTGTTTTTTTTTCTCAATGTTGTTTATCTCATTTTTGTGATATATACTTGTGCAAAGTACAATAAAGTATATTAAACAAAAATAAATAAATACCGCCTCTTAGAAAGTGCTATGGAAGTCTTTGGGCGAGGCCTACGTCTAGCAGTGGACGTTTTTCAGCTTATGATGATGATGAAATAAATACCGGCAAGGCCTTATATCTCAATCCTGAATCCATTCATCAGGTCTGATAGTGTCAACGCCGACCGGCAGTACGGCGTACGCGGTGGCTGCTGGCGCTAGTATGATCCATCCTTCGGTCCCCGCCATCATGGTGACGCCCATCTGTCCGCACTCGCTCTCCTTCAGACCCATCGTCGTCCCAGCCGGCGTCGAGCTCAAGGTAACATACATTCACAATCGACAGCTCCCTGGCGCAGTTGGCTAGACACCAGCTTGCGAAACGAGAGGTCGCGGGTTCGATCCCCGCACCGAGACAAATGTTTGTGTGATCCTCAAATATGTGTTTCGGGTCTGGGTGTTTGTAAGACCGAAATGTCTCTCGTAGTTTTTGATACCCACGATACAAGACTAGACTGTGAAGTATGTGACTGTTGGGACTACTTATTTATTTCTTTATTGAACAGTCCTTTTTAAAGCGCAGGGTTTTTTAAGAGGTAATAATTTGGAACATGTAGAGATGAAACGGATGATAACACAATACAAGACTCTAAAAGACAAGGAGGAAGTGTGACCATACTCAGACCTGATGGTAATAGCATTACGTTCCAAATAGATTGGGTAAGATACGATTGAAATTATGTCATCAGTGGATTAAAATACTGATCCTAACTGCATTATATTTAAGGAGGCCTATTGCAATGTGAAGAATCACGTCCAGCATTTATCCGTTCCTTAAATATTGGGAAGACGGATTTCAACTTGCTACCAATATTCTAAATTGAAAGCAACAATTAAGACTATCAAGATAATTCCAATAATTGGCATCTATGAAAATTTAAAAAAAAAGAGGACCAATATAGGTACTGTAAAATGACAGTCTGTGAGCTGTTTTTTTTTTCAGAAAAAAAACATAAATGTTGGTAAATAATTAAAAATAAATAAATACATCGTACAGGTTTAGTAAAAAAAAATCAACCGTTTTTTATACTTGTGATTATATTCTCAATCCCAGGACTAAGGCCTAAACCCTCTAAGTTGTAGAGGAGGCCCGTGCCCAGCAGTGGGACGCATATGGGCTGATGATGATGATGGTGATGATGATTATATTCTGAAGAAATTGTACCGTTTCTAGATCGCTCTATCTCCGGACGCACGTAATGCGATGTGGGTATCGTTCGACGGCAGAAACAGGCAGGCGTTGCAACACGGAGATAGGTACTACGCCCCAGTAGACTCTACAATGGGGTGAATTGGGAAAGGGGTGAATCGGGACCAAAAGCAAAATACAAAAACAATAGCTATTTAATGTAAAATACGAGGAAAAACTGCAAGATGCACAAATTGTAGTACTTAAAATATTTGTTTATAAACTATTTTAAAGTTATCAATCTTCAGTTAGATTCTAAGGCTTTATTAAGAAAAGTTTTGACGATGAGAAATGTACCTATTATAATAATCTACAGGCATAATAATTCAAGTGAAAGAAAGTGCCAATAGCCATACAATTTCAGTCAGTTTTAAATACAAGTCAAGAATAATATTAAATAATTAAGGATAAGTAAAGTCCCATTCACGTCTTCACCCAATTCCCCCCAATGGATGTAGACATTACCCCTAACCGCACAAAGCTAACGCCTGCTGTAATATCGCTAGCATGTACATATATTTATTTACGACTGGTTCTTGGTATCGTCATTCTAATATAAACTGCGATAGTGTATTCGTATCGTATTCAACTTATAATATTTTTAAAATATATACTATAATCGACTATAAATACTTACTAAACTAATTGTTAAATTAATAGACCCGAACACGATAAGAAAAAATATTTAAAAAAATCTTGATTTTTTTTATATGTTTTATAATTTAGTAAAATAGAAAATATTTATATAAAGAAATATTAGGTCTGCTAATTTTTAGCGAAACTTTTAAGATTTTATTCTTAAAAGATATACTGCAATATTTAAAAAATGTTACCAAATAATTCTAAATTGTTTTCACATTGTTTGTGAAAATGAGATAGATTAATTATAGAGACATACTATAGGTATCATATTGCTTATTGAGTTTTTCTGTTTCATACATATTAGTAAAAATTAAACGTTAATTCAAGAACCGGACGGTAGCTTTTGTTATCTTGTATTATTTTGTATTGTAGCACATTGTGTAATGTCAGTGGAGTTTATTTAATAAACTATTAAAATAATATAATCCAAATCGAACTAAAATTCTAACGGAACTTTGATAACGGTATTTTGGTATTAAATGAACAGCATTCGTATATCTATTTATTTATTTCTAATTATTTTACTAAAAGTTTTCACAAAAGAAAAGTTTTTGTACGACGCCTGTCTCTGGGGAAAAAAATAAATGCTAAATTAATTTAGTATGGCGACATCTAGCGGCATATGCTAGAACTATTTCGTGCATCAGTATGTTGTACATCCAGTTGAGATACGAGGATGTTGTTTCAGATAACGCCAAGTCTAGAGGCTCGTAACGTGGCCAGCGTCTCTTTCGACGGACGTTCCCAGTTGACACTCAGGCCGGGCGATAGGTAAAAATAACGATCGTGCTTATATTGTATTTTGGTGGCCGGCATTGTCGCACTCATTCGGGCTTCATTATAAGGGCAAAATGGAGCCTAAAATTATGGGGAAAAAATAATCGAGATATATAAAAAAATACATAATACCGTTTTCACATCATTCATCACTTTATACTGCGTTCCATTTTCATATAAATCGACCATAGAATGATAAATGCTAAGATTCCAACATTATCACGTATAACCTTCTCCCCCAAGGCAGGGTTACGGAATTTTGCATAATTATTATATATCTCTTCATATTTTATTTATATTTTCCCACAAATATAATATGTAAATGTATATAATGTAAATATGACGCTTCCATGCTAACGCTTCGCATTACCATACCGCATGATGCACGTGTTTAATTATTGACTAGTAATATTTTTATGATACGTAAAACAACTATTCAATACATAATAATTAATATGACAATATTTTCCATAATTTAATTTAAAATACACAATTTTTTGTGTAAGTTATTGGATAGTTGTTCTATGTAAACTAGAATTTAGTTATTAATTACTATGTATTTAATAATTTAAAAAAACATTTAAAAAATAATAATTATTAATATTATTTATTTTGATTCCTTTTTATTGAATGAGTCATGATCTAAATCCAATTACTGGCCTATATGTCGTTAAATTGTGATAACAATAACATTTCCAATAAAAGAATTAAACTTATGAAAATCACATTTGTAACTTAACAAAATAGTTGATTATGATTCATACATTATCGCCATATAATATTCAAATTCCCCCACCAGCTTGTACGTGACGACATCCGTGTACCCAGTACCGTCGATATGCGCTCAAGACCAGATCTCCGACTGGTTCGATTCCCTAGCTGAGTGCCTGCACTGGAACGTGCGCAAGAAACAGAAACAGATGGATGAGCTCAGCGACATGACGCACTCGTCCAGCGACACTTTAGAAGAACTTGACCACAACCATCACGACGACCGCCCGGCTGACACATGACCACAGACCACGCTACTCAATAACCATGTTGGGGACCGGGGATGTACCAAAATTGGGCTGGATTATGGCCTAGCTATAAATTGTTATAATAAAATTGGGCTGTGTTATGGTCCAGTATCTTTATGATCATATGAAAAATTTTGGGGATTTACCAAAAATCATGGGCTTGATTTTGGCATAGTTATAAATCGTAATTAAAAAATTGGGCTCTATTTTGTTCTTGCTACAATATATAATAATAATATTTGACACTGTTAAAAACGTAGACCTCTTCTATCATTGAGAAGAAGCAGGTCTTACTCCACCAGAAAAGTTGTATTTATCACAGAGTCTTATGACACATCTGAATGCACATACAAGATCTATGAAGTCATCACTTACAAAACTTGTTATTGAAATACAAGAATTTCATAATATTAAATTAAAATCAATTTTTAACTGACACCACAGAATAAAGTGATGTTTTAAGGCAATACTTTTAGATTGTGCCTTGTATGGCCTGTTAAGTCGAACTATTTATATTTCTATGCATTTTGTGCAATGAACATTGTAATTTCAATATGGTCTTAGTGTACTGTGTAAAATTAAAAAACAACGAATTGTGTCGTAAGAGATTTTCAATATTTTTTTTATTGAATTATATAGAGGAATGGTTTCAGAAATATAAGTAAGGAAAGTGGTGCTGGTTGCCCCCTTTTTAATATTACTATAATAATTGTAAAAGCCATTTTGTTCATATAAAATGTACACAATTTGACAAATAAGGTTTTTTGATGAAAATCACACTAGGTAACTCCATTGTTTTTATTGCTGATGTTGGTAGTATGTTTGGCTCCAAAAGACAATATTTTTCAATGACCAATAAGTTATTCATATATCTATAAAAATATGAATACTTGCATATTATATATTCTGTCTGCCCTAATACTGTTACGATTGGAATTTTACATATTGCAATATGGTTTGGTTTATCATTTTTATAACAATTCGGGTCGGCCACAGTCCACTAAGCTGACCTATTCTGGCTTTTAAGACAAAAAAATTATGTTCAATTTAAAAATCATTTTGAAAAATTGTACTCCGGTTTTGCCTTCGCATGATTTTCATCAATAGAACATTTTTTCCGTGACAATATAATACTTCCCCAACCCAATATGTTTAAAATAAATGTATGTAAGGCTACTTATATTCGTCTGTGTTATTTAATGTTAGTACATAGTAAGTGATCTTAATGTATGAGTTCATTATTGTGATCACAATTAATTTCAATATAATTTACATTCCCTTGGACAATAAAAAATATGATTTTGTTATGTCTTTCTTGGGTATGTTCGGTTTTAGGTATAGAATAATTTATGAGTTACATTTAATTAACTTTTATCTATATTAAATTCAAAGAAGTCGACAAAATGAATGAAATAATTTTCTCCACATACAAAGCATTATTTTGTTAGTATCAATATTTTTGTCAAACCAAAGGACTTGATATGACACCAGATTATAAAATTATAAAAGTACTATGTAACTGCACTATCTTAATTCCATCAAATGCTTAAGTACAAGTCATAGATGTTAATTAAAATAAATAAGATGAATATATGACCACAGAGGTGCTAACTGAAATAATTCAGTGCCAATGAAATAAAATAAGCCATTTTTACCACACATGTCCAATAAAGAGCACAAATTAAATTTATTTTATCAATTTAATGATCATTTGGGCTGACCGGTTGTGCAATGGAAGTCTTTATGTGTCATCACAAAGCTTTGTTATTTGAAGTAATTCATTACATTTTCATAAGATCTATTTCACTCATTTCAAGTTGATATTGTGGCTCTTTCAATGAGTGAAATAGCTTTCCAATAAAATATGTATTTGTTAGTGTTGGATAAACTTTATTTGGTGTTTTGTCAAGAGTAATATGATAATAAATGTATATACATTTTATTATAAATTATACAAATTGGACTTTTTACTTTGTTGTTATTTCTTATTTTAAAATTTAATATTTTCTCCCAAATGTGCCATCTATCCTTGTCCATCATTAACTATACATACATGTAAAGACATGTAAATGTAATGACAAGTCTATTTAGGTACTAAAATTTAAATTGAATTATCATGTCCTTTAACGAAAGAATACATCGTGAGGAAACATGCACACCTAAAAGTTCTTAGGAATTCTTAGCTGTGTAGTCTGCCAACATGCAATAGGCCAATGTGGTGTACCTACTAGCTTCCAATCCCTACCAGTCGTAGAGGAGATCCGTGTCCAGCAGTGGGACCTATATGGCCTGATGATGATGAAAGTAAACGTAACTAATGAAAACGTGACAGAAAGAAAGATGTAGTTTTATATGGTAGTACATCCAGGATGCACTCTAATAAAAACTTTTCGGTCGCACTCTTACGCATTTGGGCAGAAAAAGGAATTTCTCAGGTGTGTAGTTTCAGTTCGCCAACCCCCACAAGGCCAGCGTGGTGGACTAAGGCCTATACTCTCACCTGTAGAAGAGGCCCGTGCTCAGCAGAAGGACGTATACCTACGGGCTGTTGATAATAATGATGATTATACTAGCAGCTCGGACCTGCTTCCAGCTTAGAGTAAAGTGCGATTAAACAATTATAATTTACCTATACAGTATAAGTTAAGAGTGGAGGGGTGTTTTACGTTACCATAATTAATTTAAGGGTGTTTAGTCTGCAATGCTGTACTAAGCCATTTTTTGTATAATACTATCGATTGATAGCAGTGATGACCTCGAAGTTTAGGCGCGCGGTCGCGAATTCCGGCGGTCGCAGGTTCAAACCCCAGGCACACACCTCTGACTTTTCGAAGTTATGTGTGTATTCACAATGAATTATCACTTGCTTTAACGGTGAAGGAAAACATCGTGATAAAACCAGCACACCTAAAAGTTCTTAGGAATTTCTTAGGTGTGTGTAGTCCGCCAACCCGCACTAGGCCAGCGTGGTGGACTAAGGCCTAAACCCTCTGAATTGTAGAGGAGGCCCGTGCCCGGCAGTGGGACGTATTTGGGCTGATGACTATCGATTTCCGAACGAATAATAAAATGTCACCTTGACTTAATTTGACGTTTAACATAACCTATAAATTTTGTAAGAACCCCTGATCAACAAAATAAATAATCAGGTGTGCGTTATGTCTAAAATACCCCTATTAATAAATTATGTATCCAAAAGAGGGATATCAGTTACAGCTCCAAGAGAGGGTAAGAGGAATTTTAGGAAATTCGTAATCCCCAACAAGAGGGGATCACGCATACACAAAATGCAACAAGCCACTGAAAACAGAGAGCTTGATATCGATAAGCGAGGTGTGAGAGACGTTGGCTACTATTTGAATGGACGTTTTGTAACAGTGCCGGAAATGATCCCGGAACTAATTGTACCGGACTTAACAGGTTTTGAGTTAAAACCCTACGTATCGTACAAAACTACTGATATTATTCAGAGCGAGTTCACAGCACAGCAGCTCTTCGACGCAGTTTACAGTAAGAAGATCGTACTAGATCATAAGGCCGGGAAACTCGATAGTGAGGGAAACCCATTAGAACCGTCTGAGGAAGAAAAATTGCAACCCGAAGAGGCTGTTGCGAAAGCAAAACAAACTGGATCAGATATATTTTAGTGGTATTATGTATTTATAATTTAGAATAGCTGTAAAAATTAAATATTGTATTAAATGTTATGAACACAGTTTGTCATAGTTTCATTTGTGTTGAGCATAACATTATTACAAATTTTAAGACAATTTTTTCTCTCATTCCCATCCAAGTGTTTGTATCTGTGATTATTTATTTTTGCACTTTATATAAAATAGCTTTTGCCCGCGACTCTGTCCGTGTAGACTACGGGGTTGGGTTCAGAATGAAAATAAGTTGTAGTCTATTTTACTCCACAGAGTCCCATTTATGTCCATATCAAAAATTGTTTACATCGGTCAAATGATTTAGGCGTGAAAGCATAACAGACATATAGTTACATATACATAGTTACAGTCGTCTACACATTGTTTCATCATTCTAGCTTAAAAAATCAGGAATTTTCACACAAACTTTCACCCCTTTTTTATTTTACCCCCTTAAAGGTAATTTTTTTTACAAACTTTTAATGTCATATTTATTTATATCTAATCAACAGCCTAAAAAATAAGTTTCAAGCTTCTAGCTTTAAAAATGACAATACTTCCATACAAACTTTCATCCCCCCTTTTAACCCCTTAAAATCCCTTTTCCGGGATAAAAAGTAGCCTATGTCCTTTCTCAGGGTCCAAACTATCTGTGTACCAAATTTCATTTAAATCCGTTCAGTAGTTTTAGCAGGAAAGCGAGACAGACAGACAGAGTTACTTTCGCATTTATAATATTAGAAAGGATAAAACAAATAAATAATAGTTTATTATGTTGTATGTAATTGAATGTATTGCTCTTGAAAAATTTAGGTTATATAAGTATGTATAATTATTTGTAATAACAATGTCAAAATTGCATTTTTGTTAAAATATTATGATTATTCTGATCCATAAGGTAAATATGCTAGTAGAATTGCTTGGTTATTATTTGGGTGAGGCAGAGTTTAGTAGAAAACATAAAAAATATATTTCGACCATACAACTAGGCCACTAATTAGCAAAAAATGTTATTCTACAACTTACAGATATTGATGATTGATAGCACTATTAGTAAAATTATACAGAATTAGAATAATTTATACAATCTCTAAAAATGAAATATTGAATATAGGAGTTCATATGAAATTGTAATATCAACCTCACAGGCACAAAAATAATTAGCAATTACCACACAATTAGCGTGAATGAAATATTTTAAAACAATCTGCATGAAGATGTACTTGACATTTTTTACACATATAAATTGTACTCTTACACTGGCGACATCTTCGACGTTCATTTTCGTGCTCTTCTATATACGAATATTGATTCGTTCCGACAATATTGGTCATGTCAATGAAGGTAGCGCGTTTTTGTATGGTCTTCCTAGATTTGTATTCGAATTACCTAAAAAGTTCGTTATAGCAACGCAAGATTTGAATTCCAATTGACTCAAAGATCGTTCATTCGCCTGATTGTCAATTTTCCACGCGTTTACTAAAATGTTGTCTATCAAATTGATGAACAGTTGCCACCACTACTTTTTCCCTCTTACTCGAATCCCATAATGGGCTATTCCATTATCATGGAGATCTATGCCTCCGATATGTTTATTATATTCTGCTATAACCTAGGGCTGGGGTACATTCATGATCTTTTTTATCGTAACGTTTTGCTGTAACAAAATGCAGTCTTGGCTTTTTCGAAGTTGAAATACCGGGCTCCCCTAGCGTATTTTCAGGCTGTGCGGGTAAATCAGTGTGGATTTCATACGTTCCAGCGACATCAGAGGGCACAGTTTCATCGTAATCACCTAACGTGTCATCATCTCGTACTTCCTCGTCTGTAAGATTGTCCACCGTCGGGGGGATGTACGCGGCATTGATCTGATTGGCATCTTCTAAATCCTCTTCCTCTTCTAATATACTTAGATTTTCTTGATAAAATACAGCTCTTCTCCAAGCTTTAATTTTTTAATAAGATACATTGAAATAATCAAAGAACCTGAAGAAAACAAAGTATTGTGCGAAATGTGCACTTACGATGAAGTACTTACACAAAACATACAATAGGAATAATAACAACTATAGCAAAAGCATTGGAGGAATAAAAAAAATACCTAGGTACGGAAATCATGTTATCCAGGCCTTGGATTTTATACGACCAAAATGAAGATATTAGTACCTACTTATGAATAAAATAATTAATTATAAGTAAGCTGCAAGATGTTCCCACCAGAGACGAACTAGACGGAGACTGGATGGACTGCCTCCACCGATATAGCACGAATCTCTTCCCAGAAACTAACGTAAAGCTGCTCTCTTACCTTCTTTTGCCGAAAGCAATCCCGAGATGCGAGATAGAACGCGCGATATCATTCACGTGAAATTGACACTGGCTGTGAATCTGTGCCCTTAAAAATTTATTAATTATAGCAGAATCCTAAATAAATGTGCGTAGGCAGTTTCGGTAACTAATCTAAATTGTCTTCTAGGAATTAATTTTCCGTCCAAATGCGTATGACTTCCACCGAAAGGTTTTTATTAGGGTGCATCCTGCGCTGTACTACCATATAAATCTACTTACGTCTTTCTGTCACGTTTTCATTGGTTAAGTTTACTTTCATCATCATCAGCCCATATAGGTCCCACTGCTGGGCACGGATCTCCTCTACAACTGGGAGCGATTAGGCCTTAGTCCGCCACGCTGGCGTAGTGCAGGTTGATGGACTTCTTGGGAATTTTTAGGTGTGCAGGTTTCCTTACGATGTTTTTATTCGCCGTTATAGTCTGTGATATTTCATTGTAAATACATACATAACTTCGAAAAGTCTAAGAAATGCCGATTTGAACCCGCAACCGCCGAAAGCTTGATTTGTACGTAAGCAAAAACTCGAAGTCATCACTATTTACTTAAGTATTAACTATAAGAAATTAGTATTTTTTTTCTATCTTATGAAAATGATTTTTTTTTTATGGAACAATGTTAAATATTTAAGAATAATGTTATCAAAGTTAAGTACGGTTAACATAATTATGTAATATACATAGTTTATAAGGTAAAGGAAATTTTTATGCATAGTAACGTACTCGTAAGTATGTTGCTATATGTTAAGACAGGTACTTATATGCTATTGTTATTTATGTAAACAATTTATTTATCATAATGCAAATCCATACGGACTGGTAATTGCTATCTGCGCTGCGCAGTTATATCATAGTCAAATAAGTGGGTATTTTAATCTCTCTCGAATATGAATACTTTCGATATCTCGACCGATACGCGCACAAATAACATGAACATAACAACCACGGAGATGACCCGTGGTTTATCTAAATTACACCTTATACAGTCAAAGATTACATATTTTATCATTTAAACGAGAGTTCTCATTTCGCGCGGTCGCGGCACGCATGCGCATTTTGTTTCAATATTCTATCCAAGAGCGTTAATTATTATGGGTGGCAACTATTCCGCGATGGATCCGATGCAGGTCCCCGTTCCCGATATAGAAAAATTACTCGAACGTGATGGTTATTTAAAGCCCTACGAAAGGGAAATTCGGCGCAGGTGAGTCTTCTGTGTTTAATTATTAATGTGTATTATTTTCTATTCTCAAAGATAGTAAAAACAGTGTTTATTTTATGTCTAACGCTTTCAGTTGAGGTTACTTTGCCGTGTTTACGATACATTGGCTATTTAGCTTTACAGCGCTTAAGCGCTTAAAGCTTGTGCATTTACATAGTTTAATTAATAATGTAATAATATACATACACAACGTATTTTCTTTATTAATTGTTATACTATTAGGAGTATACATTAAAATATTACCTAAAGTCTGTTGTTAAAGTAATTACTACTTGACAACAAGTGGCTACGAATGTACAGCGCTGTAAGCGTATCATATCGCATGAGACAATTCCAATGTCAAACGTAAGGTCAATTTGATAATAGAAAAATAATAATTGTTTAAAAAAATGTATGTGGCGAATTAAAATACTATACGAAGTTGTAGGAATGTACCTATTAGTTATTTCAAATGTATAATCAGAAATATGCTCTATAAACCAGTTAGGTAACGATTTAAAAGTTTAATATGTAGGTACCTACTTACATTGTAAAGCTTGTAATTTTGTAACATAGTTAAATATCACAACAAATTCTATGTATAACTAATTAATAATTTAGCGCTCGTAATCAAGCGAATGATTCACTTATATAAATCGAAGATCAATTTGAGTTGCACATTCTATTATTGGAAGAATGGTACATTATTAATAGATTTCTGCACTACGAATTTTATTGGAAGTAGGTAGGCGGATAAAGCAAATTGAAGAGTCTCCATATCCGTTACGTTAGAATAACACATTTCTTAATGCAAAATTGATTATGCGGTTATTGCTATTATTTGTTTTAAAGTAGGTACCTACAGTTATATGGTACCTACACAAAAGCTTAAAGTAAGTTTAGCTAATCTCTTAAAGAATTTTGACCGTTGACGAAAATTTACTAGTAAATTATGATGTTACTTAGATAAAAATAACTTAAACTACGCTTATTTATGTGTGTCTGTTTCCCAAGAACTTCAAATAAATTCAATAACTTTTAAGTTTTAAAAAACCTTGTCGAATTCCAGATATGCATGTTTTAAAGACATATGGGATCGGATCGAATCGTGGGAGGGTGGTTTGGAGGGCTTCACAAAGGGCTACAAATACTATGGACCTCAGTACAATGCAGATGGATCAGTAACGTGGCGGGAATGGGCGCCTGGTGCACACTCTTTACATCTACAGGGAGAATTTAGTACGTAATTCTTATGACAGAAATCTACTCTAAAGCAAAGAGCTTTAAAAAATCCTAGTCTATGTTTAAATAGGATTTTTCGTACGCCGCACTGCCTGGAAGACAAATTAATTCGATTAGTAATCATGGCTATAAAGTTATGATAATTCAGTGAAGTGTCTTTCTGCTGAAATATCTGTTGATCGCCACATACAATTTTGCACGTCCTACTAAGGATATCAAAATATTATTTGAAAATTGAAAATAATAAAACTTTTACGAATCTTATTTATTTTTTTTAAATTTTATTGTACACATAATGTAAAAACTATGGAGTACAGTAGACTTATTTGTACATAAGGCGGTCTTATCGCACAAGGCGATCTCTTACCGACAACCAAGGATGAGATGAAGAACAGCAATGAAAGGTATTCGTAAATGCAATAATCTTTTGAATACGTTCTCTCTACAATGACAAATTCCAAAGCGGAAGTAGGTTAATCAAAAGTAGTAGCAAAATACTATTTTTACAGAGAGTATTTTGTATTGACTTAACAGTAATATGAACCCCCGTATTTACTACGCTTTATCGTGCAGCCAATGGTAAAAAACTATTCTTTATACAGCTATTACAATACATCTAAACTAACCCATAAAACTCTCTCATTATTACAGATGGATGGAATTCAAAAAGCCATCCATTCAAAAAACTAGAGTTTGGCAAATGGGAGCTTCATATCCCAGCGAATGCCGACGGGTCTTGTCCACTGAAACACGAGAGCCGCGTGCAAATTATAGTCAATGAACACCTGTACAGAATATCGCCGTGGGCCAGCTACGTCAAGCCCTTCGAGGGATTTACTTATCAGCAATTTATCTATAAGCCAGATCACGTAAGTATCAACTATTTTATTTATATATATTTTTATTGGTGGGAAATTTACGCTTACCACTGAAGTATCTGGTTTATCCTGTGGTAACAATTTGGGTGAAAGGTACCAGAGGATATTCTTTATACTAATACAAAATAATGCAAATCGCTCAAATATTCTTTAGAATGGGAAAAATCCGCATGACCCGTTTCTACCATTCTTAATATTTATAACTAGCTTTTGCCCGCGACTCCGTCCGCGTAGACTACAGGGCTGGGTTCAGAAAGAAAATAAGTTATAGTCTATTTTATTCCACTGAGTCCCATTTATGTCCATACCAAAAATCGTTCACATCGGTCAAATGATTAAGGCGTGAAAGCGTAACAGACATATACTTAGTTATTTTCTCATTTATAACAGATTTATATATATCATATATATGATGAAATGATGTAATAAAAGCCATATAAAAAAGTTTCATCATTCTAGCTTCAAAAATGACGAATTTCCATACAAACTTTCATCCCCTATTTTTATTTTACTCCCTAAAAGGATTTTTTTTTTACATGCTTTGAATGTCATATTTATTTATATCTAATCAACAGCCTCAATAATAAGTTTCAAGTTTCTAGCTTTATCTATGACAATACTTCCATACAACCTTTCATCCCCCCTTTCAACCCCTTAAAACCCCTTTTCCGCAATAAAAAGTAGCCTATGTTCTTTCTCAGGCTCCAAACTATCTGTGTAACAAATTTCATTTAAATCGGTTCAGTAGTTTTAGCAGGAAAACGAGACAGACAGACAGACAGAGTTACAATCGCATTTATAATATTAGTAAGGATAATAAGTTGACCTTGAGATTTAGGCGCGCAGTCGTGAATCTCGACGGTCGCGGGTTCAAACTCCAGGCACATACCTCTAAATTTTTGAAGTTATGTGTGTATTCACAATGAATTATCACGTGCTTTAACGGTGAAGGAAAACATCGTTAGTATACCTGCACCTCTAAAAAAATCTAAGGAATTTCTTAGATGTGTAGTCCGCCAACCTGCACTAGGCCAGCGTGGTGGACTAAGGCCTTAACCCTCTCAGTTTAACCCAGCAGTAGGACGTATATGGGCGGATGATGATGATGATAATATTATTTACAGCCATACCAATTCAAACAACCAAAAGTAGACAGGCCGAAGTCCCTGCGAATCTACGAGTGCCACGTGGGCATCGCCACTCCCGAGGGGAAGGTGGGCTCGTACAATGAATTCCGGGAGAATGTGCTGCCCAGGATCAAGCGCCAGGGATACAACGCCATACAAGTCATGGCTATCATGGAGCATGCTTATTATGCGTCTTTTGGATACCAAGTCACCAGCTTTTTCGCTGCTAGCAGGTAAGGATTTTGATCATTATTATATTATTTGACTGCCTCGTGGTCTCGCGGTACAAGTATGTGCCGTGCGACCTAGACGTCCCTGCTTGGATTCCCGGGTCGGCCAAAGTGTTATTGTTTTTTTTCTATTAGGAAATTCCATTAGGAAAATGGCCATAGGCTCACCCCCTATTACGTTAGACCGGATGCATACCTGGCGAAATGTGGATGCACAAATGCACCTCTGCCTACCCCTTCGGAGGTTACGTATATATGTTATTTTGAATACACAGCGAGTAATAGGTTATTTTAACCCGCGGCGTACTACGAGTACCAACTGTTTACATCGTCGTGCAGTTAAAAAAATGTGTCTTTCAGTCGTTACGGCACGCCCTGCGAGCTGAAGCAGCTGGTGGACCGCGCGCACGAGCTGGGGCTGTACGTGTTGCTGGACGTGGTGCACTCGCACGCGTCCAAGAACACGCTGGACGGCCTCAACGAGTTCGACGGCACCAACGCGTGCTACTTCCACGACGGGCCGCGCGGCACCCACCAGCTCTGGGACAGCAGGCTCTTCAACTACTCAGAGTGAGTTTATTTATAAAATGGAAATATACCAACCCCTCGCTGTACGGGAGGCCCGTGCCTATTGGGCCATATATGGGATGACTAGGCCAGCCTGGTGGACTAAGGCCTGAACCATCACAATTGTAAAGGAGGCCCGTGCCATGCAGTGGGACGTATATGGGCTTATGATGATGATGGCCT
This sequence comes from Hemaris fuciformis, assembly GCA_907164795.1. Classification (NCBI taxonomy): domain Eukaryota; kingdom Metazoa; phylum Arthropoda; class Insecta; order Lepidoptera; family Sphingidae; genus Hemaris; species Hemaris fuciformis. The sequence goes on from OU015448.1 coordinate 10,975,534, forward strand.
CAAGGTTTAGGCGCGCCGTCGAGAATCTCGGCGGTCGCGGGTTCAAACCCCAGGTATACCGCCAATTCGTACTAGGCCAGAGTGGTGGACCAAGGCCTAAAGCGTTTTCGTTGTAGAAGAGGCCTGTGCTGATTTATATGGGCTGATGATTATGAATATATCAATCCCTCCCCCTGCGCAGGTAGTCAGTCTCTGGGTTAAATAAATAAATAATGTCCTCCTAACTCTTTTTTCGTTTTATAATATAGCCTATATCCTAAGAACTATAACTTCATATTACTGACTTCACTACTGTAGCAAAATTAATGAATATTAAGCTCTTACTCTGGCTTGAGGAGGAGACGAGCAATGTTAATTTTACCATTCATAGTCACGACTGCCTCGTGGTCTCGCGGTACAAGTATGTGCCGTGGGATCTAGAGGTCCTGGGTTCGATTCCCGGGTCGGACAGTGTTATTGGGTTTTTCCATTAGGAAATTCTCAGTAACAGCACGGAGTCTGGAAATGTGTCCGAAAAACGGCAATTGGCTCGCCCCCTATTACATGGGACTGATACATAGCTGGCGAAATGTGGGTGCAGAAATGCACCTCTGCCTACCCCTTCAGGGAATACAGGCGTGAGTTTATGTATGTATGTATAATATTAATATCGGGAAATTCTTTTATTAAATTAAGAAACAATGATACTTATACTTTTCTTTTTCAGAATTGAAGTGCTAAGATTCTTATTATCAAATCTACGGTGGTACCAGGAGGAATATCAATTCGATGGATTCAGGTAAACATACTGTCATAATATTTAACAATGTAGACTTATACCAAGGTTTATACTACTTTCTCCAGATTTTATAAATACTTAATTAAACAACCATTAAATAAAGTAACTTTCTCAACCATTTTTACTATTTAACCAATATGTACTAATTTCCCTTCGTAGATTTGATGGCGTGACCTCCATGCTGTACCACAGCAGAGGAATTGGCGAAGGCTTCTCTGGTCATTACGATGAATATTACGGCCTCAACGTTGACACGGAGGCGCTAGTCTATTTGATGCTAGCCAACGAGATTATACATAGCATAGACAACAGAGCCATCACAATTGCTGAGGTGAGCAACTCGCTCAATTTAACTATGCGAACTTGGGCTCATGACTATTGTGTGTCAAGCTTTTGACTTTTACCTTAAGTAGTCCTATGTAAAAATATTCGGTACTTTTTTTATTTATTCAGTATTTTTTTATTTGTTTAACAATTTCTTTTCTATTAGTACTACAATAGTCTGTAGTCTGTAGGTGTATATCTTTATCATTATTTGTACTAAGTACTAAATTACAGAAACTGTAGTGATATTCAAATTTTCATGAAGGAATGTCCACACAAAGCCAATGTTTAGACAATACCCAATTTTTCAAACAGTTTATTCAATATATTATTTTAAATAAAGTAGATCCGATATATGTACATACATTAAAGATATATAATCTTTTTTCCAGGATGTATCAGGAATGCCAGCGTCATGTCGACCGGTGAAGGAAGGAGGCACAGGGTTCGACTACAGGCTAGGTATGGCCATACCCGACATGTGGATTAAACTGCTCAAGGAGGAGAAGGACGAGGACTGGAAGATAGGCCACATTGTCCACACGCTCACCAACAGGAGGTGGATGGAGGGCACCGTCGCCTACGCAGAGAGTCACGACCAGGTATTTGGCAATGTTACTTACTGATGATTGAGTGGTGTTTAGCTATTTTTGCAGTTCTGCCAAATTGTTTTTGAGTGGGAATTTTTTTTGTGTAAAATGTTCGGTTTGAATCTTGCCATGGGAACTGGCAAGAAATCGCTGGCACTGCAAAATGTGTCAGCTTGAATCTCCAGATTTTTTTGGGTCTAGATTGTGGTCTGGAAATGCTCCTGTAATTTTCGACATTTATAAGATTTCTATTTTAGTGTTGGCAAGACAACCTTTGCTCTTCGTTTTTTAATCTTATTATTTGCTTCTATTTTCGAATCCCACTAGAAATATCGTCTAATAATTATGAACGTTTAGCTGGCTGATGGTTATTTTGCCAGATTTCTGGCATAACAGATTGAAACTTGTAAGCTGTTTGTTTGTTTAGACCTAACTCCTCTCAGTTGTATGCGCAAGACGGCCATCGAGAGGTTTTAGTCGGAATGCCGGCGTAGGATTTTGGTTCGGGACAACTCAGCCAAGCGATCAATAGTTCCACGCGTTGAGTTGGAAGGCCGGTGACCCCGACATACCCTTTCGGCCTCCCCCGAGGTACCGAAAAGGAAGCTTAAGGCGCTTTCCTCTCGTTAAAAAAAACCTCTCCTCGTGGGCCTCGTGCACAGCAGTTAGTATAGGAACTGATGATGAAGCCGTTTGCCAGATTTTTGTCAAGTAATTGATATGATTGTAAGTGGTCTTGCGGTACAAGTATGTGCCGTGCGATCTAGAGGTCCTGGGTTCGATTCCCGGGTCGGGCAAAGTGTTATTGGGTTTTTCCATTAGGAAATTCTCAGTAAACCTAATTAATAAGTAATTCTCATTTAATTATTAGCACGGAGTCTGGAAATGTGCCCGAAAAACGGCAATAGGCTCGCCCCCTATTACGTGGGACTGATACATATCTGGCGAAATGTGGGTGCAGAAATGCACCTCTGCCTACCCCTTCGGGGAATACAGGCGTGAGTTTATGGATGTATGTATGTATGTAAGTGGTTCTGGTTGCAGGCGCTGGTGGGCGACAAGACGATCGCGTTCTGGCTGATGGACGCGGCGATGTACACGCACATGAGCACGCTGAGCGAGCCCAGCGCCGTGGTGGAGCGCGGGCTGGCGCTGCACTGCCTCATCCGCCTCGTCACGCACGCGCTGGGGGGGGAGGCCTACCTCAACTTCATCGGTGACAACTTTTATAAATACTTTATTTATATCATCTTTTCTCTTATATTGCTGTGGACCAGCGTGAGCATATCGAGTGAATAGAGATGAGTCTCTCAGGGGTCAATATTCTGTATGGATTGAGTCGTGTTTAAATCAATGCCCTGACAGTCTACACAACACATAGACTAGAGCATCTCTCAATAGTCGACGCAATTATGGTGGTTTGATTCCAACCTGATGTACATAGATTAGGAAATGTGCCCGATAGCCATACGCCCTATTATATGGAACTTAATCATCAGCCCTTATACATCCCATTGCTGGGCACGGGCCTCCACTACAACTGAGAGGTCTGAGGACTTAGTCCACTACGCTAGCCTAGTACGGGTTACAACACAACTAAGAAATTCCTAAAAACTTTTGGGTGTGCAGGTTTCCTCACGATGTTTTCCTTCACCTTTAGGTAAGACGATGTTTTTTAACGATAAAGGAAAATATTGTCCTACTATAATATCATAATTGTTTGGGTATAGGTACTCATATTCCCTGGGAACCAAAACGTGTCTTTGACTAGTTTACACCTTAGGCATGTATTTTCAATGTTTGCGTTTGAAAGGATATTTTCATAATTTCCAGTGGTGGTATAAAAGAAAGTAATGGTTGGTAATGTACACATTGCAGGCAACGAGTTCGGTCACCCCGAGTGGCTGGACTTCCCCCGCGCGGGCAACAACTCGTCGTACCACTACGCGCGGCGCCAGTGGAACCTCGTGGACGACCCCCTGCTCAAGTACAAGTTCCTCAACGAGTTCGACAAGGACATGAACCACCTGGAGGAAAAATACGGATGGCTCAGGTCTGATCCGGTGAGTATTATCTTGTGAGTGAGTTGAGGCCCTACTCCACCATGCTGTCTTAACGGAATAAAAATCATTATTTTCTATCTTGCAAACTTGAATATTTTCATGACTGACATGAAAAACTGACAATTAAATATGTACTTACGTGATAGGGACTGTTGAAGTATTACGTAAGCAAATTTTTCACAATTATTAACTACGTCCCCTAAGTCAGCAAAAGTAAACAAATATCATACTCCCCTCCTCGTATGCTTATGTAATACATATTCTTTAATCTGTTCTGATTTCTTTCAAGCCTTCGGGACAAAATTTGTAGAGAATCTGAAAAAGAAAAAAATGCTTACGTAATCACCTTTCAGACCCCTCCTCCTATTCCCCGATGTCATCAAAAATAAGCAAATCGAACGGACTTACCTGAATGGCCCCATAACTGATAATTCTGATAAAACTGACAGATTTTTTAAGTCGTATTTAATAGAGGACAAGTGTGGCTTGGATTTAATGCATGTATTTTGAATAAGAAAATTCTTTTATGTCCAGGGTTACGTGTCGTGCAAACACGAAGGCGATAAAGTGATAGCCTTTGAGCGCGCAGGACTGCTGTTTGTGTTCAATTTTCATCCGTTCCAGAGCTTCACCGACTACAGGGTTGGGGTCAACGTCTCCGGCAATTATAAGGTATAATACATTTCATAATTTAGAACTATTTAAACATATTTGATTTAAGCCCAACATTGGGACGAATATGAGCTGATGTAGATAAGATACCTTTAATATACTGCATTATATTTTGTCGAGTAACTTCATTTCTCAAATTGGTCATTTTAAGTACTTGAAAATAATTACAATAACAGTGATTGCATAAATCTTTTGCATTTGTTTTTTTGAATAACTAGTATCTGGATAATTAGGTACCATGGAGCAAGGTAAATGGCTCTTGTTCCTAGCTAGATATGTAAAAAAATAATATATACATTTCTATTGTTTCAGGCCGTAATGTGTACGGATAGTAAAAAGTACGGCGGGTTCGGTCGTATAGAAATAGACGGCGAATGTCATGTCACGCAGGGTATTCCTTGGGGCAACAGGAATGATTCAATACAGGTAAATATGTACTTGTTATTTTTTTCTAAGAGCCAGAAAATATTCAATTAATTATGTATACATACATAAACTCACGCCTGTATTCCCCGAAGGGGTAGGCAGAGGTGCATTTCTGCACCCACAGATTAATCAGTCCCACGTAATAGGGGGCGAGCCTATTGCCGTGTTTTGGGCACTTTTCCAGACTCCGTGCTGTTACCGAGAATTTCCTAATGGAAAAACCCAATAACACTCTGCCCAAGCCGGGAATTGAACCCAGGACCTCTAGATCGCACGGCATATAAGTACTTGTGCAGCGAGACTACGAGGCAGACTTTTTAACTAAAGCTAATTTGCCAATCAACAGTTACTTCATTGATATAACATGAACATCAAACAAGCAGTATTATATGATAAAAAAATAAATAAAAGTGCTAATGTTTTTTTTTCCCAACAGGTATATATCCCTTGCCGGTCTGCTATTATTTATGCTCTTAGTGATTAATAATGAAATTCTGATGCCATAATATAATTTATACTTTTACTTGTTGAAAGTGAATTTGTATGCATGCCAAATGGAATTGTTAACAAGTCTGAAATATAATTAAAGACTTGTGTTCTATTTTTGGAATGATTACGTTTGGAATGTTTAAGAATAGATTTGTATAATACAAAAATATATTTTTATTAAAATAAACTGTTAATAAATAATTGTTAAATATTGTTTTTATTATGCTGGTACTCCTATTAGTAGATTATTTTTCGGTGTGCATGAGAGAGGTTTTAATCTTGTCAAAGTTACTTTGTAACCAAACTCTTCTGCTAACCGTCCTCTATCTGAATCTATCACTGCCATACATTTGGCCCCTCTTATAGTCAGTGGATGGTCATCATGTGTTTGATCAGCTGCATGCCCAATGCACAAATATTGGTCAATTGTCACTGCATTAAATTTACTACTTCTAGGGTAGGCTAATCTATCAGTTGCATGAAGAGATCCATAGCAGCAAGGGCATATGACAAACTTTGCATTGGCTTTCAAACATTTGTCCAAAACTAAGTCACTGGCTATGCCACATGCATGGAGTGCAATGCCAATATCAAATTTGCCATTAAAGAAATCGAGATTACATTGAAAGAAATACACATTATTCAGACCCATTTCTTTTACCCTAGTTTTGGCTCTGAGTAAAGACTGCTCTTTATTTTCTAGTAATATCATGGTGCATTTAGGTAGTAAGTAGGCAATGAGAATTCCTAGGTGTCCACTTCCACTGCAGAAGTCTACTATCAAGTCTCCTTCTTTGGCAATATTTAGTACTGCCAAAGTCAAGTTTTCCAATTGTTGTGATTTTCTAACACATCTTTCATCCGGCAAATGACCAGCCAAAGGATTTGCGCCTTCAGGGATATCAGGCCAATGTATTGAGGTATTTATTTCATTGCCACTAATTTCTAGTGGAGCACCTTGTTCAATACAACTTAATGCATTTTCTATATCTTCCTCTTTAGTAAACAACCTTTTCTTTGGATTATGTCTTTTTGGATCACACTTGTATAGACTCACATCATCAGCACTGGGTATTATAATGTTATCAAATGCTATTTCTTGATTTAGTACATCTTTCATGGTGTTTAGGATGGGTTCTAACTCTGGGAGCTTTGTGATATTTATATACCAATTATAAGTTAGAGGAAGCAGATTCTCAAAACTCTTGCCAAATGACTGCACAATGATGTGATATGATGGGAGAAGAACTAAGTCTGCTAGGGTCAAAAATGGACCCTCAGCAAAATGGTGATTAACATCAAGATCTTCAATTTTAGTTGAACAATCAATCTGGAGTTCCTTCTTTGTGTTTGACTTCCACTTGCGGGTTTTTGGCACCCTATTTTTCTCAGTTTTAGGCATTTTTACTGGTTTTTCTGTATTCTTATCCAAAATTAAATCTTTCTTAAAATCTCTAGCTATCTTATACACATTATGCACTCTCACTGGCTTCTTCAAATGGTTCTCAAACCGAACTAAATTCTTAGGTACTTCAGTAAGCTTTTCTAAGGTAAGAATTTCGTTTACAGTTTTTATTATATCAACTTCACAAAATTTGGTCCATATTGAGGCCTCATTGGGAGCTTGGAGACAACTTTTGCGGAATCCAAGCAAGCCTTCCCCATGTTCCTGAGAGCTTGGCTGACTTGTTCTAAATTTACACACATGCCTGGCAACAGCACACAGACCCGCTAGTACCATATCTTCGTAGATCACCACTGGGTATAAACACAATACCTGCCATGGCAAATCTTTTGGTTGAATCAAATTTATTTTTACATCGTTTAACTGTATTACTTTTTTTTTCTTCATCTCTTTATTTACTGCCACAAAATTAAGAGTGATATCTTCGGGCGAACAATATTTATATATACAGTAAATAATGAATGATTCCAATGGTAATTTTACTACTTGAGATTTCACATAATCGTCATATGTTGTGTTGGTCTCCAAGTATACTGAATTCGACATTTTATTTAAAAATATTTGTGTCATAATAAGGCAAATCTACAATCCTCAAGAATAACAAAAATATAACCTAAATCTAATTTTTATTTTTTACTGATTTTTTTTCTTTGTTCCGCATGAAACCGGCTAAGGTCGAAGACCATGCTGCCAAGTCTTCAGTAATTTAATTTCATTAATGTAATGAATGATGAAAGAAAAAGGGCGGGAAATTCCTAAACTGAAAGGCGTGCCCCCCGTCCCTTCCACATACCAACCCTTAATCCCTTCACTACAATAGTGAACAGACAATCAAGCACCACTCGTCGATATTGCACACAGCGTATCCAATTCACCCCTCACCTCCTCCCCGCATCGGTGGGACCGTCCCACCTGGATCAGGAGGCTCCTCCATCCTCTCGCCAACAATTACCAGAAAAGACTCACCAGATACAGCGAGACAGGGAAGAAAAAAAGGAAAACTAAATCTAACACACCACACACAACACCGACAAGCAACACTTACCTACCTTGTAAAATCTTGGCATAGAACAGTTGAATATTATGTTTGTTTAAATTATATTTTTTTTTATTAAAATAAAAATAATAAAATTCTAATATTTTATACAATCCATTCAAAATAATGAAACTGTATGGGTTGCAAGTTGCAACCCTTCCAGTTCCAACTCCAAGTAGGGATGCCCGTTACGATACGAAATATCGGAATATCGATACAGCACTATACGATATAGCGATATTTGATGCGATATTTTGACCATATGATACGCTTCGATATATCGCATTCTTATAAAAATATCGCATTACCGTATCGTATCAAACTATGTCGGTGATTAATTTGTATAATTTTAATGTTCCTATTACATCATCACTAAACGATAATAGACAGTGCCATTGAATATATTGTTATTAGTAATAAGAGAATGATAACGTCGACAAAATTGTTTATGGAACAAGAACAGCCGGCTTTTGTTTAGACTTGGAGGTAGATTTAAATAAATCTTTGGACTTTGTAGTACCGTCAAATATGATTAATAAATGTTTAGTTTATGTTCTCCTTTTTCATTCCGTTCGAGTTCGAGCAACAAAACTTTTATTTCAAAATCAATGCAATGGCACCGCCAGTAAAGTCAACAGTGTGGATTTTTTTTTATCAAATCAGATAACGGTGGAGAGTGTAAATTATGTCATATGTTTGTAAAGACTAAAAATAATACTACGAATTTACAAACTCATTTAAAGAGACATCATCAAAGTGCATTGGATGGCGGTCATACTTCTCGATCAGTGTCGTCGTCACAACAAGATATGCGGGTGAGTAGTTCTTTGCCGTTTTTTCACAAATTTAAATCAATGTCATTTGATAAAAATTGGTTTACAATTTTAATATAAACTATTAATTACATTTAATTATTTGTTTCTTTTTAAAAATAAAAGAATATAGTAAAACTACTAAAAAGATAACCATTTGCACGATATATACTCATTATATCGCATATTAATTGAAAGGCATGCGATACGGTTATGATACGATATATCGATACAAAGGAAATCGATAATATCGCGTATCGATACAACCAAGTTCGATACAGTTACGATGCGATATATCGATACAATACACTTTTTTGGGCATCCCTAACTCCAAGTCCAAAGTAAAAGACAGAAGTACAAGTCACCAGTGTTCCCAACTTGGGGGTTTTCCCTCTAAATTTGGGGGGAAAAAATGTGGACTGGGATTTTTTTAGGGGCTTTATATTTTTAGGGATTAATCCATCCCCTAAATGCTAAGTTTCTTTAATGTCAACATGTATGAATTGAAATAGTCAGAACCAGAATAAAATGAAATAATATTTGACGTATGAAATAATTTATAAAGACTATAAAACAATATTGCAGAATATTATTGTTTTTTTTTTTACAAAATGTTATTCAGATAATTATCAGAAAAAATGCAAACAGTCGAAAAATTATTATACGAGTGAGATTCGAACCTACGACCTCGGCTTTACGCGCCACGCTCACATCCAATTTTTTCTCATTCGTAATGCTAATGCTAATAGCTAATAAATTAGAATTGGAATGCCTAACATGAATGTGTAGTTTTTTTTTTAGGGGGTTTTCAAATAATTGTGGCGATTTTAGGGGTTTTTGACTTTACATTTAGGGATATTTTTTTTTGAGAGTTGGTAACACTGCAAGTCACAGTGTCAACTGTCAAGTGTCAATTTAAAAATTGTGTAGTTCGCCAGTCATGAAAAAATATTAATATAATAAATAAATGATGTGATATAGCTTATTTGAAGTGAACACAATTATTAACTGAAGTATCACTGAGAATTGCATTTATTTTTACATCTTTTATATTACTGGAACAATGTTGGAGGTTATTAATGGATTTCTTCTGGTTTATTTCCTCGTTTTGTGTACACTTAATAATTTACTTCCTAATATAGTGAAACCTGTAAGTATACATCTATTCTAGTTCCTGAAACTCTAGATTTTAATTGCATCCCCTAGGAAACTTGAGATAAATCAAGACATAAGTTGTAGTCACCATCTACATAGTGCTTTAACAACCTTTGCCAATTTATTTCAATGACAATCGATATTTTAGCCCTGTTACCTAGAAGAACACAAAATATCCACCAAAGACCACTAAAAAACTTATTTTTTAAGCTCTAATGTTGCCTGATTTTTAGATAGCAGCATGCTTTTCAAGACCAAGCAACCAAGAGCGAGTAGTTTGGGAGGAAATTCTGAAACTTAAAGCAGAGCAAAAAGAAATGTCCATAAAGGATGAGTTTGCAGCATTCTCAAAACTTCAAAGAAAGATAAATAAACTTGAATCAGAGCTGAAGGATAATTCCCAAAGCCGCATGAGCAAAAATATAGCCGTAAAAAGTTCAGTGCAAATTGGCTTACAAGTTGTGTTGGCTTTGGTAATGATTATTTCAGTGTTTTGGTTTAGAAATGTACCTGTAGTTGCATTAAAAGGGAACCTCTTCCCACTAACCACAGTTCTAAGATATCCAAGCCAATTGCCAAATTCAATATCAGCTCATGTGTGGATGGTTATATCTAATATTTCAATAAAAACCTTGTTAAGACCATTGACTTCATGATGTAGTGATTATCTAGTGTATTGTATTTATTGGTTGGTAATAAAGTTATGACAAAATTTTAAATGTTTTTGGTATGTTCATGTTAAATTATGTTATTTAAATACTAGTAAAACCACTAAATACCAATATTAATTGGAGGAAAGATTTATAAATTGTTTGTATAAAACTCCTCCTCTTTGCATTGTTTTCCTCATTGCCAAGAGTTGTGATCCTCTGTACATGGAATTGTTTTTGTTCTGACTATGCTGTTCCACTTTGGCATTGTGGAGCGCGACATGAAATTTCATGTTAATGGTTGAGTTGTAAAAACTATTGGATTAATATTTGTGTGGAGACAGACAAAAACTTAGGGTAGGTTAACCCTCTCCGTTGTAGAGGAGGCCTTTGCCCAGCAGTGGGAATATATGGGCTGATGATGATGACATAAAAATAATACACAAAAGTTATTTTTTTATCATTTATTCATTAAACAAATAGTATTTTATACTCAGTTCGACATAAGTCCAAATTTGTCCACTACAATAACATATGTAACAAAAGATCAGCTTATGTCTGGAAACCTTGTGCATACTCTGAAATCACTAAAGGTATTCCCAACATTTCTACATAATTAAATTAAGATGACCTCTGCACAATAAGTGTTTGCAGACTGGATTTATCTAAACAAAAAAATAACACAACGCCCAAAATATGTGCACATTATCTAGAATATAAAATAAGCAGTAAACAGTAAAAATGTGCGTAAATATATCCGTAACTAATATTTACACTTGCTATATCACAGCTCCTTACTATTTTACGCAAGAGGACTACATGATTTATTGATACATTCTTACAAACAAGCTCCATGTTTGTACTGTAATGTAACTTGGTACAATAAAAAGACATAGTTATAAGTATGCGGATAAGATACCACCCTCTCGAATTCTTTTGAAGTCGAAAAGCGGTTCTGTACAAGCATTTGTGAAAAGTTATTGCCAAATTTTCGGATTTCTGACTAGCTTTATCAATTGACTGAATTTTATGAATATGCAACAATTATTCCGCCTTTTTATTTGTGATACACCATTTTGCGCGGCGTTCGTATTCTTGTGAAAATGATGATTAGTTCGTGATAATTTAGACGTTTTTTTTATGATACAGGAGTAGTCATAATAAATTATCACGCACGTTAACGGTAAAGAAAAACAGTTTGAGAAAATTTGTAACCCTGAAAACCCCACGTCAAAATTCATAGAAAACGAAGTCCACCTACCCGCAATAGACCAGCATGGTGGACTTAGGCCTAATCCCTCTCCACTAGACGTGGGATTCGAGATAATATAGATAGAAAAGTATAAGTAGCATTAACAAGCTGGCCACATTGATTCGCGACTAGAAACTATGACTAATATTATGAGTCTAAATGTTTTTTGTATATTTTAAACTTTTTTCACATATAAAGCGAAGAACTTTAAAATCCTTTTTTATTAAAGGTACAAGTAACCATCATGTGGTAGAAAATTGTGTTTTTTACTCAAAGGTTATGTAACAGAATTTATAGATTTTTTCGTAAATATATGGAACTTTAACATCGACAAGAGACTAACAAGACAACACAATACACAGGAAATCTGCTATAAAACGCATATAAACTTATGTTGTAAATAACTTTGAAACAGTCTACGGACGAGAGTTAAATCAACTTATATATTCTTCTAAACATAACTCTCCAACTAAGTACATATCACCACAATGTGCTCGTAGAATTTTTATAAAACTATATTATCGCGTGACTGTCGATATAAAATACTAATCATATTTATAAAATCAGTCACTCAACGTACATAAACCTATGAAATAGAAACAATCTATGTTCGAGATGTTGCATTTCTTTACAAAACTAAAAGCACCGTAGTTGACGCCAGACGGTACAGTTAAGGCCACTGATATAGGGCGTTGTGCGGTGCATCGAGACATTTTAAGGCACTGTCGTTTACGGGGATTGCTGGGGTCATTTTTGTGACGTAATAAGCAAAGACTATTCAGCTGGCAACCCTAATGACAAAGCAACGCTGGAGTCATGTGCAATGGCCGGCATTGCTGCTACACTGGGCGCCATTACTACGGCGCTTACCAACTGGAAGGGGGGTCTCCTCAGCGTCTACTTGCGGTGTAACTGGTTGACTACGGGCGCGCCGGTCCCGAGTGCGCGACTAGGTGTTCTCGTAGAAGGAGTTGTTGAAGTGCGAGGTGAGGAGGTACACCACGGCCTCGTACGTCGCCATCATGATCGCCGTGTTCGGTATCTGGCGCACCAGCTGCGTGCCCAGGCCCCTGTGGACAATAACATTTCATTTTATTACAAGCTTTTTATCTTTGCCTTTTTTTATACTGGCACGGCAAAGTGACCCCATTGCACCTGATGGTAAGCGTAATGGAGTCCAGAAAAAGTTCCGACCAGCGAGAGATGATGATCTGCCGTTGGTCGACACAATCATGCCGGCCGAATACCTCTTCATCTTTCTTGTGAAGAAGTTTGGGAGACTAATGCCATGGTGAAGGACCGACCGCGACAAACCGGCCAAAAATGCCGGCACGGTCATCCTTTCACCATGATTAAAGCGCCCCCGAAAACCGGATATACACTGGCTGATCCCGGAACGCGGCACGTTTTACGCCCTGTGTGCGGTGGTCGCTATCCAGGCGGATACGAATATCCTACCACCAGCAAGTACCGCAGTATTTATAAGATCATTAGTTGATTAGTCCACTTCGCGGGTGGAAGATCAATGCCGCGCTTGGTATATCGCAAGAACATCGGCTGGCAGCCCTATATGCTATGATTTTTTTATGGGAGGCCTATGAGGTCAAGCTAGGCGATATGTGTAACTGCTTCTCTACATGGATTAAATACTTCCACACCATGTGCTGCTATTGACATTATCCTAATGGAAAAAACTAACACTGCCTGACCCGGGATTCGAACGCGAAGCTACTAGATCGCCCGACACACACTTGTGTCCCGAGGCCAACGTACCAGAATCCCAACATTTACCAGTTCTCTCTACGATATTGAAAGATATTTAAAATTATGCAGTACGTGCAAAAATTCGACATGTAATTTGTATCATCTAACTCATTTGTTTACTTATTTAACTGTTTACTATCATTATCTTGATAACAGAGCACTTCACAGATTTCCGTATTAATATTTTTGTTTGTAAAGTGACAGGAAACTTTTCTTTGAAATACTTCTAAAATTACAAGCAATTTTGTATTATTCCAAAGGGATATCCTCTTATAAAAACACACTACGTGTATGCCTTATCTTATACACACAAATTAAGTCCAAAAATAGAAAAACAAAAAAATATTTTACTCGATTTTATTAAACCTGTCAAAAATTGCCTGCATTAAAATTTTATGAGCAATAGTGTATGTAAGTTATAAAACTATTAATGCTTGCTAACTTAAAAGATTATTTCCAAGATGGAGAAGATTTTAAGTCTCTTCTAGTAAAGAAAATATGTAGGTGCATTATTACTGAAGAAATTCTCTATTATACAATATTCAAACATTGGATAGTGATCTAATCTTTATTTTTTTTAGGTCGTTAATTTAATACATAGTATAGTACTTTGTATAATTTTTTATTTTAACAAGTATTTTATATACATGGTGTATAAAGACCATGATCGCTAACAAAGACAAGTAAAATTAAAATTGTAAACATATAAATTTATTACTTATTTAGGAAAACTTTTTATTTTTTCTTGATTTTTTAACGTCAATGTGTTTGTAATGACCGTAACTATTACCTGACTTAGTTTTTGTTCTGGATTTTTTTACACTGTGTATAGAGCGCAGGAGTTACCTGTACACGCCGCGGTATCCCTCCTCCAGCCAGACAGTGTGCAATGTTTGCCAGAACTTGCGGTACTTGTCGCCTTCTTCTCTCAGTCGCGTTCTTGCAACCTCTGCAGTCAAAAAATAGAGTAATCAATAAAAAAAATATTATATACACTTTGGTTATTATTAATTTGAAAATTTATATTTTTTATAACACACCTCTGACTTTTCGATGTTGTGTGTGTATTCACAATGACTTATCACTTACTTTAACGGTGAAGGAAAACGTCGTGAGGAAAGTGAAAGTGCACATCTAAAAGTTCTTAGGAATTTGTTAGGTGTGTAGTCCGCCAACCCGTACTTGGCCTGCGTGGTAGACTAAGGCCTAAACCCTCCAAGGCTTAGAGGAGGCCCGTGCCCAGCTGTGGGACGTATATGGGCTAGTGATGTATGAATTCTTTACAAAATAAATCACAAAATTATCATACATAATTTTGGGAATATAAAATACTGATAGAATTTGGAAGGGTCAATTTAATTTTTATTTGTATTTTTTTTAAATACACAAAACGGAGACGGCGATAAGATTATGTAGGTCTATTCAAACAATGCCAAAATTAATAACACCACGAGCAATTGAGACAGAAGTCACGATGCTAAATTGTGCCCCCTATCAACCGATAAGATTGCATACGAGTGCGGTGTGCTAATGAACTTATTTTTATATCTTCTGTTTGCTGTGACAACAATGATGTCGAAACATTTTCCTGTCGTCATGTTTGATTACTTTTTGTGTTGTTTCTAGAGTCTTTAGTCGCATTGTGAAAGCAAATGTACTTTGTGTGACTTTTGCCAGACACAAAAAAACAGAATGTTATCAAAGTAATTAGTGTTACTGGTGTTGTGAGGAGGGTATATCAATTTACAATTAATTTTTCTGTAGTTATATGCATTCTTGCGGACTTATTACACCATCGTCAGCCTATATACGTCCCAATGCTGGGCACGGGCCTCCTCTACAACTGAGAGGGTTTAGGAACTAGTCCACCACACTGGCCTAGTGCGGGTTGCCACATAATAAATTCTTAAGAACTTTTAGGCGTGCAGGTTTCCTCACAACGTTTTCCTTCACCGTTAAATTGATAATACACATATAACTAGGTGGTACACCGTGTAAGTGAAAGTTCTGACCGTGTGGGTAAGCGATGCACGAGGCGACGGTCTTGGAGAATGCGCCGGCGGCCATGAACTCGAGGAAGTCCCTCGGCGAGCGCTGGTCGTGCGGCGCGCCGGCCGCGTGCCTCGCCGCCGTCAGCCGCGCCTTCACGCCCTCGTACAAAACGAAGTGCACCACCGTCTCGCTGATGCCCATGTACGACGCCGTGATGCCTTTGTAGAACCCCAGGATGCCCTGCGACCATAAACAGGGGTCTTGCTCAATGGCGGTTTCACAGTTTCAAAATAACGGTCTTTAACGGTTATTTTTGAATGACATTGTTCCTGTTCTCCTTTTTATTTAAATTTTAAGTAACATTATTTGATATTGCATTAAATATTTATACGTTATATCATGTTTTCAAAGAACATTGAGATTGGTTAAAAAAATGTTAATAATTGCGAAAAAAATTGCAAAAATAGTTCTTGTTTTACTTCATTACCTATTTTTGCGATGGAATTAAGATTTACTCCGTTTTATGAAAAAAAAAGTGAACAGATTAGACATTGGCGATGCAAATACAAATTTGCCAGACCACAAATAAATTAATTAAATTCAACAACAATATCGCATTAATTACGAAAACATTAACCCATCTTATCGTCAATTTCAAATCCAGTCTACAATAAAATGTCTACGAACTCAATGTAACCCATGAGCACCTCATATTTTATTCATTTTTCCGACAAAACATCGTGATAAACACTATGTGTACATACCGATTTGGCGTATATCCTTTTGATGCACTGCAGAGCCGTAACGGTCTGTCCGTCCAACTGTAGCCGAGTCTTCACGAACCAAATGGGGTTAGTCATTGTGCACGACACGAAGCCTGCAAATTTTAATCGTTATTCTTTGAATAGTAGGAATTAACTTAGCGACTTATGAATTGGCAATAAATGTTAGAAAAATAATATTCACTACTTTGCATGTCAGTTATATTATTTGACTAAACATAATTAATTTTTGAAAGATACAACATTGCTCCTAAAGTATTGCACAATCAAACAATTCAAAAAAATTGTCGTAGCTATGAAATATTATGTGTTATCCTATAAACCCCTACATCGTTCATACCCGTCCATCTGTCATTTTTTTTTTAGTTTATCCATTAAAAACGGAATTGCAAATCCTATCAAGCATTTATTACGAAAGATTTTTACTAGTTTTAGACTCCCTCCCCTTCTAAATAAGAAAGAAATAGAAAACAGGGGGGGGGGTATATTTATTCCGTAAGAATCTAAAGAAAAAAACAATATACGGTTGGTTTATTTTTAAAGTATTTTTTTTTATCAAAGTTTGCAATCATTCCATCTATTGGATGGAATTATTTTAATCATTTGAATATCATCACTACATAACATTTTCAAATCTTAAATGTGTGTATTTTTGTAAAAAAGAATAAGACGTGGTCGTGGTGCCTCCTAAATCCTGAAATTAATGGCTCTCTCTCTGTAATCATAGTACGATATCTACATATCGTCATAAAATAAGTAGGTATATGTTACCGGCCGCGCTCGCCGCAGACAGGTGTACGATGGGCGTGTCTGGAGGGATGTTCTGGTTGAGTATCGCCTTCGCTTGCGAGTACGTGCAGAAGTATATGGCTCGGGACGGCGCCACGCCAACTATGTTTGGACCGAGGCCTTTGAACAGAGCCTTAGGCCCCTCAGTCTGGACTATGTGCCTGGAACAAATCACGTGCAAAATTGACGCCAATGCATCTATCAGATAACGTTATTCGACAAAAATATTATCGAACATCATGCTGTTACAATTACGCTTCTCAAGCTGCTAAATTAAACATTTTAAAAATAATGATATTGATATGAAAAAAAAAAGTTTAATTACTCAAGGAGTATAAATACTGGCTATTAAGAATTCTACATTGTTCTTATACTATAGACTCCCGACTTACCAACAACGTTGGTTGACGCAGCGCAAATACAATGATAATTAGGTATATTTGCATTATTCTCATCACTTACTTATAACTTTAATGTTTATAATTATTTTTATCTTTTAATTATGTCTCTATTTATAATTTAAATAATTTAACGTGTTTTAGAATATTTTAAATTAAACAGTTTTTCTTTATTGTCAATGTTACGAAGCAATATGAACTGCTTGTAACGGCTTTACTTATAAACGCTAGTTAATTTTGAATAAAACCTGTGACGTTTAATAAAACGATACAAAGCATGTTCAAATAGTAGTGTGAATTAGCCAAAACATAACTATACATGTCAAGTAAGTAGGAAAAACGCCATTTTATGTGTAAGCCATTATCGCAAAAATAGTGAACTATAAAAACAATAAACAATTAAACTTATTATATTCTTTTTGAACCTAATCCTAAAGTCTACGCGGACGGAGTCGCGGGCAAAAGCTAGGTGTAGGATAAAACAACGATGAAACCTACACACCAGTCCAGTGTGGTGGACTAAGGCTTATTATCTCCGACCTGTAGAGTAGTCCCATGTCCAACTGTGGGACGTATAAAAAGATTTTTCCCTTTCACATGTCACGATCGTGACTTCAATTTAGTACAGTGGCGCTTGTTGCATCACGAGTCTATATATTATTATATAGTTGATTTATAATTAGAGTTTTCCAACATAATCTGTGTTGATGTGTAACCGTGTTGTTTTGCGCGTTTGGAAATCTTGGCTTCCCTCCATGGAGCAACATCGGTACAAGTGCAAGCGATACTGAATTATTTTTATTGGCGGTTGACTCAATTTCAGAGTTCACTCGAACTGCTTTTATTTAGGAAGAAATTAATCAAAGATATTGTATCTGAAAATTTCTTATATGTAGGTACCATTTATAATCAACTACACTTGTACATTCCGATGTATGCATTTGACAATAATCAGTATTCAATCGTCGAGACATTTTATTTAAAAAAAAACGTTATGTTTTACGACTGAACTGCTGATTGATGAAAGTTTTTAAAAATAATAAAGAGTAGCCGAGTGATTTTTTTTGTTTTGAGAAAAATTCCAGAAATTAATACTCAAAGCGGAACAACACATTGACTGAGACATTTTTCTCATAAGTACTGGATTGTTTATAAGATTACAATATTTGGCGGAGATAAAAAACACGATAAATTTTAAAATAGAAATAGTTTACACATGAAAATTATTTTTCCTTCATTAGCTTTTCGAATTACGTTAACCTCTGGGAATTAATTACAGACATATGAACTGTCAAAGTTACTAAGAAGACAAAAAAAGATCTATATACTCGTAGTATGAACACGTATTTAATATTACATACAAGTTGTACCAGAACACAGCGGCATTAATTTAAAAAGCGACTTAAGTGACTAATCGCAATTAAGGATTAAAACATCCATACGAATCCGTAATTCAGAATATCGCTTTATTGAATAGTGACTACTTGTAACCGCTTCAGACTGGCCACTATCAAATGTGTTATTGATAAAAAAAAGCCGGTATTGTCACGAGAGATCGCCGTGCGACGGTTTGTAGCGGACCCCAAACGGCGCGTGAAATGTTTACAGATTTCGCCGTATCAGTAAACGAAAAACGTAAGCAAAACTTGTGATTACTCTATATCGGTCAGTAACATAAAAAAATGTTGATACATACGCAACTGGTTGTGCCTTTATCATTTTGAAAAACAAAACATGTTTCTATGGATTGTTTTTATGTATTTCATCATTGTCTTAAAACCGTAATATCTATGTAGGTGAATGTGACTAGACAATTATATCTAAACCTAATATCTGGATTAGGCCTAATGTTTCTTTCACATTTAACTATAGTACATCCACTGCTGAATATAAGCCTCACCAAAAACTACCAGAGCGCCAAGCGAAAGAGGTCTGCATCGAGCAAATGCCAAATTATTCACAAAAGAATAGAAAAAGAAGCCACATTTATAAGCCAAATTATAGTTTGTTTCAGAATTATAGTTCCGCACTTGGTCTGAATAAACCTAAACTCTAGTCCCCTATGCATTGTTTGAAAACCACGCTTCATAAAAAATCAACAAATTCTATGGAATAAATTCGAATGTGAGAAAATTTAGCCCATGGCATCGGAACATTTTCGTTTTTTTTTCAACGACCGGGAATGTATTGACGAGAAAAACTATCATTACGCTAATTAAAACTTCAAATTATATCTGTACCGATACTTTTACTCGAGGTTTGGGCACGCGGTCGAGAATCTCGACGGTCGCGGTTTCAAACCCCAGGCACACACCTCTGACTTTTCTAAGTTAAGTGTGTATTCACAAAGAATTATCACGTACTTTAACGGTGAAGGAAAACACGTGATGAAACCGGCACACCTAAAAAGTTCTTAGGAATTTCGTAGGTGTGTAGTCCGCCAACACGCATTAGGCCAGCGTGGTGGACTAAACCCTCTCAGTTGTGGAGGAGGCCCGTGCCCAGCAATGGGACCTATATGGGCTGATGATGATGATGAAGATGATACTTTTGCAATTTAATTAACTAAAGTGACTAACTCTAGAAGTGTACACAAAGTCGTTAAAGCCAGATTTAGCTGTTATTCCCAACGAGGGTGACACTTTAATTGATAGCAGCAATAAATTAAATGACAAACCGGACATCGAAATAGATCGCACTGAAAGTGACAAATCTGATACGAGACCTACATGTGTCCAGTGTATTGATGGAAGTCTAAATAAGATTGTGGTGAAGGAGCAGGATAAACTAAAATTAGCATTGGGTGAAGCGCTTTTGAAAATTCCACGGAATGAAAATTAAGTAAGTGAGAATGATGAATGCACGATGCGGTTAGGTTTTATTGCCATGTGAAAATTTCAAGATATACTATATAATATAATTAAACGCGAACATATCGCACTAATGATACCTTAATGTTAAAATTCAAAATACGTCGAACATGAAAAAACTTGATTACCTATTATTTTTAAAAATGATTGATAAGAAGTCATATTTTCTTTGAATTTAGGTACTAATAACGCACCTAAACTATTATTTTGCCTTAAACACAGTGATAGGAAGATATTAATTACTTTTTGTTATTTCTCAAAAATGTTCCATTTTGAATTAGAAGACTATTGTATTAGAAACGCGATATACTATATATTTCATAATCACATAAAATAAAATATTTATAAAGTTTTATTGCTATCATTAATTTCAACTAACTTTAATTTTAATTTGAATAAAATTTATTGTATACTAAATTATATTTTTTCAGGCATATTCTATTTGTGTGGGTGCTATCGTGCACTTCTATGAATTCTAGCGCGGAGGCGGCGCAACACGAGAAAATTCCGGTAATGTAAATATTATGGAACTATTGTATCTATAAACATTCGATCGCTTTAGATCTTAAGACACATGTGATATGTTAGATATGTCTAGGTTTTAGTGCACGTGTACTGGATTACAGAATTATCTACAACGAATATGATTTTTTGTAGAATTATACACATTTTCTACGTGATTGAATCAAAGGTATTAAATTAAAGGATAATTTTTTAGTTTGATTGCGGATGGATAGAAATGCACGTGGCGCTATGAATCGTTTTTGTAATGTGTTTAGTTTTCATAATTAAATATCAATGCGGTATTGCAAAGTTAAAACTCTATATTTATTGATTAATGCTAATGCCAGTCTTTCTGTCAACATTTTTAACTAATCATGAAAAAGATTAAAGATTATGTTCCTTAACAAAAGATAAGTTAATCAGTTAAACAATCTGTATTTTCCAGGCCTAGCACTCTTCATATAATTAAATTAATTATCGCATTCCACGGACTTAAGCTTTCACTATGTAACATATGAATTATGTGTTAATATATTTAAATTATTAATTATGAATATTTGCTCACCTGATACACTGTATGAGACTCATCCTGGAGGCGGTCCTGGCGTGTCCTGCGCGCGCGCACTGCTGTACCTGGCAATTGTACGACATCAGCATGCGATCTGCCTGCTTGCTGTATGCGAACATCGCGCCCATGGTACGCCTGTAGCCCCATTTGGCCTCCTGCGTACACGCCCAACATTACGGCAACCATCGCTTGTGTCAAGCATAGTGTGATTGAGTTAATAGTTCAATACTAAGATCCGACAGCCGATTGATAAATTATATATTTTTATACGCTTTATATTTACTAGGAAGAAATGCCGTATTGAAAATGAAATGCTTTCTTTCATTTTCAAATTTCGTATCATTTAAATGAGAAAAGACAAATGTCGTAAAAACGAACAGTGATTCCCGTTTTTTTAGCAAGTTTTCAGACTGTAAAGCGGAACAGAGTTTTAGACATACAATGAGAAGAGGTAATGATAAGAAATATTTTATTTTAGGACAAAACGCCACAAGGCATCACGATTAATCATGAGAAATTTTCATTGAGCACTTATGTAAAAACAAACATTTATCTCCTTAATCAGCTGTCGGATCTTAAAGTATAACGTTAGTCACTCACGTACTGTTCTGAAAGATATGGACAATGTTAATGGTTAATAACTATTAATACAACAAAAAAAAAAATTGTTGGTGTCAACAGAGCCAGTACGTGAACTCAGAAGCAACGAAAACATTTAGACATAATGAAACTGAATACGACTTAAAGAGTTAGACACATATCGCCTTGTATTACTCATTAAATACACTAAAAATTGTTTGATATATCAATTATAAAACATCTTCACGTTTGATGTCATTCTACTGAACTTTTCTAACGCCCAGATCTAGGGCCTCTTTGTTACACACTTTACTGCTAACTTGATTAAATTGTATGGCCAACTTCATCCCATAATGTCAAAGTGAAGTAGAATCTATCTGTGACGTTAGACGACGAATTAAAAGACATGATATTATTTAATACAAGGCACTGCAGATATCTTCTCATTTTTCGTCATATGGATCAGTTAATTTGGACAACTCATGAATACAAATTTAATTGAAAATTACAAAAATAATAATTTTTACTTTAATGGCAGATAAAAATACCTTGCAAATTATCTAAACGAGAGCTACAATAGCTACTATAGTAAGAGATGAACAAGTTAACAGTAGGTAAGTGTATTAGCTCTTAGCAAACATTAATCCAGATGGACTGCAGCTGCCACCGACTGGTTTTAATCTATGCATAAACTGTGCTATAGGGTTGACACATAATGGATCTGCGTTTCAACATTTACATACTAACAGTCTAAACAACAACATCCACGATTTCTAAATGACGATAATGTAAAAGCAAACATATAATGCTTTACACAAGTGATGGAAACAGTATGTAGCGGTAATTAGGGCTAAACGTTTCCATACTGCTAGCATGTAAGATCACGTTATAAGATAATTAACAATACATACTGCAACAAAGTTGTACGGTATAAAGTTTCAACATATTGCACTATTTTATATAAGACAGCAGAATTTAAAAGTCATTAAGAATTTATTTATGATTATGTCATTATCTTGTCTTACTAAAGTCTATTTTATGCAAGAGAATACACTATACTTATGACAGTTTCATAGAAGCTATCAATTGTAGTGAATACTGATGAAATTATATATTGGTCCAATATATTAGTTACATACATTTTATTCACTTATACTTGTTAATTTGTAACACATCTTCATATTATAATTTTGAACTCTGAGACTCTTAGAGTGATAGTCAGTTTATTCGGCTAAATCTAAACGATTATATTCGATGGTAGTTAAATAACCACACTGTATATTTTAATGATAATACATAAATAAACTCACGCCTGTATACCCCAAAGGGGTAGGCAGAGGTGCATTTCTGCTCCCACATTTCGCCAGGTATGTATCAGTCCCACGTAATAGGGGGCGAGCCTATTGCCGTTTTTCGGGCACATTTCCAGACTCCGGGCTGTTACTGAGAATTTCCTAATGGAAAAACCCAATAAACACTTTGCCCGACCCGGGAATCGAACCCAGGACCTCTGGATCCCACGGCACATACTTGTACCGCGAGACCACGAGGCAGTCGAGGCATATTTTAATGATTAAATGCAAATTAACGGATTACTATTGATATTATCGATATCAACATTTTACATTATAATTTATAGCTAGTTATAATACATGAAGATGCATGTTGAAAGCCGTCTAATATTTCGTACTTAGTACGGGTTTGAACATGGATTTAAACAACTCGATTTTTTATTACTATTTACGTAAAGAGTACTTGCATTGTTCGAGCGTGCTCTGTCTACGGTTCGGATTTGACACGACATGGTAAAGTTCAAACGATCTTTAAATAGTATGTTACAGTGGTTATGGAGATAAAACCATCGGTTCAAGGGCGGTTAAGTTGCTGTAGCATACCAAAATTTGGATCGTAAACAGTTTTGAAACAATAATTTGTGGAATTTAAAAAGTACTTAAAGTAATTGATGTTCGCACATTTAGGAGCGTTACATGACTAAAAGGTTTCAAAACTTATTATGACACACACAAAATTTTCTTATCTCAAAATTTTTATTGTTTTTATTGTTATTCGAAAAACTTATTTATCTTCAATCTTATTTATAGAAAAGAAAGAAACAATGTACGCAATATTTGACAAGAATTACTTAAAAGCCGTATCATCCAACCCTACACAATTGCAGTTGCAAAGACATTCGTATTTTAATTAAACAATGAACTATCTTTATTACAACACCGTAAAAGATGCATTATTGTACGACTTTCAAACAAGCCACATAAAGAACTACAAATAGATTTGTTTGCGGTAGCGTACGGGAAGAAGATAGTGATAGATGTAGTGATTGCTCACGCTATCAACGTCTACCGAAACAAACAATGTGGAAAATAACTGGCTAATCAATAAGAAGCTTGACAATGTAATCAAATTGTCTCCCATGAAAGTGATTCATTTGGTTGATAACACGACGTCCTAGACGGAGTGACGCACTTTGATGGCAGAATGGCTCAAAATATTGGGTGAAAGCCTACAACACTTCTGCATATTATATTATATTCACATCATAAATATTACAATAGTATCTCTTCAGTTGCAATAAATTATAAAGGCGTTTTGATGGAGCAATTTTCTTAGATTTCATTTACTCTCTTCAAAAATTTTAATAACCCATTTATGACTATAACTTAATGTAGTAATGCACAGTTTAGGATTTGAGAAGCAGCAAAATACTTCTTATTTTATAATTTAATTCTTATATAATATGATTAATTAAAATCTATTTATATCGATGCAAGGAAAATATTTAAATAAACAATGGACAAGTGGACGTTTATAGGTAAGTTCTTGAAAAAAATATATCTATAAACCACGTTTACTTTAAGGAAAACTTAAACGTATTCATTGTTGTTTCTTATCTGTAATATTGTAACGTGACTGTTCCCTGCGATGTTCATATTATCCTTCCAATATCAGAAAACCATCATTTTCAGTTTCTTAACGCAACTACTGTAAACTATCCTTCGATAACCTAACCATTATTTGCACATACCACAAATAAGAACAGTGAGGTATTGTCTGAGTTTAGGCCCATCGTTCATGTTGTTATAAGAACGTACGTTGCCTTCATTTCAAATAACATCATATCTCTCGCAAGTCATTGAGTTATCGAAGATGTACATCTTCCGTTGTCGCGTTGGAAACAAGATAAAATTACGTGATGATTAGCTAAATGAACATTGAAATTTATTATATCAATCATAGATCTAAATACCGCGCTGATCTTTAAATCTTAGAAACTGCAAAATACTTTTTCGTCTTATGAACAGATATCTGTAACTCACAAAATATGAAAGATTTCAGAAACTAAAGAAAATACATCATTGTGCTTAAAGTGATATAAAAAAGTTTATAAGCATTAGAAAATCATTCATCGTTAGAAACGTATGTAGTATGTAGCCTTTACAATAGTTACTAAGATAATAAATTATCATTATGGTTATAAATAAACTACAATGTTATTTATTTGTTAATGTTATTTACATGTGTGACGCATTTATAAGCCACGCTTCTATTTAATCTCTAGGATGGTGAACCTAATCTAAGAAATTTCGAAGTAAAGAGTTAGAACGTCAAAATGTATTATCACCCAGATTGAAGGAAAAAAAATCACGAGGAACACTTAATATCCTTGACCAATGGGTTTTCGTTTTGTTTCGCTAGGAAAAAAAACATAAACTTAAGTAGTCCTTATCTCAATATAAAAAAATATCGAAATGGGTCCATTAGTATAGGCATGAGCGAGTAAAAATATAAATATTTAAGTAAAACATTAGGAATAACATTGTAAATACAGCATGCTTCGTATTTTAGTTGTTTTAAAACCAGTTTAAACAGCTAATACTCCACAATGGACAATGGAGCCTAACAATCTGCGGTGAAAGTAACACGTGTCGACTCTAGCAGCTCGCTCGACAAGACAATATAAGTAGATTTCACGCATCATATACAACAAAAATAATGGAAAATAAACATCCCGATTTGCTTTTTCGCCCGGATAGCATCACACACAGTACCTTTACGTTAATTTTTTTTTATTTATCAGCAATGAGAGACTTTTCAGCTCGGGTATAATTTACTTGAGTTACAAAATTTACGCAAGCTTAACCTTTTGTCTTTGAAGATTTATATGGCCTTTTGATGGTTCATACGTTTAATTAAGCGATATTTACTTAAGAAGAAATGAACTTTTATAAGTACCATAAAGTTTAGGGGTATTATACTAAAATGAATAATATGTTAAAAAGTAGATCGGGTAAAAAAGACCGATTTCTCAATAACAGGTAGATATTACTTTAGTAGGACCTGACTCATAAACACCCATAGATGCAAACAACAAAAACAAAATTCGTAGACATATCGACGTCACCCACTGCAGGGGCCAGTAGTAGTAATGACGTATGCCCCAATGCAGTTTACATTAGTATCGATCATTGTATAAAGAAATGGGTTCATAAAAATAATGCCGTATTCACCATAATGAACCTTTAAAGTACGTGATAAGTAACTAATGAATATTCACGCACTTAAAAGGTGAAGGAAACTATCGTGAGAAAACCTGCACACCTAGAAGTTCTTAGGCATTTTTGCCCGCAGTAGAGTTGACAACAAATCCTAAGCGATTTCATTAACATAATAGATATAGTAAGTTAGAAAATATTCATAAGAAAAAAAAGCATGCGTTTACTGAGCTAGCGTTATTAATGCTTTCAATCCGAAATCATTGTAGTATGTTTGATAGAGATCCTTGGAATAAGTTTATTTTCTTAATACTTATTTACAGTAATATCTATACTAAGCAAAGCATATTTTAGATATACTCGTACGAGTGGATAAAGCTTGCTTTGCTACAATAATTGCAATTCCTCTTTCAAAACTAAGCATGTCCAAAAGTGAATTTGTTTTGTATTTAAATTAGCGATTATAGTTTGACCATGAACTGTGTGACCGAAGCGTTGTAGATATATTTTTGATACCGTTTTATTGTCAAACAGAACTTAAAGCCACCAAAACATACGTTTGAGCCTTTTTAGTCTCAAAATAGTGACGTCCAGAACAGCTCAGAAGAGACTGAACAAAATAGAATGAATGGTCAAGATAAAAGAGAACACCCAATGTCTTTGCCTGCTCCTACGAGTACAGGACACAGGCCTGACTTTATGTACTTAGAAAACAGTCGGAGATAGCAATGATTGAAGTAATGAATCTTCGTCCACCATTGATGTAAGATGTATAATTTTAGTAACTAAAAACCCGGATAACAAGTTTATAAATGAAAAAAATGAAGTAAAGAACAAGCTTTACTAAAATAAATGATATAATGATGATGATGATGAAATTAAAAAAATGAAGTAAAGAATTTCGATTTAGAATGAATTTAAGAACAAGCTTTACTAAATTAAAACAGAAAGTCAAGTCTATAGAAGAATAATAAATTCAGAGTGCAAAAACAATCCGTGACATTTTATCGCAATTGTATAACCCAAAGAATCATGTTAAAAACCTCAGTACAAATTGTTTAAATTTCGAGTCAAAAATAACGTTGCTTTAATACGTACTGTTGTTCCAGAAAGTACAGGTTTCACCTGCCTAGTTTTACACTGCCTATTTTTTTTTAGGTATCGATGAAAGTCTATAGAAACTTAATAGGTTCCTTTAAGTTAACATAGGTTCTCTAAGACTCACTGAGCTTCATTGCTTGGTGTAATTTCTTTGCCATTATCGATCCTGGTATACAAAATATGCAGCAAACTTTACTTAGTCCACGTTCGTAATCGCAAGGCACGAAAACAAAATTTCACGCGGCTGAACTGCGCAGCGACCTTGACTTAAATAAAAATAAATTTCCAGCATAATTCCTTCCTAACCATGGTTGTGTATACAACTGGATATTATTGAGTTGAAATGTACACGTTGTTTCAGTATAGACCTCGCGAAATTTCCCATTTTGAATGTGGCGCCTGTGCATATTGATTGCATAACAATTGTGTTATTCTATGTTGTGCAGTCTTGATATAGAACGGCCTTGTAACTCCTTTAGCGTCAATATCTAAACGACATTGTACAAGGTCAACAATAATCTTCTCTCGCACTTACGCAATGTATAACATGGGTATATATCTCTAATTTAATCTACCAATTGACAATACATTCTATGCCGAATATTTATTCTTATCTGTGTATGTTCATTGAAATGTACTGAAATGGCGGTAATTTAATGTAAATATACGTTAAATGAAACATCACTGATGTAATTAAATCGTCTACTGAGGATTTTATACGACTGAGTGTACCAACACCTCGGTTCTCCTAGATGTACGTGTTGATAGAAACCACAAGTTATATGTATGGTACAAAAAGCATGTGGACTTTTCTCACGATATTAATGACGCAATATTTCTATTTTATTTTAGATCCTAACCAGTGACAGTAACTATAACAGTCTAATTGTTCTTCCAAGCTATGATCACGGACTATATTGTGAAGTAAATAAGTTCAATAGAAATGCCAGTGACACAATAGCAATGAAGTCTATCACGCTCTGAAGACAGTTTTTCGATGTGAACCTCAATAGCGGACAACTGTCCTCGTGGATTTTCAATTTATCTCTGACTTTGCAAACATATTTTACCCAGGATAGAATACGATTTATGAGACTTCACCACCTGTCAACTTGCATAATTCTATAACTCATACATGCTATTTATAGAAAACATGAGGAAATGTGGGAGAAATTGGAGCAGCAGAAGTTGACTACCATTCAGCTTTGTTTTACAATTCAAGAATATATCCGTCGGAGACAGATAACAGTCAGAGTAACGTAAATAATGTTGAAAAACAACATAAAATTAGATACAGATTCACGTGTTTATTTACCAGGTGCGGAGATTGAAGTCAAAACATTTCACGATGCTATCACTTATATTATATTTAGACTATTTTATATAGTTGAAATATAAATAATGGTATTCTACAAAATAGATGCGACAAAGTGTAATTAGAACAGTCTTGAACATCTACCCAAAAAAAATATTATTAAGTATTTCTTGCTAACAATCTACATTGAATAATTCATATCTCTAATTTAAGGCGTTTGATAAAACTAAATATATTATTGCTTGGCTTTAATTTGACAAGACAAATAAAAATAGAAGGTTAAACGTTGCAATGAAAGCTATAAAATCCCATATTCCTCAAAATTACTAGTAATATCATAACCCTTGAACAATGAGATAGGTAGGGAGAAGACAACACTTGAGTATTATGTAGGTTCAGATAAGAATAACAAACACAGAGATTGTCAACGAAGTGAATGTTAAGAAATATGATAAGCATTTAGAAGCCACCAAAGATATTATTAAATAATATAATAGTATTATGGTGGACGTAGCATTTGTAGAAATGAAAAGTATTCTATCTAAGTTCACTGGGCTAAAAGTGGCGTTAGTGAAAATCATTCACACCCATAAATTATAAATACGCACAAATATTACAAATATTTGTCACGTTCGGCGCCTAACACCAATTACCATGTAGATTTTGGCTCTACATCGATCAGGCGATTCGAAAACATCCCAAGAACAGTAGTGAAAAAACATCAGTTCGTAACAAAAAGCGATTCTTCTTGGCTTACAAGTAGGTATTTGGCGTAAGGCCAACTCTAAGTCACTAGCTCAATAATTTCTCTTTGATTTGTGGCGAGATATAAATATAGAAAACGTGTTTGTCCGTATTCACAAGACTGAGGCGAGAGATGAATGACAGGCGTTTGGTAGTGATAACGATTTTCCAATGTAGGTATTAAGAGCATGAATATGTAGCTGTAGAATAACATTCTTCTCTACTCTTCTGAATGATCGCCTGAAGTCGTGATAGCCTCGAGGTTTAGGCACGCGGTCGAGAATTTCGACTATCGCGGGTTCCAACCCCAGGCACACATCTATGGCTTTTCGGAGTTATCTGTGTATTCACAAAGAATTATCACGTACTTTAACGGTGAAGGAAAACATGGTTATGAAGTACGCCAACCCCCTTGGTGGACTACGGCCTAAACCATCTCAGTTGTAGTGGAGGCCCGTGCCCAGCAGTAGGACGTATATGGGCTGATGGTGAATGATCACAAAGACGATAAAAAGAAAATCATACTAAGATACAATGCAGTCATATTAGCCTTTGGTAAACATACGAACACACGAAGATGTATAATAAAATAATATTTAACATCGTATGTTTGCTTCAAAATTACTCAAAGAGCGATAACTGACTAATAGTAAGTCCCCAGTGTCGGAGCTCAAAATATAGGGGCTTCTATAATCTGTTTTGAAATGAAAAATCTTTATCAATGCGTATCGTGATTTTAAATTCAAATCCTCGTAAAGAAGACCAAGTATGTCGTAAGTAAAGCCGTTTCAAGCCAGTTGATACTTTATACTGTACATCCCATCAGAAATTGAATCCTTTAATTTTTTGTCAAAAGGATACTGTACCTTGAAACTTTGCAAATGCACTACTACATATACACGACTATGCTACGCCCACATACTCGTAAAACAACGACACTGGTTCTGGTATGGGTGTGTTCTGTTTCAATATTCAAAAGCTTCTACGTATTAATGTCGACGTCTCATGTTCTACGTCAATAGCAAAATATGCCAAAATATACAAATCAGGATTTGAGCGGTAAGTTTTTACGATAGTTCCGAAAAAAAAAACAACTGCGCACTATGCAAGTTATGTTAACATTGACTACATTGATATTTTTTGCAGACGTATGATCAATAGAAACGCCGAATGAGATTAGGTAATCGCTATAAGAACAAATGTCAGAGAAGGTTAAGAATTTACTTTTGTTAAAATCAAAATTCATATTTCCATTCATAACTCCTTCCACCATTAAGAGAGATATCCGAATAGAGCATACACCTACAATAAAGCTGTTGACGATTATTATGATGTGTAGAGTTCATTCTAAATCCATTTATTAAATTCTAGTCAAGCAATGGCTAGGAGCTCTTTTTTCCACTCCAGGCGACCAGTGGCAATAAACCATAAAAGAAAATTGCTACCCATTAGGCATTCGTGTTTGTCTTCGATTAAAGAGTGCACAGGGAGCGCCTGTCTGGGCGAGGTTCAATGCTTTGAAAAGCAAACAAATAGTAATTTTACTGCAATATGGTAAGTCGTAGTTTGTGTATAAATACGCTATAGTGGCGCGATCTGTAAGATGATGGTCTAATATTCAAACATGTAGTACATACATACTCCTGCATAAAGGAAAACCTGAGAAAGCTATGAGAATTTCACAACAAATCAATCTTAATTTCATCATTGACAGCCCCGTGGCGTAGTTGGCTAGACACCAGCTTGCGAAACGAGAGGCCGCGGGTTCGATCCCCGCACTGAGACAAATGTTTGTGTGATCCACAAATATTTGTTTCGGGTCTGGGTGTTTAAATAATAATAAATACACCCACAGTCACATACGTAGTTCTGAACCCACACTAGGATACAAGTCCTGTGTCGTGAGTATCAGAAACTACGAGAGACTTTTCGGTAACACAGCGTATATGTAAGCAATAAATGAGTATGGGCTTAGATTGAAA
This sequence comes from Hemaris fuciformis, assembly GCA_907164795.1. Taxonomy (NCBI): domain Eukaryota; kingdom Metazoa; phylum Arthropoda; class Insecta; order Lepidoptera; family Sphingidae; genus Hemaris; species Hemaris fuciformis. Next base: position 11,007,145 of record OU015448.1, read on the forward strand.
CGCAAGAAATTAACTACAGTGCTCCATGTGGTTAATGCAGTAATAACTAAATAAAATAATTGAGACATGATGGTGGAAATACACATAACTCATCAATTCCTAAAGAGAATGAATGAAGACCTGCTTTCTCACTTGTTTTGAAAGTATAGTGTGACAATTAAATACTTATATGTGTATTGATACCAAAAATGAACTACCATTGCTTATCAATACGCGTCAAGTGTCAACAATTTCAATTGCCCGCACAGGGTAAAGCGCGTCAATATCTTGACTTCTTATATATGTTTACAAATTACGTTTTTTTTTTCATTATAATAACTAGTAATAGTTACTCTAAAAACCGGGGTTATACAAGTGTTACGCGAAATGACTGCTTACAATCCTACGCGATCCAACCGAAACCCGTTCTTTATCAGTATACCGACCGATAGCCACCGGTCAGACCGCGTGGACGTCTCTCAGCGTCCCGGAGACGATCGATTCATACGAACCTTGACTTTGTGGAATACATTTTAATTTTAATTTTTTTAAATATTAACATAATTTACCGTTATAGGCGAGAAATAGACACAGGTGTAATAACTGAATATTTCGGCGACGGTTATTTTATCAATGTTCCACAGTGGGATTGCTACTGTATCGAGGCGCATCTTTTTATTTTTAAATCTCCATATTTCTTTCTACTGTTGAGCAAAGAGGTCATCCCAAGGAATATCAATAATATCAATTGTTAGGAAGACCTATCAATTTGTTTTCCAAAGCTTTTATGTTTTTCGACAATAGTTTTGGTACACTGATCGAACCAACTGATACTCGTTTGACAGTGCAATTCTAATTAACTGCGCCAAGGACTGTGTCTATTATTTTATCTCAGTAGGGAAATTTACCACGTTGGAAATTATCATTTAAGGAACTTCAAACATACCTATGGGTAAAAAAGGCGTATCCACATTGTAAACAGAATATCTCCTTATTAACACGCTTTTATTAGCTTCATACATATGTATGTTACTATATAACGGAAACTTTAAACTTGATTTTGACCTTCTATAAATGACGGATTACCTCGTAATTTGGCATACTTATCAAGGACCGATGACAATTCAATATATATACAGCGTGTTTTTTTTTACTATTTTTAAGAAAAAAATTAAGATTCATTGTGTAGATTAATCAAATCCGGGAATCTCGTCACGATGATCGTATACCGTATCGCATTCCACGATACGTGTATTGGAACTGCTTAATTATGTCGACTCACCAATGGAAATCAGAGATTCTGTTAAAACGAACCTTGCTACAATAGCCCACTTGATAATTAAATTCTGAACCTAAGGACTCAAGACTCATGTCGCTGCCAAAAGCAATAAGGCGATTTCTTATGCGTCGTCATTGTTTACAAAATTCCGCCCCAGCGTCTAGACTACTATGTCGCATTACGATAAAAATCCGATTGGCTCGCATGTTTGCTACGTAGTTTCCTGCCGAGCTCTGAATAGACCATTATCACAATTGCGATAATGAACGTAACAAGTAAATAACGCTAAATTTTCTACCAATTAAAACCTATTTATAGACTTCGGTAAACAACATGCACAATGTATGTCGTGATGTTTATTATTGAACCGTCGAAAAGAATTGGAGCGTTATTGAAATATTGCACTATCAGGACGAATACAATAAAAACTATCAAATTTAAAACTGGAAGAAATGAACAATTATCGACATATAAGGAAAAAGCAAGATGGTCGGACGACCTGGTGAAGGTCGCGGGACGTCGCTGGATGCAGGCTGCTTCCAACAGGTCCCTGTGGAAATCATTGGGAGAGGCCTATGTCCAGCAGTGGACTTCGATTGGCTGATGGATTGGATTGGATTGGATTGAAGGAAAACCTACAATTTTGCAAGTTGCTGTCTATAGAGTATCCAGTGGCGACAGACTCCTGTGTCCTGTTCTTTGATAAAATCATGGTCGCCTACTGACGCTTCACAACACGTTTAAAGATTCCAAGATAATAAGAAGGAAAGAATACGTGAGCCGCAAACTATTCCACAGCTTCTTGGTACTTACGGCTGAAATACGAATTTGCTATCCTTTTAGATTTATATCCAGTTGTAATTTCCAAAAAAAACTGTTTCAAAATTAGCTCTAAAAATAGCACATATTGAGACGCAGTTTTCATATCTACGAGATACGATATCTTGTTCAGTTAAACTGCTAATCAATCAACCTGTTGTACATTAATTACTAGTTATCAACCTTATAAAGACAGATATTCGATCGATGATAAGAGATAAAACATATTGGGGGCAACGCAATTATGTAAGGAATCCAATTTTATTCCGAACAAGTACTGCACTTGATTGCATGCATACGAGTATAATATGGCGTTGTAAATATAATACGTTTAAGCCATTAGATAGGTTCTATAATATGCAATAGTAAGTCGATATCTTTCAAAAGTCGCCATCTGTATTAACAGATAATTCTTGTCGACATAATTTCCTTCCTTTCTTTTTGGCTTTATCCCAGCCATTCCCTGGGTTCGTCTGCTTTGAAAGTTTTCTCTAGTTCACACGGTTTGTCATGTTGGATTAAAAATAGAATTGCTCTTATCAAAGCAGAAAGGCATATTTTTTTACGAACTTCCAATTATCGTCACAATGACCCTTTACCATAGATGAGATATGGACGTGTTCAATTTTATATAACTGTTATGTAACTAACTTAATTATATATTTTTTATTGTATTATTTTTTCACTCTACCATTTAAAATAGACTTTGATAAGAAAAATCCAGTCATAAAAAATCAAATCAAAAAAGAGAAAAAAAAAACAAAACAATAGATAGAAATGTAGACGATAAAAATCACATTGACTGCTAATGACCGGCAGCAAATTCTTTTCCGACTTTCATTTATTTACACGTTTTACGTGTGTTGACAGTTAGTATCATAAATAACTATGTGTATGTAAATACATAATAATATCTCTACTGATTTATCTTCTATTATCTACTTTGTTGATAATTAAACTAATAAATCAATGAGGCGCGACCAGCTATTCGACGTAAGCAGTTATTACATGTTAATCTCCGATAAAAGTGTTCTAAAGTCCGTTGTATCTATTTTGTGGTTAGGTATAAATTGTTGGTGAGTGTGTTTATTAAAGCGAAAATCATTTTGAACTATTAAAAACCTGTCATTGTATGTAGCGCTCGTATCAAATGTGAGAAAAATCGTTTTACATACATGTATCTTTTAAAGTGACGCTATAACGCGTTTACGATAGAATATTTTATAAATAGGCTCGTGCTTGGCTCATAAGCGATCAAATTATAAAGCGCAAGTATATTTACCTGGTGTTTAGGTATTTTTGAACAGATCTTCTGGGCATTAGAAGCACTGTCAGAGGGCGGGGGCTGTGTGGGCGGCACACCGACCCCCTTGGAAGACTGTAGCCTAGTCTTAACTACTTCCAGTGGACATGTCACTACAGCACCAGCTGTCCCCGCCACACTGGAAAGAACAATCATATCGTGAGATTTAAACGCCTATTTAATGGTATTTTTATGATGGGCAGATCCACCAGGCGACCAAGGCAATGCTAAAGATATCACAGGCAGTCCAAGGCAAATTGCCATATCTTATCTTAACTGATGGCAAATGCGAATCCGTGGCGATTCTTATATCTGTACTGACGAAAGATTTTTATTACGTATGATTGAAGTTACAGGTGTGCCAGTAAATATTATAGGTATCAGTAGTTATTCTGAATATAATTATTTTCTAACTAGAAATTTATCTGTTGAAGATTGATGTAAATGTTATGTTAAGCCAAGCAAAGGGGCTTTTGCAAATACACGTAGCTAAAACTTCCTGATATAGGTATATAATTTGTTGCTAATTCCCACGATTCTCTTTGTGCCTTTTAATCACCAAACATATTTAAATACTATTTTGTGTACATCTAAAAAGGAATTAAACAAATATAAAATTGGGAGATATCTGGTAGTAAGTATAATGTTACAGGCGAGTTAGCATAAAATGTGAACTTTGTAATTTACACAATGTTTCGAGTTCCGGAATCAGTGCGTGTACATCAGGTTACTAAAAAGCAATAATAATACCAAATAGAGTGAGAAAATCAGTATTTTTTTCTTTTTACAATCTAAACTATTCGGACATCACTTACTCGTGGCGCCAGGACAATCACATTGTGGTGTTAAAACTTACGCTCGTAAACTCACGTCTGGTGTATGTTTAATTATTTACAATGTTGACGATAATTAATACAACACACTAGTCAAGTTTACGTCCTCGAAAATGTGGGCAGAGGCGCAACGAATTTACGTAGAAACTATATTATATATACCTATAGATCCCTATCATAGCGCAAGTTAAATGTTTGGTCGGGACAACGCGGTGTTAGTAGCAAAGAATGATGGTAATTTTTTTAGAATTCTGTCAATGAAAATATGTTCTACTAGAGGAAATGTATTTCTCATTTAAAATTGCGATATAGTAGACACGTGTAAATGTATTTCGTGTGGCCATTTCGTTCGATCCGACGGTATCTATGGTCTTGGTATACTATTATAGGCATATCTATAATTGGCTTTCCTTTTAGATTTTTTTACGCTTTTTATGATCTAAATTTTAAGCAATGTTTTGCCATGCTCCTTGCTAAGGTCATTTTCTTAGTTCAGAAAAACGTAATAAAACTGTATAATATAATACATATTGTCTATAATCTTTAGCTATCTCCCGCCACAGGTTAAATCTTTTAAATTTCATTCCTGGACAAGAACTAAATATAATAATTAAAGAACAGTTTTTATCAATCAAGCGTATAGATTTGATCGGATCAGGGTTCCAACAGTTTAATTTATTCAAAATCCTAGCCAACAGACATAGTGATGATGAAACCATGCGAAATTTTAATGTGTACTTAGTACAGTAGTTGCGCAACTGTTACACTTACTGTTTACATTACTTACAAAAGACTTAGTTGCATTAGGATAAAGTTTTAGTTGGATCGAGAAAAAAAAAATATGGCATATACATATAAAAAATACAGGTTAGGAAACTGTTTCAATATGGATCTCTTATCTCAAGATTAATTTCACTACCAACCAAAAAAATATATATAGGTTTTAGAATGTTTCTGATACAAAATTCAAACTGATTAGATCATCATTGTGATGGGTCTGGTCTCAGGAGATTACGTTTTTTTTTTATTTGTTACTATTTGCAATGGATTGCCTGAATCATAGACCAATTGGAATCTAATATTACACTTCCGAAAACCTATGAAATTCATACATTTAAGAGATTTTTATATTAAAAAGTCCTGGGGCACTTTAAAAGACTTTGCGAAGTCAAATATTTTAAGTAAGTTTTAGGCAGTCGGAGTTCTTTTAAGTAAATCTTATCCTTAACCTTCAAAGTTCAAATTTGACAGCTATTGCGAAGTTTTCATCAAGTTATTAAGATCTTATTGTATTTTAACAATTTCTCTGAAATAATTATTCATTAGGAGCTCTTGAAACACTGTCTGTTTTCAATACAAGTCAGCCTTGGACTAAGACAAAAAAAGATTTATTTCTTAAAATACCTGCGCGATCACAGGGGTAAACATTGATCAAACTTTTGTGATAAAATTATAAGTTAATAAATGTAAAATCTTTTTTCATCACAGACAACATTTATTTTACAAAAACCTTATAGTTTCATTGAAATAAATTAAAAATTTTAATTGACCATATAATTAAATTTTAAAGACGAATTTCAGCAAATAATAACAATAGGATGGGCCATGGGCCACTGTTCATGAGAGTTAAAATGTCAGAGGTTCAAATCCTATGCTTACATGTCTTCAAATTTTGTGTATATTTGTACCAAAACACCACAATTTTAATTTTAATGGTCTTGTATGTAATTAAATTTCTTAGGTGTAGAGTCTACCAATCTACTCTAAGAAAGTAGACTACCACCCAAACCCTCATAGTCAGAGAAGGCCTATGCCCACCCAGTCATACAACTTAGTTTTGATTGCAATAAGTTTTGTTGTACGAAACAAGTTGTGTTGAAACAGAAATGTCCTAAATATTGGAACAGTTTCTCAAATTCCAGATACTGAAATAGATTCTTAGTTTATTGCTTATAACACTCCACAACAACAATTGATATCATTTTCAGTTACATAATATATTTTAGTATCATAAAATGTATGCATAACACAATGATTAGATATGGAGTTCAAATATATTGAATTTTTTTGTTAGTATTCAAGACAACATTAGATTTTAATAAGAGCCTTATCATATAACTGAATCTACACAATTCAACACAGCTTTTTTAAATATTATTTTACTCGGTTAACTTTAGTGTTGACACACTAAAGTTAATTAAAGCAATATTCCTGAATGTTGTAAAACATTTTAAATCACTAATCATTAAATATTTAAAGGATATTAATATACTTAAATTTTTAATTTATTTAATGTTAGCACTGAATTTTATTTTAATATAATAATAGAAACAGAAAAACCCACTGACATAAAATTACTCAATTATAATAATTATAGATGAAAATCACTTTTGTTATTAGTATGGACTATTAATAGTGTACATATTTTACTTTACTTTCAAGATTTTAGAATACATTTCTGAACCTTATTATATCAAACCATGCATATTATGTATTTACACCAACATCCCTAAAGTGGTAGTGTATTTCTAAAAAAAGTAATTTCTTGTTCTATATTTTAATAGAATAATGATGAATGAATACTATTAGACAAACTAAGTGCTCCATTATCTGAGTAATTTGTTTCTTATTTTATTTTTATAACAAACTTTTTATTGTTACTTTGCCTTTGTAATTATTGTGAAATTGTGAAATTGAATAATTGAACACTAATTAATATCCTAATCAGAAGTAGTAAGCCTTTTATTACATCAATTCAAAGTAAAAAAAAACTAATATGTTGTTATGATTATTTCAAGAACACCATACAAACTAATCTATCACTAACGGCTGACCTCTAATGTTGCTCTAATTTTAAATAAGCTTCCTGTCTACTCTTTAAAATTACTTAGTAGTTGAAAATTTTATTTCACCTTTTTTTCTCATCAAGGACTAAAAGCTAAAAATATAACATAGATACATATGCAAATGTGTCATAAAATCAAACATTGCAATGCTTGTTTAGATTACAAGTTAACATTTGTGGATTACAAGATTTTGAGTCATGATAATGCTTACTAGAATTACTGCAAAATTATGCAAAGTATTGTTAAACTTTTCTCTCGAAACAAACAGAAAATAATAGCTATAGCACTTTTTTAAAATTTATAAGTGTGTCACGCGTAGGCTGAATACCCTCGCTAGTAAACACAGTTCTGTCACACGTGCCAAACCGTAGGCAACAAGAATCATAATTTGATAACGTGATGATAACGATAATATAAAATCTAAAGTTGACCTCCCGCGAGATCGACACTCACCCTCCCGCCACAAGGTGAATCGCTGTATCCCTCTGAGACATTTTAGCGCCACAAGAGTAATTACATGACTGCAATTTGCGACTGTCTATAAATAAACAAAATGCAACACCACTTATTATAGCAACGTACACATAAGATTCAAAACACTCTTAGATTACTGCAAAGAAAGTTGTTTTGTTTATTTAAAATACTTAATACTGTTGTTAAATTATCTTTATGGGAGAAGTGTTTGTATTTTCCACGTATTATTTTATTAAAATCGGCGTTAAACTTCGTAGCACCACAACCGTGCACATTCGTCGTCGTAACAATTTACGCACACTAAGTTGTGATCAACATTCACATACGGTTCAACTACGCACACTAGTTTAATTATCAACGACGTACGTGACGTCTCGGCGATCGGCATCAACAACTTGACCCTGATTGGCGGGCCGATGGAATTTGGCGGGGGACGGGGAAAAGACAAGAACGTATTTCTGTGTGGCGCGTTAAATCTCAAGGTAGAGCGAGATAGATATTTATTTTTTCTATGCACATATCGCTGTCAAATTTATTGATATTATAAACCCATTTTTTACTGTTGAATGAATACGTTAGAGGAAGTTTGAAAGTGGCTCCTGTGATAGATAAGCTGAAAGGAAACCGTCTGTCGTGGTATGGGCATATTATGAGAAGGGACGAAACATATATTGGTAAAAAGTAATGAGTATGAAAGTCGAAGGATGGACAAACAGAGGAATGCCAAAGAAAAGATGGATGGAGTGCGTGAGAGAAGATATGAAAGAAAAAGGGGTGACTGAAGACATGACGGCTGATAGGGATGTTTGGAAGGATAAAACATACTGCGCCGACCCCAAATAAAATTGGGAACAGGGCAAGTGAATGATGATGAAACCCATTTTTTACTGGTCTGTGATTATAATTTTTTTAGACTTTTGCACAGGTTTATCATTAAAATTATTATGAAAATATAATTGTTTTATTTTATATAATATTTTTTATGTTTGCCCTTTATCACCTACATTTTATTTTTTATTTTGATTCTTACACATATGGTAGAAAGCTTGGTCTAATATAAAATAAAACATATTTAAATATATTCCTGTATAAAACTACACGATATTTATAATTGTTTTCTCTATCTAATATTTTTATATAATTCTACACAGATGCCTTCGTAAACGCGAATGTCAGAGTGTCACCTGATTTGACAGTTGCGAAAAAAGATTTGTTGCATAATTTTACACAGTTGATAATTTGCCATCGGCCTCAATTTACCGGCCGGTCTTCTAAGATTACTACATCAGCATTCCTCAGTCACTAATCACGATGTTCTCTGTACGCCGAATTGGATCTCTGATGTTCGTAAGATATACTATGACTAAGTAAGCCTCAATATGTTAATTAGATTGACGCATTATGATTTTCGTTTTTTTTTTACGTTTTTTATAGCCGGACTGCCGGAGCTTCTCGTCAAAAGCACACACTGCCTGAGCTGCCCTATGAGTACAGCGCCTTGGAGCCGGTCATCAGCCGGGAGATTATGAGCCTGCATCACAGCAAACATCACGCCACTTATGTCAACAATCTAAACGCGGCGGAAGAGAAATTGGCGCAGGCACAGTCTAAAGGTTGTATATTTTAGAAAGATATTCTCTACACGATACAACTATATTTCTAATCAAAGCATGAATGATATTATTGAAATGGCTATTGATTTTTTTCTCCACACAAAACAATAATTTTAATATTGATAATAAATTGACAGCAGCTGATACTAATACTGTACTGGGCCTGCTGAGTGCCATCAAGTTCAATGGTGGAGGTCATGTTAACCATTCTATATTCTGGTTGAATTTGTCACCATGCAAGACACAACCTTCAAGTCAATTTTTGCTGGCAGTTGAAGAGTAAATTTTTTGATTCCATTTTTTTTATCAGTAATTCTAGTGTGTCATTTCCAAGTGAATAGTTTTTGAAACTCATGGTTTTAAAATGGTCATATTTATACTTGTTGTTTAGATTCTTCTAGTTAATTAGTAGTATTCACAATGAATTATCAAGTACTATAATGGCGAAGTAAAACATCATGAGGAAACCTGTACACTTAAAAGGTCTTTGGAATGTTTAGGCCAACCAGCATTGAGTCTGCGTGGTGGACTAAGGCCTAAACCCCCTCAGTTGTAGAGGAGACTTGTGCTTAGTATTGGGACGTATATGGACTGATGATGATGATAAGAATTGACAGTATGTAGATTGTGATTGTTAAGTATATGTGTTAATATGAGATACAGCCAATTATAATTAAAGGTCATGTTTCAAAAATATGTAGAATATTGCACCCTACATTTGTTGCACAACAAATGGAATAACACAATATTCGACAACATAATTTGTGATTTAAGAACTTGTAAATTCCATTTAAACATTTGTATTAAGAGTTAAAATTTTAATATAGAATTTTGGATATTTCTCAGGTGACATTGATACCATAATCAATCTTGCACCAGCCCTTAAATTCAATGGGGGTGGTCACATCAACCACTCAATCTTTTGGCAGAATCTCTCGCCCAATGGTGGCAAACCATCAGATGCTCTCACCAAAGCTGTTGAAAAGTAAATATCCATCATGTAATTGTGTGCATGCTCAATATTGCCTATTAACAAACATGCTAAAAAGTTTCTTTTTTTTTTACCAAATTTTAGTGTTTTAACCAGTTCAATTGCTTGTAGAAATTTAAAAACCCTCATGGCCAAATACTGAAACGCTACTTAATCTGAGGGTGACATATATTTTTGTGGCTGTAATAATTTAAGCGGTATATACTTAAAAATGTCATGTAAAAGAACTTTTTGTGGTAATGTAGCCATTTATGGAAATTTAAGTGGGCATTAGTTAATCACAGTCTTAAAACCGATAAATGATGTTTCAGTATACCGCTTAAATTATAACAGCCACTTAAATATAAGTCGCCCTCAGATTAAGTAGCATTTCAGTATTTGGCCATCAATGTTTTAAATATGTTAACTCATTTTATATCTTATGTTAGCTTTCAAAATGTTAGATTTATGGTATTGGAGACCCGAAAAAGAAAAAGGCAACTCAAAATTATAGAATTATAATTATAATAGTGCAGTCAATAATTTTCTATTTGAGAAGCAACTTGTCGCATTTTTGTTTCTATGAATTGATTTTGTTTATGTATTTGTTTTGATTGTGTATTTGATATTGTATTGTGTTGTATTTTAATACAACACATTTTAATCTTGGTTTTTATGATTGTGTTTTAACCTTCATAATGATTGTTTATAAATATAGATTAATGTCCACCTCTGACATCACCTCACCTGGGTCTATATTGACGTCAATAACTCCAGATAAAATTTCTTATTTAGGTGATAACTCCTTGTATGTACAGTCTTTTAATGTTTTTTTGTCTAGGTTTTATATTTTGTTTGTTTAATTGTAGATGAATTACACTAGTTTTTTTAGCATCATGTGTAGTAAATAAGAAGTTGATTTAACTTTTTAGTTTATCAGTAGTATTTATGTGTGGTTGTAAGCCTAGTAACAAAATAGTAGTTAGTTTGCTTGATTGACTTTAAAATTATTATATTTTTCTAAAATATTATCTGCTAATGTATTCCCTTTCTCAAATCTGTGTTATCCATGTCTTGCATAACAATTGTGTTTCGTTTTCACAATAATATTATAAAATCAAATTTGTCTTGGCTATTCGGGTTCTGTGCTTAATATGTATTGGGTGTACAAATTAATTCGGTCCGTTTTTTGTTGTTAAAAATATATCTAATTTTAAATCAAAACAAATTAATAGATTAATCAAAGTATTGTCCAGCGTTTATTACTACTTTATCCCATCTCTCAGGCAATTTTCGAATTCCATCTCGAAAAAATGATTCGTCTTTCGAGGCAATCCAACTTCCGATCCAATTTTCTATTTCTGCAAAAGAAGTGAACTGGTGACCTGCCAAGTCGTGCTGCATCCGTCGGAATAACCAGTAATCCGAAGGAGCAAGGTCCGGAGAATACGGCGGGTGTGGTAAAATATCCCACTTGAGTGTTTCTAAATATTTTTTGACGACGTTTGCGACATGAGGTCGAGCGTTGTCGAGCAAAAGAATAACTTTATCATGTCTTTGTTCGTGTTCCGGCCGCTTTTCACGTAATGCACGGCTCAATCGAATTAATTGTAACCTATACCGATCGCCCGTTATAGATTCGCCAGGCTGTAGCAACTCATAGTACACAACACCGTTTTGGTCCCACCAAATACACAGCATGACTTTTGAACTCAAATTTTGCTTTGCTGTTGATGTTGAGATCGATGGTAACGATTCACAAGGCTTAGCGTAGTATTTTTTCTTCTTGGGATTATCGTAGAATATCCATTTCTCATCTCCAGTAACAATTCGATGTAAAAAACCTTTTCTTTTTTGCCTTTGAATCAACTGCTCGCAAGTGAAAAATCGCCTTTCAACGTCTCTTGGTTTCAATTCATGAGGAACCCAGTATCCCTGTTTTTGAATCATTCCTATGGACTTTAATCATACAGAAACTGCTTGGTGAGTCACTCCTAAACTATCTGCTAGCTCCTCTTGTGTTTGACTTCGATCTTCATCGAGTAATGCCTCCAATTCTTCGTCCTCGAATTTTTTTGGTTGTTCTTGTCTAGGCTTATCTTCAAAGCTGAAATCACCATCCTTAAAACATCGGAACCATTCCCTACATGATTTATCACTTGGAGCATTATCACCATAAACTTCCACAAGTATTCGATGCGCTTCCGCTGTACTTTTCTTCCAATTGAAGCAAAAAATTGAAACCTCCCGCAGATGCTGCTTAGTTAACACAAAATTTGACATATTCAAAAAAATTAAAAACAAGTTATTTTACGAAATTCGAAGTAATGGGAATGGAATGTTATTGACAGATGTCTAACCTCTCTGAAACCACTGAGATCAACGGTCACAATAAAACATTCATGACAGCCAGAGCCATTTTTTTAAAACGGACCGAACTAATTTGTACACCCTATATATCCTTAAAAGACTTTTTGAAATGACTTAAGATTTAAATTCTTCTTAATCCATGAACTTTTAATCAATTTCCAGAGATTTTGGTTCATGGGATAACATGAAGAACCAACTGGCTAACTCTTCTGTTGGTGTGCAAGGATCTGGCTGGGGCTGGCTTGGCTACAACAAGCAGATGAAGAAGCTCCAAATTGCTACGTGCCAGAACCAAGATCCTCTTCAGGCAACAACTGGTATTAGCTCTTGTCATTTAAAAAAAAAATTGTCCTATATACAAATTGTCCCATTGCTATTCATGGCACTCTCCTATGATTCAGAGGACTTGGGACTTAGCTCCAAGTCAACATGTAAAATTTCTTTATAATAAAAATCTAAATTTATCAGAACAAGCTAAACTTTATGCATATATTTAAATAAAAAATAATCTCTAATAGTGTTAATAAGACCAAAATATTAGGACACATGATCCAGTTTATTATTTTTAGAAAATCCTTGAATTACGGAGATTGACAGTTGTTTCCAGAAATATATCACAAATAAGAACAAGCCTTTTACATAGCAATATTTGAATACCAAGGTGAAAAAATAATATAAATGTTTATACATGCTAATACCAAAATCAAACCAATAAGCCCCATGACCTAAAAATAATTTTTAACTGCCCCTTTGGTCCCGCAGCGTAATTTTTTGGTTCGCTTTCGACTTCGATAATTTCCTTTGTTGAATTCCCGCATCCGGAATGTTTTATTAGATTTTCCAATTTACGAATTACTAGTATCAAAGACTCTGATAACCTGCAACTTATACTCGTAATGAAATGTGGGAAAAAGAAACAGAAAGTGCACGCGTGTAAATTCTACATACATTTACGCCTGTATTCTACGAAGGGGTAATGGGAGAGGAAGAGCATTTCTGTAGGTACATTTCGCCAATTGTATTTTTGTCCCATATAATAGAGGGTGAGTATATTGCCGTTTTTCAGGCTCATTTCCAGACTGTGCTGCTACTGAAAATTCCCAAATAGACAAAACGTAATAAAACTGCCCAACCCAATCGAACCCGGAACCTCTTGAGTCTAGATCGTACGGCAAATCCTTGGGCCGCAGGGCCACGAGGCAAATTCTTGAAAATTCAAGTATAACATATTTTGCATATTAAACATCAGCATTACTAAAATGCGGAGGTACGAGATAATACCAAGATCTGTATTTGATATTTCTGTTTCAACAGACCCGTGGCGCAGTTGTTTAGCCACCAGCTTGACAAACGAGAGGCAGCGGGTTCGATCCCCACACAGATAAATGTTTGTGATCTGCAAATATTTATTTTGATTTTGGGTGTTTGTGAGACCCTATGTAACTGTACTGTTGGGTATAATATTTATTACTAAATTACTTCTAGGTCTGGTTCCGCTATTCGGCATTGATGTGTGGGAGCACGCCTACTACCTGCAGTACAAGAATGTGAGAGCTGACTACGTTAAAGCCATTTTTGATGTGGCTAATTGGAACGACATATCTGCAAGATATGAAAAAGCACTGAATTAAAACCAAACTGTAAGAAATCTCAGCGTTTGGTCAAACCTGTGTAGATTTAAAAGCTTTAAAAAATGTTCACATTGTGATCCTTTCGATTTAGATTATGTGATGCTACATTAAGTTTAAAAATTTCTTTTTACCATATGCGGTTTTTTATTTATTACCCGAAATTCCTTTTGGTTTTCGTATCAATTTTCATACCATATTTTACTGAAAATCTTAAGACATTCAGCTTTATATTTTTTTACAAAATTAATTATACTTATAATTAGTGCAGTATCTTGCAAATTGTGTGGAGTGATAAAAATTAACCAATTAAAATAACCATTCGTAACAATACACAAATCTGCGGGCATTATGCATATTTTGTTTCATCAGCTATCAGTATGTTTAAATTTAACCTAAATGTTAATGTAAATCCGGCAAATGTAAGGCCGAAGATCAAGCCCAGTGGCGTGCCATAGGAGAGGCCTATGTCCAGCAGTGGACGTAAGAGAGGCTGATGATGATGATGAATGTAAATCCACAATCCAACGGATAATTATTAACTATAAATAGAATATAATAAATGCACATTAAGAACGTTTTCCATATAAGAACATATGAAGGTTGCATGATTTGTTACCTTTGCGTCAACACAGATGGCCCGTAAACAAAGCAACATGACTAACGGATTACGGAACGTAAACGTCAAGTAGCTGTCAAACCAGATGATCATCGCTTCAACTTTGCGCAGTTAGTGGTGCAAAATAAATAAATAAAAATTCTATTCCGCAATAGTCACAAGTAATAAGGTGTTTAACATCATCTAGAAGAGTTTCTTCACTAGTTGACGAAGCGGTAAGTCAATAAATTACTTACTTATACGTAATTCCTCATGTACAAAATATAGTGGTCTTGCAACGATGTTATTGATTTTTCAGCTAGACATTATCCGTTCAGTTGGGGTTTTAGCTCTCAATGTAAAGTTAGTACTGAAGGTGTTTCTTTAATTTCACTAGTGTTTGCGGGTTAGGTGAGTATGTTTAGATGATTTTCACGCATATTTTGATTCAGCTTTCTCCGTTTCTCGTATACGGAATTCACTACAGAATTGTCCGAAGGCCATTATTTCAGTGTTTTGAAATCGGTCAGCGGTCATGCTTCGTGCGTTTCTAGGACTCATTGAAGGATCTGGCGATAAATAATGATCACCCTTTGATTAAAACATAATATTTATTATATTCTTGCCTAATTATTACTAAAAATAAAATGCATTTCGTTGTTTTTTTTCTAATAAATTTGTGCCTTTTAACCAATGGGCCATATGCTATAGAATGTTTAAAAATCTTGCATTTTTGCTAATTAAACTCAAATTATCTCTAATTTGGAAGAAAGACAGAAAAAAAACTTTACAATCATTTAAACTGTGAGAGAGTATTGGATTCTGTACAATCTTTATTATTATTATTTCATATGCACCTTCCACTTTCTTTTTCATATTTTATTGCATATAATGTATTCAATATATTAATTCTCCATAATATGTTAAGCTAGCAATAGATGATGGATTATAAAATTATTACTAATGTTTTGTGTCATATTGTTTGATGTTATTTCATTTCAATATTTGTGTTATAAATATACATTTTGTAGAATCATCTAGCAATTGTTTTATCATAATATGATCATAGTTTAGTTAAATATATTTAGTTTTTATTTGATTTTTTTCCCTATGTACTGTTTAACCCATTGTATTAGTTTTTGCACATCAGTTTAGTATTTATTATACTTTTGTCCAAACCTGACCTAGACTTTATTTGTGAAGTTCAAAATATTAAATATTAAACAAAATACTATTTTGTTGTTTAAATAAGTTGTTATATATTAATATAACCATTTTGGCTATAAAGATGAAAGGTTACTTAGATGCATCAATCTTCTCTCAGTTGTAGAAGGGGCCCATGTTCAGCTGCGGGATGTTTGAAGTTAATATAGGTTATTGAAATAAAGTACTTTGAGGGAACTAAAATTTGCATGGATTATAGGTCTAAGTTATATAGTTGTGATCTATGTAATATATAGGAATTATCCACTGAATTTCATAAATAAAGTCCTGTGGACCATTTAATGTTGGTTCAAGTTCATTCCATTTCAGTACAAAAAAGTTTAGCATTGAATGAGACATTGTGACTAGCACTCAAAAACTGAAAGCAGTTTGATGGCAAGAGATGTTGTTAGTTTTTTTTTAGTATATCTGACACTGTTTTGACATGAGTTAACATGAGTTTTAATGTTCTTTAGAAATCACTGCCCATCACCAGAAAGACTTTTTATATATGCAGGTGCGCAAATGCAATGTTTTGTTATTAATTTAATGGCAAATGTGGTAAATACAATTATTTATATCACTCCTGATCATGGAGGAATTGATACACTGGAAAGCAAAACTTGTGATGATGAGGGTTGGAATGGTGGCTCTTACACTTACTTATCATAAACCTATCTCTGTAGGCAGTATGTAATAATTGAAGGTAAATATGCGTCGTTCCAGATATGTATCACTTGACAAGGTTGTACTACTTTGCATACAATGAAATGATATTGAAGAAAATAAGATTTGTTTTCCAAAAGACATATCTTTTTAATATTAATGTCATGGGTTAGCTTGTTTCCTGTCGCAAATTGAGTCGATTTTAGAAATAATTTTGGAAAATTTCAACCTTAATTCTGTCTCGGTATCATGTCGATGTCTGTTGTCACAGAACCCCACAAAAACGGAGCAATTACGCAAAATGGTATAATAAACTTGATGCATGTACCATTTAGCCCAGACCTGCCTCAATATGGAATTTACAATGAATTTAATTACATTCAGGCACTCCATGCAAGAAATATGCAGTACAGATAGCACTTTTAGTAGGGTAACCATGCTTTAGGATTGTAGGAGTATGGTTTAAAATTACCCTGTTGGATTGGGCTAGGTGTCATAATAAGGTGCATAGGATTTAGCTGGGTTTGAAGTTGTTTACAAATAATGGTTAAAAGACAAAACTGTTAAGTGTGATGTGAATAACGTTTTTTTTATGATATAGATATGTAGTATATGTATTTATGTAATATTAGTTTCCAGTATTCAAGAGTTTGTATATTAAGATAATAGGTATAATATTAATGTTTATTCTTAAATATGTTTGCTAGTTTAAAAAATACGTGTAAATTTCAATTCTTAACGATGTTTTTCTTTGTTCAAAAATCGGATGAAATCTATATTTTTAAGAGATGAGTACTGTGGATTATATTGTATTTTTTTCCGGTTTTCCGCATTGTTTCACAAAATGCACAAGTCATGGGTCGCCGCTCGTAGATGGGGTATCGGCATGGCGCCGCACGCGAACGCGCCGACGGTGAATGCACTGATAGGGAGGGGCGCATCCATAATTGAGGTTCTGGGGTTATTGTGTCTCCCGCCTGCTCGCCTTACCCCGCGTCTGCCCAAAGTGTATACTTGAGACTGTTTTCGCCTGCTTTTGTTTTTTAGTAATGCTTCACACTGATGGGATATTCAGTTGAAGGCTAAGAATATTTTTTGAAATTTAAGTATAAAACGCTTGATCTATAGTGCCCATGAAACGACCGAATCATAGGATACAGAAACATAAAAAAAATCAAGTGAATTTTAGCCTTATAAGGCTTGTGGTATAATCTTCTTATTTCAAAATGTGATTCTTATTAACAGTATTGTGTTGAGACATACCTAGCTAATCTAATAAAATATTTGACCGTAGATCTTAGACTACAGTATTCAGGGTTATTAGATAGTGCAGGGTGTCTCAAAGTGGTGTTCGAATTTCGACGGCAGGGGGTTCGCGACAAGATTAACGTAATGATGACTTGATGCCTAGCAGGCACGTGCGGTACACATTGTGGCTACAACATACTTATGCGTTTTCACACCTGGTCATGAAAAAAAAAACAGACATCGACATGATACCGAGACAGAATTAAGGTTGAAATTTTCCAAAATTATTTCTAAAATCGACTCAATTTGCGACAGGAAACAAGCTAACCCATGACATTAATATTAAAAAGATATGTCTTTTGGAAAACAAATCTTATTTTCTTCAACAGACAATTTTATTATTTTCATTAGGGGCGGGGGGGGTATTTAAACAGTTATTTAAGACTAAAGAGGTTTGCTTTCAGCAGGGGTTCGTGAAACCAAATGTTTGAGAAACCTTGAGATAGTGGATTGTCCTGTTTTCATTGCCAGGTCGGATGAGGTGTAGGTTTTCCGTTAGTAAATTCACAATAGGACCACTGAATCTGGAAAATTACCTAGAAAACTGCAAAATGGTCGTTCCCTATTACGTAGGAATTAATCACGTCTATCGAAACGGGGCAATAGAAATGAGTATACTTATTAAGGATACAGACGTGAGAGTATATGAATTTACTTCACATAGACTGTTGTAACAAGTTAATCCTTATTCTAGCATTGAAAAGCCGTAAATCATTAAATAATTAAATAAAATGAGACTGTATCTATTGCTACAGAGATTATAAAGTCGCTTAATCGACAGTGACTAGTTTGAGTTGTTTTGACTCACAGTTCCGCGTCGGGATTCATGAGTCATTTGAAAGCTGCAGGAAACATTGTGAGGAAATAATAAATGTGAACCAAATGGGATTTATTCTCTTCCACTCCTCGTCACGGGAAACATTCAACTGTTATTTTAGCTGTATTTGACGATATACATATTTATATAGATAAATAAATACACTCAACAGACATATACATAGTTCCGACCTCACACAACGATACAAGTCTTGTGTTATGGGTATCTGAAACTAAGAGAGACTTTACGGCCTCACAAACACCCAGACCCTAAAATACATCAATATTCATAGATCACACAAACATTTTTCTCAGTGCGGGGATGGAATCCGCAGCCTCTTGGGGCTGTCAAATGATAAAAAGATGCTATTGTTGTACAAATCCAATTTCCGTATATTTTGTATGAATTATTTTAATAAATTTAAGCCTGTTTATAATATATATGGCACTTTCTCTGATTACGTTTAATGTTAAGAACGTCGTTGTATCAAGTTGCGGCCAATGCCGATTTCACTTGATCGTAATAAGCTTGAAGTCGATACTACCAACCTTCCGGAAGAATTTATCTAAGCGATCGAAATCAGTTGCGTGGTTTAGAAGTAAACGAATACACTGAAAGAATGAGACAATTATTATTTCAACGCATCTTTGTAATCTACATATTCAAAAAAGGCGCAGGGCCATCTTAAAAAAAATGATTTTCAAGCCATATACAAATGAAAGATTGAAACAAGTTTTCGCCACAATATACTCGATGTCGTTTTGTATGTTTTAGTGCAATAACATTTAAAAAGAGCTTTGGGTACCTAACGTCCTTGTTGGACCAAATGCTTCAATTATAACTGGGCGTTGAGGCCCCAAGTTCCAGTCCCGGATTTGTCAGTGATGTTGGGTTTTTCAATTAGTTAATTTTCTAAATTCTTCTTTTCTTATATTTATACAGGACCCCTTCTATTGCTATCATCAGTATTCCTGGAAATAAATTAATTGTGTCCAATGCGAATTTACTGAGAAACAAACATGTAAACAAAAAACATCAGTAGTTTAATCAGATAGTTTCCTGCCATGTCTGTTATTTTTTTTTACTCAAATATTAATCATATTAATCTGTCTTCACTAAGAAACTAAGGTGGAGTTCTTAAGTTAGGCACGTGTCTACTTATTTATGAGATTCGTATAAACACAGTATTGTGAAGACTTCCAAGATACAATGGTTTTTTAAAGAACAGCTTAGAACTTAAACATTGAATGACAGTTTCCCTGTAATATCTTTAAGAACCTTGTGTGCGAGTTCAACAATACTTTATATGTAACTTCATCATTAGGGTTCCGTCCGTCCGATTAAAAAAACGAAACCCGTATAGGATCACTCGTGTGTCCGTCTGTCCGTCGATCACAATGAATTGTCTCCGAATCTCCTACACCGATTAAGTTGAAATTTGGTACACATATAAATTTCCGTGACTCAAACGCACGTGATGATGTGACGTGAATAGATGAAATCCGTATATGGGAAGTCATTTATGGGGGGAAGGTGGAAAGTTGTAAAAAATAATTTGAAAACTGCATCTTGTGACATATCAAATGGTAGGTCTTGTTGTGAAGTTCTTAACATAAATGATGTTTTTTGTAATTTAAAAATAAATTACTTCCAAGTTTTTCAAGAAAATAGACGATATTAATTTTTCAATTTAATTCTGCCCGCGGTATGACAAATAAATGCTTAGTATTTTAAATAAACATTATCTCATCTAACGTCGAGTAAACGCAATTTTCGCCAAAAGACAGTCATGATAGTCGTCGTCACAAAATTTTGTCTGTACGAGGATCGAACACATGTTTTTTATGCTGCAAAATTCAGTCGTATTTTCTAGAAACACGTTGAAAAGTGGATTATCAGTCGTTTGTCGATCCCGGTGCTTGGTATGGAGGCAACGACCCTTCAACGATAAAATGAAGTCTCCTAATTGACAATATTAGCGGAAAGGGCAATAGACGCACAGACGTAGTCCCGGCTCACGGTGAACGAACTTCGAAATTCCCTTCAGGAAATTGTATCTCCCCGCTTTGTGTCCCGCCTCCCAATGGTTAGTTTCCTGTTTGCAAAAATAGTGACTGCCGGCGTATTACGTAGTTCAGAAAAGGCAGTGTTTATAAAAGTTATACGGATTTTATGAAAAAATAAGTAATGAAAAGTGTGACCTATAATCGTTTTCCAGGGTTATATCTATCTCCGTACAAAAATTCATCAAATCGGTTAAAAATTTTGCGCGTTCGATTTTTGAATTTTGAGTCCCGGCTCGGGGAAATTATTGAATTTTTCATTTTGAAATATCTTGGTAGCAACTCAGATTCCGTGATGAGCGCCCGGCATAGTTTGGTGGGAGTGGGAGCTGTTAAAGGATGGGTGTAGATTTCACGTCTATACACTTTTTCTTTCAGTATTTGGTAATGGGTGAAATGATTAAAAATTTTTTGTTTCAGTGCACGCTTATCACAAATACCTTAATGGATATTATATTAAAACACGTGTACATTTAGTTTTAAACAAGCCGGCACAATTTGTCAACTTAATATCGGATATTTAATATCGTAATTGAATGTTTATTAAATTGTCTATTCCAACTGTATTGCAATTCTACTGGGTCGGTAAACCGTTCCAGTATATAAAAAAGAGTTAACTAAAAATATGTTTTAATATGAATTGTTCGTAACAGATAATGTAATTATATTATTCACACGTATATATTTGTGTGAGTTACCACCACACAACATTACGCTGATAATGTAATTAAAACAATAAATTTCCAATGCGCGTGCCACGTGCTTGTCGTAGATATACCATACAGTATCATTTACATTTATGACAAACAGAAAATTAGATAAAAGACGGTAATGGACCGAAATAATTAAGTTCTCTTGATTTTAATATATGAATACATTCGCACTGTGGGAGTATTCTAGAAAGCTAACCATTACTCACAAATATTCCCAAGCGTAGTAGCGCCTTCCATAAAGTTCGAGTAAAAATGAAAATTATACATACATATTAAAATAATTGAGATTTACGCCGTTAGATTAGTGATTGGCGTTATATTGATGATTTTCAATACGTCAAATGAAGGATAAAAATGCTTCCGAGGAAAGAAAAGAAACTCCTATTCTAAGAAATAAAGTAACAGTTCTAGAGGCGACTAGTGCGACTGAAAGCATCAATGTTGAAACAGAGAATACGCGGCCAATTTGCGAAGACCTCCCGACAATGCGTAAAGTAATGGTTGGCAGAATTGTACGTGGATCTTGCTTTACTTGCTGGAAACCGGTATTCCTTAAAGTGTAAGTGATCCTACTCAAAATTCACATAAGTAAAGGTTTGCTCCGAATATTTCCTGAGAATATGAACGAGCTAACTTTGAACATTATATTTGTATTGTATGATTTGAATAGTCGCATTAGAGGATTGGATCTCAATGTCGAGTTAAAATAAATCGCCTCGTTTTATTATAGTGTCTGGCTCTGTTTTTAAACTTGAAGTGAATTTGTCTAGTGTTGGAGTGCTTGAGATAAGAATGTAATTAATGGTTGTTGGAGTAGTGAGCTTGAATGTTTCAACGCAAACAGATTTTGGAGCAGCTTAAATTTCTTCTTTTATTTATTTGGTGTTATTTAGAGAATTTGTAAGTTCAACTTATTGTTACTAACTTTAAACTGTTATTTAAAGAGTAAAAGATGCCTTTAGTTATTAATAAAAAAAAACATTTCCAATATTCTAGTATCGTTATTTTTATTTATATCGACATAAAAAAAAATAACAGGTAGGATGATACAGTAAACCTCGTGGCAAGGTGCTTTTGGTTACGAATTGTAAGATATTAGATTTATTGTGCATAGTAAAATAAATGATTACAATTATTTACAATTAGTCTCTGTTATTATAATTTAGCGGACGCAAAATCCATTATAATTATTTAAACTATGTAGTTTCGTGTTAACGCAACTACTGAGACTAACTAAGATATAAAGTTATGATTTGGATAAAGCGAATAGGAGAAGTTAATTTAAAACATAGAAGTTGTTTGTATATCAGATAAAGTTAAAATGCATGGAGTCCGAACAAACCATCAATATTAACAAATATTTACAGGCTATTTAAAAGCACATTTACGGTTAATTGCAACATCATTGTTCCCGTAATGTGTATACAAATTGAAATTGAAAATCCGCGCACGCAACTAATCTGCCAACTATTCCTTTGGGACCGATACAAATTAGATGGCTATCTGATTAATTACACGATTATTTGCGTAGTTACGTAATCAACGGTGGACTCTGGCCTTTCAGCTGTTTGTTCCCTAATGCCTTTGCCTTCGCTAGGGCGATAAACTCTAATTTTTTGACACTTCACTGCTAACCTACATGCTGAACAATACTTCGTTGTCACCGGAGCGCTTTGTGGAGTGTTCTTTAGTTGGAAACAAACGAGTTTTCTCCCATATTCTATTGTTTCCTTCGCATCGGTGCCGCGTCGTAATATAATAGACTTGTATGAAGTTGCTAGATATTGTACTAAAGTACATTGAAATTTTACGCTGTACATATTAATTAATTTTTCGCGAGCGGAAAATTTATAAAATATTCAGTGAGTTACGACGTGGTCTCTCGTGTTAATGTACGTCGGCCTATGTAAATTAAAGTCTCGTTATGTTGAGATTAACTTTTATAAGAGTTGAGTGCACGGCAGTTTTTCCACTGAAAGCAGACTGTGTTAATCGCGATTTATTTTGACTTTCTGATACACAATACACAATTATAATACAATATATAATAAATAAAATCAAAATTCAATTGAAATAAAAAGTACCTAACCTCTATGCACAAATATAATAGGCGGCCTAATAACAAACCGCGATCTTTTCTAGACGTCTTTTATACTCTCCTCACCCCTTTTCTCTTTCATTGTTTCATGTTGTTCCCATGGATTTAATCGATTTAAATTCGAAGCATCTCAAAACATATCTTGGACCTCCGTTTGATCTCGAGGCGAATTTTTAAAAATCCTTTCTTGGCAGATCATTACGCAATAACTATGCGTGTGCCTTTCAAAGTAATCCTTGTTTGGAGGTTTGAGGTGTGTCTTGATGGATGGTGTGTCTGGATGCAGCAACGATTTTTTTTATCTATATAGATACAAATATAACACTTTTTTTTATTAGATGTCTATGTCTATATAGAACATTTGTGCTTAAGGAACACAACACAAGTTACGGTATGTTGTTAAGCGTCGACGTATAACCTATATAGGTACGTGAGTTATTTCGCAACCTCCATTGTTCCGAACGAGCTTTCTTTCATGTCTGCCTCTTTGTATCCCAGCCGTGTACGGTCAGATGCGGTTTATTGGATAAAACTTTGTTCCACAGTACATTGCGGCCGAATGGTGGCGAATACTTTGCGCGCCGGATTTTAGCCGAGACTAGTTCGAAAGCACAGCTATTGTAGGGTAGTTCGTGTTTTCGCCGTCGAGTTTCAGAATTGAATTAAGAATTCTATTTCAGTTGAATTGGACGGTAAAGTTTTCTTATGCCTGTTAATTTTAAGTTATTTTCAAGTATTGGAGTTTGGATGTTCTATTTTTGAAATTAAAGTTACAATTACATTGTTACAAATGTATGGTTTTGTAATATATTTTAAATTTTGTTAAGCTGGATTTCCTAATCTGGTGGATTATAAGATTAATGTCTTGATGTAATGCGCATAAGGATTGCTCTTGAGCATATCTTGATATTAATGAACGAGCACGCTGATGTAGATGTAAATATTAAACAGTGCTTTGCTTCTATTAACAATAAAACGTGCTTTGTTTAAATTTTATAACTACTTTCATAGTCATAATATGAACCATTCTAACCTGTGAATTTGGTATAGCTATTGATTTTTCAACGAAAGTTGGCCAGGCCAACAACTCCTGGCTTTATTTCTCCAAGAGCACAAACCACTTACTGTATCGAAATGGCTGTCCCCAGATGTCCTTGGTCCAGCGCCGTGTCATTCGCCTTGCGTCTAACAATACGCTCCAGTTTCCGTAATGACTAGGTCAAGGCATTTATTACCCGCTTTAACCAACGGGGTGACTTGTTCTGATTTTCTAATAGCAATACTTGGTTATATGAGACATTTCGATGAAAAAGTCAGAGCACTGAGAGCCAATTTGCGAAGTTCTATTTTGTTAGCGACTCTGCAGGCTCCTTTGATAAATTTACAGGCGATATTAGTTTGAAGAATATTGTGAGATGGTATACGGAATGGCCTAAAAGTCTGTCTTGGGTTTCCATCCAAGTTAATGTCATAGTCGCTCCATATTGTCCGATGCCTTTTTTCAGGTATTCAAGTTTTTTTTATGTAATAATTTTTATTTATTTATTTAAAACTTTATTGTACACATAAAAATACAATGAACTTAGGAGTACAGTAAACAAATCAAGTACAATGGGCGGCCTTATCGCACAAGGCGATCTCTTCCAGGCAACCGAGGATGGAGATGAATGAAGAGTAATAAGAATAATAATATGTAGATTCTGTATTATTTTTTAAGTATATTGGAGTCAATTAGTCCATGTGCTGAAGATAGCATACTTCACTGAAATCAAAGTTAAAGCTACAGATTTTATTTTAAGTTTTGTTCGATTATGAGATAACCTGAGGCTCAGTAATGCTTATCTTATGCATTTATTTGTCCTTCCCTTTTTTCATTCACACGAAAGCATGGTAATGCACCTAAAATCTGTGATAGAAGTACTTTAAATTTTCATTAGCAGTGGTCATCGCTTCCTATTAAATGACTCACTTGCTTGTACTACATTATGGCGATTTTGAAAAGTAAATTACCTTTTACCTATTCTCTTAGCAGTATGTATGATGGTATTCATAGATAAGCATGGTAAAGTAATTCCTAGCTTTTTTTAAACTAAGAAGTCGCCAGTTGTCTATGAAAATTTAATTAAAGGCGTCATGCTATAATTATAATTATTACAATTAGTATGAATTATAATATTGGGACAAGAACGCCTTAATAAAACAATGTTAGAATTGTGATACAATGAGATCATCCGCTCAATTAATTGTTGTTTACAAAAGTAACCTAGATCGTTTCAATCAGCTCTATAAGTAATAATCTCATTATATCTATACTTAGACGTAATTATTACGTTATTAACGTAATTAATTATTCTTAGTAGCAGCACGGAGTCTGGAATTGAGCCCAAAATCGGCAATAGGCTCGCCCCCTATTACGTGGGACTGATACATATCTGGCGAAATGTGGGTGAGAAATGCATCTCTGCCTACCCCTTCGGGGAATACAGGCGTGAGATTATGTATGTATGTAGACGTAATTATGTCACACTTTATTAAGATTAAATGAAACCTGATTGACAGAGGGTTAAGAATTTCGAGGGTATAGGTATGTAGTTAGCCACTCGCTGTGGGCCGACTTCGCTTTTTAAATTCTTAGTAATGCTAATTTATATCGATCTATGCTTATAATGTTGCCTGCTAGGTCCTAGCATGTGCATTAAATTTTATTCGTCGATTTAGAAGTTAGGACGTAAAGTTTTCAAATATTAAACACACCTAGCTGTTGCCCGCAACTCCGTAACTTTAGTCTTTTATTTATTTTTAGACATATTTTTTGTTGCTGCTCTGCCCTTATCGGTCGTAGTGTGATTATTAAAAATTATTTAGAAAATCAATTCAGTAGATCCACAGATTAACCCCCCCCCCCCCCAAGCCTCACTAACTCACAAACATTATCTTTTTATTATTACATACGAAAATTGCTGAATCATTCTGGTGTTCAATATTGTCAATAAGCAATAAATAATACAAACTTTCAAAGGATGTATAATTTAATAGGATATTTATCACATAACAACACTTAGGGCCTCTTTCACAATGTCTGAGTAAAGTGTTGATTAGTTACTTTTCAATTAACGTTAATCGACAAGTAAAAGTGCCGAGTATCTTCTGTCAATTTCACATGCGAAAATAAAGTCTCGAGTAACAACTTACCGGTTAAGTGAATGACATAAGAAATTATACTCATCATTCGTTCAATATTGCGTCAAAAGTCACACGTGTCTCGTCCCCACTCCCCGCTCTGGCCCCGCGTGTGATTTCAGTGTCAAACTTAAATAAAGCTGTTGTCATTGTTTGTTTTGCTTAAAACTAGTTGTTCGTATTTCTATAACTATGAATAAAATTAAGAGAGAAAGAAAATCTTGCAAAAAAGTCGGTTTCGTCTAAAAAAATCCTTAAAAAAATCAACACGCACATTAAATACACGATTCCTCGGTATTTGGCGCATAGAAGAAGGTTCTAATTCTTAGATGTGATGATCGATCAAGTCAATTAAATCCATTTTATTCACTTGCGTATAAAAATTACAACACTTAAAATTTTAACCGTCAAGTAAACACGCTAATTGGCAGACGATGCGGCAAGTAAGTTACTGGTCAGTTTAATCGTATGATTAGTTTACTCGGACGTCGTGAAATTGACATGTGACGTTACGGGTGACTTTAACTGACGATTAGCCTACTTGACACTTTAATTGAGAGTGGTGAACGAGGCCCTTAGGCTATAGACTTACCGGACCACATAAAAATACACATAAAAACAAAGCATGGTTATGCCTTTAATATCGAAGTAGCAACTGGCGTTACTAACTATAGTCGCGGTAAAACTGTACCCACAGTTTTTATTGCCGTGTATCACATAAAAAACTGTTTTACTCCGCATTAAAGTTGGTTGTAAAACACGAGTTCGTTTCTTGCTGACGCTACTGCTTGGTCGTAAAGGGGAATCGGAACATTGCAGCCGGTGTTTAATCGAGGTTCACGACTGCATCCCCTGCACCCCCTACTTCCTATGCCAGTCTTATTACTCGTCATATAAAAATATACGTTTGCTTGTGTAGTAAACTTTGTAATTATAAATACATACATAATCTTACGCCTGTATTTCGTGAATGGGTAGACAGAGGTGCATTTTTGCACTCACATTTCGCCAGGTATTTATCAGTCCCACGTAATAGAGGGAGAGCCCATTGCCGTTTTTTCGGGCAAGTTTCCAGACTCCGTGCTGTACTGAGAATTTCCTAATGGAAAAAAAAAACAATAAAACTTTGCCCGATTCGGAAATTCAACTTGGGAAATACTTGTGCTGCGAGTAATTATAACTAGTTGTATACTTATCTTATAGGCCAGCGTGGGGGACAAAACCCTCTCAATGGTAGAGGAGGCACGAGCCTCATGCTGGGCACGAGCCCAGCAGTGGGACGTATATGGGCTGATGATGATGATATATACTTATTAAATCATGTGTAATATTGTTAATTTGTAGGGTTGTTTGTTGTACGGGATAAAAAAATAGTTTGTTACAATTCAGGATTAAAACTAATGTAGGTTATATTTGAGATTATTTTGTTATGAGCATTTATGCGTTGATCACAATAACTCTCGTCTTGGTGTAAGGTTCAAACCATAGCCTCTAGTTATATATAGCCTTTTATATCGGTCCCTCTTCCTTCGCTGCAAGGAGATTTTAAATGCCGCTTATTTTAAATTATATCACAAACACTTTTTGTTATACCCTTACCCTCTTGGGAATAAAGCGTATTTTAATCTACTTTCATAAAATGCTTCTCTATTCTGTGTTTGCTGTAAAGGCAAGCCTAGGTAAATTAAGATGTAAAATAACATTTAAGTTAGTCTGGCCGTAGCTAGTATTTGCAAAGTTGTCGGCCTTAATCCACTCGTCCCTTTGTTACACAAAATTTAATAAAATAATAATATTCGTCAAACGTAGAAACGACTCGTTCAAACCTAAATGAAATTAGTTTAACCTCTATATTTATTTGTTTAATATGCATTATTTTTTTTGGATTCTTATTTTTTTTTTATTATCAAAGATCGTTTCAAGAGTTTTCATTACTCACCATTCATTACTTACAATTACAATTTTTTTTTGAAGTCGTGATGGCCTCGAGGCTTGGACACGCGGTCGAGAATATTGGCGGTCGCGGGTTCAAACCCCGGGCACACACCTCTGACTTTTCGAAGTTATGTGTGTATTTACAATGAATTATCACGTACCTTAACGGTGAAGGAAAACGTGTTGAAACCTGCACACCTTAAAAAGTTTTTAGGAGTTTCTTAGGTGTGTATTCCGCCAACCCGCACTAGGTCACCGTGGTGGACTAAGGCCTAAACCCTCTCAATGGTGGAAGGAGGCCCGTGCCCAGCAGTGGGATGTATATGGGCTGATGATGATGATGATGATGAATTACAATTTTATTGCTTTATGATGTCTTTTTCATAATGCGTTCTCGTAACATTCAAGGATAAGTTTTTTTTTAAGAAAAAAATTTTATACTTTGATAGCCTTTGTGGTGCATGCGATAAAGCTTACATATTAAACCTCTCGTTTAATACGTAACAGCTTACATATTTAACGAGAGGTTGTAGGTGCGATCTCATCGAGAAATATTTAGGTAAACTACGTATATTTGTCTCGGGTCTGGAGGTGATTCCCATGACACAAGACTTATTTACTGGCTTATATCCATACTGTCTCTGATACATCTTACTTGATGTTAAAAAAAAAAAAAAAAAAAAAAAACACACGACACGAGTTATATTTGGACATATTTTAATTCCATCGCGTAATGATAACTCAGTATTAACGACGCGTAAAAGCGCGCGGTGCTAGTTGGCACTCCATTACGTCGGCCATTAAGCTCTAGTGACATGGTGGTTGAGAGGTGTCGCCTCGGCCTCAGGCTGATGCAAATTTAATTGCCTAGCCGCTGCTGCCGCCGGTTACTTACCCACACTATTTGCGCTTTCAGCAAACACACGCCTAAATTTAGATGTCTGTGGTTTTGTTGGTAGTTTCAATGATTGTCTGCTTTTTGTTTTGATTGGGTATTATATTGTGTATAGGGATTTTACTGGTTTTAAATAAGAGGTTTTAATGTGCTTGATCTATTTATTAATTAAGCAATTGTTTACCTAATTTTTTTTATGAAATTAACAGTCACAAAACTCACGAATGAGTGTCGCGTTTTGCGTTAAGCCTGTGTATATCCAACTAAGAATAGTCCGAGATAATTGTATTGACTGGTGAGAGACAGTTGAAGTTTCCCAGTCGAAATGAACCTACTAGCAGGCGCCATGTGTTCTAAACTATGCTTACAAACCCGTGGTTTTAATCCTCATTATTTTGATTACTTTCAAATGTTCGTGCATTTTGCGAGGTCTTTTATTCAATTTGGTAATTATATAACTCATAAAGTTGGTATAACGAGCTTTAATAATATTTAAAAGGTGTAGCGAATGGTTAGCGAATCCCCGAGGTATCGTGTTATTTACTTTGTGCTTAATGTTTAAATTCGAGTAACTTACTACTTGGACTTAATTTAAATGTGAAGAATATAAAAGGTTTGTCATTCAACATCAAGAAGGAATTTAATTTATAAGTAAATTTACGTATAGCATCCATAAAAAAAATATGTATTTCTGTAATCAACCGTTTACAGGGGTTATCATTTATAGTTGATAAAATTGAAGAATATATATATTTATTTATTTATGCTTTTTATACATAATAGCGTATAAATGCGGACTTAATGCCTAAGGCATTATCTACCAGTCAACCTTAAGGTGGTGCAGAAATACATGGTAGGTGCATAAATATTGTTGATACAGAATATATACTATTATAAATATATAAACAATAAACATAAATAGTATATTTGTAAAACCTACTTATATAAATATGTCGAAGAGTCGTCGCATCCCCACTGTGCGCCCAACGTAGGGTATAAATAAAGCCGCCCGATCAAGGTGATTCATTCTCGCTCGGAACGCCGGACCGAACGGAGCTCTGTAATAACTTTGTTTCCTATTAAATTTGTAATTACCTCCAAAAGTTTGACTGTTTGATTTAAAATCAATAACGCCCAAGACTCTCCGAAATCAGAATTGGGATGGACCACGACGACCCACATGATCAAAATGAAGACGCTAGCGAAGAAAAATGGATGCGTTTGTTGGAACAACAGAACCGCAATTTTCTGACGCTGATTCAAGCCATGAAAACACCTACTACGTTACTCTGGTAAGCAATTTTCATTTCATTACGACTCTGGTGCCGAGTGTTCTCTAATTAAAGAATCTGTAAGCCTTTAATATTAAAGGAAAGCGTATTGATGAGATGTTGAACAAACCTACTTTAAGATTATTTTGATAAAGGCACGAAATGATTATCTGGATGGTGTTGTGTTGGTAACCGGATAGATGTTACGTGTTGAAGACCGGATAGAGGTCGATTGGTTTGATGTTTGTAACCGGATAGAGGTTACGTGATGAAGACCGGATAGAGGTCAGACTATGAGCACTGTGATATTTTAATGAGTTTCCTATTATTCGAATGAGTATGGGTGTTGTTCAACATGTCAGCTTTGAGAAAAGGAGTTTGTTACGATTTTCATTAAAACCTGTAATGATTTTGATCAGAGTACCTTTTATTCCCACCCACTTGGGCCAGGAATGGCCGAACGACTAGAATGAGTACTGCTCGAGAATTTTCTTTCATTCCAGGCACTCCACACGAGGACGTGTGGTCATCAGGACGGCCGTGTCGAAGAGTCGTCGCATCCCCACTGTGCGCCCAACGTAGGGTATAAATAAAGCCGCCCGATCAAGGTGATTCATTCTCGCTCGGAACGCCGGACCGAACGGAGCTCTGTAATAACTTTGTTTCCTATTAAATTTGTAATTACCTCCAAAAGTTTGACTGTTTGATTTAAAATCAATAACGCCCAAGACTCTCCGAAAAATATATATTATACACAAATACATAAATATATATACATACATATACAAACTAAGATGATTCTGACAGTCGATTCAAAAATAGTTGCCGAACCCTTACTTTAAAGGAAAAGTTTGTCAATATATCTATTCCTCTTCCTGTGTTATTGAGAGGGGTTGGACCTACTCTGGTAGGGGCTAGTGAGCTATAAATACCATAGAAATTCCTTGTGAAGAACTCCTACGCTTGTAAAATCAATAGTATGCCTAGGATTCGGATCCCTATGTGCTGAGATGGAATCTCTGCGGACAACAGGCGACACACTCTTTCAATATATACTTTCCAAGAGTCTTTGTTTCCAATTAAATGATATTTATATAATAATATTAAAGCTAAAGATACTCCATCGCTTTTCCATTTGCCTTCTAGTTCTTTTAACTTAGCGTCTCCTTAATGAAATTATTTCTATTCACCACGTCTCGTCGCGCGACGTGTCATTTTTCAACGCTCTTTATGAAATTTCCATTATTTCCACCTCGATTATTCAACTTACGTCGTCTTTTAAAAAGTTTAACGGACGTGTGCTTCTGTTTTCGTATTTATTACAGTAAATCCTGATTTTATATGAATCTGAACTTTTTGCGTTTGCAATAAGGTTTGTTTTGGGTAAATTGTGGTTGTAAGAAGTCTGAGGTGTCGTTTTGGGAGCTTACTCGGGTCGCGTTATTAGTCTTGTCTTTCTTTATTGGAATATACGAGGGGTTCGAAGCCTCCCGGCTCCCCGCCCCTATCGTAGAGAGGCTGTGGCAAGATTCGGATGGTTTTACTGCTAGCGGTTTAGCCTAGCATTTTGATGATACGTAAATTTACTAATTAGATGATAATTATTCTTACTTAAAATGGTGTTTCAATTTTAATTGGCTCACTATGGTATATTTACTATGAATTATCCTGTACTGTAAAAGTGGAAAAACATCGCGGAGAAACCTGTTTACATAAAAGTTCTTCACATGTATTTTATGACAGTTTAGCTAATTTGTCTTTGGTCTATTGTTTAAGTAATATTGAAAGTTATCCGCGCTGACTATACTAATGCTAACTTTACTCGAAGTAAGATACAAAATATCACAGATAATCCGACATTCGTATTCGTTTCGCAGCCCCCTCAATAACACCCCCGCATCCACATTGACTTGACTTGTACATCGACAATGTCAAATGTACAACGCCTTCCAAAGACAAGCGACGGTTGGGTCTTATATATTTTTAAATTTTCTTTGTATTTTTTGTTTCTGAGTTTTCTGCTAACTCACCTGTGTGCCAGTGTTTCTAAAATCACAAGCGTTTTAAAAAGGGAATGTTGGAATATGAAATATCTTTTGGATGATTGATGTGGACTGGCGATGTAAATATTTGAGTACATAGTTATTTTAGTTTATTAACTACTGACCCGGTGAAAGGTCACTTCGGCCGGGAATGTAGATATATTTGGATAAGTGTTTGAAATTGGAAAATTTGTATAAAACAATATTAATAGTAGCAAATATAGGCTCCGCTCTGTCGAATCTGTTATTGTTGAAAACATTACGGATTACTCCAAAGTCCAACATGATGGCATGGTGCGTGGTTAATTTGATATTTGTACATAAAACCATAAGGCTCTCAGGTTTGCAAGTATCCTAATCATGTTTTAATATAATGTTAAACTATACACATATCTTTGAAAAAACTAACAAATACTGCACATTTAGCCCTCATTGCGTCTCATTGCTTATACCCTTAATCTCATCAACATGTCGAAACTGCTTGCACTATAAAACATTTTCCTTTAAAATAAAATTTAATAACTTCCATTTATCCTTATTGCATAGCATCTGTCTGCAAGTGGTGCAGCGTAGTACATAATTCATTCCTGGCTCGCTTGCTCACGTATCGTGTACGCTGTAAAGCGGAATGTAGCCGGCTCTTTACAGCGCTAACAGCTGTTTTTATAGCGAGGCCAAGCAGTTATAAACTATACTCGTGTTACAATCTTGCAGTATGTTTAACCAACCTGGCGCTTTGTTTGACCTACGGCTTGGCGAGTGTGCATTTTCGTCGTAGAATCTTTGTTCCCCTATTAAGTTAAACCGATATGATGAAACATTTTCGATGATCCAATGTGTATTTCATTGTTTTTGCAGTAATATTTCTCCGGATGAAAAGTAAACCTATATTGCATATAATATATTTTCAACAGTTTTCAGGCAGGAGTCCAATACATGGGAATTTATATCTGTAATAATTTCATCAAAATCGGTTCTGCGGTTGATCCGTAATTATCGAAATTATTAGTAAAACTACTTTAACAGCTTTTTAATATAGTATTACGAGTTAAGGGTTTGGTATTGAATGAAATGATGATTGATATCGAAATTCGTCACTATAATAATTTTACACAATTACACAGCACATAAACACTTCGAAAACATTTCAGCAGAATCGTTTCGTTGCTTTCAGTTGTAGCATTATCGTTCCCGAACAAACAGTGTCTGCGCGTCGACCAAGTCTCCTTTCATTATGTTGGTTCTGTTCTGTCCCCGTGGGAATATTCCACTAAATCGAGAGTGATCGATACAATTCTAGACTACTTAGAAGCGATTTCACACTTTTTGAACATTCTGATAACGATTTGTGTATTCTAGAACACAAGAACATAAGCTCCCGGCTTAGTGATTGCGTGAACTAGCTTTATATGGGGCTAAATAATTTTACCATCTACGTAACATTAACTAACTACGTAACATAACTACGTATTTGTACTAAAAAATAAATAAAAAAAAATTACAGTATTTGCGTCGTGGTGATGGCCTCGAGGATAAAAGTTCTTAGGAACTTCTCAGGTGTGTGTCCGCCAACCCGCACTAGGCTTGCGTGGTGGACTAAAGCCTAAACCTTCTAAGTAGTAGAGGAGGCTCGTGCCCAGCAGTGGGACGTATATAGGCTGATGATGTAACAGTATTTGTGGTATATACTTTCTAAATGATAATTATCTAATCGGCTATACCACGTCCATATGAAGGACAATGCAACCACACAATATTGCCACCACGGTCTTTTGAAAGCTGGCATAAAGTTCCTTCTTCTAGGTGATATTACTTTATTATCAATTTTCTATGAGATTAGCCCATTCATAAAGAGTAATAATACTTTTCGCAATCTTAAATACCTATTACTAGTTAATAATATTTTTGTTAAATATATGTATTTTTTTTACATACATAAACTCGCCTGTATTCCCCGAAGGGGTAGGCAGAGGTGCATTTCTGCACCCACATTTCGCCAGGTATGTATCAGTCCCACGTAATAGGGGGCGAGCCTATTGCCGTTTTTCGGGCACATTTCCAAACTCCGTGCTGTTACTGAGAATTTCCTAATGGAAAAACCCAATAACACTTTGCCCGACCCGGGAATCGAACCCAGGACCTCTAGATCGCACGGCACATACTTGTACTTTTTTTAAATATAAATTATTTTATGTAACATTATAACCTAATATTTATTTTATTTGTTTGAACATTTTGACGTGTACATATTTCTCAAGTTCACCTCCTAAGGTTAATTATAAGTTTTTCAATAAAGCTGATTATTGTTAGGTTGTGGGACGTCGCCGACACCTGCTGAACGCCCACCTTGGATTAACAGATTTGTAACATTTGTGGAAATATGATAGTAAAAGTTTAAACTAAAAGGGGTAATATGTAATAGGTTGAGTGGTAGCAATCCCTATCTTTTGTTTACCGTAGGTGGGTATAACCCAGTGGCGGTACTTCCATAGAAGCCCAAAAGCGTTATACGTTAATTTGTAATGTCTTGTTTATTATTTTTATAAGGATATTCTCATTTATATATCAAATTGCTTTTATTAAATAACGATTTAAAGTTTAAAGATTCAGAATAAAAAAAATATCACAATTTTCAGGCTTTTGGGCTTCTATGGAAGTACCGCCACTGGTGTAACCTAGTGTCGGCACATTTGATTAGGAGATATCACTGAATTATGCGATTTGAAGAATAAAGAAACTCCTTGAAAACTCACCTAACTATTCTGGTACTACCTATTCATACAAGTTATGGAGATGTATGAAAGTATGCAGTTACACTTTGCTATGCCTTTGCCTCTTCTTACAGATTTTCTAACTTCCATTGGTTCTTTGGTTGTCTGAAAGAGGTTGCATTGAGCGATTAAATTTGTTTTTTTTTTGTTTTTCTGCCTCTATTGTTTTATCTTAGTATCATCTTAAAATATTCTTCCTTTTGATTTCAGATGATACCGGTCTAACTCACCTGCAACATTTCGTGCAAAAGGTAAGTCTATAGGTTCTTTATAATACTCTCGACGTCTCTATTCACATCACGGAGGGGTCTTCAAAACGGGGGAGACTGACAGGATAAGTTTCAACGCACATAAATCTTGTTAGGATACCCCTGTGGGATATTATTCCCGGTTGAGGAATATTCATCGACTAAATGGTTCATTATTTTAAGTGCATTTTGTATGGTAATTTTAGGACCTTAGAAACTACATTGGTTGGAAGGATTTCGCTCAGTCACGTGTAGGAATAATAGACATGGGTCGGAAAAATTGTAAAGGGTAGATTAAAAATGATAATATGTGGTGACGTAACAGATAATAATACATAAATAAATGCATTTTTTACTTAAACATGTGTGATCCACAAATATTTGTTTCGGGTCTGGGTGTATGTGAGACCGAAAAGTCTCTCGTAGTATCTGATACCTACGACACGGGACTTGTATCCTAGTATGGTGTCAGAACTATGTATGTGACTGTAGGGTGTATTTATTTATATTTACTTATGTACATAGATATATTAAATCGCGGCTAAAAGTAATCAAAATATTTACGAACACATTACTTTCTGAACCGTACATTCAGTCCTAAATGCCTAAAGGGATAGGTAGTAGTGTAATTTCAAACATAAGTTCGCCGGTATATTAAGTCCAATATAACAGCAGTTAAAGGCTACACCCAAACCACACGAATTACCCTTTCCAAACCAAAATTGTGCATCATGACCCCTAAGACCCCAATCGTGTGAAGATAGATGGAGGTCTCGCCATATTAATTACCCGCCGCCGCAAAAAGCCCTATCTGTCAAGCTCCCAGATGTGTTCGCTAATTGGATTCACGTTACACGTGCTTGAGATTATTAGAATTTCTAGAATATTCCACGAAAATTTCACGATAATTAACGCTTACATTGTGAGTCGGGTTTCGCGAGCATTTCTTTCAATTAAGCATTTGTAAGGGTTTCTTTTGAAAGTTAAACTTTAGACGCTTTCGCAATGAAAAAGTTTTGTACGAACAAACACTTGTAGTATTGTTTTTATATTAAAAGAACGATTGCAAAGCAAGAAGTCTTACTCGTATTTATTTATCTTCGTTGGTATAACAGCGCGGATTGCGATTTTGCTGTCATTAGTTCAAACCCTAGTTACTATGTCAAAAGACTAAAAAGTTACGTACAGACATAACCTTACGCCTGCATTCCCTGAGAGGGTAAACAGGGGTGGATTTCCGCACCCACATTTCACCAATTATATTTTTGTCCCACGTAACAGGGGGCGAAGCCTCTTGCCGTTTTTCGGGCATATTTCTAGACTTCGAGCTGCTAATGAGAATATTCTAACCAAAAAATAACATATTGCCCGACTACCGGAATCGAACGCAGGACCTCTAGATCGCACGGCACATACTTGTACCGCGAGACCACGAGGCAGTCGTTAAAAATTTATGTGTTTTTATATTAGAATTCCTTACTCTATTTTTAATTTTTTTATTAGATACAGATGCAAGTTGGAATCCCAGTGTTTAATTAATCTAAAAAGAAACATCGTCATCGTCGATATATTTCCGACCAATGCATCACATAGCCTATGTAAAGATTTTCTCATGCCACCTTCTCAAAATCCATAAAAAACAGCAAAAATAAAATAATTTCTTAATTACTTTCTTTTGGAAATTCAATACGTCCACGATTTACTACCGCGGCAGCTGTTGCCATTATCCAATAGTTCTGTAGCAAATTAATTGCATTTGCCGGCTGTGTGCGGGCAGGCACGACGCTCCTCGCCTCACGACCTCCTTCCACGTTACGTGCTCTTACTTCACCTAAATAAATGTGAAAATAACACGGAAATGTACTCGCTTTCAACATAAAGAACGAGTATTTTCTCCGTCGTGCTATGTTTCACAGCTATGAACTTATAGCTCTTAAAAGTATGTTAAAGCTAGAGTATTTTACTTACCGTTTTTGAATAATGATTGTATTGTATGACACTTTTACTCATCACATGTATACAGTCATACACTTACGCCAGTATTCCTCGAAGGGTAGGCAGAGGTGCATTTCTGTGTGATATCTCCCGTAATAGGTGGCGAAAGTTTTGCTGTATTTCCGTTACATTTTAAAACTGAGAATTGCCTAAATATAAATCCTAATAATTCTTTTCCCGACCTGGGAGTCGAACCCGGGAACCAGATCGCATACTGTGTATATATGCCGCGACAGCAATGAATAATTTACGCCTGCTGATTTTAAGTAATTGTATTCGTACTGGTGTTTATCCTACATCAGGGTGGGGTTATCGGCTCATTCACACTCAAGTTTAAACTGGGTAAAACGAGACTTCAATACATAGTAAGTCATAATTTACAGGATTAGTGTCATTGGTTTTGATACGCTGAATAAGTTTTCAAATATATTTGTCTTTCTAACTATTCACAGCTTTATCACTCTACGCGTGTGTGTCCAATGTAATGCATAGTTATGTGGTAGACGAGACCTTTGTCTGAAAAGCTATGGGGTTGACCGGCGGCGACCTTTCCGTGATTTTCGGTTTTATTATAAAATTGTATTACACCCCTGTACTGCTGAATGAGATGTAAGAGATCTGCTGGCCTAGTCATAACACCGGATTTCATTTTAAAATTAGCATATATCAATGGTTAAATGATTCTTTCGTATTCTTAATCGCTCAGTAAGTTTTTCAAATTTAATTAAACGCCAAAGATGATATAGCCAATATAATTTTTTGCATTCTAAGCTTCGAGACTATATCGGTAATACGTCCTATACATGGATTACTCTCTTACAAAAACACAATAATCTCAACTATCCAGTCACAAAGAAAATTTAAAGTAAAAACGTATTTATTAGTGTGTTCGCTCTGCCTGACTGAATTAATAAATCAAGTCAAATTAATAAATGAAAATAATATAATTAATTTGCAATCTTTACTTAAAGGCCTAAGGATACTACTGTATCAATCATTTTATTGTATTTTTTTAATTCGTCATTACGTATATGATGTTACGCTTGACCGCTCGCCAGTGTAGGCCTACGCCTATTATGCAAAATGTAAACATGTATTAAAATGCCGTATTTAGCGAAAAGGTCGCAGATCAATACTGCACGTCTAGAAAACTCGGAAATTACAGTCGATACTCAGTATTTCAAACGTCAATTTCCTTTTCAGACAATTCAATTCCGCCACTGGAGTAGCAATGTAGCGTTCTATTTTACCGAGAAATGGGAAGTCTTAGACAACCGAGAAAGGTGTTTGTTACAGGAAGAAAATCTAATTTAGTATTTAAAAATAAAAACTACTTTTGTAATATAGTTATTAGTTTTTTTTATAAAACAATAAAAATAGGTTTTTCAAAAGCGAACACAAATACAACATAAGCTCGAAAGTTATGTTATAATATATAATTAATTTTCATGAAAAGTCTGTTCGAGAATGCCTTCGGCATTACGTCTGCTTATATGTAACTATATAAAACGCATATAATACGTACATATAAAGTAAACTTACCTATATGAAAATAAAATGAAATGAAATTTATTCCAAAAACATAGTGTATATATTTGAGTATCGACAGGTCCCATCAGGTATCGAGGTATCGACAGCCTGTAGCTCGGGTACCTGAAGCATAATGAATTTTATAAAAATCACAGTGAATATATTTTACTTTTGTAGTAATCAGTTTTAGTGCAAATGCCTCCAAATTATTACAATCTCACTTTTGTTCATTTTGATTTAGTGTGACGCATCGCACGCTGCGGGCGGTCCTGTTGCCACTGAGGATATGTGATATGTACATGTGTATGTATGTATGTACGAGGGTGTCGACAGTCGCGTTATCTCAGCGGGCGGCCCTTACAACGTGTCTGAGTGGGGTTTTGTTGCTTTGCATGTGTTTTGAAGGTTGCGGGATTTTTCACATATTTTTTTTCTAGCCGTCTTTGCCTGGCCAGCTTCTTTCCTTATCTCAAAAACAGTCACTTTACGCTACCAAATAGGTTGTATACGACGTATCGTACTATATTCGACTGGTGTACCTACCTGTGTATTATACAAAGACGCCTCATATATGTTACTAACCTTTTTCTTTACTGGGAGGTGTACTGTCTTGCTGCCTCTGACGTAACATATCCCTGGAACAAAAAAATATTCTTAGTATAGAAACGTCTTCCTTACATTTGTATGTATGACCTTAGGCCAAGCGCCGGGGGTTTTTTTTGCAACGTACTTACTTACCTACTTTTTTTGCTCCGGCGCTTGGACTACCTATAATATGTCAATTGTAAATAAATGAGACCCATCCGAAATTATGTTCTAATTCATACAACTGTTAATGGTAATTGAGTAAAAATCGCTCAGTATACTATGTGTGGGAGATATACGAACTTTTATATTGATATCATGTCCTAATTCGTTCAATCGTTTGGTAGATTGAGTAAAAATCTCCCACACATACGAGGTTCAATATTTATACGGTTTATTTGATTAACTCTAATCGAGACGGCATATGCACCAGCGCCAGACAATGTATGACGCAGCGCCAGTGGAATAGACGCGAGTCAGTCGGCGCGTCACCTCGCCGCTTGCTTCTTTACACCAATCGAAGTAAACAAACTTGGGCTACCGTCCTTAACTATAGGGTTGTCTGTATGGAGGTTTTCTTTAGTGTCTAGTCCTTTATTCTTGCATTTTTACTTGCAATTGCTTTTCTATGTTATCAATAAAGTATTTGTAGGATGTCTAGATTTTCTTTACCTAAAAATTACTACACTCACATTTTATGCATCACTTTTATCATACGGATAAAAAGAAAAGACGGGAAATGTAGGCACATCTCATAGTGGTGTTTAAAAAGAAGATTATAGGACGGCAATATCGGATATGTATATGTGATACATATGCTAAATATCTTCGTCATCTTAAAATCAAAATGAGCCAGTCAAGTGAAGTAATGCCTGCTTTTATAACGCATGAAATTAGCGAAAAATGAACTACCAAAATGCGACCGAAAGACGAATTTTAGGCTTTATGGGCAGTGGGTATTAATCCACTAAATAAACGTACCTAGCTATATTTATATCAGGACTATAAACTTTTCGCCCACGCCAGCCCTATAGATGTGGCAGACATAGCGGCGTGCGTCACGGGCGCGCCCGCCGGGCGCCACGAGTATCAGCCGCATTGATGTCTCCAATATGTGGGATGCAACTTCTCCCCTTATATTTTAATAATTGAACTTGACCTAATAATAAACGAGCGGGGGTTTTAAATCTTATTAGAATGGGTAAATGCTTGAAGGACGGTTGGATATGGTTTTGATATTTCGTCATCTTGTATGTTGTTACAACTAATTTTAGTTGAGTAATTTTCCATAGCTGTAATTTAGAGTAGTATAGTTAATATGTTGTGTTCAATTTAACTATTTTCAGGATATTTTTATTCGCCCTAATACTCTCCCGTCCGTAAGACGTACGGTCATAGTCACCATGGTATTCTGCTTTCTGAAATCACCCATGGTAAATGCGGTTTAGATCAATGTAGCATATTTTAATGTAC
The DNA here is from genome assembly GCA_907164795.1 of Hemaris fuciformis. Lineage (NCBI taxonomy): Eukaryota > Metazoa > Arthropoda > Insecta > Lepidoptera > Sphingidae > Hemaris > Hemaris fuciformis. The sequence continues at coordinate 11,048,650 of OU015448.1, forward strand.
TGATGTGAGATATGTGTTCTACATTCTCCCCAGGATCGACTGTGCCGATACTCTTTTCGGACTGCACAACTCACTGCACCTTTCGTCACGTATTAATGCTTATTATAAACGTTAGAAAAATGATTAAGTTGTTAACTTTGTGTTTGACTTAGCAATAAGGCCATCACGCACTTCAACCAACAATTACGCTGTCACCAGAAACTGATTATCATGGTTTAAACCGCACGAACTTTGTGCTCCTAACTATTGTCCTCAAATATTCGTGTGTACATATTTCCAGTCAAGTGGCTTGAATTCATCGGATTTTCATTATTAGTACAAGCGGTTGGAGGCGTGTTCGCTCATCCTTTCTTATTGCTTTCAAATAACGTTCTCGACAGACTTGGCTTTGTTTTTATAGAACGGGTATCAAGGAAATACTACTGTTTCCACTTTTGTTTTTATGTAAGGCTGTGTTTTGCTGTGGTTTTCTTTCTGAAAAGGACAGAAAGTTCATAGTAAGTTTTATTATTAATAGAATTATTATAGGTACAAGAAGTTATGATGTGGATTTAGGAGTAAAATGCTCAAAATGTGAGATATTAAATTAACTCGGGTTGCTTCGGATTTTTATTAGATTTGCGTTGAACCTAATAATCGCTTGACATTCAAGATACAGTAATGAGATTAAGATGCGCGATCTATACGACCTATTTTTCCCAATGACTACATGACGCACTTAATTTTCAACAATTCCCAAGTTGATACTATTACGAAATAAGTAAAACCTAATTTCAATTTAGAAGTACATGTTGTATACTCTTCTCATTTTGGTACTTTCACATATATTTTATAGTTTAGATTGAAATTTACGAGGTTATGCCTTCGACAGTATCGTTTGCTGTGTGACGAAAATTGCGACCAAGAAATCCTGCGTTCGATGCCCGGGTCGTTCAGTGTTATTCATGTCATCATCATCATTAGCCCATATACGTCCCACTGCTGGGCACGGGCCTCCTCTACAACCGGAGTGGGTTTAGGTCTTAGTGGGGGTTGGCGGACTACACACGTAAGAAATTCCTAAGAAATTTTAGGTCGTTTCATCACGATGTTTTCCTTCACCATTAAAGAACGTGATAATTCCTTGAATACACACATAACTTCGAAAAGTCAGAGGTGTGTGCCTGGGGTATGAACCCGCGACTGTCGAGATTCTCGACCGCGTGGCTAAACCTCGAGGCCATCACGACTTTCAGTCTTATTGGATTTTCCCAATTAGTAATTCTTAGTAACATCAAGTATGAAAATATGCAAGACGGTAATTGTCTCACCCCTTACTACATAGGGTTTTAATATTGCTGGCGATACGTAGGTGTAAAAACACACTAGTTTGCCGTTGTGAGACTTATATTGTATATGACTATGTAATTATTACGAGAACGTTCTAGAATTAAGTGTGGGTGGTGCAAACGGCCTTTATACCTAATGAGCTGTGTGATAGTATACATACACAAACATAGTTATGGACTTCAATTCAAGTTTAAGGTCCTGAAGGAATTAATTTGAAGGAGTATTTCGTTCGAAATGCCATGCTTACTTTATTGGCGTAGGTCAGGAACAAAGTACAAACGATTAAACCACGAAGCTACCTACAAGTGGTTCTTCGAAGTCCACCAGTCCCTCCCTTCGCGTGACTCGAACTTGGGGTGGTGCTACTATTGGGCATTCGTTCGCGACATGCCGGCGCCGCGCGTTTCGTCGACAGAAACATTAGTTCTATAAAGGGGAATTGATTGTTGGCCGGGGTTATTTAGGTCGCGTTTTTGAATTTCTTTTTTATTGCTGCCAGTTCGGATTGAGGGCTTTTGGGCAAAGTGTTTAGGGTGATTGCGGAGTTTTGTTAATGCTTGTCTTCGTTGTTTGTGTTTTTTTTTTTGGTTATTGTGTTTATGTTGAATATGGTTTGAGGAGTGAAGTTATGATTTTTGAGAAATTTTTTAATGAAATAAAATACGGTGGTTGATTTTTTAATCTTTTTTTTTCTTTTGTAACGCAGATCTGAAAAGTTATGAGTTAAGACAGGAAATTAATATGCATATAGTCAATATAGCTTTTAAGCTGGTTGTGTATTATAAATTATTGAATTCAATTGTGTACAAAATATCATCATTGTAACCAATATATCTGGAAAGCAAAATTCCAAAGAAAGCTTTGACAATAGGATGTCTACTAGTATAGAATATGGAGCACAGAGTAATGTTCCCTATGTGTTTTGCAAATTAAAAGTTGGTGCACAGTTTATATTCCATATCTATGGCATTTGGACAATAAACATATCTCTTTTGTTTCTTAATTATATATAAACATATTGCTCTTGATTTATGTAACATTTGCACCGCTTTAATAGCTTTGTTGTTGTTTAAATATAAAACAAAAGATAATCAATATCTATGTTTATTTACAACTAACAAAACAAAGACGCGTGATCAGGGTACACAAACATTTGCCCAAACCTATTATCGTATATAACAATGCGTCCAATATTTTAGCCAACATTATATTGCAAAATGTATCCAATTTGCTTGTGTAATACTTGACGTCGGTAATATTTAACGTTCCAGTTTGAAGGTGACTCTTGTTATCAGGTCTAAGAGACGCCCTTGATAAAGTTTACATGTTGCCAAAACAAATTTCCATCTTTTGAGGACGTTTTCTGGAACATTCTACCGACATCAATGGGTTTTGATTTGACATGTTTTTCGATGGAAGAATATGAAATATGCTTTATTTATAAAATTGCCTATATTCGAATTTAGCATGAGGTATACGTACTCGTATATGATGAATAAATAACACAATTTGTAATAGGATCTAAACACGCGCATGCCCTTTCCGAAGCGCGGGCTCCTAAATTCCGGCGAGTTACGGTAGCCAAAACACCATTACTGGGTACAGTAGTACCCATTAAAATTATGACGTCATCTTTATAAATAAATAATTGATATTGTTAAAATCGTGTAAAAAAGTTGTAATATTTCCATTAAAAATATGTAACCGCTGTACTTACTTCCGTGTCGTGTTTAAAAGCACTACAATTTAATGACAGCTTGTGTCACGTCAATGGCTTTACCGATTGTCGTGATACCGGTTGTTAATAAACGAGTTATTACATACTTCAAGCATTACTGAAGCGTTTTTGTCGGTATTCGCTGTTTTGTATACAGTTTATTTTGCAAATAGAATCTCAGTTTTTACACCATCAGCTGATGTTAACAAAGTAATAATTAATTGTGCTTATTTTGTGATTATGAATTTCGTGCTACTGCAAAGTTTACCAAAATCCTTAGGATATTAGGTACTTTTCCCGACCCGGTCATCAAATCCGGGTCTCTCAGTTGCATGACGTACATGATATCACGAGATCATATCCTTTAAATATTGATAGGATGAAAAATATAAATTAATATAATACAATAAAAATTGTATGGGGTTATTGTGGAACTCGCGACAAATGTCTAGTTGTGACCTATGTGCCCTTAGGAGTTCGGCACCGCCGTGACGTCATACCACTTAACAGTATCAGTAGCCTCCACAATGTTTGACAAGTTGCCAATTTTCATTGATAAAGGCACCCGCAAAGCTCGCCAAGTTCCTTATATATTTCATTATTGGTTGATAATGAAACATTCTAGCTATACTAGTCATTACTAGCTCTTCAGACAGACACGAATGTACTATTTACTACGACCACAAAGAACTTAAAAAGAGTAATTACTTAAATATCTAGAAGCAAAAATCAAAAGAATAAAGCCCTTTATTTCCCCTGCACCGAGTGGTCGTCATAGTTAAAGTGTAATACTCTCCACGATGGTCCTCGTTGCATACGACGTCACGATTTTTGACAACTTGAATCACTGTCTTACACAAATTATTAAATTAAAGTATTATAATAAAAAAACACTTATTACAATTATCTTTTATCAAACATAATTGTTCACTTCATAGTTTCCGGGTTTAGAGTTTTGGGGAGATCTTGTGCCGCATTATTGTATCGCTTTGTTAGAAATAATTGTAATAGTTTCTTCCTAATAGATACTCTACTTCGTTAAAGGGTACTAACTTTCAGAGGCAAAAGCTTGATCCTCTCTTACTATGAAAATAACAATGCATAAAGACCAAATATCGAACTGTGTTCTTCATATGAGTCATCTTGTAAGTTTCAAAGGGAAATACCTATATAAAATATTATGTGTAAGCCTCCACACTATTTTGATCAAGTGCCAAATTTCACTGATAACGACTCCCGAACGTCTCTTGCCAAACTTAACAGCCAAATAGTCGTGAAGTTTCATTTTCTTCTTATTTTTGTGGAATAAAAAGGTTGTTTTTTTTCAAGGTAATGTATGAGATGGTGGGAACTGAAATTCCTTCAACAACGAATATCCCTTTCATCATCATCAGCCCAAATACGTCCCACTGCTGGGCCCGGGCCTCCTCTACAACTTAGAGGGTTTAGGCCTTAGTCCCCCACGCTGGCCTAGTATATATATCCCTTTGGACTCATTGAATTCTTTATGCTAAGTTTATATATCTATATCATACCATTGCTGGGTACAGACCTATTCTACAACCGATAGGAGCAACTACATACTCAGGGATTTGAATTAGAAAAAAGAAATGAAAAAATCGGAAATTGGAACGAAATAGGGGATAAAAGAAAACTAACTGATCATAATATAAAACTATACATACATCACGCTGAATATGAAATAAAAACAATAGTAAAGTCGACGTGGGACGTGTTGTAGCTATTCCGCCGTTTTGCTTCGCGATGTGAATGAAGCCCATGCGCCTTGGGAGCCATGTATCATTACCGATGTGATAGTACGGAAACTTGAATATCAAAATATATTCTTTCTCTCCTATAGCATACAAAAATTCCTTCTACCTGGGGGAAACACTCCATCAATAATTATGAATAATACAATAACTCGAGTGGTATTCCTATCACTAACAGCTATGGATGATGAAGATTTTTTTATTTTTTTTCTGATGTAAAACATTAAACAGAATTTTGTCAGTACCGTTGAGTGAGAAATTTTATAGCATATACCTACCTACTTATTGGGCCGAGTAGCAACTGTCGCACATATGGTATAAAACTTGGCATAGTTGTTCATGCAAGTGTCGTGTTCCGGTGTCAGCTTGTCGAATGAAGGTTGGACGAAGGATCGAATAAGTAGTTAATAATGGCCCGATATTCACTACCTACTAAATACTGCCAAGTATTTAGAACACCGTGCACTAAGTAGTAGGTAGTCTTTAAAAGTATAAACAGAATTTTAATTAGCTCGCAATGTTTTAATTGGATTTTTTTTGTATTAGTCATACTTGGAACTGCTTGGTAGCTGGTTGGCGGTTCTTGGTATTGAATAGGAATTGTTTAGGAAGTAAAGAAACTTGGATCCAACCAAAGAGTTGAAATTACGTTTGCAGTTTTTATTAAGTCCATGTGCAATAAAACAGGAAGAAATATAAGTCATAATAAGTAAAACATATAAGTACTAAATACTGCTTTGTTGCCTCCGCTGTCTGAGTGTGCGGCGTGCGATATAACATATTAGTCTCGAATTTGATTCTAAAGTCGGACAGTGATACTGAGTTTTGCGTTAGGGCACTAACAGCACCGAGTTTAGAAAAACTATATTAGGCGTGCGCTTTGTTATGTAGCACTTACGAGTAAAACATAGCGGGCGAAACTTGGATTCAGAAACACACCTTAGCCTACTAACCCTTTGGGAATTCTGGCTTTAATAAAAACCTTTATATTATTAAATACGCGTGGTCTCGCAGTTGAAGCATGTGCCGTGAAATCATGAGGTCCCGGGTCGAGAATACTGTTAATGTTTTTGTCATTAGGAAATTCTCAGTAGCAGCACGGAGTCTGGAAATGTGCCTAAAAACGGCAAAAAGCTCGCCCCCTATTTTGTGGGACAAAAACAATGTTCCCACTAGTTCCACTATTCGGTAGTACATTTAAAAGTAGAACTAGTGGGAAATAAAATTCCCATTAGTTCTACGGTAGAACTGTTTAGTAGAACTATTGGGAATGAACCAAAATTTGGGTGCAGAAATGCACCTCTGCTTATTCCTTCGGGGAATACAAGCGTGAGTGTATAATGTATGTATTAAAGATTACTTCAATATCCATCGTTCCGTGTATAACATTCGTAAAGGGAGTGAATAGTTAATAATGAGCTCGGCAATGTTCCCATGACGATAGCTTCGAGCCCGCCTTAGTATTTATGGCGCCGTTGATGCGCCTTAAGGATTCCATTCCTGGATATCGTTCCTTGTATAATTGATGAGCGTGCACCTTCCGCTTCCATTCACGACGCTTAAATATCATTTTTATGTGTACTTGTTAGTATCTTCAGCAAAATATTATGTTTATTTCAAATAGTTTTGGCTGTGTATCTCCGTTTAGTTTATTGAGCCGTGAACGGTAATAATTTGGAAAACCTTCACTGCTTTCAATTTTGTCCTGGTTTTCTACTATGTAGATGTATTTCTGATAGGTCAGACAAGATTGTAGTCGGGTCTCGTCAGTCGAAACTTTGCTTTCGCCGTGCAAGTAAAATAGCTTCTCACACAAAGCGTAATAGTTGATAAAACGAATAAGATTATTGCTGTCGAAAAAATAGAAATAGAATTTTTAAGTGCATCGAATGGATGAATATGCCTCGGGCTGCGTCGTCGTCTGTGTCGGCGAGATGAAATGTATCGCGGATAAAATCGCAAGAGTCTCAATGCGGTCCGCTTTGGAGCGCTGCAAAAGACTGCCCTACTTTCAAATGATGGCCATTAACGATAGTGTTGCAATTGTTCTTAGAATTCAACTTCTCTTCTCAACTGCGGTCGATATTGCTACGAAGTTCGATTGAATATCCGGAGAAGCTAAGGAAGTGTGACTTTATTTGTTTTATAGTGAAGGCATAATGTATTTGTTGGTGTACTGTGAATGACTGCAGTAGGTTGTTTGCGGGATTGACTCGGTGTTGCGGTGTTGTGAAATAATATATAATTTATGTTATGGTATTTTCTTATATAAGTGTTTTTAACATTTGCTTTTAATGACCATTTTTCCTTAATGATACACGTTAATCTAGTTATTTCTCCTTTTATAGTAAAATATTGACTTGAATTTTTTATCCCACAAAACCCTACGAATTCCACCCGAAAACATTAGATCGCATACTCTTATGATGCGTGACCAACGATGCAGCCGATAGCCAACAAGTAATTCTTTCATTGCAAAGATTCTGAGCCACACGAGCACTTCGTTTACATGCTACAAACGTCTGTACATTGGACCTAAAAAGCTCGATACCAAAAGAACATTACTTATAAGCCTAAATTATAGCGTTTAGGCTCAATGTAGGCTGTCCATATAGGCTCAGACAGTGTTAACTAGGCTACGTCTATCGAGGCCAATTTCCCGCCGCACCGTCTGCTTCGGGGAGATAGATAGGGTATAAGTTTGTTAGCCAGAAACTATGCTCCTTTGAGCTGTACTGCAGACTTACATCCCATCTGTTCTTTTTAACTTAATACAAAGTTATATTTTTGATCTTTAATTGCTATTTTGAAAAAAAATGGAAGATTTCTACTATTTATTCAAAATACCTTGGTATATTAACGCCTGTATCTCTGTAGGATAAACAGAGGTGTCCCTCTATATCCACGTCTCGCTAGTTAACACATGTAATAGGGAGCGAACCTTTTACCGTTTCCGCACTCTGAAACTCGAATAAAAATGTCGAATCCGGGAATCAAATCCACGGGTACCTTAGATAGCTTTAGAAAATTTAGTGTGTATAATAGTGCCGCGGAACAATAAAAAGTACTGGTATGTGGTTGTTTAAATTAACATTTACCGAAGCGATTGCGGCGAGTGATCGGTAAAATAGACCTATTTAACGCTTTTGTTTTGTAACACTTAAACTTTTTGTAACGATCTTCCAAGTACTAGGATAACAAAGGTACAAAGTTAATAACATAAGACTGCTTAGTGAACAATATAGGCTTTCGAGGCTCGGAATGTGCGTGTGTAGGGTACGCGTGGGACGGTACAACTGCTAGATTTATCGATGTTGCTTGGCGATTTGTGTGTCTGCACTACGCCTTATTAATGCCTCATTCAGACGTCTACTAAACTGGTTCTGACCCTCTACACAACGCGACTTATTAACGCCCAGTTCGTAATGAAAAGGTTTTGGAACTTAATCTAGGCTTTGTGTATTTTTATAATAAATAGATTGCCTATGTTCGCGCGGCATGATCGTTTCCTGAGACAGGCAGTGTTAAATTTTTGCATTAGAAAATCAATAATATCACGGAGTCTGGAAACGTGTCCGAAAAACGGTAATACACTCGCTCCTTATTATCAAGCTATGAAAATTATATCTGTGAAATAAATTATACTAAAAATCTGTTTAAAAAAAGTTGCCAAAGATGATCACACCACGGCGTTACCCATAGTTTACCTTATATTTGTATCGACACGTTTAAATATATGCAAGCACATCTATAGTTTCCCCCTGTGACGTCATCGGGAATGTATAAAGTCGGGATCCGAGCCCGATGTGTGTGGGCAGATCTTTATAGAGCCTGTTCATTTAAGAGTATTACATGCTGCGTTTGCCTTTCAAAGTCAACGTCAAAGTCAAAGTTATAATGTTATTAATAATGTATTAATACGAGTGATGTGAGTAATTTATACATACCTAAATATTACATTTTTCTACATGTATTCATTGGGATGCCTCATTTCTCCAGCGGGATGTAGCGGTGGAGTAAAAATCAATAACACTTCATTATTCGAACAGTCACTCACATATTCATAATCCCACTAACCACCATTAGACAACTCGTTGGCATCACACATGAGTGACATTTTTATAGTATGGGTTGAAAGTAATAAGTGTTGAAAGTAAAAATTTCCGTTTGTCGGATACGCTAAATCGATTATGATTATTTTTTATGGCTGAAATAAATTGTCTCTTTGAAAATCACATACATAGGATGCTTGTTGACGCAAAAGTTACAGTAAAGAGGGGTGAAAAAGGGAATTAAAAAAATTCAAATTTGGGATATCAAAATTCAAATTGATGTCGCGAATGGGGTGGAAGAAAGTGAATTACAACACAAGTAACTAATAAATGTTTTTTCCCCATCTCAGTATTAATATCGTCTGGCGCCGATAAAGAGTAATCCATCATACTCACCAACCAATGCTGCAGAGGGATCCCCAAATCAAAAACCGATAATATATTCCTTGTTAAAGAAGGCTCATCTATCCTGAAGAACATATTGCGCGGGCCGTGAAGATGTTTCTACCAAGTATTTCATTAAACTGTAATCGAGTTTTATATTTTCTTTGCCGTCGAGCCTCGAGACTTTGAGTGTAGAAAATGATGAAATTGTTTCGGTAATGCCTAAGTAATTTTCGAAGTATAATGTTGTTAGTAAATATTTGTTTGTTTCTCAACTTTCTGAGGAGGTTCGCGTTGTTTGGAATTGAATGGAATTTTGAGACGTAAGTGCTTGAAAAAGTTGTTTATGTTAAAGCGTATAGAAGCTAGAAGTGATGGAATCTTCGGTAAAAAAACTTCTCTTGTCAAGACGACGTTCAGAATAGAACTGTACCAGATGTTCCTCCTTATTGTAGTTATTCGGGATAACAGTGTAGTACAAAAGCTTGGAAGCTTCTTGGATTTGTAGCTCTGATTATGTCATTAACTTTCTCTGTCATTTCGTCATGTTACTCGCACAACCATAACCGCCCATTTTTCATATTATATGATTTTTTATGAACGGTTATTGATGCACGATGAAGACGTTTGCTACTCGGTTCGTTTAAGTTTTATTAGATTTATCCATTACAATATTCTCATAAGCAGCACGGAATCTGAAGAAGTGCTTTTGAGTATTAAAATATGTATAGCTGGCAAAACCTTCCTCTGTATCAACTCCTTCGAGAATACAAGCGTGAGTGCATCTATATGTGTATGGCCTTCAAAGTTTTGAAATATAAAATAATAACAAATTTTACTCGTGTTTCTGTAATATTCTTACTTAGTAATATTGTTGGGAAATGAATTCTGTTACACTCGGAACGTGACACGACGATACGAATATGAAAACACAACACGTTCCAATAGCAAACACAGTGTCACATCAAATAGGTGCAGTAAGGATATTTCCATCGACCCGGTGTTCCGAACTAGGTCAACTTTACAGTAATCGACACACGGGCGAGGCGACACTGAGCATCGCAGTTATTGTGCCTTGCACCATGAACTGATCATATGTCAAGTGAGCCGTGTATGAAACGTGTGAATACCTGAAAGCTGTTTCACTGTCTACTGAATGTACTCATACACATACATAAACTTACGCCTGTATTCCCCGAAGGGGTAGGCAGAGGTGCATTTCTGCACCCACATTTCGCCAGGTATGTATCAGTCCCACGTAATAGGGGGCGAGCCTATTGCCGTTTTTCGGGCACATTTCCAGACTCCGTGCTGTTACTGAGGATTTCCTAATGGAAAATCCCAAGAACACTACCCGACCCGGGAATCGAACCCAGGACCTCTAGATCGCACGGCACATACTTGCACCGCGAGACCACGAGGTAGTCAATATAGATTGAATATAATTATTACATGTACTTTGTATTAAAATATTTCCACTACGTAGTCTCTCCAGAGATTCAACAATAGAATTCAGAGGTGTGAATTTATGCGAAAATATTTCGGCAACAAAGCCCCAGGCGATTAGAATCGGCCGTCTATCCACAGCCACGTCTAAATCCAGGCAATTAAAATTCCGCCGAAGCCATAACCTTTAGCCGAGGCTCGCCTGATGCGGGCGCCGAATTAACATTCAAAAACCATCTGCCGTCTACCCTTGGATTTTTGTGGTTTAACTAGGTTGCATAAAGTCCTGATGTACTACCATTTGTGGATTCCTCTGACCAATGGACAAAATTAATGGTCAATCCCAGTCCCTATCCCCAGATCAATCGGATTAATAGACCAATGGTCAATGTATGGTGGATACGCTCACATGTGGCATATTTTGGTCGTCCTTTTTGGACCTGGAGTTTAGGATTATGAGTGATCTTTGAGTGTCGTTGTAAAATTATCTCCATCTGATAGATTTTATGTTAGTGGGCAATCTCATCCTTCAGAGACTCATATTTATTTATATAGCTTACAGCCACGTGGTGCAGTTGGGTAGACACCAGCTTGCAAAACGAGAGGCTGCGGGTTCAATCCCTGCACTGAGACAAATGTTTGTGTGATCCACAAATATTTGTTTCGGATCTGGGTGTTTGTGAGGCCGTAAAGTCTCTAGTTCTAATACTCACAACCCAAGACTTGTGTGTTAGTGTTGCGTCAGAATTATGTATGTGACTGATGGGTGTATTTTTTTTATTATAGTCTCACGTAGGGATTTCTTCAGTATAAGGGAATGTATGATAAAAATAATTAGGTCAATTTTCAATATGTAGGTCGGTGAAGTAAGTAAAAGACCAATATCACTTTGTAATAAGGACAAGGGTGACTAGTTTTACAATATCCAGGAATTTGTCCGTGGGAGAATAACAACAGCTAACAAGTTGATCGCTTGGAAAAATCATATTATAATTTTCAATGTCATTTCTGAAAGCTTGTTGTTTAACTTATGATTCATCCTCGTCCACACTCACACGATTTGTGACTTTATTCATAATACATACATACATACATAAACTCACGCCTGTATTCCCCGAAGGGGTAGGCAGAGGTGCATTTCTGCAACCACATTTCGCCAGGTATGTATCAGTCCCACGTAATAGGGGGCGAGCCTATTGCCGTTTTTCGGGCACATTTCCAGACTCCGTGCTGTTACTGAGAATTTACTAATGGAAAACCCCAATAACACTTTGCCCGACCCGGGAATCGAACCCAGGACCTCTAGATCGCACGGCACATACTTGTACCGCGAGACCACGAGGCAATTCATAACTGATTAATTATCATAAATCTTTGGTTACATACGAAAATGTATTTTTCCTTTGATTATAATTCAACCTAACTATTTATCTCAAATTTCAAGCGTCAATAGCCGTTTAAACAGCAACACAAATAGTTGGCATTCACCTATATAATTCGACATTTAAAATCCATATTTTTGTTTGTTATCATAGAGCACCATCAAATATTAATGTCACAATTTCGGCTGACTGAAAATCCCACGGCGCGCTATTAAATTAATATTCTTTTGTCTCGTAACAGAATCATTCATGGCGGGGCCAAATAGGCATTCACGGTCGGGATTTAAAACGTATTGTGGCAATATTACGTGCATAAATCTGGCTGGTTCTGTCTGGAATCTGGATTGTGTCGCCGCCTGTGTTCCATTACTGTATGTGGTATTTCGCACATGTAGCATGCATGTGTCGTGACTTGTGGGTAGAATATGTTGGGTTTATGTTTGAACAAATGTTTGAATGTTGTGTTGGGAATTGGTAGTATTATGCGAGAGTAGGTTGGGATTACTTTGAGTGTTTTAGTAAAGATGTTTATGTAGTAGTAGTGATGCAAAAGAGTTTAATGACTTTTTTATTTCTGTTTTAACTTTCATTAATATTTGATATGTATGTATGTTTCTTTTTTTATTCTTATGGCCATATGAGCATGTACTACGTGTTACATCTCATGACGACAATTATGATGAATATGATGTATGACCCGTGACTATTACACATTTCAGTTGGTAGTTCATGCACTGCCGATTTTTTATTATTCTTACCTTTTTATATTATTATAGCTTAATGTCGTATGGTATTCTTTTGTGGGGAGCTGCTGCGGACATTAACTCTATTTTTGTTTTGCAAAAAAGAGCCATTAGGGCTATTTATAATTTAAGTCCCAGGGCTTCACTTAGGGAAAAATTTAAGGATATAAATATTCTTACCGTCACTTGTCAGTTTATATACGAAAACCTTATATACGTTCAAAAGAATCTTGATCAATTTAATAAAATTTGTAATGTACACAATAAAAATACTAGGAACAAATGTAATCTAGTTAAACACGTAACTCGTCTCCGGAAAGTTCATAATTCTTTTATGGGGCAATGTATACGCTTCTATAACAAACTTCCGAAGGCTATTAGGGAGCTTCCCTTGAATAAGTTTAAAGAATTAATAAAAGAAAAACTTTACCAAAAAGCATACTATAAAATTTCAGATTTTATTGAAGATAGTAAGCCCTGGGAGTAAGTAAATTGATCGGAGTTTTATTGTGTTGCTACAGTTTGTATCGTTATGAAATGTATCATTATGACATGTATCGTTATGACATTTAACGTTATGACATTTATCATGTAAAATTGAAACTGTTTATTAAAAAAAATATGCAATTTTCTATTAAAAAAAAAATGACATTTCGTGTTGCTGAGGGAGTTTCTTGCCGTTTCTTCTCCACAGCTATAACACGTTTCGAAGCGGCAATAGTTTAATAGTTTAAAAAAATATTAAAAAGTGTAAAATTGACGATTCAAAAGAACTTGTAAAAGTCTATTTGAATAAAGATAATTTGACTTTGACTTTGACTTTTTGAAATTCTTCATTGGCATGAAAAAGCCAACACATTACAATTTTTTAGTATGGTTATCTTTAATCGATCGTAATTCGGTATAGACCGGCCTTTCCAATAGTTGGTTCATATTTGTAGTAAGGTACCTAGTATTTATGCATGTACCTATTACTTTTACTGTCTAGGCGAAATGACTAGCGCCTCACTTTAATGAGGCTGGGCACGGTACTCTTCTATAATTGAGAGGATTAATTAGTCTACCACGCTGGCCTAATGCGGGATGGTGGGCTACACATTTAAGAGACTCCTAAGAAAATTTGGGTGTGCAGATTTCCTCACGATGTAAGCTATGATGTAACGAGAGCAATTTTTTCGATTTTGCAATTGAATGTCGTATAAATAGTACAAAGGTACTTATTATTCCGCCGCGAGTCCCCATGTTAGGTCCATGTTTAGTATTCCGCTCAAGGTTCGTGATCTCCCTTAGCCTGTTTGTTGGGCTATTTCTATTTTCTACCATTACGAAATAACTATGCGAGGAATTAAAAGTTCTAGAAATTTCATGAAGAAATTTAGAGCGCTACGGCATGCTCGCCATACGAAATGTTTTATTGAATTCAGTTGCTTTGCCAACTTCGTGTATTTCTTATTTAATATTTATGAAAACGTTGTTGAATTTCTGAAACATGCAATTTGTGCACGATGCGTTACTGAAAACTCGACTTTCGCATGAGTGCGAACTCTATTTGTAATTGAGTATACTATTCATTACGTATTTATTAAAGATACTTCTGCTTATATTGTATTTGGGATATTTCACATCGGAGTGTAATTATAATTAAAATTATTAACGAGTATTTTATATGTAACAAAAATATTTCCAACTCAAAATCTGTTCATATTATGGCCAAACAATTCATTATGTTCGTGCAACCGCCGTCGCGACGGTCGACCAATGACGCGGGGGCTCGCACTCCGCGCATGCGCCGTACACCGCTCGATACTGCGCGTGACGTCACTCGCCGCCACCAATGGCGCCCAACCGATGTACGTCAATCGATGCCAGGCATTCCGAACAATCTCCCTGTATCCCCTTTTTCTCCCGACAATGGTATAGTTGTAAAACGCCTCCGTTGGGCTTTTTCACGTCAACTGTTGATTTATGTAAGCCCTCGTTAAGTCTCAAGATGGATGTTTGGTCCTAGGAGTGATTGATTGAACGCTTGATATATTTAATTTAGTTAGCACATACTTATTTATTTTGATGTACGAAGTTCAGTTTATTCGATGTTTTACCTTAAATATTGTTAGAAGATTCATTTAGTTTCCAATTTAGTATTAAGTAATGTTAGTTTAAACTTGGCTAAAATTTTGTTACAATATGGCTTCTATGACTACATAAACCGCAGGATATAATGTTTCTGAGTATGGTCAGATGGAAAAAATATTTTCCAGTAACACAAAACGAAAATCAATCTAAAGGCAGGGAACGATGATTAAAATTTGTGTACCGTACATTATCGATACTAATGAATGCGTAATGAAAATACGCATCAGGGACTTATCTAGATGTATCGCGTACATACATACATCATACATATTATGAGTAAGTGTTTAAAAGTAACAGTGCCTAAAGCGAGTATTATTACCCATATCCAATTAAATAAAGCGTTTCACATGGTTCCTTCTTTATATGTGGCTGTAGAAAATCATCTCGGCCTCCAGGGAAGTACAGATGTGAGTGTATTTTTGTAACCATGACATATAAAAGAAGATCCGTGATGCAGTTATTTAGAGGTTATCTTGAAAAATGAGGCAAACGTTTACGTAATATATCATCATCAGCTCATATACGTCCCACTGCTGGACACGGGCCTCCTCTACAACTGAGGGGGTTGAGGCCTTAGTCCACCACGCTGGCCTAATGCGGGTGGGCGGACTACACACCTAAGAAAATGTTTTTCTTCACCGTTAAAGCAAGTGATAATTCATTGTGAATACACACATAACTTCGAAATGTCAGAGGTGTGTGCATAATGGAATTCCCAAATTCGTATGGTAATTCCTAAGATCTTAGCAAAACAAACCTAGTATTATAGGTCATATGAAAATCTGATATGATTTTATTTTTGCCCTTCAGAAATTTACGCGGGCATATATGTTATATTAACTTGATAATTTAAACGCTAAATAAAAAAGCAAGATGATTAATAATAAACGGAGATAAATCATAAGATTAAAGCTATAAAGGTTTATATGAAAGAATAAAAATTTAAATTCTAATAAAACATTAACGGATAGCCATCATTGAGATAAGACTCGACATTATGTTGGAACGAGTAAGATTAATGCAGTGAAATGAAAATTGAAGAGATATAAAATAAATTTTTAATATTGTTTGAAAGACTTGAGTTGTTAAGATAGAAAGCTTTTAAAATAAAGTACTCTTTACTCTTAGATAAAGATAATTATATTAAATTCATTTCGTGGCAATTTAGAAAATTTATAATCGCAATAGACTGAATCTTAAGAGGGCAATTAATTATTTATGTAATTTTTAGGTTGCTAAGTTCACGACATTCTAGGAAAAGGTATTTTTGTTTTGTTTTTCCCAAGATGTAACATTACCTTAGACTTTGTTGATGTTAGGATTTTTGTAACGCTGAAGAAACATTCTAAGATTCGCCATAGTGACCAAGTGCGTCGCATCTGATACCTATACATATATCAGATATTCATGAGCCTGTGTATTTTCGATAACAAAAAGGCCGGGATAGTTGTGTTGATTGGTGAGAGATAATCGACTCCAGCCGATGGTGACTTCTTTGCCGTGTAAAAAAATGTTAAAGTTAAAGGACTTTTGCAAGTCAATTAACGAATAAATAAGTGAATATGTATTATATTCGATGGCAGATATAGGTATGTTCGTTCTCGAGTAGCCTACTATTGCCTATTAAAACTACTTTTGTATTTGTTTATATTTACATTGATTTATTTAGCACTTGCAAAGTAACAGTTTAAACCAAAATGTCTTATGTGACACACCAAAATGACAACAACGCACCGTGATAAGTACGGTCTTTGCATATAGCATCAAATGGGCTGTTTCGCGTATCACTTGAAAGTGCTTAGTATTTTTGATGTTGTACGAGTATATAAAATTATATATATGTAAAAATGGTCTATTCTATTCAATATACAAAACTATGAACGACTAGTCACTACTTCATCTTATGAATCGCAATGTGGCGCATAACAAGTGGCGTGTCAAACGCGTCAGCTCACCCAAGCCTCTGGGCATTGTGTAAAAAACCCTTTTCGCTGACGGAAACATTAAATAAAACCTGAGAGTGGACCGATAACGGACCGCGTAGTGGGTAATAATGCGCTTGATAACAAAAAGGGTGGGCTGTTTGTGGAGCGAAGTGGCCCTTTGTGGTGTTGCCTTTTCGTGGATACCGTCTGACATGTATTTGTTGTGTGGTGATTTGATAAACTATGGTGTATTGAATTTAGGAGACTATTACTAAGCTCATACTAAATGTTCTGAATCTTAGGAAATAAAATAAGGAGGCCATAAAAATGTTGTGGAAATAAAAATAAATTAATAAGTAATTACAAATAAATGCAACCAAAAGTCACATAATTCAGACATCACACAACACTAGATAAGAAGACTGTGTCGTGGGTATCAGAAACTACAAGAGATGTTACAGTATCACAAACATTCCGACCTGAAACAAATATTCGTGGCTCATTCATTTGTCACAGTGCGGGAATAGAAACCGCAGCCTCTGGTTTCACAAGCACCTTTCAAGCCAACAGCGCCTGTCTTAATTTGTAATGGGTGTGAAATAGTAGCGCGAGTTTAAAATTGACACTGCAAGAAATGTACAAAGATAATTTACGTGCCGAATCCCGAGTTGATTCTCTGCCAAAACTTTTGGCTTTAGCTGAAGTTAAATTATGTTGTGTCTATTCCATATAGTTTCTTTGTCTTCATGCATTTTATAAGAATATATAAATATGTTAATGCATTTTAAGATTTCATTACATAGAACCTTCTAAGTTATGTTTTCTAGAATATATGAAGGGCGCCGCATAAATATTTTATGCGGAACATAATGAATGGGTTAAATAAAGTAATAAAAATCTCCTACGACTTTTTAAATTTACTCTCCATTTGCAAGTGAAGAAAAATACAGTCAGGGTTTGTGTATCTGTGATTTTAGAACGTAATGAAAAGAGTATCTTATCCATTGGATTAATATAATGGGACATAAAAAACCGTTTTAAGTCAAGCTGTGTATTTGTCATTGACGTGAATTGCCTCTTTTAGACAGTGAGTTTTTTGAATAAAATTAAATAAAAATTAAGCAGTTACATTGGCGGCATTATTCTGAACAGTTTAATAGTTAACCATCACACTTTAAAGTTAATGTTTTCTCTTGCGTTAAGTATGCTGAATGAGATATTTTAAATCCTAAATCGTTTCTCAGGTTTGGCAGCGTACCGTCTTCTGCCAATGTGAATAGAATAAGTTGACCTACTTATTCGTTTTCCTAGTTTTATTTAAAAAAAAGGAAGTAGAAAAAATTACTCTCCAAGATAATTAATTAAACTACCCTCGGACTTGCTTTACAGCCTCCTCGGACGGTTGAACGGGGCTTAAGACGCGCAGGCAGGCGGAAAAGGGTCAAAACTGGTTCAAGGACACCCTTCAGTACTGCGGACCTTGTCCGTTCGCTATAAATATTGAGTATGGCGCAGAGTGATGGGGTCTGAAAGCTTTTGAATTAATTGTGTACATACATATGTATATGATAGGTTTAATAAATGAGTTCGAAAATAGATGAATAATAAATATTATGACACTTAAATATTGCAGAAACCTCCAACTATGAAACTAGGTCTTGATTAATGATGGCTATAACATGACGTATATACATATTGTGTAGTCTTTTCCAGACCGATTCATTGAAAGCCGGTGTAAAATCAGCCCCAAATAACTGTTATGAATTTGTTTGTTCCTTTTCGTTAAATCTTTTTATCCTGGCGCGGCAGGTAAGCACGACTCCAATCTCTCGTCACTTGATACGCTTATGAATGACTAACGCTGTGCTTTTTGACAGTATATGACTTCTTCTAGTACTTTTCTGTCCTATTGAGAGCGTCATTGTCATAGTCATAGTCATTTCAGCGTGACTGACCGTGGGGCTGATGTTAACATCACAGAGAAATTATGAGGCAAGTGCTTGGTGGGTTTATGAACTCAAGATTTAATATACCTTAGATCTATGACCATATATTATATACAATGACTCATTAAAATTGCCTTTGTATTACATTTATAGATTGTTGTCAATTGTGTCAATTTATACATTATCGTGTGTTAGTAAGCACAATACGGTTTGGCTTCGATATTACAAAGTTATTGGACTGCGTATTGATTTAACAACAGCCCGGGACTTTAAGCAAGTAATTTATTGACTTGTGTACAAAATCATATTGAGGAAAATAATTTTAAGGTTCTTTTAGAGCTTAATGTTTTGTCTTAACGTTTCACGACATGTGGTATCCTTGTCAAGTAAACAGTGACTAATAGTATAAATAATTAAGTTCCAATTAATACTATTCATTAATTCCATAGGATATGATTGAAGTAATTGCTTTCATATAGCTTTTCGTTTTACTTCGATTCATTGTAAATGATTAATGAAACCACTATGTAACAAGGAAACCCAATAATTAAAAATAATCGTATCTTTTGTAAACGCTTGCTGAATTAAAAAAAAATCATGATGCATTGATGTAAAAGAAACGTCGTCGGACGGCATTCACAGCCTCATCCATTGTAAGGTCTCATTATCATGCAGATCTCGCGCCATAAATGCAAAATAGATTAACACAATCCAGCCCATACAGCTCAGTATTATCGCGTTTAGCTCCGTTGATAAATGAACGTGTGTCAGCTGTCGGCGGCCGCTCTCGGCTCGTGTCAGGTATTAGCCTACGTCACTTGCCTGTTCGAGGGTATTATTATGCTTAACAGCCCCGTGGCGCAGTTGGCTAGACACCAGCTTGCGAAACGAGAGGCCGCGGGTTCGATCCCCGCACCGAGACAAATGTTTGCGTGATCCACAAATATTTGTTTCGGGTCTGGGTGTATGTGAGACCGAAAAGTCTCTCGTAGTTTCTGATACCCACGACACAAGACTTGTATCTTAGTGTGGGATCAGAACTATGTATGTGACTGTTGGGTGTATTTATTTATTTTATTTATTTAAAGTGTTGATGTATTGTTTTTTTCAGGTGTTTTGTTTTTCTATTATTTATATAATGTCTGTTGATTCTTCTGTTGTAAAAATATTAGAGTTGGTAGGGGCTTGAGTAATCAATGCTTATATGGTTTTAAAACACGTTTGCTAGGTTTTTAATTATTATAAATCAATTTATGAAAGCTCAAGGGGTGCATGATCTTTTGGTTTGAGCTTTATTTGGTCAGGTTATATGTATAAAATTTTAAGCCACAGGCATGATTTAAATTGCAGGGTGCTAATAGTAATTACATATTATCTGTTATCGTTACACTTATCATATACATACAAGCAACTCGATTATTTTAGGACATATCTTGATTATGCGATTTATCGTCAGTTTCTGTGGTGGTTGAATCCTTGACCACAATGTCCGAAGTACACTCTGCTCTTAGATAAATGACTATCGTTTCGATGTTCAACCAACTATCCTTTATTCAGTGAGAGCTATCCACTGTATTGCACTGTAGAAATCGTATCATTGTCGATCAAGTTGATGGATTGGTATAATCCATTTGTTTTCTTTGTTGTACGGCCAACCGTCAATGTAAGTTAACAGTGCTAGACTACTGTGGGAGTCATTGTTTTTCAGGTTATTAGCTGCTATATTTGATTAGGCATTCTTCTTATCTTGATTTGAAATCAGTTAGATTGGTCTGATATGTTTGAAAGGTTAAGAAAAACATCAAAAGGAATCCTTTATACCCAAGAGTTCTCCACGAGGGATTTCAAAGGTATGTGAGTTCCGCTTACCTTGAAGATAGGTTTAGGCCCATCGCGAGATTGCTAAATCACTCGCTATATTAGAGGAGGCACGTGTCACACTTCTTGACACTTAATGTTGTGTAACTTGCAACTTAATGTCCGTCATATAAGCGGATATAGAAAAAGTAGCGGTAGTTGATAAAAAACGCAGTCTTAGTAATACTTACAGAAAATGTGGTGCAGTCCAAAAACAGTATCGATTGTGACTACTATAAATATCTTACCACGACCAGACATAATTAAAAATTCACACACAAAAATTATCCTTTTCCTTTTTTAAATTTTACAGTTGACATTCAAGTTGTTTTTTTTTAAACTGAATTTAAATTAATTTGCATATTTAAAAAAGGTTGCTTGTGACTCACGTTCACTGAATATTTATATTTTTATTTGCCGCCCACGCCATCAGTTCGATATCGAGCCGCCATGTTAAAGCACTGCGTCGGGGTTTATTGCGTCCCACGTTCTACTTTTAATACAAGTGCACTGCCCACAATTTTACGACGCTCTTTTGTTTCTCAATTTATGAGAAGGTTTAAGTTTTAGTATTCGAGGCAAGGTTATGGAAACAATAATATCGAACTTTCTTTTAAATTTTATGTTGGACTTATTCCAGTAATTGATATTGCCGATCAATCGTCTTCTATCATCAACTCGTCATTCTCCTTCGTCATTTTCCATCCACATATTGCACTTTCAACGGGGTAAGGTGGAATAAAAAGTAATAGTTTTGAAGGAAAAATCTCATTTAATTTGGTAGGTAAAATTATATAAACAAAAAACCTGTATCAAAATTCATTGCGTGCCTAAGCAGTTGACGCGTAAAAACAGACACATTCTGACAGCGAATATTTCTAATTTGAGTCACTGCAAAAAACAGTTTTCCATAAACTACTTTCGTTGAATCAAATCGACTGAGCTAAAAACAGAGATATAGAATATTCTTTATTCAAATAAAGCAAAAGCAAGTCTTGAAAGTTCGTAGCCATTAAACTTCTGTTATCAAGACGAGTAAAAGACATCTCGAGCAATCGATAGAATGCAACAGTATTTGTTCTCGATACGCTCAGTGATCGTGTACACTTAGCAACGAGACTGTTTCATCTGGCTTATGGCTTTGTATGGCGGTACCACGCCTTCTATCGAATTGTAGCTCTTTTGCCATTTCAATGTTAGTACACCTTTTTGCCCTTTGTGCCGCTGCTTGAATATAGCCAGGATTGCATATAAAACGAACTGTCTCTTGATTACATTAATACATATATACATTCATAACCTCACGCCTGTATTTCCCGAAGAAGTTGGCAGAGGTACAATTCTGCACCCAAATTACACCAATTGTATTTTCGTCCCACGTAATTAGGGGCGAGCCTATTGTCGATTTTCGAACACAGTTCCAGATTGCGTGCTGCTACTGAGAATTTCCTAATGGGAAACCCCGAGGCCATTTCTATTGATTTTCAATTAAAAAAATGGACAACACAAATTCTAATAAACACACTGAAATGACTCCTGAATTTGATCCGTTGGACCAATTTAGAACGTGAAGGAAATACATTGCAGCTTCAAAAATATTAAGGCTGCCTTTTCTATAAAATTACTCCCAAACGAAACTGGGTGCATCAGAAGGTGAAGCTTGAATTTTAATAATGTTACTGAGTCCGCTCCAGAGTAGCACGCTCGCGTGGACCAGTTTCTGGTACGTGACAGTGCCGTGGGCGAAGCCAGCACGTGTTGGAACACGTGATGACAGGAAATTGATGCGTAATAGGATTTATTTTCGCTTATCATCGAGGTCTGGTATTAGTACGGACACAATGGATTTTTCTTTTAAACTGACACGGAAATGTGATGGCGTAAAAGATTTTCAGATGTGGAGGATCTTGGTCTGCTCTGCCTTTACTGTCAGGTCCTTTTTTATGTTTCTCCCGTGAACACCAGACTTACCTTTTAAATCACAAGTACATATTTTTTGTCAACAACACAAAAATATGTTAAAATAACATAAGCTGTTTGAAAAAGCATCACAATTTTACAAAGATTAGGTCTTTTTGCACGTATACAAGGAATAATGTTGACGTGGATGTTATACTACGAGCGTACCGCTAACAAAGTTCCGACTCAGTTCAAAATGGCCGACGATTCTGCACGGTTCGAGAGCGATGCGTACCTAGCTCTATATACTTGGATATTTCATAGCTCACAAACGCCCACGTCTCTCCCATCTAGATTTCTCCTTTTATTTTTCAACACTCGGGCACGAATGAGTTCGCATCAATGCTACACAATGTGGCTTTGTTTCTGTGTTTCTACTCATTCGGTTTGGTTTATTAGCTTTACTAGTTTTTTTAATGTGCTGAAATGACAATGTGAATTTACCTTGCTTCATTGTAAGTGCAATCAAATTGATATTTTTCATGATTGTTTTATCTCAATCTGTTATGATAGCTTGTCCAGCTTATTCTATACGCTATGTTGAAACCACCTGAGATAATGAGTAGTGAGGAACTCTATGGGAAAATGATAACGACCTTAAGTTAGTTAGTTGTTGCTGAGGGAGTTTCTTGCCGTTTCTTCTCCACAGCTATAACACGTTTCGAAGCGGCAATAGTTTAATAGTTTAATAGTTTAAAAAAATATTAAAAAGTGTAAAATTGACGATTCAAAAGAACTTGTAAAAGTCTATTTGAATAAAGATAATTTGACTTTGACTTTGACTTTGACTAAGTTACTGTTGACACCAATTTAATAATAATTAATCAGTTTAATCAGTACGTTTTTATTCAAGGGAAACGGGAATGTAAATTAATGTTTAAAAAAATAGGAATATTAATATTAACAATAAGGGATATTAATAGTAGGAAGAGACCCATGTGTATTAACATAGAACAAAAATTACCCCTAATAATATCACATAGACCGCTTTTGAAAAGTTTTGCAATCTATGCCGACAAGGATGTTACAAAAATATTTACGTGTGCGAATCGTAGCACATCTACGAATTGCGTAGATGCGCTACGAATGCGTAGCAAACTGACGTAGATTTACAGTGAATTAAATTTACGTGGGTTTGTTGCCAACTTTTATTCATGACTAGATGATGTCTGTGGAAATTCATTCGTAAAAACATTATGCTGGTACATTTATGGATTTTTCCATGTAGGATTTTTCATAATATCATTAATGTTTTATCCGAAATAGAGTGTAAACATAGAGAACTAATATCATAAAAGATCTTTGAATCTTTCTTAATCGAGTCTGGCTTCATTCGACCTTTTTTCATACCAGTTATCTTACTCCATTCGGCATTAAAAGGAAGTCTTCTCAGTTGTAGTGAACGTCCATTGGCAGAGAAATGAAATGAGAAAGCGAGCGCAGTGGTCAATTCACCTAATGTGTGTCGCTTGCTCGATTGTCGCTCGTATGTCAAAATTAAAATTTTATTCATTGAGTTTCCGTGGATTTTTTTGCGCCAAGTTCTTGCACGCTTCCCGAGGGATTAACATATTTTATGCGAGTGGGTGTCACTTGATGACGGACCATTTTACGGCGGACAAAATGTGACAATGAAATTGTTCTCGTTTTAATATATCGTTGAAAATAACGTGCCTTCATTAATTTTTGTGTGTCGTGCGGAGTAATTTCTTGAAAATGGTAAAATGACTAAGGACTTTTGTTGAGACGTCTATACATACGATCAAAACAAAAAAATAATCAGTAAATAAGTACCCTCAACAGCCACATACAAAGTTCTGACTCCACACTTAGTGTTGTGGCGTAGGTATCAGAAACTACGAGAGACTGCTGTCTCACAAATACAAGTTGAAACTGTGTGTGTTTAGTGTTGTCACATTTGGGTTTCGAATAGTGGGTACTAGGTGGCCTCAGTCAGCATGTTCTACCGGCTGCATAGTGTCGGAAGCTATGTAGGGTTGTTCAACCTTATCTCGAATTCCCCCTTCCATGAAAAACAATACCTTACGTGCTGATTGGTAGAGTAACAACATCGTCGTCACTATCACGGACCACCCTAGCTTGCAAGTTTCGCTGGTTCATTAATGTTCCATCGATCTATAGAATAGTTTGTCAGTCTATGTGTATGAGCGAATGGTAGGGTTAGGTAGATAAGTGTGTTTCGTCGGCTATTTAAAGTGGCGAAGGTAAAATTTTTAGACAAGCAGCATGCTTTGGAAAGGTTCTTTGTAAAAAAAAACCGGATCGTTTTGCAATTATCCAATCCAACCCATTGTGTTTTATTTTTTATTTTATTAGATATTTTTGTTCCAAATGTTATTTTCATTTATTCTTCTTATTGCGTGTTGAAAATAAATAAAATTTTATTTGTCCCGAGAACATATTTGTTGATTTGTAGATATTTTCGTTTCGCACCTGAGTTGCTACGCCTCAGGGATTTTGTTGCGTTAATCTATTTAAACAGCGGCGAGACACTGTAAATAAGTATATAAACACATTGTTTTCACGTGCCTTAATTGTAGTGAGAGTAGTGATGGCCTCGAGGTTTGGACACGCAGTCGAGAATCTCGGCCGTCGCGGGTTCAAACCCAGGCACACACCTCTGACTTTTTGAAGTTATGTGTGTATTCACAATGAATTATCACTTACTTTAACGGTGAAGGAAAACATCGTGGTGAAACCTGTACACCTAAAAGTTCTTAGGAATTTCTTAGGTGTGTAGTCCGCCAACCCGCACTAGGCCAGCGTGGTGGACTAAGGTCTAAACCCTCTCAATGGGATTTGTAAAGGGTGACTTTATTGCCATTAATCGGGCACATTTTTATCCCCCATAGAAATTCCTAAAGGGAAAAACCCAATAATACTTCGTTCCTCGAATCCTAAACTAACGTTGAACAAAGCATTGTCGGTTTTGCATATTAGGCAACAAGAAATGTTGCGGAATACGATTCAATGAAATCGTATCTGATTCTGCTATTTTCATAAAGACAAACGTAACAAATCCAATTACTTCCATTGAGGCAGTTTGCGAAGAGCGTGGGTGTACGCACTGCCAACACAGACGCTAACTAGCCCCGATTCCATTAACTCTTATCGATGTCTTTATCCGTCGCTAAGTAGGCAGTGCGTATCGATTCCCCCGGCCGCCCTAAAAGTGCTCGTGTGAGGATATGAGGCTGAACGTATTTTCTATAATGACTTGAGTCAATAAATACTATAAATAAATAATAAATACACCCAACAGTCACATACATAGTTCTGACCCCACATTAAGATACGAGTTTTGTGTCGTGGGTATCAGAAACTACGAGAGACTTTTCGGTCTCAAAAACACCCAGACCCGAAACAAATATTTGTGGATCACACACACATTTATTTGTCTCCGTGCGGGGATCGAACCCGCGGCCTCTCGTTTCGCAAACTGGTGTATAGCCAACTGCGCCACGGGGCTGTCAATATTGTGTGTTTATATTATAAATCAATCTATTTTGTACTAGCACCTGGTAGAGCGTTAAATACATTGGCATCTTCGTACTGCAGACTGACAACTCACGACGGAGTGATTTTACCACTTTGTCACAAGTACCACTTCCTATTGCTGGTCAAATGAGAAATGTCTCCATGAAGCAAAATTTCCTTATGTTCGAGTTCCGTCTGGGTGCAATGGTTTTTGTCCCACGTATACAATTTTTTTCTCTCCAACCGCTCCATTAATTGATGAAGAATATTTAAAAAAAAAACTTCAATATTTATACTTGATTTTATTTAATGGTTTTTCCTTCTCTTCTAGGGATCATATCATTTACTAGATAAGCACATGCGGTAACTCATTAAACAGTTCCTGACTTCCTAGCATTGAGAATTAAATGTTTTGTGCGAAGTCCTCAAACTAATATTAACTTTACAAATACTTTTGGCCCTATCCCACCACACACCCGCGACTGTAACTCTTGTGCTCCAGTATCAACAGCCGCACACACAGTATTGACGTCGAGCACTTCAGCGAATCTAAGACAACCAAATTTTTCATGGTACCGGAACAAGTTAATCAGAAAAAAAAAAATAAGGAAGAGTTGGAAAAAGAAAAGTGTGTACAATAAATTTTAATAAATAAATCCGTACGATAGTTCCTCACTACATTTGAGATTGTCGCGTCAGATCTCCGTCATGTTGTTCTTCCGCGCCGTGCAGACGCGTATCGATTGCGGCAGCCGTGGCAGTTTGACCTTTGCCAACCGGGCGACGCGCGAGCCGAGCATTCCGCTACATGCATTTAAGGAGCTTTGCTTAACCTACTTACTGTACCGAGCTGTGAGCACCAGGGTCTTGGTGCGATTGTTTATTGAGCAAAAAATCATACATTTTCCGCAATGCATGACATGTTCATATTTATGTATACGTGCGCAAGACAGAAGAAAGAGATGTAAACACCTACATTAACGTGTAAAATTTTGGATGTATACATTTCGTTCTTCATCATCATAATCATCATCATCATCAGCGTTTGTTATTTATTTGGTGGACAAAGGATTAACATCCCGAGGTTAGTGTAGACGTTAATAATGATGTAGATATACATATTACATATATTTAAAAAGTGTCTGATCCCTACGTATGCTTTTTTTATAATATAGGTTCATAAAAACTTCAGTAATGCGTACGAAGCCGCGAAATAAAGTTAGTAGGACATAAGTTTTGCCATAAATGGAAATGAACCATGTAAAAGTCCATTTGCGCTCGATTTTATATCCCATTAGTAAAGTGCTTTTTTCTAGAAAATCTCGGCGATAAGGCACACGTGTATCGTTGAAACGTTGGCAGCGAGCTCACAGTAATTAAATTTCCTTTGACATTTTATATGTACAGTCAGCCGCGCTGGGTTTTACAGTTTCCGTCGTCGTTTGAGGAAGTGTGGGTGTATCTGATTGTCATCTATACGGGCCTCGACCTTACGGAGGTCGTCTGATAGACAAGTCATCATTTTCATGTTAAAAAATGTTGCTTCGTAATGGATTTTTCCTTCATCGTGGGTGCAGATTCATACGCAAATACACAGACAATGATGAACTGATTATAATGGGTCATACAAATATAGACTCGGTCTGTGCGGACGTGGAATCCATAAGCTTTTGAGCCTCTTTTGGTTTTTCTAGCCTCTATATAAAAATGTTGTGGAGGCTGCATCCATGCCACTTATGGAATAAAATGCTAAGCCGGCTACTTTGTTTCACTTTGTACCTCCACTGTATTCGACCTATTCATCCCTTTTTACAAAATTGGCCTAAATGATCCTACACTTAGGGTTTCAAATCAGTCTTGTTGAGTTGTACATAACGTGACCATTTATTTTTTACAAATACGGGCGGGACATTGGTTTATTTGGGTCAATTAACAGGTATTTAATGAAAAAAAAAACGTACTTTTTTAAACTTATTTATTCGAAACAGTTAGTTTGAAAGTTACGAATTAAAGAACGTACTCAAGATGTTTAGTTATATTTGTATTTATTACAGGAACAAAGCTTTAATATAGCTGGTGATGATTTTAAGTAAGAATGAAACTCTTGGCAGGTTTTTTTATGTTTACTTTAGTTATCAACATCGCCTTTAGAACTGAAGTTTGTAACTAGATTTTCTCAGATGTCCACAAATTGTTCATCATAGAAAATACTATTTCTACTGGTGCATTTATAACAGCCAAACATACAAATATATTCAATTAAAATAGAAAAGTTTTTATGCTGAATATTGTTGCCGTGAAAATGTTTAAATATCTCCACCCCGGCCGGCCAAAGAAATCGCGTTCGGCAGAAAACGGGGCAATTTTGCGTTCCAGAGTTCATTTCGGGGACACCGGGACACGTAATTATAAAAAGGGACAGTCCCGTTCAAAACGGGACGTATGGTCACGTTAGTTATACGTGTCTCTGAAAATTTTAATTAACAAAAGCTGTCATTGAAAATGGGCAGTGAAGATATTTTAACAGCAGTTTCGTGAGCACTAGGCTTTATTGTTTGAGGTTTACCTTCGCTAACCTGAACCTCAAACATTAGCTCGTGAGTAAAGCCACAAAAGTCGGTATGACGCTGTAAAAGTCTGTGCCGATAACGAGCATCTGGACAATGCCCCAGAGTGCAACGTACCATTGGAACTGACAGGGCTGACACGGGTAAATCTGGATAATGGAAAATCGATAGGGCTGTCATAAGTTGTAAAAGTTTACGTGATAGTTTCAATATTTTTTTAAAATTGTGGGAATGTCTATGATAGTGTAAAATATAATTTTTCTGGTATCTTTTGAATGAATTTGTATCTCTTGAATTCGTTTGTATCTATAATACACTTAATACACTCTTTATTCTAATATGCGTCATATCAAAATAAATAAATAAATACACCCAACAGTCACATACATAGTTCTGACCCCACACTAGGATACAAGTCCTGTGTCGTGGGTATCAGAGACTACCAGATACTTTTCGGTCTCACAAACACCCAGACCCGAAACAAATATTTGTGGATCACACAAACATTTGTCTCGGTGCGGGGATCGAACCCGCGGCCTCTCGTTTCGCAAGCTGGTGTCTAGCCATCTGCGCCACGGGGCTGTCAAATATATCAAAGTGTTTAAAAAAATATCTGGCCATAATTTTTTACCTTGATACGTGGAACCATAAATTAAAATTTTCAAGATTTCTCAAATGTAATTTAGACACAAATCTGACATATCCAAATCATTATTGTAATATTATTTTAATAAGTAAACTTTGAATCCTTTCTGAAAGTGTACAGAATAGATTTCCATTGATATAAAATTCTTGTTAATGTTCACAAGCACTGAGGCTTCTCGTTAAAGAGTCAATGAACTTGCCGAATGATCTAAAAATATTTTCTGGTATATAAATGTTATTTTTATGACAGTTCATGACATTATGTATCTAGTTCATGTAATTTTAATAACGCAAGAACATTAGGACTTGAAATAAACGTGACATTAAATTATATTTACCATCAACATTACATTAAAATTTTTGATTTTGGCAAAGATTAGGTATGTGCTTGATAATTCTGTACTATACCACTGTCTTTCATTGTACTGTAAACTACTGTATAGAATATCATCACGGTTTTACCCTTGACTTCGCCAGTGTCTCTAATCAGTATTACTCTTCAACACTCGGTCTTTTCTATGATGTCATATGTGACTCGGCCACCTTTGATGTGTGCTGTTGTGAGCAGCCTGGCCCCATCGCACCAGTCCTTTGAGCCGTTCCCGAGTTAAATATTAAAATATTCATAAGGAGTTCGACGTCTGTGAGGCGCTGTAAAGAAGCCGAAAATATTGCCGTTTCATCTGATAGCCACGTTTGACTGTTCGCGTATTGTGAATTTCATGAATATCTGTTGTGTTGAAATTTTGAGAAAATTTAATGTTAAATTGCTATTGATATTTTCTATAACTAAGTCGCAAGTTTGTAGTAGGTAATTAAAAGTAAGTAATTTCCGGTCAATGCTCTATATTGATTCATGGCCTACCAGACTTCTCCCTCGCCGCAAAACACAGTCATTTACACATACACATAATTTTGCTGCGATTCCTTAGTTCATCTTGGGTCTGGTTGGTGTAACTGCAGTCTAAACTAACTACAGCCTGGCTCCAATTAGACATATTTCGGTAGTTAAGGACGCATCTGCGATCGATTGATGGGCTTTGTAACTAAGTTCGGAACTAATATCTAACATACAAGCAGGTTGAGAACGCGTGCAAGCCAAATAGAGCATAACTCCTGAGTAGGGGATGGAGCCAGTAATAGATGAATGTATGCCGGTTGAGTGGTGGAATATTGATTGTATTATAGTGTTTAATATAGTGAACTTGTGCCGGAAAGCTAAAGTCGCATAATAATTTTATATTCTGTATGCCGTTGATATGCTTTGATTCAAATAGTTCAACGGGTTTCATGTACTCCTATTACTTCAGCAACATATAAAAGGCATGTTTTTGTCGCGACAAACACCTTACTTTTACGCCACGCTTTACTTAAGTACTTAACTGTATACCTGACTATGTGCGTGTAAAATATTACTGTGATCTACTGCGCATCAAACAAATATAATATTATTTTGAATAAATGTGGCTTGTATAAGAGAGATAGCTTCACTGTTGTCAACTTAGAATACAATATGCACGAGTCAGCTCGACCGGGGTCCACTGTGTCACACAAAACCCACATGAAGCAAGAGCTTTGTTCATCAACATTCCTTGCATTTTATTCCTCGCTTTAGGGAGCCGTACTTAAAATTATCAGATCTTTGTGTATCGTGGTTTAATAATAGTAATAGTTATAATAGTAAGTAATAGTTTTTCATCTTTTATTCGTTATTTTTACCCTATTGCACTACCGCTTACTCCAATCACTATTAGGTGCACCTTCTAAATCGTAATTAAACAGTTTGACATATTATTCCTGATAAATTTTATAAATCGTTTACGTTATTGCATTTACAAAAACGAAATTGTATTAGACACGCGTTAAGCCATCCGCAATAGGCCAGCTTGGTGGACTAAAGCCTAAACCCTCTCAGTTGCAGAGGAGGCCCGTGTCCAACAATGGGACGTATATGGGCTGATGATAATGATGAAGCCATAAGCATGACGAATTTATTCCCATTTCTTCGCCAACCATCCACCACGCACTTTATATCAATATTTACATTATATATATATTTTTTCAAAAAACTGCACGAAACAAGATAAAATATTCAGATAATTAAATTTAATAAATGTAAGCTGAAACGACTTAACGTCTCTCTCCTCAGGTCTATATATCTCTCCGGCGCCACCATTCTACGGTACTCGCCACTAGGAACAACAGAATTATTCCATAATTAAGACAACACGGCCGTTTTCTTTGTAATTAAGGCATCTATTTGTAAATTGGGCCGACACAGCCAAGATACTGAAGTTCAGCTTGTAACCCCCGGGTGTACCAACTAAACATGTTTAAGAGAAGGTTTTTGTTAAAGAAAATGTATTGTTGGGCTTTACAAAAACATATTTTGGTTTATATTAACGGGGGAAAATTGTATTGAACTTAAAAACTTATAAATTTAAAGCTTATTTTAATCTAGTGTTCTAAACCCGCACTAGGCCAGCGTGGTGGACTAAAACCTAAACCCTCTCAGTTGTAGAGGAGGCTCGTGTCCAGCAGTGGGACGTATAAGGGCTGATGATGATGATGAATTTGTTAATCATTTTAATGGGTTAGATAGACGAGCCAGAGAGAAAAACATTCTTGCGCTCTACAAATATATCTTTGTTTGTGTTTGTGTAAAACGTTTTTTCTAGGTTTTGATATTTACAATACAATACCTGAACTATAGTAAAATAACTATAATTAGTGGACTGTTTGATTAAACGAGGGCTTTATTACCTTAGATTATAAATTTGATTAGATGCAAAACTGTCACAAAAAGAACAAAACATGCTCACTAATCCGCCAAAATGCTTCGTAACAGGTAGATAAATAAGCCCTTATATATAAGTGTCGAATATCCTGCTATCGATCGCATCTTACCCTCAGGTACCGTCACTTTTTGCGTATATTCCATTGTACTTATAAAAATATCTACTAAACCAGTTCTTGTTGTCTCCTATACGAACAAAAACACTGAGACAACACAGCCTAAGTTCAAACTGAAATAATGAAACCTCCAAGACAAAAAGTTTATGTGTTTACTCTTCGGATTTAGTGTTTACTTTGTTGAATAAATGAATTACTCAAGTCTTCTGAGGATGCTGTGGTTTAGTGAGCTAGGGCGGTATATTTTTATGCCTCTATTTTAATGAAAAATAATATTACGTGGGACTGATACATACCTGGCGAAATTTGGGTGCAGTAATGCACCTCTGCCTACCCCTTCGGGGAATACAGGCGTGAGGTTATGTATGTATAAATCACCTATTTTATTTTATACCTCATACAATTGCAGTATAACAAAGACATGTTTCTAGAAACATGTAATAAAGCCCGCTTCAAATGTAAGAGAATGCAATGCGAACGGAGGCGCACGTTCAATATTCAGGAGCCCCTCGGGAGCGCGGGGCGACTTGTACGTCATCTTGTACTTCAATTTCATAGCGATATAACATGCGTATTACAAACGCTACGGCTCTCGGAATCACTGTCTCCTAGCTACTGCATAAACTATTCGTAGTTGTAGAGATTGCTCTATTCTGTTTGGGTTTTGATAGATAGCGCTGTAGAATACTTTGTATATTTTGATGATTGGAACAAAATTTATACTGCGTTCATGTGCAATCCTTTTTCTAGTCTATTCGACTGATTGGAATTTGAGGTTAAATGGTCAAGAAAACCAACGCAGTTTAAAAGACTTACACATTGACACGGTTTACGAAACGAAACCCATGCATATTTGTGTGTATTGGTTTACAAATATTTTTACGTTTTTAATCTATTAACATCGTGTAAATTATATAATATCTTGTAACATATAGATAATATAGGTCTTTATTAAACATTCTTATCATATATTCCTATATTACGAAACTACATCAGTTTAAGTGTTTATTGACTTGACTTGACAGCCCCGTGGCGCAGTTGGCTAGATACCAGCTTGCGAAACGAGAGGCCGCGGGTTCGATCCCCGCACCGAGACAAATGTTTGTGTGATTCACAAGTATTTGTTTCGGGTTTTGGTGTTTGTGAGACCAAAAAGTCTCTCGTAGTTTCTGATATCCACTACACAAGACTTGTATCTTAATGTGGGGTCAGAACTATGTATGTGACTGTTGGGTGTATTTATTTATTTATTATTATAATTACTTGTCAATAAAAATTATAAGGCTTATTACTTCCAATGATTTTCAATTACCTATTAGTCCGAGAAGCTCCAACTTTCCTCGCTGCTTCACTACTATCTTTTTTTACTTGATTCAAGATCACTTACCGAACGAATTTTAATGCGCTGTGAAGCGTCGCGGCTGAACGGCTATTCGAGTAAAAATCAATACTTATCGGCAAATCAGAGCTTTTCTACATTGTATTTTGTTATCTCGCTATCTGTTGTACACTAATCTAAAGTGTTTTACAACTTATTGTCATAGGTTGAGCGAAAACGTCGACATGAGCTATAGCCTAGCGGAACTGTACCTCAGTTATTATATTAATAATAAATAATTGAAATCACTCGATTTCAACGACTAACGACCTATTTTTGGATACCCCGTCCGCAAATTGGTGTAGACATTGATATTTTTTCATAAATTGGCAATATTATTATTTAAATACTGTGCCCAATATTGTTTGGCATTGTATATTGGTAAGAGGGTTTAAAGCACAAAAAAAAACTAACATACATACGAGTAGTTAGTATTTTGACATGATATAGACATTTTAAAATCTATGTTTAACATTATTATATTGGGGATTATAGCACTGAAAAAATTACAAATATTTATTACCCAAATATCTATTTGCATTTTGCAGATTTGTTGTAAAAAATTCTGAAATCCCGTCCCTTATGCATAGTCTCTTTTGTTATGGATTTTTCAAACAAAAGCTAAATAAGTGAAATATCCGGTACATTTCACTGAAGCGCATTTGACTCACCATGCACAGAGGAAATGGTTTTATTGTCAAGGTCGCAGTTATAAATGTTTATGATAAATGTGATGCTCGCCCCATATTCCTGAAGACCGGCCAAGGATAATTACGAAGAGCGGCTATTAAATATGATAAGAGTAGTTTTAAAAGTTGTAGATTCATAAATAAAACATGCAGATTATGATTGGGTCAGCTAGATCGGGGTTGTACCATTTTCTTTGAGTAAGCCAAGGTTAATAAATAGATTAATTAGTGTATTTGACAAATATGTTTTTTTTTATTTCAACTTAAAACGTAGCGTTAATTGAAATACCAAAATAGTTTTTGAAATGTATTATGTAATTAAAATTTAATCTGATGGCAGGGTAAATTTTTCAGTATCTAGAGAAAGATGCAAACATAAATATTGAAGTCATCGTTATTTTCTCGTACGCTGCCAAAATGAAAGAGACTACTGTGCTTAAAACATTAATTTTGGAATGTAAATTTAGTTTTCCACTTATTGATGGTTTTAGGTATACATTTTTGTACACAACTAATCTAGTTATGATCGTACTAAATCTCTTGTGATATCGAAGATAGTGTTTTGACTACATCCGCTACCACACATGGTTGCTTTTCTATTCGTGGTAATAATGACATTTTGAATTATAACTCTGCCGTTCATGTTCAATTGCGTAACATAGAATCGACTACGAGTATATGTGACTCTGAATTCGAATAAAACTTCGTGACAGACACAGTATGTATTATTATGCGTTATAGTACAAATAAATAAACCAATTATATGATGGTTTAATATATGTATATGGAATAACAAAACAAAAACCGCCTTAAAAAATATTGTAAAACTAATATGCGCTAAAAAGTAAAAAAATAATTGCGTTTTTTTCTATAATTTAATAATCAACTTACTTTTTTCTTACTCAAAATGTGTACTACCCAAGAAGGTAGGTAGGTACATATCCACTTCAAATCTAATTCAACACATACCTATGAATAACAAACAATGATCAAAGTATTTTTTAGAGTTCTCCTAAGTAAAATGAAATGAAAAATATTAGACTACTTAAAAGTCAATCAAATTATTACGATAATATAATGTAGTTACAATTATTGTTATTTTAGGAATCGGTGTCAGTTGTAACAATTCACAACTGGAACAAATTTAAATGGGACCACACTCACTCACAAAAAGAATCATCAAAATCGGTTCACCTAGTCGAAAGTTCTGAGGTAGGTAACAAACATAAAAAGAATACAGACGAATTGATAACCTCCTCCTTTTTTTGAAGTCGTTTAAAAACATAATCTTTTGTACGTGAAAATTATTATTTACCAAGAACATGGAGACAATAGGACCTGTCTGCTTCAGGGAATTCAATGATGAGACCTGTTGCGCTTTTGTTTCACACTCTTTCAGTATTTTTAATTAGTGTTTGTTATTCATACGTTTTATGATGAAGTAGTTTGTTAGGAATGTGATTACACACTGCTCGTTGATTCAGAGAGATAAGTCATCGATTGATGTTGAAAGCTTATTTACATATAGGACTGCCTCGTGATCTCGCGTTACAAGTATGTGCCTTGCGATCTAGAGGTCCTGGGTTCGATTCCCGGGTCGGGCAAAGTGTTATTGGGTTTTTCCATTAGGAAATTCTCGGTAACAGCACGGAGTCTGGAAATGTGCCCGAAAAACGGCAATAGGCTAGCCCCCTATTA
Organism: Hemaris fuciformis; assembly: GCA_907164795.1. Taxonomy (NCBI): domain Eukaryota; kingdom Metazoa; phylum Arthropoda; class Insecta; order Lepidoptera; family Sphingidae; genus Hemaris; species Hemaris fuciformis. The sequence continues at coordinate 11,084,683 of OU015448.1, forward strand.
CGTGGGACTGATACATACTTGGCGAAATGTGGGTGCAGAAATGCACCTCTGCTTACCCCTTCGGGGAATACACGCGTGAGTTTATGGATGTATGTATGTATGTATATAGGATGTAAAAAGACTGTGATTGAAAACTAAGACAGGGAATAGTGACGGTGATTTCAAACACATTGACGCTTAAAAATTCGGAAATATATGACGTTTTCCTAACTACCATAAGTTTTTTTTACCAGAAGTATTAAATGTATACGGTGAAAAGGAAAACGTATTTTTTTATTTTTTTAGCGTCAATGTGTTTGCAATCACCGTAACTATCAACTGTCTTAAATACAAATAAATAAATAAATACACCCAACAGTCACATACATAGTTCTGATCCCTCACTAATATACAAGTCTTGTGTCGTGGGTATCAGAAACTACGAGAGACTTTTCGGTCTCACAAACACCCAGACACGAAGTATTTGTGGGTCATACAAACATTTGTCTCGGTGCGGGGATCGAACCCGCGGCCTCTCGTTTCGCAAGCTGGTGTCTAGCTAACTGCGCCACGGGGCTGTCTTAGTTTCCGATCACAGCATTTTTACATCCTGTGTATTGTTTTAACTCTACTTATCTGTGTGTTATTTGTGACTGCAAAAAGTCATGCTCCTTACGAAAATAAATTGTAAAAACTGTAGCATTATATCGGTGATCTATGAGACAGTGATGCCACAAAAATCCGTAAGTTTACCATGTACATTCAGATATTCAACGTAACACAACCGACGCTACCATAAGCCGGTAATATAAACATAAAAGTGATTCCTCGACGTCGCCTTTAATCCATTAGAGCGACATCAAAGCCATTCTGTTGCTTCTGTGGCGACATTGAAACGAAGACCTTGCATATTATTCATCGGTTTAATAAAAGTGTACCAAGATTATACGCATGAATAATGTCTCATATGATGTTTCTGGAAGATACATGTAAGAAATAACTACACACATACTGCCATGCTAGTATCATTAAAGACTTTTTCGTATGATTTTTCACCCATACTTCGATAAAAAAAACATGTAGATGTTTTAAATTATATTTAAAAGGAGACGAGCTTATTGCTCTTTTTTAAATTCCATGCTGACTTTCAGATTGAACAATTCTTAATGGAAAAACCTTACTCATAATACATGTGTATGTATGATGTATGATGTCATAACACACACCTATTATTTAAGTGATCACACATATGAGAAATAATCTTGCGACTTAACTATTCTCAGCATCACCGCCACAACGCCCTAAAACTGTCATTTTTGACAGATATCCCACAACCCAAAAAGATAATAATAGAATTTAAAATGCCCCTGTAGTCATAAAGGGGGACCCGTCCATCTCAGCGGTTATTTCATAAATTTCTTTTATTGCTGCGTTACGTTGTAATGTGGGCTCGAGCGGCAATATGCCTAATAGACCGACGGCAACCGCTAGTCCTATCGACGGCCAATCGGTTTTATTGACATCCATAGAAAATTCAATATAAACGCCCCGAATGTTTGCGGGGACAGAAACCGTTTTCCTCATGGGTATATTGGGCTTATTTAATTGCAGATTGTTTTTATGCGATGGTTATAGGTAGCGAATAATATTGCAAGCCGTAACAATACAGGAATTAATGAAATGCAATGAAATATTTGATATGCTTCCTAAAACGAAAGCATCCACGTAAATAAATTGTATCTCGGGTATGTAATCGATACATACCTAATGATATAGATATTTTTGGAGAATAATTAAACTTAGTTACGAGTGTGAGTCATATATGTTTTAGCGATATGAAAACTTTTTCATATTGTTACGTGTTGTACAAAATTTACCATCGGTACTACAATTTTAAAGGAATATCGTGAGACTACTTCTAGATACAGCGTTGTACCTACGGCCGAATCGATACCGGCAATTGCGTCATCCGCCATAGATGAAGTGGTCGGAATAAGTGCGTATTTTGTCTAGTCCTTTGACCCAACTTGCTACGATGACAGAATGATTGGTCGTGTCTGGAGCCTTTGCAGGTATCGATCTTGCGCCTTTCATTGAGTGAACTCATACTTCTACTGAGTTATGACTTATGACGCAACTCATATGTTGTTTGAGTTTTACCTAGCCTCTCTTCCTTTTGAAAATTACTGTATTCTGAACCTAAATTAGTTATTTATAAGAATAGCTATAATCAATGGCTATAGACTGCCTCCCTGTTATCTGGGTCTTAAAAAATGCTGTTAGGAAAACAGGGGTGCAAAAATGCATCTCTGCCTTCCACTTCGCGGCAACAAGCGTGAGTGTGTGTTTGTGAGTTATCAAAGAATAGATTTTTTGAAAAAAAATATGCGTTCTATCTGCGAATCAGAGTTGATCTGTATCTGTCGTTAATAAATCAAATGTTACTTGCTAAACTACGCAAGTTTATTATTTTAGATTGACGGTACTTGTGTATTACACGATATACAGAGCTTGGGTGAAAACTTCGATCTCAATTACTAATAGACACGATACCTTTTACAAGGTCTAAAAATTTACTCAATGACTGTTGCTTTATTGTCCACATAGTTTGGTAGATCAAACAAGATGCATCTTGTTTCAACGAACAGAAGTAATTGTAGTTTAATCTCAAAATTGATTTAATTCACGGCTGCAATTGTATTTTTTTGCTACAATTGGGTAAATGTAGGTATAGAACCAACGTGATGTTGTTGATATCTTGCTGAAAACGAAAATTATGTTCCAAGTTGATCAGGGGCGCCGGGAGCAAACCGCACGTGCTCGGAATTATTTGAAAATCCATCACAGATTCATTCTCTCCATCTGCTTGTTTGCATTTGAAATGAGGAGCCCATTATTCTGTAGCTGTATAATTAGCCACATCTACAGCTAACATGAGTTTCCATAATTTATCTCGCTCTAAGCTAAATGCTTTACATGTGGGAAAGAGGGAGGCAGCACGGCGGCAACGCTGAAAACTAATACAATTATACAGAAAACGTGATTACACGACCCTTCGCCTCAACGAGTGACGTCGCTATAGAATGTACATATATTGCATTCAGTAATTAGGCCCAATACAAGCGTGCTTCGGGAGTTAAGCGAGCCATCAGCTAGTTGGAGTTTTTCAGGTAGTATGTGGATTTTGTTATTTGCGGTGTAGGATGCGCGAAGGCGGCTCCGCGCATCCAAGAGTTAGATCGAAGGTGCGAGCGGGCTCGGCGCATGCCCGGGCATGGCGCCCCCGACCGCGCTCCGCCGCCGCCGACCACCCGCAGTCGCGCCGCGCTCGCCTCCCGACACGCCATGTCGGCCGACGCTGCGACCTCACCGAGCACTTAGCTCCTGGAAAAAACAAATCTAAAACGCGTTATATCGTCCACGTTTGGTCGCAACCGCACGAGTTTCGGGTAAGTCCGTAGCGGTAAATCGCGCCTCTTTGTGCCCATCGACTCCGATGCCCAAGGTTAAAGGCTTCCGATGAGCTTTTCCCGGATACCGATCTGCGATCTTTGAAGCGGGGGGGCTCGCGTGAGGATGAGGGGGGGAGGGTTGCACGGCGGGGGGTTGTCATAGAGGGCGCTAGTATCCGCGGTGAGTCATCTCTGCGACACGATTTTCATGGCCGCCCCTTCGATCTCGCACATTCCTGTAGGTAGCTGGAGGTTTTGGAAGATGTGAATTGCAGCGATTACGTAAGTGCGTGAGGAGTGCACCGCGGCGCCGAGCCGACGGCCCGGCCGTTCCACCGGCCGACACTTTCGATGCGTTGTGCGCGCACTCGACCGTAGGCGGTTACAGCACGCAAATACCGTTTTCAGGAAAACATTCACCATTTTGTACGCGGACCTCGTTGAAGCAACTGTGAATACTGTGCTCTCCAAAACATCATGAGTCATTCGGTTTTTGTGCATACTACATGCCGTGCTAGTCCGGAACGTTTTTGTGTGGTATTGATTGTGAAGTGACTTTGGGATTCATTGCTTGGAAAAAAGTATCGTTCAGTGCGTTGTAAATTACATAACACTTAATCGGTCGGCTTAAATTACTGTGACGTAGGTATTTCTTTATGGTTGTATTACTTTGTGATTCATTTATTGCGTGATACGGTGGTTTTGATGAAATATTTAAGTGAGTTATACGGTTATAGAGATCAGAGCTAATCTTATTATTCATTTTTATTTTGCTAATCTTAAAATAGCATTGTTACTTCAAAATCGTTAAAAAAATATTTTTTACAGATTTTAATAAATCAATAAAAAAAAACTTGTACACGCGATAATAATATTCAACGCAATCCGGTTCGTAGGAACAAAAATAATATTTTAAATAAATACGAGTGTTTGATAAGTGATGTGACATAATATTTTTGTTCAGCTTGTAATTAATCATTCTGTAGGATACAAAACAAATTCGATGTAACTTGGATGTATGAATCAGCTGTGAGTGGCGCATGCGCGACGGACATGCGCAAGACCAGCCGAGATAATTAAACGGGTGGTGCGGGCCGATGCAAAAAAATTACCGTAACATTTATTCGAGGAACTGTTAAGTGCTTCAATACCAAATAGTTGCAACCGATATAACGCAGAAAACGCGCCTGGTTTTGGAAGAACAGCCATGTTAGTTTAATGAAAATTTAACAATACGTTGCGTTTTGTGTCACTTTTAAGATGAAATCATTTAATTTTTTTTAAAACATTTTCAAAATATTGTGTGATTGGCATGTCATTTTATAGTCGGGGTGTCTTAAAATAAAAACACTTTATTAAAAACAACAATATCGTGTTTTCCAGCTACTAACTGTTTTGTGTTCTTTCACTGGTTTTTGTAACACGGGCTTAAGTAAATGGTAGTAAAGTTAAATTGTAATGTTTTATGCAGCATCGTTATTCAATTGTTCAAAAATATTCAGCATTACAAACAAAGTATACAGTTGAGGCCCCAGTGGTAGGCCATTGCTTCAATTAATGTCTTTAGTGTTATTTTTGTGGTTCCAGATTGGTTTCTTTGGTATCAAGCATTGAAAAGGATTCTGTATTCTAAATCTGTGCGTCTCTGGTAGATTATGTAATGAGGTTTCTAGATAAATGATTGGCGTATTTCCGTTGCCCTTCAGCGTAATCAATAGAAATCATACATTTTAAATAATTTAATGCAAAATAAATGATGTTTTATAACGATTTTTCAATTTAAGTTATTTACAACATTTTTTATTTATTTAGTGAAAAAAATTAGATGTTTATCGACAATCGATTGTAATTGGATAACTAGATTACGAATTCAGAAAAAAAAATGAAAAAAGAATCATAATTTGAAATAACTGGCTGCATACTAGACACGACGTTCATTTCCATACATAAAACGTTTCGAACTACTTCGCTCAGCATTTTGAAGCGGCAACATTCACATTACCGTTCTTTCCGGCTTATCGTTCCATCGCAACGATTTTATACAAACGTCATCGCGTCACGGAAACATTGGAGTAATTCTCAAACATTTGGATAATTGTTATTGCCTGTGAAATCGCCTTGCTGAGTACACCATTCACCTTCTGTTCTGTTCTGGCCACGCGACACTCTCATTACGGCGCAGTCTTTATTCCCTTTCAAGCGATAGCTTCACATTTCCCCCATTGACATTTGTAAGGCTTATAGTGTAGGCTTAGTTTCTTTGAATGGATTGCGATTATGCTCTACGTAATTAAGTTCTACTTAGTTGTTTTGAGCTTAAAGTTTTTGTGATGTCAGTGTTTTTGTGGTTACGTCTTGGTTTGTTTCGTTTATTACATATTTTGTATTTGTCCTATATGAAGAATTTTTCTTTGTTTTATTGATAACTGTTCAATAGTTAAAAATTTGTATAAAAATCCTCATGCCGATTGTAAATCATTTGAAAAGGTTTAAGTTAGGAAAAATCGTTTCATTATCTTAGCCAAGTGGATGCCTGAAACTTAGAATTTGCTAAGTCACGTATTTTTGTCATCTCATGAATTAGCGATAATTTTATAAAATTTAACAATTTCTTTATTCATTGTTGCCAGAATAAAATTTTGCTCTTTTTATTCTCAATTTTAAGGCGGAACAGCTTGGAAATATGAAAGTCATTGTTGTTTAAAGTGTTAGTTTTTTGACGTGAATAGACAAGTTTATTTCTACAAAGTTATTTGCATTTTTTGCATCTAATCCCAACGAGACCTTGGATAGTGGCAATAACGTTGCGTTTAGTTTTTTGCTCAAATCATTGCCGAGTTTCGTGACTCATTTGATTACCTAACTGTATTTTGTGCGGTGCATTGTTCTTTGTCTTCATATTTTTGTAAAGTATCAAAGAGGTAGTTATGTTGTACAACAATGAAGTGGTTTGATGGAATTCGTTCAAGATGGAACTATGCCCTAAATATTTGAAGATCATTCTTACTATAAAACACAGTAAAGGCTTTTTTTATTACGAACTGAACAAATAGTGTTTCGAAATAAATTTAGATTAATAAGCTGTCATTCGCAGAATTGAAATATAGTAAACGTTTCGGTTACAGCTACCAATAGACAATACTTTTTGTATGTGGCACAAGTTAGATTTAAGTTTTGCAGGAATAAGGATCATTTTTTCCGCTTAATTTTCTGTTATAGACATTCTGTTATGTATACAGTCAGTATACTTCTGTTTTTTTAATCGTTTACAACCACGTCTTTCGGTCTTTTAGGTCGTGTTTTGAGAGCAATATAACTTCTATGTTTAAACTTTATTCATCACGTATTCAAATTTGTCTACACTACGTCACATCGTAATTGAGGAAAGTTAGTTTTGTTAATAATACCAGGATTGTACTTCTCCCTTATTACGTAACACTTTTAGCACCCTCGGGACACAATAACCGAACTTATACTGTGATGGTAATTTCAGTGAGATTCAAAATAAGATGTCTGTCCTTTACTAGTCGACACAGTCATGTCGTGTCTGTAACCGGACATACTTAGGCTGAGCCCGAAACGCGACGTATTTGAGTAGGCGGGTTCTCTCTCCTTTTTCATTGATGCCCTTATAAAATTATCTAAACAGTGATACATTGTTGCAGGTATAAAATCGGACTCGTACCGATGTTCTAGTGGATTCAAGTAACGAGTGAAGCCGAACCACAGCCGCCATGTCGTCGGTGAAGGTGGCGGTGAGGGTCCGCCCCTTCAATTCCAGGGAGATCGCAAGAGATTGCAAATGCATCATAGAAATGTCGGGCAATACGACAGGTAAGACTTTTTTTATAGCAAAATGTTCTCTCAGGGCCTGATGTTTTTTTTTTTTTTTTTTTTTTTTTTTTTTCTGGCACGGCAAAGTGACTCCACTGTACTGTGTACTGTACTGTATTGGGTATGTTTGTTTATTTATTCCAGGAATGTTGATATTATTTTTAATATTTACTATAGGAGAGCAAAGAAAGAAACGAAAATGTGTTTATTTTCACAATGTAGTAGATGAAATTATAAACAATATTAAGAACAAAGAAGAACATATAAAATTAACTACAGAAGCGTAATTATTGCACATCCAAATCGCAACAACTAAGTGGTCAACTCAGCATTAAGCTGCGAAATGCCGTAAATCATAGCATACGGTTGATTTTCAGTGACCACCTAAGTCATTGTACGGACGTTAAAAACAGCCCTAGTGGAGGTTTACAATTTGCCGTTCAATGCTCATTTTCTCAAAGAGGAACATAATTTTATTATTATGCCAGTTCGATCATAGGCTGATAAACGCAGTATACCTACAGTTGTTTATTATTATTTTATCTGTTTACAACATATAATAACATATTAATGCACATAAATTGTGTGGTAAAAAATGAAAATTTGTGTAACTTGATAATCACATCAGAGTAAAGCATTTGCGTTTGTTTAACATAAGCGATCAATTTACTATTCGCAATTATAGAACAATGTGTAGGAGTGAATGTTGATGCTTTATAGGTAATGCAAATAGAAGACTTCACGCTCAAGGTGACTTTTCAAGATTCATTCTGTTTGGCTCAATGTTTACGTTTCTTCTTGTACTTAGGGAGTGACCTCGCGGGCCTTTACCATTAGCCTCCGTTACTTTCCGGCTCTCAGCCGCTTAATGAAGATTGACTTTTACAAGCCAGCAAAGAGCTTTTATTTTACGTACTACTGTGGTGATATAAATCAATGGGAACACTTTAATGGAGGTGTTTAGATCTGGATGTTCGTGAAATAATATTTATTTATTTAAAACTTTATTATACACATTTTCAGTGACGGTACTTCCATAGAAGCCCAAAAGCGTTACTCTTTAATAGTGTATTGTCTAGTTAATAATTGATTATTGCGGGGTCAGAACAATCTTATTTAAATGTCAAATTGATTTTAAAAGATTTAAAGATTAAAGATTATTATTTTGAATTTTCTGAATTTTGTAAGGCAAACTGGTCTTTTGGGCTTCTATGGAGGTACCGCTGCTACACATAAGATAAAACTATGGAGTACAATCGACTCTATATTAGTACAAATGGCAGTCTTATCGCACAAGGCGACAATATTAATTGACAGCCCCGTGGCGCAGTTGGCTAGACACCACCTTGCGAAACGAGAGGCTGCGGGTTCGATCCCCGCACCGAGACAAATGTTTGTGTGATCCACAAATATTTGTTTCGGGTCTGGGTGTTTGTGAGACCGAAAAGTCTCTCGTAGTTTCTGATACCCACGACACAGGACTTGTATCCTAGTGTGGGTTCAGAACTATGTATGTGACTGTTGGGTGTATTTATTTATTTAATAATAGTTTAATAGAATAACATTTTTGCTTATAATAATGCCAGTATATTTATGACCCTCTGCTAGAGGGACCGTTCTAAAAGACGTCATGGAATAGCGTTTAGGTCTCCCCGCGACATTTTCCTTCGTATTAAAGGTGACTTGTCTGACCTGTATACTAATAATATTATATTAGAAGATGTTGTATTAGCAAACTAAACAGAATAGGTGCACCAAATCAAACACAAGTACCTTTAAATGGGGTTACGACCTTTGGAAACACCCAAAGTCATTCTTTGAAGGTTCATTGGCGTTCCATTGGCGTACGAATTTAGTTGATCAAGATTGCGACCTAAACAAAGCTTACATTTTTACAATTATTTAACATTTTATAAAATGTAACCTTATTATAAGTTAGTAATTTACGTTTCGCATTCAGAATTTTCAAAATCCTCTTAAAGGTAGAGGAGGCCCGTGCTCAGCAGTGGGACTGATGGGCTGATGATGATTATGATGATGATGATGATTCAGAATTTTAACATACATAAGTTAATGATCATGTTGTAAATACTCGAGAGTGTCGTTTTAATTCTACGTCTTTTGGTTATATACCTGTGCAGTGGGATTGTGGTTGTCATTTTTGGTAAAAACAAAAACAATAGTGAGGCTCTGGTACAGCATATTCATAATTTACTCTAAAAAATAGTAATAAACTAAATACGTCCTGTAGTTTTTTTCATAATTTCTAGCATTCTGTGATGTAATTCATGTAATAAATTACTGTGTTCCAAATTTCCAGTAATTCTCTTTTCTAACTATCGAAGGTCCACACATACAAACTTTTTTATAAATTCCTGTAGAATTTCATAAGAAATTATTTTAGAATGTATGCCAATATTATTTTTTACAGGGGCGCGTAAGTAGTAGGTACATCATGATACAATAGGCTTCGTATAAATAAGTGGTGTTAGAGAAATTCAATCAAATTCGTTCCGCGCGCCGCTTCCATACAATTCTACATTTGGCGATAAACGTGTCCCGTTAATGCCATCAGAGCAAGGCGACGGGTGAATTGCTCGCGATACTGAAACCAATTAAATATGAACTATTGAAGCTATTTCTAGAAACTTCTATAGCTGTTTCGGGATTAGTATTTCACGTAATGTGTTTGTATTGTTGTATAAATTGGACACTTTTATAGGCTTATGTCAATGGCCTCTGTACGTGATGGAATTTTTACATTAACTTCTAAAATTTAATTTTGTTGTCAAGAACATTATTTTCTAATCGCCAATCCGCACTAGGCCAACGTGGTGGACTAAGGCCTACAACCTCCAATGGTAGAGGAGGCCCGTGCCCAGCAGTGGGACGTATATGGGCTGATGATGATGATGAGGAACAGTATTTTTGTATCACTACAAGAAAATATAAAACATGAACGGTGAAGGAAATAAAACATACGAATGTCGTTTTTATTTTAAAAATTATGTATGTCATGTTCTAGTGGACGTGTAAAACAAGTTTGCCTAGCCCTTGGAAAATACAAGCGTCATAGAGAATTTGTCATTTAAATTCATTAGACTATGCATACACCTACATATAGGATATAAGTCTAGTTGTGGGGTTAATACATTATGTGAATAATTGATATACAGTTCAACCTCGTTAAGTCGAACGTCGATAAGTTGAAAACCTCCGAATATCGCAAAAATGTTTTGTTCCCTTCCCTTCAAACACCAAAACCTCCATTACTCGAAATCTCAACCCTTTATTAGTCGAAATAATCAGTGAGTCCCTCCAAGCTATTTTGGTACATATTTTCCCTCCGTAACTCGAAAAATTAAACTGGACCTCTGTATCTTGAACATAGCAATATATCCAACTCAAATTGTATAAGAATTAAACTCAACCTCTTTATGTGGAATAAAAACCCGCCTAAGTCAAAATTTTCCATAAATCTAAAACTCTATAACTAAATTTCTTTGGCGTCTCCTTTGATGTTCGATATATAGAGGTTCTTCTGTAAGTATGTATAAAATTATAAAATACCTTTGTAATTAACACAAAAAAAATAGTTTACCTAAATGGAAAAGTTTGAATTTACCTTACAGTAATACTTGAATAAATGAATGGTTTTCGTTCGCTGGATGTGTACTTTGACTTCCAAACTTTTGGGGTTGTTGGCTATAAACGTTGGTCGGGTAAATTTGTGGAGTGTAGTTAGCGAATAAATTGATTGCAGTTTACACAAAACTACGGCAAGTTACGTTGCTAAAATCAGTTTGAAATTTTATTTGTTTTACATTCTCTATTGCTCTGTTCTTTCTCTCGCTGTTTGGAATAAAATTAATAAGAATTAAAACCTATGTTGTCGAATATAAAAAAAATGCGATATACAGCTTGCCATATCTTTCCATCGTCTTACAAAATACACTTCTGTTAAAGAGATCAAATCTTAAATAAATTATTTGTAAGTACATGCGGTATGTTAAACTTCATAATATGCCTTGTCACTTTTAACTCAATTTTCTTCAAAAATAAATCAGAAGATATCCTTAATAATTTAATAAATAATATTTTATGATTTTATGATAGAAACAAGAAATCCAGGCCGGGCGGTGAATTTCGCCGAATGTAGGTCCACGAGACGGGGTCAACGGTACCTTTTGTGCCCAATGCTAGAGCAAAAAGCGCACACATGTGGGACCAATTAAGAATTCACCGTTGACCAAGTCTGAATCCCTCGCCCTAACGAGTTCACCTCGTTAGCGACAGGCCGGCGCGAGAGTTGCCGTATAAATATTACTTTTTCAAAAGAAATGGCAAAGGATAACGTCTCTTCGCGGCAATTAGGGCGTGACGGCGCAACACTGAGTATATTTCCTTGCCATGTTTAAGTTAATGAGTAAATTTATGGATAGGTAATGCTTGTACTTGGATGGTTCAGGTAGAGTCCTATTGTGGAGATTTTAAGGTGTTGTTTGAGTACTGTGTCAGCCTGTTTATGTCCTGCTTAATCAAACACAGAGCACTGGTGTAGTGCAGGTTTCATATCAGGTCTTTAAAATCTTCGACAACTTCTCATTCATAAATCTCAGTAGGTTTCATAGCGATGTTCAATTTAGCGTTAAGTAGAACGAAAATTAATTACTAATTCACAATAATCAAATGACTACATCTCATCTTTATGTCTGTCCTATGTTTCTAAAAATCGCCTTAAGTAATAAGACCGCCAGTTGTACTGCTATTCCCGTCGTATTTTGCTTTGATAATTGTTAACTAATGAACATTTATAAAGAGTTTATCAATAAATAAATAAAATAAGTAAATATTTACCAACATCAAGTAACATAAGCCATAAATAATAGTTAAACAAACAAACGCTAAGTTGGTCCAATATATTAACGAATTCAGAAACTTGACACGATTTAAAGAGAAATGAGAGGAATGGTCCCAGAGGTGCGTGGTGCGACGACCTAGAAGTCCCTGGCACTTTCAGAAGTGACACAGAGGTCGAGCTTAAAGACGTACCTACGGAGAGGTTCTTGACCAGAATTCTGCATTGGATAGCAGTTGAATATTAGATTTTATTATATCATTTATTTAAATGACGTGAAAATTTGCTTTTTAGTTTAATTTGTTTCAAGATAAATTCTTTAGAAGATTGTTAGAAGTCTACATTAGAATTAGGTCCCACAGGAATTTGTAATAAATAAATAAACAAGTCAAAAATGAGGTGCTGATAATTCTGACGTGATTCATCAAAAAGCTCAGGCTCGTAGCAAGTTCAGTGTCGTTTGTCATGGTCTATGGCGTCGGGGGCAGACTGGTGACGTCACCGGGTGCCTGCGTCACTGCGCCCCCAGCCCACCACCATGTATTCGACACACCGATGTCGTAAATTCTCACGCCCTGCGATGACGTCATTGCATTTGTAATGAGTCCACGAAGAGTTGGAGTGGTTGATTGATAAAATTAAAGAGACATTAATCCTTATTACTCCATACCACAATTTGTTATATAAGAAAAATACCTCATACACTAGTCACAAAAATTAAGGGATATAAAAAATCAATCCAAATTTTTGTGTGATTTTCAACGAGTTGTAACTCCGAGGAAAATGATTGTACAGAAAAAACAAAAAAAGCAAATTGTAGCTCCAAGTGTCTAGTCTTCAGATATGACCATGAAATTTTTTTGTCATGTCCAGGTCTAGAGAAATCCTAAAAAAACTACCGACAAAAAAAAAAAACCAAATTTGTTCTCGTCTAAAAAAAGGTCCACGGGCTTCAAAAATTTTTTTTTGATTGTTTCGTTCAAAAGTTCTTTTAGAAAATGTAATACCCTTTAATTAGACGTATTCAAAAAGCCTATACGACAATTTGCTGCGGAGTTATCGTCAATCAAAGAAAAAAAGTTCTTTTTGACTTTGATAATCAATAACTCCGGAAATAATGATTGTATAGGAAATCAAAGAAGGGTTTTGAAAACTTTACAATATTTTCTATGAGAAAATGTAAACAACTTTTGGAAAGAAATTTTTTTTTGAATTGAAAACTGGGACTGAAAAAAAGACAAAAATTCGCATAATTAAGGATATTTGGATAACTTGGTATAACTTTAGATAAAATGGATGAACGAAGGATATCGTCGGTAATTTTTTAACCTCAAAGTGTCCTCTAAAATCCCTGAAAAAATCAAAGCGCTGCGATTTTTTTTTCATTGTGCCTCGAAGCTTCAAATCCTTTGTTTTTGCAAAATTCACCATTATGAGCAATTTTTGATTTTTATTCATTTTTTCAATAAAAAAAAATTCTCTCTCAAAAAAAAATCTTTATTTTTTAATCGAAGAGATTAACTGTTTAAGAAATTTGAAAAACAAAATCATTTTTTTTTTATTTTTTTTTAAACGTCTTCAGAATGTTCTACTATTGTCAAAAGAAAATTAATTCAATTTTTTCTGACAACAACAAACAAACAACAAAATTTTTTCTGGCTACAACTGCCTTAGTTTCAAATCTCATTTTAAAAATTCAATAAAAACAAATTGATATACCCCCCGCGGATTTCAGCTTTTCTTCACACAAAACTTGATTTTTATGTATTCTTTCTAGCTTAAATTTCTTACGTGAATTTTCTGTAAGCTTTTCTTTGATAATCACCTTTTGGTATGCGTCGTCGACATTTAGCTGCCACAGATGTGGCTCGCATTGTTACCCTCCTTCATGAGGGCTACAGTTGTTGTCACCCGTGCCTATGTCCGATTTAACGCGACTCAAAGTTACGATCGTCGTCCGGGTCAAGGTAGACGACGAATCACTACCGAGCGTGATGATTGAGAAGCTCGTCAAAACCACCAGTTGTAAACAGCAGTCGAAAAAAATCGAGAAAATTTCGAAAAAAAACGTTTTTTTTTCAAATTTCTTAAACAGTTAATCTCTATGATCAAAAAAATAAAGATTTTTGAGAGAATTTTTTTTTATTGAAAAAATGAATAAAAATCACAAAATTGCTCATAATGGTGATTTTGGCAAAAACAAAGGATTTGAAGCTTCGGGGCACAATGAAAAAAAAATCGCAGCGCTTTGAATTTTTCAGGGATTTTAGGGGACATTTTGAGGTTAAAAAATTACCGACGATATCCTTCGTTCATCCATTTTATCCAAAGTTATACCAAGTTATCCAAATATCCTTAATTATGCGAATTTTTGTCTTTTTGTCAGTCCCAGTTTTCAATTCAAAAAAAATTTCCTTTCCAAAAGTTGTTTACATTTTCTCATAGAGAATATCGTAAAGTTTTCAAAACCCTCCTTTGATTTCCTATATGACCATTATTTCCGGAGTTATTGATTATCAAAGTCCAAAAGAACTTTTTTGCTTTGATTGACGATAACTCCGCGGCAAATCATCGTACAGGCTTTTTGGTTACGTCAAATTAAAGGGTATTGAATTTTCTAAAAGAGTTTTTGAACGAGACAATAAAAAAATTTTTTTTGAAGCCCATGGACCTTTTTTTAGACGAGAAAAAATTTGGATTTTTTTTTTGTTTGTAGTTTTCTTAGGATTTCTCCAGACCTGGACATGACAAAAAAATTTCATGGTCATATCTGAAGACTAGACACTTGGAGCTACAATTTGCTTTTTTTGTTTTTTCTGTACAATCATTTTCTTCGGAGTTACAACTCGTTGAAAATCACACAAAAAATTGGATTGATTTTTTATATCCCTTAATTTTTGTGACTAGTTTATATGTTACTGTATAGTCAGAACTGTTTCATGACTGCATCGTTGGTTTTGCGTTAATGTGTGGCGTGTGTTCGTTCGTGTTATATATTTAGTACAATTTTCTTTTCATGGGAAAAATCCTCTTGGGTCTCCGTCTGCCTTAGGATGGGCAAACGGGATATGACTTCTACCAGTTAAAAATTCCATGGTAACCACCGTCAGCACAACAAAGGAACTCTGAATTCTCGAGTATTAAACTTTTTTTGAAGTTATACTTCTTTTGGCGCGTTAGGGAAAAATGATGAGAGTGATTTTTTACGATGCGCGCGCACACCGACACCAAAAAGTTATTCAGAAAAAGTTTGTTTTAAATTTTAAGAATGTAGAATAGTGACAGTAGTAGTTTTTTTGAAGTTATTACGATGCGCGCGCACACTGTCATGAAAAACCGACACCATGAAGTTATTAAAATATTATTTTATAATATATTATTATATTATTTAAGAAAATATATATTTATCTATGAAGTATAACTTCTAACGCGTGTACATAAGTACACACACACACTTTTTTTTAAAACAGAGACACTAGAGAGCCGGTATTAAAAACCAAAGAACAGTTTAAAGAGGTGCGTATTCGTCCTTCGCCCGGAATCGCGTTGCAACGGCCCATAAACTCCATTATGGCCCATAAACCTTGCCCATGGACCGCCCTATGGTGCTCGTAAATTCCGAACAGTTCGCTTCCTGCCTCTTAATGATTCGCGTTGAATTTTATTCACTTTTGCACTCTTTTTCGCGGTGATGCGGTTGTGAACGATGTATTGGAATGTAACATCGATTGATGTTAATTGCTTTTTGATGTCGTTTTTGTTATAAAGTGGGGTTATGCGCTGTAGCACTAATGGTAGGACTGGGCTTGTGTTTTTGTGTTTACGGCTACATGGAATCAGAAAATCAGAATTGAGACAAATTGTTTCTTATTTGATGATAATATCTCAGGAACTTAACATTTTTCCGGGATAGAAATCAGCATATGACGTCTGTTATATTTCCATATATCTTAGATTTACTGACTCAATATACATAAGAACATACATTCACAGTTCACACCTTTATGTGGTTCAATAATTTGCCCAACCCAGTACTTCTTGATTGAACGCCGCACACTTATACTGTAAAAGGAACGAAGAAGTCTCAGTAGACGAATAAAATATTTAATATTTTATTTTAATACTGAAAATAAAGACTGCTTGGCTCTAAACTTCTACACTCACAAATATATATAAAGACGTAAAAACCATTAAAGCCAACGTGAAACCTCTGGAAATTGCCGTCTATTGAGATGAATTTTACGACTGTGGTCATTAAAATTGCGGCACGAAACTTTTCGCTTCAACTCCGCGGTTCATTCCATGCTTGATAGCCTACCCTGAATATTTTAATGGATATTTTCTGTAACCATATTTCGATATTAAAAGTAAATATTTATTTTTAGCAATCTAAAAATTACTATGAAAATATCAAGGACTGAATCGGAGATATTCCGCCACCAAAGACACCTCCCATTGAGGTTCGTGTTGCAGACTTTACTGCATTACTGAAATCCAAGCTTCATGCGGATGATCCCAACGATGGATCAGCATCAGTAGTTTATACGAACTTCAATACAGTATCATTTTTATTGGCATAACAAAGTGATAGCACATTTAGGTATTTATACGTTAATGTTTTAATAGAATATAAAGAATATAGAAACTTATTTTTATACTTTCTTTTCAAACCTTTGAAAGATATATCGCTTTTGACAGAGCATAATATTTTACACCTTTCAACAAATCTTAGAAAACTGGAATAATATTAAAATATTGGTCTCATGGCACAGGTATATGCGGTGCGATCTAGAGGTCTTGGGTTCGATTCCCGGGTCGGGCAAAGTTTTATTGGGTTTTTTCATTATAAAAATTCTCAGTAGCAGCACGGAGTCTGGAATTGTGCCAGAAAAACGGCAATAGGCTCGCCCCCATATTACGTCGGACTGATACATACCTGGCGAAATATGGTGCAGAAATGCACTTCTGCCTACCCCTTCGGGGAATACAGGCGTGAGGTTATGTATGTATGTATGCAGTAATATATTAAAACCAGTATAGATATAAGAATACGCCAAGATGAATAGGTAGTTAAATAATCTAATTTGTGCCAATGCGAAGTCTGGCATAGCTATTTATTTATAACTTAGTTGTAACGTTAAGGTAATCGTGCATTGAGGCACGCGAGCCGCTCTCACGTTCAATATTTGCTCGGCTTGATCCATTTAGGTTGAATATTGATCAAGGTCCAATTGTACACCGTTTATACATCAATGGGTCAATAATACTTTGAGCTATGTGTTATCGCAGGGCGTATATAGTATTGAATAAAAGTTTAAGCTTTTCTTTATTAAGACAGGCTTCAGACCTTCTTCATTAGGAAGTGTCAGGCCTAGTTTAGTAAATTATTGAATTTATGGGTGAATTGTAGTGCATGGACATTGGACATACGAGAAAAGAGAGATGGGAAAGATTAGTTTATTAGTATTTAGATCGAAAAATATCAACACGCATAGGCTTTCGCTAGACCAATCTACAGAAATATAAACAATTTACCAATAATAAGCCTCTACTAGGAAAAAAAAGATCTCCCCATATTCGATTCAATTTCGATTTTAAGAGATCGCCTTGTGCGATAAGTCCGCCATTTGTACTAATATAGTTTACTGTACTTCATAGTTTTTATCTTATGTGTACAATAAAGTTTTAAATAAATAAATATACGGGGTCATTTATTATACAGGCTGTATTCAGACCGTGATCGGAAACTAAGTCAGGTAATAGCTACGGTGATTACAAATCCGTTGGCGTTAAGAAAATCCCGACAAAAAATAAAAATTTTGACGTTTTCCTAACAATCATAGATATTAAATGGATGTGGTTGTAAGGAAAACGTATTTATTTTTATTTTGAATCTGAATCCACCCTGTATATTAAATTCCCTATTGACGTCAGTAGAAAACATATTTGTTCCAACAGATTTGTTATGAAACAATCTCAGATTTAACCACGAGAATTTCCTCAAGAGAGTACCGCGAATAAAATCAGTGGCAATGTTAAGAAAATGCAATTGATTCGATTGTGAAGTGGTGCGTGCTGTTCGTTTATAAGCTCAGTATAAATAAGACGAGGCGTAATAAATGTTCAGTCGGTTTGTTCCGTCGAATTTTCCGGCCCATCGCCGCCCAATCACGGCACCCTTCGAGCCGCCGCGCTTCCCACTTCTATTGTTCAACAGCACATTTATTTTTACGATAACTTCTATTTTAAATCTTCGGATTGGCTTGTAAATTTTCCGCCAAAGAAATTTTTATACTAAAAATATACGATTATTTAAAATATGATCAAGAATACACTTAAAAATGTGTATATTATACCTACCTACATATTTATTGTAACCGATCTATATTTCATTATAATTTCGTTAGTCACATATACATATTATAAGAGATTTACATAATTATACATATTAGTGGACCACACAGACGTTTGTCTCTTGAAGAAGGTGGGAAATATTAAAAACAATCAAATTATCATCAACTATGGCCCCGGTCCTATCAATTATTGCTGCAATAGTTTACGAAAATGATTTATTCACATAGTCCTAGCCTACTTAAATCACTATGCTGTGATATGTTAATTTGATTTGACATTGGTAATAATCCGACAAACAAACATTAAAAATTGGCCGTACAAATGAAACCATAAAAGCGATGGAAAAAAAACGCAGTAGAGATTAAAATTTAAAAATATCACAATTCTTTGTTATTTTTCATCTTATTGGATACAAACAAAACGTGGAAGTCACTGTAAAACGGTCAGACCTAGAAAATACTGGTCGTCACAAAGAACTTTCAATATGTACACACATAGCCTATTGTCTGGCAGAACCACAATGACTCTTTGTTCTTCGACCTTGAGACGGCAACACTGCACGAACGCCATTCGATTTCCGGAAACATTTCCCGCCTTTGCACAAGATGGCGGACGGTTCGACAGCTTTGTGGTCTTAGGCGGCTGAGAAATGGAACGTTGACAAGAAATTCAATAATGGACAATTGTGTATTGACATTTGCTTCTTACCCACCGACATCCATTACCTAATGCCTTAACCATTACTCGAATTACTTTTAAATAACTTTACGGATTGTTTTTTTCTAATCGATGAAGTTTTTTGTGAGTTTTTTAATTTTATAAATATGCCTCACACTTCAAAACAAATATGTTTTTACCATTTTGCGAGTCCATTAGGGCCACGTTTGGCAAAGAATATAAACAATTTTTTTTGTTCTCGAGAGGAAAGTGTCTTAAGCTCCCCTGTTCGGTACTTCGGGGGAGGCCGGAAGGATAAACTAACCATGAACGCCTTTCGTGATTTGCAAATTTAACTTGAGAATCTTTGGACGGAAAAACCGCTGTCATCTTCAAATTACAAATTAAAAATCAATTGTAGCGATCGAAATAACATCTTTAGTGATTCTAAAAGCGGATCAAAACTACCTTGAAGCTACTATATTCGGCGTTATAACTATCACATCATTATCGCTTTATCCATATCATTTACTCCAAAAATGTTTTGCATTTGAAATGTAAGGTTAAATTAGATGTCTAAATATCTAACGAAGAAATCTTCCAAGTTCTCTAACTTATCCAAGTAATATTTTGTTTGAGAACGAAGTTATAACAATTAATTGTTCGAGAACTCCAGTGGAAGTTTTACTTATAACCTTACATATTACACTGAACTTTGAATAGTAAATAGTTCGTATGATATCTTTCTCATCCTTCTGATTTATAAAGTTTAATAGCTATGGTATCTTAGTTCGAATTCCAACGTAGGATTCGGAGTTAAGTTGGATTATTCAAGATATTTCTAGATTAAAACGACTTATTATTCAGTAGAAGTCTCTTTAGTATCTGCGATTAAGTTCATCTCTAGAACAAACGATCTATTATTGGTATGCAAAAATGGTATTGGTGATAGAAACGGATCGACATTCTTAATTAAAAAAAGATCGACTTCGCGGTGACAATACTATTTTTAATAAATTCAAACTTTGAATCAGCATTTCTTATGGAAATTGTGAGTTTCTGGCTCAACATTTTATCAGGGAGGGCAACTAATATTGTGCTTATTCATGTTTTATTATATATTTAAAAATAAAAATAAAAACAACTTCTTACTCAGGCGCATACAGGATTTGACTAAAATAAAAACAACTTAAAGCTTAACCTTTAAATTTACAACCCAATTAAGATTCAAACAAGCGTTATTACGAATGAATTCTGAAAACTGGCTATATTTCGAGCTGAAATTTTTAAATGGTTCTCGTACGTTAGCTCGGTAAAGTTCTTTTTTGTAGAGAGATTGAATGCCGCCAGCGCGGCGAGCACGTCGGTCGATACGTCGCGACGTCGAAGGAACCACCCGGCTCCAGTTCACACGCCCTTCACGAGCAATATTTGCACGAGATTATCATCTGAGAATGCGAATGCTCGTAAAATAGATGATTCGTTTTATGTCCGAGCAAATGTCTTTGTTCATCTTTGGCTATGCTTTGAAGATATATTATTATATGACGTTATGGTAATAGCTTCAAAAGATTTTCATAATGTCTGTCCAAAATATTTTGTTATTGTGATTTTACTTCGCGTTTTATGATTTATGTTAATTACAATATAGTTTAATTTGTATCAGGTAGAATTATACAAAGAAATAGTCTGAATATTATAATTACCTTCATATTCAGTGAAAATATCTTGTATATACCTATATTTGGTCATCACTGACTTATTTTTTAATGCAGTTAAATACTGCTAGAGATAAATAACATTGTTTTATGATAATCGTGATATTAACGCATGCTATTCATTCGACGTACGTGGAGCTTACAAAGAAGTTTACTTACTAAGAAGGCCAAGACCTATGACCCTTGTTGATTTAATGGCTTTTCTGTATTATCTCTAGATCATTTGCTCGACTTTCTACTGGCCAGCTTAGTTTTTTTAGATTTATAAGTACAAAGCCCTGCTGATGTTCAACTTTTGTCCCTGTGGGGCGCGCAACAATAGCAAAAGAGTCTTCATGACTTCGTATAGTATGACGGAATGTATGTTAAACATATTCTTTTGTTTCAGTTATAACAAATCCAAAAGCACCGCCGGGCAGCAAGGAAGGAGCTAAGAGTTTTAACTTTGACTTCTCGTACTGGTCACACAACGTAAGTAAATGCATATTTATCCTATTTTAAAGTACTAGCATGAGATATTTCCCAATTATAATGTATAACTAATTAAAATATAAATGGTGCACCGGATGGTTCAATAATCTATTTTTGTATATGAACTATGAATTATCGACTACATTCTATTTTGATATACATATAAAATATATTTTCAGTCAACCAAAGCTAATGCAGCAATCTAACTGTAAAAAAACAGTAGATTGTCCCTAGTATAATATATAAATCGAAGTTTTCTTTTAAGGATTGATTTACTTAAGCTAAACCGCGACGCACTTATATGGGCTGCAGCTTTTGTAGGGGGAACTATTTCAAATATGAAAGAAAATAATCTTCATAAGTTTCAAGAGCTGGATGTCTTTGTTGTTGACTTTTTTAAATCTATGTTTAATTGTTTACATTTATAATAAGAAAGATGTAGAGGAATGACTATAGGGATCTGATACCTAAAGGATATTAAAGCATTTCTTAACCATAGTATTCAATAATGTCTGCAGATTCAACACATAAATGCACATTTACATATTACGTGTATTTCCGATAAGATAAATCAGCGATTCACTATACTATATGATTTTAGTGTTACTCCGGCAAACTGTAAGTCCTTAACACACCTAACTGTACGTTGAATATCAAGTATATAAAAATTGGTAGTGTATGGAAAGTCGAGGCAATGTAGTAAGGACTTCTAGCGATCTCACTCAGTTAACGAACAAAATGACATAAAAATAAATGTATTTACGTTCCTCACTCTTTTCGTTATTTTATTGGGAAAAATGTTTTAAACCTCTATAGTTACAAAATAAACAGTTATAAATCTTCAAAACGATTAATATGGAAGGCACCATCTACGTCTTGCAAAAATAAATTATTGGAATGGATGGAAATCAACATCTGGGATATTTATTCTTGCCCCCGCAGTCTCATCGGGTCTCAGAATCAATATGGCATCGTCTCCGCAGGATTTCCATTTCCTTGTGTCAATAGGAAGGAGATAGGGGCTTAATGACGTTTCACCCGGCCCTCTGTTGATATTGGATTAACGTTGTCGCGTCAATGTGGTCTGGTTATTGATGTGTAAGCCTCAATAGGGTTGGTAGGATGATCGTAATATTGAAAAAGGAAGTAAATGGAGCGACAATATATCAAAGAGTGCAACATTATAGATGTCACTAAGTATTTACTTAAAAATTATGTACATAGACTAATTAGTTTATTGAAACAATAATCTGATTAAATTAAATCCGGTATAAACATAAATATTATAAATTATTTTAGTTTTACCCAGAATACAATAAATTGCAAATTTATTGTAGACAAATATAGATATCTTGACCTCTTAGAAATATTTTATTACAATTTTCTGTTTTATATATTTCAAACCCTAATCATCATTAAATACATTTGCTCCATTACCAAGTTACTATAAAAAGGTCAAACATCGCCATTATTGAGACACATTTCTAAATAACCCTTCTCTATTAAAAACCCATTAAACTTGTTCAGTTGGGAAAGTTTCCTTTTAAAATAAACATAAAAACTCATTCTCCATTAACTTCACAGCAATATCCTGCAGTCAAAGTCAGGTTAATAAATGGTAAACGATGGATGATAATGGATGAGTGATGCCCCATAATAAGATTTCGCGCCGATCCGTTGTTTTGGACGGCCGCCATATTGGATTTCGCCGCAAGCTATTATCGGATTGCTTTATGCGTTGTATGGAATATCTATGGTTTCATTCGTGGTTATGTCATTTTAATTAATTTTGAGATTTAACTTTATCATACCATTCGCTTAGTCATCTGTATTCCCAATCTCTTAAGAAAATATAAGGTTTTCTATATACCTATTTTTCATTCGGAAATTTTCCGAGGCAGTTGTAAAAGATAAAGGGCGAGAATATGTAATCATGTACTATTTTTTAACCTATTAAGGTAAATACATTCGAATTCTCATTTAAATTATTGTTATTAATAGATTTTATACATTGAATACGATTTTCTATTCACCGCAATTTCCAATCGACCTGTCCATGATTAAATAGTACAATTTCGGCGAAAACCGAACGTTGCGGTCTCGGTGCCGATATATGACGGCAGCAATTATTGCTGTATGGAATATTTTAAAATATTTAAATAACTACGACGATTACGACAGCAAAAACATCTAAGAATCATGTCTATAGAAAAGATGCTCCGAATTAAACTGCCCCGCGGATACAATTTACAGCGAAATTCAATGCTAAAACTTTATTTGACTACAAAATAAACTCCTATTTCACTAAATATTTTGAAGTTTATGTTCCCATTAATCAAAAATAATTCTCATTTTTAAAGAAAAATAATTTCGCTCGCCAACTTTTCAGTAATTAACTTAGCTAAAAGAATAAATTTGCTCGGAGATGGGCTTTCGCAGACAGTCCAATTATCTTTGGGCTTCTAACTACCTACAATATTTTTCACGTCTTTCTCTATTAAAATACTCTTTTTAAAGAAGACCTTTTCGGCGAATTTTAATTACCAGCCACGGTATTGCTTATTTGCAAGTGGAATTTCTGGTTTCGGTTGAAAATTATTCTGATTTATGGTAATCTATACGGAGTTCATCTCGCTGCTGGCTGATGGTTGAGTGGGAAATGATATTTCGTATGATGGCACATCTGTTGCACGAGAAATCGTGGAGGGATTAAAAAAACACCTTATAATTTAATATGTACATTGAATTTGATTGAAATAATTATATTAATTATATAAATTAATAATTACGATTTAAAGAGTGTTTCAATCAATGGCTCTTACTTATGACATAGTTTAGTCACTAGTAGCTAGTAGTCATTACTACTGTTCATAAGGCTAAAAAAATAGTAATAGCAATAATCTTAAACAGTTGAAAAAGTGTCTGTTTATTTCATACTCAAGGAGTAAATAAGTTTTCAAAGACTACTGAAACTTTGTAGCTGCAGCTCATTACGTATAAATACTTGGAACTCATATATTTATATTTTTTTAGTTGAAATTTCTGTATAATTTTATTAATCAACCCGTTTGTTTCACAGCCAAGTGATCCTCAATTCTCATCTCAAATCATGGTGTACAAAGACATCGGCGAGGAGATGTTACAACACGCGTTCGATGGTAAGCATCAATTTTTTTTCTACATCACATAATACTTACGATTAAGCAAAACACGGAATGTTTTTACTTTTCCCCTTTCCTTTCCTGAGAGCCCCGTGGCGTTTGCTATATACCAGCTTGTGAAACTAAAGGCCGCGGGTTTGATCCCCGCACCGAGACAATTGTTTGTGTGAACCACAAATATTTGTTTCGGGTCTGGGTGTTTGTGAAACCGTAAAGTCTCGCGTAGAATCTGATACCAACGACAAGACTTGTGTGGGGTCAGAACTATGTATGTGACTGCTGGGTATACATATATGTTATATTTCCAAATGGCAAAATAACGTGGTTATACTTATAAACATAAACATTCTAACAATAAGATTAATTTCTTGAGTATATGAAAGAGCATAAATAAAAAAATGTAGGTACCGATGCAACACTTTCACTCACATGACTCATCTTTTTGCGAAAGACTATTATGGTGGCCTTGGCACTTGTAAAGTTGATCATGATGATAAAAGACTAGAAATATTATGAACTATTTATTAGGGTCGACGGCACAGAACGGGCTTTCCGATACTTATTACAAATTTACAGACATTATAGATGGGGACAGTTTTGTAATTCGAATTATATTTGGTTTAAGTCTGCTTCCTTGGATATGTCACTAGTAGGTCGATACATTATATATTATATAAATATCATAATCAGATATATCTGTATTTATATTTATGTTTTATACCTTTGCTTCCGAAAAAAAGGATTATAGTTTATTAAGACATTGTTTAGGTTCAAAGACAATAGGCTCTCAAGATGGAAACGATTAAGGACCTCATAACAATAAATACAGGATAAAAAGTACGGATAATTATAACAATATAAAGAAACACATAAAAACTGAGCAGGCATTATATTTCGTTTTAATTTAGCTATTCCATTTTCACTCCGCTAATTAGGACTGCAGGGTAATGAGGTTATATTGCGCAATGGTTCATGAAATTGAATAACACTTTTTATTATCACACTAGTTATTTCTATATGAGTCGGAGCAAATGCTTATATTTTTCAACTAACAAGAAAGACAAGCAAAAATATGGTAAAATGAAGAAAGTATGTACATATGTAGAACGCATGATTTGAGATTAAAATAACTGTTAATTACACTTGGTATCCGATACATAGTTACATATTTCATTTTTTTGTTATTTATAATTCATCACCATCATCAGCCTATATACATACATACATACATAAGTCCCACTGCTGAGCGCGGGCCTCCTCTACAACTGAGAAGGTTAGTCTTAGTCCACCACGCTGGATCGTGCGGGTCGTCGGACAATTTTATAATCAACTCATAGGAATTGAAAAAAATATGTTTTTATATGGAAACTGGTAATATTATTTTACTTAAGATAATTTGAATTTTACAATCCAATTAGGAATTCCATAAAATTATCCAGCTTCACACCGTGTCTGTTACAATTATATTTAATCTTTGCAATTTGAGTGAAACGTAACGTAAGAACGCTGACTTTCTAAACAAGACGCGATGTGATACTGACTCATTAAATATAATGTTACAGTTACTCTTCACATAGGCATTGAAAGTAAAAGTGCTAATCTCAAATAGCGAGTGCAATTGGGTAAAAATAGTACAACCATTGCCGAAATAGGATTTTGATTATGTCTCAAAGTCGAAAAAACTTATAGGTTATTCGAAACAAAGATTATGAAGATTTATCATTTAAACATACATCGGTAAAGTGAAGAACCAAAAGCAAAGACTGTTGTTAATCATCCAGATATTTCATAAAGCAAATGAAATGTAAGCCAGGCAATAGCTTTAATTCAATTTTCAGTGAGATTATCATCATCAGCCCATAGAGTACGTCCTACTGCTGGGCACTCGCCTGCTCTACAACTAAGGAGGTTTAGGCCTTAGTCCACCACGCTGGCCTAGTACGGGTTGGCGGACTACACGCCTAAGAAATTCCTAAGAGCTTTTAGGTGTGCAGGTTTCATCACGATGTTTTCCTTCACCGTTAAAGTACGTGATAATTCATTGTGAATACGCATATTACTTCGAAAAATCCGAGTTGTGTGCCTGAGGTTTGAACCTGCGACCGCTGAGATTCTCGACCTAGACCTAAACCTCGAGGCCATCACTACTCATACTATCATAGATAATAGCGATGTTTTTATAAAATCGAGTGTTTAATACCAATTTTTGTTCGTAGGATACAACATATGCATTTTCGCGTACGGACAGACCGGCGCCGGGAAGTCGTACACAATGATGGGTCGCGGCGAGGACGGCCAGGAGGGCATCATCCCGCAGATCTGCAAGGACCTCTTCAGACGCATCAAACAGACCACCAACGATGATTTGAAATACTCGGTAATAACATATATACAAAATTACATACTTATATACGAATTGACAGAATTAACAGCCCCGTGGCGCAGTTGGTTAGATACCAGCTTGCGAAACGAGAGGCCGCAAGCTCTCGATAGATCCCCGCACCGAGACAAATGTTTGTGTGATCCATAAATATTTGTTTCGGGTCTGCGTGTTTGTGAGACCGAAGTGACCTATTGTATCATCAGGATTTACTGGCCGAAAACGTTTTTAGCATTAAGTATAAGATTCAAAAATAGAAGAATTATTTTTCAATAAATAAACGTTAATGAATCATTAATTACACTTAGTAGGTACTTAATGGTTATTATATTTTTTATTGAGGGTAGTTTTCACATGACGTACTGACAGTCACACATTAAAACTATTACTGTGCACACTGTTTGTTTTATCTCAGTGACAAATGGAGATATTAGGAATTACGGTAATTTTATTTGAAATTAATTAGTTATCATGGTGATGGATTTACGTTACAGTCGAGAATTTTATGTGTTACATTTATGAGTATTTGTATGGGTGTTTGTACTTGTGAAATTTGTGTTTTTAAAATATTGGTGAGTTCGTTCGACAATCGTAATACGGGACAGTCTACTAAAACAGTAATGGTGAATAACAGTTAATTTTATTGGCGGGTTGTATCCAATTTTAATTGGAAGTTAAACGGACTCTTAGAACTCTGCTCGTGAGCAGAAATCTAGGATACACCATTCTTTAAGAAATTACGTAATCATTACAATTACTGTAACGATGAATGAAAACATTGTTGGAAATATTCGTTTCTTTACTTCAATAATTCCGAGGACATAATTTATATTGTACAACCTCGAATTAGGCCAATGTAATAGACATATACTTACATAAATGCCGCCGAACATATTTGTTTTGACAAATCTGCATGTATTTATCAGGTGGAAGTGTCATACATGGAGATATATTGCGAGCGAGTGCGTGACTTGCTCAACCCGAAAAATAAGGGCAATTTGCGCGTGCGCGAACACCCCGCCCTCGGCCCATACGTAGAGGACCTCAGCAAGCTGGCTGTCACCTCTTACCAGGACATATACGACCTCATCGATGAGGGAAACAAGGCTAGGTAAGTAATACTTTAACCCTGACATAAGTCAAAGACATAATGTTTTTTATTCAAATAATCTTTTACAAGCTCCTTTGAGTCGTCAGTAAAGGTTAAAATACTAAGTACTTGTGGCAAGGCGTGATGGCTTTGATGATTTGACGCGGGGTCTAACGAGAAAAATCTCAGCGGTCGAGGGTTGAAATACCAAGCAAAGCCTTTTAAAATTACGAATCTGTGTGGGTGAGAATTGTCTCGCATTTTCACGGCAAAATATTTTACATTCTTTATTCAAATAATCTTTTACAAGCTCCTTTGAGTCGTTAGTAAAGGTTAAAATACTAAGTATTTGTGGCAAGGCGTGATGGGTTTAATGATTTGACGCGGGGTCTGACAAGATTATACATTAGTACCTGAATATTGCAATGAGATCTAAAGGGTTTATTAAAGTGACTAGCGATATTGTCAATCTAAGACAAGTATGATTCGGGAATGTGGTGCCTTTAGTATCGTGGTCTTCATCTGAGCGTAAACAAATGCACGTAATAAAAATATACAGCAAATAGTCATAAATGTATTGTTTTAGAACCGTCGCGGCGACAAACATGAATGAGACTTCGTCCCGTTCTCACGCCGTGTTCACCATATTCTTCACACAGCAGCGACATGACCAGACAACCAATTTGATGTCAGAAAAGGTAAAGATCTATATGACTCGGAGACTGGGAAGTTAGCTAAATTGTGTTAAAGAAAGTCGCTTTTTGATATCTACCATATAAAATGAATTGTAAGACTTAATTGACATCACCCGTCCATATAAATTTCAAAATCTTTGTTCTAATATATTTTGTTATTTAAATACTTTCTTTTATATACATGACCTACTTTAATATCTTGGCTCATAGAAGAAACTGAATATTCGTCTAATTCTTAACTTTTTGGTGGTACCAGTCATTTGTCTGTATATGAAACAGCCTAGTTCTACATACATACATAAACTCACGCCTGTATTCCCCGAAGGGGTAGGCAGAGGTGCATTTCTGCACCCACATTTAGCCAGGTATGTATCAGTCCCACGTAATAGGGGGCGAGCCTATTGCCGCTTTTCGGGGACATTTCCAGACTCCGTGCTGTTACTGAGAATTTCCTAATGGAAAAACCCAATAACACTGCCCGACCCGGGAATCGAACCCAGAACCTCTAGATCGCACGGCACATACTTGTACCGCGAGACCACGAGCCTAGTTCTTCCATAGCATAACTCTAGACAGTAGAGCTTCAAACCCCTTCTTGGTATAACAATTATCGAACTTTTATATCAGGTGTCGAAAATCTCGTTGGTCGACTTGGCCGGTTCCGAGCGAGCTGACTCCACTGGCGCCAAAGGCACGCGTCTCAAGGAGGGCGCCAACATCAACAAATCACTGACTACCCTCGGGAAAGTCATCTCGGCACTTGCTGAAATCGTAAGTAGATTGTATCCAGAAAAGTATAACTATAGACATATAAACTGTTCGGAATGTGCCAGTAACATTAGTAGATTTCGTATTTGATAGAATCAATTTTACATCATTGTGATAAGGTTTATTATCCATTAAATAAAATTCATAAATACAAATAATGATGAATGTAAATAAAATCGAAATATAAATAAGGCATGTTCCTACGAAATCTACTCAAAAGTGAATGTAAAAAGCGTTATAAAAACTAGGCTTCATAACATTGTATAGTTTTAGAATGTGACTAATTATGATTAAGTGTGGTTTGTAGATAATTAACTCACGATTTTATGTTTTTTCTTGTTTTGCACCTTTTTCTTTGGGATGTGCTCAGTCGGTGAGTATTGAATGCGCATGTTACTATTTATAATGTTATGAATAAGAAAAAAAAATCAACCTAACCTGGTTGTCTGGAAAAGATCGCTCTTAGCGATAAGACCGCCTATTGTTTCACTTTTTATTGATAATTCATTCTATGTAATAAATTTTTATTTTACTTAAACATCAACCAAAGCAAACACCACGTAAAAATCCTCTCAACAATTCAAATCAATATTCATAACATCCATAGCCAGTCCATCAACTAAGTTAATTCCACCCCTCAGGCGTCAAAGAGCAAGAAGTCAAAGAAGGCGGACTTCATCCCGTACCGTGACTCCGTTCTGACGTGGTTGCTGCGAGAGAATCTCGGCGGCAACTCCAAGACCGCCATGATCGCCGCCATCTCGCCCGCTGATATCAACTTCGATGAGACACTGAGTACGCTCAGGTATGTTAATGGTAGTTTTCAGGGATGTTAGTGGACTGGTGGAGTTGGGTCTCAATTTGCCCCACTCAAACAATAAATAATATCTCCAAATTTGAATATTTATCCGTTTAATGCTTCAGAATTCAACGAAAATAGTTCAGCGATGTTTTCTTATTTTTTGTTCCGGCATAATAAGTAGTCTATGTTTCTTCACAACGTTCTATCTATGTCCATAGCAAATACATATAAATCGGTAAATTTCTTTAGCCTCACGATACTCAGACAGGTTCTTGCTATTTTTAACTTATTGACAACCCAGAGGGTCTGAAGAAATTATATCACAAATTTTATCTGTTGTAATGTGCTCCAAGCTTTATAATGTTATACACTTATGTGATTGAGTTCTTAGGTTCGGTTTACCTATTTAAAATACAGAATCATACCAAATCCGAAATAAAGGCTGTTAAAGCAATAAAAATAAGAATGTTTTTGTCATGATGTTAAAATTTACTCAATCGCTCGCAGATACGCCGACCGCGCCAAACAAATCGTCTGCAAGGCCGTCGTCAACGAGGATGCTAACGCGAAACTTATCCGCGAGCTCAAGGAAGAGATCTGCAAGCTTCGGGAGCTGCTCAAAGCCGAGGGCATCGACGTCGAAGAAGGTAAGAATAATACGACGCATGGTAGATATTTGGAGCCTAGCAGTCCACGATTGTCGATGGTCGATAGATAAATTTATCTATAAGATAGCAAGAATTGTCTTTTTTCTTTGTCGATACACACTTTTAAAATAAAGACAATTCAATGTTATAAGTAGAAAAATATTTAGGTAATTATTTTTAGCTTTGCAAGATAAAAATGTTTATCAATCGATCTCAACAATATCCATGCTAGCCCCTGTCATTAAAGTACGATGTGTAGTCGTCATGTGATCGGTTAGAACGTTGTGTGATTGTTTGCATAGTCGACAATTGCTAGTGTTGAACGCCACAAAAATATCGATACAATGATTATTTGGAAAATATTATATACTAAAATTTAACTTCTCTTTTCAAAACCCACACGTACTAGGACCAGACGGTAGAGTCATATATGAAAAGAAAGATCCGCCTACGAGTAAGTAAATAACATAAACGAGGCTTACGCATTACTGCATCTGTACACCCCACCTGTACGCTTGGCCTCTATTTCGAATTCGGGGTTGCCAGTGGCAAAAAAGAAAACAAATACTTATTGATAAACATTGGAAATAAACTGGCAACCCGATACGTTATTGAAATTGAATACGAGCAATTTATTTTGCACCCTTATCCGCAGCTTGTGGCGTTAGTAGGATGACATGATATAAAAAATAATTATATTAATTTTACATCGCAGTATGAATATGTATTGGAGTGGGTCATATATAATAAAATATATATACGCTTATGTACGTTGGTGTTGGTAATACACTTTCTTCATCGTCGATATTTTTAGTGTATTTATCAGGGATGTTATGGAGCTCCGTAACCGTAACCGAAACTATCGGATATCCGAAATAAAAATATATCCGTAACCGTAACCGTATCCGTTTCGGAAGTTTCGGATAGTTTAAGAAACTCTTGTGTAAAGTACTAAATTGATTTTTATAGACAAAAAACGACCAATATCGACTTAATTATGGGCATTTTTTAAATCAAGGTAATGCAGATTGTACAAAATGTAAACAGTGTGATAAAAACTTTAGCCGGAAAGAATGCGTAGTACCTTCACTGAAACTTCATATAAAATCTAAGACACAGTGATTAGTACAAAGATATTTTATTGCTGGAACAAAATAAGCAACAAAAACCAAAAACATCCAAACAGCTAATACCTATACAAGAGTGTCAAAAACAGTTATATTTTACTTCAATTTAATATCCGTAACCGAAATTATCCGAAACTAACGGATAATCCGAAATAATTACATATCCGTAACCGTATCCGAAACCGATATAATTTTATTCCTATATCCGTATCCGTATCCAGATCCGAAATATCATATCCATAACATCCCTAGTATTTAAGTAGATAATATTCGATGTGTGTCTTATTGTTTGTCAGCATTTTGATTTTTATATTGTAAATTATAAAAAGTACCCAATTCATTAATTGACATCCGGATTGAGTCATGTATGTACTTGGTTCAAAACAATATTAAATCTGAACAAAATTTTTATACCTCAATCCGAGTGTTATTCCAATTGGGCAATCCCTTTGCCGCCATTATTGTTTGGCTGTATTTATTTGGCAACATAGAAATATTATCTGTGATAAAAAAAATTGAGTCTGGCCATAGAAAAGATAAAAATTATTGGTTCAAAATTTAATTTTCTATGTGTATGAAGGTTGCAAAGGGTCGTGAATGACGTACATATATAAATGTTGTGTTGCCATATGCAAAAAGCTTCCTAGCTTTGAAATCCTTGCATGTTCTTATCCATATTTGCAATATATTTGGTGTTTATATTTATGATTAAATAGATGGAAATGTGATGGAAAATCAACGGAATGGGTCGGACTGCACACTGCAAACTCACAACGCAGAAAGTTTGCAATGAATTTGCACTGTTCACTTCATTGATTGAAAAAAGAAACGAAATGTGCTGTAATGTACATTTCAATAGAGTCTTAGTTTATTATTTTCATATATGTATATGTAGAAATACTCGATGTGATCTGCTCCTGTCTTTCGAAAAAAAAAACTTATTTTCTTATTTATATGCTTAGCTACATTTTTCTCTGAATATTATTTATCGTAATGTATTGTCCGATAAAGCAGGCGATGTTTCGTCGCCGCAACGCAAGAAGAGCGAAGCAGAAGCGCTGTCGCCGAAGCTGTCTCGCGCGGCTACTACCATTGCCGAAGAAGCTGTCGATCAACTCCAGGCTTCCGAGAAATTGATTGCAGGTATGAAATCTATTATGATGTTATATATATATGTTTGTGAATGGTAGCATAAAGACTTTTATTCTATACCAGAAGCTAGTAGAAAGGGCTCCTATGAATGGAGTTAATAAATGAATATCATTGTATAGTATTTTTAAGCTGTTTGTTTAAGAGGCTTGAACTGATGGTCTGATACCTCCAATATGGTTGGGTTCCTTGATTTCGAATACCTGATGCGGACCATAAATTATATTGCACGGAATCTTGTGAGGTTAATCATGATTTTTTAAAAGTATTATACAAAGCTATATTTTTAGACTGCCTCGTGGTCTCGCGGCACAAATATGTGCCGTGCGATCTAGATGTTCTGGGTTCGATTCCCGGGTTGGGTAAAGTGTTATTAGGTTTTTCCATTAGGAAATTCTCAGTAGCAGCACAGTGTCTGGAAATGTGCCCGAAGAACGGCAATAGGCTCGCCCCCTATTACGTGGGACTGATACATACCTGGCGAAATGTGAAATTGAATACAAGCGTGAGATTATGTATGGATGTATGTATGTTTGTTATATTTTTTAATATTAGAACTCAATGAGACTTGGGAAGAGAAGCTGAAGCGCACGGAACAGATCCGCGTGCAGCGCGAGGCTGTGTTTGCTGAGATGGGTCTCGCCGTGAAGGAAGGCATCACTGTTGGCATATACTCGCCCAAGAAGACCCCGCATCTTGTGAACCTCAACGAGGACCCCAACTTGTCCGAATGCCTCATCTACTACATAAAGGAAGGTAAGCGAAGAAAGTAGTTTTATTCATTTTATTTACAGATAAATTAATGATTAATTTCATGGCAAGCTGCTATTGTTCATCGGCTTCGGCAAAATCAAAACATTTTTTATTATAAAACGAATATTTTCAATTATCCGGCATCATTATATTAGATAACGGATTAATATGCCTAAACATGAGTAATATTATGGTGATTTGATTTTATATGCAGTGTGAAGATTATAAATTATAAATGCTCATTCAATTTTTTTTAGGATACGCAGAACAGCTTTCTTACTTGCTTACTATTTTCCACAGTTTTTATGTAATAGCTCATAAAACAGACGATGGTAAACAAAGAGTTAATGCACAATGTTAATGACAGCTCCGTGGCGCAGTTGACAAGATACCAGCTTGCGAAACGAGAGGCCGCGGGTTCGATCCCCGCACCGATACAAATGTTTGTGTGATCCGCAAGTATTTGTTTCATTTCTGGGACCGAAAGGTCTCTCGTAGTTTCTGATACCCACGACATGAGACTTGTATCTTAATGTGGGGTCAGAACTATGTATGTGACTGTTGGGTGTATTTATTTATTCACTATGGATGTTCCCAGGAGTGACTCGTCTGGGCACGGCCGAGGCCAACGTGCCGCAAGACATCCAGTTGTCGGGCTCGCACATCCTCAGCGAGCACTGCATCTTTGACAACACGGACGGCGTCATCTGCCTCATCCCGCATCATGGCGCCCTGGTCTACGTGAACGGACGCGAGGTACGAGTATGTAAACTTCGATTTGATTTTTATGGGCGTCGATGGTACAGATGTGTTGAAAAGGGAGAATTTTGCTCGATGGTAATGCTGTGGTCTACTTGTCTCAATTTCGGAACAAATGAAAGTGGAAGACCGATATGGTTTTGGATCACTAACAACTATTAATTTATGGAACACAAAAATGGGTTCGCTCTTCGAAACATCGTTAATATAAAATAGATCTGAAATCAGAGAATAATAGAAGAGCAACATTTATATCATTATACTCTCCTTAAATTGCTTTCTTAACCCTTAATTCGACAGACTAATTTTTTTTTATTTGTACGATCATCACAAATTTTGTGTGAAAAAAAAAACTACTAGTAAAAATACTCGAAAAAATCTACCTATTTCAGTATCCTGAAAAATCTAG
The DNA here is from genome assembly GCA_907164795.1 of Hemaris fuciformis. NCBI lineage: Eukaryota > Metazoa > Arthropoda > Insecta > Lepidoptera > Sphingidae > Hemaris > Hemaris fuciformis. The sequence goes on from OU015448.1 coordinate 11,119,746, forward strand.
GTCCATTATAATAGACATTTTCAAATCAAATTCTTGTTATTCTGACGAGAAGTATACTAAACGGTGTCTAATTAAGGGTTAAGGTATGCTTTAACAATAAATAAATTGCCACCTCAATTTTTTATTTTCAAAGCACACCTGAGTAATATCGATAAGTTGGAAATATGCCTTCATAAAGTCCAATCTTCAGGTATAATTTTTTGTCCAGGTAAATGAGCCAGTGATCCTGAAGAGTGGTTCCCGCGTGATCCTGGGCAAGAACCACGTGTTCCGCTTCACGCACCACGGACAGCCGCGCGAGGAGATCTTCTCCAACAAGTCGCTCACCGACTCCACCGGAGCCGCCATTGAGACTAGTACAGAAAACAGTAAGTATGTGTGTATTCACAATGAATTATCACAAAGGAAAATATAGTGAGGAAACCTGCACGCCTAAAAGTTTTTAAGAATTTCTTAGGTGTACTACTCCACCAACCCGCACTAGGCCTAAACACTCTCAGTTGTAGAGGAGGCCCGTGCCCAGCAGTGGGACGTGTATGGGCTGATAATGTTGTTAATATGGAAGTTTGTGTTTTATCACTTGAAGATTGGTTAAGTCTGAAAGTTTTTCATCACTTTTATGTAGAGGTTTTGCATGCTATTGGAAGTCGTAGGCCACAGGGAGCGAGCCTTTTTTTGCCCTATCCAAACACAACACAACACACCCGCCACTGTAACTCCTGTGCTCCAGGATCAACAGCGGCACGCACAGTATTCACGCCAAGCATTGAAGCTCAGCGAGTCTAAAGGATCCTAATTAGTTATGATCCCGCAACGAACTTAATCATAAAAAAGATATAAAAGAAGACTTGGAAAACAAAGAGTTTTCCACTTCCCTAAACAGCAAAGCAGGAGACAAAATATTGAACCATGATGTTTCAGGGAACGAGCCTATAACCGCTTTTCGGGTACATTTTCAGAGCCTGTGTTGCTTCTGATAATTTCCTAATGAAAATACTCCTAACACTTCATCAGGGCCGGGAAACAATTCTAGGATTTACGATCGGGTGCCGTACACTTAATATAGGATTTAATATCCATTATTTAATTTCGGATTGATGAATCCTTTTTTTGTACCATATTAAGCATTTATTGTTTGCGATACAGATAGTGACACTGAAAACCAAAATGTCGACTGGGACTTCGCTCAGTGCGAACTTCTGGAGAAGCAAGGAATTGATCTTAAGGCTGAAATGCAAAAACGGCTCCTCGCACTCGAAGAACAATTCCGTCGCGAGAAAGAACACGCTGATCAACAATTTGAAGAACAGCGCAAGGTGAGAACAAATTATTAATAAATGCTTCTTATGAAAGATTCACGGATACATATGGATAGCTCACAAGTATTTTTTCGTTACTGAGATCGTATCAGTTTCCTCTCACTTTACAATGTAGCTTCAACACCCTCACGAAAGCAAAAAAAAACGTTAAAGACAAAGTATTGTTAATTTTTTGTTGTCTTATCATGATCCTATTCTAAGTCGATTGATGACATTTATTCATTAAATTCCTCTATAATAAATTTGGTTGTAATAGTAACTGTTGTTGTAGAACTACGAAGCTCGTATCGACGCGCTGCAGCGCCAAGTGGAGGAGCAGAGCGTTACTATGTCCATGTACAGCTCCTACACTCCGGAAGATCTCCATATTGAAGACGACATATTCGGTTAGTGTCTTTTGTTGAAACTTTTGATGTCATGATGGCATTACATGAATATCTTAACAAAAGGACTAAAATCATCAGGAATAAATCACATCAAACATTTTAGTCAATCTTTACTACTCGTCATCAGATATCTTGAGCTATCTAGCTGGAAATATTTGAGCTATATCTGACTTTGACATGAAAATTATGTCACTATTCATATTCACAGGTGCATACTCAAAATAATTTCTTTCATTGCGTTGATATACTGACACTATACTCAATTTTGATGATGTTGCATTATTTATTGAAGAGTTGTTTATTAAATGTAACACACATGTTCTGCCCGCGTAGTGAATCCCCTGTTCGAGACTGAATGCTGGTCGGCCCGCGAGGTGGGACTCGCCGCTTGGGCATTCCGCAAATGGAAGTACCACCAGTTCACATCGCTCAGAGACGATCTCTGGGGAAATGCCATTTTCCTCAAGGTAAGTTCAATTGTGCCCCTGCACGATATGGTTTTGAATTAAGATCCTAATTAGCACACAAAAAAATATGTCTGTCATCTTTGTACATATCTTTTTGGTAAATTATGTTGTCTGGAAGAGATAGCAGTCAGTGATAAGACCGCCTATTGTCACTTAGCCCTAAACATATATATTTTTAATTTCATCCATGGTGTACAATAAAGTGTATATAAATAATATAATAATATCCCAGGAAGCGAACGCCATCTCTGTGGAGCTGCGCAAGAAGGTGCAGTTCCAGTTCACGCTGCTGACGGACACGCCGTACTCGCCGCTGCCGGCCGAGCTGGCGCCGCGCGACGACGCCGACGACGAGTACCGCCCCTCCGCGCCCACCGTCGTCGCCGTCGAGGTCACCGACACCAAGAACGGCGCCACGCACTACTGGACACTCGAGAAACTACGGTCAGTGCCTCCACACCACACCTCTCCTCCTCCTCTCCTCTGTGCCAAGCGCTGCACACCCGATTGTGTGGCGCTGCCTTTATCCATATCAACGAGAAACCATCGAACCTGCGAGGCTAGCACGTAGGAACGTATGTTGTTACAAATTTTAGTAGGTGTAATAGGTAGATTTAGGAACTTCGATGAGCAGGCTTATATCGATGAAATCTTTTTTAAAATCGAAAAATTGGATAATAATGTTGAAGGATAATTTTATCGGTAAATACTTAATGGTATATCAGATTATCGATAAACATGGTACGGGTCGACTGATCAATGATCATTATAGGTTTCAAAATATTTTGATTTACAAAATTTGTTTCGTATTTTTTTTTCAGTGCGTCACATTTGTTTCGTTAATTTTTATCGAACCTTATGAACAAATGGTGTTTCGTCTATGTCTATTTAGGTTCTTAAAATTTGATTTATTAAATTATTTTCGACTTACTTTTCGTACTTTAAATTATTTATATCGACTTTGACATACATATTTATATCTTTTTTGTTGCGTTAAGTTTCTCATTTTTATGTTTGTTTTTTAATTTAATTTTAATTTTATTGTCTAAACAAAAAATGTTTTTGCTAATGCCGTGTTGGTTACGAAGGAATCATTTATATACATATGTACTCTGTAATATATACTTGTACATAAATAGTTATGTTTTGTCGGGGTAAGTACATTTTCCTATAATAGGTCTGGCCGTTAGATGGCAATGTCAAATGATATTCGATAGCGCTTGTTTTTTTTGCCGCTTTATTATATTTATTTAAAACTATAAATAAGCTATTTATCTACAAATATATTCTACAATATTTTTTTCTTATTATAAATAAAGTAGAAAATTAATATTTCTTCAAAATTATTACAGAATGCGACGTTATTTAGTCAAATTTAATTACTTGAGTAGACCTATTTTCTTAGACAAATATAAATAGGTACATAATAGTTTTAGTCAATGAAATAGATTTAATTACCAGAGACATGCGGATTCTTTCAACAGTTTATGAGAGGACATGTAAAAGTGTTGATTGGCGAAGACGCGACCGTTAGATTAAAGAGAAACCTCCACAAAACATCGATAAGAAACCGAAGTGTAATGTAAGTGCGGATGCATGTTCTCTCATGCGCAGGCTGGGTAGGGGTGAGGGCCGTAGGGCGCGCTGTAGGCTACATCGCGATGTATTGTCCGTAGCCACCGACTGGAGCTAATGCGTCAGATATACAACATGAACGAGAGCTCGTGCGTAGAAGAGGAGGACCCGGTGCCTCTGGTACTCGCGCCGCCGCCGGCGCTGGCGTCGGGCGCCAACGCGCAGCCGCCCGCCGCAGACATCCTACAATGTATCTCCGCGTGCGCGCAACAGACGCGCCTGTCGCTAGCCAACCTGCTGCCCTCGAGGTTTGTGTCGCTTCGGCTCGCACTGGCCGGACACAGCCGCACCGCGCCGCACCGCGCCGCACGGAACCGCAGCTTGTCGATGTACCGCCCGCGATACCCGAATATCCCACGGATGACAGTTTTGTTTCGATGCTGGAAATTCGAGCTTTTGATGTTAAATACTCGGATTTCTTGACTAATACCAGGAACTTAATTGTCAATTTTTGTGTAATTTATTTACTGTTTTAAACAAAAATTGCTACGTGTAACAAGCTGACATAATTTAGATTTAATTTTTGTGTATGTTTCTAAACATTTATTTTATTTCAAAAAATGTCTGGCCAATGCAGTATAGTTTACTGAACAATTGTATAGATTTTGTTATTTAGTTTAGAAATTGTTTACGCTTGCAACGCTTAGCGTATATATTTGAATATTGCAAGTATTTTCGCATGACACCTCTTTTAATGTTTTTCAGAAAATAAATTAATGCGTCTACCTGAACAACGATAGCAATATCAAATTGCTTTGTGTATTGTCTTGCCTATTCTTATTTTCTCACCACTTCTTACTTTCAGCTTGCCTTGCCAGATACAACATCGAGTATCTACACTCAATTTTCGTAGATTTCCTTTGTATAACGTGATTTAATATGTCTTTGTCTTGTCTTTTTGTAGACAACGTTTGGAGTTGATGCGCGAGATGTATCACAACGAGGCGGAGTTGTCGCCCACCTCGCCCGACCACAACATCGAGTCAGTCACCGGCGGTGATCCTTTCTATGATAGGTTCCCGTGGTTCCGTCTCGTCGGACGGTGAGTCATTCATATGTGATGTTTTTAATGAACGAATGAAATGATGAACGAAGGAAATTTGATGTACGCGTGTAACACAAACCAAATTTTGAGTGTTTTTTTATCGATTAATTTACCTAAAATTTACATCGATAGTTTTTTGATATGGCGTCATATAAAAAGTCATTTTAATAGGATTATAACAATATTTTGTTTCGGTTTGTTTGTTTAGGAGCTTCGTATACTTGTCGAACCTCCTGTACCCGGTTCCGCTCATTCACAAAGTGGCTATAGTGAATGAGAAGGGAGACGTGAAAGGCTACCTGCGGGTAGCTGTGCAGGCAGTTATCGACGCCGAAAAAAGTAAGACATTTAAGTTTTAAATAACTACTATGATAGTAAATTATATTTCTTTTTCATGACAACAAACCTTTAAGTTGCCATGCTTAAAAAATGTTTCTAACAACAAAAAGATGATATCTCAGACTAAGTAGAATAATGTTGGATGCAAACAGTTTTCAAACTTTCACCGCTTTCAGCAGTCTTCAGATCATCTTCATCGATGATAATAAGTTACCCACGTTAAATGATCTGCGATTAAAAGACAAGAATAAGCGTACGTATTTTGTATAAACTACAAGTGGTAAATTGGTGTGTGTAGACAACGCAGAGTTCGCAGCTGGCGTGAAGCAGTCAGCGAAGATCTCGTTCGACGACGACGTGGCGCCGGCGCGGGCGCGCGTCAAGGCCATCAGCAATGTCGACAAGAACAACGCGCTCAACCTCGAGGACCGCATCACTGACGTGCAGGACTCCAACATCAAGATCGAAGGTACTGTCGAATGACGCATTTGCATAAACAATCTGACACTGCAAAGGCCAAAGAGAGCGTATCCAATTGTAAATGCCTAATTTTTTTTCACCAAACAACGACATGACAGAAGAAGCTTGGGACTTCGATGAAAGGTTTTTTTTTAATTTGAACAACGGGAAAGAATTTATCTCTGAATAACAAGAGGTTATCCATATTTAATATAGCAGCCCCTGTGATGTACACTAGAAACTAGCATCTTTGATCATTATTGGATGTCGCGAATTCGATACTTGCGTTGAGGCGAATATTTGTATGAAAAACACAATTAACGGTTTCCATCCTAGTATCTGTGTGGCGACTAATGGATTATCCTTATTAGTCAGTAATAAAAAAACTGGTTGTGCACTATGCTGTGCTCTTTGCATAATGTTAGAATGTTGTGCAAGCGTGCCCTGCAGTGGGACGTACATACATGGGCTGATGTGGAGTGCGATGTGTGCAGAGCTGGCGGTGGGCGAGTGCGACGCGGACAGCGGGCGCGGCGACAGCTCGCTGGCGTCCGAGCTCAAGGACGAGGAGCTGCCCGACCACCTCACGCTCGGCAAGGAGTTCACCTTCCGCGTCACCGTGCTGCAGGCGCACAGCGTCGCCACCGACTACGCAGACGTCTTCTGCCAGTTCAAGTAAGTACTTCTTCTTACTACAAGTGGGATAGTCGTATCCGTTTGTATAGGTATTTCGTAGTATGCTGCCAATAGCAATTTTGATGCTTTAGTTTTACAGGTCAAGTTCTAAATAACATGAGATATTGTTACAGCTTTTTGCATCGCAACGAAGACGCATTCTCTACTGAACCAGTCAAGAACGCCGGCAAGAACACACCACTCGGATTCTACCACGTACAGAATGTATGTGTCAACCTGTATGGTTAGCAATATTCTCATCGAATCAATACTTACCTGTCATTTTTGCGCAGATCACAGTACCAGTGACGAAATCGTTCGTGGAGTACATAAAGACCCAACCGATCGTATTCGAAGTGTTCGGACACTACCAACAACACCCACTGCACAAGGTGAGACGTCTGATGATGTTCGTTTGTCGTTCGTTATTTGTGTTTGTAATTGTTGGTTGTTTTAATAGTGTATGTTGCGTGAGGAGGAAGATGTGTTGGTATGCGTGCAGGACGCCAAGCAGGACGGGCCGGTGGCGACGCGCACCCCCCCGCGCCGCATGCTGCCCCCCTCCATCCCGATCTCGGCGCCCGTGCGCAGCCCCAAGTGGGGCGCGGCCAGCGTGGCGCCGCCGTGCTGCTCCTCGCACCTGCACTCCAAGCACGACCTGCTCGTGTGGTTCGAGATCTGCGAGCTCGCGCCCAGCGGGGAGTACGTGCCTGCCGTGAGTATCGCGTACTTCTCTTTTCTATATCGATCTTCTGTTGGCATTATTGGTATTTTTATTTGTGATTATTGAGATTAAAAGTTAAAACAGTAGAATTTAAAAGATTAACACAATTATCTTATTTGGAGAGGGGATTTCTCTTTACAAAATGAAATAAAGAACGATAATGAGTCATGTGTCAAAAATTCAGGAACATTATTTCAAGTGCCTTCTTATATCTCTTAATAAAGCAAGTAAGAAACATACCCCTAATAATATGTTTATCGCCAGGTGGTCGAACACAGCGATGAGCTCCCATGCCGAGGCCTGTTCCTCCTGCACCAGGGTATACAGCGGCGCATCCGCATCACCATCCTGCACGAGCCGTCGCAGGACCTGCAGTGGACTGACGTCAGGGAGCTCGTTGTTGGTTAGTTTATCACTCTAGTCATTTCATCTATCTAGAACTTATACAGGATGTATTCATACCGTGATCGGAAACTAAAGCAGGTAATAGATAAGGTCATTACAAACCCCCCTGGCGTTAAAGCAAATCTTGAAGTTAAAAATTTTGAAGTTTTCCTAACAACCACATACATTTAATACCTATGGAAAAATTCCAAATTTTTTCGGGATTTTCTTGTATAAAAATTAAAAGAGACGCTTTTTTATGCTCGAAATAAAATTTCCAATAGTTATGTTTATCATCGATATAATGTAGATATATGATATATTGTCGTGTTTTGTTTAGGACGCATCCGCAACACACCAGAAGCGAATGAAGACACGGCAGACGGCGAAGAGGACGGTGCGCTGTCGCTTGGACTGTTCCCCGGAGAAAGACCCTCGCTCGATGATAGGGCCGTGTTCAGGTACTAGTAACTAAAAGCAATAAATTATAAAGTACAGTTAAGAATTTCATAAATTTTTAAAATAATTGTCTATATGACACATTCGATACATTTCAAGTTATTCTAAGTGTCGATAAAAAGTCGACAAAATGTATAAGAAATTTATATGTAATTAACTATATTTTTAAATATATATTTTTTCTTATTTATGCGTTGATAATAGGTTCGAAGCTGCCTGGGACAGCAGCCTGCACGGATCCCCACTTCTCAACAGGGTCAGCGCGAATGGAGAAGTTGTTTACATTACGCTCAGCGCGTACTTGGAGGTCTGTGACATTTTCTATTTATTTTTAGTTGAAATGAGTATTGAATATTCTTTTTTTGTTAATTGAAGTGTTGGACGTTTTATTAACTACCCTTATCATCATCATTAGCCCACATACATCCCACTGCTGGGCACGAGCCTCTTTTACAACTGAGAGGGTTTAGGCCTTAGTCCACCATGCTGGCTTAGTGCGGGTTGGCGGACTACCACCACACCTAAGAAATTCCTAAGAACTTTTAGGTGTGCAGGTTTCATCACGATGTTTTCCTTCACCGTTAAAGTACGTGATAATTTATTGTGAATACACACATAATTTCGAAAAGTCAGAGGTGTGTGCCTGGGGTTTGAACCCTCGATCGTCGGGATTCTCGACCGCGTGCCTAAACCTCGAGGCCATCACGACTTAGCTACCCTACCGGCGTTGAAGTGCGATGTTAGGAGATAGATTTGTGGAGGTGATGGAGGTTGACGTGCGCCGCCGTGCAGGTGGAGAACTGCGCGCGGCCCGCGATCGTGACGAAGGACCTGTCGGTGGTGGTGGTGGGGCGCGAGGCGCGCACGGGGCGCTCGCTGCGGCGCGCGCTGTTCGGGTCCCGCGCCGCGCGCGCCGACAGACTCACCGGCGTCTACGAGCTCAGTCTGCACCGCGCGCTCGAGCCAGGTGCGCTCACGTCTCCTTACATCCACACTTCTTTACACTTCTTTAGGCGCGTTACGAAAATATTATGAGAGTAAAATTTTAACATGCGCGCGCTTCACTGTAACACAAAAGTAAGACGTCGAAGCTGCCTATATGCTCCAATATAATTGACAGGTTGGAACTGCTTATGTTAAATGTAAGTGTCAAATGGATCAGACAGTTTTTAATCGAATATTTTACAAAAAAAAGTTTGTATGTTTTAGATTTTTAAAATGTAGAATAGTAACTAATAAAAAGGGATTGACATATCTATTAGTTGTCAAATATTTATGAGTGCGTTTAGAAATGTAATATGATGTGTAAACTAAGAACTATGTATGTGACTGTTGGGCGTATTTGTAAGTTTTACTTCAGTCGTGTGGTATAACTTCTAACGCGTGTACATAAGTACACACACACTTTTTATATTTTTTCTTATGAGAGGTAAGCGTCTTGAGCCCTCCTTTTGGCCTCTGGGAAAGCCGAAAAGGGTATGTCGGTGTCGGTCCTTCCAACACAACGTGCGGACCAGTTATACGCTCAGCCGAGTTGGGTCCCTAATCAAGTTCCTACTCCACCATACCGACTTAAAACTATCGTTGGCCATCACGTGCATTTGGGGCGGAAAGCGTCCTGAATTGTACCCCGCTTCCGAGGGGCACATCACATAGTCTAGTCTTACTGCATCAATGGGCAGCATTTAATATATATTAAACATTATTCTCTCGCGTCGTCTTCCAGCACTCCCACGCCAGTATAGACTGGCACGACATAGTGACAATACGAAAACAAATGGTGGATGTAGTGCGGTTCAAATAAATTGTCTAATGGTAACAAACGACTACGAACATAACCAGTTGACACAATTATGCCGGCCTTATAATGATCACGAAACACGACATAATTGTGCGTGTCACAATATCGAGATTGCTGATTGAACCGTAGTAATAGGATTACAATGACTTTATAGAATTACCTCTTTTCATTAACATAGTGGTACTTTCTTACTCCAGAGTCTAGTACAAAAGTGAGTATACCGTTTAAATGTATATAAATGGTGTATGTTTGTGCGCAGGCGTGCAGCGCCGGCAGCGCCGCGTGCTGGACACGAGCGGCACGTACGTGCGCGGGGAAGAGAACCTGCACGGCTGGCGGCCGCGCGGGGACTCGCTCATATTCGACCACCAGGTACCCAACACCACTGTATGTACACACTTCACTTCTTTTTCGTGCACTAACATCGATACCGGAAGCATCAAGATTTCAAACAGTCTCATTTGATTGAAGCATTGACAAATATACAAATTTATAGAAAATACTAAGATCAAGCTAAGATTAGAACCAAAATATTGGAAGTGCTTTGAATAATATTTTGTATTTAAAAATATATATATTTTTTCTTATTCATGTATATAGATCACGTATTAGCTTTATTGTCAATCAAAAACTTAAATTCTACACTTGATTTGAGTTTTTTTTAATATATATTTTTTCATGTAAATATTACATTAATTCAATTTTAATTCATCGAAAGAAATCTATGCACATAAATGTGTACAACAGTAAGTTATAAAATTAATTATTAACGGTGGATGAGTTTGCTTGCATGGGCGGTGTAGGTACTAACAATTTGTGTTCTGTATATTAGTTCATTAGCTTGTAGTTTTTTATATTTATATCACTTTTAATACACTTATTTTCATGATACACCCATCAATTCAGTTGCAGTGCAAAGAAAATGGATAATTGGGAGTCCTGTTTCGATGTCGGATCGATAAAATAAATAATGTGTGGATTTTTTTATTCGAAAAAATCATTTGTATTGTCATGTTCTCAGTAAGCATGATTGTAACATAAGCATGGGTTTGCAGCTTGCATCACATTTAAAATAACTGCACTGGTTTGGAGTTTCTGACCCTGTCATATTATGTTTGTCCTATCAATGTTGAAAAATTGCATCGAATGCGTCGAGTGAAAATCTCATCAACGACTAAATTTAATTATTTAGGTTAAAGATTTTTATCGATAAAAATTACTTTAATACTTTTAAGGCAAAACGTCAAGAGATTTTAACGCGACGCTATCGATGTATGTTAACGTGTGGAGTTATAGCGAAGTGTGTGCACGCAGTGGGAGCTGGAGAAGATGACTCGGCTGGAGCAGGTGGGGCGCACGCGGCACCTGCTGGCGCTGCGCGAGAGACTGCGCCACGGACACGACAACACCGTCGCGCCCAACGACTTCACCAAGACAGAGAAGGTACTGTCCTATATCCTTTCTCTTTCTACACTTCCACCGCACCTCCGATGGTTATCGAAGTAAATATGATTTCTGTCATATTATGTTTCAACGTCATTTTCTTTATTAAGACAGACTTGTCTCCTCTAGATTTTTTTTGTTACTTAAACAACCTTTTTGTTCATCAATACTTTCCAAATATCGTACTCTGGTCTCTTATTTGAATGCAACTAAAATGTGACAGGAGGTGTGCAACATGGCCGCCAAAGCGGCTGCGGAGTGCGCGCACGCCCGCGACGACTCCGTGTACGAGCCGTGGGAAATGACACCGCGCGAGAAGGAACTCGCCACCAAATTCATCAAACTGATGCAAGGTACGCATTCAAATACATGAACTATCGAAGCCGAAAAGTATCGATGTTTTTGTATGATATGTTTAAAGGTATGTATGGATGATAAACATCTATTACATCATCGACTTAAAGTTTTGATATTTTAGTCAAATTTGGGTTAACGATTTTTAATTAGTCAATGATCACAAACAAATGATCCTTTAGAAAATTCTCTATTTCTTCTTCGAAATTAAATTTTAGAAAATGTAATGGTATTTCACTTGTCTTTGCAGGACGGATAAGTACAACAGCGAAGGAAGTGGAGGCGGCTGCGTCCCCCTCCTCCCCGGTGGACGAGGGTGTGTCCGCAGACATCTCCACGCCGAGCCTGCTCTCTTCCATCCACAGCGCCAGCAGTTTCGAGTAAGGGGAATTCATTTTTATAATGCGCTTAGGTTCGCTTAATAAAAAAAACTTAAAATTCCCATTTTTTGCAAAGTAATAATTATTTTTTATTAATATGGTCATATAGCTAAGGATGTTAGACACGAGACCCCGTTTCTATGATTATATGGGTTTGATTCAGAGCCATAGATTCATCATATCTCTGACATTGTAAGGAAATTTGCATACTTGAAACTTCTCCACTATAAACTTTTTAGGAATGCAAAATGCATGAAATTCTACTAATTTTGTATAGTGGTCTAGAATTATAAGGCCTTCCCAAGGAGTGTAATATAATTTAATATCGATTAATATGTAGTTGTTTATGTTGGGTATATTTGTTTTCTTACGATATTTCTCTTCACCTTCCACTTCCACACATGTCCTCGTAAATTGGTCGATGTGTGCCTGGGTTACTGTCAGCAGTAGGTTCTGTATGGGGGGTGGTGGGGGCTGTGTGTGTGTCATGTATTGAGTTGTGTCAGTGCGTGGGCGCGCAGGCTGTGCTCGCCGGAGCGCGCGCTGCTGGAGAAGTCCCTGTCGTGGGGCGGCGCGGGCGCGGGGGGCGTGGGGGGCGCCGGGGGCATGGGGGGCGTGGGGGGCGCGCTGTACGTGCCCGACTGCGAGGAGGTGCGCGTGTCGGCCGCCGTGGCGCGCCGCGGACACCTCAACGTGCTGCAGCACGGCACGCACGGCTGGAAGAAGCGCTGGCTGGTACGGAAACACATTTATTCATTTTAATATAACAAAGAAATTCTTAATCTGTGCACTAAAAAATACTGTTGTTAAATTTTCCAAGAGACCTCGCACTAGGCAGAGGCTGTATCGTGAGATGTTCCTTAGTTAGTCGTTTATAAAGTAATATCTCCAGTTCAATTAACATGAAGTTCTAAATGAAATAAAAAAATGAAAAAAGAACAAAGAAAATTAACATGTAATTGTCGATTACATATCGGCCTTCACTGCTTACGAACTTAATGGTCACTAAAATTTTTACTAAGAAATTTCGAAGACCATTAATAGAAACCTTTAATGTTAGCTATCAGTCTAATCAACCAATTGACAGTATCTAAAAGATAACATTGTACCCCAGGTGGTTCGCCGGCCATACGTATTCATCTACCGCGACGAGCGCGACCCGATCGAGCGCGCCGTCATCAACCTCGCCAACGCGCACGTCGAGTACTCCGAGGACCAGGAGCAGATGGTGCGCATGCCCAACACCTTCAGGTCAGTCGCACAACGCTTCATCGATCATCATCAGCCCATATACGTCCCACTGCTGGGCACGGCCCTCCTCTACAACTGAGAGGGTTTAGGCTTTGGTCCACCACGCTGGCCTAGTGCGGGTTGGCGGACTACACACCTAAGAAATTCCTAAGAACTTTTAGGTGTGCAGGTTTTATCACGATGTTCTCCTTCACCGTTAAAGCAAGTGATGATTCATTGTGAATACACACATAACTTCGAAAAGTCAGAGGTGTGTGCCTGGGGTTTGAACCTGCGACCGCCGAAATTCTCGACCGCGCGCCTAAACCTTGAGGCCATCACTGCTTACTGCTTCATCGATATTGATAATATAATTTAATTCCTCTGCTGCTAAGAATTTCTTAATCTAAAAGCCCAATATCACTTTGACCAAATCGGAAAACCTTTCATGCCTAGATCTTACGATACTCATTTCTGCCACGATACCACGAGGCAATGATTATATTTATTTAATGAAAATAACATTTTCGAAGTACATATCTATAATATTATTCAGCCTAATACTATAATTAATAATGATATGTTTCACTTTGCAGTGTGGTTAGCAAGGAGCGCGGGTACTTGCTACAAACGCTCAGCGACAAGGAAGTACATGACTGGCTCTACGCCATCAACCCGCTGCTCGCCGGACAGATTAGGTGAGATCACCTTCCTACTTGTAATAATTCCCCTAATCCAATTTCTACTTCCAGAAATAACAACAAAATCAACAGTTATAAGTGTTGTAAGCCCCGTTTCGATATGGAGCTTAAAATATAGTAAATATAAATATATATTTTAATTCATTGTAAGACCTTATTCTAGATTGTAGTCTACACTCATCGAAATATTATTATCTTACACTCTTTTATCTCCCTTGTCAATAAAACTGAAACGCTTGGAAGTGAAAGTAATTGTTAAATGAAAAGCTCCCTGCCTCTACAGTAAGTGACCCCCAGTCCCAAGTCCCTGTCTGTTAGCTTGTTGTGCTGGTGGTGAACCAAAGTGAATATACGCGTAAAGGTTTGGGGTGACAGGTCGCGGTCGGGCCGGCGCGGCGACAAGCTGGCGCCGCCGCAGAGCGCATGAGACAGCCTCACCATGGAGTCTATCCTCGTTTTTTAAGTGCGTCTCGCACGCCGGCTCGCTGCACGCGCGCAGGGCCATACAACACGCGCATCCCGCTCACGAGCACTGAACGCCTCCACACTCGCTCCCACTACCGACTATCGGACAATACCCCCCACTCGATCTCAATAAAACATCAAAAATCTGTGGATATTTTTCGATAGTCAAGTGTGTTAATGTAAAGTGGGAGCGATTGTGACAGTTGGATCGGTGAAGGCAAACTATCCGTGGCTGGTTTGGTAAGGTGTTACGATATGTGAGTTGAAGTAGCGTTTTATATCGATATTTCTATTTATGTTCCTACTCACATGGTGCTCGCGCCTTGGGCATTTCGAAGATTTAGTTCTTCGCCCTATTTACTTTTATGGCGCCTAAAACTTGTGGCCTGCTACAGCACTGATATTAAACACCCTTAACTTGGGGACCACGAGTAATACTAAAAAAACCTTTGATATAGTCAAACCATTTTGACTTTGTATCAATTATTTTGGCATATCCACAATTTATTAGCAGTTTTATCGACTTCGCATTTGATGCTTAATACGATATACGTAAAATATATTTATATGTTTTTATACAAAAGAAATTTCATGGTATTTTTGAATGAGAAAACGTCGAGTAGATGGGACCAAACCGGTGCACTGATTTTAAAGGGTTGCAGTAATGAGAGGTGATAATATATACAGTGAAAACGAATTTCATCAACAATAAACATATAATGAACTGTATGGGGCTGTTTCCATACTGATAAGGATGCACGTTGTTGTAAGCTCTAAGCTGCACGGGCTTTTTATCGATATCGATAAATCAAACATTGACAGTTATTAGATAAAGTGGTATATAAACATCTTATGTATCGTCTCGATAAACTTAGCCCGAGCACGTGTAATGTAACGATACAATGTTGTAACAGCGCGGTCTTTGTGCCACGATATATTATTAGACGTTCAGTGTAACATCGATTTAAGAAATTATATAAAATATATTCATGTATAACCGACATCAACAGCTTAAAATTCGCTTCTTAAATTGATAAACGTATTTCATATGACCTTAGACTGGATTATCGTGGTCCAATGACTGAACACTGGCTCGAGTATGCCGACGCGTCCGCTCTACGCACTTGGTGCGAGTGACTCACATGTGTTGCGCACAAAACGTCACCAACGTACGATAGGCTCCATTTTGTATGACATTTATAATAATGTGAATTAAAAAAATATGTGAAAAGACAAATTACTGCATATACTTTATATAGATTCTCTTCTAACGTTGGAATACATTATTGATGTAATTTACCTTGTACATACGTATGACCCGAACGGTAGAATAAAATATATTTTGTGGCTGAAAAGCCGACGATTGAGGCGGTAGTCCTTACTCGTATCTCGTCATACGTAACGTTTCTTTCCATCATTAAGTATTGATTGTAAATAATTATAACATTGTAGCTAAATTAGAATATCCGATGTTTCGTCGTTCGCTGTCCGTTTGTAGTCGATCCGGATTCGTTTTAACACTTTCCGTTCTCTCGGTCATGACAATTTAATTATCCATGGATTGTATAAAGTAGGTTAATGTGATGCAGATGTGTTTCGATTGCATCTCGAATTGTTTAGCTCGAATGTTTCGTTCCGGCGTGACGTCACGAACCATTCCGACATCTAGTCATGTACTAACAGTAGGTACATTACATTGTATGTGATAGATATAGCTCCATAGTTACATCAATGCTGTGCTGCGAACAATCACCAAGTAGTGTGTTAATAAATGTTTATATGTTACGTTGTACTCGTCTCCGAACTCACTTAATCATCGGTCCATAGTTATATACGATATATCACCGTAGTTAGATTATTCGATGTGACTGTAGATGTACATGAGTATTTGTATCTTACTTTCAACACTCTGTTATTACTCTGAGTATTACTTTAATCTCGTTACCGCTTCGATTAATGTTGAAAAAATATATCTATAATAACGTCACTATACTGTAGCTTTTGAGTGACTTCTTTCCATTTGAAATAAAATGAGCGTAAATTTATAAAAAACATTTTTAAGCTTAAGTGACTTTTGGTCGATGTAAATATCTTCTTAACCGTTCGTTTAGTACTTAATGGTTTACTGACGAGCTACATGCTTATTTCCGTTAAGGTCATCACAAAAGCTTAAACACTGAACCGTAGTCTACTCGGCTAAACACTAGAGAATATTCTGATAATAATTTAGCATATAAAGACGTAGCGTGTAAGATCAAAAAGTATTATCCAAAATTTAGACATGCTGTGTGTTATAGGTAATGTTTCTTAATATTGAAATTAATAACTATTGTCGTGGAGATTTTAAATTATTGTATTTACGCGTTTCCCTTTGTACAGCACAACGTCAAATGTGCTACGTTTAGTTATTTTGTGAGAGCGGGACACAGATCACCTTCTGTTTGGCGCTGTGCTTTATTCAACAAGGAACAGTCATTTTACATTACTTGACAATGTTTCCAACAGAATATGTCCAAATAAGTACTCTTTCAAATGTTCGTGTAATTTTGAATATGTGTGTTTACTGTGTCGATTGAACAGATCTCCTTCGCTGCTGTGGCACTCGTGTTTATATTTTTCCTTTATTTTCTAGTCATTTTTGTGCAACATTCCAAAGTTGTATTATTTTCTTGTCGAATATATAGGGTAATGAATTTTGCATAGCAAAATGGTGTTTTACTTACATAGTAATGGTATTGGCCGGGATAACATCGCGGATGTGTCGTGTCGGGTGTGAAGCGATTTGTAATAATTTATTTTGACGTACGATTTGATTTGCTATTTATTGTTTAGTTGTTATATAATTGTGATTCTATATAGAAGTGAATAATTTAAATTATAGATCAGCTCTCGCTGGATTATATTTTTATAGAGTGTACTGTTAAGCTGTACCGCTATTTTTATAGACGTAGCTGTTGTGTTGGGGTTGCGTTCGAGTTGGTCGTTCATTGTGGTTATTTTGCTCTCGATACTGATTGTTGATTGTTGGGCGAGAATGATATTAAATAAAATTATATATTCTATATATAATTTATGAATTTCATTCAATTTATGAAAATAAGAACAATGTAATGATTGGTAATATTACTCATTGCTCTAAATGTACTATCAAAATATATTATACACAGTGTTAAAGGTCATAAATAAAAATGCTTCGAAAATTTCCACATTGTTGTTTTCTTTATACAAACCTATTCCCAATATAACTTCCATGCGTCGAAAGAACTAAATGCGGAGACAGTCACGAAAAAGTGACTTCATTAACACCTAAAATTTAGACCAGTGCGTGCAAAAATACGGTTTAAAAATCACCTTAACATTTTTTACAGCGAAAAATTTTTATTTTTGAAGTTATACTTCTTTAGGCGCGTTATGAAAAAATGATGAGAGTGAAATTTTAAGATGCGCGCGCATCTGTGACACAAAATTAACAGTATGAAGTTGTCTGCTTAACCGCTCATTAAGTCTCGAAAAAAAATGTTCATTGTAGCTAAGTTCACACTGCACTACGCGCGTCATGTTGGCTGCATTATTTAATCTGCATTTGTGTCGTTTCCGGTCAAAAGAACGAGTTATTAAGCCAGCTGACTCATTAATGGTACTAGGCATTCAGAAAGCTAGAGAGGTGAAATGCTATCATTAATAAGTTTTGTTTTTAATTCATCGTGGTTTAAATTTCGAATGGATTATACCTACGAGTTTACAGTTTTTAATGCTAGTACTTTGTGCTTGCTGATTTATGATGTCCTGGTAGTTGCGTAGAACATAATTGACATTTTCTTATTTTCAATTTTAGTTTTATTTTTAATCTGCATTTGTGTCGTTTCCGGTCAAAAGGACGAGTTATTAAGCCAGCTGACTCATTAATGGTACTAGGCATTCAGAAAGCTAGAGAGGTGAAATGCTATCATTAATAAGTTTTGTTTTTAATTCATCGTGGTTTAAATTTCGAATGGATTATACGAGTATACAGTTTTTAATGCTAGTACTTTGTGCTTGCTGATTTATGATGTCCTGGTAGTTGCGTAGAACATAATTGACATTTTCTTATTTTCAATTTTATTTTTATTTTTAATCTGCATTTGTGTCGTTTCCGGTCAAAAGGACGAGTTATTAAGCCAGCTGACTCATTAATGGTACTAGGCATTCAGAAAGCTAGAGAGGTGAAATGCTATCATTAATAAGTTTTGTTTTTAATTCATCGTGGTTTAAATTTCGAATGGATTATACGAGTATACAGTTTTTAATGCTAGTACTTTGTCCTTGCTGATTTATGATGTCCTGGTAGTTGCGTAGAACATAATTGACATTTTCTTATTTTCAATTTTAGTTTTAATTTATTACTGTCACTATTCTACATTTAAAAAAAAAAGTGTGTATGTACTTATTTACACGCGTTAGAAGTTATACCACACGACTGAAGTAAAACTTATAAATACACCCAACAGTCACATACATAGTTCTTAGTTTACACAACATATTACATTTCTGAACGCACTCGTAATTTACATACATTTAATTGGGCGCATTTATAAGTTTTTAAGACACTATGTCCTAAAAATAGGACAGGGGAGGGGTGAATGAGTTAAGGCGGTTGAATTAAAGGCGACACGCACGAGGCAGCGAGGCTCCGGCCGGTAGTAGGCGGCGCTGGTGCGTCGCGCACGCGCAGGAGCACGGCGATGTGCGATCCGAAGGCGCCGTGCGTCGGGGAAACGGTTCCGATCGTTGTGTGAGGTCATACTTGAATTGTGTGTTTGTAATTGATTTAATGTATGTGTGTATGCGTTATGATGTGGCCGATGGCGATCCTCTTCGAAGCATCAATATAAATATGTTTTCAGTAACAAATCAAAAAATAAAAAACCATGTAGAAATTTTAAATTTATTATCACTTATTTATGAACAGTGCAAAATTAACAATCTATCTAAAATGACATGCTTAATATACATCCATAATGAATACAATGTATGAGATGGAATGTACACATGCTTTCAATATGCTATATTATTTATACATAGTTATAGACGACAGTTGTAGAGGTGGCCCGTGCCCAGCAGTGGGACGTACATGGGCCGATAATGATGAGGATAGACAACATCAACGCGTCAAAAGCCGTAGAGCATGAAAACAATTGAACTAAGATGGATTCTCCAATAATTTGTCAAATTCTAAGACATCAGAGAATTATATAAGACAATTCAATTAGAAATTTTATTTACTCATCGAGCATTTTAATTCTATGAAGAAAATTGTCATAACAAATATATTATTTTTCATGAACGCCTAACTTTTCATTAAGATTTAATTTTACTAGGCTGAATAATGTTTCAAATTTCCGTATTGGTGATATATAAATGAATGATTATCAAAATATAATCGTAACACGATTAATAGGCTTGGTTTAAGTGTAATAATAATAAGTACCTATTATTCACATGTTAACAAAATTATAGAGCTACAAACAAAGCAGGATTTATAATAATTGCGGACCAAGTGCGGTGTAAGGGCTAAATCCTGACTCAGATTATAATTGAAGGTTTGGGCCTAGTAGTGAGTTATCACTGAACGGCATTCAACGTGTTAAATAAAGAAGCCATACATAAATATAGAAACTATATATGTACTCTAAAGCTACCAGTACGATAATATAAAATAATCATAAAACAATATTGAGAAAAATCAACAAAAAATTGGTCAGTATATATTACTTCTTTAAAATAAAATACTTATAAATTATTGAAAAAATTTAAATAAAATGATGTTAATCGCTTTTAAAGTTAACAATTTTGCTATCAATTCATTTAAATATAAAAATAAACTAATGTAAATA
Source organism: Hemaris fuciformis (assembly GCA_907164795.1). Taxonomy (NCBI): domain Eukaryota; kingdom Metazoa; phylum Arthropoda; class Insecta; order Lepidoptera; family Sphingidae; genus Hemaris; species Hemaris fuciformis. Next base: position 11,139,885 of record OU015448.1, read on the forward strand.
TTTATAAGCATTTATTAAAGTACAAAAATATATTGCAGAACGCCGATTGTGTAGAACTTTATACATATTGACTACTGCACCCGACCATCGACCGATCCAAGCAGTGGGATTATGGGCTACAGACAAAATAGAATGCTTTTAGTGCCAAAAGAATACCTTCCCATATTCTATACGGCGGTAGTCAATATAGGGGGCTATGTAACGTAACAATGTACTGGCAAAATCTTTATAGAATTGAATAAAATGTGTGGGTTTTGACAATGGCATGCTAAACTACTACTCTATTTTATTTATTTAATTGATTTAATAATCGATATTATATCGATATACTTGGACCTATAACAACAGATGTGTTAAAGGCTTTTTATCGTATGGGTATAGATGATAAAAAAGCATTTTTTCTTATAAATCCTTAAATAAACCTATATTATGTAAATACAAAAACCGGCGAGGTGTTTCTTTTTTAACATCATTTTATGCATATATGAAATCAATAATTATTTTTCTCGCATAAAAATATATATTAGACTGTGCAACCAATAAATAACTATATTAAATATAGTTTGAGTAATACGTGGTTACCTACATTAATTTTTTCTTCATAGCATTTATCGATTAATTAATTATCGATTCACAAATATCTTGAATACCAATCGAGCACTAAATACGGGAATAGTGTACGCCTTAATAAAATTCAATAAAGTTTCAACCAAAACTATTTTCATCCAGGCATATTCTCAATCACGAGAACGGATTGTAATTCTTATCGTATTCATCGTCTTCAGCGAAAGGATTTGTCGGATCGTTCTCCGGTTCATCCGCAAATGGGTTCTTAGATTCATCATAATTCTCATCTTCAAACGGATTCTTCCCCAGTTGCGGAGAAACTCCAGTACTCATAGGTTGGTCTACTATGATCTTCTTGATCGGTTTGGGCGAGGCGAAAGGCGATTTCTTCGCGTGGACTGGCGGGTCGAGTTTGTTCAGATTAGCTTCTAAACTGCTGCCGTATTTCGATTGCTCCATGAGACGCATACGACCTTCTGGTATTGGCACCACAGTGGTGCCTTTTGGTGCTATTTGCTTTGGTGCATTCGGAACGAATACTGGAAGTAAATAATGGCAAAGACTTATTTTATATTAAGACTATAAAAAAATAATTAGCGGTATTGGCGGATCAATTCTCATGTTGCGTAGCATAATTAATTGCCTACAACTGTATCATCGACTGGCGTCAATCCATTTTTAAAACTTATGTCGTCAGATCATCTACCAAATATAAATAAATAAATACATACACCCAACAGTCACATACATAGTTCTGACCCCACACTAGGATACAAGTCCTGTGTCGTGGGTATCAGGAACTACGAGAGACTTTTCGGTCTCACAAACCCCCAGACCCGAAACAAATATTTGTGGATCACACAAACATTTGTCTCGGTGCGGGGATCGAACCTGCGGCCTCTCGTTTCGCAAGCTGGTATCTAGCCAACTGCTCCACGGGGCTGTCAAATATCATAAATCAAAGGGCATAAACAGATGAAATCGATTAAGTCACTTTAACCATCCAAATTAGCTCCATCTTTCTCCACACCTTTCGTATGTTGTCTTTCATCCAACTTTAACACATGACCAAACCATCTATACCTTTTTCCTTTTCACAAATTTGTTACAACAACGCTTTCCTTGCTACTCATACGATCAGGCAATGTAATCAACTCCTTAACAAATATATCTAAACACTCACACTGTTTACTCTGGCCTTCTTGGAGTCTGAGCCTGGCCTCTGCGCCTGGTCCGTACGAGGGCTGCGGAGCCGGCGCGGGGCCAGGCACGGGCGCGGCTGGAGACACCACAGCCGCTGTGGAATCCTGCCCACTGTCCTCAGTCACGACTGTCAACTTGTTGAATAAACCGCGCCCGTAATACTCCGATACCACGGCATACCTGAAAATTGTTACAATTACAATAAACAATTGTTATATTAATCATTAATTTATCATCAGCCCACATACGTCCCACTGCTGGGCACGGGCCTCATCTACAACTGAGAGGGTTTAGGCCTTAGTACACCACGCTGGCCTAATGCCGATTGGCGAACTAAACACCTAAGAAACTCCAAATATCTTTGTTATATGTATCTCTAGATCGATCCCAATAATGGATCAATCAGATTGGAGTTAGTAGGTTATGGTCTAAAATTATTTATTTCCATTGGTTTATTATTAGATATATTTGGAAATAGGGATTGGTGTTGTTTATTAAAATTGGCCATTAGAGTATAAATTACACTGTTGGTTTGAATGAGTGATGGCCTTGAGTATTCGACGTGCGTCTTCTGACACAGTCAAGAAGTTCACACTTCTGGCATTTTAACGTTATATTTGTATCCTTTTAGCACAGATATTGACATCCGTTCGATTATTATAATCAATTTATTGGATTAAATAATATTATTTATATTAGACGTTGTAAAACAAAGTCGATAACATATCGAATGAACGAAAAAATCAATTAAATCTTATCAGTGATGTTTTATGTTTAATTTATGACGTTGGATTGTTTATGTTTCGAACCGACGGAGCAAAATATTTAAGAAAACCTTCGAGAACATCCCACGTTTAGTACAAAAAATAATTTCACTTGAAAATTAACACTAGTCAATAGAACTAGAATGAAACGTAATTCGGACCTGAGTGACAACTAATGTAATTAATCCAAAAGTGAGTTTGTTAGTTACGCTCCCTTCTTAACTGCTTTACACGCTAAAAAGTATTCGACAAATCTTGATACAGAAATAGATGCCTTAAAGACAGAATCAGGTTTTTTATTTTATTTTAATAATGTTGATTGACAATCTTAAACTTGACATGACACAACATATTGAGTGATGATGACAATAATGATGGTGAACACAAACATCACAAAAGTTTACAATAAGAAAGCGACTGAACCGTTGACAAAGTTATAAAAAATATTTTTCACACCATAATTTTAAGTAGTCACATTATTCGATCACTCGTAATTTTTATTCAACATATTTCGTACACTAAAAATCGTTACTTAATTTTTCGCCCTATTTCACAAGTACCTAGTATTTGTTTTATTTGAGAATAAACGGATATAAATTATCATTTATTTAATTTAAATTACCTTTCACTATTATCTTCGACGTTAGCGAAACACCACGAGAACGGTTGAATCATAAATGATTTGATCAACGATAAGTACATTTCACGATACAGCGCGCCACTATCAACAACGACCCACTGAAAGGTAATTCAGCTAACTTTACGGTCGTGGTACAATATCGATGTCTTATCGATTTCAATATAGATTTAGGATCGATTACAACGTAACTCTTTATCGCAGCGCTACCATTAAAAATTGCTTCGTGTTAACAAACAGATATAATATTTTAATAGGTCATAACGTATGGTGTTTAAATATATATGCGTGGTTTTTTTTTTCATTTCTAGATATTTAGGTTTTATTTCAAATATACGCTTCATTTTTCATACTTTCCTGCTGCAATTGATTATTTTATAACATTTACTTTTTTGTTCTTTAATATAGACAAACATTATTTTTTTATTTAGGCTCGCAGACAACATTACACAATAGGGTGGAAAAACTTACTCAACATCTTGAGGTGACCCACTCACTTTTAAAATTAATTGCGAGTATATTTTTTTATGTCAAAAAGTTTTGTTTTTATAAGCAACAAATTCCACCCCCAGGCTAAGAAAAAAAAAATCACTCCACATCATTACACAATTGTCATCAGACCATTAAAATACATTCAATGGAATTCCACTTTAATTATGACACATTTGATATCGATAAACTTTAATCGATAATACTTACATCTTCCAATTGTTTGCCATTCAATATCGAAAATACGTTACTAATAATCGTGAAATTAGAATTTCAAAACGCATTGTCGTTCTGTATAAAAGGTCAAACACGTACTCTAACATATTAACTTTAAAGCAACTTTAGTTTGTTTATAATCATGCGATTTTTATCTAAATTACAACCAGAGAATATGCTAATTTGTTGACGTTAGAACATTCGATTTCACCCGAATAGCTAGCTTCACACTAATATTATCAAGGCGAAAGTATAATACTTTACAAGTGTCTTATGTTTGTTACATTTTCACGCTCAAACGGCTGGACCAATTTTGACAACATGTGGTATGGAGTTAGCTGACACCTTACATTAACACATGGGCTACTTTTTATCACAGAAAATTAAATTTGACACTGGTGAATCCGCGGGGCATAGTACACGGTAAAGTTACATACGCAATGGCAGTTTTCGGGGTCAGACCTACATCCGATTTGTCAGTAAGGCATTATTTCGGCAACTTGCGTTAGATTAAAATATTAATAACAGTTTCTCGTCAATCCCATTGAATTAAAAGTAGATTACAAATTAAACAAATTTGAATACATCGAATTAAAGTACCAGGATCGCAGGAATTCGCGGGCGTCACCTAATATTGTATGAAAACATTGATGACATGAGCGGTCCGTTGTTTACATACTACCGCTCCACTTGTAACAACATTGAACAATTGTTCCGCGCATACGCCATTGTTTGGACAACGACGGTTCAAATAGATGTTAAACGATGCTACTTTCACATTTGTTTATTCATTCATTTTGTCTTTAGAATAATTAACGACAAAATTTGAATATTTTGTATAAAGTACCTAGTAACCGTGCATTACACGTGTACCACTGTATTTTAAGATTATACTCAAACTTTTGGTTTCGTTCTTAAGTAACTAATTGAATCCCAAAAGAAAATAATAAAATTGTCTGTGGAAGAAAATAAGATTTTTGTTTCAAAAGAAATATATCTTTTTAATATTAATGTCATGGGTTAACTTGTTTCTTGTCGCAAATGGAGTCAATGTTAGAAGTAGTTTTGGAAAAAAATTAACCTTAATTCTGACTCGACATCAAGTCACATACATACATACATAAACTCACGCCTGTATTCCCCGAAGGGGTAGGCAGAGGTGCATTTTTGCACCCACATTTCGCCAAATATGTATCAGTCCCACGTAATAGGGGGCGAGCCTATTGCCGTTTTTCGGGCACATTTCCAGACTCCGTGCTGTTACCGAGAATTTCCTAATGGAAAAACCCAATAACACTTTGCCCGACCCGGGAATCGAACCCAGGACCTCTAGATCGCACGGCACATACTTGTACCGCGAGACCACGAGGCAGTCGATTTCTGTATTTAGTTTTTTTAATGACTAGGTGTGAAAACCCACTCTCACATAAGTATGTTGTAGCCAATATGTGTGCCGCACGTGGCTGCTAGGCATCAAGTCACCATTACGTAAATCTTGTCGCGAACCCCCTGCCGTCGAATGGCGAACCCCACTTTGAGAAACCCTGCTTAAGAGAATTTCGTCAACTCGGGGATGGCACCGGAGATCGCACAGGGCATTAGTACGCGGTAGTGGTGCAGTACTCACGGGTCGGTGTCGGCGTGCAGGCGCGCGTGCAGCGCCTCGGCGGCGCGGGGGGGCGCGCGGCGCTGCGCCGGCCCGCACGCCAGGCACGCGCGCTCGCTCTCAGAGAAACTGTCGAAGCAGCTGCAACACACCACGCTCACTCTCACAACCTTATAAACGGCACTATTTCATACATGGGTAGAAATATATAATTTATTCTCGTCCTTTCCTTTTAAAATTAGTTTTTGCTATCTTCTAAGTGGACGCAATTCAAAAGTGTATATGGGCCATGTGGACGTGCTGCAGGCTGTGTACGTGCGCTAGTACAACACAAAGCACTGACTACTGGTCGAAGGAGTGCTGGCACAGGAAGTGCACGGTGGGCAGCGCCAGTTGCTTGTTGCAGGCGGCGCAGCGCGAGCTCTGGAACGTGATGGGGTCGTGCTGCAGGCTGTGGACGTGCGCTAGTACAACACAAAGCACTGACTACTGGTCGAAGGAGTGCTGGCACAGGAAGTGCACGGTGGGCAGCGCCAGTTGCTTGTTGCAGGCGGCGCAGCGCGAGCTCTGGAACGTGATGGGGTCGTGCTGCAGGCTGTGGACGTGCGCTAGTACAACACAAAGCACTGACTACTGGTCGAAGGAGTGCTGGCACAGGAAGTGCACGGTGGGCAGCGCCAGTTGCTTGTTGCAGGCGGCGCAGCGCGAGCTCTGGAACGTGATGGGGTCGTGCTGCAGGCTGTGGACGTGCGCTAGTACAACACAAAGCACTGACTACTGGTCGAAGGAGTGCTGGCACAGGAAGTGCACGGTGGGCAGCGCCAGTTGCTTGTTGCAGGCGGCGCAGCGCGAGCTCTGGAACGTGATGGGGTCGTGCTGCAGGCTGTGGACGTGCGCTAGTACAACACAAAGCACTGACTACTGGTCGAAGGAGTGCTGGCACAGGAAGTGCACGGTGGGCAGCGCCAGTTGCTTGTTGCAGGCGGCGCAGCGCGAGCTCTGGAACGTGATGGGGTCGTGCTGCAGGCTGTGGACGTGCGCTAGTACAACACAAAGCACTGACTACTGGTCGAAGGAGTGCTGGCACAGGAAGTGCACGGTGGGCAGCGCCAGTTGCTTGTTGCAGGCGGCGCAGCGCGAGCTCTGGAACGTGATGGGGTCGTGCTGCAGGCTGTGGACGTGCGCTAGTACAACACAAAGCACTGACTACTGGTCGAAGGAGTGCTGGCACAGGAAGTGCACGGTGGGCAGCGCCAGTTGCTTGTTGCAGGCGGCGCAGCGCGAGCTCTGGAACGTGATGGGGTCGTGCTGCAGGCTGTGGACGTGCGCTAGTACAACACAAAGCACTGACTACTGGTCGAAGGAGTGCTGGCACAGGAAGTGCACGGTGGGCAGCGCCAGTTGCTTGTTGCAGGCGGCGCAGCGCGAGCTCTGGAACGTGATGGGGTCGTGCTGCAGGCTGTGGACGTGCGCTAGTACAACACAAAGCACTGACTACTGGTCGAAGGAGTGCTGGCACAGGAAGTGCACGGTGGGCAGCGCCAGTTGCTTGTTGCAGGCGGCGCAGCGCGAGCTCTGGAACGTGATGGGGTCGTGCTGCAGGCTGTGGACGTGCGCTAGTACAACACAAAGCACTGACTACTGGTCGAAGGAGTGCTGGCACAGGAAGTGCACGGTGGGCAGCGCCAGTTGCTTGTTGCAGGCGGCGCAGCGCGAGCTCTGGAACGTGATGGGGTCGTGCTGCAGGCTGTGGACGTGCGCTAGTACAACACAAAGCACTGACTACTGGTCGAAGGAGTGCTGGCACAGGAAGTGCACGGTGGGCAGCGCCAGTTGCTTGTTGCAGGCGGCGCAGCGCGAGCTCTGGAACGTGATGGGGTCGTGCTGCAGGCTGTGGACGTGCGCTAGTACAACACAAAGCACTGACTACTGGTCGAAGGAGTGCTGGCACAGGAAGTGCACGGTGGGCAGCGCCAGTTGCTTGTTGCAGGCGGCGCAGCGCGAGCTCTGGAACGTGATGGGGTCGTGCTGCAGGCTGTGGACGTGCGCTAGTACAACACAAAGCACTGACTACTGGTCGAAGGAGTGCTGGCACAGGAAGTGCACGGTGGGCAGCGCCAGTTGCTTGTTGCAGGCGGCGCAGCGCGAGCTCTGGAACGTGATGGGGTCGTGCTGCAGGCTGTGGATGTGCGCCTTCATGCGGGCGCTCTCCGCGCGGTACTTGTCGGCCAGTTCCTTCTCGCGCGCGATCACCTCGCTCTCGCACTTCAGGACGTCCATTAAGTACCTGCAAACAGAGATAATGTTGGAACCTTTCATTGCTTCAACGTTCAATCGAAGAGCCCCTGTGAAAAAAATAAGTTTCTTTGGGTAACTGGGAGTAATGTGGGCTTAGTGCGTCTCCACAAAAAGTGTCTGTTGCGGGCACCCACACAGAACCAGGGCGATCGAAACGAGGGGGGTGTAACTCAGAGACGACAATTTTGACGTTTCCTTGCGCCGGACTGGAAGACCAGTGACCCTGACACATGCTTAATGTTCCATTCCCCCCCAGGGCTAACGCAAAGTAGAGCCATAAACAGCATTCCTCTTTAAGAGAAAGGTTAATTCCGAACTGCGACTCACTTTCATGTGACTCTGTGGCCGTACACACCTTATGTATGGCTTTGATTCTAAATTCAAATAATTCAACTGTGTTATAAAAATTTCTTTCATTAAGCATTGCTTTGCAAATAAAAAGTATTTTAACAAAAAAAAAAAATTTTTTATGATTTATTACAATAAAAGTAAAAAGTTTATTTATTTATATTTGTACAAAGAAAAATCGTATAATTTATTACTTACTTTCGAACATCTCCCAGCGTGTAAGTTGATGTGCTGGCAAGACAATCGATGACTAGAATTGGCGATAACAATTTTTCGTTCGCTGTTGACAAATTACAAGTAATTAAATAAATGTATCATGTTTCTTCATGATTATCATTAATCGGTATCAGTCTGTTATTGAGCATAGACCTCTCCTATTGATCTGCCCTCAGCTTGTTTCCATCCAACCACGCTTTCTTGAGTGGGAGGATCATTCGCGAGTAACTACCAGTGTGGATAAGTGTGTGTATGCGTGTGTGCGTGTGTCCATGTATACGTATATGAATGTGTGCGTGTATGCGTATATGCATGAGTGCGTGTATACGTGTATGCAAGTGTGCGTGTATGGGTGTATGCATGTGTGCGCGTCCGCATGTATGCGTGTATGCGTGTGTGCGTGTACCGATGACGTTGAGCAGCTCCGGCAGGCAGGCGGGCGGCGGCGGCCACCACAGCACGTCGAGCCACAGCCGCGGACACAGCGCGCCGCGCCGCCGACACACGCCCAGCGCGCCCTCCGCGCCCTCCGCCCCCGCACCGCCCGCGCGCATGTGCAGCGACACCTGCGCGCGCCACCTGCAACAAACAACAGCTACTATACTCTTGGGCACCACTCGCTTAGTCATTACCGAACGCTGTTTAGAATCGGTCATTTCGCTGGCTTAAGTTCCTAGTAATATTAGCCAGTGCATCATCAGCCCATGTACGTCCCCACTGCAGGGCACGAGCGTCCTGTACATATGAGAGGGTTTTGGCCTTAGTTCACCAAGCTGGCCTAGTGAGGGTTGGTGGACATTAGCCAGTTGCCTTTTAATAAATGTTTTAGACGTATTTCCGAACTTCGCTCTACTACTGAGTTATTTCTAATAATATATTTCCAAATAAAAAAACACATTTATTCTTTACAAATTTGGAACTTCTAGATCGCACGGCACATACTAATACCGCGGGACCAACGAGACAATCCACTGTGTCTGCGTTAATGGACGACCTTGACTTTATCATACAACAGCCTTACAGAGAATCGATATATTATGTAAATACCTTTGCATTTTATATAGTATATGATTTATTTTTCAATAAGTACAATTACTTACAACTTGTTCTCTTCGTACAAATACAGCATACCAGCTTTGAAGCCCAACATCTGACATATAATGAGCGTCTGATCTTTGTCGTAATTCGATTCGGGGTTTTTCAATATCTGCAATACTTTTTCTTCGTATTGGTTCTTTTCGTTATCTGGTGCTTTGCCCCTGAAACAATTTTTAGTTGAAACACGTGAATCATCTTTAAATTTTATTTATAGTCACCCTATATATATTTTGAGATCTTTAGATGGGACGACACCAACAGATGCCCCAGAACCATAGCCAAAACTGAACAGTCATACGAAAAAGCTGAACCTACGCTTTTTGGACTGTATTGTCACTTCACTAAACTAATAAAAGAACTCTAAATCTAAAGCCTTTAACAAAAATGCTTATTACACAACCGGCACTACATTCTTAACCTATAAACGTAATATTAATAACTTACCAAACATGTATATAATGTTCAATGAGAGCGTCATAAACAAGTTTGGAGCAGTTGTCGTTGTTGTCTATGATGTGCTCTAGGAACTCTATGAGTCGCGCCGAGTTGCTGAGGAACATGTGGATGTAGTCGTCTGGGAGGGCTCGGTCGCTCTCCCGCAGCGCGCCCGACAGGGAACTCTCGTCCACTAGCGGCTTGCTGCGGGGCTTGTAGTCCGTGCACAGTACTGAGGAAATCATCATGTTAAAGGTTTTTCTTATAAATAAATGTTTTTCTTATAAATACACCCAACAGTCACATACATAGTTCTGATCCCACACTAAGATACAAGTCTTGTGTCGTGGGTATCAGATACTACGAGAGACTTTTCTGTCTCACATACACCCAGACCCGAAACAAATATTTGTGGATCACACAAACATTTGTCTCGGTGCGGGCATCGAACCCGCGGCCTCTCGTTTCGCAAGCTGTTGTCTAGCCAACTGCGCCACGGGGCTGTCAATAGAATAGAGACACTATCCAGGTGTTTCGAATCAGTTTGAGTTGGAGAAGGCGACAAGAATATTTATGTCATGAAAACAGCCCTGTGACGCGAAATGAGAGGACACGGGTTCGAACCCCGCGCCGATTTGTTTGTGTGATTCACAAATATTTGTTTCGGGTCTGGGTGTTTGTGAGACCGAAAAGTCTCTCGTAGTTTTTGATACCCACGACACAAGACTCGTATCTTAGTGTGGGGTCAGAACATATATGTGACTGTTGGGTGTATTTATTTATTTGTTATTATTAAAATTTTGGCTGATTTTGTTATCAGCTTATTTAGGATGGTTGAAATATAACGACACATGCTAAGTTCAAGAAATGCTGCGTTTCACGGTAGAATATTCATATTTGTCTAGTTTTAGAGTTTCTTTGTTAGCTTGCTTGAACGCGCTAATCTCAAGAACTAATGGTCTGACTTGAAAAAATATTTTAATAGTTTTAGATAGCCCATTTATTGGGGAAAGTTATAGGATAGACCAATAGGAGCGTAGCAGCAATAAAAAAATGACAATGTTGGGGAAAAATAAGTCTAAACTTTCATATACGGAGTTACGGGCAACAGTTATGATATAATAAATTATTAGGGCCATTAAAGATCCTGTTAAAAACTTGGAGTCAACTCACATTTCAAGAACTTGGTACTCTCCTCCGGCTCGTGCTGTATCAGTCTGTGTCCGTATTTCTTCATGTACATGTCCGCATCATCAAATTCAAGTTCTACGATGTAGTCGAGGGCCCCTTTGAAGTCTTTCTTGTCTTCCACCATCATCTTGAGATACCAATCGTGGCGTTTGTGTATCGCTGCCAGGGACAGAGCGTCGTCTATACTCACTTGACGGACTACCTGCAAAATCAAAAAATCTAAATAGTTTATTTTGCAAGTTGGTTTTTTAAAACACTTGCACACGTTATTTGTAACAGAGTTATTTATTTAATTCCATTTTTTGGCATGTGTTTGTGGGAGAGCGGTAAAAAAGACATCTTACCATAGGGACACATTGTAAGAAACATTTCGTAATTAATTTTATATTTTTCTATATGAGCCCATATACTATGATATACGTCATGGTTCTTGTCTATGGTTTGATTGTTATATATTAATTATTATAACCAAAAACATGTCAAGAAAACCATGAAGAGATACATTTCGGTCTGGTTTACAATGTATGAAGATTCTAAATCATTATCCTTTAATAATTTCGGAAAGTCGTGATGGCCTCGAGGTTTGGGCACGCGGTCGAGAATCCCGACGGTCGCGGGTTCAAACCCCAGGCACACACCTCTGACTTTTCGAAGTTATGTGTGTATTCACAATGAATTATCACGTATTTTAACGTTGAAGGAAAACATCGTCATAAAACCTGCACACCTAAAAAAAAAGTTCTTAGGAATTTCTTAGGTGTGTAGTCCGCCAACCCGCACTAAGCCCGCGTGGTGGACTAAGGCCTAAACCGTCTCAATGGTAGAGGAGGCCCGTGCCCAGCAGTGGGACGTATATGGGCTGATGATGATGATGATGATGAGTTTGGCTTTAATCCACCACATTAGGACAGCGCTTTTCTCATAAAATACGCATGACATGACATATTTTCCTCTGCAAAAAAATCGCAATACCAAAACAATTTACCTTAATCGCAACATCGACATCAAAGTCAATCGCCTTGTCCTTGGAATTGATGAACTCCTTGAGCTTCCCCTGCTGGTCGTGCTGGTCTATCTTGACGTAGCACGTGAGCAGCAGCGTGGTGTGGTCCTCGGTCGCGTAGCCCTTCTTGTGCAGCGCCTCCAGGTACTGGACCAGCGGCTCCAGGTGGCGACACTCCAAGTACTTGCGGATCACGTAGGAGGTCTCCAGCCATCCGATCGTCTTGACGTATTGATCTATCGCGCCTTTTAGATCACCCTGTGGGTAGCAAAAGTGCTTTAGAAAATGAAAGTGATGATTTAATTTATTTTTATGTCATCCGCCTTGTTGGCTGGTGAAACCAAATTGATAATACCTTTTACCGAGGAAAAAATTGCGCGGTCATAAATGAGAGAGAGAGAGAGTATACAAATTTTATCAGTATCTTTTAATTCACTATTTGAATGACACTACACTTACAATATCTAGTCCAGCCTTTAAATTTTTTACGCAATTGAAAAAACATATTTTTGAAGTTATACTTCTTTTGGCGCGTTAGGGAAAAATGATGAGAGTGATTTTTTACGATGCGCGCGCACACCGACACCAAAAAGTTATTCAGAAAAAGTTTGTTTTAAATTTTAAGAATGTAGAATAGTGACAGTAATAAAAATATTTTTGAAGTTATTACGATGCGCGCGCACACTGTCATGAAAAACCACAGACAACCTAACCTATAGACGACGCATTACTGGGGACATGCTTTCGCCGACGTTATGCACTGACACGACATAACCGCCGGCCCCGCCCCTTAACGTGACTCATTCCGCCGCCGAGTGTCGCAGTGACATATTGTCCCTGTTTTAAAAATAATTAACTGTCATAATGCCGTATTGTTCAGTGAAATTTTGTGGAAAGGGCAGCACAACATCTAGTCTTGCAAAAGATGGTATTACATTTCACAGGTAAGTTATTATTCTTTCATTAATCACTAAAATAACTATATACTAAAAATAAAATATTAAAAATTCTCGCGTTTAAGTCGTATTTGCATCTCTTTCTTTCTTATTTGAATTCATATAACATTATCTCGCTCTCTCTTTGACACGCAGACTAGTAATGAGACACAATATAATTATTGTTTTATCGACAAATAATATTGAGATCGATATTTTTATAGACTGTATATCGTTGTTTGTCTGTTGTTCAAAAGGTTTCCCAAGTGCCCTGAAGTGAAAAAAAAATGGATTGACGCTACCAAACGAGATGATAATTGGTTTCCTGGAAAAAATCACGTTAACAAAAAAAACTAAATTAAAATCAATAAGGAGAGTTTATACAAAATTAATACATTTTAGAGGTCAATAGTTGATAAATAATATTTACTTTTAATTGATAAATATTTACTTTCGTAACGAATATTTATTTTCTCGTCTCCGGAAAGTTAATAACACTTTTATGGGGAAATGTATACGCTTCTATAACAAACTTCCGAAGGCTCTCAGGGAGCTTCCCTTGACAAAATTTAAGAAATCAATTAAAGATAAGCTTTATAAAAAAGCATACTATAAAATTTCAGAGTTTATTGAAGATAATAAGCCTTGGGAGTAAGTAAATTGATCGGGGTTTTGTTTTGTTGCTACAGTTTGTATCATTATGACATTTATATTGTAAAATTGAAATAATGTAATGAAAAAAACATATATTGCTATTTTTTAAAGAAAAAATGACATGTCGTGTTGCTGAGAGAGTTTCTTGCCGTTTCTTCTCCACAGCGATAACACGTTGCGAAGCGGCAATAGTTTAAAAAAAGGGTAAAATTGACGATTCAAAAGAACTTGTAAAAGTCTATTTGAATAAAGATAATTTGACTTTGACTTTGATGATTGTTTAACTTATAAGTATTAAAAATTTATATGAAAATAAATATGTTTTTTTATTTTTCCTTTATACTATAAACTTCGTAGAATATCGATAATTATTAGTTTATCCCATCTCTAGTGCGCACTAGAATGTTATCAGTGTCTTGAAGCGTCCAATGAAAACTAGCCGACTGCCCCCGTACCCCGCCACGATTTAGCGATTTTGTTTTCATATTAAAATTAATAGAAGCGGAGTCTATAGGTTAGGTTGTCTGTGTGAAAAACCGACACCATGAAGTTATTAAAATATTATTTTATAATATATTATTATATTATTTAAGAAAATATATATATATGTATGAAGTATAACTTCTAACGCGTGTACATAAGTACACACACACACTTTTTTTAATATTTAATATACCTGATGCCCAGAACTCACCTTACTGTACAAATGGTCTCCGTACTGCTTATAAATATCAGTCAACCCCTCCGCGTCGTAATGTTGACTACTCGCTATCCTTATAGCGACGTCATACAAGTTCTTCTTGAACAGCAAGAACAGCTTGGACTGCAGATCCTTTTCATCCAAATATATCATCTCCTTGTTCTTCGTTAGTATGTAGAAAGACCCCCATTCGGTGATGACAGCGTCAATTTCATCAAAAGTCTTCGAGAAGACTATGAATTTGTTCTGTATGTCGAGTATGGTGACGTGGTGGGACTTTTGGACTGGTGCTGAGCTGGTGGATGCCGTAGACTTGTTCGGGGTCTCGTTAGTGGTGATGACCAGGTAGCTCCGGAACCAGTTGAGACGGACCTTCTCGCCCTCGAGGGCGTAGCACGGACCCCTGCCTTCTGTCGTGTAGCAGTATATAGCCTGGAGAGTATGAATGAACTAGAATTTAGTTTTGCTTGTGAAATATATATAATTAAAAGTATAACTAATTAGAATAATCAACATCTTTATAGCATCAATTTTTTGATTAGGAATCACGTTTATTCAATGTTATTAATGTTTGTGCTAGTACATTTCAAGAACCCGTTCTGTTATTAAAAATTACAACATGTAGCTGAATGGGAGGTACCTTTGCTGATGCAATTTGATATGTTTATATTTTGTTGTTTTTTCTGTTTTATTTTTTGTAATATTTTATATATAAATTGTACTAGCAATAAATGCTTCTTTATTTCTTTCTTTCACATACACACACGCACGCGCGCACGCTCGCAAGCATGAACGCACGCACGCACGCACGCAGAATTGAATAGTAAGGTGTAGTGCACTGACATCGCTGGCGGCGACGGTGAGCGTGTGTTTGTCGGCGAGCACGCTGCAGGCGGGCGCGGCGCCCTGCGCGTCCAGCACCACGCGCCGCTCCGCGCTCACGCACGACACCCACACGCTCGCGCGCGACACCACGAACAGGCGGTCCGCGCCCCTGCCACACACACACTCTATCATATAACCAGCCGGTCGGCCTCCACTGCTGAACGTAGGGCCCAAGAAGTTTTGGTCGGTATGCCGGTGTAAGTTAGGGTTATGTCAGGAACCCAGCCCGGCATTAACATCTGTACGGACATAACGCCGCCGCGCGCCGGGCTGGAAGACCGGTGACCCCGACATACGCTTCCTGCCCCCCTTCCCCAGAGCTGGCCGGAAGTAGAGCCATAAATAGCTTTCCCCTCGAGAAAAAAAAGCCTCCCCAAGAAAGCGCCAACCATAAAAACCTACACTACGTGCTAAGTAAAATATACTCAAGCGGTGATGGCCTTGGAGGATCTCGGCGGTCAAAGGTTCAAATCACAAGCACACACCTTTTTTAAGTGATTTGTGTACAATGATATTTTCATTACTAACGGTACTTTAACGGTGAAGGAAACCATCGTGAGCAAACTTGCATACATATATTTTTTTTAGGTATGTAGATTGTCAACCCGTACTAGGCTAGCGTGACGGCCTGACTGCCTGACGACTAAGGCCTGAACCCTCTCAGTTGTAGTGGAGGCCCGTGCCTAGCAGTGCATATATGAGCTAATGATGATGTACTATTCGCCCTCCTCGACTATTTCCTCCATTTTGTCCAATCTCCATAGTAACGTCATTGACTTCCCATTTAATAATGATATCGAGTCAGCATTTCTTAGGTCTCCTTCGACGCCTTGGTCTCGGTGTTTGGAGAACAAACCAACTCAAAGAAAGTAGGGGCCGTGCAATTATTACTTGTTCAGCAATTTCTTTACAATTAACTCCCCCCCTCGCCCATGTTAGTTAAAATAAGCAAATATGTTACTTCCCCTCGCATGCTTACAAATATTTTTAGTCTGTGATGATTCTTTTTTGGATTAATGAAATTTTAGACAAAATTCCTTTAAACTCCAGAATTTTTTTTTACATAATCACCATTAAACTCCCCCCCCCCCTTCCCCCATATCATTGAAAATAAGCAAAGCGAAGACAACCACCCAACTTTAGTGCTAACATACTTGAATAGCCCTTATACTCGTATCTGATACCAGTGACACTACCGATCCCTTATTTTCCCATTAATTTATGAGTTTCTTGCATTCATAATTACAAAATATAATAAAGAATCGTGTAGCTTGAGGGCCCTGTTGCACAACCCTTACAATAACATAATTTGATTCAGTACATACTTAAATGATAATCCTGTTATGGGACTGTTGCCTGCTTCATTGAGCATCTTCATTTTACTGCTGCGTTGTCTCGTTATGTCACCTCTGAACAACGACACAGAACCATCTTGGAAACCCACTGCGAGAAGATTCTGGAAACAATATTTTTAATAAATACAAGCCCATATGGAAGATACGCTGTGCTACTACGATTTCCTAATGAATAACCCAACACTTCTTCGATCACAATGAGTCAATACACCAACCTGGCTCACTGATACCACAGGACAAACAAGTGCCATAGTTGCACATGCAAGTGTGCCGCGTTCCGGGATCAGCCAGTGTATATCCGGTTTTCGGGGGGCTTCAATCATGGTGAAAGGATGACCGTGCCGGCATTTTTTGGCCGGGTTTGTCGCGGTCGGTCCTTTGTTCACCATGGCATTAGTCCCCCAAACTTCTTCACAAAAAAGGTGAAGAGGTATTCGGCCGGCATGATTGTGTCGACCAACGGGAGATCATCATCTCTCGTTAGTCGGCACTTTTTCTAGACTCCATTACGCTTACCATCAGGTGCAATGGGGTCACTTTGCCGTGCCAGTATAAAAAATAAAAAAAAGTCAACATTAGCTTTTATAAAATGTAATTATTTAGTGATGAGGTTTAAGCGCGCTGTCGAGATTCTTGGCGTTCGGGGGTTTAAACTGCAGGCACACACCTCTGAAATCTCGAAGTTACGTGTGTATTTTACTTTATAGGTGAAGGAAAACATCGTGAGAAAATCTGCTCACTCTGAGGAATTTCTTGAATGTTTAGTCCGCCAGCTAGTTCTAGGCCAGAGTGGTGGACTATGGCCTAAACCCGTTAACCCGTTTTAACCCTAGTTGTAGAAGAGGCCCGCGCCCCAGCAGTGGGACGTATAGAGCCCAAATGGGCTGATGATGAGTCAATTATAAATTACCTTATTCTCGTGCACGGCGAGCGCGGTGGCCGGCGTGGGTCGCATGTTGGAGGGCACGGCGCGACACACTCGCACGCATATCGGGTTCTTGTGGCGGTCGGTGCGCGACCAGTCCCATACCTTGATCAGGGGGTTCACGCCGGGCTCGTCATCCTTGAAAATATCAAATATAATACAAATAATGGTACCTATACTTTCATCATCATCATTATCAGCCTAAGGAAGTCCACTGCTGAACATAGGCCTCCCCAATGACTTCCATAGTGACCTGTTGGCAGCCTGCATCCAGCGACGACCCGCGACCTTCACCAGATCGCCGGACCATCTTGTGGCAGGACGTCCTACGCCGCGCTTTCCGGTACGTGGCCTCCACTCGAGAACCTTTTGCTTGAACTTGCTAATCCGCTGGGCTATGTCGGTTACTTTAGTTCTCCTACGGATCTCCTCATTTCTGATTCGATCTCGTAGGGAAACCCTGAGCAACCTCTCCATAGCGCGTTGAGTGACTCTGAGCCGTCTAATGAGGCCCATAGTGAGAGGCCACATCTCAGTGCCGTATGTCATCACTAGTAACACACAACTATCGAAGACTTTTGTCTTCAGGCACTGAGGTATTTTGGATGAGACAACCTATACTTTAAAGTGATGTTTAATTTAACATATCTTTTGGCCAGGGCATTAAATGAGAGTATTTTCATGTAAGAACACATTTGACATTTAAAGATCTTTCATAGTTTCTGATATCCATATTAAAAATGTTTTATTTAAATATAAATTAGGAGAACATGAAAGTTGGACTGGTATTATAAACAATTTTCATGGATTCTACAACATTTCTAATCTAAACAATTACATTTCATCATTAGAATTTACTGATATCTGAAGGCCATTTCCTTATCAGTAAAAGGGGCCTATATGTTCTGATTAGAGCGTTACAAACCAATGTTTTTGTTATAGTACTTACCCCAATAGTGACCAGATATGGATCATGTGGCAACTGCTGTGCAAGTGTTATTGTAATCTCGTAAGCCTTGAACGGTGTGATGTCCCATGACCGAGAGATCAGGTGGGCGAGTCCAGTGTCATCACACAACACCACATGACCGTTGCCACTTGTTGTCACCGTTACATTTGTGTCCTGAAAGATAAATAAGAATACATAGTCAGTCTTTATTGTTGTGCTTAGAAAGAAAAAAATTAATGTTGGTTTTGTACAGAATTTTGTTTGTTGTATCAGTTTACATATTTGAAATGTAGAAGTCTTTTAGTTTAATATAACCACTCCATAAAGCTTGTATACATACACTACCTCACGCCTGTATTCCTCGAAAGGATAGGCAGAGGTGAATTTCAACACTCACATTTTTGTAGATATATCAGTGCAACATAATAGGAGGGGAGCCTATTGCTATTTTTCGGGCACAGTTGCAGACTCCATGCATTGTAGTGTAAAATCAGGACTATGGATGTTATCATACAATTAATTATTGTACATAATTAACAACACTTTTTGTGATAAGAAAGGCTGCATATTTGATTCAACCTCACACTGATATCAAAATATGGTATTTTTAATCAAATTAATAGATCCCTACTAAATTTATTACTGCATAATAAGAGACATGCAACATAATAAAATTACCTAATTTGTTTTGGGTGTGGGTGTTTGTGAGACCGAATTCTCTTGTAGTTTCTGATATTTACAACACAAGAATTGTATCTTAGTGTGGGGTGAGAACTATGTATATGACAGTTGGGTATCATCATCATCAGCCCAAATATGTCCCACTGCTGGGCATGGGCCTCCTCTACAACTGAGAGGGTTTAGGCCTTAGTCCACCACGCTGGCCTAGTGCGGGTTGGCAGACTACACACCTAAGAAATTCCTAAGGACTTTTAGGTGTGCAGGTTTTATCACATTGTTTTCCTTCACCATTAAAGAAAATGATAATTCATTGTGAATACACAGATAACTTCGAAAAGTCAGAGGTGTGTGCCTGGTGTTTGAACCTGCAACCGCCGAAATTCTCGACCGCGCGCCTAAACCTTGAGGCCATCACTGCTTGGTGGGTGCACAGTTGGGTGTATTTATTTATAGTTTTTAAATTTAAAGACTGTTAACTTCCATTATCTTTCTAGACAACTATCATCACTCAACTATTGAATAAAACTATACAACCTTCTTCTATGAGTTGATGGACTAAATTGTTGTTGCTATGTTAAATAACTACTCTAGCCACAAATAACAACAATAAATTATCCTGTTAGACTTTAGGTGTCTATTTTAATACTAGTTAACAACTGAATGTGTGTATTCACAAAGAATTATCACATACTTTAATGGTGAAGGAAAACATCATGATGAAACCTGCACACCTAAAAGTTCTTAGGAATTTCTTAGGTGTGTAGTCCGCCAATCTGCACTAGGCCAGCATGGTGGACTAAGGCCTAAACCCTCTCAGTTGTAGAGGAGGCCCGTGCCCAGCAGTGGGACGAATATGGGCTGATTATGATGATGGTGATAACAACTGAATAAGTTTGTGATTGTTGAGCAGGTTTGAAATCAACTTAATTCAATTAAAGTTGATAAAATAGCAATAATTGACCTACTGTACTCAGTCTGGGTATGAATAGGAGATCACATCCAGGTTTTAGTCTGGTGAAACTGCACTTACCTGAAGGCCCTTTGCGATTTTTCCGTTATCCACGTTGTTGTGAATATCGAAGAAGGAGAACTTTCTCCACTGAAAACATAAACAAAAATTTTTTTTTTTTTAATTATTAAAATTCTTATAGCATTCCCTAGGTATGCTAAGATTTATTTTAGAAACAAAAATATCAAATTCAATATTATCAGTAATAAAGCATTAAGGAAAAACAGAGCAAAATTCTGTTTTTGGGCGTTTATGTGATAATGTTGATTTTTGTTTACTTGGACAAAGCAAATTTAAAGGACGTTTAATTGGTGCATACCTCCAAAAACGCCATTTTCGATTGTTCACTTAATCATGAACCATTTTACGCTAATACTTATCAATTATATTACTGTTTCCTCGTAACAAAGTAGTATTTTTTACATTTTCGCCGTACAAGCATGAAAAATGAACAATCAGTCATGTAAAAATTGTATTCCATTTTATCAGGGTTACCAACTCCCAAAAAAAAATATCCCTAAATGTAAAGTCAAAAACCCCTAAAATCGCCACAATTATTTGAAAACCCCCTAAAAAAAAAACTAATACTACACATTCATGTTAGGCATTCCAATTCTAATTTATTTGCTATTAGCATTACGAATTAGAAAAAATTGGATGTGAGCGTGGCGCGTAAAGCCGAGGTCGTAGGTTCGAATCTCACTCGTATCATAATTTTTCGACTGTTTGCATTTTTTCTGATAATTATCTAAATAACATTTTGTAAAAAAAAAACAATAATATTCTGCAATATTGTTTAATAGCCTTTATAAATTATTTCATACGTCCAATATTATTTCATTTTATTCTGGTTCTGACTATTTCAATTCATACATGTTGACATTAAAGAAACTTAGCATTCAAGTCAAGTCAAGTCAAGTCAAAATATCTTTATTCAAATAGACTTTTACAAGTTCTTTTGAATCGTCAATTTTACACATCTTAATTTTTTAAACTATTGCCGCTTCGAAACGTGTTATAGCTGTGGAGAAGAAACGGCAAGAAACTCCCTCAGCAACACGACATGTCATTTTTTCTTTAAAAAAACAGCAATATAATTATGTCTTTTTTTCATTACATTATTTAAATTTTACATTATAAATGTCATAACGATACAAACTGTAGGAACAAAACAAAACTCCGATCAATTTACTTACTCCCAGGGCTTATTATCTTCAATAAAATCTGAAACTTTATAGTATGCTTTTTTGTAAAGCTTATCTTTAATTGATTTCTTAAACATTGTCAAGGGAAGCTCTCTAATAGCCTTCGGAAGTTTGTTATAGAAGCGTATACATTGCCCCATAAAAGAGTTATTAACGATTTACGAACGAACATTTAGGGGATGGATTAATCCCTAAAAATATAAAGCCCCTAAAAAAATCCCAGTCCACATTTTTGCCCCCAAATTTAGGGGGAAAACCCCCAAGTTGGGAACACTGCATTTTATGAATATTTAGACAGAGATGGGTATTGTATCTATAGCAAGATAAAAAGAGATCGAGATACTAAATGTTCAAAGTATTAAAGTTAAATAAAAGATCTGTCAACATGACATTTCTGGCTTAGAGCTGTTGATTTTTTTTTCTTTGTTCCGCAAGGAACCGGCTAAGGTCGAAGACCATGCTGCCAAGTCTTCAGTAATTTAATTTCATGTATAATGAATGATGATGATGATGAATGATGAAAGAAAAAGGGCGGGAAATTCCCAAACTGAAAGGCGCGCCCCCCGTCCCTCCCACATACAACCCTTAATCCCTTCACTACAATAGTGAACAGAGAATCAAACACCACTCGTCGATATTGCACACAGCGTATCCAATTCACCCCTCACCTCCCCCTTCCCCGTCCCACCGCATCGGTGGGACCATCCCTCCTGGATCAGGAGGCTCCTCCATCCTCTCGCCAACAACCACCAGAAAAGACTCACCAGATACTGCGAGACAGGGAAGAAAAAAGGGAAAACTAAATCAAACACACCACACACAACACCGACAAGCAACACTTAATCCCCTGTTTACCATTATCAAGAAAAAAATAAAAATTATATGTAAGAAAAACAAAAAACGCGCCTCCCAATCCGAACACTTCCCGCCCTTTCTTACTCCCTTAGAGCTGTTGAATTAAATTTAATCCATTTTATTATCGAATAATCGATTTCTTTATTTTTTATTCTAGATAAACTATGATAATAAAACAAAGCAATAGAATTTAAATTTATTTCAATGATGGATCTATTGCAAAAGAGCTCACTCGTACTGCTTAAGATTTATTTCCAGTCTTTCCGTTTTTGACGGAAATTTCATAGCATCGTCGTCATTACTCTTTGGTCGTCATCAATACTTACATTGATGTAAGTGAAAATATATTTCATAGAAAAACTATTTACTGTATACGATAAGGTTGTCAAACCGTCAATTAAATGAAGAGGGGAAGCAGTTTTCGCTAATGACGATCTGTAACAAAACATATCATCAAGAATTTTCTGATGTCTGATTACATATAGCAATATATACCTAATACTTGCTTTTTTACAACTGGAAGCTCAAAATTCTTAATAGTCGTATATTTGCCATACTTTGGGTCGCTCCTGTTAATGGTATAATTTGCGTTTATCAACCTGGCAAAAGAAGATAAAATTATGCATGGTGAGAAAATCATTAAGTACAGAATAAATAAAGTAATAAAGACATCAACAATCATAAATCTCTCCAATTGTTAAAACAACTTTAGAAGTAAAATACCTATTATAAATATCTTCATAATCACCGTCGTTTCCCCAATACGTATTTGAAAATCCATTAATCCCTAGAAACTGCTCTGATGATATCGCTATTGCCCCACCGAACTTTGGAAGGTAAGGTTTTCTGTAAATCACAATTTGGTGTCATGGAAATAAAAAAAGTACTTAAACACATAAGTATAGAATAAAAATTCAATTAAGGTAATGGCACTAGTAGTAGACCATGTACCTGTAGTTGACCACCAATGCACATAAACAGATAAAATAAGAATTCGCGGCATATTTTTAAACTAATTCCATATTGAGTAGTCAGTGCTGTCATGTGGTCTACGAAGCGCGCAAACTACGACTCCATTATTTTCAAATATTAAAAATAGCCTCCAGTTGTTTGTTGATTGACGCACCGTAAATCTATTATTCGTTTTTTTGTCATAATTTTCTTAAGGATTGAAAAAGTTTGAAGTTAAATATTAACAACTTTGTCACCTTGTTTATGATAAGTGTTTTGCTTTTCTTATTCGTTAGGGATTAATTGAGGTAACAGGGTATTTAAAATACGAAAATTTGTTTACAAGATTGAGATGTGGGGGTGGTCCACTACTGATTCCGTTTTAGCACGATTTTCTAGTAATTGACCAGGATGGTCAACTTCTGATGAATTTCTGTATCATGTAAATGTACTGTACGGAATAATATATGAAGGGCATCATCAATTAGAATTAACTATTTTATTTACTTTTACAATAACTTAATTTTATTTAGTAGTTGACCACCTTTATTGTAAGGTACGATCAGTTACTAAAACCAAATTTTCACCTTGTAGATGTCTAGGAAAAGGGGTACATTCCTAAATTATACTGAAGCTGCAATGCTCTCAGCAGTAAATGTCGTTCGTCTTCATAAAACACCCATAAGAACGGCTGAAAAAAAAATCCTCTCACAATAATGATGGTGTTTTGGAAACCACAATGGAACCATCGGCAACTGCGGTACATATTACTGTTGGTGACGAACTAGTGCTAGTGACGATCCCAGGATCACCAGCAATTAGCATTGCTGATGATATATTTGAAACCACTCTAGATCAATTTGACATCATAGGTCCTAACGATATGCTTGAAAATATGCGTAAACTTACAACTACTGTTGTCTGATTAAGAATCTGACAAAAGCCTCGGCAAAAAGTAAATGTTGAATTTGTCATATTTAAGTACGGTACTGAGGTTTAGGCACGCGGTCGAGAATCTCGACGGTCGCAGGTTCAAACCCCAGGCACACATGACTGACTTTTCGAAGTTGCATATGTGCACCTAAAAGTTCTTAGGAATTTCTTAGGTGTGTAGTCCGCCAACCCGCACTAAGCCAGCGTGATGGACTAAGGCCTAAACCCTCTCAATTGTAGAGTAGGCCCGTGCCCAACAGTGGGACGTATATGGGCTGATGATGATGATGATGATGAAGTACGATAATAACTTTTTTCCCGTAAAAGTACTTAAAGCTATAAAAAAAAACAGCTACAATATCATCGATGAAAGCAAATGGTCGATTGTGGAAATGGCCAGAACATTTATTAACGAGCGGGGGATGTTATTGTTATTATATTTCAAATAAAACGCAAAGTTGTCTTAATTTGCCTTCTTATTTAACAAATAATTAAAAAATCTGAATGGTCAACTACTGATGCAAAACATGGTCAACTACTAGTTTTTAGGTGGTCAACTACTAAATCTCTTATATTAAGTTTTATTTTCATTTTTTTACTTGAATGCAACCATTGTACAAGAAAAAATACTAGCTCGTTTCGTTAAAAGACTTGCACAGAGTTAACAAAACAAAACACTCATTGAATTCGAATGATGATTAAAGTTAGGCATTAAAAAAGAAATTTCTGTGTCCTTAAGTGGTCAATTACTAGTGCTATTACCTTAAGTCATGTCAAAATAGAATTTATAAAGAAATGTTTATTTTAATTCCTTTTTATGATCAACTGTTTTTTTTATAACAAACCTAATATATACTGATCAAATATATTAAATGGTCTTACGAGAAAAGTCAAAACGCATCTACGTCAGTTGCTAATTGCAGTGTGGTCGAATCAGAACAGAAAGACGGTTGGCAACAAAGAACCAAATTTTGTTTTTGCACCAAACCGATATACTGCATGTCAGCAGAAGTAAATTTAAAATTGATGCTGCTACAATTTTAAAAGAACTTGAGCATTGTTGATTTTTTTTCTTCCTTTTTCATATGTGTTAAATTAGCAACCTTAGTAAATATTAATTCTCTCTAGACTGTTAAATAAATTCCTTCATTTATTTATTATATAAACCACGTTCTCTTAAAATGGCTTTAAATTATTTAATGTACTCCGTGAAAACGTAGTGGGTAGTAGGTACATGTATCTAATTTATATTAAGTAAGCTTCTTGTAATTATTCTGTATACTACTGTTTGTTTTTCTTTGTTCAATAATAAAAAAAAACAGTCTGATAACAATTGTAGCAGAATAATTCACTTTATAATAAATACCTATAGTACCTATATGTATTTAATTGGCTAATTCTACAACCGTTTGTGCTATCACCATAAAATTGGGACGTACCTACCTATCACGTACCTACATGTTATAATGAAGACAATATTTTTTATGCTTTTTCATTGATAAGTTCGAGTTACGGATAT
This sequence comes from Hemaris fuciformis, assembly GCA_907164795.1. Lineage (NCBI taxonomy): Eukaryota > Metazoa > Arthropoda > Insecta > Lepidoptera > Sphingidae > Hemaris > Hemaris fuciformis. The sequence goes on from OU015448.1 coordinate 11,165,512, forward strand.
TACTGGGTTCTACTAAAAGACTATTCTAAATTGTCTCGTTGTCTCGTGGCCCAAGTCTGCGTTGACCTTTAGATCAAAGTTTGCTTCCCGAATCCCGGGTAATTTTTATTAGCATGGAGTCTGGAAATATTCCTGTACAACGGCAAATACATGCCAATTTTTATGGACATCAGTCAGTGATTAATATACGATATATAACGTCCATTTTCAAGTAAAAATGCTTTAGCCTGGTTAAAGTACTCACTTATGAGGTCTCTCCACGCTGATGGCCAGTTGTTTCGGGTATCGCTCACATCTATACAGATTCCGGGTATCCATCGGCAGTATATATGGTTCATGTATAATTATGCATGGAAAGCGAGTTTCGTGGTTCCCTCGCCGATGCACCTCCGTGAATCCCGCGTTTAGTAGTTTCCCGTGGTTATAGGCTTGGGAGAGGTTAGCTTGGAAAGGAATACGAAGAATACTAGTATGGAGGTATTCTAAATACAGACAACCAGGCCCAGACGAATATTTATAGACAACTAGCTTTTGCCCGCGACTCCGTTCGCGTAGACTACAGGGTTAGGTTCAGAAAGAAAATAAGTTGTAGTCTATTTTACTCCACAGAGTCCCATTTATGTCAGTGGCGGATTTAGACATTTGCCGCCTGTAGGCTATTCAAATTTTGCCGCCCCTTCTGACCTCTGCATTTCGATACCCTACAGGTGTTTTTTTATTTATTAAAAGACTAAAAATTGTTTTTCTTTTCTTTTTTTAATGAGAAAGGAGGCAAATGTGCTAGTGAGCCACCTGATGTCAAGTGGTCAACACCGCCCATGAACATCCACAATTTTAATTTAAGATTACAGAGAAATAAATTTGTCTACGGTTATGATAAAACGTCTTACCTTGCTCAACAACAAAGACTTGATAATCTAGTTGTTGCTTCATCAAGAACGGATGCAGCATGTACAGGAATGTACCCAAATGCTTTATGTTCGTGCCTCTTTTGCATGACCTAAGAGGCAATCAATTCACAAAAGGGGCATTTCACGTGAAGCGGACATGAAAAAAAAAGTGAGGTCTTCAATTTTGTTTATATTGCGGTCAGTTATAGTGTTAATAGATGTAAACATGCATTGTAGGTAGTTCGTATAATGAAATTGTAAAAATTTGAAAATAAACAATACATGTAATTTTTGTTTTCAAAATCAATTTCGATTCATGCAGTCCATGTGTATATTTATGTATAGAACCTCATATCCGGCATTGTTTTATTTTATTGTGTATACTGGCTCACTTTAGTGAGCTCTGGATCGTGCGCACCGTACGTATTACACCTCTATGATGGTACTTTATTTGTTGTTACTTCTAAAGTAATGGTGATCCCGTTCTACAAGTTTTGGTGAATAATGTATAACCGTGACGCTTTAATTTAAAGTTAAAATATAAAAAATTAAAAGGGTCGAAGTTTGTCAAAATCTTATATGAAATGTTGACTTCCGGTTTTCTATACAAAAAAAAATAAATTTTTTTTCCTAAAAACTTTGAAAGAGCATCCTTTTTACTATTTAAAACAATTCCATTTAATTTTTTTTATAAATTTCTTGATACCAACCGCAACGTCCAAAAATGGCTTGTCTCAAAATTTGTCAAATCTTCAGAAGCCCATAACTGGGCAAATAAGCATCACACGAGAATAAAAATGTGTATGCATGTTTACATCTATTAACACTATAACTGACCGCAATATAAACAAAATTGAAGACCTCACTTTTTTTTTTCATGTCCGCTTCACGTGAAATGCCCCAAAATCCAAAGCACATGAAAAAATACATTATTTTAGTTTATCATGAATAAATAACTACTTGACCGATTTGGATAATTTTGTTATGGACAAAGTTGGGACTGTGAGAAAGACATCAACTATTTTTTTATAAAATTGCGCCTGGGTGACGCGGGCCCTATAAAGTGGATTTTAATAAAGAAAATCTTTTGCATGACCTAGGTATTTGGAAACAAAAGCACATAATTAGTTAGTCATGTACAGCAACATATCTGATGGTGCGGCAGGAGTTGTTTAACTGATCAAAAGGAATCGGTTACAACACGTAAAGTCTCTTCGGCCTCCTATTCACCAATAGGTCAACTTAGTTTAAACTTCATTTTCAGCGCGACATCGACGGTTCAGTCTAGTTGAACAATCTGGTAGTTAGGTAGTAAAAAACAAAGACCTCGTGCACTTACCGATAAGGTATGATTATAGCAACCCTTTGCCGAGCTGTGCAGTTTGACGGTTTGTATATCCCACCTATTTTCACATTGCTGTACATTCTGTCGAATGATTGTATTGCGTCCATTGATGGATCGCTTAGCACGGGTCCTGAAAAAAATATTATTGATCTGTTTAAGAACTTTTTGATAGCCTCCGTGCAGTTGTTTTAAGGTCAGTTTGTTTAAGATCGCGAGTTCGATCCTGGCATCGAGACAAGTATTTGTGGAAACTAAAAATATTGTTCTCGGTTCAGGCCCTTCAGGGTGTTTGTGGACCAACAATAGTTCGGTCTTCGGGGACTCAGGACTATAAGTGATTGTTAAGTCAATTTACTTATGTCTAGTTTTCTCTAATCGACAATTAATGGAGGACGCTTGAACAGCCAGGAGATATGGAGGATATCTAGCAGAACCTTGACCTATAAAATAAGTCAGAATAACGTGTAGTAGGAAAAGATTAAGATTATTTTCATTTACAATGAGAATACTTTCTGTTCTTTTATTTCACAGTAGTCATCTGTATTTCGTGATGGTATTTATTATATTAAGTGTCAGAGTTTCTATATTATCTATTATTGTTAGGTATTCTTCCAATTGTCTAAGCAATTGGCAATTCAGTTCCTAAGTACGCTTCTTATTTACTTATAGCCAAATAAAAAAATCCCTTGTTGTGTTGACTTCTCATAAACTCTATGATAATTTTGATAGAAAAACAATTTGTATTTCATCATATTTTTCTTACCGATGCCCGAAGGAAACTCTGGACATAAAGGCAGCTTGGTTACTTTAACAGCATAATACGTGAACATTCCTTTAAAAGTCATGGTTGCTTCGCTGTCTTCAATCGAAGTGAGAGTAGTGGTAGATTTAAAGGTATTTGCAGTGCTCGACGCCCCGGGCGATGTATCACACACTAGACTTCCTCTAAACATCACAACGGTGAATGCTGATCTATAATATATGAAATAATTAAAAAATATGAATGTGCAAGACGATGACTGCTGCTGCTGCTGAACCTTGATTTCTGGGAAGATTTTTGATGCGTTTTTTGGTAACGGGCTGTCTCCTACTACGTAGTTAGTTAGTACTAAGGCAAAGGCAGTCATTTCCTGGCAGATAGATAATATTTAAGTAATTTAAGTGAAGCTAGTGGAAACATTAAATAGCCTACTTATAGTACTTATATTTATGGAGACAACATGACGGATATTTGGTAAGAGAATAGGTAACTTAACGATTCAAATAAAGTCTTAAACGTACTGTTTCTTATTATAGTTTCCTTCCCAGAACGGTGTGTAAAGCCAACAATAAATGTAATTAGTGATATTTAGAATTGCTATAGCGATTAATAAAATTCCTGAGATACGCAACGGAGTTAGATTTTTGAAATTAAACAGTTTCATTGTAGTATACAAAAATATAAAAGTAAATATAAAAAACGATTTGACATTAAAAAATGACAAGACAATACAAACATAGGAAACTGCATGTGTTGTTTTTAAATGAAGTAGGTACGTCTTGAGATTTTTAGCTGTCCTCCACTTACCACCAACAATAATTAATTGATAATTATAAAACCTCGGGTTTGCCTATTTCTAATGAATGGGTAGCTCCAATTTTTAACCGTCAAAATAGAATTCACATTTATATGAGGTTTGGTCAAATTCTACTATAAGGTTCGACAAAAATTTGTTATTCACATTGTTAATTTACCGTTCAAGTAGGTACATACTAATAATACTAAAGTACTGATAATAGATATAAAAGTCTAAAATGGGCGTGATAATACCGATCTTTTAACCATTCTAGCAAGAAATCGTTAATATTCATATAAAGTATCCATGACTGATATGCGATTTTGAATATCTTTTATCAATCGCTTGTTTGTAACTGTAATTGTGCATAGGCTGAATGCGAGAGCGACATGCTTACGGGGGCTACAGTGGCGACTTTTAAACGTCGAGGTCGGTAATCAAGACTGAAAATAATATAGGTACAATCTGTCAATGAAACCTCTTTATTATAATTGACATGTCAAATTCAACAATTTATGTCATTAATTAAAATGAAGTTTTGGAAAAGTGCGTGTGATAATATGTAAAATATTTTTTTTTTGCAAAATTTATATTGAATTATGCCGAAGTACTACAGATTTAGGGTGACATCGCCCACTCGTAAGATGAAACGCTGTAGAGATAAGGAAAAGGAGAAAGAAGTGGAGAAGTGAGTTTGATTAAACGTACATTTTATTTATCAGTGTGAGGGTACGTGTTTCTTACTATTTTTGAATAAAGAAAGGGATTTTGAAATAATAGGACTATATGTTAACGTCCAGCAAGGGTTGATAGGTCACTCTGGGTATATTTGTAAGAAGTTTTACATCAACAGAGTACCTGCTTCGTTGGTTTCGTGGCACAGAATTTACTGAGTCGTGGTCCTGAGTTCGCATACTGTGCCGGGCAATCTCAATGAATAATGTCATTGACCTTGGTGTTTCCAAAATATTTATTCTGCATTAGCCTTAGTACGGGTTGAAAATAGTTATTACTTTAGTCGTACTAATAAATTTCAGAGTCAAACTAGACGCCGAGATGAACTGGTTAGACCTAACACTGGCTTGCTCGCCAGCCCCCACTTGGTACTTGAGGCGCACGGCCTGGCGGGAGAGTCCTCCATTAATGGGCGTGCCTAGACAACTGGCTGCCGGTCTTAGAGCGTCCGTTCAGCTCAGCAACCGACCCATATTCGTCTTCAAGATCCCTACAGTACGCTCTCAAGATTGGATGCGTTTATTGTGATTCCAAATTTAAATTTGTGTGACCGTTATGTTAACGTTTGACAGATAATGAAAAATTTCGTTCAGAAATCAAGAATTATGATTGACTGGTTGGATTATTGTTTTGTTCTATGAGTTCAAATATGTTTGTAATTTGGGAATAAAATTATCGAGTAAATTTTGTTTAGGTGTTGGTATTATTTGAGTTATAATTTTTGAATATACATTGAAAAATAAGAAGACTATATAGTAGTATCCTCTACTCAAATATAGGTATTAGGTATATACTTTCATTGAAGGAGTAGGCAGAAGTTAATTTTTTACACTCACGTTTCGCGAACTGAGTTAGTTTCATGTAATAGGAGAGCGATCCTATTCCCTTTTAGCATATTTTAAAACTCAGTTCTGATATGGTTTTCTAATCGAAATAACCCATAATTTTTTTAACGCGGGATTAACATAACATACCAGTAAACTTAATAATCGTTTAACATGTTACCCATCGGCATAAAAACATTATTTTGCGTTAATTTGTGCACTAAAATTCAACTGCTATTACAGTTCGGTAATGATATAGAAAATAATACATAGCGCTAACTGCCTAGTGGTCTCCCGGTGCAAATATGTGCCGTGCGATCTAGAGGTCCTGGATTCGACTCCCACGTCGGGCAAATTGGATTTTTCCATTAAGGAATTTTCAATTGCAGCACATATTGTGGAATTGTGCTCGAAAAATGGCAATAGGCTCGCCTATTACGTGGGACGAAAACAAAATGTGGGTGTACGTAGTCAATAAAACAACACAATAAAAACAAACAATATATTTATTCAAAACAATTTGGACAAAGGAAATCCTAATGCGCATATCACTTTGTTTTAAGTAACTCAATGGTCTCTAAACTATAACTTGACTAAGTTAACATAGTTACATTATGAAGCGGCATTCCTGTAGCCTCATAACTAAGCGACAGTATAATAAAAAAATAATTCATTTCAAAACAAAATGACAATTTTTTTTGCTGTTTAAAACGATGTTGGATGGTGTGTTTTTGAACACCGTTGTTTTTTCAATTGACCTTGAAAGTTAGTTAAATCGAAATGACAGAATAAGTAATTAAAATTTAGAACCAAATTTGAAATATGAACATGGGTAACGTCTTAAATCTTAGTCGATTATTCAATGTTTTCACGTATTGTCTATAGTAGTTCAAGTTAAATTTTATATTTGAGACTCTATGGCAGGGGTCACTAATTAGTTTCGTTCGGGGTCCGTTTTAAGATATGAAATGACCATTGTGGTCCGCAAATTTTATTTATAAGAAAATGTATTATTACAAAAACGGAAGTTATTTATCTCGGAAGTAGAATGCAAGATGCTGTGTTCTCGCGGTCCGGATGCGGACCGCGGTCCGCCATTTGGCGACCCCTGCTCTATGGTATACCCCGTCTTGTGGACGGGGTATATATTATTACATTGAATGAATCTATAGGTTTCGCCGCGAAGTTTAGAGGGCTATATTAAAACAACTACATACCCTACATTTTACGTAAAAAAAGTCAGCGTATACCCAGTCAAAATGCATATTCTTATTGACTTGATATTTGACAGTCTCAACATATTTTGACATGTCACGGAAAATGTATAAATTTCACAGGAACCAATAACATAAGATTCAACATTTCATAACAACTTTATTGTTTTACATCGGAATCGTACAAGGGCCTAGACAAAGTCACATTCTACGTCCGTAATCGTTAATAAAGAACATCAAAATGTATGAAATTGACACACCGCATAGAAAACCAAGTGATCAATTATATCAATTTCATAATTTTTTAAATTCTTTATTGCTTAAAAAAATGTTAAATATGTATGAAATTGAGAAGAATAACTGCGTGATTTTACGATTTTTCAATAATTTAATATAATGTATATATTATTTAATTCAATAAAATGTTACTTTGTCTATGCCTCCCGTATTAATTAGTCGTCGATAAAATTTAATAAAAGTCGAATAGGTCTATTAAATTTCTAAGCATATTTGGCGAAAATATAAAAATTCTGCTTGAATATATAAATATTGACTTGCATATATTTTCTAAAAAGCAATTAACTCCGAGTATGCACCGTGTGATGTTAAATAGATTTTATACATTTTATTGGACTGATTTGTTAGGTACATTGAATATGAACATCGTTACTGCTAGACTTGCATGATTAGTTTGTTCATTATAATTAAATACTTTTTGACATGAATCAATCACAATACAAAAATAAAACAATATTGTCAGCTATACAAATGCTTTAAAGTAAAGATGAGGCATAAATTATTTATTGCAAAACGTATTTGAGAATATTTGTAGTCCTTTCAAAACGTTAGACGTAACAGGTGGTATATATTAAGCGTTAAATAAAATACCTGTCATAAATTTTACTCACGCACGAGTATGAAGAATGTATTTTAAATCAGAAAACCTTTTTTTTTTGGATCTCTGATACTTGGAAGTTACGATCCAAGTAGTTTGGGTTATGGAATAGTCAACCATGCAAGTCTAGTGGTCCTCACTGCTCATTGTGTTATATTTCCAAATTGACTTTGACATTATCTACTAACGATTAAATTTCATAAATTTATGAACACGAAATGCACAAAATTCATAAGCGAAATTAAAATACAACAAACATTTTGCTATCAAAAAATAAAGTATATTTCAAGACGTAAAGTAATGCTACTAAATGACGTAGACCCTTTTTCCATCGTAGGCCATTCCAAAGATCATTCATTGCTCGATACATATTGATATTACAGAGTGGTATTAATACACTTTTAATCACATACACAGTACCAATCCCACAGTAAGTCACGTGGGATCCATAACCTAATATTTAGTGTTTGGTTTTATATACTAGATTTTTGTCGCACAAATATACAATATAACTACTCTCTTACAAGCAATTAACAGTATGAAGAGTCTAAGAAATACGAAAACAACAACAATTTAACTGTTCTAAGGGAATGTTAGTATAAATGCTTTAATACTGAGTAAAAAAAGGAAATACTTTGACAAATATTAAGGACAAAATAAATAAACGGTAATTTCATTTTTGTTACTTTTCTAGAACAAAAAACAACGTTAAAAGTTACACAAGACATCCAAATCATTAAAAAAAGTATACTTTTACTTCATTATAATTTAAAATGAGAAATAATAGATATAATAAAATTGAAAATCATGTTAATAGAATTAAATGATCATCTTTAAATTTTATTACTTTTTAAATTTTCCTTCAGGCCTTACAATTAATTCATGATAATTTACTTAAAACAGTTTCAGGCTAACATAAATGTGTAAATTAAATATAAATCATCAATTTTTGTGTGTTATATTTACTTAATAATTTCAACAAAATTGTTCGAGCAATGAATTATCCTTCTCGTACATATATTTGTATCACATTGTATCCCTTACAGCTAAGCGAGTCTTAGGTAACATCTATGCATTAAACTAAATTGGGTGATGTACAAAAATCACTTCTCGACATTTACATTATGTACTTACACTCAGCGTCTAGGTTTCGACAAGTCACTCCAATATATCGACTATTCGAGATTAACATACAAACAATTGAGTGATTCAGAATATTCACTTTTTGTGACTTTTGATATTTAAGTGATGTCGAATATCAGATCCACGATATCATTAGCACAACAACTAAAAATTATCAATCATCTCATTATATGAAAATGTACTCGATTATAATTATCTGAATTGTATTAAAAGCTAATTGCGACGTACCTGAATATGCATTGAATATAACAATTGAACATCGACCATTTTTAAGTAGGCGTCTATCTCAGTAAAGCTATTTACAATGTTATCTAACACTAACTTAAGTACAAAGTATTATTCGTATTTTTGTATTACAATTATTATTTGGAATAATGATGAGCACATTTTTATATAGTGCGTATAACTAGTGTACGTGTTATCAATAACATTAATTTAATTTTTAATTCGAGGTTCTTAATAAGTGAAATAACAAATCGTATAAAGCAATGTGTTTTGGTATTTTCCATTCCGGAGTATTTTTAAAGACAAATTAAATAGAATTTGGCATATTGTTGACATTTATTAACGTTCACGCGTCAAAATTCTTAAAAAAATAAAAAATTAATATATAAAAACTTTTATTTTTAATGGAATCAATTCGTTGTTGAAAATTTAAATTCTTATTTTTTGCATATTTAAATAAAAAAAATATTTATTCGATAAAACGTTTTTTTGGGCCAACAATATAAAGAAAAAAAACTCAAATCGGTCTTCATCTCAACGGAACATGTTAGACTTATACGATACTTGTATTAAACTTACATCTTATAAAAATTATTTATATCATTATTCAAACGCTCTGAGCGTAACATCGCTTGTGTCTATATTGTCAATCTGTAATAGAAATGGCCGCTGTACAAACTATCAACATTTTTGTTCCTACTTATTCTTAATACGAATTTACATTGTACAAGTATCAAAATTATTTCCTAACATTTCGTCTAACGACTAGCGATGTAAACATACGCGATAAATTAAATATTGTATAATGATACATGTGTAACTGTCAAATAAAATAGGAAACAGTTTGAAAAATGCAGTGAAAATGTATAGTTTTTAAGGAACTGTCATTCTTAAGCAGAGTTGCCAGAATCCGGACTAAACGATTATTATAAATAGCATCGCAATATATTTTAAAATGTCGCTACTTGCGTGAATTCTAAATAGAAACACATAGTTTAAGTAAAGATAGAGAACACTTGGAACTTTGCGTCGTAACATTAAACATCGAAATGAAACCTTTTTGCGAATCTTTCGTCAATAAACTAAAAAAAAAGATAAATGTAAAAAAATAAAATCATTGCAATTAAATTACCACATTAAACGAAAAAAGCACACGAATATGTACAGTGTGCTTTTTACCTCGCATCATGACATTAGCAGTCCAGTGTTGCCACTTCACCGAAAAAAACGCAGTCAATCGACGTTTGCGTCACAAACGGGACGAGTACGTCACTTGTCACTGTTCACTGCACTCTGGGGATGTGTTACCGATCGTCGCCAAATAACAATTTGGCGAGATATGTCCATCAGCTACGCTCGTCGATGTTGGCGACGATGTGAGTGTACAAGTGGTGGCGCACCACCTGCACCAGCTCGTACTCCAGCGTCGACAGCCCGTCCTGCTGGAAAATCTTGCTCGTCTGTGATAGCAGTTGGTACCTGAAAAAAAAACATTTTAGATAAGGTTTTAGTCTTTTTTCTTTGTGCAATGAGGGTATGAGAGCAGAGTTGCTTAGCTGCCATGACTAATAGCAGTTCACAATGAGTGAGCATCTAAAATAGAGTAAAGTGAAGGGCATCTCAAGCCCTTCCTATTTTGAGGCATCTTGATCAGGCGGTGCGCCGGACGGCAGAAGGGGCCAATTCAGGGCGCTTCTTGCCCTGAGATGCCGTGGTATCGTTCTGAATGTGACGGCCACCGTGTCGAGAGGTATTAGTCGTTATGTTGGCCAGTAATTACGAGTCGGTATCATCAATAATATGAATTTAAGATTATACTTAAGTAGAATAATTTCAATGTTCAAAATTTTTATATACAACCGTAGATCGTATAAAGTTTTCCACTTTCTGGTATTTCATATTAAAATGTATATAAGAATATTTGAGTAATATCTCATAGCGAGAAAAAAACTGCAATAGTGCCTAGAATTTAAATCGGTATAAACAAGGCGAAAAAAAGTGTGGTATATTTACCTCTTTGGGTTCGGAACGGATTTCTTGTGATCCAACATGGCGTACCGCGCAATGGACATTTTGTACCTCGCTACGTGATAATTAATTTTTTTCAACCTGAAAAATACAACATAATATATTTATAAGATTGCCTACAAATGTGATTGTCCTAAAGCTAGATACTGGACTCCTAAAATATGATAAATGACATTAAAACGTATGTATTTTACAATAGCATAGGCCAGCGTGATGAGCTCAGGCTTAAAAGGTAGTTGCAGACTTAGAAAAAGTAAAAGTACCTACTCAGTTGCAGAGGACGCAGTGCCGTAAATAGCCTTTTCTGCGCCCTAGTGTCCGATACTAAGGGCGTAGCGGGAACTTTTTAGGAGCAAACCGTAAAAATAATAGTCCTGGATGGTCATTGTTGCGCTCCCCCCGGAGTCTACGCGTACGTCCTGTGGCTTGGCATGCGTGGCACCGCCCTATTTACGGCACTGGGAGGACGTGCCCAGCAATGAGTCGTATATGGGCTGATGATGATGATGACAGATAAAAGTGCAATAACGCAAATTAATCTGTAGACTGGTAGTTTTGATTTTTGAGTACATAACTATTTACTACTCGTATTCACTTTATTAAAAAAGGGTTTACATTCACGTTTTCCTATTTCTATTAATTTACCTATAAAACATATCGTCGTCCTCTCCTCCCCAGCCCCAGTACTTGTTGGAGAAGCCGTTGACGTTGACGAACTGCTCCAGCGTCACCGCTGACACGCCGCCGAATATGTCTTCGTACGGCAACCTGACACATTGGAAAACTATCAAATTAGCTTTTGTTTGGAGTCACATACATAGTTCTGACCCCACATTAAGATACGAGTCGTGTCGTGGGTATCAGAAACTACGAGAGACTTTTGGTCTCGCAAACACCCAGACCCGAAACAAATATTTGTGAATCACACAAACATTTGTCTCGGTGCGGGGATCGAACCCGCGGCCTCTCGTTTTGCAAGCTAGTGTCTAGCTAACTGCACTACGGGGCTGTCAAACCTGCCTGAAAAACGAAGTGTCTTATTTTTGTATAGACTTTACACCTATAAAATGACTACATGGCAGGACGCCCTCTAGTTGGACGAGGAGGGCCGAAGATTGAGCCCAGTGGCGTGCCATAGCAGAGGCCTATGTCCAACTATGGACGTGGAAAAGTATGTTGATGGTGATGGTACTGACTTGAAGTTGAGTTTGTCGATGGAGGCGGACATGTGTCGCGGCTGTCGCGGGCACGAGTACATGTTCCTGGTGTCGAGCGGCAGCAGGTCGATGTCGTGGAAGATGAAGCACTGCCAGACGCCCGCCTCCAGCCGCTGGCTCTCCACGAACCCCACGTTCATCAGCTTGGCGCGGTTGAAGTCTTTGTTGCCTGTAATTTTACAGAGAAATTCATAAAATACATGCACTCACGCTTGCATTCCCCGAAGAGGTAAGCAGAGGTGCATTTCCGCACCCACATTTCGCCAGGTATGTAACAGTCCAATTTAATACGGGTCGAGCTTATTGCCGTTTTTCGAGCATCATTCCTGACTGAGAATCGCTTAGTAGAAAAACCCTGCAACACTTTCTCCGATCCGGGAATCGAACTCGGGACCTCGTGTTTGCACGGCACATGCTTGTGCTGCAAATTACGAGCATTCATTTCGTAAAATCAGTTAGGGAATCTGGTCTTTCTTATGCCTTATGACACATTTAAACTCTTTTAATACAATATGGAAATAATAAATTCTTAGAAAAAATGTGCCTTTATACTCGTACAAAATCATCAAATCATTTGTTGGAAGTGAAAATCTTTTCTTGAGAAATTTAAACTTATGGCTATAATTTTCAAATCGTACATACCTTCTTGCTCGACAATAAATATTCCGTATTCAATTTGTTGCTTCATTAGGAATGGATGCATGTGATTCAGGAATATGGCTAAATGCTGTTGACGGTCTCTAAAAAAAAAGAAAAAAAATGATAAAAATCTCCTTCGTTTATAGAATAGTCTTGAGTTTTTTGGAGTAGGTTTTCATCTAAAATAAACATACATTTAAGTTTATATTTAACGAAACGGTCATACACAACATTATTAATTAGTGAAAATTTATATGTCGGAGCAGGAGAGGCTTCGAAGTGTCTTTAACCCATATCATCCCAAGCATGCTTAAACTACTTCGATTTGGATGAAACTTACAGCACAGCACCTTATTACCCTTTTTATTATTAATATGTAATAAAAAAAATATTTCAATTAATAATATTTCAGTTTCAGTACCGTTCCAATAATGGAACAGTAGGAAGATATGCCACTGGTACCAATTAGCTTCCATGTATAAAAATTGTAGAAAATAAAGTTATTTAGTTGAGTATTATTTATTATTAAGTATGTCAACAGCTCACATAATAAGCTATTTGAAAAGTTAGAATCTAATTTTTTGTTAAAATTTACTTATAATGAAAAATAGATGAACATTTGCAACGCAACATTAAATTTTTCACACGTCATAGTAGTATTTTTATGGCACATCCCACGGTGGCGTTATTTATATTTTTTTACTAAATGATGGATCTTGCCATCTAGTCTTATAATAGCAAGAACTCCTTTGATAACTGCAAGAGAAAATCTAGGAGTCAGATTATTGGCAGTCGAGATAAATGTGCTAGGTAGGTAAACTGCTTTTGTCATTAGGTAAGTCTTTACAATGTATCTCGTATAAGATAAAAAAAACGTGAGAATAAATTTGTGCCACTGGAGATAATTTGTACAATTGAACCGCATTATTGGCACAAACGTTAATTGGGAACATTAGTAACTGCCAGTTCATCTCTTGAGGCGTATAGAAATCCGATAACATCCCACATTTTGATCTAGTCTATCGACCCCTCCCATATATCTGTTATAATTCACGATGCATCGCGGTTTATCAACATTATTTTTTTGCTCTGAAACTTAGTCCGGCTTTTCAGGGATGTCTTTGTGTCTCCATTGTCTTGTGACCAGGCACCTTTTTTTTGGAGATGGAGAGCAGATGTGCTAGGTTATTTTATTGGTTCTGCGGATTCTGCCACGAATAATTCCCTGGAGACATATTGCAGTTATTCCTACCTAGGTATTAACCAATGCCCTTACGTCGGCTTCCGCTAACAGCCGATGTTTAGATAAATTATTTATATTGAAAGACTCCTGATCACGACTGTCTTCATCACTTTTATCATAATTTTCTGGAGGTGTTAGTATACATCCGCAGACAATACGTTGTCATCTTCTACTAGTAACGTAACAATATCATTAACAAACAATCTAAAACAAAAGAATGGAAATAATTGAGTAAATATAGTTCCACATATAATAACATTTCACATAGGCATATTATCCTACTGTTCCAATAATGGAACGGTACAATCAAGATAATTTATTTTGTATAAATACCTTGAACTTTCGTGTTTTTTTGTAACAATCTCATAAATGACCTTACAGTTGATAATATTTGAAAACAATTGTAGCAATCATCATTATAAAATATTAAAATTACTAACATTTTACGAGTGAAATTTTTTTCGCGGTAAATCTCAGTAAACTACCCAAAACAAAACACAAATTTCGCGGGAAGGTGCAAAAATAAAAAATTGAATTTAACAGCCAATCACTTGAGTGTTACCACAGTACAAAAATAATTAAGGCTGTGTTCACGTTTAAAAAAATAAAAATACTAAAAGTAACCGATCCAAAAATGGAACACTGGGAAGATATGGGTTAAGATGTGTGACGTCACATTACCGACGTCACAACTGTTGGTTTATGGTGATAACTCATACTTTGACGTTTCCTTAGTAAACTTTCACATTTACTGACGAGGCAGATAGCCCTGTATTGTTATGAATAGCAGTGACATCGTTATTACTGGAGGATACATTTTGAGAAGTAATTTTAACAACCAACTTCAATCAAAGTTCCTTTTATTTCCCAATAAATCGGATGTTTACTGATGTTTACTCCGCTGCAGCGGGCGGCCTTTTATAGACGAATAGTGGGGGCAATCGACACCGCAGAGAGGCGACCGCCCGTGAGTCATTCTTGTTTATGCAAGAGCGATGACGTAGCTCTCAGTATATGGTTTTACGCCGTTATATACAATGCAAATTTCCATTTTCCCTAACCATTGATGGGTCGCGAACCATTGATCGCAATTTTATAGACAAAAGTATCCTCCATAAATTTTCTAGGCTCTACATACAGGTACCAAGAATAATTCAATGTGTGCGTTGTCTTAATAAATTAGTTTCATAGCAATGTCACTAAGGGAATGAAATCAAAAGGTATTATTTATGACTATCCGCTTACCTGTATGGCACAATAATGGCCACTTTATGCCTGGCCGTGCAGTTGGGAGGCGCGTAGTGACCGCCGAATTGTACTTCTGGGTACTTCTTCTCCACCCAGTCTAACTCTAGTTCTGTCTTATTTACAGGAATAGGGCCTGTAAAAAGTGCATAATATCAAGTATGTGTTCATAAAATAATTTAAACATCAGTTTCATTACCTATGAAGGACATACTATGTATATTACATAGGTACATATTTATTTTCTTGTCTATCTATTTAAGAAAATTATAATAAATGTTATTATCATATTAATTTAAAAATTTATCCAAATGTTAATCTAAATGTTATTAATTTTTATAATTTTTGTTTAATTCATAGGCTATTTTGTTTTTTTGGATGTTGGTTATTGTGAACTTGAAGGATGCTTGATGTCTGCGACACAGTTACAATACTTTTGCAGGCGTCAACGCTCATCCTATACCTATTTTATATGTTTCTGATTTTTTGTTATTTTTTCAGTTTAAATTGAAATTAAATTTAAATTGAAATACTTGAAATTGTCTGTATCCCCGTAAGATATATTTCTACACCAACGTTTCGCTGTGATTAAAATAGCACGCAAACATGGCATGTCTATTGCTGTCCTTAGAAACATTTGCAGACTGCTACTGAATATTACGTTCAACCGAGGAATCGGACCCCATCACCCAAAGACCACTTCAACGTCCGCCCTACACCTATTCCGTATATACCTGTGAAAGAAAACATTTAGTAAACAAAACCACTTACCTAAATCAGGAGGTAAGCTATCACAAAGTGGCAACGTGGGCTCAGTCCGCTTCACCCCACTTTCAGTCGTCACCAGACTTTTAATCCCCTCCATTATCCTCGTGATGAGCATGGGAGTGCTGGGCGTATTGTGCACGGTCGCGTTCACCGTCATATTGTACGCAGTGTGGTTCTCAAACGGTTTTGTCACGTTGTATTTATTCAGTATGCTATCTATAGTGTTGTTTTTGCTTCTCGTGTGGTTTTGAACGTTGCGGTGTGACGTCAGTGTCTGCAGTTGCTTAGGCCAACTTGACGGCGTTTTGTCACTGCTTCTGAAATGAAAAAATGCACTTTCCTTTGTTGATTGTAGTCTTAGACTGGAAAGAAACGACTGCGATCATGCTTTACCAGTCGACAATATTTTACCGGCTATTTATGTTTTCCCAAAGGCTTCTTTTATCATAAAACTTGTATCTTATATATGTTTCTTTTTTATATTACATTTTTTTTAATTCCGTATCACATCAGCCAATATAGTATACCTACACCAAAGAGGTTGGTATTATTCTAAACCTAATTTACCTTATGGTAGGTTGCGTGGCGTTGTACAAGGGTGTGTAAAGGTAGGTCCTGAGGGGCGAGGCGTCCAGGATGGAGCCGAATATGTACTCGACGGCCGCCAGCCCGAGCACGAGCAGCAACAGCAGGCGGAGCGCGCGCGTCGCCCGCCCGCCGCCCCCGCTCGCGCCGCCGCCCATCAACGCATGCGATGACACTCAGGCGCACAGCACTGTAATTTTAACACATTTTCAATAAAATAAAAATGAATGTTTTTATGTGATCAAACTGCTCCTAAACGACTGGACCGATTGGTATGAATTTTTTTGTCTGTATTCGAGGGGAAACGAGAATGGTTTAGATTTACAATTGGACCTGATAGATGGCGCCGTTGTCGGTATGTCAAACGGCTGGACCGATTGGGACGAAATTTTCAATGTATATTCCAATGGGTCCCTAAATGATTTCAAAACACAATTGGACCCGATAGGTGGCGCTGCTGTCGGCATATCACTTAAAGTTTTCCGGGCTGGACGGCGTCTGCCCGGACAGCTAGTTTTCAATAAATTAATATACCTATCTATACCAGTGGCGGTACTGTCACAGAAGCCCAAAAGCGTTACACGTTAATTGTGTAATGTCTAGTTTATAATTGTTTATTGTGGGGTCAGGATATTCTCATTTATATGTCAAATTGCTTTTGTTAAATAAATGTTTAAAGCTTAAATACTATTATTGGGAATTTTGCAAGGTAAACTGGGCTTTTAACTTTTAACTTTTTCTGGCTGCCTGTAAAGGTAATAAGTTATGACTTGATTGAGATTGGTGGGAGATATGCATTTTAGTTACTTCCGTGAAATGAAATGAAATTGCTTTATTTGGTCACGTAGGCAATCAAATAGCACTTATGACAAGTCAATACAGAAAAGAAAAATCTTTTATTATTACATTATAATTTAACTATGGTTCTTTTTATATAATTTGTACAAAAATATTTACGGTTTTTTTTATAATTTATTTTTAGTTTTCATCAGGAAATACATAATATCTTATTATTATTATTTTAAAGTAAATAACGAGATGGACCTTGTGTATTTCCGAAACGTCACGTATTATTTTAATCTAAATCTAAATCAAAAGTACATTGCTTTCTCCCGTTCATCATTCTCTCTATTATTTCGCTCCATTTTTCAATCAGCACAAACTTCTGTTTACACATAGCAACACGCGCAATTCTAATTAATAGCTATCGTTTTCTCATTAACATAAAAGCATTATAACTGTTAGCAATAAACGTACGTGTGGAAGTCTTGATAACTAGTTAATTAATCCGCTCGTGACAAGTGGAGGTACACTTTCCTCTCTTTCCTCGTATCAAAGTACATTGGCCAATGGGGCAGTCCCATACAACCGTAGGAGACATTGTATGTAATTTGTATTGTCTAAAATCCAATGCGGTTGTAGTTGTAACTATACTTTGTCATTATAGGAGTAGTTAGGCATGCATTAATACATCCACGTTTCGTCAATTAATAGACGAAATTATAGTTTTTTGCTGCGTGTATTTTTAACCTAACATATTTGGCCCGAACCGGAACTTATCGATTGCACATCGTACACTTACGTTGCCAACGAACTAGTCCACCATACTATTACTTTTATAAGGTTATCATAAGATGGGATAAGATTGCACAAATCCTTATAGCATCCACCTCAATACAGAAAACAAACAAAACAACGCGCTACGGGAGGAAATACACCATCAGCCCATATACGTCTCACTGCTGGACATGGGATTCCTCTACCATTGAGAGGGTTTAGGCCTTAGTCCACCACGCTGGGTTAGTGCGGGTTGGTGGACTACACGCCAAAGATATTCCTAAGAATTTTTAGGTGTGCAGGTTTCATCACGATGTTTTCCTTCACCGTTATAGTAAGTGATAATTCATTGTGAATACACTCATAACTTCGAAAAGTCAGAGGTGTGCCTGGGGTTTGAACCCGCGACCGAGATTCTCGACCGCGCACCTAAACCTCGAGGCCATCACTACTTACTTACTACGGGAGAAAATACCCCTTTTCTATTCTGTAGTAACATCTGCATCATTCTCGATGCGGATGGCATGCCGCTGCAACAAAATCACATCATCCCGAGGCACTGAGTAGGTATTTGCATTGAAATGTTTCGAAGAAAGTGTCTTAGGGATTTTATTATAAAAATCTCGGACTTTCGAGCTTGCTTTGCGCTCTCGAAGAGAAAAATAGCATCTGATTTTGTTACGGGCAAGAATAAAATACCCTAAATCTTTCTATTAAAACAAAGACTAAAGGTAGTACCGAAACAAAAAGATAACACAAGTCTTGTAGTTTACTATATTATATTCAAAGGCGTGCGGCTTACTTATTGTAGTTACTATATTATATTGAATGAAGCACGTCATTACATCACTTAGGTTAAAACGTCAATGTTTAGAATAAGGCCAATTTTGTGTAATTCCAACCAATGTAACTGGTTACTCGATAGAAAAAGACAAAAGTTGTTCGAGTAAGACCTCAGCATTGTTTATAGATAAGGTCTTAAGAGTTAAAAAACATATTGCACCGGACCCGGACTAGGCCAGCGTGGCGGTATAAGGTCTAACCCCTCTCAGATGTATAGCAGACTTATGCTCAGTATGTAAAATAGTAAATAAGAATAGGCCGCTCCCATGCTTCTTATTTTGAGGTTTTTAAAAAACGATAATATACGAAGCAACATCATCGCTAATTAAACACACCTTACATAAGTTGTTTACTTTCCCTAATTTGTGTAATGTGTTTATAACAAAGTGCTAAATATATTTTCATGAATGTCGCGGAGGCCCGGGGTTGTATGAAGGTCAATCTAGATAACGTAGGTAGTAATTTGTATGGTAATTTTGCCTCGTATTTTTTATATTTAGCTTAAGTTCGTTATCATCGCCTTTGGGGGAATACATGCCGGAAATATAGAATATGTCATTATTATAATATACCCGCCCGGTATATACACGCAGAACTGGGCCTTTTCAGCAATTTAGCAGGTCCTTTCTTAATAAGTTTTTCAAACCGCAATACACGATTGATTTAGCTAAATAACATCAGAGATTGATAAACAATTTAACGAAAAAAATAGATTCGTATTGCCTTTTAGTTCTTTGATTCTACAAATGAAAACACAAAACGGATAAAAGTGAGTGTTGAAATCGAGACACGGTTTTTAAATCAAATGTAGAAGTGATGCTTATTATAAAATAATTTTTTTTACGGTAATTTTAAATACTAAGCCTTTGGCCACGAAATGTTTAAAAATGTCGGCTGTAATTTTATAGTCTGTGCAATATTTACACGCAGACGAAGCCGAAGCGTACAGCCGGAAAAGGGTAGGGTAATTTTTCGCCTTTATCCGGCTTTACAAAGGCTAAATCCGATATGGTTAAAACGTTCCGGAAAAATCGTATTTCATTAAAAGAAATAACAAAAATAGCTGCCGTTTTTCACTAAGTATTAACGTTCGAATAGAGACATTGTACCGTGATAAAATATTTCTCTCAGTTTAGTTCAGATATATGTGTGTAAATGGAGATTTTATCGCAGTAAAAACTACATCAAAAATATATTTAAATATTATGTGCATAATAAGTGTTTTAGTAGCACGTGACATTGAAAGGCTCCGGGTTAGATTCCCCGGGTTCGGCAATGTGTTATTTTATTAGGTGATTCTCATCGGTCAGGCGTAAGTCTAAGCATGAAGCTATGAACCGACAAGTTAAAATGAAAATCTCTTAAAAACTGAGGAAAATAGGATGCAAAACACATTTATACCTCGTTATCAGTTGCCATTATATTTTAAAAAAGAAATAAAGACCGGATTTGGACTCTTAATAATGGCGACATCCCGTTACGAAATAATCAAAGTCGACGTGTTGATTTACGTAATGGCGCGCGCAAGATTGGCAAATTGGCGACATGAAATCGCTCAGACATTTATCGTTGTTTCGTGCGAAATTACCCTCTCGTATTGGAAGATTGTGGGGCTCGGTTGTTACCAATTAGTCCCGGCTACTTCCCAAGCAGATGGCCTTGGTTGATGCATGTATTTTTATGAAGCGACACGACAGTGTCACTGCACATAATAGTCACTGCATGCGTTCCAAACAAGAAAGCAATTATTACGATCATTTCTTGCCAATTGACGCAAATTTGGTGACCTGTTCAAAACCACATTTAACAGGCAGTTGGAACGCACTGTTTTACATAGGTCACTAATTAGAGCGTACGCAACAGTAAGTGACATTTTTATTCAATTATGTAGTACTTAATAGTCGTATTTAAGTATTTAGGCAATGGTCTATAGAAAGGGCGAATATACTACTTTCATATTTTATCCATTTATCCTAGAGGTTTAGGCGCGCGGTCGAGAATTTCGACAGCCGCAGGTTCAAACCCCAGGCACACACCTCTGACTTTTCGAAGTTATGTGTGTATTCACAATGAATTATCACTTGCTTTAACGGTGAAGAAAAACATCGTGATAAAACCTGCACACCTAAAAGTTCTCAGGAATTTCTTAGGTGTGTAGTCCGCCAACCCGCACTAGGCCAGCTTGGTAGACTAAGGCCTAAACCCTCTCAGTTGTAGAGGAGGCCCGTGCCCAGCAGTGGGACGTATTTGGGCTGATGATGATGATCCTAGGGATTTTATAGCACATAATTCTAACTTATTTTAAAAACAAGTTACTTTATTTTACAAATATAGACAAAACTTTTATAAAAGTTTTGACAACGGTGGACTCGCCTTATCTACACATCATTGATTTATTTATTTATTTAGCCCCGTGGCACAGTTGACTTGATACCAGCTTGCGAAACGAGAGGCTGCGGGTTGGATCCCCGCACCGAGACAAATGTTTGTGTGACCCACAAATATTTGTTTCGGGTCTGTGTGTTTGTGAGACCGAAAAGTCTCTTGTAGTTTCTGATACCCACGACACAGGACTTGTATCCTAGTATGGGGTCAGAATTATATATGTGACTACTGTTGGGTGTATTTATTTATTTATTAATTGATGATACCGACCTTAAGGAGGGAAGACTGTAAAGATGGAGCCCGGTGGAAATGTCCCATTCTCTTCACAAGTTTATCTTACACAGAATACACGTCTCTCCTTCCATCGCTATCTGTAACAAAATAAATTGAAATATATAAAAAATATAAACGTATAACCCTAAGGACTAGCCAGACTACGTGGGGTACTTTACAGAAAAAAAAACCACCAGCCAAAATGTAGAAAACGTTTTTCCGAAAACGGTTTAAAACCAGTTTAACCTCTTTTTATAAGAGAACTAATTATTTAAATTCGGAATTATAAAATAAGTGAATAATGTGCATGAATCATAAAAATATTTTAAAAACACATTTGATTGAAAAAAAAACTTATATTAAAACCAACGCATATTGTTTTATTTATAAAATGAGGTCGACTCCATTTTAAATACTATTCGGATATATTTTTTTCGGCTGTAGGAAATATATCCGAAGAACACTCGACAGTAAGCGCAAATTAATGTTGCTAGAAATTTTGCTGTTTTATATTATAATCAGGGCGATAAATTGAATGTTTATAGAACCTACAATATTATATTTTGCTTAGTGGTACAATACTCGTATGCAACATTATTGAAATACAAACTAGTATTAATATAAGTTGTGAAAGTGCTGGCCTTTTTTTTGTTCTATAAAACAACAGGAAACTAAAAAGACCGCTATACTTAAGCTAGCCTGTGGGATCAAAAGTATCAGCAAATGATGTGAAGATGTTGCGGTTTGTTTACATTTGAATTGCGCCGTTTCGTCTGTAATAATAAAGGTAATGTTTCGATGTCCCACAAGGTTTTCCGGCCAGTGAAATTATTTTTGATACCAGAAAAAGGTTTCGGGTATTTAAACGTTCCTTTTTGGAATGTATATTGGCAGATCAGTAATTTAAAAAGTTTTTTTTTGTATAATGTTTTAATCTAGATTTAAATAATAAAGGGGCTCGTATCCTTTGCTATATTCTCAAGTAGTCTATATTCTACGACAATTTAGGAACAGCATACCATATATGTCGCTGATATTCGGCCAGTAATTTGTATGTTTCTTGACGTAAAATCAAATATATAAGTCGCATACAATTTTTAAACCCAGGAACATACGATACATTCAGTTATTATATTTTTATTCCAACTCCTACTTAATCGCGTGGAACAACTGGCGTGCATATGATACAGAGTAAATCTAGCAGATTTATTGCATACTTAGCGAAAGAAATCCGCGCAAACAAACGAGAAAGAAGTGCGGCGAAGTTAATCCGGTCATGCCATTATTTCTATAATACTTACCAACCGCTTATTAATATTTACGGGATCGTTTCACGTGGTAATAACACTAAACTCGACTCTATCTAGCGTTTAATTGTGCCATTAAATTTTTTATTCCCTCCGGTGACCCGTTTTGTTTACGCTGTTTAGTTCCACCGCGAATCAACTTGCGGTAAGAGATTGGCTGTTCTCGTGAATGCCTATAGTTTCCTTTTGTTTTTATTAACCGTTTTATTGCGTTACGTTTGGCATCGGAAGCCCCGTGTCGAAATTAAAAGTATTTAGTATTTTATTTCACTTTCCGCAATAAGTTTATTTTTCAGCTCTGATTTTGTGTTTGTTGTTTTATGCCAAGAATTTAATTTTGTGAATATTTTAAAAAGTTGAAGTAGATGAGTAAAGCTTGTTTACCATACAACCGCATCTTCATAATATAACACTAGATGGCGTCGCTTTGTGCGTGATGACATGTTTTTTAACCTACTTACCGTCGATTGCGTAATAATTAAAATTGAACATGGTTATTATTTAGAGGCATCAAGAAAGCTTTCGTATTAACCTTAGATCGATGTATCAAATAATGTACACTCATTATTTGACTGGCCCTCACTAATGAAAAGAAATTTAGTCCCTAGTCTATCAAACTAGGGTAACGCGGCTTAGTAGACGAAGACTAACACCCTGAGACAATTGCAATTTTTCACAAATAAATATGGTTTTTAATAATTATTATTATTATTCTGGATAGACAAAGTTACCATACCGTACCTGATGCCAGTGTTGGGCAAAAGTTAATTGAACTAACAATTATAATAATAATAAAGCCTTTTATTCCGAAAATTTACAAATCTAAATCAATTCTACTACTATAACAAACATTAATCATAGTATGTCCCTGGTTCCGGTGTGCCTTACGGCATAGGCCTCCTCCAACGTCTTCCACTGGTTCCTGTCGTTTGCAATTTATTGTTAATATTGTTGCCACTGCAATTAACAATTAATTAATTGTTTTCACAATAACAATTGATCAATTGTTAATTAACAATTAATTATTTTTTAATTGTTAGTTCAATTAACTTTTGCCCAACACTGCCTGATGCTAATCACGATGTCCAAATCAAAAGGCAAAAGATTCCCATTTCTTGTCACTTGATACCCTGTTGCCAGCCCTTAGTTACACTTCTAGACGGTACAATGAAAGGACGCAAGACTATAGGAAGGAAGGAACACGTGGACTGAGCTGATTCAGGATGGTATTTGTGTTGTGTGTATTCATTTGTTTTGCGTGAGTGGCGACTTGGCGGGGTCATTGAGGTCGTCAGACGTGCTGCGGGGGCGGCGCGCTCTCAACGAAAGCGATCCCGAGACGGGCGTGAGTGGTCTAAATAGGTGACAAGGAAGTGGCATCAGCTCGCTAACAATTTTTTTAGGGGGTATATTATTTCATAGAGTGTGCTAAAGTAAGCAGTATGATATGTCTGAGATATGTCTAATTGTTATGGATTTTGCGAAAAAAGAAACAATTGGGCCGTAATAATTATATCACTGAGGAACTAAGGTCTAATCCCTCTCAGTTGTGGAAGAAGCCTGTGCCCAGCAGTGGGGTGTATATGATGATGATGAATTATATGTTCTCTTTTAATACTGACATTGGGAGAGTGACAATAAACCAACCGTTGGTAATTATATTACGGTCTAAACAGAGCTTTGGCTAAAAGAAATGCTTGTAATCCGACAACAGCCACAATTATGCCTCTCTAATGTAAAATGGATAAACACTGGCTGAACGAAACTTACACTTCACACACAGTGGCAACTATTCGGGCGGATATGAATATTCTAGGACTGTAGGTCAAGCATCAAATCGACCGACATCAAATTACTATGAAAACGGTTTCCAACTGCAAACAGCTAACTGTATCCACAACATTGAATAAATATTCGCAATTCCAGAAACTCATAATAAGGGCCAATTAAAATGAGTGATTTTTTACATATTATGCAATAATTCCATCAACCCGCAAAATTTGTAGCGCGATAAAACTCGCAGCGGTACAAAGAGTATTTTAAGCTGTTTTCAAGAACATGCCCGTATCCAATTGGAACCATATTTATCTTGAATAACATGTAAGATGTATAAAAAGGGAGAAATTTTATTAGCCCACGATGAGAGTTCGTGTCTTAGTTTTAAATAGAAATATTTGGGTTGTTATTTTAACTTAAACAAGTGGACTTTTAGTTACAATCATTTAATATGTGATGACCGTTGATGGTGTTCCTCTAGTCCTTCATGACTACAAAATATGACATCATCAACATCATCATAATATGTTGGTCCCATTTTACTCTTCTCTATGGCAATTCCCACCAAGTCACTATGTAATCAATGCCCTCATCTACATCAGCTCATACACGTCCCACTGCTGGGCACGGGCCTCCTCTACCATTGAGAGGGTTTAGGCCTTAATCCACCACGCTGGCCTAGTGTGGCTTGGCGGACTACACATCAAAGAAATTCCTAAGGACTTTTTTAGGTGTGCAGGTTTCGTTACTATGTTTTTCTTCGCCGTCAATACCCTACTTAAGATATATTAAGCAATCGTAAAAGTATATTAATATATGCCATAATTTACCCATCAATACGTAAATAGTTGTTATATATTCAAAATTTCGACACAATGTGCTTTTCGTCAGGCAATAGGTAATAATGCATTACGAAATATGTTAATCGGGAGCGAAGTGACAGCACCTGTGCATACGTACCTACTGTTTTTACTAATCACCAAACCAGAATTGTATTACGTTTCGCTGTTCACATTAACTGATGCTTGGACTAACTTATTTAGACGGGTTTGCTTGCAATTTTTTATAGATTACTGTAAATACACTTTTTAGCAGCGATGGCCTCGAGGTTTAGGCACGCGGTCGAGAATATCAGCGGTCGCGGGTTTATACCCCAAGCACACACCTCTGACTTTTAAAGTAATCGCGTACTTTAACGGTGAAGGAAAACATCGTGAGGAAACCTGCACACAAAAAATCCTTAGGAATTTCTTAGGTGTGTAGTCCGCCAACCCGCACTAGGCCAGCGTGATGGACTAAGGCCTAAGCCCTCTCAGTTGTAGAGGAGGCCCGTGCCCAGCAGTGGGACGTGTGTGATGTGATGTGATGTGTGATAGTGACGCAGTGATGTGATGTGTGATAGTGACGCAGTGGATGAAGTTTTTTTTCAAACATAAGTAATCCTAACTGTCTCCTGTACAAGTACCTATGTACCGTGCGATCTAGAGGTCCCTGGTCCGATTCTCGAGTCGGTCAAAGTGTATTGGGTTAATATCAGGAAATTTTTAGTAGCAGTTAGTAGGAACTGTAACCAAAAAATGGCAATTGGCCCCTTTTTACATTTGAAGAAACATAATTGGCCAAATGTGAGTGTATAAATGCACCCCTGCCTACCCTTTCGGGGAATAGAGGCGTAAGTGCGAATGTACGTAAATCTCGCTTTCGTATCCGTACGTATGTCGTCATAGTTAGGTTAGTTGTTTATTTTCGACACTGTCTCCGTTTGACAAGTGATAATTGAGGTCTAGACATGTAAGGCGCAAGCCGCCGGATACACTCGCATTTAACCCTTCGACCACATTTTTAAGAAGGGTGACTGCGAAATAGTTGGTATTTTTTTTACGAGTAGGTATAAGTATAATTAGGCACGTAAAAATGCCTAAGAACTTTTTTTAGGTGTGTAGTCCACCAACCGCACTAGGCCAGCGTGGTGGACTAAGGCCAAAATCCAGTGCCCAGTAGTAGGACCTATAGGGCTGATGATGATGATGACAATGATTATAATTTGTCATAAATCATAACAGCCTAGAGAATAAGGCTCGAGGTCGAGGTAGAACCGTTATCTCGGCAGTCTTGAATTCTAGAAACATTCCGATATTTTTGAATTTAAAAGTGCATTCGAAAAGAATAAATATGCAATTTATTGGTGCAAGTAAACATCGTGAGCGAATCTGCATACGTAAGAGTTATTCACTGCTATTTTCATACATACATAAACTCACGCCTGTATTCCCCGAAGGGGTAGGCAGAGGTGCATTACTGCACCCACATTTCGCCAGGTATGTATCAGTCCCACGTAATAGGGGGCGAGCCTACTGCCGTTTTTCGGGCACATTTCCAGACTCCGTGCTGTTACTGAGGATTTCCTAATGGAAAAACCCAATAACACTTTGCCCGACCCGGGAATTGAACCCAGGACCTCTAGATCGCACGGCACATACTTGTATCGTGAGACCACGAGGCAGTTGCTATTTTCATACGCGCATAAACTGTGAGGCTTGTGTATCAGTAGACATACTCAGAGTTGTTTCATACGTATACGTTCACGCTTGTACTGCCTAATGAGTAGGCAGCGATGTATCATCCACGTTTCGCTGGCTAGAGTTTTTAATTCCACGTAATAGGCGGGCATACAAACTTCTTAATGGGATAATCATAAACTGTTCTGCCTGACTCGGCATCAACAAACTATCAGACAAAAATACATGTTAAACTTCAGGTTCATATCTGTATTGGCAAGAAGGATTTAAACACAAATGATTAGTTATTTCAAAAATTGTAAATCATTTCATAAATTGTAGGTTTCTCAAATAATACAATGAAAGCATAACACAAATCCCCACGAAGACCACAAAATAAACTTTAATAGTATTATGTTATAAGCGGATTTTATCCGCGTACAATGGGTTTAGAGTTTATTCCATGTCGCGGTTGCGTTACTGTGCTCGGGTTTTATATAAATTTACTATAAAATAAAACAACGTGAGTGTTTACTGACCGTATTTGTAATAAGATTGCCCCGTAGCGCAGTTGACTAGACACCAGCTTGTAAAACCAGTAGCCGCGGATCCGATCCCTATGAGACAAATATTTGTTTCGTATCGGAGTGTTTGTGAGACCGAAAAATCTCTTGTAGTTTCCGTAGCCCTCGACACAAGACTTATATCTTGGTATGGAGTCAGGACTATGTTTGCAACTGTTGGGTACATGTATTTATTAATTCATGAAATGAAATCAAGCTATCATTAAGTTTAGTCAGTAATCATGCAAGACAAATGTATGGATTTTAAAAGTTTATAAAAATATTTTGATAGAATTTTAAGACATTTTTGGCATTTAAACTACGTTTCAATCGAAATCTTTTAATAGCAGCACGGAGCCTGCAAGTATTTTCGGAAAACTTACCTAGAGAAACTTAGTAGTGGAAAATCCCCCCTGCCTCCCCTTACCCCTTTAAGTCAGTGGCGGGACTTCCATAAAAGCCCAAAAGCGTTAAACGTTAATTGTGTAATGTCTAGTTTATATTTGCTTATTACGGGGTATTTATTTAACAAATTGCTTTAGTTGAATAAATATTTCAAGTTTAATAATTATTATTTGGAATTTTAAAAGGCAAACTGGGCGTTTGGGCTTCTTTGGAAGTACCGCCACTGCTTTAAGTATCCCCTTGTATAGAAGCATGAATGTATTTTTTGTCCCTATCCCACCACACACCCGCCACTGTAACTCCTGTGCTCCAGGATTAACAGCGGCAAGCAGAGTATTGGCGCCGAGCAGTGAAGCTCAGCGAATCTAAGGGGACCTAAATTTGTCATAATCCCGCAACGAAGTTAATCAGAAAGACAAATTAAAGAGGAGTTGGAAAACAAAGAATTGTCCACTTCCCTCCACAGCAAAGCGGGCGACAAAACATTGAGCTATTTATATTATTGAGCATGAATGTATGCGTATGTATGTGCCATGCCATCATACCGCTATGAATAAGATAATACCATCGGTCTCCACACAAAACACTATCTTTAGATACAAAACTGTTGTAATAAGTATTAATGTAGTTTTGAGCCGGATAACTTTATACCTATTTGGCGCAGTCATCTTTATAAATAAAACTCTGGCAAAAGTTTAATAACTGTGCCAGACAGGTGATAAGTTACGCGAGGTGTTCTGCTTTAATGTAACCTCTTTGGAAAGGAGCGTACTCTTAGGATTTCAGCGCTATAAATAGCTTAGTGTTCGTTCACGGAGAATTTTGATAGCCTAATTTCGACATTAAAAGCAAACTTCGTACAGCGCTTTAAGAGTTCGCTTTATTACTACATATATTACACTTATGTCTATATTACCTAAAGGTGAAAGCAGAGTTGCATGCACAGAACAGTTGAATAAGACTAGAAAGGAAATGTCAGTGTACCGAGCGTGCCGAACCTACGACTAGACTATCGTATGTTTGACACGGCCGCTTCTTAGTAATTCGGGTTGCGAGTAATATAAAGACTTTTATGAATGTGTGACAAACAATAGCAGCCCTTCATTTTTGTTTGTAATTTTTATCATTAGTCGTATGATCGTAGTAGAATGAACATGCGGCGATACACGTCTCGATACAAAATACTGACTATTTCCCTTCTAATCATATTCAGCAGTTCTGTGGCTGCATGTTTTAATTCATAACCAGCTAGGTTTTTAAATCCTGCACTAGCTATGTCTTAGGAGCTATATTTAAAAACAGTCTTGGTAAAAGATTATTCAAAATATTTAAATTGATTTTTCAGTTAAAACGGTGCGTTTTGAATATAACTTATCTTTTTGTTAAGAGAAAAAGAAATATAGTTAATTGATTTCGTGTGCAATTTTCGATTGCTACGTTGTAATACGAGTTGTAATAATATTTAGTAAAAGAAAAACATTTTTAAATAATACCTACATACTTATGCACTCTGGCCTTTTGTCGCACGAAGTAAGGAGCGAGGCTATGACCGTTTTTCGGGCACACTTCGAGACTCCGTACTGTTAATAAGAATTCACTAAAGACAAAACCCAATAATACTTTGCCCACCCCGGGAATCGAACTCGAAACCTCCAGATCATATCCTCACTTGTGCCACGAGAACACGAAGCAATCATTACTTAAAACAATTTGACATTACGAGTATGTAGGTACATATATGTATTAAATTAATTATTTATTATGCTTACGTCATAACCTTCGTAATTAATAATAACGTTTCGTGATTTATTTTATACATGTGTTTGTTTTTCCGATAAAAACAACGCCATGTGTTCTCTTCATACGACGCAATAGTTTTTCATAGCGATCTATTGATTAGTTGTCTGTCATCATGATTTATTGGCATGAAATTGCATTCTGATTATTAAAGCCAGGGCCATGGTCGTTATATTTTTTATATTTATTTATACCGGTACTATAAAATGAGAGCTCTTCGATGGCATGTACGATGCAGTTTATATAGCTACAGTATGAAGTATATGAAGGCGTCTATCTCTTGACACTATGCACTTTGCACATTTTACCAGCCTGAAGAATTTCTTCCTCATACTACGTTCAAGATATAGATTATACTCAGGTAAATGTGAGCTGGCAAATTATTATGCAGCCTATTGAAATCGAAAATTGAATACAATATTTTTCACTGCCAGTTTCATTATTAAAAAAAATACTTTGGATACCGACATAAAGCGTTTTAATTACAATCTAAAGAAAGTATTATTTTTAAATTTGAAAAAATAAAATTTCTCCCGTGAAATTCAAATAGATAGGTACTCTGTTCTAAATAAAGTCCCAGTATTGTTAGTAACTCCCTTTTGTACTTTTTCATTTCGTCTAAGAGTCAACACTCCCACGCTATGACGTCAACGCGTATTTATGGTTGAAAGCAATCAAGAAAAAAGGAAAATATTAACGTCGTCACCTGTAAGTTCTGTGGGCGTACACCAACATTGAGGTCAACTGGCCTGTTTCAATGGACTTATTTACGATCCACTAATGTGACAACACTTCAGGTTCGTGCAACAACGTTCTAAGGGACTTTAATGCTTACGGCACGTTAAGATAATTAAGTTATTAAGACTGATGGATGAGCTAGACGACGGTCGGTGCTTAATGCGTTGTTAAACGTGTATTAGTTTCCGTGTCAACAAGGCATTATGTTCAAGTTGCCTTTGCCTCCTCGTGCATTTGAGTCGGCCATTTTGTCTTCTATGCTAAAATAAAATGACCGAACCAAAGTCACAAAATAAAAATACTATTTTATGTTTATCTTTATGTCATCATTGTAACGTTTTATATATAAATAAAAATAAACTAGGCCACTGTACATTCACAATGGTATGGACTGATTTGAATGATTTCTTCGTATAATTCGGCCATGAATATAAAAGTAAGTTTTGGCGTCTTTTATCTAGTATCATACGGATATGCGAAGGATTAGTTTTCGAGTGCGGTCGTTGAAAAACCGGTAAAGAAAATGATATGTTACATCTGTATTTTTATAAATAAAGTTTTGGGAATAATAACGCTCTCGACCCAAATAAAATACACAATAGGGATGTTGACATAAATAGCGAATGTATGAAAAGTTATTTTTTTGCCATAGCAAATAATAAATTAATTAAAAATAATTAAAAATGTTTAAAATAATTCCAAATATCACGTGACTGCAAACGCCAATCGGAGCGCGTTACGTCACAATGTATAGACAAGTTGTCTAACCTAGGGATGTCCACTGTCCACTTTGAAAAAACATCGATGTTTTTTTTCGATTCGATAAATCGGAACTTTACACTTTTTACAAGTACTTTTTACAAGCTTTTATTTAACTTGCAATGTATGTATGTATGTTTGTTTGGATGAAATCTTGCAACTTAATTTTGAAGCAGCAGATATTTTTAACCGATTTGTGTCGTGGGTATAAGAAACTACGAGAGACTTTTCGGTCTCCCAAACAACCCGACCCGAATCAAATATTTGCGAATCACACAAACATTTGTCTCGGTGCGGGGATCGAATACGCGGCTTCTCGTTTCGCAAGCTGGTGTCTAGCCAACTGCGCCACGGGAATGAAAATCCTATAATTTTGTACTTATTGATAAAAAATACTATTATATTTTTTTATATAAGGTTTTTATTCTAAATTTTCCAAAAACGATTTGATACGAGTAAGTATCGATATTTGCTGACCGATACCGAGTAAGTATCGATACTTGACGACCGATACGGTATTGAGTAGAAGTATCGATACCTTAATGGTATTGTTTCATCCCTAGTTTAACAGCAGTTTGTTGTATTTAATACACTGTTACGTCATCAAGCCCAGGTGACAGCTTGGAGCGTTTAGGCGCGAAATTTAAACACTAAACTAATTAAAGTCGTTTTTTTATTTAAAATTTATGAATAAAAAATTTAAGTATATTTTTTCGTAATATTTACGTTCTTATCTATAAAATGAAAACAGTTCCAATTTTTTGTCAACATCCCTATTATAATACAAAGTTAAAAAAATAAATACAAAGTTTCGAACTTTAAGTTTCTTAAGTTAACGTCCATTTACCGCCAACTAAAATATCGTCACGAAAACTGTACGTCTGAGAAGTTCCTTGGAATATGTTACCACATATTGAATGAAACATACTACTAATCCGCATTATACAAAGGAGGAGTGTTACCGACGTAGTCGTGAGAATGTAGTCAAGAAGTAGCACTCATTTACAAGAGTGTAGTGTGAACACAGGTGCTTAACTGTTGCTACAGATAAACATTTCAAGTGTTTTGCCAGACGACTTAATTTAAGCCTTTATACAACTAGCATCTGGTGCCCACATAGCCTTTTATTTTAACACAAAAAGGGCAGAAAAATGTTTTATAATTTTATTGGTATTATTTGGAAGAAATATAAATGACAAAGATTTTATTCAATTCCCTGTATCAAAGAGGCGGACATTATATTAAATTCCCTCTTTCAAAAATAAAATCAGCAGGATATGCTTAAATTTCACAGGTGATATTTAGTAAAAAATATAAATAAAAAGTATTCCATAAAAATGTCTGTCTTACATTTCGTATTAAATTGTATTTTATTTATTTATTTACCCTTTTTAAATACATTGAAAAATTGGTCTTAATGCCTAAAACGTTATAATGGATTGTAGGCTATAATATATTTAGATTTTCTACTTATGTAAGTAGTTTCTATACAATGATAGCAAATATACAGTATAAATGTCACTTTTGTTTCAGTTTCACTTTATAGCTTCGATCATTCCGTACAAAAACTGATACGAAGAAGTTTGCAAATGTCGAGGGGCTTCGGAAGAAAGGATCGTGAATGCCCAAGATTAGTTATAGATGCTATAAAACGAGGGCTTTTTGAGGTTTTGGTAGTGCCATAGATACATTTTATGATTTATCTTGTTTTTGCTACTTTTTACTCGCGGATTCGCTTGATTTTTTTTAAATAATAATAAATGTTACAAAAAAACCTTTAAGAACCTCAATTTTCAGGACTTCATACTACAATTCATCATTATCGGGTTAGAGGGCTTGGCTTAAAAGTGCATTTAAAAAAAAAAACTATCGCATTTGTGATTTGAATTTATTACCGTAAATAAATAAATAAATACACCCAACAGTCACATACATATTCTGACCCCACATTAAAATACAAGTTTTGTGTCGTGGGTATCAGAAACTACGAGAGACTTTTCGGTCTCACAAACTCCCAGACCCGAAACAAATATTTGTGGATCACACAAACATTTGTCCCGGTGCGGGGATCGAACCCGCGGCCTCTCGTTTTGCAAGCTGGTGTCTAGCCAACTGCGCCACAGGGCTGTCGATTAATTACCGTGCATTAATATTTCATGCCCCTCGCTCCAGTCTTATTGCAAATACAGAGAGTTTTATTTCGAAATTGACGTAACAAGTGTGACATTGAAGCAGTTAAAATTACGTTACTTTCAAATAAATAGTAAAAAAGTTTATTGCTTATGTTCATTTATCATTACTAATAAATTTTCAAAACACTAAGTAGAGCTACCTATATTTTGGTCTCTTAAATTTCGTACTAATTATGCTATATGCCCACGCTACTGTTTCCACAGCCTGTCACACGTCAGACACCAAAATATATCTGTAAAAAAGTGCCAACACGTGGCGCAAACGGCCCCCTCAAAACAAAGGGTTCGTATTAATCACGCCTCCGCACTTCGGACCGGCAAGCGTTACCCGTTTTCTACAATATCAACTCGAGCGTATATTTCCTTGGGCTCCCTCCGCGAGTGATAAATGGACAACGTTGATTACAATTCCAAAACACATCAATGCCTCTAAATTACGTGATACTTCCCTCTGTCTATGGCGCGTGTTCGAAAATTCGAATTATGCTGTTAGGTTGTAATCCATTTACACGCTCGTAATGTGTCCTCCACACATTCTCTCCAAATTTGACTGAGGGTTGCCAGGTTAATTATTTAAAATTAACAATTTAATATAAAGAAGGTAATATTCACATGTCTTTTATTTTAATAATTTTAAAGGGATTTTTGTGTTCCATTCGCTTAAAAAATGTTTTACTAATAGGCATGTGGCAAATATTCCAGTAGGCAGAAAGTATGTACACTACCGACAAAATGTTTGGAAGCACCTATAATTTTTGTAAAAACAAATAGCAAATTGATAATAATAAATTTTATCGATGTTGTAATAAAATATAATATTATTTTAGTAAGAATAATATGGTTTTGTTTCATAGTTTAATTGTTGTTTTAATTAAGTACCTAATCATTCTTAATTAAATAATACTATATCTTATATTATTTATAAAGTAATTGAGAGTATTAAAAGTGCTTCCAAACTTTTTGTCGGTAGTGTATATATCATAATACAACCACCGCCATGGACTTTGCTAACATTCAATTTGTAATTGATGCGAAGACGTTCTATACCGTGTCAGGCAGTGCACTTCAAGGCGACGAATCTAAGTTTTGGCCTCTGGTATCGATTTTTAGCTTCACGTTTGAAACTTATCTTGAAAATATATTTTAAATTTAAGACCAACTTATATTAGAAGTACCTACTATGGAAAATATTTTCTGTTTTATGTTTTTTGATATAAAATTCATTCTAGGCCATTGGCTAAAAATTCATATGGTAGAAAATAAAGATAAGATTTCAATGATTTGAGATTATACATTATATTATAATAAGTAACTGAAAGAGCAAAGATGATTTAATATGCAGCCAAAGTGTTTTTTTTAAATTTCGATTAATTTAAAACCGATATTGCTGATACTCGCTCTTTCAATTAATATTACACCCGCGACCGAAACGCCACTCGCACTCACCTTTACGATTCATTACGCTGAAAATATGGCGGGAAAATATCGACTAATTGCGTTGAAAAGTATTAATTTAATTTCATTTTGTATTAACTTTTCACCTCTATTGTTCATGGAAGTAATGAGCCGTGATGATTGTAATATGTAATAATTGTGGGAATAATTTGGTGGCGACACAGATTATTGTGGATTTAAATTACCTATTGATATAATTACTTATTCATACGGTTCTATGATAAGTATCAACATTTTTTTTGTTCCAAATTAAAAATTTTGGTTCTCTTTTCAAAAGCTCTTAGTTTGTCTTCATTATAACGCCTTAGAAGTTCATCACTCGAGATGTATATGCTTGTACCGAAAACTTGAGCTCACAGGTAAACGAACGTGACGGCGCCCAGACTGAAGCGGGGCCAACTAGCTCAAGGGGACTCTCACCAAGTAAAGTAGCTGCCGGTGGATTTTAACACTACGAAAATGCACACAAAGTAGGGAGTCCTCAAAAAGCAATTGTCATTATGAAGTTGGCAACACCGAGTAGGTTTAAAAAGCCGCAGATATTAATCCCTATTTATCAGCCACACACTTCTCGACGTACGCAGAGCAGACATTAACGGGTGTCCCTCTCACACGGTATATAATTACTGCGAGTTAGTGAAGGATGGATAGAGGTGTTATAGGGGCTATTATACGGCTTACGCAAAGCGCGAGTATCTAGAATGCAAACCGCAAGCCTCTGCGAGCTCCCAAAAACTTTATCTGCAACTTTGGCTTTGTGCAAAATGTGTGAACACCTAATGTTCACAGTGGCGTTTGAATAAATTCACTATGCGCAGATGGCGTGCGGGAGCAGATGTTGGAATCAACTTTGAGAATTGCTAATATCACGAGTTGAACAAATGTTTTTATTGTTTAATCCCGCCAAATTTAATTAAATTAATGCATTGTGCTCAAAAGTTCAATGACTCCAATATGCTATTTAGTGCAAAGTTGTACGTAGAAAATAAAAAGGGATGTAAATTGAATGAACGAGTTGGAAACAGAGCGAGGAAATGTAGATTTTTTGAAGTGAAAACTTCTTTAGCATCGTTGTGATTTGAAAGTCAATGAAACGAAAAAGCGACAGATACATTTTAGTAAAGGTTTTATCGTTAATATACTTGGCCAGTATATAATATTGTAAAGAACGCAGCCATAAAATTTATTTTTATCTAGAAGCCAATTTTTTTAAGGTTGCACTTCTACCACGTGTCAATTGTGCACATGTTTTTTTTTACATAAAACATAAAATGATTGGGTTTTAGTATGTGTATAACGAATCGAATCTCTCAGCTTTTAAGGTAAAATTATTCTGTATTCATTCATTTCTGCACCCATATTTCACACCACACAATATCCGTAACCTGTTTTAACTTTTAAGCTTCACTTGATAGTCTATTTCTGATGAATCTATTTCCTAATGGAAAAAACGCATTTTGCCAGCGCACCAACGAGGCAGTCGCTTTAAAGTTGATTCTCCAGCGCCACGGGGCTATAGTGTCGATTTCTTTGAACAAAGATAAGGGAATGCTTAAATACCGTATCTGTTTATAAGTGTTCGCACAAACTCATACATACAATCCCGCTTGTATACCCAAAGGGGGTATATGTAAGAGGGAACATATTTTCCGGTATGTTATCAGACATTGTGATGATATTGAGAATTTCAAAAATGAATAATCTTGATAGCACTGCCCGACTTAGGATTTTTTGATCATTCGCCCAATATTTGAAAGAGTCTTCTGTTTTTAATTGGGATATCAACATTTTTTGTATAATAATATCATTGTAAAAAATGGAAACATTCCGGCGTGGGGACTACTCTTTCCATTCAAATTATTGACATTTCGGTGAGGATTTTACGAAAGCGCTGTTGAAGCACAAAGGCGCAGAAAGGCGCCGGTCTCACTCCCGCAGGATTAATATCCGCGCCCTGATTTCACTTCTATTCACGAAAAATTTAAATTTGTGCTGTTTGTGTCGTATTCGTGAAAATGTCAATGAAAATTAAAACTTTTCCTATATAAAATATAGGGAAAATTAATTCGTAAACTAATTCATCGTCATCATCATCAGCCCATATGCGTCCCACTTGCTGGGCACGGGCCTCCTCTACAACTGAGCGTGTTCACGCCTTATTTCATCACGCTAGCCTAGTGCGGGTTGGCGGACTACACGTCTAAGAAATTCTTAAGAACTTTTTAGGTGTGCAGATTTCCTCACGATTTTTCCCTTCACCGTTAAATTACCTACGTGATAATTCATTATGTATACACACATAACCAACTAGGCAATAGGCTCTTGCCCTATTACGTGGGACTGATGTATATCTGGCGTAATGTGGGTGCAGAAATGCACCTCTACCTGCCCCTTTAGGGGATACAGGCGTGAGGTTATGTATGTATATACATATGTGTTTTTTTACTTGTGAGTGACTGTTATCTCTCATGCCACACTCATGCCGGTATCCTCAAATTCTGGCACGTGGGATATCAAACTATGCCAAATATTTATGGTAAGCCAAAGATACAAATTTGCAAGTCTTTCATTTCAAACGGCGTGTTAATGAGAGCTAAACCGAAAGATTCCTAAGACACCTGATTCTGTTATTGAAAGAAGATAGATAATGAAGTTGAATAATGCCCGCAACATTCAAAATATGAAGAAATTACAAAAAAATACGTTCCTGACTAATCAATACACCAAATAATTATGTATTAAAATTTAAATACCTATGTTAGTAATTTCTTACGTTTATCGCAATGACCAATACCTCCCTAAAAGAAAATATTTAAAGCCTTCAGAAAGGCGCACAAGAGCTATTAAAAGCATTTTGAGTGTGACGCGTTAAAAGCATTTCAAGTGGAATATTATCGGGCGCATCATTATAAACGAGCTCTCGTGTTAATACATCGTGCAGCAATACCTTGATTTTATGCATTTAAAAAATATATTTAAAACAACGACGAGCAACATGGAGCAAAAGTTACGCCTTTTCATGTTATAGGAGGCTTTCAACTACTACGTTTGTTTAATGAGGGTTGTTAGATTTCACATTCCGAATTTTGTTCGAGCTTGTTCTTAGAATATGCGCCAACAGAAATAAATATTCTATCTAATATTATAAATAGTATATCAATAGGTATGGTTTTTTATTATGAATTAATATAATTTTTATGAATTATACAGCGATGGGTACAATAATTTTCTAAATACTTAAAATATCGCAAAAAAAACTGCAGCCACAAACCAGTTAAGTACATTTAAGCATTTTAAGTATTATGCAACGCGGCTTTTTCGGCGAATATGGGGATTGTTTGTGGAGCAAATAAGTTGCAGACTCGACTCGTCTTGACTCCAAGTTGTGAACTCTTCTAATCTGTCCCGGGGGAACTTGGAGTTAAGTTAAAATCGCGCTTTAAATGTGATTGTAATGTGTAGACTAACGGCAGACACTTAAATTTAATATAATATTCTCTAGTGTCAAGTAAAAGCGTCGTGATATTTATCAAGAAGTTCGCTGCAAAATTTAATAAACATTGACTGATGTTTAAAGCAAACAGTTTTAAACATTTTAATAAACA
This sequence comes from Hemaris fuciformis, assembly GCA_907164795.1. Classification (NCBI taxonomy): domain Eukaryota; kingdom Metazoa; phylum Arthropoda; class Insecta; order Lepidoptera; family Sphingidae; genus Hemaris; species Hemaris fuciformis. The sequence goes on from OU015448.1 coordinate 11,204,217, forward strand.
AAGTAAAATAGTCAGCTTGAAAATCTTCATATAAAATTTATTAATTTATAATGTCAGCTTTTAAAAGAGGCTACGAGGTCTATCCTTCTACGAAGATAAATGTTTGACATTATCATTTTTTTTTCTGGGTAATATAGGTAGTTAGACAATATAGTTTACCTTACTAGCAATATAATCAGGACTATTTTATAGATTTATATAGCGCGTTTAGATATTATATTTTTTCATATACGATAGTGGGGGCAATCGACACCGCTGAAGGGCGACCGCCCGTGAGTCATTCTTGTTTACGCAAGAGCGATGACATAGCTCAGTATATGGTTTTACGCCATTATATACTATTCAAATGACACCACACTATTGGCTGGACTGTCGTTTTATACTGGCTAAGTGTAAAGTCAAAAACTACATAAAAAAACACCAACATCATACTTACAAATGACTGCAACTTTAAACATTAATGCGCATAACAAAGTACAGTACCAAAGCGAAACTTCGTTTGTTCAGATAAAAGTTGACGCCGAGCGTTGGTACAAGGAGTTTAACAGCCGCCGTAAGAAATTCCGAAATGAGAATGCTTTCATCTGGTACACAGCTGAATTTGAATAATCAGTTTGCTCTAGCGCTAACTAGTTGAATACAATACAAACTTTTGTGTTGGCGACTTGTTATTGCTAGGTAACATTCAGTGGCGACGAGTTTTGTGCTGGGTTTTTCACGACTGCCTTTTCCAGCTTAATGATATCATTTATAGGAATAATGAGGTGGGATTATTAGTACCTTTTATATAGGGTTTTTGTTTAGTAAAAGTAACTTCATCAGCTGTTAGTAAATTTATCAGGCGTTCGGTCCTTATTTATTTGTCAAATGCATTTATGATTCTTTTTGAATAACGGTCTTTTCAAGCGTAAATAAAGTGACCTGATTATGTTATTGATGATTGTGATTATGTGAATTTAAATCCACTTTTCACTGACAGATCTAGACTTAATTCTTCTACATTCATGTGAAAGCGTTGTATCGCAGGTATCTAACAGGTCAGAAACAACCACACTTTTCTAATGTAGTTAAATATAAAAAAAGATTCATGAACCTATTATGTAAGTGTTAGCTTTTTATTTTTGCTCAAAATATATTTTTTTTTGGAAAAAGGAAACGGTTCTAATAATAATAAATAATATTTTTTATATTTTTTTGTGGGATTTAACTGCACCCTATTGATTGGTCTCGAACCCTATGTACCGTGGTCATTATTAACCTTATGTATATCACCGCTTACTGTCATTGCACGAAGGGAAGAAACATTTAATAAATGTACTTTTTTCTCTTCATTTAATCATGACGTAGCTCCGGCCTAATCACCACCGCCGCTCAACGAGTCATCAAATAATTGACAAAAGAGTCATGAAAAACCCACAACTATTCGAGTTCTCGCGAGACCTAATTAGCGCTTACAACGTATAATTCAAACGCACAAAAACCCAGTTCTTATTTTCCGTAGACAAAGAATTTCTTCGTCACATTATCCATTCTTTGTTACCTAAACGTGCTATTAAATTCGCGATGAATTTTCAAGCATTATTCCGATGGGACTTCCAGAGGAAACCAACCGGCATTTAAAGAATTTCGTACGCGTGAATTTCAGAATAACGTCCAGCGATAAATTAAAAATGTGAGCTTATTTTATAATGACGTTAATCTTCTTTAATTCACATCAATACTCGCATTAAATTCGCTTCATCGGTTTATCCTTGAAAGCATGACAAACTCCATTCCGCGTTTAGTTTCAGTAATGCAGACGCAAAGTTGGATGGGAAAATTTCCATAATAATGTTGAATGTTAATGAGGAAGATTTGCTTTTAAGTAATATTTTGTGAGCATTGTATCTTGGATCATGATACGAGTTAAACAGTGAAGATAAAGAAGGAAACCTACATTTCGACGCTTGTTAAGTATGCAAAGTTTACATATGTACATATGAGGTAGGCTTGCGGGTTAAGGACTGTACTCTTTCAATTGTAGATGAAGCCCGTGCCCAACAGCGGAACGTAAGTACATCTACTGCAGAATCATAAATTGAGGAAAACAGGCAAAAAAAAAAATAAAAAAAAAATCCCGCAATATTAAGTAGGTACCTCATAATACAAGAAACAAACAGACGTTGCCAGCGATAGCCAACGCTCTCTATTATAAAATATTCCATTTTTTTAATCTCTAAATCTGTTATTCAAAGTTGGAACATTAAATATTCCATTTTTTTTATTTCTAAATCTGTTATTCAAAGTTGGAACATTAAATTGCCCGCGAACTACGGCTCTACGATTGTTTACAAGTAAGGGGGCGCACATTTCAGTTTTTCTTCCATTACCCTTTAGATGTTATCTCCAGTGGGCACTAACAATAAAAGCCGACGAATTTTGCGCTCCAAAAATAACAGTTTCGAATTACGGAAAATGATAAAAATAACTGCTCTTTTAACGACTTCTCTTTAGGAAATATAAATTGGTGTTCAGTAACTTGTGTTGCAAATATAGAGTCATAATAGATAAGATTCTATTATTCAATTATGTTTGCTGTGTTTGTAACAAAAATTTATAGAGACAGTTTAGTAAACATAGCGTTGCCCATTTTATTTACGTTTAAAATCTTTGTGTTTATAAGACTTTTAATTTTTGCTACCCGCGACATGAGACTTGTAATGTTAGTGATTGGTTAGAACTATATACATTAAATAAATAAATAGATACACTCAACAGTCACATAGAAAGTTCTGTCCCCCTCACTAGGGTACAAGTGTTGTATCGTGGGTATCAAAAACTACAAGAGACTTTTTCGGTCTCACAAACACCCAGATCCAATATTTGTAGACCACATATGTACCTACATGATATTGAATGTATTTATTTTATTATCCGTCACTTTATTTTATTATTTTGGAACTAAATTATTTTTTAACAAGAGGAAAAATGTTTAGATCCTATACAATAATACGTCAATGCGTCCAATATTGCAGGTCGTTAGATGCATACAGATATATCCTATTAAGTGGGGATCTTAACCAACGAGCTTCGTCGGCGTACCGAGTTATACCATGCTACTAGCTGTCGTCACGCGCATTAACGGCAATGCAAGTGAAACCAGAGTGTGAAGAATTTTAGACATTTTTGGCATTTAAACTACGTAATCTTAATCGAAATCTTTTAGTAGCAGCATGGAGATTGCAAGTGTTTTAGGAAAACCCAGCTAGCGAAACTTGATTCTGGAAAACCTCTACCTCCCCTTTCTATCCCTGTAGCCAGTGACGGTATTTCCATAAAAGTCCAAAAGCCCAGCTTGCCTTACAAAATTCTAAATAATAATTTTCTAATCTTTATTTAACAAAAACAATTTGAACCCCAAAACAAACAAAAAAAAAGACATTGGGCTTCTACGAGTATGAGGATACCGCCACTGGCACTGGTGAGAAGCAGCTCGGATTGCTATCCGCAGTTCCACAAACCACGGCCATGCAGTCGTAAAGATTGTGCAACTTTTGCTCTTTCAACGCAATAGAAAAATTCTAATGAAGTAGGTAGGTATAAACACTTCTCGCTTGTAAATACTATAAGGCCTTCAATTTGTCTAGTATACGATGATATATTTGTCAGAATAGTTTGAATATAAATCATGACCTTAAAACACATTCATCATCATCATCATCAGCCCATATGCGTCCCACTGCTGGGCACGGGCCTCCTCTACAACTGAGAGGGTTTAGGGTTGGCAGACTACACACCTAAGAAATTCCTAAGAACTTTGAGGTGTGCAGGTTTTATCACGATGTTTTCCTTCACCGTTAAAGCAAGTGATAATTCATTGTGAATACACACATAACTTCGAAAAGTCAGAGGTGAGTGCCTGGGGTTTGAACCTGCGACCGCCTAAATTCTCGATCGCGCGCCTAAACCTCGAGGCCATCACTGCTTAAAACACATTCCGGACAATATTTACTCGCCGCGTACTCATAGAAAAAGGACACGAAAACACATAACATTAAATCATAGATCCGGGACCTTTTTACGATCACCCCGGGGAAACGGTCCGAGCGATCTTCAAGGAATAAAAGCCAATGGAAAATGGTAGATTTTTCAATATAACAGCATTCTTATATTGCTCATATTTTAGCCGCGAGGCCCGTATTCCAATAACTTCCGCGTGGAGAATGCAAAATTCCAAATTCCAGACTTGTGGCATTCATTATGCTAACGACATTAAACTTACATATTATTGAAATATTTTAATAGGAACCTGCAATTGTTTAATAAAAAATGAAAACCAACTTGTAACTCCTATTGGCTTGATGAAATGTTTCCCGCTGTTTATATGGTTGGTAAAGCTACGTCGTAGCATTTGTATTTGTAGCTATTCGGCCACAAGGCTTTTCAGTTTTAACAGTATACTTATCGTTAGAGTAACAATATTCAACTTGATAATTTCCCATTATATTGGACGTAGATTTTTTAGGATACATAAATAGGTAGCTTTTTTCGAGTATTTTTAAGTAATACGTAAGAAAATTTGTTATGATCGTACAAATATAATTAAAATAAACTCTGTCGAATAAGGGTTTAAACTTTTAAATTTAAATTTATACTTCAGTACTAATAAACGCTGTCAGACCGTTACGCATTTACGCTTAATTCGATTAATTTTGTGTTGGTTACTGTTGAGTATAATAAAAGTTTTAATTATGATTGCACAGTCTTATGTGTTACAGACTTGCTACGTACCAAAGATTATGAAGTTTTAATTAATAAAATTATTTTACAACACGCATGCGTCAACAAAAAACGATTTGCAAAACAAATTAAACAAACCGGAATAAACATTAAAAGTTGCGAAATATACCGAAATATACCTGTACGGAACTTCGCCGAAAGTTAATTAATTTATGCTGTTAACACGAAATGAATATTCCACGTTCTGATTTGTTTACCGCTCGTGATGGCGGGTCGCTCGCGGTTTTATTTTTAAACATCCGCAGATGAAATGGCTGTATCGATTTTGCTTTGAGTTTATTGATGAAAGTATAGTTGTGATCCCGCATTCATTGTCACGGGTATCAGGAATAATGATGTGTGGATGAATTATTTTGAAATTTCGGAGCTGCGTTTCTAAATCTTTTGACTTCCAACAAACTGATGGCTGAATACTACAACGCTACTTAATCTGAGGGCGACTTATATTTAAGTGGCTTTTGTAATTTAAGCGGTAAACTGAAACATTATTTATCGGTTTTAAGACTGTGCTTAACTAATGCCCACTTAAATTTCCATAAATGGCGACATTACCACAAAATGTTCTTTTACACGACATTTTTAAGTATCATCATCATCATCAGCCCATATACGTCCCACTGCTGGGCACGGGCCTCCTCTACAACTGAGAGGGTTTAGGCCTTAGTCCACCACGCTGGCCTAGTGCGGGTTGGCGGTTGGTTTAAGTATATATCGCTTAAATTATAACAGCCACTTAAATATAAGTCGCCCTCAGATTAAGTGGCGTTTCAGTATTCGGCCATGAGCCACGTAAAATTATCATTGTTCATCATATATGTATTTAAACATAGAAACACTCACAAATGTAGCCCCGAAAGCGTAGGTTAAGTGTCAATACTCAGTACTCATGTAATGTATCACGCTTTCGGGCACATTTCCAGACTCACGTGTAGACAATTTGAATCTTGTAGATAATGTTACGTCACCATATTTTCCCTACATCATTAATGTGGCAAATAATTTTTATGATTTCTTTTAATATCTTTTAATGCCAGAAACTGGCCAACGTTTCTAAAAATATTAAAAATGTAGTAATTTATTTGATTCATATTGACAATATGTCCCTAGAAATTACTGATACACGAACGAATTCAACTTTTTCCCTGTAGTCCACAGTTCATAATTATTTTAATTAGAATTAATTTATTCCTCCTTTATTTCTTTTTAAGGTTTACAATATTGTGACAGTAATACAGATTAAATAATACTTAGAAAGATATCCTGAAAATAGTAGAGATTTTTCGTAAATTGCATTTTATCCATAAACTTGTTGCTATAAAAAAGTTTAGATTTGTTTAGATATTATCACAAAACTTTTGCCATTCACAATGAATGCTGCACGAAGTTGCGAGAGATACTCGCAAGGGACCAATTTAACGTATATTGTATGCAATATAAGTTGAAGTTGTGTTTATTCTAACATAATAAATACCTTCTAGAATACAGGTGCTGTTTTATTGTTCCTTCACTCCTGCTGCGGTACGAGTGCGCGGCGTGCGTTCGAGAGCTCTCGAATTTGATTTCCTTGTATGTAAGTTTATCACAACTAACACGCTGTACCGATTGTGATAAATATTAGAACCGATATTGATTGAATCCCATCATTAGCCTATATTCGTCCCACTGCTGAGCACGGGCCTCCATTACAACTAAGAGGGTTTAGGTCTTACTCCACCACGCTGGCTTAGTGCGGGTTGGCGGACTACACACCTAAGAAAATCCTAAGACCTTTTAGGTGTGCAGGTTCACTCTCGATGTTTTCCTTCACCGTTATAGTGCCTGATAATTTATTAGGAAGATGTGATCCTATAGGCGGACATATCATGTTGCTTTTTTCAAACATTGCGCCGAGTTGTGAAAAATACAACAAACAAAAAAAAAACAAAGCATTTCTTTATGGAAATTGAATGTCCCATTCGGCCCTCCATGAAAAGGTGCACACTTATTAAAGAGGGGAGGTCAAGGACAGCGGGAAGCATCCTAATGAAAGCAGAACACCGTGTTCGGGGCGACATAAAAAAAATCTAAAAAAAATTCAAGAGATTTTTGTCGCGAATTTACCGACCCATGCGGAAATTTTGTCCTTGAAATGAATTGTTTAGATATTATTATTGGGTGCTCTGTTCTAAAAAACGGCTTAAGATTGGCGTTTGACTATCGAAGGCCTAAGACATACAGACATAAAATGCTCTTTCAACCCCATAGAAATGAATCAAAATTCACAGTGCGTTGACGTCGACTCAAAAACAACAGCATTGTTGTCGCGTTATGTGTACTTATATTCTCATATATTTAACTAATTAGTTGAATGTCTTATAATCAAACCAGTGTCTCATCTGCGCGTGCCATTAAACCAATGTATGCCTTAAATTATTCATTACAAAAGAACATGTTAGTAAAAATGAATACCTACTACAAAAAGTTATAAAAGTAGCGGTAAAGTTTTTCATAGGGCGCAACGGCGACCCGATACACAATAATTCGTTCCAGAATGAATAAATAAACGAATGAACGGTCCAGCGACGTAACAAAAACTATGAAACTACTATACTAAAATAATAAAAGTCATATTTATACAACCGAAATCCTTACACCCGATACAACAAAAAATATATACCAAATAAGAGTTTGCATACGTATGTATGTACATATGCAGAGATGAATTTCAGCAACCCATTTGTCACCAACTGTGTTTTAAATCTCACATCACAGGGGGTAAGTCTATTGCAGTTTTTTGTACATTTCGAGATTTTGAGCTATTAAGAATTTCCTACTAGAAAACCTTTCCCAACCTGGGAATCAAGCTCAAGGCCTGGAGATAGATCGTGACATACTCGTACTTATGCCACGAGATCATAAGGCAGCTGTATTAACTATTAACCATACCATTCCGAATAATTATGGCTTGCATAATTGTCGTAAAAAAATATCATTTAAATAAAAAATACCACGTATGTATGTACAACGCAGTGACGGTACTTCGATAGAAGCCCAAAAGCCCAGGTTGCCTTACTAAATTCCGAATAATAATCTTTAAACTTAAAATCTTTATTTAACAAAAGCAATTTGACATATAAATGAGAATATACTGACCCCACAATAAAAAAATAGTAAACTAGACATTACACATTAACGTGTAACGCTTTTGGGCTTCTATGGAAATACCGTCACTGGTACAACGACTGTAGATCGGACCAGCTACAGCTGTGTGCGGACTATATCCGGATAGAGAATATGAAACAGGCAAGGATCCGGTCTTAAATAAAGATTGTGGTCACATACACCCGGAAACTGTAACTGCGAACTGGCGTAAGAACTAGCGCATGGCCGATATAATGCATTCCGATAAAAGAGACGTTCATATAATATATACGAAATCTTGATCTAAGCTTTATAGTTTTACTTTACTCTAAATGTATTTCTTCTTTAAGACAGTGGTACCACCCCAATCTAGCCAACAGTTTAAATATAAGTAAGATTCTACGTAAGACAACGCCAATTATTTTAACGCATTTTCATTTATATTTCAATAACTTGTTTGGGAAAAGTTTTACTTTATCCATTTCATGACTAAAGCTTACTGGTGACGATAAGAAATTTATACAGCTGCTTATCGCTAATGGAATCGCAATTGTGAGAGATAAATTAGATATGGTAATTGTAAGTCTAATAAATAAACTGGCAAAATAATTATAGTTTTTATTTAAGTTAGTTATTATTTATTTTTTTTAAATATATAAAAGATTCAAATACATCCCAGTCTCAAATACATACAAAAGATTAAATCTAAGCACAAAGCGGGTCTTTTGTACCGTTGGAATACCTATTTAATAAACTTTGGCATTTTTTGCACCGAGAATTTGATATTAAACTGCTCTGGCTTAGCTCGTTTCATTCTAATTAAACCATTTTTGCCATCGTAACATATAATGAAAGCCTTTTGTTTGTATCAGCGTATATAAAATGCACGTTTAATCCATTTTTACGTGTCGAAGGAGGAAATAACAAATATTTAATGGTTTTTACTGCGTCGCTCCCGAACGACGCGAAATGGAAAAGGTCAATCAACCAGAAAGGTGGGATCTCCTATAATCCGACCTGCCTGCAGTGCGGATTCTTTGAAGATTAGACGCAGCAGAAAAGGAACATTTATTACGGCCAAAATTACCCCTTAATTGAGGATTACAAGAATGAAGATTAGCGTCATTAGCGGAGGGTTGAAAATATTTGACTCGTCGATTTTACTCGTTCCAACAACAAAGTTGGCTGAGTACGATTAAACTTCTCATTAAAATGCTCTTTGTTCAATTAAAAACTCTTTTAGTGTACTTAACCGTGTTAAAGTTATATGAAAGTAAAGAAAATTATGTTCGAAACTTGAATGAATTTTGAAGCAGCTTGTTTACTTGGGTTGCATAATCTCTAGAAATATTTGACGTCAGACGTTTTATAATTTGTTCGAAGAGATGGTTTAGCTTAGTCCACAACATAGTCCTAGCGGGTTAGTAGACTTGCGCTACTTAAGAGATTCGTTATGAAGAAAAAAAAAATGAAGGGTTGTCCAAGACGGTTTTACCGTCAAAGCGAGTGGTAACCTTAAGAATAGACTTACACCCAAACTTTGGAAACGTCGAAGTAGTGTTTCTCGTAGTCGTCTTTGCTGATATTTCCAATAAGCATAATCTATCATCAGAGTAACGATTAAAGTGCTTATTGCACATTAAGACACAAGTATTATGCCTCATGAAGTATGAGACACAAGGTTCAGTAATTCTATAAATAACTATACAAGGATTCACAATCACGAATTGGAAGCTAATCCTAAATTAAATATTAAGTGAGTCTATCTACGCAAAGTCCCGATAAATACGATAACCATTAATTCCGTTTCCGATACAATATTAGCAGATCATTTATCACAGTTAAATTACGCACGGCGTGTCCGGCCCGACTGTCCGACTCGTGTAGCCGAGATTATGTTGATCTCTGTTGATGCGGCTTTTGATTTACGATGTTACGCGATCGTGTTGGCCGACACCTGCGCCGCCCGATACTGCCAGGTGGACCGTGAAGTCAATTTTACACGCCCGCTGAAGATTAGGGATTGATAACTGAATTATGTTTTCATTGCAGTAACAAGATTCTATGAAATAAATTAATTGGGTCCTTTAGGCGTAGCGGGCACCTCAGACATCTTTAACTACTTGTTACCAGGGGCGGTACTTCCACAGAAGCTCAAAAACATTGCACTTTAATTGTGTAAGGTCTAGTTTTTAAATGTTTATTTCCGGGTCAAGATAATATTATCTTTTATATGTCAAATTGCTTTTGTTAAATAAATATTTAAAGCGTAAAGATTATAATTATTCGGAATTTTAAAGGGCAAACTGGGCTTTTGCGATGTTTGGTTGGATTTGCTTCGTGTCTTCTACCAGGTGCTGTTGTCACCTTACCAGGCCTGTATGATTAAATGTGCTAAACACAATAATTATGGAGACAAGTGCCTAATTATTTAATACAGGGAATGCTAACCGGCTTTAAAATGTAACACCACGCATAAAAAGTTCTATTCCTGAACCAACTCATTATTTGTTTCAGAATTATTTTTTTGTAAAATCACAAAATGTCTTGTAGTATTTATTTATGCTTTTTATACATGAAACCTTATAAATGCGGACTTAATGCCTAAGGCATTATCTACCAGGCAACCTCAGTGTAATGCAGACGAATAGGCGCAATATTGGAGATGCAATATAAATAAAAAAATATTCATGTGGAGTGTAAATTGTCGAAATATCGGCTTGTGATGCGTTGAATACGCTTTAGCCTTGTGATGGATAAGCGATCTTCATAATATCACATATAATTTACCATTAATAAATATATTAAAATTAATAATGAAATCCTTTCCAAAATTAACAAGGCACGTTATTGCCGTGTAACAAATACCCTATTTCATTTCTTGTGGAGGCTTTAGGGTTAAACAAACGGCATCGATAAACGAGGTGGCCCGATGGGTTAGCTGGCAATCAAAGCGTAAGGGACGAGCCCCGCAGTACCCTTGTCTTTATGAAAAATCCATTTATAACGTTACGCGGGTCTAGATATTGTTGATTTATCGTCTATATTTCATTCGGATTTCCTATAAGTGACTATTTTCTTTGATAATGATTTTCATGATAATTCGATAATGGCTATGATGAACTGGATGTAAATCATTATCATCATCATCATCAGCCCAAATACGTCCCACTGCTGGGCACGGGCCTCCTCTACAACTGAGAGGGTTTAGGCCTTAGTCCGCCACGCTGGCCTAGTGCGGGTTGGCGGACTACACACCTAAGAAATTCCTAAGAACTTTTATGTGTGCAGGTTTTATCACGATGTTTTCCTTCACCGTTAAAGTACGTGATAATTCATTGTGAATACACACATAACTTCGAAAAGTCAGAGGTGTGTGCCTGGGGTTTGAACCCGCGACCGTCGAGATTCTCGACCGCGTGCCAAAACCTCGAGGCCATCAAGACTTCACTGGATGTAAATAAGCAAAGATATTTATCAAGAAATCTTTTTAATTACATTTCATATAGATCAATACCAACACAATGCCATGCTCCGAAAGCTATGATAAGTTAAAAAAAAGTAAGGAGAAAAGTTGCGAACTGCCATTTTACTTACCGATATGATGATAAATGTGTGTATTTGAAATTAATTTATAATGAATAAGAAACATTATTTTTTATTGGCTACTTTAGGCTTGACATCGTAAAATATTATTTATTATAACCAATTTTCGATACATTCACTCACATAACTTCTACGAATATAACTGTAGTATATAAATATTTACAAACTTCATTAAAAACATTAAAAGCCTATCTAAATAGCACACAGTACTAATTTCAAATGATACTATATATTTTGGTAAATTCTTGTAAAACTTTACACATGATAAATAATTCTCTTAGTCAATACACATATACCATATACCTAAGATGCCAAATATAAGAAGATGTGGCGGCGACATTTAAAGACAGGAAATAAAGAAATGGGAGGATTCCGACAAAATCAGCACCGTTTATCAAAACGACTCTCCGATTTTCCAAATGTAATCTTAATAAGAAAAGTTCCATTTTTAATCTTACATTTTGTCACATAATCACTGAAAAGGTCATGGAAGGAAAAAGGGAGGTGGAAACCCCTATAACATTAAATCTTATTAAGTGTCGAAGCCTTTTTATTGGCTCAATTGGCACAGTTTTATATGTCCATGTTTAAAATTACGATCGTTGAGAATTCCTGCTGAGTCTATTAGAGCTATTGGACTGATGCCATTCAATGGCAGAGGGCGAAGGGAATTTTATTTCTTGTATAGTAAAATAAATTTCGATCTAACGTAATAAAATTTAAATAAACAACAATGTTAGAATTGTAACTTGAGTGCTTACATTTCTATGTAAGTGATGTTATTGCTGACTCAAATAACATGTTATTCAATATTTTTTTCTTACAATTACATAAATACATAAAATCACGCCTGTCTCCCGTTGGGGTAAGAAGAGACAATGGAGCGCCAAATCCCACGTTCCCGAAACACTTCTTCTCTCTCTCTCTCTCTAAGTGTGTCTCTTACAATTGATTAATGATTCTCATGTATGCACATTATAAAAGTGAAGGTTGGATTGATGTTTAACTTTTGTCTCAGATAAACGAAATTTTTGACATATTAAATTTAACACGTTTGCCGCGGGCACAGATCTAAAACATACATACATACATAAATACATAAACTCACGCCTGTATTCCCCGAAGGGGTATGCAGAGGTGCATTTCAGCACCCACATTTCGCCAGGTATGTATCAGTCCCACGTAATAGGGGGCGAGCCTATTGCCGTTTTTCGGGCACAATTCCATGCTCCGTGCTGCTACTGAGAATTTCCTAATGGAAAATCCCAATAACACTTTGCCCGACCCGGGAATCGAACCCAGGACCTCTAGATCATCATATCATACATTTAAAACACGTACAATATTAAAAATTTATAAGCAACGCCATCTATCTCATCGTATTCGTAACTAAACATCTACCGATTATGACCCCTTTTATATTTTTTGTATGAAATATACTATCACCGAGGGGATTTATGCCAACCAGCCTTTACTTTGCTTCCAGGAAAGAGACTCCAATATGCACTCAGCGCTATGACACGCGAATACATGTAACATATTCCCGCATGACAAAAAAGAGCAAGGAATCGTTGTCACCGGATACAGACGCAGGGGAAAGGATATGAAATACGTTTTATTTTCATCCACTTTATTTATTCCCACATAGTGTTTCGGAGACAGCATCAGTTTTCAACGAAATTAAAGGTATTGTTCTTTAAAAATAACATAGGTTACTTTGAACAAAACGTAAAGAAAGAGTTTTTTAAGTGGTAGTATAAATGTTATATATTATAATTTATTTAATTTATAAATGTTATTGTTGGACTAAGGCCTAAACCCTCGCAGTTGCAGAGAAGGCCCGTGCCCAGCGGTGGGACGTATATGGGCCGATGATGATGATAAATGTTATTGGCAGATTGCAGTACGAATTAGATGCTTATATCGCTCAGAAAACTGTCTTGAAGATACATAAATTGTTTCGTATTCTTCAGTGGGTGAGATTGTTGATGGCCTAATGAAATGAAATGAAATTATAGCGACCAATATGCATGAGGTTGAGTATAGAAAGCCGTTGAACAATGTTAATGTGTATAACTGATTATAAACTGACTTGTATCATTGTGCTGATTGATCAAACACTAATAAATAATTGAATTAACAAATAAAGTGGTATTGGGTTTTTCTATTCGGAAATTCTCAGTAGCAGCACAGAGTCTGGAAATGTGCTCAAAAACAGTAATAGGCTCGCCCTATTTTACGTGGGACGAAGAGTACAATTGGCGAATTGTGGAACAGGTGTGAGTGTATGTATGTATGTAATAATTAAATTTGACTTACCAGAAAAGTACTTGAGTAGATATAAATAATTTTGACAAATAGTAAAAAAAAACGATTCTTAATCAATCTACTATTTACATGACACTTAAACATTACTCAGTAGTATTACTTCAAAGGAAGACTAATAAATAAATTACTTAATTCAGTTGATATATAATAAGATAAAATTAAATTAGATGAAGATTAAATTAAATGAAGATAAAATTTGTATGATAAAAGGTGGTACTTTTAATTATTAATCACTGATATACGCTTAATCTTAATAAAGATCTTGAAGGTTATTATCAATACGACGGTAATTACGTTTTGAGTAGCAATATAATTATTTTTATTAAATATATCGAGGTCAGATTGCATCGCATGCTTACTATTCTTACCGTAAGTTGTACTTCAAATAGCCTGATGGTTTTGTTTACCTGAAACAAGAAAATAATAGTTACTTCAAGCATTCAAATGTCATTAATATTCTTCGCTTGCTCGTGGTCTCGCGGCACAACTATGTGTCGGGTGAAGTTTCATTAGGTTTTTCTGTTTAGTAATTCTCAGCAGCAGCACGGAATCTGGAAATGTGCCAGAAAAACGGCAAAAGGCTCGCCCCCTATTATTTGGGACTGACTAAATTTGGATAAAAAAAATCATCTCTGCCTATCCCCTCGGGGAACACAGGCGTGAGCTTATGTTTGTATATAATATTGTCTGATAAAGACGTCCTTTCACAAAAAATGACTCATATTAATAAGTAAGGAAATCACGGTAACCTGTTATCGCACAAATGCCCGACAGAGATTTATCAGTGCGCATATTGACAAAGGCCGTGTACTTCAGAAATACTAGTGATAGCATGTAGTGATAGTTTACGATCTGATATTTCATAGCGCACAACTACTACAAATGCATGACGTCATCGTTGATAAACCGTATAATATACCGATATTATAGGTACCTTTTTCGTAACTTCTCAAGGTTAATATTGCGTTTTTCGCAATATTCATTTTAAATGGTGAAAAATGCATTAATATTCTTCACAATTTAAAATTATCTTATCTTGAATATTTTATTACGTCTTTTTGGAAATGAAAAACCGATTCCGAAAAAAAAACAATTAAAACATTGAAGTATTCATATAGCATTAGTTGATGGGTAATGAATCTTTCTTTTATTAAATAAATACAAAACATTAAAATCCACATTGTTTATTATCATCGCATTACCATTCAAAATTGGAACAACGACAACACAAATGAAATTTGTATCAGTTAATAAATCATCGTCACGCTCTGTTTATTCAAAGCTCCGAATTAAAGACAAACACAATAATATCGTCATATCAACGGGCCAAGCCATACGGCGAATCGATCAGCGGAGATTTCCCGAGTCAATCCCACGAAATCCCGCCGAATCCCGTCGGCTAGACATTCGCGACGCGTGACTGAGTGGATGTGACCGGTCGGCGTCTAGGTAATTTCCCTTGATAATGAATGGGATCGGCCCACATTACAGGCGAATTGATTGAGTCCCACGGCGGGCGCCACTAAATGTCGCCATCTAACGAGAAAAATGTTTGCTGTTAGCGGATTGTCTTCGGAGACTTTTGGTACGATTTCCTTAACAAAAATATTTGTATCAGTATGTATGTTAAATATATGTACATATCCTTATGTTAGCATCTAATAGCTTTAGCGGTTATCTTTCGTTTTAATTTGAAAAGTTTTTGGAGACATTATAACGGAAAGATATTCTAATCATATTAAGTACAAAGTTAAGATCCAATAGCGCATTTTTTTTATTTAAGATAATATTATTATAATGTACATATAATTCGTAGTATTTATTTTTATGTAACGTTTAATTTCAGATAGCACATAGTCTTAATTGATATTATATAAGGTACCTACATTATGATTTTAGTTATACTAATGAATTAGTATACATAAATTCCAGGTTTGCTGTTAATTTGATTTCTGAATAACGTGAAACATTCATCAACTACACACCACGGTGGGCGCCACTAATGTGCCTATTCAGTGGCAATAGGATTGATAATAGTGATGATATTCGCTATGTGATTTCAATTACCGAGTAACAAAACTATTAACATCACAGCATCATTAATGTTAATAATTGGGAGTTTAACAAAACATCATGATTATAAATGACGTTCTGGTAATGTGTATTATTTTATTAAAGTTTGTTACAATTTTGAACACATATTTTACCAGCTCAGAATAGTATTGCAGGTTAATTTATACTAACGTAACAAATAAATTTTAAGAGGATTCAGTTTCAATTGCCGTACTTAAGCTCCAGATAAACCCAAGATCTAGTATGAAATATTACGGCGCCCAATTCCTAGCACATAAATACTCGTATTGTCATTGAAATGCCTCGTGGTATCGAGGTACAAGTGTATTACGAGCGATCTATATCCAAGTATCTCTGCCTACCATAATACATGCGTGTGTATATATGTATATATGTAGCAGTGGCAGTACTTCCATAGAAGCCCAAAAGCCTAGTTTGTCTTACAAAATTCCAAATAATAATCTTTAAGCTTTAAATCTTTATTTAACAAAAGTTAGAAAATAGAAAAATTGACTTATAAATGAGAATATCCTGACCTTACAATAAACAATTATAAACCAGACGTTACACAACTCATGTGTAACACTTTTGGGCTTCTATGGAAGTACCGCCATTGGTATGTCATGGTAGTCATGTATTTGTAGTGCACAAAAAGTAATTCACACAAATCACTAATAAATATAGACTAGAAATATCCATAGTTTCATCATCAGCCCATATACATCCCACTGCTGGGCACGGGCCTCCTCTACAACTGAGAGGGTTTAGGCCTTAGTCCACCACGCTGGCCTAGTGCGGGTTGGCGGACTACACACCCAAGAAATTTAGACACAAGAATTTATAATGAAATATCCATAAAAATCGGCCCTCTGAACGTAATACGAGTAAATAGGAAAATAGTCACCGCTTTAATCTGTTGTTTGTACCACTGTCGAGTTAAGTGGACAAAGGCGTCGTTGAGTCTTTATTACGACAGACAAAACATCGCGCATGACCACAAAGCTTAATGGATTTCTACGTTCCAAAATTCCAAAACGTAATTATATTCGCAGAGAAATGTTGGTGTTAATAAAGATCTAAGGCCTGTATGTGCACTTGTTTGAGAATATTTACATTGAAACAATACGTACGAAAGGATTATGGTCTAATATTTGAATTAAAATATATTTTGATGATGATATTGTAATGTGTTTTGTCATGTGATATTAATTTATTTTCTGACTGCCTCATGGTCTCGCGGCACAAGTATATGCCGTGCGATCTAGAGGTCCTGGGTTCGATTCCCGGGTCGGTCAAAGTGTTATTGGGTTTTCCATTAGGAAATTCTCAGTAGCAGCACGGAATCTGGAATTGTGCCCGAAAAACCTGGCGAAATGTCGGTGCAGAAATGCACCTTTGCCTACCCCTTCGGGGAATACAGGCGTGAGGTTATGTATGTATGTATGTTATTTATTTTCAAATTTTAATCTGATCCACAAAAAATTGTTTCGGGTCTGGATTTTGTTGTTCTGTGAGTCCGAAAACTCTTTCGTAGTTTCTGATATTCCCGACACAGGATTTAGAGTGGAGTCATAACTATGTATTGTATATGACTGTTGGATGTATGTATTTATTTCAAATCATGACCTTCACTATAAATACAATAAATTTGTGAAAGTCTGGATCAATCTATGATATTTTACGCGCCACAATTTGGATTATGATATAATAATATATTATGCTTAATCTTAATTCTTAGCAATTTTGTAAACTATTTATTTTCTTTTGTAAACTATTTCCTTATTGGAAAAGAGCAACACTAGAGTTTCTTGCCCGTTCTTCGCTTGTGTTGACTGCCTTCCGAACAGGGTGGTAAACTAAATTTTGAAATAGCTGAATCTAAGTGATGTATTTGACATTTTATAGATTCAATAAACAATATTTGATTTCTAAAAAATATTCTATCTAGGAGGTAAGTAGGTCAATGTACAAATATAGCAATAGGCAAGAAATGTCCGAACCGTGGAGAAATATGAAATTACTCGAAAGTGTGCCAAATAATTTCGGATCGCGACCCATTTCTGTAGGTCACTTTGGCCGTGTTTCAAACTTGTGCACGATTAAGTAATGCATATTTCAAGCGAAGTGGATTATGACAACTCTTTCAACCCTAGAAAGAACTGGTACTTTTCGTTTGGGTATGAAAGTGGTAAAACGTTATTTAAAAAAAAAAAATCACTACTACATGACAACATGAATAACGAAAAAACTAAAATAACTTTTAAACAATATTGGGTTCAAAATGTATCTAAAACACAGTTCCATGTGCATTCATAAGAAACAAATTGAACTGTCACCTCAAATGTCCCCAAATTCGTTCCATTGTTTACAAATTCAATCAAAACTGCTATACCTACTCGAAACCTCGTTCTAAATAAAAATTGTAACCTTCCACACCAACGCAATACGAATGGCTACACAAAAATGGCTGTAACGAACAGAAATCATTCGTCAAACCTCGGCGCTTTGAAGTATTGTTAAACATTTTGACACCGTGAAACTTTGATGTTCCTATACATGTATATTCGTCGAGGGTCTAATGAGCCGCCCCTGTAAACCATGAATACTTAAGAAAGCTCAAGGAGGTTTTTGTCATTTTTTTGCCAACTTTTTACTTTAAAAGTGGCAGCCTTGATAAAGTTTGACTGGAATTTTTACAAAAAGATTTCGTCAAAACAATGAGTATAAAGTTAAGGATGCTCATCAACCTACTTCTGGGCAGGGGCCTCCTCTAGGTACATCTGAAAGGGGTTAGGCCTTAGTCCACCACGCTGGCCTAGTGCGGGTGGACGGACTACCGAAGAACTTTTTAGGGGTGCAAGTTTCCCCACGTGGTTTTCCTTCACCCTTAAAGAACGTGACAATTCATTATGAATACACACATAATTTTGAAAAATCCGCCTGGGGTTTGAACCCGCGACCACGGAGTTTTTGACTCGATCGTAAGCCCAAACCTCGAGGCCATCACTAAGCGCCGAGTTCCGAATTCCCGAATCAAACGCGTTACAAAGTTTTAAATTTAAATAATTAAGCATCGACCGATCCGCGCAGGGAGACCGAGAAAAGCCATTAGCAAATAAAGAAAATGAACCGTAACTCCGCTAACTTTATTAAATAAATTTGACAAAGTAAAAGCCCCGCCAGCCGGGGAATATAACGGTACCTTTTAACATCGCGCATTATAGAAAGCAGTTCCCAAATGTAAATCTCCCTAGTAAATGAAAAAGTTTAATTGGTCAGGCTATCGCGGAAAGATATGAGGTTGGCGATAAAATTATGAGCAAACTTTCAAACATCGTTTTGGCTGAGTTGAGCGCTGGTGGCGGTCGTTGGAAGAAATTAGCTCAATGCGAGCGCCGCGAAATGTTGACAAATGGTCACGTTGACTCGCCAGCCAAAAGTAAACGGTTTCAGCGCGGTAGGCAAACACTAAGTTAAAGGGCCTGTGTGTATTTGTTTTGTTGATATTTTTATTTTGGTTCACTTAATATATTTATTAAGCGCTGACACGCTGGGAGGACGACATTAGAAAAGTAGCAGGACCGCAATGGATTAATGTCGCCAGAGATAGAGACAGATGGAAATCTTTGGAGGAGGCCTTCACCTGAGAGGAGTCCATGCATATAATAATAATCTTGAATATATAAAATCAAATTTAAATAATAATGTACCTATTATGAATGATATTTAAATTATATTACTAATATAAAATTATTATAAATAGATTAATCAAATTAATTAGATTTCTTTTTTCATTTAATTATATAACATAATAAATATATTTTTCTGTATATACAATATTTCAAAAATTGTAAAATTATTTTTAATTTTTTTTGCATGGAATAAAAGGCTATTTTATTTTATTTTATTTAATATATTTATTACGTTTACTTGACTTAAGGGAATTAGAATGAGCGTTTTGCTTAGTGTAATACGGACAAACATGTTAACAACATCATCATCAGCCCGTATACGTCCCACTGCTGGGCACGGGCATCCTCTACAACTGAGAGGGTTTAGGCTGGCCGAGTGCGGGTTGACGGACTGCATACCTAAGAAATTCCTTAGAACTTTTAGGTGTACAGATTTCCTTACGATGTGTTCCTTCACCGTTAAAGTAAGTGATTAATTAATTCATTGACATAGCAGTTGACTAATAAATCTAGTGCTACTTACATTCAGCGTCCTCCTACAATCATTTAACTGGATTATTATATTTAACTGGCTGTAAACTCGAGGTTTAGGCGCGCGGTCGAGAATTTCGGCGGTCGCAGGTTCAAACCCCAGGCACACACCTCTGACTTTTCGAAGTTATGTGTGTATTCACAATGAATTATCACTTGCTTTAACGGTGAAGGAAAACATCGTGATAAAACCTGCACACATAAAAGTTCTTAGGAATTTCTTAGGTGTGTAGTCCACCAACCCGCACTAGGCCAGCGTGGTGGACTAAGGCCTAAACCCTCTCAGTTGTAGAGGAGGCCCGTGCCCAGCAGTGGGACGTATTTGGGCTGATGACGTACAAACAGCGAAAGTTGAATAATTCGTTATATTTATCTTCTTACCGTATAAATTTACCTATGTAGCCTACCTCACACACACACACACTTACTCAACGCACGATGTGCGAACCACACCACGCGCAGCGCCTTCGGAGACGCTCGTGCATGATCGTGCGCCTGCGCACACGCGTTGCGTACCTGCACCAATCGCAGAGCGACCCTACCAACGGCCGGACCCTGGCGGCAACGTGCGCGTGACCTCAGTCCGCCTTTGGCTTCCTTAGCGCGCACACTCCGTACAACTCCACGATCCGCAACTTAACTTCCGTGAACCCACGTTCGCCACATAAGTCGATCCGAACTATTTTTGGTAGATTTAAGAACCGTGTTGTATTGACTGTTGTATATTGTGCCTGTACTGTCCATACATAATTGTGCAAACAATAAACTTAATTACAAGTGGATTGTGTTCATCATTGCGATGACCCATCATCGCCACCTACACCCAACATCCACATTGGTGACCCCGGCAGAACAATTGTCGAAGGAAGAAATCGTCGCCCCACGTGTCTGCGCCGCCGTCTCTGCGACCATCAAGGTCAAAAAGGACGACCCACACCGCACAGGTACCAGCCTAATGACCGCGCATACGGAATTATTACAAATGGACCTGCGGGTACCGTCTCTTCACCCTGACGAGCCTGAATTAGGGTGTGCCCAGCTAGAGGGATTATTTGCTTCGGCGAACATAACAGATGACAAACGGGATACATCAGCAAGCGCTATAGAAGACCTCCGCAAGCAGTTGCAGCAACTCAAAGCAATGCTCAAGGAGATTGAACGACGACACCAGCCTGGATCTTCTGGCAGACGCCGCAGCTGCACCAAACCACGGACGCCGAGCTTCAAACCACGGGAGCAGTCGTCCATGGCGGCAGACAACGGCGCGAATGTAAGCGGTCGCATATTCGTCACCGACCGAAACTCCAAGATTCAATTCCTGGTGGACACCGGCAGCGACTTGTGCGTTTATCCACGCTCCCTGCTTCGTGAACGTCGCGCTCCAACAAACTACGAGCTACGTGCTGCCAACGGATCGACCATTACCACGTATGGTTACATCAATTTAAACCTAAACCTCGGTTTACGCAGAAACTTTTCATGGCGTTTTGTAGTAGCTAATGTTACGAAATGTATTATAGGTGTAGATTTTCTTTCATTTTATAATTTAATGGTAGACTGTCGAAATCAGAAACTTATAGACAATACTACAACTCTTAAGGTTAGCGCAATAACGGCCCGTAACTTACAAAATATTTCCTCTGTAAAAGTAATGACTGGAGAGACGCGCTATCACAAAATTTTAAATGACTTCCCAAATTTAACTAGGCCAGCTGGTACATGTCGCATTACTAAACACAACACTCAACACCACATACGTACCACACCAGGCCCGCCAGTAGCTTGCACCCCTCGACGTCTAGCACCCGACAAATTAAAGATTGCCAGGCAGGAATTTCAAGCCATGCTAGCCAATGGCACTGCTAGACCCTCCGAGAGTCCTTGGTCATCACCGCTGCACCTAGCGCCCAATAAAAATAATGGGTGGCGCCCCTGCGGCGATTATAGGAGGCTTAATGCCCGGACCATCCCCGATAGGTATCCTATCAGGCATATCCAGGATTTTGCTCAAAGCATAACAGGTTGTAGAGTCTTCAGTACAATAGACTTAGTGAAGGCCTATAACCAGATTCCTGTATGCCCTGAGGACATTCCGAAGACGGCCATAACAACGCCTTTCGGATTATTCGAATTTCCGTTTATGACTTTCGGCCTGCGGAACGCTGGACAAACCTTCCAGCGATTCGTAGACGAAATAACGCGAGGCTTAGATTTTTGTTATTGCTACATAGACGATTTTTTAATTTTCTCTCCCGATCAGGCAACTCACGAAGAACACCTTCGTATAATATTTACGCGTTTAGATCAATATGGCATGTTAGTCAATACATCTAAATGCGTTTTCGGCGTATCCGAAGTCGATTTTTTAGGGTATCACATATCCGAGCATGGCACTAAGCCGCTTGACTCAAAAGTTCAAGCAATAATTAACTATCCCGTGCCTAAAGACATTCGTCAGCTAAGACGATTCTTAGGTATGGTCAACTTTTATCGGCGATTTTTGCCTAAAGCAGCCGATACCCAAGCCCCTTTACACTCCTTGTTAAAAGGCGACCTAAAGGGCTCCCAGCCAATCACTTTGGAAGGAGCCCAACTCACTGCGTTCCAGGGGTGTAAAGACAGCTTAGCCAAGGCAGCTTTATTAGCTCACCCTGATTGCCAAGCTCAGCTGGCCCTGGTAACCGACGCCTCCAATACTGCCATCGGCGCAGTATTACAACAGCGTAAAGCTAATGACTGGCAACCGTTAGCATTCTTTTCGAAAAAGCTTAACACGGCCCAACAAAAATACTCCCCGTATGACAGGGAATTGTTGGCGATTTATGAAGCCATCAAGCATTTTCGGCACATGTTAGAGGCTAAACATTTTGTTGTCTATACTGACCACAAGCCGATAAGTTTCGCATTCCACGAACGGAAAAACAACTGTTCGCCTCGGCAGTATAGACACCTGGATTTTATAGCTCAATTTACCACTGACATAAGGCATATTTCCGGTCGAGATAACGTGGTCGCCGACACCTTATCGAGAGTGGAAGAGCTTCAATCCCCAGTCAGCCTCGAAACCATAGCTGAAAATCAAGCCACAGATTCCGAACTAGCAGATTTTCTCAGAGAAAAATCTTCGTTGCGCCTGGAAAAAACTCCAATACCTGGAAGCAAAAATTTTATTTATTGTGATGTCAGCACCAAATCACGACGACCTTTTGTACCCAAGTCACTGCGCAAACTAATCTTTGATTGCCTACACTCCCTGAGCCACCCTAGTGGCAACACCACAGCCAAACTAGTTGCGGAGCGTTTCGTTTGGCCAGGGATAAGAAAGGATTGCAGGCATTGGGCACAGACATGCTTATCTTGTCAACGCTCAAAAGTAAGCCGGCATGTATCCGCCCCACTGGGAACTTTCAACTTACCTCGCGCTCGATTCAGGAACATACACATAGACATTGTGGGACCATTACCAATATCACAGGGTTTTAGGTACTGCCTCACAGCCATAGACCGCTTTACCCGGTGGCCCGAGGTCATCCCGATAGTAGACATTACCGCTGAAACCGTCGGAAAAGCATTACTATCGGGATGGATAGCTCGTTTCGGCTGTCCAGAGACCGTAGTCACTGATAGAGGTCGACAATTCGAGTCTGCTCTATTCTGCTATCTCTCGAAGATAACAGGATATGAGCACAAAAAGACTACAGCTTACCATCCTGCGTGCAATGGTCTTGTTGAGAGGT
This sequence comes from Hemaris fuciformis, assembly GCA_907164795.1. Classification (NCBI taxonomy): domain Eukaryota; kingdom Metazoa; phylum Arthropoda; class Insecta; order Lepidoptera; family Sphingidae; genus Hemaris; species Hemaris fuciformis. Next base: position 11,228,083 of record OU015448.1, read on the forward strand.
TCCACAGGCAACTCAAGGCATCGATAATGTGCCACGGACAAAACTGGTCCGAATCATTACCATGGGTGCTCTTGGGAATTAGAAACGCCTACAAGGATGACCTCCAAACTTCCTCCGCGGAATTAGTTTACGGAGAGACCTTGAGGCTTCCTGGAGAATTTTTTCATCCCAGTGAAAACACAAATACGGATTTGAGCGACTTCACGGTAAGATTACGCTCTATAGCCGAGAAACTCAAACCCGTCCAAGCTACAAGGCACGGTCAAAACCGTGTATTCGTCTTTAAGGACCTTCAAACCGCCGATTTTGTATTCCTTAGGGAAGATGCATTACGCGGTTCGTTGCAACCTCCCTATACCGGACCACATAAGGTAATAACTCGAGGCGACAAAGCATTTACTCTCCTGGTAAAGGGTAAGGAGATTACGGTTTCGATAGACCGCCTCAAACCTGCCTACATATTAGCCGAGGGAGATACCCCCTCTACAGAGATACGTAAAACTCGCTCTGGACGAAGGGTTAAATTCCCGGACTTTTATCGCCCTTGACGGTCTCTGGAGGGGGGTGGTGTAGCCTACCTCACACACACACACACTTACTCAACGCACGATGTGCGAACCACACCACGCGCAGCGCCTTCGGAGACGCTCGTGCATGATCGTGCGCCTGCGCACACGCGTTGCGTACCTGCACCAATCGCAGAGCGACCCTACCAACGGCCGGACCCTGGCGGCAACGTGCGCGTGACCTCAGTCCGCCTTTGGCTTCCTTAGCGCGCACACTCCGTACAACTCCACGATCCGCAACTTAACTTCCGTGAACCCACGTTCGCCACATAAGTCGATCCGAACTATTTTTGGTAGATTTAAGAACCGTGTTGTATTGACTGTTGTATATTGTGCCTGTACTGTCCATACATAATTGTGCAAACAATAAACTTAATTACAAGTGGATTGTGTTCATCATTGCGATGACCCATCATCGCCACCTACACCCAACATCCACACCTACTTACGATTAACTATGATTCTCTTATTATTAGCCATTAAATGTAGACGATCATTCTCCATCCGTTAAAAACAAGCCGAGTATGTATTTAGTCTTTTTAAATTTAAAAATAACCGTTAGATCCTAGTATTACTAAAATAGATACGATGTTGTTGAACACAATCCTCCGCAAACTAAATGAATATTGCCTCTTGTACATTAAATGCGTCCTCTCATTGAATATAATGCGATTAGTGGTAGCTCTCGAGACGCATTGCGTCTTCTATCGTATTTGCGTCGAAGACGAGTTACTTTACCAATAATACATTATTCATTCTTTATTTAAATAAATTCTATTATCGTTCATTTATTTTCTATATCACTTAGTTATTTTTAGAAATATTAAGTTTAAGCATTTTTTACTATAAAAACACTTTCTCAAGCTTGTATCTGTTGAACATAATGTTCTTTATTTGAATTTCGCGCCTATTTGTATAGTTAATCTACGGCCATCCCTAGTTGGCCCTCTCTACTCTGTGACATCAAGCGACCGGTATATTACACTGTTAATTTTTGTGATAAAGTAATAAATAGTGATTTAAACCTGAGCTACGCCTTTTAACTCAACAGGTTATGGGCCCAGAAAAGCTCAGAAATAAAGACAGTGCAAAATCTAATCGTAATATCAGTGATCAAAGACATTGAACTGAACTTAACCTCTAAATCGAAACGTGTCTCGTGTCAACGTGTTTCCTGCTTGACTTTTAGTAACTTTTTTGTGCAGTGTTTACGTATTTGAACTGAATTTGGTTAAAAATGGCATCAAATAATACTACCGCGTTCATCGAAAAGCTGTCTGGCCGTGACAATTATGCAACCTGGCGTTTTGCAATGCAGACCTACTTGCAACATGAGGAACTCTGGGATTGCATAGAAAACAACTCAGATAGTGTAGATAGTAAACGGGACATTAAAGCTAAGACCAAAATAATACTCTCAGTCGATCCAACAAATTACGTGCACATTCAAGAGGCTGGCACCGCCAAAGAGGTATGGGAAAAATTGTCTTCAGCGTTCGACGACTCTGGGTTAACACGCCGAGTTGGTCTGCTGCGTGATCTGTGTAATACATCGCTTAGTGAATGTAAAAATGTAGAGGAGTATGTAAGCAAGATAATGGGTACTGCTCATAAGCTCAGGAACATAGGCTTTAAGGTAGATGACGAGTGGCTAGGAACATTGTTACTCTCCGGTCTTCCTGATACATATCAGCCTATGATAATAGCCATAGAGAGCTCCGGAATGAAAATTACCTCAGACTCTGTTAAGGCAAAGTTGCTACAAGATATAAGATTGTCTGAAAATGACTCCAAGGCATTTTTAGCAAACAAAAAGTCTCAGAAAAACAACAAGAAGCCATCAAAAGGACCAAGATGCTATACTTGCAATAAATATGGTCATAAAAGTCCACAATGCAAATCTAAAGCTAAAGATATGCAAAAACCTAGTAGCTCATCTTATGCTGCTGTATTTGTAGCATCATACTCACAAAATGATGCCTGGTATGTGGACTCCGGTGCAACCTCGCACATGACCAAACACAAGGATTTGCTTCAGAATGAATCAACCTCTTCTATTAAGAAAATAAGAGTTGCAGACAATAAGGAGCTATCTGTGCAATCCTCCGGGCAAGTAAGTTTGGACACTTATAATGATAAAGGTCATGAAAAGAAGGTCCTGTTTAATAATGTTTTATATGTTCCCGAACTGGCGACTAATCTGCTATCCGTGAGTCAGATTATTCAAAGTGGAGGCCAAGTAAAATTTGACAAAACTGGATGTGTTATTATCAATAGTAAAAATCAGATAGTAGCAACAGCTAGTATAATCAACAACATGTACCGGCTGAACACTCCAGGAGGAGGTTATGCATGCATGTCTGATGTTGAAGAGCAAGATATTTTCCTGTGGCATCAAAGAATGGGACACCTTAATTTCAACAGTTTAAAGAAAATGCCTGAAAATGCTGACCATGTAACTTTCTCAGCAAATACAGAAAGTCTGACATGTGTCACCTGTAAAGAAGGTAAGCAAACCCGGCTACCTTTTAAAAGTGAAGGAAACAGATCAATGGTTCCTCTTCAGCTGGTGCACTCTGATATATGTGGCCCCATGGAAACACAAACAATGGGAGGTGCTAAATATTTCCTGACCTTCACTGATGATTATACTAAGAAGGTTTATGTGTATTTTCTTAGCAAAAAGAGTGACACACTAGAAAAATTCAAAGAGTTTAAAAATGAAGTTGAAAATCAATTAAATAGCCACATAAAGATTCTCAGAACGGATAATGGTCTAGAGTATGTCAATAAGGAATTCTGTGACTACTTAAAGAATGCTGGCATTATACACCAGACTACCACACCATATACTCCGGAACAAAATGGGACTGCAGAAAGAATGAACAGGACTCTCATTGAAAGAGCAAAATGTATGCTGCTTAATGCAAATCTACCAAAGCAACATTGGACTGATGCAGTACACACAGCAGCTTATATAATCAATCGTTCTCCGACTAAATCCCTGTCATTCAAGACACCAGAAGAGCTGTGGTCGGGACGGAAACCAAATGTAAAACACATGCGTGTATTTGGTTGTGAAGCCATGGTACACTTGCCCCAAGAGAAGCGTAAAAAGTGGGACCCTAAGGCACAGAAAATGATATTCATCGGCTATTGTGATCACAGTAAAAGCTATAGATTCATAATACCAAACTCTAGAAAAGTAATTAAAAGCAGGGATGCTACATTTCTTGAATCTACTGTCAAAAGAGATTATGTACCAGTACAACTGTCAGAAAAGAATCCTGTAACAAAAATTGATGTTAGTGAAGAAAATAATACCACTGAAACAGATATAGAATCTTCAACAAGTTCATATGATACTGTATGTGAAAATAAAACAACTTCAGACAGTGATTATTCACCTGACATCAGTTTAGATTCTTCCATAGTTAGTAACATAACATTGAGACCTCGGAACAAGAGAAATAAAGTAAAACAAGATGATTCTGAAGAAAGTACTTACCTGTGTCAAAGTGAAGACATCCATACATATACTCCACTAACATATAAGGAAGCTGTGAACTCAGTTAATAAAGATAAATGGATTAAGTCCATTGCTGAAGAACTGGAAGCTCACCAGAAAAATAACACCTGGACATTGGTTGAAAAACCTCTGAATGCAAAAGTTATACCATGTAGATGGGTATTCCGAATTAAGGATGAACCAACAGGTCCAAGATATAAATCAAGACTGTGTGCAAAAGGGTATTCACAGACTAAGGGTATTGATTACCATGAAACTTATGCTCCGACAGTCAGGTATGATTCTATACGTTTGCTTCTTTCAGTTGCAGCACAAAATAATTTAAAAATTATACAATTAGATGTCAAAACAGCATTTCTTTATGGAGAACTTGTGGAGACCATATTCATGAAACCACCTGAGGGCCTACACCATGAAGACGGTCTGGTATGTAAATTAAATAAATCCTTATATGGCCTAAAGCAGGCGCCGCGATGCTGGAACAGTAAATTTGATTCTGTTCTCAAGAAGTTTGGCTTTGTCAACAGCAAAGCAGACCAATGTGTGTATGTAGGTGAAGTCAACAATAAGAAATGCTTTCTATGCTTATATGTAGATGATGGATTGTTATTTTGTTCAGATGAATGGGTCTTACAGGAGATAACGAAGGAACTGAAAACCATATTTGAAATTAAAATAACTAAACCTGGAAACTTTGTGGGAATGCAGATTGAACAATTTAGTAAAGGCATATTTATCCATCAGACTAAATATGTAGAACAAATGTTAGCCAAATTTAACATGACTAATGCTAATCCTAATAGTGTTCCAGTTGATCCCCACATGAAATTGCAAAGAGGAAATGGAGAAGATGAGAAGGATGTACCTTACAGAGAAGCTGTGGGCTCTCTGATGCATCTAGCCATTGTGAGTCGACCAGATATAATGTTTGCCGTCAGCCTGGTGAGTCGATTCCTTAATTGTTACAATCAGACCCATTGGAATGCAGTAAAACGAATTTTCAAGTACTTGAAAGATACAAAAGAGTATGGGTTGTGCTATACACAATCCCCACAAACATCAGACGTCACAGGCTACTGTGACGCAGACTATGCAAACGACATGGATACACGCCGTTCAGTCACTGGCTATGTATTCATCAAGAATGGAGCGGCTGTGACCTGGTCCAGCCAAAGACAACAGACAGTTGCTCTGTCTACTACAGAGGCTGAATTTATGGCAGCCTGTGCTGCTACCAAAGAGACAATGTGGATCAAACAGTTTTTAAGTGATATAAGTGAATATAAACAAGACTCTATGTGTCTTAATTTAGATAATCAAAGTACAATTAGTGTCATTAAAAATATTAATTTCCATAAGAGATGTAAGCATATTGAAATCAAATATCACTTTATTAAAGAAAAATATCATCAAAAGATAATTGTATTAAAGTTTGTTAGTAGTGATTGTCAGTTTGCAGATATATTTACAAAAGCATTGTCTAAAGATAAATTCCAACATTTAAGATCAAAGCTTGGAATGATATGTATTACATAACATAGTTTTCTGTTGATTTAGAACTTGATTTAAGTTATAGTTGAAAATGTTATTGTAAAATTCACTTTTGTGTTGATGAATATTGTGTGTTATTTTTGTCAACTTGTGAATTACTATACTGTTTAGATTTATAACTTAATTTAAAGTTATAGTGTAAAATGTTATTGTAAAACAAGATTACTATTATGTTGATGAATAATGTGTATGTATTTCAGTTATTTTTGTCAGCTTGTGAATTACTATACTGTTTAATTTAAATAGTAATATATTTTTGTCATCGAGGCTTAAATTCAGGTAGGGTGTTGAACATAATGTTCTTTATTTGAATTTCGCGCCTATTTGTATAGTTAATCTACGGCCATCCCTAGTTGGCCCTCTCTACTCTGTGACATCAAGCGACCGGTATATTACACTGTTAATTTTTGTGATAAAGTAATAAATAGTGATTTAAACCTGAGCTACGCCTTTTAACTCAACAGTATCTTTAAGGCAGAGATCATTAGATTACTAAAATAAAGAAAGAATATTAAAAAAAAAACTTCTGATTCTGATGATGATTTCATCATTATCATAAACATTATAAGTCTATATAATATATGTATGTACATACGTACATACGTCCCACTGCTGTGCACGAACCTCCTCTACAGCTGAGGTTTAGGCCTTAGTCCACCACGCTGGCCTAGTGCGGGTTGGCGGACTACACACCTAATAAATTCCTTTGAACTTTTAAGTGTGCAGGTTTCCTCACGATGTTTTCCTTCTCCGTTAAAGTAAGTCACAATTCATTGTGAATACACACAAAAATATGATGTAATTCCCAACATGTAATAAAAATGTGTGTACACGTAAGTTATTTCCAGGGTTGGGCAGTATTTCAATTACTTGTAATTAAAATACGTAATTGAAATACAAATACGTATTTTGTATTTGTATTTCAATTACTTTCATAAAATGTAATTTGTATTTCAAATACGTGACGCCGAGGTATTTTGTAATTAGTATTTCAAATACATTTTAATACATTTTAACATTAAAATACATTTAGCGATCATTTTTCGCACACTTTTAATGTGAATTTTAGACTTATATGATTTTCTCATGGAAGCCACTGTCACAACTGGACCAAATTAAAATGGAACCACACTTGAAGCATCAGCTTTTAAATAAAAAAGAATTATCAAAATCAGTCCACCCAGTCGAAAGATCTGATGTAAGTAATAAAAAAAACAGACGAATTGATAACCTCCTCCTTGTTCTAAAGTCGGTTAAAGAGATTGTTTTCGTTAGCAGGTTTTATTCACTTTAGCCTCTTGTTGGTGAACAAGAGGCTGTTTGTCTGACAATACATTTAAAAATTCACTGTTAATGAAAGGAAACTGGTTTTACTGATTAATTAATCTTGTTTTTCTCTACTTTTCAGCCCGTGCTTGTCTAGATACTTATTTTGTATTTTGTAATTTGTATTTCAATTAAAAAAAGCTAAAATACTGTATTTTGTATTTTAATTACTTGCGATACAGTATTTTGTAATTTGTATTTCAATTAAAGCAAAATATGTATTTTGCCCAGCCCTGGTTATTTCATTTTGGGCCGGCGAGATGACCCCGCGCGGCCATGATTGAAACTCCATCGCACTGACAAAGGTTTTAATTAAACACACGAAACGCTTTGGTCAGCGGATAGATGCCGCTGCTCCGGCGTTCATAAACTCCCTATATGTAATTGGAATTCCTTGTGTGCCGGGTTCGTAGGAAAATATTTTTCGAAAGGATGAATTAAAATAACAAAGGCCCAGTTTCTGTAAGTCTAATCAACGTAAAAATGGTCCAATCTCTATAAGGAGCGTTCGAGCTGCTGAAAGCATCAAATTTGCTTTTGTTTAAAGTTAGCAAATCGAATTGGAAGTGGGGCCGACGTGTTTGCCGAGTCGGTGGGGGAGACCGGAGTAAGAGTGGCGACCGCGCTTAGCAAACCTTAGTTTAGGAACGAGCCTGTTGCCGTTTTACGTGCAAATTTCCAAAATTCGTGCTACGACTAAAAACTACTTGCATCGAGGGACCAACATAGCAGTAAGCCCGTATTAAACAAAATTATATATGTATAAAAAATTATCAACAGGAGTGTTAAATTTGGTACAGGGCGTTAAGCAAAAAGAGCTGGTTAAATGGACGATTCTATGATGATGGGCTAGTTAATATATATTTTTTTATAATCTAAATGAATTTAGTTTTAAAATAAAAAATGAATTTAACAAACCTGTTCATTCACGAAGAAGGTAAATAAAGATCCAAATCTGCTTGCAAGGATAATTCCAAATTAGAAGTATATAAAAAAAATCAGGAGATAGCGGGATACGAGTATGTTCACATTTCGCTCCCCACTACTATCAATAAACGTTAAATTCTGTAGATATGACTCTAATTCCGTAATGGTTAGCTTTAGACCAGTGCTTGGTATGCAGGAAATGTTCTAGCACATTTCCTTTTAGTGAAGCAGTTATGCTAGTGTCTCCACTCAACATTACTGCTTCAAACGCGTTTTCCTCCTCTATTATGATAACGCGGGACTGCGATAATTAAGAGGCTATGTTGATAGATAAATTATTTGTACATAAACTCACGCCTGTATCCCCTGTATCGCCTCATCATCAACAGCCCAAATACGTCCCACTGCTGGGCACGGGCCTCCTGTCCAACTGAGAGGGTTTAGGCCTTAGTCCACCACGCTGGCCTAGTGCGGGTTGACGGACTACACACCTAAGAAATTCCTAAGAACTTTTAGGTGTGCAGGTTTTATCACGATGTTTTCCTTCACCGTTAAAGCAAGTGATAATTCATTGTGAATACACACATAACTTCGAAGTCAGAGGTTGTGCCTGCGGTTTGAACCTGCGACTGCCGAAATTCTCGACCGCGCGCCTAAACCTCGAGGCCATCACTGCTGTATCGCCTACTGTTTTTAAGTCCTACGAGAGGGCGAACCAAATGCCGTTTTTCGGGCATATGTCCAGATTCGGTGCTGCTACTGAAAATTCCCTTTAGGGAAAACGATGAGGAAGTCCAGTAAATTATTGGTCTTTTCAAAAACAAAACAAAAGAACGGACCGATCCAATATTTAAACAAAAAAAATACCTAAATTTAAAAAAAATTAATTGCTTTCAATTAAATTAAGTTGTTATTTTAAAATTTCAGAAGCATTGCTATTATATTATTATATAATGAAGGTATTTAGTTTAACTTACATTGTCCCAATTGTAATTGTAAAAAAGCTTTCAAGTTTATTATATCTTTATTAGTTTCGTAACAAGTTAAGAAAATATCTTAATATAAACTGAGGCGGTAGAATTTTACAATGAATTTTTATTACAGTACTTAATGAATATAGTATACCTGAGATGTATTTGAATAATAACGCGATGTGTTCTGTTGACTGTTTATTTCGTACTGACACTTGATGCGGCCGCGCAGGTAATTCGCTCGGCGCGCACACTATTATACGTACGTAGGTATACCATATACATCATTCCTCCAACCTTAATTTTCCAAAGGAGGAGACAACAATAAATAACATCAGTTAGCCACTTAAATACATGCTATGAACTCATCGTAAATATTTATAATCTTAATTAATTTATTTTCTAACTTAATTTATTTATCCTAATTAATTTATTATAAGTAGGTATAGTTGTAAAGATAACAAGTAATAGTCACTTCGTGAGAGTTAAATACATTTAAGATCATACCCATAACATAGTGATACATACTAAATAGTTATTCTATTTAAACCGACTAAACTAAACAAATAAAACAGTAACTAAAAGTACTTCTTGTAATCAACAATTTTCCTGACTCGTTTCTGTCGTGCGAGTGTGGGTGACGGTGCTGGCGAGGCGTCACCTGCGGACGTCATAATATTATGTTGGTGTGCCCTCGGTGGCGCTGGGCCGGGGAGGGCCGCCGGGGACGCCTGCTCGCCGCGGCTCGCGACCGGTACCGGTGCCGCCGGTGCCGGAGCCGATGCGTCACTCGCCGTTATCCCTCTCTCACACTCGTCCGTGACACACTCCTCCCATTCATCTACACATAGTTCTTGATCACCCAAGTCACGTGTCTCATTAGGTTCCTCGGCCGTCGCCGTTTCGGCAGCCGGTCGGTTATTATGTCCGGGGACCGATATCGGTTCCGTCGGCGCTGAACAAACAATGTCTAGCTGCTGGGGCGACGGTGACGTATGAAGCTCATGAGACACGTCCTGGCGGAGCTCACCCTTATACTTTATTATCTGGTCAACGTGTCTGATACAATATTCATTTATATTCTTAAGGAATATTTTGTACATTTTATTACCGATCTTTTCTTTAATGAACCCTAACATCCACGACTCCTTCCTAGCACTGTACCACCGGGTCCACACGATGTCTCCCAACTCGAAGGTTCTTTTCCCCGGTACTACTCGCACGGCATCTTTACGCGCACGATCTGCTCGGTTAGGTAGAATTAAATCTAGGCGCGATCGTAAATTCCTTCCGAACATTAATTTAGCCGGTGTTTCGCCAGTGGTACAATGCACGGTATTCCTATAATTAAATAAATACCCCGACAGTTGTTCGTGTATTTTATGAATCGGTAGGTCTTCTTTAATAATACATTTTAACATTTTTTTACAGGTTCTGACGGAATTTTCCGCCTGTCCGTTACTAGGTGGGTGATATATGGGTGACGTCATATATTTAATGCCGTTTGAATCACAAAATGTTCTAAATTCTGCCGAGTTGATTTTAACATCATTATCGGATACCAGCAATTCTGGTAGACCGAAGGTTGAAAAGATTCCTTTTAATTTTGCGATAATCGCGGCCGTCGTAGTACCGCCGTTCATATATATACACTCTAACCATTTGGTGTGAGAGTCGACCACCACTAAATACACCCTTTGCCCTACGGTCATGTAGTCAATGTGGACACGCTGCCAGGGACGGGCGGGGCGCGGCCACGGCGCGGGCGGGTCGCGTGGCGGCGCGGCGCGCAAGCCCACGCACGTCTCGCACGAACCGATCCAGCGCTCGATGTCACTGTCGATCCCCGGCCACCACATTCTGCTTCGCGCGTTGTTCTTAGTTTTAATTATACCTAGATGAGACTCGTGCAGTTCCCGTAACATCTTGTCTCGCAGAGCCGCCGGTATCACAATCCTGTGCCCCCTAAATATACACCCGTTTTCCAATTGTAAATCCGATTGACATTGGAAATAAGGCAGTATAGATTTGCATTTCACATTACGCGGCCATCCACGTTGCATATACCTTATCACAGTGTTGAGCGTCTTATCGCATCCGGTCATCTGCTCGATCTCCCTCACCGTAGTCGCCGGCGACGCGGCATCTAGGAATTTTAGCGCATAGTAGGCATCCATGTCGTCATCGGTACCTACCTTCGTCTTGCACTCCAACGGCGCACGTGAGAGATAATCGGCCGGCTGGTTGTCGCGACACGGTACATACTGCACGACATAATTGTAGGCGGATAGTATTATCGCGTACCTTTGAAGCCTCAGCGCGGTCGTTACCGGTATCCCCGTTTTATTGTTAAAAATAGACACTAATGGCCTGTGGTCTGTCTTTAAGACGAACGGCTCCTCGCGGCCGTACAGATACTGGTGGAAGTGCTTAATTCCGAAAATGATAGCCGTAGCTTCCTTCTGTATCTGACTATAATTCCTTTCGCTTACCGTGAGCGCTCGCGAAGCATAGGCGAGCGGACGCTCGACGCCGGCCGCGTCCCGCTGGGTGAGCACGGCGCCAAGGCCGGCGGGGCCCGCGTCCACGGCCAGCACTAGCTGCGCCGTGGGCTCGAAGTGCGCAAGCACGCGCTCCGAGGCCAGCTCGCGACGCACCGCCGCCACGCTCCGTCGCTGCCGCTCGCCCCACTTCCACGGCGAATCCGCTCGCAACAGCTCGTGAAGAGGGCTCAATATTGTCGACGCGTTAGGGATAAAATTCCTATAGTAATTTACCATACCTAGGAATCTTTTCACTTCCGTCACGTTCGTCGGCTCCGGCGCGTCGAGTATGGCTCGAACCTTATCGGGACTGGTCATTATACCTGCCTTACTGATAACGTAACCTAAGTACTTTACGCTTACCTTAAAAAATTCACATTTACTTTTTTCTAGGCGCAGTCCTGCACGTGATAACCTGCTAAGAACTTCAGTGAGTCTCTTTATGTGGGCGCTTCTATCTGGGCCCGTCACACATACGTCGTCCAGCCATATGCTCACTCCTTCTATGCCTGCGAGCAATGTTTCCATCGCTTTTGAAAAATAGCCGGCGCGTTGGCCAAACCATAAACTAATCTAGTATATTTGTATAGTCCCTTATGCGTATTAATCGTCGTGAGCTTCTGTGAGGACTCCTCCAGAAGGAATTGATTATACGCGTTCTTTAAATCGATCTTACTATAATGTTCGCCTCCTCCTATTTTAGCGAAAACCTCCTCGATCCTAGGCAAAGGGTATCTATCAATAATCAAATCTTTGTTCAGTGTTACGGAAAAATCACCTGCAATTTTCACTTGACCATTGCCCTTTAAAACGGGAACAATAGGCGTGGCATACTGGGAATTATTTACAGGAACTAGAATGCCTAAACTTACCAATCGCGTTATTTCTTGTTCCACCTTATCTCTAAGGGCAAAGGGTACGGTGCGTGGTTTAAAAAATTTTGGAACGGCTCCTTCTTTCAGATTCAAACAGACTTTAAATTCTTTGAACGTCCCCAGTTCATCGCGCCACAAGTCCGGAAATTTTTCTAATAATTTGGCCAAATCTGTGTCATTTGAAAAATAATTAATATTAGTTGTTAAAACTAAATTAAACGTGGACATGAAATCTCTGCCTAGTAACGGCGGGCCGCCATTTTTAACTACAAAAATTTTAATATTTCTTTTCGTTCCATTAAACGTGGCCTCAACTGTAAAATAACCTAATGGCGAGATTTTATGTCCATTGTACAAACACATTTTCATATTGCATTTTTGTAATTTATAATCAGAAAACTTCTCTCTGTACAGACTGGCCGATATTACACACCTACCCGAACCGGAATCTAACTCCATAGTTATTAATTTTTTTCCTAATTCAAGATTAATTTCTATTGGTTTATCGGTAACATACCTCAAATTAAAGTTTTGGCATTCCTCACAATTCGAATCGCTGACCTCGTCAACTCCACATTCGTCCATCGTCCACGTCGACATCGGCGTGATAAACGGCTGATCTATTGCTAGCACACACTTTTTTTAAATGTCCTTTTTGTCCACAATTCTGACACTTATATCCTTTATAACGGCACTTGTCACTAACATGATTTTTCATACCACAAACATAGCAGTGTTTCATGCTGTTGTTGCTCCCCGTCTCACCGCTGCCTCGGACGCCGCTTCGTGAGACGGCGCTTCGCACGCCGCGCGCGCCGCGCCCGCTCAACGCACCGCTGCTGCTCGCGCCGCCATGAAATTTTGCACTGTATACTGGCTCTTCTTTAACAATAACACCGTTGTCAGCACGCATCATGATCTTTGCCTCCCTTGCACCAGCCGCTTGCTCTGCTAATTCGATCGCTTTTGCCAAGCTAAGCGTCGATGGGTTCTGCTCAAACAGCCTGTCCCGTTCGGGACCTGAGCCCAAACCGAGCACAAAACGGTCTCTTAGGTTGACTTCCAGGGCTGCACCAAAGTCGCAATAGCTAGCCAAGCCGCGTAAACGCGCTGCCCAATCACCAATAGACTCGTCTGAACTTCTTTTCGCGCCAAAAAAATTTGCTTTGTCGACGAATGAACATTGCTTCGGTTTAAAATGCTCATTGAGTACTAACACAAGTTCGCTATAAGTGAGCGAATCCAACGTCTTGGGGTACGCCAAGTTACGCACCAAACGATATGTTTCGTCCGTGAGATGCGTCAGTAGGATTCCACTTCTTTTCTCTTCCGATGTCACATCATTTATCTTCAGAAATTGCGTCAATCTGCCGCTGAAGATGGACCATTCGCTTATGTTGTAGTCGAAAATAGGCAAATTTCCTAAATAAGCCATATTTTTTTTTAACGTGGGGGTACTTCAACCTCGTTGCCAGTGAGATGTATTTGAATAATAACGCGATGTGTTCTGTTGACTGTTTATTTCGTACTGACACTTGATGCGGCCGCGCAGGTAATTCGCTCGGCGCGCACACTATTATACGTACGTAGGTATACCATATACATCAATACCATTTTTTACTTTCAAAAGGAGACCATAAAATCTATTCTACTATTCAAGACTTTTCTTTGACAAATTAAATCGGATTCAATTATAGGCTCCGCGTTGCCACTGACAATTTAACAACGGCAAAAGAGACAATGAGACTTTCGGACCCTAGACCTCTATAGACCGTTACGAAGTTAAGTTAAAGTTGCACACCGTCTACTTACCCTAGTCAACATTCTCAACTTGTAAACAATCAATATGCATAGGCCCACATAGCAAACAATTGAATCGTACACAAATAATACCGAAAATCCACCGCACATAATACTTGCTAAACAATTTAATAACCCCTCGTGGGGATTATATTCTCGAGGCGCGTTAGCTGTGTCGAGCCGTGCAGTTGAAACTTATGCAGCCAACGCAATGCAGGTGCCTGCGACGCACTCAGAACTCTAACCACTAGATGAAAAATACATGCATATTCATGCCAGTGCCGTCAAAGGTAAGCAGAGGAGCATTTCTGAACCTACGTTAAAGTCAAAGAATAAACTTCGTAATTTTTCCAATTCAGGCTAAATGTTTTACTTATAAAGCAAATATATCGCCGTTTTTCGCACACAAGACTCCGTACTCCTACTGAAAATTATGTTATGGAATAACCACGCATCGTTACAAGTCTTGTGTATCAGAAACTACTGGTGAATTTCAATCTCAAAAATAACTTTAAAGTAGTGATTTTTAAAAAAAACTTCATGTCTAAGAATTCATTACAAGAAAATTCTTTGATATGTGGACTTAAACTTAAGCCTTACATAAAGATATTATTATCATAAATGAAAGAAACGATTTGCATAGGCTCCATAAAGTAGCTTTTGTTTTTTAAATAAAATGAAAGACAAGTTAGAAATATGCAATTAACACAAATATCCAATAAAACAATGTATTCAACCCGCACATCTCCAAACAGAGAGGACTTGGTCGTTTCAAAAGATTTATATCTGCGTATGGGATTAGTTTTGGCTGCGCTCCAGTGTTCCAGGTGCGTCCCGGATTGCACACAATCTGCAACACGAACCCGTCAACCGCACTCGCGACTGCCGAATATACACTGCGCCTTTTTACGGCGAACACACAGATTTACTGGAGTCCGGTTTTAAATGAACCCCAGGCTGGCTGGAAACTAGTAGTTTATAAGCAGCGGGTTAAAACCAGTGGCGATACTTCCATAGGAGCCCAAAAGCCCAGCATGCCTTACAAAATTACGAATATAATAAAATTAATCTTTAAGCTGTAAATCTTTATTTGACATACAAATGAGCATATCCTGACTCCAAAATAAACAATTATAAACTAGACATTACACGATTAACCAGTACCGCTTTTGGGCTTCTATGGAAGTACCGCCACTGGTTAAAACCACACATATTGTCTTCATGTCATCTCAATTATAAATCTTCTGCCGTGTCGGAAAGTATCGGAGACTACAGTCAAATAAAATCTAAGAATATTAATGCACCATTTAGAAATTTGTCTCGATATAGGGAACGTATCTAAAGCCTCAAATTCATTTAAATATTGACCTGGTCTCTTAGCAACTCACCATGAAGCTATCAAAACCACTACAGCTTGATTGAACTAATAAGCCACTTACTTCAATATTAATTTATTTTACTCTTCTACTTACAATTCGTTATTCTCTGTGTTTTTTCCGACCAGATTGTACGTACAGATATTTCTCTAAAAAAAGTAAGTAACACTAATATTCACCAGGGTTTAATTTAAAAAACTTCGCGCTTGCCACTCAACTACACATTTTCCTCATATTATTCCTCATATAAAAGATTAAATTGAAGTACTGATACTGTGACACTAGGACTACGTCACTCTGTACTGGACCGGCACTGCTCTATGCACACGTCAGTTACAACACAGCAGATAACGATGGAGTGGTGTTTATTAATTAAAAATGTGTATAGGTGTTGCTAAAAAGGTTTTACCGTCGGTCTTTTATAGGGCTTAATGTGAAGAAGAAACTTTGATCAATTGGCTCTTCATTCTCGGATGAAGTTCGGGCGATAGTGAGGAAATTGTCAAAGATGGATGTTGGCATTATGTCAGTATGTATAATTCCAAAAAGAATGAATATTAGGTACATATTTTACTGTCATTAATCAAAGAGTATATTTTATGAATTAATCAGTGCATCTCAGCGTAGCTGCAAAATCCGAGAGAGGGTATGCGATAGCGTAGTTAAAATTGGATAGATCCGAAACTTGGGGACTATGTTGTAAACTTGGGGAATATGTTGCAAATTATTGTATAAATATCCTCCTAGATCCCTGCGTCCTGTAGAAATAACTAAATGGACGCCCGTGTCAAGTCCTGACATTAATTGAGGTATTCATTTTAGACCTTAATACAAGCGACAGAAGATTCAGGACTCTAGGCTAAATTTATAAAGTACTATCGGCTATTATAGCAGCGTATTTTTTTTCTTATTGGGATCCAGGAGGATATACTTTACCTGTGAGAGAAATTAAAGCAAGGAAATCTACAAGCTAAGAGCTAAATGCAATAAAAACCTAGAGGATAGCTTAAACGCAAAGACATTCAGAGCGATTTATGGTGGAAGAGCGTTGAATTTTATAATCTTTATCCGCTTATCTTTATTGGGAATGGACGTACAATATTACGCTTACTATTAAAATAAACGATAATTAAAACTGAATGCAAATTTAAAACTTGAACCGAGTGAATAATAAAATTTACATTCAAATGATTTTATATAATTTGAATTTCATAATGGAGCAGCCTGTGACGGTATACACTATATGCTCTTAGAGTGTTTATTAATTCAGATAACGATAAAAACATCGATAAATTTTATACAAGAGCTGAACCACTGCAATACTTCATCATACATACATAAACTCACGTCTGTATTCCCTGAAGGGGTAGGCAGAGGTGCATTTCTGCACCCACATTTCCCCAGGTATGTATCAGTCCCACGTAATAGGGGGCGAGCCTATTGCCGTTTTCGGGCACATTTCCAGACTCCGTGCTGCTACTGAGAATTTCCTAATAGAAAAACCCAATAACACTTTGCCGGACCCGGGAATCGAACCCAGGACCACTAGATCGCACGGCACACACTTGTACCGCGAGACCACGAGGCAGTCAATGCAATACTTCATGTGTATCAGCAAATCGATGGAGCACAAATATTTATTGATAAAGAAAAATTTCTGCGGTATTTATTTCAAACTCGATGTTCTTAACTTATTTTACACCCGTAATCCCGATTGATTAGACAAATATAGAATAAAATATAGATTACAAGAATACACTTCTGACAGTTATTTTGTCCTACGGAAAAGGGCGAGCCTATGGCGTTTGCCGGACCAATAGGCAGACTTTGCCCTGCTTGTGAAGATTTAATTATGGATAAACCCAACGTAACATAATATGTCATTTTGTATATATAAAAAGTAGTCATTGCAACATTAACTTCCAAAACGACCATGATTACCGCACAGTCTACAAAACTTACAAAAGTCATATTTATACCAAAAATCGCGATAGAATCCGTGAAAATGTTTACTTCAAAACAAAAAACATTTCATTAAGAATTGCGAAATGCTTACATAAAATGTTTTCCCATTTTATAGCCCGAAGGACGGCATAAAGACCAAACTAATTGAGTCGTATACAGTCAAAAATTATGTCCTTTCACAAACATCAAATGAATGGCGGCAATTCGTATGTCTGTGGAGCCGTACAAATCTTTGCCAAGTATAGTGCGGAGCGTTACGTAATGTAGGTTTATCGCTATTGTTGTCCATTTGTTCACATTGCTTTTCAGCGTTACATTCAGTATTTTATTAAGATTAATATTCGCTACACAATTATTCTTAATTAAGTTAAATGAAGTAGTGATGGCTTCGAGGTTTAAGCGCGCGGTCGAGAATCGCGGCGGTCGCAGGTTTAAACCCCAGGCACACATCTCTGACTTTTCGAAGTTATGTGTGTATTCACAATGAATCATCAGTTACTTTAACGGTGAAGGAAAACATCGTGAGGAAACCTGCACAGCTAAAAGTTCTTAGGAATTTCTTAGATGTGTAGTGCGCCACCCGCACTAGGCCGCCATGGTGGACTAAGGCCTCAACCCTCTCAATTGTAAAGAAGTCCCGTGCCGTATAATGGCTGATGATGAAGTTAAATGACAAGGACTTTTGTGATAACGATATACCGTTGAGATGCCGCCCAAAGTTGGTCACGCAAATCGGATCTGATACCAACCTGTCTACTTTTAGTCGAATATATACAAAAATGAAGGTGCTGTCATTATTGCATCGGATTTTAGTTGACATGTGCCATTTGACATCACGTGGCAACAAATTCGTGTGGGCTACTATTAACGCCTATGAATGATGAGCGGTGGTTACCATCCGGGTCAACAAATGATACGTTTGAGACTTTACATACTATCTCTACTGTCATTTAAGTTCAACCTGACAAGGATCACTTCACAATTCTTACTGCTATATTATTAGCCCCAGTAATCGAACCCGAGACCTCTCGAACGCACATCGCGGCCCCAACGGGGCAGATCAAAAAAATAAGCAAACAAATTCCTTTTAGTCAGTATGAAATCAGCTTGCCTCGGCGGTATTTCCAAACAGATACGGCACCTTCAAGAAGAGAGTCTATATTTTCCTCAAAGGCCGGCAACACACCGATGATTCCTCTGGTATTATGGGTGTTCATGGGCGGTGTTGACCACTTAACATCAGGTGGCTCACTTGCTCGTTTGCATCGGTTTTCCATAAAAAAAAGTAATGTTAATAATGACTGCCTCGTGGTCTTGCGGCAAAAGTATGTGCCGTGCGATCTAGAGGTCCTGGGTTCGATTCCCGGGACGGGCAAAGTCTTATTGGGTTTTTCCATTAGGAAATTCTCAGTCGCAGCACGGAGTCTGGAATTGTGCCCGAAAAACGGCAATATGCTCGTTCCCTTTTACGTGGGATTGATACGTATCTAGCGAAATGTGGGTGCAGAAATGCACCTCTGCCAATACCTTTGGGGAATACAGGCGTGAGGTTATCTACGTATGTAATGTTAACCTTTCGCGAAAGCACAGATCATTAGCCAGTTTCCACTCAATTTCGAGAATGTTCCGCCGGCGAATTGATCGAATTTTTGCTCGGGAATACCATTTATCGTCGTATGATTTTTTTCTTCCGCCGAATAAAGATGTTTCAACACCCCGGGCGAGCCAATTACTCGGATATAAATTGACTAAATAATGCTGAGGAAATACTCCTCTCGGCTTAATGTTATTGATTTATATTCTGGCTTCGTTTTATCTCCTCACCTTTCGTTTTACTTAGCCGCTGATTTAGCGCCGAAGCCTTTGTTAGAACAGACTATTTGTTCAATAACAGTGCATTAAGCTTATAAACTATTATTACCGAAGAGGTATTCGGCCGGCATGATTGTGTCAACCAACGGGAGATCATCTCTCGCTGGTCGGCACTTTTTCTGGACCCCATTACGCTTACCATCAGGTGCAATGGGGTCACTTTGCCGTGCCAGTATAAAAAAAAAAAAAAAAAACTGAGATAATTTATTGACTAGAAACTTAACTATAGTTTTTTTTTTAATTATATAGCACATACTTTAACATAGCACTTTAATATGGTATTGGAAGTTTCGAATTTAAGGCAATTACCTACCTCACATGTATGCCTATTTATAATGATTTTCTTTTGAGCATTTTGCTTATGGATTTCTTTCTCGTAGAATTTTTTGGTTTTCTAATTAGTAGCACAAGAATTTCTTAGGTATCAGTAGGGCATGTTATACTGAAATAACTGACCATCTACATAGATTTATGTAAAAATACATTTCGAAAATAATTACCGATTTTCAAATTCATGATGAAATTTGTAAAAAAAAAATTGAAAATAATTATGGATTCATATAAATGAAAACCTCCTATTCCAAAATATTTACACAAAACCATAAACATATTATCCTTAGAGCTGTTTGCTTGACCCGACCTCTTTAGTAAGAGATTGTGTAATGATTAATTTGAAATGCCTCCACAAGTTCCATTTTAATATTCAAGATGATCAGACGTCTGCCAAACGCCATTAGTGCGACATTGAAAGCGGGCTGACTCGGGTGTTTGCTGCCCCGAGTCCCGACTGAATAAATTAATGATCCGCCTGACGGAAACTTGGGCTGCACTGTCCACACGTTTAAGTGGCAGCGCTCTACGTTAAACATAGTTTAAAACTGCACTTAAACTCGTCTGGACGTGATGCGTGGTGTTAAAAGTGTGTGTATTTAAATTGGTCTAGAGGTCGAGAATCTCGACGGTCGCAGGTTCAAACCCCAGGCACACACCTCAGACTTTTCAAAGTTATGTACTTTAACGGTGAAGGAAAACATCGTGATGAAACCTGCACACCTGAAAAAATTCTTAGGAATTTCTTAGGTGTGTAGTTCGCCAACCCGCACTAGGCCAGCGTAGTGGACTAAGGCCTGAACCCTCTCAGTTGCAGAGGAGGCCCGTGCCCAGCAGTGGGCTAATGATGAATAATGTATTTAAATCGGTATGGTTTTCCCATATGTTCAGAAAGGAATGACAGATGAGTGAGCTATATTCAGGGAATTAGAGAGGGGAAGGGGACTAAAGACCACTGCCTCTATCACTCAGCACAGTATCCATAACCTTAACTAAGTTTAACTAGTGCTTAAGACTAGTAGGTACAGTATGCGGACTGTGGAATTGAACCTACTAGTTTTCTTATGCGGGTACTTTTTAGGCTTTTGGATTTAAGTTTACTTTGATGAGTTTCAAAACATATTGAAAACTTTTGAAAGAGGACTTGAAAATTCGGTAAATCATTTTTGTACTCAGTAAAATCGTACAGATATGTGAAGAAGCGAAAATGGAGTTACTCAAATTAGAAATACTGAAAAATAAATATCCACCAATACAATTTTGATCAAGATTGGTCCCAATATTGATTCATAATATATGATCGTGGAGCGTCGAGGCTCTTGAATAATTTACAAAGCCTTCTCTTTGAGAGAATTTGTCCCAAAGAAATGGGCGCCGATGATCTTCGTTTGAAAAGAACCCACATATGAGGTAGTAATTTAAGATGAGCTCTCGAATAAAATTACATTAGCGCACTTTCCATCGCACGTGTTTGTGAAAGTCCTTGGAAGTGTAATTAATGAACATGTGTGTGATTTTTAATCCTATTTTGATATGTATATTTTATAGCTTATCTAGAAAGTAATCCATTAAAATTATTATTAATAAAATATCGAACCACGACAACACTCTTACCCGTAAGTCGTGTTAGCGTACTGCCAATGTATCAATATATCTCTCTCTCTCATAAACTTAACCCCAAGAATGAAACTAAATTGTTTTTTAATCCCTAAATATAAATAAATACACCCAACAGTCACATACATGGTTCTGACCCCACACTAAGATACAAGTCTTGTGTCGTGGGTATCAGAAACTACTAGAGACCTTTCGGTCTCACAAACACCCAGACCCGAAACAAATATTTGTGGATCACACAAACATTTTTCTCTGTGCGGGGATCGAACCCGCGGCACGTTTCGCAAGCTGGTTTTTGCCCAACTGCGCCACGGGGCTGTCAATCTGGTTGTTTTATCTTTATGAACGCAAAATAAAAGGAACGATTAAAACATAAGTAATAACTTGAATCTACCCACATCTACGAGTATGTATAATTAGCTGCTTTAGTCTTGTTGTGTCAAAATTTGTGCACAATTGATCTACACAACGAGACTATTTATATCGACAATTTCATGAACGCACCCCATGTATATACACCCCAATAACTACATAACCTGCGCTATACCCCATAACGATGTAAACATCATCAGTAAGATGTTGGTGTGTAAAGTGATGAGATGGCCGAGTCAAACGCGCCGCGAACACCCGCCGGCGATGGAAATGACCGGGAACGAGCCACCTCACATATATGTGACGTCAGTCGTAACAGGACCTTTTAAAGCACTTTTTAACTATAGTGCTATTAATTTTGACACATATTCCGGATCCGTGGTCAAAATTGTAGATGGAGGTTTAAAAGAATATGTTTAATCGAATGTGGGGATTATTTGATTAATTATTTGGTTCCAAATTGGTGAAGCGTATTTATTGGTATTGTTTACGTTGTCGTGCATTTATAATAAACTACTTCCAATTTTTCCTAGCATGAAATTATTGTATTACAATGTTATGAGTTGCCAAGATAATACATGAAGGTTTAGCAGTATAAATAAAATAAATAAGAGTAGAAATATTTCAAACAAGACATAAAAGAATTCAAACTTCATCGACGGCATTCATATTTACTACTTCCGTTATACTTCTGATTTATATATAAAAAAGTTTACCTATCGGAAAAAAAATTCATCAATTTGTCACTCGCCATTTACGCGTGACAACGTAGTCTTGGGAGCGAACTGTTTATGTTCAGCGGGCGTGAAAGGGGTAAAAAGGCGAACAGGGTATTTTTATGGGACCACCCCGTCTAGCCTGTTCGCTACAGTATCTATTTTACGGCGATCTCGTTCACTTTATAATAGCGATAAAACTTTTGAATTGCTCCTAGTATCAATAAGACTGTGGGACGTATGCTTTCCGGGGAGTTTTATCGTTTTAAAGTTGTGAATAAATTAATGAAATTGTTTGAGAGAACTTTGCGTAGATTTCTTGAAGGAAATAACATTAAACCGTAGAGTAGTGTGTATATTTTGATTTCATTTGACTGGTCAATGCGATTTATAGGTCCGTGAGAATACTAAATATATTCAATAAATAAAGCTTTCATAATAATTTTTCGCAAATTTACGCAACTCAACATGAAAAGGCACAAGCGAGCATAAATTTCAAACTCGTTAACGATATATTCGATATATATACGCACTAAAAACCATAAGCCTAGTTTTACAATAAAAAAACAACCTAAAAACACAAACTGCCGCAGACAATTCCAACTCGATTTACAATCGGTACACAGTTGAACATAATCTGGATAGGGGCTTTACTTTTTTATTCGAAACGGAAATCTTTTCAGCCAGTTCTATTAGGCTTAGTACGTCAAACTATTCTTCTTTATCCATTCGAGTTGGCTGAATGTTTCCATTACCTTCGCCTCACGTACACAACTAATCAGAATTTACTTGTTCACCTCTTTATGGAGACATGCGGTCCTGGATCATGAGTTTATTGCGTAGTTCAGGCCGTAAATGAAGCTCGTATAATAAAACGAGCGTATTAAATGGGCTTCAGCGCGTTTATGCGACCGCCATTTCTGACGTTACGCAGCTCAGTAGGTATGTGTCGGGGAAGGTAGTTACAAAATTTTTGAATTATGTGTTTCGACTATGCTGTCCAATAGCGGTATAAAATAGGAAAAAAAACTACATGAAAACAAGCAAATATAATTCTGTACCACCGAAGGGTTAGGCAGAGGCGCATTTCTGCATCCACGATTTGCTATAGTATGGATTTTTAAGTGCACGTCATAGGGTTTAGCTGAATATCGTTTTTCGGGAATATTTTAAGATTCTAACAATGTACTTCCTTAGAAAAAACCTAAATTTGCCCAACCCGGGGATCGAAGCCATGGCCTCTCGGTTGGGATCAACAAGGCTAAAGAAATATTAACAAAAAGGTTTAGAGACCATATTCCGCTGCAAACAAAATTTATTTTGTAGCATTATTCTACAAAATGAGCAAGCAGCTCGACTAATGGAAAGTGATCACCGCGAGCCATTAACACTAACAGTTAGACATCCATCGACGAATAACCGACATTTTTTAAATGAATGGAAAAGTCGAAAGGAGGGGATTAAGTAAGGATTTTTTGTTCCTATTTTGAATGAGACAAGTTGTTAAGCCTTTCCGTACTTTGGTTACTGGACGACTATGTCGTAAGAATAAACGGCAACCAAGAGAAAAACGCCCCGGATATATCGCTGACTTAAGACATGAAATTAGGAGCGTCAAAGACTTCTTTAATATCAAAGTAATTTATTTTAAGCATATCAATAAAAACTTTTCGAAGTTGTGTGTATTCACAATGAATTATCGCTTTCTTTAATGGTGATAGAAAACATCGTGAGGAAACCTTCACACTTAAAAGTTCTTAGGAATTTCTTACCTGTGTAGTCCGCCAACCCGCACTAGGCCAGCGTGGTGGACTAAGGCTTAAACCCTCTCAGTTGTATAGAAGGCCCATGGCCAGCAGTGGGATCAGCCCATATACGTCCCAGTTTAGGTCTACTCCCAAGTCCACCATGCTGGTCTAATTCGGGTTGGTGTTGAAATTGTAATTTCTTAAATATTTTCAGAATACCACAGAACTTATTGTGATGTAACAAAGATGAATTAAGTCGGTTATTCCAATAAGCCAACAATGCGAATTAATAACTGTAAAATATCAAAGAAAATATATACAAAAGGCGTTGCCACGGCCCATTGGAACAACGCTTTATCCTAGACAGATTGCGAACGGCAAAAGGCATCTGAAAGTTTTTAATTAAAAATAATATCCGATCCATTTGTGTGGAAGTGGAAAAATGCTGTTGCTTTGTGCATATTAAAATATAACGCGAACGATTTGACGAGAAATGGTTTCAGCTGGGTTTAAACTTTAATTAGTTTGCGTACGCGTTTCAATATTTATGGAATGTTTTATTCAATATGAGTTGAGGTCAGTGACTTCGTCTGTGTGGACTTGTGTATTGTTTTATAAGAGTAAGAAAAAATATGAGTATTAAAGTAACAGTACAAGTTACAATGGGATCGTTTGGATGCCAACTTTCGTCAAAATACGATGAAATTTATTGTTAGTTTTATCGACATAGATAGATATGAAGTTGTTGATGGCTTAAAAGTTTAAACCGGGAGTGTGAAGGCACCATCGAGGCGGCTGCGGGTTCAAATCCCTAGCACACATCTCTGATTTTCAAAGTTATGTGTGTTTCCTTAATTATTCTGCATTTGAAATATTTTTTACGGAAAGCAAAAAAACTTTTTGTTGGTAACCGAGATATCAAGCGATATCTCAACCAATTACTTAAGTATGGCTTGTTTTGCATTATAATGGCTGTCGAAACGTCTCCTCGGCCATTCTTGTGGATTTATTAGCTAAAACAAGACCATTATGGCGGCAACTGACAAATTGCTTGCCGCTTCCCTTTGGATACAGACCTGTTTTGTTCCGTATCTATTGAGGCCGCGGACACAAATGTAATAGAGAGGGTTATTTTGGTATAAAACAAAAATATTATTGTATTTTTTTCAATATAAGTATTTGGCTTTTGGCCGTACGATTACCATTTCTAAATAGTGTCGCTATTTGAGACAATCCCGTCCAATAGGATCGATTACGCCCATCTCTCGATATAATTTACGATAAAAATATTGATATACCTGGCACAGGAATTGTGTTATATTGTTAGGTTTATTTGGATTTAAAAAAGAGCTGATGAAACATATGAGTGGAATTTGCCCCTTTGGGAAAATAGGCGTGAATAACGAAAAATGTTCGCGAAATGCAATTTTCACTGAACGTAACATACCAAAAAATGAAATTTCGACGCCCCAAAAAACATGCATTTAATTACAAATTCACAAAAGCGCCTCATTGTTACGCCGACGCCATAAGGGTGCGCGCACACGACTATTTTGTGTACGGAAAAAAAACTAATGCATATGCAAGGCTGTACGAAAAATTTCCTTTGCCTAATTTAAACAAAAAACGTTTGAGCTGTGGCGCGAATTTTAAAACGCTACACATTTTAATCATTGAAAAAGGTAGAACGTTGACAATAAATTTATGTGACGGTGTAGCCATAAATTCGAGTGTTTTGGTAGCTTTAATTACCGCCCGTGTCGCGGCCAAACAACGGTCACCGCCGCTAAAATTAAGTGTTTAATTGCACGAGCTTAGTAACTCTGTGATTTTACACCACGTAATATGAGTTCATAATAATTTCAGTTGAAATGAAATATAATTTGTAACAAAATCGGCGTTACCGACTCCAACCAAGAAATTTAATATCAAGTTTTCAGTAAATCAGAGACTCAGATATGATATTAAAATGACAAGAACGTATTAATGGACTGTAAACTTTAGCGTTCCTATAAAATAGAAAAACAACAAACAAAATTTATCTAAAGCTCCACTTCGGTTGTCGTTAATCAAAGTTAATGAAAATCTTTGATTTCCAAGAAATATTACAATATACCTACATATTTAACAGAGATTAAGAAAATTGTTACTGGCTAAAAACCTCTATTTTTAAATGGAACAACAAAACTTTTACATAATTCAATCATTATTTTCCCATATTTAAAAAAAAGAAACAACTTCAAATTGTATATTCCGAATACGAAAATGTCAATCCTGCCAAATACGTATTACCAACATAACTCGGCCGGTTGCTAATCGATTGCAGCGCTGGATGTTGGCAGAGACATCGATCAAGCTTGATCGGCCGTACCGCCCGATAAGTGATCCATTTGCTTGCTTAATGCATTTGAGGGTATTGATAGTGTATTATTGCGCGAAACTAGTTACGTTGACGTATTGTTCGGTTTATATTAATGATCCTGTACCGGGAGAATAATAGCCCTTACACTTATCAATGGGATTTCGTCGTCATTGTTTCGATTGGAATTTATTGTTGAAAATGTTTGGGGAACGTGCAAATAGTTAATCATACGAGTAAGCGGCACGAAATAATGAGAAGTACTGTACGCGAGGTATGATGATAGATACAAATTTGCTGCCATTGGCATCTCACACACGACGAACAAACATATCGTAAAAACTGCGTAATATAAAGTAATCAGTCATCATCATCAGCCATTATACGTCCCACTGCTGGGCACGAGCCGGAGCTACAACTGAGAGGGTTTAGGCCTTAGTCCACCACGATGGCCTAGTGAGGGTTGGCGAACTACACACCTATGAAATTCCTAAGAACTTTTAGATTCATAGTCAGCAAGTTCTGGATTTGAATCGCGTACTACTAACGTGTCACCTTTAAAACCACGATTAATGTTCGGCTACGTCTTGACGTGATGTGTGATAATAGCGACTGACGTCAGGGGTATGGTGGGTAGAGGTAAGGAAAGTCATCTCATATGGTAGAAAATCGAAAAAAGTGTCCAGCTGTAAGCTGTAAATAACAGTTCAAAAACCTTCCAGAATGGCGCTGGTGTAGACAAAGGGTACGGTATGAATGTAGCAATTGTAAACGAATTGAATTAATATTATTGTCGACTATAGTAGTTACTTATTGAAAATGACAACTACTTGCGTAGTACAAAATAGTGTAGTAAATATAACCTTAAATATATTTAAGATATTAAGTTATTATGAGAAAACGCGTGTAGCTAGTGATTTTATATCCCGAATATCATACTCTAATGATATTTGGCGCTTCCTTTAAAATTTACCCTGATGCTAATATGGCGCCACCCTAATTTAATACATTTTGACGGACACTTTTGCATGTACACACACAGATGATTCTCCTTACATCTACCCTCCATAGTCAGGGGCGCGTGATTTTCAACAACTACCCTTAACTTTGACACGCTAAGAAATGTTGAATACTACCCTACGGTAATAAATGTGTGGAATGAACCTATTTGTAAAGCATATACAAAATGTTATTTAATAATTAAATTAGGGTAGGAGCTACCACGATCTAGTGACTGACGTCAAGGGGCGCGTGATACTTCGCAACTTCCCTCATTTTTAGCAAGCGAACAAATGTTTTAGATCACCCTACGATAATAAATGCGTGGAATATAAACAAAATCGAACAAGTTTCATTATAATTAAAGTATGATAGGATCTATGACGAATTAAGTTGTTATCACGTGCTTTAACGATAAAGGAAAAGGTTGTGAGGACACCAGAAGACCTAAAAGTTCATATATGTATGTATGGGCTGCTAGAAAATAGTAACCTCTTGCTTGAAAAACATGGCAGGTAGTGGAGGTCTACGTTCAGCAGCGGACGGCGTTAGACTGAGTATATGTTATAATTTCCACCATAATTAATTCACCCGCCCCTCGATCTAACTTCTCGTATTTAAGTATTGTCTGACAATTGTCGAACGTCGCTCGGAACTTTGTGGTGACAGATGTTGCGCGATGTTCACACTACACAACAATTTGCAATTTGTGCAAATCACTATTCAGTAACACGTAACATTGCTCAGTAACTCGCCTGGAGAATCTTGTAATGGATCGAGCGGGTAGTATGTAGTATAGAACTGTATTTATTACAATGGGCTAGCCGGCCGAGGCAGTACATTTTCTGAAAGAAAATCATTTCACTGCAGCGTTTAAATAAGTTGTGGGCGTATTGTGCTGTTTTGCTGTTTTCGTACTTTAAAAGTTATAAACATAGAACAAAGAGCAGTGTGAGTGACAAATCACCCGTCCCGGTTAGCGACGAAGACGTAAAGCCACCAAACTTTACACACACATTCATGTTTTTAACCCCTAAGGGTTTTATAGGAGTGCATTTCTACAATCACATTTAGTCACTTGTTCTTATACCACGAAGTAGTAAGTAGTCCCTCGAATTTTGCCTTTTGCCGTTTTTTGAGCAAATTTCCAGACTCCGTGCTGCTACTGAGAAAAACCAATAGAAAAATACAATAACAATTTGCCCTACCCGGGAATCGAGCCCGGGACCACTGGTACGCAAGGCATATACTTGTGTTATCACGAAACACAAAGCAGTCTGGTAATTTTACTGGTTTGTAGAAACTCTCAATTTAAAAAAGAATATCAAAATATCGTTTTGATGCGCTGTGGTAGCTTCTTTTTCAACATTTAGGTTGGCGGTTACAAAAGTTGCCGCAACTTGGGTTGATAAGGACAATGACGATATCACATAATTGCTTAGTTTCCCGGTTCATAATGATAATAAAAATAGTTCATAGTGATGTTTAACTATTGTATAACCATTATGTAAAATGAGAATCTTCATATAGAGTTTAAAAATATGCCTTGTCTCCTTTAGTTATAGTCAAGGTTTTATTTCACCTCCATTCAAATTTATTTTCGCGCTAAGAGTAGTGTACTTCATTCTCCAAGGTCTTAAATATCAAACAAATAAGTAAATTTCGTATTTCTTATACAAGAAATACTCGTAAGGATTTGCCATGGGTTTTAACAACTGACTGTATACTGCGGTGACGCTAAGCCATTTACGATTCCAACATCGAGCTTCCAAATGAAAATCCAGAAATTGGATTGCCCGGCCTCGCTGTCGAACTGTGGATAGTACGGTGCTCAGTTAAACTGACACTTAGCCATTTAGACGATCGCAGGATTGGTGCAAGCTAACATTTAGCCATCAGAGTTGGGATAAACGTAACTTTGAAAATTAAAACCTAGGGTTATATTGTGATTTATCGTTTGTAAACCACACATGAATACGCAAACCAAAACGTAAACGTAAACCAAAACGCAATCATTCTCAGCTGTTCATGTTAATTAGTTTCTAATCACCTATATACTTTTTAAGATATGATTTTAATATACATTAGAACCGTAATTCTCTCAACAGTGAATTTGATAATTGTGAAAATATGTGAGAGAATTACAGATATAAATTCACATTTTAAAGAAACTTAACACATTAACTGGTATATTTAAGTAGGTATTTATTTATTATTTACGACCGACATACTTCAGACAATTGTAAAGGTGGACTTAATTTCTGAAGCATTTTCTACCAATGGAACCTAGGGTGGTGCAAAGATTATACACAGCAGGTTGTGTACCTGCGTCACTGCGTGTATTATTGAAGAATTAAGTTTTTACTATATACATATAACATTTATCACTGAAATGTAAAATATTTTGATTTTGGATTTGGATTTTGCCCTGCCATGTCGATTTTATTTTACAAACGCAACAGCACTATTCTAGTTTTCTACTAATATTTCCGCGTAGTTTTCTGTGCTACCGTTGAACCAGCAAACTTATACTACACAATAAACCAAGGTGAAGCTACGCCTTACCACTTTTAAAGCCGAAACAAGTAAAAATCTGGTACATTCACGAAGCTGCAAGGATTTAAACATTAAGCGAATAGCGCAACGTTCCGTGTATTTCCCATTTAAATCCGCATACACACTTAACCATATGACGAATCATAAGAAACAGGGCTACGTCATGGCAACAGTTCAGAACACAAGTTCGCCTGGCGCACGGCCAGACTATTGCTTATAATAATTATACTTATTTCAGGCGAAACTTAGCGGTTAACTGTATCTGGATTTCCGAAGTTTCCCCGTCTAGTCTGAGACGATATGAAAACTTTTGTAATTCCACGCAGTTGTCATTACGCCATGTTTATTCAAAAGACAACTCTTTGCAAACTAAGCCTTGATTACGCTTACGCTTGTATTACGCTTGTACGTCGACAATATTCGTAATTCATTAAATCGTGCAAAAACTTATGTGTTTATATGAATACTTTAGCAAAACAAGCGATAATTTTAAAACAAAAAACAACTGCAGACGAATATGTGACTTTTTTAATAAGCACACGTAATATGTACGCGTAGTAATTTCATTCATGTTGTCGTTTTTGATAGACGACTTAGGCAGTGTATAAAAATAACCTAAAGCAATAGGCTTAACCTTGCATAAATATCATCAGGTAAGCGTAATTATGTCGAATATTGAAGGATGATCATAGTCGTTTTTTGGTAGTCGAGGCTCTACTTCAATCGCTCTGCTTTTAATCAGTAGTGTTACTATGCCGTGCCAGAATTAAAAAGGCAAGACCAGTTTAAAAAAAGATTAAAAACAAAATACGAATTTTACCTGTACTTAAATTACTCTGTTAGTCTTTTCAGATCTTTTGTCATTCACATTTTTCCTAACGTATACACCCACATGGCAAAAAACTTCATTAAAATTTGTCTTAAAAGTTAAATTATGCTACACGGAAAACTTCTCATTTATTCACTCGAAACATACTGAAATTATTTGCATTTATTTTAAAACCAAAGTATTCGTTTCAACTCACTGCACACTACATAAGTTGTATAAAAGTCGGACTATTTTGACGTTAACCACCGCACAGCTTTACAACAACTTCCTCGGTCTGTAATCACTAGACACTTCGACGTTTCAAACTATAATAACATAGTTTGAAGTGATATGCGTGGGTTCCGTTGATAAGACAAAATATTGCGCTCGGGTGAAGCCTCACACCTAGTATTATAAGGCATGCAGTAGATATGAATTGGAAAATAAATAAATAACTCCACTAGGTTACTTATAATTGGTATGATTACACTGGTCAACAAAAAAAAATATTTTTTTTGCCGCGGTTTGAAACTTGTATTTTTCCATACCTTACCATGAGATTAGTTAAAATACGTTCATAAAAAAAATTGAAACACCCACTCCAAATTACAGGTTTAGAAAAGGGCCTTAATCGGTGGGTACCATAAAACCACCCTCTCAAATAACATACATTTCTTAAACAAAAAAACTTGGTGTCCAAGGTTGATTAATACTCTCAGAAATCTTGAAACCAAAATACAAATTGTAAATGATATATATATAGTAACGGCGTAAGACGTTCTCGATTGGAACTTGAATTAAACTCCCCACAAACAAAATAGAAGAGATCCGATGAATTCAAAACACTTTCGATTCATAATGCAAATTATATACATATGTATTTACTATTTAGTAAACTTCTTC
Organism: Hemaris fuciformis; assembly: GCA_907164795.1. NCBI lineage: Eukaryota > Metazoa > Arthropoda > Insecta > Lepidoptera > Sphingidae > Hemaris > Hemaris fuciformis. The sequence continues at coordinate 11,259,792 of OU015448.1, forward strand.
AAAACCGAAACATTCAAATTGACAAAAAAACTTCACAATTTAAACAACAACACTTTGGAATAAATACCAGAAACTGCACGTCGTCGTAGCAATACTCGTATTACGTAATGGTACTTGTTAAAGTTATATTAAAAAATTAAACATCACTGAACGAACAATAACGAGTTGAAAATATACAGGTTTAAGGATATATCGTGTACTACCAACAACAATATGTCTTTGGAACTAAGATCAGCTGTTGCAATACTCTTTTTCGATATACCCTCACAAAATTAAGCCAAATATATCGTACATATATGTAATTGTACATATTTAGGTATTACGATGTAATAGATATTTTTTATTATTTTTCCGTTAACATTTATAAATAAAAGATACCGAAAAAGTACAATTGGATTAACGGCAAAAAGTCATGTTGACCAGTGTTATTGTTACAAGTTTAAGCAGACTGAATAAAAAACATCTTCACGAGAAAATTGGATTATTTGAATACTTTTCGAAACAGACATTTCTTAGCCCCTCGGCTAAATCCTTTGTAATGAATACAAGTTTAATAGATTTCTGACAACAAAACACAAAGAGAATACTCGAAATATAATTAATACAAATATATTTTCGGAACAAAAAAATACCCTTACTTAGGACGTTCAATAAAAAAAGGGTAACTCCAGGCTAGTTTTATAACTAGCTTTCTTTCTTTAGTTTGTTTATAACTTTCTTGTGATAATACGCTTTGTCGTTAACTAACCATTATCTCCTAATACAAACAATGTATTAATGTTGTTAAGTTAAAATAATACATTATCTTCATCAGCCCATAAACGTCCCACTGTTGGCAACGGTCCTCCTCTACAATTGAGAGGATTTAGGCCTTAGTCCACCACGCTGGCGTAGTGCGGGTTGGCGAACTACACACCTAAGAAATTCCTAAGAACTTTTAAGTGTGCAGGTTTCCTCACGATGTTTTCCTTCGCCGTTAAAGAACGCGATAATAATAAATAATAATAATAATAAATACACCCAACAGTCACATACATAGTTCTGACCCCACACTAGGATACAAGTCCTGTGTCGTGGGTATCAGAAACTACGAGAGACTTTTCGGTCTCACAAACACCCAGACCCGAAACAAATATTTGTGGATCACATAAACATTTGTCTCGGTGCGGGAATCGAACCCGCAGCCTCTCGTTTCGCAAGCTGGTGTCTAGCCAACTGCGCCACGGGGCTGTCATAGTTCATTATGAATACACACATAACTTCGAAAAGTCAGAGGTGTGTGCCTGGGGTTTGATTATAATACATAAATAATACATAAAATAATTCATAAAAGCTAAATATTTAATCTAACGCATTACGCAACGTAAGCGCGATTAAATATCTCTTTCTGCGTAAATGTTGTGTGAAATAGTCAGCGGATTTTAGCTCCCCATTCGTGGCATTTTCAAAGCTTGCTTTTTGAGGAGACATTCATTAGTACAAAACACACATATATATGCGCAATTTTATCCGGAGTCTGTGTATTTGAAAACGATAAGGTATAACACTTTCATTCAGCGGACATTTCATTCATCATGACAGAATCTTTTGGTATAAAACCAATTGGACGTAATTTGCTTTCCTTATTTTTGCAATTAATTTCTTTGATCTTTTTTTAATCTACTTTTATTGAGCATTTATTTGACAGACTTAGTAAGCCACTAGAGAAGGATAAATATAATCGTTTCTGGCCATTCGTCACTCTGTATAGACCGCACTATGCTTACCATCAATAAATCTAGAATACTACTGTGATTTCGTTGCTGTCTGGTGTATTGTAGCACATTATTTAATAATCATGATAAATCTAAGCTTCAGAAAATATGCCTCGAAATTTGTAGCATTCTGACACTTCTCTATTCAAAAGCATTTTTTATTTTTAAATAAAAATTCTAGCAAATTGTTCGCTTTAATTTTCATATCTACAAAAAGGTTGTATCATCAACTCCAGCACAGTACATTCACCGGGCACCGCTGTTTGATCAAAGTGTACCATTCTCGTAGTGCAGCGAGTTTTATTAAAACACACAGCTGTCGCGACGGTCCGTTCGCACAGAGGATATATCACTTATAGTGCACGGATTTATCAAAGCTGTACAACCGCCGCCTGCGCGCCGGCGAACAAACATATTTATTCGCCTGAAAGAGACTTACAGTATGGATTTCAATGCGGGTATTTGAATTACATTGCGCGCTGGCTTGTGGAGCCGCAGATTCGTGGTCACTGTTACGCCGATATGAAACAAAAGTTCGTTTTTTTTTCGTGTAATCCAGGTGTGCAATATTTTTAAGCTACGTGTTCTAAGTTCTTGTGTGAACGAAGATGTATATTAAAAGGCCATGCGTCGAATAAGGAGAGACGGTGTGTAAGTTCGAGAGAAAGTCACAATGTTTTTAATTTATCAGTGTATTTAATAAGCACGGCCGCATACTGTTTTTCCTAACTAACGTCTTGATCATCAGATCCGACTGGATAGGAAAAAATGCCATTATTTCTGTGAAATAAAACTTTAGTCTACTGTTTTGCAGGTAGTAAGATAAATTATTACTTTTAGTTCGACTGAAAAAAAAAAGCCTAGTAGCAAAAAATTATCTTGTTATTTTTTGTTATATTATTACTAATTCTATATCCAATGTTCCCCTCAAACACAAATATTCGTATATCACCAAACATGTAATGACAAAGTCGAGCTCTCTGACTATATTGTAAGGCTTCTTGCCGACTGCGCAATGCACGTTATGAAATCCTATCTCATTATGCATTCCGTACGAACGGATAAAACAAATAAATATGGGTATCCGAACGTTTTATTGGCACAGTTATATTCGTAGCAAATAACCGCACACAAGAGATATTTCAAAAAATATTTCACTTTGTATCTTCAGCAATAAATATAGCTTATCGGCGAGCGAAACTCCGGGAGCGCGCGTAACAGCTTGTTTAATTCACAATAAAATATCAAGCTGTATTGATACGGTCGTTTCAATTTTTCTCCAAGCCATACTCTGCATTGCGTAAACATAATCATAAATTCATTCCGAATGTTTACATGTGATGGAGAGAACAAGTAAAGTCACATCAGAAATTAACTTTGATAGCCCCGTGGCGCAGTTGGCTAGCTAGCGAAACGAGAAGCTACGGGTTCGATCCCCGCACCGAGATAAATGCTTGTGTGAGCCACAAATACATCTCTCGTAGTTACTGATATCCACGACACAGGACTTGTATCTTAGTGTCAGAAAAATAAAAAAATAAAACTTTTAACCAGGCATTCCGTATGTATCATTATATGTTTACTTATGTTAAGATCCAGGAAAAGATCATTTAAAGCGCAGGAAAGTAGATTCCCCAAATAGGAAAACTAGACAGAAGGCAAGTGAGTTAGGAGGCTAGAAGAAGGGAAGTGTTGTTAAAAATCGATTGTGTTTACCTATCATCACATGATCTGTTTATATGTTAATGTCAGAATCAATGCGCTAGATGAGAATTAAGACTTACCTGATACAGAAGCTTCTATAAGCTTTAAGATACTATTCTCTCAGATTGCGAAACTGTAGTTTAATTTATCAATTCCTTGAACATCAGCACTAATATCAGCCATCGATCGAAGTATCTTTCAAATTCGTCTCCTCACTCAATCCCCAAGACATACCTGTAACAAACACATAATATATTTTGACATCATTGTTCGACAAACACAAGTTTGATGACACAAGTTTAGATAGCCCCGTGGCACAGTTGGCTAGACACCAGCTTGCGAAACGAGAGGCCGCGGGTTCGATCCCCGCACCGAGACAAATGTTTGTGTGATCCAAAAATATTTGTTTTATTTTCGGGTCTGTTTGTGAGACCGAAATACTCGTAGTTTCTGATACCCACGACACAAGACTCGTATCTGAACGTGGGATCAGAACTATGTATGTGACTATTAGGTGTATTTATTTATGGCGTAGATGGTAGGCTCTTTGACCTAGTTGGCGTTGTCGCAGTAACTCAACAGTTACTGAATGGCCCTTGAAAAAAGCAATGAAAGCCAACGATAAAGAGTATAAGGGAAAAGCCAATAATTAAAACACACAATGCTACTTTTTTTTATTGTACTAGTTTTGTTTGTTGATCTAAACGCGTTGGAAGTTTTAGACTTATTGTCGGTGCAAGTTTACCCTATTAAAAAAAAAACTGTCTGCTAAAGGTGTACAAAGGCGCAATAAACCAATAAAATATAAAAACTTAAACCTAAAAATGACCATTCTACATTCGGCCATCCTGTATACTCAGCCTATCGCCGTCCACTGCTGTACATAGGCCTCCTCAAGAAAGCGCCAACCATACCGGTCTTGATGCCCGCATCCATCCGTTATCCGCCAGCTTTCTCAAGTCGTCGGACCATCGTGCTGCAGGACGTCCCAGACTACACTACTGCACACTACTAATTCTGTTTACCCTAAGTAATTTTATAAAAAAATATATTTTAACATGTATTTATTTTATTTTATATAAGCGTGGCAAAGCGGCTGCACTGGCACCAAGAAGTGAGTGGAGCATACTAAGAACTCTCGTCTTGTGAGACACGTCTACGATTCCAACCAGACAATTCAGTTATGCTAAGGTGTTCATAACTTGTTTTGGGCTGGTCCCGGAACGAATATAGATTACTAAGGTGGGTTCTGTACCCTATGGCTGGCGGTCGCTTCCTAGATTCATGCTGCTAATATCTTACAACCAGCATACTTCAGGGTTGCTTTACGCCGGTTTTCTATAGGTACCAACTTTGTAGTGTCTACCCAATCATACAGCCATCCCATCTAACAGCATAGTTCTACAGTTCACTACTCAACAATGGATGTAAAGTTAACTGGAATTAATCTGACTAGCAACCATTGTATGTTAATATGAATTCGCTTTGATATTAGTATTAAGCAGTGGAGGCGGAACCGACATCTGCAAAATTATTGGCATTTGACTGGCGTAAAAATTGCATCTATGTCCATGGATTGGATGTATTAATCATCATCATCATCAGCCCAAATACGTACCACTGCTGGGCACGGGCCTCCTCAACAACTGAGAGGGTTTAGGCCTTAGTCCACCACGCTGGCCTAGTGCGGGTTGGCGGACTACACACCTAAGAAATTCCTAAGAACTTTTTAATTGTTATGTATTAATATTATAACCATATTGATGTTTGGGTAATTTGAAACTTAATACATTTCATTTTGTTGTGCCCGAAAAACGGTAATAGGCTCGCCCCCTATAACGTGGGACTGATACATACCTGGCGAAATGTGGGCGCAGAAATGCACCTCTGCCTACCCCTTCGGGGAATACAGGCGTGAGTTTATGTATGTATGTAACACATTTGTGATACAATGCATGGCGGATGGAAAGTTAGTGATAGAAAGTCATTTAGAGTCAAATATAAAGTAGGACTGCCTCGTGGTCTCGCGGTACAAGTATGTGCCGTGCGATCTAGAGGTCCTGGGTTCGATTCCCGGGTTGGGCAAAGTGTTATTGGGTTTTTTCCATTAGGAAATTCTCAGTAGCAGCACGGAGTCTGGAATTGTGCCCGAAAAACGGCAATAGGCTCGCCCCCTATTACGTGGGACTGATACATACTTGGCGAAATGTGGGTGCAGAAATGCACCTCCGCCTACCCCTGCAGGGAATACAGGCGTGAGGTCATGAATGTATGATATAGAGATACAGACATAGGTCAGTGGCGGTACTACCATAGAACCCCAAAAGCGTTACACGTTATTGTGTAATGTCTAGTTAATAATTGCCTATTGTGGGATATTCTCATTTATATGTCAAATTACTTTTGTTAAATAAAGATAAAGCTTAAAGATTATTATTCGGAATTTTGTAAGGCAAACAACGGCTTTTGGGCTTCTATGGATGTACCGCCACTGACATAGGTATCTTGAGGAAGAAGAAAGTCTATATTTTAGGTAACATTGTGCCGTTGTTGGTTTTTGATAGGTATGCATTTTTGTTCATACATAAATATTGCCAGTATAAAAAACCGTTTTAATCACTAGATATTGTTTACTTCGCTGGTCCCGCGGCGTACTTGTGCGACACGTGATTGCGGGTCGCCCATTGCCGGGTTGGACAAGAGGTTCTGGGTTTGGCTGCACTAAGAAATTCACAGTAGCAGTACTGAGTCTGGAAAAGCGCAAAATAACTGTATGAATACGTACAGTTTTACTCATATAAAAGTAATTTTCATATTTTAGTTGGGAAAAAAAATCTACTTGATCCCGGTTTTGTGACATACAATAAATCGTTTGAAATTCGTCAGTCGTCGGTACAATTACAATCCGCGGTGTAATTACAACGTTTAATTCGCCGCATTAGTGTACCTGTTAATCTGTCATTGAAGCCTCAATACAGTGGTATACACATTAATTCGTCCCGTCAATTAGCAGTCACTGGACGCGATTAATCCACTAATGTTTTCGTGATTACACTGTTATACAAACAAGCACAATTTTTGGTTATTGAATTACTGAAACGATAAATATTCTAGTTGACAGAATTGTGACAGAGTATTTCGGTTCTGAAGCATTGTTATTTTTTTTTAATACGAAAAAAGTATTTAATACAATAAAAGTTCTTAGGAATTTCTTAGTGTGTGTAGTTCGACAACCCGCACTAGGCCAGCGTGGTGGACTAAGGCCTAAACCCTCTCAATGGTAGAGGAGGCCCGTGCCCAGCAGTGGGATGTATATGGGCTGATGATGATGATGATGATGATGATGATTTACAACATAATTTACTTCTATGAATTTTATACTCGACTAGCTGACCCGGCAAACGTTGTTTTGCCATACATATAAAATTCTCGTGACGCGGTGTTTTTTTGCAAACTCCTCCGAAACGGCCCGACTGATTTTTATGAAATATTATGTGTATATTGTAGGTAGGTCTGAGAATCGGCCAACATTTAAGGGTTTAACATTTAGGGGTATGATTTTTTTTTTCTATTGACCTAACGTTTTTATTTTTTATGATTCAGCATTGATATTTAATATTCAGTAAGTCTGAGAATAGGTTGTTATCTATTTTTTATACCCTTAGGTGTTAAGGGGAGTCCAACCCAAAAGTATTTTTTTTATTTTGTGGACATTTTCAATTTTTTATTTTTTTATGATTCAGCATTGAAAAATACATACATCCCCAAATTTTCACCCTTCTATGAACAACACCTGTTTTGTAATCGCAATTTTATAGTTTTTCGCCGCGACCCCGTTCGCGTAGACTACAGGGTTGGGTGCAGAAAGATAAATAATAAGTGAATCTATAAATCGTTCCTCAAGTGCCCAAAATGGCACTTACTGAATTAAAAAAACGGTGCCTATGTCCTTTTCTAAGGTCCCGTTTTTATCCATCACATAAAATCAACCAAATTGATCAAATGGTTTAGGCGTAAAAGTAAAGCTCTGAAAGTTATTTTTGTGTTTATAATATGTTTATCCCATTGGAACATTACATTTTCCCGGGATGAAACATAGCCTATGTTACTTCACAGGGTCTTATTTATGTTTATACCAAAAAAAATGTTATTGCGTGAAAGCGTAACAAACATTACATTACATTCACATTTATATAATAGTAAGGATAACCATTCCCACGGGAACACTAAATTTTCCGGGATAAAAAGTATCCTATGTACATCGGTGGGTCCCACCTATCTGCATACCAAAAGTCATTCAAATCTTTTTTCAATCATTGTCCAATTATTTACCCTCCGTTTTTTCTTAATAAGAAATACCTATCCTATCTCCTTTCTAATACCTCGAAGACTATGTGTACAAATTTTAATGATAATAATCGGTTAAGTAGTTTTGGCGTGAAAGCGTAACAAACAAATTTACATTCACATCTATAATATAAATAGCTGACCCGGCAAACTTCGTACCGCCTAACAGTCATTGAATGTCATGTTACATATTACCTGAATTTTATTTTTGATTGTATGGAAATAAATATTAAGTTCAGCTCTTTATTGAGATAAAAATACAGAAATAAAAAAGTACAAAAATTAAATATATCGATCGTGTGTCATTAAATTAGACATGTACATACTGTGCAGCATGGGATGCAGTCGGTTTCAATTCTCTTCATTGAAGCACCAGCGTGGTGGACTGAAGTCTAAACCCTCTCAGTTGCAGAGAAGGCCTATGCCAATCAATGGGACGTACACATATGAGCTGATGTTGATGATGATGAATTCGTTTGAACTCAATGGTCATATCCGTTGGGATCAACGAAATCCTTAGATCAATCTAATTGATGAATTCTCAAGCACCAATTATTCATCTCTAAGTTGTCTTTTGAGTATCGTCACGTGAATAACATTACTCAACAATTTTCTTAACACCAAGTGCATTCCAGTGCATAGTTGAGTGTTTTAGATTTCAAAGCGTGATGACTACCGAGCCCGCCTTCGTTTGTAAATTGTAAACCAAGGAGTTTAAAAATACATTTCTGAACGCACGCATAAATATTTGACAACCAATAAATATTATGTCAATCCCTTTTTATTACTGACACTATTCTACATGTTTAAAATCCAAAATACGCAATTATTCGAATATTGTGGATATATGTTGTCGATTCCAAACCTTTATTTAAATACGTTCTTTAATTTGAGGGGACCATTAACCGTATTGATGGGATAAACATAAAATGTCTGACAGGATATTAGGTAGAACAGTTTATATGAGAAAAATGGCGCTGTATGTGAAAAAAGATATTCCCGCTTTTCTGTTGAAATTTTTCCTGAATTTTCTTTGCTATAAACCTCACGGAGCCCGAGACCTTTCCAACGAATGCAAAACCGTAGAAATCGGTTCGCGCGTTTTGGAGTTATAGCGTCAGGGAGGAAAACCCGACTTATTTTTATATAGTAGATATACTGTCAAATACTATGAAAAAAATTGTTGATACTAAAAAAACAGTCACCGTTTTTGTTAGTGGTAGAGCCGCGCCGTAATCAGATATTTGAGGTATAACCACAGCCCTATAGGAAGCCAACTTGAGACTTGATTTATTTCGTATTTCATTATATTTCCTACATTCGACAGCCCCGTGGCGCAGTTGGCTAGACACCCCCGCACCGAGACAAATGTTTGTGTGGTCCACGAATATTTCTTTCGGGTCTGGGTGCTTAAAAGACCGAAAAAGAAGTTGCTGATACCCACGACAAAAAACGTGTATCTTAGTGTGGGCTGGAAATATGTACGTAACTTTTGGGTGTGTTTATTATTGTCTATTTGTACATAAATAATAAACAACGTAAAAAAAATAGTAACGCAATTGGGAATTCCGTGTTTATCCTACATCCGGCTACAACAAGGAGAATATAATTGTTTTGTTATAATTGTTTTGATTGATAGATGATCAATTCATACAATATTTACGTGTGGAACTCGACTTTCGTTACGTGTCCAACCTCTACCACAACATACGTACATACATAACTTCACGCCTGTATTCCCCGAAGGGATAGGCAGAGGTGCATTACTGCACCCACATTTCGCCAGGTATGTAAGTAACGTAATAGGGGGCGAGCCTATTGCCGTTTTTCGAGCACATTTCCAGACTCCGTGCTGCTACTGAGAATTCCCTAATGGAAAAACCCAATAACACTTTGCCCGACCCGGGAATCGAACCCATGACCTCTAGATCGCACGACACATACTTGTGCCGCGAGACAACGAGGTCATCACTCTACCACCACTTTTAATAAAAGAAAAAATCCGAATGTTAATAAAGATAGAACCTACTAGAAACACCTACATATCTCGAAATTTATTAACCATTACGTAGACCAGTTACGTATTTCGTATAATAAATTCCCTCCACGAACGAAGACTGAAGGCAATAAATATGAGTCATATCTGCCTGAACATCCGTGCGGGCGCGTTAATCACTAATAGTCCACAAGTACCTATATGAAATAATGTGGGCAGAAAAGAGGCCTGGGAATAAGTGGAAGACGGGAGAATAAGGGCGTAGATATCCTTCTTACAATTAATATTTTTGGTCCATAAAAAATAATTTGTTGACTTTTTATACATATTTATTTATTTATGCTTTTATCATCATCATCATCAGCCCATATACGTCCCGCTGCTGGGCACGGGCCTCCTCTACAACTGAGGGGGTTTAGGCCTTAGTTCACCAAGCTGGCCTAGTGCAGATTGGCGGACTACACACCTAAGAAATTCCTAAGAACTTTTAAGTTTTAGGTGTGCAGGTTTCATCACGATGTTTTCCTTCACCGTTAAAGTGCGTGATAATTCTTTGTGAATACACACATAACTTCGAAAAGTCAGAGGTGTGTGCCTGGTGTTTGAACCTGCGACCGTCGAGATTCTCGACCGCGTGCCTAAACCTCGAGGCCATAAAAACGCATAAAAGCGGACTTAATGCCTAAGGCGTTATCGACCAGTCAACCTTAGGGTGGTGCAGAGATAAATGAACAGGTGCATAAATATTGATGTTTTTGATATACGAGTACCTATGTATTGTCTTAGTAATTTTATTTGCGTTGTTTACGAGGGATTAAAACTAGTTTCAATTAATCGTTTAATGATTTGATTTTAAAAATAAGGACAGAACTAAGTAGAATAGTTATTAAATTAATAATATGAGTAGGATATTAGGTTTCCGCTGCGTACGGGCCTCCTTTACAACTGATAAGGGTTGGGCCTTAGTCTATCAGTCTGGCCTAATGCAGGTTAGTGGACTACCTAGTCATTACTGATCTATAAACTGTCATTAGGGGTTTGGGATTCTGTAAGATAAAATATTGTTTGCAAAACAATATTATTACACAAAATAATTCATGCGTCAATGGAATAGATTTAAGATCCTAGAGATCTACAGGCTCAATACAAGCCTACTGGGCATAAACATAGCATCAACTCAATTCGAAGGACGACTCAAACAAGTATATAATGTATTTTTATCATCCTCGGTAAAACGTACAAATAGACTTCAAATGAAATTCCATTTGAAACTCATAATAAAAGCGTTTTGCTGAATTATTGTGCATAAATTAAATTTCTCTTGTATTATAGACACAACGAAATAAACTTTTAGCTGGAAAATTACACAGAAATTAATCAAAACGGATCCAACAAAAGTTCTCTTACTTGGAAGGAAATAACGCTCTCAAAGCGGTTAAATATGAAACGGCGGACAAATAAATTGTAATACAACTACAATAAAAGACACAGGGAACCTTTACTATTGTATTAAATATTCACTAAGCGAGATCTTACAAGGAGACTCCATTCTGAAGGCCAGCATTCATCGTCTCACACAATGAACTTGTGCAGCAAACCTCAGTTAAGCTAAACGTCCATTACGCCGGTATTATGAATTAAGATATATAGAAAGTTAGGTCAAATCAAAAATAAAATTCTGTAGTAAATAAAAAACATCTCGCGAAACAGGCTCGTCTTTTGTAGACGCTTACCTTTATTAAGATAAAAAAAAACTCTTGTTTAAAATGATGTAAAGCTCTTTTCCTGCCATTGATTCGCGGAAACGTGATATAAATCTCTTTATTTGCTGTCTTTGTGAATGGAGGTTTTTACTTTAGTTATTGCGTGAATGCTTTTTAATATAGAAGACAGGGGATAAAAGAACGTTGAATGGTTCATGAAGTGAAAGCAGCATTCGTTGTTATACGTGTGGTAAAACGTTGCTCTTTTAGTAACACTTATCAAAGCATGTGTTTTTTTTAAGCAACGTACTAGTCAAACAAAGTATCTTAAAAAAAAACGATATGAGAGGCCGGTCAAAGGATGCCAGAAAAAACGGTAAAGTTTGTATATTCTAACATTCTAGACAATATTAATAGCAACAAATTAAATGGTCTTTATGTTAAACGGAATGGGATGTGTAGGCCCATCGTAATTATGTTATTACCTCAAAACTTAATAACACAAAGTCCATTGTCTTCTATACAATACGACAGTCAAATGGCATTGTCTGGAAGAGCATAAAAAACAAATCAAGTAGAGGTACATTCTACTAAAGGGGAAATGAAGTAAAAAATAAAAAAATGAAGAAAAAGCCGAGTCAAACAAATCATCATTGTCATCAGCCCATGTATGTAGGTATATCCCACTGGCCACGGCTGGGCACGGGCCTTCTCTACAACTGAGATGGGTTAACCCTTAGTCCACCACGCGGGCATAGAAATTCCTAAGAATTTATAGGTATTCAGGTTTCCTCGTGTATTTTTCCTTCACCGTAACTTCGAAAAGTCAGAGGTGTGTGCCTGGGGTTTGGTCGCAACCACCGAGATTATTAACCGCGCGCCTAAACCTCGAAGCCATCACAACTACGATTCAAATAAAATCTTTCTCTATTCGATATAAAAGAAATTACCAATCATAAACACGTCAAAAGAATGACGTGATGGATCATGACAGGACTAATGTACGTATCGGCTGTAAATAATAAATATAGGGCAATTGGATTGTCAGTCCGGCTGTCCGGCTTCCTATCTGACCGTTGGCATGACGCCTACTAACTACCGACGACATGCAAAGATTACTTTCAAGGGTCACATTTTATAGTACGACTATTTATAGTTACGTTATCTATGCTAATTCTATTAGGTTTGAGCTTCATTCTGATCCTTGATTTCATTACGTCATGGCTCACATAGTGGTAGACAATCGCTGTATTTTGTTAAGATAGAATGGCTGAAGCCGTAAGTACAACAAACAATATTCTGTCCTTTGATATGCTATAATTAAAATAAATATAAAAATAAATAAATTACATACTAAAATCTGATTTAAAATTAAGATATAAGCTAGAATCGAGTATCCAGATCTTCTAGAGGCGTAGTAATCTCAAAAACTTACATAAATAGATACTTCTCAAGGTAGGCTCAACCCGCGACCATTCGTAACTTACTTATTGGGCCACTGAAACTATCAATACTTAGCTTACAATCATTATAATCATCACCATCTCATCAACAGCCCATATACGTCCCACTGCTGGGCACGGGCCTCCTCTACACATGAGAGGGGTAAGGCCTTAGTCCACAACGCTGGCCTAATGCGGGTTGGTGGACTAATCATCATCATCATCAGCCTATTTACGTCCTACTTTTGGGCACGAAAGGAGGCTGCTCCTTTAAAACTGTGAAGCTTAAGCTTAAATACATTAATATTAGCAATTAAAATAATTACATAACTAGTAAAGTTAAACCCAAACTAGTTAACCTTAGGGGAATATTAACTATAACAATGAATTAACAAAGTAATTAAAATTTTACATGGAAACTATTATTCATAACTACCAATTTTGTAACGAGCCCAATTTAAATAAACAAATGTAGAGCCACACATAAGTAAACATCGTCAAAAAAACAATATACATAGGTATATGCTATTTTCCTCCGACCATGCCATTGACGCTCTCAGTTCTAGATGCAGGCCCGTGCCCAGCGGTGGGACGTATATGGGCTGATGATGATGATATGCCACTTTCAGTTTGTTTTCATCCACTTTCGATCCGTAAATTGATCAATAAATTAAGAAAACAGGCGTGCAAAGCAGCCAATACTGTTCCTACAAAAGCTTAAAATTCCATCCAGATTCGCCGATACATACTCGAGGCCAAACGTCAGTAGTTTAGTGTTAGATATTAATATTTCATTTACCATGTAAACCGATACAAGTGCATACTATTCCATATTAATGTTTTTTTTATACATTCCATGCAGCAAACGTAATCTATACTTGACATTTTTTTAAGTTAGACCTTTTTTTTTTTGTTCTCGAGGGGAAAGCTGACTTTTATACTTAAAATACCATTCTTAATTTATTAACCTGAAGGGCTGAAGTGGCAAACTTTTTGTTAATTGTTTTTTGTCACAATCCCAAAATTTTGTCACAAATTTGTCACAGTCACAAAATTTTTAATTTTGTATAAAAGTGGTAATTAGGAATTGATTTATGTTGGCTTCAAGTTCCCTAGCAAGAAGGTTTATTCATAGTTGAGTCAATTCTGTTAAAACTCAATCAGTTAATCCATATAATAGAAAGAGTACATTTAAGTATATGAGTAAAGTGATAGTAAAATTCCTAAAACTATAATAAAACCACAATGTAACGCTGAGGGATGTTCTTGCCGCTTCTTCTTAACAACGATATATACCGAAGCGGAATCAGAAAAAAAAACTAATTTTGTAATTATGTTTTGTGATTTCTAATATTAGTAATTGAGGTGCGCAGTTCACCAGCAATAAATGGCGAATTCATTTGACTCTGCAAACGCAATAGATGTGCCCCAATAGTGGAGCGGTCCAGACTGCTCCCTAAGCCGTGGATATTGCGTCCGATATCTCCTACTCCAATTACACAGGATGAATTTACATTTAGACCTTCAAAACCGTTGACAACCGTACTTGTTATATAGACATGTGATATGTTAAGTATATTCGTAGCTATGATACACATAATTGCTAAAACATTATAAAATTCTGACCTGTCGTGGGTATAAAAATTGAGGCAAATATTTTTGGATCACACAAACATTGGTCTCGGTGTTAGAATTGAGCCTATAGATATCATAGCCAACTGTGTCACGGACGCTATCAAATACATACATGATAATTCATTCATGTTTTGAAAACCACTACCGGTCTTTGCTACACGCAACATCAATGCTTGGTTGTCCAAAAAGCATATCGTTAGTGGCTGGTGTATAACGCCTTTGTTAGTTGAATCATGCTGCAAACTATACGAACCGTGCTTACTGAAGCATATTGACAGTAAGTCAGCCAAAACTGCTATGAATAAAAGAACATTGTTGTCTGTTTCATCACAATATGAGTGAGTTTGAAATCTTATTGCCACTACAATACACAATGCTACAATTTCCCTATCCATTTCATCTCTGTAAAGCGCTTGCATTCTCCAATCGTTTATGGGCTGCTATAGTCACTTTATTGATGATGGCTTGATTTGCTAGGCTTATTCAAACAAAAAATCCTTTACTGACAGCAAAAAAATCGAGAAAAATAATAACCCGAGCAAATTTAACTATTGGAGCCAAAAAGCAAACGGCAAACTCATCATTTAATATTTAGAAGGCTATCTGACTCGCCGGTTCAAACGCAAATATTTTGCAAATGGATTTCATCGCGACCCAGAGACGGAACGATTTCGCATCGTGTAACATCAATTTTTATGAATTTATCTACATGTTCCCGTAGTGGTGGCGCGTCTCGAAATTTCCATCAACAGAATCGTTTCAATTTTCTAATTCAAAATTTTATTGGAACCGTTCCAGATCATGCGCAAATATCGCGGCTGTTACATGTGCATTTGTACGGAACGTGAAATATTAATGGGAAACTTTGATCGGTGGTCTTGTTAATACAATTGATATTGGACTGGCGTCTAATTTATTAAAGCTACTTCGCGTTCGTCGTACTCTCGGTGCACTCTCGTCCATAGTACGAAATACATAATGCATGCGTTGAGGGTACATTTTGCTTTGTTGTTTTTTCTTCGATTTACAATATCGAAAACGATTTCAGCCTGTATTTATTTCACAGCTGGACACAAGCTGCTTTTATGGTTGACAAGTATTAGTCTAAGAGCATATAGAAATTCTTGTTCTTAATGAGGCATGCATGTTTCCGCACTTATATTATCTTGATGGCTAGAGATAATTATAATAATTTATTAATAACCCAATATGAATTGTCTGGAAACATATTCAGAAGGCTATAGAGCAATGGTTATTACCTCCTTCCTAGAATAGAATACCGCAATTTGACTTGTGAATCAAGTCGTCTCTATATTGTTATTCCTCTCAGTTATAGAGGAGGTACGTGCTCAACAGTGGGACGTATGTATATACATATATAGTATAGTATTAGTATATCTGAAAGCAAATATTTCAAATGGCGTGGTGGCGGGTTATACCGACATAAGTTAACTGTTTATTTCGCACATAAATCCATAAACTCGTAAGTTTTTCTTTATCCAAGTTGGCTTCGCAAAAAAGTAAGTTATTAATCACGAGAGAAGCACAAAAAGGCAAAAAACGAAGCACTCAAGATTTCACAGCAAATCATTCTACTCTAAACGTATAGTCCCAAGTCATTCTCAGCATAATAAACTAAGTGTTTAACAAAGAAAAAACTGGCACTGCTGAACTAATTGAAAAACATTACTATTCTGTCAGTAACAGGCGAGCAAACTTCGACAGGTCCTTAATTATGCTAGGTTAAAAGGAGTTCCTGACTCGAAGCTCTCTGTGCTTGGCTGAGCTTCGATGTTCCTTTGTTAGCTGTCAAAATAAATTGAGCGATCAGATACTGCTTATTGGATAATTCTACGAAATATTGATATTAATTCCAAATTTGAAATTAAGCTGAGCTATTACGGAGAAAAGTAACTGGCGAGTGTTTTGAACAAAATTCCAACTAGCATATTGAAGTGTTATGTTTACGTAAATTGAATCCCATAAAAAACAATAAATTCATACATACATACATAAACTCACGCCTGTATTCCCCGAAGGGGTAGGCAGAGGTGCATTTCTGCACACACATTTCGCAAAGTATGTATCAGTCCCACGTAATAGGGGGCGAGCCTATTGCCGTTTTTCGGGCACATTTCCAGACTCCGTGCTGTTACCGAGAATTTCCTAATGGAAAAACCCAATAACACCTTGCCCGACCCGGGAATCGAACCCAGGACCTCTAGATCGCACGGCACATACTTGTACCGCGAGACCACGAGGCAGTCAATAAATTCCTCGTAATCAATTTTATTTTTCTACGTAGAAGTCGCTGTGAAAATATATTGTCAATTTTTATTATATTTGCCAAGCGTCGAAAATATACTTCTCGTTTTACTACAGCGCGATTACTCATCCAATATTTCCATAAAACATTTTTGGGCATAGAATCCTACAGAAGTCAGAACTAATAAAACAGAACTAGCAAATTTATCTCGGTATCTTCGTGTTTTCGACGAAAATTTAACTTTTTTAATGATAGCCGAGGAATTTATTATTCAAGTTTAATTAGTGAGGATCATCAATTACTTTTTTAACCTCGGGGGTTCGGCGTAAAGGGCCATTTAGCCAGCTATAAATAAGTAAGCGGATTACATCGACATATTTTTATAGGAATTTTGATCGGCATTTTAATTAGGGTGGAAAGAACGCGGCTATTTTGTTTTCATCATATTAAAACACAAAACATTCAATATAGAAATTGAAAAAAATTCGTAACAACTTTCAGGTGGGCAGATTTCATTACGATGTTTTCCATCATCGTTATAAAGTTCGTGACAATTCATTGTGAATACACACGTAACTTCGAAAAGTCAGAGGTGTGTGCCTGGGGTTTGAACCCGCGACCGTCGTGATTCTCGACCGCGTGCCCAAACCTCGAGGCCATCACGACTTTCCGACTACACCGCTACCAGCAAATCTCTACAGACCCAATCTGCCGGCTTATTCTAAGCTAGATGCATTGAATTCCTGGAAAACTCATAGGTATCACTAACAACGATTCAAACGCTTGCTACTGAAAAATTTCACTACATTTTTTTCAAAAAGGCCTGACTGTGATGTTCCGTTTGACACGTCACTTGACGTGCGCATCGCCACAGGGCGCCAATCATGGCAGGTATACTGTATCCACGCTTTTTGAATGCAATCGACAAAAACTCTTTGAAATAGTCGAGCACGCTTTGTGCCGTGTAGTGTTGAGTGCATAGCGTTGTCGTTCATTAGTTACCTGGACGTCCGCTCGCATTGATAAGGGCCCTTGTGACGATGCAATAGAAGGGACGGTAGTTTTGGTATTTTGCTTTGTAGAGGACGATACAATTAAATGTATACACCCAATTATCATAGTTTCTGACCTGACTGAGATTTAAGTATTGTGTTGTTAGTAGCTGAAACTACGAGATTTTCGGCTTCATAAAAAAACAGACGCGAAATAAATGTTTTTCGATCATACAAACATTAAAAAATACTTTCATAAATATAATTTTATTTTCATGCCGTATGACTTTACAACGTTCAGATAGGAGTAATACTTTTAATTCCCACTTCGCGTAAAAGATAGAGCCATCACATTTTATCTTCGCTAATTCCCTAGGATCTTTAACTTTCCTACGGGAAAATGTGATATTATGTATCTATTAATATTACATACATTATACATTTTAGATACATTTCTATCAATATTTAAAGCCACGCATTTAAAATCCGCCAACCCGCACTTGGCCAGCGTGGTGGACTAAGGCCTAAACCCTCTCAGTTGTAGAGGAGGCCCGTGCCCAGTAGTGGGACGTATATGGGCTGATGATGATGATGATGATGATGATTTAAAATCCTCTAAAAATTGTACGTGACTTACTTTCAATTATAAATCCACATCAGGTAACTTTAGCTGAAAACAAAAGAATTAATGAATTTGTAACTACGCTTACATGTAGTAAATTTTAAAGCATGTTTGGTAACTGCAAACGTCATTTCAAACTTAACGAGTTATTAACATAATTTACTTCTGCGAATGAAAGTTATGAAATAATAAAACGGATTTGCGACCAACCCCGGGCCTCGGTGGAATTTCGTTAAAACACCCTCAAATGTACGGCGACGGACGCGAGGGGGTAGGGAACGCAGGGGAGGGGCGGACTGCAAGTTTAATTAAAATAGTTGGGTGAAAAATGAGTGATACTTTGTTTTCAGTCGTTCGATTTATAGATTCCTTTGGAGGTAATAAAAATTGTTTGCAGCGTCGCTTAAGAAGTTTCCGAGATTCTTTATTATTGATATCTTTTTAATTAAGGGGTCTCCTGGATAAGAATTTTTACAGCAACTTATTTCCAATGTAGCTTCAGGGGATGTTGTCTTAGAGCATCGACTGGAAAATATAGAGTAAATACACAAAACAGACTGTTTTTATTCAAGTAGATACAACATCATGCAATTGTTGTAGCAGAAAAGTAAATATGAGCTAAATAACACTGCTGTGACAATTGGATCCATGTCTGTCAAATCTCGTACCTGTTATGACAATAATGTCAGATTACTCCGATCTAGTTGGACATACACTCACTTCGTAAAATTATAATCTGAGAAATTTGTATCCACCTAAGTTTTTTTTTATATCTTGTACACGATTGTTTTTAATCGGACGGTAAAGAACATACTTTCTCCAACAGTTATCAGCTTGTACATTTGAATCAGCGGTTTTTTTATAAATATTTTATGAATTCAAGCCATAGAACGATTTCGCGACGAAAATTAAGAAAAACAAACTCATTAAAAATTCTAATTAGCTAAAGGCCTTTTTCTTCTGTATGATTCCTTAATGACTGCGCAACGGGGCGTCCTGTTGCGTTTAATTAATACGGCGATTTTTTTGCTCATACTTTTACCGTAATAATACATCCAATGTGAGAGAAAAAGCACACATATTTGTATAGTTTTTAATATTGTAAAACATGTATTTCAAGTTGTTTAAGCTTTTAAGTTTTATGTCATTTATGTTATTTTTCCTTGTATAGTGTACAAAAAAGTACCTATATTAAATAAATAAATAAATAAAATATTTCAGATCTTACTATCATAGATATATTTCGTGTCTTTTTAGCCTAGGTTTACTAAATTTTAAACAACAAAGGTAGCTCAAGACTATAAAAATAAAGAAACAGAAGCTCAATAAAATTAATTCTTATTTGAACAAAAAGGTTTCATTGCTTCGAAGTGTGCGCAACTGTTTCTGTTAAGTGCTCATTGAAACTTACTGGGCGTGACAAAATACAACCTTATTTGCGATTCAGATAGTAGTGGACAAAGCGGAAGACGAAACTTCGCATCAGTACGGGGATTAAATGTTCGGTACGACTCATCCAGCCCGTGACTGCCCTTCACAGGCCGACCCTTGAAGTTTGGAAATTTGGAAATTATTCATGAAGACGTAATTACCCTTTCGAATGTCCCTAACTCCATCTAAGTAGTAATGAATAAATTTAAGACATACTAAATTGCTTAGGTACGCAGTCGAGAATCTTGACGGTCGAGGGTTCAAACTCCAGGAACATACCTAAGACTTTTCGAAGATATGTGCGTATTCACAAAGAAATATCACGTACTTTAACGGTGAAGGAAAACATCGTGATGAAACCTAAAAGTTCTCAGGATTTATAGGATTTAGGGCCGAATACTGAAACGCTACTTAATCTGAGGGCGACTTATATTCAAGTGGCTGTTATAATTTAAGCGGTATTCTGAAACATCATTTATCGGTTTTAAGACTGTGATTAACTAATGTCCACTTAAATTTCTATAAATGACAACATTACCACAAAAAGTTCTTTTACATGGCATTTTTAAGTATATACCGCTTAAATATAAGTCGCCCTCAGATTAAGTAGCGTTTCAGTATTCGGCCAGTAGTCCGCCAACCCGCACTAGGTGGTGGACTAAGGCCTAAACCCTCTCAGAGAGTTTTAGAGGAGACCCGTGATGATGATGATAATGAATGTGTTTATATTTGATTTATCTTTTAAGGGAATATTTTACGAAATTAAATTTTACATCCATCAAAACACCAGTTCACATAAAACATAAGCTACATCTTATTTTAGCAAGCAAGTGGCGATTATCCGGACGTAACGATGCTGTAGAAACGCTTTACTATCACAAGTGGCGTGGAAAGAACAGCGGCGTCATGGCACGCTCATAAACCTTTATGTAGTTTGGACCTATAGGGGCGCAACATCGTTCATTCCTCTTGTTATAAGACGAGACTATACAGTTACCAATCCCGGGTTACATCATACATACATCATTAGCCCATATACGTCCCACTGCTGGGCACGGGCCTCCTCTACAACTGAGAGGGTTTAAGCCTTAGTCCACCACGCTGGCCTAGTGCGGGTTGGTAGACTACACACTTAATAAATTTCTAAGAACTTTTAGGTGTGCAGGTTTCATCACGATGTTTTCCTTCACCGTTAAAGCAAGTGATAATTCATTGTGAATACACACATAACTTCGAAACGTCAGAGGTGTGTGCCTGGGGTTTGAACCTGCGACCGCCGAAATTCTCGACCGCGCGCGTAAACCTCGAGGCCATCACTGCTTTTTTTTAGTTAATCCCGGGTTATTTCACAATATTTGGTCGATTCTAGAAACGTGATAAGGACCTTTTCAATTTATATTTATACAAAACAACATACTTTACAGTTATTTGACAGTACTGTGGCGCAGTTGGATAGCCAACTTGCGAAACGAGAGGCCGCGGGTTGGAGCCCCGCACTGAGACAAGTGTTTGTGTGATCCACAAATATGTGTTTCGTGTTTTTGTGAGACCAAAAAGTCTCTCGTAGTTTCTAATACCCAAAACACAAGACTTGATTATAGTCATCATCATCAGTCCATATACGTCCCCACTGCTGGGCACAGGCCTCCTCTACAACCGAGAGGGTTTAGGTCGTAGTCCACCACACTGGCCTAATGCGGGTTGGCGGACTACACACCTAAGAAATTCCTAAGAACTTTTTAAGTGTGCAGGTTTCACCACGATGTTTTTCTTCACCGTTAAAGTACGTGATAATTCTTTGTGAATACACACATAACTTCGAAAAGTCAGAGGTGTGTGCCTGGGGTTTGAAACCCGCGACCGTCGAGATTCTCGACCGCGTGCCTAAACCTCGAGGCCATGACGACTTATACCTATATATACGATTATAGTGTGGGGTCAGAACTATGTATGTGGCTGTTGGTGTATTTTTTTTTCTAAAGTTCATGTTGCCGCACCCGTCATTGTTCTTTTTTATACGGAATGTGACGACAACAACGGACTGTCAATTGACTACTGGAATTAACTATTGAATTTGTCCCGTAGTTCGTAAAAAAACATTGTTGTTTCAAAGTTTTGATTGTTACTTTATTGTAGGCTTTTTCAATACTTCTTCAACTTTAAACTGTTGTTTTTAACTTTCTTTTTATTATTTTCGAATAATAATTCAAAGATAGCAACAACACTGGAACACGTGTATCGGAATGTTTATTAAATAAATATTACAGCAGGGTACAATTTTTTGCTGTTAAACGGCTTCATTGCGCATGAAAGTTTTCGAATCAAAAATCAAGGTTTTTTTTCGGTCGGTACGAAAAAGTGACATGAAAGTTTCATTTATTAAATTTCATTTACATATTTAAATATTCTTACAATATATTTTTTTACTTTTTAAATCTTAGAGAGTACTGAAAGCAGGGATAAAAGTAATGGTACTATATTGTCATTAGTTTCTCATGACTACACTGCATTTATTTTCACCTACTAACCTCTTACCATTTTTATGAAACTTCACATTAGACCCACCGAGGCGGATCATGCACTCTGATACACACATACATACATAAACTCACGCCTGTATTCCCCGAAGGGGTAGGCAGAGGTGCATTTCTGCACCCACATTTCGCCAGGTATGTATCAGTCCCACGTAATAGGGGGCGAGCCTATTGCCGTTTTTCGGGCACATTTCCAGACTCCGTGCTGTTACTGAGAATTTCCTAATGGAAAAACCTAATAAAACTTTGCCCGACCCGGGAATCGAACCCAGGACCTCTAGATCGCACGGCACATACTTGTACCGCGAGACCACGAGGCACTCTGATCTACAGTAGAAAATTACAAATTACCCCAGCAATTAATTCGCGCAGCGTTCGTTAACTTGGTATGCATAATATGTCTCGTTGCCGGCAGCTTGATATTTTCACTTCATTAAGCATATGACGCCGGTGACGTAAGCGCCGGAGACATCCCGGGGCCTCCGTCTTATTATACGAAAAATCTCCGCGAGAGCAATATATTAGCGACATTATATTCTCATTTTTTTAACGTACGTATCCTGCAGGGTTTTTTTATTGTAGCGAATTAAGCTTTTATGGTGAAATAAACCTTGTTGTTAGTATATACTCGTATAATATGAATTTGTTTGTAGTCTACTTAATATTTTTTAACTTATCGTTATTAATGCACGTAATTTTTTTATCTCTGCATCACCCTAAAGTTGACTTCAAACGTTGATTTTTTTATCAGATCTTTCTTGATTAAGGCATGTATAGATTCGCTTTGTCCAACGTTTTGATACGTCATTTAACAGATCGAGAAAATACGGCATAAATGTGCAACAGGTAATCAAGATTAGGGCTCAATTCTTGAGTCGTTGAAAGCACGAAAATGAGCCCAGTAAAGTACAATTTTGTTCGCACTCTCGATTATCTTGGCAATAATTATTGACGAATTTTGTGTTAGGATGTACTTAAACTTTTCTATCCATAGATACCGGTGTTCATTGTTATACATGCAATCATCTTTTATAAAGCCTGTATTATTCCATCACATTGGCTTAACATCGCTCAAATCTTTAACTATATCCCAGTCTTCTGAACCTTTGCTGTTATCCATTTCATCTTTCCACGCTTTGAAGGTATTTCTTCACCGCACACGTATACAGGTTGGCGTGCTCCGAGACGTGTTATCTTTAAAGGCAACCGATAGGTGTGGTACGCCGCATAATCTCGGGATTATCACGAACGCTCGCGGTATTGGCGTAAGTAGTAAAAACTGACTGCCTCGTGGTCTCGCGGTACAAGTATGTGCCGTGCGATCTAGAGGTCCTGGGTTCGATTCCCGGGTCGGGCAAAGTGTTATTGGGTTTTTCCATTAGGAAATTCTCGGTAACAGCACGGAGTCTGGAAATGTGCCCGAAAAACGGCAATAGGCTCCCCCCCTATTACGTGGGACTGAGACATACCTACTTGGCGAAATGTGGGTGCAGAAATGCACCTCTGCCTACCCCTTCGGGGAATACAGGCGTGAGTTTATGTATGTATGTAGTAAAAACCAAGTGTAGCTTTCGTGCACCTCTAGATGAAAATTTGCTTATTTAGTTCTCTTATAATATAATGTCAAATAGGACTTTTTCCGAACCAAAATAAAAAACAACTACCGTGTCTCGACACATTAAATTTTTAATGACTTAATTCACCGCATAGCCACATAAATTTGACTTTAGATTGTCCAAACAAAGATTGCATAGCCTCAACTTTTCACAACCAATGTCCCTTCTAGGGTTTTATTTATTCACACTTTATACAAACCAGCCGACCCGCACTAGGCCAGCGTGGTGGACTAAGGCCTAAACCCTCTCAGTTGTAGAGGAGGCCCGTGCCCAGCAGTGGGACGTATTTGGGCTGATGATGATGATACAAAGTTTGTATAGGTGGACTTAATGCCTAAGGCATTCTCTTAGAGTAGTGAGTGCATATAGATTACGACGCTGACGAATAGGTAAGCACTTTAGTTGAGATCGAAAAATAGAGACGTGGTCGTATTTACGGAGGTTGAATACGAATCGAATGCAGTTATTAAGAAGTCGGTCGAGTTTATTGAGCAGGTCTGCATTCAGGTCAAAGTAGCACACATCACCATAGTCAATTATGGGAAGCATTAAAGTTTGCACAAGCGTCACTAATTCCTTTTTTTCGGATACAATAAAACGATTTTTTCTTTTTGCATCAGCCATTTCTGCTCGTAAAAATAACAAACTATCCATTACAAGTCGGACACGGCGCGAGCTCGCAGAGGACAGATCGAAATGCAAATGGTCCACTTTAACATTGAAATTGGTACATCAGTCGTGCAAACTGAAAGGCTATCGATTCATCACAAAGTCAAACCGAACCGCGACCGTGACGACTCATTAATTCCGTACAGATTAACTTTTAACTGGCGTACATATTTTCACAATTTTATTTAAATATATATCTAGTAATCAGCTGCTGCCTCGTGGTCTCGCGGTACAAGTATGTGCCGTGGGATCAAGAGGTCCTGGGTTCGATTCCCGGGTCGGGCAAAGTGTTATTGGGTTTTTCCATTAGGAAATTCTCAGTAACAGCACGGAGTCTGGAAATGTGCCCGAAAAGCGGCAATAGGCTCGCCCCCTATTACGTGGGACTGATACATACCTGGTGAAATGTGGGTGCAGAAATGCACCTCTGCCTACCCCTTCGGGGAATACAGGCGTGAGTTTATGTATGTATGTATGATCTAGTTATCAGTGGCGGTACTTCCATAGAAGCCCAAAAGCCCAGCTTGCCTTACAAAATTCCGAATAATAATCTTTTATCTTTATTTAATAAAAGCAATTTGAATTAAAAATGAGAATATCCTCACCCCACAATAAACAATTATAAACTGAGCCTTACACAATTAACGTGTAACGGTTTTGAGCTTCTATGGAAGTACCGCCACTGCTAGTTCCAGTGGGGACCAATGCTTAGAATTTGATGACCCCAAATTACCATTAAAAAACTTAACCTAAATAAACAAAAACTGTTTCCAGAACATTCATTGTAATTACTATCCGCATTCTAACTTGACAGTGACGTAATGTGTAATACAATAGCCATATAAAAACTCGAGTCGAACGAGTGTTCTACCACCAACGAAAACTTTTTTTAAATTAAATAAAAGTTTCTTTACCCTTGAATCAACTTAAATACTACACTAAAGTAGTTTTCTGAGACAAAGATCGTTCAAAATTACTTACGAAAAACAAAGTGATACACCCACTTTCCTACGGATCGTTGGAATTGGCAAACTTTTATACGACGTTCCCCAACTTTATTCTGTACAAGATTAAAACAAAGGACGATCGGACATCTTCTCAAAGCGACACATTTTATCGAAAACATTTTATTTGAAACAATAAAGTCGCACGTCGGCTTTCGAGGACTAGTTCCGACTAATGATTGTATCGTGTTTGGATTTCTTTGAGGCTCAAGTGAATCCGTATTTCAAAGGAAGCTCTTTAGACATAATTGTGTATTGTTCATTGGTATTGTTTACGGTTTTTTTTTCTTTTGGCATAAAAGTAATTACGCAAACTCATTTCTATTGTCGAGTATTTTATGTTGAATCCATGAAAATGTTTTTTGTTTTATATTATTAAAAGCATAATTTCTTGCTTTTATATAAAGGAGTCTGTCGAGGTGATTGCTACATTTTTTACCGAATTAATGCAGTTTTTAAGTAGCAAAAACTATGCTATAAAATTGCATGCATTTTATGAAGAATGCAGTTTCGACTGGAGAAAAACGATCTCAAATATCTTTAGCAAAATTATGCCAGTCGAAAATCAGCAACAAAAAGACTGAGCTCGGAGCGCGATACAGTATCGTATATAGTACCATTTCTACCTAGTATAGTGTCAAATATTCAATTCAGTTATAACTCACTATACTCTAAAAATGTCGCTGCGTAGTTTTCACCATGTACAGTACCTGCAAAAAGCAAGAAAAAGTTAGTCTACGTTCCGCCATTGCGGTACAGCACGATGTAAGTAAAGGTAAATATTTTCCCATGTAACAGCCTCCCTTCAGTTTACTGTATAAAATAGCGACGATTCTGCATCGAGCCGATGCAAATAAATATAGACTATAGCGTTCAGAGATAGTGTTTTCTATTTGCGAACAAGTTTATAGGTTCGCTTCATATTTCCCAGTTTTGTATTTACGAGCCTCGAGGTTTAGGCACGCGGTCGTGTTCCGATGGTCGCGGGTTCAAACCCCGGGCACACACCTCTGACTTTTCGAAGTTATGTGTATATTCAAAATAAATTATCACGTACTTTAACGGTGAAGAAAAACATCGTGAGGAAACCTACACTCCTAAAAGCATTGTTGTTTGTATACAAAGGATTTGTCAGCTGCCAATTTTTTTTCCTGCCGCGGATTAGCTCTCCTAAGTAATTTCAACTCCGAACAATATCCTAAATTCCCACTATCCCTTGAAAATCATCCACCTCAACAAGGGAAGTTACGCCTCATTAAAGAAAGATTGATGAAGATAGTAACAAATGAAGCTGTATATCTAACGTTTAACCTTGACCGAGGCAGTGGTAAACAACATTTTGTATATACAAATATCCGAGAATTCAGCAAAAACTTTCACCAACAACTTATCCAAATAAAGCTGACTCGTGATTACACAACCCACATCAGGAGCATGTTATGGGAAAGATAAAACTTTCCTTTGGTCAGATTAATTGAAAAAAAAATGCCCACGTGACCCTCGGCCAGGTAGAAAATTCAAACACGGGAGTGACATGTGTAAAACAAACAAAAAGAGG
Organism: Hemaris fuciformis; assembly: GCA_907164795.1. Classification (NCBI taxonomy): domain Eukaryota; kingdom Metazoa; phylum Arthropoda; class Insecta; order Lepidoptera; family Sphingidae; genus Hemaris; species Hemaris fuciformis. The sequence continues at coordinate 11,287,065 of OU015448.1, forward strand.
GACGAGATCTCTCACAAAGTCTACATGCTAAATTTGACGTTTGCGGCGTTTGAAATGTTACTGTTTGTCATTTCAACAGGAATTGTTCGGCAATACAAGCGTCTATTTGTACACGTTTTGCCCAATGAAATTATCAATAGTTAATTTATGAAGGTTTGCACGCTTGTCGCTCAATTGTAGCAGCTGGTAAATTGTATTAATATGACAATTTATAATTATTTACGGAAAAAAATATAAATTCATTAAAAAACATTAGTAGATTGAAATTTTTGCCAAAATAATTTTCTTGCGCAAGTGAAAGTATAACGTCAATAAGAACAAACATTTTAAGTTAAAAACATGTTGTATATCAAACAGAATCGTCCACACTAATTAAAAAGAAAGAAATTAAAAATTTACTACCAATGGTAAGCCATTAAAGTTTATTTCTAAAATTTCAAAATTAATTGATACTTTCAAGTACACCACAATACAAAACAATCTGTATATGAGAATCATATACAGATTGTTTATTTATATTACGGTTAGTAAGAATATTTAATAAATAGAGACCATTATTATTTTTATATTACGTATAGCCTCCTTTCAATAAAGACGGCTGTATTAGTTTAAGTAAATAAACAAATCTTTTAACTACACGCTGTTAGAAATAAAATATTTTTCAATTAAATCTTTAGCTGAATGATCTCAACAAACAAAGCCGTATTATTAACCTCCACAATTCGAAAACTTACAAGAATACTACAAACAATTCATATGACAAAATGCAGGGGACTGTATGGCGTCACTTGTCGCTACGTTGACATTTGGCCGTTGCCCAAAAAGGTTGGCGACAACTGGCGGCGTTGCGAAACCTTGTCCATACTAAATTAAGGCCATAACAGATTAAATTATAATTGAGAACATCTGACCACTGTCATGAACTGTGCATTAACAATCAGGCTATGGTCAAATAATTAACTTCAGCACGGCTTTAAACTGTCCAGCAATTACTGAATATATGAGATTGGATGTCACTATTCATATTACATACTTATTGACATACATTCACATGTTCCTATGATCTGATAACACTAGTATTTAATAATGGTAATTTTCAGTGCGGTTCAAGCGGTGTTTCCTTCCTCGCACAAACATCTTTGTGGAATCAGCTTGCCTCGGCGGTATTTCTAAACAGATACGACTTAGAGGCCTTCAAGAAGAGAGTCTATATTTTCCTCAAAGGCCGGCAACACACCGATGATTCCTCTGGTATTATGGGTGTTCATGGGCAGTGTTGACCACTTAACATCAAGTGGCTCACTTGCTCGTTTGCCTCCTTTTCCATAATTTTTTTTTTAAATCCCAGCATGGAATATTTTTTTAAAGTTTTTACGAGTTACGTAAATATCAAGAAATATTAAATGCATTTAAATATAAACTACTCGACCTACATATATGGATGTTTTTTTGTTTTGTAGAGAGATGTATCCTTAAGGTAGAGAGTAGGTAGGTGGAAGTATTTTTCTACGAAAACTGCGAACAAGTAAAGCTGGGCCCTGCCACTACTTTGCTATGAATTACAGTTTGCATACCGGCCCAGAAATGACTCTACTTCTAACACAGAAATCACCTGATATTTCCAGATCTTATTGGAATAATTTAGTTGCCTTATCCTTCGTATAATCGTAGTTGTAAGTCGCCGCGCAACTGTGTCGAATGACGTCATACTCGTCGTCAGATGCAGCGTTGTCTCTGCCGTAGCAGTAGGTACATATTTTAATTTCCGTACAGCGAACTAGGACAGCTGACGTCACTATTGCCGATAAATTACTCCTGCGGAGCCTATCATAAATGTTCCCATGCGACAATATTGGCGAAACTTTTTTAATTTACTACTTTCAAGCACAGAGCTGCGCAGTCTCCAGCATAATGTTTCGGCGAAGAGCAGAATGTTAATAGAATATTAGGAAGGCCAACTAGCTCGAAGTTGGCTTTATATTACTGGTTTCTTGGGGAATTCTAATTATGTCGGCCTGCAACTAAAGCTTTTAATTGTTCGCCACACGAGAACACGTATTGGAAATGCTGATATTGCAACTTATCAGGAATCTACATGCAGTATTGTTCGCGTCGGGGAGGTTACGATGAAATTCCTGGTAATAATTGGCTTAGTTTGAACATGAATGAGTTCCATTATTGCATATTATATTATTCTTTTTAATGCTTAAATTTATTTTTGTTATTAAAGTTTGGAATATAATTACATTCAGCTAATATTTCACCTATATTTTTTTAGTTTAGGAATATCAGTGGCTGCTGGGCGTAGGATAAGAGTAGCCGAGGAACGTGAAGGGTAGTAATTAAAAAAAACATATATCTAGCTATAATCATCATCATCATCATCAGCCCAAATACGTCCCACTGCTGGGCACGGGCCTCCTCTACAACTGAGAGGGTTTAAGCCTTAGTCCACCACGCTGGCCTAGTTCGGGTTGGCGGACTACACACCTAAGAAATTCCTAAGAACTTTTACGTGTGCAGGTTTTATCACGATGTTTCCTTCACCGTCAAAGTACGTGATAATTCATTATGAATACACACATACCTTCGAAAAGTCAGAGGTGTGTGCCTGGGGTTTGAACCTGCGACCGCCGAAATTCTCGACCGCGCACCTTAACCTCGAGGCCATCACGTACTTTAATCAACTCCTTAAACTTAATAAAGTGCCTTTAAAATTCGCTTACATATTTGGCCAGAAGTCGTAACTCTTATCGCTGCTATAACGCCGCGGGGCTGAAAACTTAGTCTTAATTTCCATATGAAAGCGTAATAAATCTTAAATATTTACGAGCGTCGGATGGTATTTCGCGGCGGTAAAGAAGCCAGATATGTGGAGGTTATGATTTAATTTCATTACTTTTGGGCCGAAAACGAGACAACTTGGTCTTAATACCGTGACACTTTGTAGGACTTGGGGGGTGTGAATCTTTTTATATGTATGTTGGCGGTATTTCCTTAGGAGGCCAAAAGCCCAGTTGGCCTTACAAAATTCCGAATAATGATCTTTAAGCTTTAATGTATAAATGACAATATTCTGATTTATATGACTGCCTCGTGGTCTCGCGGTACAAGTATGTGCCGTGCGATCTAGAGGTCCTGGGTTCGATTCCCGGGTCGGGTAAAGTGTTATTGGGTTTTTCCATTAGGAAATTCTCGGTAACAGCACGGAGTCTGGAAATGTGCCCGAAAAACGGCAATAGGCTCGCCCCCTATTACGTGGGACTGATACATACTTGGCGAAATGTGGGTGCAGAAATGCACCTCTGCCTACCCCTTCGGGGAATACAGGCGTGAGTTTATGTATGTGTATGTGTAATATTCAGTCCCCACAATTAACAATTTTAAACTAGACATTACATAATTAACGTGTAACGCTTTTTGGGCTTCTATGGAATTAACGCCACTGATGTAAATAAATAAATATATGCAACCAACAGTGACATAGATAGTTCTGACCCCACATTAAGATACCGAGTCTTGCGTTGTGGGTATCAGAAACTACGACAGCCTTTTCAGTCACAAACAACCAGACCCGAAACAAATATTTATGGATTACACAAACATTTGTCTCGGAGCGGGAATCGAAACCTCGGCCTCTCGTTTCACAAGCTGGCGTCTAGCCAACTGTGCCACAGGGCTGTTATATGTTAAATATTGCGATCACTATGAAAATATTTAACATTTTTTGCTCAATTCGTACAGGCTTAATAAAAGAGGAGTTAGATTGACTTCCACATTAGGGATTAGTACATACATTTAAATTTATTATAAAGAACTTTGATGTTAAGTTTTCTTTGTCGTCTTTATTTTTACCATACAGACTATCCATCTAAAAATACGTTCTGAAATTCTTTAGGAGCGAGGCGGCGACCGCCGGCAATGGTATTCTTTTGTCCAATGATGATTGCTGACCTAGCATAGATGTACCAAAATACATACATACGTAAAGTCAAAGTCAAAGTCAAATTATCTTTATTCAAATAGACTTCTACAAGTTCTTTTGAATCGTCAGTATTACACTTTTTAATATTTTTTAAACTATTGCCGCTTCGAAACGTGTTATCGCTGTGGAGAAGAAACGGCAAGAAACTCCCTCGCAACACGACATGTAATTTTTTTTTAAATAGCAATAAATGGTTTTTTTTAATTACATTATTTAAATGTTAACGAGTGTTGAACGAGATTACATTTGTTCCTAGTATTTTTATTGTGTACATTACAAATTTTATTAAATTTATCAAGATTCTTTTGGACGTACATTAAGTTTTCGTATATAAACTGACAAGTGACGGTAAGAATATTTATTTCCTTAAATTTTTCTCTAAGTGAAGCCCTGGGACCTAAATTATAAATAACATAACATAACATAACCTCACGCCTGTATTCCCCGATGAGGTAGGTGCATTTCTGCACCCACATTTCGCCAAGTATGTATCAGTCCCACGTAATAGGGGGCGAGTCTATTGCCGTTTGTCGGGCACATTTCCCGGACTCCGTGCTGCTACTGAGAATTTCCTCATGGAAAGACCCAATAACACTTTGCTCCGGGAATCGAACCCGGAACCTCTAGATCACACGGCATATGCTTGTGCCGCGAGACCACGAGGCCGTCTAGGTATATAGCAGTAGAGGTACCAATATAAACGGTGTAACTGTGTCATCTATCAGCAATCTGTTCTCAATTATGCAAATGAACATTGATAGCTGTAATACATAATAACAAGTTGACGCGCGCCGGCGTGAAACCGCGGTAGTTGGCTGCGGTTGACCGCCAACCGTCGCATGTTCCCGTCTAATTAATTCTAAATGCACGTGCATATTCACTAGAATACGGCTCACGTGTTCCCTTCTTCCTATGATCCTGGATCCTTTAAGCGAAGCGTGAAGAAGCATTTGTGCAGGCCGGCATGATTGTGTCGACCAGCGGGTGACCATATCGTTTCTCGCTGGTCGGTATTAATTTTTTGGACTCCACTGTGCTTACCATCAGGTTCAGTGGAGTCACTTTGCCGTGCCAGTTAAAAAAAAAAAATACCGCTTTACAATATTGCTTAAGGCGATGATAAATTTAAACCATTTATTAAAAAAAACAGTGATTATTTTGATGCATAAGTTTGTGTAAGTAAATAAAATAAATCATCCCAAAAGTCACACTAAGATACAAGTCTTGTGTGGTAGGCATCAGAAACTACGAGAAACTTTTGTGTCTCACAAACACCAAGACTCGAAACAAATATATTTATTTATGTATAATACTACAAAGGTACAATAATATACATATACAAAGGTCCCAATTACTATATAAATAAATACCAAAGAACACGTGTACAGATTTCCTCACGATGTTTTGATTAACAATTAAAGTTCTTAATAGTTCTATGTACATACACACATAGGTTGGAAAACCCAGAGGAACGAGACTAGGAATCGAATCCACGATCGCCACGATTTATCTTGACAGACAGTTTTTTTTTCCTCGAGGTTGTGATACCTAGTCCAAAATAAAAAACATTATAAATTCATGCAATTAGGACACACCAAAGAAATGTCCAATATTCGTTTCCACACAATTTACTCATAATCACTTTCAATGGAGGCGTCAACGATGGGCGATATTAGACTAGCAACACGGTGCGTGAGGCGGTCGTTAACGAGTCCTTATTCAAAATTACATCACGTCCCGGGATTACACTGCGGGATAACATTATGACAACAACGACGATGTTAAGCTATCACAACTTTGTCGTAAGAACAAAAATACCTTCACATCTGTTTGGGTACTTTTAATCTCTTAATGATGATATTTGTTGTAGAGCTAACACCATGACTAACTTTCACCGTTTCACTTTCACCATGGGGGGGGGGGGGGGGTTAAAATTTCGCCACGGCATCCCGGCTGTCGTAAGACGCGACTAGTAGGGGTTATCGGAACGGACGGGCATGCTACGGGGGAGGTGCGACTTTATAGCTTCCAACCAGTGGCGGAACTTCGGTAATGTCTAGTTCGTAATTGTTTATTAACTTTGTAAGGCAAGGCACATTCGGGTTTCTATGGAAGTACTGCCATTGCTTCAAATATAGTACCAATCACCTCTTTGTGCCACTAATCCACAAATACTTAACTCGACGGAAACAACAACAATTATATAAGACGCAAATACTGTCGCAAAAGACGTGGCAGGTCTTGTTTAACATGAATTTGGGTTACTTAATTAATAACGTAAAATAGATGACGAACAAGATACTTATAATGAAATTCGCATACACCTTTATGATCTCTTTGTTTTCCAACTCCTCCTTTATTTGGCTTTCTGATTAACTTCGTTGCGGGATTATGACAAATTTAGGTCCCCTTAGATTCGCTGAGCTTCATTGCTCGGCGCCAATACTGTGCGTGCCGCTGTTGATCCTGGAGCACAGGAGTTACAGTGGCGGGTGAGTGGTGGGATAAGGACATTAATATAACTTTATGATAATTTATTGTTGCAGAAATAGTTCATCCATTAGTTGACAGTTGTTAGCATTCAGTTCCAGGCATACATTATGGATAGTCTTCTTGCGGTGTAGTTAAATTGAAATTTATTGGGAGCAACCAGATAATTTGGGCAAAGATTCGGTAGTCTAACCACGATCATTATGAACGATTTTATGGATATTGTTAGCATTTCATGACTATCGATGCATATTAGTTTAAATGGGACCCATTAAATATGTTTAAGTGGATTAAACAATTTATTGTTAATATTTTAGTATATAATATAAACATGTGAAGTCCCTAATGAGTGTTCAGTACCTTTGTCCACTCGTTTCACAAACGACTGTTCGCCGCAAACATGATTGGGGCAGGTTAATTATCAAAACACGATTTAGAGACAAAGCATCAAACGGCCTGACTGCCAACAAACAAGACTGCCTCGTGGTCTCGCGGCACAAGTATGTGGCGTGCGATCTAGAGGTCCCGGGTAGAGAACCCGGCACATAAGCCGCGAGAACACGAAGCAGTCTAATATTAGACATATAATTTATCATATGTACATTACCCCAATCCCCACCAGGACATCACAAACATCATTTCACATTCAGTAACACACGTATTGGATAAACGGAGGAAACACGCTGGCTAGTTTACCGGTGGGGCGGGAGATAACATATTTATAAGGAATATTTATGAGTCGAAGGAAACAAAGGTTTTGGGTTGTGTAGGATTATTCTAAATCGGATATAATGGACAGAATTTCAGATACAATTGACAGAGGAACGAGAAATCAGATGCCATTGTTACTAATGCGTTCACCGGTCGAATAATTGCATTGAGACAAAATGTTTCTGGGATAATTATATACTTGCTAGAGAACTGGGCTTTGAGGTTCAAAATTATCTCGAATTTTCCGATACCCGCGACAGAAGACGGAATGTGGGTGTGCCATTATTTATTTTAAAAATACCTTCATATTGTTACAGGATACTGTTATATAAATATATTATTATCAGCCCATACAACCTCCTCTACAACTGAGAAGGTTAAGACCTTAGTCCACCACGCTGGCCTAGTGCAGGGTGGCGGACTACACATCTAAGAAATTCCTAAGATCTTTTTAGGTGTGTAGGTTTCCTAAAGATCTCTTCACCTTCACTCTTCATCCTTCACCGCTAAAGTACGTGATAATTCATTGAGGATACACATAAATTCATTTCCACACTTCGGAAAGTCACAGGTGTGTGCCTGGTGTTTGAACCCGCGACCGTCCAGATTCTTAACCGCGTGCCTAAGCCTCGAGTCGATCACGACTCATATACATGGGTGAGCATTCTTAAAAAAAATTAAATATTATTTTTCAACAATCAACCCTTCTATGCCTGTTTAAAACTATACAGATATGTTCAGAAGGATCAAAGATAGCAACACTCTTGCGCGTTTGTTTTTATGTCGGATTTTACGCAAAACTAAGGGTCTGGATCAATACCATTCCTCTAGTATTGCGGGTTTTATTAAATTATAATTTTGAAACATTCCCTTCATAAGAAGCCTTAAGGTATTTCCACATGATTCAATATTTTATAAAAGCGTTGCTCTGTAATAATGTCACGTATAAAGTCAATTTACGTCACTCTTAATATTCTATTGTGGAGGTATTTGTTATAGTTATTTTTAGAAAAGAAGCTTATCTTGAATCGTCTTATATAAAAATGAAAGTTGTACAAGTTTTAATTCTACACATGTACTGATTTTTCATGCACTATGATGTTGAAGATAAATCATCATCATCATCACCATTATCATCAGCCCAAATACGTCCCACTGTTGGGCGCGGGCCTCCTCTACAACTGAGAGGGTTTAGGTCTTAGTCCACAACGCTGGCCTAGTGCGGGTTGGCGGACTACACACCTAAGAAATTCCTAAGAACTAGATATTTTAATAAATATTTTCTTAAGTATACAAATATTACCAATCAACAAGACCACGATGTTGGACTAAGGCCTAATCGCGGTCAACCATAAAGGAGCCGGACGTTATTTTTCAACTTATCGTATCGTATAAAGCAAACAATTACTTCATATTGGGAGTGTCTTTAGACAATCTACATAATTAATGACTATTTATTGCATTGCATTATTTTTATTTTAGAAAAATAGCAGGCATCACATGGGGTCAACAAGCTCAAGATCGCGTATTGTGGCAAACTCTAGGGGAGGCCTATGCTGGAAAGCAAGACAATCTTTGCGTACCGGTGTCAACAACAACTACAAATCATAACTTAGAATAATTAATTCTACTATGTAAAGATTGTTAAATAAAGGCTTATTTATTATTATTTATTTATTATTATTTTTATAGAACCAAGTCACGACAACTATAAACAAGATATGAAACGTTAAGTAATTGGATTAAATTTGTACTGAATCCACGTCGCAACTCAATAATCTTGTTTACACATGTAAGGGAAAGACGATGTACAACTATGAGGAATTTTTGTTCAACCAATTTATAATCACCTACAGCAGCCCCGTGGCGCAGTTGGCTAGACACCAGCTTGCGAAACGAGAGGCTGCGGGTTCGATCCCCGCACCGAGACAAATGTTTGTGTGATCCACAAATATTTGTTTCGGGTCTGGGTGTTTGTGAGACCGAAATGTCTCTCGTAGTTTCTGATACCCACGACACAGGACTTGTATCCTAGTGTGGGGTCAGAACTATGTATGTGACTGTTGGGTGTATGTATGTATGTATGTATGTACAGCACGAAAAGTACCGTTTCGTTACGGTTGGTACTATAGCTAATAAGAGAAATAAAAAGAGAGTAAGTGCAGCAGAAAAATAGATAAAAAACAGAGAAGGAATAAGTATCTCATCAATAGCCGCAAAGGATTATACTGATCACTTTGAAGTAGACTGCAAAAAAGATGCGTTATCAATCTCAAACTAACAAATGTTTTTAACCACATAGATTGTTACGGATTCACTTTGAATTTGCGACATTGAACTGAGCCGTCGAGCAGTTTATTAATTTACTTATTTATCAACCAAACACAACAATACGAAGAAGAATCACATTCCAAAGACATGGCAATCGAAACATTATCCGGGCCATTTGAGACGAAGCTCAAACAGAGCAGTTATACAATTACGTGTCAAAACAATATTTACGAGTGTAATAAAGTAGAATCAATAGAGATTCGTACGTCCATAAACATTGGGCGCGTTCAGTAAATTCTTCAGTTTGAAGACGTGCGGCAAGAGAAGTTGTTCCCCATTGGCGGCGCACGCGTACTGAATCCGTAATGTGCCGACGGACTGCTGCGTGCTCTATTGGATTTGCTATAGTGTCTGTTTATGTAGATTTGTTTGTATATTGTGTCACGGCACTTATAACAACTGCTGTGTTTTAAATTAAATTAAATACACCAACAGTCATGTGTCATACTAGTCTTGTGTCGTGGGTATCAGCAACTACGAGAGACTTTTCGGTCTCACAAACACCCAGACCCAAAACAAATATTTGTGGATCACACAAACATTTGTCTCGGTGCGGGGATCGAACCCGCGGCCTCTCGTTTCGCAAGCTGGTATCTAGCCAACTGCGCCACGGGGCTGTCTTTAAAATGTCTTTGCATTAAAATGTATTTCCTTCAGTAAAATGGATGCAGTAGAATTTGATCATTAGTGTAACACGGTTCAAACATAATAACATACAACAGGATAATCCGTTTGTGGTAGTTCTCGTCAGTTGACAAAATTATGTTGAACGAAATAAACTAAAACCAAATTACACGCCATGATGGATTTATGTCTGACTGATGAGCACGGCTGTAACTGGACACAGGCCGCATTGAGCAGCAAATTGATAAATATCCTTGGTGGAGCCCTTTGTCTAGAAATAGATGTCTTATAATAAATGATGTGACAATACAAATTTGACTAAAGTTTATTTGAACAAGGGTAATTTCAAATAAATAAATAAAAGTTGACTGTTAGAGAATGCCATAGCCATTAAGTCCCCCTTTCAAATACGTAAATGTATATAAAGCATAAATAAATAAAATAAAAGAAAACACTCACTATAAATTCGTAAGCCGCTTTTTTCGATTGAAAACATTTTCAGCAGCTCAAACCATTAAACGAGGATTTATCTTAATGCACGTACAACTATCGGACGCAGTTGTCAAATGAGAACACTCGTTAAGCGTAGTTGCAAATATTGTGAGTGTGGTTTGTATTTGTATCTGTTTGTTGCTGTAGTAGTTGTATTTGTTTGTTGCTGAAGAATTTATTTCTTTGCGTGAACGCGTTAATCTTTGGAACTTCCGATCCGATTTGAAAAATTATTTCAGTGTTAGATAGCCCATTGATCGAGGAAGGCTATAAGTATAGGCTATATATCATCGCGCTTTGAGAGATAGGAGCGGAGTAGCAATGGTAAATGTGGCAAAAACGGGGAATCTAGTCTAATGTTGCGCGTAATTTTAATACACGTATATGCATGGTACACATTTTTTTTGTAGTTATATATGAAATTATCATACACTTTTATGGTGAGGAAAGACAAAATTAACGTGCCTTAATATTCCGAACGAAGAATTTCGCGGGAATGGGTAAAATGGGTAAAACCAGGACAAAGCAACACACAGACAGTAGATCTAGTCTACCATACTGGTGGACACAGGCATAATCTCTCAGATATAAAAGAGGTCAATGCCCAATCCAATCCAATCCATCAGCCAATCGAAGTCCACTGCTGGACATAGGCCTCTCCCAATGATTTCCACAGGGACCTGTTGGAAGCAGCCTGCATCCAGCGACGTCCAGCGACCTTCACCAGGTCGTCCGACCAATGCCCAGCAGTGGGAAATAAAAAGCTGATGACGATGATATGCTGATGATATATTTGTTTTGAGCTTACTCTGAACAAAGGATAAAAGCATTGAGTTTGCGGTAACAGAATCAAGATAAGACTTGACAATGTCATATCACTTACTCCTGCAGTGCTCATAACGAGAATTACCGTCAAGCTACTGTCTAGAAGAAATCTAGGTTGTAAACACAAAAAATTTAGACTGCGTATAATTTTTTTTATTCCGTAATAATTCTATAGAAATCTAATAAATTTCTAATACCCAGACTCAAATCCAAACGGTTTGCATTATGCAAAACTTCCCGCACGTCTCCTTATCGACGATTTGTCAACTAACGACTTCGGAAGGGTTAATCTGAAGGGTCAACATTAAGCCAAGTTTTATGTCTTGGAACGTCGGACCCAACATCGAGGTTTGACGTGAGATCTACAAGATTTATGTGGGATTGGGTGAGAAAGGTCCATGAAATACCCTCTCTAGAGGTAATTTGAAGCCGGTCATTTTTAAGCGTAAGTACATTTGAAAAATACCAAAATAAATGGCTTCAACTATTGGCTTAAACGAAATAATTGGGAATTTTGTAATTTTAAAATAACCACTCATTACTCATCTGATTAAAAAACAATAACAGATTACGCAGAATGAAATTTTTAAGTACGTCTGATTAAATCCGCTCGCACGCTGGCGGTTGGTGATTGCGCGATATCTGTGACCTGTGTTATTTCAGAAAATGTTAACATTTAAATTTAAAATTTAAGCTCATGTTTAAGTTAAATAATAAAAGTCCTGTAACAAAATATAATGCATTTCATCTGTAATTTTCCTTGAAACTACCGACTTGAATTTATTATTCATTTCTAAACTTTTTAATTTGATTGAAGCTCGATCGTCCAGTAAGTTTTTGGAAAGAGGTGGAAAGGGGTCAGCGTAACCAACCTATTAGTTAAAAAATATATTAACCTATAAAATGCCTAAGCTCAATTCAGGCTTGAATAATATTTTTATGCGTCTTTATAATGACATCGTATCTTTAGGAAAATTTATGGTCGTAAAACGGGAACATAAACAATGCACGTGAAGTTAGCAGTTGCAATTTTGATACATTCATACACAATATTGAAAATAAGTAGTAATGGAGTAATCTCGGCGGGCGCGGGTTCATACCTCGAGCACACGCCACTTAGTAACAGTTGAGTAAAACATCGTGAGGAAACCTGCGCACTTAAAAGTTCTTAGGAATTTCTTAAGTGGGCAGTCCGCCAAACCGCACTAGAACAGCGTGGTGGACTAAGGCCTAAGCCCTCTCAGTTGTAGAGGAGGGCCGTGCCCAGCAGTGGGACACATTAACTGCCACCACGGTAAAGTGGGTTCAAAGTTAATTGAATTACAGCTATAGACCTTTTACCAAGTGAATTATTTGTAAGATCTGCAAACGTTATAATACTGCAAGTCTGGGTATTGTAAGACCAAGTTTTTTGATATCACAAAAGCATTAGACGAGTATGTTTTTAAAAATATTCATAGAACTTCGCCGTGTTGGCAATAACATTATGAGGATAGAAATTTTGTACTTTTTTCGACATTGATCGATTGTTGGACGTATCATTGGATTTTAGAATTAAGAGATAGTCGATAGCTCAAGTAAAATCGATAGCAAAATGTCACGAGGTTTATTAATAGTATAAATAACATTATTTATTAACATAGCTTCATGTCTCTACACATGTTAACCAACAGTGAGAAAGAAACAGAATATCATAAAGTTAAGACAGATTTCAAACTTTAGTAAAACAGAAAGAAGACTAGAAATCGTAAAAAAAAGGAATAACAGACCTCCTTTATTTTCATACAATTTATTTTTATATTTCTAGAAACAGTGAAAAAAGCAGTGATGGCCTCGAGGTTTAGGCGCGCGGTCGAGAATTTCGGCGGTCGCAGGTTCAAACCCCAGGCACACACCTCTGACTTATCAAAAGTTATGTGTGTATTCACAATGAATTATCACTTGATTTAACGGTGAAGGAAAACATCGTGATAAAACCTGCACACCTAAAAGTTCTTAGGAATTTCTTAGGTGTGTAGTCCGCCAACCCGCATAAGGCCAGCGTGGTGGACTAAGGCCTAAACCCTCTCAGTTGTAGAGGAGGCCCGTGCATAGCAGTGGGACGTATATGGGCTGATGATGTATTTCTAGAAACTAGTTAAAGCCACAAATAGAACAACAACAACAAGATATAATAGAACAACAAGTACGTTATCGGAATGAATTAGGCATTCGAAAGCTCTGTGTTTCAGGTTCATAGACAACGGATTTTTCTTAAAAAGTCAAATAAAATATAGAAAATAATAATCTAGTAATTAACATCCGTCTTACTTGCGCAAAAATAAGCCAGCTCTTTAACGTCAAAGGATTTCAAAGACTTTTTAATCTGCGCCGGAGCGATTAACTTCCCTCATTGAGGCGGCTTCTCTGATTGGAATATCTCAGATATTAACCGCTATCCAAACACAGTCTGTTTCCACAGAAACAGACATTCCAGACATTAAATAATTCCTTATTTGAATATAGAACTTTATTCTTTTAAACTTTAGTATATGTTAGTATTAATTTTGACCACCTAAGATATCAAACAGAAATCCCTTAGGAACCTACGTTCTATTTTTAATCTTGTAGGGCCTAAAAAAATTCTCGCAATTCGGTCTCGGCTCTGCCTACTCCGTATCGGATAAAGGCTTGAATGAGTGTTTATGTATGTAGAAAGAAACATATATATATATATATATATATATATAGTCAAAGTCAAAGTCAAAATATCTTTATTCAAATAGACTTTTACAAGTTCTTTTGAATCGTCAATTTTACACATCTTAATTTTTTAAAACTATTATATTATATTCAGCCTATCGCCGTCCACTGCTGAACGAAGGCCTCCCCAAGTAGGCGCCAACCATCCCGGTCTTGAGCAGCCCTCATCCATCCACTACCCGCCACCGAAAGAAACATACCACATAATAATTTAAATATAAGGTCATGACCTTATGTTCTAATTTCATGTAGTCACTTCGTAAAATCACTACTCTACTCTCCCATCTCATCATGATCTACTCTCCCAGTCGCTGTGGAACTATGAAAACAGTATTCTAGATAAATTATGTGTAACGTTTTCATAAACGTCTTAGAGAGGAAGTAAGAAGCAAACCTGATGAATAATTAATGAAATTAACTACAGTGCTGACTTAATAAGGAGCCTCCGCGAGCGTTACGGCCGTCAGTTTCCTACATGTTTGTTCTACTTGCAAAAACATCAATTGTAAAATGCTCTTTAAGGTGCTTACTCCCTTTCCCACACAAATGTGTGACTTGACAAACAATTATGCATTTTGCTGATAAATGTGCTAGGGAATATGTTTTGAAACAAACAAATAATGCAAAGATATCTCAATTGCAGAAGCAGTGATGGCCTCGAGGTTTAGGCGCGCGGTCGAGAATTTCGGCGGTCGCAGGTTCAAACCCCAGGCACACACCTCAGACTTTTCGAAGTTATGTGTGTATTGTGTGGCTCCATTATTTTCAAATATTCAAAATAGCCTCCAGTTGTTTGTTGATTGACGCACCGTAAATCTATTATTCGTTTTTTTGTAATAATTTTCTTAAGGATTGAAAAAGTTTGAAGTTAAATATTAACAACTTTGTCACCTTGTTGATGGTAAGTGTTTTGCTTTTCTTATTCGTTAAGGATTAATTGAGGTAACAGGGTATTTAAAATACGAAAATTTGTTTACAAGATTGAGTTGTGGGGGTGGTCCACTACTGATTCCGTTTTAGCATGATTTTCTAGTAATTGACCAGGATGGTCAACTTCTGATGAATTTCTGTATCATGTAAATGTACTGTACAGAATAATATATGAAGGGCATCATCAATTAGAATTAACTATTTTATTTACTTTTACAATAACTTAATTTTATTTAGTAGTTGACCACCTTTATTGTAAGGTACGATCAGTTACTAAAACCAAATTTTCACCTTGTAGATGTCTGGGAAAAAGGGTACATTCCTAAATTATACTGAAGCTGCAATGCTCTCAGCAGTAAATGTCGTTCGTCTTCATAAAACACCCATAAGAACGTCTGAAAAAAATCCTCTCACAATAATGATGATGTTTTGGAAACCACAATGGAACCATCAGCAACTGCGGTACATATTACTGTTGGTGACGAACTAGTGCTAGTTACGATCCCAGGATCACCAGTAATTAGCATTGCTGATGATATATTTGAAACCACTCTAGATCAATTTGACATCATAGGTCCTAACGATATGCTTGAAAATATGCGTAAACTTTCAACTACTGTTGTCTGATTAAGAATCTGACAAAAGCCTCGGCAAAAAGTAAATGGTGAATTTGTCATATTTAAGTACGGCCTTGAGGTTTAGGCACGCGGTCGAGAATCTCGACGGTCGCAGGTTCAAACCCCAGGCACACATGACTGACTTTTCGAAGTTGCATATGTGTGTATTGACAAATAATTATCACGCACTTTAACGGTGAAGGAAAACATCGCGATGAAACCTGCACACCTAAAATAGTAGTAGAACTAGACTATTACTAGACTGTAGTCCGCCAACCCGCACTAAGCCAGCGTGGTGGACTAAGGCCTAAACCCTCTCAATTGTAGAGTAGGCCCGTGCCCAATAGTAGGACGTATATGGGCTGATGATGATGATGATGATGATGAAGTACGATAATAACTTTTATCCCGGAAAAGTACTTAAAGCTATATAAAAAAAACAGCTACAATATCATCGATGAAAGCAAATGGTCGATTGTGGAAATGGCCAGAACATTTATTAACGAGCGGGGGATGTTATTGTTATTATATTTCAAATAAAATGCAAAGTTGTCTTAATTTGGCTTTTTATTTAACAAATAATTAAAAAATCTGAATGGTCAACTACTGATGCAAAACATGGTCAACTACTAGTTTTAGGTGGTCAACTACTAAATCTCTTATATTGAGTTTTATTTTCATTTTTTTACTTGAATGCAACCATTGTACAAGAAAAAATACTAGCTCGTTTCGTTAAAAGACTTGCACAGAGTTAACAAAACAAAACACTGATTGAATTCGAATGATGATTAAAGTTAGACATTAAAAAAGAAATTTCTGTGTCCTTAAGTGGTCATCTACTAGTGCTATTACCTTACTCGACTAACTACCGCGTGGGTTTGGAGTACAAGTAGGTGGTGTAAAATCTAGAGATGTCCTATTCTCGAGTCTGGTCTAGTGTTATTGTCTATTTCGAAATATGTCCGAAGAAACGTTAATAGGCTCTCCCAGTTTTACTTGAACCTTAAAACGAGAAGGCGAATCGAATTGGTGCAGAAATGAACCTCTACCTACCTACCTACTTATAGGCGTGAGAGTATATCTACTAAACGACTCAGGCCGCCCTAAGATTTTCAGATTGACCTGTTGAAAATGGTCCGCATTCAGATATTATCTACCTTCACCCTACTTACAAGAACTTACATTTTAAACCATCATCATCAGCCCAAATACGTCCCACTGCTGGGCACGGGCCTCCTCTACAACTGAGAGGGTTTTAGGCCTTAGTCTACCATGCTGGCCTAGTGCGGGTTGGCGGACTACACACCTAAGAAATTCCGAAGAACTTTTTAGGTGTGCAGGTTTTATCACGATGTTTTCCTTCACCGTTAAAGCAAGTGATAATTCATTGTGAATACACACATAACTTCGAAAAGTCAGAGGTGTGTGCCTGGGGTTTGAACCTGCGACCGCCGAAATTCTCGACCGCGCGCCGAAACCTCGAGGCCATCACTGCTCCATTTTAAACCAACGAGATTTCTATTATGCAAGTCTGTCGTCGGTTTCCGAGAGGCGTTTACCTCCGGAGTACTATTATAAATCACTACGTGCTGGAAATGTACGGAACTGCACAGGTCCTCGACAAACGGAAAACGTTTAATATTTCAAACATCTTATAGCTGCAAGCGATGTATTTGTTTCGATTTTATGCGTCTAGATTCTGTCTGGGATTTCGTCTATGAGGATTTCACAAGTCGTAAAATGAAGTTGCAGTAACCGAATTAAAATTTAAAGTATTTGGTGAATCTTAATAGTGCCATTAAAATTTTCGTATATAGTTGTACGTAGTACATTGCCAAGCTAATTTACAGAATGAAAAAATTCCGGTAATATTTAGTAAAGTTTTATTTATTATGATCGTGCGACGGTCGATTTAGATCAAAACAGACTAATTCACCTTCATGACATAATATGTTAACGGAAATATGTACCATTATTTATATTGTAATATTGTCATAGCACGTTAAGGAACGGCTACAGTGGTCCCCTGGGAAAACGATATGTGTTTTTTTTTTTTTTTTAATATTATGTGCACAAATCTTAAGTCGGCTCTTAATAGCATATGCTCGTATTTCTTAGAAATTACAAAGTCCAATACAATAACATTAATTGCCGTAACAAAAATTTGTCATTACGTACATAGCTTGCGTACCAAACCTTTCAAAACAAAAAAGTATATGTCAGGGCAGTGGTGTACGCACGCACCGAGGGAATTCTTCCCCTCTGGTCGTGAATTCTGTCGCTTTGTCGTCGGTTTTCGGCAGACCCAGCTCGGCCTCCAAGGCCCCATAATAAATCAGCTTGCCGGATGTGCCCGCAGATAAATGTATGTAAAATCGAGCGTCGACCGCGGCGTGCACAAACCGCGGGCAACGCACCGATCGTTTACAATGGACCGGGGAGCTCAAGCAAATAGTTTGTGTAGCGAGTTTTTTATGAAAGGACGGCATAAAAATGCGTGATATATATGTTTTTTTACAAATAAAATAAATACATAACCTGACGGCCATAATCCTGGATGGGGTAGGCAGAGGTGCATTTGTGCACCCACATTTCACCTGTTGCCGTTTTACGGGCACATTTCCAGACTCCGTGCTGCTAATGAAAATTTCCAAAAGACCAATAACACTATGCCCGACCCGGAAATCGAACCTAGAACCTCTAGATCGCACGGCACAATCTTGTGTTTTTTTTTCATATACATATTTAAGATACAAGAAGGCTATGGTGCCGTAAATTAGGCATGTAACGAAGGCATGCCCGCATTCAGAATGTTCGTCGGAAAACTGATACTTATCCTCAAACGCAGTTGCAGTGCAATTTAACAAATCAGATTTACGCTTTATGTACAGCAATCCCGATCCGAAGTTATTCATATACCTGCCTACAATAAATTTCTTCTTCAATCTTCTTTAATATGTACAATATGTGCATTTACTTCCTTCAGTAAAGTTTAATTGCTTTTCTTTTCGTTTTTTCAGTTGTCCCTTTAGTTCCAATAAATAAATATAGATATGAACAATCGGCACATCGCACTGCTAGGTATACAATTACGCACTTCACCTAAATGCAATAAAAATCCACTTAGGTAGTTCAAAGATCGACACGACCTCGATTGCGTGAACGAACCACACAAACTGTATCCTCAAATGGCGCTGATGCCACATACTTGAGACCAATTAGGCATTAACAAGTCGAGAATTTGGCTCAAGTAGGTACATCTTCATACATATATGTATTATGTTCAAAAATGTACGTGAGCCTGCCGTTAGGCAAGCGATACTCCGATATCGTGCCACATGTTGAAATACCAGATAACCTATACCGACTTACAAAGTTATGTAGGTATTTATGACGAGTTATCAAACACTTAAACGCCGATGAACAATATTATGACTCAATTTATAAGTACCTGTATAATTGAAAAATTTCCACGAGATATGGGTAAGTCCACCAACACGCACTAGGCCAATTGGTGGACTAAGGCCTAACCTCGCTTGACTGTATAGGTGGCCTAAGCCCAGCAGTAGTTCAATTCATAACACAAACATGCCAGCAAACAAAACAAAACCCGAACTTAGATTGTTTGCATGATCCAAAAGACAAATATTGCACCGTGCGCATATAAAACCCTACTTATCAAAACACGAATCATGAAACAGACACATTAACAAAGATTACAACAAAGTATATCTTCTCCGCTATAGCCCATATAATCAACACTTAATAACATAATAATTACACTCACCCAGCGCAGGATCTCTGCTTACCCTTAGCCATGTCACGCTTTAATGAACCGCCGTTGCAGAATCACCGAGTCTGGTCGTCGTCCGTTCTTATATATCATTACCCCTACCGAGGCTCCATGACATTTACGTTCTTATTTGTGATGGAAGTACCCTCAATACTTATAATAATTTTTATACCTGTTACAGTCGGCCATCCTGTTCACAGCGAGTCCCCTCGCTGTTTCAGCCCCACGAATCTCCACATGACAAATGCCTATAAAGCTATAAGACAGCATGGAGTTTCTCTGTTGTAAGAGTTTCCAATCTAGCAAGATTGACGTAACAACGTACAAACGGCTACTCGGCTGCTCGCTTGTCCTGATGCCAACGGCTGCTCGGCTGCTCGCTTGTCCAGATGCCAACGGCTACTCGGCTGCTCGCTTGTCCTGATGCCAACGGCTGCTCGGCTGCTCGCTTGTCCAGATGCCAACGGCTGCTCGGCTGCTCGCTTGTCCAGATGCCAACGGCTGCTCGGCTGCTCGCTTGTCCAGATGCCAACGGCTGTTCGGCGGCTCGCTTGTCCAGATGCCAACGGCTACTCGGCTGCTCGCTTATCCAGATGCCAACGGCTGCTCGGCTGCTCGCTTGTCCAGATGCCAACGGCTGCTCGGCTGCTCGCTTGTCCAGATGCCAACGGCTACTCGGCTGCTCGCTTATCCAGATGCCAACGGCTGCTCGGCTGCTCGCTTGTCCAGATGCCAACGGCTGCTCGGATGCTCGCTTGTCCAGATGCCAACGGCTGCTCGGCTGCTCGCTTGTCCAGATGCCAACGGCTGCTCGGCTGCTCGATTGTCCAGATGCCAACGGCTGCTCGGCTGCTCGCTTGCCCAGGTCTCCACGGCTGCTTTCAATGCCAACGTCTCGGCTACTGTCAATGCCGACGTCTCGGCTACTGTCAAGGCCGACGTCTCGGCACCTATCAAGGCCGACGTCTCGGCACCTATCAAGGCCGACGTCTCGGCACCTATCAAGGCCGACGTCTCGGCACCTATCAAGGCCGACGTCTCGGCACCTATCAAGGCCGACGTCTCGGCACCTGTCAAGGCCGATGTCTCGGCACCTATCAAGGCCGATGTCTCGACTCCTATCAAGGCCGATGTCTCGGCACCTATCAAGGCCGACTTCTCGGCTCCAGTCGAGGCTCCAGTCGCGGCTCCAGTCGCGGCTCCAGTCGCGGCTCCAGTAGCGGCTCCAGTCGCGGCTCCAGTCGCGGCTCCAGTCGCGGCTCCAGTCGCGGCTCCAGTCGTGGCTCGTATGTCGCGGCTCGTATGTCGCGGCCGTTGTCATGGCCCGTATGTCGCGGCCGTTGTCCCGGCTCCTGTCACGTTAAATGCGGCACACTTGCGCGACGCAGATCACGGCACACTTGCGCGTCGCAGATCGCGGCACACTTGTGCGACTCAGAGCGCGGCACACCTGCGCGACGCAGATCGCGGCACACTTGCGCGAAGCAGATCGCGACACACTTGCGCGACGCAGATCGCGACACACTTGCGCGACGCAGATCGCGACACACTTGCGCGACTCTGATCGCGTTACGATTTAATGTTGCAGTAGCATCAATACTTCTGTAGCAATGAATGTTCTGTCAATTTGCGTTCCTTTTCCCTGATACGACAAACGGTACGGGTGACAAACAACAGGCGCATCGCTGGCGAGACTTTTTTTTTGCATCTGTCCGGCAGCCATTGTTGTGGCAGCCGTGCCGGATATAAGAGACTTAGACCTCATCAATTACTGTCATTAAAGCAGTGAGGTCCACACCCTGAAGTGGTGTGCTAATGTTACTAGTCGAAACTTTCTTAACTGAATTAAATATTTAAGCACCCATAGAACTATGAGTCAGTTATTGTTTATCTATAATCCAATAATAAGTTATGCCATCTCTATTCAATACGATTGTGCTAATATAATCATAGGCGTATTTCATGCATGTAGCGGGCACAATTACTGATTTAACGTTCTCAATTCGATTGTCAGCGACATATTCGCGATAAGAAATCTCTTTATGGTCTACATCTTTTATAAGGCACTCGGTAAACTTACGTTGACAAGAAAACAACTTAATAATGTTTGAGGCAATCAGAGAATGTTTAACACCCGACCATCTATCAAGACTTCCACGGGATACCCTGAATGACTGCCATAACTACATACGTTATGTTAGTGTCACTCATCTTACATAAGTTTACCTTCCTAATCTGATTATTATTATTACGAGCCGTTTAACATAATGGCTAATGACACTAAATGTTCGACGGATAGCTCAGCATTTGCGGCCGCTGCTCGTACTTGCGGGTCCGTCATCCACGAATAATAATTTGTACCATTAGTTCATGACTCAACTTCTTTACTAAACGCTTTAATGAACATCGAGCATAGTCGGCGTACGTCAATAACATTAGTTTACATGGTATTTGTCGTTGAAATGGAAATTTTCTTTACTTAACAACACATTGAGCTCCAAAAAATTATGAGAAAAAAAAAACAATCACGTCACGTTTTCAAAATATCTATCATTGTATTTAAATAAAATGTCTACAAAAATATCTGAAACCAGCAAAAATTAACTGCCTTAGCTTTACTTGTCATTCATTATTCACGTCCGTGATTCTTATAGTAGACTAGCAATAATTATTTAACATGGTCTGGTCCCAGTATACTTGATTATTTTTCTCAAAAAATAATTAATCTTGATGAAAACGCTCTCTATGGTCATTGCTGACATGTCCGAGGTTTTCAGGACAGAAATCGACATGCGAGTGCAAAATATGAATTTTCAAATACATACTGACACCCATCCGTTAAGAATTATTCAATGAATTAGCAATTAACTATCGGTAATTTCTTTTTATTGCCCAAGAACTCTTGGGTAACAAACACATCGTAATGAATTCCAAGCACATATTTTAGTATCCGAATGTATAAAATTCAATAACTCACCTGAAGCCCAGGAGCTTAATACCTTGGCAAGATAACCGAAACTTTAAGAACAAAAATATGTTTTTTTTTTTGAGTGAACAATCAACACAACAGTCGGGGTGTACTTTACACCACCATTTCGACATTTTAAATACTAATATTTATTTAAGTGAACGCCACACTGCGTCAAAATTAGAATGAAATTAGAACCAATTTGTGGGTTGTTTGAATAATTTATGATGATAACTAGATTTGTTTTTGATGTCATAAAATAAAAAAAATATGTTCATGTTTAGTTATTTCCATTAATAAAGCAATATTAAATTCACTGGCAGGCCATATCATTTTTTTTGTAAACTAGTGCAATTATCCGAGGTGGTATTCAGGACTTCGCGTTAAGGCATATTCAAGCCTTGTTAGCTAGCGTTTCGTGTGTCAGGACACGGTGAACTTCGCGATTCGTTCAATGAGCTTTCCTAGACAGTATTAAGACGCGATATTCTGGAACTCAATGCTTGTTTTACCGAAATATCGAGGCGTGACCATGCCCCCCTCGACCATGAACGCGAGTCCCTTAAAGGTGTAAGGTTTCGGTTATGGTGCCGAGAACGACTACGAGATAAACACTTAGGCATTTCAGGTGTATACCTGCGAGAAATAGCTGGCGAGTGCGATCCGTTTTGATTCCTAGACAGATTTCGCGGCTGCGTAATACCTAGACCGACTATTCGACCGTCCACGTGGATACCATGAGCGAAATTCAGTTTTTTTTTTTAATTATTCCACGTCACTCAATAATTATTATTGTTACCCACTCGTTAAGCCACGACTTTGCATCATCGCGAAGACAACTACTTATCCGTTCGAGATACTCGCGATCATCTCACCTATTTATTTCGCAACCGCGGTCCGATTCTGCACACCACACGTCAAATTAAAGGATACTGGGATCAAACGGCGACATGTACAAACCTTGAGAAAGTACGTGAGCCAACGCGGACAACGCCTTAACAATCCTATACGTTGAGTCTTTTCTCGCCGTATCACTATCATCACCATATCAGCGTATCATCCGTTACGCCCACTAGCTGTCACAACTAAAGGCATCGGTTGAATATTACTTTCGCTACGCGGCCGCGACAACAAACGGCAACCGCAGGTTCCAACACAAACCCGTTTCAACACTTCGTCTTGATGCCTTACGCGACACGTGGCTTAATCACGGGAACGTTGCTTATGGGAACCATTTCATGACCCACGCGAGGTATCACTGTGTTCAGGCGGCCTACGCTAGCGCTCAACCGAACTATCACTGGAGATATTAAGAACACGAGACCTTCTACCGTTATCATGATATTTCGAACGGCTCGACATTTTATGTGATTTAAAAATCACTCGGAACAAACAACGCAAAACGCAGTATTCTCGTTATGCACCAAAAACTTTCACAACGATGCACTTTATGAAAACGCAAGTTCTTACACGCAAATTCTATCCGTAAAAATGAGAGAGTAGGCGTAGGATACACGCAAAGCTGTAGCAACTTTATGCGTGTCCCGCTTCTGAAGATATAAAACCCTACTTATCAAAACACGAATCATGAAACAGACACATTAACAAAGATTACAACAAAGTATATCTTCTCCGCTATAGCCCATATAATCAACACTTAATAACATAATAATTACACTCACCCAGCGCAGGATCTCTGCTTACCCTTAGCCATGTCACGCTTTAATGAACCGCCGTTGCAGAATCACCGAGTCTGGTCGTCGTCCGTTCTTATATATCATTACCCCTACCGAGGCTCCATGACATTTACGTTCTTATTTGTGATGGAAGTACCCTCAATACTTATAATAATTTTTATACCTGTTACACGCACTTCATCAAATCATCGAGCTGACCCAAACACTATCTTTTGATTGAGTTCGTAAGTCCAACATAAAAAGGCCGCTTAATTAAAACCTACTCATCTAAGTTATTACACGAAGGGTTATCTAAAGGAGCAACTGTCGTTAGTGAGCGGATATTTCGGCCTGTTCTCGTAGATGGGGTAATTCTGAGATACGACGGGTGAACGGCACAAGTTGCCGAATTCCTTTACAAGAAGTAGGGGGAGGATCACGATACAAGTTTAGAGAATGACGTATTAATAATCCGCTTTAGTAAAGGAAGAAAGAGATTAGGGTTTTTATCAAAATAAAAAAATGTCGGAGGGAGTATTGACTAACGTGATACCCTAAGCTCATAAAAATCGATTCTTATCAACATTAAATGCACCATAACGATCAGTCATGGAGCGTCAGTGCTAGACACAAATACTTGGTGCTAACGAAATAATTTCCTTTTTTTAATTTAAATCTGGCACTTGCATAGTAAGTGGGACAACGGTAACATAAATAAATAAATACACCCAACAGTCACATACATAGTTTTGACCCCACACTAAGATACAAGTCTTGTGTCGTGGGTATCAGAAACTACGAGAGACTTTTCGGTCTCACAAACACCTAGACCCGAAACAAATACTTGTGGATCACAGTTCACACAAACATTTGTCTCGGTGCGGGGATCGAACCCGCGGCCTCTCGTTTCGCAAGCTGGTATCTACCCAACTGCGCCACGGGACTGCTTGACTTGTTCTTGTTAAACTGGCACGGCAAAGTAACACAGTACTAGATAGTAAATGCAATGCAATCAGAACATCAAGGGAAGAGAGACAGGTACTGGTGGTCTTTCATCATTCGACAGTGATAGCTGATTACTTCTTTGTCACCAAAACAAGGCATTGTTTGAATGTATTAAATTTCACAATCCCCGCAATATGAGCTAAACAAGATACTCTGATAATAATACTCACAGCAGTGACACGTGCACTATCTAATTAAATTCCACGAACCACTCGTGATCAAAGCACATTCAATATTGTCGCGCGCAAACATTGCCCGAATTATGTGACGCACTGATCCGAAATTCGCATTCCGACGTTCGAGACAAAAGTCCGCCTCAGTAATCCCGAACAAGTTGTGCTCGGAGCCGTTTTCCTCCAGAAGTTTCCGCTGTCATTAAGTTTATATTGGGAAGTTTTAAAAGTGTATTTTGTACAACGACAGTTTGACGCTCGGTTTGAGAGGCACGTTTCGGCTATCCGATGTTTGAGCGTGTTTTCCTTACACCGTAGACGCTAGTATTTTATGTATGAAACAATCACGCCTGTAACTCTGAATGATTGCATTTTTCCAACCAAGTTTCGCCAATTATGTATAATGTTTGAACAATAAATTAACCATTGTAGACTGTAGTATAGATTTTATTAAATGCTATTTTGACGAGAAAATTTAGGAATTAACTGTCGTTTCTATATTCATTTTGAATAGTGACTGGTTACTTATGACTGTCTTACTTTAACACAATTATTTCAGCTTGTTTGAAGACGAATAGGCCATTATCCTAACACGCGACAATCCATCTCAAGCAACTATTGCAAGTTAACACCTTATTTACAGCAATCGCCATCTCTAAAAAAAAAGTAGAAGTCACACATACAAAGTAGAAGGACAAATTGAAAGTCTAGTAGATAACCGCACGTTGAAATAAAAGGCAGTGCGGGTTAGGAAGTCGATGTGTGCAAGAGAACCTACACCGTTTGCATAGTACGCTAGAACAGATTCAGACGACGGCCACTTTGTCGAGACGGTTTTTGTGAAAAAAGACTGTCTGTGTGAGTTTGTTAACCGTATTCTTGGCTACATTCTATTTTATGTGTCGCTGTTATTACTGAAGACGCTTCTGAAACGTAAGACTTATGTTTGATAAATAATAGTAACAAATATTAAGACTAATTTCCATGCCGTAATAAGTGTGTGTTATTGGTCCCTGATTAGAATCTCGTGTCGGGCAGCTCAGGATTCGGCAAATTTCAGTAGCTGCATGGTCATTCAAAATACTTGTAGGTATGTGGAACTAAAATTTATAGTAAGCGTAATCGGCAGCCGGGGATACAGGCTCTCTCTCTGAAAAATTGACTAAGAAATGTTGGTACATAAATTTTCTATGAGATTCATGCTTTTACGAGTTGGTAGATTACATAAAATAAATATATGTCGGAGGGTCTTGGGCGTTATTGTTTTTTTTTTTAAATAGTGACAGTAAAACTTCTGAAGGTAGTTTCAAAAACTTAGTACAGAGCTCCGTTCGGTCCGGCGTTCCGAGCGAGAATGAATCATTCTCGATCGAGCGGCTGTATTTGCCCTACGTTGGCCGCACAGTGGGGATGCGTCGACGCTTCGACATATATAGCAAATTAAAAAATTAATCACACTAATACATTTACTTTTGCCAAAAAAAAAAACATTACAATTTTAAACACTATTCGACTGCTAGGTATTGATATACGAGCTAAATTAACAATACTAGATCGTTACCTTTATAGAGGATATAAATATAATATGCATATGATCCTAGTGAAATTTGGGAACTAACCACAAATGTTACCGTGCCGAGCGGTCCCAAACGGCAGTTCGGCAAGTACTTAGTTCAATTTAATTAAATTATTCAAATTAAGCATGTCGTCGTTTTAAAACTTTTAATTAAATTACAGGTAATTAATTGGATCGCAATTATATTGTTACCTGTCGGTTATAAAACTCTAAGTAATTGCTTCGCCTGTGGCATAAATATGCGGCGTGTTATCTAGATGTCCCGGAGCGTATTACCGGGTCGGGTAAAATGTTGTTACATTTTTTATGTAATTCTATTTAGCAACAGGGAGGTTGGAAATGGATTCGTAGGATATGTAAGGATAAAAACTTTTTATCTCTACATCACCTAAAGGTTGGCAGTTAGAAAATGCCTTAGGTATTAAGTCCGTCTTTAAACATAATTGTATAAATAAATAAATAAATACACCCAACAGTCACATACATAGTTCTGACCCCACACTAGGATACAAGTCCTGTGTCGTGGGTATCAGAAACTACGAGAGACTTTTCGGTCTCACAAACACCCAGACCCGAAACAAATATTTGTGGATCACACAAACATTTGTCTCGGTGCGGGGATCGAACCCGCAGCCTCTCGTTTCGCAAGCTGGTGTCTAGCCAACTGCGCCACGCGGCTGTCGAATAAAAACATAAATAAATGAACGAATGAAAATATATAAAGTTGGTGTGAAAATACACTGCCTTTTTCATTGTGAATACAAGCGTGAGTGAATGCAATGTATCTTATATACTATTATATTATTTATTTTAGTAAAGTGTTTGATAAGATAAATACATATCGCACAATGTTTTAACTCATAATACATACATTAGAACGTGAAATAGCTTGTTTATCTATTATTCTTAAAAGTGCTAGATAAATATTCATAATTCTTTTATTACTAATGTAACACCTAAAGTATTGATTTATTTTTAAATCAGTAATAGCCAACCCGCACTAGGCCAGCGTGGTGGACTAAGGCCTAAACCCTCACCGTTGTAGAGGAGGCCCGTGCCCAGCAGTGGGGCGTATATGTATATCCCGATCATCAACAAAAAGGCATAATTTTATCAACTAGTCTAGTAGATTTTATGTTCAGTCTATATATGAACCGCACTGTACTATAGCATGCCGTCGTCTGCCGTGCTAGTGAAAGAAAAAAGCTCGATATGTATCAAGTAGACTTTATATCTAGATCACACATATCTGATACTCCCAGTCGGAGTTCTCCGTAATGATTTCTTCCAACTTAAAATAAGGAAATTCACTCAAGCACTTTTCAAGATGGCTGGTATCAGCAAACGCATTACTCAAGATCTGTCATCGGTAAGTACCGGTCGGGGCGCAATCGTTCACCCATTCACTCGCTGTGTATCCTTACGACTTCATAAATAAATATTTTACATTCTATATATAACCTTATGGAGAATTGAATTGTTGAATACACGATTTCTATGGAACAAATTTTATTTAAATATTTTTAATTTCTCTCAAAGCCTATTTGGGACTTCAGTAGGACAAATTAACAAACATTAGGAAAACCTACATTGAAAAATAGGAATATAAGAATTTTATTGTTTAGATAAATTATAAATATACCAAGATAATTAATATAAAGTAAGTATTTCAAATGGCCTACAAACTAAACAATAAAAGAAATAGAAAAGAACCCGCAGCAACTTTTTATAGATAGTACCCGTATATTGAAAACAACTGTTATTTATTGATAATTTCTTACCGTTAACCTTGTTATATAACCGCTGTATAGCCCGTACATACCTGGAAAATAGAAAAAAAGATAAATATACGTTTTCAAAGTTTTTTTTTTTTTGGAGTTAAGCTACAACATTTAGAATTATTTTTGTTAGAAGTGGACTTATGTAAGTGCTAGAGATTTCTTTTCAATCATATTTCCTATCTGATACGGTATTCTTTTATAATCATACTTAAATCCACAATTAAAGATTGACAATAATTCGTTATTTATATTATTATTTATTTTTATTATCGTGGTATATTGCCTAAGTAAGAAACGTTACAGTAAACAAAAGAACATACCGTATTTAAGTAATTTCATATTAAAAAAATCCAATAAATGTACTACCATCATAACAAAATAACAAGAGAAAATAATATGTCAGGCTAGAATACGGGATGTAAGAAAATATTTTTTTTTGTTTTTGTAACTAATTAACCAACAAGCAAGAGAGAAGAGGGTCTCTATGTCACACACAAAATAGCCACAAGATAAGTTTTTTACACCACGCTGATTGATAAATACCACAACCATTAATTAAATCGCGTACAGAGGTGGCTTAAGAACGATACAAGTAGGCTTCACGGTACCCACAACTAAATCAAGGGGATTTTTTAAATTTATCATGCAGTGCCTGATAGTTAGCGCAGTGAGTAAATACCAAATGATCATCATCATCAGCCCTTATGCGATTTTTTGGCCCTCCAATTTCTGGGCCCAGGCCTCCTCTACAACTGAGAGGGTTTAGGCCTTAGTCCTTAGACTACACACCGTAGGAATTCCTAAGAACTTTTAGGTGTGCAGGTTTCCTCACGATGTTTCCAAGTAAGTGATAATTCATTGTGAATACACATATAACTTCGAAAAGTCCGAGGTGTGTGCCTAGGTTAAACTTCGAGGCCATCACTACTTTTGCAGTAGTTTTTTTAATACCAAATACGGGTTGAGTATAGAACCTGCATAGTCATAAGTTAGTGTTTATTAGTTGAATAACAGAGAAATATTAGATAAATAAATACACCCAACAGTCACATACATAGTTTTGACCCCACACTAGGATACAAGTCCTGCGTCGTGGGTATCCGAAACTATGAGAGACTTTTCGGTCTCACAAACACCCAGACCCGAAACAAATATTTGTGGAACATACAAACATATGTCTCGGTGCGGGGATCGAACCCGCGGCCTCTCGTTTCGCAAGCTGGTATCTAGCTAACTGCGCCACGGGGCTGTCAAAAACAAGAGAAAAAGACCTTTATTTAAACGAATCTCATTTCTACTTTTCATTCAATGACTCATGGATTTCGTGACTGGAACCTACTCTGCACTACACTATATGTTGCGAAGTCAGTGGCGCAAAATGGACAATGGTCAACCAGCCAAGTAGCCTAGAATGATTAATCTAAGAATAATGTCTTTTCTTTCCGAATGTAATTTATATCTTTCTTTTAGTTGGATAGCCTCGATTTAGTTCTTATTTACGGGACTGATAGTGCTATCACACGGAAAACCGGTCGAATGCAACAATATTGCAAGTTAATGTAATACAAAACACCTAACAATTCCTAGCCACCTATGTTTTTCAACATCTTTTGTCCTGTTGACGGCCAGTATGACGATTTCCTTGTAGGCATTAAACATCGTGAATATTAATAATTAGGTCTAACAGAAAAATCATAATTAACTCAATATTCATGTTCTATTTCAGCCGTCATTACGCTATTTGTACCTACTGCATATACCATCAGGTGTTAACGCGATCAATTGTGAGTATACAAAAAAATCACAAAATGGTCTATGCCTA
This sequence comes from Hemaris fuciformis, assembly GCA_907164795.1. Taxonomy (NCBI): domain Eukaryota; kingdom Metazoa; phylum Arthropoda; class Insecta; order Lepidoptera; family Sphingidae; genus Hemaris; species Hemaris fuciformis. Next base: position 11,317,606 of record OU015448.1, read on the forward strand.
GTAAAAGTACTTTAAGACCATTTATTACCACGAAAAATACGATCATCTGCCTAAGAATTATATTTGAAAACTATTACGAGCGCCCCTTGACTGTAAACTTAATTGCGCTTGAAACAGCAAGCAATTTTACTCCATTTTTACTGTGGCCGCGCTCCTACCAGCATGTTTTGGAAATAAAATATTTAATATTAGAATAACTGTTTCTATTTGCAATCCAAGACATCTCAAGTCATAACAGTTAACTGTGTCCTATCGCTTAATTGAGTAAAGCGAACGTGTTTAATTAATGAAGCGACAAAGCCGCTGAGAGTACGCCCCGACGCCTGCAACTCGGCAATCAGTAGGTACTCAACACAATTTGTCAAATATAAACATTTGCCAACACACTTGATGAAGTGGGGGCTGTTCGGAGTCGATGTCACTGAGGTAACAAGTTACGGATAAAAATAAAATGGGCTATTTTCATTAATTAAACTGGGGTAATTTAGTGTGGAATCTTTCTGCCTTGTACAAATGCCACATTTCAGATGTTTTGATTTTACATACATACATAACCTCACGCCTGTATTCCCTGAAGGGGTAGGCAGAGGTGCATTTCTGCACCCACATTTCGCCAGGTACGTATCAGTCCCACTCCCACGTAATAGGGGGCGAGCCTATTGCCATTTTTCGGGCACAATTCCAGACTCCGTGCTGCTACTGAGAATTTCCTAATGGAGAAAACCCAATGTCGCACGGCATATACTTGTGCCGCGAGACCACGAGGCAGTCAACTTTTGATTTTATTTCCTTGACTTTATAACCACCACTAAGGAAACCACAAAGGAGATACGACATTATTGGTAAATAATAAAGCCGGTCGATATAGTGCTTTTCAAAGTGAATAAAACTTGGCTCTGCCATATCCATTTAATTTTGACGTCAGTCATAACCAACCGCGTTAGTGCACTTAGATTTTTTAGATATATTTATTTACTGGCAAATATATGGCTAAAGTATACAAAGCCTGATAGTAAAAAGTATTACCATAAAAAAAACATTTATGACGCAGCTGCAATATCCCAATTTTAACAACCATCATAACAAAACCAAAGCGTCCTGCATAAACTGTTCAAAACGGCCGTATCGCGATTTATATTCCAGGAAAAAATGTAATTTTTAACGTCGACGTAAAAATAATGTACGCCCGCACAGATGCGACCCGCACAGTCTTGAAAAGGCGGAGTTATTTTGACTTAAAAAAGAGTCTTGTGACAACGGTTTTATTGATAAGCATACTTGTTGTTATTATATATTACGTAAGCGTAATAGTCTGTTTGCATGTTATGCTATCGCGTTAAAACTGCTGAACTTATTTTGATTAATTTCGGAACGGAGATAGATTTGGCATTAGGGGCGGTGACAGCTTACTTTTTATCCCTTAATTAGTTTGATAATTTTATAAATTGTGGTTAACGAATTTTATTATAACGTTTACAAACACTTGGGCAACTGCCAAAAGACTTTAAAAAAACTAATGTTTTTTGAGATTTTGACCAGGCAATCCTTAGACTTTCATCATCAACATATGTCTCTTTGCTGGGCACGGGCCTCCTCTACAACTGAGAGGGTTTAGGCCATAGTCCACCACGCTGGCCTAGTGCGGGTTGGCCGTCTGCACACCTAAGAAATTCCTAATAACTTTTACTTTGTGCAGGTTTCCTCACGATGGTTTCCTTCATCGTTAAGGTAAGTGATAATTTATTGTGAATAGGTACACACATATGTAACTTCAAAAAGTCAGAAGTGTGTGCCTGGGGTTTGAACCCGCCGGTAATCTTGACCGCGCGCCTAAACCTCGAGGCTATCGCTACTTCGGCTTTACTTTACCAGAAGGCATAATTCTCAAGGCCGCATAATATTTAATAAGTAATTATCGTTTGTCAAATAACTATTTGATACACTCTTTCTTTTTCGCACTGCACTATTTACATTTTGACATTATGGTGCTATAAAATGAGAATGTAAAACATCATATTGTTATGGAAATCTCTGACGAAAATCAAGAAATATAACACCAAATTAAATAAATTATATTATATTAATAAAAAATATTATGTCAAAGCTTTGTTTATTGTAGCAGTGCAGTGGCGGTACTTCCACAGAAGCCTAAAAGCGTTACACGTTAATTGTGTGATGTCTAGTTTATAATTGTTACTGTAGGGTCAGAATATTTGTTTGTATAATTGATTTTTTCAAATTGCTTCAGTCATATGTCAAATTGCTTTTGTTAAATAAAGAATTAAAGCTTAAAAACCATTATTTATAATTTTGTAAGGCATGCTAGGCTTTTGGGCTACTATGGAAGTACCGCCACTAAATTGTAGGTAATATGTTTATTTCCGTATTGAGATTAGGGGTACCACCACCAATGACTATAAATTACACGAGACAACACTCCAACAAGATTAATGTAGGTTCCGACCTTTGTAGCTATTTGACAATCGATAGCCATCGTACCGACACAATCCTTCCGTACCGCGACCCTGTAACAATTTCCCGCGTAACCAAATTCTAATTGGGGAGATGTTAGTAATAGTTGCTTGTGGTATGAATTGTCGAATGAAAGGTAGTAAGTTCAAGCCAAAGGGAGAATTTTGACTTAAAAAGTCCTATCAACTTTGACAGCACTTGTTAATACACCAGCTTGTAAAACGAGAGGCTTCGATATCCCAATCGAAACTTTATTTATTTGCTATCCACAAATATTATATGACTGCTGTGTGTATATTTTGTATTCCTCCTCTAAAACTAAGAGGGTTTAGACCTTAGTCCACCACGACTCAGTCTCAGGTATCTTTTATATGTTATTGGATTTTGGTCCCTATCCCACCACACACCCGCCACTGTAACTCCTGTGCTCCAGGATCAACAGCGGCACGCACAGTAATGACACCGAGCAATGAAGCTCAGCGGATCTAAGGGGACCTAAATTTGTCATAATCCCGCAACGAAGTTAATCAGAAAGACAATATAAGGAGGAGTTGAAAAACAAAGAGTTGTTCACTTCCCTCCACAGCAAAGCGGGTGACAAAACATTGAGCTATGAGGTTTTACCCTCGCATAAAAAAAGACAATTACATTTAGTGATATTAGACGCAAGTAACGCACCACGGGTAAAAACTGTATGAGTTTTATTGACTAAATTGGACCTAAAGTGCGAGCTGTTATGTAGACTTCCAATAATAGGCATGGCAAAAACGCTGGAAAGCACGGAAATTCTTCCTGGATTCAACAAGGTCTGTATAATAGACAACACCAGACGTTACATGCATACTATTGAGCATACAGTTACGTTAATGGATGTATATCATCATTATCAGCCTAAGGAAGTCCACTGCAGAACATAGGCCTCCCCCAATGACTTCCATAGTGACCTGTTGGTGGTAGCCTGCATCCAGCGACGACTCGCGACCTTCACCAGGTCGTCAGACCACCTTGTGGATGGACGTCCTACGCTGCGCTTTCCGGTACGTGGCCTCCACTCGAGAATTGGATGTATAACATTTAAAATATTCAACATAAGCGATTTCTTGTTTTTTTTAGAAAATATATTGATACCTATAATCAACACGATCTATGGAAAACCCGCTGTCACAAACTAAATCGTGTATGCTATAGCATTTGTATACAAAACTTTGTATCTATATCCGTCTCATTCTGTAGAAGCAATAACGTGCCGCACTAGACAACCTATAGCTTGCCATTTCACGTCCGTACGTCGAAACGTACGATACGTTCTTAGCGATATTGATCAGGTGATCGAACACCTGACCAATATCACTAAGAACTCTTGTCTATTGTGTGTTCTGTTATATTTTCGCTCCAACTGCCAGCCCCGACCTTTACGCAATAGCCGGGTATCCTTTTGTGTGACGTCACCCGCCCCAGATAGGGGTGGCTCTAATAAGCCTTTCTTACAAACGTTGCTAGAATCTTTTTCAACTTGATATTTCGTCTCTTCCTTATAACGTCATTGTTTACGCAACATGCAGAACAAGAAAAATATTGACAGAGAAATATAATCTTTACGCCTTGTGCCGAAATCTTGGTTCATCAGAATGCTAGGATCAGGTCTCTTGTATTTTTTTATTATTTTAATAATAATTTTAATGCCTCGTGGTCTCGCGCCACAAGTATGTGCCGTGCGATCTAGAGGTCCTGGGTTCGATTCCCAGGTCGGGCAAAGTGTTATTGGGTTTTTCCATTGGGAAATTCTTAGTAACAGCACGGAGTCTGGAAATGTGCCCGAAAAACGGCAATGGGCTCGCCCCCTATTACGTGGGACTGATGCATACGTGGCCAAATGTGGATGCAGAAATGCGCCTCTATCTGCCTCTTCGGGGAATACAGGCGTGAGTTTATGTATGTATGTATGTTTTATTATTATAAAACAGTCTAATAGGTACATATTAGGTTATCCTACGGTCTCGGCACTTAGCATAGCTTGTATCGCAAAGACAGTAAAATAGAGCAGATACATTGCATATATTTTCGTTACCGACGCTCACTCATAATCAGGTACTTATATTTTGTCAAACTCATATGAACATAACAAAATAGTACTGACTTATTTTGTATAATTGAGGGAATCGGCTTCAGTCCACGACTTAAAATAATTTTATGAATACTTGCTTAGCTTCGAAAATCATAGGTGCTAGAATAGAAAAACAATATCAGCAGCATAAACTCTATAACAATCCCAATTTTTTATAATATAATAAACCACAAAGCGCTAGATAATTGTGGATACGATACGTTTCTACAAAGGACATTATATTCGGCCTTGTCTATGAGCACTGATAACAAAATATTCAACATACGGGCAGTTTGCGCTTGATAATAATAAAATTTAATGCAATATTACGTAGAATTGCCATGCGTTAATATTAGAAATACACGTGGAAACTTTTCTAGTGAGGATATTCACTGACAATTCAGAAAATCTTGCAAAATTGTGAATGGTACAGCCACATTTTTGCCAGTTTCCGTAATCGTAATTTTTGTAATTAAATGTCGCTTTAAAAAATTGTCATATTGAAGGCTCTTTGAGAAAGAAATACAAATATCCAATTAGAATTATGTGAAAAAACATAAAGTACATGACATGTTTCTTGAACTAGTTACTAGTTAAGTTTATTTTTGCTAGTCAATGTCTCAGTGTAAAATGTATTCAAGTAAATAATATTTATTTCTATGTATTTTTTAATGTAAATCGAATTTTATTACCGTTTATAACAATCTGGTTGATGACATTGACGACACTTTCAATTCGTATATAATATGATTCCGTTGGATTTATGTGGAATTTTCACATTATAACGACAGATCACAGCGCCCATCAGACATCCTAATCCTTTTTTTAGGTGTGTCGGTTTCCTTCACCGTTAAAGTACGTGATGATTCATTGTTGAAAGGTCAGAGGTGTGTGCCTGAGATTTGAACCCGTAACCGCCGAGAATCTCGACCGCGCGCGTATAGAGGCCATCACCACCTACTTGACTCTACGTATGTCCGTTATGCGAGAGTACCATACTTGGACACAGACTACCATATTCGGACTATGATATTCATGACAAGATTCCAACTCAGGTAAAGTAAAATAAGATATTTTTTCATAATAAACAACAAGCCTTAGCGACAGCCCTAACAAAAGAAACGCTGCGAGGTGAAAAAAGCCGGCTAAATAAGGTGAGTTGAAGGAAACGAAGTAATTTGGCGTCCGACTTTTCTCGATCTAGGCTTGAGTAGTTCTATGTTGAATCAGACCCAAAATGGTCTGTCAGAGAAATGGACAACAAATGCCTTCGATGGACCGGAATTAATTTGATGAATGTTTTGTTGCGTGTACCTACCTATATAGTTTTTAAATTAAATAACTAGTTTAAAAAACACATACTCAAACAAATATTTGTAAGCCATCTTATCTATTCTATTATCCTATCTTTTTAGTCTCCAGACCAAACATGTGACAATAACTTACGACACCTTTTTACTATTACTATTGCCTAATACTAAGGACTTATATTATTTGGACTAAGGCATAAACCCTCTCAATGGTAGAGGAGGCCCATGCCCAGCAGTTTGACGTATATGGGCTGATGATGATGATGATTGCTTAATAACTTATTTAAAACATTAATTCTTTGGCAAAAGTAACACTTATAAGCATACTACCCGGTACGCAAAAGATACGAAAGCGCACAGAAATAAACGGTTTTGAATCTTTATTTTCCACTTGATGGGTCACCACCTAAGTCCCCAAAGTCCTGTATGTAATTTTCTTCAGCGGTAGGGAGAGAATTAAAAAGAAAAACTAATAAAGGAATTTACAAGCGGCCGAAATTTTTTTTTTTTTTTTTTTTTTTTCTGGCACGGCAAAGTGACCCCATTGCACCTGATGGTAAGCGCAATGGAGTCCAGAAAAAGTGCCGACCAGCGAGAGATGATGGTCTCCCGTTGGTCGACACAATCATGCCGGCCGAATACCTCTTCACCTTATTGTGAAGAAGTTTGGGGGACTATCAATCATGGCGATCAAAGGACCGACCGCGACAAACCGGCCAAAAAAATTGCCGGCACGGTCATCCTTTCACCATGATTGAAGCCCCCCCGAAAACCGGATATACACTGGCTGATCCCGGAACGCGGCACACTTGTATGTGCCACTATGGCGGGTTTTACGCCCTGTGTACGGTGGTCGCCATCCGGGCGGATACGAATATCCTACCACCAGCAAATTAACATTTTAGGTGTCGACGTAATAGTTTTGGGGATATGTATCTCCGTTGGAACTAGCTTAGAATAAACAATTATCTCCACAATGTAAGGAAATCTGAACAGCCTTTTATGTGACAGGAAATCTGTTTTACAGTTTTGGTTACGCAGTTGATGTGGTCTTGGACTACGGCGCCTTATAGTGTGAAGTTAACATAGTGATAACAAACATTAGTCTTTTTCTCATATTTCTTTGGTGTGTAAATATTGCAGGAGCGAAAAGCCTTTTAACTTCTATTACCCACGATACAAGACTTGCATATTAATGTTGATTCTGCATTATTCAATAAAGCGTTGAGTGCAATTATTATAAAAACAAAGTTACTCACCCATAACACAAGTATAAAGATATGCAAACGATATTTATTTTTATTCACAACAAAACTCAAAAAACCGTACGCGGTAAATTACCTAAGCCAGTCTTTGAGTTAGGCGGTTTTGTATGAAAAGAAAGCGTTACGCAAGACCAAATACAATATCTGACATCTGAGCACCGATCCATCATCAGCATCCATCTGAGATGCATCCACAGCAAATAAGCAACCTGAATATTGGAGAGAACTTGAGTACTCTGTAATTTCAAGTAATCACGATATACTTTTGGCAAAACCTAGATGAATCTCGTCAATTTTAAACTAGAATTCTTTTAAAATTCACAAAACAAGCGGACAATATTTACGTTTCAACCGAAAAGCGTTATAAATGTTTTCCTAAAGACCACAGTCTGTAAAAGACATGTTGGAAATTTCTGCAAGTAATCGCTAAAGCTACAGGGCATGTCAATTACGTCATAATAGTGGAAACACGAGAAGAATCCGCAGACAGCGTTCACTTCGGGTCTTGGCGAACCGTAAATGCTAGACATAAGTAACATCCGAAGTTGTGCACAATTCCGCGCCGCGTACATCCAATTCCGAATAAATTTGTCAATTTGGCGTCTCGCCAAACTGCGAGAGGCAGTTACGTCATGTCATATTACTGTATTATGTAAATAAGTAAATAGGGGAGGTTAAGTATTTTTTTGATTGGTTTTTAATTTGTTTTTGTTACCACAAAGCTTACAATACCAAGGCTAAGTTACAAATGTTGAATACACAAAGGATTTTTTTCGAGGTTTCATTGTTTGCAAATTTTGTAGCTGCAACATCATCCGCGTTTATATACATATTTGACAGCAATAAAAAGGTTAGTTTTATTCTACTATAAACTAGAAAAAAAATCTAAAAAAACAGTACAATTATGCTATTTCGAAACTTAGACAATGCCTAGAGGAGATCGTGTGGAAGAATGTCTAGGTTTTCTTGGGTCGCGGCCAATATTCCATTTGTTCTTTGAGGCTATTACGGGTGATGTTATATTGTTACTGTTTATTGCTGATACCAATTTAATAAGATTATCCAAGCATCCAAGCATATGAAGCAGTGATGGCGTCGAGGTTTAGGCGCGCGGTCGAGAATTTCGGCGGTCGCAGGTTCAAACCCCAGGCACACATCTCTGACTTTTCGAAGTTATGTGTGTATTCACAATGAATTATCACTTGCTTTAACAGTGAAGGAAAACATCGTGATAAAACCTGCACACCTAAAAAGTTCTTAGGAATTTCTTAGGTGTGTAGTCCGCCAACCCGCACTGGGCCAGCGTGGTGGACTAAGGCCTAAACCCTCTCAGTTGTAGATGAGGCCCGTGTCCAGCAGTGGGACGTATTTGGGCTGATGATGATGATGATGAAGATTATCCAAGCATCTAACTATTACAGGAAATATTATATACCTTCAGATTTTGCAAGACTTTTGCAAGACTTTTTCACTTCCCTCCGCGCACGCGTACTGTGCGGACACGGTTTGACACTGTGCTTTAAAATTGTGTTTTTTCGTGTCTCGGGTTTGATTGCCGGCTTGTGAGTGTTTTCAGTTGTGTTGTGTTGGTTTGTGCTCTACAGTTCGTAAGTTATTTAAGTGTTTTACGTTGGATTTAATACTTTTTTGTTCGTGTTTACCGGTAAGTCGTTTTATTTTGTTGTGAGGGTAGGCAAAGTCCGATAAATTTTAATCTTTTTTTTAAATTTGCGCATTAGATTTTGGCTCATTTTATTCAAACAATGTCGGTTTGTAATGACGATCCCCCTGACCGAGGCAGGGATCCTTTCGGCAAAAGTTTGTTGACCCCTAGGTCACCGAATAACTCCCGACCGAAACGGCTTTTTGGTGACATGTCACCTACAAACATTTCTCCTGGCGATAAAAGATCGAAACCGTCCGGGTCGGGAAGCACTTCTCCTCTTTCTTTCGAGGACAGCTGCGATGCGGGTCGAAATAATTATTGCGATTTGGTGTCCGACGCGTCGACATACTTGAGTAAGATAAATGACCTAGTCAACGATCAGGGGTCGCGAATAAACATAGCGAACAAATCTGCAATTATGGACCTCACTCAACGGGTCACAGGCATTATTTCTTTACTCGCGATAAAATCGTCTTGCAACGAAACAAAACTTGCAAACTTACAAAGAGAGATAGATAAGAATAAAAATGTGCGCGAACCTGCACCGGTAAATGGCACTTATGCGGACCGCCTAAAGTTGAGATTATCTAAACCGACACCGGCAATGGAGTCGCGCGCGCCGCTGCCGTGTGTTGTAGCATACCCCACAGCTGAGCGATCAGCTGAGTATGCGTCATCATCTGCAACGAAGCAGGCGCTAATGAAAGCGATTAAGCCGAGTGATGACGGTTTCCAAATTGTTGGCGTTAAAAAAACCGCGAAATCTGGAGTCGTACTTCGTGTCGCGAACGAGTCACAAATTAAAAAATTGCAATCTGTAGACGCAATAAAATCCGCCGGTTTGCGATTAGAAAAACCAAAAGGCCGTCGACCCCGTCTTTTAGTTAAAGACGTCCCGGCCTCAATGGAAGATCGCGTTTTCATTAATGCTCTCTACAAACAAAATATTAAGAGCGAGTTGCCGATTAAAGAGGACGATTTTGTTAAATCCGTTAGAATTGTCCGTAGGCGCGTCTTAGATAACGGTCGGAAATGGATAGGCATCGAATTAGACGCGGACGTGCGTAAACATCTTGTGACCACCAAAGACAAGTTGTTCATTGATTGGGCGACGTGCCGATTTGTTGATGACGTCGAGATTGTCCGGTGCCTTAATTGTCAACAATACGGACATGTTCATAAATTCTGCACTACAAAATCCCCAACTTGCGCTTTGTGCGCCGGCGAACACGAAACTAAATCTTGTCCCCATAAGGCCGATGCCACATTTAAACCAATTTGCGCGACGTGTAAAAAATTTAAAAAAACACATGACCACCGCTGTGGGTCTCAGGAGTGCCCATCTTATAAGCATAAACTGCAAATGCTAATCCTTTCAACAAATTATTGATTATATAATGGATAATCTCACGATCGGACAGCTGAATTTACATAATGATAGGGCGGCAACGTCGGAGTTAAATATTTTAATTAATGAATATAAGCTTGACATTGTTCTCGTCCAAGAGCAGTACCAACACGCTCGGTTACGTACTAGACTAATACAACTAGATAACAGCTCACGAGCAGGCATTTACGTGTCGAGTTCTGTATTTACAGTCACATCAGTGCGTAATCTTATGACGTCACACTGTGCGGTCGCGGAGGTTACAACACCCTCAACTAAATTATACGTTGTGAGCTGTTATTTTCAATACTCGGACCCTGTGGGTCCACATTTACACCATTTGCGACATGTTCTGAGGTCTCTTTCGGGAAACAAAATTGTTGTTGGCGCAGATGTCAATGCGTCTTCCCCTCTTTGGTATGGCAAATTTAGATCCACCGATTCAGAGCGACGCTGTGCCGTCGAAGATTTTATTGCGGAATTAAATCTTGTAATACATAATACATCTGACGCACCACCAACATATTGCAGCCCTATGGGCGAATCTTCAATCGATGTCACACTTTCATGTGGAGACGTCCATATCGATAAATGGCGTGTTATACCAGACGCGTCTTGTAGTGATCATCGCCTGATAGTGTACGAGTTTTTACCTGGATTTACACGAGGACATCATAATAATTATTACAACTTTAAATATAAATTAAGAGGGGCTAATTGGGAGTCTTTTGGCTCGCTTTTTGCGCATCATACTAAGGATTTCACTCGCAATGAACTTTCAGCTGAAGCTTGCGCTGAAATAATGACAGATACCTTTACGTACTGTGCGGATATAACATTCGGTCGTTCATTTGTAACTGGTACTCGTAGATGTGATTGGTGGAATAATACCTTAGTCCACCTTCGTCAACTATTTCGTCGAGCGCGTAGGAGGTTCAATTCGCTTAAAAAACGGTGTAACAATAGTAATTTACTTGAAAGTGCTTTTAACACTCTAAAAACAGCCAGGTCGCGTTATAGAGCCGCGATTATTAAAGCAAAAGGCGATTTATTACGAAGAGTTGTTGACCGTCTGAACGCTGAGGGTCCTTGGTCCCCTCTTTACCATGAGTTTAAAGCTAATAAATCAATTGATTCAGCATATATTGAAAATATAAAGGTTAATGACACATACACTACTGGTATTGAGGAGACCACGGAAACTTTATTAAACTCACTTATCCCGGACGATAGCCTTGATAACGATTCCGCATATCATAGTCAAGTAAGGCTATGGGCCTCCGTTTCACCATCTACTCCCGATTCGGATAGCCCATCTCTTAACGAATTTCTTGAAGTAGTTAGATCCCTGCCTCTTAATAAGGCTTCTGGGGATGATAAAATTTCCAATAAAATGATAAAGGAGGCGTGTAAGTTGTCTAGTGTCGCTATAATGTGCGTTTATAATCGATGTATAGCTGAGGGCGTCTTTCCGCGAATTTGGCGGTGCGGTCTTATTAAACTCGTACCTAAAGGAGGGAATAAGCCCCCTGAAGACCCAAAATCGTATCGTCCAATAACGTTGTTACCGTCGTTAGGCAAGTTACTTGAACGTCTTATCGTGCCTCGCTTACTACCGGGCGGACCGAAATTTCACGAAAATCAATTCGGTTTTACGATTGGTAAATCAACCGTGGACGCAGCTTTATCGGTTAGGAGAACAGTTAACAAATCGGACCATAAGTACGTGTTGGGGATATTTTTAGATATCTCTGGTGCATTCGACAATGCTTGGTGGCCTATGTTACTTCTGAAATTAAAGTCTCGCGGTTGCCCAAGGAATATATTTTCTATGATTTATTCGTATTTTATCCATGGCACAACCAAGTTGCGCTTAGGTCACCACGCAGTGTCGAAGACACTGACAATGGGTTGTCCCCAGGGTTCCGTAGTCGGCCCTTACTTATGGAATCTAGGCTTTGACGACTTTCTCTCGATTCCTTTACCTCCATGTTGCTCTTTAATAGGATATGCGGATGACGGACTCTTGCTCATACAGTCAAATAGCAGATCAGGTCTAGAAAAGTTAGCAGACGCGTGTCTTAGTTTAATTACTCACTGGGGTGAAAGAAACCGTCTCTCGTTCGCACCCCAAAAATCATTTCATTTGCTGCTGAAAGGCTCTCTGAAAACCCCGCCGCGTATAAAATTTAATAACGTCTCGATCAAAAATAAACAGTCTGTTTGTTACCTAGGGCTTGTTCTAGAACGTAATTTCTCTTTTATAGAACATATAAAATGCGTCGGTGAAAAATCAAAAAACAACTTTTATGCCTTGACAAGGATATCAGCGTCAACTTGGGGTCTGTCGTTTAACACCTTAAAAGTAATTTATGGAGCTACATATTTGGGTTGCATTTGTTACGCTTCCCCTGTGTGGGCCGACAGGGCAACTGTCGGTGCCGTCAGAAGGAAATTGCTCCAGAGTCAACGTTTGGCGTTGATATTTTTGTGTAAGGCGTACAGAACTGTTAGTACTGAAGCTTTACCTGTTCTGGCGGGAGTACTTCCAGTCGACCTGGAAGTGCAACGTCGCGCCGCGTTATATTTTTCCAACAAGCAAAATATTGATATAGATTTTCTTTCCTCGCGCGACCTTTTGAAAATTAGTCGGTTATTTAAACCATACCCCGAGACTTACTCGGAATTAATAGAAGAATGGCAAAATCGATGGAGTCTCTCTATAAAGGGGCGTCATCTTTATCAATATTTTCCTTCGGTGAGCGATCGTTTGGCAAAAACTTGGCTTGAGATCGATCATTACGTGTCGCAATTTCTGACGGGTCACGGTAATTTTCGTAGCAAATTATTCTCATTTAAGTTGGTTGATTCTCCTATGTGCCAATGCTCAACACATAATTGCGAATATGAACAGTCCGCGCATCATATCCTTTGGGAGTGCAATCTTTGGTCGGATGAGCGTAACTGTATGCTCAATAGTATGCATGTAACGTCTGGTGTTGTCTATTATACAGACCTTGTTGAATCCAGGAAGAATTTCCGTGCTTTCCAGCGTTTTTGCCATGCCTATTATTGGAAGTCTACATAACAGCTCGCACTTTAGGTCCAATTTAGTCAATAAAACTCATACAGTTTTTACCCGTGGTGCGTTACTTGCGTCTAATATCACTAAATGTAATTGTCTTTTTTATGTGAGGGTAAAACCTCATAGCTCAATGTTTTGTCACCCGCTTTGCTGTGGAGGGAAGTGAACAACTCTTTGTTTTTCAACTCCTCCTTATATTGTCTTTCTGATTAACTTCGTTGCGGGATTATGACAAATTTAGGTCCCCTTAGATCCGCTGAGCTTCATTGCTCGGTGTCATTACTGTGCGTGCCGCTGTTGATCCTGGAGCACAGGAGTTACAGTGGCGGGTGTGTGGTGGGATAGGGACATAAAAGACTTTTGCCGTTAACATGGACCGGACAAGCTCCGAAATACACTTGACATTTTAGGTGTCGACGTAATAGCTTTGGGGATACGTATCTCCGTTGGAACTAACTTAGAATAAACAATTATCTCCACAATGTAAGGAAATTTGAACAGCCTTTTATGTGCCAGGAAATCTGTTTTACAGTTTTGGTTACGCAGTTGATGTGATCTTGGACTACGGCGTCATAAAGTGTGAAGGTAACACACTGATAACAAACATTAGTCTTTTTCTCATATTTCTTTGGTGTGTAAATATTGTGGCTGCGAAAAGTCTTTTAATTTATATTACCCATTATAAAAGATTTACATATTAATATGGACTCTGCGTTATTCAATAGAGCGTTGAGTGCAGTTATTAAAAACTAAATAAAGTAACTCACCCATGTATATAAGTATAAAGATATGCAAACGATAAACACTACACGGTAAAACTACCTGAGCTAGTATTCGAAGTTAGACAGTTTTGTATGAAAATGAAAGCGTTACGCAAGACAAATACATCTGAGATGCATCCACAGCAAATAAGCAACTTGAATATTGGAGAGAGCTTGAGTACTTACAAGTAAACACGATATACTTTTTGCAAAACCTAGATACATATCGTCAATTTAAAACTAAAATTCTTTTAAAATTCACAAAACAAGCGGACAATATTTACGTTTCAACCGAAAAGCGTTATAAATGAACAAACAATTTCGTCCAGCGTACACGAACGTGTGTACAGAGCCCACATGTCGAAGTTCGACGCATTGCGTCAATTCCTCTCAGACGGCCGACATAATATAATCGATATGTCACATGGAATCATAATTAATTTTTTCTTCCAGAAAGTTGTCGAATTCTCCACACGTTCTGCGTATTAATGAAAGTTATTGACTTCCATCTTTATAAATAAAATAATAAATAAATACACCCAACAGTCACATACATAGTTCTGACCCCACACTAGGATACAAGTCCTGTGTCGTGGGTATCAGAGACTACGAGAGACTTTTTGGTCTCACAAACACCCAGACCCGAAACAAATATTTGTGGATCACACAAACATTTGTCTCGGTGCGGGGATCGAACCCGCGGCCTCTCGTTTCGCAAGCTGGTGTCTAACCATCTGCGCCACGGGGCTGTCAAGGGTTATGTTGCAAGGTTGAGGCACAAAGGTCAAGTTCGGAATCGTTTGAGTTTGTGTTTTAAGTAAGATATTTTCATAAAGAAATAATCATATTTGGCATTGCTTGGTGGCGCTACCGCCACATAAAAACTGGGCGACAGTAATAACGATATCTCGAACCGAAGAGCCCCAAGTTGACTCATTCAAAGGAAATGTTACCTATAAAATCTAATACATATTTAACCAGTCTTGCCGCCCAATTAGCCTTTGGCCCATACAAATCAACTAGGAGCAGTTTTACAGTAGAATAGCTCAATGTTGTTTAATCTATATGACATTTAATTTAATGAAAAACAACAAAATATAGGGTCGAAGTTACGAATCTGAAATTGATAGTGACGTTATCAGCCAGCTGTTTATCATAGAATCTAATATGATTTAATTTTCATAATATTTTAGTTGAAATAATTGATTTACTATGTTGTTTATAGGGCATCCAATATTAAAAAGTTTCATAATAGGAGCGTTTTCTTATTTTATTTAACGAATTTTAATTCAAATTGTTTTTTATTTAAAATCTCTAACTCAAAGTATATAAATTAATTTCAAATATAACGAAACTGTTCATGAATATAAAATGGCATATAATTACTATAAAATCGAAAAAAAATTATTTAATTATATATCAAAGTATGCACTCCCACTGCACCATGACCGAGTCGAAACACTGAAACTACAACATACATACATAGTTCAAACTGAGCGTCTCAAATACGATCGGACAAATATTATATCCTGTATCCGGATATGACAAGACCCTTTTCCCTTCCTCCACAACATTCTTGACAGCTGATGTGACATGACTTTCGAATCAATTTCCTTATTTTCAATCACATTTTTATCCCGCGTCGGTGTCATTTACCGGTAATCCTGTTAGGATTGGAAAAAGTTGAATGTTTATTTTTTATTTTTTTTAATCCTCATCTAGTGCGTGAAATTTTATTCAGAATATTTTTGTGAAAAATAAAATATTTCCCCAAAAACTGTGGCAATTTTTTTTTGTTGCAATTTTATTGTATTGGCAGTAATTTTAGCTTCCATTTTTGTATCCAATATTTGTGAACGAATGAAGAATTGTTAATAAAACATGAAGTAGTAATGGCCTCGAGGTTAAAGCGCGCAGTCGATAATCTCGGCGGCCGCGGGTTTAAGCCCCAGGCAGACACCTCTGACTTTTCGAAGTTATTTGTGTGTTCACAATGAATTATCATCTACTTTAACGATAAAGGAAAACATCTTGAGGCAACTTGCACACCTAAAAGTTCTTAGGAATTTCTTAAGTATGTAGTCCGCGAACCTGAGCTAAGCCAGCGTGGTGGACTAAGGCCTGAACCCTTTTAGTTGTAAGAAGGCCCGTGTCCAGCAGTTAGTCTTATTTTAATGACGAGAAAAACATCTATACACAAAACGAAGCCCTATTCCATCACACTGAGAATTTAGAAGCAAACATTACAATAGTCGGCGAATAAACTCGAGACCCTTTTAGCGAATGTCGTCTCCAATAAACATAAAAGTAACCTCGACGCGAAGACGTTACGTACGTCATCGGAGGAAACCCAACAAGTTCTGATATCGTCTTAATTATTGCCAGACGGCTGTACAAGTTTACGAGACCATTTTCCCGATGGTACGTGCTGAAATGAAGCCTTCCCATCCCACAACTCGCTTTTATTTCGGATGTCTTTATTTAGTTTGTCGAGCTCTCAGGGTTCGTGGAAGGACACCGTTTGTCTTTGGTAAATTTGTACACTTTTCCCTTTTATTCTCTTGGCGATCCTTTCATTACAGCTTTGGAATGTACTGTTTACATTTGAAAGGGTAAAAGTAAAAAAAAAATTACTGCTTTGTAGTGCAGAATAGTTTTATTCTCCATTACTTTATTATGGTGTTACGGCGATTGTTTTATCAAGTTGCAACCTTTTATACTCTCTGAAACTTATATTATTTACTGCAATATGGAATGCATACCTAAATGAAAATAATATTGAATTTTAAAATGCTTTTAACATTCATTTTCAGCCCATATACGTCCCACTGCTGGGCACGGGCCTCATCTACAACTGAGAGGGTTTTGGCCTTAGTCCGCCACGCTGGCTAGTACGGGTTGGCGGACTACACACCTAAGAAATTCCTATGAACTTTTAGGTGTGCAGGTTTCATCACGATGTTTTCCTTCACCGTTAAAGTACGTGATAATTCCATGTGAATACACACATAACTTCGAAAAGTCAGAGGTGTGTGCCTGGGGTTCGAACCTGCCACCGTCGAGATTCTCGACCGCGAGCCTAAACCTAGAGGCCATCACGACTTACTTACTATTCGGTTCGAAAAGCAGATTTCGGTAGAGAAGAACGGGCAAGAAACTCTAGTGTTGCTCTTTTCGAAGCAGCTTACAACACAATGAAAATATTATATTATAGTTTGATTTCTTTGGATTTTTTTTTAAGAATTTGGTTCAATTGTTCAGAATGTTATAATTCATGATATTAAATGAGAATAAACTACTAAAACGGATGAATTCCCACAAATTTAAGCCACGGATTAAAACCACGACCAAGGTTAATGCAATAATTTATCTTAGTTCTAAGATACCTATGAATAGACCTGCCAGCACAACTACCCCGTCTTATACATTATGTCGACAAAAAAAATGTTGAATAACAGCTGCAGCTGAAATTGTATGTGAACGCTTACACGACAATTTTGCATCAGCCAAAATGTCTGCGCCAGTTGAATGTGCTGCCAACCATACGTAGTCTTTAATATTAGGTTTTTTTATTGCTCCGTCGTGAACACACCATGCAGCCATCTTCATGGCATCTTGCACAAACAAACTAAGCGTAACTTTTACAAAGTATCAATATTTCAAACATTGTATTCAAAATATTTTGCCGGAAACTTCACAGTTCGTGATAGGTTATTTTGTGCACTTGCATTTTGTGTCTTGAAGTTGCGTATGTTTTCACAGAAAATAATCAAGATTTTTACTGATGAAGAAAAACATCGTAAAGTTATAGGTATCTAGAGTGTACTAGGAGTTTTTTAGGTAAGTAAAACCGGTGATGGAGTTAGTCTCGAGGCTTAGAAGTTAGTTTTTGAAATTAGAATGGTCGGTGCTCGCACATAAAAATATGACCTACAAATATTTCATCCTATCTAGGTATTAACTCTTAGATGGAATCTCATACACTTAGATATAGGCTAAGTGTTGACAGATAATCTTATTTCAAATCCCCAATTTATGTAAAATATATTTATTAATCAATAACAAATTAGTCTGTACTTGAGTCGATTACAACAGGTTTACATAATAATTAGTACCAAACAAAATAAAATTTAAATTTAACAACAAACAACACTTACAAAAATCATCAAACAAGAAAACAACAACTTTATTCACTACGAAACATAAGCCCTATTTTCCACGCTGTTTCCATTTAATGTATCCGAAACACTACCCCTGATTTCAGCGTACATTTTTGATAGCGGCAACATCGGTGGAAGCGCACTTAATTGGCCTTACAAGGTCTAAATTAGCCCGAGTCTTGAACCCTCTCAGCGTAAATGGAAGCCTGTCTGTACTAGAATAGTAAACAGTAACAATGTTATTACGGCCACTTTAGGAAACTACAGAGTAGGTATACACTCTAGTTTCTATAGCCACCTTAACATTGTATACAGATGGAGCAGTGGTGGTACCTCCTTAGAAGCCCTAAAGCCTCACACGTTAATTTTGTATGTCTAGTTTATAATTGTTTATTGTGAGGTCAGCATATTCTCATTTATTTGTCAAATTACATTTGTTAAATAAAGATTTAAAGCTTAATGATTTATTAATCGGAATTTTGTAAGGCAAATTGAGCTTTTGGGCTTCTATGGAAGTACCGCCACTGGTACATAGGTATAGATATAAATCAGGGATTTTTCGCGAGTGTTTTTGACAAAAATATTCACACTTGGAACTTAGACGGCGAAACCAGAACTTAGGTTCCCGCACTGACATCAATGATAATCAAGTGGGACATAATGCAAGAGTCTAAGAATACGTTGAGGCGTGAGGTTATGTATTATGTATTTCTATGAATGCACTTCTGCTTCCGCCTTTAAAAGAGAATGTAATAAAAAACCATTCAAAATATCGCATATCATAAATATACCGACTCGTGGTCCCGCGGCACAATAACGTGCCGTGCGATCTTGAGGTCGATCGTGGTCGATCCCCGGGTCAGGCAAACTGTTATTAGGTTTTTATACTAGGAAATTCTCAGCAGTAGCACGACGTTTGGAAATGTACCCGAAAAAAGGCAATGTAGACCTATTACATGGCACTGATACATACTTAAAAGCAGTGATGGCCTCGAGGTTTAGGCGCGCGGTCGAGAATTTCGGCGGTCGCAGGTTCAAACCCCAGGCACACACCTCTGACTTTTCGAAGTTATGTGTGTATTCACAATGAATTATCACTTGCTTTAACGGTGAAGGAAAACATCGTGATAAAACCTGCACACCTAAAAAATTCTTAGAAATTTCTTAGGTGTGTAGTCCGCCAACCCGCACTAGGCCAGCGTGGTGGACTAAGGCCTAAACCCTCTCAGTTGTAGACGAGGCTCGTGCCCAGCAGTGGGACGTGTATGGGCTGATGATGATGATGATACATACTTGGCGAAATGTGGTAGCAAAAATGCACCTACATACCTACCCCTTTGGGGGATACAGGCGGGAGTATGTGCTATGTTAGTTAACTTTAACTTTACCTAGACTGTAGTTTCTTATGTTTAATGAAGATACGTGTTATATAAATTTTAAGTTTTTTTTGGAAAGAACGGTAATCTTCATTGACAGAAAATAATAAATAAATACACCCAACAGTCACATACATAGTTCTGATCCCACACTAAGATCTTGTATCTTAGTCTTGTGACTTGAGACTTGTTTTGTGTCGTGGGTATCAGAAACTACGAGAGACTTTTCAGTCTCACAAACACCCAGACCCGAAACAAATATTTGTGGATCACACAAACATTTGTCTCGGTGCGGGGATCGAACCCGATCGTTTCGCAAGCTGGTGTCTAGCCAACTGCGCCACGGGGCTGTCCATATATGTATAATAAATTTACCGTCAGTATTCGTTTAGTGGTTAGGTGGTGCAGGCAGGTACCGGGTGGTTGTTACAGATAAAGAAACAATGACATAATGATGCAGTAATGACGATAACGATCTCGGTGGAAATGGATAGTAATGCGTTGATGACCGCTTTCTGCCCAAACGAATACACGCTAATCGATTGTTTAAAACAGAAACGTTAATATATTCTGTTACGACCACATTTCCGAACGCAATAATACACACGAATATTATGCAATGCAAATTGGGGTCGATTGTGTATCCGAATATAGCTCAGTGACTATAGGTACCGCAATATTTTAGAATAAATATTTTTTTCTATGAAATTGGACTTTTCCTTTGAAGTAGGCTAAGCTTCAATCCAAAATCGTATTAAGGTTAACCTTTAGCACATCAAAGAAGTTATCAAAAAAAATTGTGATAACAGACGAATTGACAGGATAAGATTTACGTAAATAGCTATAGATAATATTAAAGAGCAGTAATTCAAAGCACTGAGACAAAAGTTTATGAGATAGGAATAGTCTCTTGTAATTTCTGATAAGTACGACACATGACTTGTATTTTAGTCTGGAGTATGTAACTGTGAGGTGATCTTGTTTATTTATTGTAGAGCAAACAATTTTAAAAATAAATTCGCATTACATTGACGGTTATGCACAATCCAGTTCACACTAATTCATTTTAATTACACTATAACCGAGAAACGAATTCAAAACCTCAACTCATGATTAATTCTAACACGAAATGATATCCACATATTACTGCTAATTGGATTCAAGTGGATCCTTCACACTACACGCACGAAATAGCTAGGGCACGGGCGGATAGCTCTCAAACGCACATTAAGCACCCCATTGTGAAGGAAACCGTGACGTGGTTCTGAGATCCTATCGAATTACTGAAAGTGCTAGGACAACCACGCTAGAGAAACAAAACAGTTCCTTATTAAGAAAAGCACCAAAGATACTATTGAGTATGACTGCATAAACGATTTTGAGCGCGCGGAATTAACGGCCACTGGAGCAAAGAAGTTCTTGAGTCTCCAGCCAGATGACGTATTATAGATTTAGGCCACATCGAAATAGAGCAACCTATTGGAAGCTAACATGGTACTTCTAAAACATTTGCTGGTAGGAAGTCATTGTTTGAACTCTTTACTGCCCCAACGGCCGTCGGAGTTATCATGTTTTTCTTGAATGATCCAGTAAACTATTAACTAACTTAGTGGTGAATGATTACTACAGGGCATACAGAACCAAATAATAGAAGTAAAATTCATTGTCATACTTTAAAAATTATAGAGGGAGTGGGCGAAGAAAGGAGGTGGAAAGATAAGGATTTAGTGAAATCGATCTTGCTCGGGTATTAAACCGAATCTACACCCACTTTTATTTGCCAACAAATCGTTTTCTTGAATGAATTCAATCACTTTCATAATTCCATCATTATATTATTTTATGTATATTTAAATTAATACGTTAATCGACTAATTAAATCCGAAATGTAATTAATGGATGTATCGAAATGTTTCAATTCCATTCAGCTCCATTATTAATGCTGGTATGTACATAGGTGCTATTGGATACCATTCACAGCCGCGAAACAGTGTGAATGACACACGAAATGTGTCACTGGGTGTACGCGCTCCATTTTGCTTATTTTTTGTACTCAATTTAAATTATAATTTTTTTTTTCATTCAATGCTACTAAGTTAAATTTTATTTGAATGAATGCGTCATCACATAAGTAAGCTTCATAAATTTAATCTATGATGTTTCAAATAAACGGGTTATTTAGTAAACTATCACCCACCTAACGGTGAAGAAGAAAAAACGTACTTAGTGAGGTGACCTACAATACATATATTTTTAAAATCTAACCGTGGAAGCAGGGAACATAGTTTATATTGCATGATCTGGTTAGGTTGATCTTACTATCAGTGGCGGTACTTCCATAGAAGCCCAAAAGCCCAGTTTGCCTTACAAACATTCCAAAAAAGAATCTTTAAGATTTAAATCTACATACATACATACATAAACTCACGCCTGTATTCCCCGAAAGGGTAGGCAGAGGTGCATTTCTGCACCCACATTGCGCCAAGGTATGTATCAGTATTCAGTCCCACGTAATAAGGGGCGAGCCTATTGCCGTTTTTCGGGCACATTTCCAGACTCCGTGCTGTTACTGAGAATTTCCTAATGGAAAAACCCAATAACACTTTGCCCGACCCGGGAATCGAACCCAGGACCTCTAGATCGCACGGCACATACTTGTACCGCGAGACCACGAGGCAGTCGAGATTTAAATCTTTACCAGGTGTACCGAAAAGTTTTTACCGGTTTTTTGACAAATGCCGCTAGCCGTCACTATAGAATAAAATAATTTGGCATATATGTCATTTTATTCTACTATCATTAACCTTCGAAAATTACTCATTTTCATTCTGACTAAATAATAGTATCATAGTGTTATAGCTCTATGAATATGTCGAATTTCGTACCTGACAAAGAGCATTCGCGGCATGCATTGCTTTTCTTATTTCATCAAAAGAAAAAGGCCATTGAAAGTCATCGTTTGCTGGTAGAAACTTACGGAGAGCATGCTCCAAACGTAAAAACGTGTGAGACGTCGTTTCGAAAATTTAAAAGTGGGGATTTTGATTAAACAGACAGTAGATGTTCGGGTAGACCAAAAAGATTTGTGGATGCGGAATTGCAGGAGTTATTGGACGAAGACCCACCCCAAACTCAAAAACAATTGGCAGTACGGTTAAATGTGGCACAAGAAACAATTAGCGGCCGCTTACGAGCAATGGGAAAGATTTTAAAACTAGGAAGATGGGTGCCACATGAACTGAATGATAGGCAAATGGAAAATCGAAAAACCATTAATTTTTTTTAAATAGTATTAAAATCGCTTGGATGGGACGTATTATCACACCCGCCGTACTCTCCGGACCTGTCTCCGTCCGATTATCACCTTTTCGCATCAATGGGGCACGCACTGGCTGAGCAGCACTTTGCAAATTTCGAAAAAGTCGAAAAATGGGTCGTTGAATGGTTCCGCCCAAAGGACAAGCAGTTATTTTAGTATGGCATTCATCATTTGCCAGAAAGATGGACAAAGTGTGAAAAAATCGAATGGCCAGAACTTTGAATAAAAACCATTTTGATATTTTTTAAAAATTATGTGTCTTTTCATTTAAATATCCGGTAAAATTTAACAAAAGCAATTTGACATATAAATGACAACATTGTAACTCCACAATAAACAATTCTAAACTAGACATTACACAATTATCGTGTAACGCTTTTGGGCTTCAATAAAAGTACCGCCACTGCTTACTAATTATGTTTGTCATATGTAGGGAAATTGACACTTATTGGGGTGAATAGAACCCCTAGCATTGGCACTAAGCAGTTTTTCAAGACACAAAGCGCTCAAGTGTTTCTAACTGCCACTAATGGAGGTTTGCCAAAATACGAGGTAGCGACACCCGAACAAATTGCTCGGCAACGCTTCGTTTTTACTGGTGGGCTCGCTCACTAATTGCGAGGAATTAGCCTCCGCAGTCCGCACTCTTCGTTGGCAATTTATGTTTTTTTAAATATGCAAATAGCCGGTGATTTGTAGTCTGTTTACGGATTTTAATATTTTTATTTCTGTTGTTTTTTTCTGTGACGTTAATTTTAGAGTCGTCAGCTCGTCCTGGCATAAATAAAAGAAATGCCATTGACGCCTAAAATACTTTGGTCTTAGGAATTGTTTTAATTTTTGACTGGTACATTGTAACACACACACACACAGCGATAACACGTTTCGAAGCGTTTATATTAGTAGAAATTGAAGATTCAAAAACACTTGTACAAGTCTATTGGATAAAGATTATTTTGACTTTGACCCTGCTTTAAGAAATTCAAGACAATAAATTGTTAAACTATTCCGTTGTAAGATTTATGTTATGTTCAAGACACGTTCTTGTGGTATGAATGTCACGTGATCGTACAACCACAAGCCACATCGCTGGAGCAAATCCGCACGTCTTGAAAACTGAGGATGCAACCGTTGTGCTTGTTACTCATGCGTCAGAGGATTCTTGCAAAGCGTTGCCATAGCAACGAGATTACTTCGAATATATTTAGATGACGATATATCATAATGTAGCTCATTCAAGATAGTTTTCTTAAAAATACCCTAGTACCGTACAGGCGACGCTCATGACATTTATATTAATTTTTATCCAGGTTAAATATTGAGGATCAAATAATTAAACCAGGGTATTTTTGAAAAACCAATCGCATTGTTTCTGATACTTTTGTTATTAAACTTCATATTTTAGTGTGCCTTCCGAAGTTATTTACCTATTATGTATGTATGTTATCATAAAAGTATAACACAAGTACTACATAATTACAGTATTTATTATTTTCAAATATACCTATATTTTTTTCATCTGTGTACAATTCAAAATGGATCCCAAATTTCGCTGAAATTCGTACATCATCAGCCTATTTACGTCCCACTGCTGGGCACGGGCCTCTTCTACAATTGAGAGGGTTTAGGCCTTAGTCCAAATGGATCCCAAATTTCGCTGAAATTCGTACAATACTGACTAACATGCAAACTTTCACACACATATTACTCATGCAACCCACGTCGTGAAACTATTAAACCGGGCTCCAACATAATCCATAACAAACAGAGGTAATTCCGAAGGGTTGAACCGTATTGACACAGCGACACAGTTAATGAAACAGTTCGCCGTGTCTCGAGTTACTGGGGCAGAGTTGACTACTCAAATAACGCTAGGCGCTTGCCGCGTTGAGAGGAAGCTGTAATTTGCTTATTGTGTTGATACGAGCTACTTCGCCACTTAAGAGTACTACTGTTTGTGCAAACATCGTAGTACCGAGCTATATATCCCAGATATAGTCTATTAACATGACTTCACCCGTGACATGGTCTGCGCTTGAGCAATAAAAACTTTTTGACAACCTCTCGAGTTTTTTCTATAATAAAAAGTATCGTCATCAGCCCATATACGTCCCACTGCTGGGCAAGGGACTCTTCTACAATTGAGAGGATTTAGGCCTTAGTCCACCATGCTGGCCGAGTGCGGGTTGGCGGACTACGCACCTAAGAAATATCTAAGAACGTTTAGATGTGCAGGTTTCGTCACGATGTTTTCCTTCGCTGTTAAAGTAAGAAATAATTCATTATGAACACAAAATAAAAGGTATATGTTAATCCAGGTTAACGTACTATATTTTTCAAACTCAGTAACTCGCTCCCTGCAGTCAGGTTATAAAAGGGAAATAAAACTGCTGATTACTGCGGAATAAATGGTAAAAGTAGGTACTATTTATAGTCTAGTTACGTTGAATGGTAGTCAGGCTTGACAAAAATGTCAGAATACTTACTATTTATAGTCAAAATGTAAGTTTTTCTAATGTTTGTGTGATCCACAAATATTTGTTTCGGGTCTGGGTGTTTGTGAGACCGAAAAGCCTCTCGTAGTTTCCGATACCCACGACACAAGACTTGTAATAATACTTATAATCTTAATGTGAGGTCAGAACTACATATGTATGTGACTGTTGATTAAAAAAAAGTTCTCCTTTGATTAGAAACATTAAAACCCATCTTTCTACACTTTCACGTCTTTTATCCACCATTATCTAACTTCTTACGATGTACTCCAAGATGGGTAACGCATTGATTTTCTAGATATCGTGATTGTCTTCTAGTTTCTCTAAGCTATAAAAATAGACTGCATACTATATACATACACGCACTCACGCCTGTATTCTCCAAAGGGGTAGGCAGAGGTTCTTTACTGCATCCTGATATCGCTAATAACAGTCTCACGTAATAAGAAGCGACCCTATTGCCTCTTTTCGGGCACATTTTCAGACTCAATTCTGCTAAAAATAATTTCCTAATGGAAAAATCCAATAGTACTTTACTCTTAAAAATAACCTTAAAAGTATATTTGACTGAAAAAAAATGCAATTTAAAATTTATAATAATTTGATATACCAAAGGTGAATGACTAAGCAAGTCAATTCATGTTAGTTTTAAAACTGAGGTGAATAATTGAATGAATGATGGAAAATAAACAGGTGAAATAAAATTGAACTGAATAAAAATATGGACACGTCAAATTATTTAACTGGGAAAGGGAAACGGTCTTCAGATTAAAATGTATAATATTATTACACACATAAATGTTTTGATTCCTAAAGATTTGAGTAATGAATTTTGTGGCACCTACGTAATTTAAATTTATGTGAATTTCATTGTATATATTTTTACTTATTAGAAGTCAAAATAACAAAAAAGAAACAAATTTATAAATATTAGCCTAATTAACATTTCCGTTTCATAATCAAATACAAAGTTGATAAATTTAAGGAAAAACAAAATAAGCAAGATCACCAAATGAATTCAACTAATGTTAGCAATTTAAAACTACAAAGGTTAAATCAAAGACAATATTAAACTAAACAATACTTCCGAGAAATTAATGACAATGGATAAGTGGCACGTCCATCTCGGTAGCAGTCCGCTTGTCCGCCCCACCATGATTCCTCCTTTGAAAGGCTGACCTTTGACGTCACGTTTACGTCGAAAGTTTCGAAACTACTTTATCCCTTAATCGGGCACAGGGAACTATTTTCCCATCACTCAATCTAGCTTAATTCTCGAATATTTTTGAAATGACAACAATTTAGGTTTTATTTTTTTCACAAATATAATCCTAGATGATTACAGAATTAAGGGTTATACTATAGATAACTATGTAATTGCATAAAAATAACTAATGTATTTGAATTTATTTTAATAATCACTTTAAAACATAATCTAAGCAAGCTAAGCATTGAAATCTAAGCAAAAAAAGTCGGAGTGTCAATCTTGCTCCGAGAATTTCCATCATTCAAACATTTTATTTCAGCTTATGAGAATAGAAGAGAGTAAAAGTTAACGGGCTCTATCATCATATAACTACATACATATATAATCTGTTTTATTTGTATTCCATTTACCTGCATTTGACCAACTTAGTTAACTAAGGTTTTTCTTCTTATATTTATAAAGAACCCCCGTTAGCACACAGACTGATATAAGTTAAGAAGCAACACGAAAGTTTACAACTCCGAGACTACCTCGAAAGAAAAAGGAAGCCAATATTTACTAAAAACATTATACAACAAACCACAATGTATCCAATACAAGCGAGTAACACAATAATATAATTAAAAAGCTGAAACAACAGCGACGTTCATGTTTGTTCTCTAGTTTCCACGAAACAACACTTAATTGATTGAATCCATAAAGCGATTGGCTACAATATAGGATGTCCATTTTGTTCTGGGAAAGCTCCCAATATTTTCTAACATACGTGTTTTATTCGTGTACGTGACAGCATAGCTCAGAAGAATATCTCACGCCTATATTTATGAAAGGAGAGGCAGATGTGTACCTATGTATTGTATTACAATAACAACATATTTTTTAAAGTACGAGTATTAAAGGGAAAGCGATTAGTAATAGTAATCGCGCACCCATATCCCTGCGACGGCACTAACGACACTAACAAAGAAAGCTTAAAAATGATCTAATGAAATGCATTATCATCATCAGCCCAAATACGTCCCACTGCTGGGCACGGGCCTCCTCTACAACTGACAGGGTTTAGGCCTTAGTCCACCACGCTGGCCTGGTGCGGGTTGGCGGACTACACACCTAAGAAATTCCTAAGAACTTTTAGGTGTGCAGGTTTTATCACGATGTTTTCCTTCACCGTTAAAGCAAGTGATAATTCATTGTGAATACACACATAACTTCGAAAAGTCGGAGGTGTGTGCCTGGGGTTTGAACCTGCGACCGCCGAAATTCTCGACCGCGCGCCTAAACCTCAAGGCCATCACTGCTTATTATGCTTATAAATGCATTAATTGAAAAAAAAACAATGCAATCACTATTTTTATTAGAGAAATTTAAGGTCATTAAAGCTACGTCACCACTCGCACACGACTAAGGCATATCGAACGAATGTAATAAAATAATATCCTTTGACCCCATCATCCATACGTATAAAGAATGTGTGTCGCGTAAATTGATTTTATTGGCCTCGTGGTGCGTCCGAGAGCGGCATTATGAGATTTGCCTTTGATACGAGTTCAAAGCAAACACTAACAAGTGCTCGACTTGCGGTGAACGATTCAACACAAATACATTATGGCGGCTTCAGTCTGTCTCATATAAATGGGTTACACGCTTGTGGATTCTATTCGTGTTTACGTATGTTGAATAACTGTTGTATAACCAAGAGTGGGTGTTAAGGGCTGATGATGATTATGTATCTTGTATTGTATAAACGGTTGACTGCTAATAAACTTTTAAATATAAATGGTGGTATAATATGCTGGTGGTAGGATATTCGTATCCGCCCGGATGGCGACCACCGTACACAGGGCGTAAAACCCGCCATAGTGGCACATGCAAGTGTGCCGCGTTCCGGGATCAGCCAGTGTATATCCGGTTTTCGGGGGGGCTTCAATCATGGTGAAAGGATGACCGTGCCGGCAATTTTTTTGGCCGGTTTGTCGCGGTCGGTCCTTTGATCGCCATGATTGATAGTCCCCCAAACTTCTTCACAATAAGGTGAAGAGGTATTCGGCCGGCATGATTGTGTCGACCAACGGGAGACCATCATCTCTCGCTGGTCGGCACTTTTTCTGGTCTCCATTGCGCTTACCATCAGGTGCAATGGGGTCACTTTGCCGTGCCAGAATAAAAAAAAAAAATGGGAAAATAACTTTAAAAGTCAAAGTAAAAATATTCTTTATTGAAATAGACTTATAGTTCTTTAGAATCGTCAATTTTAAACTATTGCCGCTTCGAAACGTGTTATCGCTGTAGGGAAAGGAACGGCAAGAGACTTCCTCAGCAACACGAAATGTCATGTTTTTTTTTATTCTTCATCAGCCCATATACGTCCCATTGCTGGGCACAGGCTTCCTTTGCAACTGAGAGGGTTTAGGCCTTAGTCCGCCATACTGGCCTAGTGCGGGTTGGCGGACTACACACCTAAAAATTCCTAAGAACTTTTCGGTGTGCAGGTTTCATCGCGGTCATTATTTTTCATCAATCATTATTTTACAGAAGAAATCCTCAAGATAGAAATCTTTGAAGTGATGGACTAAGCGACACGCGGTCCATCGAAACAACGTCTATTTGAAATAATATGGATATTGAGGTATTTGAATTCGCAAATGGCGAGCTGATGTCTAGATAGACGATTTCTCTAATCCTCTAGGTCTAGAGCAGTAATTCTCAAAGTGGTCCAGGTGGACACTCAGGGGTCTACAGGAGATTCGACGGAGGTCTACGTTGGGCATGACAAAAAAATGGGGGTTCACAATCGTAAATGGGGGGTTCATGAAAATTAATATGGTTTCGAACTAAAATGTTGGCTTGACTTCTCCTATTAATATACGCAGATAATATTTTAAGAAGCTCAGCGACTATTACTTGTAAAAACTTGCATATTCTACAATCATTACAACGCGTCTTGGTTTTTTTTTTGGTGACTTGGAAACTAATAAATAATAATAAATAAATACACCCATCAGTCACATACATAGTTCTGATCCCACATTAAGATACGAGTCTTGTGTCGTGGGTGTCAGAAACTACGAGAGGCTTTTCGGTCTCACAAACACCCAGACCCGAAACAAATATTTTTGCATCACACAAACATTTGTTTCGGTGAGGGAATCGAACCCGCGGCCTCTCGTTTCGCAAGCTGGTGTCTAGCCAACTGCGCCACGGGGCTGTCAATTTTTTTGATAGTAATGTAACTGCAGGGGGTCCACCGGATCCATCAAAATCTTGAAAGTGGTTTATGAAACAAAAGATCCTCTGCTCTCGAGCATCAAGTAAAACTAATTTATTATTTTAATAAAAGTAGATTACATGGACGTATCTTAAATTCTATAATATTATATTCATTCGACAAGAACCTTAATAACATTGAACTTAAAACCACAATGTATTTACTAACCGAATCAGTGTAAAATCAGAGTGTAAAGACAAGAGAAACGAAATTTGCTGCGAGGCTTTTTAAGGTCTCGAATGGGGGATAAAGTCTGGATTCGGCGAAATTCTCACCGTATAAGGGTAAAAAAATGAAACACGTTTTTTCAGGATTTACTTTTTGTATCTCTGTAATTTACAGTTAGCGCGCCTTATTTCAAATAACAGAAATGAGTTTCTTTTTATTTCATTTTATATTAAGCCAGGGACAAATTTGAAGTGTAACCAGTAATAATTGTAAAAAGGTTTTATGCCTCCTTTAAGGATGTTTATTTATTTATTTATTTATTTACACTTTCTTGCTTGAACAAAAATATATGGAGAAAAAAAAACATGTTTTTATTGTTTTTTGTAATACTTACTATTTATTATGTTTTTTTGGATATTAATTATTTATTTACACTTTATACAATTACATAATTGTAGAGGTGGACTTAACGCCTAAGGTATTCTCTGCCAGTCGTACCTTGGGTGGTAGGTATTATGAAGGTTAAGGATATACATTTTAAAAGGCTGATTTATTAATTTTATCGATAGCCGTGTTAACGTAATGTACGCCCATTGTTGGCATGCAATTTTTTTTTTTCGTGAATTTAAACAGATATTTACACCAGTGCGGGCTCGAACCCGTTACCAACTAACTAGCTTGGCAACTTTGCTACGAAAGCTTTTTAATACCCACATACACATACATAAACTCACGCCTGTATTCCCCGAAGGGGTAGGCAGAGGTGCATTTCTGCACCTACATTTCGCCAGGTATGTATCAGTCCCACGTAATAGGGGGCGAGCCCATTGCCGTTTTTCGGGCACATTTCCAGACTCCGTGCTGTTACTGAGAATTTCCTAACGGAAAAACCCAATAACACTTTGCCCGACCCGGGAATCGAACCCAGGACCTCTAGATCCCACGGCACATACTTGTACCGCGAGACCACGAGGCAGTCAATACCCCTACTGTCAATATTCTAACCAGTTGTACTTTACATACACTATTGTCCTGTGTATGTATGTCGCAAGATGCAATTAACTTGAGGCCGTACAAACATCTTGACTACCCTCTACAGCCCGCCAGAGCCAAGATGATTGCGTGAAACCGGGTCAGACGGAAACCTAATTAGATAATGGACTTAGAACGATCCGTAATCCCACTTGTGTCATATGAATAATTCGTCAACTTACTGTATAACAGGTTCAGAGCGTAGATATGTTGTGGTAGAATGTTTAACGTTTAAATATATAATTATAAGACGTGATGGCTTCGAGGTTTAAGCGCACGCGGTCGAGAATCTCGACGGTCGCGGGTTCAAACCCCAGGCACACACCTCTGACTTTTCGAAGTGTATTCAAAATGAATTATCACGTACTTTAACGGTGAAGGAAAACATCGTGATAAAACTTGCACACCTAAAAAGTTCTCAGGAATTCCTTAGGTGTAGTCCGCCAACCCGCACTAGGCCAGCGTGGTGGACTAAGGCCTAAACCCTCCCAGTTGTAGAGGAGGCCCGTGCCCAGCAGTGGGACGTATATGGGCTGATGATGATGATGATATAATTATAGTGATGGCCTTAGGATTCAGGCGCATAGTCGAGAATCTCGGCGGCGGCGGCGGGTTCAAATTACACACTCTTGACTTTTTGATGTTATGTGTGTATTTACAATGAATTAGCGCGATCTTTAACGATGAATGATAACATCGTAAGGATACCTGCACACCTAAAAGTTCTTGGGAATTCCTTAGGTGTGTATTCCGCCAATCCGCAATACGCTCTATCTTAATGGCTTATAATAGTATAATAGTAAAGATCAAAAGCATCCTTCATAACGTGTAAAGGCCAAAAAGACCGATTTACTAAAAAATCGTTCAGAAACTTGTTTAATGGTGTAAGGAAATTTTACTATAGGTTTTACCCTCACGTTACTGATTGCCGATTTCACGCCAATCAACAAACAGTCTTTTGGACCACACTGCAATTAACATTAGGTCCCAATGCGGGCACTCTGTCATGCCAGTATTTAAAATTATAAAAAATACGGTCTTGTACCTGGGCTTTAAGAAGTATCACAACATCCGGCATGACTGTCAATAACAAAAACGATTAATGATTTCAGACGGTTTGTGTCCCAAAATGTAAACATTTCATGTGGCAACCATTTCGCTGTCTGAAATATCCCTCGCCAGTCGTCTTATCGACTTATTAAACTTTGTAATCCGTCAATTATTTGAAAGAAACGTCCAAATCAATTTCTCCGGCGACGGCTTTCGAAATTCCCCCTCTGAAACAATACAAACTCAAGAAACGTGGGGTACAAAAGGCCGTCCACGGATTTGGAAAGTTACGCAAACGCTTTGCACTAAACAATCAGATTATTTGTACATGGAATGATTTACACGAGCTTGGATGATTTTAACGAACTTGGAATGAGGTTGAATGTTAAATATTTAAATATTTAAAAGGTAACTATTCCCATTTGAATTATTGTTTCTTTATAAGAGCGAGTTTCAAAGCTGCCTGACATAACAGGACGTACGAGGACATTTTGTTTTGTTTATTTTTTTGTTAAATGTTTTAAATGGCCTCGAAGTTTTAAACACCAGGCACACACCTCTGACTTTTCCAAGTTATGTGTGTATTCACAATGAATTATCACTTGCTTTAACGGTGAAGGAAAACATCGTGATAAAACCTGCACACCTAAAAGTTCTTAGGTGTGTAGTCCGCCAACCCGCACTAGGCCAGCGTTGTGGACTAAGGCCTAAACCCTCTCAGTTGTAGAGGAGGCCCATGCCCAGCAGTGGGACGTATTTGGGCTGATGATGAAGGATGATTTATTCAATAAAAATATCCCTAGACCCCACACTAGGATTTTTTTTATTGTTACTTAATGAAGGAAGTATCAATTGGAACATTTAGTTAGGAAAACTCATATGAAATCTTTTTCACCGGCATGGCAAAGTGACAACGCTAGCACCTGATGATAAGTGCAGTGGTGCAAGAAATGAGTATCTCTCCGCAGTGGACACAATTATCCCCGCCAACCTACACAATTCTTCATCATCATCATCAGCCCATATACGTCCCACTGGTGGACACGGGCCTCTTCTTCAGCTGAGACGGGTTAAGCCTTAATCCACCACGCTGGCTTAGTGCGGATTGGCGGACTACACGCCTAAGAAATTCCTAAGAACTTTTTAGGTGTGCAGGTTTCCTCACGATGTTTTCCTTCACCATTAAACCTACACAATTATTCCCGCCAAACTACACAGTCAGTTAGATCATTATGGCGAGGTTAACATCTTATGGGCAGATTGTTGCTATCAAGGCATATACGAATATCCTTTCAACGATATTTGGAGGAATGGCAATCTCACTCACAGATTGAAACGCAATCTGACTATAACGTGGCTTGATCACATTCAAACATACTATATAAATAAATACACCCAACAGTCACATACATAATTCTGACCCCACACTAGGATACAAGTCCTGTGTCGTGGGTATCAGAGACTACGAGAGACTTTTCGGTTTTGGTATCAAATCCTGGTAAAATTACTAATAGTGAAGAGAAGGATCGTGGTGCAACCCAACAATGATAAAAAATATGATAAGTCATGACGACGCCCACCGGGAACGCACAGCTGATAAAAGCCATTATGCTTTGACAACGCATGTGTAATGGCCTCGTTATCATACATTCTTATCAACAATTTTAATAATAAACAGCATTAAATTGATTGTGGAGACTAATCTTTTAATGAGGTCATATGTGGCGATGATTGTTGTAGGAATACCCGATATTTTTTTAGATAAATGTATTCTTGTCACAGTCACTCACAGTCATTATTGAAGTTCAATAAGAGGAATTGCTAAATTTAGCCTGCGGCACGCAACATAATAGAGGCAGCACACGTAGCCCCACCTATATGTATAGCAGTTCCATTTATGCCAGAATTCTACGTATGTTCAAGAAATATGATTAATACACATCAAATTCATGCAATATTGCTAAATCAAAGTGGAAATGAACACATTCTCGTAATAATTTCAGAAATTCGAAATAACGCAATGTAAAGCGTGCAATTCATCACACTGTGCGTGTGACAAACATCTCCATATTTTTTTAGTATATAATTTTGTAAATAACAAAAATAACAATAGAAAAACATATTAATACGTAGAATCCTTATCTATTGTACAATTTCGTGATGCCCTCGAGGTTTGGGCACGCGGTCGAGAATCTCGACGGTCGCGGGTTCAAACCCCAGGCACACACCTCTGACTTTTCTAAGTTATTTGTGTATTCACAATGAAGTATCACGTACTTTAACGGTAAAGGAAAACATCGTTATGAAACCTGCACACCTAAAAAGTTCTCAGGAATAGTAGGGAAAGGAACGGCAAGAGACTTCCTCAGCAACACGAAATGTCATGTTTTTTTTTATTCTTCATCAGCCCATATACGTCCCATTGCTGGGCACAGGCTTCCTTTGCAACTGAGAGGGTTTAGGCCTTAGTCCGCCATGCTGGCCTAGTGCGGGTTGGCGGACTACACACCTAAAAAATCCTAAGAACTTTTCGGTGTGCAGGTTTCATCGCGGTCATTATTTTTCATCAATCATTATTTTACAGAAGAAATCCTCAAGATAAAAATCTTTGAAGTGATGGACTAAGCGACACGCGGTCCATCGAAACAACGTCTATTTGAAATAATATGGATATTGAGGTATTTGAATTCGCAAATGGCGAGCTGATGTCTAGATAGATAGAGCAGTAATTCCCAAAGTGGTCCAGGTGGACACCCAGGGGTCTACAGGAGATTCGACGGAGGTCTACGTTAGGCATGACAAAAAATGGGGGTTCACAATCGTAAGTGGAGGGTCCATGAAAATTAATATGGTTTCGAACTAAAATGTTGGCTTGACTTCTCCTATTAATATACGCAGATAATATTTTAAGAAGCTCAGCGACTATTACTTGTAAAAACTTGCATATTCTACAATCATTACAACGCGTCTTGTTTTTTTTTTGGAGACTTGGAAATTGGTAGCAATGTAACTGCAGGGGGTCCACCGATCCATCAAAATCTTGAAAGTGGTCTATGAAACAAAAGATCCTCTGCTCTCGAGCATCAAGTAAAACTAATTTATTATTTTAATAAAAGTAGATTACATGGACGTATCTTAAATTCTATAATATTATATTCATTCCACAAGAACCTTAATAACATTGAACTAAAAACCACAATGTATTTACTAACCGAATCAGTGTAAAATCAGAGTGTAAAGACAAGAGAAACGAAATTTGCTGCGAGGCTTTTTAAGGTCTCGAATGGGGGATAAAGTCTGGATTCGGCGAAATTCTCACCGTATAAGGGTAAAAAATGAAACACGTTTTTTCAGGATTTACTTTTTGTATCTCTGTAATTTACAGTTTGCGCGCCTTATTTCAAATAACAGAAATGAGTTTCTTTTTATTTCATTTTATATTAAGCCAGGGACAAATTTGAAGTGTAACCAGTAATAATTGTAAAAAGGTTTTATGCCTCCTTTAAGGATGTTTATTTATTTATTTATTTATTTATTTTATTTACACTTTCTTGCTTGAACAAAAATATATGGAGAAAAAAAAACATGTTTTTATTGTTTTTTGTAATACTTACTATTTATTATGTTTTTTTGGATATTAATTATTTATTTACACTTTATATAATTACATAATTGTAGAGGCTCGAACCCGTTACCAACTAACTAGCTTGGCAACTTTGCTACGAAAGCTATTTAATACCCCTACTGTCAATATTCTAACCAGTTGTACTTTAAATACACTATTGTCCTGTGTATGTATGTCGCTAGATGCAATTAACTTGAGGCCGTACAAACATCTTGACTACCCTCTACAGCCCGCCAGAGCCAAGATGATTGCGTGAAACCGGGTTAGACTGAAACCTAATAAGATAATGGACTTAGAACGATCCGTGACGTAATCCCACTTGTGTCATCAATAATACGTCAACTTACTGTATAACAGGTTCAGAGCGTAGATATGTTGTGGTAGAATGTTTAACGTTTAAATATATAATTATAAGACGTGATGGCTTCGAGGTTTGAGCGCACGCGGTCGAGAATCTCGAATTATCACGTACTTTAACGGTGAAGGAAAACATCGTGATGAAACCTGCACACCTAAAAAGTTCTCAGGAATTCCTTAGGTGTAGTCCGCCAACCCGCATTAGGCCAGCGTGGTGGACTAAGGCCTAAACCCTCTCAATTGTAGAGGAGGCCCGTGCCCAGCTGTGGGACGTATATGGGCTGATGATGATGACGATATAATTATAGTGATGGCCTTAGGATTCAGGCGCGTAGTCGAGAATCTCGGCGGCGGCGGGTTCAAATTACAGACCTCTGACTTTTCGATGTTATGTGTGTATTTACAATGAATTAGCGCGATCTTTAACGATGAATGATAACATCGTAAGGATACCTGCACACCTAAAAGTTCTTGGGAATTCCTTAGGTGTGTATTCCGCCAATCCGCAATACGCTAGCTTAATGGATTAGGCCTAAAACTAAGAGGTACATATGTATGTAAATGGACGTATAATTGTAAAGATCAAAAGCATCCTTCATAACGTGTAAAGGCCAAAAAGACCGATTTACAAAAAAATCGTTCAGAAACTTGTTTAATGGTGTAAGGAAATTTTACTATAGGTTTTACCCTCACGTTACTGATTGCCGATTTCACGCCAATCAACAAACAGTCTTTTGGACCACACTGCAATTAACATTAGGTCCCAATGCGGGCACTCTGTCATGCCAGTATTTAAAATTATAAAAAATACGGTCTTGTACCTGGGCTTTAAGAAGTATCACAACATCCGGCATGACTGTCAATAACAAAAACGATTAATGATTTCAGACGGTTTGTGTCCCAAAATGTAAACATTTCATGTGGCAACCATTTCGCTGTCTGAAATATCCCTCGCCAGTCGTCTTATCGACTTATTAAACTTTGTAATCCGTCAATTATTTGAAAGAAACGTCCAAATCAATTTCTCCGGCGACGGCTTTCGAAATTCCCCCTCTGAAACAATATAAACTCAAGAAACGTGGGGTACAAAAGGCCGTCCACGGATTTGGAAAGTTACGCAAACGCTTTGCACTAAACAATCAGATTATTTGTACATGGAATGATTTACACGAGCTTGGATGATTTTAACGAACTTGGAATGAGGTTGAATGTTAAATATTTAAATATTTAAAAGGTAACTATTCCCATTTGAATTATTGTTTCTTTATAAGAGCGAGTTTCAAAGCTGCCTGACATAACAGGACGTACGAGGACATTTTGTTTTGTTTATTTTTTTGTTAAATGTTTTAAATGGCCTCGAAGTTTAGGCGCGCGGTCGAAAATTTCGGCGGTCGCAGGTTTAAACACCAGGCACACACCTCTGACTTTTCCAAGTTATGTGTGTATTCACAATGAATTATCACTTGCTTTAACGGTGAAGGAAAACATCGTGATAAAACCTGCACACCTAAAAGTTCTTAGGTGTGTAGTCCGCCAACCCGCACTAGGCCAGCGTTGTGGACTAAGGCCTAAACCCTCTCAGTTGTAGAGGAGGCCCATGCCCAGCAGTGGGACGTATTTGGGCTGATGATGAAGGATGATTTATTCAATAAAAATATCCCTAGACCCCACACTAGGTTTTTTTTTATTGTTACTTAATGAAGGAAGTATCAATTGGAACATTTAGTTAGGAAAACTCATATGAAATCTTTTTCACCGGCATGGCAAAGTGACAACGCTAGCACCTGATGATAAGTGCAGTGGTGCAAGAAATGAGTATCTCTCCGCAGTGGACACAATTATCCCCGCCAACCTACACAATTCTTCATCATCATCATCAGCCCATATACGTCCCACTGGTGGACACGGGCCTCTTCTTCAGCTGAGACGGGTTAAGCCTTAATCCACCACGCTGGCTTAGTGCGGATTGGCGGACTACACGCCTAAGAAATTCCTAAGAACTTTTTAGGTGTGCAGGTTTCCTCACGATGTTTTCCTTCACCATTAAACCTACACAATTATTCCCGCCAAACTACACAGTCAGTTAGATCATTATGGCGAGGTTAACATCTTATGGGCAGATTGTTGCTATCAAGGCATATACGAATATCCTTTCAACGATATTTGGAGGAATGGCAATCTCACTCACAGATTGAAACGCAATCTGACTATAACGTGGCTTGATCACATTCAAACATACTATATAAATAAATACACCCAACAGTCACATACATAATTCTGACCCCACACTAGGATACAAGTCCTGTGTCGTGGGTATCAGAGACTACGAGAGACTTTTCGGTTTTGGTATCAAATCCTGGTAAAATTACTAATAGTGAAGAGAAGGATCGTGGTGCAACCCAACAATGATAAAAAATATGATAAGTCATGACGACGCCCACCGGGAACGCACAGCTGATAAAAGCCATTATGCTTTGACAACGCATGTGTAATGGCCTCGTTATCATACATTCTTATCAACAATTTTAATAATAAACAGCATTAAATTGATTGTGGAGACTAATCTTTTAATGAGGTCATATGTGGCGATGATTGTTGTAGGAATACCCGATATTTTTTTAGATAAATGTATTCTTGTCACAGTCACTCACAGTCATTATTGAAGTTCAATAAGAGGAATTGCTAAATTTAGCCTGCGGCACGCAACATAATAGAGGCAGCACACGTAGCCCCACCTATATGTATAGCAGTTCCATTTATGCCAGAATTCTACGTATGTTCAAGAAATATGATTAATACACATCAAATTCATGCAATATTGCTAAATCAAAGTGGAAATGAACACATTCTCGTAATAATTTCAGAAATTCGAAATAACGCAATGTAAAGCGTGCAATTCATCACACTGTGCGTGTGACAAACATCTCCATATTTTTTTAGTATATAATTTTGTAAATAACAAAAATAACAATAGAAAAACATATTAATACGTAGAATCCTTATCTATTGTACAATTTCGTGATGCCCTCGAGGTTTGGGCACGCGGTCGAGAATCTCGACGGTCGCGGGTTCAAACCCCAGGCACACACCTCTGACTTTTCTAAGTTATTTGTGTATTCACAATGAAGTATCACGTACTTTAACGGTAAAGGAAAACATCGTTATGAAACCTGCACACCTAAAAGTTCTTGGGAATTTCTTAGGTGTGTAGTCCGCCAACCCGCACTAGGCCAGCGTGGTGGACTAAGGACTAAAATCCCTCTCAATAGTAGAGGAGGCCCGTGCCCAGCAGTGGGACGTATATGGGCTGGTGATGGTGATTGTACAATTTCCGCATGCACAAACGCAAAGAGACGCGCAGGTCACAACTGCCAGGTTTTATCATATAAATTACTTAGCCTGTAGCTGAGGACACGGCGTACACGTTTTCCTTTTAGACACTATGTGGAAAATGTAATACTCATTTACATAAACACACAGCTTGAAGCGGATGTGACTTTAATACATTATTTTAATAGTAAAGCGCTACAGCTTCGTGGTTGTCAACACAGATAGCCACAGCAATATGCCGAGATACAAAGGCGTGAAATATGAGCCAAAATTATGCCTGATATAACAAACTTTTCTAACGTAATACTAATAAGACAACGAAAATCCTGTTTGTAAGTATCTAACACCAAAAAGGAAACAAAAATATGCCAACTGATAACAACTGTAATAACATAAAAATATGGTCTTTCTGATCGCTTGTTGGAAAAAGCGACGCGCTAATAGCTAAAGAAGAATGAGTTGATAAACATCCCGATATTTTTAAAAACAATAATATTAATGCGGCCCATACCGAGGTTAACAAATTTGTAATCAAAGTGTAAAGAAGTTCCCAAGATACCTACAGGCTACCTACCGACTACAGACAGACAGAAAGCATACATGCTTTAAGTAATATTTAGGATAAAGTTATTATTGTCATTGACGACTGCCTCGTGGTCTCGCGGTACAAGTATGTGCCGTGCGATCTAGAGGTCCTGGGTTCGATTTCCGGGTCGGGCAAAGTGTTATTGGGTTTTTCCATTAGGAAATTCTCGGTAACAGCACGGAGTCAGGAAATGTGCCCGAAAAACGGCAATAGGCTCGCCCCCTATTACGTGGGACATACATACATACTTGGCGAAATGTGGGTGCAGAAATGCACCTCTGCCTCTTTCTTTGCTATCGGCAATATGTATGTATATATAACGCGTATCTACGAGGGCGATTCCATTACCTCAAATTGACATGAATGAACTGAAGTGCAACTATCGAAGTCCCAATATCCATAAATCTGGCAAGCCGTTTATTGCAAACAACAACCTGCTACGTCCAAGCCTCTTCTACAACTAAGAGGGGTAAGGTCGGTTTGCGGATTGGTGGAATAGCTGTAAGACTGTTAGTTTATATATATATATATATATATAAGATACCAGGAAAGCCATAGAAGTTAGTGCATACTCCGCTACCTTTTTATTTTATTTTATCGAGAAGAAAGCGCCTTAAACATTCGGTACCTCTAAAATTACTCCTGTATCGTCATGTATGCATACCCAAATGCCATACACAATCAGACCATGAAAAATATTTTTAAATCATAAAAATATTAGTTGGTAACTATAATCCACCTGAAGGTTGAATTTGCAAGATTTTAGGGCCTAAAAGTCTTTAAACCATGTCTTCACTACATCTTCTCTAAACACGCCTATGTACGGACGGATAGCCACTCCGCAATCTTTGAAGATAGATAAGATCAATAGCAACTGCTGTGGCGAACTAGGTCAGTGTATTAATGAAGACCTGTGAAAGTATACTTCAGAAATAAGCATTAGGCAGCGGATAGGCAGGCCATGATGCAAGTATACCATATTACGCTTTTAATACATTCATTGTTTTGGTAATAAGATAATTAGAGAAGTTAGCTAGACAACAGCTTGCGAAACGAGAGGCCGCCGGTTCGATACCAGCACCGAGACAAATGTTTGTGTGATCCACAAATATTTGATTCGGGTCTGAGTGTTAGTGAGACCGAAAAGTCTCTCGTAGTTTCTGATACCCACGACACAAGAGTCGTATCTTAATGTGGGGTCAGAACTATGTATGTGACTGTTGGGTGGTTGGGTATTATTATTATTATTAAACATCACTTACAAAAGAGTTATTTATTCCATAAAGTTAAATTCATGTTCGCATAACCGAAGCCGAGCATCCAATGTATGTCTGTAGAACCTTAAGATGCCTAACTACTAAGAAAGCTCCCGGGGATAACCCTCGGCAATTAATCTTCATCATATAAAGATCCCTGCGGGTAGTTTTGGAAGATTGTCGGGATTAGTTGCTTTGTCTGCGGGTAAATAATGCAGTAATAGAGGATTTTAGATTAGACGCCCAAGGTCGGTATAGTTTGTCTTTGCTCGCTAGGGTTGATTAAACCGGGAATTAAATAATAATTAAAAATTAAAAAAAACAGAATTCGGGTCTATGATGAGTGGTAAAAATACGTTAAAATAATTATATTTATATATTTAAATAATATTTTATTAACAGTATACTCTATCGGTGCAACTATCCAAAATTTGCACATTTTATAATAACAATGAGCAAAAAATTACTACGTACAATTTAATTAAAACTTACATACACTACATTTGAAATTAAAAGTATGAAAGCAAGTTATTCCACCGTTTCATAATAAGTATAGGTACTAAAATAAATGATTAGCAGTAACATTTAATGCAGTCTAAATAAAATGACAATATTACTTTCCACAAATCAATACAATCACACTTATATACATATTATATTTGAGACTGAAAGTACATCAACTAAGCCCGGAAAGCGACCAAGTACCAACATCGGTCACCATGATTCATATGACAATTTTTTTTTTCATCTTATCTGTTATTTCCGGTTTTTTTTTTATTTATTTTTTTCTGGCACGGCAATGTGACTCCACTGTACCTGATGGTAAGCACAGTGGAGTCCAGAAAAATAATACCGACCAGCGAGCAACGATGGTCACCCGCTGGTCGACACAATCATGCCGGCCCGCACAAATGCTTCGATTAAATCAACAGACAACCCTATTTTGGATTGAGCTAAGAGAAGGACATTGTTCGTGCGAGGACGTACACGTTCAGAAACTACAGTTAGGATACATTCAAGATTCTGAAGCCCTTATGTTGTCCAATCAGCATTCGGTACAGCTATAATACCGAATACACCTTTGATGAAGAGTCAATTAAATAATCCAATTTAGACAGATTGCTTTAAGTTTATTACATACATACATAACCTCACGCCTGTAATCCCCGAAGGGGTAGGCAGAGGTGCATTTCTGCACCCGCATTTCGCCAGGTATGTATCAGTCCCACGTAATAGGGTGCGAGCCTATTGCCGTTTTTTGGGCACAATTCCAGATTCCGTGCTGCTACTGAGAATTTCCTAATGGAAAAACCCAATAACACTTCGCCCGACCCGGGAATCGAACCCAGAACCTCTAGATCGCACGGCACGTACTTGTGCCGCGCGACCACGAGGCAGTAAAAAAAATATGCTTGTTTATTATAAGGATTTTATTAACTAATCTTGACTGGTACCATGGTATAAATTTTATGATGAAATGATCGCATACATCGCATGATCGAGAGTAGCAGTAATAAGTCTAAAAATGGGGCCAAAAGAGGGCATAAGTACAATTCGATTTAATTGACTAGCCTCGAGTAATGAATCAGGTATTTGCACTTTTATATTTATTCATTTAGCATGACCTATTTCCTTCCTGTGCACAAACAAAAAAAATATTAGGAAGGCCACTTCACCAAACCGCGTGAATACCAATTATTGGTTTATTCGGGACACAAAGCCCACAGGGATCAGATAGGCCACGTATCACCGTGCGAGATCTTAACCAACCTTCATGGTGGCCTGAATACACGCTCCTCGATTTTATATTGTCATACGGATGTGAATTATTGTTTTTATTTTGATATATTATTACCAAAATTTGCTGGAATATTATTTTTTTTAAATTATGTGTATTTTTTAGCTAATTGCAAAATAATGAATTAAAATCTAGCATAACCAATTAAAGACACATACATATATTGATACTTATACGTACGCATTTAAACCTATATATTCCCTGATTGAGTAGACAGAGTTGCACCCACATTTTACCAATTCTGCTTTCATTCCACGTCATAGAGGTCGTGCGTATTGCTGTTTTCGAGCACAATATTAGACTCCATGGCACTAATGAGTATTTCGCGAATCGTACCCGGAACCTCTAAATCGCACGGCACGTACCTGTTTTTGCCGCGAGACGAAGCAGTCAATAAAATACATAGGTATACAAGTAATTAACTTTTTTTTATAGTTGAAATGGAATAGGCGTTTGTCTTCCATCTCACCTGATGGAAAGTGTAGATGAAGACGAAGGTGGTACACGCCTATCCAAATGAATCCTGTTCACTCTACTCTTAAAGGTCCAGAGTTCAACTTATCGCTATAACTTAATAATATGAGCTAATACATACCTATATATTGAATTGCACTTTATAAATAACCTGTGGTTTATGCAAGTTAATTATAGCACCCACTAAGTACTCATACAAACAAATACACGTAGCACGCGAAAATAAGGAAAATTCAATTCCAACATGCATATTTCTAACCGTAACTGACCCAAAACAAAATCAACGTTATTAACCCGATTTGTAAACGCAAATCGTAACGAACACTTGGAGAAAAGGGAAATTTTGGCCGCGTCTGGCGAACTCTTAGGGGGCGTGGGTTGCGTTGGGCGGGGGGCATCGTTTGATGAATGGCCCCCCACCGCCTCTTAGCCCCCGGGCATCCACTACAGCCGGCCCTCTTATCTATTGTTTGTGGAGAACTACACAGCTTCTAGTATTCAGCTGTGCATGCGTTTTTCAGGCTTAGTCGAGTTCAAAAATTCAAAGAACCGACAATTTTATCCCCAGCTCGGTTTCTAGACAACAATAAAAATAAACATTGCGACTCAATACGAAGGACGAAATTGTACGAGCTCGCACGGCTGCATTCCACCAGGGGAATTGTGAGGGATGCCTTTCAACGGAGCTGAATATTATCGTAATATGACAATGGACGATAAAATTTTAACAACAGAGACGCGTCGCCAGGAGAATTATTTGTTAATCAGTATATAAATTCAACCCAGTTTCAATTTTTCTGAAAAATACCTGAATTGTGTAGGATGAGAACATCTGCATATCGTGTTCATTGGCATACATTGGGCTCCAAAATACGCACCATGCTTTCATTTGCTGCTGTTGTGATAGACAAAAGTGCATATCTCCCATTCATTTCGCCAACTATATTATTAAAGTCTAACGAAATGGAAGGGGAGTTGTTACCAGGCACTTTTCATTCATGCCTTGAAATACCAACATGCGAGACAACTCGATTGAAAAATCTATCGGAAACTTCGCTTTATACCCCAAGGTCAATGGTCAATGGATGTCTAAAATGTCATAACTCTACAGAAAATTAAATAACTCCCACCTCAATAAACTAAGATTCTTTCAGTTTATAAAGTCGCTACACTAATGATGCCTATCCATACTAATAATATAAAGCTGAAGAGTTTGTTTGCTTGAACGCGTTAATCTCGAGAACTACTGTTCCCTTTTTTTTCTATACTGGCTCGGCAA
This sequence comes from Hemaris fuciformis, assembly GCA_907164795.1. Classification (NCBI taxonomy): domain Eukaryota; kingdom Metazoa; phylum Arthropoda; class Insecta; order Lepidoptera; family Sphingidae; genus Hemaris; species Hemaris fuciformis. The sequence continues at coordinate 11,362,433 of OU015448.1, forward strand.
AGTGACCCCATTGCAACTGATGGTAAGCGTAATGGAGTCCAGAAAAAGTGCCAACCAGCGAGAGATGATGATCTCCCGTTGGTCGACACAATCATGCCGGCCGAATACCTCTTCACCTTTCTTGTGAAGAAGTTTGGGGGACTAATACCATGGTGATCAAAGGACCGACCGCGACAAACCGGGCATAAAATGCCGGCACGGTCATCCTTTCACCATGATTGAAGCCCCCCGAAAACCGGATATACACTGGCTGATCCCTGATTTGAAGAATTCTTACAGTGTTAGATGTCCCATTTATCGAGAAAGGCTATAGGCTATATATAATTACGCTACGGCCAATAAAAGCGGAGCAGCAATGCAAAATGTGGCAAAAACGGAGAAAGAATATTTTTAAGTGTGATGTATGTATACGGAGTTGCGGAAAAAAAACCGTAAACAATAAAAATTCAATATCCATAATTCCAACTGTTACAGTATTCGCGCATTAATTATTCGGTTACACGCGCATAAACACGAACGATCTGATAAGGAGTACCGATAAGCAAACATGATATTCACATAAGTTATGCATTTTCACGTACAATTACTAACTGAAATAGGTCGCTGTACGATATTGAATGCGGATTGCTTCCAATAGTTCACCCTTGAAGGTTTTGGAGTGTCATCACAAATCCTTTTGGTAGTGGCACAGCTCGGTCGAAACATCCCACACACATCTTTCGATTCTTAGGAAGAGGAGCTTCAATGGCTTTCCTCTGTATAAAAAATCAATATTCCTCATATACAGGGTGTATTCAGACCGTGATCGGAAACTAAGGCAGATAATAGCTGCGGTGATTACAAACACCGTGAATTAAAAAAAAAACCCGACAAAAAATAAAATACGTTTTCCTTACAACCACATCCATTAAATATCTATGATTGTTAGGAAAACGTCCAATTTTTTTTTGTCGGGTTTTTTTTTAACGCCAATGGGTTTGTAATCGCCGTAGCTATTGCCTGCTTTAGTTTCCGATCACGGTCTGAATACATCCTGTATATCTCTAGGCTTTCATATAAATATTCTAATATGTTTTGGCCCACACACCTAAAATCGTGTTAAGGAGTGAACTCAACCCGCACTTGACAACAACTACTGAGGGAGCTTGAGTGTACCTTGCTGGCCTAGTGCGAGTCGGCAGGCTACACAAACCTGTGCTAAATTCACTGCAGAACGCTCAAGTAAGATATTCCGACGATGTTACCCTTTAAATTACCAAATATTTTTTTTAAAACATTTACTTGTCGAAGCGTCGGCGCATCCCCACTGTGCGTCCAACGTAGGGTATATATACAGCCGCTCCATCGAGAATCAGTGTTCCCAACTTGGGGGTTTTCCCCCCAAATTTGGGGGAAAAAATGTGGACTGGGATTTTTTAGGGGCTTTATATTTTTAGGGATTATTCCATCCCATAAATGCTAAGTTTCTTTAATGTCAACATGTATGATTTTAAATAGTCACAACCAGAATAAAATGAAATAATATTTGACGTATGAAATAATTTATAAATAAAGACTATTAAACAATATTGCAGAAGATTATTTATTATTATTTTTTAACATTCACTGAACGAAACAAGCTAATAGAGCAATATGCTCGTTCAGGGAAAACTCGAAGATTTCTTCCGCCGATAGCATGTTATTTGCTTTGCAAATAAACTATTCCATTATGTATGTATCCGAGGCCCAACAGCGCCTTTACCCGCCTCGAACTCAAACAGGAACGTAAACTACAATACGATACGTGAGCGCGCACATTTTACATTTCCAAAACTGTAAATCGAATGTCGATTTTGCGTTTTCAACGGATGGAATACAACTCATGTAGAAATCATACAGTTTTTATTTTTTGTTTCTTTTTTTGAATTGTTTAATTGCCATGATATAGCCAACCTGCTATGCGTTCCATATTATATTCTGGTGTACAGATTTTCAGTGATGGAATATTATATATCTACATTCATCAATCATCATCAGTCTATATACGTCCCACTGCTGGGCACGGGCCTCCTCTACCATTGAGAGGGTTTATGCCTTAGTCCACCACGCTGGCCTAGTGCGGGTTGGTGGACTACACACCTAAGAAATTCCTAAAAACTTTAAGGTGTGCAAGTTTCATCACGATGTTTTCCTTCACCGTTAAAGCAAATGATAATTCATTGTGAATACACACATAACTTCGAAAAGTCAGAGGTGTGTGCCTGGGGTTTGAACTTGCGACCGCCGAAATTCTCGACCGCGCGCCTAAACCTCGAGGCCATCAGTACTACTAGTTATCTCCACTGCATACTAAAAATGTAACTGGAGCTAAATACAAGCCTATTATTTAATAAAATCCATACACTCATTAAAATTCCACCCAACCACAGTTTCATTCAACAGCTATTTTAAACACGAAGTAATGCATGTTTATTGAGTGAGTGTTAATGAAAACCGTCTCGCCTCGTTTAATATCCTCCGTGATTCATATTACACTGAAGAAAGCATATTTTCGCGAGCGCGTCTGTTTGCCGAGGAACTTCTTTATGTCCTAGAGCTAATAAGACGACGGTGGCTCCCTCTTTATTCTAGCTATTCCAACATTACGTCTACATTAAACTTGCGTACATGCGGTAGTTTAAAGTTTTCTGCGCGGCCGTAATACCAGTGCAGCGTGGCTATTCATTTTCATTACACAATATAACGTAAGGTAATTCTGTGTTATATCTGGCGTGTATATTCTAATGTAGAGCCGTTTTTGAAGTTATACTTCTTTAGACGCGTTAAGAAAAAATTATGAGAGTGAAATTTTGATGCGCGCGAAAATGTAACACAAAATTCATCCTCTGAAGCTGCTGTTGAATTTATTTAATAAAAGAGCAAAAGTAGATTTTGAACGGAGTAGTTTAATTAAAGAGAGATTCCACAGAGACATAGACAAAGAACTTATAAGACTAGTGCGGTGACACAAATAGTGCTGTCACCTTAAATCGGTAAAGTTCAATATTTATTATTACAGCTGCCCACTAAACCGCTCAAATTAAAGAATGTATTTAAATAAAGGTTTCGAATCGACAACATACCTATATCCACAATATTCGAATAATTGCGTATTAAGATTTTAAAAATGTAGAATATTGTCAGTAATAAAAAGGGGTTGACATATTTATTAGTTGTCAACTATTTATGAGTGCGTTCAGAAATGCAATATGTTGTGTAACCTAAGAACTATGTATGTGACTGTTGGGCGTATTTATAAGTTTTACTTCAGTCGTGTGGTATAACTTCTAACGCGTGTACATAAGTACACACACACTTTTTTTATTTATCATTTTGACAGCCACGTGGCGCTGGTGGCTAAACACCAGCGTGCGAAACGAGAGGCCGCGGGTTCGATCCCCGCACCGAGACAAATGTTTGTGTGATCCACAAATATGTGAGACCGAAAAGTCTCTCGTAGTTTCTGATACCCACGACACAAGACTCGTATCTTAATGTGGGGTTAGCAGTATGTACCTATGTGACTGTAGGGTGTAAAAAAATAATAATCTTGCCGTAAGATTTTTGTTATCAGTGAAATTATTCCGTATTATTTGATCAGTAACTAACCTAACAACCATAAGTACCTATCACCAGTGGCGGTACTTCCATAAAAGCCTAAAAGCGTTAAACGTTAATTTTATAATATCAGCTTTATAATTGTTTATTGTAGGGTCAGGATATTCCCATTTATATATAAAATTGTTTCTGTTAAATAAAGATTTAAAGCTTAAAGATTAATTATTCGAAAATTTGTCAGGCAATCTGGGCTTTTGGACTTCAATGGAAGTACCGCCACTGCCTATCACCTATTTCAGTTTTCGATTATGGTCTGTTTATTAAGTGCTTTAATGCACCTCTGCCTACCCTTTCGGGGAATACAGGCTTGAGTATATATTTAAGTATATGAAAATTACATATTCAAGTATCAAAACCTTATTCGTAAGCATTTGATAACAACCATTATTATATTCTGATATTGTTAAGTTAGCCAAGTTATTTATAAGCACAGAAAATTGACGTCATCGCTACGAAAGTTCTAAAATGAGAAACACGAAACATTCTTGACGAAACAATTAATTACGAACCTCGCTGTCTCACATAATTAACGCCATTTTTACCTGAAAAAGGAAAACCCTTTATATTAACTGAACAATACAATTTTTTACATGTTTGTTTTTTTTAATAATCTTACGTAAAAGAATTAAAACGAAATAAAACAATGTCTGGTCCCGGGTTCGATTTCCGTTTCGGGCAGTGTTATTGCATTTTTCGTTTAGGAAATTCTCAATAGCAGCACGGTGTTTGGAATTGTGCATGAAACACGGCAATAAGAATTGCACCTCTGCTTACCGCGCTTCGGCGATAAAGGAGTTATGTTATACATAATTATTTTTTTTGCAATTTTTTTAGATCCAGCAAACCTTTTTCTAAAATTGCAACATAACATTTTGACCGCTACTTCGTGCTATCACGTTATTAAACATTTTATTTGCCAATGTTATACCTAAATATTATGCCTCGCGGCCCAGCATTTTTACGAGACCAAAAGTAGCTAATAACAGTCACCGGGCTCAATAAATTTTATAAATTCAAAATTGTTTTAGCAATTACTTTTAAAGGTATAAATAACATATAGCCAATACAAACAAATAAGTAAATACTTATCTACCTCAATTCCAAGATAATAACAATCAAACTCATAAACTAAGAGTTATAAAAGGACTCAAAATAAATGCGTTAACACGCGATAAACTTCAAGTATAACATTAAAGAGGCAGTTAGAAGTGGAATAAAACGGACGGGGGCTACTTAATGCCATTAATGAAGAGGAAGCACAAGAATAATGGTCCTCCCGTGACGTTTTAACGCGCCAAAGGCCATTTTAATCGTAGACGAGAGTTGCGGCGCAGTTTTTTGGTCTCTGGACTTATCGTTTCGACAGAGGACGCTTGGTGCGCTGGAAACGGCTCGATTTTATCGGTCTTAAACTTTATTACCCGAGATATGTGGAGGTTTCCACATCCAGCTCGGTTGGGTAGTGAAAACTAAATTCAATTTAATGTAGGTACATAGGCATTTTAATTGAATTCGGTTAGATGTAATAAATATTAAAAAATACAGTGTCATTTTTGTACAATATTGTAAAGGAAATGAAACGTTTTTTACGTCACATTCATCATCAGCCCATAAACGTCCCACTGCTGGGCACAGGCCTCCTCCACAACTTAGAGTTTAGGGTTTCAAATGAAAACCAAAAAAATCCTTCGACAACGTGGACACCAGTCCAGTAAATGAACGACACTGTAGTAATATCTTTCAAATAAAAATAAGAAAGTTTAATTAATTAAGAGTCACAGCTTTCTAGTTAGGCAAATAATAAAAAATTCCCGCTTTAAAATGAACACAGTTTTAAAATAAAACATAAATTATAGCCTAAGAAGCTTTATTAAAACACGGGCGTGTTAAAATACTCCTTCATTTTTGCAAGAAAAGGTGCATAAAATATATGCACGGTGTTTTATTAAATAAATTGTAACGTCCACGATGTTTTATTAATGTCACTAATGAGTTTAATGTTTACATTATATTAAGTTATGAAGATCTTTTTGCAACTCTACATACAAGGCGAAAAGGCGACCTGATTAAGAATTAAACTAAGTTCTTGTTTTGTCATTAGTTATTTAATATAATTAAAGGTATAAAAAAATCTAAACTTAACTTTGATCATCTCTTAATAATATCACAAAGCGATATTTCTTCATCATCATAATCATCAGCCCAAATACGTCCCACTGCTGGGCTCGGGCCTCCTCTACAACTGAGAGGGTTTAGGCCTTAGTCCACCACGCTGGCCACCTAAGAAATTCATAAGAACTTTTTAGGTGTGCAGGTTTTATCACGATGTTTTCCTTCACTGTTAAAGCATGATAATTCATTGTGAATACACACATAACTTCGAAAAGTCAGAGGTGTGTGCCTGGGGTTTGAACCTGCGACCGCCGAAATTCTCGACCGCGCGCCTAAACCTCGAGGCCACATGATGATGCTGATAATAATTTCTTAGTTTTCGGAAAGTTTCTTACGTTACTTCTATAGAGCATAAAATTTCGAAACTGTTTCAGTAACTTTAGTATTCTTTGTTCTGTTTAAGAAGAGTGCAAAAGTTATATTTTGACTCGACTTGATTTTTTTAACAGTAGACATTCTATTGCTCATAATGGTCTTGAATTTCATCAGTCAATACTTAATAATATTCATTATCAGTCCATACGTTCTACTGCTGGGCACGGGCCTCCTCTACAACTGAGAGGGTTTTAGGCCTTATTCCACCACACTGGCCTAGTGCGGGTTGGCGGACTACGAAATTCCTAAGAACTTTTAGATGCGCAGGTTTCATCACCATGTTTTCCTTCACCGTTTAATATGTCAGAACTCATAATACTATGCCAATACACACATAACTTCGAAAAGTTAGAGGTTTGTGCCTGGGGTTTGAAACAATAAAAAAAATAGTTTCATATTGACGATTCAAAAGAACTTGTCTATTTGAATAAAGATGATTTTGACTTTGGAAAAAAAAAATCCTCGAGGTCATCACGACATAACTTAATAACCCCAACTATTATTTGTCTTTAGTACAATAGTCGCTAACTTATACCTACATATTACCTCCCGAGTCAATTATCTTCGCTATCCGCCCCCTAACTCATAACCATTGATCCATTACGATTAATGATATGATTACATGAATAACAGATCTTAAGAACCCCTAGCTCATCCAAGCATTGTGCATAGAGCGAGCAGTCGAACGGATCCCACGGGCATCGTCCGGTTTTTGCGAGCATTATTAGCAACACAACTATGGGATTTGCATAAAAATGTCGGACCGCGAAATGAGTTTCCCAATGTGAATTGCGGAAAATATCGCTGTGTAATATGAAAACTAGAATGCGAGTTACTCAGCCGAAATCAATGAATAGCCGGTGGATTGGAATTGGGAGGGAAATACACGATTATAAACTACTAGTAAGAGCTTTGAGGAACTGCTTTAAATAACAAATATGCATTGAGGCCTCGATGTTTAGGCGCGCGGTCATGAATCTTGACGGTCGCGGGTTCAAATCCCAGGCACACATCTCTGACTTTCCGAAGTTATGTGTGTTTTTACAAATAATTATCACGTTCTTTCACGGTGAAGCAAAACATCGTGATGAAACCTGCACACCTAAAAGTTCTTAGATTTTTTTGGTTGTGTAGTCCGCCAACCCGCATTAGGCCAGCGCGGTCGATTAAGGCCTAAACCGTCTCAGTTGTAGAGGAGGCCTGTATCCAGCAGTGGGACGTTTATGGGCTGATGATGATGATGTTGGATGTATTTAAATCTAGAACATAAGAAGTACAAAACGGCACTGATGTTACTGCTGTCCCATCGGTGCATTGGCACTCTAGTCTACATTCAACATTAAAAATATCATTAAAACTAATAACTCCTGCAAAATTAACCGCATAAAAGTTCGCCGTACCGCGGCTGTTGATTGCCGCAACTAGTCCAAGCGCCGGAGCAAAAAAATTAGGTAAGTAAAGCATCGTTCGGGACCTACATTTTTTTTTTGGAATATGTTCAAGGGTGTCCCCTGAATGTAAATCCAAGTTGGCGCGGCGGGGGGGGGGGGGGGTGTCACTTCAGCCGCCATCTTGGAAAACACGTTTTATCGAATATCTCGCGAACCGCGCATCGTACGACAAAAATTGTAGAAATCATTATTGTAGATAATAATATTTGCTATCTTTTTTATTTGAAACTTTTTTCTGTATAACGCATAGGTTTTTAATTATCAAACTTTTTACAATATGGTTTTTACTAAATATTTAGGTAATGGTAAAAAAAATGGCAAAAAAGATGGCAAATATTATTATCTACAATAATGATTCCTATATTTTTTGTCGTACGATGCGCGGTTCGCGAGATATTCGATAAAACGTGTTTTCCAAGATGGCGGCTGAAGTGAGCGCCCCCCCGCCCCCGCCGCCGCTGCCGCCAGCCAACTTGGATTTACATTCAGGGGACACCCTTGAACATATTCCAAAAAAAAATATCAGGTCCCGTACGTTGCAAAAAAAATCCCCGGCGCTTGGCCTAAACGGGCTGTCTCGAAACACCTACGCAATCCGACTGGTTAATGAATTCCGCGCGGGTTATGGCTCCGCTACGTCAGTGTAATACAATTAAACCGAGAACTAATAATACTGCTGTGTTTATCTTCACACCTTCGCAACATGCGAGACGCGTGTGTAGAAAATTTAATAACTTCATATAAAATTAAATTAATTTTCTTGGGTATGTGGGATTTATAAAATGAAAAATACGGTTCGGATGTACATGCGTCTGTTGCTATATCATCATCATCATCATCATTCTACGCTTGTAATGCGGAAGTGACAGAGGTCCCTGTGAAACTACGGCCGCATAACATCACAGGCGTGAGGTTATGTATATATGTATGAAAATTGTTTTTTTATATATACATATCTATATCTTCGATTATATTCAGACTGCAGAAATGCACCTCTACTGGCCCCTTTGAGGATCACAGGCGTGTGTTTATGTATATATGTACGAAAATGGTTTTTTAGGCTAGCGCCTATTGCCGTTTTTCGGGCACATTTCCAAATTCCGTGCTGCTACTGAGAATTCCTAATGGAATCCCAATAACACACTGCCTAGCCCGGGACTACTAGATCGCACGGCACGTACGCCGTAAGACCTTTTATTCACTCATCATTAAGCTGTATGATGCTATTGAAATGAAATGAAATGAAATGAAATTATTTATTGAATCTGTAAAATGTCAAATAGGTACATCACTTAGATTCAGTCATTTCAAAATTTGGTTTACCACCCTGTTCGGAAGGCAGTCATCACTAGAGAAGAACGGGCAAGAAACTCTAGTGTTGCTCTTTTCCAATCAAGAGATAGTTTACAATATTGATACAAAAAATGAATTTCTCAAATTAGAGCAGCTCATTAATACTATCCCAGATTATTGTATTGAATATGAGAATAACATAGTCATCTTGAATGGAGAAACTGACATTTAACTAGGTTAAATTAGAAATTTAAGTTTAAGTTAGGATAAGGTTAAGTTCATAAATACAAATAAGCAAAAATAGGCAGACCAGTCCACGCAAACAGCACCCGTTCACGAGTATGACGCATGTGCCAGCCATCGGTCTCCTCAACCATTTCATAGGGAAGTGACCGACCCGACACACGACGCCGCCGTAAGCACAGACATTTCAGCGAGCATGACATACCTAATTGCTTACAAAGTACTAAACTAATATAAATAACTAATATAAATATTCTTGTGTATTGAACAAAACGTATTAACTACTAGCCAATGCACACTCTCTTCTTATTTATACTTACTATATTATAAAGCTAGAGTTTGTTGGCTTGAACGCGCTTATCTCAGGAACTACCGGTCCGATTGAAAAAAATATTTTAGTGTTAGATAGCCCATGTTTCAAGGAAGGCTTTACACATCATTACGCTACGACCAATAGAAGCAATAAAATCTAAAGTTGCACAATTTGCAGGCAACAGCAAGTTCTAGTAAATTCCGTCCGTATTGCAACCACAGCTCATAACACTGAAAACCACAATATAGTGATCTATTACAAAACAACGTTACCTCACTACTGGACATGACCAAAGCGTTGTTTACCTGGGAAAATAAGAAAACACTTATTAGTTTTCCAAGCTTTACTTAAAGTTATATTAAACATATTTTTTTAATGAAAATAATATAATTTCTTTATGATTTATTTCTGTTTTAGATTTACACACATATAAATATAGATATAACATATAATGATTTCATGATGATTTTAATTCCGTCCAAATAAAATCAACCGATTTTCTGTACTGTATCATAATCATTAAAATTGTTTAATAATTTCTATGTTATCACACTATTATTTTAAATCTAAATACGCTTATATTTAGATTAAAATAATAGTGTGATAACATAGAAATTATTAAACAATTTTAATGATTATTATTCAGCATTAAGGTTATTTGCCTATTGTACAACCAGTCTATAACAGGCTGACGTAAACAAGGTGCAAAACCTAACGTACTGTCGCACGCAATTACGCCGCCCACAGGGATCAACTTGTGTAGGTAAATCCGATTTCCAACGAGTCCGTATGACGTCCACCGGTATGGGATAAGCTCTCGTTGTCGAGACTATAAATGGACTATAACTTGCATTTCTACATCAGGGTAATTTTTTTATCTCCATTTTACTATAGGTATTGGATGCCAGTTTTCAAACTTTTCGTAACTGTTTTTTTTAATAATCGAAGGGATATAACAACGCCGTAGTCAGGTAGGACTACGGTATGAATGTGTAAGTGTATCTGTTCACGTGGAGTCACCGATGTACGTGAACCTGTGATACACGTGTATTGTTGCGTAAGTAGGGTAAGAGTAGCGACGTAAATGAAACGACCGGTCTTGATGCGTGCTTATAGATGACTCAGTGCATATACAACCTTTATTGCTTTATATACCAAAATATTGACATAATTCGAGTTCATCGACTATGCTGACGATGCTCCCACAAATGGATTAACGTTATTTGCATCAAATGAAGCAATCTCGTTTCAAATCCACAAATATTTGTTTCGGGTCTGGGTGATTGTGAGACCGAAAAGTCTGTCGTAGTTTCTGATACCCACGACACAAGACTCTTAATGTGGGGTCGGAACTATGTATGTGACTTTTGGGTGTATTTATTTATTTATTCGCTGAGTGAAACTATTGGAGACCTAATGTCTGGCAAAATATTTGTATCAAGGTTGCAAACGTATTTAGAGTTTTAAGAAATAACGACACATGAGAAAATGGCGCGTTTAGGATCTCCTATTATTGGTTTTGAACAGGCCACCATAATCGTGTCAGTTGGTCATAAAGACTTTTATTGATTTTCGTCAGACGATGCACAGATATTAACAGTAGGTACCTACCTAGTCAAAGCAAGGGCAAAATATTTTTTGTTCCAATAGACTTTTACATGTTCTACTTTTGTCGCTTCGGAGCGTGTTATCGCTGTGGAGAAGAAACGGCGAGAAACCAACTTCATCAACTTTTATTACAATTTAACTAGTTGAGTTTCAATTAGCTTATTACGATTTTGTTAGAACAAGTTATCGAACAGACAATGCACTTCTAAACCTTGTTACTCCCGTGAAGAGCTCCTCGTTATGTTAATACTCGTAGAATGAACGCGAAAATTCGGCACAACATCACCAAGCTGCCGAACTTCAATATCGAAGAAAACAAGTACTGTGGAACGTAGATAACTTCGTTCAAATTATTTTCTAGAGGTCACGAATATTGATTAAAAGCTTTTAATTTCATCCGAGCAGAAATGTACTGGATTATGAAACAGGCGGATCATTAGCTTAGGATTTAATAAGATTTCTCAACTCAGTTAAGATATTGTCACAGATTTTCGTATTTTCAAATTCAAGGACCATTAAAAGCAATTAACTGCTTTACAAAGTAACGTGCAACACTAATATTATACACATCATCATCATCGCTCATAAACGTCCCACTGCTGGGCACGGGCCTCCTCTACAACTGAGAGGGTTTTGGCCTTAGTCCACCACGCTGGCCTAGTGCGGGTTGGCGGACTACACACCTAAGAAATTCCTAACAACTTTTAGGTGTGCAGGTTTCATCACGATGTTTTCCGTCATCGTCATAGAACGTGATTATTCTTTGTGAATACACACATAACTTCGAAAAGTAAGAGATGTGTGCCTGGGGTTTGAACTCGCGGCCGTTGAGTTTCGCGACCGCATGCCTAAAACTCGAGGCCATCACGATTGTTACTTATAAATCTCGGTGAGTGCACACATCCTTTCATCTTATCAACCACAGATCTACTGGAACTGCCCAAAAGTCAAATTTTCGCTAAGGCGAGTAACCACCCCGCTTATTGAAAGAAAACTTCATGACAATCCACGTTATATTCCAAAGGGCATTAATCATTCGTCATCCATCTTAATATTCTTCATTTGATCACTTTAAAAATATCATTAGCGATATAAATGAGAAAAGTTAGATTAACTTTATTAACGCAAAGTCCGAGGGACAAAACATCGACTTCAAGTTTAATAACAAAAGTTGATATTTGTTAGGATTCAAACTGCCATTCGTACGTTGATTAAAGAATTTCAGTAAATAATAAATAAATAAATAAATACACCCAACAGTCACATACATAGTTCTGATCCCACACTAAGATACAAGTCTTGTGTCGTGGGTATCAGAAACTACGAGAGACTTTTCGGTCTCACATACACCCAGACCCGAAACAAATATTTGTGGATCACACAAACATTTGTCTCGGTGCGGGGATCGAACCGGCGGCCTCTCGTTTCGCAAGCTGGTGTCTAGCCAACTGCGCCACGGGGCTGTCAAAAGTTTTTTAATTATTTAGTAATTTACAAGAAACACTTCGAAACTTCGATATAGTAGTTCAGAACGAGCTGTTAGGCATTCATATTCCATCACAAACTTCATGGGAGGTCATTACTCTGAAAAAATGCAAACGGCTTGAGTTCTTTTCTGTGGCCGTTAAATGAACATATGTGTGTATGTTGTAGACGACAAATTGTAAAATATAAACACATCTCTATTACTCATTTATTTATTTACACTTTACACATACATGATGTAAAGGTGGACTTAATGCCTGAGGCATTCTCTTCCAGCCGAACCTTTGATGGTGCAGGAATGAAAAGCGTAGGTGTAAATTAAATTATGATAAACTACACACGATATTAAAGCTTATACATAAATACAATATATAAAACATAAATATCATAAATACATAATAAAATTATAATATATATACATAAATAAATACATAAAGGTTTAAAATACATAAAAACTATTGTTGTGAAGAATCTGCCATTCTGTTTTTCAACAACTTTCGAACTTTCAACTTGAACGCATAACGATTCGTACTCGTCCTGGTTTAGGGATACAGGCGCGGTTTTATGTATATCTGTAGACTATATCTATCTATGTTCTTAGTCATGTGTTCACTATCAAAATGAAAAATAGTTCAACACCTCACGATCAACGGTGTAGGCTAGTAAGATGATGTTGAGACATTTTTTCTCTCGCTACTTGATACTCTTTCTTAACAGTCTCGTACCGCCTACCATACAGTTTTGTCGCTGTACCAGTACTTTTAAGTCCCGTAATCGACGCTACGTGGTACAGCCCCACAAGCCCTCAGGCTCTGACAAACCAAGTCACGTGCCCAACTTGTCATGTTGTGGGGGATTTAATTTACTGCGACAAAATATGCACTGCGAGTGCTTGTAAACATGTGACACGAAGTGAGGATTTTCGTATTCCTCCCGGTGTGCACGCCCTTATTACATCCACGTCAAGTGGAGGCACAGACAGATTATCATAATTTGTTGCGTTAAATGTGAACGTGGCTTTGTTTTTCGTCTGTTAGTCTGCTGGTTAGAATCTAGATAAGAAATTTCTTACAAGTTGCGACAATTTTTGCAATGAGGAAGAAAAGAATATTTTTTTCGTAATAAAAACGAAAAAGAAAAAGCAGTTACATAGAAATGATTATACTAAAAATATCCCATCTTCTCAGCTTAAATACGATTAGGCGTACTTATTACGTAATTTATTTTCCTACTACTTAATATTACTACCACAAATCATATCAATATATTGCGACTCAAGAACATCCAAACTGAACCAAAGAATATGGTTTTTATGCCTCCATAATCACGTGGAAACATCTGCAACCAAGCTAACACAGTTTCTGTAACAGTCTGTCCCTTACCTAGAGCGATGAGAACGCTAACCAAAACCATAAATACCCTTAAATACCCTAACAACAACCGCTTAACACAATTGCATAAACAGCCGCGGACGGTAACTCGTTTACTAAGCCCTAAGGAGATAATTTAACTAGATAAGCGAGGCGCCTAAACAAACTGAGTCAGGCCATCTTAAGTATTGCACGTGTTTATACGACGAGAGAAATATCGTTCAATTTGTTGTGCGGAAGGAACCGAGACAAATAGAACGCAATTTGTTCGGGGCTCACCGGCGCACGCTAATAGCCGCCTTGAATACGGCATGACTACTAAACTATGGTTCCGACCCAAGTTCCTCTTAAGGGCTCGTGATATCACAAATTTATTAGGGTAGTTTTCAGTGACGATTGATGATGCAATATTTCTCCACGTATATAAGTAGTGACGGCCGCGAGGTTTAGGAGCGCGGTCGAGAATATCGGCGGTCGCGGGTTCATACCCCAGCACACACCTCTGAATTTTCGAAGTTATTATTTATTTAATTAACACTTGCTTTAATAGTGAAGGAAAACATCGTGATGAAACCTGCACACCTAAAAATTCTTACGAATTTCTTAGGTGTGTAGTCCGCCAACACGCATTAGGCCAGCGTGGTGGACTAAGGCCTCTCAGTTGTAGAGCAGGCCCTTGCTCAGTAGTGGGACGTTATATGTGCTGATGATAATTACTCCACGTATATTCAGACACGAGTCCATTATTGAAATAAGATATAATATTTATTTTTATTTACAATGCTAGGCCACCGAATTGCAAAGTCTCTTAATAGCAGAGACTCATAGTAAAAAAAAGTCGCATATAGACATAATTATCGCGTATACTCTCGGGTTGCCATCTGCAAACTTAGAAATCCAGGATTTGACTATAGAAATACCAGGACATTTCGGTTTTAAGACAGGACTATATATGTTGCAGTACCTAATTGTTATAATAAAACAACTAGCCTACCTAAACCTAGTAGCGCGAAAGTGACAACAATCAGTCTGCACGTTACTACTTTGTTTTAAAAACGTTCACACGCGCGGCGCGGGCCCAGTGTGCGGGCAACTATTACCGTTTTTCAGGCAATAGTTCAAAAATCCGTTTTACTACTGAAAATTTATTGATAGAAAGACGCAATAACACCATGTTCGACTCAGGAGTTGGACCCGGGACCTCCCGATCGCACTCTTACGCTGAGACCAAGAACGCAATCGAGGCAAAAATGAAACCAGTTTTAAAGCATTTCCACGAGTTGAAACAAGTTCATTCAAATTAATTCGCTGCAACAAGCATTCCCGGAATTTGAATAGTTAGACTAATTTAGTTCAAACTAATTTTGCCTAATTAAAACTATCGCTGACTCGCATAGATTTTCCGTCTGCAGTGAAAAGTGATTAAGCTTTTCTGTTTAACTAGTTTTAACTTAATTTTATATCTCTCAATTATGTACTTTATTATCGTCTTCATTCCTGGTCTGTTTCATTTAATTTATTCCCCTACGGAATATGTAGAAATAATAGTAGTGATGGACTCGAGGTTTACGCGCATCGTGGAGACAAAATCTCGGCGGTCGCAGGTTCAAACTCCAGGCACGCCTCAGACTTTTCTAGTTTATGTGTGTATTCACAATAAACTACCGCATACTTTAACGTAAACCTGCACACCTAGAAGTTCTCAGTTGTTGTGGAGGCCCGTGCCTAGCATTGGGACGCATATGGGGTGATGGTGATGATGATATGTAGAAATGAGGTTCCATTCTACCACGGTGACTCTTAGCTATCGTGATAACAAGAATGAATGATGTTGAGCCCTAAGGAGCCTTACAATTCCATAACAGTATCCTCCACTCTAAAGAAATGCTTAAAGCGAACCAGTTACCGTTACGTGAAACAGTCCAGTTACGTGAAACATGAGGGTAGCTTCACAGTTATTTTCTTGTTGAAAAAAAAACACACAAACAATCCTGATTGTTATTAATTGTACGTGCAGTTTTATGAATTAGTTTTATTATTTTTATGATTTATCCCCGTGGCGCAGTTGGCTAGATACCAGCTTGCGAAACGGGAGGCCGCGGCCCGGGTTCAATCCCCGCACTGAGACAAATGTTTGTGTGATCCACACGTATTTGTTTCGAGTCTTGGTGTTTGTGAGATCGAAAAGTCTCTCGTAGTTTCTGATACCTACGACAGAAGTATGTATGTAACTGTTGGGTGTATTTATTATATTAATGCAGCGTGTACTGTTCACAATCTTGCATTGATTGAATAAATGAGAACAAACCAGTGATCTCCGATTTAATTTAAGAGCAAAGTGCACTGACTTTTTCAGTTACATGACATAACATGACATGACATAAACTCACGCCCGTATTCCCCGAAGGGGTAGGCAGAGGTGCATTTCTGCACCCACATTTCGCCAAGTATGTATCAGTCCCACGTAATAGGGGGCGAGCCTATAGCCGTTTTTCGGGCACATTTCCAGACTCCGTGCTGTTACCGAGAATTTCCTAATGGAAAAACTCAATATCACTTTGCCCGACCCGGGAATCGAACCATGGACCTCTAGATCGCACGGCACATACTTGTACCGCGAGACCACGAGGCAGTTTTTCAGTTACATTGATGTTAATAGTCGGTTTTATTTTAAAAAATACACAAATATCAAGGACATGCAGTAATGGACACAACACATCGGGCTATTTAACCGGATGCGATAAAGTAATGTATTTTCCTGCCCCGTATTGAGCGATATATGCAACTCGTACTATATTTACCCAATCAATTACAACTCAGTGCAACATGCGCTATTTTTTTTAATAAACTCAGCGGTTACTAACGCGGAAAAAACTCTAATAGGTACTTGTGCCGCGAGACCACGTGGCAGTAATTTTTATTAGCAAAGTATTGAAATATTGAACATCGAAAATTTTAATGCGATGTTTTCATTTAGGCTACGGAATAATACAACTCTTTCATTTATTCATCAATCTGATCTAATGCACGCTGTATATAACAGCTTACAAAATACATGCAGCAAAAACACATACGCGTCATCAGGCCATGTATGTCCCACTTGCTGGGCACGGGCCTCCTCTACAACTGAGAGGGCTTTGGGCTTAGTCCACCACGCTGGCTTGGTGCGGGTTGGCGGACTACATACCTGAGCAATTCATCAGATTTTTCGAACACACACACAACTTCGAAAAGTGCCTGGGGTTTGAACCTAGGACCGCCAAGATACACGCAACCATGTGCATAAACCTCGAGGCCATAACGACTCCATAAATAATCATAATAGTTAGTATTAACTTAGTAAAAATAGAATAAAATTTTCTCATCGAAAAATCGAATACGAATTTTAAAACCACATGTCAATACCATTAACCCACATCAAAATATAGAATCCTCCACGGCGTTCCTACGCGTCCTTACTGAAAATATCCGTGAATGTCATAAATAACGAGACGAGG
This sequence comes from Hemaris fuciformis, assembly GCA_907164795.1. NCBI lineage: Eukaryota > Metazoa > Arthropoda > Insecta > Lepidoptera > Sphingidae > Hemaris > Hemaris fuciformis. The sequence goes on from OU015448.1 coordinate 11,379,876, forward strand.
GTGATGTCTTGTGACAGATCACACGTGAAGTGTGCTGTTATTATTAGTTGATAAGTTTTTATCACAATATATACTATAATGGTGGGTCCACACGATACATATTTTAAGTTACTTCAAATATCTGTACAAACTTAAAGTCTGAGTAAAAATCTAAAGTCTGACACAATGTTTGTGCAGACTTATTATGGGCTCATATATTGGCTTATTAAACTCATTGATTTTTTAATTTATAAATTTATCATTTTCATAATTCGCAGACATACGTACAAACTTCCGTACTCGGACTTTTTTCACTCAGTCTTTTTTATTATACAGACTTTTCTATGCACCGATTTGTTGCGCAGACAAAATTATATGGAAGTGTGCGTGAAGTTGGTATCGTGTGGACCCACCATAATGAAGGCATAATTTTGTGTGAAAATATTTGTATGTTACGTCTTCACACTTTAACAGTGCAGACGTTTTGATTAAATTGTGATATAAGTTGGTATGGACTCCATACTATGTGTGGTATATATATCACCGTAAAAGTGTAAACACCGTTAGATTATAATCTATCCCGCGAGATTGTAAACTGTCGAAAGATTGTGAACCGTACTAACTGCTTACAACTGTGACATATACTCCATACATGTGATACTATGGGGGTAGCCACAGAACAGTTGAATAAGACTAGAAAGAAATGTTAGCATACCGAGCCTGCCGAACTTACGATTAGACTATCATATGTTTGACACGGCCGCTTCTTAGTAATTCGGGTAGCGTGTAACATCAACACTTTAGTAAATGTGTGACAACCAATAGCAGCCCTTTATTTTTGTTTGAATTTTTTATCATTGATCGAATGTAATCATAGTCGAATGAATGGGTGACAGACAAGCGGCGACACTCATCCCCATAACAAATACTGTCTATTTCTCTTCTAACCTTATTGAGCTGTTTTGTGGAGGTAGCTAACACACACCATAACCAAAGGAGATCGGTGGAACAAAGTGTAAGTTATTAGCTCAATACGTAGCCCCCGAGGCCCCGGTATGACAATGGTCCCACACCGATCTAGCCCGCCTATTCATATTCCAATCGAAGCCTATGGCACTGTAACTCTATTTATCAGTAACGTTATATGATATTTAACCGTTTGCCAACGTAATCCATGCTCACGAAGCAGGAAATCCCCGATGTTAATTGCAGTACTGTTTCACGAATTCATTTATTTTATTACGTTTACAATACAACACGCAAAATATAGTCCGAGCATTAAATAGTTGGTTTCAGAACACAGCGGATTTAAAATTAATTACGTGGAAGTCATTTAATGTGAAATTTTAACATTGGAAATATTCATATTGTGCATTCTCAGTTGTTCTTTTCATTGGAAAATGTTCAACATTTCTGTACCAATGTCATGCATAAACAAAATACAGTTTACTCTTCATAATTTTCATTTAATTTAGCTGTAGTTACGTTAATCCACCTGTGAATTTTGCGCTCCCATTGGTTCTGCAGCATAAATGTCAATCGAGACGTCCCAGGTTCGAAGCCCTTGGTCAATCTTCTATTGTTTTTTTTTAGAAAGATCTCATTACCACCTATACGAAAATTTACCCAATGAGAATTAATAGGCTCCCCATCTACTATGTAGATCTTATAGCTGACAAGTCGTGGGCATAAATACCTACTACCTACCTAAACCAGTGGCGGTACTTCCATAAAAATCCAAAAGCGTTACACGTTACTTGTGTAATGTCTAGTTTATAATTGTTTATTTTGGGATCAGTATATTCTCATTTATATGTCAAATTGTTTTTTTTAAATAAAGATTTAAAGCTTAAAGATTTATTCGGGATTTTGAAAGGCAAGCTGGGCTTTTGGGCTTCTATGTAAGTACCGACACTGACCTAAAACCTACGCTGAAGTTGTGATAGGGAACTAAAAATTTGAATGGCTGGAAAAAACAAATACAATGTTATCTATATCGATACAAATAAATAAAATTGGAGTGTTTGTAATATTGAAATAACCGCTTTTTAATAAATGCATATGGATGTACCTATACACGGTACATATACCAACATAACGTTTTTTTTTAATATTTATCTGTCTGTTTGTTTGTTCCAGCTAATCTCTGAAACGGGTGGACCAATTTTAACGGGACTTTCAGTGGCAGATAGCTGATGTAATAAGGAATAAAAAAAATCACTATTAGGCGGAACGAAGTTCGCCGGGTCAGCTAGTCGAAAATATAATACAAATTTTATAATTTGCGGTGCCTTAACTTACAAATATTGTATAACCTCTCTTAAAAATATACAATTATCTTTCGATCCCGTTGATATAATTTTCCCTGTTCACACGAGAGAACAATCAAATACAAGACAATGCGTTGCTCAACGTCGAAGATAATGCAAATCATAATAAGGTCGTGTGATGAACACGCTGCTTTGTGTCTCAAACGCATATACATACGTATAGGTAAGTATATTCTATAACATGTACATAAATATGTATCTGTTAATATGTCCTTAAGAGGCCTTAGAGTTAGAAATTCTGCAATCGTAATCTATACTAATATTATAAAAAAGAAAAGGTTTGTATTAGTATGTTTGTAACGAAGAAACTCCAAACTACTTCGGAAGTAACATATCATAATCATCAGCCCGTATGCGTTCCACTGCTGGGCACGGACTTCCTCTATAACTGAGAGGGTTTAGGCCTTAGTCCACCACGCTGGCCTATGCGGGTTGGCGGACTAAACACCTAAGAAATTCCTAAGAATTTTTAAGTGTGCAGGTTTCATCACGACGTTTTCCTTCACCGTTAAAGAGACTGATATAAGTGGTGCCAAATATAGTTAACTTTCGTTTCAAAAAATACCACTTCGAATTCGAAAATATACACTTCTTATGCAACCACGACGATCAAACCCGGGACCTCTAGATCGGCGGGCAGATACTTGAGCCGTGAGACCACGAGACATTTTTTTTTATAAGAATAGAACGTATAGACTTAAAATTTAATCACTTTCAATTAAATTGTGTACACGTATATACAATTAATATGTATTTTAGCTGTGAAAATTATCAAAACCGGTTCCTTATAATTTTATTGTACTGTATTTTGACTTGGAAATGATTGAATAAATTAAATCACCGACACAACATCCCTTGAAGTTATTCAGGATAATAATTGCTAGCTTAAGCTTCATAATCCTGCTTAGTGGGATTATAATCTAGCTTTAATCATTTGAAGCAGCATGACAACCATTTTGCACTATGTGTACTTAGAATATGGTCGATTTAATTGTTGGCACTTTATATTTTAATGACTGTCTTGGTGTAACTTATGTATAGTCGTGATGGCCTTGAGACAAAAATCTCAACTGTCGCGGATTCAAACCTTAGGCACACATCCTTGAAATATCGAAGTTATGTGTTTGTTCACAAAAAAATATCACGTACTTTAACGGTGAAGGAAAACATCGTGAGAAAAGCTGCACACTAAAAATTCTTAGTAATTTCTTAGGTGTGTATTCCACCAACCCGCACTAGGCCAGCGTGGTGGACTAAGGCCTAAACCCCCTCAATTGTAGAGGAGGTCCGTGCCCAGCAGTGGGACGTATGGGCTGATTATGATGATAATGATCACTGAGACAGAGAAGTTCGATAGTACTCTTATCGATTTCATGAAAATGACTGTAATTTACAAAACGCCCCATATTTTATGCAGCGATAGAAAATTAATGAAAGAACAATTTTTATTAAATCGATTCTCAAGGTTCACGGTTCAATTAAATATTAATGGAATGCCATTAAGTTTTCATAACATTTGACTTTAATGTGTTTCACCTTAGTATGTATGAATCGATATGGACGTCCAATCATATTTTTCCATATGAACATGATAAGTGACCGGTCTTACACCAAACGATACTGCAGTCATGCAGTGTTGTCCTAACGCATGATAGAAAGAGGAGAAGCGACTACTGCCTCGTAGTCTCGTAGTGTGTTGTGTTATCTAGAGATTCTCGAATTCGATTTCCGAGTCAAGCAATGCATTATTAGGCTTTACCAATAGTAAATTCTCAATAGTAACTAGAAATGTGCCTGACAACGACAGACTAGCCCCCTTCTACGTGGGACTTCTTTTATTTTATTTTTGATTTTTTTTTTATAAAATTTTCAGTACCTACTACTTATTTACAATAATAACGTGAGGGTTAAATTATATTAATAAAAAAAGCGCACAAAACAAGACACCTCTGCAGAAATCTCTTCCATCAACAACTTGAAGGCCGTCAAGTGGCAGTATTACCTGCGAAGTGGTTGTAACATGAAAGGGAGTGAAAAAATCAGAACACTAATAGAGGAGGACACTTCCCGCCTCTAAGCCGCCCATTGTACAAATGAAAGAGGCCCGCGAATAGGAAATTGGAGTCATAAGCGACGTTCAACGAGAATAATCGCTGTGAAAGCGTTCTCTGAGCCACTGAGCGCTCTTTAGTGGGTTAGGTTGTCGTGAGGGTTTTCGACGGCTAGTTAACTTGGTGTCATTTCGACAAGTCACGTTCCTCTGCGTACTTTACGGAGGGGAGCTAAGGAATGCAGGTCTTCTCTCGATATTGTTTGTTATAGTTAAGGTTAGTGATAAAAGAATTGTAGTAAACCCAAATATAAATTCAGTTTTCTTAGCGGTTTTGCTAATCGATACCTACTATATTTACTAATAACTAGCTGACCCGGCGAACTTCATTCCGCCTGACAGGCATTTTTTTTTAGCCAAGTTATTCCTTATTACATTAGCTATCTGCCAGTGAAAGTCCCGTCAAAATTGGTCCACCCGTTTCAGAGATTAGCCGAAACAAACAGACAGACAGACAGACAAAACAGACATTCCAATTTTATTTATTAGTATAGAGTATAGATTTTATTTTGGGAATTGTTAAAATATTTCTTGACTGCTTAATTCAAAGTTAGTTATATGCTTACAAAAAAACAAAAAAAACTTTTGCGAAGGTTAGTTTAAGGTTTTTTTGAAGGAAAAATATATGGTAAAAACAACGAATAGTTCACCTCACATTAAACGGAATATAAACAATTGCTAAAACGTGGACGAAAAAAATCAACCTATTACATGTAATAGGTAGGCAGGTAAGCAAGGATTTTGAGGATAGAGAAATGAGTGTATGTAACACTTCTTGCTTCATGTCATAAAGGAATAAACGTAAACAACATCAAGACCCAGTTCGTATTTTAACAAAAAAAAATTAGGCAAAGGGTGAACTTCAAAGTACTTACTTAAAACGAGTTTGAAACTTCTGAAAATATTCCCCGGGCGACGTCAACTTGCGCTGACAAACTTTCGAAGAAAAAGTACACGAATGTCCTTTTACTGGTGATATTTAAAAAAACATTATAAGATGTCTGAAGATGAAAAGTTTCGACGGCATTACAGTTACTCATTATCGAAGTTCAAAAGCACATGAAAATTAGTTGTAGGCTTGGCAAAGCAAAGAAGGTAAACACTGTGCGATTTAAATAATGTCTGGCGATAAATGGTTGCAACTACCTCTCACAAGTTGACACAATTTGATCAAATGTGTAAAGGCTGATCCCGGAACAAGACAAACTTTTTTAACTAAATTATATATAATTGATGTAATTAAAACGAAATATACCTTTTTCAAAGAATAATCGCAATATAATCATAATATGCGCCTCTTGTTTTATATTTTAAAAGACAAGTTTCTTTATAATTTTTGAACAAGGAAGTGTAAAAAAATAAATAAATAACAGCATCAAAATATATAACAAGCGTGAATTAATTTATCGCATTTTTCCCTAAGCAAAATACTAGCACTCAGTATCATAGGAGACGCTTATAAACAAAATCCAAAGTAAAGAGACAATTCAGCAAGACGATGGCATTTTAATTAAAATTAAACTTCAAACAAAAACAACTTTTTGATTTGAATTTTTTCTTGCAAAGAAGGCTCCTAAATCGCCAAAGCGTTGTTTACATGAACGAGCGATGACAAAGGAAGAGTCGATGGATAAAATTTATGCAAATTAAATAGGCGACTGCTGTAATATCCGAAGATAAAAGAGGAAATCGAAGCTATTAATAAGAAATCTATTGGACCCTTCATTGAAGAACTTTCTCGAATGCTAAATCAAATTTAACTAGAGATATTATCTTATAAATCACCATGTTGAGCAAAAAACGGTCTTAACGTATTAATTGTATTTTTTTTAAACTGCTAATCGCCGAAAACATTATTTTTTCTTCTTCATACAGACATAGAAAGAGAATGCTGCACCTAAAGGTAATGCGATGATCAACAAAGCAGGAAAAGACGAAAACTACTTATCACTTCATTATTCCTTATTAGTCGCAGAAAGTATGCTGTTTGATTGTTAAAACTTTATTCCCGCATATTTTTACTAAATATTACTAATGCAGAGGTGGCTTAATCAATTTTAAATCAATTTAGATGTGTTTGAATTAGATCACTTGATAACGAAAGATTTTTCCTCTCGTATTTCGGAAACTTAACAAGATGTAACATGATGATAAATTAAAATGATACTTGAAACTAAGTTTAAGCACGTGTATTTGTACTTTTTATACTGAATATCTTTCATATACATACATAAATTTACGCAGATGTTCTCTGAAGGGGTAGGCGGAGGTACATTATGTATCAGTCCCAGTCATGCGCCAGGTATGTATCAGTCCCACGTAATACGGGGCAAAGCTATTGCCGTTTTCGGGCACACTTTCGGACTCCGTGCTGCTACTAAGAATTTCCTAAAGGATAATAAACCTAATAACACTGCCACTGAATATTTTATTCGCTAATTTTTTGATGATACGGTGCACGTGATATGTATTGTATTATTTGCCTACGTGATTAATCAAAGGTCATTTCATTTCAATATAAGTCTGTCATCAAAATCATTGTGTTTTGCGTGCATTGTTTAAAAAAAAACAGTAAGGGAAGCTGAGTATCAGCAACACTAAGGTCACTTTTTATAGGTAATGCTTATTAGAACAACATTGTCATAGCGATAACATAGTATATTGCTACTAGTCGAGAGAACCTGTAATTGACTTTTATGTTATTTTTTATTTTTATGTTTTATGTGTAGAATTAATTTTTATAGCTGCTGTCTTCATCATCATCGTCGTTATAATAATATGTACCTACGTCTCACAACTGAGAGGGTTAAGGTCTTAGTTAACCACGCTGGCCTTATTTCTAAGGGGTTTAGTCCGCCGATCCGCACTGCGGTGGACTAAGACTAAACCCTCTCAGTTGTAGACCCGCGACCAGCATGGAACGTACGAGCTGACGATGAAGTGCATACGAAGGATTCTGTTGATATTGAAGTAACCACCAAGTAGGTACAATTATTATACGTGTTTTTTTTTTCGTAGCAAAATACCAACATCAGGAACACGTCACTTAATCTGCTACGAACTGTCTTGTTGTCTCCCGGCACAAGTATGTTCCGTGCGATCTAGAGGTCCCGGCTTCGATTCCTGGATGTTATTGGGGTTTTCCATTAAGAAATTCACAGTAGCAGCACGGTGTCTGTAAAATGTGCCCGAAAAACGGCAATAGGCCCGCCTCCTATTACTTGGGACTGATACCTAGCGAATTTTGGGTGCAGAAACGCACCTCTGCCTTCCCTTTTGGGGAATCATTATCATCGTCAACAGCGAAAAGACGTCCACTGCTGGGCATAGGCCTCCCCCAAAGCTTCCAAAGCGCTCTGTCGGAAGCGGCCTGCATCCAGCGGCTTCCCGCGATCTTCATTAGATCATCAGTCCACCTTGTAGATGGACGTCCAACGCTGCGCTTGCCGGTACGCTCATAAGAAAGTTCAAGTTCACTCAGCGAGCTATGGAGAGGGCTATGCTTGGTATTTCCCTTTCAGGGCAGTACATAAGTAATAAATACATGAGTAAATTTATATACGTATGTTGTACGTTGATAAAAAATACTTTCGTTGACAGCCTTGGACGTATTTCAATAGTCTGAGGCGATAAAAGGTTTAGTAAACACAGAACAAGTGCTGATAGACGTCCAAGGGCGCACGTTGTGGTTGCGACATGTTTTATATTTATTTATTCTAAAATGGCGCCGGCGCGCCGCTACCTAACAATTTTATCTATTGGGGAATACCTCGGTTAGTGTACACTTTGATTTGGCACATATTTTTGGCTAAATAAAAACGGGCTCCTTCTGATTCGGTGGTTACTTATACTGTTTTTTCGGTAAACGATTATTGATAAAGGTGCTAATAACGTCCAAAATAGGGTAAGTCGAAGTCATCTCAAGCCCTCCTAATTTTAAGGAGTCCACAATGGGCTTGCGCGCCGGGCGGTAGCGAGGAATAATTCAGGGCGCTTTCCACCTTGAGATACCGTAGTACCACCACCCCAAACACGCGTGACTGTCACCGAGAGGTTTTAGTCGGTATGTGGGAGTAGAATTTTGATTAGGGACCCAACTCAGCTAAGGGGCAGTAAGCACTAGACGGGGGTGGGGAGGGTATTCCCTTTCCTTATTTTTGATGACATTGGGGAATGGGGGGTCTGGATGGTGATTACGAAATTTTGTCCCGATTTCGTGAATAAAAAAAGAAACTAGAACAGATTAAAAAATATGTTTACGTAAGCATAGGAGGGAGGAGTATGATATTTGCTTATTTTTGCTGACATCGGGGACGGAGGGGTTAATAATTATGAAAATTTGCTTACGTAATACTTAAACGACCCCTAAGCGGGCAATTCATCTCGCCGAGTTGGAATTCCGGAGACCCGACATACCCCCTAAAGCGCTTTCTTCTCGTTAAAAAACAATGTCTGCCTTTAATTACATATTACGAATTTCCTTATAAAAAGCTCATAGCACTTTGGCGATGGGAATTGAACGGTGGAGCTCACGATCGATGCACACAATGTCGTGGCACCAACGGATGCAGTATTTTAGATATTTTTCGTTGTTCTATGTCCATCAATGCTATAGATTAAAACAATATGTTGACGCCCACACGATTATAAGTATGACGTAAACCTATGTAGGAAAGCGCGATATCGTTACTCGTGTATTTAAGCATGTACCAAAATCGATATACAATTTTATCTATATTTCATTATTGGTCAGCCTAAACGAGTAAATTGACGTTTTAATCTGATTAGGATTGTGGGTGGACGTTTTTTTTCAAGTATTACTTATGTTATCAATCATGAAGAGTTACGAAATTTTAAGAAAAATAAATAGTCAGGTTATGGATCGATCATCACACGATGTAAAATTCATACATACATAACCTCACGCCTGTATTCCCCAAAGGGGTAGGCAGAGGTGCATTTTTGCGCCCACATTTGGCCAGGTATGTATCAGTCGCACGTAATAGGGGGCGAGCCTATTTTCGTTTTTCGGGCACAGTTCCAGACTCCGTTATGCTACTGAGAATTTTCTAATAGAGAAACCCAATAACACTTTGCCCGACCCCGGGAATCGAACCCAGGACCTCTATAGATCGCACGGCACATACTTGTGCCCCGAGACCTCGAGGCAATTTGTATGTTGCACTTAATTAATTATGTTCGCCAACTTTTTGTTAGCACACAAAATACATTAGTTATATTTTTTGACCTTCATAAAAAAAGTACTTGACTAATCGTAAGCACCTAGATAACCAAATAGAGCAGTCATAATGGTTGACCGCAGCCGTTTCTTGCCAGCCGCTATTGGGATCACACTGCACTTGCCATTAGGTGGCAGTGCGATCACTTTTCTGATATATAAAACCAATTTAAAAAACAGGGACACGACACGATTAAGGTTATTGTCACTAGTCCACAAAATGATTCCTATTTGTTACAAACCGGATATACAAAAGTCATAACCCTATATATTTTTTATTATAAATAAAATATATATTTAAGTAAATAAATAATATATTTTATTTATTTACCTATTGTTTGAAAAGAGGATTCAACGCTGTGGGTTCAACAAACAGTTCCACAACTAAAAAGTGCGACACAGACACAATTAATTATCTAGTATGTTTAAATGGCGAAACAGTATAAGTAGTCCAATTCAATTACCGCGACGTGCCCACAGACTGAACAATTGGCACGCATTATGGGCTCTAACATGTTAATTGCTTTACAACACGCAGATTGGTGCACATTTCGTCTAGACCAGTTTATGGTAAAAACCTTTTAAAAATTAAATTAAAAATCAATGTCCAGTAATTGTTTAATACTTATTTATTTTCTCTTTGGAAAGGTGCCGGAAAAACGGCAAAGGGCTCGCCCTCTATTACGCGGGATTGTCACATACCTGGCGAAATATGGGTGCAGAAATGCACCTAAGCTATCCCTTCGGGGAATTCAGGCGTAACGCTGTGTATGTATATATGAAATTCTCTCATATTAGCTACTAGACACAACTCATTAGTTACATATGTATCTTTGACACTAATTTAATTATCAATATCATAGCAATTAAAATTATGCTATTGATTTCAAAGTTAATTTTAAAGTTCACAGTCCGTCGTGACTCCATAATAGAACGATGTAATATCAAAGACACAGTCGTCAATCTTTGGTTCTTTAATAGCTGATCAGCTTTTAATACTGGTACGATACATTTTTATACGCGGAAAAAGCTGTTAAAATAAAAATACAAACGCGAGACTTAACGTGGACACACAATTATGCCAGCATTAATTGCTAATTAACGCATAACTAAGCAATTTTTATTTATTAATTAGTTATTTAGCAGGTGGCAATTATTATAACGTTATTTACCTTATGACTGCCTCGTGGTCTCGCGGTACAAGTATGTGCCGTGCGATCTAGAGGTCCTGGATTCGATTCCCGGGTCGGGCAAAGTGTTATTGGGCCTTTCCATTAGGAAATTCTCAATAGCAGCACGGAGTCTGGAATTGTGCCCGAAAAACGGCAATAGGCTCGCCCCCTATTACGTGGGACTGATACATAAATGGCGAAATGTGGGTGTAGAAATGCACCTCTGCCTACCCCATCAGGGAATACAGGTGTGAGTTTATGTATGCATGTTATTTACCTTAAACACACTGCGTGTTATTGCCCGCGTCTACAATCATGTCAGTTGCTAAAACAGATGTTTTTTTTAAGTACACGCTAGGAGATATCTACACCATTGTCACAGAATAACAAAACTGTCTTAAGTACGGCAGTATCAGAATGTCTAGTAAGTATACCCATTGGGAATTGGCAGCGATCTATTCATCATCATCATCATCAGCCCATATACGTCCCACTGCCGGGCACGGGCCTCCTCTACAACTGAGAGAGTCTAGGCCTTAGTCCACCACGCTGGCCTAGTGCGGGTTGGCGGACTACACACCTAAGAAATTCTTAAGAACTTTAAGGTGTGCAGGTTTTATCACGATGTTTTCCTTCACCGTTAAAGCAAGTGATAATTCATTTTGAATACACACATAACTTCGAAAAGTCAGAGGTGTGTGCCTGGGGTTTGAACCAGCGACCGCCGAAATTCTTGACCGCGCGCCTAAACCTCGAGCCTAAATCTATTACGCTTTATAAATCCAATTAGGATAAACTCGTATGTTGTAGGAATTTAAGCAAGTTAATTAACCTCTAACTGCTCGTTTTGCAGTTAGAATGCTCAACATTTTACCGGCTTGATGAAGTGCGGACGCCAACACCCGCAGCGTAAAGGAATAAAAACCAAGAGATAGTTCTAAACAAAGATTGCAGCGGGAAAAGGAAGCGAAATTCTTCCGATTCCGGCGAATCTCGTGAGCTGACAAGTTAATATACTCTGTGCTGATTTACAATGAAACGATTCAGTTGCAGTTATTTACTGGCTTTACTGGAATCATATTATAATTTACATATAATTAAATAATCTATACATATCGTTAACGGTGAAGGGAAACATCGTGATAAAAGCTAAAAGTTCTTAGCAATTTCTTAGGTGTGTGGTCCGCCAACTCGCACTGGGCCAGGGTGGTGGACTAAGGCTTAAACCCTCTCACTTGTAGAGGAGGCCCGTGCCCAGCAGTGGGTCGTATTTGGGCTGATGATGATGATGATGATGATACATATCGTATTGAATTATGATAAAACTAGCATGCTATATTATTATGTAATATCTGTATTCTGTAATAAAAGGTACCCCATAATTATCTCTTTGGTCCAATATATCTCTGTTCCAAAGATGTCAAAAATTTATTCAGCGGTTTTTGTTTAAAAGCGTTACAAGCAAACAAATCAGTTTTGTATTAAAATATACTAGCGGTTGTACCCGCTTCGCCAAGCACAATCTCATTAAAAAAGTTACCTTAATTGCTTAATTGTTTATGAGTGTATCCATCATAACAATTTAAATAGTATTACACCCGCGTGTCTCACGTTCCCGTGAAAAAGCGAGGATACCTACACTCGTAGTAATGATTATAATTAATTAAAATGATATAAATATTGTATTAAATTACCCTATAATTTTGCTCGTCAAAATTAATAATTTCATTTGCAAGGTTATAGATTTCTCTCCTTATAACTTTGGGGTCGTTAACCTTTCAGCTTCCACTCTACTATTAATAGACTCATCCCCCGAACATTCTTGGAAACGGAAGCGTTTCGAACTTGTTATTTAAGTTACTAAGCATCGAAAAATATATGACATAAAATAAATATAAAATTCTTCGAAACACAAAATAAAGCAACGCAATAAATTTTCCATACAAATTTTATTTGTAAAAGTAAATTTACTACAAGAACCTAAGTCTGGCGTGAAACATATCCCTCGCTTCAACATTTGTAATATAAAGAAAGTCGACAAAAGAATATCTATTCTTGGAGCATCAGTTGTAACACACCCGTACTTTGCTCCTGAAACGGGGTTGTCAAGACTTCAAAGGACTAGATCTTACTGTAAAGAGATCGATGCGGAACGAAATAAAAGAAACATTTTATCAACGAATTCCTTACTTTTTGGTCTTCTTGAAGAGCTTTTTATTTATATTGGTTGGTTGCTTTTACACGCACAGGCCCATAAGGTACTTTAGTATTTTACGACTTCTAAATCGTCACGGTGAGCAAGAATTGCATTGGCATTTAAAAAATGGAGATGGAGTGATGAAGATCGACGCTAATTAGATTAAATTGGAACTGTGGAGAACCCAATGATTACCAATTAAGGGAGAACAGGAAATCCTTTGGTCTTTAAGAGTTCTAAACAAAACCGGTGGGACCCAGCATCGCCTAGGAACAGATTCATAAAAATGAGTACACAAAAAATACTATAAGAGACAAAAAATACAATAAATAGCTCATCCCTATTTTATATCATTCAACATATTCATGACAGTTGAACTAGAAATGGATTTACAATACCGTATTATTTGAACTAGATAGATGCAGAACTCTCGAGTTATTGATGCGTACATAACAATATATAACCAATCTAACATTATAATATATAGAGATACATACATACATAAACTCACGTCTGTATTCCCCGAAGGGGTAGGCAGGGGTGCATTTCTGCACCCACATTTCGCCAGGTATGTATCAGTCCCGCGTAATAGGGGGCGAGCGTTTTGCCGTTTTTCGAACACATTCCCAGACTCCGTGCTGTTACTGAGAATTTCCTAATGGAAAAACCCAATAACGCTTTACCCGACCCGGGAATCGAACCCAGAACCTCTAGGTCGCACGGCACATACTTGTACCGCGATATAGACATTTGATCCAAGAAACTAAAGCACCTGAAGGTAACCTGCACCCGATACAAGTACCAACAATACGCTTTGACGAAATCCAACTTCGCTCGGACGCCGTGTCGTCTCGTGATAAGATTTTCTTATGTTACAAATAAACGAGCTCCATGCGTTACTCTAAAGGATTAATCCAGAAATGGATGGGATTAAAACGGAAAGCGCTGCACAGTCGAGATTCATTGAAATGAATGTTCGGGTTTCCAACAGATATATTTGGAAGGATTTATTCTTCTTCGTATGAGAGATAAATTATTTTATTTATAAACATATACTTATTGTACACCTAAACCCTCTCAATGGTAGAGGAGGCCCGTGCCCAGCAGTTGGACGTATATGGGCTGATGATGATGATGATGATGACTTATTGTACATAACGCCTGTCTCCCGTAAAGAATGGGCGCACTACCGGGACCATAAAATAAGGCGGTTCTAAACAGTTTTGAGACGAAAAATCTTTCGTTATTTCCGATACATTATCTCATAACATTAGACTTACAAATTACAGAGGGATCAGAAATTCATGAGTGACAGCCGTGTACATTAATTTGTTAAAGCAAAAAACTAGTGATGGCCTCGAGGTTTAGGCGCGCGATCGAGCATCTCGGTGGACGTGGACAAATCAAACCCCAGATTCACATAACACAACTCTGACTTTTCGAAGTTGCGTGTGTATTCGCAATGAATTATCACGTACTTTAACGGTGAAGGAAAACATCGTGAGGAAACCTGCACAACTAAAAAGTTCTTAAGAACTTATTATGTGTGTAGTCCGCCAACCCGCACTAGGGCAGCGTGGTGGACTTAGGCCTAAATGGTCTCAGTAGTAGAGGAGGCCTGTGCCCAGCAGTGGGACATATGGGCTGATGATGATGATGATGAAAACAAAAAAATATATTGGAAGAATAATCAATACAGTCGACTTAGTAAGTAATTAACTTTTACTCTAATAAATATGTCGTGTAACTAACGGATAGTAATAATTACTCCCGGACTGTTGCGTGTTAGGAAAGCATTTAATTTCTTACCTTCTAGCAATTTCACTGGGAGAAATAAAGATCGTAATCAAGGAACTCGTAAACATTACAGAAATTCTCGAAATATACTCGGACGTAAACCTTATTATTACGAAGAAGAACAACCCAGTTATTAACCTCCTTTTTAAAAGAAAAACTATAAAAAAAAAATTGCAGTAGAGCACATTTAACTGCAAACTGGCATAAAATGTCGATCGTCATAAAAAAGTAAATTATTTTCACACTGCAAATTACCTTTTCGATCTACTTATAATTTATGTAAAAAGGAATTAAGCGTTACATTAATAATATCATAAAAAAGTAATAAAAATCATAACTACAATGTAACGTCCAATATAAAAATCATTTCTTTTTAATCGCAGTTGTCCAAACAACTTTTTTTTAAAACAAACATCGATGACCGTGTCGGCAACATATGTTTGCAGAGATATAATCAGTATCTGGCAACTGAATGCTACACGTTAAGTACCTACACGCCGTGATTCTTATCTACGAGTAAATATTTACATACATTTATTCGTGTAGATAACATTGTCATATTTGTAGACAGTAACTGGTCGCGACGAGCGGATGATCAGGATTTGTAAGATTTTTAATAACATCATGAACGTTTTTTTATTTTTCCTGAAGCCCTTTAAAGTATTCAATTCACACGCATTTACAAAGGACACTTTTCTTGTATGTACGTATGTGCTCAACATCTGTTTTGAGAACAGTTACGAAGTACGAACAATATATGTTACGGCTTCCTACGACAAATTTTATTAAACATATCAACGTTTATATTACGGACATCAAACTTCTTACTTCTTTACATGGATAAAAGTTCGTTTTCCCCAACAAAACCATTAGCAATATTGCATAATACGTGCCTTGCATGATTAATCAAGAATCACAAAATACATAAGCAATAAATCAACATTTGACAGCCCCGTGGCGCAGTTGGCTAGATACCAGCTTGCGAAACGAGAGGCCGCGGGTATCCCCGCACCGAAACAAATGTTTGTTTGATCCACAAGTATTTGTTTCGGGTCTGGATGTTGTGAGACCGAAAAGTCTCTCGTAGTTTCTGATACCCACGACATAAGACTTGTATCTTAATGTGGGGTCAGAACTACGTACTCGTATGTGACTGTTGGGTGTATTTATTTATTTATTAAATAACTTATAAATATATTCTACTTTTTAATGAAAATCTTTCAAAACTAGTCATGCTTAATGGCTCCATTTGGACAACATCGCGCTTGCCATCAGGTAACGATGTCAGTTTGCCGTATAGAAAAATAATGTGATTAGTACCTAATAGTTGGCGCGGTAGCTTACTTGTGTAGTCTCTACTCCTACTTCTTGAAGCGAAATATACGCTTATTCATTTCTTTGCACAAAAAATAATCTGCGGATCAAACAAGTCTCAGTTTTCCCTGCCTTCCTACAAAATTTAAGTTTTAAGAAGCCGTTACGCAGGTCCGAATAACTGTGACCACTTTTGGGAAATTCCCGTCAGTCGTTAGTTGACGGTATCTTAACGACACTGCACTTTACATCAAGTGCATATTACTCATACTAGTATATTACAATACTCCGCTACTCAACTAAAAACATAGAGATGTATAAGATTATTAGGAGGTCGCGAGTTTGAATCCCAAGTGAACATCTTTGACTATTAGGAATTATTTGTGTTCCCAAAATAAACTGTTACCAACACAAATGGGAATATCGAGAGGAAAATTACGTGCCTTGAAATTCCCGAAAGTACATTGCGAATTCTGCAAAAAAAGACAGCATGACGGACCTAATCCCTCTCAACCAATGAGAAAACTTGTGTCCAAAAATATCGGTTGCAAAATAGGACGTAAATACGGTACGGTAAATATTATCGCAACTTGTTGTTTTACACAAAAACATAATACTCAACAGAATCTGACATTTTTTTTAGGAAATATTTCAGGGCTTCAATTTTACTCAAATCACGGCGCATCAGCACGTTATACAACCACTGCAATGGCATTACACAAAGAATATTAACCCTCTGCCTCGTGGTCTCGCGGTACAAGTATGTGCCGAGCGATCTAGAGGAAAATTCTCAGTAGCAGCACGGAGTCTGGAATTGTGCCCGAAAAACGGCAATAGGCTCGCCCCCTATTACGTGGGACTGATACATACCTGGCGAAATGTGGGTGCAGAAATGCACCTCTGCCTACCCCTTCGGGGAATACAGGCGTGAGTTTATGTATGTGTATGTATTAACCCTTCATCAAACAGAATGGAAGGTAACGCTGGACTAAAGAATAAATTGGAAAAAATGCGCCGGAATGAATCAGTCCAGTTGGTCAACATCCCGCATATTAATAGTTATAAAACACGTGTGATTTGACGCGGCGGATGCGACCGCAACTCGCTGCGACAATTATGGAACAGTCGACACTCGTCACACAACACACGCACTGGAAACATTCAAACGACCATACAAGTTGCTGTCAATCGATTTTATCATTTATTTAGATCCAATCACTTATATATTATATTGATCACTTTAAATAGTAGCAGGTTAAAGAGAAAAATTATATTGGATAGCATGGCAATCTACATAAAAACATAATTATCGGGAATATACTTCCGAAAATAGTTTTTTTTTTTTGTAGAGGAGGCCCGTGCCCAGCCGTGGGACGTATGTGGACTGATGATGATGATGATGATGATGATGATGATGATGATGATGATGATGAATTATGTTTTTGTGTAGATAGCCATGACAATGCAATATATTTTTTCTTACCAAAATATATGTATTATTGGTTAAGTCGACCTATTCCCGTTAAGGGCGTGTAGTTTACATCGTTTCTGACTGATTTCACTATGAGACACCCTATTCTAAATCTAACCGTTTTCGAGATATTTGAATTTAATTGTTTTTTCCAAAAAACTCCCGATTTTAGGTTATCAGCTTAGATATTTTGAAATATGTAAGTCTTATTATTACTATTATTCGATTTTTCCATGTAAAATAATGCTTTATGGCCTCAATAACAAATATTGTACATAAAATGAATAATTAAGTCGCTGTAGACGATTAAAACTTAGAAACTTTAACAAAAGTTTTGAAAGTTTATTTTTCTCGAAAGGATATCAAAAAAATATACTATGGCACCTGTTTTGCAGATTGGCCTAAAAATATCTATGTTTCATCAGCTATCCAACGAGGTATAACACTCAGGGTTTTATTAATAGTTTGTAGAAAAAACTTAGTTTAATAGGCTATAGGGGAGGCAAAAATAAACTCAATAAAATAATTGATGAGTACAAAATACTAAATTTATTAAATTTTCCAGATATTTTGTTACATCTTAGTATCAATTTTATGTTCATCATGCCTGCCTCATTGTGATGGCCTCGAGGTTTAGGCGCGCGATCTAGAATCTCAGCGGTTGCGGGTTCAAAGCCCAGGCACACACCTCTGACTTTTCAAAGTTATGTGTGTTTTCACAATGAATTATTACTTGCTTTTACGGCTTTTTAACCCTGTATATTTCTAGAATGGATGAAAAATTACATACATTTGCACATTCAAATCATTTCAATGCCAACTTCTAGTGTACTATTATTATGATTAAAATTTATATCAAGACAGGTGTATAAAAATGTATAATACAATGACAACCGATACCAGTGGAGACCCTTCACACAAGAGGGTGTTGACCCCGCGTCGACCCGCTAGTACCTACTGATACAAAAATACATTTGTGACAAAACACATTTGATACGAAGAAAATTATAACCGCTTCAATTTATCGTCAGATTATTTGAATCAATTCGTTTAAGTCCAACATTTAATGAGTAATATCTCTATATCCTGTGATTCCAATTCGTTAATCAATCGGTAGAGAGTAATCGAAACACAATTGCACATTAGTAAATACTCTGCAAATTCCACATGATTTTTGTAATAATTGGTACGAATATTAAATCTCAAGAATTTTAGCCAACCATACTTTGTTACTTTCGAATTTAACACACTAAACCCCTTATAATCATCATCAGGGCATTTATTATACTCACGTCCTACTGCTGGGCACGGGCTTCCTCTACAACTGAAATCGTTTAGGCCTAAGTCCACCACGCTGCCCTAGTGCGGGTTAGCGGACTACACACATAAGAAATTCCTAAGAACATTTTTAGTTGTGCAGGTTTCCTCACTATGTTTTCCTTCACCATTGACAGCCCCGTGGCGCAGTTGGCTAGACACCAGCTTGCGAAACGAGAGGCCGCGGGTTCGATCCCCGCACCGAGACAAATGTTTGTGTGATCCACAAATATTTGTTTCGGGTCTGGGTGTATGTGAGACCAAAAAGTCTCTCGTAGTTTCTGATACCCACGACACAAGACTTGTATCTTAGTGTGGGGTCAGAACTATGTATGTGACTGTTGGGTGTATTTATTTATTTACCATTAAAGTACGTAATAATTCATTGCGAATACAAACGTAACTTCTAAAAGTCAGAGATGTGTTGTGTGAGTCTGGCATTTGAACCCGCGACCGTCAAGATTCTCGAACGCGCGACTAAACCTCGAGGCCATCACTACCCTAATAAACGTTATATACGGTAGGTAATTTAAATACTATTTACTCGTGCTTTAGCCTACTCTATTTATTCACCATTGAAGTTAGAGGAAACGAGACAAAGCATTTTAAAGTAGTAGTTTAATTAACTAACGTAACCCTGTACCCTATGTTACGAAAATTTCCATTCTCCAGATATCTGATTAAAATCTCTATACACCCCATAAGTACCAGAAAAGGGTTCGCTTTACATACTGGGAAATATGAAATTGCCTTTGTGAAGTGGGATATCCAAAATTACCTTTAATCTGTATCTTATATTATAATATTCACTTCAAAGCATTTACAAAGTGTACCGGATATAATCAAGGCTTGTTTAATGTTATAACCATTTTCGGATACATTTATTAGTATAGCCTCGCAGAATCTTAATTATTCGGAGTATGACACCACCTGTCCAACGTTCTAATAGCAGTAATATCTGTCTAATACGAATATAACATATGCTCATAGCTTTCCATGCAGGCTGAGTTGGCCGGTCGAATATACCAAAATAAAGTAGTTTTTTTTGTAACACTGCACTGATATATTTAAAATATATCTATAAATATAAGCAAGCTATAAATAAAAGCAAGCAGTGATGGCCTCGAGGTTTAGGCGCGCGGTCGAGAATTTCGGCGGTCGCAGGTTCAAACCCCAGGCACACACCTCTGACTTTTCGAAGTTATGTGTGTATTCACAATGAATTATCACTTGCTTTAACGGTGAAGGAAAACATCGTGATAAAACCTGCAAACCTAAAAGTTCTTATGAATTTCTTAGGTGTGTAGTCCGCCAACCCGCACTAAGCCAGCGTGGTGGACTAAGGCCTAAACCCTCTCAATTGTAGAGGAGGCCCGTGCCCAGTAGTGGGACGTATTTGGGCTAATGATGATATAAATAAAAGAATAAGAAAAGAATACAATATTTAATAGAATAGACCAAATCCTACTTATATAGTTTCGTCAAATTAAAAGTTAAGTTGAGTCAGTTCTGTTACAAAATTAATCGTGCCACTAGTTAGCAGATGTGCAAAGACTATTGTGATAGCTTTTCGTCCTACATGTACTCTTTAGCTGAACTATTGAGAAACTCGTTTATCGTTCCTCCGAACTAATCAACGTAAATAACGTAATCTGTTATATATTCATTTTTAAACCTAGGAATTTATTTTATATATGAGGCATTTATTATACTCAGCCTATCGCCGTCCACTGCTGAACGTAGGCCTCCCCAAGAAAGCGCCAACCATCCCGGTCTTGAGCAGCCCTCATCCATCCGTTACCCGCCACCTTTCTCAAAGTCGTCGGACCATCGTGCTGCAGGACGTCCTACACTACGTTTGCCTAAGCGCGGTCTCCACTCCAACACTTGTCTGCTCCATCGGCCGTCGGACCGTCGGCAGACATGGCCGGCCCACTTCCACTTTAGCGTGCTTAGGGAAGGAGAAAAGCTATCTTTTTATAACAGGACGTACGACCTGGTCACTAATAACCATAAAATCTAATTAATTGTGACGTTTACTAGACGCAAACATGTCCCAGTTACATCCAAAACCATCAGTTCGCACGTCCATCAAAATAAGGATCGACAGTCCAATATTTTTATTCATGAGCACCGTTCTCTATTTTGTTTTCAAGATACCCTGTGACACAGTTTATTAAAGAGACAATCTCATCCAATGAACAAGCTATACTTAAACAATTCAAATACGACACCAATTAAATTGTCTAGTTAACTAATTATGAGATGTCAGAGCAACTTACTTCTTGGGAGATATTTATGTAGTTAAAAGTAGTAGTTAAACATTACGTCATAAATATGGCGGATTGAAAATTACTTTAATTATCTGTTTAAGCTAAAATGTACATTTTTTTTAATACTTTGCTGATTTGAAACGTCATCATCAAGGACGGAAATATAAAGGAAAGGAAAAGATATAAGTGAAGTATGGAAAACGTAGAATCATCAGCTGATATATGCCCTATTCTAAGCTTACTTTGGGTTAGGACTTTATCCACTTACAGGGCTTAGTGCGGATTGGTGACACACCTGAGAAATTCCTCGTTGAAAACTAATCATTTGAATATCCAAAACATACCAGATTCCTACAGCTGTAGCAGAAAATCGTGAAAGAAATAACACACATTTATCACGATCATAAAATTTATCATGCACGTTATTTGTACAATTGTTCAAATGTTTTATATTGTTGTTATAGCATAAACGGTTATTAAGTAACGGCGCTGTTTATTGATTATTAATTTTACCTCGTTGGTCCCGCGGTATAAGTACCTACACGGAGTGCGATCGAGGGGTCCTTACTTCAGTGATATTCTCAGAACTCCTACTTTACAACAATAGACATAAAATACAGGTGTTTAAATGTAGGAGTAGAAACCCACCTATGTATTCCGCTACAAGGACACCATGTGAGTGGATGTTTTGATAACACGATTTAACCGGACAAGGTTGAATTGGAAATATTATCACAAGTTATTTTATAACACAAGCAGAAGAACGTATAATTGATTATGCGTTAAACGTTAAACACTTCTTAAAGTCTCATAACTTCACCGTCTTAATAACCATGAAGCCTGTATTTGATAATTCGAAACACGGTCGGTTTGCCATATATAATTATTATGCTTCAGAACTTGTTATTCTAAAAATATTTGCAAGCAACAAGAGCAAATAAAATATCTACATTTACAGGTATAAACAGTTATTTTTCAATAAATCAAGATGAATAACATTTTTATATTGGAAATATTCTGTGGTGTAAAGGTCAGGCAGGGATAATATCAAATACTCCTTGTATTTGATATTGAAAATTCCACACACATCATTACTTACTTAAAACGAGTTTGAAACTTCTGAAAATATTCCCCGGGCGACGTCAACTTGCGCTGACAAACTTTCGAAGAAAAAGTACACGAATGTCCTTTTACTGGTGATATTTAAAAAAACATTATAAGATGTCTGAAGATGAAAAGTTTCGACGGCATTACAGTTACTCATTATCGAAGTTCAAAAGCACATGAAAATTAGTTGTAGGCTTGGCAAAGCAAAGAAGGTAAACACTGTGCGATTTAAATAATGTCTGGCGATAAATGGTTGCAACTACCTCTCACAAGTTGACACAATTTGATCAAATGTGTAAAGGCTGATCCCGGAACAAGACAAACTTTTTTAACTAAATTATATATAATTGATGTAATTAAAACGAAATATACCTTTTTCAAAGAATAATCGCAATATAATCATAATATGCGCCTCTTGTTTTATATTTTAAAAGACAAGTTTCTTTATAATTTTTGAACAAGGAAGTGTAAAAAAATAAATAAATAACAGCATCAAAATATATAACAAGCGTGAATTAATTTATCGCATTTTTCCCTAAGCAAAATACTAGCACTCAGTATCATAGGAGACGCTTATAAACAAAATCCAAAGTAAAGAGACAATTCAGCAAGACGATGGCATTTTAATTAAAATTAAACTTCAAACAAAAACAACTTTTTGATTTGAATTTTTTCTTGCAAAGAAGGCTCCTAAATCGCCAAAGCGTTGTTTACATGAACGAGCGATGACAAAGGAAGAGTCGATGGATAAAATTTATGCAAATTAAATAGGCGACTGCTGTAATATCCGAAGATAAAAGAGGAAATCGAAGCTATTAATAAGAAATCTATTGGACCCTTCATTGAAGAACTTTCTCGAATGCTAAATCAAATTTAACTAGAGATATTATCTTATAAATCACCATGTTGAGCAAAAAACGGTCTTAACGTATTAATTGTATTTTTTTTAAACTGCTAATCGCCGAAAACATTATTTTTTCTTCTTCATACAGACATAGAAAGAGAATGCTGCACCTAAAGGTAATGCGATGATCAACAAAGCAGGAAAAGACGAAAACTACTTATCACTTCATTATTCCTTATTAGTCGCAGAAAGTATGCTGTTTGATTGTTAAAACTTTATTCCCGCATATTTTTACTAAATATTACTAATGCAGAGGTGGCTTAATCAATTTTAAATCAATTTAGATGTGTTTGAATTAGATCACTTGATAACGAAAGATTTTTCCTCTCGTATTTTCGGAAACTTAACAAGATGTAACATGATGATAAATTAAAATGATACTTGAAACTAAGTTTAAGCACGTGTATTTGTACTTTTTTATACTGAATATCTTTCATATACATACATAAATTTACGCAGATGTTCTCTGAAGGGGTAGGCGGAGGTACATTATGTATCAGTCCCAGTCATGCGCCAGGTATGTATCAGTCCCACGTAATACGGGGCAAAGCTATTGCCGTTTTCGGGCACACTTTCGGACTCCGTGCTGCTACTAAGAATTTCCTAAAGGATAATAAACCTAATAACACTGCCACTGAATATTTTATTCGCTAATTTTTTGATGATACGGTGCACGTGATATGTATTGTATTATTTGCCTACGTGATTAATCAAAGGTCATTTCATTTCAATATAAGTCTGTCATCAAAATCATTGTGTTTTGCGTGCATTGTTTAAAAAAAAACAGTAAGGGAAGCTGAGTATCAGCAACACTAAGGTCACTTTTTATAGGTAATGCTTATTAGAACAACATTGTCATAGCGATAACATAGTATATTGCTACTAGTCGAGAGAACCTGTAATTGACTTTTATGTTATTTTTTATTTTTATGTTTTATGTGTAGAATTAATTTTTATAGCTGCTGTCTTCATCATCATCGTCGTTATAATAATATGTACCTACGTCTCACAACTGAGAGGGTTAAGGTCTTAGTTAACCACGCTGGCCTTATTTCTAAGGGGTTTAGTCCGCCGATCCGCACTGCGGTGGACTAAGACTAAACCCTCTCAGTTGTAGACCCGCGACCAGCATGGAACGTACGAGCTGACGATGAAGTGCATACGAAGGATTCTGTTGATATTGAAGTAACCACCAAGTAGGTACAATTATTATACGTGTTTTTTTTTTCGTAGCAAAATACCAACATCAGGAACACGTCACTTAATCTGCTACGAACTGTCTTGTTGTCTCCCGGCACAAGTATGTTCCGTGCGATCTAGAGGTCCCGGCTTCGATTCCTGGATGTTATTGGGGTTTTCCATTAAGAAATTCACAGTAGCAGCACGGTGTCTGTAAAATGTGCCCGAAAAACGGCAATAGGCCCGCCTCCTATTACTTGGGACTGATACCTAGCGAATTTTGGGTGCAGAAACGCACCTCTGCCTTCCCTTTTGGGGAATCATTATCATCGTCAACAGCGAAAAGACGTCCACTGCTGGGCATAGGCCTCCCCCAAAGCTTCCAAAGCGCTCTGTCGGAAGCGGCCTGCATCCAGCGGCTTCCCGCGATCTTCATTAGATCATCAGTCCACCTTGTAGATGGACGTCCAACGCTGCGCTTGCCGGTACGCTCATAAGAAAGTTCAAGTTCACTCAGCGAGCTATGGAGAGGGCTATGCTTGGTATTTCCCTTTCAGGGCAGTACATAAGTAATAAATACATGAGTAAATTTATATACGTATGTTGTACGTTGATAAAAAATACTTTCGTTGACAGCCTTGGACGTATTTCAATAGTCTGAGGCGATAAAAGGTTTAGTAAACACAGAACAAGTGCTGATAGACGTCCAAGGGCGCACGTTGTGGTTGCGACATGTTTTATATTTATTTATTCTAAAATGGCGCCGGCGCGCCGCTACCTAACAATTTTATCTATTGGGGAATACCTCGGTTAGTGTACACTTTGATTTGGCACATATTTTTGGCTAAATAAAAACGGGCTCCTTCTGATTCGGTGGTTACTTATACTGTTTTTTCGGTAAACGATTATTGATAAAGGTGCTAATAACGTCCAAAATAGGGTAAGTCGAAGTCATCTCAAGCCCTCCTAATTTTAAGGAGTCCACAATGGGCTTGCGCGCCGGGCGGTAGCGAGGAATAATTCAGGGCGCTTTCCACCTTGAGATACCGTAGTACCACCACCCCAAACACGCGTGACTGTCACCGAGAGGTTTTAGTCGGTATGTGGGAGTAGAATTTTGATTAGGGACCCAACTCAGCTAAGGGGCAGTAAGCACTAGACGGGGGTGGGGAGGGTATTCCCTTTCCTTATTTTTGATGACATTGGGGAATGGGGGGTCTGGATGGTGATTACGAAATTTTGTCCCGATTTCGTGAATAAAAAAAGAAACTAGAACAGATTAAAAAATATGTTTACGTAAGCATAGGAGGGAGGAGTATGATATTTGCTTATTTTTGCTGACATCGGGGACGGAGGGGTTAATAATTATGAAAAATTTGCTTACGTAATACTTAAACGACCCCTAAGCGGGCAATTCATCTCGCCGAGTTGGAATTCCGGAGACCCGACATACCCCCTAAAGCGCTTTCTTCTCGTTAAAAAACAATGTCTGCCTTTAATTACATATTACGAATTTCCTTATAAAAAGCTCATAGCACTTTGGCGATGGGAATTGAACGGTGGAGCTCACGATCGATGCACACAATGTCGTGGCACCAACGGATGCAGTATTTTAGATATTTTTCGTTGTTCTATGTCCATCAATGCTATAGATTAAAACAATATGTTGACGCCCACACGATTATAAGTATGACGTAAACCTATGTAGGAAAGCGCGATATCGTTACTCGTGTATTTAAGCATGTACCAAAATCGATATACAATTTTATCTATATTTCATTATTGGTCAGCCTAAACGAGTAAATTGACGTTTTAATCTGATTAGGATTGTGGGTGGACGTTTTTTTTCAAGTATTACTTATGTTATCAATCATGAAGAGTTTACGAAATTTTAAGAAAAATAAATAGTCAGGTTATGGATCGATCATCACACGATGTAAAATTCATACATACATAACCTCACGCCTGTATTCCCCAAAGGGGTAGGCAGAGGTGCATTTTTGCGCCCACATTTGGCCAGGTATGTATCAGTCGCACGTAATAGGGGGCGAGCCTATTTTCGTTTTTCGGGCACAGTTCCAGACTCCGTTATGCTACTGAGAATTTTCTAATAGAGAAACCCAATAACACTTTGCCCGACCCCGGGAATCGAACCCAGGACCTCTATAGATCGCACGGCACATACTTGTGCCCCGAGACCTCGAGGCAATTTGTATGTTGCACTTAATTAATTATGTTCGCCAACTTTTTGTTAGCACACAAAATACATTAGTTATATTTTTTGACCTTCATAAAAAAAGTACTTGACTAATCGTAAGCACCTAGATAACCAAATAGAGCAGTCATAATGGTTGACCGCAGCCGTTTCTTGCCAGCCGCTATTGGGATCACACTGCACTTGCCATTAGGTGGCAGTGCGATCACTTTTCTGATATATAAAACCAATTTAAAAAACAGGGACACGACACGATTAAGGTTATTGTCACTAGTCCACAAAATGATTCCTATTTGTTACAAACCGGATATACAAAAGTCATAACCCTATATATTTTTTATTATAAATAAAATATATATTTAAGTAAATAAATAATATATTTTATTTATTTACCTATTGTTTGAAAAGAGGATTCAACGCTGTGGGTTCAACAAACAGTTCCACAACTAAAAAGTGCGACACAGACACAATTAATTATCTAGTATGTTTAAATGGCGAAACAGTATAAGTAGTCCAATTCAATTACCGCGACGTGCCCACAGACTGAACAATTGGCACGCATTATGGGCTCTAACATGTTAATTGCTTTACAACACGCAGATTGGTGCACATTTCGTCTAGACCAGTTTATGGTAAAAACCTTTTAAAAATTAAATTAAAAATCAATGTCCAGTAATTGTTTAATACTTATTTATTTTCTCTTTGGAAAGGTGCCGGAAAAACGGCAAAGGGCTCGCCCTCTATTACGCGGGATTGTCACATACCTGGCGAAATATGGGTGCAGAAATGCACCTAAGCTATCCCTTCGGGGAATTCAGGCGTAACGCTGTGTATGTATATATGAAATTCTCTCATATTAGCTACTAGACACAACTCATTAGTTACATATGTATCTTTGACACTAATTTAATTATCAATATCATAGCAATTAAAATTATGCTATTGATTTCAAAGTTAATTTTAAAGTTCACAGTCCGTCGTGACTCCATAATAGAACGATGTAATATCAAAGACACAGTCGTCAATCTTTGGTTCTTTAATAGCTGATCAGCTTTTAATACTGGTACGATACATTTTTATACGCGGAAAAAGCTGTTAAAATAAAAATACAAACGCGAGACTTAACGTGGACACACAATTATGCCAGCATTAATTGCTAATTAACGCATAACTAAGCAATTTTTATTTATTAATTAGTTATTTAGCAGGTGGCAATTATTATAACGTTATTTACCTTATGACTGCCTCGTGGTCTCGCGGTACAAGTATGTGCCGTGCGATCTAGAGGTCCTGGATTCGATTCCCGGGTCGGGCAAAGTGTTATTGGGCCTTTCCATTAGGAAATTCTCAATAGCAGCACGGAGTCTGGAATTGTGCCCGAAAAAACGGCAATAGGCTCGCCCCCTATTACGTGGGACTGATACATAAATGGCGAAATGTGGGTGTAGAAATGCACCTCTGCCTACCCCATCAGGGAATACAGGTGTGAGTTTATGTATGCATGTTATTTACCTTAAACACACTGCGTGTTATTGCCCGCGTCTACAATCATGTCAGTTGCTAAAACAGATGTTTTTTTTAAGTACACGCTAGGAGATATCTACACCATTGTCACAGAATAACAAAACTGTCTTAAGTACGGCAGTATCAGAATGTCTAGTAAGTATACCCATTGGGAATTGGCAGCGATCTATTCATCATCATCATCATCAGCCCATATACGTCCCACTGCCGGGCACGGGCCTCCTCTACAACTGAGAGAGTCTAGGCCTTAGTCCACCACGCTGGCCTAGTGCGGGTTGGCGGACTACACACCTAAGAAATTCTTAAGAACTTTAAGGTGTGCAGGTTTTATCACGATGTTTTCCTTCACCGTTAAAGCAAGTGATAATTCATTTTGAATACACACATAACTTCGAAAAGTCAGAGGTGTGTGCCTGGGGTTTGAACCAGCGACCGCCGAAATTCTTGACCGCGCGCCTAAACCTCGAGCCTAAATCTATTACGCTTTATAAATCCAATTAGGATAAACTCGTATGTTGTAGGAATTTAAGCAAGTTAATTAAACTCTAACTGCTCGTTTTGCAGTTAGAATGCTCAACATTTTACCGGCTTGATGAAGTGCGGACGCCAACACCCGCAGCGTAAAGGAATAAAAACCAAGAGATAGTTCTAAACAAAGATTGCAGCGGGAAAAGGAAGCGAAATTCTTCCGATTCCGGCGAATCTCGTGAGCTGACAAGTTAATATACTCTGTGCTGATTTACAATGAAACGATTCAGTTGCAGTTATTTACTGGCTTTACTGGAATCATATTATAATTTACATATAATTAAATAATCTATACATATCGTTAACGGTGAAGGGAAACATCGTGATAAAAGCTAAAAGTTCTTAGCAATTTCTTAGGTGTGTGGTCCGCCAACTCGCACTGGGCCAGGGTGGTGGACTAAGGCTTAAACCCTCTCACTTGTAGAGGAGGCCCGTGCCCAGCAGTGGGTCGTATTTGGGCTGATGATGATGATGATGATGATACATATCGTATTGAATTATGATAAAACTAGCATGCTATATTATTATGTAATATCTGTATTCTGTAATAAAAGGTACCCCATAATTATCTCTTTGGTCCAATATATCTCTGTTCCAAAGATGTCAAAAATTTATTCAGCGGTTTTTGTTTAAAAGCGTTACAAGCAAACAAATCAGTTTTGTATTAAAATATACTAGCGGTTGTACCCGCTTCGCCAAGCACAATCTCATTAAAAAAGTTACCTTAATTGCTTAATTGTTTATGAGTGTATCCATCATAACAATTTAAATAGTATTACACCCGCGTGTCTCACGTTCCCGTGAAAAAGCGAGGATACCTACACTCGTAGTAATGATTATAATTAATTAAAATGATATAAATATTGTATTAAATTACCCTATAATTTTGCTCGTCAAAATTAATAATTTCATTTGCAAGGTTATAGATTTCTCTCCTTATAACTTTGGGGTCGTTAACCTTTCAGCTTCCACTCTACTATTAATAGACTCATCCCCCGAACATTCTTGGAAACGGAAGCGTTTCGAACTTGTTATTTAAGTTACTAAGCATCGAAAAATATATGACATAAAATAAATATAAAATTCTTCGAAACACAAAATAAAGCAACGCAATAAATTTTCCATACAAATTTTATTTGTAAAAGTAAATTTACTACAAGAACCTAAGTCTGGCGTGAAACATATCCCTCGCTTCAACATTTGTAATATAAAGAAAGTCGACAAAAGAATATCTATTCTTGGAGCATCAGTTGTAACACACCCGTACTTTGCTCCTGAAACGGGGTTGTCAAGACTTCAAAGGACTAGATCTTACTGTAAAGAGATCGATGCGGAACGAAATAAAAGAAACATTTTATCAACGAATTCCTTACTTTTTGGTCTTCTTGAAGAGCTTTTTATTTATATTGGTTGGTTGCTTTTACACGCACAGGCCCATAAGGTACTTTAGTATTTTACGACTTCTAAATCGTCACGGTGAGCAAGAATTGCATTGGCATTTAAAAAATGGAGATGGAGTGATGAAGATCGACGCTAATTAGATTAAATTGGAACTGTGGAGAACCCAATGATTACCAATTAAGGGAGAACAGGAAATCCTTTGGTCTTTAAGAGTTCTAAACAAAACCGGTGGGACCCAGCATCGCCTAGGAACAGATTCATAAAAATGAGTACACAAAAAATACTATAAGAGACAAAAAATACAATAAATAGCTCATCCCTATTTTATATCATTCAACATATTCATGACAGTTGAACTAGAAATGGATTTACAATACCGTATTATTTGAACTAGATAGATGCAGAACTCTCGAGTTATTGATGCGTACATAACAATATATAACCAATCTAACATTATAATATATAGAGATACATACATACATAAACTCACGTCTGTATTCCCCGAAGGGGTAGGCAGGGGTGCATTTCTGCACCCACATTTCGCCAGGTATGTATCAGTCCCGCGTAATAGGGGGCGAGCGTTTTGCCGTTTTTCGAACACATTCCCAGACTCCGTGCTGTTACTGAGAATTTCCTAATGGAAAAACCCAATAACGCTTTACCCGACCCGGGAATCGAACCCAGAACCTCTAGGTCGCACGGCACATACTTGTACCGCGATATAGACATTTGATCCAAGAAACTAAAGCACCTGAAGGTAACCTGCACCCGATACAAGTACCAACAATACGCTTTGACGAAATCCAACTTCGCTCGGACGCCGTGTCGTCTCGTGATAAGATTTTCTTATGTTACAAATAAACGAGCTCCATGCGTTACTCTAAAGGATTAATCCAGAAATGGATGGGATTAAAACGGAAAGCGCTGCACAGTCGAGATTCATTGAAATGAATGTTCGGGTTTCCAACAGATATATTTGGAAGGATTTATTCTTCTTCGTATGAGAGATAAATTATTTTATTTATAAACATATACTTATTGTACACCTAAACCCTCTCAATGGTAGAGGAGGCCCGTGCCCAGCAGTTGGACGTATATGGGCTGATGATGATGATGATGATGACTTATTGTACATAACGCCTGTCTCCCGTAAAGAATGGGCGCACTACCGGGACCATAAAATAAGGCGGTTCTAAACAGTTTTGAGACGAAAAATCTTTCGTTATTTCCGATACATTATCTCATAACATTAGACTTACAAATTACAGAGGGATCAGAAATTCATGAGTGACAGCCGTGTACATTAATTTGTTAAAGCAAAAAACTAGTGATGGCCTCGAGGTTTAGGCGCGCGATCGAGCATCTCGGTGGACGTGGACAAATCAAACCCCAGATTCACATAACACAACTCTGACTTTTCGAAGTTGCGTGTGTATTCGCAATGAATTATCACGTACTTTAACGGTGAAGGAAAACATCGTGAGGAAACCTGCACAACTAAAAAAGTTCTTAAGAACTTATTATGTGTGTAGTCCGCCAACCCGCACTAGGGCAGCGTGGTGGACTTAGGCCTAAATGGTCTCAGTAGTAGAGGAGGCCTGTGCCCAGCAGTGGGACATATGGGCTGATGATGATGATGATGAAAACAAAAAAATATATTGGAAGAATAATCAATACAGTCGACTTAGTAAGTAATTAACTTTTACTCTAATAAATATGTCGTGTAACTAACGGATAGTAATAATTACTCCCGGACTGTTGCGTGTTAGGAAAGCATTTAATTTCTTACCTTCTAGCAATTTCACTGGGAGAAATAAAGATCGTAATCAAGGAACTCGTAAACATTACAGAAATTCTCGAAATATACTCGGACGTAAACCTTATTATTACGAAGAAGAACAACCCAGTTATTAACCTCCTTTTTAAAAGAAAAACTATAAAAAAAAAATTGCAGTAGAGCACATTTAACTGCAAACTGGCATAAAATGTCGATCGTCATAAAAAAGTAAATTATTTTCACACTGCAAATTACCTTTTCGATCTACTTATAATTTATGTAAAAAGGAATTAAGCGTTACATTAATAATATCATAAAAAAGTAATAAAAATCATAACTACAATGTAACGTCCAATATAAAAATCATTTCTTTTTAATCGCAGTTGTCCAAACAACTTTTTTTTAAAACAAACATCGATGACCGTGTCGGCAACATATGTTTGCAGAGATATAATCAGTATCTGGCAACTGAATGCTACACGTTAAGTACCTACACGCCGTGATTCTTATCTACGAGTAAATATTTACATACATTTATTCGTGTAGATAACATTGTCATATTTGTAGACAGTAACTGGTCGCGACGAGCGGATGATCAGGATTTGTAAGATTTTTAATAACATCATGAACGTTTTTTTATTTTTCCTGAAGCCCTTTAAAGTATTCAATTCACACGCATTTACAAAGGACACTTTTCTTGTATGTACGTATGTGCTCAACATCTGTTTTGAGAACAGTTACGAAGTACGAACAATATATGTTACGGCTTCCTACGACAAATTTTATTAAACATATCAACGTTTATATTACGGACATCAAACTTCTTACTTCTTTACATGGATAAAAGTTCGTTTTCCCCAACAAAACCATTAGCAATATTGCATAATACGTGCCTTGCATGATTAATCAAGAATCACAAAATACATAAGCAATAAATCAACATTTGACAGCCCCGTGGCGCAGTTGGCTAGATACCAGCTTGCGAAACGAGAGGCCGCGGGTATCCCCGCACCGAAACAAATGTTTGTTTGATCCACAAGTATTTGTTTCGGGTCTGGATGTTGTGAGACCGAAAAGTCTCTCGTAGTTTCTGATACCCACGACATAAGACTTGTATCTTAATGTGGGGTCAGAACTACGTACTCGTATGTGACTGTTGGGTGTATTTATTTATTTATTAAATAACTTATAAATATATTCTACTTTTTAATGAAAATCTTTCAAAACTAGTCATGCTTAATGGCTCCATTTGGACAACATCGCGCTTGCCATCAGGTAACGATGTCAGTTTGCCGTATAGAAAAATAATGTGATTAGTACCTAATAGTTGGCGCGGTAGCTTACTTGTGTAGTCTCTACTCCTACTTCTTGAAGCGAAATATACGCTTATTCATTTCTTTGCACAAAAAATAATCTGCGGATCAAACAAGTCTCAGTTTTCCCTGCCTTCCTACAAAATTTAAGTTTTAAGAAGCCGTTACGCAGGTCCGAATAACTGTGACCACTTTTGGGAAATTCCCGTCAGTCGTTAGTTGACGGTATCTTAACGACACTGCACTTTACATCAAGTGCATATTACTCATACTAGTATATTACAATACTCCGCTACTCAACTAAAAACATAGAGATGTATAAGATTATTAGGAGGTCGCGAGTTTGAATCCCAAGTGAACATCTTTGACTATTAGGAATTATTTGTGTTCCCAAAATAAACTGTTACCAACACAAATGGGAATATCGAGAGGAAAATTACGTGCCTTGAAATTCCCGAAAGTACATTGCGAATTCTGCAAAAAAAGACAGCATGACGGACCTAATCCCTCTCAACCAATGAGAAAACTTGTGTCCAAAAATATCGGTTGCAAAATAGGACGTAAATACGGTACGGTAAATATTATCGCAACTTGTTGTTTTACACAAAAACATAATACTCAACAGAATCTGACATTTTTTTTAGGAAATATTTCAGGGCTTCAATTTTACTCAAATCACGGCGCATCAGCACGTTATACAACCACTGCAATGGCATTACACAAAGAATATTAACCCTCTGCCTCGTGGTCTCGCGGTACAAGTATGTGCCGAGCGATCTAGAGGAAAATTCTCAGTAGCAGCACGGAGTCTGGAATTGTGCCCGAAAAACGGCAATAGGCTCGCCCCCTATTACGTGGGACTGATACATACCTGGCGAAATGTGGGTGCAGAAATGCACCTCTGCCTACCCCTTCGGGGAATACAGGCGTGAGTTTATGTATGTGTATGTATTAACCCTTCATCAAACAGAATGGAAGGTAACGCTGGACTAAAGAATAAATTGGAAAAAATGCGCCGGAATGAATCAGTCCAGTTGGTCAACATCCCGCATATTAATAGTTATAAAACACGTGTGATTTGACGCGGCGGATGCGACCGCAACTCGCTGCGACAATTATGGAACAGTCGACACTCGTCACACAACACACGCACTGGAAACATTCAAACGACCATACAAGTTGCTGTCAATCGATTTTATCATTTATTTAGATCCAATCACTTATATATTATATTGATCACTTTAAATAGTAGCAGGTTAAAGAGAAAAATTATATTGGATAGCATGGCAATCTACATAAAAACATAATTATCGGGAATATACTTCCGAAAATAGTTTTTTTTTTTTTGTAGAGGAGGCCCGTGCCCAGCCGTGGGACGTATGTGGACTGATGATGATGATGATGATGATGATGATGATGATGATGATGATGATGAATTATGTTTTTGTGTAGATAGCCATGACAATGCAATATATTTTTTCTTACCAAAATATATGTATTATTGGTTAAGTCGACCTATTCCCGTTAAGGGCGTGTAGTTTACATCGTTTCTGACTGATTTCACTATGAGACACCCTATTCTAAATCTAACCGTTTTCGAGATATTTGAATTTAATTGTTTTTTCCAAAAAACTCCCGATTTTAGGTTATCAGCTTAGATATTTTGAAATATGTAAGTCTTATTATTACTATTATTCGATTTTTCCATGTAAAATAATGCTTTATGGCCTCAATAACAAATATTGTACATAAAATGAATAATTAAGTCGCTGTAGACGATTAAAACTTAGAAACTTTAACAAAAGTTTTGAAAGTTTATTTTTCTCGAAAGGATATCAAAAAAATATACTATGGCACCTGTTTTGCAGATTGGCCTAAAAATATCTATGTTTCATCAGCTATCCAACGAGGTATAACACTCAGGGTTTTATTAATAGTTTGTAGAAAAAACTTAGTTTAATAGGCTATAGGGGAGGCAAAAATAAACTCAATAAAATAATTGATGAGTACAAAATACTAAATTTATTAAATTTTCCAGATATTTTGTTACATCTTAGTATCAATTTTATGTTCATCATGCCTGCCTCATTGTGATGGCCTCGAGGTTTAGGCGCGCGATCTAGAATCTCAGCGGTTGCGGGTTCAAAGCCCAGGCACACACCTCTGACTTTTCAAAGTTATGTGTGTTTTCACAATGAATTATTACTTGCTTTTACGGCTTTTTAACCCTGTATATTTCTAGAATGGATGAAAAATTACATACATTTGCACATTCAAATCATTTCAATGCCAACTTCTAGTGTACTATTATTATGATTAAAATTTATATCAAGACAGGTGTATAAAAATGTATAATACAATGACAACCGATACCAGTGGAGACCCTTCACACAAGAGGGTGTTGACCCCGCGTCGACCCGCTAGTACCTACTGATACAAAAATACATTTGTGAC
Organism: Hemaris fuciformis; assembly: GCA_907164795.1. Classification (NCBI taxonomy): domain Eukaryota; kingdom Metazoa; phylum Arthropoda; class Insecta; order Lepidoptera; family Sphingidae; genus Hemaris; species Hemaris fuciformis. The sequence goes on from OU015448.1 coordinate 11,415,477, forward strand.
AAAACACATTTGATACGAAGAAAATTATAACCGCTTCAATTTATCGTCAGATTATTTGAATCAATTCGTTTAAGTCCAACATTTAATGAGTAATATCTCTATATCCTGTGATTCCAATTCGTTAATCAATCGGTAGAGAGTAATCGAAACACAATTGCACATTAGTAAATACTCTGCAAATTCCACATGATTTTTGTAATAATTGGTACGAATATTAAATCTCAAGAATTTTAGCCAACCATACTTTGTTACTTTCGAATTTAACACACTAAACCCCTTATAATCATCATCAGGGCATTTATTATACTCACGTCCTACTGCTGGGCACGGGCTTCCTCTACAACTGAAATCGTTTAGGCCTAAGTCCACCACGCTGCCCTAGTGCGGGTTAGCGGACTACACACATAAGAAATTCCTAAGAACATTTTTAGTTGTGCAGGTTTCCTCACTATGTTTTCCTTCACCATTGACAGCCCCGTGGCGCAGTTGGCTAGACACCAGCTTGCGAAACGAGAGGCCGCGGGTTCGATCCCCGCACCGAGACAAATGTTTGTGTGATCCACAAATATTTGTTTCGGGTCTGGGTGTATGTGAGACCAAAAAGTCTCTCGTAGTTTCTGATACCCACGACACAAGACTTGTATCTTAGTGTGGGGTCAGAACTATGTATGTGACTGTTGGGTGTATTTATTTATTTACCATTAAAGTACGTAATAATTCATTGCGAATACAAACGTAACTTCTAAAAGTCAGAGATGTGTTGTGTGAGTCTGGCATTTGAACCCGCGACCGTCAAGATTCTCGAACGCGCGACTAAACCTCGAGGCCATCACTACCCTAATAAACGTTATATACGGTAGGTAATTTAAATACTATTTACTCGTGCTTTAGCCTACTCTATTTATTCACCATTGAAGTTAGAGGAAACGAGACAAAGCATTTTAAAGTAGTAGTTTAATTAACTAACGTAACCCTGTACCCTATGTTACGAAAATTTCCATTCTCCAGATATCTGATTAAAATCTCTATACACCCCATAAGTACCAGAAAAGGGTTCGCTTTACATACTGGGAAATATGAAATTGCCTTTGTGAAGTGGGATATCCAAAATTACCTTTAATCTGTATCTTATATTATAATATTCACTTCAAAGCATTTACAAAGTGTACCGGATATAATCAAGGCTTGTTTAATGTTATAACCATTTTCGGATACATTTATTAGTATAGCCTCGCAGAATCTTAATTATTCGGAGTATGACACCACCTGTCCAACGTTCTAATAGCAGTAATATCTGTCTAATACGAATATAACATATGCTCATAGCTTTCCATGCAGGCTGAGTTGGCCGGTCGAATATACCAAAATAAAGTAGTTTTTTTTGTAACACTGCACTGATATATTTAAAATATATCTATAAATATAAGCAAGCTATAAATAAAAGCAAGCAGTGATGGCCTCGAGGTTTAGGCGCGCGGTCGAGAATTTCGGCGGTCGCAGGTTCAAACCCCAGGCACACACCTCTGACTTTTCGAAGTTATGTGTGTATTCACAATGAATTATCACTTGCTTTAACGGTGAAGGAAAACATCGTGATAAAACCTGCAAACCTAAAAGTTCTTATGAATTTCTTAGGTGTGTAGTCCGCCAACCCGCACTAAGCCAGCGTGGTGGACTAAGGCCTAAACCCTCTCAATTGTAGAGGAGGCCCGTGCCCAGTAGTGGGACGTATTTGGGCTAATGATGATATAAATAAAAGAATAAGAAAAGAATACAATATTTAATAGAATAGACCAAATCCTACTTATATAGTTTCGTCAAATTAAAAGTTAAGTTGAGTCAGTTCTGTTACAAAATTAATCGTGCCACTAGTTAGCAGATGTGCAAAGACTATTGTGATAGCTTTTCGTCCTACATGTACTCTTTAGCTGAACTATTGAGAAACTCGTTTATCGTTCCTCCGAACTAATCAACGTAAATAACGTAATCTGTTATATATTCATTTTTAAACCTAGGAATTTATTTTATATATGAGGCATTTATTATACTCAGCCTATCGCCGTCCACTGCTGAACGTAGGCCTCCCCAAGAAAGCGCCAACCATCCCGGTCTTGAGCAGCCCTCATCCATCCGTTACCCGCCACCTTTCTCAAAGTCGTCGGACCATCGTGCTGCAGGACGTCCTACACTACGTTTGCCTAAGCGCGGTCTCCACTCCAACACTTGTCTGCTCCATCGGCCGTCGGACCGTCGGCAGACATGGCCGGCCCACTTCCACTTTAGCGTGCTTAGGGAAGGAGAAAAGCTATCTTTTTATAACAGGACGTACGACCTGGTCACTAATAACCATAAAATCTAATTAATTGTGACGTTTACTAGACGCAAACATGTCCCAGTTACATCCAAAACCATCAGTTCGCACGTCCATCAAAATAAGGATCGACAGTCCAATATTTTTATTCATGAGCACCGTTCTCTATTTTGTTTTCAAGATACCCTGTGACACAGTTTATTAAAGAGACAATCTCATCCAATGAACAAGCTATACTTAAACAATTCAAATACGACACCAATTAAATTGTCTAGTTAACTAATTATGAGATGTCAGAGCAACTTACTTCTTGGGAGATATTTATGTAGTTAAAAGTAGTAGTTAAACATTACGTCATAAATATGGCGGATTGAAAATTACTTTAATTATCTGTTTAAGCTAAAATGTACATTTTTTTTAATACTTTGCTGATTTGAAACGTCATCATCAAGGACGGAAATATAAAGGAAAGGAAAAGATATAAGTGAAGTATGGAAAACGTAGAATCATCAGCTGATATATGCCCTATTCTAAGCTTACTTTGGGTTAGGACTTTATCCACTTACAGGGCTTAGTGCGGATTGGTGACACACCTGAGAAATTCCTCGTTGAAAACTAATCATTTGAATATCCAAAACATACCAGATTCCTACAGCTGTAGCAGAAAATCGTGAAAGAAATAACACACATTTATCACGATCATAAAATTTATCATGCACGTTATTTGTACAATTGTTCAAATGTTTTATATTGTTGTTATAGCATAAACGGTTATTAAGTAACGGCGCTGTTTATTGATTATTAATTTTACCTCGTTGGTCCCGCGGTATAAGTACCTACACGGAGTGCGATCGAGGGGTCCTTACTTCAGTGATATTCTCAGAACTCCTACTTTACAACAATAGACATAAAATACAGGTGTTTAAATGTAGGAGTAGAAACCCACCTATGTATTCCGCTACAAGGACACCATGTGAGTGGATGTTTTGATAACACGATTTAACCGGACAAGGTTGAATTGGAAATATTATCACAAGTTATTTTATAACACAAGCAGAAGAACGTATAATTGATTATGCGTTAAACGTTAAACACTTCTTAAAGTCTCATAACTTCACCGTCTTAATAACCATGAAGCCTGTATTTGATAATTCGAAACACGGTCGGTTTGCCATATATAATTATTATGCTTCAGAACTTGTTATTCTAAAAATATTTGCAAGCAACAAGAGCAAATAAAATATCTACATTTACAGGTATAAACAGTTATTTTTCAATAAATCAAGATGAATAACATTTTTATATTGGAAATATTCTGTGGTGTAAAGGTCAGGCAGGGATAATATCAAATACTCCTTGTATTTGATATTGAAAATTCCACACACTGCATCAAATTCTCGGAAATGTACCGTAGTTTCTCGTATTCACAGCCAGAGAGGTGTCAACAGACAAATAGTAATATTCTGAAATCATATTTTTCGCTCCAACTAGACAGTGACATTTCCATAGTATAACAAAGCTAAGAGAGCAGTCTGCAAGAAACATAGAGTCAAAGAGCCGCACCGTTATGTACATTGTACATACATACTTACGCCAAAGTTTGATGGTATGTACAGTTTACATTTTATGCGTCTGTTAATAAAACTTTTTTGTGGGTTGATGTATCATTGGACTGGCTCGATGAAGGTTAGCGAGATTCTCATAAAAACCGACTTGAAGTAACGTTGTGTTATTATAGTGGTGGCTAAACTTTTTCGTCGTAGGATATTCAAGTATGATTGGATTGCAACATCCCAACAAAAGGCTTCTGGCTTTTTCTTGAGTTCTGGCTGTACCACTGTCGCGAATCATATTGGTTTTCAGACAGATTTTTTGGAGTAGTTAAGCAGTAGTGAACCTGATTCAAGTCGAAGTTTTACTAACACCATTTTTCTTATGATGCAAAGAAGGAGATGACTTACAATTTAAACTCATTCTAGGAATTACTGCGCTATTGAATTTTTTGTTACTTTTGTCTCCAACTCATAAAAAAACAGTTGCCTATTGTTTAACCCTTATCTTCCACCATTTGGCTAGACATCAGCTTGCAAAACGAGAGGCTGCGGGTTCGATCCCTGCACCGAGACAAATGTTTGTGTGATCCACAAATATGTTCTTGATTCGGGTCTGGGTGTTTGTGAGACCGAAAGTCTCTCGTAGTTTCTGATATCCACGACACAAGACTCGTATTTTAATGCTGGGTCAGAACTATGTATGTAACTGTTGGGTGTATTTATTATTTATTTCGAAAAATATAGTACTTATTATGTATGTGTGCTTCAATCAAGATTTAAACTAACACGGGTTTTAGGGAACAAATAAGACACTATGTATTGTATATTATTCATGACAATGGTTGAAACATTACCCGACAGGTGCGTTTAACACCAACTAGATATGACATTTGAAGCACATTAGTCGCCATAAATTAACATATTTATGAACAAAACTCATTGTGCAAATGCTTCTATTCACACACGTCGACAATTTAAACAAACTATTTACTATTGTTAACATAATGACCTTCGCTTTTCATTATGTTTTTTTTTTAACTTTAGTTGCAAAGTTTTTGTTTTATAAGAATTTTTTGATATGGATTCTATGAAATGGCAGGATTTAGATGTGGTTAGAAGGTTTACAAATTTATGTATTATCAAATGTTCAAAGCATCGCAAGATTTCTAAATAATATTAAAAATAAAACACTTTTTCAGCAAATAACCTAAATTTTCAGTTGTAATAGATGAAGTCTTCCTATAGCTATATTTCAAACAATCTTACCATCAAACGAAAAAGGTAAAATTTTGACAAGTTAATATCGAAGGTGAAAACGGTTATTAAATAAAGCATAAAAATTGTTCATGAAATTGCTCTTTGCCATCATTTGCAAACAATATTTTTTTTATGAATGTTTCAAAATGTGTAAGTGCATTTTGCACATTATTATACATTTTGCTTGCTCACTTATTGATTTTGCAAGTAACAATGTGATGTAAAAAATATAGATCGCCAATTGAACGCACAGGGTGAGAGCAGTGTATTCTAAATAATTTCACAAATTTCTCTTACCAGGCAAACTATTCCGATGTTTGTTATATGATTGAATACATCAGCATTACTAATACCAAGAACGGACTGGTGGTAACGACACTAGTAAGCGCCGTCCGATCTAGAGGTCCCGGGCTGGGCAATAAGGTAAAGTGTTATCGGGTTTTTCCATTACGAAATTCTCATTTGCAAGCTTGTCCCTTTTTATTCAAGACTTGAAACACTATAAAAAGTAGGTGTAGAGATGCACTTTGGCTAACTGCCGCGACTGTATGTAACTAACAAATAAAAGAGCAGTTATCCTGTTCAAACCACCATTTATAGTGCCAGTGCAAAGTGACCGCACTTACACTCAACAATAACACTGAGTACAAATAGTGTGCAATTGGCGAAAATAAATCACTATTATTCCACCAGGAACACTATTATTCCGACTATTGTATAACGTTCTAAGACCCAGACCAAGGAAGGCAATTAGCAAAACAATGGAATTCTAAATTGAAAATCTAGTAACCTGACTCGCCCTTCATTTAAATATTGTTTCAGATTACAGATGCACCAATCGACCTTGTCTGTCTGTAAACACTTCGTGTCGTATTCGTTATCCTTATTCACATCTCCATTGGGCACAAGGTGACTCAAAGTGAATTTTACGAGCATTGTGCTTCTTATTGTACTGAAGTCTTTTAACGCTTGTCAGTGGTGTATACAAAGTTTCTTTCGTAACGTAATAAATATAGTTTGAAATATCAGAGTATTTTATGGTATAATTTATTTTTGTTTAAGGTATACCTCCTTTTTGCCTTTGTGTGCAGTGAAATATTATTATATTAAAGCAATATTGAACATTAAGATGATGAAAATTTGTGCTTAATTCATAGAAAAGTCATGTAGCCTGGTATTTCATAGGAAAAATAAGTAGGAACAGTAGGGACCATACTTGATTGAATACATAGTATTTTTTCTCATCGCACTACACCAATTTAAAGTACTACCAACTAAATAATCAAATTAAGTGTTTTATTTTATTTATTTACTCATTGAGTGTCGTTGCTCTCATCCCGAGGCGGTGTTAAACGAATTTCATTAAATTCATATTATAAAGTTCTCGTTTGCGATGCCGTAATGTTGTCCAATTTCTTGCAATGCAATTTGTCGGACGGCCGCTGAATAAAATCTCATCAGTTATTCATTATTTTTTGCGTTGTGATATACATATTACACCTTGGACGATACAATACAACGAGAGAGTAATAAACACGGAAAAATGGACATACGTTCCACGGTCTATATAAGTACCTACATAAAATTGTAAAATGTTATCATGATTTAATTATTTTATTTTCAAACTTTATTGTACACATAACATTAAATCTATGGAATACAGTAGAATATAAAAGTACAAAAGGCGGTCTTATCGCACAAGGCGATCTCTTATAGACATCCATGGATCTCCATCCATCACCTACATCTCCATGTAGAAAGAGAAATGAAATTATTATGAATGATTTTTATTTATTTCTTTGACTTTTTGATTTTATAGTCCATAGGATACAATAGAATTATCTTTCTACATTTAACCGCGTCAAATATGGATGATTTTTTATTAGTGTTAGAATACATGTGAGTTTAACCATAACAATGTGACCTCACTGATGTAAACGTGATATAAACACTCGCGTTATCATCATCAGGATGTTCACTGTTTTACACTAACAAAAGGCCTTATACAAAAGGTCAAGGACGTTAATGGCAAGTATTTCCAAACGAAAACAAATTGGAAATGGTTAAAGATGATATTCTTTTTAAATTTATATAAATAAATCAGTATACCCACAGTTCCATACTAAATTTTCACGGAAGAGAAAAGATTTATACCGTGGCCAACAGAAACTACTAGTCTTTAGATCTCTCAAACATGTAGACCAGATACAAATATAGGTCTCAGAACGGGAATTGAACTCAGGGCTTATTATTTCACAGGCCAGCGTCCAAATATGTCACCGAGATAGTCAAATATAACAGAAATGAATATGTAAAATGTCTCAAATACCCACAGTAACCGTGTTACAGAATGTTTGTACAATACGTTATGCTCACTGAACGCAAGGCTAACGCTAAGAGAAACATTAACCGAACACGCAAATAGATTCCCACTGGGCTTTGGAGATCTAAAACGCGCAGTAAATAAATGTATTTGGACATTAAAAATCATACTGGTTATCCTCATACATTATTATCAATATATTTATGCATTTATGTCTGGGAACTATCAATGAATGTATTATTCACCTCGTGAATGTTAAGATATACGAGTGAAAACAGGTAAATATAAGACAGAATGACGTAATTAAACAAAGCTATAAAGTAATTTAAGCTGATTGTATATTATTATACATACATACTAAACCTATTAAGTAAACACTAAATGATATAGGGTTGACTGACATGACTGACAACCATGTAACTGTTACAAATCGAGATCTCTCCAAACCCGGTTTAATCAATACAATAGAGCAAAACGTGTTTCGTGACCAAGTATGTTACCATTTTCTAAAAATAATGTAATAAGCTATCTATCCCCGCATACGAAAAACGCTAATTTAAGTTTAAAATGGACTGTAGAAACTCAGACGCAAAAGAAAATAAAATCTTTTTCCTTTCTCAAAGAACTGATAATAATGAAACATTCAATCCAATCTGTATAGAATGCACACAATGGCAAATTTATTTCCAATTCAAAATAGATACTTTGTATTGAGTCATCGACGATTTATCGACACTCAAGAAAGAAATCTCATAAAAGAATACACATTGGAAAAACTTAAAGCTTTATAGCATAAACAAATCATCTCGAAACTCCACCGCTATCAGCGACGTCTATATTTTACGTTCGTTTTATTTAGATCGTTTTTATTTTACTATCTTAAATGTGACGTTGATTGCTAGAGACTTGCTGACGCCCAAGCTCAAATCAAAACGCCTCTTTATTGGATCTTGAAAAATTCAATTCGCTTCAATTGCTTGTTAATTTTCAACTTGGCTGGCTTCGCATTGTTTACCGTCTTCTCGGAATGAAAATCAAGGAAGGGAATGACGTTTTTTATTGTATTGTCTTTTACATTCTAATGATTATATTAGTAAGTGAAAATGCTGCCCAAAATGAACAAATTATTTTTGTTGTTCAACCTTTCCAATACATACAAATACATGCTGTAGGTTAATACACACGCTACGATAAACAATATAAGTGACAGTAACTTGTATCTATAGCTAGCCATTAGTTAGGATCGGAGTAAGGAGGGGTTCTTTCTTCAATAGGAAACGGGTTTGAGGATCTGAAAAAATAAAGTATTGTTAGAAAAAGAAGAAGTATTGCAGATGTAATCTCGTTTGGTGACAAATGAAATAAAATAGTTCCGTTCCTCAGAGAATACAATAATACTTATAGGTCGACCCTTTGTGCATGAGTTTTTATAGTGTTATATATCAGGAACCTCAAAATTATTTACTTTTATATGGTCTACGTTAGGCCTTTTTTACATATCCATACTGATGAATGAAATGCATGCATGAATGTTTTGGCATTTTTTTTACGGCCGGCCGCCTGCCTGACGCTAAACCTCCTTGGAGGTTTCATTGTTTAAGTATAGGAGTAGGGATAGTGTGTGTGTGTATAGGAGAAATACTCGTAGCCCTGTTCCATGACTGGCCAGATTAACGGAATAAGCCATCCCCTGGCCTAAAGGGAAGGATAAAAATTACTGCGCCGACCTCAAATAAAATTGTGAACAGGGCAAGGGAATGATGATGGTCTACGATACGATACAAACCAAACCAAAAATAGCAGTTTTCCGGACTTCGCCAAAGTCACATTAAAGAAGTTTTTATTAAAATTCATTGACCAAAAGCTTCCTTTCACATATCTGTTATCTCACAAAATCTTATAAACAAGATAAGTATGTTCAAACAGGTGACCTAACCATCTGATACGTGATATCATTACGCTTGAGTACCTAAACAAACCAACCACTGAGATTGCGAGTCCATTCCTAATTGTGGAGTATTTAAATTCGTAAGTCTGTTGAGTGATGACGTAAGCTACACTTGAGATGGGAACGAAGCGATTATTTTACGCATGTATTTGTGAATGAATTCGAAAGAATTCTTTTACCTGTATTCATGGTCTCATGGCTGATTGCCACAAATAGATCTGAGTTCCGATTCAGGGGCAAATTATTAAAATTATCGGGAAATATTTCCGAAAAAAGTTAATAGTCTCGCGCCCTTAATACTCAAGACTTGAATACAGCTAGCAAAAATACATTATCAGCAATCTTTCTTATTTGAAAAATAGATAAATGATTATTTAAATATGATACACTCATGGAAAAATACCTGTAACCAACTACATAAATAAAAGATACTGATACACAAACTCATACATAAACATGGAACAATTTTTATTTTATGTATGAGAAATAAATGCAGTATGAACATTGAATTATTCAGTTCAATCTCCCGTGACAAAAACATGCAAACATGAAATTTAAAACAGCTCTGCATTTGAGCAAATAAAACAGTAAGCAATTTTTTAAATCTGCACAGTGTTCTAATTGTATTAGTTTTTATTCAAATAAAGTGATTTCGCAGTATTAGTAGTGGAATAATGTTTAATAATAAGGTTCAAAGGATACCTTATTGTTATGTGTATTGTTTGGAAATATTATTTTCTCTTAAACAAAACATTGAATTGAGTTTTTTTTAACTAATGAAATTAGTAATATGAATATTAAACAAAAATGTATTTTCTTTAAAAAAGTTTCACAAACATACTTACAATAATAAAAAACTAAGGCAAGCATAAATACTTACTTACTAAGTACTTATTAAAGTACATTGTGTTTGTGACCACAAAAAGTTTTTTTTGGCTCTACTATTTAGGGGATAATATTAGACATCATTTTTAATATTCCATCTTTATTGAATTGGATCTCAAACCATTAAAAAAACATCTTTATAGTTTTTATTAATTTGTTTACACATTTATCTTTATAAATAAGATTGAAAGCGGCCAATGATGCAACTGGTATCAAGCACAAGACACCTGGTTGACTCTGAGGTCATTTCAATATATGATAAGTCAGTGTCACTATCATTTTTATTTATTTAGTTTATCACCAGTTGTGTTGAAGTCAAATAAAAAATTTTGCCAATTAAATAAACATTACATAATTTAATTATACAAAAATACCTACAGATTTACTTTTGTAGATTGTTTTTCTGTTTGCTCGTTTGTTCCTCGAAATAAATATAGGTCTATTTTATTAAAATATAAATGTATTTAATTAGTTTTGTAGTTTTATAAATAACATTGAAATGGAATAGAAACAAGAGTCACATTGATATTTACCTTAAATAATTTACAATCTTATGTAATGTCTGTGTTACAAGTAATATATTTTTAAAATGCTTCTATATATACTCAAAAAGTAATACATTAATAGCAGTTTAATAACAACCATCCTATTAAAGGGTGACTTAATAAGAAGGTATTAATTTTAGTCTGCTCAAATCATATTAATTATTAAATTATGGTTATACATGATTGTTATTACTGATGAGATTAGCAATTTTTATGTAATATAATGTGACATTTTTTATTGACTAAGACACTAAAGACTATAGGTATAAATATTTATATAATTCCAAAAAATTAATTCATGATGAATAATAATCTAAATAAAACAATCTATTGAGTTTTCTTAAGAAAGAGAATGTTCATCATAAAATACTCAAGAGGAGTGTGTATAGTTTTCTTACAAACTTTACATATTTGGAACTTACAGCAATATGCAAGTTTACGACGTGTTTAATGTAATTCCCAAGATTTATGCGTGTTTGTTCGTAATATAAACATGAGTCAGTGAAATTTTTCTTCCTTACTACAAAACACAGACTTGTTACTATTATTGCTCTTAAAGCTTTGTTCTTAGACTAAATACTCTTTAAAGCGTGTGTGCTAATATAAATCAACTTATAACAGTCCCAACGTGCGAGACAAGGTTCCAAAATTAGAAATACTTTAACTAAAAAAAATAAAGTACGCGCGTGTTGTGTTTATAAACCTCAATTATACTTTTATCATAAATAAACATAGAACTCACCTTTTAAATCATCGGTCCGAGGTATTTGTAACAAGTTTTTAACAAACACAGAATGGAATTTGCACAAAAAAACAAGTTTATGTAGAAAAATACACTGTCTGTAACGATTTGACGTTTAGTAACACTATCCAATATCGAGAATGTTTTTATGAAATAACACACCACTTAAAAATATATGTTACACAATCGAAATGTGACAGTTTAGTGAAAGTGCGAAAATCAAATATTATTGTAAATGCGGAATATGAAAGCGATAAAAGCGCCAACTGCCGTAAACCGCAATACCTACACAACTGACATTTTATCGAAAAATATTGCGCAGTATTGCCAGCATTCTTGGCAAAAATTTCTGCAATTTAATATTACATATTATCTGAATTAAAGCTTTTCATTATGCTTTTCAGAAGTTTTTTATAATAAAAAAAAATCTTATCCTGCAATATCAAAATAAGTCTGAAATAATATATAAATATAACTATAATGACTTTCGCTTTTGCTGATGAAATTAATATTTTTATTAAGTTGATATTATTTACAGCAATGTAAAATTTTATTTATTTTCTAAATAAATTAGAATCTAAATTTACCCTCATAATGTGGTAATCCGAATAGGCATGCAACATCGCCAATGACGTTTCGTTATCCGCAGAGATAAACTTTATCAAATTTGGAATTTGTACAACACGACAAGATTAAAATTAATTTCACTTTAGAATAAAAATATGAGAAAATACATACACCATAACAATGTAAAAAATAAATATATACAATTTATTAGTCAACAGCGGCATCTGTCGGATCTGATCAAGACGAAAACAATCGCGAGTGCAAGAATGACATGTTCAATAATGTTAGTTCTTTTTACATCAATTTTTTACTGCATGACGACCAACGAAAATTTGGTTCAAATTACTATTAATTATCGGAACGCAATAACTAAAACTGCCCCTTCAAACCGTCACTATATTTACTGCTTAAAGCTTACTTGTCTCAAAGAATTAAGATCTAAGTATGTACCAAAACTCATTAAAATCTATTCACTGCCTTAGTTTTATCTTAGAAACCAACTTTGTCATTAATAACGGAATTAGTTAGAACATAATATTTTATAATTATATAAAATTTGGCACAGAAATATTTTCGAGGGATTATAATTTATTTTATAATCTTACGTTTTAATTAAAAAATCCTGATGACTAGGAACTTTATGTACCTACTTTTTATATCGTTAATGGTATACCGGTGCTGAATTATTACTCCGCCTTACCAGCAAGAGGCGAGAGTACTCATAACCGTTGTTTTTCTCTTTGCGCTTTCTCTGAGAACGGCAGCGGGTGGGATTGGTTTGCTCCAAGCGCAGCTTAGCACTCTTCTGCGCCGAGAGCATAGCCGACCTGCTGCTCTCCAGGTCTGCTATTTTATTATAATGAAACAAGGCCGGGAACGAGAGAATCTTGTCTTGTTTTCAATTAAGTTGATGTGGACGCAGTATGCTTTCTTATTCAATAGGTACTTATTCATCAATCATCATGTCGTCAAACAAACCTTTACTTTCATGTTTTCCATAGACACGCAATCTATCTCTTTGTAATATCGAAAGTTTGTAAGAAGATTTCCTTTCAGCTATTACAAACCTTACTCTGTTCATTCGTGTTCTCCACACATAAGTCAGCATTCGCATTTTCCTGCATGCAGTTTTCTTACATACAGTCTTCATCGTCTACGATGCTTTTAATCATGAGCTTTTTAAAGTTTAGAAAGATTTTATTAGACAGAGAGGCAGAAATGATACATCAGGTTGAACCAGACTACCAGCCAACCAAAAAAGTATTTTGTGCCTCCAAAATACAACTTATATAATAAGTCTTATATAATAAATGTCTGGGACGTCTAAGAGATAAGGGACAACAGAACACCTATGTAAGTAGTTACGCATATCCAATACTTTCAAACATATTTTGTTAAAGTAAACATTTTGTTTCGTAACAAAATATGATTTTCCAAAGGAACAAAACAATGAAATCTTGATTATTTTGTATTCCTTACCGCTACGCTCTATATTTCAAAGAAATTTTCTACTGAACAAGCCGAGTGCAAGCAATTCCGGTGATATATGGCCGAAAGGCTCAACGAGGCACCTCTGCACAACCGAGTCCATTGTTCCTTTTTGCTCAAAATGGCGGGAAAGCGCGCGTAAAATGAAAAATCCGACAAAATGTCTGCCACGAAACTTTATATTGAATTATACGATGTTATTCCTTGTTTGTTGCTGATGTTTCCGGACACGAAACATGTATGTTTGTTCTAGATTATGTTTCTATACGTAATATTTCGACTTCATTGTTTTTATTTATTTATTTTGTTCCCTGCTCTTTATGAATACCTATAGAGCATTTTATGGACACTGCGCATTTGGTGTGATTTTCATTACATGTTCAGTGTCGTCCAACATGTCGATAGTCCCATGTCTTGGGGGTAAACCATCAATGTCAATTGTAACTAACTTCTTAGGTACCTATGCATTACTTGTAAGTAATTATAGAATGTTTTTCGTAATAAATTTAGCTGCTCTACAGTTTTGCCTTTTAATGTAAACTCTGTTTATTCTAAGTATATTTTATATGATATTTCTCGTAGGTATATATAGTTTTATAGGCCTGCATACGTACAACAGAGGTATGCGTAAGTTATGTGTTACCTAGTTAATAAATACACAGACTCGCAGCACACAAATGCTACGGCATTTATTACTTCACTAACGTACTTAGCATTCAAGGACTGCTTCACGAGTATACATATTGCATTATGCGATTAAGCCGCTCTCATATAGTTATTTATCAAGTACACTAATGTATAATTAAGCCTCGAGGCTTAGGCACGCGGTCGAGAATCTCGACAGTCGCGGGTTCAAACCCCAGGCACACACCTCTGACTTTTCGAAGTTATGTGTGTATTCACAAATAATTATCACGTACTTTAATGGTGAAGTAAGTAAACATCCCGATGAAACCTGCACACATAAAAGTTCTTAGGAATTTCTTAGGTGTGTAGTGTGCCAACCCGCACTAGGCCAGCGTGGTGGACTAAGGCCTAAACTACTAACTAAACCCTCTCAGTTGTAGAGGAGGCCCGTGCCCAGCAGAGGGACGTATATGGGCTGATGATGATGATGAATGTATAATTAGTTCAGAAATCAAGACACGTCAAAAATTGGTAAACACATAAAACAAGGTTAAATAAAATCAATGCTTTTAATACAAGTTAGACAAGAAACTTCGAGTTTGTTACGTTTTCTCCCATGGGGTTGATATCTGCTAGTATGTGTGTGTAGAGGTGGCGGTACTTCGTCCAAATCACTTTATACGCCAAGCTGGACAGTCCGTCCAGTTTATACCTGCTCGTAGCGGTTCGCAGCAATCTGTACCTGAGATCATTAGAAATTGACTGCCTCGTGTGTACAAGTATGTGCCGTGGGATCTAGAGGTCCTGGGTTCGATTCCCGGGTCGGGCAAAGTGTTATTGGGTTTTTCCATTAGGAAATTCTCAGTAACAGCACGGAGTCTGGAAATGTGCCCGAAAAACGGCAATAGGCTCGCCCCCTATTACGTGGGACTGATACATACCTGGCGAAATGTGGGTGCAGAAATGCACCTCTGCCTACCCCTTCGGGGAAAACAGGTGTGAGTTTATGTATGTATGTAGATCATTAAAAATAAATAATAAATAAATACACCCAATAGTTACAGATATAGTTCTGACCCCACACTAGATAAGGAGTCTTGTGTCGTAGGTATCAGCAACTCGGAGACTTTTCGGTCTCACATACACCCAGACCCGAAATAAAAATTTGTGGATCACACAAACATTTGTCTCGGTGTGAGGTTTCGCAAGCTGGTGTCTAGCCTACTGCGCCACGGGGGTGTCGAAATGTTTAATGATTTTTATCTTGAACATAAAATAAAGAAACCAGTAGGTAAACCATTTATTCATGTAGTGTGGCATGCTGCACGATATTATGCACTCAAACTACATTGCAATGGAATGATTCATACTGAAATAATTGCATCATATTTTCCGAGTTACGTGGCCGTCGTGCATCGAGTGTCACAACTTCACCAAAACTGTGTTGGACAATGCCTATTGTTCTGATAAATTCAAAGATACAAGCTATGCCAAAATTGTAGCAGAGCGTATACTTTACAAAGCCAACATTACTTCCTCCATTCCAACGACAAAGGTCAGGAATACAGTGTGCTCGGTAATATGCCTATATTGACTTACTGGTCACTGATAAAATTAACGGTAATCGGCCACGAGAAAGGGAGCCAATAGGATAAAATCTGGTTAGCTTAGGTACCAATGGACTGTGGTTTTCTACCCACGTTAGGAGATAGTAAATAGGGAGTTAAGACACAAATGCGTCATGCAAATCAGAATCTACGAGGGACATCATAGACTCAAACGTACTCTCACAGTCCCGAAACAAATATTTGACACAAAAATTTGACGCGGTGCGGGGTCAAACCCGCAGCCTCTTGTTTTACTGACTGATTTCTAACCAACTCAGCCACGGAGACAAACCAATTACACCAAAAAATGCCTTAGACCCACAGCTATGAGTAAATTCTTTTTTAACTGCTATTGATTGAAAGATGCAAATATAAGATAAATGGGTGGTATTATTTACCTGTTCTTATTTTTTGTCTGTCCAGGATGTGGTAAAGAAGTAAATCTTGCAACGGTCTTGTTGTACCGTACCATCGGCAGTCTTACCGAAAGGATTCTGTCACAAGGATAGATAAGTTCTTTGAAATAATCTTTCTTCTTGAAACATCGTGAGCTCCAATGATATTTGATTGGTAAAATAGATGGCTTTGAGAAAGACCCGTTATATTCATTCCAAAAGCTTTAAGTTTAAAATACTATGCTATGTAGCCATACTAACAAATATCTCGGCCATGAATATGCTCAAAAATATGGTGTAGGCTTGCATTAATTAAAATAGATCCATGACTTAGTAATAGAATACAAAAAAAACAAACATAAAAGCCCTTTGAATTTACAATAAAAAAAAGCAAGTGAAACGAACCGCCAATACATATCATTGTCTTCGCCGCCCCATCCCCAGTACAGGTTGGAGAAACCGTTGATTTGCTTATACTGGCGCACTGTCAAAGCAGATACTCCGCCAAATAGAGTATGGTACGAATTGTAAGAACTGAAAATAAATTATACAATAAAAATTTCATGAACATACGTTCAAATCAAAGCTAAACTATTTTTGTGGCATTTTCTATCATTAGAAACTAACTTGGAACAAATATTACACAAATTAAGGGCACAAAACAACGTGGCTAACTTTACTCAGTTCTACGAATATCTTCTGCGGAGACCAGAGACTTAGTTCGCAAATGATCGGCGACGTTGTTAAATAAGACTCCACAAATGTAAATTATAAAATCACTCACAGATTGGCCTTCTCAACAATAGTACCGCACATATGCCGTGGAAACGTCGGACAGGTGTACAATATCTCGTCACTCAACGGCAACAGGTCCACGTCGTGCAGCACCACACAGTGCCAATCATTGTACTTCCCCATCTCCACAAAACCAACATTAAATAGTTTCCCTCGGTTGAAATGGTCAGTACCTTAAGATAAATTCCAAAATGTAAATTACACAATACCTGAAAATTGCTAACTACATTAGTTAGCATAGTTCTCATTGCTTGGAACAAGCGTCATATGGAAATGCCTATCTATTTCTATGACCTCACCTTCCATTAATAGTGGTAAGCAATCTGAAACACTAGTCTTTTGTGGTTTGGTAAACTCAAGATCTACGACATTCATTGAAATTTAAGATACAGGTTTAGTCACGCCTTACTTTTCCACCGATAGAGTGAGAGATAAATCATCAGTTAAAATTATATCCGGCTTTCCATTGGTAGGAGGTAGATAGATTCAAACCACTTCCTTAAATGAAGATAATGCTCTCCGCTGGCTACGGATACGTTAGCAACTTATAAAACAATCGCGATATTGTAAAACTAAATCAACTTAGGGTGTAGCTACTAACTAGTTGCGTGGAAGTTGATAATTAATATTTGCATTTACTAGTAACTAAAAATTAAAACATAAACTACATCATCATCATCATCGGCCCATATACGTCCCACTGCTGGGCACGGGCCTCCTCTACAACTGAGAGGGTTTAGGCCTTAGTCCACCACGCTGGCCTAGTGCGGGTTGGCGGACTGCACACCTAAGAAATTTCTAAGAACTTTTAGGTGTCCAGGTTTTATCACGATGTTTTCCTTCACCGTTAAAGCAAGTGATAATTCATTGTGAATACACACATAACTTCGAAAAGTCAGAGGTGTGTGCCTGGGGTTTGAACCTGCGACCGTCGAAATTCTCGATCGTGCGCCTAAACCTCGAGGCCATCACTGCTTGTATCACTGCTTATCAACATAAACTACATCGCAATTTATACAAATATAATTAGTTGAATTTCAGAAGCAGTAAAAATCAATAATGTGAATAAATAATTCTAAATACAAAATAGGAATGGATTATATTTGCTCACATTTGAAATAATTGATGAATCCATTTCAATGTGGAAAGTTACAAACAGATTAGCAAATTACTAAGTAAATACAGCAAGTATAAACAAACATGCATCCCAGTATTTAACGTAACAGCCTGATGGGTATCAGTTGTCGAACTAATACCGGTAATGGAAGCCAGCAGCCGCTTTTTCCATTAGTCAGATAAACTTGTCAATGTAATATCGCCTGATCTGAATGAAACATACGGCAATAGACACATTACGAAGGGAACAATATAATTTGGTTTGATTAGGCCTAATTTAGCTGCTCGGGATTTTTGTCGACGTGATGAATCGAATTCGTGTCTATGTAATGATTTTATGAATGTAAATGGAAATCCCTAAAACTTTATTCCTTCCCAACGATAGGGGAATCCCGCAGGTCAGTATAAGAGTTGATGGAGATACTTTTAGAAAATAGTATACTTACTTCAAATAATTTTATGAATAAAACTACGCCATTTTTTTATGGAAAAAAGGAGGCAAACGAGCAAGTGAGCCACATGATGTTAAGTGGTTAACACCGCCCATGAACACCCATAATACCAGAGGAATCATCGGTGTGTTGCCGGCCTTTGAGGAAAATATAGGCTCTCTTCTTGAAGGCCCCTAAGTCGTATCTGTTTGGAAATACTGCCGAGGCAAGCTGATTCCACAAAGATATTGTGTGAGGAAAGAAACACCGTTTGAACCGCACTGTTGAGGAACGCCATTCATCCAGATAGTAGGGATGAAACTTCAATTACAGGCTTTAAGTGCGGTAATGAAAGTCAGCAGCAGGTATTAAGCCAAAAAGTTCATCAGAGCACTCTCCATGGTACATGCGATATACATGCCATACCTACCATTTTTCTATGTCTTCGTCTACTACAGACTAGCTACACCTAGAATGTGAGTATTTTAGACTAGTAGCACTATCATACATACCGGCTTGTTCGATAACGAATATCCTGTACTCCAACTGTTGTCTCATTAGAAATGGGTGCATGTGAAACACAAATACTGTTAAACTCCTTTCGCGATTCCTGTAATGATATATTGAAATATAAAAATATTTAATTCATAATTAATAATGCAAACCAATTCGCATTTTCTGGTGAGATGGTAATTTACAGACTCAGTATGTTAATGGAATACTGCCATTTGCCAAGGCTTTTTAAAACTAGCTATGTCTAATCCACGTTATGTAGTTCGATATACATAGATATATGCCTTATGTTTCTCGTAAATAAAAGCAAGGGGGGTGTACAAAGTGGAAGAGGACCGATTTTAATACTATGCGTTGTACCGAATAATACCTAATATGCGGATACGCTTTCTTGTTACATATAATTTATATCTATACTAATATTACAAACGCTAAAACTACTTATAGGTATAGATGGCAACTTCCGAAGTGAAATATGATACTTTTTATACAATATTACTTCCGGGCGGAGCGGGGTCCAATACGATATGAAACACATTTACGAAACATATTGCTCAGTAAATTGTGACAGACGTTTTATATTAATGTCGTAAAGCAATAATAAAACTCAATGCCACTTAAATTGTTTATTATCCGCAGAGGTGTACACTGTTCGAACGCTCGAATTCGAATGCCGTCAGACAGTTTTGAATCCACCGACGTTATTTTCGCCAGAAATAAAAAATGACAAACGGAAACAAGATGCTTCTTTAAATTTGACTTGTCGACGCTTAATCATAATTTTTAAAAAATAATAATAAAGTAAACACAAAATACATAATTGTTTGATTCACGTATTAAATATACACTTTTGATTGGCAGCAAATAATTTACCGAAAATAACATGACGAAATAAATAAATCTACCGGCATTATAAGATGACCCTTACAGTATCATCATCATCATCAGCAGCCTTTGTCACGTCCACTGCTGGACATAGGCCTCTCCTATGACACGCCAATGGGCTCGATCTTCGGCCCTCCCCATCCAACCGCTGCACGCCATCTTGCGAATATCGTCACCCCACCTAGCCAGTATATTTGTACTGAAGCGTTTCCGTGGGATTCAAATCTGCGCCCGGGCGGAGTTGGGCCTCACTGCTAGTAATGCAATAAAGGAACAGAAATTAACATAACCTTACCGGTATGGCACCAAAATGGCAACTTTGTGTCTGGAGCGACAGTTCGATGGATAGTAATAGCCGCCCTCATGCACGTCGCTTAATTCAGTGTTTATATTTCGTCCATGGTTTTCTACAAAAGGACAACGAAATGTGCGATAGTTAACACACAACATAAATAGCCGTGCACATAATTGGGGCATTCGATTAGCTTAGCGTGTCCTCGCAGTTCCTTACGTCTGAAGTTAATGTGATCTTTATGTATTTATTCTTCTTTGTATGCCAGAATTATACACTAACTTTCTATTGCTCATATAGCAAAATCTTGGCACAGATGGCTTATTTAGATAAACCTTGTTACACTAATATGGTTTGGTGGACTTCATTTTTACATTAGAAAACATCACAGCTCATAAATAATTCAATTTACTTCCTTATGTTTATGTTCAAAAATTAAACCGGTTTGAAATGAAAATGAAAATGGAACTGGTGTCTTACCTAGAGGATTACAGACTGGTGACAAATTTATAGGAGATCGGGGTTTTCCTCCTGAAAATAATATTAAAAATATCGGAATCTAAATAAACTTAATATTACATAAATGAAACTCTAAATATTCGGCAGCTGTTTCTCCGTTATTTTTATATTTATATCTACAGAAACGGCAAGGTTTCCCCTCTCACACCTGATTGCAAGTTGCGAAAATTTTCACAAGCAGTTCCTAAAATAATAACAAAATAAAGTGTACAGTGAAGGTGTAATTAGACGAAATTGTAATACAAACCTGTGTTGCAGAAAACCTACGCGAAACCATATTATTACAGTGATTCAATGTGTATAACTGTTCCAATTGTGATTGGTATATGGCCTAGTTAATAGTAGTTAATAGACTTGGTAGGTTACCAAGGATTTCTTTGATTCCTCAAAATTTATTTAAGTTGATGTGGTGTGACACATCAAAACTATTTATAGGTAAGTATATTATTTTTTTGAGATTAATTTAATTTAAAATAAGTAGTGATAAGTGGCTTGTGGTCTCGCGGTACAAGTATGTGCCGTGGGATCTAGAGGTCCTGGGTTCGATTCCCGCGTCGGGCAAAGTGTTATTGGGTTTTTCCATTAGGAAATTCTCAGTAACAGCACGGAGTCTGGAAATGTGCCCGAAAAACGGCAATAGGCTCGCCCCCTATTACGTGGGACTGATACATACCTGGCGAAATGTGGGTGCAGAAATGCACCTCTGCCTACCCCTTCGGGGAATACAGGCGTGAGTTTATGTATGTATGTAGTGAAAAGTAATTTTGTTTTTGGAAGAAGTGTGTCATGACAACTCCGGTAAAAAAAAAAACTTGTGTATATCGTGAACGGATTTATGTTCCCAGCTTGATTTTGTTAGTTAGCATTACGCTAAACTGACTTTAAAATATAAGTAGAAAACGCGAATAATAACCATGATTTGTGCCTTTATCAAGCACTGTTGAATTATTCAACCCTGATTTTGTAGAATTATCATGCGTCTGATTGTTAACCACAGATTCCACAATACCATTTTCTCCTATTGACTGAATATTATCTTGGTCATCTAATCGCACGTGTACATCATAATATTGAGGATCAGTCTTTTTGACAACGTGTTCTTGATTTTCTGGAAAAAACATTAAAAAAAGTATTTACTTACAACTAATATGAGACGGGCTTATATCCTTTTACATTTTGAGATTAAGTGCTGCTTCTAAAAATGTCGTAACTAATAAACAAATACAATATAAAAACACGGAGGAGTAACTAAGGTTGTGTTTTAAACATGAAAATACTTCATCTCGACCGCATTTCATGAAGGAGTGAGACATTATTCCAGAAGACGACATTTACCCACTTTAAACACTTCCAGAGAACTTGAAAACTCTTGCACACACTATACATACCTATAGTATATTCTAAAATATTTTTCTTACTACTGTTAAGTATAATTGGTTAATTGACAAATTGTTTGTTCCCTCGGCATTAGTAAGTATACGGCGTGCGATCAATATGTCGAGGGTTCTATAGGGTTCGAGGATCGGTTGAAAGTGAAACTTGTTGGGATTTCAAGAAATTTTACGTAGCACAATCGGAGTCTAGAAATGAGCCCGAAGAATGGCTGTAATCTCACCCTCTGAAACTCAAAACTCACTTAGTAAAAAAATGGTGTAGAAATAGTTGACGTAAGTGTACGTAATGTTATAGTTACGTAATGTTCCCTTGTGTCCATGATCCCTTTGCTTACTCATCATTGATAACTAAGCCTCCTCTAATCCCTCGAGTTAGACGGTCTCAAGTCAGTCTTAATCCAGAATCGACGCTAGACTGTTGAAAATTATTCCAAGTCTTTCATTTTTTAGTACCGAAACCGAAAGACATGCAGTATGCACAGTATGCACAAATAGGTACCTATGCTTCGAACAATTCTCAAATGTTATAGGTTTCGTGTACAACATTTAGAGAATTTAATATTTCCCGCTATTGTTCCTGTCGCAAGCGGGCTACATGAGCAGTTTCCACTGAATCGCGTCCTCATTACCAATGCATTGATTTCTCATCTCGTGAAACCAGAATGGATTTTACGTTACACGGCACTACATGAAAGTGCCCTATAGGAAATTAGGACCCTTATTTTTTCTAGGATGTAGCTACCAGCGTATATGAGATGTCAACATCATCAACATCAGCCCATATACGTCCCACTGCTGGACACGGGTCTCCTCTACTACTGAGATGGTTTAGGCCTTAGTCTTCCACGCTGGCCATAGCCTACTGCGGGTTGGCGGATTACACACCTAAGAAATTCTTAACAACTTTTGGGTGTGCAAGTTTCTTCACGATGCTTTCCTTCGCAGTTAAATTACGTGATATTTTATGGCCAATACACACCTAAATTCAACTATCGGTCTTTATATAAGACATAAATATAATAAATTAATAAGATATAATAATCCAACCAAGAAGTTAACGTCTACAATGATGATTCTTAAATTAAGCTATATCAATAGACACCGGTTCGAAGACTACGTTCGATGGACAAGAGCAAAAAAGGGGGCATACTAAGTTGAAGCTCTCTTTGACTTTCCATTTTATAATTGGCATATAATGTCAGGTCTGGAGTACTGGCTCTGGCTTTAGACAGCCATATAAATTATACCCCCTTGTTTGTATTTTTTTTACAAACTTTGAATGACATATTTTTTTATATCTAATCAACAGCCTAAAAAATAAGTTTCAAGCTTCTAGCTTTAAAAATGACAATACTTCCATACAACCTTTCATCCCCCCTTTCAACCCCTTAAAACCCCTTTTCCGGGATAAAAAGTAGCCTATGTCCTTTCTCAGGGTCTAAACTATCTGCGTACCAAATTTCATTTAAATCGGTTCAGTAGTTTTAGCAGGAAAGCGAGACAGACAGATAGACAGAGTTACTTTCGCATTTATAATATTAGTATGGATGTGGGGCTATAATGACACCATATGGAGGGCGAAATATTAACATGGAAAATCTCAGGTAAAAGTACATACATAGGCACATGCTGAGAACGTAAAAGTACGATCTAGAAAAGACGCCAAGAAAGATTTAGTCATAAGAATATTATTACTACTTACGATTAACAGCGTTGTCTGCCTTAATCTTCGATGTGTTCTGCTGATCCATAATGACTATACGAGTACTCCTAGTATTTATGTGGTAGTACGCGATGTACACACTAACTGGTATTACAAAGAGCAATAACCATCTCCGACGATATCTTTTACGGCACTCGGGAGCTGCTTCCATACATTCTTTCAGCGATAAAGGAGTTCGTTCTCTCTCTTAAATTTAATAAAGATACATGTACATATTACTCGTAAATACAGAAGGTAAGCCAAAGTTCTTGTGATTTTTATTTTGAAGCGATTGATATATACAGACACATTTACGCCTGAATCCCACAGAGGAAGGCAAAGACTATTAACAATTAGAAGATTTTTAGAAGGAATTGATGAATTCTAAAGAGCCTAATAGCCTGACTCCGAGGTATTAACCAAAAAAAAACCAAAGAAAAATGATTTTAATTTAATTTAAAATTACCGTTGTAATTTTTTTTGTCAAGATAAAGGTACCTCCTAAATTCCAAAATGTATCATCAGTCTGTTGTTTCGTGCCACGCGCTAAACGCACCAAATATGAATGCTGTGTTTTTTTATTATTAATCAAGTTACTTAATATTGCATGTACTAGTAGTTTGATTAAACAATATTCTTAAAAGAACTTACTTGAAGACACACCGCGAGTAAATAAAACTTTAAATATTTTTCTAACGGGCACAAAGTACATTGTATCTGCAGCTCGCGAAACAGTTAATAACTGCAGTTGGGAATAAAATGTTTACCGCATGAAAGGAAGTTAGCAAACATTGCCTCTTTGTTTACAAATGTTTACAGATTCAGAAGTATTTACTGAAGCTACTAACTACTCTGATTTATTAAAATGAAATGTAGCGTGGAACTTTGCCTTCTTAGTTCCATTTTTATTAATATGCAATCTTTCCTTAATTTTCGTATTTAATATACCCGGAAAATGGTAAAGAGCCTGAAATATAGTTTCATAAAAAATATGCTGGAAATAAAGGCTCACATAGTCAATACTATTAAATTAACACAAGTCAACATATATTATAACACATTTTGAATAGTAATTTTATTTTTAGAATTCGCATTTAAAATTCTTTTTTTTCATGAATCGGCACGAACGTTAACTTTTAATTGAAACTCAGCAAGATAGTAAATTGCTATATAACTTAAGAGTTGTCAACATAAAGTACTTACATAATGTGGTCAAAAACACCGTTCCAGTAGAGCTAAGTTATATCTTTAGTAACATTTAAAACTAGAGGGGCTGATTTTGATTCTTTCGTTAACGCAGATCATCTACGAAATGTCAAAACAGAAGCATATAATTGAAAGATGGATGAATAATGCTCATAATACTGTGAAATTACAAAGGTACACATAGCTTTGTCCACGGGAATTATCTCGAGGCGCAGTCTTCGCCATTGCGACACTGCAATTGTTCTCGGAATTAATTCCCGACGCAGAAATCAACGTCCGGAATCGGCTTGTCGCTCGGAAATAGGAAATTTGAGTCCTTTTAGGTGCTATGGTGTTTGTTTGAGGACAATTTACTTGTGAATCACTTCTTAAACTACGATTTGTAATTTCATCGTCCCAAAATTGGAGTAGGTACTTGTAAATTAAAAACCGTCTTTTATTATGATTCCGTTCATTTTACCATAAATGAATCTACATATACATGGAACGTATATATGGAACCAGGCAAATGTTATATTCAGGACTAAAGAAGCAGGAAACTTCTAAGACCTGAAAGTTTTTGGCGAAGGTCTACGCAAGATTATTCAAAATAATAATATAATTTGACAGGTAGCCTGATAATTTTGTTGGAGTTCTCGTAATAGGTGATATTGTCACATAGCTAAATTGATTTCTTTCTATAAATAAATAGAATGAAAAATATTCATTCATAATATCAATAAATCAAAGTTAAAAATAGTCATGACGAATGTTAGACACTATAATTCTCAAAACAAATATTTTTTGTGAACCTCGCAAAATAATTTTAAGCATCTCAAATATGGATCCCTTTGAATTATATTAAAGCCATTGGTAAAGAGGGAGAAAATGGTATAATTATTTATCTTATCTTATCTTATATCTTTAAATGAGCAATTCTTGTATATATATATATATATATAATTGGAATCTCGGAATCGGCTCCAACGATTTTCATAAAATTTAGTATATAGGGGGTTTCGGGGGCGATAAATCGATCTAGCTAGGAATCATTTTTAGAAAATGTCATTTGGAAGAAAAATAACAAAAAGGAGGCGTTTGAGTAGACTCTTCCTGACATCTATTGGCGAATTGGCGAATAATAATACTATTTTTTGTGAGCAACTAATTGCTTTAACGACACAACAGCAGATGGCGTTGTTAAGTAACATTATTCATATTTCATCATTTTATTAGTAATTCGTACTTAAATATAATTTCCAAAAAGCACAATTTAAAAAAAAAACCGGTCATCCAGGTACTAATTTATTATGTGAACAATACAGCGCTTGTAATTTGAATATTTGGAACCAGGTGGCTCTATTCTGTTATTTGCAAGCGTCCGATGTTTTTTTAACCGACTTCAAAAAAAGGAGGAGGTTATCAATTCGTCTGTACTTTTTTTTTATGTTTTTATTGTATCCAGCCAGTGTGTCATTAAGATTTTCGCCGATTTTAAGTATGAAAATTATAAGTATTAGGCAAAAATGGATACATATTGATTTAAAATTATTATTTTCTGAGCTATAGATATAATTGAGCTATATAAACGATGAGCCCTTTTTAACCATACATTCTTGACACGTAATCTTATTTATTATTTATGTTCATTGTTGTTCAATTCAATATAACAAACAACAATTCCATTCGAATATTTAAGTTATTACCTTACATTGAAGTGTCGAATGAACGAGTTTTATGAAAACAAAATTCTGAACAGCAAAATAAATCTTTGCACTAATCGGTCAAATAAGTAATCATAAGTGCGACATATATGATTTCTGTTAATAAGTAATGGATGTTAATTACAAAAAATATATTTATGCTTTGTGGATACTTATAGCAATGGTTGTTTATACATTGCACTTTGTCTATGACATTACCTTTTACAACTACAAGAGTTTACCAGTGTTGCATAACGTCATTGCAAACCAATCAGCAGGTCAGTGGTTTACTTTAAATTAGGTTTTATCACCCTTTTCCTCTTCTCGATTTCTTAAAGTTGTATGGTAGCTTTTTGTATCGTTTAATTTGACAATGCTTGTGTTAAAATAATAAAATAAACAATATTTTTATATAAAACATTTATTAGTAGGTACGTATCCTTTAAAAGCATCGCTGTTCTTGCCTCCTATAGCGTCAAACATCATTAAATTACCATGAATATAATTTCTTATATAAAAGTACAATTATAAAAATATAAAACAAACAGACGCATACTATTATTCACAGAACAGGTGAATAAGACTAGAAAGGCAACGTCAGCATGGCGAGCGTGCCGAAACTACGATTAGACTATAATACATCTTTCTTAGTAATTCCGGTAGCGTGTAATATCAAGACTTTCATAAATGTGTGACAACCAATAGCAGCCCTTCATTTTTGTTTAAAAAAATATCATTGGTCGTGTGATCGTTGTAGAATGAATAGGTGACAGACAAGCGGCGACACTCGCCTCCATACAAAATACTCTCCATTTACCTTTTAATATTATTGAGCTATTCTGTGCTATTATTTGTAAGGCTCAAGTGAGGCCTGGTTTGATTTCAGGTAAAAGTAAAGATCGGATCCTTACAGCGCTGTCAGAAGTACCGAAAGCTGTATCCGTTTGTCACCTTAAACTGTCCTCTCTTGGTAATTATTATTCGAAATGTAAAAGACTTTCCATTTTCATAAATGAAATTAATATATTTTATCTTCAGGGCCTATATTAATAAACAGAACGAAACTTACGTTAGAATGGGTAGAAAGGCAGCATCCTCAGGTGCAACTTGGCGGGTTTTATACGCCAAAGAATTGCCAATCTAGGCATAAAGTTGCTATTTTAGTGCCATACAGGTAAGCTTTCAAAGATTTATCACCTTTCGCGGCGTATTAAGAAACCAGACTTTAAAACGAGTAAAAAAGTAATACAATTCTTGTGACAATAAATTGTAAGAATTAAGTACCTACCCAAGAATTTACAAGGTATTTTTACGATGCATTAAGTCTGTCGGACTGTGTCGAGCAGTACAACAATTATGTATTAAGGCTGATGAAATAAAATTTTTGATGTTTTCCGATTACGGTCTGAATACACTGTATAATCTGATATAGACGAAGTATGCCGCAATAAATTAGGTGTCACCATTTTTAGGAATCGAGAAACAAATCTAATTATTTTTCTTCATTACATCCACACATTGTTGATGAAACAACTATTGCAGTACAGAATTTATGTAATAGAGCAATGCGGTAAGTGTTTATTGTTAAACAACCTTTACCCCGCAATTTTTAGTTGCGATAAATTTGTATTTTTGTTAGACAGCCCCCGTTACACACGTACAAATGCTTGAAATAAGTTACTGTGAACTATTAGTGTGAAGATTCACAACATTACCAGTTTTAATATGTGATACTTGTGACATGTTTTCACTGCATTACCGAATATAGGGGCAGTGTCAACAGCAGAATGGGGTAAGATCTATACAGACCTCGAACGCCATACAAGCACCATTTATCCATGGTATGGAAAAAACTGAGCTTCCTACAAACATGCCCAAGGCACTGCAGCGACAAGGCAGCCTTAATGTCGCCCTGAACGCCGCTTTATATTGAACTTTGCACTGGGTAGCTTATCTCCATGTTCTTGGTGACTACAAATTTAATGAATTTTATTAAATATGGATGATTAACATTATTTCTTTGCGCTAGCTTTCTTTTTTATTGCGTAAGTCAAGTTCAATCCATGAATAAAGTGTCAACGAAAATCACAATTGTTTGACCAGCCCTTAAAAGTGGACGGCCAAAAAAATCAGAAGAAAGTTGGAGAAGATTCGCCGCAACTGGAATTAATGTAGCTTCGAAATCATTGATTCAATTGTTTTTACATGAACAACCCATCTATACAAATAAATAAAATTGGAGTGTCTTTTTGCACCGCTTTTTAATAAATGCATATGGATGTATAAACGGTACATATAAAAAAAACGTTTTTTACAATTTTTGTCTGTCTGTCTGTTTTTTCCGGCTAATCTCTAAAATGGCTGGACCGATTTTGACGGGACTTTTATTGGCAGGTAGCTGGTGTAATAAGAAGGAGTAACTTTGGCTACAAAAAAAATACGACTGTTAGGCGGAACGAAGTTCGCCGGGTCAGCTAGTTAATTCTATAATCTTAGCTTCTTACTTCTGTTCGTACTACACTTCGCCGAAAGTATAAGTATTATTTCGAATATCATTGTTTTTAGCTAAAGACAAATTCAACAAGGGGACGTTATTCAACATTGGCTTTTTGGAGAGTCAGCGAAACGAGACATGGCAGTGCTACATATTCCACGACGTTGATCTGATACCTCTAGACGAGAGAATACTGTACAACTGTCCGAGGAATCCCACGCACATGTCTGCTGCTGTCGAGAACCACGGATATCAGTTAGTAATTCTTTTCTTGTTTCTATGACATATTTTCACACTAAGTTGCGTAAATTTACCTTAGAGTTTTAGTTTTTAGTCACTCGATGCGATCCAAATAGTGTCGACCGCAAAAATAAAATAATTAGTTACCAGATGTACAGGTACAACTTTTTCTTATAATAAAAATCGAGGGGAAAGCTAATTATGGCTCTACCTCCCGCCAGCCCTCGGAGGAGGGGGGCAGGAAGCGCATGTCGTGGTCACCGGCCTTCCAATCCGGCGCGCGGCGACGTCATGTCCGCAAAGATGTTAGTGCCGGGCTGGGTTCCTAACAAAAATACCTACGCCGGCATACCGACCAAAACTCCCCGGTGGCCATCTTCGTGCTAAGGAGGGCGACCACGGTTTGTGGGCGAGAAGGCCCACCATGATTCCGCAGCCGCCCAGTACGCCTCCGAGACGAAATGCGTCACGGCCGTCTCGGAGTGATAGGGGGCGCAGTTGCACCCCTGCACTAGCATTGTTTGGACGCCCTGGTGGACCACTTTGGGATTGAGCACCCGCGACGGACACTGGCCATCATGCTACCGTACCGTGTAGGACGCACTGCCTTCGCAACTCGTCCAGCGACCCCAACGCCCCCAATTAGTCGCCTCTTACGACAGGCAGGGGACACCATAGGGGGATTCTTACGCCCTCTAGCCGCACACGCACTCTAGCAGACATTTACAACTTGCCTCTACTGCATTTCTTTTCATACATTAAGTAAACACACTGTTGACAGAACACTATACTTACAACTGTTTGGTGGAGTAACAGCTATGACGACAGCGCAGTATAAAGCCGTCAACGGCTACTCTAATGAATACTGGAATTGGGGAGCGGAAGACGATGACATGTTCATAAGGTAGGTATGACCACATGACTAACACACTATGTTGTTACAATCAGATCAGTGATTTTGCGGCTATCAATTTAGTGGACAACTCTTTGTTGTCCAACTCCTCCTTTATATTTTCTTTCTGATTAACTTCATTGCGGGATTATAACAAATTAGATCCCCTTAGATTCGCTGAGCTTCATTGCTCGGCGTCAATACTGTGCGTGCCGCTGTTGATCCTGGAGCATAGGAGTTACAGTGGCCGGTGTGTGGTGGAACAGGGCCAAAGAAAGGCTATCTTTTTTACTTCTATTATCATACCAACTTTAGAGATCGACTTCAAACTGCATGCACATAAAAATTAAGTTAGAAAAATTAAAAATGTATGTTATGGATTTATTTTAAAAAATCTGAATAAGCAATAATACTTTCTACGTTCTAAAACCGAACCTGGAGTTCAACACAACACTTTTGCGTTTAAAAGATTGTATGAATATGACACGGAGTATACATCGATGAAAGACAGAACGAAACAATTATGTTAGCCAAATACAGATAAAAGTTTGACATAGCGTTCTAAGAACAGTATATTTAAGGTAATGGCACTAGTAGTTGACCATGTACCTGTAGTTGACCACCAATGCACATAAACAGATAAAATAAGAATTCGCGGCATATTTTTAAACTAATTCCATATTGAGTAGTCAGTGCTGTCATGTGGTCTACGAAGCGCGCAAACTACGACTCCATTATTTTCAAATATTAAAAATAGCCTCCAGTTGTTTGTTGATTGACGCACCGTAAATCTATTATTCGTTTTTTTGTCCTAATTTTCTTAAGGATTGAAAAAGTTTGAAGTTAAATATTAACAACTTTGTCACCTTGTTGATGATAAGTGTTTTGCTTTTCTTATTCGTTAGGGATTAATTGAGGTAACAGGGTATTTAAAATACGAAAATTTGTTTACAAGATTGAGATGTGGGGGTGGTCCACTACTGATTCCGTTTTAGCATGATTTTCTAGTAATTGACCAGGATGGTCAACTTCTGATGAATTTCTGTATCATGTAAATGTACTGTACGGAATAATATATGAAGGGCATCATCAATTAGAATTAACTATTTTATTTACTTTTACAATAACTTAATTTTATTTAGTAGTTGACCACCTTTATTGTAAGGTACGATCAGTTACTAAAACCAAATTTTCACCTTGTAGATGTCTGGGAAAAGGGGTACATTCCTAAATTATACTGAAGCTGCAATGCTCTCAGCAGTAAATGTCGTTCGTCTTCATAAACCACCCATAAGAACGGCTGAAAAAAAAATCCTCTCACAATAATGATGGTGTTTTGGAAACCACAATGGAACCATCGGCAACTGCGGTACATATTACTGTTGGTGACGAACTAGTGCTAGTGACGATCCCAGGATCACCAGCAATTAGCATTGCTGATGACATATTTGAAACCACTCTAGATCAATTTGACATCATAGGTCCTAACGATATGCTTGAAAATATGCGTAAACTTTCAACTACTGTTGTCTGATTAAGAATCTGACAAAAGCCTCGGCAAAAAGTAAATGTTGAATTTGTCATATTTAAGTACGGCCTTGAGGTTTAGGCACGCGGTCGAGAATCTCGACGGTCGCAGGTTCAAACCCCAGGCACACATGACTGACTTTTTGAAGTTGCATATGTGTGTATTGATAAAGAATTATCACGCACTTTAACGGTGAAGGAAAACATCGCGATGAAACCTGCACACCTAAAAGTTCTTAGGAATTTCTTAGGTGTGTAGTCCGCCAACCCGCACTAAGCCAGCGTGATGGACTAAGGCCGAAACCCTCTCAATTGTAGAGTAGGCCCGTGCCCAACAGTGGGACGTATATGGGCTGATGATGATGATGATGATGAAGTACGATAATAACTTTTATCCCGGAAAAGTACTTAAAGCTATAAAAAAAAAACAGCTACAATATCATCGATGAAAGCAAATGGTCGATTGTGGAAATGGCCAGAACATTTATTAACGAGCGGGGGATGTTATTGTTATTATATTTCAAATAAAACGCAAAGTTGTCTTAATTTGCCTTCTTATTTAACAAATAATTAAAAAATCTGAATGGTCAACTACTGATGCAAAACATGGTCAACTACTAGTTTTTAGGTGGTCAACTACTAAATCTCTTATATTAAGTTTTATTTTCATTTTTTTACTTGAATGCAACCATTGTACAAGAAAAAATAATAGCTCGTTTCGTTAAAAGACTTGCACAGAGTTAACAAAACAAAACACTCATTGAATTTGAATGATGATTAAAGTTAGGCATTAAAAAAGAAATTTCTTTGTCCTTAAGTGGTCAATTACTGATGCTATTACCTTAGTTGAATTAAGTTATACTGAGATTGTATAATCTTAATTTTAAAGAGAAACTGTTGGGAATAACATAAGGTTCTTGGAGATTAATTATTCAGTTTTTTTTTTATTGTTTATAACAGATTGCAAGCTCGGCGTTTTCCCGTGCTTCGTTATAAGCAGTCCATAGCACGATACGCAGCATTGCCGCACGCTCCAAATGATGTTAATTATAAGAGGTAAAATAGACCTAATCTAACAAACCATATTACTCTGATTTGTGAAATTTACCAACTATCGGTAGAATAGTTAAATTTAATCCTTTAATCCGTTTTATATTAATAATATTTTTATTATTATTTTCAATTCTCCACACAGTGTGTATGTAATATTGTTGCAGACAAAAAACTCTTAGTCGAGCGAAAAGAAGATTTAGGGAAGAAGGACTGAAGACCGTTAAATACAAACTACTCAATTTAGAATATAAAAAATTATACACTCGTCTGTTAGTCGACGTAAATCCTTTGAATATTAAAGTTAAATAAAAAACATTAAAAGACATTTATTTAAAGAACAATGTATTAAATTATTATAACTAGAACTAATAACCGTAAACAAATTTAATGGATTACTTTACGAACCTCCTCCGCCAAACTAAACGCTGTGAATTTCTTGACTTTATGTAAAAGTTTGCATATATTAGGATCAGATACGAACTTACTAACATAAATGTCACCATTATCCGTGTCCACTTCTAAGCGACGCATCAACTTCGTCACTTGATCTACATAAGGAGTAGTTTTTTCTTCTGGAACCAAGTTAAAGTGCCAAGGAAGGCAAATACGAAGAACATTCCATATTGTATTTTGGCTTACAGCATAAGCAATGGACGGATCTGGTTGTGCTTCTATTTTAGGTTCTTCTTCTATTTCCTCTTTCTCAAGTGGTTTTTCTTCCACTCCCTCAATTTCTTCTTGGTGTTGACAAGGTCGACAAATAAATGTGGTTTTCACATCGGTAGCTGATTGAGCAGTTTTACTCTTCTGACTGACTAAGCTCTTCTGACTTTTTGGAATACGTGCACTTTGAGAACTCTCAACTTTTTTCCCTTTGCCACCTTTGGCTCCCTTTTTACCTTTCTTTTCATCTACTGGCTCCGTATATTGTAATTCAATAATGGTGGTTCCTTCACAAGTATTAACAACGTTAGTGATAACTGTCGAAAGGAATTGATCAGTACATTTAATCGCACAGGCTAAGCATTCATCTTTGTAGTGTTTATATTTAATTAAGTTTAGAATAATCTCTTCGCATTCTAATAAGTTGAAACAAATCTTCTTGCCCACGGCCATGGACAAAGCTGATGCAAATCCTTCGATGGGATCAGGACTTTTACAGAAAGCCAGTAAAAATGCTGAATAGTTCATCATATTCTCTTGGACTTCGTACAATTCAAACAGAAAATGTTTAATTAAATTCTTACGCAACTGTGCCCTTTTGTCATCGAGATCAAAATCCTGATCGAACCAGAATTCGGTACCTATAAATTCGCTCCTACTGACTAATTCTGTTGAATTAAGATCTAAACATCTAAATTCTTTACGAATTTCCAAAAGCTCCTCAACCGTTGGAAATCTTATGTTTAGACAATAAATTAGAAAATCTCTCCAATCGATGTAAACTGTATCACCAAATAGCAAAAACACTAATTTGGGTATTTGCTCTGGGTCAATGCGGCACCAATCTTCAGGCACAAGAGGTCCTTCACATGTCTCTTTTCCAAAGAAAATAAAATCTTGCAAAAGGTAAATAAAAGCTTGTTGCAATGCTATTCCAATGGGAGCTACTATTTTAAATTGAGAACGGAGTCTCGCCAACTGGCTGATTTTGAATTCTAACTGTCCAACTTCTTCGGCCACTTCTCTTGAGCCTACAGTAGGTTCAGGAGGAGAATATTGCAAAAGATTGGGATCGATAACGAAATTGTCGTGTTCAAGTATTAGACTTTCAGGTATTCTGCGCCCACCTTCTACAGCCATCTGAAGATATTTACACAAACGGTCAACAGATTTTATTTCATTCATGTAATAGTTGTTTATGTCATCCTGCACCTCTATAAATGTTTTGAAAATATGATCATTGAACAATTTGATGTCCCTATAGCATTTATATTGAAGTGCCAAAATACGTAAACTAGCACGAAACATTTCTCCATTAATCGCCATTGTCCATTCATCGATACATTTCAAAGCATTTAGTTTGAAAATTTCTTCAGCATTTACTGATTCTTCGGAGGTGTTTTCATCTTTTTTCTTCACGGTTGGAACCGTTTTAGCTATCTCTACATATTCTTTACTAATTAGAGAACGATATGAATCATTAGTATCTTTGATTACTTTTAATGCAAATTTTACATTGTTTTCTATAACCATATTGAACGGATTGTTGCTATAATCTATTTCAATATTCTTCAATTGCATATCCTGAAACGCTGCTTTTAACTGTCTATAAACTTTGTCTTCTCCGCCTTTTTTACTACTCGTACCTGAAGTATCATCCGCATCTCTATATATTTTTGTTAGGTCTTTCGAAGTTAATCTATCCATTGGAGGCATTCCCTTTATCATAGCAAAATAAAAATCATGCAACGTTTGAAATGTTAACATTGACCTTAAAAATAATAAAATTTATTCAGTATTAATTTCATACACATTCAAACAACAAAAGAAGCTAATGAACATACCTGTTTAGTTCATTCTGCATACATGAAATATACGTATTAATCATGGTTGTTAACTCTTCCATTGCCCAGTTTTCACAGATAAGTGATAGTCTTTGGTGTTCTGCGTGTAATTTCCTTTCATCGCATATGTTATATAACTTGAGCTGCAACTCTTTCACACGGCAGTGCCATTCGTTTTTTGTCAAATGAACATCACGCCAGTCATTTTCAAAATCATTATAGTCTCTTTGAAATTTGCACACTAGATCTTGTTTTTGCGATGGTAGTGTGATTATTTGTTCCATTTTATCTTTTATAAATCTTGCATATGGTACTAAACAATTCATTTGTAGTCGTTTGCTGAAAAACAATTGCTGCATGTCGTGAATATAGCTCCTTTCAATTTCTTCCCAACAAGTGGCTAACGCAACACCTATAAGTTCCGCAATAGGTATTTCGCCATAAATCCAGTCTTCTTCGCCAGCTATTCTCTTAAATTCTTCTGTACTAAATGAACTATTTATATTATCCTCCCCGCCTAATTCTTCCAATACAGGAATAACTTCGTCTGGAGGTTCTTCGGTTGAATTAGATGGTTTAATTACCTCTAGTTCATTATTGATAGACTGTTTGCTTATTTTGGAATTTCGTCTTAACTTTTCTTTAGATTTTCTGAAACTCATTTCAGGCTTCACAATTTTGGATTTTGTTCTTTTGTCATCAGATGAAGGAAATTCAAGGAGGCTTAAAACGTTGTCTCCAAATAATCTATCACAGGACTTTAGAGGCATCAAAAAGTCGCCTATAATATATTTGCAAATTTGCGCTAAAAAGTCTTTCTCTATCGTTTCGTAATACATACTATAATTTATGCCTAATGCGGCATAAAATCTATCAACAAATTCTGAGTTCTCTTCTGTCAAATCCCAAATAACGAATTCTTGGAGAATATCTTCAGTCTCTTTAAGTCGAATATAACATGTAAAATAACTCTCAAAAGGTTTATCAATTTTCCTTGTATGTGGATCGTTTACAAGTTTTGAAACACGCACATTCTTGTAGGGATCTTTTTCTTTCTTGCGATGTTTCGAGATACTTTCTTCTAAATAAATATCATCTCTGTCTTCCAAATCCTCTTCATCAGGTGGAGCACGTCCAGAAAAAGTTTCTTCCAATATTTGTGCTTCTCGGTAGGAATTGGGGTAGTTTATAATAACAAAACCGTTTATATCATCTTGGTCTTTTAAATATTCCACTATCATGGCTGCAAGCAAATGATCAGTTAAAGACTCTCCAAAATTTAGACTTTCGTAAGCATATTTACCTAAATCGGCTGCAGTCGATAGTCTTATGTCCTCTTCAGGTAAAGTTTTAGGTGTCTGAGTTTGTTTGGCGTTGGGTGGTATAACACCTAACATTGCAGCGACATTCGCTTCGCTAGTTTTATTCGTTGTTTCATCATCTGTCTTTAATAATTTTATCAATTCTCTATTTTCTTCCTCTTGAGCGGCCGCAGTAAATTTATCATACGATAATTCTATGTCAGTACATCCGATCATTTCTGTTTTAAAACGTCTCAAGCAATGATTAATAGCTGTTTCAATCCGGACAACATGAATTTTACGCATATTAAGCAATATTTGCATGGGTGTTATTATAGATCGGTCTGGAAGACCTCGTAGAAGCGCTTTCGCAGAAAATTCGTGTAATTGTGCTGGAGGCTTAGGTGGCGGGTACGGATACTTAATTTCAAGCAGCGTATACACTACATGCCCTAAAACTCTCGTACCCAAGTATTCGTATTTTCTTTCTTCAGACTCAGGGTCATAGTTTGGTATCAATAAATCTAAATTCCAAGGGCCCGTATAATTATGATATTCTTTGAACTCATTATCATCTAACGTTTCTTGTCGGTCTAATTCGTGGCGCTTAATTTCTTCTTCTTCGTGCGATAATTCCTCTTCAAATCCAGGTTCTTTTAATATGTTCTCCATTGGATCCAGGATGTCAAATATTGGTTGCTGTTTGTAATATAAACTTTTCCATTCGTATATGAAGTGTTCAGGAATATCATCACCGATTAATCGCTTGAAGTAACCATATTTTGTGACATAGTCAACTATGGATAACATAGTTTCGTAGCATATTTCATAGTAATGTTGACGTTTTTTCTTCATTTTCTCAGCGTACAATTTTTTGTGAAGCATATTCTGCCTCCGTTTTTCAAAATCTATTTCCATAACTTCCAACTGAATTTGTTCCTTAACGTTATCCAGAAATTGATTGAATTGCTGCTCCCGTTGATCAGCAAACTCTGCTTCTCCTCTAATCCTATTTTTTACTAAGTTACGTGCTTGTTGTTTAGTTTCCATGATTTGGGTACACATCTGTTTTTCGAATTGAGATAATTTCATAACTTTCTTGGCTAATTCTGAATCATGCTTACTTTCTTCTTCCGCTACCGAAAGATCCCACAAAGATCCACTTAAAACATTACGAAGTTGTTTTTGAAACTCTTCAGAGTCAGATTTTTTATCCATTTTAGTATAAAGATTCGCCATGTAGTTCTTGGCCCAGTCAGCATCAATAGGAACTCTCTTATTTTCTAAAGCTTTCTCTTCTAGTTCCAGCAATTGATCGTACGTGTAACTTTCAAACTTACAAGGATACTTCAAAGCAAATCTCTCCATTTCCTTTCTCTCTTTGTTAGTTATTATCTGAGGGACTTTTCGTTTAAAATCCATGGGCGTATTCTTGTCTTCAATTTTCGACAACATTTTAGAATACTTATGTCGTACATAGTCGTATGTGTCTTTGACCTGTTCAGCTTTTTTTCTCTGCCATTCAATAAAATGCTTTTCATTTAATAAAGGTCTCGAAAGATTATCTACAAAAGTATCCTCTTCTTCTTGTGCTCTATCAACTTTAAACCTCTTACCCATTTTATCCACTAAGTTCGAAACCATTTGTCTTTCCCGCTTGATAAAATTCGTTCTATCCCTTTTATCTAGAGTGAGAAATAATTGATAAAACAATCGCAGTAAAGTTGAACCCTTACCTTCCATAATAAAATTTAAATCAGAATCATTTAAATGTATTTCTAATTGTCGTAACCATTCTGAAATATATTTCCAGTTGCTTTTAATATCTTCAGGTAAATTACTGGACTTTATTAAGAATTGCTTCTCTTCGTTAATAGCATTATAGCTAAGTAGAACACTAGCAATCATATAACCATTTTTCATCATATCCCCAAATTCTTCAGCTTCCCATTTTATTGGACGCTGTAATCGTTCTGTAAGCCATTCTTTCAGTATTTCAGCCATTTAATTTTTGTAGCAAAAGATTATTAATATAATATGACCATTAATTTTATTTTTTAAATGTTTAGAAAATATTAACAAAGACATAAAAGACTTTTATTTTTGGCAACTACTACGCTTCGTAATTCAAGATTGTTTTCTTAATTAATGAGATAAAAAGGATGTATAGTTATTAAGAAACTTAAAAATAGCCGTATTTACAACGAAATAAAGAGTAATTTGAGATGTGCCCATACACAGCAATCGGTATTAAATATTTGTTTATTTATAAACCATAAAAGATTATAAATGTTACATCTGACTACAATATATTTATTTTTTGTCATTTAGAAACATCCGGCAGCTAAATATAAAAGATTTTACTCCTTTTAATAAAATAAGTAGGTAAATCATACTTTAAATACCTCTATAACATTGGCAACACTAACATGTTGTTGTCATACCTTATTATGACTTTTTTGTGATGTTTATTTTCACTGTTTTATCACGCATATTTCCTTAATCTTACTTAGATTCAATTCATAATGAAATGTAACGACTTCGAGAAGAGTGTATGTAGCTTTAAGTGCTTAAAACGACACAAACAAAAGAAAATATTGCCAGTTTCATAAATCAATTTTATTGTATTGTTTACAGAAAACTCGCCACATGAATCTCGAAAATTTGGATAAAGCATTGCACGACTTAGGTATGTTGAGCGCTATAACCGAGGCTAGGCACGACTACTTACGAGAAACAAAATCCAACTACAGCCTGATGAGACTCAATACACGATACGTTTCCAACGTCACCGTGGGTTATTGTATGAAGCGAGCTGCGAACAAAAACAGACTCTGCCCGTACGTGTTGCCGATGAGGCATAGAACTAAGAGTGAAAACTCGGATGCGATCGGTAGTGACGTGAGCGATAACGGCTGCGAGCTGAAACACGGTCTATTTGAACCATCAACCAGCGGTTTCTTTCACGACTGCACAAAGAGCCCAGCGAAGCGATGCCAGTCGCTAGAAAACCTCAACTTGCTGGTGGACACTCCGCCCGGTCAGGAAGTGTCTCCAGAAATGGAC
This sequence comes from Hemaris fuciformis, assembly GCA_907164795.1. Lineage (NCBI taxonomy): Eukaryota > Metazoa > Arthropoda > Insecta > Lepidoptera > Sphingidae > Hemaris > Hemaris fuciformis. Next base: position 11,455,340 of record OU015448.1, read on the forward strand.
TGTGTATCAACAAGAATCCAAAAGTTACAAGTTGATGAATGACACCTAACAACACCACAAAATCTGTCATAATGACTCAAGTCATGTTTACTCTTGATGGGGTAGCGAATAGAAGTAGTCTTCAAGTGATCTAATGGATGTTGAATATATTTCAGTATGGGTATACTGAAAACAGTAGTTTAACATTAATGTTCCTAGTTTGGTGTAATTGATTTTGCATGTATTGTCACCCATCATATTGATTGATATCAATCTTTATCGCAGCTGTATTTATCTGAAAAATTTAAGCAAAATTATGCTCAATTTTTTTTTGGTACAAATTAGTAGTACTTGATGTATCAATGTTTAAAGGTTTGTGAACTTGATGAGTTTGTTATGAGTGGGGTTTTAATGATTTTAATGGTTACCTAATAAGCACTGTGTTTTTAAGAACAAATTTATTTTGTGTTTGACTAAGTCACAGATGCACTTTCAACATCACTAGCAACACTGTGTGTTTGACTTTCATATGTGTTAAATTATATGATTAGATAAAATTAAACATGTGATAAAAGACTGTGTGAAAGATCTCATTATCATTATTATCAGATTCATTCAAAATGTCTTGTGTGCATACATGTTTTATTTATTCCTCATAGACACAACGCTTTTGTGACTTAGAAATAGATACTTATGTTTGTTAACATATTTTGTTATTTTGTTCATATTAATTTAAATAACAAATATTTGAAAATAAATATTGCTTTGAATAATACTTAGTGATTTTTTTATTAATATTAAGTTATATTACAATGATATTGGAACAGAAAGTTGCATAATGTAGCATTAACAGCAGTCAAAGAAGTATTGACACAACATTGATTTTTATAGAAGTACATCCTTTAAAATTAAATGTATGAATATTATATCATATTTGAATGTAAAGAAAACATACTAGTAGAAAATAACATTGTGTTGCTTAATAAAATAGTATTCTGTGTAGAAGTTACCTAATGTTTCCTTACTATAACTGTAGTACTCAAAATTTATATTTATTTGATGCAATAAAATCACAATTGTAAAATAAAGCTACTTCTCAATCAAAGGTCAAAATTATTTTCATGTAATGTCTACATTCATAGTTCTTATTATGAATAATTAAATGTACCTTAGTGATTATGTATCAGTGAATAACGAGTAACAACTTTGGAAAGGATAAAAATACTAACTGAACTTAAAACTTCATTTATTCGCATTCATTGAGTATGTTTTAACGCTTATTAATTAATAACAATAATCTGTATTTTAAATAATATTGCATTGACTTGAATCCTGACTGGATTTAAAACTCTCATAAAGCTTTCACTTTAAGTTGCTTCATCTTGGGATTTTTGCGTTTCTGTTGACGCTTTTGTTCTTTTAACTCCCAGCGGCGTTGTTTCTCTGGGTCATCCTCCTGTAATGTACATAGTAATTATATCTTTAATTCGCTTTTATCAAAAAAAGGTAAATAGTATATGCAAGATAATCTGCAACTAAATTATTTCAAAGGTATACCTCGTCAAATATTAAAAATGAAAATACATAATCTCTCTGTAGAGATAATGTGTCTGTACACATTATAGATCTTCAGCATTTCATTTGAATTGAAAGTGACTTACAGAGTATACACTACTTGTTGATCAATTAACAGGTTAAAGGACAATAATAAACACTGCAACTTATATTGATAAGAGTTAAAAAATCTAATCCTTTAACACCATGTACCTAATCCCATATATAATATAAATTCTCTTGGAATATAAAATGGCATAGGCTCTTATATTTTGTGAAATCTGACAATTTGACAAGTCTTTAGTTTTTACTAGATATCAATATAGAATTAGAAATAAGCAATAATAAATTATCCATTTGATGGGACTTTTTTTTATGGTACCATATCAAAGAATTGCATAGCACAGTTTGACTCAACCCCAATAAAGAACCTTTGCCTTACAATGAAAATATAAAGGCTGATAAAGAGAGACAGATTTTTATAAATAAGGTCATTATTATTACCCGTAAATTAAAGGTTTTTTTTTAACTCAAGCATCCTGTTTTAAATTTCAGTGTTATTAATCATACTCAAGACTAACCCAATAAGGTTTGTTGTAACATCGCATAAGTCGCGTGTTGACTGATGAAGGGATTTAGTTGGTATGCTCTGACCCAGACCGAATATCTGTGCAAGTACAGTTGTGACACACCCAACTAGGAGGTTGGTGACCTGCTAAACCACTTTTGGGCCTTCCCCAAAGTCCTAAAAGGGGAACTTAAGGCGAATTCATGATCCCGCAACAAAAGTAATCAGAAAAAAATATAAAGGAGGATTTGGACACAAACAGTTGTCCACTTCCCTCCACAGCAAAGCGGGCGGCAAAATATTGAATTTGAGGCTTCACCCTCACTTAAAAGATAAATACAATCCCATAAAAAACAAAACTTGTAAAAAAAACAAGTCTCGCAACTCAGTTCTTCTGTCGTAAAAAGTTGTGAGATCCATATGATACCAAGTCGATGAATTTATTCAGTCCCTGTTTAAGGGAACTTCTGTCTTAAGTTATTATGCATTTAGCTTACCAGATACCATCTTATAGTGACCATATCAATATTAAAAATCTTTTATGTTTCAAATAAAATAGTTAGACTTGGCAATCGCATGTAAACACAAAGTATCTCACTTTTATAGCGATTGCCAAATCAAAACTATTTTATTTAAAACATAAAAGATTTCCACGGGTAAATAAGTATATGGCATTTAATTAATAAATAGGACCTAAAGTGCGAGCTGTTATATTAGCTTCCGATAATAGGCATTGCAAAAACGCTGAAAAGCATGAAAATTCTTCCTAGTTTCAACGAGGTATAATCAACACCAGCAGACGTTTGAATCTTAGAAGCTTCATCATCAGCCTATATACGTCTCACTGCCGGGCACGGGCCTCCTCTACAACTGAAAAGATTCAGGCCTTAGTCCACCACGCTGGCCTAGTGCGGGTTAGCGGACTACGTAACGAAGGCGATGTGTAACATACGGCGAGTATGCGCTCCTTCTCCTGTTTGCGTTTCTCCTCGCGTCGCTGCGCGGCCTGCTCCTGCCGCGCCGCGTGGGCGCCGCGCAGCCACGCCTCCGCCACCTTCTGGCGACGCTTCTCGCACTTCGCCAGAGCCTGATCACATAACATTTGTATATTTAAAAAAAAAAACAGAATTTAGGTAAAAGCTCAACTGGAAAATACTGCGGTCCTCGCACCAATTTAAAATAGCTCGGGTGAGACGAATAAATAAATACAACTAGAGTGACATTCACATTTCTGACCTTAAGTTACAAATCCTGTATCATGGGTATCACCAAAAATCTGACACTAAACACATAACTGCGAATCACAAAAAATGATTCATTTATCTCGTATCAAAAGCTGTTGCTTCCACAACTGCGCCAAGAAGATTTGTTAAAATAAATCTTATGATGAAATTGATCAAACCTCCTTGCTAAGTCGCAGGCGTTTGATCTTGTCGAGCAGGTGGAAGACGAGTAGCAGCAGCGGTCGTACTTCCTCGCCGCCGCCGTCGAGACCCAGCGCCAGGCTCACCAGCATCACCTTCTCCGTGTCTGGGGGCTTGGTCACCGTTGTCTCCCTGAACATACACACACATATCTAGTAATATTTTATCCTTTATACAGTCTGTTAAAGCCTATTTGAAGCTCGTGATAGAAATACATATTACAATGGAATAGAGAAATATAGACGAACGATATACCTAACAGATAATTCAATTATAAGGTTTTGTCTTTGGAGGACTGTAAAAAATAAATGTCTTTAAGAAGCTGTCTTAATAAAAAAGAAACTTATTGAAACATAATGTTTCTCTGGAAAAAAAAAGTCTTTGACTCCAGGGTACAAAATGAATCAGCGTTCCCATCAGTTTACACTCCATCGTCTAACAAGCAAGCTCACACATTCACAATATGAACAAAGTGTGTACTGACTCCATCTGCTTGGGCCCGGAGTACTTGTCGGAGATGTGTATGTACTGCACGTGTTGGTGGTACTGCGCCAGCGCGGCCGTGACGCGCGCGTCCAGCACCGCGCCCGTCGCCTCCGCAGTCTCCGACATCACCGACAGCGCCGCCGGCAGCCCGTGCTTGTCGCCGGGACGACGCTCCGGGCAGAACACGCTCTGCGAAATGCGAATACAATCAAATGAGTGAATGAATGCACTAGCGAATGGATGAATGAGCGAATGATTGAACTAAAAATAAACGAATAACAACGAATGAATGAATGAATGAACTACCGAATGACTGAATGAGTGGCTGAATACAGTCAACAATCATTCCCATCCCAATATTGCATTACCGTAAGTGTTATATCGTTGGCACCTATCAAAAACTAAGACAGGAATGAATAATAAAATAATATACCCAACAGTCACAAACATAATTGCGGTCACACACTAAGATATAAGTCTTGTACCGTGCTGTGTATGAGAGACTTTTCGGTCTATCAAACACCTAGACCCAAAACAAACATCTGTGGATCACACAATCGTGTCTTGGTGCGGGGATCGAACTTGAAGCCTCTCGTTTCGCGAATTGGAGACTAACGTAATAATACTAGTAACGTATCAGAAACTACTGTAAACTCCAAAACAGATGTGTGAATGACACAAACATTTATTGATCTAAATACGAGGATCGTTTTCTATTACACAGTCTACTCTCTAAAACTATAAAAATACTTGACATTGGTACAGTAACACCAGTTTCTTGTCCGTTCCTCTTTAGTGATAACTGCCCTTTGAACAGGGTAGACTAAATCTAAGTGATGTATTTGACATTTTATAGATTCAATAAATATTATTTCATACCAAATCCTGCATTTCCCTGGAGAGTCGTGTGGCGATCTTCTTCTGCGCGACGCACAGTACGAACGGGTCGGAGTCATCTTTGCCGAGTTCCACTCGCACGTGCAGCGTGTCCGGCGTCGGGCGGACCACGCCCAGCACCACGTGCACCAGGTCTTGGCGCTGGAAACATACCTTACTTAGACCGTCGTCGATCAGGGGTAGGTGTGTAGCGGGTAATGCGCGGAGCCCGCTACTATGCTATACGGGAATCTAACCCGTATAGTTAGTTGTGCAAGGGCTATGATATGCGTTCAGGTAAGCGAAAGAATGAAGAACAAGAGAAGAAATGAAGGATGTTATTAAAGTCAAGGAAATAATATATTTTAAAGTTAACAGTACAATAGCGAAACAATATTACAGGGGAGCGCGTGTGGTAGGTAGTCTTATCCGAAGTCGACTGTCGGTCGTTCCTCAGCGCTCGCGTAGGTAAGCTTGTTGGCGTGTACGTCGCCCGGCCCGGCGAACAAAAACATTCCTCACCTAAGGCCGCGGTACAAGATCATAAGCGGTAGCGGTTTATTAGATTGTAAGGTTGTGGTCCAAATTATGATCCGCCACAGGTGTTTCACAAACTATATATTCTCGGCCTATCGCCGTCCACTGCTGAACGAAGGCCTCCCCAAGTAGGCGCCAACAATCTCGGTCTTGAGCAGCCCTTATCCATCTGCTACCCGCCACCTTTCTCAAGTCGTCGGACCATCGTGCTGCAGGAAGCCCTACACTACGTCTATGCGAACTAGCATCCAGAATATTTTTGTGTGGGTGATTTTTATGTCATCGTCATTTAAGGATAGGTAATATTACGTGATATTATGTAGCCAATGTTTGGCTGGGTATTTTTTGTGTATTTTTGTAAAAATATATTTTAACTTATTATAGTCCGCCAACTTGCACTACACCTAAACCCTCTCAATTATAGAAGAGGCTCGTGTCCATTAGTGCGGCGTATATGGGCTGATGATGATGATGATGATGATGATGATGATGATGATGATATTTTAACTATATCACTAGTTTTATTTATCTGTAACAAGCAATGTATGCCCCAATACTGGGCGAGACTCCCGTCTACTATTGAAAATCAGTAGGGTCATTTAACACAATGCGGCTTCACACAATCGATTATTAGTTAAGCAAATTAAAATATTAATAAATTCTTCAATAACTATAAGGTAACTAAAATATTAAACACATTAACAAAAAATAACCATTTGTGTAGTTTTTTGTTACAAAAATACTTTGTCCATTGATACTATTTAGTATCAATAATTAAAAAAAAAGTTTCCTAATTACGATGAAAGCTACAAACCTTGATGAGTTTGAGCGTGAGCAGCATTCCTTCACAGCACACCCTGCCGCTGCACCACATGGTGAAGCAGTGCTCCGCCTCCCGGCGCCACCCGCGCTCGTCGCTCGCCGCCACCACGTCCACACCCGTCTCACCTGGGAATCGAATCATTTGTTAAAATCTTAGTACATATACGAGTACACTTACGCCCAAAATGAAGGCAGATGTGTAAATTGGAGCGAAAATATTAGGAGGTACAGGTTTTGTTGCACCTTTGCAAACCCTAATTACCTCTTAATGCCTAAAATGTGTCACGTTAAATTTTATATTCTAGAACTTGAATATGTTTTAGGCATTTTCGTAAGAACATTGTTCATAGCTGCATAAACATAGGTCCGTGTCACGTACATGTCAAGGAATAGGCAGTGGCGTTTAGTGCTTACACCCACATTTTACCAGCTGTGTTTCAAGTTCTACGTTATAAGTTGCATGCATTTTTCTTGATGTCCCCAATATCCTGAGCTGGTGTAACCAGTACTCGTACATAACTTACCGACTAGCGTGAAGTTGTCTTCCAACAGGGGTTTGTGCAGCTTGAGGAAGTTGGTGGCTATGGAGGTGTTCTTGGCGCGTCCCACTGCGTACGCGAGCGCGTAGGCAGCTAACAAGCAGCACAGAATGCCCTCCAGCCAATACGCGTCCCAGCGCGGCCGCACCGTTATAGGAACCTGACCACATACAGACATACATGATACGTATATACCATATATACCATAGCGTGTAAAGAGGTAAGCAGAGGTTCGTTTCTGCACCCGCATATCCCCAGGTATGTATCAGTCTGCCCTGTGGCAAGGGGGCGTTAGAATCCCACCACGGTATCCCCTGCCTGTCGTAAAAGGCGACTCAAAGGGGCCCTTGGGGTCGCTGGGCGCGCTGCGGGGGCGGCGCGTCCTCACTGAAAGTGACCCAGAGAGGGGCGGCGGCACTGTGGCCTGTGTACGTCGCGGGCGCCCATCCACAACCGGGGCGCCCGAACCAAGCTAGTGGGGGTGCAACTGCGCCCCCTACAACTCCGAGACGGCCGAGACAATAACGTCTCGGAGGCGCACCGGGCGGCTGCGGCATTACGGTGGGCGCTTCTCGCTCACGGACCGTGGTCGCCCCACTCGGCGCGGAGATGGCCACCGGGGGGTTTTGGTCGGTATGCCGGTTTAGGGAGTTTTGTTAGGGGCCCAGCCTGGCACTAACACCTGCGCGGACATGACGTCGCCGCGCGCCGGGCTGGAAGACCGGTGACCCCGACATACGCTTCCCGCCCCCCCCTCCCCCGGGGCTGGCGGGAAGTAGAGCCATAAACAGCTTTCCCCTCGAGAACAAAAAAAAAAAAAAGGTATGTATCAGTCCCACGTGGTAGGGAGTGAGCCTAATGCCGTTTTTCGGGCACATTTCCAGGCTCCATGCTGCTACTGATTTCTGCTTCTAATTTCCTAATGGAAAAACACAATAACACTGCCCGACCCGGGATCGATCGCATGGCACATACTTGAGCCGTGAGACTACGAGGCATTCGAGAACCTGACCGATACCGTGTATCTCTTATTTTTAAATACAGAGTAGTAGAGTTTAATGACGTCATATATTTCCATAGAACACTGCGACAATTTACTTACTGTCAGTCTAAAACTTTTAAAAAAATCATCCTAGCATGAGCACTGTAGAGTAGTTACAGTGTATTACAGAATACAGGCGTAATATGCTTTTTAAAAATAATGCACTGAAAATTTAAAAGAAAACTTGACTTGACTTGCGGTAACTCTAACACGACAAAGTAAATAATTGTAAAGCTTTGTTAATGAATGAGGTGAGTTAACCTTACCTTGGAAATAGTTATCTTTGGCTGTTCGGATGTGCGCGGCGCCGTGTCTTGGAAGCCTTCGAACTCTTCCGGGTCTTGGAAATGTTCGAATTCATTATCTTCATCCTAAAAAAAAACATACATAGTATTGAAAAAGGATGGCAAAGTAGTAATTCTATTTTTCTATTATCTTGATAAGATTTAGACTACTTGTGTATGTGGGATCACATAACTATGTATATATAGTATGTTATTCTTTACTATTTAAAAATCAATGTCTCATATTTCAATGGTGAGTGTAAACATTCTGAGGAAACCCAAACAGACAAAAGTTGGTCAGGAATTTCTTAGGTCTTCAAGTAACTTGATTCTTACTAGGCCAATAGGATGTAATCATTCCTTACCTATCTCAATGATACAGGAAGATGGTAGGCAGTAGTGGGATATACATATAAAGGCTAATGCTTTTGGTTGATCCTACTTAGTGGGGGTACTTCCATAGAATTCCAAAAGTCCAGTTTCCCTTACAAAATTCCTAATAATAATCTTTAAGCTTTAAATCTTTATTAAGCAAAACCAATTTGACATATAATTAATGTGTAACAGTTTTGGGCTTCTATAGAAGCACCGCCACGGATTCTACTTTCCAAATATTGATTGCTACTATATGTACACCAGTTGAAATTTACAGTAAACGCAACCTAGTCTATGATAATCATATTGAACATACCTCAACAATTATCTCGTCTTCTGTCTCAACAGCAGCCTCAAACTCTTTGGATGCCGCCTTTGCTTTTAGTGTTATCGTCTCTTTTTCTTCCTCACTGAAGTCTGTAATGACATAAAATTATAGTTATTATGATTAAAAAACAAAAATGTTATCTGAGTAATAATAAATATTGTTTTATAATTTCTTTATCTGATTTACACACAATCTTTTTAATTCATCTTGTTGTCCTCAAATATATGTGTATATTTAGTTACTATTTTTTTTCTTATCATTATTCTCGTAAAACAATGACCACCCCTTTTTTTATTAACTACTATTTTCTGGGTTGTCTGGAAGAGATCTCTAATAGCGATAAAACCTTGTATCTTTACCCTTTGTAGACACTTAGTATTTTTTTTAAATAAATATATATAAAATGATTTTGCATTTATTAAAAACATCTTCTCTAAAATAAATCATTGTACAGTAATTCTGGTACTAACTAGTCCTAAAAATAGGGCTTTTATTTGGGATACTAGAATATATTTGTCATATACCATTTACAGGGACATCATCTTCAGACTCAAACTGTTCAAACTCTGCAAAGTCGTCATCTTCAAGTGTGGTGTCTTCATAGGCACGCGCCACTTGTGCACTGTACACCAACAGGGCTAGTGTTATAAGCACTAACCGCATTGTATCTGTTAATTAAGAAAAGCCTATAAAAATTCTAATCATCAACTAACAAGAATCCATTTGTTAACATCAGTCAGTCTAGACATAATCTAATTATCTAAATGTTCAGCTTTAGTTGTCTATTAATAGACGGTTATTGTTTAGGTACAATAATTGAAATTCAATACAATTTGTCTTTCTTTGACCTATATATGGGAGTAAATGCCTTTTGTACTAATAGTGAAATGCTACATAATGCCTTAAGTTTCACTAAAAACAAAATCTCTAGTATAGTTTGGCAATAAACGGTTTTTATGCAAATTATTGTTAAAACTAATGTGGTATATTTAAAAATAGCACATTTAATATTATACTTATCTATTTGAGGCTAGAAAACATTCAAACTAAGTATTTATAACTTCAATTAAAATTAAGAGACAGAATTGCAAATTATATGAATTAAAACACTTATGGAATGTAAAGGAAAATTATCACATTTAGTATACCAGACAAAATTAATTCCTTAAGTGAATTAGATGTTCTTTAAATCATATGAAAAAAGAATATATGACATAAATGAAGAATTAATAAGTTAGAATTGATGAGATGCGCAGTAATTCTTTCTGGATCATTAAACAATAAATATAATAATACCAAAGTTAATAGTAAACTGAACTGATAAGCATAGTAACACCTTGATGAAAAATCCTACTTGTGCTAATGTTATCTTACCGTCAAGGCTATGTATGTGATTTGTAAGGCTTTAGGGATCACGTTACTCACACTTATACACTTTTTTATCTTTTGGCAATGGGACAAAATCGCGTCATTTGCATTTTTAATGAAGGTGAAAAAAATAACAAGTAGTTGTCACTCTCTGCACATAAAACAAGTACGTGGATCACATGAACTGTAAAGGTGATATAAATTTGCATTTACTGATACTTTTTTCTTATTTTATTACATAAAATCGTATCGTATGTGACATTGCACTTTTTTATTTACCAACAATTGGTTGGAAATAGGATTTGTAAATGAATTCAGTTACCTGTAAATAATCCGCTTATGCTAATAATAAATAAATTTCCTCATTAATTTAAAAATTCTATTATTTCATAAAAATTCACCACCACTTTGTACATTTACCTTCTAAAATTGACTTTTGTTTTCTATCTAAGGAGGATTATGAAATAAAACTTTTTGGTTGGTTCAAAACGATGACATGTCTAAATTAACCAATCATATTGTTTAAAATAATCTGGCGATAACATGCACAATTTAGGTTGTAAACGGAAGCGTACTTTCAAAATGTCACGTCATATGACATCTGCTGACAGTGTTACTATTATTGAAAATTTATAAATTCGCCACATACATTTAGAACGTATAGAATATAAAATAATTGAAATTCAATTATCACATACATGATGCCGTCATCGATCGTAGATTACGAGGTCAACCACCATTTAAATCCGCTTATGTGGCCTTTCAATAACCGATATTATCTTAAACAATAGTATAATGCGCATCATGATTCTACAGTATGAATGTTTTTTATTTTTATAAGATCATTGACATCGGATAAGGTCCCAGAAATGGAGTATAAGCTAAAATCATTGTAGTAAAGTTTAGTGAATGTTCATAATTATTATATATTTCAATAAGACAAATCAGCCGTTGCTCGTGAGAACCTACCAAATTCTAGAAATATACCTATTTTATTATAGATCAACTCTAAAAATTTTAATATTATGAAGTAAAATATATGTAATACTAGCTTTTGCCCGCGACGCCGTTCGCGTGGACTACAGGGTTGGGTTCAGAAAGAAAATAAGTTATAGTCTATCTTACTCCACAGAGTCCCATTTATGTCCATATCAAAAATCGTTCACATCGGTCAAATGATTTAGGCGTGAAAGCGTAACAGACATATAGTTACATATAGTTACAGTTGTCTACACGTCGTTTCATCATTTTATCTTCAAAAATGACGAATTTCCACACAAACTTTCACCCCTATTTTTATTTTACCCCCTAAAAGGTACTTGTTTTTTACAAACTTTTAATGCCATATTTATTTATATCTAATCAACAGCCCAAAAAATAAGTTTCAAGCTTCTAGCTTTAAAAATGACAATACTTCCATACAAACTTTCATCCCCCCTTTCAACCCCTTTCACCCATTTTCCCGGGATAAAAAGTAACCTAAGTAAGTATGTCCTTTCTCAGGGTCTAAACTATCTGTGTACCAAATTTCATTTAAATCGGTTCAGTAGTTTTAGCAGGAAAGCGAGACAGACAGACAGAGTTACTTTCGCATTTATTATATTAGTATGGATTTGATATCTAATATTTTCATTGGGGGATTTTACAACACTAATAACCAAATATTAGACAAAAATAATTTTAAAAGTCTCTTATAAAATAAAATTGGTTATTATTGTACGTACGCAAAATTATGATAATGACGGGGTCGGTTATTGGCTGTCAAATGTAAGGTTTCACTTTATTCTTCATAACGAGACCAATATTAGTGGAATCTGTAAATAGATACCTATTAACTAATATCCGCTTCGGGTGTCGGAGGGTGAAATTGTTCCTGCATATTGATTTCTTTATTGATCCCCTGTTTAAGTGAATGTAATGTAACCACAGGTTTTTGTATTTAGTTCTCAGTTTGAGCAACGTATTATCAGATAATTCCATTAAAAAATTCTCAGTCGCAACATGTACTTAGTCTTTATCACATTCAGAATTTTTTTTGCCGAAAAGTAGCTAAACAATTTATTTTACAGCGCTCCTCAACTTCTTCGAGCTACATCCGTGAGAGAGTATGTACATGTTTCTGTGTTTAGTTTCGGGCTCCCACGATACAAAAATGAAACATCAGAAATATTTAAATTATATCTACATCATTATACACAGCAGTACTGAGTATCCTATCTATAATGTAATTCATAAAGTTGAGACGTGTTACACTGACCTTTGCAAGTACAAAAAACAAGATTTAAACATAAAGATCTTTGTGTTCGGTAGGTACGTTCAGAATAAAAAAACAGTACCTATAAAGTATCGCACTTTATAAGAACATACGAGATGTGGAAAAGCCACGAACCCATGAAGCACGATCCAAGAAAACCCTAATGATTTAAATTGTTATAAATTATAAAATACGTACAAGGTAGGTAATAATATTTATGAAGGAAATTCGTCCATAATTATCACAAGCGGGAATTTCATATTTTTCAATTTTTACCTCGTACATCATATTCTTAAAATATAAGTTTTTTTATTAATTTAGTCGACATGCATGTAAACATAATAATGTGGTACTTAATGTGCCTTGTTTATAGACCACAGTTATTTTAGAAAAAAACAATATTCATATATGAAACAAGTAAACACAAACGAAAATAATAACTGATTAATCCCAACATTAACCTCGTGTATCGTAGTTATCAAAAATAACAGAATTTTCTTACAAACAATCAGATCCGATACAAATATTTTTGGATCCCAAGCATTTGTTTCGGTATGGAGATGAAACCGACGCCTCTTGTTCTACAAACTGGCTTCTAACCAACAACGCCACTGAGGGTGTAAATGTCGCAATACAAACAATCTTACCTACATCCGTTAATGTAACCACTACACATTTTTCATGTTAATTAATTGAGTAATATACTAATTGCCTCCTCAGTTTATACCCAAGTTCATGTCATAACGTAAATTATTGTAGGCAATATTTCAAACCGATTGTCGCATATTTACGTAATCAATTTGCAATTAACAACACCCCGGCACGTAAAGTATTCTTTACATCAAAGTTTAATTCAAGCGGCAGGGTAACCAGTTCTAGCCTATAAACAAGAATGGGCAAGTCATTAGATAACGTTGTATGGCCAGTTTTCTGCGATGATGAGATTCCCACGGGAATGGGGTGTCCCTTACCTCATTTTATATTAAGTTATCACGTTTCACTAATAGTTTTTTTAATGACTCAATAAAGCAAAAGCGCTAAGTGTAGCGCAGTCGGAAAATGTCGACTGTCAACAGTCGGTTACAACCTCTTACCAGATAGCACAATAATTATGCTAACGAAAACGGAAAATTAGACACTATACATATATCCACGCCTGTATCCACGAAGGAGTAGGCATCCTGCACTTTTGCACCCACGTTTTGGACAATTATTGATGTACTTACAGAAGAAAGACAGTTTTAACACCTTCTGTATGGTATTCGCTTTCCTGATGGATTACCGTCAGCAAATTGGGTCTCCAGTAATCTTATTCAATTAACGAAAACTAATAAATTTACCTCACGTCGATCTTCTGTGAGATAATGATACCACCTTTCGAACCAGTCTAAACATACCGCAGCCCAACTCCCAAGCTGACTTGAGCATCGCTCTACCATTTAATGCTTTCAAAATAAGGGCGGTTATCAGTCCACATTTTTGACATTTAGATTTCTGAATATAGCGCAAGGCTGGTTCCCTTTCACATCCTGCATCACGACTGTTGTCGATCGGTGCTAGCTATTTCCTTATTTGATCCATTGACGACTCAGATACAAACAAAATAGCTTCAAGCATCTATTTTGAGATGTTCTTTTCGAATATTGAGATCTCAAAGATGGGCCTTATAAGTAATGACCCTCCTCCGTTTTTTAATATTATAAACGTCCTTTTGCGGCATCTTAATTATTCCTATATAAAAATGATAGCTCCTTCGCTGGTCCTGTGCTTGAAATAGATATTGAAAAGTTTTATGATCTTTAAACATCGCATTACATGACGTCATCCGCCAATATCCGAAATATTTATTCGGGGAAGTAAATTTTGTCAATGAATGAAAATCCGGGTTGTGTTTTAATAAAATATCATACAGCAGGCAAGCACGACTGTGAGTCATAGGAATTCTTCTACGGCGTATAGGTAAAAATAAATACATAAATAAAATTATCATTGATTCCAACTCTTTCGTTGTGTTGCGCATGTGCGGCTGCGGCACTATTGTGGGCGCTTACTGCCCACACACCGTGGTCGCCCCATTCAGCGCGAAGATGGCCACCTGGGGGTTTTGGTCGGTGTGCCGGCGTAGGGATTTCGTTAGGGACCCAGCTCGGCACTAACATCTGCGCCGACGTGACGCCCCGCGAGCCGGCCTGGATGGTCGATGACAGTGATTCCCCTAGGGCTGACGAGAAGTAGAGCCTTAAGAAGCTTTCAACTCGAAAAAAAAGGCCCATGTGTGCAATTTATAAAATAAAACTACTATATCCATTAAACTTAAAAACAAGGTACTGACATAAAAATATCAATAATATTTTTTGTGAATGCACCTTGCATCATTACCTTTGCGTTAATTACATTTTTATGCTTTAGAGCCGCACAACATCAAAGCAGGTAACCTAATTAGCCACTTATGTACCTATACCTACAAATCTTATACGTAACATTAGAAGGACGAAATGCTTTTGAATAAAGTGTGAGCAAGAATTGGGCGTCCTACAGTCAAGGACTCATCATTAGTCCAAACTACCTGCCGCCAGTCTCAGCATAGCTTTTTGTTAGAGCAGCCTCGATGATTTCAACCTCTGCAGCACACTCAGGGATTTCGATGAGTTTTGAGAAGCCCATTACGTCAGGCAAGAGATACCGTATCTTAATTCTCGCACCGATACCCTTTTATTAATTATATGAAACCATCTTATTCTTCCCTTATAGAACCTCGGAAGAGGCTAAAAGGGTGTGTGGATATCTTTATCAGTTCGGTGTGCAAATATAAGCTGCCATCTGCGCAGACGTTGCGGCTAAGCTAGATACCTAAACAATATTTTTTTGTAAGCTAGTATTCAATATATAGGAGAAGAAAAAAAAAGACTTATATTAGGATCTCTGGAAATCCTACTTGTGGAGCGGGATTCCCCTTGTTAAAAAGTTTTTCTAGTCATAACTAAAGCCTAGATTCTTAACACAAGAACTATATAACATGACGCATAGACTAACCGAGATTTGTTACAGGTTCCAACTCCCAACGTGACCGGATTTGGTATGTCATGTCATTGACACTCCTTATGAACCGATTATTCGTAATATAATCTCAGAATTAAATGTGTAACTGTAAGCTTAACATTCCCGTTAATCTATAAAATTTGGAGAAATTTATAGCCCATTACATTGCTAAAATTTTAAAACTAGTTTGTAATTAGAAAACTGTATTTTATAAATTTAAAAAAAGTCGCATAAATTATTTGTGTATAATATCTGCTACATCTCATTTTGTATAGTATTAGACATTTGAGTAAACAACGTTAAAGCAACAATTTCAACACAATTTCTTGCTAAAATAGCGACACAAGCTCAGAATAGTCAAATTATATTTGTTACTATAATCTATCTATCTTCAGCCTATTTTTTTTTTTTTTTTTTTTTTTTTTTACGAGAGGAAAGCGCTTTAAGCTCCCCTGTTCGGTACCTCGGGGGAGGCCGAAAAGGGGTATGTCGGGGTCTCTGGCCTTCCAACTCGGCGCGCAGAACAATAATTGTCCGCTTAGCTGAGTTGGGTCC
Organism: Hemaris fuciformis; assembly: GCA_907164795.1. NCBI lineage: Eukaryota > Metazoa > Arthropoda > Insecta > Lepidoptera > Sphingidae > Hemaris > Hemaris fuciformis. The sequence continues at coordinate 11,471,370 of OU015448.1, forward strand.
CTAACCAAAATCCTACGCCAGCATACCGACTAAAACCTCTCGGTGACCATCTCGCGCATTTAGGGCGGTTTTGCGGCATCTCAGGGCGAGAAGCGCCCCAAATGGTCCGCCTCCGCCTAGCGCACCGTCCGATTATGGACTCCTCCAAATTGGGAGGGCTTGAGATGCCCTCCACTTACGCTTTTTGGACGTTCACCTCTTGTGAACGTCCGCGACAGTCAAGCGGTCACGCCCTCTGCCGCAAATCTCAGGGTTGCTGCCACCGTTGTGTACCGCCCCCGCAGTACGCCCAGCCTCCCCAGTGGCCCCTGTTAGTCGCCTCTTACGACAGGTAGGGGGTACCGTGGCGGAATTCTTACGCCCCCGATCCACAGGGCGGACGGGCCTCCTCTACAACTGACAGGATTTAGGCCTTAGTCCACCACGGTAGCCTAGTGCGGGTTGGCGGACTACACACCTAAAAAATCCTAAGTTATTTACAATGAATTTTATTTTTAATCCACTGTATAGTCTGTGAGCACCTCAGTCACATTTTCGTCAAGATATTTTCGTTGAGAGGTGTTAATGAATCATAAAAACTCCATTAAGAAATTAAATGATTATCTGAGTCAATTCGAACACTACATATTTTGATGCATGTCTCCTTTTTTGGATTATTTTGATCACAATACCAGTTTCGGCGAGACTTTATGACGTATGGACTTTACATCTAGATTCTAGATTGAATAAGTTTCTCAAAATATAATAATTTAAATTCGATGAGTAAATTAAGAGCTTATCAGTTACCTACAAAAATATATTTGATGCAATTAGCGATAGGTGGTTCTTCGTACTCGGCTAGATAGCGGCTATGGTACATAAAGTGAAAAACTTGCCATGGTGACCCACGCAATTGTACCATCATCATCGACGTCATGGTCAGCCCATATACGTTCCACTGCTGGGCACAGGCCTCCTCTATAACTGAGACGGTTTAGGCCTTAGTTAACCTCGCTGGCCTAGGTTGGGTTGGCGGACTACACAACTAAGAAATTCCTAAGAAGGCTTTTAGGTTTGCAGGTTCCCTCGCGATAATTTCCTTTACCCTTAAAGTACCTTTATAACGCAATTTCATTATGAATACACACATAACTTTGAAAATACAGGGGTGTGTGTCTACCACTATATTTTATCGCAATTGTATCGCATTCCGGAAGCAGCCAGTAATTGTTAACAGACATGTTGGCATGAAATTGGGATTACTACTGATGAGGGATAATCGCAAGTGCCAATACTAATCATTCTCTGTGCAGTATAAACATACTTATAAAAGGTTGCTACTGTCCTCATATATTGAAGTTCACCCGTAACTTAGTGCCGGCAGCACTGTAAGCGAAAAAGGAAACATTTTTTTAAAATAGAAGTCGTCTGAGATGTTCAAACTAGCCAGTTTCAACTTTCGATGATTCACCTTTATGGTATAACCTTTATAACATTAAAATTTTAACTACCCATTTTTTTTTAAATAAAAGGCTATTTGTTATTTTTATAATATTACCAAACGACGCCCTTGAACTTGGCGAAACCCCCAGTTGGCTGACGACACAAAATTATACTCAAGAATGCTGACAGCATCGATGTCTATGCATCGAAGGCAATTTCATTTGCATCAAGATATCGTATAAACTATTTATATATAGATAAAATTACGCACAGGATCGCTGCCCATAGATATAATCGTTGTTTTTTATTACTGTACTTGGAACAGCTTGCGTGCTACATATAAACGAGAAAATAGATTTAATGCGTTGCTTTCGCTTTATGTTCTTAAACTTAGCGAAGTATTTCCAAACGTAATGCTGATCGTTCGCACACAATTTGGAAAGACGACCTCATTTCCAGGAGGTCTCTGGATAATGTCCGCTTCAAACAGGTCACTCTAGATCTAGAGAAGCCTACATCCAGGAGCGGACGTAATGCGGATGGTAATAATCTCTCATCTCTCCTTTGTTTATGTCCATCCTATGGTTGTCTCTAAAATATCTCCTTGAGCAATAAGACAGACAATTGTAGTGTTTTTTCTTCTGTGTTTTTGTTTTGTTCATTGTCTCCGTTTGTACATAAAGTGTTAATAAATTAATAAACAATAATGTTTTTATATACATATTCAGTCCATATTCCATTGCTGCTGGAGGAAATTAGCACATATCTAAAAGAATCCTAACTTACTGTTAAAGTACGTGATAATTCATTGTGACAACACACATAACTAGGAAAAATTATGCGTGCCCATGGTTAATTCCCGCGATCGCCGAGGTTTTGACTCAACCGTGCGTCTAAAGTTCGAGCCATCGCGACTTATGACGTAAATAATGATTATTATGATAATATCTTATGGTTTTGAAACCTACAAAGTGCTAAAAACATTGATTTCGGAACATTGGCCTTCCATTGCACCGATCTAAACAATGTTTGAGAGGAAAAAACTCGTTTTCAAAGACCTTTTGCGTTTTTTTTTTCAAAATAATATAACAGCTCGTAAAAATTTGCAATACAAGGTCTACAAAGTTATTAGGTATCAAAATATTTTTAATTTTTCTGCCATCTCATTATTAAGGTACATATCCCTTGAACATCATACCGAAATAAGACAAACTAAATGAGAGATACTAAACATGGTCCAATGTTGTTTACGTGATGTTTATACAAACAACTTATATGTCCAAAACCACATTTTTTTACATATACATATATAGACACACGCCAGAATTTTTTATGGAATATCAGGAGTGCATTCCTAAACCTACAGTCAGTTTTTCACATTATAGAAGTCGATTACATTACCATGACAAAAACCTAAAATTAAATATTAAGTAGTAACATTTTTTCGTCCCGGGAATCAAACCACGTGACCATAAATGATGATGATGATGACCGTATTGACTTCGAACATAAACTTATCTAGGTTACTCTCGTAGGACAACAATAACTCGTAACGAAAATAGTGAATTTAATGCTTCTTTGTCCTTGCCTTTTACATTGAGACATATTAGTTACTACAGCCATAATTGTAACACAAATTAAAAAAGCAAATAAAACACGTCCAAATATAATTTGGAGAATTTCACGAGGCGCGGTGAATCAGTGGTCCTCCGTAGATCCATATAAGCGCGCTAAGGCCACGATCAATGTCAGTCGTGTTAAGTTGCGCGTGCGCATACATCGTTACTTAGTTCTTATTAAGTTTTAAAAAATCGCTATGGCTTCAGCCGTGCTTAAGTTAAGTGCCGTTCTCTTAGTTATCGGCGTGGTGGTCGCTGATGTCTGTTAGTATACAATTCTTATATATTTCTAACATAGCATAAGATTTTACTAACATTTTCAACTTAATGAGTAGGAAGTGCTAAATAATAGTATAATTAGAGTAATTACTTCATAAATGCGAAATTTTGGACGATGTACAGAAAACACTATTAAATAGCGTCAAACATATGGACATGTACAAAACCATGGTTTTACAAAAACATGGTTTTGGGGGACATTTTTTACCTCTTCGCTTGCATATAGTTTTCTGACAATATTTACTTCACGATTTGAATGCAATACAAATTTTATTTTCGTTTGAGTCTGCGACCATACAGATAGCTGTGGATCATACGCAAACCATAATATTTTTTCATAGCTAAATTACGAATTCAAATAATACGAATACCTCTAATTTATCAGCAATAGTCTCACTATATTGACCAATATATTTTTTGTCAAATAATTTCGTAAGATACAACCTAAGCAAAATCTAGTAACTTTTTGGCGTTTTAAAAGTGCCTAAATATTGTTACAAAAGTTAATGATTTTCCCGCAAAAATATTGACTATCAATCCAGTAAACTACGCATAGACATTTAATATATTTTCTATGAGAATAACATCTTATCAAATGCAACTGTAAATAAAAGGTAATGCAATCTAGGTTTATGTCACAAGTCACGGCCTATGTAGTTTGTCATTAAATAACCTCTGTTTGTTGTGGACATGAGTAATTCTATGACGAGCAAACAATAGGTATGTGATTTGTATCTACACCTTAGCATCGCCCTTCATAACAAGAGTTTTCCATATTCTATAGTGGTCTTTTACATAAATAGACCAGCTAATGTAGCTATGTTCAAGAATAACAAAGGATATATATTCCTTTGTATATTATGAAGGAGCATAGTCCTTTGAAGACTTAAAATGCTTTTCCAATCGTTAATTTAGATTACACAACTTTTAAATTAAATTGTTGATTCCATCAAGGACAAAACATAAAGCCCTAACTACAAATAATAGGTTTAAACATGCAACCAAAACGATATTTTCAACTTATTTTTAAAAAGTCATGTTCTAGGTAAAATATCGACATCTGCCAATAAAAAATAAAGAAAAATGCGTGATATACAAGCAGAATGTAGTTCCTCCATTCCTTTCAATAAAGAATTTTATTATTGACAATAAATATTCCACAACTCGTCGTCGCTAAATTCAAGAAATAAAATACACACAAAAATCAAATATGTATTATCTTAACTGATCATTTAACAATAACTGAAATATTTTAAATTAGTGTAAGAAATGATATGTTCAATTACTTTCACGCTCCTTGAATGTGAGACGTACCTTAATGAAAACTACTATATTGGTTTTGTTCTAAATTACACTAATAGTTTTATTATAATTAGGTACTTTAACGAAACTATTGCGTCGCGATCATCGTCGTGTTAATATTCATTAATTCTCAAAAAATATGTTATTTTAAACCTTATAGACAAATTATATCATACGAGTACCCTGAACATTATTCTATAATCCATACCTTCTAATCTATTCTTCCAACAAGTATTGTTTCGAAAAAAAAAACCTGACAGTTTGTGGTATTCGATAAAACCGATTTGATATATTATTAATTATACTCATGCCAAATTATGTGGTTTTTATCGTGGCGTTGCGAAATTGAAATTTAATCGTTAATTGATGCTATTGTCAATGATCCTTCCAATTATTATTTATAACAATGATTGCAATTATAATTAACATTTAATTGGTGCTTGGCGGGAAAAAATCTTGTTTTTCTTGTTGCTATTTTGCACACGGATAATTATGTAATCAAGACCATAGACTATTAATTTAAATTTCGAATTTTATATATATTATTTTTATTTTGATAAACGTATAGGCTGTATAGGCTATAATAGTCGATCATTCGGCCCGATAAGTGGAAAATTCAATATGAGCGTCTCGGTAATTTGTCACGTTACGGTATCCGCAAGTGTTAATCCGGTTTCTAGCAGTCCAGTATAATTTACCGATGAAATTATAATATTCCTTAATGCATTAACATGATTCAATTTTAATTCAAGTTTCGAAGCATCATTCCATCAATCACTTATTTTATATGCTTGTTTGGAAAAAGATATATAATAACTTAAAAATTAATAAATACACTTAACAGTCACATACTGTATAAAAATAATATCATAGTGTACGGTGAATCACTTAAAATAGTTTTCTACTAATTCGAAAATATTTTACAAACTTAAAATATACTTTATAGACTTTACTTAAAACATTGTGACATTTCCTCTAACTTATTATCTACACTCTACACGATTCTGAGAAGCAAAGACACCTCGAAGCGTTCCATGTTGATGTATGTCAAGTTCTCACATGGTTGACTGCATTATTGTTTATCCGGCAGATATTTCTTTAGTTTTTTTTAACAACTGAAGTATACATTTGAAATACATCGACCGCATCATATAAACAAACACAAATGTAAAAAAAACATCTAAAACTAGGTAATATGTGTAATATATGTAATATTATAACGATTCCGATGTGAAACATAATTGAAATGAAATATAATAATAAATTAAATATTGTTGGGACTAAAATGAAATTAAATATTAAATAATATATGCGTATAAATTATTAAAAATTGACCACTTGTAATATGCATGGCCATAGTCTATTTCTTATCGTATTCATTTATTTATTAATATTAATTACCCAAAAACACTTCTATCCCCTGGAACCGAACCCAGGTCCTCTCGTCCGAACTGTCCTTATAAACAAAGTATACAAAGTATTTTTTCCAATGAAGAAACAATTCTGACGTAACAAAGAGCGTGATGATTAAGCGGGAAGCCAGCCCAAGGCGAAACATTATGAGTTACACATATCTTGTCTATTTAACATTTACTTGATCCGGTTGGAGACGGCCGGACCAGTCGCGTGTTACATTTACGGCAACTTGTCTCACATACCAGCGCCCTCTGTATTTAAAAGGTTTAAACTCACGTAAAAACTTATTGCACAGTTTGCATTGTTGAACAAACATATTTTAATTTACTTTTTAATAACAACAAGCGGGAAGAAAATAGGTTTTCATGGCCAAAGTTATATTTCTCTATTCATCATCATCATCATCATCAGGCCATATACGTCCAACTTCAGGGCAAGTGCCTCTTCTACAACATTTCTCTATTACTTGATTGAATATAAAGAAGGGTAAGGTGAATACGGGTTACGCGGGACTGATACATAGGTACTTGGCAGAAATGCACCCTTCGGGGAATACATGCGTGAGGTCATGTATGTATGTATGTATGGTTAAGTAAATAATTGTGTCTACGTAAATACAATATTAAACTGTGCAAAACTTTATGTATGTAAATAAAATCTAATTCTAAGAAAACATTTAAGCTAATCTCCGTCGATTAAGTGGCTATTAATTTTAAATGCGTCGATTTTTCTATTTAACTAATTTTATTTTAAAATAAATCGTCATGGTAAATAAACATCGTGAAGCATACTAACAAGCCAAAACGCTACAAGGAATTATCCGATTTCTTTGAATATTTCCATTAGGAAAATAAGTTTATTTTTTGGGTTTAATTTATCTGTATTACATGTTACTGAAAAATACTGTAGCGTGCAATTCAGATAGCACATTTTTCGATTTCAAACCTTCCAAATACACAGTTATTTACACATCTTCATCAGCCCATACACGTCTAAATGCTGGTCACGGGCCTCCTCTACTCTACACCTGAGGGGGTTTAAGCCTTAGTCCACCACGCTGGCCTAGTGCGGGTTGGTGGACTAGGCACTTAAGAAAATCCTAAGAACTTTTAGGGGTGCAGATTTCATCGCGATGTTTTCCTTCACCGTTGAAGTAAATTATAATTCTTTGAGAATACACACAACTTTGAAAAGTCAGATGTGTGTGCCTGGGATTTGAACCCGCGATCGTCGAGATTCTCGGCCATCACAACTTTAATTATTCACACAAAACTTTATTTCAACAAAAATCACAAATGATGTCTTAAAGTTCTTCATCTGCAATAATTACTAGCACAATCTAGGCGTAATTGAACCACATCTACGCTGTTAAAAAAATATATAGTTACAAAAAGAGGGATTACGCACAAGACCTTTCACATACAATGACGGAAATACTTAGATATATATATATACAAACGCAGACACCCATCAAGCCTGTATGCCCCAAAGGGGTAGGCGGCCTTTTTTTCAGATACAATTTCAAACTCCGGTCTGCTACTGAGAATTTTATACTGGAAAAACCCAGTAACACTTGGCTCGACCCGGGAATTCCACCCAAGAACTCTAGATTTCACGACCACGACGCAAACAGACATAACTTCCTAGATAAAACTACACATTACATCTCTATAGGTCATGATCAATCTATGTAATGTCATTAGTAATTTCCGCGTGCGCAATTTGAATGATTACTCCATATTTTATTTATGCATTCATATTATTACGGCCGATGTACTGTATGTATGTTACTTCAAGGTTAGAATTTAAAGCAAATTTTATTCCTCTCAGCCAGTTTCTTGGAAGTCTAACGGTTAAGAGAAATAATAGATAAGTAGCGAAAATCGCATTCGTAAGCAAATGTTAAAAACAGTTAGGACTCCGTTGTATTGTGTAACGGTTACAAGGAATACTTGCATAATGCATGTAACGGAATTGGCTTTACTGTATAAGGAATTTAATTCAGTTTTAGTATTAATAATTTTATTAAAGATTGGGAAATAATTATGTATAGTCTTGAATGAGTTGAGTTGAGCTTTTCCCAGTGGGTACTTCACAAATCAACACAGGTAAAAATAATACAAAATATAGAATCTCATATTTCATATTTGTTGACTAAAACGCTTATCATGTTGCTGGTATTAATGCGCCTGCCTCCTATATTATTCTGGCTCTTTTTTTTCTTTCATTTAATCAAGCTTTTCGTTCATTGTTTATATTACTAAGTGGTAGTTTTAATTAGTATATATTAGCAAGGCAAACTTTCCTGCTATTAAGTCAAAAAATAAAAATCTGCACCTATCTTAGTCGAATAAATTGTGCCAAATCAGGAAATGTTGCAACATAAAATGGAATGGTTCAATAAACAGCATTACAGACGTTTTTATTTATTCAAATTTATTAAGGAAATTCTGGATTCGCGACATTTTTAAAGCCGATATTCAGTGATTGTAATAAAAAGAAAATCATTCATAACCTTTCGGAAACCAGCTGACCTTTCTCACGCAAAATATATGCCTTCATGACTTCATAGTGTGACGTCATAAATGTAGGTAAACAAAGGCGATTGGATTGTAATGCCGGATAAAAACAGATCACAAGAGGAAGTTGGCATAATAAATAAAGTAGCAACTTATCATGCAAATATATAATATAATAGTAAAGGTAAAACCACCCGGATGCATTTTTTTCTTTTTAATAACTTCTTAGAATATTCGCGCATGTTAAAACCGTGAAATCATAGACAATATAAAATTTTATCATTATACTTGGCTAATTAAACCGAGTTTTTCCTTAGTTCTTTGAAAAATCTGATCGCATAGAAAATTATTCATTAACTATTAGTTATGATAATAATAGGTACGTCGCATGCTCTTTTGTCTTCAAATCAGAATGTTTTTAAATACATATCTGTAACTCTTACTAGCTTTTAGTTTTTAGATCAAGGTCCTTTTTGGTTAATAACAATTACGAGTTATGCTTATGCCATTGATATCCATCATCTGAATTTTTTCGGGATGACCAAAGGAGGGATAATAAATATAACTTCTTCATGAGAAATTCTATAAATAAATAATAATAAATAATAAATACACCCAACAGCCACATACATAGTTCTGACCCCACACTAGGATATAAGTCCTTTGTCGTGGGTATCAGAAACTACGAGAGACTTTTCGGTCTCACAAACACCCAGTCCCGAAACAAGTGTTTGTGGATCACACTGTGTCTCGGTGCGGGGATCGAACCAGCGGCATCTCGTTTCGCAAGCTGGTATCTAGTTAACTGCGCCACGGGGTTGTCATATTATATTATTATAATAAAAATGCAACATAGACTGCAATATGAAGGGCCAACGTGACTATGGTAGAGGTAGTAGCACTTTTGTATGTGATACCATTACCAACATAATCAAAAAGCGTTGCTGTCATGCATACAAACAACAATGGGATGTAAGAACAGGCCGGGAAAAAAGTGCGTAATATCCACAATCGTTTTCCATCAGTCGGCATTCTTAATTAACTAAACTACAATAACTTTTGCACTCCACTTTGCGATTTATTAGAATGCCTTCAGTCAGTATTTACGTCTACATTTGTACGTTCTTTTGTAAACAAGCAGTTGTGTTTTACTCAGATTGTTCAAAATTTCTGGCAAAATTTCTGCTTAGGCTTGTACACATGTATACTACAATAAATAAAATAAGGAACTATTTATTACCCCTTTTGAGGTAAAACATTATTTAAAAAAAAAGAATGAATGAATCGTCGCGTAAGGTAGACCGAGTACCTACTACCTTAATTTACCTTACCTTGACCTTAGGATCTGATGTAGCATAACAAGGTCATTGCATTGGGGCAGGGGCACCTTGACCCCTTCCAGGATTCGAAACCGGAATGCGGTCATATTTACATACATTTCGACATGTTTGCTGCATGCTGAGTTATTTATTATCGTCATTTCAACTTCATCCTTCACAACTACAAATACATTTTCCTGTATCAAAATTGTACGCATATGCAACATATGTATATGGTCGTGTGTATACGTACGTTCTGTGGGTTCGATTTCCATTTTCCAATTCACTCTTTTTGGCACCGCCCTATTATGAAAGGTCGCTATAGAGGCGGATATGGATACTGACGCCTATGTTACTGAGGCATGCAGAGGTACATTTCTTCAACCACGTTCCTATGTATTTGGTAGCGAGGCTAATTTCTATAGCATAAACCTAACAATTTTCGTCGAACGCAGAACCTCTAAATTTCATGCCACACACAAGTGCCACGAGACTTCGTAAAAAAAAGTGACTAAGTAATTGTTTTTACTTTCTAGCTCATTTGTACCAAGAAGCCCCGCCAGTAACGGAGGTGTGCTTGGGCTGCATCTGCCAGGCTGTCTCCGGCTGCAAGCTGGGCACCCAGTGCGACGGTGACCACTGCGGACTCTTCCACATCACCTGGGCGTACTGGGCTGACGCCGGCAAACCCACTATCAATGGACAGAGCCCAGATGCACCTGACGGTAATATTCTTTATAGTGGTACGACAAAGTGCCACCATCACGAAACACGATGCTGTACAAATAGAGCATTATGAGAGACTCAGATCTCTGATCTCTCGCCACCCTCACGAGCTGCTGAGATGAACGATGGAGATATTTTATGTTACAATTTTAGCTCATAATTAACTCCCGACGTGAAAAGAGAGGATTTTTAGTTTTGTTTGAAAGTTAACTTGATAGTAATGATTTATAGTTACAATTTATGAGATATTTTGTAGGCTCTTTTTTCTCTTTCTCTAAAGTAAGAAAGTTGAGAATATATGACCTCGCTATTTCACTTGATTTTTCTAAAAATAAATTTGAATTTACTTTAAACTCGCAGTTTGTTATTTGTTTTAAATATACTTAGATAAGTTACTAAAAATTTTGAAGAAAATTTTAAATTAATAGCACATTTCATAACATTAATGTTTTATATTAATAAAATTTGGTTTTATTTATTTCACACTATGATAATTACGTGAAACATCTTCATTATAAAACTGAATCACCTTGACTAGTGAAGAAATATTTGGAATAATTAATAGCTATTTTAGGAAACATACATCTCATTCAAGATTTAGATAATCTTATGTTTGGACATAAGATTTCATCTCCTTGGGGAGGTGAAAAATATTTATATTATCTTTGTACAGACTAAGTAAATTATTTCTTTATAAAGCCATTAATGTATCTCATTTTTGTATAATTGCAACTGTCCTTTTAAATTCACTACAGAGTACAGATGACCTAGAAATCCCAGCATCGATACCCAGGTCACAGTTTTTTAAATCAAGTTTTCTTTTGAGAATTTTTAATAGCAGCTCAGAATCTGGAAAATTTCCGATTAAGGTCAATAGGCTTTCAATCTTTCATTTGGGCACATAAGAACTTACCAAACGTAAGTGTTAAAATACTCCTCTGCCTATTCCTTTGGGGATTCAGGTTTAAAATAGTTCCTCCCATGCTAATTATTAATAAATTTGTTTTCCTCTTTCAGCTTATCCTACCTGCACCAACGACCCCCGTTGCGCTGCGGTCGCTGTACAAAACTACATGAAAAAATTCGGACAGGTAAATATTTTAATAGATACATGACTGCCTCGTGGTCTCGCGGCACAGGTATGTGCCGTGCGATCTAGAGGTCCTGGGTTCGATTCCCGGGTCGGGCAAAGTGTTAGTGGGTTTTTCCATTAGGAAATTCTCAGTAGCAGCACGGAGTCTGGAAGTGTGCCCGAAAAACGGCAATAGGCTCGCCCCCTATTACGTGGGACTGATCCATACCTGGCGAAATGTGGGTGCAGAAATGCAGCTCTGCCTACCCCTTCGGGGAATACAGGCGTGAGGTTATGTATGTTATGTATGTACATAGATTTCTTGGGTGTGTCGTCCGCCAATCCACACCAAGGTTGACAAAAGCCCAAGCCCTCTGAGTTGTACAGGAGGTCCGTGCTAAGCAATAGGAAGTATAAGGGGTAGAATAGGTACAAGGCAGTCAACGTTGCTTCAGATTGCATTATAGGATCGCGTGAGGTCACAATTGCTGGGAGATACATAACTTCAAGTTGTGCTTTATATTTTATAAAATTTACGTAAAAAATAACACTGTTTACATTTTAACAGGATATTTGTCAGAAACAGCAAAAAACTGAACCAATTCTCGTCGGACCTTGTAGAAACAAATTACTGAATAATTCATGTTCGAACATTACACAAGCCACATTTTTTGCATGATTATGTTTTTTCGCTGGCCGCGCTATAAATCTGTGGGTGTGAATGCTATAGTGGATATATGTAAATTTATCATGACATTGCGCCGTCAATTTGCATATCGAGCCGCAGTGACATCACCGAAATAAATACCAAGAACCTGTGTCACAACAAAAACAATAACATAGTCTTGTTCAGTGAGCAACCGAGGTTACATTACCTACATTACAATGGAACTTGACTGCTCGCATGTGATCTTTGCAAATACGTTTTTATACTGGCACTGCAAAATGACAACTCTGGCAACAAGAACCCCTGGACGCAGTTAGTTAGCCACCAGCTTGCGAAACGAGAGGCTTCGGTTTCGATTCCCAAACCGAAACAAATGTTTGAAATGTTTTTAAAGAATCCTGTCTTACTCTTAAACCTAAATGTTTACCCCATAATTCATCGATTTGGAAATCGAAGGTAGAGTCGAGGATATATGTAGTCACTTTTATATTCATATTAGCTGAACCGGCGAAGTTCGTTCCGGCATTAAGTACATCAGCTATCTGTCAGTGAAAGTCCCGTGAAAATTGGTCCACCCGTTTCAGAGATTAGCCAGAACAAACAGACAAAAATTGTAAAAAACGTTTTTTTGGTATATGTATCGTGTATACATCCATATGCATTTATTAAAAAGCGGTTATTTCAATATTACAAACAGACACTCCAATTTTATTTATTCGTATAGATTAATGAGTATCGATCCAATATTAATTAATATACAAAAAAATGATAATGCAAAATGATTTATTGTTAAAGAATGTTCTGGGTCTATAAATTTATTACATGAAAAATATTACCAATATGATTAACAAAAACATTTGTTTCCAGGACTGCAACGGTGATGGCCGCATCGATTGCTACGATTACATGGCGATCCACAAGCTTGGCGGCTACGGGTGCACCGCTGAACTTCCCTTCGACTACGTCAACAAATTCAACCAGTGTGTGGCGACAGTCGTCAACCAGCAGGGCTGAAAACTCACTGCACCCTTACGATCAAGAGTTGAAGGATGTACAAATACATGAAAACTGACTAAAGTAAATTAACGCCCACATTTACTTTGTAAACAAAGGAACATTATGGGACTAAGAATAACGAATCTGCGTTTTTTTAATTCTAACTACATTGCAATATAAATACAGCTATAAGATATTACGTTACGTTTCACGCAAAATATAATGATGTGGTAATAAGCTATAGCTAAAAATGGACGTAAATATAATCAAACCACTAAATACATATTTTTATGGTCCTTCTTCAACTAATGATCATTTGGACGCCGTTGAGACATATTCTGTATATCCTGAATAATTTTAATGTAAAATTAACGTCAATCAACTGTATAATTTATATATTTTAATAAACTAGTCTTTTTAGGCTGAAAAAATTAAATTGTGTATTATTTCTTAATTACGTCATTAGGTTAATAAATAATATTTCGATCAATATTATTTTTATTTTATCTTTTGCACCAAGGCTAAGAAGTTCATTTTCGATATATGTAATTCCAACTCGGAGCAATGCTTTCGCACTTCTAATATTTGTTTGTTGGCTCATGTGTGTGAAATTTATATCTGTAACTAAAATTGCCTTAAAACACTGGAGAAGTCCTGAAGAGATTTTATTAGAGTTTTCTAACACGCCTTATATTTTTTTCTTTCCCATACGAACGAATTGTGGGACGTGGGGTATAAATAAGCATAGAAATAGCAAGTCCTTTGATACAAATATCGTAAGAATGCTTTTTGCACCTTTTCTAACAGGCTAGCATATTTTTTCTCAGGTGGATTCCAGACACACGAACTCGCCCCGAGCTTACTTCGGAATAAGTGTTGTACAAAGTGCTTATGACATGTTCATTGCGGAAGTCTCTAGAATTACATAAAAAACATAGGCCAGTCTTCGAAATGACTATTGAACAACTGCAACGACATGGTTGTGGAATGAAAATAGTCCCGCATCACGCTATTTAGCTTATTATTTGCTTCTTGAACCAAGCCTTGTGTTGGTATGACAGCTATGATAACTTTTAGATCAACCTAAATTCGAAAAGTCGACGACCGGCCGACCGAGATTAAACTCTAATAATAGAGACCGTTAATTGTAAATAAATGATCACTGTTATAAATGAATTGTTTATTACCCATATATCGACTTTGTTATACATGTGTTTATGTGACATGTATAGAACTTTTATTTCCCCAGTGGCGATAACCTCAGAGAGATAAAGCTCCGACGCTTCACTTCACAGAGGACCATCGGAGCAGACTGACAGTTTACCAAGCTGACAGTGACAAAATAAGGTAATTATAATATAAAATGTAATTTTAATATAAATAACTAATCAAAAAATACCACTAAAATAAGCATGACGTAGTTAAAACTTGTTGAGCATTCTCCATACATCCGTATAGAGTTTAGTTTCTTGCTGTTTTTGAGACCAAAAAGACTCATAGTTTTTCATACCCGTGGGTAGTGAATTTATTTATTACTTCTTTTATTTTTTAAAGAAGTTTTATTTAAGGAAATTTAAGACTTAAATTACCTACTTGTATACGAGACAGTAACGTCAAAATTATACTTGTGATTTTTAATGGCCTTTTTTTAATTTGTACGTAATAATAGCCTAATTGTCTAAATTGTTGATATGGGGCTGATTCTCACCTATCTCTATCATCATCAACCCATATACGTCCCACTGCTGGGCACGGGCCTTCTCTACAACTGAGAGGTTTAGGCCTCAGTCTACCACGCTGCCTCAGTGCGGACCAAAAACGTTTTTCTAAGTAATAAACAAACAACGAATAACAAAAACAACAAACGGGAAACAAATTATGTATTATTATTCCTTATACTTATGTATAATTATCTTCAGATGCAAAACAAAACACAGCAACTGGGGGAGCTAGACATAATAATAATAACATAAGTACACCTTATACGAGGGCAGTCCGATAAGTACTTAGCCTCACCGCCCGATGGCACCACTATCGTAAGATAAATTTACCATCATGTAGCACATCTTCGTAGACGGCTATTGTCAAAATTTCAGCCGAATTGGATTTGTAGTTTTGTTTTGACCGCGTGTGTAAGCGGACGTGTCCGCGGATTTTCGAAAAATGGAAAAAGAGCAATATCGGCCGGTGATTTGATTCTTGTTTTTGGAAGGGAAATCGCGCAGCGATATCAAAAAGCGCTTGGATGCTGTTTACGGTGACTCTTCTCCTTCAATGGCGACCGTCAAAAATTGGTTTAACGAGTTTCAACGTGGTCGCACGTCAGTTTTTGATGAGCCACGCCCAGGTGCCCCAAAAACGGCTACCACGGAGGATAACGTGAGAAAAGTCCCGATCTTGTATTGGCAGACCGCCGATTGAAGGTGCGCGAGATAGCTGAGACAGTAGGCATCTTAAAAGACCGCGTGGGTCATATCCTGCATGAAATATTGGGCATGAGAAAGCTGTCGGCTCGATGGCTGCCGCGTTTGCTCACTTCGGACGACAAGCGCATCAGTGACACAACTTCAGAGCAGTGTTTGACACTGTTTAGGTGCAATCCGAAGGGGTTTCTGCGTCGTTTCGTGACCGTCGACGAAACATGGATTCACTGGTACACACCAGAGACCAATAAACAGTCGAAACAGTGGACTTTACCCGGCGAATGTGCTCCGAAGAAGGCGAACACTGTCCCATCGGCCGAAAAGGTGATGGCCACCGTTTTCTAGGTTTCACAAGGTGTGATTTACATCGACTACCTGGAGAAGGGCAAAACGGTCACAGGGCTCTACTATGCCGAACTATTGGGCCGATTCAACGCTGAATTGTAGAAAAAACGGCTCCATTTGGCGAAGAAAAAAGTGCTCTTCCACCATGACAACGCACCGGCTCACACCTCCGCCGTCGCAACGGCCAAATTGGTCACATTAGGCTACGAACAGCTGCTCCATCTACCGTATTCTCCAGATTAGGCCCCGTGTGACTTCTTTTTGTTTCCAAACTTGAAAAAGTCCGTCGCCGGACAGAAATTTGAGTCGAATGAGGAGGTTATCGCCGCCACGGAGGCCTACTTTGTAGACCTCCAGAAAACGTTCTTTTCAGACAGCTTAAAGAAGTTGGAGCATCGCTGGGTCAAGTGAATCGAGTTGAAAGAAGACTGTGATGAGAAATAAATCGCCACTTTTCCAAAATTTTCGTTTTTCTTTTGTAGGCTAAGTACTTATCGGACTGCCCTCGTATTTACATCAGTATAAAAGTGTCATCCACTAAATTTGTTTTCAATAATAGGTATATCAAAAACGGCGAAAGGCCACATAATTTTTCTTGCATTCCACGTGGTTTGTATGGTACAGAGTTAAATTTTTTAACATACATAACATCACGCATTACGCCTGTTTTCTCCGAAGGGGTAGGCACAGGTGCATTTCTACACCCACATTTCGCCAGGTAAGTATCAGTCCCACGAAATAGGGGGCGAGCCTATTGCCGTTTTTCGGGCACATTTTCAGACTCCGTGCTGCTACTGAGTATTTCCTAATAGAAAAACCAATAACACTTTGCCCAACCTAGGAATCGAACCCAGGACCTCTAGATCGCACGGCACATACTAGTACCGCGAGACCACGGGGCAGTCGGATTACAACTATAATTAAGAACAGAATATCATACAGCACTCTAAAAAAAATAGTACTAGGTACGCTTCTTACATTAATGGAAATTAATTCATTTCCCAGTGGCGCTTTCTCGTTTTGTTTTTGCGCAGCGCGCAAGACTAAGACTTTCCTAATGGAAGAACACAATAAAACTGTGCCCGACCCGGGAATCAAACCCAGGACATCTAGATCACATGACACATACTTGTGCCGCGAGACCACGAGGCAGTCAAAGTAAATTTGTTAAGTGCATAATAATATGCCTATGATATTGTTATATTTATCAAACCAAAGACTGCATAGTGTGCCATAGGCGGTATACACAGGAGAGGAGGAGCATAGGAATGCTTATATTAAAAAGCTAAAGAGGTTGTTTATCATAAAACGCGCTAATCCCAGAAACAAATAAAAAAAAGTGCTGAGTAGGTTATTTATCAAATGAGGATATGGGCTATAGGTAATAGGAGCTGAGCATTAATGAAAAATGGGGCATTTCACGTGAAGCGGACAAGCAAAAAAAAGTGAGGTCTTGAATTTTGTTTATATTGCGGTCAGTTATAGTGTTAATAGATGTTAACATGCATGATGTTTTATTCTCGTGTGATGCTTATTTGCCCAGTTATGGGCTTCTGAAGATTTGACAAAATTTGACACAAGGCTTTTTTGGACGTTGCGGTTGGTATCAAGAAATTTATAAAAAAATATAAATGGAGTTGTTTCAAATAGTAAAAAGGATTACATCTATTAACACTATAACTGACCGCAATATAAACAAAATTCAAGACCTCAATTTTTTTTGCTTGTCCGCTTTACGTGAAATGTCCCAAATGTGACAAAAAATGTTTTTTTCTTTTTGAAATATTCGTATTCGTATGCGGAGTTGCATAGTATTAATTGACAGCCCGGTGGGGTAGTTGCCTAGATACCAGCTTGCAAAACAAGAAGCCGCGGGTTCGATCCTCGCATCGAGACAAATGGTTGATCCACAAATATTTGTTTCTGGTATTGGTGTTTGTGAGACCGAAAAGTCTCTCGTAGTTTTTGATACCCACGACACAGGACTTGTATCCTAGTGTGGAGTCAGAACTATGTATATGACTGTATATACAATTTATATTTGCAGAACTACGATGCAGATGAAAGTAATCCTTCTTCTTAGCATTATCGCTTTGGTGAGTGCGCAGTCATCATGGGAGAATGAAATCGATGTGGATGGCGCGGATTACTACATACAAGCATGCGGCAGGAGTTTGGTACAGGCACTGGCTGTAGCATGCGTGGACGACAATTCAACAATCCTCGAAAAATATAAGGCTTCGCCAAGTATGTGAATTTGTTTATATTTAATTTTATCAAAGCGCATTGCGATCTAGAAGTATTGTCCGATTTGGATTTTTGGGTTACGGGCAAAGTGTTTCATTAGCAAATTCTTAGTAATAGCAGGAAACCCAAATGTCCCACTGCTGGTCATGGCTCTCCTCTATAATTGAGAGGGTTTAGGCCTTAGTCCGGCGGAGTACTCACCTAAGAAATTCCCAAAAATCTTTTACCTAAAAGTTGTACACCTGTTCAGGTTTCCTCACGACGTTTTCCTTCGCCGTTAAAGCAGATGATAATTCGTTGAGAATACACACATAACTTCGAAAACTCAGAAGTATGTGTCTGGGGTTTGAACCTGCGACCGTCGAGATTCTCGACCGAGTGCCTAAACCTCGAGGCCATCACGACTTTCAAAAGTCGTGATATTCATTTTACTAGGAAAAAATATTTTATTGTGTTTTTTACGTATTAAAACTCAATGCATTTTTTCCAGGTTTGCAAAACATAAACCCACGGAGCATAAAAACTGGACTTATTGGAGAATGCTGTGAACAAGCATGTCACATAAAAGTCTTAACCAGTTATTGTTAATAATAAAATTTATTTTAATTTACACAAAATTAAATATCCTTTTTTATACATGATGATTTTTTTCAATCTCAAAATATTCATTAATAATAGAGCGTGCAAGAGTCAATGTCAGCCCGTACATAGACAGCCCCCTGGCGTAGTTGACTAGACACCATCTTGCGGAACGAGAGGCCGCGCGTTCGATCCCGGCATCGAAGAAAATGTTTGTGTGATGCACAAAAATTCGTTTGTGAGACTAAGAAATCTAGCCTAATCCGCTTTAACTTTATTCTTTCACAAGCAATCTTAAGGAAGCTATCATACAAATTATTTGCAGTCTAAAGAATAATGTTGATATCTAATCAATGAAATTATATTTAGTCCATTGAAAAGTTACATTTAAGGTTGCGTTTTTTAGAGGATTTTATTTTTTTGAGGTGTAGGGACCCCCCCTAACAGACCATTGTTAGGAAAACGTCTGTAATGACCCTAGCCATACATTTTTTTCCATTCCGATCACGGTCTGAATACAACCTGTATGTATAGTTATGGGTACAGAAAAATAGTACTCACTTCGGAGCGCTGTAAAACCTTAGCTATTGGCTTAATGAAAAAATGTTTTAAATAAAAATTGTTCCTCAAAACACGATCTACAAAAATTCTCTGATATCATTTTGAATTCAAAATGATAAGCAAAAAAGTTATATCGGAAAATATAAATTTTTGTCTCCAACTTTTGAACATTTTCGCTTTTAACTATATTATTTATGGTTCTACGACAAAAAGTTACTGGACCAAAGATGTACAGAATTAAATTTGCAACAAAAAATGTTAACAGTTTTTTTTATCAGACAAATATTTTAAGAAATATATCGTAAAAGCCATTTCAACCCCTATTTTCAAGATGGCGGTCGTGGAACAAGGGTGGCGACCCTACAAACTTGGTTTTAGCTTTTCACTGACGCCCCCTACAAACACATCAAAAAATAAAATTGCGTCCTCTAAAATACGCAGGGTAAGGCCTAAAAAATTTAACATTTCAATGGACTAATTTGGTTTTTCCATGTTTAACTTCAATAATAACTTGTCAACAAAAATGTACTGTTATTTTAATATTATTTTAAGTACTATGATAACGCGTGTTTTGAACTGGATTAAAAACATGCCTAATTTTCAAATTAATTATGAAAACAACGTTATCTTTAAATTATCTTAGCTGGCCAGCATTCAAGGCCACACATAATTATAATAGATTTAGGGGAAAAATACTCGTTAAAAACAGTAAAAGTCCTTCAAGATTTAATACAATCAAGCATAAAAGTAGTCCTAAAAATATATAATTCTAGAAAGACTTAAGTCATTCTTCTTCAAAGGTGTTTTTGAACTTCAAACCATAACTTTTGACTGAAATAGAAGTTAAAGTGAGCTCATATACATCCTAACATAACATGGAAGGAACATAACATGTTCCTTTATCACTTGAGAGATCTGGTGTTAGTCTAGCATGCTGATCTAGTGCCGATTGGCGGACTTCAAATGCCCTGACACTCCTTGAAGAAAACTTTTATGCATGCAAGTGGCAGGTTTTCTCACAATGATTTCATTCACCAGTTTGTGATTCATTTGGAATACACACATATTTTCTAGAAACGAAATTCAAAAAATGATGTAAATATTTCGACTGATCTAGGACAAATTGAACCGTTAGTAAATGTTAATGTAGTTATTGTGGTTTCGTCCATTTATTCGGAAGTTTCATTACGTAATCAAACTTTCCGACTTTTTGTTGTAAACAGTTAGCAACCAATACTCAAGCAAATACTGCCTCCCATATCCATGCCCACAGGCTTACAAAGCATATCGTAAAAGCGTGTCAGTCTTTTGGCAATCATGGGAAAAAATGGATATTGGAACCATGGTAAGAATTCTTGAACGCCAAACTAACCTGAAGGAAAACGATGCAATTAACTCTACGCTACTTTATGATCCTCTCAGTTGTGGAGGAGGCCCGTGCCCAGCAGTGGGACGTATATGGGCTGATAATGATGATAATGATGAATGATACTTTATGATAAACGTAGGGAGTTCCGTAGCAGATAAATTATGAAAAATAACAGGATAAAAAATATTACTTTATTACTCATTAAAAATTAAAAAGAAATGAAAAATTGCATTTCCCAATAACTTTAATATGCACTGGCATGCATGTCACTGCCAAACCAGCATACACAAGAGTCCCGACTTAGAAGTAAACTATGATTTGTGGTAAATTATAATGTTAATATATATTATACGAGTACATGTACTCATTTTAACACTTAAGCGATGTTTTTGTTTGCTCACGTCATCAATATCCGAAAGTATTGTAGGTACGGATAACTTGCAATGACTAGCGAAAAATTAATTTATTTGATATTAGCACGATAATTTTATAGTATTTTAGGCATAACATTGACTTTATTAATAGAACTTTAGGATGTTCGTGGAAGAAAGGAACTGCTTTTTTTCCTATCCCACCATACACCCTCCACTGAAACTCCTGTGCTCCAGGATCAACAGCGACTCGCACAGGATTGTCGCCGAGCACTGAAGCTCAGCGAATCTAAGGGAATCTAATTTGTCATGATCCCGCAACGAAGTTAATTAGAAAAAAAATAAAGGAAGAGTTGGAAAACAAAGAGTCGTCCACTGCCCTCCACAGCAAAACAGGACAAAATATTGGAACTGCTTAAGAAAATTTAAATTGAAGACATAATTATGGTGCATTAACAAAAAGTTAGAAGTTACTTATAAATAACCAAACCACAACATCGACCAGGATATAGTGTATGCGGTCATGGTATTTCGCAGATAGAGAATAAATCACGAAGTAGCTATAGGATCTAAATTTAATTTATTCGGAATAACCTCGACAATGATTCCATTACAAGTTTGAAGTCGTGACAATTGTGTATTAGAACGTTAGAAAGGGCGGTCGCATCACCGCCGTCTGTTTAGTTTTTGCATAGTTTTTTGCGTAGCCAGTTCCTTGAACGGATGACACAATACATATTGATCAAATAGATCTTAATGTGTTTAGTTGGATCGCTCCAGTGGGGCCAGCGCCCACAAAGCGCATTTTGCTATCTCTGACGTTTCTCGAGGTTATCGTAATGTTGTTGCTATTAAACTGTGAAAACTAACCAGTATTTAAGAGACATTGTGATGTGTATGAAAATGGTGACATATCTGTTTCTTCTGGTTTGCTTTATCTCGGTGACGGAAGGTACGTTTTTTATTATCAATCTTAATAGTACGAGATGAAACGTAACTTTATTTTTCATTTTTTGTTTTATCTGATATAATTCGTTTACAATAACATTGGCCGTATATTAAAAATAAAAGATACATACAATCGTTACACTTTCAATCATCAAATAATAAGGTAAATACAAAACTGACACATATATCCCAGAAATAAATTACAAAAATATAAATAACTTTTATAACAAAACTTATTCCCGCCACAAATCATAAAGACTTTTAAGTACATATATAACCCTGCCAATTTCAGGAGCACGCATTTCTAATCTGAACGAGAGTTGCATTCGGTGTCTATGTCACGTAGCTGGATGCGATTTGTCGCATCAGTGCAGTGGGGGATACTGCGGCCCGTTCTATATTTCTAGAGTTTACTGGGTAGATGCCGGCAAACCTACATTACCAGACGATGACCCCGAGAGGAAAGAAGGTCAGTATGTCTTAAATAATATTTCCATAACAAATTATAATTTTATTTGTTTTGTTTTGGAAATGAAAAGGATGAAATAACATTTTGTACAAAATTGTACTAATAAAAAACAGAAAATAATTGAAAGCGTTTTTTATGTAATCAGAACCTGTGTTAGCTTAATTAGGTACTAAGAAAACGGATTGTTATTTACTATTAAAATTATGTTATATTTTATTATGGACTTTACGTGGGACTTATATGTAAACGTTTCTTAATACCTTTCTCAATTTAAACATGTTTTCTATCACCCGTCTCTACAAAGCAGGAGACTTTACATATCAAAACAAAACATAGTTAGATTCAGAATAAATTTAGCACCATTTACAAGAAAGACCTATTGAGGATGATTTTATTTATACTTATCATTCAAAACTCTGCGTTTTCTAAACTTTCAGCATTCGAAGACTGCGCCCGGGACTACAACTGCTCCATCA
Source organism: Hemaris fuciformis (assembly GCA_907164795.1). Classification (NCBI taxonomy): domain Eukaryota; kingdom Metazoa; phylum Arthropoda; class Insecta; order Lepidoptera; family Sphingidae; genus Hemaris; species Hemaris fuciformis. The sequence continues at coordinate 11,494,495 of OU015448.1, forward strand.
AAATTGTAGAGAACTATATGACGATATTTGGAAAGGTATTTTTTTTATTAATAACTCATAACTGACTTTTTATTTTGCTTAGTTTAAATTTGTAGTATCATGAGATAATGCTTCGATTCCCGGACAGACTGAGTGTGTCCACACATATGAGTACACACATAACTTCTAGAAGTCAGAGGTTTGAACCTGCAGCCGCCGAGTTTTTGACTCAACCGTGCGCTTAAACCTCGAGAATACTAAACAAAAATGTTAATATTAAATAACTCAATTTACGAAAAGGCAATAAATCCAGAAATATATCCTCTAAAGTCTAAATGATAACCTCAACCTCTAAAAGATGGGACTATACCTAATAGCAAAACGCGGGCTTGGGCCTAATAGAAAAACACCTGCGCCTACCTCATCAAGACTATAAATGTGAATATACGACTATGTATGTACTATGTACTCGTACTTCGTATTGACAGATTACATATCTAGTGACATCATTTCGAAGTTAGAGCACCAATTTCTGTGGAATACTGACGTCATTTTCGACCTTCAAAACCATATACAGAGATGTACACGATCTGTAGATACTGTTACGTTGTAACAAGTTTATAAACATAAAATAAATACAAATAATAACTACATACAAACAAACAAATAACCCGTTGTTACAATTGAATGCAAACCGCGCGCTTTAACTAGCGATATCATCACAACGACCATATAAGGTATTCGTCGGTGCCGGAAATCAAATTATTTCTAGAACATCGGATAGTAAACGCCACAGCCAGAAATTTCGAGAAAAAATACAATAGCGATCGACGGTTCAACTTCCTACGAACTATTCCATCTCGCTCGATTCTATAATTACTATCTCAGTCCCACAGGGATTTACAAAAATATAGAGGGTAGTCGTGACGTGTCTTGCTTCGGTTGTACCGTTCTTTCCATATCTCTGTCTCATGTCATACGGAACAATCTAGAATCTGACAGTACGCATTGTCGCCTCAGGAAGGAAATAGGCCCACCACCGAACCGATATGTACCTATATAAGGACGAATTCGCGGAGAGAGAATGAGAAATTCCGACGCCAGAGAGTTGTGATTAGTTCGCATTTTTTAAACAGTAGTAAAATCAGTGCTATACTAAAACGAAAAAGAAATTAAAAGCGGATCGCATCATTTTCAACCCCCTTGGTAAGTTTAATATATTTAATTCCAATATTGGCTTGGTTGCTGTTAACTAGTTTTTCGTGTCTGGATTAATTTGATTACTATTCAACAAGTGATTTCTTCAACCTTTTAATAGTGCAAAAATTGCTATGGCTATATATATTTCTTGATAGTGGTATAACAACGTAACGTAATGCGACTGTGAGTATCTTAAAATTGGTAAAATATAACTTACCTTTTTATTTTTCCGATGAGTTTCAAATATGTTTCGCCGCGGTATTTTTCTTCATTAACATTCTATTATACCTAATATTAATTTAGTCCAAATCAATATGGCCGCGATAATTAATTCCCACTGTGTTCCACGCGTATGTTGTTAATATCGGTGGCTTGTGTATTATCTTAATAAGAACTTTATTATCTTAAAATATATTTCCAAATCTAAATATAAGTATTCTATTAAAAATTGCCACCGAATAATTGTATTAGTTTGCTTAGACTTTAAAGCCAGTTAAATTTTTATAATTGTGTAAAGTTATATATAAACTATATTTCCTCCTATTAGTTCAAATAATGTAATACACACACATAGCTGTGAGATTTATTTTCTAGATTAGCGTGATGTTAAGATAAGAGAAATTTCTCGATGTACCGGCGAAATAAATATCGAAGGTCATTGTTTCACTCGTAGTATTCATGTGTAGCTACCTGTACTTGTGTTTAAGTGTAACTATTTCTTTTGTACTCATCGCGTAATGGAATGGTGATCGTCCGGCATATAAACAGTTGGGGTTTGATCCTGGGTTGGGTAATTTAAATAATAATTATTAATTATATTGGCATTTGACATTTAACTATGTTTCGTTTAATAATTTTTTTTATTTTATTTATTTTTTTTTACAACCGGACCTAAATGTCGCCACTCCATTCCGCTATTTTTTAATTGCTTCACGAAAGATGCCGACGCCCATTCCTGGTCTCGTCTAGTGCCTGGGTGTCGGATCTTTCGCGCTACAAGTGTCGTTTCGACGCGTTCCAGGAAACTGGGGGTTCTCCGTTCGGGTTGAGAAATACGAGCTGCACGTTCACGACTCGGATTGAGAACTACGAGCTGCAGTCCACAGTACGTTTTGTGTACGACAGCTGCACGTACTAGTACGGACTGTACCAACGGGCAACGCTTCTGCCCACCGACTCCAGCAGACCCCTGCGGCTGAGGGCCTTCCGATATATCACCGAAGACCCCTCCACGCGTCACGGGATCGAAAGACCGAAGTTAAGTCCCCAGTGCACATAGGGTTTTATTAGGACCAGAAAGCTTTCCTGTGCCAAGAATCCACCCCCCTGGGTGTAGTCATAAATATAGAATTTTTACTTTATTTTATTTTTTTATTTTTTTAATAAATTGATTATTTTGTAATTGTTTTTTTTATTGTTCCCGCCGTCAGGCGGTCGTAACAAGTGGCGCCCAACGTGGGGGACTACTACTTGTTACGACCGCCTGACGGCGGGAACAATAAAAAAAACAATTACAAAATAATCAATTTATTAAAAAAAAAAAAAAATTAAATAAAGTAAAAATTCTATATTTATGACTACACCCAGGGGGGTGGATTCTTGGCACAGGAAAGCTTTCTGGTCCTAATAAAACCCTATGTGCACTGGGGACTTAACTTCGGTCTTTCGATCCCGTGACGCGTGGAGGGGTCTTCGGTGATATATCGGAAGGCCCTCAGCCGCAGGGGTCTGCTGGAGTCGGTGGGCAGAAGCGTTGCCCGTTGGTACAGTCCGTACTAGTACGTGCAGCTGTCGTACACAAAACGTACTGTGGACTGCAGCTCGTAGTTCTCAATCCGAGTCGTGAACGTGCAGCTCGTATTTCTCAACCCGAACGGAGAACCCCCAGTTTCCTGGAACGCGTCGAAACGACACTTGTAGCGCGAAAGATCCGACACCCAGGCACTAGACGAGACCAGGAATGGGCGTCGGCATCTTTCGTGAAGCAATTAAAAAATAGCGGAATGGAGTGGCGACATTTAGGTCCGGTTGTAAAAAAAAATAAAAAAAATAAAAAAAATAATTAAACGAAACATAGTTAAATGTCAAATGCCAATATAATTAATAATTATTATTTAAATTACCCAACCCAGGATCAAACCCCAACTGTTTATATGCCGGACGATCACCATTCCATTACGCGATGAGTACAAAAGAAATAGTTACACTTAAACACAAGTACAGGTAGCTACACATGAATACTACGAGTGAAACAATGACCTTCGATATTTATTTCGCCGGTACATCGAGAAATTTCTCTTATCTTAACATCACGCTAATCTAGAAAATAAATCTCACAGCTATGTGTGTGTATTACATTATTTGAACTAATAGGAGGAAATATAGTTTATATATAACTTTACACAATTATAAAAATTTAACTGGCTTTAAAGTCTAAGCAAACTAATACAATTATTCGGTGGCAATTTTTAATAGAATACTTATATTTAGATTTGGAAATATATTTTAAGATAATAAAGTTCTTATTAAGATAATACACAAGCCACCGATATTAACAACATACGCGTGGAACACAGTGGGAATTAATTATCGCGGCCATATTGATTTGGACTAAATTAATATTAGGTATAATAGAATGTTAATGAAGAAAAATACCGCGGCGAAACATATTTGAAACTCATCGGAAAAATAAAAAGGTAAGTTATATTTTACCAATTTTAAGATACTCACAGTCGCATTACGTTACGTTGTTATACCACTATCAAGAAATATATATAGCCATAGCAATTTTTGCACTATTAAAAGGTTGAAGAAATCACTTGTTGAATAGTAATCAAATTAATCCAGACACGAAAAACTAGTTAACAGCAACCAAGCCAATATTGGAATTAAATATATTAAACTTACCAAGGGGGTTGAAAATGATGCGATCCGCTTTTAATTTCTTTTTCGTTTTAGTATAGCACTGATTTTACTACTGTTTAAAAAATGCGAACTAATCACAACTCTCTGGCGTCGGAATTTCTCATTCTCTCTCCGCGAATTCGTCCTTATATAGGTACATATCGGTTCGGTGGTGGGCCTATTTCCTTCCTGAGGCGACAATGCGTACTGTCAGATTCTAGATTGTTCCGTATGACATGAGACAGAGATATGGAAAGAACGGTACAACCGAAGCAAGACACGTCACGACTACCCTCTATATTTTTGTAAATCCCTGTGGGACTGAGATAGTAATTATAGAATCGAGCGAGATGGAATAGTTCGTAGGAAGTTGAACCGTCGATCGCTATTGTATTTTTTCTCGAAATTTCTGGCTGTGGCGTTTACTATCCGATGTTCTAGAAATAATTTGATTTCCGGCACCGACGAATACCTTATATGGTCGTTGTGATGATATCGCTAGTTAAAGCGCGCGGTTTGCATTCAATTGTAACAACGGGTTATTTGTTTGTTTGTATGTAGTTATTATTTGTATTTATTTTATGTTTATAAACTTGTTACAACGTAACAATACCCCCTCTCCCAGAGAAAGGATTTTACGTAGTAAAATCCGCTGCGGCAAGCGCCTAAGAAGGATAGAACCGCCCAGTAACTGTCTCACTTTCATACATCCACTAACAAATACCTACCATGCGACCTTGCATACGACCTGTCACATTTGTCTGAAGAATTCTATAATTATCAACAGACTACCATACAACTAGAGTACAAATCTATTATAAGATTGGACTCAAGAACAGCACTGCATGACAAAGAGCATCTAAGAGGGAAAATACTGTAACATGAAACATTCGGACGAAATCGGCACTGTGGAATACATTTGGTCTTTGATGAATTTGTTACAGTCACGACCCGCTGTAACGAGAAAATTAGTGTAGGCTTATTTAAAGAGTCACAACCCGCTCTAACGAGAAAATTAGTGTAGGCTTATTTAAAGAGTCACAACCCGCTCTATACGCGCAGAACGCAAAACAACAAAACGAATCAGACCTATACAAGAGGTCGCAACCCGCCATAAATGCGCAAAACGCAAAAAAATAAAAAAATATCTCCCAACTAAACATCAAACTCCGTGTAGGCTTATTTTAATTCATCAAAGACAAACGTAGACAGAGACCGAAACGCAATAACTTTTTAATAAAAAAATATTGTAAAAAAAAAAAAAAAAGAAAAAAATTAACCAATGTTCCGAAACACTAGGTACGTATCAAGGTAAACAAGTATTGAACTGTTAACGGTGACGACTATGATAATATATGAACAATTAATAAAAACAAAATTAAATAAACTAAGCGGCATTGTGAGTATGTCTAGTCTTTAGCGAATTTGTTACAGTCACGACCCGCTGTAACGAAAAAAAAAAAAACAGCAGACGAGTAGACCTATACCAAGAAACTGTCATACTCCGCTAAAAAAATTGCAAAACGCAATTAAAATGTTTGTAGACCTATAAAGAAGTCATACAACACTAAAACAAAACTCCCAATCAAAACATCAAAATTCGTGTAGGCTTATTTTAATCCGCTAAAGACAAACATAATCGATTAACGAACAGACTAATATTGAATTAATTATTTGCCGATACATTATAAAATAAACGAATGCTAATATAATCATCATACTATTGATTAACAACTATAAAAAAAATAAAAAAAAATATATGAGTCGAACCCGCGAAACATAACACAAATGATAAAATAAATCCAACGTGTATAATCCGCGTGAATATAACATAACAAGTAACTTTATAGACACTATAAAAGTGTGATATCATACAAAAAAAAAAAATTACGAAGGAGAGGAGTGTAGCTTAAAATCCTTGATGTGCCAGTTTCCTAAATTATTCCCAGACATATCTTCGACGGTGTAGACTAATGGGGAGCGCTTGGCTACTATTTTGCATTTCAAGAATTTCGGAGCTAGTTTTTTCGCGAAGTGAGCATCCTTATCGCTTTGGAAATAGCACCGCTTCCATACTATGTCTCCTACGTTAAAGTCTACGGGTTTTCTGCGTAAGTTATAATGTCGCGAGCTTTTGACATGGCTGTTATACAGAGACAGTTGGACTTTGTCGAATATTTTTGCCAAACACCCGAGGTTTCCCGCGTATTCGTCGCGTGGCGAGAGCACCAGATCACTTGGGTCTACATCTGTAGAATAATGCGACCCGCATGGTACAAGTTCTCTGCCGTACACTAGAAACGCCGGTGTGAATTTGGTTACCTCGTTAACGGCACTATTCATAGCAAACTGTATCTTTGGTAAGTTTACATCCCAAGTTCTGTGGTCATCTTTTACAAAAGTTGATATGGAGGTGATTAATGTTCTATTATAACGTTCCACAGTGTTTACTTGGGGCGTGTATTTAGGCGTGAATTGCACTTTTGGAATTTTATAATATTCGTATAGTTTAGCTAATTCACGACTAATGAATTGCACTCCATTGTCCTGCAAAACCAACTGTGGAATGCCATGCACTAGGAAAACGCCTTCTTCTAAACATTTGACGACATTTGCTGCCGTAGCTCTCCTTAGGGGGAATAGTAAACAATATTTAGAAAAACAACAACAAACTACTAATATATAAGCGTTCTGCTTACGGGAAACTGGTAGAGGACCTACTAGATCTACAGAGATCATTTGAAATGGCCTGCTACACTCCTTAGGCCTACCTAGTGGACCAAGGGTAGTATGGGTAGGAGATTTATATGCAGTACATGTATCGCAAGCTGTCACAAATTTAGCAGTATCGCCGTACATACCAGGCCAATAATAGCGTAACTTAAGTCTTTGGTAAGTTTTAAAAATTCCCATATGTCCCGCAGTGGGGTCAGAATGGTTGTTTTTAAGTATCGCTTCACGATGTTCTTTAGGAACAACTTCCTTCCATTCGAATTCGGATGTAAGTGGGCTGTTACCCTTCGAGAAACGATACAATTTCCCATTCGTCACCACGTAGTTCGGGAAACTAGTAGGCGAACTTACGCAACCGTTTAAGATGTTAAGATACCAATCGTCCTTGGTAATGTAACTGCGATGACTCGTGGCACTAATTTCTGCTACTGGTACTGCTCTAGATAATGCATCTGGAATTACATTATCTTTACCTTTGCGGTGTTTGATAAAGAAATTAAAGGCAGAAAGCCTCAGACCCCAGCGGGCGAGACGACCCGTAGGGTTGGACAAGGTTAAAAACCATTTTAATGCTGAATGGTCAGTGTAAACCGTAAAACACTTACCATTCTCTAAATAACAGCGCCAGTGCTCGAGAGCGTCCAGCACAGCCAGAGTTTCCCTCTCTGTAACGCTATAGTTACGTTCAGGACCCGTTAAAGAGCGGCTCCTGAATGCTATAGGGCGGTCAACGCCATCTATATTTTGGGTGAGCATAGCGCCTAACCCAAAATTACTGGCGTCTGTGTGAACTTCGAAAGGAAGGTCGTAATTAGGGCAGCATAAAACCGGTGCTGTGACCAAACATGATTTGAGTGTTGTGAATGCCGCTTCCGCTTCCGCTGACCATCTGAAGGGTGGAGCACACTTCTTAGTTGATGTTAGAGAGTTCAGAGGGCCCGCAATGGTGCTGAAATTTGGTATAAAACGTCTGTACCAAGACGCGGTTCCTAAGAATCTCTTCACATCTTTTTTCGTGGTTGGTGTTGGGAAGTTGAGAATGGCTTCCACCTTCAGTGGGTCTGTACGGAGACCTTCAGCGTCAACCACATAGCCCAAATACTTTAAGCTATCCCTAAAAAGTTGACATTTTTCGAAGTTAACTGATAAATTAGCTTTTTTAAGTTTTTCCAATACGCGCAGCAGTAGGGACACGTGATCCTGGAACGATTCGCTAATTACTATAACGTCATCTAAGTAACAGAAGACTTTGTGCTCGAACTCCGGTCCAAATAGGGTATCCACTAATCTTTGTTGTGTAGCTGGCGCATTGGTCAACCCAAAAGGCATTACATTAAACATGAAAGTACCACGACCCGGAACGTAAAAACTAGTCTTCTCTCTGTCCTTTTTATCCAATGGAATCTGCCAAAAAGATTTTGACAGGTCAATCGAAGACAGGAAACGAGCGTCTCTAAGATTGTCTAAGATCTCGGATATATACGGTAGGCTATAGGCGTCTTTTTTGGTGACTGAGTTAAGTTTCCTACTGTCTAGGCATACCCGAGGTTTACCCTCTTTTTTCTCTACTACTATGACAGGGGAAGACCACGGACTCTCGCCTGGCGAAATTACGCCGAGTTTCAACATTTCGTCTACCTGCTCTGATACGATTTTTTGTTTTTCCGGCGACAACCTATACGAGCGCTGCCTAATAGGAAGTGCGTCTCCTGTATCGATCCTATGGGTAATTAGGGATGTTCTGCCTAAACCTATACGTTCAAAAGAGATATTTTTAAATTGTTCAATTACGCTGTTCGCGATTATTTTTTCTGATGGCTCTAACGTGTCGTAGGAATGAAGACCTAGTAAGGAAGTAGAAGACGTTGTAATATTATAAACTTTAGGGTCTGTGTGACTGATAAAATCTAAGTTAGGTAAATATTTTGGACAAATATTAAATTTTTTCCAAAAATCAATGCCAAGAATTAAATACGAATCTATTTCTGGTATGACGTGAACGTTTAAATTTTTAACTGTATTTTCGAAAACTATAGGTAACAAAATATTTCCAATTGAACGATAAGACTGACCGCCTGCAGTCGTAACTGTTAATATATCAGCAGAGTTCAACATGAACCCTGCTTTTAAAAGTTGTAAATGGGAATTATTCCCTAAGATGGTAATAGCTGAACCCGAATCTAAGAGACCTAAATATTTGAAGTTAGGATAATTAGCAATTGAAACCGTAACATAAGGACGAGGATCTTTGAAAGGTAATTTATTAAAAATAGTAGCGACCTTGAATGTGCGAAAGAAATTTTTTATAGTTGTCAGCCAGTTAGCCCAGTCTTTCTGGTCGAAGTTAAACTGACTGCAACTTTCCATAGCTAGTTTTTTGGGTTATTTATATTTTTATTATTACTATTAGTTTTTGTCTGAAGGACTTTAGAAGGTGGGCTATATTTATCCTTACATTTGGGGCAATCTGTAACTTTATAACCGCGTTCGCCGCATCTGTAACACTGGAAAGGACTCACGAACGGTTTTTTCTTGGGATTGCACCTAGGGCAAGTAAAAGTAGTGTGGTCCCGAAGGCCACATTTAAAACAATATTTTTTATTTGAATTTAACGAAGCTAACCTATTTGGATTATATTTATTTTTGTTTGTTCGAATTGAAAGATAATTAAATTCTGGTGCTAATGAACAACCAGGGTTACAAGAAGGTTCTTTGAAGTTGGAATACCGAGCGTTAATTCTTTCATAGTTTCTGCAGACTTCTCGTAATTCGGAAATGCTAGAAATGTTCGGATTCGTAGCCAAAACTCCCGCGTAACATGGCCTAATATTGTGAAGAATTATTTCTAGTTTATCCGCCTCTGGCACCGGTCCGGAAAGTCGTGAAAACATACCGTGAATAATTGCTAAGTAAATAGTTATGTTTTCCTCTTCGCCTTGGCTTCGCGAACGGATCTCGTCCATCATTTTATAATCGAAGTCAAAAGTGTCGAAGTCCGTTCTCAGCAATGATAGCAGTTCATGCCACGAACCTATGCCATCCCTTACGCTTCTAAGCCAATGCAAGGCTTCCCCGGTGAAAATTTCTGGCGCTAAACGCATCATTCGCTCGTCCGAAATATTTCGTGCTAACTTGAGCTCTTCTAAGCGAGCAATAAAAGCGCGTACGCAGGATTTGCCGTCATATTTTGTCTTCAGAATTTCTGAAAGCGAAGTCCTATCGCAACCTACTTCCGTGTTTGTAAGAGTTGTTTCCCTGCTCTCGTACGGACTATTTGGTACATTTAAACTATCCTGAACAGAAGTTTTTACTACTAACGGTTTGTTTTTTAATTTATTAAATCTAATTTGGAGGTCATTAAACTGTTTAACGGTATCTTCAAAAAGTGTTAATAAATTTTCTTTTGTTGGTTTTTCTATTCTTTTTAAACGGAAGTAAATGTGATTAATTAACGAGCGAGTACGATCTAAAACTGGTTTATTATCCGGGTTATTATCTAAAGTATCTAAGTTTGTTAATATTTTGCTAATAGTTGCGTTAACTTCTTTAATGTCTGTTTCTATGTCATAGCATGAGTCAAAAACCGCGTCCGCAGGATATTCCGAAACAATTTTATTAATTTGCACTCTAAGATCCTCAACCTTTTCTTTAGGTTCTAAACCGCGTATGGCTACTTCATACGTGAGCTCCGATTTAGTTAAATGTAAATATTTAATGTTACGGTCCATTTTAAAGGAAAATTATTTTTAGAGAATTGACTAAGTTCAAAAATGAAGTTAAAATATCTTAATATATTGTGGGACAGCTATATGTATGAAAGTTAATTAATTAATATTTTGTGAGACGATGTATTTAAATTAAAATAGTGAACTGAAACAATACGCGACGGAATGTGACACGATTGTGGGCAATGTTATGTTAAAAAAATATATATTAAGAACGATGAAAATAATGTACGTAACCGCTATTATCTATTCAGAGCAAAAAAGAATTAAAATTACAAAACAATAAAGATATGCAACAATAAAAAATGAATGCAATAAATGCACAAATAAAAAAAATCTCTGAAAAGAAATGTGAATTACGCACAAACACAAATGCAAAATACAAATGCTAACATAAAATGTAAATGCACAGAATGTATCAGAATGGAATGTTATAATAAAAATGACACAATGTTGTAGAAAGAAAAAAAAAATACTTGATGTTGCCCGACTGTGCAAAACAAAAATGTCGGAGTTAATAATTTGTATAATGCCCACTGTGAAACACACGCGTATGTGTGGGTAATCTGAGATGGTATTTGATTACCCGGCGGAGCCAGAAGACAAGAATCGGCTACCCGTTCCTCTTTAAGGAGAAACGGGTCGGTGGTACCTCCCCGTTCAGCCTCGTCCGCAAAGGCTTACCACCTGGAATTGAAAAATACCGACACCAAAAGAGTACAAAAAAACTTCCCTGTGCCTTGCCTTTTATATAGTGGGCGCCACTTGTTACGACCGCCTGACGGCGGGAACAATAAAAAAAACAATTACAAAATAATCAATTTATTAAAAAAAAAAAAAATAAAATAAAGTAAAAATTCTATATTTATGACTACACCCAGGGGGGTGGATTCTTGGCACAGGAAAGCTTTCTGGTCCTAATAAAACCCTATGTGCACTGGGGACTTAACTTCGGTCTTTCGATCCCGTGACGCGTGGAGGGGTCTTCGGTGATATATCGGAAGGCCCTCAGCCGCAGGGGTCTGCTGGAGTCGGTGGGCAGAAGCGTTGCCCGTTGGTACAGTCCGTACTAGTACGTGCAGCTGTCGTACACAAAACGTACTGTGGACTGCAGCTCGTAGTTCTCAATCCGAGTCGTGAACGTGCAGCTCGTATTTCTCAACCCGAACGGAGAACCCCCAGTTTCCTGGAACGCGTCGAAACGACACTTGTAGCGCGAAAGATCCGACACCCAGGCACTAGACGAGACCAGGAATGGGCGTCGGCATCTTTCGTGAAGCAATTAAAAAATAGCGGAATGGAGTGGCGACATTTAGGTCCGGTTGTAAAAAAAAATAAAAAAAATAATTAAACGAAACATAGTTAAATGTCAAATGCCAATATAATTAATAATTATTATTTAAATTACCCAACCCAGGATCAAACCCCAACTGTTTATATGCCGGACGATCACCATTCCATTACGCGATGAGTACAAAAGAAATAGTTACACTTAAACACAAGTACAGGTAGCTACACATGAATACTACGAGTGAAACAATGACCTTCGATATTTATTTCGCCGGTACATCGAGAAATTTCTCTTATCTTAACATCACGCTAATCTAGAAAATAAATCTCACAGCTATGTGTGTGTATTACATTATTTGAACTAATAGGAGGAAATATAGTTTATATATAACTTTACACAATTATAAAAATTTAACTGGCTTTAAAGTCTAAGCAAACTAATACAATTATTCGGTGGCAATTTTTAATAGAATACTTATATTTAGATTTGGAAATATATTTTAAGATAATAAAGTTCTTATTAAGATAATACACAAGCCACCGATATTAACAACATACGCGTGGAACACAGTGGGAATTAATTATCGCGGCCATATTGATTTGGACTAAATTAATATTAGGTATAATAGAATGTTAATGAAGAAAAATACCGCGGCGAAACATATTTGAAACTCATCGGAAAAATAAAAAGGTAAGTTATATTTTACCAATTTTAAGATACTCACAGTCGCATTACGTTACGTTGTTATACCACTATCAAGAAATATATATAGCCATAGCAATTTTTGCACTATTAAAAGGTTGAAGAAATCACTTGTTGAATAGTAATCAAATTAATCCAGACACGAAAAACTAGTTAACAGCAACCAAGCCAATATTGGAATTAAATATATTAAACTTACCAAGGGGGTTGAAAATGATGCGATCCGCTTTTAATTTCTTTTTCGTTTTAGTATAGCACTGATTTTACTACTGTTTAAAAAATGCGAACTAATCACAACTCTCTGGCGTCGGAATTTCTCATTCTCTCTCCGCGAATTCGTCCTTATATAGGTACATATCGGTTCGGTGGTGGGCCTATTTCCTTCCTGAGGCGACAATGCGTACTGTCAGATTCTAGATTGTTCCGTATGACATGAGACAGAGATATGGAAAGAACGGTACAACCGAAGCAAGACACGTCACGACTACCCTCTATATTTTTGTAAATCCCTGTGGGACTGAGATAGTAATTATAGAATCGAGCGAGATGGAATAGTTCGTAGGAAGTTGAACCGTCGATCGCTATTGTATTTTTTCTCGAAATTTCTGGCTGTGGCGTTTACTATCCGATGTTCTAGAAATAATTTGATTTCCGGCACCGACGAATACCTTATATGGTCGTTGTGATGATATCGCTAGTTAAAGCGCGCGGTTTGCATTCAATTGTAACAACGGGTTATTTGTTTGTTTGTATGTAGTTATTATTTGTATTTATTTTATGTTTATAAACTTGTTACAACGTAACAATACTTACATGCGATTAATCCAATTCATTTTCGTGGAATCCATTAGTTATATACATGCTTCATGACTGTATCTCTCAAGGTATTACTGCACCCACTTTTTAAGTCACTTAGGGCCTAATCTATTGCTGTTTTTTCGGGTACATGTCTAGACTCTGTGTTTATAATTTCTTAATGGAAATATCTAACAACACTAATTCTAAAGAAAAAATCGAAATTTCGACTTTTCGAACCTACCCCGCCAAATTATGGTATGCAATCACTATATTTTAATGTTTTCGTGGTCGTGGGTTCAAACCATAGGCACACGCCTCTGACTTTTCAAAATTATGTGTGTATTCACAATTAATTTACTTTAACGGTGAAGGAAAACATCGTGAGGATACCTGTATACCTAAAAGTTCTTACGATTTATTTAGAATTCCTTCGGACTACAAAGTCCGCCTACCTGCACTAAGCCAGCGTGGTGGACTAAGGCCTAAACCCTCTCAGCTGTAGACAAGGCCTAGCCCAGCAGTGCAGCGGGACGTATATGGGCTGATGATGAATCATTATATTTTAAAGACCGCATGTTGTTTTCCAGGACTGCAATGGCGACGGAGTGACAAATTGCTACGACTTTATGATGATCAATTATCACGGAGGTCGCGCTTGTTCCGACCCTCTGTTCCTCAGCCCTAACGGGAGGAGGTGGTTGTCCCGGTATCAAGAATGTCGATTCTAATAACACTAATTGCGGCAATTTAGTTTAAGCCATTAACAGACTAACTTATGACAAATATATTTTAATTTAACAGTTTTTTATTGTCACTTTAAGTCTTTTAACCAACTCGTAAGGTCGTTAAAGGTGATTATTGAATCCCAATTCGCTGAGAGCGCCGTAGAAAATTACGAGTAAGCGCCCTCTCCACAAGGCGACCGATCTTTAAGCTAGTGGGGCGCCAATGTGCTTCAATCTATTACCATTCTTCATAGAATGTACTCATGTAGCATGGAGAATGTGATTGTACCTTCGATACTCTTACAGGAGTTGCTGTGTGTGTTGTGGGATAGTTTCTAATTTCTATACATACATAGACACTCACTCCTATATCCTATAGTCTATTCTAGCCAGGGGCGTAGCTACCGCCCTATCAGCCATATTAATGATACGGGGCCCCCGGGCTGCAGAGGCCCCGAAACATGTGTAATATTTATTTTAATTTAATGCATATGTTTTTTTTGTGAAATCTTTACCCCTCATTTGGGCCCCCAGGAAATTTTGATACGGGGACCCGCCAATGCACGCTACGCCACTGATTCTAGCTTAAGTGGTTTACACTTAATAGTGTAACTTTAATACTTAAGAATTAGCGTAAGTAATTTACTGCTATTACACAAATAAAATGCGAATGATTTGAGCAAAACGTATATGTTTTTAGATATTCGTGTGGGCACAATAATTGTTGTGATAGGTATGAACGCCGACAACTCCGTATCACAATTGGCTAGACAGCAGTTTGCGAAACGAGAGGCCGCGGGTTCGATCCCCGCACCGAGACAAATGCTTGTGTGATCCACAAATATTAGTTTCGGATCTAGGTGTTTGTAAGACCGAAGAGTCTTTCGTAGTTTCTGTTGCCCAAGACACTTGTATCATAGTATGGGGTCAGAACTATGTATGTCACTGTTAGGTGTAGGTATATATATATATTTTTTATTTATGTATATAGTGAGTGAGTGATAGCTTTGCTGTTGTACAAGAAAATTGTTTTTTTTTCCATCTGGCTTACTACTCAAACTTTTATTTAGACTTCTTGTATACCATACGCATTGTCACCATTGCTCTTATCAACGCTACTCGTCTTCGTGAGTGTCAAAACTTTACCCTTCAATTGATTATTAAGGTGGAAAGAAGCAACAAGATCTTAAATAACTTTATTAAGTCCATAACATCAGTCAATTAACACTTACTGGAGTAATATTAAAATCTAAATGTATTAATCTATGATACACTGTAATATAAAACATAATATACCATTACATTATGTATCGAGAACTATTCAGAGTATTTACTTACGTGCAATAAGATCCCAAAATATATTATATTCATAGATGGCACCGGAAAAAAACACCAAAAATACCTCAAAAAACCTTTTTGCTTTGCCACGGAAAATAATTGTTGAATACATACAGACAGAACTAACTATTTATATTCGCAAATAACGTTAATATTCTATAATTCTATAAAATACATTGCCTTTGTAAAAAAAATGTGCTTCAACAAATATAAACATTTTTAAAAGTTTCCAATTGAAAAGTAATCTATCTTCAATAATTTGTTTTGAATTTTGAAGACTTCTATAATAAATATTTTACATGCGTATTAAAAAAAACATGCGTTAAACTGTATGATGTTAATAAATCTATTAAGAATATTTGTCGTAACGTGATTAAATGACATAAAAAAATCCTTAGCTTACGTATAAAATAGATAATTCGAATTAAACGAAATGAAATCTAGAAAAATTAAAATGAATATATAAATTTTACCCACATTGAAATGTACAGCTTATAAAAATAACTTAAACTGAATCTTACGATTATGTACAATCAACAGTTTATGATGTCACGATCAGGCAAAACTGACAAGCGGAGCAGGGGGTTGCCAATCGTCGCTTTCTATTTCCTCGTCTGACTCTTCTTGGAACCGAACCTGTGAACCAAAATTGTATATATTTTATTTCAACAACTCTATCTGTCTCCTGGCTCTCATCGTGCAAGTCTTTCGTTGTCCGAAAAACGGCAGTAGGTTCGCCCGTACCTATTTGACCTATTAAACACAATTGACGAAATGTGGGTGCAGAAATGCACCTCTGCCTACCCCTCGGGGACGTTATCACTGCGTCAGACCATTTTGTAGGCCCTTCCACGAGCACGCCTGCCGTCCATTTTGCCCAAAATGATTTTCCTTTATAAATGGTGCTTTGGAGATCGCATAAAGAAAAGAAGACTTGTTGACAGACCGACACGACCGAGAAAAATGGCTGAGATTTATTTCATATGTAACGTGTATTTGTAACAAAAAGCCTAATAGTTTTTGATACCTACAACACATTACTTGATGATTATTGTGATCAGTGCGTGCTTTCATTTGTTTCTCTATAACTCACTATTGACAGTGAAAAGGGATATTTGCAAGGCAAGTACTGTTTATACCAAAGCTAAGCTAAAGGGCTGTTACTAAATACATCGAATTTACAACTATACATTTAATGACTTAGTTATTTTTTTTTTTTTTTTTTTTTTTTTTTTTTTTTTTTTTTTTTTTTTTTTTATTCTGGCACGGCAAAGTGACCCCATTGCACCTGATGGTAAGCGCAGTGGAGTCCAGAAAAAGTGCCGACCAGCGAGAGATGATGGTCTCCCGTTGGTCGACACAGTCATGCCGGCCGAATACCTCTTCACCTTATTGTGAAGAAGTTTGGGGGACTATCAATCATGGCGATCAAAGGACCGACCGCGACAAACCGGCCAAAAAAATTGCCGGCACGGTCATCCTTTCACCATGATTGAAGCCCCCCCGAAAACCGGATATACACTGGCTGATCCCGGAACGCGGCACACTTGCATGTGCCACTATGGCGGGTTTTACGCCCTGTGTACGGTGGTCGCCATCCGGGCGGATACGAATATCCTACCACCAGCCAAGGAACAACATTAACATTTAGGAAATGTCAAGGCTTTTGACTATTGTAGGAGAGACGGTGAAATGTGCTGTATAATCAGTATTAATCTTATTAGTTCGGTTTGTAATAGGTACGGTGAACAAGCTTGGTATGTTATACCATATTCGCATACTGTACATAAATGTCGGGCCTCCTCTACAACTGAGAGAGTTTAGGCCTTATTCCACCACGCTGGCCTAGTACGGGTTGGCGGACACCTAGTAATATATAAATATAATTAACATTCAAATGCATAGTTCTAACCCCACGCTGTCGTACACGATGTTTGTAGTGGGTATCAGAAACTACGAGTGAAACAAATATTTGTATTCACACAAACATTTATCATAGAGCAACATCAAACCCACAGCTTCTCGTTTTTCTTTCTGGTTTTTATTAACTAAACCACGGCGGCTATCAATTATACAATTCATAAAACTCTACGTTTAAGAATAGACCGATGCTCTAGTCAACTTACATTACAATATTTGACAAATGTCATTTCAAAATTTAACTAAAACATCGTAAGAAAACCTACATGCAAATTTTCTACAAGGAATACCTTGAGTATGTGAAGGTTACGAAATTTTATTTAGGAAGGTTTCAATTGAATAGATAATATAGCTCACCCAGGGAGCAGCTCGCTCTCCAACTGAAGAACTGCTTTGATTTGACTGCCACGCCTGTAAATAGACCACAATAAGTGATGGCTGTAGCGGTACTTCCATAGAAGCCCAAAAGCCAAGCTTGCTTTGCAAAATTTTAACTAGACATCACACAATTAAAGTGTAACGCTATTAGGCTTCTATGGAAGTACCGCCACGACTGATTCCGAATATATTAATGGTCATTTTTTAAATCATTTCTTTTTTACGAGTGGGATTTTTTTAAGCTGCATTATAATTACTACGAAAGTACTTATAAAGAATATTTTAGAAGATGCTGTATCGATATCGTAAACTACTTCTTGATTGGATAGGAGCAACACTAGAGTTTCTTGCCCGTTCTTCTCTAGTGACTGCCTTTGATTTTGAAATGACTTTTGACATTTTATAGATTAAATAAATACTATTTCATTTCATTTCGGTGCACGTCCTTCAAACCAGACACACACAGATATTAAGGTCAGGCCCTACCGAAAGCCTAAAATGGCTACTAACGAGTAACTGATAAACTGACCAGTGGCGGTACTTCCATAGAAGCCCAAAAGCCCAGTTTGCCTTACAAAATTCCGTATTATAATCTTTAAGCTTTAAATATTTTTTTAATAAATAGAATTTGACATATCAATGAGAATATACGAATACTGTACCCACAATAAACAATAATAAATTAGACATTACGCAATTAACGTTTAACGCTTTTCGGCTTCTATGGAAGTACCGCCGCTGAAACTGACTGATGCCTGACGGTATTATAGTTACCTGATACGCATCATTGAATGCGTGAGCCAAAGACAGCGCGAGTGCGCGTGCGTGCTTCCTCCGAGTGCACACGAACACGTGCACGACGTGCGACTCGGCCCCGCTGCCGCCCTTACCTTCCACTACTGCGAACACGCGGGCGTTCGCGGCGTCCGCCGAACAGTACGAAATCCTATAAACATGTAAAACATGGACTATGCCATATTATTATTCACTTAACAAATTTACTATGACTGCCTCGTGGTCTCGCTGCAAAAGTATGTGCTGTGTGATCTAGAGGTCTTGGGTTCGATTCCCGGGTCGGGTAAAGTGTTATTGGGTATTTCCATTAGGAAATTCTCAGTAGCAGCACTGAGTCTGGAATTGTGCCTGAAAAACGGCAATAGGCTCGCCCCCTATTACGTGGGACTGATACACACCTGGCGAAATGTTGGTGCAGAAATGTACTTCTGCCTACCTAGAGATTGCAAACCGGCCCCGGCCGGGCCGGGCCCGGTGAGCGGACCCGATAAGTAAATCGCGACGCGGGAGCGCCTACTCGTAGTAGTTACTGTTGTAAAATACTCGTATCAATCATTCTTTCAGACTGAAAAATAATTGTTACTTTTTGTTTTGTTATATTATACTTGTGAAGCCTACGTATCGTAACTAATTTTACGTTACATTTTGTTAGTTAAGACTAAACAAGTTTGGTTGTTTATAGTTACAGTACAGCCTAGCCAATAAGATTTCGCTATTTGCTCAATTGGTAATAATATAATTAATAGCCAAAGTTTAAGGAAAAACATAATACATACTTTACTTTTAGCAAATAAGAGTTTGTTTTGTTTATACCAAAGCTACCATACTTTATTTATCTATCTAATTTAAGTTGTTATGACACGTTTAGTACTTTAAGCTGCGTTATTAGTTTCTTATTATAATACTATGTTTTCAAATAGACACGATAAGGAGTAAAGAGAAAGACCTGCTTGTTTAAACTTATAAAAATGAATAATTACTAATACTAATTTAACTTTTCAGTTCATAAGTCAAAGTAATCTTTTTTTTGAGATTAATTATTGTAATAATTGTCCATAAGCCAGTTTGAAATGAATATTAACTTTGCATCATTGTGTTTTCCATTTATATATAGAAAATTTTCATAAAATACTTTAAAGGTTTCATCGCTAACAAACCCGGCCGGGCCGGGGAATACAGGCGTCAGGTTATGTATGTATGTATGTAAAACATGTCCCTTTATTTAGTTGCTGATATAAGAGCACCACATTGTTATAAGTAGTGATGGCCTCGAGGTTTAGGCGCGCGGTCGTAAATCCCGACGGCTGCGGGTTAAAACCCCAGGCACACACCTATTACTTTTCGAAGTTATGTGTGAATTCACATTGAATTATCAGTTACTTTACCGGGGAAGAAAAACATCGTGAGGAAACCTGCACACGTAAAAAGTTCTTAGGAATTTCTTAACGTATTCTTCTTAACGTTATGGGCCAATGATGATAAGAGCACCGTCTATTTTTGATAGAACCTAACCTAATCTCAAAATAAGAATATGTTTGTGTTTCTGTGTGTGTAACCATCCTCTAAGAGCTATCTAAAACCTTCAGGGTTGAATTGAGTAAACACAATCAATAATATTTAAAAGCATTTTTCGATAGCTGACAGCCCCGTGGCGCAGTTGGCTAGATACCAGCTTGCGAAACGAGAGGCTGCGGGTTCGATCCCCGCACCGAGACAAATGTTTGTGTGATCCACAAATATTTGTTTCGGGTCTGGGTGTTTGTGAGACCGAAAGGTCTCGTAGTTTCTGATACCCACGACACAGGACTTGTATCCTAGTGTGGGGTCAGAACTATGTATGTGACTATTGGGTGTATTTATTTATTTAGCTAAGACTTTTCCGTGATATGTAGCCTGGCACCGTAACTAAAAATTATCAAAATTGGTTTACCAATTTCGGTGTGAAAAGTAAAAAATAAATTTATTTTCGCATTTATAATATAAGTAACGCTTATCCATTAAGTATAAAACAAAACATTAGTATAATGCTCTACGGAGAAAACATTCCCATTAATAAAATCATTACCTTAACAAAACGGCTTGCAACATTGTCGGGAAAAAATGTAATTACATTTAATTACCAGTTAGCAAACCAAGTGCGTTATCACGATCAATAAATGTCACATTACTTTAATAAATAACGCAATGGATAGGTAACCGCGGCGCGTGAGTCGTTGACTTCACAACCGTCGCGGCTCATCGGCAATTTATGAGGGGTAAGGTAGTTTCTGCATTTATAATACATAGGTTATTAATTTCATCATCATCAGCCCATATACGTATCACTGCTGGGCACAGGAATCCTCTATAACCGAGTGGGTTTGGGCCTTAGTCCACCACGCTGGCCTAGTGCGGGTTGGCAGAAAAAATTCTAAAATTTTGCGATTCGGAAATAATCTGTAGCAGCACAAAATGTATTCGGTAAACTTACGACATAATGTCGGGTAAAACGTAAAAACTGACTTTGGAAATGGTAGAATTGAAAGCTGTAAATTGAAAATACGTGCCTGTTTGTTCACATACAACTTTGAAAGCACTGAACAGATTTTAATGCGAATTGTGGTCTGAGTTTAACATAATATGTACATCAGAATTTAGACTATATTTGATATCTGAAAAAGTATAATTTTAAGATGTCATGATATAAATACTTTTTTGGCGCTTTCTTGGGGAGGCCTACGTTCAGCAGTGGACGGCGATAGGCTGAGTATACTTATATACCGTGACATAAAACAAAACCGACAAAAAAGTTTTTCTTAAAATCACGAGCATTGAATGTACATAGTTGTTAAGAAAACGTAAAAAATATATTTTGTCGGGTTTTTTTTTAATGTCTGTCTTAGTTTCCGATCACGGTCTTTATACATCCTGTACATGTATATATAATATAAATACTTTAAATGCGGACGAAGTCGTGAATTAATATTATTTTCATAAAGCTGACTTCAATCAGTGCAAAAAATAACTTGCAATATATTCGAACTTCATTACTTACATGCGCACACGCCTTGTAACTCACTGACCTGTGAGGCCACTTATTAATGTTTACATTTCATTATCATTCATCTTGAAAAAGTAGGCTAGGCGGTGACATAAATTGAACGTCAAATAAATGATTGCTGGAGTCGCCCTGTTAGTACATACATACATACATAACCTCACGCCTGTATTCCCCGAAGGGGTAGGCAGAGGTGCATTTCCGCACCCACATTTCGCCAGGTATGTATCAGTCCCACGTAATAGGGAGCGAGCCTATTGCCGTTTTTCGGGCACAATTCCAGACTCCGTACTGCTACTGAGAATTTCCTAATGGAAAAACCCAATAACACATTGCCCGACCCGGGAATCGAACCCAGGACCTCTAGATCGCACGGCACATACCTGCGCCGCGAGACCACGAGGCAGTCCCTGTTAGTATTTTATGCTGATTGTGAACAGTAAGATTTACCTAGGTAAAAAGGGTATATCTGTGTCAATCCATATTCATTTCATTACTAGGCAGTGACTACCTTAACATTAGCTCGACGACCAAATGACTCTTCTTAGCAAGGAATGTATACAGGGTGTATTCAGACCGTGATCGGAAACTAAGGCAGATAATAGCTAATGTTACAAACCCCCTGGCGTTAAAAAATCCGACAAAAAATAAAAAATTGGACGTTTTCCTAACAACTATATACATTTTATACCGATGGTTGTTAGGAAAACTTCAAAAATGTTATTTATTATTTGGATTTTCTTTTAAGCTCTATACAGGATAGAGCTTACTAACCTGGGCTCGAGTAAAATTAATGTTTATTTATTTATTTAACACTTTATTGTACACTAAACATAAAAAACATACAATGAAAGGTACAAATGGCGGCACCTTATCGCACATGGCTATCTTTTCAAGGCAACCATAGGATGGACTAACTGAAGAGATTTAATGTTTTGTTGTTATTAGTTTAGATACTGACAAAAGTTCAGCTCTTCGCTAATGATTGATTTTAATGTAGCAGCAAAAAGCGGCTTTAAGCATTATCATCATCAGACATCATCAGCCCATATACGTCTTACTGTTGGGCACCGACCTCCTCTACTGCTGAAAAGGGTTAGGCTTTAGTCCAATTTCAAATTGAGACTTCAATATATAGTTCCGCACCGAAGTCTATTCTTTTCCGTCTTATCATTATACAGGGTGTATTCAGACCGTGATCGGAAACTAAGGCAGGTAATAGCTAAGGTGATTACAAACCCCCTGGCGTTAAAGAAAATTCTGACAAAAAATAAAAATTTTGACGTTTTCCATACAACCATCGGTATTAAATGTACGCGGTTTGTATGGAAAACGTCAAAATTTTTATTTTTTGTCAGAATTTTCTTTAACGCCAGGGGGTTTGTAATCACCTTAGCTATTACCTGCCTTAGTTTCCGATCACGGTCTGAATACACCCTGAATATTTCGACAAACTAAGCAATTGTCTAGTTGCTTACCTGTAAATCGACACGCTCATAACATTCTCTTCTGTTTCTGCATCCGTCACTATAATGCCTTTCGCGCTAATGTCCAAATTCACCCTTTGCGGCTTCTTATTCGACGCTGAAACACAAAATATATTTCAATTCTAACCTTTTTCCATTTACAAATATTATTTAAAGATATCAATAAATGCCTCGTGGACTGCCTCGTGGTCTCGCGGTACAAGTATGTGCCGTGCGATCTAGAGGTCCTGGGTTCGATTCCCGGGTCGGGCGAAGTGTTATTGGGTTTTTCCATCTCAGTGACAGCACGGAGTCTGGAAATGTGCCCGAAAAACGGCAATAGGCTCGCCCCCTATTACGTGGGACTGATACATACCTGGCGAAATGTGGGTGCAGAAATGCACCTCTGCCTACCCCTTCGGGGAATACAGGCGTGAGTTTATGTATGTATGTATGTATGTATCAATAAATGCCGATGTAACGAAACCGCTGGTTGCAGGCAGCTTCTGACAGGACACTTTGGAAGACTTTGGGAAAGACCAATATACAGACGACTTTTAGCTGACGATGACTAAGAAATCAACCCACAACCAACTAACTACCATTCATATATTTTGTAAATAGGACGACTATGTTTCAACTACAATAATATTCGCAAGTTCCCATAGACATTCGGTAAGTATCACTGTCGACCCTATACTTGAGTTTCAGTTGTAATAAATACTAACATTTAGCAGATTGCAAGGCTGTGCGTACAGCAAGACAGGTAGCGGGGGCGGAAGCAGCGCGCTCTACAGGCGCAGCGCCGGCGTAGCGCACGTCCATCTGACCCCGAGCTGTGGAGTCTCGAGCCTCGCGCCACCATCCTTCACCCTCGCACTCCGCGAGAGCCCATTCCTCGCAAAGTTCTATAAACAAACAAGAAAAATGTGAGGCAGCGCTATTAAAACTGTATAAAATTTCATTGAGCATTACTGTTGAAGGAATCCAAAATTTAAACACATAATATCATCAGTACATTAAATGCCTATTAAAATTTGTCAAATAAAATCCTTGAATTTTTATTTATTCTGACACGGGATAGTAATGCGGAACATTTCTACACCTTACATAAGGTGGTCAAATCCGCTAACTACATTCCTTATTCCAGCTTACACTTGCCACTCTCTATAGGTACATGTTATATCTTATCAAAGTATTGAAAATCTAACATGAAATCAACACGCAATCAAAAAGGAAGGAGATAACTCCATCCTGCGACGCACGCAGTTAAGTCGCAATTTCAAAACGGATCCAAATTCATTCACCCAGTTGGTGCGGCACATGTGTTTCCTTCCAATGCACTGATAAAGTTGATTATTACGCGAATTTTACGCAGTTGTATACAGAGTGCATTCAAAATACTAAGTCGAATGCGATAACAAAGTTTGTTATCTACTTCAGCCGTGATGTCTTTCTTTTTTCCTATATGTAAAACAGTCTTTTTAAAATTTTCCTTAAAGCTGTGTACCTTAAAGCTTTAAGGAAAATTTTAAAAAGACTGTTTTACATATAGGAAAAAAGAAAGACATCACGGCTGAAGTAGAGTGCTTAAAACACCTGAATATAAGCAAAAAAAAAAAAAACACCAACGCTCCTTTCTATGCGATATCACATAATATAAATGACAATAAATGAACGTTAATTGCTAATTTTCTATTATACAAGAGTACCTTAAGGTTTAAACAATTTTTCACTCTAAAAAGAG
The DNA here is from genome assembly GCA_907164795.1 of Hemaris fuciformis. Lineage (NCBI taxonomy): Eukaryota > Metazoa > Arthropoda > Insecta > Lepidoptera > Sphingidae > Hemaris > Hemaris fuciformis. Next base: position 11,519,233 of record OU015448.1, read on the forward strand.
CAAAATTAAATCTCCAGATATTTTTAAAATCGGACTTTTGATGATTTACTATCTAGTAGTCGGAAGTAACGATCTTTGATACAACAACACGCATCACCAATTTTTAAGAAAGATGATTTAATGTGGCCTACGCGAACCCTTAACCCATATTTTCGGGGACATTTGATAAACAAGTTTTACCATTGTCACATATGACTTATTCTTATAACAATAAAAAAACTCGTAACTATTGCACTAATAGTCCAGCCCGCATGATAAAAAAAAATCTTGTGCCGTGAGTATCAGAAAGTACGGGACATCAAGACATTCCAGTATTACTAACACCCAAAACTGAAACAATTTGTGGATTCCACAAACCTTTGTTTAGGTCCGCGAATTGACCCCGCGGTCTCTTCTTTCAAGATGTCTTCAATCCGTAGAGGCTCCACTCTGTTTACCCGCCATTGAGAAGCTTGTAAATGTGACCTATGGTTTACGTTACGTTTTTTAACAATTCGCATAATTTTTTCGGTTGAAGAATAATTGTAACTTCAAGATGCCCCTATAATCTATCTACTGACTGACTGACTGACATAGTGATCTATCAACGCATTACGCACAGCCCAAACCACTGGACGGATCGGGCTGAAATTTGGCATGCAGGTAGATGTTATGACGTAGGCATCCGCTAAGAAAGGATTTTGATTAGCTCTATCCCCAAGGGGATAAAATAAGGGATGAATGATGATTGTATAAAACTTTGTCAATTTTAAACCGATCGGGCTGAGACTTTGCATGCATAGAGCTACTATGACGTAGGCCAACCCTGTACCCAACCATGTAGTCTACGCGGACGCAGTCGCGAGCAAAAGCTAGTAATATAATATGTATCTTATGCTTATTTATCATCTCGCATCAGGATAATATATACCTACCTACCAAGAATCGTCAAGAACCGTTAACCAAATTTTGCACGCGATCCTCACATGGTCCGCTTTATACCTAAGCTATAGAATAAGTATGTCAGTATATATATAGCGAACTCAGAACTTAACTCCTCATATACCGAGGGAATGGATATCGCACGCGGCCACATTGCATCTATTTTTACATCTCTTTAAATGGAGTGAGCATTGCACAGATAAAAATTGCGTATTTACTATTTATATATATGGTCACTTATAAAACGGACGTTGTCGCCGGTAGAGAGATATCGCCTGCACAACTAAAGAAAAATTTCCTTTGAGCTTAGACCCATTAAGTATTGAAACTAAGAGCTGGTCGGATGGAGCCAGTATTGACAACAGACGGTGTTCACATTGCACCGAATCGAGAACTATACACCTAAGAATTCCTTGTGCACAATTTTTGGGGGCCGGTTTCCTCCCAATGATTACCTTCAGTGTCTGATGCCTGATTATTATCTTTATCGCAAACCGTCAAGAAGTCCAAGGTGTATGTCTGGGATTTGAACCCACGACCATCGAGTTTTTCGCAACAGACTGCTCACCCATCATCGAGACCATCACGATAACAGTTACGTTTTAAGTTTGGATTGTGAAATCTAGATAAAGCTTCATGAATCGAACAACTCGCATTTTAAGACTTATACAGGTGTATTCAGACATAGGTATAAAATAATAGTTGTTTGGAAAACGTCAAAATTTTTATTTTTTGTCGGGGTTTGTAATGACCTTAGCTATTACCTGCCTTAGTTTCCGATCACGGTCTGAATACACCCTGTATATGTACCTAAATACCTACATATATTCCCTGCTTAATTTAGATCAGATTTTTCGAGAAATATGTAGTAATCCTAAATCTAATCCTAATATAATTCTCCCTGTAATTTAGCGAAACGCAACTTTGACAGCTCGTATCAAATGACTGCTTTAATAAATACGCTAGGTTAAATGCTTTTACATGAAACGAAATGAGTATTCCAAGAATATTTTGCTCTCGCCATGAACTGTTTCTGCATCTCCAACGTACTTGAGAAAATATTACGATGTTCCAGAAATTGTCTGATAAAGCCCGGATTTTAATAAATGTCCTCGCACTGGTAAATCGAAGGGTTATCATAATAATATCGTAACTAAGTTTGGACGAGTGCACCAAATAGATTAACTTCGGCGCTATAAAATGTGACACAAAAGTCATAATTAGGTACCTATCTATCTTTAAATAGAACATTTTGGTTCAGTTTTTTGAGTAATATTTCTTAGATTTTCACATCCATATTTCCTTTGTTTATAAACCGCAACTATGTAGATGTATGAATGTAGAAAAGGCATAGGTATAGTCTGTCTACCCAACGGGGATTTGAACGGTGAACCTAAGTGTTTAACGGTTGACCATATCGTTTCTCGCTGGTCGGTATTAATTTTTTGGACTCCACTGTGCTTTCTATCAGGTACAGTGGAGTCACTATGCCGTGCCAGTATAAAAAAAAAAGAAAAAAAAAAGAAGTTTTCTTCGTTTCATAATTTCTTCAAGTCAGTTCATTAACTAGTAAATATTTGAGAAGTAATTGGTTATTCTATCAGATAATTGATATTTAAACAACCGTTTTACTTTCCTGCGCAGTGTGGAAGTTACATCGAAGATTAATATTGAACGTCCCCTCGTTATTCGAACCATTAATATTCCTATAATTAAATGTGAAAGAACTGTCATTACTGCAGACTTTTCATCACGTTATCTGGCGTAGATAGATTGGATGCAAGTGCTTGTGAAACTATATTTTAAAGCCTTATTAAACGACTTTAACGTATGATAAATCGTACCGTGGAAAGAATTCGTGTTAAAAAGTTGGATGTCAGTTTATAATATATTTTTTTCTATCAGTTAATTATTCCCCGCATTAATTACTAGGCTAGTATTCTTTGGACATTTGCTTTTATAAGATTTCTGCACATTAACTTCTTGGGTAAATCTATGAAGTTGAGCACTTGCACAACTAGGCACTTGCCTAAGATAGACCAACAAAAGTATGTCCTTAGCAGATACAATAACAAAGTACAAATGACGAAGCTACCACATCTTTTGATATATCATTCAGAATAGTACATCATTAAAATAATAAAAGTATAACAAATGCAAAAACATGATAAAAACGAAATAACGTGGCAAAGGAACAACAACCATAAAGCCGAAGCTTCCTGACGCAACCCCGATCAGTGTTGTGACGAAAGTAATGTTTACAAATCATAATTGCGTCAAAAATGAAGGTCTCGGCTTTAATATTTGCAAACAGGAGCATATTTATCTGCACCGACCGCAATTAGAGTGGCTATTACGATATCTTCCGTTATCTAGGCCAGACTGACTGTATCGATAGTGTATGTAGGTCGGAGTTCATTATTAGGCGCAATACCATGTACCCGGGATTGGCGTGATCTGTGATTGTTGTTGCTCTAATCTGTCCGATTGATTTGCCGCCTTTGTCTGGCGTTCTTATCGATTGTACACGTGCGGGGAAAGGTGACTTATGACGCCAGGAAATAAAACATAAGATTCATAAGTTAGTAGCTTCGCAGCTTGGCTTTGCCCGAAAGCAAAGTGACAAAAAGATATGTAAAATTATAATGGTTCATATTGAAAAGTACTACTACGACTGCCTCCTTCCTCCCGCGGTAGATATAAGCTGCGTTCGATTTCGAGGCTTCCGGTTCGATTCCCGAGTCGAACAGTGATATTGTTTTTTTTTATCGAGAAGCTTTCGAAAGCAACATTGTCTGGAAATGTGCACGAAAACCTGCACTACGATGGTATCTTATTACGTGAACAGACGGTAACTTGTGTGTTTGTTGTAAAGGGGAAAAATGGTCACATTAATCAGTATTGACGTTTTCCCGCACTCATAATATTACGTGTTATTCCTAGTGACGCACTTTTGCTATTTGTCACAAATTAATGTAGTAAGTTAGCAATAAATGAATTCTTAAATAAATTTAGCGAAAAATGATTATTTTCAGTATTCAAACTCTAAAAACAATAGGAACTAACTTTACTAAAATTGTAAGTAACAGAAATGGCCCATTTCATAAGCTGTATTTACTTTCATCTTGAGTCAATCGTCAAATACTCGTAGCAATTTCATGTGAAATTGGTTGAGATTTGATACGAATACAAGAAGTCATACATATTTTTTTTGGCTTCTTCATGTTTACACACGAGAATTGTTTTTATAGTGGCACGCCATTTATTGTAACTGGCACCAAGTCTACTCCCAGGCAAAATATTTTAAAAAATAGGTAGATAGCGTATTTCATTTATCTATAAACCAAAAAACATCCACTTTGATCCAGTATTTTAATTGTGACATCATAACATTCAGAGAGAGAGTTACTATCAAATAAAAAATATTGGTGTGGCAGTATGGATGAAGGTGGCTTCATCATCATCATCACCAGTCCATATATGTACGTCCCACTGCTGGGCACGGGCCTCCTCTACATCTGAGAGGGTTTAGGCCTTAATCCACCACGCTGGCCTACTGCGTGTTGGCGGACTACACACCTAAGAGATTCCTAAGAACTTTTAGGTGCACAGGTTTCAACTCGAAGTTTTCCTTCACCGTTGAAGTACGTGATAATTCTTTGTGAATACACACATAGCTTCGATGAACCCGCGACCGTCGAGATTCTCGACCGCGTGCCTAAACCTCGAGGCCATCACGACTGAAGGTGACTTTTACTTTATCATAAATGCTCTTCTAGGATCTCCGATCTTATTCCCGTCAAATAATAGGACCGTTACGATGTTTTGTTTCATCTTGGCATGGTATAGCGACCGCATCAGTCCCTGATGGTAAGCGCGATAATTATTATATTAACATTTAATTTAATTTTAATTCCTTTATCGCGATAGAATATCTCACGTCAATTTCCTGTAATGTGGCGCAGTTGGCTAGACACCAGCTTGCGAAACGAGAGGCCGCGGGTTCGATCCCCGCACCGAGACAAATGTTTGTGTGATCCACAAATATTTGTTTCGAGTGTGGGTGTTTGTGAGACCGAAAAAGTCTCTTGTAGTCCCTGATACCCACGACACAGGACATGTAGATATCCTAGTGTGGGGTCAGAACTATGTATGTGACTGTTGGGTGTATTTATTATTATTATAATAAAATGTTATAACACGGTCGTCTATTCGTATCTCAGTCAAAGCTGACTAAGTCAGGGCTTCAGATATATATATTTTTTATAATAAATAATTCATTATCATAACAAACATAAATAAATATTCAAATAATTAATGCAATTTAATAGCATTATTGCATTCATAAATTTACAATATAGACATACCTACATCTCTTACGCTTCTTCAGATGTCATTAATCTCTTCATGCACGCTAATCGGATTAGGTACAACTATAATTAAAAACAGAATATTACACAATATAGCCTTCTTAAAAAAAATATAGTACGCTTCTTACATTAATGGAAATTAATCCATTTCCCAGTGACGCTTTCTCGTTTTGTTTTTGCGCAGCGCGCAGTTAGCTTTAAGCCATATAAGCGAGACGATTTAGCTGGAATGCCACTGAACAGGCCTTCTAGCCGTGATCTCTACTTGATTACAATCTTTCTAGTAATTAAGCCATTTATCACCTTTCGAGAAATGTAAAACGTTCTCTGAATGCAATCAAAATGGCTGAAATTTTAAACTGATGCAAGACATTAATTTACGAGTGTTTTGCGCCTGGACAATCGTGGGAGCAGAAGTAAGAATCTATCTGCCTCTTCATAGATAAAAGCATGAATACATCTATGTACATATTTTAAAACCAAAAAAAGTATTAAAGTTAAATTAATAATGGACAGTGATTATTACAAATACAAGGCATAGACAATTAAAGATATTTTTTAATTTATAATATTATAAATGAACTAAGTAAAGACAGAAACAAAGAGCGAAAAACATATTTATTTTTTCAGAAACTTGAACGCTTGTTAAAATTTGGAATTATTGCAATGTGTATTTTTATGCAAAAATTTATGCTTAAATACAACAATAAACATAGAGCTATACAAACCTACCTGCAGTCCTGTGCAATTTGAGATAGCGCCCTCAGTACAATTTACCCCACTCAAAGCTTCATTAATGGTAAAACATTCATCTACTTTTTCGCTCCCTTAAATATTTAATTTTACCGTTATGCCTAAGATGCCATGCTTCATCTCTTCACCATCCTAAGGTAGACCGGTAGAGAATTAAGTCCGCCTATGTACAGTTGTGTATATGAAGCTTTTATAAATAAATAAAGAAGTCCCCATATGTCAACAGCAAAGTTCATGACAATAACTCCAGTGACGTAAGCGCAAAAATGTAAAAAGTTGAGTTAGTTTCAAATTTTAAATGTTTAATTTCATAATAAAAAAATAAATATAAGTCCTAATTTGATCAAATAGCGAAGTCTTAATCACTTATTCAACACTATAAACATTAAAAAGCGGTTAGGAGAGATCTGCGCATACAACATAGTGTCTCTCTATGTACGGCCGATGCTACAACAACCGCGCCCAATAAGAAAACTGACAAGGGTTAAATACGGAAATCAAGATTGTGCTTTCAACCATGTTATAAAGCTAGTTTTAAAGCAGTGATAGCCTCGAGGTTTAGGGGCGCGTTCGAGAATCACGGCGGTCGCGGGTTCAAACCCCAGGCACACATCTCTGAATTTTCGAAACTAAACGTATTTTCACAATAAATTATCACTTGCTTTAACGGTGAAGGAAAACATCGTAAGGAAACCTGCACACATAAAAGTTCTTAGGAATTTCTTAGGTATGTAGTCCGCCAACCCACACTAAGGCCTAAACCCTCTCAGTTGTAGAGGAGGCCCGTGCCCAGCATTGGGACGTATAATGGGCTGATGATGATGGAAGCGTCTGATAAATAATGTAGCTGCCATAAAATCACAAATCCGATATAGTATATCAACAACATCAATGAGGATACACTTGTATTATAAGGGATTCCTATTTTGGATGAATGTACAATATAAACAAGTATGTTTTTTAGTTCTACGCTTATTTTCAAGAGGATATTTAAATATTCATCAAAGGTCACTTATAAACGCAGAATAAGAGGACCGAGCAACTTATCTTAGATCTTAGATCCAAAACCTACGAATTTAATATGATATAGAATTAATAAGTGTTCTTTGTACAATTATCTATAACTCAGTTTAAAATAAACAAAATAAAAGTAGACTATCCATGAATTATCATCATCATCAGCCCATAAACGTCCCACTGCTGGGCACGGGCCTCCTCTACAACTGAGAGGGTTTAGACCTTAGTCCACCACGCTGGCCTAGTGCGAGTTGGCGGACTACACCCCTAAGAAATTCCTAAGAACGGTGTGCAGGTTTCATCACAATGTTTTCCTTCACCGTTAATGAATTATGCAAAGTCAAAAATTAAATTAACGAAACACTTCTACATTGTACCTTTCGCAAACTATAACGCAAAAATGCGTCAGCTTAACGAACTTTTAACTACGCCTGATACATCGTATAGGGCACAGTGAGAGCCTGAAATACTGAGCTTTCCTACAAGGTCACAATGATAAAAATTGGATTCTTCGTCAAATCCAAACAATTCGCAAAATATTAAATTTCAATTATTTAAAATACCATAAATATCTTTGAATATATTCTTTTGATATTTAATGTTTAAAAAATGTAACTTTTAGCTAACAATTATAATATAGTTTTTAGAGATATCAGATACATCCACGACTATTAAGTTGAATTTAAAAAAAAATGATGTTTTAGGAATAATAAAACAGGACCTTCTTATCTGGCCATGAATATAAGAACACAATTTATACAAAATATATTTTTCAATAAAATTAACTCCTTTCAAATTTAGTGATAACCAGCCATACAAAATTAAAATAACAATAATGATAAAAATAAACTGCTTACTTTTGTGCTTTGAATGATTCCTCCACATTTTTCTCAGTAGTGTAGTCATGATGATTTATTACGGAATATTTTTTTATGCAATAAAGAGCCAAACGCAACTTTTCCCGCGCGTCGTCTCCGGCGAACTGCGCGCGCAGCCTCACCAACCCTTCTGATATGGAGGGCAAGCGAGATGAATGTAAACGATCGTTCTGATATAGCTATAATATTTTATTGTTTGCGTACAGCATATTCTGTATACTAACTTTATGTGTGTTTACTTCGTATACAACTAAACTATCACGTATATTAGCCAACGTCTCAAATATCTTCAAATTAACAGACAAAGAAGATCTGATACTTTGTCTACAAACAAATTGTAAAAAAATACACCTGACTGACACCGACTGTTTTTTATAAAAGTACTCGGATTGCTGATGTAGTTAAATGAAAAGACATATAAAAAAATAATATATTGTAGTTTGTAATTTGTACCTTATTGGCCCGAGGCGCACGCGTTTACCTACCGCCGCGATCTGGACGGTTTTTTTACAATATATTTTTTTTCTTATTTACACCATTCTTAATTCAAATTTACTAATACTTATTTTCAATTTTATAGTTGGATTTTCTATGAAAGCGCGTTTTTTACTTTCTTTTTTTATTTAAATGTAATAGATCAATTATTAGTTACCTACTAAATTTAACGCCGGCGAGAGTAGGCTACAGCTAGTTTTATATTAATGTCTCTTAAATAAAGCCAAATATTTATGGAGGAGAGTAAGTATAATAATTTACAATAATAATAACCTATATGTAGATAGGTACGTAAGGAAGGAAATAGAGTAGGTACCTAATTGTTCAAAGTTACTGCCAATTTTTTTGTAACCCGTTTTTTGCTATTTTATATCGATATAGGAAACCGCTTAAAAATATAGGTACACGCAAAGTTGAATAACGTAAAATTGTGCTTTTATTTTTTAATTTCTCTGTGAAAATAACTATTGAATTGCATCAGCAAGGTTTGATGGTGGAATGTAAGGAATTGCATCAGGTTCCTGTGCATTCCCTTAATGTTTATTTCTCGGAGAGTTAATTATATAGCCTTTCGTGTTTATTTTTTGCTTTTGTTTTTACCTTTTATCTCAAAAGTAGATGTTATTTCTATAAATTGTGGAATTTCTAATATTCTTTATTCTTACTATTTCCCTAAGGCAAGGCAAGACTTCCTCCATTTATCTTCATTTGTTACAATCCAGCTGTTTCTTGCTTTTCAAGACTAGATATGCGATAACAGATAGGTAACTAAACTATCCACATGTGCAAGACATCGTAAACAACTTTGGGCCCTATCAACCGCCTAACCTTGGCCAAGTGTCCATTATGGATAAGACATGATTGCATGACTGCTCCGTTTATTCTGTGGTATAAAATGCGCTATTAGAGATATTGGGTCCATCCCCAGGTTGGGCAGTGATTTCTATTAGCTAATTTCAGTAGCAACACAATGGCTGAAAATGTGCCTGGTACACAGCTCCAATTATTCTCTATTACTTTTAATTAAATAGCTGCGAGCGCATTATGAGTATAGGAATACGCTCCTGCCTAGTCCTATTCCTTTGAGATGAGAGACATGACTGAGTGTGAGTATATATGGGGTTACTCCATAACCCGAGACTTGTTGTATCTTATGATGAAAATAATTTTGGAATAAATACCCTTAACTCACATATACCTAAAGCTTGATAAGGTACCTAAGTAAATTAAATTAGATAAAGATACACCCAACAAGCATATAGAACCGGTTTAATATAAAAATATTGTATTTTTAAAATTATATATAATACAAAATTATGAGATGGTATCCGTAATTTCTCATCTTTCAACTAATTCTACCTATCCTACTATGTGATAAAATGTAGCTCAAAAAGATAATTTTTAAAAATAATCAGGTAATAAGAATATTAAATTTGAAGATACATTAAGAATAAAGTTTTGCTTTATTATTCCAGAAACAACTGCTTTATAAGGTTTATACCCAATAGTCCCCACCCTTTATGGCATACAGAATTCATCAGCCAATGTTTTTTGTGTTTTTAGGCCTAATGTAGCAGACATCTATACTAAGTCCAAAACTCAGTTCCCATATTACTCTTTATTATGTTCTAAAGGTAAAATTCCAAAAAGTCCAAATTATCCATCAGAGAATGAAAAAATACTCAAAATAATATTTTCATTTATTATAGCTATAACAAGATAAATTGTTATATTCTCATTTAAATTTTCTCTAGTAATTTATGGATAAATACTTAGCCAAACCATTTCACACATGATGAAATAAAAACATTTGAATCATATTCTTCTATATTTATTGAGAGGATCGAAACAAAAATTCTAATCAAACCAAATCCAAATTTCGAAATTACATGATACAAATTTATATTATTATTTTGAAGAATACTAAACACTAATAAGGAAATCAAACTAAACATTAAAATAAAGAAAATATTAAATGTAAATTCTAGAAGAATTAAAAATAATTACAGCCATTACAAAAACTATATAAAAATTATGTATTCAATTGTATAATAATAAAAATAAGTGAAAGGGAATAAAGATCTATTATATTTTAACATTCATCTACTCTAAGACTATTGCATATTTCAGTCATTCAATTTCACTTCTATAATACAATTAAAAAATAATTACACAATATAATCTATTTATTTTACTATTTATACTATGTACATATATTGTCTGCAGGCAAAGTATATGTCCATGTTATAAAATAGCTGCTCATTTTTAATTTTCAAATAATACCTTCCTTATTTAGACCAGTGAATAATGTTAAGCAAGCTTCCCACAGGGTTGGTTCCTACACAAATACTTTAGATTTCAACATTTCTCAGTCTCAACAAAAAACTTAAATTCATTTGCTTTCATTTATATATTTTTATATGCTGGAAATAATCAATTTTAATTTCTAAATGACAAACACTTATAACCACATCATAAATTACAATTCATTGTGATGTTTTACATAAATATAATAAATTTAATCAAGCCTAGGTAACCCACACTTGGACTGTATTTAATTTATTTTAAATAACTTGCAGACATATAAAAATATTATTGCTTATTATGTAAAAATGCTCTTTTAACACATTATAATGAATTAAATAAGGATGAGTATGGATGATGACATGCTTTTTTGCAAAATGTGAGCAAAAAGATTTGATGATCACAAGACTGCATTTCACATATCTGTGTTTTAAATGCTAATAAGGCCAGAAATATAAAATTTCATCTAACTTAAACATCTATAATGTACCTAGCATAATATATTAATTTCATTTAAGTCTACATCAACATGTTGATTGCATATACACATTTCAAATATACATATTGACAATATTATTTTCTTCAACCGACATGACTAACGCCATTATGTGTCACAACATTGATTTCATGAAATTGAAAAGTATTGGACAACAACCAACATGTTATATTCCATTCTAATATATTTTATTAGGCCTAGACTACTTCAGAATATTTCATAGAAAGCCTGATAGCAGCAATGCTATTCACAAATTGTTGGGCCTGAACCCAACAATTATTTGATATATCCAATATTTGTATTATTAAACATCTCTGTAATATTTCCTTTGTACAAATATGTATAAAAGACTTATCCATATAGATAAAATATTACATCACATTTCTTTACATTATAGCATAGGTTTCATCTTAAAACTATAGGAAGTCACTTCACTTCTCTCTTAACAATCACAGTCTTTTCTGTGGGTTTTACTGGTGGCTTAACTGTTGATCATTTCTTTTTTCTGTCTTGAGTACATTTAGGACAATACCATTTGCCTTTAGGTTTAATCTTAAGATCAACACATGCAAAGTGGAACCACTCAATGGGACAATCAGGATTATCACAGCCAATCATTTCTCCATAAGACACTTGGTGACAGAGGCAATAAGTTGGCTCATTAGGGTCTACTGGCATATCTAGCACATCACTGGGGTGTGCCATGCCTGCAACTGAGTCAAGATCAGCATTTTCTTCTTGTTCCTTAGTTGTGTTTGCTGTGGTGGTGGTTCCTTTTCTTTGGGCTTTCTTTTTGGCAGCCGACCTACCTGAGGCGGCAGCATCGTCCTCGCTAGAGGCACCAGCACGTTTCTTTTTCCCAGCAGTAGCTGCAGTTTTCTCACTTCCCTTGTGTTTTTTCCTACCTTTTTTCACAGTCGCCGTGTTAGGTTCCTGATCGGCAGCCGCTTGTTGTGCCGCACGTGCACTCATTACTTTTTCTTGTATCTCAGATTCAAAACGAGCAAGGTCTGAATCCAAGCGACGAATATGTTTGTCCACCAACTCGTATGTCTGAATCGCAAGTTGCACTTTGTCGTCACCGTATTCCTTAGCTTTATTAAATAAACCTTGAATAGTATTTACCTTTTCTTTCTTCGTCTCCTCGTCCATTTTAGGGATATTCGGGAGTAACTCATCGGCCATAAGGTCAATTGTCCTCATTAGACCGTGAGCGCGATCGTCCAAGTCTCGCATTAATTTAAAATTCCTTTGTAATTCTATCGGTAAATGTTGAAGACTATCCAAATAATGCTCCAAATAAAGTGCAGAAGTCATTTTGCAAGATTTTTATATCGACGCGAAAATGAAAGTTCAATACAATATGACAGAAAATATCAATGTGCAGGTTCACACGCACACAAAAGTTTATTATATACACTTGAAAATACTATAATTAGTATTGTGGTCACTCTTCTGCACTTTTATTTCAATATTTTAGAAAAAATTAGCAAATTTTCAATATGCACTTGCATTCTCATTCAAGCTCAACAAGCAAGCGAACGTACTTATCAGTGTTGCTTATAAAAAAATATATCATTATACTATTTTACAAATGTATTTTTAAACAATTGTATATCTTTTACGACAGTAATAACCTTATCTATTATGTTTATATGTACACATGAAACTCAAATGTAATAAATATTTCATTTAAATCTATTTCAGCATAAAATGTTCTACAATATCACGTTTCGTTTTACGCTTCGTTAGAAGTCATTTTCTCTATATCGACTCCACCGTAGACAATATATTTTGCACCAATTTTAAAAATGTATATTAATTTCACTCAAACATTTAATAGGTAACAATGTAATTATTAAACACATTTTTTAAATCAAAAATAATTAAATGCACTCAAACAAATACGGCCTTTGTTATACCGAATAGAGTAAGATCATTTTACATGGATACCTATTTAACAAATTTTAAAATCTATGTACGTAACACAAATTTTTCATCATCACATCACATTTCATTCACAACATTCATCATCATCATCATCATGAACACGTATACTATATAATGAGCAATGATTTGATTTTTTTGTTAGTTTGTTACGATTTAACTTAATAATTACTCGACCAATTGGAATGGTTTTTGGTATGGACATACATGGGACCCTGGAAAGTAACATAGACTCCTTTTTATCCCTGGAAGATGTGTTCCCGTGGGATAAAAGGCTACGTCCGGGCGTAGCTGGGCCTGTCGATAAAATATTATTCCACATTTAACAACTAATTGCTGTGAGAAACTAAAGAATTCGTCCCTAAATCCCAGCAGCTACCACCCATACAAACAATTAATATAACATCTCACAGGCAATATAAAATCACAGAATTACTCGTAAGGGGTAAGTAGTTACTTGTCATGAAGCGAACTGCAATTAAAAAAATATTAATTCGGTATCGCAGAAATGGCAAAGGTGGAGGGGGGTCGTCGAGGTGGCATCCAAAAAAATAGAAATGGCGAGTTGCAAGCCTTTATCATTATATTTATTTTTGGAATTAAATAGGTCACTCTCACTGGTGGTCTATGATGGGTTTCAAGATATTGTTTTCTACAAATTAAGTATTTAAAGTGGTCCAAAGGTTACGGAATATGAAAGTTCTAGTAATTGCGTCGTTAGCAGGGTTGGACAGTATTTGAATTACTTGTAATTGAAATACGTAATTGAAATACAAATACGTATTTTGTATTTGTATTTTAAATACTTACTTAAAATGTAATTTGTATTTCAAATACGTGAAGCCGAAGTATTGTGTAATTAGTATTTTAAATACTCGAGGCTTCAAAATACATTTATTAAAATAACACATTTAGCCTTCATTTAGTATTAAGTTTGTGCTCATCAGGACCTGCAATAACAAAACAAAAACCGCCTTCAAAAAAAAACTATTCCAAAACAAATAAATATGCATTATTTTGTATTTCAATTAAAAATAGCTAAAATACTGTATTTTGTATTTCAAATACCTTACTTAAATGTATTTTGTATTTTAATTACTTGCGATACAGTATTTTGTAATTTGTATTTCAATTAAAGCAAAGCATGTATTTTGCCCAGCCTTGATCGATAGTTATGCGGCACAGGTGTGTGCTATGCAATCTAAAGCTCCCAACTTCGACTTCTGGGATGGGCATTATTTTACTGGGTTTTCAATTGGAAAATCGGTAGCATTAACGTACACGAAGAACGTAATAAGCTATTAGGTACATCAAAATACTGCATTTCGTACGTGTGTGCCTGGACATTTACTGTTTTAACGTTAAAACATAACGTTAAGAAGAGGATTTTTTGTAATATAGTAATGTTTAATCACACAAGATTATTTTGAAATAAAACAACAAATATTTAATTTTTAACTTATACTGTATTAGCAAATAAACAATTTATAAAATATTCTCTTATGCGACAATGACATAATAGTCCGGAATACGAAGCATTTTACCTGTTTAAAAATCCATTACTTACAAAAATGGTAAATTCCAAACTTTGAATTCTCTGACCAAAATTGTCATTTTCAGAAATTCTAAAACTTGCACTGCTTTATGCATTATTGTTTCACATTGTAAGTAATGAACTTCTATCGTATTTTAATGGACTATGCATCGATTACAACAACTTGCATCATTTTTTTAATATTAAAAATTATAAACATTTAAGAAAAATGCAAATAAATAATTAGCAATTTGCCACATTACGGCAAAATATAAAGGCGTTTACATAATCTACATAATATAAAACATGCTTTATTCATTTCCTTAAATCTATAATTACAAATTCTTAGTCTAATCATTGTGTTCAAATACGTACATACGACTATGCTACACGCTGCTCCCAAACTATTGCGCAACAAAAGTGAAGTGGTTGGTTACAGCACTGAGACACGTGTGGAACGCGTCTGTCCGCATATCTACCTCATTTACAGAGTCAGCGGTGTTATATATACAAAATGG
Organism: Hemaris fuciformis; assembly: GCA_907164795.1. Lineage (NCBI taxonomy): Eukaryota > Metazoa > Arthropoda > Insecta > Lepidoptera > Sphingidae > Hemaris > Hemaris fuciformis. The sequence goes on from OU015448.1 coordinate 11,534,466, forward strand.
CGGGATCAACGACTTATCAAAAGATACAATTATTCATATACATATCCGAACTAAATAAGTTAAGAGCATTTTGTCGTCAACACTTAATTTGCAAAGCAAAAGGAAAATTCGGAGTATTTACTACAAAAAATAACACATTACACAAGGTACACAAAACTGTAAACTTACGTCTAGGTACAACACTACATATTAGACAATTTGGTACACATTCGTTGCTCATTTTAACATTAAAACACCTTAAACACAGTTGCAGGGGCAGTGAGCAACTAAATACATCGGAATGTTTCATAATTTTTAATGTACATAGAAAGCACTCACAGGTAGGAGTGACACGAAGAACATCTTGAGATTCCTCTCTCATAAGATATTTATATAGAGTACACAATAAACCAATTATATATAAATCCTCTATGTGGTGGATACAATGATGTATTATAATATGGAAGTTATTGGTTTAACATGAAAATATACAATGGATACAATTGGCACTACATATGCAGGTCACAATATATGAAATTACAAAAATTTATGTATTTATATTTACTTTTAGAAATGCAATCTTATATGTAGATATAGGCATATAAATATTACTTTTGGCGTAGAAAAAATTCTTTTAAATTGGAACACATTACATACAGTAATAATATTCATGCAAATACTATAATCACTATCTCAAACTAAGTGATGCATCCTTCAGTTGTAACTAATTTAGACTAGCAAAATAATTTTTATATTTGAACAAAACATTATATAATATTCTTTACGAAAATTGATATTAATTCGAAAACATAATTTCACAACCGTTTATGAAAACAGTAATCACTATTTATTTGAAGAATATAATGTGACTATAAAGCTTAACACCATACCACAATTAAAATCATGTTGTGCACAAATAATCTACTGTTAATATAAATTTGCTTCAGAACACATAATTGACATAAAATAATGTAATTATTCAGCCAAATGAACCATTACAAACACTAGATTTTATTTTTATAAAAACATTTGATTGGGAAGATAATAGATTTTCTCTACAATCTAACTATTTCCATTAACTACTGTAATCGCGTATTTATTTTTGGTTTAATATAAATCAAACATTTTAGTCCTACTCATCTCATCACTAGTCTATCGGAAACCATTTCGCTTTTGATTATTAACATTACTCTCACACGCTGATTATGTAAACATTTCATACAATATTCCGTGCACAGCACCTTAATTACCCAATTATGTCGTGGAAGCCAATTTCCAAGTTGAATACTCATTATACCAAACCGATTATCACAATAATCGTGCACGGAATACGCATCAGGTCCTTTTGAATTTTTGGAATTGTTTTTGATAAAAACACGCTCACCTACTTTATTTAAAAATCAACTCAACTCTCATTACAGTATTTCACAAATCACAAGCATCCAACCGCACATTGTCAGAAGAGTATTCACTCAGTCTGGGCAAATTTGTACGCCAACAGAGCCAGTATTATCGAGCGGTCATTTCGTTCTCGCTTCTTGTGTCGAAGCGAGAGGGCCGCGTGTCAGGACAGCGCGAGCAGCGGGCCGCGCAGCGAATACGCGCGCTAGACAAGCGTCTCGTACTTGTCGAGCACGTGCGCCTGCTCGTGGTCGTCGCCGTGCGAACGCGAGCGCGGGCGCGCGTCGGCCGCGGGCTTGGCGCGGGTCTTCTTGTCGTGTCCGCACGTGCACGCCACCGACGCCTGGCGCTTGAGCGTGTGTGCACGCGCACCGGCCCACTGCGGGTCGAGCGACTCGCTGCGCGCGTACGCGTGGCGCCGCGGCCGCAGCGTGCCGCCCAACTCGTGCGCCGAGCGCGACGACTCGCTGCGCGCGCACACGGCGCCGCCCGCGCCCCCCGCCCCACCCGCGCCGCCCGCGCGGCGGAATGAGTCCAGCACCCTCTCCTCGATCTCCTCGATGTCCTTCTTCTTCACGAGCCAGATCTCTTCGGAGCCCCGCGTGAAGTAGCTCGACCCCTTGCTCACCGAGTGCCGCTCTTTGTTTCTGAATTTACAAGATCTGATGTCGTTCGACACCGACCCATCCTCTTCCGATTTGGGTGGCTCGCGCGGACGAGCCGGGTCCGGTGAGGCGACGTTACGAAATGCGGTACCGTGTGACGGGAAACGATCTGCAATTTTAGCGCCCAAACTGGGGGAACGAATCGTCACTTCGGCCGGTGAGGAGAGTGGTTTGAATTCTGGTTTTATTATTTTCTGAGGTTCCGGCCGCGGCTTCTCAGTCTCCGCTGCAATTTCGTTGCGTTGCCACCGAGCAGCGACCGAGTTGACGGAGTTATGTGGTACAAGATCGAAGTGCGCTACATCCTTGAACGGCGTAGCGGGGGGCGGTGGATCGTCTCGAGAGCGTCCGCGCACGGAGCCGGGTCGAGACAGGCGGCCCACGCTGGCGCTGGCATCTTCAGCCGCTTTTTCGAATTTCCTAATTTTATCGCCGACTCCGTTCGATTCTTCATCCTTTGGCAGATTGTTTGTGTCAGTGTTGGTAGAATCATCTTGGCTGTCGTTTTTGTCTATTGCCGCGTTGACGTCAGTGACGACGAGGGATAATTTTTCTCCTCGCGGCGGGGCCTCACGCGCTATAGAATTTTCTCTTCTCAAGGTCCTGTTAATAGCACTATCCTCCTGTTTTGAATCTGGCTTTGTTGGTTTAAATATTGCTGAGGGCGGAGAACTATTTTTTTTAGGAGGCGATGACTTTTCAACCGTAGGCGTGGGTGAATCTTTGGTAAGCGGTGGAGACTTCACTTTTGGAGGCGAAGTAGTCATTTTAGGAGGAGACCCATTGGCTTTTTCATTTGGGGAATTCATTCCTTTAGATAGATCAGACTTGATCAAAGACGAAGATCGTTGGTATTTCGGGGGAGAAAATACTTTTTTTACAGGAGAAACATCTTTAGTCCGGGTGACTTCCGAAATTTCCTCTCGCCGAGAGGAAAGTGGAGGCGAAACGACCTCTTTAGGCGAAGACTCTTCCTTTTTCCAAGTGGAAGAACCAAGCGGCGACTTAACATTCGGAGGAGACGTGACACCTTTCGGTGGTGACGCCACTTTTTTGGGCGGAGAAGCGACCTTTTTCGGTGAGCCCGTGCGTGACGGAGGCTCGTCTACTTTCCTTAGGGCCTCCGCCCGCGCCTTTTGTGCCTCAATGTCGCGACTGAGAAACGAGGAGTTTCTCACGTGGCACCCATCGTCGGGCGCGTCCTCTCGCTGCGGGGGTTTCGAGGGCGGCGGGGCGGGCACGGGGGCGGGGGCGGAGGCGGCTCCGGGCCGGGGCCGGTCCGTCGCCGGGGCGCGCGGGGAGGCGCGACGTCACGCTCGGGACTCGGTGGTCCACTGGTCCGAGTCGCCGGAGTCCGACTCTCCGTCCGAGCTGGAGTCGCTGAGCTCCACGGCCACGCGCCGCGCCAGGATCGACGCCACGTCCAGCAAGGCCGGGGGGCCGCGCAACGTGTCGTAGCGACCAGTGTTCTCGTCGCAGCGTTTCTCCACCTTGCGCAATTTTATACCTGCAGAACAGAATTAATCAATCAGGACGTCATAGTCGTCAATTTAGGTAACTTGTAACTGTGAAAAAAACTTCATTGAGATGTTAACAGTAGCCTTATAATAATGTGTATATTGCTTCGAAAACACTCTAAGGATAATTTATGTGTTTGGTGAATGCGGATAGGTACAGACCGTCGCGAATAGCCTTGAGCAGATCAGAGCGTGGGTCGGGCTGCGGGTCTGGATGCGGGCGCGGCGGCTTGAGGGCGGAGGCGCCGCGGGCCAGCGCGCCGGGCGACGGAGGTCGGGGCCGGTCCTCGTCGCACAGCGCCAACGGCGGCGGGGGCGAGGGTGGCGCGGGCGGCGCGGGGGGTGCGGGAGGGGCCACGCCCGCAGATACGCCCGGCTCCGTCTCCTCCGATGACATCATCCCTGCACAGGATATATTTTTAAAATTCTCTACCATGCTCTTTAGGCTACAGATTTTTCAATTAGGTACTTCAATATTTCTTAAGAAATTATAAAAAATATTCTAACAGACTTTTATGAGTTAACATTTATAACAGCACTTCTCACTTGGTTAATCAATTTTACAACACAACACATACACTCCGGGTCTCAGGTAAACAAAAAATCGCTAATCCTGATTATAAAGGTAAGGATAACGGGTCAAACTATTTAACATATTGAATTGTCATCGCTCCTTAATAATAATGCCAAATTTCGAGTTAATCCGATGTCTTGAAATGGGTCAAAATCATGTTCAAAGATTCCGTTACATACTAACATACAAACATACGTATGAAGCTAATATAAAGCGTATAAAAAGATAGACGAATTTGTCGAAGCATAGCATGTGTATCCTCAGTGAGGTCGTGTGTAATGTTGTGGGCGCTAGGTACCTATGACGGCGTGCATGTGGTCGAGGTGCGCGTCGAGCGCGGTGCGGTGCGGCGGGGAGGCGCCGTTCAGCAGCGGCGGCGGCGACGTGCCCTCGGGCGGCGGCGGCGGCGGCGGCAGCGTCGATCTACGCGCAACATTTATTATTGCATTTCATACACAAACATACATTATCAAGCAGCGGTAGGAGCCGCTTCACCCAGGCGATATTATACGTTTAAGTGTGCATTCCAAAGCCCCATCTAGAAAGAAATTATCAAAAATGGTTTAGTCGTTTTGGCATGCTGTACTTAACACCATCAGGGTGGAACGGTGGAAGTTGGATAGTCACTACTCTATGTAACGAGATGCAACAAATCCAAACACTGGTAGATTTTTTACGAAATATTAATGCAGTATCATATTGAGTTTTCTGTATATGTCTTGGCTGGTCTTAGACAAAATCAGATGGTTATACCTGGTGGGCGTGTGCGTGGCCGTGGGCGGTGTGTCGAGTGAGTGGGCGGCGTGCAGTGCGGGGGGCGCGGGGGGCGGCACCGAGGGACGTGGCCGCCGGGGGGTTCCCGCCATGCTGCCCCCGTAGATCGGCTCCGTAACAGACCCGTAAGGACTCTCCTCCGCAACCACTGTAAAAGAAATAAATTAGTTACTATAAAAGACATATAACATTATGGTAGACAAGGCCAATATTTCTGACTTTAGCCTATAAACATTAGAATATTAGAAGCCCCAAATCGTTTATCAGGTCTAAAATTAAGGATTTTGAATACAATATTACCGTGTCCATTGCCAGTGAGTCTTGACCTATTGTTCTGTTGGTTCTCAATCTCTATGGAGTTGGGGCGTGCGGGCTGTGTAGACGGTGGACGGTTGTGCGGCGTCGACCTGTAGCCGCCGTCTGTTATCGTTGTGGCTGCTAAGTAATAGTTAACGGTTTATTTTACCTGCTTAGTAACAAAATAATGACGACAATAGAGCCTGAAGGTTATTTATTTTACTTTTATTTCTTTACTAGTTATAACTAGTGTATTTTTGCTTCACTTGAATAATCTTGCAACAATTTTTTTTTAATCAAACTAACTGGCTGCGCCACAATGGCTGTCAACGCATAAAAATCTCATTAATAGGGTCTTCAATTAGGGCTTAGGCTTCAGTCATTCACGATATTTGTGCGGGTTAGAGACGCTTTTATTTCTCAAAAGTGAAAAGTTGAAAATAAGCACGTCTGTGCGTAATAAATCGCAATGGCCTTGAGGTTTAGGCAAGCGGTCGATAATCTCGACGATCGCGGGTTCAAACCCCAGGCACACACCTCTGACTTTTCGAAGTTATTTGTGTATTCACAATGAATTATCACGTACTTCAACGGTGAAGGAAAACATCATGATGGAACCTGCACACCTAAAAAAGTTCTTAGGAGTGTCTTAGGTGTGTAGTCCGCCAACCCTTACTAGGCCAGCGTAGTGGACTAAGGCCTATACCCTCTCAGTTGTAGCTCCGGCCCGTGCCCAGCAGGGGGACATATATGGGCTGATGATGATGATAATGATGATGATCCTGATGATGATTATGATGATGATGCTAATGATGATGATGATGGTGATGGTAATGATGATGACGATGTACTGACAGACGTAGATGGGGTCGGGTCGGTAGTGGTCGAGGTTGTGGTGGTGGTGCGGCGGCATGATGTGTTCGCCGCGGTTGAGCGCCGCCTCCTTCTGTCGCTCGCGCGTGGAGTGCGGCGCGCGGATGCGCCGCGTGCCGCGACCCTCGCCGCTGCCGCCGCGCGGCTGCCGCACCTGCGCAACCGACGCTTATGTATAATTCACCTTTTATTCATATTTATTGTTTTTTTTACTTCTTTCATATTTATTTATTTTATTTATTTTTATTTATGCTTTATATACATTGTATAAAGGCGGACTTAATGCCTAAGGCATTATCTACCAGTCAACCTTGGGGTGATGCAGAGAAAAAATATTAATGAATAGGTGCATAAAATATAAATTGTCATGATTAAAAATATATATGTATATATTATGATTATAGTAGAAATTAAAATAAACAAATATATTTAAATAGACCATTACATAAACATATATACATAGAAATACATATAGATATACTATAGTGCTATTTATATAAGTATAAGTTCATATCAACCCTGGTACGAGCATCCTGCTCCAGTCATGGGAGTAAATATAAAGATTATTTTATAAAATAAAAGGGAATAATGAGAAGCCTCCACCTCACAATCTCACAAACAAATGATCGTAAATGTTAGTCTTTACTTTAAAATATCACTGGTTTACCCCGAGGTTTATTCATTTTAAAACGACTAATTATTATGTTCATGATTTAAATCAGATTGCAGTATGGTAGACAAAACATTGAAGTTATAGGGCCCCCTAACGCAAGAACTCAGCAACTCTGTATAGTATCGCTGGATGCAGGCTGCCTCCAACAGGTCGCTGTGAAGGTCATTGGGGGAAACCTATGTTCAGCAGTGGATTTCCTTTGGCTAATGTATTGTATTGGAACTCTGAATAGGCACCTAGCTTGTGTTGTAGGTGTACAGTAACAACAGTACCTTCTTGCCCCTGTCGTGCTGGATGCGCTCGGTGTCCTGCAGCATCTCCCTGCGCCACAGCTCGAAGAAGTAGTCCGGGTCCGTGTAGAACTTGCGCGCGTCCCGGCCGTCGTCCCGGAACTCGTTGAGCCTCTCGAGCGGCGGCGGGCGGTCGCAGCGCGCGTACGTGGCCAGCATCGCCGACGGCATCGTGTTGCGACAGAACAACTGCTGCTGGAACGTGCGCGCCGAACGGAACGCCTTGCGCATCTGGATGTCTTGCAGGGACACTGAAAATTTATAAGTGCATTGGTTAATATAGTATCATTACGAGATTATCGTCAGAAGACGGCTAAGCAGTGTTGTTGACCTTTACAATTATGTGTTTAATTGTATAAAGTGTAAATAAATAAATAAATAAATTCTATGAATTAAAAAAGCCTTATTATACTTATAATTTTCTTTCTGAAAGTGAACTAGTCAGTGTGTTAATGATTTTTATGTAATTCATGTTAAACTTTGTTTTTCATAAATTTTAACAACTGAATAACTAAACAGATCTAAAATTATTTTGGTTATAAAACCTTGTCGAACACATAAAATAAAATATATAAATGTGTACTTAAAAAATGATTATCATTTTGTCTTAATTGGAAAAGAGCTTCTTTCCTATTGTTCTCTAGTGATGACTGCCTTCCGAACAGGGTGGTAAACTATATTTTTTTATGACTGAACCTAAGTAATGTATTTGACATTTTATAGATTCAATAAATATATATTATTATTTCATTTAATTTAATCTCCACACTTTACTTCGAGCGAATGTTAAGTAATATAATCACCTTCTTCAACTCCGGAGTCAAGCTGTGTGACTTTGATCGCTAGCCTGTCTATCCTGGCCTGCAGTACATTGGTTCTCTCCGCGAGGTTCGTCGCCTCCCGCGTCAACTCGCCGAACATATCCTCCGCATGTTTCGACAGCGACGATAGCTGCCTGCAACGTACAGTAATGACGGATAAGTAAAATATATACATACATATATAAACTCACCCGCTTTGCTATGGAGGGAAGTGGACAACTCTTTGTTTTCCAACTCCTCCTTTATTTTGTCTTTCTGATTAACTTCGTTGCGGGATTATGACAAATTTAGGTCCCCTTAGATCCGCTGAGCTTCATTGCTCAGCGTCAATACTGTGCGTGCCGCTGTTGATCCTGGAGCACAGGAGTTACAGTGGCGGGTGTGTGGTGGGATAGGGCCACAAAAAATATATAAACTCACGCCTTATTCCCTGATGGGGTAGGCAGAGGTGCATTTCTACACTCACATTTCGCCAAGTATGTAACAGTCCCACGTAATAGAGGACGAGCCCATTGCCGTTTTTCGGGCACATTTCCAGACTCCGTGCTGCTAATGAGAATTTCCTAATGGAAAAACCCAATAACACTTTGCCCGGCCCGGGAATCGAACCCAGGCCCTCTAAATCGCACGTCACATACTTGTACCGCGGGATCATGAGGCAGTCAGGCAAGTAAAATACTAATAGATATGTATGAAAGTTGAAAGATGGACAAGCAGAGGAGCACCAAAGAAGAGATTAATGGAATTCGTGATGGAAGATATTAAAAAAAAGGGGGGGAATGAAGACATGACGGCTGATATGCATGTTTGGAAGGAGAAAACATACCGTGGCGACTCCAAATAGAATTAGGAATAGGGCAAGAGGATGATGATGATAAAGATAAATACTAATACAATAAGCTGTTGTTGTTGCTTAAAAGTCATCAAATATAAGGTAGGTAGGTCATTTAATATATATTTTTATACTAGACAACCGATTCATAAGCTAATGTTGTGTCAACCAAACTCCTTTAAATGATTTTTAAAACTAACTTTCCATTGCACATTCACGACTGAAATTCATCATGAACTGTATCAGTTGTTTCATAGTTTGAACTTAATAATGCTTTGGGAATACAAACACCAATCATTCATACAATGTTTTCAAATATCAAACGTATTTATAAACAAAATAATAATGTATTATTCATTGCAGCACATCGGAGGCATCAGTGATGACGTCAAGAACATTCAATATTAAAATCAATGTAAAACAAGTATGAACGTAATTACTGCATATCAAAATTAATGACTTACTATTCATGATATAAGGAAAACTATATGCACAAGAGGCGGAGACTTCGATTCCCACACAATAACCAACATTTGTATTATTTTCATACATATAAAGGCATGATAATGCATTTGAAGAAGTGTATATTTACATTCACGATTCGCTGTTGTAAGTCCAACGTAATAAAGGTTGAGTTTAATTTAATTATAAAGGCATATTTCTAGACTTCATGCTACTACAGAGAATGTCCAAATATAAGAACTTAGTAACATTTTGTCCAAAGATACAAATCTACTGGAAGATTCTACCATTTACTGATTTTAATGGGTTATAATATTTAAATATTTTCTAATGTGTTTTCTAAATACATTGCTAAAAGCAGTATAAAAGCAGTAGCCCCTCACATCTTGATACTTCATTTGGACATCACTGTACCATCGGTAAACGCAGAATATCGTTCCGTTATATAAAGTGTGTATTATTAAATTCCATACATTATTCGACAGGAAGTTTGTTGCAAAAGAAGCGCAACTTATTTACATATGCATGCACAAAATTTCTTAAGTGCTTATAACTGAATTAATTTTACCACTATCGTAATCGTCATCAAGTTAATACTAATTTGAAATGTGTGCGGTATATGGTCGTGGCCTTTTTTACATACACAATACTTATGGCGAATGGGCTTCACGAATGTTGCATGAGATAGTAAGGTCACGTATCAAAAAAAATATTGCCTTATGCGAAATATTTAAATAATAAAACCGTAATAATAAAATTGTCTTAATGTACGGGTCAATGACCTACGATAAAAACAGTCGTGTCATCCTGGTAGAGCTAATCCTTTCGTACCACACCATCTGAACACGTGATCCTTCAACTCACTTAACCAAAACTTGGCCTCCTCTACCGTAGACTAACACACCGATCGACTACCAAAGAGGCTTGTGTTCTGCAATAGTACCTCTTTGCTCAATCCTTACTTCATCATCGGCCCATATACGTTCCACTGCTGGGCACGAGCCTACTCTACAACTGAGAGGGTTAGGTCTAAGTCCACTACGCTGTCATAGTGCGTGTTGGCGGACTGCACATCTAAGAAATTTATAAGAACTTTTAGGTGTGCAGGTTTGATCACGATGTTTTCGTTCACCTTTAAAGTACGTGATAATTCTTTGTGAATACACACATAACTTCGAAAAGTCAGCGGTGTGTGCGTGGGGTTTGAACCCGCGACCGTCGAGTTTCTCGACCGCGTGCCCAAACCTCAAGACCATCACGACTTTTTAAAATTCTTACTTAATTGGCTACTATGGGTATCAAAGCAATATGCATAATTGTTTTACCTGACAGTGTTAGCGAGCGTGCCGTTGGTGACCGCCTCCAACTCTGAGGGCACGGAGAGTCGCTCGGGCACAGTGCCTCGCGACACGTGCACCGGCTCCACGCAGCGCTTCGGCAGCGGCATGGCGCGCCCGCACCCGCCCGGTTACCTCGACTGCATCACTGCAACAACACGACACATCTTAATACTAGAGGTCAAAGAACACCCTCATTTCACATAGAAAATTATCGTCTTTTTTTTTTAACGAGAGGAAAAAGGCCTTTGGCTCCCTGTTCGGTAGGAAGGCTGAAAAGGGTATCTCGGGGTCACCGGCCTTCCAACTCAACGGGTAGAACTATTGTTCGCTTGGCTGAGTTCTTGGGTTCCTAACCAAAATCCTACGCCGGAATACCGACTAAATACTCTCAATTGCCGTCTTGCGCATTTTGGGCGGTACGGTAAATTCAGGGCGAGCGCCCTTAATTGTTCCCCGTTGCCGTCCAGCGCTCTGTCCAAATGTGAACTCATCTATGATAGAGGGATGTGTGAGGGATGACTTGGCTCTACTTTGGACGCTCATTAAGAGTCCTTGAATTTAGTATACTAGAATTTATGATGTCAGTTAGCGGGAAGCAGCAGCGAAATGAATATAAGATTCGATCAAGGTTATAAAAAGACTTTTGATGATGAGTAGTCTAGTAGTAATAGAGAATAAAGTAAAGTAAAAATAAAGTAGTAATTATTTGCCTTTTCGGCCTCTTGGCATCTTTAACAAAAACTCCTAAACCAGCCAAAAATACGTTTCTATGTTATCAGTTATTATGCGTATTTGAAGTAATAACGAAACCAAGTAACTATAAAAGCAACATATCGACGGACTGTAATTCAAAACCATTGAAGCATGACTTCTACTGGCGCTCGCAAATTATTCATAGTCTCCAGTATGTGTTCAACATTGACCGCATCGCTTTTCCGGCATTTCTTCACTTTCAGTCATATGTTCCTGGTAATTATTGGTCATTAAGCCATCCGCACGGGCGGTGGCGTGCGGCCGCCATGCGTGAATATAAATCGCGTCGTGGAAGTGAATTAGGTACGTTCCGTTTACAAGTTTCTCTGTCGGTACCGGCGAATTATGGAGAAACTGTTCAAGTAAATAAACATAATGCGAACTTAATGGGGGACATTATATCTCCTGCAACTAAGTCGCTTTAACGATCGGTGACTCGCCGATGCGTTGCGTTCAAACTGACATCTCATCGACGTAAATAGAAATTGCGCTAAGTTATTGAATACAAAAATTACAGCTTCACGTTTCATGTTGGTTTTGACAAATGCAAATAATTTTGTCGGCAGAAATCATAAAGAAAAGGTAAAGTTATATTCAATAAATCAAGAGTAATCCTAAATTTATGTTTACATATTGACCTTCGTGATTTTGATCCGTCTGATGTCATGGCAGAAGTGTGTGCCATGCTTTTTTTGGTTGTCTCAGTTTCGATTCCCTCTTCGATTTCGGTCCCCGCATACATCCCAGAGCAACCCTTAGGCCTTTAAGTTCAACAACATTAGCCAAGCTCGGGTTGCTGATGATGACAATTCATTCATTAATATTTAGAATTCATTTTATATAGGTACAGAACTCCATCGATTCACACTCACATTAAGCGGATTATTAATTAAATTACAAAACTTTTTGCCGATAGATGTGTTGGAAGAAAAATTTTCCAATAAAAAAAATTTAATATAAAAACAAACAAAGCGTACTTAACACGCTCGTAATGGGTATTACGTTTTCCACGAAGTGAAAGCATTTTCTGAACTAGTATTTTATGACGGAAAAACAACGGTATAAAATAATTTGTAACATGAAAAGAATAAAAACGAGCGAAACTCGCTTTATTTATTATATAACGTTGTGTAAGTCTAAGTTAATAAAACAATGTTTTCCATGATATTAATCTCACAATCAGGCTGGGAAAACTGTGTCGAAAAGTGAGGAATTATCGTGACTGATACTTGACATAGAAACTCCCTTTGAAACAAATCGCAGTTACTATCAGGTATCAATTCGGTTATTTTTCTTCAATATTTAAAAAAATCTACGACATTCAGGTGAACCAAATGGTTTATGTTGTTTGATGTTTTAAGAGACAATTTAAACGAACAGTAGTTGGTTACAATACTGTAATAATCATCATCATCATCATCATCACCATGTCCACAGCTGTAGATAGATATCCTAGTACGAGTTGGTGGACTACACAACTAAGCAATTTCATTTTGTAGAACTTATTTATCTATGCTATTTTCCTTCACCGTTATAGTGCATCATTAATTGCACATCATCGATTATAGTTAATAGATTTATTTATCAAATGTAAACACTAGTACATACACTAACACTCGCTTGAACTGGCATGAACTGTGCCGTTAAATGTCAATGCCATTCGACTGGCGTGCCAAATCAAAACAATCCTTGTTATGAGAATATCATGTGAGAGTATTTTTTTATTGGAATACAGCATCTACTATGGCTGAGATTTAAGCTCCGTAAATAATTAGGTACAAAAAAATATGATTATTCTGGTAAATGTTGTACTGTGCATAACTATAGCTTCTTTGTTGTCATGTTACTGTGTGAATGTTTAAACAAAGCAAAAGTGAAAGTGTATGTTAATGTTACTAAATTACATTTACTCGACGTATAACTATTACTAAATATAGTAAGAAATATTTTTCTTTGTCTATGACTGAAAGACATGTTCGTTAATTGAGAAAAGACTTTTCGAAAACACCAATAAAGGGATACTTTTCTTTACCATCAAATATCCTAAAAAAAAAAATCATTCCGGGATCCCATCTAGGATTTATAGTAATTGTGTATGTTGAAAATATTGTCTCGGTATTTAAATAAAGCTTAAAAAATGGCAACTTAATTAGTATTTCAGACAACAAAAATGAATCCTAATTAATACGAGTAGCCATATAAGCCGTTTAAGTAATGCATATATTTTTTTTATTTTTTTTTATTCTGGCACGGCAAAGTGACTCCACTGTACCTGATGGTAAGCACAGTGGAGTCCAAAAAATTACTACCGACCAGCGAGAAACGATATGGTCACCCGCTGGTCGACACAATCATGCCGGCCTGCACAAATGCTTCTTCACGCTTCGCTTACAGGATCCAGGATCATAGGAAGGAGGGAACACGTGAGCTGGCAAACTATTCCACAGCTTGATGGTGCGGCAAAGGTAAGAGTTGGCGAACTTTTTGGTTATATACACAAAATTAATAAAATTACAGCGTTGGACACTATCTGACTTTTAGTCTGTATCTCAGATAAGCAAGAGGGCATCGGTGTAAAACAATTAATCTATACCCGATAAAATCACATATAACAACAGCTCAGCATGTTCGAATGCGTAATAACCTGACACAAATGGTAGGTGTTTATCACAGCAAAATTCCATCATGATCGTAAATTTAAGACAGTCGTATTAAGACATAAAATACCTTGATATTAACTCACTATTAGACACCAGTATGAAAATGGCTTTTTGGTTATTTACAAAGAATTTCAACGAAGCAATGTGCCTAGTTCCTTCATAGTAACACTTATTGTAATAGTTTTGTTCATTGCCCCATGTGGTTAGTGCAAAACATCTGCCGCACAATCTTTTTAGCAGCACAAATTTTTAATATTTTTTTTCAAATATTCATCAGTTTACCCCCCACCGCGATTCCAAAAGACTCAACTTAGTAATAGGCATACATTGCGTATTATGAACTCATCTGTGAACCTTGACGTTTCACAAGGGAGCAATGTACATGTCGTTATTTTTCATTCCTATTAATTTTATTGTTCAATACACGTGGATATTTAAACCGCACCCCGCCTGATAGTTGGTGATACAAAAACTAAAATAGAATTCTGTATCAAATTAACAACTCGCACACGATCGTCGTCGCACAATTTGAATACACACGCTTCCGCAATAGTTTAACAATTATGGAATAACGGTGCAATCATACTATACCGTTGTCCCACGTTCATAACAATTATATCACAACAGAGATGAGAACAACTAATTGTTAGGTTTTTTTTTCTATGACAGACAATCCAGGCATCGCTTATTGGTAAGTCGTCATCTCTATTACACAGATGTATCATTCAAATGTCAGCTTATGTTGTTTTTTTTTCAGCCCTTCAACAAATACACCAAGCCTTGTCCTTAAGATTTCCTTTTACATTATTTCCATAAGAAATAGAAGTTTATCATTTTTAGGCCAATGTCGTGGACTAAAGTCTAACTCTTTTCAACCAAAGAGTATAAGGTAGCAAGCCACGAATGTACAGTTTATAGTATCAATTACAAGAGCAGGTGTAGCGAGGTAGCTTTTCCGTACACCTTCTATCTCTCATCATAATATAGTATTCAGTGATAATTTCAATTAAGCTTCTACACATACAATTGATAGTTCTCTTAAAATATATGATAACAAAATGTTATATATGCGATGCGGGAATTTTCATTCATAGACATCAACGTTAGCCTATATACGTCCCACTGCTGGAAACTGGCCTCCTCTACATCTAACAGGGTTTAGGCCTTAGTCCACCACGCTCTGACACCACCGTTCATAAAAAAAAACACTATTAAAGTAGTGTAAAATAAGCTAACGACTTGAATCCAAAAAGCTAGCTTCGGTATACAATATACAAATAAGTGAATATATAAGACAGTTGGTACTTTGTCCATAAAGGTGATACTTAAACAGGTGAGAATATAAAGGATTAAAGTATACGTTTACTACTTTGAAATAAGGTGCAAAATTGAATGCAACATCTGTAATGGCATTAGACATAATCTAATTATTTAAGTCAGTAAACGCATTAAGTTGTAAAGGGTTTTGTCTAACTAATCTAAACAATGGAAAACATTATAACAGTCATTTTCAACAGCGCTTTAATTTAGATAACAATATAAATTTGACAAAACTTCGAGTCCATTCTCGCAAAATCATAAACAAATGTGTCAAAAATGTCTTCCTTATATTCTAAGTGCTTACTTTCTTATTTTTCAAGAGACAGTGAATGGCCACTGGGTGTGCTGTATCTTGAAAAAAATTAAATAAGGTCTCCAAACGACAGTCGATAAACCTTGACAACAGCGCAAATCTTACTTCAATAGCTGCTCTGTTATACGAGAAAAGACGTAACCGACACAACTAAAATCTCTTGCAAACTTCCTGACAAACATGAGTGCGCGATATAAAGATGTGATAACGTATACTACGAAAACAATGGGAATAAAGATCTAATGATGAGTTGGAGTAGAAAGTGTTGGTTGATAAACGGAATTATCAAGATGTAATTCGTGGGAGCAACGATTAATGACAGTGCAATTAAAAAATTATGTAATGGGAAATATTTAACGCATTCCGACAATTGCGTGAGATTGCATATCACGTGCATAACAATGAATAAGATGATGATAATATTATATATTTTTAACTAGCTGACCCGGCAAACTTCGTTCCGCCTAACAGCCGATTCCTTAAAAAAATTTTGTTATTTTTCTTTTTCTTTTTTTAGCCTATGTTACTCCTTATTACATCAGCTATCTGCCAGTGAAAGTCCCGTTAAAATTGGTCCACTCGTTTCAGAGATTAGCCGGAACAAACAGACAGACAATAATTGTAAAAAACGTTATTTTGGTATATGTATGTGTTTGTGTATACATCCATATGCATTTATTAAAAAGCGGTTATTTCAATATTACAAACAGACACTCCAATTTTATTTATTTGTATAGATAGTACATTTCGTCTTACGTATTTTTACTTTAGTCACCTAGAAAGGGAAATCTATCGATTAGAGAAGAGTCCCTGTACCAGTGGCATAGCGTGCCTTGGAGGGGCCCTGTATCAAAATTAACTGGGGGCCCAAATGAAAAGATTTCACAAAAGAAACAAAATGCTTGCATTAAATTAAAATAAATAATAATTGATTATAAATATTAAACACGTTACGGGGCCTCTGTAGTCCACGGGCCCTGTATCATAGATACCTACTGCTGATACGGCGGTAGCTACGCCCTTGCCCTGAACCACTCAATTGATATTGGCAAGATAGAAAAACATTTCCAAGAATTGTTATTATTATTCCGAATATAGTTTATTACTAAAATAAATTGTATTACTAAAAAAACAAGTAACTTTGTTTGACCGAAAATGATCTTCAACGTATTAAATTCGATGAAGTATCTTAACATGAGGACGTGAGTATTTTGTTCCTGCATTGACTAGAAACACCGTAGTCTAGACAACGTAAAGTTCGAGGACACAGACAATAACTAAGAAATTATAGATGTTGACCTAGCATCACGCGAGATCAACAGTTACTGCCATTGGCCTATATTATAGCCATATTAGACTGTCGTAAGGGCACCCGGTGAGATGCAATACGATGTTCGAACTATGATGAATAAAATGACGTAATTTATCTTAAATAAGAAAGGTATAAAGACATAAATGCCGAAATGAGCAATAAAAATGAATGTCGACGATAAACATCTTTTCGCTGAGAGCGATCTCTTTCAAAGCGCTTTCAGAATTATTTCAATGTATATGAGTAAGAAGAAAACGTTCATCTGGTAGCAATGAGCACTAGCGGCCATGAATACACACAGCTCTTTAACGATCTTACGTGTTTTGCTGAGCTTTCCAAATATTATAAGACTTGTAGAAAATAGAATGAAATTATATTAGAAACTTATTAATTCGGCAGTTTGTTTAACCTAAATAAATGGTCTCGGTAAGATTCCATATGTATAATAATCAACGATATAATAAGCTTTCGTAGTATGGACACTTGTAAATTGTATCGTAAGCCTTAGCTCATTTTAATTTTAGGTCATGAATGCGAAAATTATATTCAAAAACAGCTGCTAGTATATCAAAATATTGGGTTATCCCGTCTAAACAATGAGGGCTTAGTCTCGCGTCTATTAATGTCATAACATAGTCAGCATAACGATGTATCTGATGTGGCGAGGCGGCCACATGTTCCGTATTCATTACACCTCAGCCAAACAAAAAGTAAGTCTATATTTAATGTCAATGAGGCACCGAAGTTACTGAACCATATGGGACGCCGCTGTCATGCGAATGTAATTTTATTGCTATTATATTTTTTTTCATTCTCAGCCTATCGCCGTCCACTGCTGAACGAAGGCCTCCCCAAGTAGGCGCCAACAATCCCGGTCTTGAGCAGCCCTTATCCATCCGCTACCCGCCACCTTTCTCAAGTCGTCGGACCATCGTTCTGCAAGACGTCCTACACTACGTCTACCTAAGCGCGGTCTCCACTCCAACACTTGTCTGCTCCAACGGCCGTCCGACCGTCGGCAGACATGGCCGGCCCACTTCCACTTTGGCGTGCTAATCCTTTCTATACCAAGGTAAAATTTAAACGTCATAAACTATCATCATTTTAAATTCAAATAATATTATATTTTTTCGAATATAAGGCCCATTTGTTCTAGTGGTGACTGCCTTCCAAACAGGGTGGTAAACTAAAATTTGAAAGCACTGAATTTAAGTGATATATTTGTCATTTTTTATAGATTAATGTGTACTAGAAGAACTAACGAAAATCTTTAGAATACATACATACATACATAACCTCACGCCTGTATTTCCCGACGGGGTAGGCAGAGGTGCATTTCTGCACCCACATTTCGCCAGGTATGTATCAGTCCCACGTAATATGGGGCGAGCCTATTGCCGTTTTCGGGCACATTTCCAGACTCCGTGCTGTTACTCTATATATAGTCAATATTCTTCGAGGGGGCTGTCGGGACTAAAAATTAAATAGAGATATAGCAATCATACATATTACTCGTGAAAGGATCGTCTCGAATGTCTATCTAGTCTAGCTGAAGTTATTTTCACTGAAAGGAACACATAATGAACTACACAACTCCCACGCCGTCAAATTGAATTCGCCGTCGGAAAATGTCAACGTCTAATCTAATCACCGGAGTAACCCAAATTGAGTTAGAATAGTTATTATTGTATTTTCAAGAATACTCCAAATACAACAGCTAATAAATATGTAATGAATACAGGTAAAACTAAAAATAAATATTTGAAGACGTCATCAAAAGTTATAATGTCATCATCATCATCATGATCAGCCCAAATACGTCCCACTGCTGGGCACGGGCCTCCTCTACAACTGAGAGGGTATGGGCCTTAGTCCACCACGCTGGCCTAGTGCGGGTTGACGGACTACACGCCTAGGAAATTACCAAGAACCTTTAGGTGTGCAGGTATTATCACGATGTTTTTCTTCACCGTTAAAGCAAGTGATAATTCATTGTGAATACACACAAAACTTCGAAAAGTCAGAGGTGTGTGCCTGGGATTTAAACCTGCGATCGCCGAAATTCTCGACCGCGCGCCTAAACCTCGGGGCCATCACTGCTTCTATATAGTGTGCCAGTAAGCAAAACTCTGTCATTTATAAAAACACCACAATAATTTATTCTTGAGATATGACATCAATTTTACATCTTCACCGTACAGAGCGAATGCAGAAGCGCATTGAGCGACGCTTCCAGACCTTCTAAACAAGAACTGACATCACCGGCACACATACAGAGACTTGCATCATTTGTCTATATTACCATACGATTTTGAATCTTGCGGCGTGATGAAATTCCGATGCTAAATTACGCAGTTATTCAAGTCGTGTTTGCCCTTCTTTAGATAACGCGGGATTTAGAGATTAATCTTTGCCGATCTTCGGTAGCGTTCTTGTGGGAAAATTATATCAAACAGATTTTTACTTATTCCAGGCCAGATAAGCAAAGCTATGGAAACAAACATTTTAAATTGTAAATATCATGAAGAAAAAGTGAAAATAAAATCAAAAGACTAAGTAATAAAAGAAAGACACATTGCTTTTATAACGGAGATTTTCTTCATTCAACTATCAATAACAATAAACCATAAACGTAATTGGGCATGGAGTCTTAAAATTGAATTCTAAAGCATAACTAAATCTGTCTAACATTTAGCTAGATATAGCCGAACGAAGTTAGAAACAAAAGAAAGATAAGTGGGTCATACAAGCAATCGAGTTCACGTGTGCAGCGTGCCCGGTGCATCCTTTTCAAAATTAATGAGGCTTTGACGTCTCGCCAGCAACGGCATTACCGGAGTTGAAACGAAATAACAAAACTCGTGGCATTTTAAAATACACGGACTAGGTACAAACAACGGTTAACAAAACCGAATAAAATGGACATTAAGTACTCGGAGAATAGCAATAATTTCTAGTATTTTTTTTAATTATTATTGTGTGATGATTTTCCGGGACCAAGCATGATTTTATTATTAGAATGTTGAATATAATTTGATAGGGAATTAACAATTTGATCAATTAGTTATTCGTGTAATGTTCACTTTTATAATGATGCTCAGTTATAAATTAAACATCATTACGATACATGTAATTACTCACTGGAAAATTATCTGGCACAAAAACTCGTTTTATTTAAATAGCGCTACGTCAAAAATGGTCACATCCTGCCTTTGATAAGATTATCCTGACACTGTTCGCACTATTAACGAACTATAACAGTGATGATGAAATGTCAAATCGTTTGGGAAGGAACATTGGCCGACCTATAAACAGCACTGAGGAACGACCTTGGTTTATAACTGGGTTAACTATGGGGAAATAAGAATAATTGTGAATAATATTATATCTAAAATACTGTCGGACTATGAATACAGTTCCATTTTTTATATCATCACCAGAGTCTAAGATAGCAATCTTCGATAAGATGCCGTAAACTATAACAACTATAAAATTATGGTGATATTCCTTGTTGAAAATTTTAATACGCGTCTACATAAATTAGCTTTAGTAAACCGTGTCATTTCGTACATAGAATATCTTGAAAAGAAGAGGCTTAACCATTAACACAGGATATTTCATTCATTGTTTTTTAAACTGACCTTTTAAAGTAAATTATTCAGGCAACAATCATAAACACCTGTATATAGGACACGCATCAGCATAAATATTTTATTTTATGATTACTAGCGGTTGAATAAAGCATCTCATAGGCGCAATTTAAAAAAATAAGTAGGATATGTTCGTTCCCTAAGGTTCCATTTATCTCCATACAAAAATCATGCAATTTTATTCAGTAAACTACTACGAAACTACTACTGTGTAAAAGCGTACCATAGACACAACAGTCAAGTAGCTTTTGTAATTATAATATTAGAACGGATTTATTAAAAATTTCTAGCACCCGCCACTACTCCAAGTCCGCTCCAAAAATATTTAGGGTTGGAAATTGTATACAGTTAAATACTATTTCACGATTAATATGAAATTGTGGTAAGAATCACATAAACCGTTTAAGTTGAGCGTAAACAACAGTCTATTTTACAAAATTATTCATCTACAGACTATCGAACTAAGGAACAAATCAAATTTTAGTTAGATATATTCAGATTGACGCCAATTCACTGAGCTTCCGTGGGAATTGTCAATCAGAAGCCGAGGCCGGGAGGCACTTACTATTTCGAATCCGTTTACAGTAAAATAATATTCCTCAACATTAAATTGATTTACGGATACTTAGGAAGTCTAAAATGTTCTTTTAAGACACGCAAAAATTAATAAAAGTTACAAAATATTTTGATTCTGGAATCAATCATTTGGTTATTTTTAGTTTGGTTGAATTTAGATCAACCATTTAGTCATTTGTGTTAATTTTTTATTTTAGAGTCAACATCGCAAAAAGAACTTATACTATGATACACATTAGAAAGTGTCTTGTGTGACATCATTGCGAAAAGGCCAGTGGCACCGAATGAGATCAATACAGTAGTACAGTAGTACACTATCCGACGAATTATAAACAATTGTCTTACACGCGCGTCCGTTAATAACGTGCGATGTTGAAATAATCAAACAAATATAGATTTCATCCCGCTAGCTTGTTTGGTAAACTTTAACGTAAGCTATTTACAGGGCACTGTTTTTCTTAAAGAGCTCTTTCTCCTAATTCAGTATTGTTTGTCGAGAGAAATAACCTTGTTTGCTTCGTCTACGAAAAATAAGAATTGTTATTGAATTTTGTTCTTTCTTTCTTCATAGAATGGAAACAACAACTTATGTTTCTTAGCTTAAACGTATTTAAGTGGCAAAATAATTTTCGTCCTTAAATGTCTATTGTCTATCTGACCACATTCTCGCTTTCAGACCGATTATATCCAACTGAATTTTAATTGTGGTAAAACTGGCTTTACTGAACATTAGATAAGATTTCGAGAGAAATTGCTTGTTTAATAATTTACTTAGAAATACAGTTAATACTAGATAAACTACACGAATAAATCTTATCAACTCATTCATGTTCTAAATCCAAAACGAAACGACAGTCCAGAAACTACAATTTCTCCTCCACTCTAGAATACGAAATACTTTCATCAGAGGAAAATGTTACTGCCGATATCGCTCGCAGCATTATGCTCCGGTTATGCTACATCTGCAGTGAAATGACGCAGTTCCAAATTACGGGTTTGTGTTGACAGTAATTCAAAATGAAGCCCCAAACCCTTCAATATAGAGGAAAGGAATGCACCAGTGGCGGTACTTCCATAGAAACCCAAAAGACCAGTTCTCCTTTCAAAATTCCGAATAATAAATCTTTATGCTTTAAATCTTTATTTAACAAAGGCAATTGGACATATAAATGAGAATGTCCTACTCCACAATAAAACTAGACATACCCAGTTAACGTGGAACGTTTTTGGGCTTCTATGGGAGTACCGTCACTGGTATGTACAATTTATATTCCCCAAATTTCAGCCGTATTATACCGTTGACAATGATGATTCAGTAATTCCGGGTGAACGTATTCTCCCATCCATAATATATCAAACGACGATAATCAGTGTCAGACTGTGAGGCGTCGAGCATCGATACGTCGCGCAGAGGTGTAGTGTGTACCGTACAGCACACACTACGAGGCTCAATTGACTCGTCCGCTCCACTAATGCATTCGTAATCGAATGCTCCCGCCTGCGGATTCCGCAAGATTCGCACGTACAACGACACCTGGCCTCTTCGGCGGAGTGATATGCACGTATACTTCATGCATGAAACGATTATAGATTCGACATCCTAGAACACTAAGCGGTGCGACTCTAGTCGAGAACATCATATCCATTGACAGCCAAAAAGAATTTCCATCTCTAGCATACACCAAATGAAGAATAACAATAGTAACAACAACAAGAGAAAATAGCCAAGTATAGTACTATGCGTACTAGCGTGATATTAATACTCAAAAAATATGTGAGATAAACAAAACCACATATGCAAAGGTTTTACCAAGCTAGATTTATAATATAAATTAAGCGCGATGTTTAATGTAAACTTTTCATTTAAAAGTTTTACTCTGAAGTACGTGTGTTAGTGTGTTTATAACTTTGTGAGAACATTCTTAGAACGAGAAACACTAATCTAGTCTAAGTCTCACAATAATTAATCTGAATGTTGAAAACATACATCATCATTAAAAAAATATAAAACGAATATAACAATAGATGGATAGAATCATCGGTACGTCTAAACGCCATTTATTAAAGAGTAGAATTCAATCATACTCAGCTCTGAATCATAACGAAGCGAGAATAGCGTGAGCTGATGATTCTGCATTATGCTCGTGTGGTAAAAGACATGCAAAATTGTATTCCGTCAAAACAACTTTATTTTAATGATATTGCGCTACTTGTTATTTATACATCGCAGTAATAAGCAAAAAATGTTATCATAACTCCATTTCTCGAGCTAATCGGACACGCCCGCGATAATTACTTGCCTAAGTGCCTGCGCATGATAATTTAAGGTGTCAGTTCTTTATTATGCGTACGTTACTCAGTAACCAGATAAGCTTCGATAAAACGTTGCCATTACAATTCTGGGCTACGCAAAAAACCTGACATACGTTTATTGAATCGTATTGTATTGAAAATTATTATACAATTGAATTAATAATATGTAAGGAATGAGATATATTGCAGTCTTTTTGTCAGGAGTACTGGTTTAATAAACTGTCAACCGTTATCCCTCTTAATATGAGAATCGTATAAAAAGCGGGAAAAATATCTTACGTACACTTTAATTTAAATGCGATCAAAGACACGATTTTTGGAATAAATACATATATTCCTATAAACTACATTTAATACCAGTAATTTCCGTTCAACAGCCGGGTCTGAATCTCCTGCGAAATTGCAGTCATCAGATTCTGCTTACAATTTGTATTAAGAAACTGACTACAGCTAATATCAAGCCGTATTACGCTCTGGATTTATTACGTTCTTATGTGGGTTAATCCTGGATAAAGATAGCATCTCAATCAACCCGTGAGTTGCGAGTCCCAATCAGTGTGTTATGTAACAACATTATAGCATATAGTTACTCTGAAACGTTGGCTTCACAGATCTTGAGCACATACCAGTAAGTGAAATTGTCATCAGCAGTTGGAATAGTTTAGTAGAAAGTACTATGATTATCTTATTGAAACTATACTACACTTACCCGTAGATCTTTATCGAAACGCCGATCTCGTGGACAATCAATACGTAGATGGCAATTTGGCCAATATTTGTTTTAAAATACATTGGACGAGTACATTAATCGTTTCAATAGATAAATTTATTTTACAGTTTGTCATTCTTTCATATCCTTTTAGAATTAGAAGCGAAATCGAATTGTATTTATATGCTAGGTGCCCGCAATATTGCAAACAGAATGCTTTATCGTCATGACCATTGACAATATACATGAAATTTGTTTCTTGTAATATATTTTTATTCACCTATAAAAAGTTAATTTCGCCATCTAACGACCATCGTTCGAACTATCATTATTCAATTTAAATATTCTTCTGTATCACTCTTTTATAACAAAGCATATCAAACGCTTGTCGAACTACCGATTAAATATGTCATATGCATACTATAGTATGACATATGAAGTGCAAAGAGTTAACCTCCGAACTGATAAATTTTATCAATTAGTTTATCAACATTAGGCAAAATAATACTGACAGTTACTGGACAGGGCTAGTAGAATAACATAATCAGTGGTTTTAAGGAATACCATTGTTTAGAAAATGAATATTTCCATCACTCGCCAAAACCGCAAACTTTTCAAAACCATAAAGCAAAAAAGTTGCACATTTAGGACATGACATACTCAGACATAGGCTGTAATAACGACGGAAAAACTGCTGGTTACAGTAAAATAGGCCGATTGAAAAAGTCCTAGTTGCTAAACTTTCGAGAGTGGATAGATAGAACTATAAACGCGCCCTGCTCAGTCTTTAATGTAAAAGAAGCGATTAAAATAGAGTTGTTTAAGACGATTATCACTTTATTTTTAATTTTCAATCATCGGAAACAATTTTTTAGAAACCAGTCATGAATCAAAAGGCTAGTCCGTTTGGCGCACTGAAGCCAATATTTGTGTAATGCCCAAACTTACTTATATTCTATATGTTTGTGAAACATAATTGTCTTTTACTGGTTCCGATACCCATAAAATAAAAAATTGACTCATAAAAGACCTCACACTAGATTGAACACTAATCTATATAAATATAAGAAAGCCTTTTGACACTAGTATATATATGTAATTAAAGATTGTTAACTGGGACACATTAATCCCATACAATTTAAATACAGACTGCCTCGTGGTCTCGCGGTACGAGTATGTGCCGAGCGATATAGAGGTCCTGGGTTCGATTCCCGGGTCGGGCAAAGTGTTATTGGGTTTTTCCATTAGGAAATTCTCGGTAACAGCACGGAGTCTGGAAATGTGCCCGAAAAACGGCAATAGGCTCGCCCCCTATTACGTGGGACTGATACATACTTGGCGAAATGTGGGTGCAGAAATGCGCCTCTGCCTACCCCTTCGGGGAATACAGGCGTGAGTTTATGTATGTATGTATGTAATTTAAATACAAATGGCTACCACAGAGCACCGATTGACATGCTAATTTATAAAAATAGTTGCATGATCTGGCCGTGTTATTGCAATCGATCCATTATAGCGGTCCAAATAGAAAATTAACAGTTTTTTGTAGCGTTACAGCCGAGACGCACGCGAAGTCAATCTTGTGTCGTGCAAATCACTTACACACATTGATTGATATATTGTTTTAATTGCATTCTGGTGCAGAGATATACAGTTAAATTTATTTGGAAGTTGGTCATTGACTGCAGTCACTAAAATTCATATATTGTGTTCTAAATTCTTCATATTAGTCTAACCATGTCACCACCACCACCACCACCACCACCACTACAAAGAATTAGTATTCTTTCTTTAGCTTTACTCTGACCAGTACCAAGGTCATTTAGAACATCTCTTCGCCTCACTGCCATGTATTTCAAGGCTCAGGACAATAAAGCATTAGTATCTTATTTATATCAACACTACGCAGTACCACTGCGGACAGACCTTACTGTATAAAATCAGTAATTTGATAAGCCAAAGTTAATTATTCTAAAATTTCATGACCAATCTAATTCTAAATGGACCGTGCAAAATGTATTTATAATTTCGTTATCGGTAATGCAATCAAGTAACGAATAAATAACATTATTATTCGATATAAGCCACAACAGTCATTAACCACTGAATTTATCAACGGCACCCAAGCCACCGTAGATATCTGTTATCAAAATTTTAATTCAACCGGTTGCATTGTCGAGTGGTACTGACAAAATGGAAAAAATTGCAACAGGTAACGAGGTTTTTATTTTAAAATGTGCCCCATAATATCGGGAACAACTTCTTGGAATTTTAAATTATCGATCTGTTCATTGATCAAAACCATTCACCTGAGATAAGATAATAATTAAGGACATTGATTACGTTTCTAATAATATTATGTCTCGCTTGCTCTTACGTAATAGGGCATTCAATAGAGCAAGACAAATCACTGTTCATGGTTCTATTACGATTATTAGGTATAGCTATTAACGGCAAATGCTGTATTATTGAGAAGGATATTATATCAAGTTATCCTACTACGATATACTAAGGTAAATCTAAGGTATTAAATTTTCCTCAGGATGATTGACATCATTTATCGTTGCAGTACTTGATTATTATTGTGAAAAATAAAAACAAAGTCCGGACCGAATTAGAAACATACAAATTTAACAATCGACACAATTTGGTCCACCCAATGAAAATGTGCAATATCTAGTCCCGGAACGCGATATATTTCAATAATCGTTTATGATGGGATTGTCATCATATGTACATTAGTAGGTATTTGCACAAATATGCGTATTTTTATTTTCCATAATTATGTTATTTATTTATCTTAAAATCGAGTGTAATCCTATACAAATTATGTTTACAAATAATGCCCCTAATAAACAATTACTGCACAGCATTTCTCAGAATATTTTGCTTATAAAAACGCAATACGGTTGCAAGAAGAGTACGTACTGCGGTGCCTTTCTCAGCACTGCGGTTGACTACATAATAAGACCTTTTTTCCATCTGGATGCTCCAAAAAATTGGCTGTTTTATAACAGGTATTTTGTTTTTCGTTTTATAAAATTGAAAACTGTTAATATTATTATAACATGGGCATATTGTTAAAAATATAAGCAACTTACTAAAGTTATGGTGCTGTTCCTTTTTTATACAATGAGACAAAGTGGCTGCTCTAGCACGTGATAGCAAGTGCAGTAGAATCGAAAAAGAGAAACGAATACTAATCGATGGTAAGATATAAGATGCACGAGCAACCCACGAGATTGTGACGCGTTCCGAGATCAGGCTGTATCTATCCGGTTGGGAATAGTGAAACGTCTAAAGCAATCATGATCGTTTTTACCCAGTCGGAACTCCGATTTAACCCCCAGAAATCTCATATAAGGGCGATATTTCAACCTCCAGACAATTCTATTACCTGTTTATTACAATCACTCAAGGACGAATTGGTGTAAACAAAACTATCATACAGCCGACCGTTTACATTAGATACCTAATGATTTCCTAATTACAGAAGTCTGTAGCCGACAAGAACTAATGAAATGATATTAGCAAATTGAATTCATTTAAGATACCTCTATGTCACCTCTATTTTTGATATTTGTTAATGCTGAAGTGGGAGATGAGTTATCACATACAAGCCAAATAACAATGGAAAAAAATATTTTTCGAAATAAGATATTGTTGTACGAAAACACCGGAAAAATAAACATTATAAGAATCTTTGCTGATTTCAGAGTAGTAGAAAGTAACACGTAAAACTCAACTCATTGACGCAAATACAAATAAAATAGCATAAATTAAAAAATATATAAACTGATAACAGTTGGCAGCACACATTAATAGGCATTTACCATACACCTCTAGACCCACTATGTTTCCGTCTCTTAGTGCCGAAGTCGGCGTATGTGAAAAATAAAACGTTAAAAAGTACGCGAACACACTCGACACATCTAACTTTAATTAGCAAAAAAAAACAGTGGAAGTATGTATTTAAATGCGTAATTATTTTTCACATCATAATTTACTAAAACCAAATAGCTGAAACATTTTAACATGTCATACGTAAATACGTTCAAGAGTGGCTTGAAAAGCTCATAAAATGAATTTAAAAAGTAACGTTCTGTGGTCTTTATTTTTATTACCACTCGCAGAATTCGTAGAATAGTCACTACAAGTTTTTATAGAAGTCAACATTCGGTAGTGTCTAAGTGGTTTGTGTGGGGAACAGTCATGCAGGGGTGAGGTCCAAGGGACATTTGAAGGTCACAATATATGTGGCATCGAACAATTTTACGGGGACCTTGTTTGAGGGGTGAAAACTGGCAATAAAGCAAACAGCCTGAGTTAATGAACTCCGGCATCGTATTACAAAATTTTGCAGTATATTGAACAACAATGATATTTATTCCTTGAGGTTATTAAATGGGTTTGATATTAAGTAATTTAATGATATTGGGGTACCTAAAGTTCCTTCCTACAACATTTAATATGTCAATACGTATTTCACCAATATTTTACGGGATTTCCGGTGTTATACCACCGTTCTAAACAAAGATTAATTAAGCAACAGTTTTGCTGTCATGTTGTGGCGTACAAAATAATAATTGTCAACTTATCTATCAACGCTAAAACATTGAATGACATATAGTATTCCGCACATTTATATATAATATTTCGTAACAATGTTTATTTTTATCTCTATTCGTCATTACGCTTCCGCGGAAACTATAAATTCCACTCATACAACGTTTCATTGCCCTCTAATACGATCCGTAGAGTAGAAAGCCTACATTTTCACAAATTACGCCGCCTTCTTTATTAATTTATATCTTGGGAACTTATTTAATGCTACTCCGCTGTCTTACATGTTTACATAATCGCAGCAAGCTGTATTTAAATGCTTCAACTATATTGCAAGTTTAGTTGCTTGCATATTTTAAGTTATTTTTATCTACGCTCGACTTCCCAGTAAATATATTGTCTTCCTAGGTAGCTCTCGAACGGTAGTGAAACTAAGTTAAGTTACAGACTAGAAAGTTCTGTGAATGACAATAACAGGGGCCAAGCTGGGAATTCATCGATAGACCGCGAGTTCGAACCGTGTCCCGAAAAAAATACTG
The DNA here is from genome assembly GCA_907164795.1 of Hemaris fuciformis. Classification (NCBI taxonomy): domain Eukaryota; kingdom Metazoa; phylum Arthropoda; class Insecta; order Lepidoptera; family Sphingidae; genus Hemaris; species Hemaris fuciformis. The sequence continues at coordinate 11,563,672 of OU015448.1, forward strand.
ATGTGGCCAGGTACTAATGAGACCGAAAATATTATCTTGGTTTATAAAAGTAAAACACTAGATTTAACAGCGTGGCGCTAGGATTATGTGGTGATTATTAGTGGAAATTAGTATTCGGAAAACAAATACAACATGATACTACTAATTGCTAGTTCTCTGACAAGGGATATGGCGTAAATGAATGTAGTTGAGTTAGTATAAATGTGGGATAACATGCTTAGCGCGTGCATCTCGGCGCTCGATCGCAAGCGCTTCCGTTCACGAACCCAGGGGAGGATGTCGCGACTCGTGCGCATTACAAATGTCCAGTTGATCAGACATGTCACATGGTTAAATAATTTAGTGGGAAACATGAACTATGGACATGATTTTTTTAGTTTCAAAAGCATGAAATAAATTAGTCTCATAAACGCGAAAATGAGTTAATGTATAAATCTTTTGTGTTGTAAGAAATAAATTAAAACATTTATTTTAGTTCAAAACAAATAGATTTAATAATTTCTCAGTTTTAAGGAAATTTTGGTCTATTACTTTGCCAGTTTTTAAAATCTTTGTAGATATTTAAAATTGGAATGTGTAATAAAAACTGGACAATGGTATTCTTAAACACCTCATTATGTTCATTGTAATTAAGAGAAGGTAAGCTGATTGAGACAATAATTAATGTTGCATGTGTGTGAAATGAACATTATCAAATTTTTTATACAACAATTGAGCAATAACAGAGTCAAATAGTGACACTAGCATTTAAGTAGTCAAGCTCTTGTATAGAATGAAGAATGGCTTTAATTAAAACAATGGCAGGCATGGGGACATTGAATGACTCATATCTATCTAAGAATGACACACCATCAGATACATAAATAATACACTCGGCAAGCTTTGCGGCCCCAATGCATTTAAAAGGAATGCCAACAAAAACTAATGTGGTACACACATTCATGCATTATGTGCATTGATTGTTATGCTCTATTTTGAAATGACAGATGGACAAATATAAATAAATAAGTATAGATGTAGTCAGACAATTTGCAAGATATAAGGAAGTTTTAATATTACTGGATTTTTGCCCTTGGGTATGTTAATAACTATTACAGTAATATATTTTTGACTACCTAATTGATCCGACTACACAACTGTGCAGCATGCATTGGGAAGATGCTGGGTTTTATTCCCATGTTGTAAAATTGGATTTTGTCATTATTTGCCAGTTATTCATCATCATCAGCCCATATATGTCCCACTGCTGGGCACGGGCCTCCTCTACAACTGAGAGGGTTTAGGCCTTAGTCCACCACGCTGGCCTAGTGCGGGTTGGCGGACTACACACCTAAGAAATTTCTAAGAACTTTTAGGTGTGCAGGTTTTATCACGATGTTTTCCTTCACCGTTAAAGTACGTGATAATTCAATGTGAATACACACATAACTTGAAAAAGTCAGAGGTGTGTGCCTGGGGTTTGAACCCGCGACCGTCGAGATTCTCGACCGCGCGCCCCAACCTCGAGGCCATCACGAGGCCAGTTATTCATTTCATTCAAATTCTTTTTATGAATCTATCAATTGAAAACATTTTAAAATGCAGGAAAACAATTGATTTATGGTTAAAAGAGATTTTAAACTTATACAAGAAAATAAAATATTTACAAATAATGCGTCATAAAATTTTGAAGTTATGACTTATAGATCAAAGAGAAAATTATTCCAATTAAAAAAGTTGTGATGATATCTCATGACACATGGTGTTATTGTGGATATAGGTTACAACATAAAAACTTCTAAATTAATTATTCTAGTAAATTCTTCTAGATTAAAGATAACCGCTTCTTCAGGAGCACAAAAAATGTAAATTAATTAATTTAAAAAAAATAATTAAATAGTTCATTAAATTTACCAAAACCAAACAAAATTACTTGTATGCTATGCAGTGGCGGTACTTCCATAGAAGCCCAAAGGCATTACATGTTAATGTTGTAATGTCTAGTTTATAAATGTTTATTGTGGGGTCAGTGTATTCTCATTTATATCTCAAATTGCTTTTGTTAAATAAAGATTTAAAGCTCAAAGATTATTCGGAATTTTGAAAGGCAAACTGGGCTTTTGGGATTCTATGGAAGTACCGCCACTGATTCTATGGTATTCCATGTATGGCGACTGTTACAAAAATATACTTTGTTTTTAAACAAATAAATATCCACCTGAATGTCACTAGTCACCCATTTAATGTGTTTGTGTGCATAAACCAATTAGAAATATTGATATATTTTAAATTAAAGAGAAATACATTTGATGTGATTCATAGAGGCCACAGAAATACCACATATTATAGAAATGAGTTGCTTTTAAGTTTAAAATTGTTTCACTCTTGTGATTTGTAAGTCCTATTAAAACGTAAAAAATCTGATAATTTTGAAAATTATATTTTTCTGCAGAAGGAATCTAATTAGAATAAAGTTTAACATTTTTTAAGTGATATGTATTACTTAGCTTTTGTTTGCATTGGCTTTAAAAGTCTGACTAAAAACGTCATGATATAGTTTATGGAGCTTTCAAACATACCTTCTGTCAATGTCTTAAAACAATTAGTAGTACAATAAAATAATATTGGCGATAAGAGCAAGGAACTTACTAGGTAAATACATTCTAAAGTAAATTATTGATAAAACAGAAAACATAATAACATAAATTTCCCGTTCAAAATAAATCAGCTCTCCGACAAATTCTGACTAAGTAAATAACATTATAAGGTGTGGTGACGATATAGGGTAATGATAAACCTTCACTCCACAACCACTACGCCCTTTTTAGCGACTGCATTTCAATTGCGCCAGATATCAACATATTTATAATTAAACACAAGTCTCGTAATGTCAACCACACCAGACAATTTATAAGCAGAGGAGGAAGGTTTACTAAGCCTTAAAAGACCGAAATATTGCTGTAAAGTAGCTACTCACCACTCCACCCAACGAAGTCAACAATTTATCGAGGCGATTAACACAGTAACCGCCTCTTCCTGAGGATGCCACGAAAAAACCAACACACTTCAATGTATTTTGAGCACTTCGTGTGTAAATAAATGCTGGATATCTCAGCAAATTTACTATCAGACTGCCGCTAACCGTGCCACAAAACGAAAATGGCAGCGTTAAAACGAAATGTGAGGTGTTACCTGACCAAATGTTAATATTCCTAAGTCGTCCCTCTCTTTTCCCCCACTCATATAATAATCGAAGGAGAATAGTACGACTGAATAGGAAACCTGAGCTTCTTAACGCGGCTGGATAACATTAGTTCTAAAATCGGCCACTAGGTCTTACGTCCAAAACGTTTCGTATTTACAACAACAAAGATTTGAAATTCAGAAAATAAAATAGTTACATATGTATATAAGCCTATATTGCAAAAAATCGCTTGAAATTTCCTGGCATGCTACGTTATAGTCATAGTACAAAAAACAATATTTTAAAATTATAAGTAAATAAAACGCAACATGCATGCGTTCACTGTAGGTAGTTCTAGTTAGTTATCTTATAAGCTTTAAAATATTTAATTTTAGTTTTATTGTACTTACATTAAATATGATAAGTCAATGATTAAATGTATTCTATTATTTTATTTACTGGACATCCAAATGATTAAGACTTTTCCGTAAAACCCGTGCAAAATGTTGTGAATCATGCATATAGGCAACAGACGTCACAAATCGTAGCAGGGATGCCATTAACACGGCAATTGCCGTGTTATACGGCAATTGGGGTCAGTTGGCAAAGAAAACACGGTACATGGCAGAACATTCATTGCCGTGTCATAAAACACGGCAATCAGAGTAAAAGGAAAACACTAATGCAAAATCGAATGCAACAACTAAAATAGCACATTTCTTGCGAAACAATACATACAGGCTCAAAGAAATTACAAAAACTTTAAACCAACATAAGAAATGATAAAATTCATGAAAGATAAATACAAGTTAAGAAATGAGGAAGAAGAAGAAATAAGTAACTAGACTCGAATAAGTCAGGTAGATATTATATTTTTTGTTTCATTTTTGTCGTTCTACAACTTACCTACATTATTTCCTACAAAACACGGCAGTCAATTTTTATTTTATGGCAACCCTGAATCGTAGTCAAATGTCAACTTGAGACAATTTTAGTTGGATCACTTTGTCATTTGATAATTTTGCGCGGCAGTCTAAACACAGTTCAAAGAAATCCACTCAAACAATCAAATATCCATCACACATATATCTCAAACGATTTAATTATTTCAAAATGAGTGATATTTTTACTGTCATCGCACCTGTAAATATAGCTGTAATAAAATACTGGGGCAAACGCGACGAAGAACTAATTTTACCGTTAAATGATTCCGTTAGTGCTACTTTGGACACAAGTGTGATGTGCGCCAAGACTTCGGTCTGTGCAAAACCTGAATTCCAGGAAGATGAAATTTGGTTAAATGGAAAAAAAGAACCTTTTTCCAACCCAAGGTTACAAAATTGCTTGCGAGAAATTAAGTCCAGAGCTGTCGCTGAGAAGAGTGTAGATAAGACTTTTCTGTCCTGGAAGGTACATGTATCCTCAATCAATAATTTCCCAACGGCTGCAGGCTTAGCGTCATCCGCGGCAGGTTATGCTTGTTTAGTCACAGCTCTTGCAAAACTTTACCAAATAAAATCGGATGTTAGTGCTATAGCCAGACTTGGATCAGGTAGTGCATGCAGAAGTGTTTATGGTGGATTTGTGAGATGGCACGCAGGCACCAACCCTGACGGAAGTGATTCTATTGCCACTCAAGTAGCTGATGCTAAGCACTGGCCAGAAATGAGAGCATTAATCATGGTTGTTGGTGACACTAAAAAGAAAGTTAGTTCAACCAAAGGCATGAGAATATCTATGGAAACTTCAGACTTGATAAAATACCGTGTAGAATATTGTGTTCCAAAAAGAACAGAGAGAATCATTAAAGCTATAAAAGAGAAGAACTTTGCTGATTTTGCTGAAATTACTATGAAGGAAAGTAACCAGTTTCATGCAATTTGTCTGGACTCCTATCCACCATTTGTGTACATGACAGATGTTTCTCATTCCATAGTGGAACTGATTCATAAGTATAATGATTTTTGTGGAGAACCCAAAGTTGCTTACACTTTTGATGCAGGAGCAAATGCTTGTTTGTACCTTCTTGAAAAGGAAGTGCCTAAAGTTGTTTCATTATTGAAACATGCCTTCCCATCATCTAATTCAGACAATTTTGTCACTGGTCTTGATGTAGCAGGGGAGCCCCTTAGTGCTGAGAATCTGAACAACTTATGCCAACCACACTCAAATGATTTAATCAAGTATGTGATCCATACTAAAGTTGGTGAAGGACCAACAGAAGTTTTTGATGGCCATTTACTGGATGAAGCTGGTTTACCTGTTCAATTATAATTCTGCATATTTTGAGGTGATGGATGTCTTTTTTAGGTAATTGTATGATAAAATGTAAAGAATACATAGTCAATCACAAATAATTGTTACATTATTTTTTCTCTTCAGAAAAGGGTAGTTACTAATTCAAGGCCTCAAGTAAATCTCATTCAATAGGTACCTACAACAACTAATTTTTGTAAGCAGGAAACATAATTTTATAATTCAGGATGAAGATGAAATTTATGTTGTATAATTTGTAAGGGTATTTTTTGTGTCTTATGGGTAGGGAATCAGTTGGAATGAGCACTTTTACATCACAAATTGTATTTTAATCAGTATTATGGTAAGAAAGATAATGCATGTGATGGATACATTTTTTTTAGGACTTTCCTGGCTGGTAATATTTATAGAATTTGCTTAGCATAACATTATTCAGCTATGAATGGAAGGAAGTGTCTTGAATAGTAATTTCTGTTTTTGTATTCATCAGGAAAAGAAAAGGTATTCATAAAAATATCACTTGAGTTTTATTTACATAACAATACAAAACATTTACATGAATAAATAAGTACAGATGTACTTCCTAATATATACTTATCTCTAACTTACAAGGAGATCAAAGAAAATGCTAAGGTGTCAAAACACAATTCCATTTATTTTTATCCTCATAACACATTCAGAACAAAAATAAATGAAACTACTCTTCTGAATGTCCTTATCGCGCTGATACGGACACCTGCCAGACTCTGATGATGTTGTCAGAGTAGCCTGCAAAGAGTGTCTGTCCATCTGTAGACCAGGCCAGCGAGAGGCACTGTGGTGGGTCTGATTTGTTGGTCTGGTTCTGGTTGATGATCTCAGGCTTGAGTTCTTCAACCATTTCCTTGCTTTCCAGATCCTGCAAAAATATTAATATTAATAAGCAAGTCATATTATGAAACAATACAAAATTAATTTTAATTGTGTAGATTTTGAATTTATGAAATTATAGGATATAATTCAATTAATTACCAGCTTTGGTGTTTATGTTATGGTCACTGAAAAAATCTTACCCAAATCTTGATGGAAGGTCCAAATGCAGCACACAGCCAATATCTGTTGGGTGAGAAGCACAGAGATGTGATGATGTCATTGTGGTCCAATGTGTGGAGGTGCTTGCCATCATTCAGATCCCACAGCATAGCCTTCATGTCCTTGCCACCAGATGCACACAGGGAGCCATCAGGGGAAACAGTCACTGTGTTCAGGTAGCCAGAGTGACCAAGGTGGTTGATCTTGAGCTTGCAGTTTGTAAGGTGCCAGACCTAAAATAAAAGAATGTGGTTTTAATTTCTTTTCCTATATTTGAATCATATTTTTAAAATTATTTACATGTGAAGTTAAAAATCTTTCTTCTATGAAAATTTTGTAATATGTAGCAATTTAATATACAACAAAACTTCTTTTGCAATATTTAAAACAAATGAATCCATATATAATTTTCAGGTGATAAAATTAAAAAAAATATATATATATATATACCTTAACAGTCCTGTCCCAGCCAGCAGAGACAATGATGGGGTTGGCATGGTTGGGTGAGAAACGCACACATGATACCCAGTCACTGTGACCATCATCTTGGATGGTGTACTTGCACTCGGCGAGTGTGTTCCACAACTTGATGGTCTTGTCACGGGAGCCAGACACAATTTGACGGTTGTCCACTGAGAATGCCACTGAGAGAACATCCTGCATAATAAACATATAATTATAATACACTCTTAATAATGTTGTATACATAATTCTTGTGAAAATTCCAGTGTTGTCAATGTGTTATCTTGAGAGTTATCATAAAGATGAAGTAATGTTGCCGACACTATACATTTAACTTAACAGGACTTTAATTTAAATTTAAGTTGTCATATGCTGCACTTACAGGATAAACATACTTTTAAATTAATCTCCATCACAAGTATTCAAATTACCTGGATAACTGTAAACAATATGATACTAATGTAGTGATAACTTCAATTTAAAAAATTGTGACTGTAGGGTTAGTAGACAAGAAATCTACAGCTTGAATAATGAGTAAGGGCTGTACCAAGTATATGTTCTAAAAAGCCATGTGATTAGCTCTCTACTCAATACATACCTCGGATGTCTATCAGCAACACATTGGCTTATGTACTTTTATCTTCTGCCTCGCATAGGCACAAAAACACTACTCTTCTGCCTCGCAAAGGCACTTACAATACTCTTCTGCCTCGCAAAGGCACTTACACTAATCTTCTGCCGCGCAACGGCACTATAACCCTACCAAAAGTAAAAGTTCTGTCACACCTTAGTATGGTCTTCGAAACGCCTGGTAGTCTTGCCAGCGGCGAGATCCCACAGACGCAAAGTCTTGTCCCAAGAGCCGGAGAGAGCGTAATTTCCATCACTGGATAAGACTACGTCTGAGATGAAATGAGAATGACCGTACAGACGCTTCTGTGGTACACCGTAGTTGGTCTCGTCTCTTGTCAACTTCCATACGATTAGAGTTTTGTCTGAAAAAACATTAAAAACAATATAAGAGCCGTAGATAACAAATTTATTAGAGGTTATGTGCAATATGTTATCAGCCCCATATCCGCTTGCCGCTCAGGTTTCGCGTGGCAAAAAGTTTATTCATCATGATTTACAGTAAAAATAAGTTCCATAAATAACAGTTTAAAAGAAACATAAGGGTTAAATCGTTGTAAAAACAAATATTGTTGAGTATTATAAAGGATCCACGCGGATTTAAATACGCTAAAAATCTTACCTCGAGATGAAGACAAAATCATGTCAGGATATTTAGGGTTTGTGGCAATTTGGGTAACCCAGCCATTGTGGCCACAAAGAGTACCCCTTAACTTCAATGTTTCAGTCATTTTTAATAGATATGCTTGAGAACAAGCGAATCCCCAACCGCACGCCCTGACGACCGAAAAGAAAGAACACGAATTGACGACCGAGGTTAACTTCTCGTTTGACGTATACCCGGCAGGGCTGCCAGCAAATAAATCGCAGCTATACGGTTTAGTATCTGCGATTATACGAAATTTGATCGCATTATACATAACCATTCTGTAATTTAGCTCTTGTTTTTTTAAAATTTTAGTTACCTACATAAATGATCGAAAATTCGAGACTCGAGAGTAGCTCTTGTTTTTTTTAAATTTTACTTAGATAAATGGCCGAAAAGTCGAGATTCGAGACTTTTTTTTAGAATGTCAGTTACCCTACCTGCCTACCTAGATAAATGCTCGAAAACTAGAGACTGGACAGCAGCTCTTGTTTTTATTTTTTATTTTAGTTACCCTAGCTTTTAGACAGTTTGATTTCATTCCGTATGTTTATGTATCGTATTATACGAAATGGTCATGGATACAATACACCATCCGATTATACATAATATTTTGTATCCAATTATACAATACCCGGATGTAGAGCTTTACCTTCAAACTGGTTTATGGAAGGATTAATAACGGCCAAAAGCGACATCTATTATACATGCATAATTTTATGTTTATTTATTTATTTTATTGAAATAATTTATAACATCAGTTACAGTATAGACCGATAGGTAATAATATTGTTAGTCTAAATTAATTAGGGTATTAAACAAAAAACAAGTACCTATATAATATTTTTTTAATATTACGCTATTTACACGTAGGTATGTGTTAACGAGTCTTCAAGCTTTTAAAAGTAGAGAAATATTGTAAGATTGGCGATGTACCTAGTAGGTAATGATTGACAAATTAGCGTCTGTGCAGTGTGCATTCTTCTATTTACTACCAAAACTTTTATTTGGATTGATAAATATATTATCTCATTTCCATCAGCGTTTAATATCCAAGAAAAACTTTGTATACTTTCAAAAATTAATTTTATTCTAGTTTTAACTAAAATATTTTTTAAATTTGCTTAACAGAATGCAACTATTAAAAATAAAACTTAAGTCAAACATCAGTCAAAAGAAAATTGAGAAGTTTAATATTTTACAAGACATTTTATTAATCTATTATAAGGTTGATAAATTGCATTGTCTTTGTATTTACGCATACCTACATATTTCTATAATTTATTAGTGGTTTGCTTTAAGAAATGGATTTCATTGTTGAAGCGCCTCAAATAATGGCAAAAGCTAAAATTTTGTCGTCTAGCTCTTTAAAAGTAAGTGACTTTAAATATTTGTGGATTTTTCTTCAACTGTGGTCATATATAAATGTAAATCCGACGATATTTTACCAATGCAATTTTACTTTAATTTTATTGTGAATAAATAATTCTAATAGGATAGCATGTTTCTATTTTTTTTGTAATTGCAACATTGTATAAATAACGATTTTAGTATTTTAAAGTGAACGCATCCATTATTGGCATCATGATGTAGTTTCGCCGTTGCCCGCTAGGAGTTCTTCTAAAAATTGACGTCACGCAAACGCCATTTTGTAAAGTGTCTGCCGTAGTCAGTTTTTTGGGCACAGTGTAAAATACAAAATTCGCATGGTTTTGTGTACATTTAAAACATAAAGACAATCAAAATACCCAGTTAACGTCTAGTACGTTAATTCCACAGACACAAAGCATGGAGGACAAGGCGTCGTTAAAAGAACTGGATCAATGGATAGAACAACTAAACGAATGCAAGCAATTGACAGAAAATCAAGTAAAAACGTTATGCGACAAGGTAATGTACATCATTTATACACTTTGTTTTTCGTGGATGTTATTTGGAGATGGATTGATTGGGTTGTGATTAAAATTGTTTGGTCGGTAGCTATAAGTTGTATGATTCATGTACCTACATGGCGAGTTAGTGGTAACGTCCGCGCAGCGGCGTATAGGTTGTGGAGGCAGGCCGTCGCCCGTCACTCGTTGCTAATCGTTTCGGGATGCGAGGAGTTCTAGGGGGTTACGTGACAGATTGAATTTGAATATCGCCGATGTGTTTACCACACCCAGCAATCAATCTAGATTTATATTATCCTAATTGGTTGGTGGATATTTTTAGACGCCGCGCGGAAATTCTACTAATCAATTAACATTTATGTTATGTGTGTATTTTTCACGGTGGATCCCTTACGCGGATGGGACATGTATTATTTGCGTCAACATATCTACTGTTTCGGCACTCACGATTGCGCGAAAAGTTACACGATCACCGTTTTCAGAGTGAAAAAAAATCTGTCGCCAATCATTACATTTGTCAAAATAATCAAACACTTGATTATTGTTTGTAATAACACTACATATTTTTGTGTTGTTATTTGATTCATTTCTCTAGGATAGGAATAAACATTGAAATTGATTAGTAAAACATTTAATTTCTTATCAGATGTCATCATTACAAGAATCACAGCATTATCTGTGTATTTCTTCATTGTATGACTATGCTGTCACTGGCACAGGATGTGATTTCATCTCATTCTCATTAATTATTTATTTAAAACAATCATGAAACGAATTATGATATACATTGCTCAAGGCTTCTAACTTCATAAGTATAGCTTTAGCATATAAATAAAAAAACATCCTCAAAAATAACTATTTTGTTTATTAAAGTATAGCAATGGTCAGTATTGATTTTTTTTCATGTAATAATGGATGGGTTCAATGACATTTATAAATTAAATGACAATGGTCCATTCCAATGATTTTGTTAAAATAAAGGTAAATTAAAGGCATGTTTGAGTGCCTTATTATTACCACTCAATTGAATAAAGATGTTTGAGATATTAATAATATGTTTGCAATATTGAAGTGGTAATGAATAATTTGACATAATTCTCATATTATGGAGGAAAAAGGAGTTGCATGAATTCTTTGTGTTTCTATAACCAACATGATGAACTATTATAGAGGTGTTACTTGTGTGTGTTAATTAAACTATGTGGTATTTGGCATTAAAATGTATTTGGGTTAACTATTTAAAATATTGATAAAAAATGTTTCTCTACATAATAATTATACAAATTGTTGTAGTGTTATTTCAACTTGTGTTTAAGGATGGAAAGAGAACCTTAGAGAACCTTACCGTAAAAGTCCTTGTCCTTCAAAAAACAAGGTTATAAAGCTACTTATAAAAGTAACTTAAAATATTTACTGATTCTGAGTCATTAATATATTTTTTTACCTTTCTGATAAAAGGTTTATTTAAACTGTATTTGCTTACTTTGCAAAATATATAAATTTACACTCTGTTGGTTTTAATGCGACTCAATGTGACTTTGAGTGGAAATTGCTCAACTTAGATTGACCTTATTGTTAAAGTTACAAGTTCAATGCCTCTGAGTTTGAAAACATTTTACAATTTCAACTTTAGCAATCCCATCTAACAAGTATTGAAAATGGTTGCAGTGATGTGAATCTAAGGCATCCAACCAATATAAGAAGTTTCATAAATTTCAAAAGTTATGCAAAAATATTTTGATTTGCATATTCCATTTTTTAAGATGATATGAATATTATTAATTATAGCTGAACAATATGATTTCTCAGTGATGTCTTTTATGATAGAAATCATAAAACTTGTTTATTATTTTCATATTAATAAAGCTAATTCATTACATTGCAAAATATATATTAATTAATTTGTTGATGGTAAAAAAAAGTGGTGTTGTAACTGCAGTTTTTATCAAAATGTGAGATAATGCTGTTTCATACTTTGATGTCCAGAACTTTAAAAAAAATACATAATCTTTAGCAAACTGCCTATATGCAAAAAATATTATGAATTAATTACATTTAGAGAAAAAAAAAACAGTTCACAATTTCTTGTAGGGTACAATATAGATATTTTAGGGAGATTAATGTTAAGGCCTCTAGAATTTATGTCCCATATCAGTTATATATCTCTTGATAGCCCCAAAGGACTGATGTTACATATAATAAATTCCATGTTACATCAGTATGTATACCATTCCTAATTTATAATTGATTTATATGTTGAGTACAAATTGTATCCAGTAAGAAAGTCATGTCATGTATTTTGTGAAGAAAGTTCACTAACAACATAAATCATGTCACTAAGGGAAAGAGGCACCACTATGCTTGCAATTTAAAACATTTTGGAAATGGCCATAGAGTATATATAACCAAAGCTTTTCCAATACAGGGAAAAGGATAGAAGCTATAAATAAATGCACACTTCTTCATGATGTTTTCATTAAATAATGTGTGATTTATTTTTGTTTGGTAAGAATTGTGTGTCTCACCATTTGTACTGATATACTGCTTTGAATGACTTGTAATGGCACAGAAAATGAGGCATGATAATTAGTGCTAATTATTATGCAAATTTTTGTATTGTTGTACTCCTTCTACAAGTATGATAATCAATACCCATGGATATTTAATCACCTACATTGTTTTCCTTGATGAATTTGTCTTTTTTTATTCCATAAGTTTAGATATTTTTATTGTTTTTAGTGGTTGGAAACAAGACCCAAAAACATAAGATAATTATTTGAGTCAACTCTGTTATTGGTGAGAGTAATCACGAAATTCTCTTAAGATGAGCTGTTGTTAAAACAGTGTTAGAAAAAATGAGTTTGCATCAATATCTATGTTTTTATGATTACAAGTTAATGTTGGGTTGAAGTAACCAATACAGTAATGTTCACAATACTGGTTCAAAAATCTAGCATTAGTATGTGGGTGTGACAAAATAATTTTATCACTTGTTTTACTTAAATTCCACTTGTTAACACTGTTTATACTTTTCTATACTAATATTATAAAGATAAAATATTAGATTTATTTTTTTTGTTTGTTACAATTTGGCTTAAAAACTACTCAACCATTTTTACAATGTTTGGTATGAACAGAGGATCTTTGGAAGTAACATAGATTACTTTAGATATTAAAAAAAATATTGTTCCTGTGTGATGAGTACAGCTGTTAAAAATGCGCCCAGGCAGAGCTGGGCTATCTTATATTCCTTAATAATTGTTATAGTATCAAACCATTGATTTGTGGTGTCTGAGTCCTTAATGAATCAATTCAAGAATTTGTACTTGAACAAGTGGTTTGACTAGTGTTGCAGATAGATCCTATCATTTTTAATAAAGTTTTTTTTTTAAATTTAATAAGACTTGCAGTCAGTTCTTATATAACTAAGTATTGCAGTTAGAAGTTAAACTGTCAAAATCATGTAAAGGAAATTGATTGCATAGAAATGTTTAAGTTTAACTTTTCCATGTTAATGCAAGGTTTACAATGAAACATGCATGCAATATATTAAGGAAAATCTATGCAGGAAATCAATTTTACACAATCATATATGCACATTCATTTATATGAAAATAAATTGGTTTCATATTTTGTTAATTGGCTTTAGATATGATTCAGTTATACATTTGTTTATATAAATTTCAATAGTGACCCTCAGAAGGACCCCTTTTTTAGTGTCAGATGGTAAGTGTAGGACTAAATTGACTCAGAATACAAACTCACAAAAAACGATCACTATTGTCCCCCTGTCAAAATAATTTTGGCGGCCTGTTCGCTTCTCCGAAACGGAGCTCGTTGCAAAGGGTCACTTTAGCGGGATTAACATGTTTCGGTTTCACTATTTAAAGATGCTTTTCTGTTAGAAAAAGTAGTTAATTCCTAAACATTGATGTTATTTGAATATCGGTTGTAATTACTTGCTACTAATGCTAAACACGCAAACTGAACGGCTATTTATCATGTCTAGCTTCCATATTCTATCATCATGATGATATAATTATGTTAGATTTGTTTAAAAAACATTCACATACGGCGTTCGCGACTGTAGTGGTGTAGCGGTTTACCAGTTTTGTTGGGTTCCTTGGAAAAAAGTGCTCCAAATAGAACGGGATTAACTCATTTGCAATTTACTTCTATCTTTTATAGAATATGTATATGGAAGGTTAGGAATACAATCTTAAAGACAATTTATCGAATCACGTCGATCTTCGTTCAAGTGGTGTTTCTCTTTTATTTGAAATATCAGAAGAATAAAAAATAAAACCTGGATTTCTACTTGTTGGTCTCTGAAGTATTGCATTGTTGTCTTCCAAGAGCATAGTTTTAAACTTTCCCGCTCTCGCAATAAGCATACAATAGCTATCTTGAGATCTCAAACGTACGTGTTATATAAATATTTATGTATTTGTACCACCCACACGTGATTCGCACAGTATCATAGAGAGCCACTGTTTGCGATTACCAGCAATCGCTTCTCCCCCACTGCGGTTTAATTGGCTGATCATGTGTAAATTAAGTCTGTTTTATCGTCTATTTTTTCAGACATTCTGTTTATTAGCCTTATGTTTTCATTTTACCACCATGCTAAAGTTAAATTTTGTTTGCATTGATGATCAGACAAATTGAGCTAAAAATGGTCTCATATCTTTCATAAGATCTATTAGCTTTTGTTAGTTTGCTTCTCATCTTAACGTCATCATCATACATGATTGGAGGCTTCCAAGGTTGATAAGACTGTTGTCCCGGTGTTGATCTCCGCACATTTAACTTCAACATATTATAAAAGCAAGAGGAAAATTAACATCACTAGGAAATCTTGCAATTCGAAAGTTCCTCTTAAGTTTCGATTTTTGGTTTAAATCCTAGTATTATCTAACAACTTTATATAAAATACTCTTTTCATTTTAACTTCTAACACCAAAAAAACAATGTACCCTGTTTTGAAGTTGATTAACATGCAGAATGCATTAGCATTATAAATCTCCCTATGACCTTATTGATAATGGCAATAGGCGTGTTTAGTGTCTGTCAAGGTCATTTACAAATATGGTAGTCGCTTTATTACTTGTACACTCGGAGGTAACATTGTGTTTTAATATATCTCAATGATCAGGCAAGTTTTTCCAGCTGCTAAATTCGCACTCGCTTCCAGCAACCGAGCCACCGCGTTATGTAAATGTTTGGCAGGTTGCGAATCGTACTATAATGAGAAGCCACGGGTTTGTTCCCCTCGCCAGTAGTTTGTTATCAACGAATATTTGTTTCATCAAATCTTGTTACCTTCGTAATTCTATAGTCTTTTGAGGTTCTTACTATTGTGTTAACGGATATAGTCGGTGAGCACATTTATATTGTAACAGCTCATGAACACATTATTCACTAACCACACGAGCCTACCAAAAATTATTACAATGGAAGTGAAGTAAAGTCGGCGTCAAACTGACGGCTGATCATAAAATAACTAATCCAAATTATACATCAAAATGTTATCCAAATTCTGTATAGTGTATAAGGAGAGGAGAAAGAGATGTTGTAATAACACTTGCAAAAAATTGTACGTTGTCGTCCTTATAACATTGTTCTAAGTGCGTTAAAACTTAAGTGATGAACGATGATTCACTATCATTAGCGTTGATTTGTGAATCATTATCACTGCGTCATTAAAGTAGTGAATATATTTCCAAGTGTTTGTTGTGTCATGGATAATTTGAATGTTTATCCTTTGTTTGTATCTGCGAAAATATCGCAACCGATAAGCGGTGCAGGGAACTGTGTTATAAAGTTTCTATAAGTATGCAAGTTGACACATTTAATGGGACAATACATTACGGCCCTTTTTTCAATAAAGATTTTTTGATTCGTAATTGTGAGTGACAAAATGTATTTGATCATTAATAATATGTTGTATGCTATGTTTAAAATGTAATACTGAAATTTTTATTTATACAAGCTAAAGCAAAGATTTGGATTTGCGTGTTCGATTTGTACAAACAAGCGATTGATTTATGGTAAGAATATGATGACTAAAATAAATTGATTAATTTAAAGACTCCACGGCATGAATCGTTTTTCTGGTAGGTTTCTTGTCATATTTTATCGCTATAAGATGTTACTATAAATTGAAAAGTTGTATTTACATACATACATAAACTCACGCCTGTATTCCCCGGAGGGGTAGGCAGAGGTGCATTTCTGCACCCACATTTCGCCAAGTGTGTATCAGTCCCACGTAATAGGGGGAATTGTGAAATATATCACTTTTAATTTCGCGTCGAGTAAGCTGCTTTAAAATTTAAATATTGCTTAGGAATGTATATTTTATTAATGAATAATCTTTCGAAACAGTGCTGGCAATAAATTAATTGTGATTAATATCAATGTCAGTAAATTTGGTGTGCAATAGATTACTACTCTTAATAAGATTGCCATTTTTTTCATTGTGAATATTCTTGACTCATTCAGTTGTATGTAAACGTTGCTTTTAACGTATGAGATAAGATACGATGTTTTTTACCAATAATAGTGAAGACGATAAAGTACTCCAATTGGGTATAGTTAAATTGTCAAATCAGTACCTTTTCAAAGTGATTTTTGTTCGTCATTATGCATTGAAATTATATTCGTTGTCGTGCTGTGTAACAGTCACTTAACTCGCTCACATAAAAGTTAACACGTATTACTTGTTCATCTATTTTGAATTCTTAATATAAACATGCTGATCGACATTGCCTGTCACGTTTTTGTACACGTTTATTGATTATTTTCGTTTATCAACACCTCAGAAATCAAATTGTAGGAAAAAAGTACTAATATCTTCATCATTCATCATGAGCTCATGTACGTCCCACTGCTGAGCACGGGCTTTCTCTACAACTGAGAGGGTTTAGGCCTTAGTCCACCACGCTGGCCTAGTACGGGTTGGCGGACTACACATCTAAGAAATTCCTAAGAACTTTATGAAATGATATCTTAAATCTGTCTACTAATCTTATTAGTCTTTTATTTGTAAATATTGTGAAAGTTCCTGCAGGCTGCCCTGTAAATATGTTAGGAATAAATATTCGCGGCTTTATTAATATAGTAATTACAATGTTCCCTCTATGTCTCAAAAATACGTAAAGCTGTCGGTTCGTGTTGTGGTTGTTATGAAATCGCTTAAATTTTTAATGGACGGAACATTTTGTTTCTAACTAGTATTGATTTTTGTTGCTAGCTAGGATTTCTTAGTGACTAATCATTTTCGTATTTTTCAATCTTCATTTCTGCATGTACCATCTGTCCTTTTTGCTGGGAGTTTGAATATTGGAAGATATCAGTCTTCTCTCTGATTGGAGCATGAAGCCACTAATTCGCACTGAGTCAGTATAGTATTCAGAAATATAGACGTATGAGTAGATCTCAATATAGAGCATAAAATTTTACATTTTAAATATTTAGGTCATAATTCAAAATTTCAATCAGCATTTATTATACCAGGCTTTCATAACATGAAACACGTATTCAATCGACCGGCAATTTGGCTGCCGTGCTTTGAGCAAAGCGTTTTGTCATTGACACACTGACCTAACGTGACGTATCCTAACGTATTTTAATAAGAGCAAAGAAGTGTCTCATAAATGTCAGTAGTTAATGGAGCAGTTAAACGCACCCTTCAGTAAATATGCACAGCGAATACGATTGACAAGGATGCTTAATTGTTGTGATTAATAAATTGCAGGACCGTGACATTGTACGTTTACAAATCGTATATGTTTTTGAATGGGTAGGAGACAGGAAGTGCAAGGAGATAATGTCTGAACTCTCAATGCCAGGCAATGGTTTATAGTATTAATTATGTAATATAATGTCTGTCTACGTTGAGTTATCTCAAAAGGAATTGTTCATGGTTATGATATTGTGATTGTCCTCTGAAGTGAGCTGATATGTATCACATTCAATTTGATGTGTGTAATAGTTCCGATTTGAGGTGTCCTTCCAGTGCACCAATATTTTGCAATATCCTATCCTGTAACAAACAGTACAATCTATTCCTGGGCAAATCATGTACCTACTATCCGATATCAAGATAGATAATAAAAATAATAAATACACCCAACAGTCACATACATAGTTCTGACCCCCACATTAAGATACGAGTCTTGTGTAGTGGGTATTAGAAACTACGAGAGACTTTCTTGTCTCACAAACACCCAGACCCGAAACAAATATTTGTGGATCACACAAACATTTGTCTCGGTGCGGGGATCGAACCCGTGGCCTCTCGCTTCGCAAGCTGGTGTCTAGCCAACTGCGCCACGGGGCTGTCAAGATGATGCCACGATTAACATAAGATTCTGTTGAAATAATATTTATTTAAGATGGATACTATCTCGCCTTTTGAACTTTAAACTATAAGCATAATTTACATAGATATAACATGATAGCTTGGTTTGTGTGTATTTGACTGTTTGGATATAGCCTACAGCTTTATTCGGGGTCACAAACCTTTTGACTTTTCGAAGATACGTGTATATTATTAGGCAGTTACCAGTCTTTTCAACTTACCTCATTGAGAAGAATATATTAGTTACTAGTTAATTTTGTAACTACTATACTGCCTCGTGGTCTCGCGGTACAAGTATGTGCCGTGGGATCTAGAGGTCCTGGGTTCGATTCCCGGGTCGGGCAAAGTGTTATTGGGTTTTTCCATTAGGAAATTCTCAGTAACAGCACGGAGTCTGGAAATGTCCCCGAAAAACGGCAATAGGCTCGCCCCCTATTTCGTGGGACTGATACATACCTGGCGAAATGTGGGTGCAGAAATGCACCTATGCCTACCCCTTCGGGGAATACAGACGTGAGTTTATGTATGTATATGTATGTAATTTTGTAAAATATTCTTTAAATAACAAAAGTAATCCTTCGGGAACTCTCTAGGGTCCAAACTATATCGGCACCGAAATATTTTAAAATTCAGCGCCTTATAACATTAATAACGATGTAAGCATTCTAACCCAAATATGGTGTTGTTGATTGAATCCTAATAGCCATCCAATTTAAAGCAACAGGGTTGTGCAAATCAGTGATACTTATATGGGTTGGTATAGAAAGTGAGGAGGAAACAATTTACGTAACACTAGATAATACAGTTACTTATGTTACCGAGTATTACACACTTTACCGTGTCAGTGTAAAAATATACGAAGACTTATATTTTTAATATTATTACGATTATGAAGGTTTTTCATGACGTCAGCAGAACACCAACTTGTCATTCTCTGAAACTGCAGTGACGCACTGTTATACATATGTTAACTTTATGGATTCTTTGAAGTTATTGATTCTTCCATGGCGTTCGATTTTTCATTCCTTTGCCGTTGTACGTTGAACTGTGATTGTTATGTTCGATATAGATGGAAGTCTTATTCTTTTGCTACCTTTGGTTTTGCAAATTTGGTTAAATGAAATAGGGATAATATGATTTCTCAAAAAGGCTTTTTTTGTTTCAAAAAATAAATTAGTAGACAGTTTCTTAAAACTAAAATTAAACAACGAATTACAGATAAACAATGTTATTGTTCGTTAAATTTTCAATAATTCTAAGGTTTTGGAGATTTCCATCGTGTAGGCTGTTTATAAACAAGATATAGTAAGCATATTAATTTACTGCCTCTCCATAATTGACTGCCTCGTGGTCTCGCGGTACAAGTATGTGCCGTGCGATCTAGAGGTCCTGGGTTCGATTCCCGGGCTGGGCAGTGTTATTGGGGTTTTCCATTAGGAAATTCTCGGTAACAGCACGGAGTCTGGAAATGTGCCCAAAAAACGGCAATAGGCTCGCCCCCTGTTACGTGGGACTGATACATACTTGGCGAAATGTGGGTGCAGAAATGCACCTCTGTCTACCCCTTCGGGGAATACAGGCGTGAGTTTATGTATGTATTAATTTAGTAAATGTGCCAATAATGAACAGAAATTGTGATATAAAGTAATTTTATTGATTTTAAAAAGGTAAAATAAATATACGGGACTAAAAAGTAACTAGGGGCTAAGTCGTAAAAGGCTCTGCTTTTGTTCGCGGACGCTGAATGTGTCCTAAATATTATTAATAGGCCGGTAACGGTTGAAGCTGGTGGGGAACGAGAATAGTGAAACGATCGATCTTCTATTTGTGTCACGTGCATCATAGTTCTATAACTTTCAAAGCCCATTTACGGACAAACTTTACATATAGCGACCCAATCAATACCTTGCGAATTTTCTATTCTCATAGTCGCTTACAGGTTTGATGTGAAATTTTGAAATGGGATGTCCCTTGTTTCATGCAAGGTTGTTCACTGTGAACGAGACCAAAAATAATATTATAATGAAATTTAATAATAGCTTGCCTCCTTCCAAAAAATTACTTTCATTAACGAAGCGTGCAGACAACCGAAAAAATGCTTTTTCATTCTATCATTCATTTTCTGGTGCACGTAACCCTCGGGTGTCACGCGACTGGAATAAATGTTTTAACCAAGTACACAATGTGCCGGTATTTCCTTGCAATTTTATCACTGAGTAATTATCTCTGATAATTGGGTGACCTCTGACTAGGCCATCGATGATTTGATTAAGGCTACAGAGTGCGGGTCGATGTAAAATTTCAAGCAAACAGGAATTGGGAAATCGTATGCACTGGTACTTTCCGTTATCGAACATTGTTGAATGATCAAACATCACGTCTACGTGTCCTAGAAGGTTATCGGATATCGTAAAAACACTTTAAACTTATATTTGAATTATTTTAGAATATCACGTCTCCATATGGAATTTTGATTTCAGAAATCTTTACATCTGTATTCATCATTCATCATCAGCCCAAATACGTCCCACTGCTGGGCACGGGCCTCTACGACTGAGAGGGTTTAGGCCTTAGTCCAACACGCTGGCCTAGTGCGGGTTGGCGGACTACACATCTAAGAAATTCCTAAGAACTTCTTAGGTGTGCAGGTTTTATCACGATGTTTTCCTTCACCTTTAAAGCAAGTGATAATTCATTGTGAATACACACATAACTTCGAAAAGTCAGAGGTGTGCGCCTGGGGTTTGAACATACATTACATCTGTAATTAAAATACATTTCGTAATTCTAATCGCGTGACATTACTACTCCTCGCATTCTCAGGTCCTGTTTTTATATCTCTTGTTATTCGTGCCCTTCTAATATAACTGTTCTATCAGATATCATCAGCGCGTACATCCTTGGAGCTGTACATCAACAAGAGGGGAAGAGACAATTAAGTATTATTTTTTATGCAGGCGAAGGAGATACTCACCAAGGAGTCTAACGTGCAAGAGGTGAAATGCCCAGTGACGGTATGCGGCGACGTGCACGGCCAGTTCCACGACCTGATGGAGCTGTTCCGCATCGGCGGCCGCTCGCCCGACACCAACTATCTATTCATGGGTGACTACGTGGACCGTGGTTACTACAGCGTCGAGACGGTCACATTGCTCGTCGCGCTTAAGGTGAGATATTGAATGCTGACTTTACAAGTGAAACATTTCGCCAGCTGATTCTTTATCGAGGCAAAACTGTACTCGAGAATTTAGAGAAAATTTGCCGAGGCAGCATTCAAGTTGAAGGTTTTTCGTGATGAGATCTGCATAGGCCATGCAAATTATATCCAAGATCTTATCTAGCTGTGGATTGTGTATGTTGGTTATTATAATAGGGCCTTTACCGTTAGCTCCTTTCGTGCATTTTAGCAACCAGCCAATAAGAAAGTTTGATTAAAGTGATAACAGTTCACGTAATAATGTAATAAAATGGTAGATTACGCGTTCTAATAGGTAGTAGTGGAAGTTCAACGAATTGAGGACAAGTCATAACGATTTTGAAGTCGTATTTTATGACTGATTATTGTCTACTACCATGTAAGTTACTATGGATCCAACACATTAATTTCCGGCGCTGTTTGTATTGCTCTGATCCGGTTAAAATTTTAATCTCTTTAAGCTCTAATTGTTTGTTATTGTTGATTGCGGTATTGTTATTACATAAAGTAATGAAAAACTTCTTTCGCAAATCTCTCGTATATCTTATAAAGAAAAATATGAAGATATACTTTTTGCAGAGTATAAGTATGGATGTTTTGAAACCGTAATAGCGCATACATTTTCTCACGTACATCGCATCGCTAATAGCAATCCAGTAAATCTGCACAAGTGTTTATGAAGAACAGATAAATACGTACATACATACATATGCACGCAAGTTAAATTGTAAGAGTTGTTTGGGCGTATAGTTTGTTGAGACATCATTTTCAGACTTTTCGATGTCGTTGAATAAACAATAGAAAATTCTTCTGAGGTCTGCATTAAGAATTTGTCAAGCCAATTAAACGGGAATAAATCAGTGTAGTAATCTATAGTATGACATGTTTCTGGGGTATAGGACGCCTGAGTCCAACTATTGGAAATATGTATGTATATGCTGTTTACCTCTATGTAGTGAAAATGTGAAGGAACTCTGTATGATACTGTGTATGATATGTTTTTCGTTAGATTTGGCAAATGGATCGCTTGTAAAATCATAAGGGGGTTCCCCTTTACATAATGGCCACGCCTTCTTTGATTTAAGAACTCATTCATAATACCAAGTCAAAAAACTGCTTAGTTAACAATATAAATGCTTAGGATATGTAAATATAGGTAAAATGAGAATTTATTAAAACTCTTTTGCCTGTAGCGGGTATTTTGTATATATACGTGAGAGAGACATAGGAAAAATAAGTGTTATCAGCCGCTATCTGCGATGATAAAGTTCGGTCACTGTTTGTGTTAACACTTTATCTGACAACACTTTCACTAAATTAAATGAGCCCGTTTATCACGTTACGTTGTCTTAACGACCTTTTAAGAACGTTTCTATGCGGTTTATTAAATTACAGTATCTTCTAGTTTAGCCTTTGAATTCTGTTGGGAACACAAAATCTCTTTTAGCTAAGTGTGTTGTGTTTAAGTGTGTTGGAACTGGTAAAGTTTTGATTACAAAATGAAAAGATTTCAGCTTAAATAATACTGCGGTCTATATATTTTTTTTCTAATTGACATTATCAGCAACACAGATGGAAAGGGATTTTCGCAAGAGTAATTATAATATCTTATATATAAAAATGAATCGCAAAATGTGTTGGTAAGCGCATAACTCAACAATGCCTGGACCGATTTCGCTAATTCTTTTTTTGTTGTGTTTGCTATTGTTAGGAGAAGGATCTTATGAAAGAAAAAGTTAAGAAAATTGCGAGGAATATGGTAAAAACAACAATTTAATTTTCTCATATAAACTGTTCTACCTAATATTCTGTCAAACATTTTATGTTTATCCCGTCAATATGGTTAATGGTCCCCTCAAATTAAAGAACATATTTAAATAAAGGTTTTGAATCGACAACATATATCCAGAATATTCGAATAATTGCGTATTTTAGATTTCAAAAATGTAGAATAATGTCAGTAATAAAAAGGGATTGACATATTTATTGTTGACAACCAATATTTATGCGTGCGTTCAGAAATGTATTTTTAAACTCCTTGGTTGTACCTGATTTACAAACGAAGGCAGGTTCGGTAGTCATCACGCTTTGAAATCTAAAACACCCACAACTATGCAATGGAATGCGCTTGGTGTTAAGAAAATTGTTGAGTAATGTTATTCACGTGACGATACTGAAAAGACAACTTAGAGATGAATTGGTGCTTGAGAATTCATCAATTAGATAGATTGATCTAAGATTTCATTGATCCTAACGGGTATGACCATTGAGTTCAAACGAATTCAGTTCCCGATTCGTCATGCCTTCGCAATGACGATTAACAAAATATGTTTGTGATCTTTTAGACAATTAAAAAATATATCAAAAATGTATATCACAAGGTGCATCTTCATCATCAGCCCATTTATGTACGTCCCACTGCTTGGCATAGGCCTTCTCTGCAACTGAGAGGGTTTAGGCTTCAGTCCACCACACTGATGCTCCAATGAAGAGAATTGAAACCGACTGCATCCCATCCCATATGTACATGTTTAATTAAATCATGACTTGTGGAGACACGATTGGTGCATTTAATTTTCGTACTTATTTATCTCTGTATTTTTATCTCAATAAAGTACTGAACTTAATATTTATTTCCATACAATCAAAAATAAAATTCAGGTAATATGTAAATATGTAACATTCAATGACTGTTAGGGGATACGAAGTTTTCCGGGTCAGCTATTATAAATGTTAATGTTTTGTTTGTTACGCTTTCACGCCAAAACTACTTAACCGATTATCATGAAAATTTGTACACATAGTCTTCGAGATATAAAAAATGACATAGGATTCTTCTTATTAAAAAAAAATACGGAGGATAAAAGAATTGAAAAATGATTGAAAAATGAT
Source organism: Hemaris fuciformis (assembly GCA_907164795.1). Classification (NCBI taxonomy): domain Eukaryota; kingdom Metazoa; phylum Arthropoda; class Insecta; order Lepidoptera; family Sphingidae; genus Hemaris; species Hemaris fuciformis. The sequence continues at coordinate 11,588,245 of OU015448.1, forward strand.
TTGAATGACTTTTGGTATGCAGATAGGTGGGACCCACCGAAGTAACATAGGTGGGAATGGTTATCCTTACTATTATATAAATGTGAATGTAGGGATGTTTGTTATGCTTTCACCGTTGACCGATTCTCAGACCTACCTACAATATACACACAATATTTCATAAAAATCAGTCGAGCCGTTTCGGAGGAGTTTGCCAAAAAACACCGCGACACGAGAATTTTATATATATGGCAAAACAAAGTTTGCCGGGTCAGCTAGTATGTTAATAAAATAATTTAAGAATTTTGTAGTGCAAGAATTATGATTATAATACTAGACAACCGTAACTCGCATTTTACTTTTAGATTAAAACAAATGACGTCGCGCAAGATCTATGTTTATTTCAAGAATAATAAACTTTCAAATGGGCACACCGGTTTCTCACTGTATGAAAACAAACACAAGTTACCCGCTTGCCGTTTCATTACCTTCCCAGAACGTATTCCACCAACGCCTGACGTTTCTTTGAAACACTATTGATTCCTCACTATCGGATTTCTGTGCAGTGTTTGATGCATAATTTCGAAGCGATAGTAAAATTTTACATCGTTCGCTGTGAATTTAAACCGTTTAGCATAATCTTCACGGCCGCCTGTCGTTTCGTTGTCCATTTACATATTACAGTCTGTCTGACCGAGGTCCCAGCGCAGGGTCGTTCGCAGACGCTGTTCTCCCGTCAAAAGTCTTGTAGTAGCTCGTGAAAATGGCCATTCGACGGTTCGGTTAAGTACAGTTTGATATTACTTTGGTGCTTTGTTTCTCGTGTAGGACGAGCATGATGGAGGAGTAGTGTGTATGATAAACATTATATAGCGACTTTAAGGAAATGTGGATTCGCGAAGTATATTGTTTCATTACTTTTAACGGCCTCCGTCACAAACTGTAAAACATTAAACCAGGTAAATGTTACACTGAATTCGAGTCTGGGTGTTAAGAGACCTGAAAGTCTGTCGTGGTTTTTGGTATCCACAAAACCTGTATCACGTATGTGTTCAAAGCAGAGTGATCATTGGGAGTATTTATTTAATTTATTCGATATTTACAAACTATGTTGTAATGTTAAATTAACTTTGCAATCTTTTGACTAGTAAAATACAGGGTATGTTTTTGAAATCGTTTATGTATAGTATGTACCTTCAGTTTAAATACTTATGGCTGGAGATGTTCTTTTTTAAGTAGGTAGGTATATATAGTTGTGTAAATCGTACAGGACATTCTTGTCTTCTCGCGTCCTTACTACGTCCTACTAAATCTGTCGTTTGATACGATTACGTAATCACTTTATAGAGCATCTAAGTGATAGACTGATACACGCTCTCGTTAGCGTCTTCTCACGTGCTAAAGTTGTCTCAATGTAAATTCAGTATTGGTCCGCAATAAAATCACGGCGTTCTTACGAACTTTCGATTGTAAATACTGAATTAGTAAAAAAATCGTGTCTTTATATCATTTGACGATATCTAATAAGAATAAATATTAAGCCGCATTCCGGTTCACGGCATAATAATTTAATGTTATACAAAATCAAGTTCTAGAGTTCTGTGACTTGTAAATTGCTCATTCGCCTAGTGTTTTATGATTCATATCAGTATTTATCGAACCTATCTTCGTACTAATTCGCTAAAATCTTATCATTTTCAACGAATAGTGGAGAATTTCGTCTGGAATTAAATGTTCATCAGTGTCTCGTATGATTACAGGTTAGATACCGCGAGAGAATAACAATCCTGCGCGGCAACCACGAGTCGCGTCAGATCACCCAGGTGTACGGATTTTACGACGAATGCCTCCGGAAGTATGGCAATGCGTCCGTGTGGAAGCACTTCACGGATCTGTTCGACTTCTTACCGCTGACCGCGCTAGTCGACGGCCAGATATTCTGCCTGCACGGTGGGCTGAGCCCGTCCATCGACACGCTGGACCACATCAGAGCCTTGGACCGCTTGCAGGAGGTGCCTCACGAGGGACCCATGTGCGATCTCCTGTGGAGCGATCCCGATGACAGGTCAGTATTATGCTTTTTACACAGGTTATTATAACAGAAGGTCACATCTTCAACCGCGTTTCTGTCTCAATTGGTATGATTGAATTTCAACACGGGACTACACATTATGCAACATATCGTAAGAAGCAATAAGGATGTTGGATGCGTTTAATTTTGCGAGTTGATGCAATCATTACTAACCGCGTGTGAAACATGCCGTGACATTAATTATATAGTGTATACATATGACCTATGTGGTCTTGTGTGAAAGGAACTGTGTACACCTGAAGAGACGAAGTTAGACATATTATCGTAGTAACTACAGCCGTACTAAAGTGTGAATGAAAGCTGTCTGTGAATGTCTGAGCGATTGCATAATTATATGGTGGGAACATGGAATTGTAAAAGAAAGTGCTGTAACGCGTAGCTAACACGAATTCTGTCAAGGTCAAATATATCGTTTCGTGTGCCAAGTTTCCATAATAGTTATTAATTTCCTATACATCAATTTAGATCAAAGACGCGTTTTGTTGATAATTTATAGTGTTCCAGATAATCTCACATCTTACAACCGATTCTGCTAAAAGTAATGAAAAATGTATTCGTTTGAATAATCTTTGACCGGAACAATTGTATCCATGATAATTATGTAATGCATCCGCATAGTAATTTATCAACTTTAACTGAATATGATTAATAGCGAGCATGTTTTTATAATATTTTTGTTGGAGTAATTAATATATGGATTCGAATCATTTGTGTATCAGAACTTTTTCAAACTTCAGTTTAACTCATTTAAATTTATTTACTCAAATACCTGCCTTCAGCTAATGACCATATCGTTTTAATTATTTTATATCTTTATTCACTCATCAATCATCTTCAGTTCGTCTCAAATTATACTGCAAATTTAAATCAGAATTCCTTTTTATTCACGCTACATTACGTTAATTACTATTCCTCAGTTTTTTTCTCTTCTTTCGCTCGAAAATCTTGTTTTGTGTTTCGAAATGCTGACTTTATTGTCTATTCATTTATTGGAAAGATAATTTTACGTGAGGTTGTTTGGAAGTCAAATGAAATTTGAATTAAAAGGAAATCAATTTTAATCATGTGGCCACTTTATATCGCAATATTTTCTGTAAATTTTTTAAGGGGCTTAACCAACAATAGTATAATTTTTAATAAATACACCCAACAGTCACATACATAGTTCTGATCCCACACTAAGATACAAGTCTTGTGACGTGGGTATCAGAAACTACGAGAGACTTTTCGGTCTCACATACACCCAGACCCGAAACAAATATTTGTGGATCACACAAACATTTGTCTCGGTGCGGGGATCGAACCCGCGGCCTCTCGTTTCGCAAGCTGGTGTCTAGCCAACTGCGCCACGGGGCTGTCAAATATATAATATAACAATAATAATAGGATTGACTTCTTTAGTCTTTACTCCCGCGCGCATTTTGTAATATTAAAGACATTTCTAACACGCATATTTCCTGTTAGTTTTTCCTTCTATGTTAATGCGAAAAATAAAGAGTGGCCGTTGGAGCAGGCAAGTGTTGGAGTGGAGACCGCGCTTAGGTAGACGTAGTGTAGGACGTCCTGCAGCACGATGGTCCGACGACTTGAGAAAGGCGGCGGGTAGCGGATGGATAAGGGCTGCTCAAGACCGAGATGGTTGGCGCCTACTTGGGGAGGCCTTCGTTCAGCAGTGGACGGCGATAGGCTGCTGAGTATATAAAGAGTGGATGACAAACACTTTATATAAATTTTCTAATGTTATCAGTACCTATTCATAAACACTCTAAAAATTAATTTATCAAACCCTTGAGCAATGTAATCAAATCTCTTATCTTATTTAGAATTGTATCATCGCACGTGAAAATTGATAAAAGCTTTAAAAAATCATAACAAACTGTTCAAAATAAGATGTCAATTATCTTTTAAAGTTACATAAAATAAATTCAACACTCAGTCAAACTTGGACTATTTGTGTCGATGGAACACACCCTTAACGTTTGTCGTTTAAAGTCTAGTTAAATCCTAAACGTGTGGACACTTAGCAGACAGTTGGACGAAATAATTAATGCGATAATGAAACACGCTTCACTGTCAAACTTGGACTATTCTAGACAATAGAACTCACACGCAACGTATGTCGTGGAAAGTCCTGTTAAATCCTTAAGGTGTGGACAATCCGTCAATTGACGAAATAATTGATGCGATAATGAAGCACGCTTCACTGTGTTGTCTGGTTTTGTACTTTATCTGTTAGAACTGGGTCACGGGGCTAGCGACCCATCGAATGCGGCGGGGAGGGGGAGGGGGTGCCGTAGTATTTGTGCATATTCAGCTGATGTTACCCTTGTTATTCGATGATTCACTTGTGGTCCCTCTTGAACTGTTTATAGTTTAGTTTGCAGAGATTGACAAATATATGGCTCGCTCTATCCAATGTCGGAGTAAGCGAATTAAAAATTGCTTATAGTTTTTAAATCTGGCACAGTAACACTATGCAGGGGTAGAAAGTATGATTCGAAGTTAACTTAACCCCAGTATTCAAAATTTTGTACGAAACTATTTGTACTTATGCAATATATGTAAATATGTGAATTAAAGTAAGCCAGTAGTAAATGTAATAAGTAAGTCAAAGTTTTTATTATCTTGGCACGGAATTCGATGGTAACCGAAATTGCCAGTGAAGGCTGATAGGTTACAAAACTGTTTCTTAGCTTGATGGCGATGCAATAATAAGGACTGGCGAACTTCATAAATCAAGATGATTAAGGTTTTTGACTATCCCTATTGAATATTTTCATCACTTACATTTATTGTTAAATCGATTCAAAACATATTAAAAGTAATAATATCCCTCCAATAATAAATATACGTATAATCTGATATCTTAGAATAGGGATTCCATGCTATTGATAAAAAAGGTGGATTACCAACTTCAAGATATAATTTGGCTTCAATTGATTAATCTGCTTGAGTACTCAGTACATTTGAAAAGGTTAAGGATATTACGTGGGTGCATTGGATGCGTTCGCTAATGGAGCTTAGGTCTTTCCGCTGTACTCCATTATGTAACGTCCATTATGTATTTCATTTCATTTCAATTCATTTCAACGTTGTTAGGACATGCGCGACCGCCCGTTACCAAACAATTGTCCTTGCCGATTTTATTGCACTCGTGTGTATCAAATCAGTCACTGACCAAATGCCTCCTTAATTGTAGTGTTTACAAATTATGATAACGTTAACGTAGATTTTATGTTGAAGTAAGTGGCTTTTGAGAGATGACTGAAATGATTTAAAGATTGATATAAACATCTACTTGATAAGGCTTGAATGAAAAATAAGCATTGAGGTATAGAAACGGAGTATCATGTTTAATAATAATAACTAACTAGATACTAGACTAGACGCTAGAGTTATGACTGATAACGTGTGATAAGTCATCTCTCGTCAATTGAAACTTAACAGGTCGCCATGGTTACCAATGGCCTAACTCAATATGCCTAACAGAAAATAGAAGTAGGTACTGTACTTGAATATTTTAAATGCTACTCGAAATTATGTTCCTAATTGCAAGGCTTAAATTACTATAGCTTTAGCTTTTTACACGCAATACATCATTCATCGACAAACATCACTACCTACATTCGTTGCGTGCAATATATTTTATATTCTCGCAAATAATTTATACAGTGTAATGTATGACAAGTTATATAAGAAAGCGACGCATGCGTAATTGCGCCGGCCGCTGGTCACGGTTCGTTCATAATTAGGTGGCGCGATTTGTGTGAACCGACTTATCATATCGAATTTTGTAACCTTAGTACTCTGTAACTGTCGCAGGTGTGTCATACGAGAGTATAATATCACACAGACTCGTTTGAAATGTATATATGAATAAAAAATTTAACTTTCGTGTAATGAATTCTTTGGTCAACTTAGGTGGACTTGGTGCGATTCAATGCTGAATTGCTGACATTTTGTTCCATAGATGTGGATTTGGATGAAAATCAGTTTATTGACCTGTTTTGGGGTCTATCGCAATGGGAATTCCATATTTGTTTAAAATTTTTGAATTGTCTCATTTCAAAATACCAGCCAATTAATGCTGTGTTTAATGTCTATTAATGTAACAATTAGTAATGAAAATATTATCCTCATAATAACTGATTCATTATTGGGAATATTCACCATGAAAACTCGACCTTATTGCTTATAATGGTACTTTTGATGGTTGAAAATAAAGACAGTCGTTGCTTTATCTAAAACATGAACTTAATTGTTATTTAATAAAAACTTTAAATTACAATAAGTCTGTTTCTTCAGTAGCAACTGTGTACTCAAACTTTGTTAGTTAATATTTTTTAAATTATAATATTATTATAATATGCTGTTACTTCCTTCACAATTTATATTTATAAAATTCAAATAATACCACATATGATGCAAGGGCAATGACATAATATTGTTTAAAATATTATACTGTAATGATGATTACTAAATTGTAGTCTTCTTAACTTATGGCATATGTTTAATTTATAATATTTGGCGTAATTTCTTATTTCATATCGAATTGTTTATGAACCCTGTTTTGCGATATTAATCAACTAGGGCACTGGGTGAAACCACTTCAAATACTCAACTTCTATCCCTTACTCAACATTTCTATCGAAATAAAATACTTTGTACATTATTTTAAATTTATGTTCGAGGATAACTATTACATGTAGTGTTTACATGATTAATTATACATAGTATGTGACAATAAAGGGTTGGCAAGTTTTATTTATAAAATTGTAATTTGAACATTACTTAGTTGAGGAATATATTTATATGGTAATGTCCACGTTAGTCTATTTCTGTATCGTGTACTGCATATGTTAACTTACTTGTTAGAGATGTGATCTCGTGTCCTGCAATAGCTTGAAATTGACGATTCAAAAGCACTTGCAAAAGTGTATTTGAATAAAGATGATTTACACATTGACGTCGGTCCCACAGAGGCGGATGGGGCATATCCCCGCGCGGCGCCGGCTACACGTTCGGCCAGGACATCTCGGAGACGTTCAACCACAGCAACGGGCTGACGCTGGTGTCGCGAGCGCACCAGCTCGTCATGGAGGGCTACAACTGGTGCCACGACAGGAACGTCGTCACTATATTCTCAGCGCCCAACTACTGCTATAGGTGAGTACTCGTACAAGCATTTTAGTCCAGTTCAAGATAAAGGGGGTCAATACTCGCCACGCTTGTCGGGCTGGTTGGCGAGCGCAGGGCATAGTGACTCGTACTGATGACGCTGCTGCCCGTCACCAGCTAGTTAAAATTTCCTAAGACAATTGTGATGGTATATCGCCATAGAATCGGTCGCCAGAGCTTCGATCGCTAGTTGGCAAGGTGCATCATGATCAAGTTGTCTTGGGATGGTTTTTAGAGCCTCTTACACCCCTAGCGCCCTGGAAGTTTTTGGAAGAGGCCTATGTTCAGTAGTGGACGTCTTTTGGCTGATGATGATGATGATGAAGATAAAAATAATTATATGTAGCAATGTTTCCCTGAAGATAAAATGAATAAGGTAACCTTTTATCACTCCAGAGATTAACTCCTTGAAGTGGCTTTGGGAAATCAATTTTACATACATTACTATAGTATTCTAAACTAATGCGGGCCGTAAATGATTATTTAACCCCACTGATGTGGTTATTATTATTGCTCTTTCAAGTACATGTGTATGTATTATCATGATTTGAGGTACACAAGCTACGCCTATCAACGGCCTTCTCATTTAAGTGGGTCGTTATATGCAATCACGTTGTACCAAGAAACCATCTGTTTATTGTATAATGAGGTATGTGTATCCTGTCGATGAGGTATGAAGATACGCCCATCAATGAATTTTTGACAACATTATATCGACGACGCCATTGTATTGATTGTATTGTACGACGTTGATACGTCGTATAGCCGTATAGCCAGTGTTGATACACTGGCCGATGAAAAGATTGATGTAGTCATAGTTATAAGGTTCGCTATGGAAAAAATATTTATATTATGTCACATACCCGGTCGCAATTTCAAAGTCCAGGTACACACCTCTGACTTTTCGAAGTTATGTGTGTATTCAGAGTGAATTATCACGTGCTTGAACGGTGAAGGAAAACATCATGAAGAAACCTATAATTTTATAGGAATTTCTTAGGTGTGTGGACAGCCAACCCGCACTAAGCCAGCGTGGTGGACTAAGGTCCCCTCTCAGTTGTAGAGGAGGCTCGTGCCCAAGTGGGACGTGTATGGGCTGGTATAGATGTTACATACCCGAAGGGCTAGAAAGGTTCCCGAGTGTAAGTATCGCATTGGCTGGCTCATAGTCTATCTACAAGATGGCTATGTGACATGATAAAAGTGGAAAAAGTAAAAATCGAAGTCTTTGATATTGTGGTTTATGTGTAGCAGTCGTCTTATGGCTGATGATGATATATCACGGTAATACTTTGCAAAGCAAGGAAAACCTTAATAAATTAACATATTATTTCACATTAATTTAAATTGCTGACCAAACAAATCAGATCTCTTTTAGTTATTTGAAAATGAATAAATGTTATGTAATTCTAGATGTCCTTTAAGTTGAAATAAAAAAAATCCGAACTGAATGGTTGCGCTATTCATACAGCGTTTTATGTAAACCAAGTGATTTGTATAAACAAATCGTAGAAACTTTGTTATTTTTTATCGTCAGTCAGGCGCCATGACGAACATATACCTTGATATAAAGACCAGTTTTCGTTCAATGTATTTACATACAAATATAATTAGTGGACATTGTCACTATCTACGAGAACAGTGCATAAAGTTACTACAATGTTAGTAATAGTGTTTGTTTATTGTTTAAAAATGTATCTTCACGTTTTGAAAATAGTAAAACTGTGTCACAAGTCACATTGTGTTCTCTCAAGTATTGAAAAAAAAAAAACAATTTTACAATGTAATATTGATGTAATGAACTATAATATAAAACAAAGTTAGTTTTGACTACGCGGGACAGACCGCCCATTGTTTAACTTTTATATGTTATAGTATAAAGACCTCTCAAGTCTTTAGGATAATAAACATTGACTCCGCCAACGTTTTCAGTCAACATAGCATTGTGACATAAGTAGTTGAGACGTAATAATAACCGATAGTAAAGAAAAAACAATATTTTTATATTATGTAATAAGTTTATAAACTAACAGCGCCACCCGGGCGCTTTTCCAGAGATTAAAAGTAGCCTTTGTTAATTGCCAGGTTCCCATTTATGGCCATACCAAAAATCATTTAAATCGTTCAGAGTAGGTTTTAAGTTGAATTGTAACAATAACACATATTTTTAAATAATATCAGTTTAGATAAAAAGAAAATTGCCGTCAATTAGCCGTTCCTCTAGTGTTACTTTCCAATAATCAGAATTGTCAGTAAACTTATCGGAATCAATTTATCTTTGTGCGTACGATAATCTAAGGTCAATGACTCTATTCAAAATAAATAATTCACATGGTGACATTGGCAATGAGCACCTGTGATGCGTTTCTGCATGTGACACAACGTGCAAGCAAATAATGTATCTTATTTACATAATTTCATGGAACCACTAAAAATACATCTCTATACCATATTTAAAATAAAATATTTCGTAATATTATTAATGCTGATTATTAATAGACACGTTAACTATATTGGATAATATTTGTGGGGAGTTCATCCATTAATACAAAGATAACAAATACTTTAGTTGCAAGCTGTTAATTGGGTGCGATTATCATTTCCCATCAAAAAAGTGGTGAAACGTTTCCTTTCACCATACTGTGATATCAATTCATAGTCTGTTTAACTAATGAAAATTTAGAACATAAATATAAAGCAAATTCAGTAGTATTAAACGGTTGCTTACAAAAAGCGAATATTTATATTTAATTAAAATCATTAATTTTAATTCAAGAAGAATTCGTGTTAACCTTCGATATCAGTTGCAAAGATGTAGAACGTACGTTTACGCGATCTCTGCCGCAAGGTCGGTGGCTAATGTTCAACAATTGAAAAATTTCTGTTTTGCATACAAACTTGCGACGAAATTGTAATTCCGATAGTGCAACTTACATGTTCTAACCAGTTTCCTCATTATTTTCCCTAATTTATAACAATGACTTGCATAAACTCAGCACAAAATTATTTGTAAAGTATCCTTGACTATTTCGCCTTTCCAGTGACCTATTACGACAGAGGAAGCGAGACAGCACATAGCTATATTGTGACGTGTTGATAACGTTTTTCGTTTGTTTCAGGTGTGGTAACCAAGCTGCCATTATGGAATTGGATGATGCGCTTAAGTACTCATTGTGAGTATCCATTATACATTCTCATTGTCCCATGGGGCTGAAACCACAGATACGTTATTTTAGTAGAAAAACTTAAAAAATTAAAAGAGACTTATGAAATGTGGCATAGAACATGGCATGGTTTATCAGCGATAGTTGGCATTAGTGACTTGCTAGTTGCTATTGATATAATACGTTTCTTGCACTTTAAAATAAAATATTGTTTGTGCCCTTATCATTGTTAATATTCGCTGTGTGGTATGATTATCAGCGCAAAGTGTTGACGATAAAGTTTGATTTTATTATTCAAACTATACACACAACGACCTCGAGTCGTAGATCCGTGGATACTTAAGTTTTATGACCACAATATAAGAAAGTAAATTAAAAGTATTTTTAATGTCATGTAAAACTAATACGATCTTTTTGTAACATTTTCAGCCTTCAGTTCGACCCGGCTCCGCGACGTGGCGAGCCGCACGTTACACGGCGGACGCCCGATTACTTCATGTAGGCTGCATGTAAGTATGCCTTCATTTTTATAATGGCATTGAAATGTTTGCACGTCATAATGAGAGAATTATTGCGCGCGTGTTCCCCAACGAGTAACGTGTCTACTTTATTTGCACAATCCCATATAATTAACTATTCGGCTAAACAATAAAATTATTGGTGTATTAAGTTCTAACAAGTCTCGTAGAGACTTATGGCCAACATATACATAATGGTTAGGTCGGTGTGTGAGTGTAGGTTGTGTTGCAGCGGAGGCGCACACGACGCAGGAGTGGCGCGGGGGGCGCGCGGCGTGGGGCGTGCGGGGCGCAGGGGGCGTGCGGGGCGCGGGGCGGGGCGTGCGGCGGCGCGCGCTGCACTCGCACGTGGCGCCCCCGCGCGAGCGCACGCGCCGTCTGCAGAGCCTGCTGCGCGTCGCACAGTGGCTGGCCAACGTGTGAGCGACACCCCGCCCCACCACCACCACCCCGGAGTGAATGCAGAGTGCGTGCGTAACTCGCCACCCCCGACCTCCTGCCGCGTGCGGCGCCCGCCGGAATATTCTCATCTAAAGTGCTTCTATACAGCCGTCGGTGGTGTGCGAAAGTCAGATATTAATTTTATTTTCCATTGTAACTTAGTATGTCTGAGCGTGAGATTGGTTTAGTCAATGTGTTTCGAGTATGTTTACTTTCCTGAAGAGAACGTTCACTTTTTTTTCATCGTAATACGTACGATCGATTCGTGCCGATTGGGCACTGAACGTTCGTTGATAGTTAACGTAATTAAATATGAAATCGTTAATAATGACTATCGTTAGCACTTTAATTAATCTCGTGATGTAAAGATGTAATAAGAATCAATAAAGCTGTACGATGCGTCTGGTCCCCTTGTCTGTTGGTATCGTCAGTTGATTCAATTTGTGGTGGCCGTTCACCGACTTGACCGACGAGGGGAACATGGTGTGCGTGTTCGGAACTGTTACGAGTGACTCGCGTGTGCGTAGAGATGCGTGTATGTGCGTGCGAACGAGCGAGCGACGGTACAAGGTTACGTCACTAATGTCCGATACAACCTTTGGTTGTAGTGCCGTAACTTTATACTGTGATGAGTGATGCGAATGGGGCTTTATCCGCACAAGTGTGAGGGTGGTCGGGGGACGAGGCGGGTGTCGGGGTGGGGCGGGGGTCGGCGGCACGTTTATCTGTAAGTGGTTGTCACCAGTCGCAAAGTTAGGTTCTTGCCGTACACTGCATACGCCCGTGCGCCGTTTATGCTGGTATGTTCATTATTAGCGCCCGGAGTGCGACATTACTATTGTATCTATATACAGTTTATGTATCAAAGACTCTTAAACCTCATTAAATGGCGTCGTCTTGCTCACAACGTAGTTTTATTTCGCATCCGTCAGTCACCATCGATTGATCAATGGACATACCATCATAATAATCTTTGGTGACTATTACACTATCACCGAGGTCTGTGTGGCGTGGGCGCGGCGTTCCTCGCGTGTCGCAGCGTTCGTTTGCGCTCGTTGTTCAGAGGTTCTATTTGCGCCCCACTGTTGGGGATTGGCGGTCTGCTTGTGCGATGTGCTGTATGCTGCGTGCGTCGGAACGCCGCGACCTCGGCACGTGACAGCTTCCCATTATTGTTTCATTGGGGCGACTAAACAGCGATTTTACTTTAACCGTTGAATTTGTAAGCCAAATTTGTGTAATCATTTGTACTTTTATTCTTTACGCCTGAACAATTAAATATGTTTACAGTCGAATAGTCAATTTTTTTTAAAACGGTTTATTCGATAGAAAGCATTTAATTTTACGAGATAATGGTATTATATGTAATATTTAGTATAATTATTATTGTCTTTTATTTTTTTTCTTTTGTGACGACTACGTTTTAAAGTATTAGGACATAGTGTATACCCAGTGCAATCTTCTCCTAACAGAATGCATGTGAATGCATCTCGTGAACGTACTAAATTATCGGTTGTCTCAGTACCTGTGCGACATGAAAAAATGTTTCGCAAGTGTGGAGCTTTAAGTTCATTTTCTACGTTTATTAATTTTAGGTAATTGTACATACCTAAAAATCAAGGCAAGTATTGTTCGTTTAAAATAAGTTTCGATATTTTTTCACGTAATTATTCTCTATAGTCACAACACTATGGCGAGCAAGTGGAAATACATGATCGGAGACCGCTGTAGTGTATCGTTTGCAAATTGACAATTATTTTATACAAAATGATATCTAGCATACATCTGTAAAATGTAAGGAGTTTACGTTAAATTGTTAGTTTTGGGAATGTTGGAGATGCCCCTTTTCCCTCACACCTAAAGCATTTCTATTGATATAGTTATACTGGCAAAAGTGAATATTGATAAATGTGTAAGACCTTGGAGAACTAGAGACTTTTGTCGGTGCCATCTGTCGTTTGAAAACTTGTACCTTCTATCTATGGTTGGAATAGTTATAATTATTTTATATGATCCAATATTGTAATGAAAACGCGTGTGTACTGTTGAATACAAAGAACTTCCCACCAATGACATCTGAAGCCACACGTTTGTTTGAATAAGTATTAAGTAAGTTATAGGTAAAAATAATTATATGTCCGAAAAAAATACAAAAAAAAATGTAATGATGCCGAGCCTCGTTAGTGTGAAATAAATAAGGTCTTGAACACATTGCACAAGGTTGTTTTTCCGCTTTTGGCGTTATTTCACCCGATCGACGCTCGTATAAAATTAAATTAAGGCTTTCCAGGCAAACTGCAAGGCGATTAACACTGGCGAGTAAAGATATTGAACATTATGTACGCGTCGTGTTGTATGAACGTGCGCTGTATAAACCGCCATTTAAGTTCGTTGTAATGAAAACCGAAAACATAGCTACGTAATGGCAATAATAATGTAAACACAAAATTATTTCTATAATTTATTCTTGCGATCTATACTATGCCACTGAATAGACTTAGATAATAAATAAAATAATTGTAAAAAATGGATTTTTCTTTGACCTTCACCGTGTTGATGCCCGCAAACGCTCGTAAATTATTTTTACACAATAGTTTTTGCTAAAAAAAAATACTGTTATATAAATCATGGCAGGATGACAGGATAGTAGAAGAAATAAAATACATTTTTAATATATTACATTGTTCTATTTCCAAGATTAAACAAACTTTTGTATCTTTGGCGCTGATACATTTTAACATAATTACATGCCAATTTTATATCGATACGTAAATTTTAAACATAAATATCCGAATTATACAAACATATAAAATAATTTAATACTAACGTGAATGTACGCAAACATCAAAAGTTTAAAATAGTATATACTAAAACGTATTATGTCCATATATTTCTTTCGTCTTTCGTCCTTTATAAAAATACTTACTACGAGTATCATTATGACTCATGGAAAATTGATTTGTAATATCTACCAATTGGCAGAATAATATTCAGTGATGTGTAATTATTCTAATAGTAAATACTTATTGAAATGCATAGTGCAATAAGGCAGTGCGTATATTTAGAGGTAGCCCATTAACCGCAAAATAAAAATAAAATAAGGGAATGGACAAATTATAGATCCTATAATTTAACTGCATAAACCCCTGTAATGTCAAAACAATTGCAGTACCTTACCCTTAACTAAATTGTCATAAATTATCTTGTTTACTTGTAATGCTAGCCTTGTATTATTAATAAATAATTACTGCGGAATTTTCTGTACGTCCAGAGGATTACAAACCGTGCGAGTAATATATTTCTTTGAGCGTTTTGCGCGATTCTAATTATAGAAAATAGTGATGGCCTCGAGGTCTAGGCACGCGGTCGAGAATCTCGACGGTCGCGGGTCCAAACCCCACGCACACACCTCTTACTTTCACAAATAATTATCACGCACTTTAACGATGAAGGAAAACATCGTGATCAAACCTGCACACCTAAAAGTTCTTAGGAATTTCTTAAGTGTGTAGTCCGCCAACCCGCACTAGGCCAGCGTGGTGGACTTAGGCCTTAACCCTCTCAATTGTAGAGGAGGCCCGTGCCCAGCAGAGGGACGTATATGGGCTGATGATGAATGAATGAACTTAACAAAACAATTAGATTCATTTCTTAACTGTGGAAACGTGATACAAATGTTTGTCGATTTATGTAAATCATTTTATTTTTCATTGTAAACACGCGTCATGGCTCTCATTGGAGAATCGACAATGACTTTAGAATAAATGTAGGTTTTGAAATGCAGATAAATGAGTGTATGTTTCTACTACGAAATAATACAAGACCGATGCACATTAACTTATAATAAAATTAAACCACGAACTATTTAGGAAATAGTTTAAAGTAGTATTTAAATACTGTTTACAAAAAAGCAAATACTGTGTCTTAAGATTATTTTCTTATACAACATGTAACAGTCATAATACACATAAATGTCCTCATTGAACATTTTGTTATCGTATTCCACAAGTCGTGAAACAAATTTAAAGAAACGTTATTTCAAAAATAGTTTCATAAAGTGTTCAATTATTTTTTATATTAAATAAATCATTCTGTTACATGTTGCATATTCCTATATAAATGAGGAATGCAAGTCTTTTAAAACATTGGCTTAGCCAAACAAATAAAAATAAACTATTGAAAAACAATAAAACTAACACCAATTTGCTATCTACTGCAATAATAAGAGAGACTGATAATGTCGAGCGCGCGTTACGAAAGGTCGTACTCCATTCGTTTCATATTAATATAAATTTAAAATTATGGTTTTACTAAAGGAAAAAAATCCTAGTATCCTAAAAGAAAAATAGTTTTTTTTTTTGTTCTATTCGTAACGCGTGTCCGACAAATCCAGATTCGCCACGGCTGTTGCTTGAAATTCTAAATCACAACTTAAATCTATAATTTATTTACATTGCAACCCTACGACACCTTCATGCCAGTGTCTAGTTGCAGCAGTTGCTTCATCAGTTCGTACGTGGAGAAGGAGGTCGCCACCATCGGAATAGCCCTGATGTAGTTTACGCTCATGCCTCTATACAGACCTTTCGTTATACCGTTCTCGCGGTATATGAGTGTCAGCGTTTTCACCATGCCGTTGCTGTGGAGATCAAATTATGTTATATTACCATAATTAACATAATTATATAAATAAAACCAAATTGAAGGAAATATCTTTTGTCTTAAAATAATTATTATTTAAGATACATTACTGGGTGTGCTCGTCCCAATTGCACCCCATAGATAATAGTATTTTAAAAAAAAAACAAAGAACACTGTTAAAGAACTTAAGACTAATGTGTTTCTAAAATACGAAGATTAAGTCGTCACATTAATTATAAATTATAGAAAACGTGCAATCTATATTATAAAAATATTTGTTGGTTTAAGAGGTCAGAGCTAAGGAGGACCATTGTCCATTACATATGGAAACCAAACTATGAAAATGGTTATAATAGTTCAAAAACCAATCGACATTAATGTAGCATAAAATATAACACGAACTTTTCAGTCTGAGTTGTGCAAAGAAAGAGTGCTGATATAAATCAATATTCAATATTGTCATTGACCAGAGTAGTTAATGATATAGTCCTCAAGATATTCATCTCCTGTTATATTATTGCTACAGTGGCGCCACCAAATGTGACAATTTGAAGGACACTATGTGTAAATGGTCCTATATAGCTACTCAGTACTCTCCACAAATCATGAATACAACTATTATAACACAAACCAACCTCCTGTTAGTATTGCCAACACCAAGTGCAAGACACATGCAAACAGAAACATTAATATGTTAGCTACAGTCGATTACCAACAATATGAGCTGCTTCCATTACCTGCTTAGGAACCTATAAAGAAATAATAATTTAATATATTCAGGTATGTACTAGCTTTAATGTGCAAATTTTATACACAACAAAATAGTGCAAGAAATTAATATAGAAAAGCAAAAAATAATAATCTATAAGGTCTAATAAGTTAACCAGCGAAGTAAATATAAAGCCAATATATTAAATTATAATACGAAGCAAAGTGGCAACGTAAACAAAAAAAATATCATAGAGTTATCATTCTGATGTGGTCTCATTTGTAATAAAAGAAATCAGCTGATGGTTAAGGGCCTATATTTGTTCGCTTTACATTGCGGTTTTTGGAATAAGGAATTTTTAGAATTTTAAGTATTCAATTATTTCTGTAGTAGGTATATATGTATTTTGTTTTTAACTGTTACATTCAATATTTGCACAACAGTGAATTTTAACTGAAGCCAAAGTCTCTTTATATTTTTTGATCACATTAGCACCATGGTACTAACTGGACTAGAGTTTTTTTGTCTAGTTAACTTGCCAAATCATTTCACAAATAATAATAATATTGTAAAATGTCTGCAACAAAAAAATAATTGGATTCTACAAGAATGAAAATAGTTATTAATTTTAATTTCTGCATTCAAACGGGAGGCCTATGTCCAGCAGTGGACGTCTTTCAGCTGTTGATGGACCTTTGCATTCTCTAATTCTAAGGAGAACTCCTATTAATCTATTTTCACCTACAAATTCCACAGCAATAGACTTGCCAAATGCTAAATACACCACTCCATATTAGCTGTACATTACTGTTTTGCTCAATCATATAAGGCAAATAATAACGCGTCAAGACTTCCAGCTTACTTCTAACTTACTATAACAGAATGATTAACACACTCGTTCTTATTAAACATTTCTAGTTTTCATTAAGTCAATATCTTATAAGTAAAGGATGATGATTGTTGGCTGATTTATTTTCTACTGGTTTTGCATTTTAGATCTTAAATCATAAACTGTATAACAATTCTAAATGTATCTCTCGGAAAATCTATTAACAACAACATAAGGAATTATTTTGGGTATAATAAGGCATTAGTGACTTAGGTGTTAGTATACTGTGTAATAGGTAGGTCCGCACACCATGGAAAGGACACAGGACATTGCTGGGTTCAGGCCGCTTCCAACAACCAATACTGAAAATCTTTGCGGGCTGTCTGTAACGGCTATGCTATTGTTGATGATGATGATGGTGGTGGTAATGGTAATGATGATGATGATTGCTCACCCAAACTTGGCGGTGTGTGGGTCCATGCAAGCGAGCTGCATGCGGCGGCGCGTGACGTCGAGCGGGTAGGAGATGGACTGCGCCACCGCGCCCGCCAGGCCGCCGCACAGCAGCTTGCCGGGGACCGTCAGCACCAGCCCGCCTGCACACATCACGCGCAATCATGTATTATATACTCAGCCTTATGCCGTCCACTGCTGAACCTCCACCAAGAAAGCACCATCCATCCCGGTCTTGAGCAGCCCTCATCCATCCGCTACCCGCCACTTTTGTCACGTCGTCAGACCATCGTGCTTCAGGACGTCCTACACTATATCTGCCTAAGCATGTATTACAGATACAGAAATAATATGTGCAGTTCTGGATCAGTTTAATGTTTTTATGTAAAAACTTCTTTAGCATCGTCGTGGTTTGAAAGTCGATGAAACGAAAAATCGACGGTAAAAAGAGACAGACACATTTTAGAAAATATTTTACCGAATTATATATTACACTTGGCCACTATATAATATTGTAAAGAACGCAGCCATAAAAAATATTTTTATCTTGAAACCAAAATTTTTGAAGGTTTCACTTCTACCACGTGTGAATTGCCCATAATATACACTACTGGAAAAAATTAAGGGATCAAAAAATAAATCCCAATTTTTGGGCGATTTTCAACAGGCCGTAACTTCGAAAGAACTGGTCTTATAGGAAATAAAAAAAAGGAAATTGTAGCTCCAAGTGTCTAGTTTCTGGATTAGAACATTAAAATTTTGTAGCGTCAGCGGTTTTTGAGTAATCTTAGAAAAACCAGCAACAAAAAAATTTTTTTTTTTTTTAGTTTTTCTTTTTGGTCTACGGGCGTGGAAATAAATGTTTTTGCTTAACCACTATAAGGATCGGATATTATGCTCATTTAGCTTTAATTTCTTGTTTTTAACACCTTGATACGTTCACTTCTCGCCGAGATATCGGTCTTCAAATGGAAAAGGATCCTTTTGTCTTTAATTATCGATATCTCAGCAACCAATGATTGCACAGCAAGTTAAAGGTAGATTTCAAGAACTTGAATGAATATCCTTTAATGACTAGCTTTTGTTTTTTGGAAAAAACAAATGTTCTTTTTGTCACATGAATTTGAAAATGCAACAAAAAAGGGGCTTTTGGCAATTTTTGGAAAATTAAGTGCTGGATCGAAAATATTGAGGAAACCAATAATGTTAAGTGTGCATTTTACAATTCAATATGTCCACAAAAACTCTACCAAGTGCCAAATTAATCCAGCCAGCCGTTTTTTTGTTTCACTCGATCGAATTTTTGAAAAAATTAAGGAATCACGTTTTTGAGATTTTTACAAAATTTAGAATTTCTTTCTTTTTGATTTTTAGTCATGGTTAAAAGACATTTATCGGAGTAGGAAGTTGTTCGGTTAGTGAATATAATTGACAAAGGTTATAGTCAACATGCAGTTGCCGTCCGGATGGGTGTAAGTCAATCCGTCGTATCTCGAGCTTGTGCCAGATACCAAGAGACAAACCAATACAATCGTCGCCCCGGACAAGGTAGCCAACGAATCACTAATGTACGCCATGATTAGGCAATTATTAGAGAAGTTCGATGACAAGCTTTCGTCCATGCGAATATTGTTGCTCGAAACTTCCCTAATCGCAGACAACAGCAACAGCGACGGCTGCATCAAGTGCGAAACATTTGCTCTCGAACAGTCATCAACCGTCTTCGAGAACACACATTGACAGCGCGACATTGTCGATCTTGTTTGGCGTATGCTAACTTCCATCGAAATTAGAACTTGACGCAATGGACAAATGTTTTATTCACCGACGAGTCTTGTTTCAATCTGCATGGTAACGACCGACGTCCTCTCGTTTTCGCCAGAACTTCGTCCGTCCAGGCGTTGCCTACGGTGGTGGATCAGTCATGTTTTGGGGAGGCGTTTCACGAAATCGGAGAACACCTTTAGTAATTGTACGCGAAAAATTTACGGCTTGGCGCTACATCAACCAAATTCTAAGACCCATTGTTCTGCGCAGGCGAGAAAATCTGAGGTCGTTCGTATTCATGCAAGATAATGCACGTCAACACACGGCCAACATTACCAGGCGCTTCTTTGAGCGGCATGACATCACATTGTTGCGACACCCAGCAATGAGTCCAGACCTCAACCCCATAGAGCATGTTTGGGACATAATGGTGCGCCGTTTGCGCAGAGAGTATCCAAAACAGAAGTTAGGTGCCTTGGAGCGCGCGCTTCAGCCAACTTGGAATACCATTTGCAGCCTCAAATTACTGCCTGCATTAACATGGCTGAACGTTTGAGAGCCGTTATTGATAATATAGGGGTGATAATACTCGTTATAAAATTAACGAAATTAGCAAAAAACGTCATCCTTTAATTTTTTCAAAAACTCGTTCGAGTGAAACAAAAAAACGGCTGGCTGGATTAATTTGGCACTTGGTAGGGTTTTTGTGGACATAGTGAATTATAAAATGCACACTTAACATTATTGATTCCCTCAATAATTTCGATCCAGCACTTGATTTTCCAAAAAACCGCCAAAAGCCCCTTTTTTGTTGCATTTTCAAATTCATGTGACAAAAAGAACATTTGTTTTTTCCAAAAAACAAAAGCTAGTCATTAAAGGATATTCATTCAAGTTCTTGAAATCTACCTTTAACTTGCTGTGCAATCATTGGTTGCTGAGATATCGATAATTAAAGACAAAAGGATCCTTTTCCATTTGAAGACCGATATCTCGGCGAGAAGTGAACGTATCAAGGTGTTAAAAACAAGAAATTAAAGCTAAATAAGCATAATATCCGATCCTTATAGTGGTTGAGCAAAAACATTTTTTTCCACGCCCGTAGACCAAAAAGAAAAACTAAAAAAAAATGAATTATTTTTTTGTTGCTGGTTTTTCTAAGATTACTCAAAAACCGCTGACGCTACAAAATTTTAATATTCTAATCCAGAAACTAGACACTTGGAGCTACAATTTACTTTTTTTTAATTTCCTATAAGACCATTTCTCTCGAAGTTACGGCCTGTTGAAAATCGCCCAAAAATTGGGATTTATTTTTTGATCCCTTAATTTTTTCCAGTAGTATTATGTTTTTTTTTTTAAAGATACATCTCGAAAACAATATCTCGGCCGTACAGAAGTCAGGGGTTCACTGATATTGATTAGGTATAGTAATTTCATACCACCAACAGAAATATAGATTTTCTATTGTTCCTTCAGTTATTTTACAGAAAAAGTACAATAAACGAGATTGGCTTACCAGTGTTCCTTTCACACTTGCGGCACAGCGTGGTAGGCAGGTACTTCATGCAGAAGAACTTGAGCGACTCGAAGCAGTAGAAGCTGAAGCCGGCGTACGGCACCATTCCCATCATGGTGGGCACGAAGCCGCGGTATAGAGCGCGGATACCGCCCTCCTGGAAATATAACAATTCTTCATAGTTTTATAATATCAAATACTTTTGTGACGATATTCTTTAAAAGTTCTATACCATTACGTTCTTGCTAAAAGGGGTTTTAAATATAAGTATATTATTTCTTATTTCTCTAGTAAATTATAAATTCTGTAGCAATTAAAAATTCTCTTAGTTTTGACACTTATAACGTAATATTCACTTCGTTGTAGAATCAGGATTATCAAATATTTTGCGCTCTTGTATCCACGATTGGATATTATCTGATGAAGAAACAAAACCTTTAATCAGGAGAAAACAGCTTCATGTAAGCATTATAAAAACAGTAATGCACGTACCGTGCGGAACATGGTAGTGGCTGCGTGAGCGATGCCGGTGTATCGGTGCTCGCCTGTGATCTGGAAGGCGAGGCGCGCTCGTATCGTGTCCAGGGGATACGTGAGCGTGACAGCTGTGACTCCAGCCGCCGCGCCCGCCACGAACTTGTCGCCATGCTGCACCACCGGAATGTGGATGGCGCTTAAATACTGGGGAGAAGTCACACAAACCATTGTACACATTACATAAGGCATTGCTGATTATTTCAAGTTACGAAAGGAAGGGAATGATCTGGGGTGTAGTCTTTGGTTTGTAGGTCTTATCCTCCCTCCGTTCTATAATATAAAAACAAGCGCTGGCTTTGGCTGGAGTACGACCATAGCTTAATTGCGGCGTGAACTTACGGTTCGCCGCGCTGTCAAGCAAGGGCGGATTAATTTTCCAGACTATTCGTGCGCTTCTTTCTTTTACCCTCGGTGTTTTATATTGTAAAGAAGAAAGGCCGTTAAAGAGAATATAATTCTTGCGACTGGATGCTTTATTTGGACCATGTCTATCATCAAGGACGTTGTTGATGTTTTTGTTTTGAGAGATAATCGTGAGTATACGCCCAGTGGCTACTTCACTCGGATGACAGTACACTTACTATGAGGTACCAATGTTCATAAACCAGTAAATAATAGAAAATGTACAAGTAAGAACTGCACAATCTCCCTTAATATTCTGCATGTGAAACTTACAACAATTTATATTCACAATGGTATAAAGTAGAGGATCGATACAAACGTGATGATATGCATGAGTTGTTAACAACGTGTTTGAAATCGATTTAACATAAATTGTAGGTACCATCGATACTCATGTTCAGTAACTCTTGCTGGACCTTCAACAGTGTAATGGTTGGTACAAGTCATGAGGAATCCTGATGGCCTTACAGTATCCCATATGATGGTAGGAATTAAATATTAGGGATTAGATGTAGTTCACCAATTCGCAATAGTCTAGCAAGGTAGAGAATGGTCTAGTCATTCAGCCGTGGAGGAGGCCGATTAAAGTGATTCAGCTATTCTCAAACCATTTTTACTGGAATTGCTAGTGTACAGTACAAAGCTAATTTAACGTTTACCATATGTTCCTCGTCACGAATTTTTTAAATAAACATTGTTTGGTTAAAGCTTTCGTTTCGTTTTCTATTGGTAGTTACAATTACGCTGCCACCCAGCTTCGTTCATAGAAAATCGAAGCAAAGATTGTATAACTAATAATATGTAGGTATATTAATAAAGAGTAAAAAAATTCTAAAACATATCGTTATGTTATACCTTCCAGAATGATTATGGTATTCTAAGGAGGTGGTGTTATTCAAAGGTCCGGTAAGATTCACTTAAAGTATGCGGTTAAACTAGTTTGAACCGGAAGCCGTGTCATGGCAAACCACTCTCTCTTTAAAGACTTCGCCCATATTTCACAGTATAGTCAGTTGATATTTTTGTTATGCTGCCAGGGTGATGTGACCCGCTTTATTATCCCACAAGAATTTTGAACTCGATGGTAATATGACGTTGAATTAGAATGACCCAATTATTAACGATACGAACATCGAATAAACAAAAATAAGCATATAATTTAGAATGCAGAAAGCCATACAGATATAATCTAACTAAAACTAGTCACCAGTAATTAAATAATAAGAATAAATATAAGATACAAATCACAATGTAAGTTATTCATTAGATTATAATCGTTATAGTGTGAAGTGGCAATTGAAATATGAAGTTACTAATCAATATCAATATACTTAAATAGCTTATGACGTCTATTGGTGACTTAGGTGCCTCTCAGAATAAAACTAGTAAGATCATACAGCCTGCAACTTGCCGAGTCCCAAGGCCTTTTAAAGCTATCCAATATCTTGTGAATAGATGTCTGAGACTGTGATAGTCTGTGTGTGGTCTGTACTCTAAATCTTTGTGCTCCATAAGCACTATACACGCTACACTCCACGTGCAGCGCCATTGCTGGCTGAGAATTCGCTAGTACCATCTTATGTCATAATTTTTGAATCATTTCCTAACACGATACACAAGTTAGGATCCCACAGAAACTCTCCACTACTCGGTGTCATGTCTGTGTGTGCCATTTTTAACGCTGTATACAGGAGTTCCGGTGGTGGCTTTGTGTTGGGAGGGTTTATCATCTTCTAGATCTAGGCTACATTATATACTTTAGTTACCTATACTGTTTGTACTATTTCATTGCCATTAGTTGTTACTTTAATTGTGTTCTAATATCATCATGATGAATTAACTTTAATGAATTGATCCATCATGCATGTGAAAAGGCATTATTTAACGTTAACACATTTACATATGAAATAAATAATTCAGAAAAATATTATAAAAAATACTTTAATTTATGTTTCATGTTTCCATGATAAAAATAATAACGTTGTATTTTTTCATGGTCATAAATTGTTATAATTAACTTTTGCAACGTTATATGCGTGATTTGCATAACAATAAACACAAGATTGACGGTTAGAAAAATATTTCATTCGCAAATGAAAATATGATGCATCATGATAGATAGGTTCAAGTGTAAGAACCATCAAGACAAGTCCAATGAATGGAATAACATCTAATGCTAGCCTTTACTGAAAATAGTTTTGTTATTGCAATCAATGATTTTTTTATTGTATGAGAAGACAATGGGACCGTATAGTAACTTGATGGTTACCAGTCTACATTATTATGCTGGTTTGTATGTTTCAGCATAAACATAGACAGATACTGGAACGCGGAACACTTGTGAAGGCAATAATTTTGTAGGGCTTTATGCCGTGTGTACTTTATAAGTATTGTAAGCTTAAAAATTTTTGCTAATAATTTGAAATGCTGACAAGGTGAAGGTGCTAACAGTAGTCTGTTCTGCACTTTTCGTTCTATCTGTAGGTCCCTTGCTTCTGACATTTTCTATATCCAAACATTACAAGTGTAACTTCAAAGTCAAAGTAAAAATTATTTATTCAAATAAATTTTTATAAGTATGTACTTATTTTTTTTTACTATAAATAAATGTTGTGTACAAAAAATATATTTTTAAAATATTGGAAGGTTTGGCGTTTAAATTAAATGATATTACACAAGTAGCAAACAGATGGGTAAAGAATCGTGCGTCAATCCGGTCACCTGTCCATCCGTTTACGGCGCACTGACTGCGGTGACGCACACTCCGCTGTTTCGCAAACATATTATTACATTACATTACATTATTCCTATGGTTTCCATAATAACCACATTACAAAACTAAAAGAACATCCTGAGTTTGAATCTATCTTTATTTTAAAGCAGTAGCGGCATAAGGGATAAACCTATGACTTCACTATCGAAGAAGGCTTTATGAGGTTTAAACAGTTTTAAAATCAAGAAATGTCTAGCAAAATTAAGTATTATTAGAGAAAATCTTTAGCCTCGCTAAATTAACACTGATTTGATTTGGCTATGTCCCGTTATCATGTTTTCTCTTTTTTTAAATAATAGAATCACGATTTTGCAGTTTTGCGACAGCAAAATAAAATTGAAGTCTACAAAAGGCATATTAAACTTAATTGATCATAAAAATTATGTCATAAATGAACTGACAATTTGACGAAGGCCTTAGAGAGTCGTTCAACATCGATAATTCAGATATATCTAGTCTAAACTTTCGTAGATAATTATTTAAAATTGCACTGCATTGGTGCATTCTAGCTGTTATTCGATATGCCGCATCAATTGTGATGGTTCAAGCGATGTGAACTATCCATTCTTAAAATAAGAAAGGAGATTAAAAGAAGGAAGAAGAAGAATATTCTGACTGACTCTATATTAAATAATGTGTCTTTTTCATTAGAAATGACTAACAATTGTTGGTCTCTAACACCCACATCCAAAAAAATATGTGTAAGTCAAGGAATCATTAGCTTTGTTCCGTCTGTTTGTGTATTGCTTCAATAGTTTTATTTATATGTTTCTAACACTACACGTGGAGTGCTTTATTTGTAGCATAATTTATTTCAGTTGGATATAAATAAAACTATATCAATTTGCTTTCGTTTCGTCTTAGCGTTATCTTGCTTTTTACCTCGACCTGGCGCACATTTCTGCCTTATCTCAACTATTTCACCCGATCTACTTGATATCTCTTTAATTTATACACGAATTTACCTCCTTCTGGTATTTTTTTAATGAAATCTTTTAAAGCGTGAAAAATCATTTGTGTCATCATTTACGATTTGTGCAATTAATCTTCTCGTCTACTGCAGTAGAAAATGTAGTGAGTTATTAGTTGCGTGTGAAATTACATGTATTTACACAACGATCACTGCCGGCTATTTCTTAATCGGAATCTGGAATAAATACACGTATATTTGCCACGTGAAAAGCAAAAGGACTCTGTTTACTGCGACAATTTATTTTGTATATAATATGTAAGTATTTGTATAATGTTAGCTTGTTATGACTAAAAATCATATCGACCTATAAAAAAAAAACAAATAGGTACATGTGATGTCTTTAGTTTCAATAACGTAATTTTATATAGTTTATTAGTTATACACAAAACTACTTTACTATATAAATAAAAATTTAATGGTATTACTTCTAAACATTGATTACTGTAACGCGTTACATAGAGAGTACTTTTTCTTGCTTCCTAAACTTATGTGTAATGTTAAAGGAAACGAAATAAAACATTCCTCAAATCAAAAGAATCGTAATTTTTTCATAAGGAAGGTCTCTGTTTAATATTTACTGTATTGATTTTCACTTAACACAGGTTTCACAATTATAACGCGTTATTTATTTTTTTATATCGAGGAACAGAAAGTGTTCTTTAAGCACCTACTCTGAATATATAATAATAAAAAAGTCAAATCGAAGACTATCTTGTGCATTTTAAAATCTTTTCGTGCTAAAACAACAAACTGCATAGGACTTATTCCGTGTAAACGAACTGTGTTGCCAGACTATACATGATTCGTATTCTATAGTACTTTATGTAAACAAAGACATGTATCATTGCATCATAGCAAGTTTACACCAGTCCCGAACTCGATCTGTCGGTTTAATTAGAAATTAAGTTACTAAATCGATAAGATAACCCTGAAAAACTTAAGAACTTAAAAATAATCTCATTATAAACAACATGGGATGAACAATTGTTTTTACATATTCAAATATAGCGTACGTGAGAATATTTTCATAGAATACTAATGACTACCAAGATTAGATACCTAAAGTTGTACATATACAATACTAAACTTATTGTTCTGGTAAATGGGAGATATCTATATATATAAAGTCTATCGTACAATTGATATTAAAGAGGTGATCTAATGAAAAAAAATCTGTGAGCTAAAATGAAAATATTTAACAATTAGTAATTCCAACATTTTGCATTTTCAGATAACGGAAAAAATTAATAACGCAGCATTACCTGAGAACTCTTGATCGCATGGCGCACACACATATCGTGGGACCAACGAGACAGTAGTTAAACTATGTTTTATCGTTTCAACTTCTCCACTGTGGTTGGTTGCAGTTGTTTGAATGAGAGTCTTTGACCCAGACTCGTGACGACATTTATAACGTGTAGCCTATTTTCACATGCGTTTATATCAATTTCAGTTCTGCCCAGTAGAACATTTTATTATGTGTTTTTGTTAGTTGTATGTGTGTGTACTTTTGGAAGTTATTTGTTAATTCATAAGATTCAACTGATGGTAAATGCAGTGCTATAGTAGCTATATCCAAATAGTGTTGACGTTTGTACTGTTCACAGAGATAAAGAAATTATTAAACAAATTTTGACTGTGCCCATTAGAAAAGGGCCACTTTGTGTTACGTCATGACATTATAAATTAATAATGAGGAATACAATGCAAGCACTTTGGATTTTAGGCCAAAGATACATCTACGCAGTGTGCGACTGATTATGCGCCTCGAGTGAAAGTAAGTCGTTATAAAAAAAACAAAAATAACAACCAATTAAGAATGTAGTAAGGAGGTCGCATCAAGGACATAGATAGTATTATACCTATAGAAATTATACCAAGAAAATTTGGCTTCAATTCAACTCGCGACACGGAACTTTACATTTCATAACATGTGTACGTGTAGCATTGTAGGTCTTGCTTCCAAGATATACACGGCTTTTTTTGTGGATGATTGATGTAGTCCAGAAATGCTATAGGTAAATGAGATTGTTTTTTTTTACAGATTACAAAAGTAGCAAAAAACTCTTAAGATCATAGTGATTGGTTTTATACTCAATAACTTCCGCAGTACCAATCTCCTTGGTCATTCTCATATTCGCTTAGGTGTGATCGTATGTTGGAGCAATCATCAATCAGCAAGACCGCACCTCGTACGGCGGTAGGGGTCTTAAATTACAGACGAATAACGAAACGAGGGGACGAAGACATATTTTTTACCTTCTAATCCCGAAGGCTAGAAATTATATTTTTCCATACAGATTTTTGGCATTATTATCTTCTTTACCATTATATCTTTTTTCGAACAAAAAAATCTAGAAAAAGATCATAATTCCCACAGAAATATCCTGCAATATTGATAAATTCATATAAGCTAAAAATTATCAGTTCCTATAATACATTGTATGTTGATAGGTTTTCACAAGATAATACCTAAATCGTTTTATCTGTATAGTGTTTGGTTTATCTATTAGCGATGTGGTATTTGCAGACGCACTGATGGTTTTCAAGGGAAAACAGGCTTGATTATCTTTTATATCTATTAATATCGTATTATTATTGTGGCGGAACCGTACACGAGCTGTGAACCTTGTGGTGATCGGGAGATATATTTTTAGGTTGGATATTCTATTTTTGTTTGTTTTTTTTTTATTACGAAAACTTGTTTAAAGCCAGTAATAAAAAATTCTAAAAAAGTGTGATGAAAGTAAAAAATATAACGAACATGCAACAATTTTCCCCCAAATATAATTGTTGATGATATAATTTTTTTGATGATATGATTTTCGCCTCAACGGGTCGGTTTCTCTAGCAAACATTTTTTTTAGTTATAGTAAAAAAGTTCATTGCAATCCTCCTTGGCGAGGTTGGTTAAATATCAGCCTGTAAGAAGACAGCCTGTGAATTCGAGCCAGAGATATTTACTGATCCAGATGTATTTGTTTAGGGTCTGGACGTTGGTGTAACCATAAAATCGGCGTAGTTTCTGATAACTGAGACACAAAACTAATATCTTAGTGTGAGGCCAAAACTATGTGTGGGACAGTCGGATGTATTTATATAAGAGACGGACGATGCTTCCTGTGTTAGATTTAAGTGCATAAAGTAAGAAAACACCATTGACGGAGTGCGAGTGCACCCGTTGCACTTAAAGAATCGTGGTAAGTACAATAAGATATTGTTACCTAAACAATCGTAAAAGTTATATGGGGCTTCACACTTAATTGTTGTACACTTTAAAGGAAAACATAGTAAAACCACACATAGGAAAAAATATTTTGATTAACATAGGTAATTGAGAACTGAACCGAACTGAAGAGGATAATAACTGGGATATGACCTGAATATTATAATACAAACGTTCTATTAGTCATTTTGTAAGACATAACGAATGATTTTACCAACAAAATTTAACATATTGCTTTCAATCTTTTTCTTCTACATAATTCAATTTAAAAGATAATAAGGCTTAGGTTATACCAGCATCTTTAATAAAAAAATATTTTCAATGACGTCGGAATTATAATTTAATGGAATTACTTTACAACATTACCTTCATAAACAGCATAATTTAGTAAACAAGCAGTAAATTGGTTACGCGTAACGATGCCCGATAAGTTTTTCGTCGATATCCTGTCAGAAAAACATGGCTATGTGTATAATTGTGCAAATATTTACGTTATGTGGGTGTGCTCAATGCTACGTACCACACATTATTATTATACGATCACGTCTCCGATATTTGTTACTTTTGTTTAACTTGAAACATTAACCGTAAATAAACATTTATTTTTTCCATAAATAGGTTTGATGTCAATGTGCGCCATTTTGATAAAATGTGTGTCAAAAGGTACAAGAGAAATAATAATTATTGTATATAATTGTAAAAAGAACCGTCTCAACGGTTACCACTAGGCTGGATGCCGTTGGATCTCACAATGCAATAACCTTGCATAACTGTATGATAGACGAACATGATTGCTCGTGAATAAAATACATTTCTCACTTTTATTTCAAGACGGACTCGTTGCTTCCCTGCCTCGGTTTTTTATTCATTTTAAGTTGTTTTCATTTTAAAAATGAAAATGTGCCTGAAAAGATGGCATGGCTCGTTCACTAATACAAGGGACATAGAACTACTGGCAAAAAGTAGAAACAGATATGCACATTTGCTTACCCCTTCAGGAATACAGGTGTTAGTGTATTTATTTTTTATTTACTATATCCGTTGTTTAGGAAATGTATAAATAGAAAACGACGCCGTTCATCATAAGTCTTATTCACTTATCAGCTGGCCCACGGGGCAACGGCGACACATAAACTGATTTCCTTTATCGGTCTAATTACGTCCCACCGCTCGTCCAATGCCGGTAAGAATAGAATACAATTTAATGACCTTTTAATTGCCAGCCTATTTATATTTTATAAATAAACGCATGTGACATTATTTATACTATATCAATGTGTCAATCTATTTTGTAATCTTGGCTAGATAGTGGCAACATTAATGACTTTGTTAATGAGTTATCAGTCAATTTGCGGTGTGACTCGTTTGTTTGTATATGTGCTTCCCTTATCACTAAAATCATTATGTCATACAACGGTAATAATTATATAAAACCGTCTATTTAACGGTTTACTGATTTCTAATACCGCTAGTAATTATCAAAAGATAGTATCTGCTCATAAATGTTGCTTGACGTCAAATGGAATAATTTACAGAACAGTTTTTCAGTGTTAAATGAACGGACGCCGCGTTCAATATTATGTAATCCTTTTACAAACTTTTGACCTTCGATTCTTTAATGATGTGTTGGCCCTATCCCACCACATATTCGCCACTGTAACTCCTATGCTCCAGGATCAACAGCGGCACGCACAGTATTGACGCCGAGCAATGAAGTTCAGCAAATCTAAGGGAACCTAATTTGATCCCGGAACGAAGTTAATCAGAAAGACAATATAAAGGAGGAGTTGGAAAACAACGATTAATGGTGTATTTCATATCAGACAATAATTTACAGAACACGCTGATGCTACAACAAACTGCTAGTACAGTGGCACAGATATGGGAATACGGCGGAAGGGACGCTAGTTGACTCTGAATTAAATTTAAAGCTATTAAATAGAGATCAGTGCGAAGCGAACCTATATGAGCTCATGGATAATTCCTGTTGCTGAAGTGTTACGTCGTTAATCAACGAATAATTTCTCCGGTTCAAACCCTAAAATCGACTTTTCTATGGGACTTCGATTCCAATAAGAAATACAGAGGCATACTCGAATTCTTATGTACTATAGAAATCAGACAGCCAAAGCCATCGATAGTTTTTTTACTGTCGTGTTTTGCAAATTTAACCGCAGAGACATGGTATTAATAAGTTAGAGTTTGGTACTTAAACACCAGCCAGCATATTCTCCCACTAAACCATTCTTCTGAGTTCCTAGTAGATATTTTTATTCCGTATCCGTTGCATTATGTCAAGTACATAGCACTAATTTAAATTGCACAAAAAATACCAGTGCACTATTTACTTAAATATGTACATTAATTATATGATAGTAAATAGGTTTCTTGATTATCAATAATTTAATTTAAAAGTATGTATTTCATCATACACTAAATAAGTAAACATCCTGGTTTCGTTACAATTAAAATCCAGTTTAATTCTTAAGTTTAGTATTTTTCTTACCTTTTTATATATTTCGAAGCTGGTGAACTGCGTCGCTGCGTAAGGAAATATTCTAACCATCTGCGCGCCGTTCCCTTTATACAACGCAAAAATAGACTCTTGTTTAACGATGGCCATTAGCCCCCCGAACACTCCATGGTGTTTATAATGTGAAGATTGTGCTTGAAGAAGGATTTTGATTCGATCAAGGGGTGCTACTGTTGTCTTTGCGCACATTCCCGCCACGCCTGCGAAAAAAAAAATGTTTATGCCTTATTATTAATAGCTTTTGCCCGTGACTCCGTCCGCATCTCCGCATAGACTACAGGGTTGGTTTCAGAATGAAAATAAGTTGTAGTCTATGTTACTCCAAACTCCCATTTATGTCCATATCAAAAAACTGCCTCGTGGTCTCGCGGTACAAGTATGTGCCGTGTAGGGATGTTACGGATATGATATTTCGGATCTGGATACGGATACGGATATAGGAATAAAATTATATCGGTTTCGGATACGGTTACGGATATGTAATTATTTCGGATTATCCGTAAATTTCGGATAGTTTCGGTTACGGATATTAGATTTAAGTAAAATATAACTGTTTTCGACACTTTTGTAAAGGTGTCAGCTGTTTGGATGTTTTTGGTTTTTGTTGTATAATTTGTTTCAACAATAAGTGTTCTTTGTACTTATCACAGTGTTTTGATTTGAGATGAAGTTTCAGTGAAGTAGTGCTACTTAACACAAGACTTTTTTAAATTAAGTATCGACTCTTAAATAAGAAACTAATTAGTTATGAAAGAGGTTAAGTTATGACTAGAAATAACAAACAAACTGCAAGATTCACGTGGCGCGTGAACGGTGAAACAAAAACCTGTCGAAAGTCGAAACGTGTTGTTTTTTTTAGACTCCACCCTTATACAAAACTATCCGAAATTATTCGAAACTTCTATAACGGATACGGTTACGGTTACGGATATATTTTTATTTCGGATATCCGATAGTTTCGGTTACGGTTACGGAGCTCCATAACATCCCTGGTGCCGTGCGATCTAGAGGTCCTGGGTTCGATTCCCGGGTCGGGCAAAGTGTTATTGGGTTTTTCCATTAGGAAATTCTCAGTAACAGCACGGAGTCTGGAAATGTGCCCGAAAAACGGCAATAGGCTCGCCCCCTATTACGTGGGACTGATACATACCTACCTGGCGAAATGTGGGTGCAGAAATGCACCTCTGCCTACCCCTTCGGGGAATACAGGCGTGAGTTTATGTATGTATGTATCACAAATCGTTTATATCAGTCAAATTATTTAGGTGTGAAAGCATAACAGACATATAGTTACATATACATAGTTACATATACATAGTTACAGTCGTCTACACGTCATTTCGTCTTCTAGCTTCAAAAATCACGAATTTCCACACAAACTTTCACCCCTATTTTTATTTTACCCCCTTAAAGGTACATTTTTTTACTATTTACATAATCAACGGCCAAAAAAATAAATTTCAAGCTTCTAGCTTTAAAAATGACAATACTTCCATACAACCTTTCAACCCCTTAAAACCCCTTTTGCAGGATAAAAAGTAGCCTATGTCCTTTCTCAGGGTCTAAACTATCTGTGTTCCAAATTTCATTTAAATTGGTCCAGTAGTTTTAGCAGGAAAGCGAGACAGACCAACCGTTACTTTCACATTTATAATATTAGTAAGAAAAAAAAAAAATTAGTGTTGACACATTGTCATTTCCACATAGAAAACAAGTTCAAAAATTAACTATTTAAAATGTAGCAACTTGCTTATATATTTTTTTTAATTTTGCCTTAGTCCATTTCATCTTCAAATATACCAAAATGTGAAAACAACTCAAAAGACTGGCATTTAAAAAACTTTACTGTGCTTTAAAACAACAATTTTGAAAATACATTGCATTTTATATTCAGTTAAGATAAATTTGTATGGCAATCAAACTTGACATTTAAAACAAGTTTATGTTAACCTTTTGGAGAAATTAAGGTCCAAAAGTAGGGAAATGTAATTACTATTGTATTTTCCTTGTTTTATACAAAAAAAAAGGTAAATAAATTAATACATATTATACTGTGGCTATATCCATAATTACTTCTACTACCTATCTAGTCATCCTTTTAATCAACTTTAATAATTACAAAATTAGTTACATACATTTTAGTTTATTATAAAAAAAACTACAAATTAATTTCAAATATATTTATTTCACAAAATAAACAATGCCATAATAGCCCTAAATTAATTTAATAAAATATTCCACATTTCTCTAATCAATTTTTGTTTCCTAAGTGATATGCTTAGAAATGAAGAGCATATCACTATATCAATAAATTCAGTATCCATAGTTAGTTTATTTAAAAAAAAATCAACATTTTAATTATGTTAAGAAACAACCTACAATGTTTATTTAGCTTTTTATTACAACTAGGATTCATTGTTTCCATAAAGTTTTAAAAAGGGGAAATAAATATAAAAATACATAATACTGACTAGGGTTTTAATATAACATCTAAAAACTAAAAAATTACACTAATACTTTTGTTTTTCTTGATATCACAATAACGCAAAGGTTTGTTTTAAAAAGTATGAATAATGAAATGGTTTTATTTTAATTTTTTATATGCAATATATCTTTTTTTTTAATATGAAAATTTGTTTAAATGAAGTATTGGTAATTTTTAATCTTAGAAGAAGATACCTTTAAGTTATTTACAATGACCCAAGTGTTGTCCAACTCATTCATTATGTGAGTAATATTGTTCCAAGAATTCAAAATGAGGACAAAAGGGATTGTGAGTTGAAAGCATTTAAAAATACATTTATTTATTATGATTACTTCTAAATAATTTTAAAATGATGATTCTGTGATCAAACTTTGTTTTAATGAGGTTCAAATATGGTGAAGTGTTTTGTTTTTCATTAAAAGCGAAAACATGACAATGTAAACATAACGGAACTCACCTCCGGCCAATAGGTTCTTCATGATAAAGTCAAGATCGTTCTTTTTCTCCATTTTCAGAGCCATTTTATAATAATCACAACAGTTCAACAATATTGTAAAAACCTTTTTTTAGTCCTGAATATTCAAATATAGAAAACGGTCGCGGGACACACCATGGTACACTTTCGAAAACGTTTAATTAATTTATTCAAGGCATAAGCAAATAGCTTTGAGTGTTAGCGCTTCAGCACGCGACATCTGCCGACTTTCACCGCGCGAATGACACACTAAACTTTTTCTACATACACCGGCTGGTAGAAGACTCCGAGTCGACAGACGTCAGCGGCCAGCCAACGATTATTGTATTATAAGCGAGTGCTGCCGATGATGTCCGACCGCATACTACACTTACAGCTACTTCAACTTCCAATCAGCTGATAATGATATCCACCATACAGTTAACAAAATTTATGCCGTTATTTTGGCAGCGGAAAAACACCTTTTGGGTGCACTTAAGCTACCCAGTACCACTTGTTATAACATTTTTATTTTTATTTTAGGGGGAAAATTAAAATGTCGAATACCGTAACCTTGAATTATATTTGGATATTTCAACGAAAAATAAATATTTTTGACAGTTCGTCAAATATGACGTATGTAGAACAACATTGACAAGTACAACAGACTATAACATTTTACTATTGATTTCGTATCACAAATACTCATTTCAAATTAATTAGATAATAAAAATAATTATTAATGCAGGTATAATATGTAATAATTACTTTTTATATTCAGCATTAATAATATTTAATAGTATACATTAGGCCTTATTTATTTCCGAACGTCTTGAGAGTTACATTAGTTATTGAAATTTCCGCTAGATGGCTTTCATAAGCACAAAAAATGTGCGGGAAATTTAAATACAGAGCTTTTAAATTATTTAAAACAACCGTTTTAATTAGTTTATGACATGGCAAAAAAAAAATGCAGTCATTTATACCTATTTTTTATGTCATAACTAGTAGGTACACTCTTTTTTTTACTGTAATATAAATTGACTGGAAAGTCCTTATTTCATTGATCTCGAATTTGAAGGTCACCTTGGAGTACCGCGAAAGCTGAAACGGGATGAGCGTGGCGTTCTAAACGTAAAGCATTTTTAGTACATGGCGCCAAGCACGTTGCACCAACAACCAATATAAAAAGTAAATAACACCACTGAGTCAGTCATTTCAACACGATATCAGGGTGTTGCGTGAACTTGTCCGCTTAGTAGCGTTTATTTAACCAATCGAAACACACCCGTTGGATTGCCGCGTTAACTACGCGCCTTAATTTTAGTGGAGTTTTGTGAGAAACAAAAATATTTTTGAAAGCTTTTACATATTAATCGATGAAATGGACGTACCGGCAAAAGGAAATGTTTTGGGACGTAAGTGTATTTTTGTATTATGAAATTCTTTGCAATATTTAATTTATAATGTTTTTATTTTATTTTAAGGCAAAGGCCAAACAAAAACTGTTATGATATTCTTTATTTGATTATTGATTATATTTCTTAATTGATAATAATATATATTGTTACAGTTATTCTGAAAATATTTCGCATAGATTAATTTAGAAATAATCATTAATACTATCTTTATACTATAATCATTAATTTATAAAATGAACACATAAAAGCACGCTATTAATAAGTTAAAAAAAATTGTATTTTTCATTAGATTTTGATTATAATAATTGAATTTTAATTCACAATTAAATCTCTAATTTTGGACTTAAATAACGAATATGTCCTTGAAAAATTCGAAGGTCACGAGTTTCGTGGTGGTCAAAGGTGTTAATTGTTATGAAACTATTTTTGTATTTTATGTAATTCATTTGAAGAACATTTAAGTATATGGTTAATAAATTTTCCTCTTGTTTATCATTTTTCGATTTGATACTTTTTCTTCTGAATACTGAATATAAAAGCTTGTCACTACATACGTTTCTCGGTCATGTAAAGTATTTTTTTACTGATTTTTAATATAACGTATTACACATTATTTTTCTACCTACGTTTATTTAAAAACAAATGTTTATTTGACAAACTTTTACACATAATTTGTATTAAATGGTTAGACCGTACATTTAATAATAAAATAATATATTTAATATTCATAAAGTTTCAATTACATTTATAGAAAAAAAGAATATTAGTAAAAGTAAAGTATTTCATATGTTTGCCACTGAGGTCATAACATATTGTGTATTATTAGGCGTGATTGTTATTTAAATTAGTATTTAACCGACACGGTATCATGAAATAAGGTAACAACGTAAGTAAAACTTTAGGTATTTGTTATAATTTATAACACGATTTAATTCCTGAAATAAAATTGATAGTATTAGTAAGTATGTTTTGTTTCAGTAACATTCATAATGGGTTTCGATCGAAGCAAACGCAGTAATGAGTGCTGATTTAGCCTAAAAATAATTACGTTTTTCCTTAAAAGCCATTGATTGATGTTAAGCTGTAATTTGCAAATGGCTCATAAACTCATATGTAAATAATAGATAAATTATAATAAATTTTGCTGCTAAAATGTACATACAGTACCAAGTTAATTGCTGTCTTTTTTATTGACGAAAAAAATTTCGGACACTTTTTTCGACTTGGGTCGTCTCTAAGGACGTTTTTGTGCAGAACCCTATCTGTGTCCTTTGCGTCGCCTTTAGAGGTTAAAAAATAGTATTACCTATTGTTTTAGCATCGCTTTGTATGGTGCCAAAAGATTTGTTGATACATATGTAAATATTGGTTATGAATGACAAAAACCAACATTTGGTTTGGTTTAGGCTACGGGGTATCGTAGCGTAGTATACAGTGTTCGCGATATTTTTAATGAATGAAACGTAATGATTGGTTTGTTAAAAAATAAACAAGTTTAAGCCTTCTCAAAGGCAGAGAAAGACATACATATATAGGTATGAGCAGCATAAATTAACTAATATCAAAGTGTAAACACTTTAACTAGGTAGGTACTTTCGTTTTCCGAGCGGTGGAGTATGCATTTTTTTATACTGGCACGACAAAGTGCCAAAATCGTACCTGATGGCAAGCACGAATCGCGATGATGTCCAAATAGCTATCAATAAATCAAGAGACTTAATTTCAATTGTCAATATTTTACATTAATAGTTCGATTATAAATCTATTTAAAAAACGAAATGCTCTTTTTACGTTAAAATCACCCCTAGTAGTTATCAAATCACGTACTTTATCTCTACGTTTCCCCGACGCGACGTCATAGCACGTCTAACTTTGTAAAGTCAAGGTCAATGAACTAATATTTGACTCCCACACGTTAACTATGCATCGCGATGCGCGTACTCATTATGGCTTTTTTTTTACGTTTATTATATTTTTATTATAAATGGAGTAACCATATGTGCTTTCGATGGATTTGTATTGATGTATTGGGTTTCAACTTTCAACATATTATTGACTTGTCTGGAGTTAATCAAGTTTTGATTAAAAGGCGATAAGATTTTCTAATAGTCTGTAATAGAGAATGAGAGGTAGTATTTATTTGTATCCGCATACCAGCGGAAACATACAAATATGTTATTTAATAAAGTTTGGGTCTATATTAACGAGTTCAAATTTTAGAGATACTCGAATTTATTTTTAATAGATTATAATCACACGCTTAAACCATGGAGGAAAACATCGCCTGATAAATTGGACTAAGGCATAATCGGTGTCATTCTTGAAGAGCCCATTTCCCGTAATGGGCTGCTAGTATATTTGTGTATTTTCCTCGGTAAATTAAATAAACCGATAACTCGTAGGTACCCAAGGTTCGGAGTCTCGGGCGAGCGCTGCGGGCGCACGTGATCTACCGCATGCTTCGATCATAATATGATGCTGTCAACCGTTAACTAAATCCGAAATATACATATATTACTCATTCATTAATCAATCTCGAAATATGTTTTACTCATAGCCCGTTCTATTCTGTTTGTATTGATGCTATGGTGTTATAGGTATTTCTGAGATCCAGTCGTCTCGCGTAGTTTTTGATACCTTGGTACAAAACTTGTAGCTCCATCGGGGTCGGATGAATGTATTTATCGAAATATAGCTTAAATTTACTATGATATTTTGTTAAACTGTTATGTTTAATTTTGGTCTATCTTACACGTTATTTCCGTAGTAAGTATGTACATGTTAGAAAGATAATAGTTAGCAGGAGTAGAAGTGTATTATGTCTCTTATTGACAAAGCTTGAATGAACCGCCTGCGAAATCGAAGCTGCCTTACGAAATACAGCCCGTATTGACTTAATAGCTTGACCATACCTTCTCATTCATACATAAAACTATAGTATAACAAGCGATTGGAAGCCATACCATATATCTACTAGTATTAAAAATATTCCATATCAACAGGCTTCGTCCCAGCCCGCTACATACTAGCGGTGCTTGGGTCCATCGGCATGGCCATCGTGTATGGTCTGAAGGTGAACCTATCCGTTGCAATGGTGGGCATGCTCAATCACACGGGCTTGAAACTGTTGAGCTCTCATGGCGTCGAACACAAGAACACGACTGTGGTGCCCACTGGTGACGCGGAATGCGTACCAACTGGAGGATCCAACAGCAGTGCAGCGGTAAGTAGTAGTATGAACAATTATTTGGAGATGATTAAGGAATTCCGCCAAGGCCATTGTAGGAAAACAAGCTGGACTAGACTAACGACTGTTTGTCGATAAATTCTAACTGTAACTTTTATTTTATATTTAATTATTTAAGGCACATTTAGCATGTACTTTAACGGCGAGGAAAACATCGTTAGGAAACCTTCACTCCAATTTATTTTAGGATTTTTTAGAGGCGTAGTCCAGACTTAGCTTTAGGCCCTATTAGTTGTAGAAGAGGCCCGGCAGCAGTGGGACGTGTATGGACTGATGATGAAGCATGTACCTAATTATAAACTTAGTACAGCAATAAAAGCCTTATTAAGGAATCCCGCAAGTTGGTTATCGCTACAAATTCGTCGTCCCTGTTTATACACGCTCGTTTATTTTACAACTTCGTTGTCACTACTACCTTAGCAGGTTCAAAAAGATTTGCCAATTTATCTGCGTCCTACTATTAGCCGTGAAACCGTTTGCTAGTCTACATTTTCCTTTGACTTGTTATAACCCTAAGTCTTTTAGCTCAACGTTAAGAAGCAATTCTGCAAACCAGTATGATTATGTAGAGCGACGTCAGACAGCGTTTCGCTATTTGATATTCCCTTGGCGAGTATTGTATTTTAACCGATTTATTAAACCGTAATTGCAAGAAACAATGCCTACCTAATGATTGTCGAAAAACAATTTTCATTCTACCAGTTGAATCAATTATACCAACTTTTTTCTGGTCCAGGTGTTGTAAGAGAAATATTACCTAAATACTATTTATACACATATATTACTTTTACAATTTAATACTAAGATCTTATCAAGCTGACTTCCTGCATCGTAAGCACGCGTCGACGTCTCGTGATGTGACGTCTAAACATATTGTGTACGTTAATTTCATAATCTTGTCTAATCAATCAACAAGATCACAATTACTGTACTCTACTCTTACGTAGAGATTAATTAGATGAATAATAAATTAAGTGTAAAGAATATTAATTTAAGATTGAATACTTAAAGCCTTTTGTGGGAGCTTACCTAACCAGTGAATAATATATAAAAACACTCAACATAGTTCTGACCCCACATTAAGATATAAGTCCTATGTCGTGGGTATCAGAAACTACGAGAGACTTTTCGGTCTCACAAACACCCAGACCCGAAACAAATATTTGTGGATCACACAAACATTTGTCTCGGTGCGGGGATCGAACACGCGGCCTCTCGTTTCGCAAGCTGGTATCTAGCCAACTGCGCCATTTAAGTAGTTTTAGGCTTACCTTTACCTTACGTTTCCTTAAAGATCAAGCAAGTCATAAAGCTAAGGGTGATGTTTGCATAAACAACTCCTCATAAAGTAATGTTATTGTCCGTAATCAATCGATTCCACGTAGCTTGACTTAATTAGGTCGAAATGATAAAGAGTTATCAATATAAAGCATCGACTTTCATTAAAAATGGGCCTGACCTAGAAAATCAATAATGGGTTTTTTGCTTTTGAATATCGAATACACTTATTACTATTTAATGTTTATTGTCTCGCGGTACAAGTATGTGCCGAGCGATCTAGAGGTCCTGGGTTCGATTCCCGGGTCGGGCAAAGTGTTATTGGGTTTTTCCATTAGGAAATTCTCAGTAGCAGCACGGAGTCTGGAATTGTGCCCGAAAAACGGCAATAGGCTCGCCCCCTATTACGTGGGACTGATACATACCTGGCGAAATGTGGGTGCAGAAATGCACCTCTGCCTACTCCTTCGGGGAATACAGGCGTGAGTTTATGTATGTATGTATGTCATTATCAATCACACAAGACGACCTTCTCTAGCAAATCCTAAAGTGTCTGTTTTTGGTGTGAGGTCGTTCATTCATTTTTTGAGGGAAGACCAGGACAAATTTGGCGGTCCTAGATCTCCTCGAGAACCATTTTACTTAACTTAATTTTCAATTATGATGCAGAAAACAAAAGATCTGTTGGTCAGTTTCTTGGAGTTCCGGAGGCCAACTGTTGCAGATTGTAGATTAATGATTATGGTGATGATAAATTGCATTTGTCTAAAAGCTCATAGTCTGCATTCATATCTGGCACATGATTTGTATTATTAGTTTACTGATCAATCATTTTATTTCTGTTTGTTTAAATTTAAACACTGTAGCTATAAAATGCATTCCGCGAACACATGCGTTTTCCTCTTGCCGTCTTGTCCAAGCGGTACACGGATAATAAATGAATTTTAACGTAAAACCTTTTTCGGTTGGCGCTTTCTAGGCCAAGCGCCGGGTTGTTTTTTTTTGCAACGTACGGGACCTGGTATTTTTTTTTTGGAATATGTTCAGGGGTGTCCCCTGAATGTCAATCCAAGTATATTATGTAAATTTTATGTTTCGCTATGAATGAGTTATCGTATTAACAAAAATGGTTGACCCAAATTTCATACAATTTCACTAATTTTGGCATGGATATAATCCGGGTAACTTGTCAATGTCTGATGTAGGTACTGTTAAAGGTCGTAGACCATTCTTGGATGTAATTGTTAGATTTAGAAGTCTTTGGGAAAGGCTTATGGGTATGGACATCTATATCAGCCTTTTCTAATCCCACCAATGGGCACATGCCTTTTTAATACCGTTAAGATGATGCTTAAATCTTTTGCTCGATATTGCAGAAACAAAACGGTGTGCATGTTAATTAAAATTTTACGTAAGTTCTTTTCTTTGAAGATCTTTATAGTACCTAAGGTTTTCTCACGGCTTTTCCATGTTTCAGTACGTCACAGCTTGTTATAAATAACAACAAAGTTACACAAGCCGTTTGTAATGTTGATGGATTGGATAATAATAGATTATATTTATTATACAGTTTCAAACTCAAATCACGTTCATTTCGCTTCATTAAATATGGTTACGGTATAAATATGTACGTTGAGCGCAGAACCACTCCACTTTTTAGTTAAACTGCCCTGTTGTCATTTGTTTCTTTTGTAATGTATTTTTTGTTTTTGGTGGTAGGCAATATGTACATAATAGGTATGTAATATTATACTCGTATTGTGACAATGATTTCATTTGTTAGACCTTGGTGCTTACATTATGTAAGTTGAGTAATAAAATGTATTTTTAGTAGGTACACGTACTGCAATTTAGTTATGTTTAGCGCCTGTCTGGATCGTTGATTCCAATTTATAGTTATTGCGCTTTTTATATCAAAACAAGAGGAAATTTAATAATGTTAGTAGAGAACATTCTAATTCTTTTTTTTCCGTTTTTCTAGTTTCTATGGAGAGTGGTAAAAAGTAGTTACAGTTATTCTTAGCGCCTTTATTGCCATGCTGGCACCTTAAGTTACTTAAAGGACTACGTAGAATTGTTCTGGTGTTTCGTGTTGATAACGTGGTAGGCCAAGGACCTCACCAATCGTGTAGGATGTTAGGGTCCAACGTTGGACCAATACCTATAATTATGTACCTATAAATCCGAAACAGTGCAAAGCTTAGTTTATGTTTATATCCCTTCCATGAGTACATATTTGTTTTGTCCTGCGAATTCTGGGAAAAAAACATTTTCCTTAATCATGACCATTGTCAAAATGAAATATGAATAACATTACAAGAAGGGTAATATATAATATGCTTGTGTAACTCAAGAACATTCGTTTTGGCTTGTGGGATTGCAAAGAATAGATACTTTTTTTGAACATTGAATTTTGAAATGTAGGTATCCGTGAACCAGTTAGGCATTAGGTTATCTCCTTATTTTATTTAACAATGCAAATAAAAACAGGAAAATGTGAAAGCATTACATTTTTCATTGAAGTATTTAAGACTTGACTCTATAATCTAACATGAATTCAAATTGTTTCCAAAACAATAATGTTTGCTGGCGCCATGCATTCCATTTCGCGCAATTAAAATGCTCACAATCGGTCATGACATCAAGGTTCAGATTAAAATAATCGACCTTGGATTAGGTCATTTGTGATTTCATTGCTGATTATGATTTTGGGAGGTTTCCAAAAGTTGCGAATAATTCTGGAAAAAGAATTTATGAGGCGCGCCAGTGATACGATTGTTTCTCTTGACCTGAAAATCGTAATTATGTCATAAATTATACTGATCTTCATGATCTTTATTTTTAAATAACTTCATAATGGGGTGACTGGAATTAGTGTAATTAATTATTTATGTTTACGATTAAGGGGAACCATATTTTAGTTAATTTGAGTAACGATGTTCGGTGTACAAGTTAGAAGTGAAACTGTAGGAATTAAATTGATTTGGAAAATTGGGCTGTTGTTAAGATTCATTAGTTATAGAATACAAAACGCAATGACAGTAAGAAATTTTAAATATATAAAATTATAACAATCCACATTAACCGAATCTGTGTTTTAGTATATTTCCGCGCTTGATTAGCTAGTAGTAAGAATTGATTTTATGGCAGTGTGGCAGAATAATTGGGATTCTTTTGGCACCAATATATTTTCATTGCCATGTGATGGCTTCGTGATCACTTGCTTAGCGTATAGTAGAAGTTTGCTGTCAAGTACGTGTTTTTAAAAACTGGTTTTATTAATTTGAATTGAATCAGCTGTTTTCATTGAATTCATCATCAGCCCATATACGTCCCACTGCTGGGCACGGGCCTCCTCTACAACTGAGAGGGTTTAACAATTATCATTATCAACGTACATTACTAGATGACGCGTAGCTAGTGTGGGAAATATTATTTTGTGAATATTTTTTGCAGGAACTCGATGGTCCCTTCATTTGGTCAACAGAGGTGCAGGGCGTTGTTCTCAGTTGCTACTTTTGGGGATATTTCGTATCTCAAATACCTGGTAAGGGATAGAAATGATAAAAAAT
Organism: Hemaris fuciformis; assembly: GCA_907164795.1. Classification (NCBI taxonomy): domain Eukaryota; kingdom Metazoa; phylum Arthropoda; class Insecta; order Lepidoptera; family Sphingidae; genus Hemaris; species Hemaris fuciformis. The sequence continues at coordinate 11,632,436 of OU015448.1, forward strand.
TCTTTCAATTCTGAAAGCGTCATACACATGATGATGACGTATCACTACTGGTCTTTCAAAGTGGACGAGAAAAAAAAGAACGAGTGGAAATAAACAAAACAAGGAGATTCTATGTTATACACTAAGTATCTTTTTGTTTTAGGTGCGCGTGTAGCAGAATTGTTCTCGGCAAAATGGGTTATGTTCTTTAGTGTGACTATCAACGTTGTGTGCACTCTTCTCACCCCTGTGATGGCCGAGGCTCACTACATAGCCGCTGTTATCATGCGAATCGGAGAAGGCATCGGTGGGGTAAGTCATATCAACAAAATTTGTTTCTCATGGTGATCATTCAAACAGATTCCCTTTGAAAGAACAAAAAAAAGTGAAAGAACATAATCCAATCCAATCCATCATCCTAAGGAAGTCCACTGCACATCATAGCCTCCTCCCCCCCAATGACTTCCATAGTGACCTGTTGGAGGCAGCCTGCATCCAGCGACGACCCGCGACCTTCACCAGGTCATCGGACCATCTTGTTGGTGATAAGAACATAATACTTGTCTGAATTTTAATATATAAAATTTTCAAAGATTATAGGTTTTTGAAGCCTACTTACAAACATTAGATGAGTATAAGGATCGAAGGTTTAATAAAATTCTCACTTGTGTTTAGCCTCGCTCTTGGTGTAATTTACATGATTTGTTAGACTATTTACCGTCATGTCTTCAATTGACACTTCATGAAAAATATATTAAAATTTTGCTACAATTCAATACATTGGTTACAATATTTTTTCATATTCTCGCGACATAAGATCTCAGACCCTCGAGAGTCTTGAAGAGCTATAAGTTTTCACCTTTAATACGGAAACTATACCTACATTAGTCAATTCAAAATTCCTCGTACAACGTCATTTTCCTCGTCACACTTTTAAAATAGCAACTGTTTAATATCTTTATGGAGATGCCTTCACACATTGACCCAATTGAAACATCGCTGCGTTATTTTAAAATCGACCTGGTTTTCATAAATTATGATTTGATTCCGACTGCGAGTCGCGAAATAGCCAGGCGCCTGGTTTTATTGCATCTGTGAATTGAATTGCTTGAAACACTTCATTGTGGATCGTGAGTTTGAAGTTATTGTGGACATGTAAATATTGGATGACAAATATTATCAGTTTTTAAATGTTATGAAATTAACAAATCAGCTTAAATGCTGAAAATTATAAAGTACCTATCTGGATTATTTTATCGAATATCATTTGTTAAGACTTAGTTTTTAGGGGATATCCTTATGCGTTAGTAAAGATCTCCCAACAGTATTATAAGAGACTATCCCATCATTAGGCTCGCCCGCTATTGTGTGGGACTTACACATAATTAGAGAAATTTTGGTGCAGAACTGAATCTCCGCCTCCTTCATCTCTTTCGGGAATACCTACTATACGATTATTTACAAAACTAAATAATTTATTTAGAAGAAGAATTCATACTTTTATTAGTATCAAACTGTACTTAAACGTTAATATTTCATTGTCGTGATGTTTAATTCAGCTGTCATTGCCTCAAGGATAAGACGCGCTGTCCACCGAGTTACCATCTCGGTGTTGTTGAAGCTTAATAGATTTTCTTGGGTTCGTGAAGCCCACCCGAAAAGAAACTAAGTTCGTGGTGAACTGTAACTTTTTTTACGAGAGAAAAGTGCCTTTAGCTTTTTGTTCGGTACCTCGGGGTGTCCGAAAAGAGTATGTCGTTGTCTCTAGCCTTCAGAACGCGGTACTATTGTTCGCTTGGCTAAGTTGGGGTCGTGAACTGAGTCCTTATCCTCATATCTCCTCAATGTTGAAGGCATACCTTGCCCTGCCGTGAAATTTAGGTACATGAACTTGGATCAATTTTATATAACTGTAGGTACATAATAATAATGATTCCGATAGCACGAGTAAATCTGAGCGAAGGGTCCTAAATGATATAAGTCATTAAGAACAACTTTAAATAGGGTGTCAATTGAAATGAACTTTCCATTTCAATTCGTCTGTGGATAGATAGGGGATAACAGTCGATCAATTTGAGACATAACTATATATCATCTATTAAACTTTATTATAAAGTTGAAGAGTTTGATTGTGAAAGCGATAGTATAAAAAATCATGTATGGTTCTTTCTTGTAACTTTTATTCCTTGAAGAGAAAGCACAAGAAACAAGCAAAGAACAATACATACAGCAAGCCGACATAACTGACTGTTGTCGTCTTTGTAATTATAGGCGTTTCAAAAGCATTAAGAATTCTTGTAAAATTGGCAAAATATGTAATGAATAAAGAATTAAGTCACGTAATCGTGAGATACAGCGAGTATGTAAATAAAATCATTTAGCAAGTGTGAAAAACGTGCATGTTATGTTACGCAATTTTAAAACTACAGTTTTATTGTCTGTTACTTCAACTGATAAGTACCTAAATAACATCCAATTTGAAATTTAACAAGTCAGCGTATACACGAAAACGATTCATTACTATATATTTGCTGAATCAGAGCTATAATTATTGCAAATACGAAAAAGGTGTTTATAATTTTAATGAAAGTTTATTCAATTGTTATCGATACGTTAAATATTCCCTGTTTGACATGATACTTTTCAGCAATATGTACCGAGTTGATCAGTGATCTCGAGGCTAATAAATATTTCTCTTCTGAGTGAACGATCGATTTCGATACGCGCACTGCCCAAATACTGTATTTGTGTGAATGTGTCTGTAAACACATTGAAGATACATGAGAGATCCTTACGATTTCTTTTGAAAATATCCCAGTAGCAAAAAACTGGGTGTTGAAAGAGTTTTGCGTTTTGATTATTCTGTACATACATGCATCTCTACCTAATGAGGGTCGCAAGACGTCGTTCTTTGGTGGTTTCTAACAGGATGCTCTGGAATTTTTTTTGGGAAGACTATGTCTTGCTGTGGGCAGCGACGTCTAGGTGGTAGAAGTAAAAAGAACCGCAGTTTTTCGAATTTTACTGACTCTTGTGTCTGTTAGTAAAATGTTAGTAGCTATAAATATAGTCAATACATTTAACAACAAATTTCAAATGCCTAATTTAGTATGTCTGTATTTTACCTAGTTGTTTTTTTCACAGGGTGTGACATTCCCGGCCATGCATGTGCTTCTGTCGAAATGGGCGCCTCCGGCCGAGCGCAGTGTAATGGCGGCGCTCGTTTACGCGGGAACATCGCTTGGCACTGTCATATCTATGCTTATGGCCGGAGTCCTTACTGCTAATGTTGGTGAGAAGATATTTTATGGCATACGCTTGTGCAAACATTCCTAGTTAGCTAAGACCTAGTTAAAGCTGACATTGTAAGCCGCATAAAAAGAAACATAAAAAATTCTTAGAAATTTCTTAGGTGTGTAGTCCGCCAACCCGCACTAGGCCAGCGTGGTGGACTAAGGCCTAAACCCTCTCAGTTGTAGAGGAGGCCCGTGCCCAGCAGTGGGACGTATTTGGGCTGATGATGATGGTGATGATAAAAAGAAACAAGAGGGTACGATGTGACCTTTGGGTTGGATCCCGATCGCAAATGTAGTGTTAATAGATTTTTCCACTAGGACATTCTAAGTAAGAGCATGGAGTCCGGAAACGTACCCGAAGAACAGCAATAGAATGTAAATGAAAAAATGTAGTTTCTGCCTATTCCTTCAATTATACTAGTAGGTACACGCATGTGAAGCCAATCCTCTAGGTCAGCAGAAGATGATTTCCTTTTGTTTGAATAGGGTGGGAGAGCGTGTTCTACGTGATGGGTGGTTTGTCCTGTATCTGGTGCATCCTCTGGGTGATCTTGGTGAAAGACTCGCCACAGGAACAGCCACTGATCAGCGCTGAGGAGAGGAACATGATCGTCACCTCTTTGGGCGGAAAAGCTGATGACCATTCGCACAAGGTATATGGTAAAATTATGTTTTATTTTATTTATATCTATTGCCCTAATTCGAGCCTATCTTGTGCCATCACATATTTTATGGTTTAGTCGTCGCTTTTTAAAATCATAAATTCTCATTCATTTCGACAATCGGTGCTTAGTGATACCGAGAAGAAGAGTATTTTAATAATATTACATACATACATAAACTCACGCCTGTATTCCCCGAAGGGGTAGGCAGAGGTGCATTTCTGCACCCACATTTCGCCAAGTATGTATCAGTCCCACGTAATAGGTGGCGAGCCTATTGCCGTTTTTCGGGCACATTTCCAGACTCAGAATTTCCTAATGGAAAAACCCAATAACACTTTGCCCGACCCGGGAATCGAACCCAGGACCTCTAGATCGCACGGCACATACTTGTACCGCGAGACCACGAGACAGTCAGAATAGCAGGCGAGCAGGCAGTAATAATATTATTTCTCTTATATTCAACTATACCTGGATTTAAAATATGTTGCTTTCGTCTGCTTTTGATAACTATCCGACGTTGTGTTAATAGTCTTTCTATGTACCTAATATCTTCTCATTTTAGACCCATGTTTAAAGTATCCATCCATTTTGTGTATAAGAAAAAAGTGATGGCCTCGAGGTCAAGGCACGCGGTCGACAATATCAGCGGTCGCGGGTTCTTAGGTGTGTAGTCCGCCAACCCGCTCTAGGCCAACGTGGTTGACTTAGGCCTAAGCCCTCTGTTGTAGAGAAGGCCCATGCCCAGCAGTGGGACGTATATGGGCTGACGATGGAATGTAAATATAAATTATAAATACACCCAACAGTCACATACATAGTAGTAGATCCCACACTAAGATACAAGTCTTGTGTCGTGGGTATCAGAAACTACGAGAGACTTTTTTGGTCTCACATACACCCAGACCCGTAACAAATATTTGTGGATCACACAAACATTTGTCTCGGTGCGGAGATCGAACCCGCGGCCTCTCGTTTCGCAAGCTGGTGTCTAGCCAACTGCGTCACGGGGCTGTCAAATGTATGTATTTATATAGAAACTGCCGGTACCATGGCGCGCGGTGGTGACGTCACCGGCGTTCCTCGCGATCCTGGTGTCTCACGCGTGCTCCAACTGGGGCTGGTACATGCTGCTCATCGAAACGCCATTCTACATGAAGCAAGTGCTCAAGTTCAACATGACTGAGGTGAGTACAACCAAAATATAAGTGAATATTTGCTTGGATGAGGAGGGCCGAAGATCAAGCCCAGTGGCGTGCCATAGAACAGGCCTATGTCTAGCAGTGGACGTGAGAAGGGCTGTTGATGATGGGATGATGAAGAATGATTTGGAATAAAAATTGTTTCGATTAGTATGAACTAGATGTTGTTGAGTAAAAAACGATGATAGTGGAATATTGACGATGTTATTTTCAAGATACATAATTAACGAAAAAATAGCTTTTATACTGCCTTTTATATAATAAGTGGAGGTGACTAAATTAGTTATTTCGATGCTCTAAATTCACTTTCACGACAGCCGAAAGATACCATATTCAAAGGTTTACTACTTGCTACTGAGTGGGAAGTTTCTCGGCCCCTTTAAATTGTTTAAAAAACTACATGTCACAAGACTAAGTTCTTTTGCGCGAGGTAATGGCGTTTTATAAAAAGTCACTTATACACAGTAATACATTGATAGTTATTTGTTTATCGGTAAGCTTCCTGATGCTTACTGTTTCATTACCTAGGAAGTCTACTATATGCCCTATTAAAATGATAAGATGTTTAAAAAAACCTTTACACACAATGTTATCTTGACTCCCATAAATCAATAGGGATCACGGCCACCTTATGTGTTTGATGGCAATGGAAATAGTTTTATGAGTTTTCATTTGGCCGCAATGTTAAACTCATAAAAGCTTGATGTTCTACGTCTTATCGGTTTTTGTAGAGGTACAGTGACATATCAAGCGTGTTACGATTTACGTAACGATGGAGTCAGCTTTCTTAGTCAGTTCAGTTCAGTTTTCAAATTGTGGCTATTGCGATATTACTATGCCGCAATCCAGCCAAAGTCACGTGTTACAAATTTTGTAAAATACAATATTAAAAAATGGGAAAACAAAGAAAACAAAAAGTTTATGAAGAGCTTTCTTAGCCTTTCAACTTCGATTAATTTGAATTGTCATATTAGGAACCTGACGCTCCGTGCCTTTTTTTGGGCTGGGAAATTGCGGCGAAATATTGAAATAAAAGATACGCCTAAAGCGCCGAATGGCTAAAAAGAGGTGTATTGCTATACTGTCTTTTCGTTTGGTGGTTCAAGTTCCACGTTTCTTAGGTTGAGTCTATTACCGGTTTTCGAACAGGCTTCCAGGCTCAGAGTATTTCTGAAAAAATCCTAATAAAAAAAACAATAACGCTTAACTTGACTCTGGAATCGAGCCCGGAACCTCCGGATCTCCCGGTACACACTTACGATTAATTTGAAATAACCAACGAGGCAAATTTATGGGGGTTGAGATTTTAAGAGCAAGAATTATAGAGAAAATGTAAAACAAAAGAAAGTGACTTTGCCGTGCCAGAAAAAAAAAAAAGTGACATTGTCAATAAGACCTTTTTATTACCTATCTGTTTTTATAACGTCCGTAAACTGCGGGTGTTCTCATTTAATAAAGTAGTTGAGTAGCTGAACCTATATTGGTATACCGAGAATAGGTTTATTACACCGTCTACAAATTCCAGTAATGAAATTGACAGTTCTATATAATAGATACATAAAAACATGTTCTTACACTATCGCAACCTATGTTTTTTTTTCATCTTTAATTATCCATTTCACATTTTACGTGCGTATATTGACGTCAGTACTTGTAAAGGAATAGGCAGTGCTACGTAATAAGGACGAGAGCATATATCGTTTACCGGACCCATTTCCAGACTACATGTTAATACTAAGAATTCTTTAACTGAAAAATCTAATCATATTTGACCCTAGAACATCGACTCCTAACTTCTAAAACGACCAAGAAAGGAGCTTCAGAATTTCTAATTGATTTTGTAGAACGCTGTGACAACGGCCCTTCCGTTCCTGTCGCTGTGGATCTTCAGTATCGCCCTGAGTCGCACGCTGGACTGGCTGCGCGGGAAGGGAATCATCACTACCACCACAGCTAGAAAGATTGGTACACTTTTTGGTAAGTCGAAATTATGTTATATTAGTGGTCCCGGCAGACGTCGTCCTGCTCGGAAAAGCTTTAAGTGATATGCCGACAGCAGCGCTACCTACCGGATCCAATTGGAATATACATAGAAAATTTCATTCCAATCGGTCCGGCCGTTTGACATACCGATAATGGCGCCATCTATCAGGTCAATTGTGAAACGAAACCATTCTCGAATCCCCTCGAACACACACAAAAATTTTCATCCCAATCGGTCCAGCCGTTTAAAAGGAGTTCGATGTCATGCAGACAAACATTCATTTTTATACAAATAGATTTTGCCAGTTTCCTCTTTACCAGGATCGCTAAAAGTGTTATACATAAATTCGGGCTCGTATGCCTGAAAGGGTAGTAGGGTTTAGTGTTGCTTGAGCCATTTAACATTATGTATATCGTTACATGCACAATATACGTTTACAAATCACTATTTTTGATTAGCTTCTGCCGTCCCCGCCGCGTGCCTGTTGTGGTTGTGCTACATCGGGTGCCACCGCGCGGCGGCCGTGGTGCTGATGGCGCTCGGCATCACGTGCATCGGCGGCATGTTCTGCGGCTTCCTCTCCAACCACATCGACATCGCGCCCAACTTCGCCGGTAATGTATACCAAATGTTTGTTGAGCACGACAACACATACGATATTACACAAAATAATATTTTTAAATAAATAAATAAATACACCCAACAGTCACATACATAGTTCTGATCCCACACTAAGATACAAGTCTTGTGTCGTGGGTATCAGAAACTACGAGAGACTTTTCCGTCTCACATACACCCAGACCCGAAACAAATATTTGTGGATCACACAAACATTTGTCTCGGTGCGGGGATCGAACCCGCGGCCTCTCGTTTCGCAAGCTGGTGTCTAGCCAACTGCGCCACGGGGCTGTCGATTTTTGGTTACATTTTTTTTTCGGCGTCGGGGTTTAGGCGCGCGGTCGAGAATCTCGGATGTCACGTGTGATTTGATTGTTAATGTTTCATTTTCAGGCACTTTGATGGCTATCACGAACACAGTGGCTACAGTTCCTGGTATTGTTGTGCCTATTTTCGTGGGGAAACTGACTGATCATAACGTAAGTATTACTTTCAGACATTTTTGAGATTATCAATAACTATCACAGTTATTTTTTATTCGTATTATAGTCTGCCATTCTTTACAAACTTCAGCTAGTCTCAAAAAAGTTTCATTAATTAAGTTATTTTTTTATTTTATTTAATTACGACATGGTGTTATGTGTGTATTCATGTAATAAATTACCACATACTTTACCGGTGAAGGAAAACATCTAGAGGAAACCTCATCATCATCATCATCAGCCCAAATACGTCCCACTGCTGGGCACGGGCCTCCTCTACAACTGAGAGGGTTTAGGCCTTAGTCCACCACGCTGGCCTAGTGCGGGTTGGCGGACTACACACCTAAGAAATTCCTAAGAACTTTTAGGTGTGCAGGTTTTATCACGATGTTTTCCTTCACCGTTAAAGCAAGTGATAATTAATTCATTGTGAATACACACATAACTTGGAAAAGTCAGAGGTGTGTGCCTGGGGTTTGAACCTGCGTCCGCCGAAATTCTCGACCGCGCGCCTAAACCTCGAGGCCATCACTGCTTTAGAGAGGAAACCTGCACACCTACAAATATTAGGTATTTCGTAAGTATATTGTACGCCAACCCGCGCTAGGCCAGGGTGGTGGACTAAGCCCTAAACCCTCTCAGTTGTAGAGAAAGCCCTTGCTTAGCAGTAAGAACGTATCTGGGCTGATGATGATGAATTACAATATGTGTTACTATGTAATCATCAAGCTGTGATATAGATAGCCATTCCTCGAGAGATGGTTATCTTTTGCTACTTATTAATATATTTAGACAGTGCTGTGCTTACTATCAAATGCCAAGTGCATTTTTTTTTATCTTCATCATACGAGAATAATACAAAAACTTAGCACTAATATTTACATACATACATATTACATGCATACATACTTAGATAACCTCCGCCTGTATTCCCCAAAGGGGTAGGCAGAGGTGCACCTACATTTTCGTCCCACTTAATAGAGAGCAAGCCTGTTGCCGTTTTTCGGGCACAATTCCACATTCCGTGCTGCTACTGAGAATTTCCTAATGGAAAACCCAATAACACTTCCCGACCCGGGAATCTAACCCAGGACCTAGATCGTACAGCACTTGTACCGCGTGATCACGAGGCAGTCACACTAATTTTTTTTTCGCTATTTCCAGCAAACCATATCAGCGTGGCGCGTAATTTTCTTCGTGACAATAGGCCTGTACATCATTGAGATCGTGGTGTACTCCATCTTTGGTTCTGGTGAGGAGCAGCCCTGGAACAAGGCGGGCGAAGACAAAAAGGACGACATAGAAACCAAACCACTGAACAATGAAACTGAGAAAACACATGTTTAATAATTCGATTGGGGTGAATAGGACAGAGATGATGGCAAGACTGCATGTTTATAATTATTGGCATAATATGGATAAGACTTAGTTTTTTTTTGTAATTGATATGCATTTTTTTTATCTATTGGTATTTAATGTCTATGAATATGACTGAAATTGTAGATTTCTCAGTACGATAAAATTATGGAAATAAAAAATGGAGAATTCGCCATGTAAATGCAAGTTGGATAATGCATGCGGGTGTGAGTGAGTAAATGCTATTTTGCGGCTTCTAGCAGTCTTTAGAAAAATATTATAATCTGTTGTTTATTGAAAAATATGCTTAATGGAAATATTATTAAAATGAAGTTTTAAAGTTGCGTGTAATTCTTCGTCAATTTGAAAGATGTAAGAGAGTTCGCTGTGAGTGTACTATTAAAAGAAAAATTATATGATTCAATTATACGTTTCTTGCATTTGAAGAGGTAAATAATCTCAATTTTTACAAATATTAGTTCTTATTTTTATTAGCTTGATATATTTTATTGTTGGAATTGAACTTAAGTTGAGGAAGAGCACTATTATTTGTCTTAGTTTAGGAATTTAAAAAAATACAGATGATTATGAGAGCGAATGAGCATTGTATGCTGATTAAATAATTTATTTAGTTTAAGGCTATTTAAAACGCTTTGTGTGATTTTTAATAAGTACTTATTGCAATTCTCGAAAATATCTTTAAAATACATCATATTAAAACATATTTTATTTGCAAGTCTAAAGAAATTATTAATATATTAGAAATTATTGACAGCCCCGTGGCGCAGATGGTTAGACACCAGCTTGCGAAACGAGAGGCCGCGGGTTCGATCCCCGCACCGAGACAAATGTTTGTGTGATCCACAAATATTTGTTTCGGGTCTGGGTGTTTGTGAGACCAAAAAGTCTCTCGTAGTCTCTGATACCCACGACACAGGACTTGTATCCTAGTGTGGGGTCAGAACTATGTATGTGACTGTTGGGTGTATTTATTTATTTTAATTTTATCTATTAAATGAAATGGTAAAATTATATTAAAAGGGCCTAACGGTTAACAATAGTCCGGAACCCACATTAAGATACAAAGTGTCATGTCGTGGGTACAACAAACTACGCCATTATGTTCTCCCAAAAATGGCGGGAACTGTCTCGATGAGAGATCAAATCCACTATCAACTTTTTTTTAATAAATTATGTATTAAAATAATATCCAATTTTTCTACAACTTTTAACAGTTTATTCGAGTCCATTATTTTAATAAAAAATATCATACCTATTTGTCAATTATTTTTTAATTATAATAATATTATGTCATCATCGATACTTTAATTGATAAATGAAAACTACTAACTGTGTACTTATTTTGTGACAAATGTACTTGAAAGAATAAATATTTTGGATTAGTTTTATGATACATTGAACAGTCGACAACAAATTGTATTTTTGTAATTTTAAGATATGCTGTAATGTTTAAGCTTTGTATGACGTTTTAAAATGTACCGTCGGCTACATATTATGTATTTAAAGTGCTAATTATAGGTATTTATGGGTTAATTTCCAAAATATCAAACTAAAATACTGTATTAAATATGTTATGACTTTAATAAATAATCTCAGATAATTTTAAGAAGCGAGTGCTAAATTGTCTTTTTTCAGAAAAGGTCATTTAAATAAATGAGATTTTATGATATATGCTAGATGTAAGGTTTTTAAGTCGTTCCTATCGCAGTTTGTTTAAAGTGGGATATTAATCTTTTTTATGGGACGATATCATTATTATATCAGTGTTTTGTAGTAAGATGTTTGCTTACCAAAGACTATGTGTAACTTACCTCAAATAAATGTGCCGTATATTTTCAATAAACTACAAAAATATTTATTATGGTTTTATTTATCATTTATGTACACTTTTTACAAGTGTGAATTAATGTGACATACATTCTTAGAACATTTAGTTGACACATTAGTTTGAGAATTTATTTATAGATCGATTTACGTTACACGGGTTATGGGCCTGTTTTATTTTTGGGGGCAACTTTTTTTTTGCAAATTGTCTATTGTGGTATTATTTGACCCGCACAAGTTTGGCGATGTAGGTGGGTCCGAAGTTGGCGGCGACAGAGGGCAGCACTAGTTGTCCGTAGCGCGGCGCCGCGGGTCCCGCGCACAGCCGCAGCGCGCCGCCCAGCCCCCGCAGCGGGGACGTCAGGTCTCTGCAAGTAGTGCCGCCATAATATATCATAAACAGACCGTGAGCCAAAACTACGAGTAAGATAGGTAATAGTTACGGTGATTACAAACACATTGACATTTAAAAATAATCCCGACAAAAATATAAAAATTGACGTTTTCCTAAAACCCAAAAGTGTTAAATGTATGTAGGAAAACGTATTTTTTTTTCTATTTTTGTCAGGATTTTATTTTTATTTTGATTTTTTTTAAATAATCCCCGTAACTTTTACCTGTCTTAGTTTGCGATCACGGTCTTATTACAGTATGTATCTATATAAAATACATCCAATATAACTGTATGTATCTGTCTGTCCTGTCTGGCTGTCCGCGAACCCGCACTAGGCCAGCGTGGTGGACTAAGGCCTAACCTCCTCAATTGTAGAGGAGGCTCGTGCCCAGCAGTGAGACGTATATGGGCTAATGATGATAGCTGTATCTACATGTACGAACGGGAGGAGATTGCGAATTTCTAACCGAAAATCTCATCAATATTTCACCGGAAATCGAAGCAGACCTCTCGATCGTACGCGTCAATAAATGCTAAAGTATAAAAGATAAAAAATGGAATATCAAGCTAAGAATAGCAAATTTATATTTTTTTCGGAGGCGGAACATTTGTTCATTAATGAAAACAAATCATATTCAGCATTAAGTGAAATCACACTAAACGGAAAAAAATACAGATCATTACTCACTCAACTATAAAAATCTGCTATATTTCTACAAAGGTCATCAAGTTATTTCTGAATTATATCTTTTTATTTTTTATTTTTTTATTCTGGCACGGCAAAATGACTCCACTGTACCTGATGGTAAGCACAGTGGAGTCCAAAACAAAAATACCGACCAGCGAGAAACGATAATGGTCACCCGCTGGTCGACACAATCATGCCGGCCCGCACAAATGCTTCTTCACGCTTCGCTTAAAGGATCCAGGATCATAGGAAGGAGGGAACACGTGAGCCGGCAAACTATTCCACAGCTTGATGGTGCGGCAAAAGTAAGAGTTAGCGAACTTTTTAGTTCGAGCCGCGGTTGTTGTGACCATAAAGCTTATATATATATAATCAGCCTATCGCCGTCCACTGCTGAACGAAGGCCTCCCCAAGTAGGCGCCAACCATCCCGGTCTTGAGCAGCCCTTATCCATCCGCTACCCGCCACCTTTCTCAAGTCGTCGGACCATCGTGCTGCAGGACGTCCCCACACTACGTCTGCCTAAGCGCGGTCTCCACTCCAACATTTGTCTGCTCCACCGGCCGTCCGACCGTCGGCAAACATGGCCGGCCCACTTCCACTTTAAAGCTTATATATTTATAAATATATTTACTTGACGGCCGCCACGACGTTAGCGGATTCGAAGGCGTGCTTGAGCGCCATGTGCACGACGCCGTCGTTCTGCACCGGACTCAGTGAGCATGTGGAGTACACCACCGCGCCGCCCACCTTCACCAGCCGCAGCGCGTTACTGCCAACAAAGTAATAGTAATCATACATACATAACCTCACGCCTGTATTCCTGAAGGGGTAGGCAGACGTGCATTTCTGCACCCATATTTCGCCACGTATGTATCAGGCTTATTGCCGTTTTTCGGGCACATTTCCAGACTCCGTGAATTTCCTAATGGAAAAACCTAATAACACTTTGCCCGACCCGGGAATCGAACCCTCCTGGGTTCCTCCTCCTCTAGATCGCACGGCATATTCTTGTGCCGCGAGACCACGAGGCAGTCTCATAATAATCAATACAAATAAATAAAATTGGAGTTTAATAAACGCATATGGATGTATACACGGTACATATACCTAAATAACGTTTTTTACAATTTTTGTCTGTCTGTCTGTCTGTCTGTTTGTTCCGGCTAATCTCTGAAATGGCTGGACCGATTTTGACGGGACTTTTATTGTCAGGTAGCTGATGTAATAATAGGCGGAACGAAGTTCGTACATAGTTCTGACCCCACATTAAGATACGAGTCTTGTGTCGTGGGTATCAGAAACTACGAATGACTTTTCGGTCTCATAAACACCCAGACCCGATTCAAATATTTGTGGATCACAAACATTTGTCTCAGTGCGGGGATCGAACCCGCGGCCTCGCGTTTCGCAACCTGGTGTCTAGCCAACTGCGCCACGGGGCTGTCAACAATTAATACAACAATATTAATCAAAAGACCAAGAATATAAGTCTACTATTTAAATATGTTTATACGAATATGTCATTTACTGTTTCTGAGGGAGTTTCTTCCAGTTTCTTCAAGAAAGCGATAACACATTCCGAAGCGGCGGTAGGTTATTTAAACTGACTATCACTTGTAGAAGTCTACTTGAATATACATTAATAAAAAAAAACAACGATTTACAAATGAATTATAAAATTAGCGTAAAGATGTCATAAATATTACGATAATAAAATATTATAACCAATGATAATAATGATATAATATTTATAATGATAAATAATGTCTTGAATAAAAAATATTTTTTTTGAACGGAACAAAACCGTTTATCCTTTTTGGGAAAAATCTTACGTCAACAAAGCAGACTGCATCTCTGGTATCTTCAGTCTCTCCTTTATCCTGTCAGGTCTGAATATATTATTTTCGTCTTCATTCACTGAATGTCTGTCTGTCGTGCACGGAACATCGACCAGCACCTGAAAATAATACATCATCATCATCATCATCAGCCCATATGTACGTCCCACTGCTGGGCACGGGCCTCCTCTACAACTGAGAATAAATATTGGATATGATGCATGGTATGTTTGTCGAAGTATTTGTATTTAGCTTAATTATAAATCATCATCAGTCATTCATAGTTTTCGAGTAGGTACCCTTAAACAATCCTGTATGAAAAGTAATTTTCTACTTGAACAATTTGTTACCGCACAAAGAAATTCTTGTGGTCGTTATTTAATAATTTTAACTTTCTTTATTCAACTCTTTAATAATTTAGTTTAATAGCTCCCTGTTTTAAGTAGATTGCTAATAAATAAATAAAAACATAAATTTATTATTCAGATTTTAAAGCACAGCATAAGCAAACTTTTGAAACAGCTATTCAATAAATTTAATTAGAAATACAATCATTTACCTTGTCAAAGCCATAATCATCAGTAAAATGTCGTCCGTCCACCCTCTTAAATACAACTCGCTCGCGCCATTTGTTACTTGTTTCAAAGTCAAATAAATAGTCTTTGAATATTCTTTTCGTTCTGAAACCAATGTTACCATACAACTTATACTATTAGCGCTGTAACTTGGTGCAGGTGACACTTGTCAATATGACGTTGATATCTGCCAATACCACATGACTAGGGATATTACGAATGTGGACCGCTGAAATGCTAAGTCATAACTGTAAATCGCAGCAACTTCCAAGAGTGAAACGAAACGCTACTGAAAGCTGTCATCCGCACCATGCTACAGCGCAAATAGTATAATTGTGTCTGTATTTTTTAAGCAATTGAATACCGGTTTAATTATTACCATAGCTTTGCATATTATCTAAGCCAGAGGTTAAGACCCCCTGCACCTACATTACTACCAATTTCCAAATCTCCAAAAAAAAAAAACATCAGTGGCTAACACTAATACCGATTCGGCAAGTCTGGACGCGTTGTACTGACTATGGAATATGCAAGTTTTTACAAGTAACAGTCGCTGAGCTTCTTAAAATGTTATCTGCCTATATTGATAGAAGTCAAGCCAACATTTTAGTTCGAAACCAAATTAATTTTCATGGACCTCCGCTTACGATTATGGACCCCCATTATTTGTTACGCCCGACATAGACGCCCGTCGAGTCTCCCGTGGACCCCTGGGGATCCAAGTGGCCCACTTTGGGAATTACTGATCTAATCCATATACATAGAACATAGGATTCTACCCTATTGATGATAATTACCTGTTAGACCTGGATATAGACACATCGTTGCATATGACGACGTCTGGGAGCAGGGTCTGCAGTGCGACGAGCGCCTTGCCCCCCGGCGCCGAGCACAAGTCCAGCACGCGGTCCCCGGCCTCCAGGCCCAAGGCTAAAACTGCCACCACGCTGCCGCAGTCCATAGGATAGTAGTTGTACACACCTTGTAACAAAAACACTCAGTGTATTGGTAAATAAATACATCCAATAGATACATAGTTCTGACCCCACACTAAGATGCAAGTCGTGTCGTGGGTATCAGATTCTACGCGACTTTTACAAACACCCAGACCTGAAAAAATATTTGTGAACCTCATAAACACTTGTCTCCGAGATTCAAGCCTGCAGCCTCTTGTTTGACAAACCGGTGTCAAGCAAACTGCGCCGCGGAGGCTGTCGAGTATGGTGTTTCATCATCATCAGCCCATATATGTACGTCCCACTGCTGGGCACGGGTCACCTCTGCAACTGAGAGGGTTTGGAGGTTTGGAGTGGGTTGGGAGGCTCAGTGCGGGTTCGCGGACTACACACCTAAGAAATTCCTAAGAACTTTTAGGTGTATAGGTTTCCACACGATGTTTTCCTTCGCCGTTAAAGTAAGTGATAATTCATAATGAATACACACGTAACTTCGAAAAATCAGAGGTGTGTGCCTGGGGTTTGAACGCGCGACCGCCGAGCTTCTCGACCGCGTGCTTAAACCTCGAGGCCATCACTACTTAAGTATGGTGTTTACTATTTATATATATTAGCCCCTAAACAATGGCTCCAAACACAAAGCGATGTAGTAGGAGAGTCGCGATTTGTGCTTTGGCTTGATCGAACAGGCCACTACATTTGATAACAATAATAAAAATTGAGACAATCACAATACACAATCACGTTTGTATCCCCGAAGTGTATATTATGAATTGCATTTTTAATAACAATAACGAAAATCATGAGAACTCGCGAGGCCTTTGAACCTTAATACGGGCTAGATATATGGATGGATGGACTAATGAATAAACTATGTTCATAGATAAAGATTACCTGTTTGACATCTTTTAGGTTCTGGAAAATCATCATATTCGCTGTGCATCTCATAAGTGAATACTTTCAAATGTTCAGGATAAATTAGTTCTGCTTCTGGTTCAATCGCTAGCGGGAAATCGGTGTTGGCTGAAAAAAACTTTTTTTCATTAATACTCTGAACAGTCACATAATATTATATTTCTGATTCTCCCTATATATAAAAATAGTATTGTGTGTTACAGAAATTTTAAAGAAACAATTTGACAGCATGCAATGTTAACTAAATACTCTATAGAGACCATCTTCAAACTTTCACCCCAGCATCATAAGGGGTACACCAACCAAGATGTATTTCTAGGCCCAGGTTTTGCTAACAAAATTTTTAAGTCACATATTTGATGTTAATAAGCCATAATTCCATAATCCTATACTGCTAATGATCATTTCCTAATTTAAAACCAACAACACTCTGCCCAATCCTCAAATTGAATCCGAGGGGTCTACACCACATCATCATCAGCCCATATACGTCCCACTGCTGGGCACGGGCCTCCTCTACAACTGAGAGGGTTTTTAGGCCTTAGTCCACCACACTGGCCTAGTGCGGGTTGGCGGACTACACACCTAAGAAATTCCTAAGAACTTTTAGGTGTGCAGGTTTTATCACGATGTTTGCCTTCACCGTTAAAGGAAGTGATAATTCATTGTGAATACACACATAACTTCGAAAAGTCAGAGGTGTGTGCCTGGGGTTTGAACCTGCGACCGCCGAAATTCTCGACCGCGCGCCTAAACCTCGAGGCCATCACTGCTACACCACACATGCTAATATAAATGCTGCAGAACCAACAAAGTCCTCATACTAATATGTAGAAGTAAATAATTATATAATAAACTAGCTTTTGCTCGCGACTCCGTCCGCGTAGACTACAGGGTTTGGTTCAGAAAGAAAATAGTAGTCTATATTACTCCACAGAGTCCCATTTATGTCCATACCAAAAAATCATTCAAATCGGTCAAATAGACGTGAAACGTGTGCCGCCGCGCACCGGCCGGCCGGCGCCTTGCACATCATAATTGCGCGCTTGATAATTTTTTCGCTGCGGTGTTATTTTAAAACTGCGATATCTTCTAAAATACTCATTGAAATCAAATGATGTAAAGGGCAAATTTCTTTTAAATTAAATACTTGTGATGAATAACGTATTTATTTGGATAAGGATTAATATCATCTTTATAAAAACACATTCACAAATAATGCTTTATTTTAGAACAAATTTGGTAAGCATAAAAAAGGTTATAGTGAGCCAATCTTAAAAGATAGACTTATGCTGTCGCGGACTTTTTTTTAGAACTTTTAAAGGGGAATAATTCTGTCATACATTATTTTAGCGAAACTTTAACCGTTTCCGCAGCGCACGCAGCGGAAGTTCTCAAAAGGGAAAAAATACTCCCGATTTTGAAACATTATTTATTGCTGCTCCGCTCCTATTGGTCGTAGCGTGATGTTATATAGCCTATAGCCTTCCTCGATAAATGGGCTTTCTAACGTTGAAAGAATTAATCAAATCGGACCAGTAGTTCCGGAGATTAGCGCGTTCAACCAAACAAACAAACAAACAAACAAACAAACAAACAAACTCTTCAGCTTTATATATTAGTATAGATAAGTACATAAGACACCACACTAGAATGAGTGTGTTGTGTTGTGGATATCAAAAACTACAGGAGACCTTTTGGATTCATGAACACCCAGACTCAACACAAATATTTGTGATTCACACAAACATTTGTTGCTTCTTACAAATGTAAGCTGGTGACTGGCCAACTGCAACACGGAGATTCCAAAATGACAATGATTGTTGAGGCACTAATTACTTACTTGAATAGTATGAATAGTGTGATGATTCTGGTATCCAGTCGTCCATTCCTTTCAGTTTGGTAGCTGGCAGGAACTGGTACAATGACTCTGAAGTCATACCTATTGAGGGATCAATAATTCGCGACTCATCTATCTCGGCCTCAGCTAGAGATTGTTCTAGTGTCTTTGTTGGGATATTTCTGTAAATGAAGTAAATAATATTTTAATAAGATTTGTTTTTTATTGCATAATGAAATTGGGTGTGAAAATAAAGTTTGCAGACTGTTGATAATGTATGTGACATCCTAAGTCAGCTTATTGTTATCAAAATTTAAATTGATCTAATACTTCTTATTTTCACTCATGGCAAGTGTATACTGCCTCAAGACTGACTGACAAAAGATATTTTCTTCTTTTCTGACATTACAGAACATCAAAAAGATAATTACATGGTTTCTTTTTTCTTCTTGCTTCCTTCATATACTTCTTCAAGTTCACTGAGATCTAACTTGTCCGGCATGTTTCCATTATGTGGGTAAATGTTGCTGATTTCATCGGAATGTAGTTTTTCAGCAAATTGTTGCAGTTTGATTGTGGGATCAGATGGTTTTTCCGGTTTTGGCATAGGATTATACTGTTCTTGAAACTCTTTTTGGACTTTAATTAAATTTCTCAGGCAATGAGCTCCTGAAGATGAAACAAAATAGAAAGATTTATTAATCTATTCTAAATCAAATTTAATTTTGTGTATTGACTATAAATATCAATAGTTCTTAAACTATTGATTGTGAAAAAAGGAAAGTGTATATCAATGAAGCAAAAATATTTTTGCATGTACAAAAAATATATATAAAAATATCAACTATAAAATTGGATTTATAGAGCAGTTGAATGTAGAATGTAAGTAATATAAGCTTCAATTACCGCACCTCGGTTTGTAAGATATTCCATAGTTTCTTCAGGGTCTCCATAGTTATTGATAACTGCTGCATACTTTGAACGCCGCAACAAACCTTCTCTTATACCTTCCCACTTATTTCCGAAAATAGATCCATAGAATTCATCAAATAGGTTCATCGCCTTATATTTTGGACTGGTTTTTTTTTTTAATTTTGCCTAAAAATAAAAATATTGCGGTTAAATATTGTTTACAAATAATGTAACAATGATGATGATGATGATGATTGTTATCATACCCAATGCGTTTTAGATTTATGTCTAATTTGTAGTAACAAATGAGTACTGTAGGAAACATTTTTATACATATTTAATACATAAAACATTTTATTAGTCCTACAAATAAAATTTTAAAGTTCAATCTCTAATATTTTAGGTTATAAATTCAAGTTGACATTTTCATGGTTTTAATTTTTTTTATCTACGAAGTCCAGAAAAGTTCTTACGGTTTCTCACGGATTATAATGATATTTTTTGAAATAATTATTTAATTAATTTATCTTTCTTAATTTTTTTTACATATCATATTGTAACTAATAATTCAATAACGTTTTAAGTAATTATACTTTGTGTAACAATTGTTCTAAATCCCATAAATGTTGAACGCATCCTTGGGTATGTCAAAACATTCACTTGCGACAGAGACAGCATAATCTCTTTATCTCGCTAACTCGCTTACACTTATGGACCCGAATGGCGCGCGAACCCGAAAATCCTAGTATTGATTTGTTTACAAGAAGCACTGATACGGGAGACTTTCATGTGTCCTGTATTATAGCTATATTCAGCAACCTTGTCAAATGATTAAGAGATAATATAGTGAGCTAATTGCCGTTTTTCGTGCTCCGTGTTATCAGCGATTCGTACCAGCGGCGCGGAGCTCCGCGATTCATTCGAGGGCTCTAAAGCCTTAAAAGCTTAATTGGCATAGTTCGGGGCGAGTTGTTTTATTGATTGCACGCCCCTTCGTGTCCTCGGTACCCTCTTTGCTGTGCCATTGAAACTCGATAAAGATCTGAGAATGAGCTTGGAGAATATGTGTGTCATTGGAAATAAGGAATTGGGTCGCCGGTAAGTGGCTTTCTTTCGCGGAAAAAATGAAAAACTAGTGTTAAACATGGCGCGAAGTGACGAACGCAAATGCGTGGCAGAAGCAGGAATCAGGGGTGGATAGAAAATGTAATCATTGATTTAAAGAGTTAAAAATCTATAGAACTAACATTGATATTATATTATGTTATCTATCCTTTACAACTCAATAGTTTATTTTAAATTATAAGCTTACCATAAAAAAAATATCTTAAGGTTCCTCTTGTACACATTGCCTTTATTAGTCTCACACCAATTACTTTCAATATATTTTCAAGAGATAATAAAAAATATTTCTTCTTAGGAACCACTTCATTATGGAAGCTGCAGTGATTGTGTGTTAAGTGGAATCCCAAAGAGCAATCATGTATGGGATGTGTGCTGGTAAAGATAACAAGCTGGAATGGATAGCAGATTGGAGACGGTCCCACCTGGGACTGTTAATTTGGACACAGTGAGAGCACTACATCAGACTGTTGTGTCTCTAAGGACTGCATTGGAAGTGTCCAAGAATGAATTGAAAGCATTGAAACAGAAATACAAAGAACATTCAACTTATGTGGAGTATGAGGATGTCATAGAGAAATTGACATTGGAAAATCATATTTTGAGAAGAAAAATTATTGACTCCGGTGTTGAAAAAGATCCTAACTCACAAAATATTAAATTGGAAGTCACATACAGTCCTAAGTCTGATGTGGAAGGCAGTGAAATATTAATCAAAACTGCTACAGAAGACATTGACACTGTAGAAAGGGAAGTTCAAGAACAAAGCATTAATAACACAATTCTTGTTGAAAAATTGGATGCAGAGTCAGAAGCGAACAATGATTGTTCTGCAGTAAATTATGCACAACATGAATCTCATAGAATATTGACTCCTGGTCTTACACCGCATAACGAAGCTCATAATACTGAATTAGATTATAGTCAAATAACAAGCCTGCCAAATCAGGAAGAAGAGAAACAGCAACCAAGTTTCAAAACAAAACTAGAACTGCTTTCAAAGTTTGACGTAAGGATTAAAGTGAGAACATTAACTGATGGTGCTACAGCCAGCACTACTTCAGACAGTGATTCTACAATTGATGATAAAAAGGACACTGATTCTGTGGATTTAAAACCAAATTTTCATTTCAAAGAGAAAAAGCAACATTTTGAGGACTTTAAAGATCCCAAAGGGAATAAGATACATTTTAAGACAGTGTCTTCTGAGAACATTAAAATGGCAGTCCCAAATGAAGGTGATGTGAAGTCTAAGACGGATAAGTTTGATGTGCAAGTTCGGATTACTTCGGAGGAGAATCTTGTGGTGAAGGAGAACACTGAGCGAAACAGAAGAAAAGACACACTTAACTTAGATGTTGATGATTTGAGCCTCCGGTGAGTTAGCATTTTTCTCAAAATTTTATTATAATTTCATTAATTTTATATATTTAAACAATATTTTTTTACTTCACTATACAAGAGTTTTTTAAACAATACTTAAAAATAGTTCTGTTAATTGATTAGTGTTTTTGGCAGCTTAATTTATTCAACCAAATCTTAAAAGTTTTGTACTGAAGCAGTATGAAATTACTTTAATGCTGTGTAAACAGCTTGAATAATAATTCAAATAACTAAGGATTTCCTTTGGTTTTTGCTTAAAAAATTACATATTCTCTAATCCCCAAAATAGCAAGTGATTAGTCTCAATTTGTTGCGGCTTATAGGGCACATCTCCAGACGCTCTGTTGCTAATAATAATTTCCTAACGGAAAACCGAAAATCAGAAACTCGATCGCACGCCGAAAATCTATGCCACGAGACTAAAGGACCAATAAGTTTTATAAAAGTATAGTTAAAAATTTTGGAACCGATTTACAGGGGTTAGGTTTTAGTTCATCACGCTGCACTGGCGGAGTGTACAATGGCGAACTTGGCAAATCCAAAAACTGACACAGAACTGCTCTTTTGATTTCATGCATTAATTTGAAAAGTAAGGTGGCGCGCGGTGATAACCCGCGACATTCAAGTTGATGACATGGTGGACCACGTGCTTTTACCAGTCATATTGCACTTATAAAAGACTATTGTTTATAGGACGTGGAAGATGTACTTAGTTTTTTTCCGATGTATCGGAGACAATTTTCCCGTTTTTAAATATGACAGCCTTTATGGCGCAGTTAGTTTTACGTCAGTTTATAGTACGAATGGCTCTGATTTCAATCTCCGCAATAAGAAGTTCTAGTGAGATTTAAAAATTCCATCTTACTTTCTGATACCTACGAAACAGGACTTGTATATTAATATGAGGACAGGATTATGTAGCTAGCAGTTGAGTGTTTTTAAATCATAAGTAGGGCAAAATTACCAGGAGTCTCTCATTCCGTATTACCACAAATCTTTGTCATCTGCAACAATTACGATTCAAAAGTAGTTTTTGAATGAATGACAAGCAATTATTATTTATAATTATTTCGTTTTGTTTGGTGAGTGATATAATCAGAGGCTTTATTAGTTTTTGGCAGGACTATGTTTAATCTGCAATGAAATCTTTTTATGGGTTGTTGAACTAATTCAACGAATCTTTCCGATGTTCTACAGCAAAGCATTTTCCTTCATGGCGTTTTTTTCTTTCATAGGTCCTTCTCCGAAGGCGACAACTCAGTGTTCTCTGAAGGTGGAACTACTCCAGCTGATCCGAGGGGGGCTTCCGGCGCAGACGATAAAATGGAGCAGGAGGCTAGTGGCAATGAGTCAGAGGAAGTGGACGATATTGAACTAATATTCACAACAGATGAGTCTAAGGACATGAGTAATTTGCAGGTAACTAAACAGATTTCATAAATTTTACAACATTAGCACTGATTGATGTGGTTAATATGACGTTATGAGAAATGTGTTTGCCTTTTATATTATGTATTTCTTGTCTGCCTTTAAGTCCACTTGAAACCCTTATTAACAGAAATCTCCAATACCAATTTGTTTCAGGAGGATCTAGTGTCAATAAGGGAGGCAGAACAGTGGGCTCCAAACTCCGCCTCCACCACTCACTCCACACCAGTGCTGATAAAGTTTCACACCCTAGACCCTGACTTCCAGCCTGGACACGAGGCAGACAACGCCGAAAACGAAAACCAAGAGAACAGCAGCCTCCAGAATGTCATGTCCGAATCGACTTTGAAGGTTAAGAGAGTATCCCTCCCCAACGATAAAGAGATAAGACACGTAGCGTTTAACAGCAAAGGAAGCTTGGATTTACCAGGAAGAGGCATTCTGAAGAGCTATGACAATAAATCCGACAATATGTTGTACAGGAAGAGTCCTAACGCCAGTACAAGAAGGCTGGATAGCGTTGATAGTCTGACTTGCGAGTATAACAGAGGTCTGAGTTTCGATAATACGAAATCTTCGAGTTTCGAGCTGGGTTCCAGTATGGACATCCTGCATAGGGAGGAGAGTGTGGACTGCTTCCAAAGAACAGGAAGGTTGGGGCACAGATTCTCGGTTTTCGCCGAGACCGATATATCGAAGTGCGGGACTTCTGAGGATGATTTGGCTGTCAGTATGAACGCTCGAAGAAATACTTGCCCCAATCCTTTTCAGTACAGGTAAATATTTTTTTGTATTACTTTGCAAGTAACAAGTACATTTTTAATTTCTGACTCATATACCTATATGTATAAAAACTGTACATCCAGTGTGTAAGAACTGCACGATAACACTGTTTTGTTTTGTTTGGTGAATGAAGCGCATATACCATGTCCTCCCTCTTGTCTTTGTCCATATTCCATCTCTTTTAAAGGTCACACTAGCTGCCAGATGTGACTTTGTGAACGTAGATAATGTCTTATTAAGTTATTTCACTACATCGACAACTATAATTAGTTCGATTTGTATGATAATATTTTTCGTCGCATCTGACAAGAATTATGTCAAACTAGAAGGAATCAGAGAATTGTAGGAAATGGAATAATGTCACAAAAACCATCTCTTAGTGCTAATGTGAATCCGCGGCGATTTTTGTCGTGACTGTGTGTTATTATGCATGTTTGCTAGCACCTAGCGTGATATTTTAGATCCCATACAATGCATTGATTATTTAATGACATTAATGACAATAAATTTAATATTCTAATCTTATTGAGTGGTTTTGTATTTCTAGATTGCTTTTCTATTAGTAAGGTCTAACGACCATTACACACGCATTGTGTTTTATTATTTGAAGCATTTGTGATTTTGATGACATTTTCTGTATAAAAAGTGATACTTTTATATTTTTGATCAAACTAAAAGCTTAACATAATATTAGTGTGTACGGCAGACCGGCTAGTCGCTGGAGCAGCGGGTTGGGGGGCAGTGGCGTGGGTGCGGGGGTGGGGGCCCGCGGCGCGGGGGGACGCTGGCGACCCCTCACCAGGGACAGTGGCGCCCCCCGCCGGGATAATGGCGCGCAAACTGAACTGTCTGCGCTGCCGCCGCGGTGGACGTCCGATGGATATCTGGCGCACAAGGTATGGTCTTTCATAAGTAGTAAATATTTGGAGTTCATGTGGTTTATTCAATATCTCTATATTACTCAACTGGGCTTTAATAAGGCAATACTTTAACCGTGAAGGAAAACATCGTAAGGAAACCTGCAAACCGAAAAGTTCTTGAGAATTTCTTAAATGAGTAGTTCGACTGTCCGCCAACCCGGACTAGGCCAGCGTGGTGGACTAAGGCTTAAACCCTCTCGGTTGTAGCTCCGGCCCATGCCCAGCAGCGGGACGTACTATATGGGCTGATGAAGATGATGTTGGGTGTATTTATAAATGAATGTGTGCAGTTGGGTGGTGCGGCCGGCGCGTGTGTGGGCGCGGCGTCGCCCACGCTGTGGCAGCGCGCGGGGGGTCGGCGCGGGGGGGGCGCGCCCGCACCGCACACGCACACGCGCACGCGCGGGGACGACACACGGAGACTGCTGCTCAGCGACATCGGTACGTACATACTTTTTCTTTTTTTTTTATTAGAGGAAAGCGCCTTAAGCTCCCTGTTCGGTACCTCGGAAGTGGCCCAAAAAGGGTATGTCGGGGTCACCGGCCTTCCAACCCAACGCGTGGAACTATTGTTCGCTTGGTATATAAACATTGGGTAGTATATTAAACTGAAATATGATTGGCAGGGTTCACATCGATGGTGCCGGAGTTGTCTCGCTCGGCGGACCCGGTGTGGGCGCTCACCAAGCGGCTGCCCAACGTGGAGGAAGCCACCACCAACTCCACAGCCAAGTCAGTTCAACACAAACTTTATACGCATCAAAATAAATATCAATTTTCGTTGGCAATAATGGAGTATTTTTTATACATATTTCTTACATGCTGCCACGATTGCGTCGAGAGACAGTATAGTGATATCTCGTTATTTGACTATTTTATTTGAAGAATAGAAAAAAATAGCATTATGTGAAAAAAACTATGTTTTAGTAATGGGCTAGATGAAGTAGTCTAGAAAATTTTCTAATTTAATTCGTGATTGTGTCAAAAAATTATTTATTACTATTCCTTACGCGACTTTGATTTTACATTCCATACAAAAAAAAAGTGTGCAATTCACACTTGTACGAGTAGAAGTGAAACTTTCAAAGATTTTGGGTTCAAGATAAAAGTAAATTTTATGGCTGCGTTCTTTACGATATTATGTACTGGCCAAGTATATTTACGATAAAACCTTTACTAAAACGTATCTGTCCCTTTTTACTGTCGCTTTTTCGTTTCATCGACTTTCAAATCACAACGATGCTAATGAAGTTTTCACTTCAAAAATAGATTCAAAAATATACCGGATAGTAAATGCTGTGCCATTCAAATAAAGAAGATTTCCTCTCATGTTAGAAACTCTACCGGTTGATTAATTATCCGGACGGATAATAATGTTGTACCACCAGCTAATGTTCGATGCTATGTTATTTCAGATTCTTATCCCGCGGATCATTTCGGTCTCCATGTCTCAGTATGGACAGGGGCTGTGACGCCGCACCATACCCGGCTTATGCGTCTTCGAATAAGGGTACTGTATCAGTAAATATGGTATCATCACCATCAGCCCATATACGTCCCAACGTTACGCCCCCAAACCACAGGGCGTATATACATACGTCCCACTGCCTAGGCACAGGCACAGTTGGTCTCCTCTACAACTGAGAGGGTTTAGGCCTTAGTCCCACACCTAAGAAATTTTTAGGCGTGCATGTTTCATTACGATGTTTTTCTTAAAGTTAAAGTATGTGATAATACAGTGTGAATATAGGCATAAAAAGTCCGTGGTGTGTGCTTGGGGTTTATATAATAGATATGTATGTAAATATGGTTTAGTGTAATAAAAAAAAAACAAATTTGTATTATACCTTATCTCCTTCTTCTGACTGTAGTTACCATGATAAAAGACTCACTAGAAAATTATACCCAGATAGTTATTTAGATTTGGATAATAGTACAATATGAGTGATAAATTTTCAACTACAGAAAGTAAATTGAATTTGACAGATCTAGTTTTTTTCACCATTAACTATTTTATTAAAGAACAGCCCAATACTTGTAAATCCGGTTATGCAAAAAAAAAATATTTAAATCTGCCATCGTCAGATCACCGCACGTGGCGCAGTTCTCTCCCGGACGTGCGTCGTGACGACACAGAAGAACTTCTAGAAGAAGCAGAAGTGTACCTTCGCAGGTCCATCGACAACTTGCGCTCTACTTCTTTGGAAGGTGAGTGTCATCATATCAGCCACAAGGTGTTGGCTATGTCCTCCCTCAGAACAATACTTCTTTAAACCAACTAATCTGCCTGTGCTGGTTTGTTTGAGTCGAAGGTAAAGAGCAATTATATAATTTATGTTATTTTTAGATTAATTGTATTTTAAAATTCTAAACTCAAAAGTTTAGTTTAAATGAAGTACTTTAATTCAAAAGCTTAAACGTTTTAACAGTTGGACTTTAATTAAAATAAAAATAAAAAACAAATTATACGGGCAAAGTGACAACACCCTATTTGATGCTATCCAAATAGAGCATCAAGTGTCGGAAGCATCTTTCATCGTTCGATACTAGGCTTGCCAGATGGCCAGGCTGGAGAATCCCAGCGCTGGTGCTAGGACTGTCGAGGCAGTGCGTCCTGTCCTCGACCAGTGGGTGGACAGGCGCCACGGCGCGGCGACGTTCCGCCTGACACAGGTGTTGTCGGGGCACGGATGCTTCGGCCACTACTTGTGTCGGGTGGCACAAAAGGAGGTGACGGCCGTGTGTCACCATTGTGACAACTGCCCAGACGACACAGCCCAGCACACACTTGAAGAGTGTCCAGCCTGGGAGGTACAGCGCAGCGCTCTCCGCGCGATTATTGGTGAAGACCTCTCGCTCCCGGCCGTCATCTTTTCGATGGTCGGGAGTCCGAGGTCGTGGCGAGCGATGCTCTCTTTCTGCGAGCAAGTTATGTCGCAGAAAGAGAGCGCGGAGCGGGATCGCGAAAGACGTGATCCCGTCCGCCAAAGGCGTCAAAGAAGGAGGCGCCGGGTCAACGGAGACAATTAGACCCGGCGCCCTGCCCTGTGGCAAGGGGGCGTTAGAATCCCACCACGGTATCCCCTGCCTGTCGTAAAAGGCGACTCATTGGGGCCCTTGGGGTCACTGGACGCGCTGCGGGGGCAGTGCGTCTACATATGTGACCCCGAGAAGGGCGGCGGCACGGTGGCCTGTGTCCGTCGCGGGCGCCCAAAATAGAGGCGCCCAAATCAAGTAAGTGGAGGTGCAAAGGCGCCTAAATTCCAAGAAGTCCGAGACGCTTTCGTCTCGGAAGCGCACCGGGCGGCTGCGGCACTATTGTGGGCGCTTCTCGCCCACGCACCGTGGTCGCCCCACTTGGCGCGCAGATGGCCACCGGGGGGTTTTGGTCGGTATGCCGGCGTAGGGATTTGGTTAGGGACCCAGCTCGGCACTAACATCTGCGCGGACGTGACGCCCCGCGCGCCGGGCTGGAAGGCCGGTGACCCCGACATACGCTTCCTGTCCCCTCCCCCAGGGCTGGCGGGAAGTAGAGCCATAAACAGCTTTCCCCTCGTGAAAAAAAAAAAAAAAAAAAAAAAGGCTTGCCAGATGGCCGTGAAATACGAGATTGTCCCGGAATTTTGAATAGATCTTAACGTCCCGGATTACTACCAAAGTTTTAAGTGTAAGTTTCATCTTAAAATTGTCCCGGATTTGATAAGTTTCTCTCTGGCAACCCTATTCGATACCCTCAATCCGACCCGCTGAGATGTACATTATGTCGAAATATATACTTATGAACACAATGCCATTTCAGTGGATAAAGGCAGTGAGCATGGTGGTGGTGGTATGGTGATGGGGCAGCCGTACATCCCGGCCGAGCCGCGCCAGCTCAGGCTCGGACACACTGTCAAACTCATCACGCCGTACGGACGCATCGCGGTGGGACGAGTCAGGTAATTCTATTTTTGTCCACGAATATTATTTAGGTATTTAATATTTAAGGCTATAATGATATAATGAATACACCTGTATAAACCCTCTCGGTTGTAGAGGAGGCCCATGCCCAGTAGTGGGGCGTATATGGGCTGATGATGATGATGTATATATTATTGGCGATAAGACCAAATTTATCTTTAAAAAAAAAATGTATTGAACAAAGCTTATGTTTTGATGTAATTATTTAACTTCAAACAAAATGATTTCACAAAAACAAACATTTACACTAATTTACAAACAATCAACATTTTTAATTAATTAATGGAAATTTGGGCAGAGTAACGACGTAATTATAAAAATGACAGAGCGATATTGCCGCAATAATAGCCGAGAGCAGAGTGTGTCGTGTGTGACGTCCAATCTTCTCGGCCTTTTATACTGTTCGTAGCTGTAGTGGGGAGGGTAGTTTTATTTCCAACAATATAATATGTATTGTCGCGTGTGCAGGTACGTGGGTCTGGCGGGCGGCAGCGCGGCGCGCAGCAGCGTGGTGGTGGGCGCAGAGCTCAGCGCCAGCGCGGGCGCCGCCACCAACGACGGCACGCTCGCCGGACGACGCTACTTCCTCGCCGCCGCAGGAACCACCGCCGTCTTCGTGCCCTTCCACAAGGTCGTCATGGCCTGGGCCAACTAACCGACCGACCAACCTCCAACCAACCAACCCCCAACCAACCGACCTCCAAGTAACTAACCTCCAAACAACCAACCTCTATGAGACCCATACACTTAAAGCCTCATATCTACAACTTTATAGACTGGGCCAGTTCTAGCCCGCTTCCAAAGTATACAACATAAGTTGATGAGTGCTCTCCGCTCAAAATCACTGTGTAATCTTGTGCAATTTGTGGAATAAAATTTGTATGAAACAAGTGTTTGATGTGTGTGGCTAATAAATGAAATCACTTAATGTGATATGGGAAACTGAGTTATCAAATGTGCAACAAGTATGAATTACAGTGACATTTAAACACAATGATGAAGTTGAACATAAAAATGAAGTTTAACACCATATGAAACTTTTAATGACAAAATGGAACTTTAAAATGATCAATATAAACTATAGCAAGAATGATGGCGTTCGATCCGGTCGAAGGATCAAAATTGATGTAAAATGAACCAGACAAAGTGTATTATTGTGATTTCATGCTGTATTGCAAATGGGTATTAAACGCTTGGAAGTTTCAAAAGGAATTGAAGAAATGTGTGAGCTTTCGTCTTAGCGACTTAATGTGCTTTTTTAATGTTATCTTGGATGTAATGAGAAATATGTATTGTAAAACTAAACTAAGAATGTTTAGTGTTTACATTTCTAGTATTCAGATGGTAGAATTAATGTATGTATTGGTAAAATTGGTTATTCAATGTTGTAGTTGGTTTAGAACGATCGTCAATGCTTAAATACTTTATAAAGATAATCGTCTTCAATTTCTTGAGTAGTTTTTCTATTAAAATACTTTTTCTATATTGATAAACTCGAATATTTTTTTAACTTCAAACATAACAAAATATCAAAGACTGAAAATCTAGTTTTGGATCTGTCGAGGATTTTTTTAATTTTTACGGTACATTGTAAACGTTTTTTTTCTACTCTCTAAACCACTAACATGAACATTCATGATATTTTGTAAGAAAAATGTCGATATAATTTTTTAATAACTTATTCATTGAAATATGTAACAGGTCCAAAAAATCCCACCAAAGAGATGTGACTAATGATAGCCGGTTGTTATTCTTACGTAGGTCAAGGTACTTATGTACTCAAAGATTTATCTATACTTAGTAAAGTATTTATCGACTTTGTAAGTGGTTGAGGGAAAAAAGGTTGTTTTACCTATGAAAGAGACAATGTTTTGCAGATGTGAAGGCTAATTATATGCACACCGTGTGTATAATCTTACGCCTAATGGACTTTCTGCTTTTGTCTCTTTCCTTCATATATAAATATGATATAAAGGTAATAGGGATGAAAAGGACAGCTATAGATTTTTGTATGTGTCAGAACTATCAAATGTAAAAATTAGTTTGGTATCTTATAGTAAAATATATAAATAGTAGTGTCAATATATAAGTATGCGTTATTATTATTTCGGTCACGCAACTAAAGTATCATATGTTTATATGAATGATGCCTAAACGATTAATATGCTTTTCTTCACCATTATATGATAAATTAAACTCTATCTTGAAAAAGCTAGCTGAGTGTGTCCGTTGAGTTCGACGAAAAAGAATAGGACACTTTTCTTCTCTTACTCATACACACTTTAATTGTGTGACCGAACCAGAAAACACAAAATGTCTGCTCATAATTTTAACTTTATGGTGCTCTGTAACGCTAGTCTATCTTTTTCTCTATAGTGCATTTTATTAACTTATTAAGTAGTTATGCTTCGTTCGTTCCTTTTGTGGTTGAACAAATAATGATAAAGTTATGAAATACGGATAGTGTTAACCTAGGAACTGTGGGTGCAGGTGAAATACAATGTTGTGTATAGGCACTTGTTAAGTTTCGCTTGTAATGTCATATTTATTTACACTTAACACTAGTCATATTTATTTTTTAATCTATGCTTACAAAATTCTTATAAATATTGTTAAACACTTGTACATAGCTTGTGTATACATATTTATGTAAATGTATATATGACGTACAGCCACAGAAGGAGGTCTATGATTTTAAGGTTTAATTTTTTTTTATTAATTGCCACAAACAGGAATAATCATTCTTTTTCGAGATTTATGGCTAGTTTTTTTCTAATAGCAAATTAATGACATTTTAAAAATTAGATCTGCTAATTTATATTCAGTAAAATAAAAGATAATGATAGAATTTCTTCTGTCTGTACACAGCACATTATTGTAAATTCTCATATCACTAATTATTTTGCTAAGAACCATATTTTCTGATGTTATAATTTTTAATTCTAGTCAAAACTTTTGATATGTACTTGATGTATAGCATGTGTACTGAATGTTAGAGTTAACTTTAGTATTTATTGTACCAATGCATTGTTTCAACACTTTTCAATGAGTATACATTTTTTTAAGGAAAGGTCATAGGATAATGGATGTGATTGTGTAATAGTGTCTTATTAGGGTATGGGAAGGAAAGAACATGGATTTTTAGCTAACTTATGGCATTGCATATAGGTTTGTCGAATCTACAGTCCTACTCTTGAAACTCGAATTGCAAAGGGGTCATTTAAAACAAAAAAAAGTGTTTTTGTCCAATGTTGATTATTTTTACAGACAAATTTAAATATAAAATAGGACATTATTGCATTAAGAAAATATGGAGAAATCGAAATGTTATGAGATCAAGATCATGCGTACCAAAGTAACATTTTTATATCTTTCGCCACTGTTAACAATTTCAAGAATTCTAACCAATGATTTTTTATTGGAATGGAGTTTCTAGAGTAGGTCTACAGGAAGAGTTTATTGTTTATTGACACATGGTAGTGTTCGGAAAGTATTAAGCGTTCTGGAACAATTTTCGATCTCATATTTATTTTTTAATTTATTTTTGCTATTGTTATTTCAAATTATTTATTTTTTATACACTTGAGTGAGATTTAACAGTATTATCGATGTAATGTTTGTACGTTTTTAATATTATCGACACGTGTATTCGGCCTCTGTAGTTAGTTGCCAAAGCGGAAGACAGATGACTGCGAATGGTAGAGTCCATCTGTGAATATCCCTGCTTGACTGAAATTATACTTGTGAGATTTCCAAAGACTCCATGATTATTGTATTTATTTTATTATTAAACTACTATAAACAAACAATCATATTGAAAGCCTTAATGGTGCAGATGCTAAGAAGCTGGGTGTGATATTAAAAGTCCTGGATTTGACAATTGGATTTAGCATATTGAAACTCAATATGAGAAAAAAATATATTAACCATACTGAGAGTTCGTAGGTTACCCATAGCCGTCTGCAGTCATCTGTGTTAACCTTCACTATTAAAAGTAGAATGATGGCACTAAGTAGTAGTAGTTGCTCTATATAAGTGTATCGCTTATAACTTCATTTAATGGCAACACATCATATAAAATATGAACGTGATTATCGCAGAAACTAATTTAGTATAGAATTGTAATCGATGTGGGTGAAATGGGGTGAATATAACATATTTGTGAAGCTTGGGGGGGATTTGAAATACTAAGACCTACAGACTTAAAAATCTACTAATTTTTTTTGCAAAACCTGAAGATTATTTGGTGAAGACTTATTTAAATATTCAACCCAATGATTCTATTCACCCCATGTTACCATTACTTCTAGGTATGTATATATATTAACTTTCGGCGCAATACATCCTTTATGTCAGAAAGAAATATTTTCTCGAAATAGAATTAAAAAAATATATAATTACCTTTGTTCTTGCCAGAAATTATTTAATATATAGGAACACTTCTAATGCCTTTGCTGCAACACTGAATCTTAAGATCACTCATCGCTACTCGCATTTGGCCCTAATGTTTGTAATTAATCGAAATGTGCCAAACGATTTGGCTTTCTGATTATCATAAGTGTAATAAAGTATTACGTGTAAAAACTTCAGTGTTGTACAAAGTGTTGACAAATATTTGTAATTCAAAAACATGGGAAGTGCGTTTTGTAGAGAATTTCTTTGATGTAAAGCTGGACATAGGTAGTTGTAGTCCTACAATATAAGGAACTTTTGGAAAATAAATTAGTAATGTAACTTTTTTAAATCTGTATGTAAAAGACACTTGAATGCCTCGTAATGTTTCATTGTCTCTTCAAAATAGCTCTATATTTGTGTGTATTGTTTAATGGACTTCGAGCTGCCTGTCGAACTGAAATGTCATTTTTCTTCCTAATAGTCCCCTTTTATATAACAGATTTTTCTATTCTTCAAATGCGTGCTACTGCATAAAATAGGAATATTTTGTACTTCTATCTTGTATGTATAGATGTGTACATGTTATAAAAGTGTATAGTAGCCATGGAAACAATCGTAACCGGAGGTATTTGTTCTGAGATAAATAACCGATATTTTTTTCCATTTGAATCACACCTCCGGAATTGATTTCTTAAGCGTTAGGTAGTCGTCTAGACATCTATACTCTGTGCTGTTAATGAATTCAAAAGAAATCTATTTTAAATATTATTGTACGAAATACATGTTATCTGTATGAAATAAACGAATAAAATACAAAACTCTTTGCATTTGTACATCTGTATCCAAAAATATGTACCTGTAATAATTATTAATAGGTTTCAAAATAATACACATGTGTGAACAAATAACAATTTTTAATCAACAAAAAATAATAGTATAATCGTGCAATAACTTATAAAAAATGTTCTAAAGCGCACCTGGTAGTTCAAAGTAGAACAAAACATAGTCAATATATTTTTAGAATAAAACATTTTGATTATGAAAAGGAAAAAATAAAAAAAGATAAGCATAGACAAGAAGCAGAATTGTGTAGCAGAAAAGAAGAAGAAAAATAATTAATGAAGATAATAGTGAGAGTAAGATATTTAAAGCGTGAGAAAGATGAAGTAAGAAAAATGTGAAGTAAACGCATAGACAAAAGAGAAAAATTCGAGCAAATCAAAGATAGAAAACAGTTTTAATTTTAATTCAGAAGAAAACAAAATTAAAAGCTCTAAAAAGAAAAATATTTTAAGATAATAACAGAAGTAATGTGTACACATAGTATGTGTGCGAAGAATAATAATTTGAAGTCATAAATTAATATGTATTATATTTATACATAAATACGATATCCCTATAAAAGTCACGTCATTTGTAGCTTTTTGAAAGTTTAAAAATACTAAAGTAAGCGTGTAATAGGATAATGAGTTCAAAAAATAGCGAGTATAAAGTAAGAAAATAGAAAAGAAGAAAAATGAAGTTTTGTAAAAAAGTGCGTTTATGATTGATAATAAAGTTAAGTAAAGGATACTGTATTAACATTAGGACATAGGAGTAATATAAATATATAAAATTTTAATATCCCTCAGAGATATAAAGTTATCAAGATTTAAAAAGAAATAAAGTGAGAGTAGAGTGAAGACAATGAAGAAAAGATGAAAGTAAAGATTTAAAAATCATACGCATGGTAAATAATGATATACATGTAAGTGATTAGATGAATGAAAATAAGAGAGACTAAGAGACTGGAGATAAGAAAGGTGAAAGTGAATAAAGGTAATTAAATTATAGAATAATATATTTAAGGTATGTTGAAGTGTAATGCAGGTAAGATAGGAAAGGCTTGTACAGGTAATAGCATGAAATAGTGAATATCGACTAAATTTTAAATACAAGTAAGAAGATTTTTAATAAGATAAGATAGTCAAAGGGTAAGTAAGATAAATGAAAATATGGTTCGGTGACAGAAAATAAGAAAATAGAATCGAAGATAAAAGTTATTAAAGACAATGACTAAATTGTGTATCATCATCTCATTAAAGGATAAACGGAGAAGACTGAAGAAAATAGAAGAAATAGATATGTATGTAAGTAAATTTAATTTTATCAATAGTTAATAATAGGGTTTGCCGAGAGTATAACAAGATTTAAGATTCAAGTTCAAAAAAGTAAGAAAGAAATGAGAAACTAGTAATGAATAAGTGAAACACAAGTATAAGTGTGAAGTGTTGCTATAGTAAAAAAAGAGATACATAAAAAATACATAGTAAAAAAAGGTAAGAGTTTGAAGGAAATAGAAGGGAAAATATTATAAATGCTTAAAATACATAATACAAAGCCTGGTGGTTATATTTGTATTATGATATAAAAAGAAGAAAGAAATAATTGAGAAGAATGAAAATAAAATAAGAGTTTTTTAAGTATATCAGTTTTACGGAGAGGTATAAATAGATAAAGAATAAGTATGAGAGTATAAAATATATATATAGAAAGTTTATACCATATACAAAGTACTTAAATAAATATAAAGTTGCAAAGACATACATTTGTATGAAAATTAGAAAAATATGTAAGAAGAACTAAAACATTTTTTTTGTTTGTGAAAAGAACTAGTGATTCGACAGAAATAATAGCATTCCTAAAGTAATGTATGTAAGAATGTAAATTGAAAAAGAAGTAGAAATGAAATAGTTAAATGAATAATAGACAAGAAAAAAGATTAGACGACGAAATTTTATTTATAAAGATGGTAATTGTTGAAGACAATCTAAGGAAAGAAATGATAGGAAAATAAAGAAAAGAAAATATTGGCATATTTTCCACAAAAAATTAAAAGAGATAAGAGAAAAAAGAATGTAGATAGAGATTTATAACTTTAGTAGGTATTTAAGTAAGAATCAAGTAAGACAAAGAGTTCGAAGTCAAATTGGGAAGAAATATGGAAGGATAGATTTCATTAAAGAGACAAAAGTAATTTATAATTGAAAAGATCTTAAAGTATTTGTGAAGCTTAAGTATGTGGTGCAGAAAAGATAGCAACTACAAATGTGAAATAGAAAAATAGTTTGTTGAGTCTAAGGAAAGATATAGTCAAGAAACAATAAAGAATATACGAGAAAAGGAATTAAGTGAAAATCAAAATAGAGAAGTGAAAGAAGTGAAAATCGAGGAAAGTGTTATAAAGATATTTTTTGATCGATTTTAGTATTGAGTGGAAGAAGATGTAGCATTTGAAAGTAAATGAATTAGTGAAATATGTAGGTAGGTAGTTGAAAGTGATGATTATAAGTAAAAAAAAAACTTAAATAATGTGAGATAATAAAAAGTATTAGTATTATTCGAAGTAAAATGTTTGTACGAATAGACTTCATACATTAATGGGATAGGAAGAGTACAAAAAGTATATGAGTAATGGAAAAGAAGAGTAATTGGTTCTGTCTAATTATCTAATAGTGACAAAGAATGATGAAAATGTAAATATAAATAACATGAAATGAGTAAAATAGATTTTAAAAGATATTATTTATATAGATGTGTGCTCGTAACGAAATAAAAAATAATGTGAAAAAAAACAGAGAAATCGGTGTAAGAAATAAAATAGTCATATGTGTAAAGCTATGGAAAGAAAGTAAGTAAGAATCAACTAATCAGAATAAGATTTGTTTTTAAAAAAGTGACGAAGAACATTTTAACAACAGAAAACAGTTTTAAGCTAAAGCTAAGCAATATAGTCAAAGAAGACAGAAGTAAAAGATAAAAGGTCGTTTAGATAAAGAGTAGAATTTTTAAGAAACAAAAGTTTTAGATAGAAAAAGAAATAGATGAAGAAAGATATGTTTAGATGAAAAAAATCCATAGTCATAATTAGTTTACATTAACTCCTTACTCTTGAGTCCTGGCTTGTTTGTAATGATGTCATAAAAGCGCTCAGAGAAACGTATTAATCAAATTTACAATGAAAATAATAGATTTTCACTGATCAATGCTTAAGTACTCATAAGGTACATAGCTTTATCGCCAGCAACCGCTGTAGATCCATTTCTCCATACATCATCTAAATGTAGATTTAATAGGCGACTCCTTAATAGAAAAAGACAAAGTAGAAGAAGTAAGAAGGAAACATAGTTATAGATTTGGGCAAGATATAGATACTAGGAAATCAAAACGTAACACATTGTAATTTCTGATAAATTTCCATTACGCAAGTGCAATCATTGCGAAAAGTTAAGCTATAAGAACAGTATAGTGTAGACAAGATTATAGTAATGAAATGAAAAGTGAGAAATTATTATAGATAAAAGTGAAGTGACAGATATCTATAAAATACTGAGAAAGCTAATACACAAGTACAAAGTAAGCATAGTGACAAGTAAAAGAAATAAGGTGAACAAGCAAGTTTTAGTGATTAAGTGAAAGTGATTGTTCGAAAAATGATTTTAATGATGTAAGTAATAAGGAAATGAAACGATGATGAAAGTAACATTGTATATTTTAAAACTTAACAAGTGATAAACAATAGATATAAATTAAAATGATAATGTGATAGTTATGAGGTAAAGCACAAGAAAGACAGCATAAGAGTAGACAAAAATAAACAAAGCGATGATGAAGAAATATGAATAATGTGTTGCACTATTGATACATGATATAGAAAAGCGTGATAAATTAGCGACAGAAAGTAAAGCATATAAAAAGAAAAAAATTGAAATGAGACTAATGAACTACCATAGTACGTATCACAGTGTACTTTGCGACTTAAATCTAAAGGAACTTATTTTTTGTAAAAAGGTGCGTGTATTTTTTTTTGCGGAATCTACCGTTTTTAACAAATGTGCGGTAATTCAGCTCAATAACCCTAAATTAAAAACTATCACTTGAAAACAATACTGTCTTTGGTAGCTTTGAATTTTTGCTATTTGGCAAGTGCAATGTGCCTTAATTAATAACGGCAAAGAATTCACACCCAGGCCCATTTAAAAAAAATGTTTTTGTGTCAGATAATTGTCTTCATTGGAACTTACTACTTAGATAAAGATCTGAACATCATATAATTGTAGTCAAGTATTTTTTCTTTGAGATATTTGTTTGGCCTGGGTATATACCTACTAAAAGCGCTTGCCTACTACTTCCTATATACGGAGTCCTCATGGTTATTGACCGGGTAGTCTGCGTACCAACCGAAAGCGCCGTGGTCGCCGGTGTGGGCGCCAAAGTCCACGTATTCCCCGAAGTCTGGAGGCCTTTCAGCCAAGTGGGAGCCTTGCGAGCCTAACGAGGCCGCTACTATTGGTTCTTGTGGTTGCAGACGGATCAGTCTTGCTGGCTCCTGTTCTTGTGGGGCAAGGGCCACAGCTGTAAGGAGAAAAAATATTTGTTATGTTTTCATTTCTGATCTAGAGCCGTCGGAGAACGACGATGGCTCTTGTGTTTTGCGCTAACAAGTAGTATTGTTATGATATTTGTTAGATTAACTTCAATGAAAAATTAAGTGCTTTTGTCGACGCCAAATAACGTAACTATGTTAAATTTAAATAAGCGTAAATGCGAACCTTATTTAAAATAAATCAATGAAGATTAAAAGATGACGATCAAAGAATAGTTGTGATTGTAAAAAATGAACAATCTTACAATTGTTTATAGGAAAACCTTTATTTTAGGATGATTTGATTTTTGAAAATAAAAGAAGACTTTCTATTTCCTATTGGTATATTACAAAACGGTTTAATTACTGTGACAAAACAGCACGAAGTACAAATTTGCGTGTCAAATAATTACTATGTTACGGAACTGTTGATTACTTCGTAAAAAAAGTCTAAATTGGGACTAATAGTATGCGTGAACATGTAAATTGTGCAAGTATTTTGGTGTTTTATAGGTAAACAAGCTATCATTGCGAACGAACGCTTAACTATTGCAACGTCGAAATATATGGTGTCATTACTCTTAGCTATGATGTGTATATCTTTTCGCATAAGTATTTAAATAAGCAAAGAAACCCATGCAATGTTACTCTCGTTAAGAAATGGAATTTAAAAAATATATATATATCTTTTCTTGTTAATAATTCTTCTACGTTTCCCTGGAATAGTTATTCTAAAAGTTATAGGTAGTGCAGCGAGAAATAGATTGCAAATTCTTGTTTTTGAAATAGATCCTGCATAAATAAAGCGAACTGGTTCCGTAAAGCAGGAACTCTTACAAGTTTTAAATATAAATTTGCATAAATACTTATATGATTAAGTTGAAAATTATAACTCGTTCAATTAGATTATATAACACAGCTGATTTATTGAACTTGTTTAAACTTAATTAGAAACGAATCAAATGAAAGCGTTATTAGTTAATTAAAATTTGTCCTTTAAATATGCCTTTGTCTGCTGAAAGAAGTTAGACATAAACTACCAACAGATGTGTGAAAAGATAACATTGTGTTTAAAATTAAATGTCTCTAAACCGTTGCGTTGTAATTGATCTAAGCACGATACAGTAAAAGCTATTAGGTATATTACATGAACCTTCCGTCCCACACAACCACTTCCATATAATTAATACTAATAGACGTGTAACAAGAAAATGACACAAGAATCTCAAACATTACGACGTGAAATTACATAAAATTGTTAAATAAATAGACGCAATTGGGCTAAAATGTTGCGTAAATCAACGATGCATAAAAGAAAGTTTCATTTTTAAAGTTGTGACATACGTCAATGCCGTTAATGCGTCGTGCATAGAGATAACAAGTCTATTGAATGTAAAACATGTTACGGATGCATAGAAAGCAGTTTATCTTTTGATCCTTTGTACTGCGGTGAAAGTGAACGGGTCATAGTCGTGATTGATGTCCGTTAAAATTCACATCGCGGATACTGATCGCTCTCGTTTTCACTTGTGTTACGGCACAATAGATTTGGTACACGAATTACGTTTGGAAATCAGAAATTCTGTAGGAGCATGTCTTTGACGATATCCATTAATCGAATATTACTTTCAAAGTAATTGATAATGATACTATAGTTACGAAGCAAATGAAAATTATGAATTATCTACACCAAAATATTACATTCTGTGTTTGTGATAAGATGGATGTTCAACTTACGTTGTTGCTGATATTGCTGTAGAGGTATGGGCTGGTATTCCTGGTTATACAGAGCCTGTGGCAGCTGCAATGGCGGTGGTGGCGGCGACAGGGTTTGCCTCGGGACTCTTCTGACCCTCAGTGCTGAGAGGTCCACAAATGCGATCTGGTCTGCCGGCACAGCGATGTAGGACGGCATCGCAG
Source organism: Hemaris fuciformis (assembly GCA_907164795.1). Classification (NCBI taxonomy): domain Eukaryota; kingdom Metazoa; phylum Arthropoda; class Insecta; order Lepidoptera; family Sphingidae; genus Hemaris; species Hemaris fuciformis. The sequence goes on from OU015448.1 coordinate 11,673,296, forward strand.
ACGCGACCGCCGCTAGCGCAGCTAAGATGATTGTGTGCTGTGGAAATAATTTACTTTAAGCAAACAGATGTAAATTGGAACACACACGATCCACTTTTTAAATAGCAGTTGAGTAAATATTGTTATAGTCTACAAAACGCTTTTGACAAAAGAAATGTAGGTAATTAGAAAATGGATTTTTTGTGGGTTGGTATACCTGTTACAAGATTTGGGTATGAAAGCATCTTCTTATTATCATAAATTACAAAAAACTTTAACTGCTTTGAAGAGTACCTAAGTAGTATAGTATGGTACTTTACTTTGTATCTGCATTTATAACAAAGTCTGAAGTCATCGCGAAGTCTAAACATTTAAAAATCGCATAAAATATTTAGAGGCGATTAAATAAGCATAAAGTATTCATTAAATTTCCATGTTAACGTATTAATAGAATTAGTCATAAATATTCATGGCATACTTAGGAGAATGCTTTACTTATTCAGTGAAAGGTCATGGAAAAAACTTATAGATACCACACTGAAATGATCATAATGTTTGCATAAGTTTGACGTCATTGAGCTGTGTATTTCATTCGTCCGGTCGAAGGAGTATTTTTTATGTTACAATCTTACGTGTTTTATTATTTTAAGTCTATAATATGGTTATAATAACAGTAAATATTGTTTAATGAACAGACATTCAATAAGATACCAGAACAAACCTAAATAAATTCTATATCATATATCATATTAAGCTTCAAAAGTTGTCCATATACAATACAAGGTAATCGATCCAAACCCATTGTAGTATCGATCAATAATTTATGTGTTGCTAAACAAATGACAGTATTTATTGCAAAGAGGTCTCGTTTGGCGCAAGTTACGTGGCGGTTGGCGCTAGGCGGGCGCGGCGCTTGCGCAACCCACGGTAATTGGAGCCATGTTGCAAGTACACATGCCCACTGGACCGCGATGGAAGTTCATTGTTTATGCCATAAACGAACGCTTTTACTGTGCATTGAAAGTAAATCGACTGATTGGAATAATTTCCGGGTCATTGGATATTTCTTCTTGTAATTGCATTGTTCATTAACAATTAAAAGTAGAAACAAGATGAAATGAAAGATCATTAATAGAACTAAACAATACAAAATATTTGTATACGGTCAAAGGAAACACAAGATGTAGTCGAATTATGGAAGGTATCTCTTAATATTACGCAAATGTCGAAATCAATAAATTCATTAATATTTTATGTACGTGTAATCGATTCGAATCGGCCATAGCTGACTTATATGGAAATAATTATTTCCAACCTAAATGCCAATTCAACTTATACCTGTAGAGAAACTAAGTTTTGCTGCCTACGTCAATTACCTACTTCAACCAGCGTTGGTGTCAGGCGTAATAAATATTAACTATCACCCACGCTATTCATTCAAACAGCTACTAATACTTGCGTTAACGTACAATAAAAGGTCGATTGATACTTATAATGGACAATGAACGTGCTAAGAAAGGCTGTAGGCAAGCCCTTTATAATAAACAGACATAGCCTTAACAATCCAAGTGTTTTTGTTACAAAGTCAATGAAGGACTTTGCAATGGTGTCCAAGTATTTTAAAAATTAAATCAAGCATTCCTATTTTAGTCATAAGTTTTGTATGAGAAACTATTTAGAAGCCTGGTATTAAACGTAGCGATGTAAGAACATACTGTAATATATTAGTACTAGCAATCAATAAATTCGTTTTCGATCTAATGTATGATCATCAAAATCCTATCGGCCCTTGCGTCCTTTAGCCTTTCATGGGTCGGTAGTATGACCGCATTCCGTATGATTTAAGGCTTAAGTACCTAATCTCTACTTGGAAAATACTCTAAGAATTCATAGGACTTAAATTAATGTACAATTTTAGTATACCCACAAGTATGTTCGTTAAAATTCTACAAATATCACTGACGGTGGAAAATTTGTTAAGTGAGGCAAGAACAAAATATGTTAAATTCTTGGTAACTAAAAATGTAAATAGTTCTGTAAGTTCTTTGAGCTATGTAGAAAGATATTTTTAAATTTATGTTGTAGTTCCTTAGCTACACATCGACAAAGTAAAATTAATTGAAACCAGTAATTAATCAATTGCTTAATTTGTCGTTGAGAAATTTGTGAAATAATATATTTTTTTCTAATAATATCTCCTTAAAATTAAATTCACCATTGAGTCGTGTAGTTTACTCGGGATGATTCTATTGATAAAAACCGCAAGCGGAAGAATAAGAAGTAGGTAATGAGATCCACACACTATGCGCGAGATGTTTACCAAATAATACATAAAGTAAGTTTTCTATGACTAGGTTTATTATAACAGTTAATTTAAAATTTTAAACAATGATTTAATAAAAATAAACAAAACTGTCTCAGCTGGTTTCGTCTCAAGGCTAAACTGTATTAGAAATTAAAATTTCCGTTGCTAATAGACTGGAATTTTTTGTAGCTTCTTTATCTTGCATGGTTACAATGTTATATCTTTTTAAACGTGTGCTATTTATGATAAAAATAAAGGAATAGAATACAGAAATATTTCCGGCTCACTAGAAATGCTTCTCTTTTTGTACCTATTAGATAATAATATACAAAACTAATTTTGAATAAGTAAAAGCAAACATTATTATAAATTATTTTTATCTTTTTACTTTCGTTTACAACTGTGTTACCTTACATAATCAACAAGTCATTCTCACGGTGGATTTTGCTCTGAATAATTTAATACTTCTGGCGATTTTTACGATCACCGTGTTACCGAGCATTAGAAAGCCGGGTAAACACAATTTCATGGTTTGAAATCTCTTTAAAATGTTGCATAACCGTCTTGGCCGTGTAATAGAAACTATGATTGATCGTTTCAACTGTTGTCCACGTTTGATTAACCATCAATTGTTGCATCAGGGTTTTTAAAAGCAAGAAATTTAAATTAAAATCTTATACGATTAAATATAAACAGATTCTTGTAGTATTGATTATTTTCGGTAATTAGTAATTTAGAATTCTATTCTTAATAGTTTATGTTGTCTGTAAACGTTATACCTAAGTGTAATAATACGTCATAAATCATAATATCCAATCACTTATATTTAGGATACGACACGATATGCTCCGATTTCGAGAAATAATGTTAAATAGTGTTTTAACGCTTTAATGTAAAATGCTAGTTTATTAAGCTTTTTAATGTCCGAATTGTCTGGTCACGTAAAAAGGATAATGCAAATATGCTAATGAATTGAAAACTGCATGTAGGTACATCGCGATCATAAGACAATATACAAATGTACACGTCCATTTAAAATAATTATATCTATACTTGACTCAAAATCAGATTGAAACGAACGACCAAAACGCGAAGGTGGTAATAAGCGTCAAATAAAGCTAACAAATAAGGATATAGTATTGAAAATTGTTCCGCGTGGCGAGTACCCACCAGCCGTTCCTGTTCGCCTTCAACGGGCTCTAGTGAAAGGTTTTTCAATGCCATTTACTTTTGTCACAATGTATAACAAAAAGTAACATAACTTAGGAGCAAGGTCAGCAGTAGGTACTTTATTTTGTAAGTGCATGGTAAAATTTTTGAGATCATGTTAGTGGCGACTAGCGTCTAAACGGTCTAATAGATTTTTTAAAGAAATATTGATATTTAAGATGATGATTTAGATCAAATTTGAAGTGAATTATTTTGGTTTAAAATTAACTTTGTACCTGGTATTTTGTTGGGTTTTGATTTTTATAACTTTGATTAGTTTGTATAGGATATGTTACACGATGAATGAAATCTAACTGAATATACCTTACAAACAAATGAAAAAGATGATGTAAAACTAATTTTGTGCTTAATAAAAATAACAATGAACCAAAAACTAACCTTGTCTCAAGACCTGTAAAATTTTATGAGTTGTTTTTTTTTATAAAAACCGCATGACCGCCATATTTTACGTAGATAACAAAATTAATTTTATTACAAATGTTATTGCTAGTGGGACGATTGGGAACGAGGTTAAGTGCAAACCTTCAATTTATATAACGATTACGAACTTCAACAGTGACAAATATAATAAGGTGTAGTTCAGGAAAACAAATGACTACATTTATTCTATTAATTATACATTAAGCGAGAATAGAACCTGTTTTAGATTATATACAAACTATTTGCACGTAAATATGATGTTGTGTAGTACATAAAACAGTTATACGAGTATAGGATAATATTACAGATTGTAATAACGAAACTCCATCTTAGTTAGTAAACAATTATTAGAAACAACTTTACATTATTCTACTTTTCCTTGTCTCACTTGCGTATGAATTTGTGGGTCTAATTTCTTATCTATAATTTTTTGTGTCTAAATATATAACCAAAAAGGAACCTAACAATTTTGAAAGCCGTGATAAATGATGATGATCTTCATCATCATCAGCCTCTCTTACGTCCACTGCTGGACATAGGCCTCTCCTATGATGATAAGACTACAATACAAATGGAAAATAATTGGCAATAAATGAGGCATAAATGGCTCGAATAAAAATTGAAACCATTCAGAATTTCTCATAAAAAACGGACAAAAACTAAAACTGGTCGACAGGAACAGTAGAAATGAGGTTCTTAATAAATACCTTTCGAGTAATAAACGAAATCAAAAGCCTTACTTTTAGTATCGTTTTCGAGTTTGGAGCAAGGTTGCACTTTCGAAAGACACCGCAAGAACGATCTTTATCTTTTGACATTATGAAACGACTACAACAGTTTTTTTTATGAATTTTATAAGATATACATATATTTCATAAATATATCTTTAAAAATATTTGTCAAAAATATTCGAAATTACTTAATTACTAATTATGACAATACTTGTAGTCTCTTGAGTATTCCGATATAACATTAATTACCTACAAGCTATTTCCAGAATTTTATACTACTCAATTAATAATATATGCTTTATATTAGAGTAACTGTTCATAGTTATTGTTACTGTATTTTAAAGGTGATGATGTGATTAACGATCAAATAGCTCATATTAAGAATTTATGATTAAGTTATGAAAATTCATTTGCATATCTTGTGATTAAAAGATGATCTATACTTATGCAACCATTTCCTTAAGGAGTCTTGATATCTCAGATTTAATTAAGAAATAAGATCGTGTATGCAAAATACTAGCGGAATTAATAAAATAAATGTAGGTACTACAAAACAACCAATCTCACATTTCAACACTTATTCCCGCGTAACGGTCTAATGACGCTAATTAATCACAAAAAGAGGTTTCATGCAATGATAATTAAAAAGGATTCACAACAATGAATAGTTTAATGACGCGATAAATTCAAATGTTGGGAACGAGGGTTTAGCAACTTATTGTTCTACAAATACACCAATCGACGGGAAAATCTGAACTATTGTTTATTAATTACTGGCGGCAAATTGTTACAATTAACACAAAACTGTGAAAACGGTAAAAAATTAAATATTCAAAGATTTTGCAATACTAATAATGCCGTGGATTTTTCCACCACATTTTTTAAAGCTTATCTTAATGTTCGGATAAATTGTGCAATTTTATAAACCTACTAGTTATAACCTTGTGAATTTCGGTCAATTCATGCTCTGTTGGATTTACCTTATTTGAAAATTAAATCTTAATTACCGATTTCTTCAAGATAGCCGTTTTTTAATCTTATTAGGTATTCTAAGTATAAATGACAACTGTATATTTAATCGGCAATACAAATCATCAAAAAGTTTAATTTATTCGCGAAAATCAAATTTAGGAAAATTTATTTTAAAAAATAATGAAAGTAACTGTCTCACAAAAAGCACTATGAGATAACAAATTCGATAACATAAATTGACCGATAGAAAAAATAAAAACACAAACGATAGTGAAATGAACTGGACTGACCATTCTGTCTGTTGTCGGCACTGCACAGACGGCGCGCTTCGACTGAACTCGCAACAGTTGCTGCTACAATTTTTATAGCAGCCTTTCAACAAAGCAGTTTCACTTTCTACTCGGGTCCGGTCCGGCGTGATCCACTTTTTTACGGTTACCATAACGATATGCCTTTATGGTAAACAAAGACTTCCACCCTACAGCCCTCCTGCTTGCCAGATGTCAATAGCGGTTATTGCGTGCCGAGGTCACAGGATATTCCAGTTCCTGAGTTAATTATACCAAGTAGATTTCTACAAACAATCCTCATGTATTTAAAATTGATTTCTTCAACCTACGCCCCCCGAGAAAAAGTAGGTACATGTTTGAATGACAATAAGTGTGGGCTACGTACCTTTTTCAATTTAATGCTATACGATTTTACAGATTTTAACTTTAGCATTCGATTACCTAATACAAGTATCTTTATGTTGCTTTTTGGACATAACAAATAAATACGAGATCTTAAGATTTTATTCAGGATAGATTGACCACGAATGATTTTGGTAGCCTTTTTCGGAAAGCATGAACAGCCATAGAAGTGATGGCCTCGAGGTTTGGGCACGCGGTCGAGAATCTCGACGGTCGCGGGTTCAAACCCCAGGCACACACCTCTGACTTTTCGAAGTTATGAGTGTATTCACAATAACATACTTTAACGGTGAAGGAAAACATCGTGATGAAACCTGCACACCTAAAACTTCTTAGGTGTGTAGTCCGCCAACCCGCACTAGGTCAGCGTGGTGGACTAAGGCCTAAACCCTCTCAATGGTAGAGGAGGCCCGTGCCCAGCAGTGGGACGTATATGGGCTGATGATGATGAACAGCCATGACTGTCTACGAAATACGGAAGTACTAATTCGTTCGCGTCTATCACATTATAAAAGGTTGACAAATTGACATTAATGCTTTCATCCAGTGTGAGTGTGCAGGGTGCGATGGAAACGCCTCAAGTTCAGTTCCCATGTCAGTCAAATTGCTATTAAGTTTTTTATAGGGGCATTCCTAGAAGCAGCATGGAATCTGGAAATGTGGCTTAATAAAGGTAAAGGACTGGCCACCTATTATGTGAGATTTAAATAGCTTATTATCTTTTATCTCATGAAGTCAACTTCATAAGCTGAGTATCCACATTGTGAGGCGTGCTCGTGGGACATGACTCACAACCATCTGGGTGCTGTAGACTCCGCTTTAAAAGTTATACGATTCGGTCATCATACTAGAATATTAAAATTTATTTTTCTGCACCAAATTAGGCTCGTGTTAAATGTAAACCACTTTTAATTCGTAAGTACCTGGATGACCGAGCTTTGCTCGGATTTTTTTTATTTTAATTGTGTTTTTTGGAAATTATATTTAAGTACGAATTACTAATAAAATGATGAATAATGTTACTTAACAACGCCATCTGCTGTTGTGTCGTTAAAGCAATTAGTTGCTCACAAAAAATAGATAAAATATTATTATTCGCCAATAGATGTCAGGAAGAGTCATATTTTTCAGTTGATTTTTGTTATTATTCTTCCAAATGACATTTTCTAAAAATGATTCCTAGCTAGATCGATTAATCGCCCCCGAAACCCCTTATATACTAAATTTTATGAAAATCGTTGGAGCAGATTCCGAGATTCCAATATATAGGTATATATATACAAGAATATATATACAAGAATTGCTCATTTAAAGATATAAGATAAGATATACATCTTAATTTTAAAATGTATTTTTATATCCATACTTTATGTGTTTACACAGCTTATGACTGCCTCGTGGTCTCGCGGTACAAGTATGTGCCGAGCGATCTAGAGGTCCTGGGTTCGATTCCCGGGTCGGGCAAAGTGTTATTGGGTTTTTCCATTAGGAAATTCTCGGTAACAGCACGGAGTCTGGAAATGTGCCCGAAAAACGGCAATAGGCTCGCCCCCTATTACGTGGGACTGATACATACCTGGCGAAATGTGGGTGCAGAAATGCGCCTCTGCCTACCCCTTCGGGGAATGCAGGCGTGAGTTTATGTATGTATATGTAGTTATAAAGAATAAAATAAATTGAATGTAGTATATCGATTTCGTGAGCCCATATTCATTTCAAGTAGTAGTATTGGCACACCTTTAGTATGTACTGCAACTGATACTTCATATATAAATTCACACATTACCGGAGTTGTGAAATATTAGCAGTGTTATGAATATACTGACGCGGTTATATTAATCAGAGGACTTAAAAGGTTTATGTTTTAGAACGCTAAGGCATATAAGGTAAGGACTATGGACATTTTCGAATAAAAAACAAATTCAGTCCCAATTGCTTTAAATGTCTAAATTGCCCTTTTTTCGAAATCCCTGCAAGCTTAACGGTACGTACTTAGCATTCCTATGAGACAAGAATTAGATACTTAGGTATTATTTTAATCTAAAAATCATTACAGGTTTCAATACCATACAAGTGACTCTCCTTACAGTTAAAGGAGAATTAACTTTAATCAATCACACACGACCTAGTATGGATGAATACATTTATCGTGCCTAAAAATATCTTTGTTTCATAAACTTTGTAAAATAATACCACGAAAGTGGATATAAAAATAGTCGGACTTGTAAGGATAAAAATTCTAGCCAGATTTAGAAGTACGACCGTCTAGACATTTAGAAACGGCGTAGGAGGTCTGAACTTTAATTTGCTATGGCTAGCAACGGTTACTAATCCTAATTACCATAGGTGAATATCTCGACGACCTTGGATCCTTCTCTATGACATTAAGATACTTTTATACAGGAAATACAAAGCACACCAGTCACTTAATCTTGTTACATGCATTATGAAATTATTTATATAGATAAAGTCCTTTTTGCGGCGCTTTAATTGACAAGTTTATGCATATCAGGTTTTTATTGTACACTTTTTATTCAAATGTCGCAAGTTGGAGAGGTCATGAAGTAGTTGAGAAAACATATGAGTAATACTAGTTAAAGACTAATATAAATTTATATATCATAATTATGTCAAAAGCGCAAAGTAAAACATTCCAGTCGGCACAATATCAGGACAGGACAACTTTATGACATTAATTATATTAGATATCATTCATATAAATACGTTCGATTGCTGGACACGGGCCTCCTCGATAATATAGGGGGATTTGGCCTTCGTCCATCACGCTGGCCTAGTGCGGGTAATAACCCAATAGTAGATACCTATAGTCTAATAGGACTATACACCTAAGGAATTCCTAAGAATTTTTACGTGATTATTCATTGTGACGTAACAGATAGTGTCCAGTAGGTACTTCTTTACTTTGTGGGTGAGGCGCAATTGAAATCCAAGTGCGTCTTTGGCCTAGATTAAATTTTCTTTAAAGTTTTTTATGTGATTTTAAATCGAATACTACAGCACGACAGTAATGTCTTAAACTGTAAGTTTTAAGTCTATTATCACTTAGTTCAATGTCGCTTTGTTTTAAATAGCTTCTTCATAATCTCCAATTGTTTCTTATATGATGTCTTGCAGTATACAACTCAAGTCTAGTTACTATTAGTAATCAATTTTAACATTGATTGTGAAATATTTATTGTGCACCTAAATAACGGATGTTGCGTTTATGTGTTAATATGAAGCAACATAATTACAATTCGGCTCATGTTCATTCATTAAACGATTTAGGGCATGATGTTTAACATTCTTTAAGTTTCAAGTACTAAGTAGTAAGTGTAATTATTAGATCCAATGAAGTAAACAAATTGTAATCGTATATGTGTGTTTGGTTTGGTCGTTTTGGATAAGATGTAGATTAGATCGGCGGCGGTCGCGGGTTCAAACTTCAAACCCCAGATGTGTGCCTGGGTGTGGGTATATTGAATTTCCACTTACTTTAACGGTGAAGGAAAACATCGGGATGATACCTGCACAGCTAAAAGTTTTTAGGAATTTCTTGGGTGTGTAGTTCGCCAACTCGCACTAGGCCGGCGTGGTGGACTAAGGCCTAAACCCTCTCAGTTGTAGAGGAGGTCTGTACCCAGCAGTGGGACGTATATGATGTAGATTAACTACATGCTCAGGCATTACAGAATTAACCTACTCATTAAAATGAACTCGAGTGAATTCTAAAAGTTGGTTAAGGTACGGTAATATTCCGATGATATGAATTAGGTGCAATAAATCGAACATAATTTAACGATTTATTTATGACTTGGGCTTATTTAGCATTACGTTCTATGAAATAAACATGCGTTTCCAAGTAAAGTCCATTTATCAACAAGTGTTGCTTTAATATATCTAGAGTTGATTATATTAAATATTAGTCCCAGAGGGTTAATAAAATAGATTTGGTATGTATATTTTTATTTGAAAAGTATGTGCCGTGCGGTCTAGAGGTCCTGGGTTCGATTCCCGGGTGGGGCAAAGTGTTATTGAATTGTGCCCGAATAACGGCAATAGGCTCGCCCCCTATTACGTGGGACCGATGACGCGTAATGTGGGCGCAGAAATGCACCTCGGCCTACCCCTTCGGGGAATACAGGCGTGAGTATGTATGATGTGTGAGGTATTAAACCGCTCTCGTAACCACGAACTCCTAGCAATGGATACACAGTTATTTTAATACTAAATAATATATAGGTATACATATGTATTTCCTTACCAGTTTTATGTAGGCATCGGAAATCTTGACTTCATTATTCTGCAAAACGGATCAAGAGATTTTAAAGATACCTATACTAATAATATCCCTAATATTATCACATTTTTGTGTGTCCTATAACGAATAATTTTAGGAGTCTAAGTTATGAATGTAAAGCAGAAAAAAATTAGGACTGCCATCCTAGTGTGCAGTTAGTTTCTAATAAGATTAAATATTAGTTTTTCTGATTGAAATATTCGTGTAATTTGAAATTTTGATTATTAAAAGCGCCCATAAATCGGTGAGGTATGCGTGTATAGACAGATTGACCGACAAAATACAAAATCGGTGACTGCACGCCATTCAAACCGACACCCGTTCTTGTTTAGGACAAGTATTAAAAACTAGTTGTGTTAAGTAATTAAGCAGTGATGGCCTCGAGGTTTAGGCGCGCGGTCGAGAATTTCGGCGGTCGCAGGTTCAAACCCCAGGCACACACCTCTGACTTTTCGAAGTTATGTGTGTATTCACAATGAATTATCACTTGCTTTAACGGTGAAGGAAAACATCGTGATAAAACCTGCACACCTAAAAGTTCTTAGGAATTTGTTAGGCGTGTAGTCCGCCAACCCGCACTAGGCCAGCGTGGTGGACTAAGGCCTAAACCCTCTCAGTTGTAGAGGAGGCCCGTGCCCAGCAGTGGGACGTATTTGGGCTGATGATGATGTGTTAATTATTACTCTTAGAGATCAAGTTCCCAGAACAACGAGGTATTCTATAAGAATAGTCTAGACATTAATAATAGGCTCATTTGCAGTCGTGCTGGCCTCGAGGTTTAGGCACGCGGTCGAGAATCTTGGCGATCGGGGGTTCAAACTCCAGGTCACACCTCTGACTTTTCGAAGTTATGTGTGTATTCCAAGTTAAGTTCTTAGGAATTTCCAATAGAATTTTTACCTCACAATAGGCCAGCGTGGTGGACTAAGGTCTAAGCTCTCTCAGTTGTAGAGAAGGCTCGTGCCCAGCAGTGGGACGTATATGTGCTGATGATGATGAGGCTCATTTGCTATTACGTAGGACTGTACTTCCAACGAAATGTGGTTGAAGAAATACACTCCACCCTTTTTTGGTACTACATACTTAAAAGCCTTTTTTTTTTTTTTTTTTTTTTTTTTCCCTGGCATGGCATATTGGCATACTAGAAACGCACCTGATGATAAGTCCCGTGCGATCCGAACAAAGTCTTAATCGGCAAAGAACAACGAACATTCTACTTCAGCACTTGATACAATGCCGTTCTGATGCTACCTATTTAGTAAGACTGTATAGATAGCAGTATAGATATAAAGATAGATATAAAGCACTATAAATTAAACGTTGGGAAGATGACCTCAAAAAAGTGGCTGGCCCAGAGTGGATGAGAATGGCTAGAGAAAGATGAGATATATGGAAAACTCTAGAGGAGGCCTATGTCGAAGGACAAGCTGTGGATGTAACCGATCGTTAATGATATTAAATTTATTATACTTAGTTTGTAAATTTAAAACAGCAATAAAGGCTTATTTTATTATTTTCTTTATTATTAAGCACTATCAGCACCGCCCGGCGCAATTTGGAATTCCGTGCTGTCTATGTCAGTATTTATGTCTTTTCCCAAAGTCCTATCTATCTCCATACCAAAATGCATCTAAATCGGTCCAGCAGTGTACCCGTAAACGTGTAACAGACAGACAGACAAGAGTTACTTTCAAATTAATAATATTAGTATGCATAGATAATGTTAAAATATTTTACCACATTTTTAACTAGTTAGTTTTAACAAATTCAATAGCATTTCGTAGTGGCTTTGTGTAAATAGATTGCAGTGAATGGACAGAAAACAGATATTTCGAACTATAAACAATACCAGGCCACGGGCGAAGAACACCGCGCCCTTTCCTGTTAATAGACACATAACCAGAGGGCATATCTAATCAACGTACTTTGTAGCTTACTCAATACACGACATAAATAAATAAATAGGGGAAGCCCGGGCAAAGCGGATATGTTAACGTCAACTGTAAAAAAAACATAGTAATAGGCTACTTAGGAACCTAATTTTATTACATTAAATTGCAAATTTAATTACCTTTCGTTACATATAATCACAATTTCTTAACTCTTAATTTTTATATCAATAATAATCTAAAAACAAAATGCTGTCGATTATCCGCTTTGCCCGACCCACACGGGCAAAGCGGATTTGCCTTACGGGCAAAGAGGATAGATTTTTTTAATGGTCACAGTTATCGCAGAAGTAACTTCCTCGTACTCCATACGACGTACAGGATTCGTGCGCCCATTTTTCACATTGAGAACATTGGATCCAATCTTCTGCAGGTGGGTTTATGTTGGGGGTGCAACTGCGCCCCCTACATACTCCGAGACGGCCGAGACATTAACGTCTCGGAGGCGCACCGGGCGGCTGCGGCATTACGGTTGGCGCTTCTCGCCAACGTACCGCGGTCGCCCCACTCGGCGCGGAGATGGCCACCGGGGGGTTTTGGTCGGTATGCCGGTTTAGGGAATTTTGTTAGGGACCCAGCCCGGCACTAACATCTGCGCGGACATGACGTCGCCGCGCGCCGGGCTGGAAGACCGGTGACCCCGACATACGCTTCCCGCCCCCCCCCTCCCCCGGGGCTGGCGGGAAGTAGAGCCATAAACAGCTTTCCCCTCGAGAACAAAAAAAAAAAAAAAAGGTGGGTTTATGTATTTCTCAGAGCATACTAAGCATGAATAATCACCCATTCTATTTTTTATTTTTTATTTTATATTTGTGTAAAAAATAAAACCTAAAATGTTGTCATTTCAAAAATATTCGAGAATTAAGCTAGATTGAGAGGATGGGAAAATAGTTCCCTGTGTCCGATTAAGGGTTAATGGATCTTATCGCTTGTATTCCTGATGTAGATGGTAATGTTGAACCAAACCTCTCGTATTTGTGACTTAATTTCTTATTTTAGGTGAGAATCTTTCATAAAAGATAAGGAAGAGAGAGTGAAGCGGGGGTACAGGTGACATATTATTAGGTTATTGTGTCGCAAGTAGAGAAGAAGCTAGTAATTCAACCTATCCGCTTTGCCCTATCCGCTTTGCCCAAAGAACCCTTTTGACATAAATCTAAGCATACACAGTTTTAAAGTGCCGGCTCCGTGTAAGAATAAAGACTCAATGAATACTTTAAAACATACTTACCCCGTTAAACAAATACTTTTCCTAAAAGTTTATAACAAATTAAAAAAAATACAATACAAACCTTGCCGAAAATTGAAAGAAAAACACCCAAATTCTTTTATTTTGCATTAAAACAAACAAACGCGCTGTTCAGCTCTGTTTGAACTGTCATGGCGTCGGGAGAGAGTTCACGCATTGACTCGACCGCGATTGGTAGCAACATCTGTTGTAGAATCTCGGAAAATGAGCCTATCCGCTTTACCTGGGCTATCCGCATTGCCCGGGCTTCCCCTAAATACACCCAACAGTCACATACATAGTTCTGACCCCACACTAGGATACAAGTCCTGTGTCGTGAGTATCAGAAACTACGAGAGACTTTTCGGTCTCACAAACACCCAGACCCGAAACAAATATTTGTGGATCACACAAACATTTGCCCCGGTGCGGGGATCGAACCCGTGGCCTCTCGTTTCGCAAGCTGGTGTCTAGCCAACTGCGCCACGGGGCTGTCATACATACATATTCTATTGTGAGTGTACCCACAAAAGGGTAGCGGAAGTATTTTTTTATAAGTTTGTTTCAGTTGCGCATAGTGAGCAATCCTATCGCCGTTTCTTCCAAAGTTTTTTAATGTTGGCAAAAATTGGGATAAGGATTTTCTTTATTATAACATCTAGACACCCCCTGAGTAGCGAATGAATAATGTAAAGTAGCTTTAGTATATGTTTTGATGACAAAATAAATATTTCATTGTCTGAACGGAATTATGCAAATTTATTATTTATTATAATCGATAAATTTCATAAACAATATACATAGTTAAATTCATGCGAGATGTTACAGTTTCGATCCCCGCAACGCAAGAAACTTTTGTGAGATATATCTACCTACAATTAATATATGTTGTAGTGTCATAGTATTTCTGTGACCGAAAAGTCTCTCATAGTTTTAATTTTTTTTGTTTTGTTTTTATCACTTACAAGAAAAAAATACTTATCACCTTTTTCTAAACTATAAGCATGTAGCATTTATCTCGTGTTATTCTTATTTCTCGCAGCTATTTAATATTCAAGTACAATGTAAATAAGCATGAAGCCTATGTACCTTGTGTTATGCGTATTTTTTTATTCTTACATATACGTCTCACTGCTGACTCCTTTACTAACTATGGGGTTAGGCCTTAGTGCCATACTGGCCTAGTGCGCATTGGCAGACTACCCGTGCTTAGGAAATATCTTGTAAAGAACACTTAGGTGTGCAGGTTTCCTAAAGACGTTTTTCTATGCCTTTAAAATTCGTGATATTTTTAAATATACGCATAAATAGAAGTCAAAGGTGACCGCTTAGATTTTGTCGTGACTACGCGCCGATCCTCGAAGCAATTACGACTATCGGCCAATTTCAATTAATAATTATAATCATCATTATTAGCACATATACGTCCCACCGCTGGGCACGGTCAGGAGGACCGTTATAACTAAGACGAAGCCCACCACGATGGCCTAGTGCGGGTTGATAATCCTGATCCCTATTTCCATTTTCTCCATATTTTGGTTCAATCAACATGAAGATAGTTTATCAGACTTATATTGCATTTTGCTTCCATTGTCATTGTCAACGAATATCAATGATACCAAATACACCTAGCTTCCTAGACCGTAGGTATAACTCCGTACCGCATGATTCGATGAAGCAACAGATTCACTGCATGTAAATTATGAGGTTATTGCTACATACAAAGCGCATCGTTTACGATATTCATTCAGCAGGTAGACCTGCCGATTGCTGCGTAATGGGTGATAGATTTATCCACGGAACAGTCCATCACCATCCATTTATAGGCGCGTAACACACTTCTTTCAGACACGCGTTGTTGCGACCGCTGTTGATGAATATTGAATATCTTGCACAATGTTTAACAGCTGAATAAAGATATCTCAGATACCTACTACAAGTTAATGGTTTCCTGGTATTTTTCATTCTGTGATAGTTTTTTGTTTTATTTTATTTTGTATTTTAAGGAAATTTTATCTAGAAAAATCATTGAAAGTGGAAATACGATAAAAAAAAAACTTAAAGCGATAGCATTAATAAATTTATTTGTGTAATAACATTTCCAACAATACAGACGATTATAAAACTAATGCTCATAGCTAATAATCAAATTAATTACCGTAGAAACTACAAATATAATTTTAGAAATCGTTGCTTTTAAATATCAATTTTATGTATTTACGTAACCAATACATGATAATAATACAATAGGTAATCGAGTACATATCAAATTGGTGGTTATAAAAATATTTTCGTGACTAAGAACATTCGAGATAGTTCCCGCTCCATCGACCGTTGTTACATAACACACTGGGAGAGTATGAAATGTAATAGGTATTTCAAACGCTGTGAGGAAACTTGCACGTCATTACACGTACCACCATTTTATTTCTAGTTCGCGTAGAATGATGATGGGATGGTGGCTCATTTAGTAACACGCAATACGCTGCCGCCGAGTTTAACTTCTAATTTAGGACAAGTAATTTCTTACCAGTATGTTTCAAGTAATCTGTATTGTACTGCATTTGTCAAAAATATTAAAATATTTTTTGTTAATCTATAATAGTATGAATAGTAATGACGGCCTCGAAGATCAGCCATGCGGTCGATATAAAATATCTGTGGTTAAGATTTCAGGTACACGCTTCTGACGTCTTGCAGTTATGCGTGTATTTTCAATAAATTACCACGTACTTACTGTGACGGAAAACAGTAAGGGAACCTGCACACCTAAGGGTTCTCCACGCGATTTTTTTAAGTTTGTAGTTCATTTCACCGCACTAGGGCAGCTTGGTGGCGTAAGTCCTAACACCTCTCAGTCTCAGTCTTAGACGAGGCCTGTGCCCAGTAGTGAGATATATTAATATATATAATTATAGACATATTAGTATTTAGTAATAGTATTAACAGTTGGTAAAATGGGTTGTTATGCGAACTTGTAATTGGTATCTCACATTGTAACAATGACGTAGTTATGGCCTCGGGGTTTAGGTACGCGGTCGAGTGAAATCTCGACGGCCGCGGATTCAAATCCCGAACAAACTTCTGACTTTTTGAAGTTACATGTGTAGATATTCACAGTTACTTTAACGGTGAAGGAAAACATTTCATTCATTCATTCATCATCAGCCCAAATACGTCCCACTGCTGGGCACGGGCCTCCTCTACAACTGAGAGGGTGTAGGCCTTAGTCCACCACGCTGGCCTAGTGCGGGTTGGTGGACTACACATCTAAGAAATTCCTAAGAACTTTTAGGTGTGCAGGTTATATCACGATGTTTTCCTTTACCGTTAAAGCAAGTGATAATTCATTGTGAATATACACATAACTTCATGTGAAGGAAAACATAGTGAGGAAACCTGCACATGTGAAAATTCTTAGAAATGTCTTAGGTGTGTAATACGCCAACCCGCACTAGGCCAACGTGATGGACTTAGACCTACCTCTTCTTAGTTGTAGAGGAGGCCCGTACTGATGGAACGTATATAGGCTGTTATCATATCAGTATTTGGACACGCAATAATTAACTTAAGCTTCGGAAGAGTATATTGCAAAAGCTAATGACCTCGCTCAGATGTTACTATTATTAGAACATTGTTCAGAGCCTTCTTCGGTTCTTGGAATTTCTCCTTGACTTCGTCCTTATTTGATGGTACACCGACTTTGACCTTAGACGCGTTCAGGCATGAGATAAATCTGTTGGCTATACTATGACCTATCCTTTTATCTCTTAATTCTTTAACGTAAGCGCAAAATTGTAAAAAATATTAAAATTTGATAGAGGTAGAGTTGCCTATAGGTACTATGACCTACATATATCCTTTTATCTCTTAAGCCTTTAACGTAGGTAAGCGCAAAATTTTAAAAAATATTAAAATTTGATAGAGGCCTAGTTCTGACTGAAACCTGAACAAACATTTATGCATCAAAAAATTCACTTCGACGACGATAGAACAATTTGCAGGAAATTGTTGTGGTGCAATGATCTTTATGAGCCGCCGCTGTACCTTGAGAAAGGAAATCCGTTGCAGGTTTTGATCAGTTAATCCTGTAATTTAGGATTTTACATTTGTTTCTACGATTCTAAAGAGTTGGATTGGAATACTCCACTGTTTTCAAATACATATATCCTCCTGGATCCCTGCGTCCTGTAGAAAGAACTAAATTGACGCCCGTGTCAAGTCCTGACATTAATTGAGGTATTCATTTTAGACCTTAATACAAGCGACAGAAGATTCAGGACTCTAGGCTAAATTCTTTATAAAGTACTATCGGCTATTATAGCAGCGTAATTTTTTTCTTATTGGGACCCAGGAGGATATATTTCTAGCAAAAACGATTACTGAAGGCAAATATTTTGTGGGTCTTCTTGTCATCAGACTCACGAAAGGGAGCGTAACGAGCAAGGATCGGATTCACATAGATTTATAGACTACAGCGGCTGAGCTTTAATAAACAGATCCATTAAAATTGTAATACAATTAGATCATATCGTAGCTTTGTTATTAACGATTTCTTGTAATCTTTTTTCGTTCTCATTTCGTCACGGCCTTTAGGCTTACGTCAAATAGCCAATACAACAGAGTAATTTTATTTATAATCTCACTTAGTATAAACAAAATACATGAAAGAAATCGTAAAATGCAATTTAACCATTATATTAAATCTTCAATTGTTTGTACCGTAACCTTAAATTTTATTAACTTGCGGTTGAACAAGATTAGCTAAATGGCACTGTATAAGAACAAGTTTACTTCATTCTTCGGTTACAATATGTAATATACAACAACACTGTTAAAAGTGAATATTAATTATAAATTTATGTACCATAACGTTATCTATTGTTTTCTAAACAAAGTAGCAGTAATTGTTGTAAATTACTGGTACACTAATCATTTTATATCAATCTTGCATAACATAGCGGCAATTCAAAATGGCGCTCGATTTAATATTTAATTTGATAAATGCCAACATGAAGGTATGTCTACCATTCGGACAAATCAAAGGGAAAAGTTCAAGTTATGACCTATAACATAAGTAGTCTTATATAACGTGAAAGTATGCAAAGAATTAAAGCCAATTTTTAGTTATCACTTTCTCTTTTGCAAGATCTGACTCTCTTCGTAAGATTCTGGACTAATCATTTTATCATGTGATAGCTGGAATTATTGTTTAGTGGTTTGCTGCACCATAATTTGAAGCATTGGAGAAACTTTAATTTAATTAAATTAGCGATACACCAAGGAGTCCTGGTGCCTACACCAACGTATGGAAGTGAGTCTTGGGTATGGCAGAAGAAGCATGAAAGTAAAATTAATGCAGTTGAAATGAGAGCGCTGAGAAGCGCTGAGTGTGGGATGAAATTGTAAGATAGAGTGTGATAAGGGAAAAATGTGGATTGAAATTCGATGTAGTGACAAAAATCGAGAGGGGGATGCTTAAATGGTTTGGCCACATTGAAAGGATGAATGTTTGCAGAATTACGAAAGAGATTTACTGTGCGGAAGTGAGTGGTGAAGTCGGTCGAGGACGGCCCAGGTGCACCTATAAAGGTCACATAGGTCATTTGTTTAAAAAGGCTAAAATAAAGAGTCCTCGAACAGAGGATAATGTCAGTTGAGGAAGCGAAAGAAGTGTGTCTGGACCGTGGCATTAGGCGCTCAATGGTCTCTGCCTACCTTAACGGGAGACAGGCGTGAGTTTATGTATGTATGTATGTTTAATAAAATTCCAGATCTTAAAATTAGACATATTTGGAGATACCTCGTATATTTTATATCTGTATCACGGATGGCCTTTTCTACAGTTGTATGTAATTAGCCCTTAGAAGCAAGCCCAGTACTGGTTGTCGTCCTAAAACTTCATGTGTAGTCAACAGTTAAAAGATAGGTAACTCTTAAAAATTACAATAACAATAATGTATTATTTCATACCGACTACATGAAATCTTCTTTGTTTTCATAGTGTCATTCTTTATACGTAATGAACCATAAATCACCTAATTTCATACAAATGCACTGGTAATATCGATGTGTAAGAAGAATATAGGATTCGAATCAACAATTAAAGGCATAGAGTCCTGGTAGAAAGCGAGCAACCTTTTTTTTGTTATCGAGGGGAAAGCTGATTATTGCTCTATGATTATGGCGCCTGCCGCCCACCATTATTCCGCAGCCGCCCGGTGCGCCTCCGAGATGAAGTTGTCTCGGCCGTCTCAGAGTTGTAGGGGGCGCAGTTGCACCCCCACTAGCTTGGTTCGGGCGCCCCGGTTGCTGATGGGTATACTGTGGTGGGATTCTAACGCCCCCTTGCCACAGGGCAGAGAAAACTAGCTCCCTACGCCTACACAATATGTAGGTACATAATTCCATACAAGTAATACCCTTGTGGATATTATTAATTATTTACTAGTCATATTAAATTATATTTTATCTATAACCAGTTTTATTTTATTATGTTTGGGAAAAATACAATACATAACATTTTTTTTATGTTCTATTTTTAAACAAATACAGATATCACAACAGTTTCCACTTATAGCAAATTAGCTTTTAGCAGTTCCTAATCAATATTGAAGATCTAGACTGGGTGTTTTTATCATCCGCTTTTTCCCGTCAATTCTTGCTATTTGTTATAACTATATCCCCAACAAGTGAACCAATATTCATTTCCTTTCGAACGTTTCTAGTTTCTAGTCCCGATAAGGTTGTTTCACCTACATCTAGACGCTATATTTCTCGTGAAAGTGGCTCTGCAAACCAGAAAGCCTTTCATTATAACTATAGCCAGTCACAATTAATGCCTCCACTTTTCTAATAGTTAAACGCCTTATAAAGGGAAAGTATCTAGGTTACCGCAGGGATGTTAGAAATTACATTTGAATTGCTTTACATGATGTGCAATTGTCTCCGGTGCACGAGGTGCGGTGCATTCGTGTTCTTGAATAGATTTTCATTACCTCTAAATTATATAATATAGCTTTTGCCCGCGACTCCGTCCGCGTAGACTACAGGGTTGGGTTCAGAAAGAAAATAAGTTGTAGTCTATTTTATTCCACAGAGTCCCATTTATGTCCATACCAAAAATCGTTCACATCGGTCAAATGATTAAGGCGTGAAAGCGTAACAGTCATATAGTTATTTTCTCATTTATAAACATATTAAGGGATTTTAAAAGGAAAGCGAGACAGACAGACAGACAGTCAGACAGACAGAATTACAATCGCATTTATAATATTAGTAAAGTAAGGATTAAGGGATTTAAAAAAAAAAAAATTTAATAAAATTCTTATATTGTGTATATATATAAAAAAGTTTCATCATTCTAGCTTCAAAAATGACGAATTTCCATACAAACTTTCATCCCCTATTTTTATTTTACTCCCTTAAAGGTAATTTTTTTACATCCTTTGAATGTCATATTTATTTATATCCAATCAACAGCCTAAAAAATAAGTTTCAAGTTTCTAGCTTTAAAAATGACAATACTTCCATACAACTTTTCATCGCCCTTTTCAACCCCTTAAAACCCCTTTTCCGCAATAAAAATTCGCCTATGTTCTTTCTCAGGCTCCAAACTGTCTGTGTACCAAATTTCATTTAAACCGGTTCAGTAGTTTTAGCAGGAAAGCGAGACAGACAGACAGAGTTACAATCGCATTTATAATATTAGTAAGGAGTAAGGATTGCTAGTGATCATAAAAATGGGATGTTCATCTAAATAATTAGAAATAATACCTAATTTTATTAGTCACGTGAGAATAATAGCAATAAAGCAAAAGAATCAATTATTCTAATAAAAACTATGGAAATCTAGGAGAAACATTGTGTCCAGCAGTGACCATCATCAATAGTGTATGAAAATATTCTTAGATTTTTGAACATTAGTCGACAGAAAATAGATAATTCAATTCATGATCCATAAATCCTTATCTGAACAATTATAACATTTAAAAATACCAGCAACAATACCAGTAACATTATAAAAACTTAGTAAACTAAACGAATAGTTTTACTTGTTAAAAAAACAATCGTTATAATTGTAATTGTATAACACTTGCTTCGTACTACAGTCAACAATTGTCTGGAAATTGTCATGATATTGTCCGTTACGTAACTAGCCGTGGTTGAAACTTATAGCTATAAGCGAAACATAAGTAACTCTCCTTTCATTCATATAAAAAAATACACCCATATGTCCCATAGTTAACAAACATATACTTAGTTCTGATCCCATATACGTACCTAAGTATTAATGTGCCGAAGCCGCTGGATGCAGGCCGCTTCCAACAGAGCGCTCTGGAAGTCTTTGGGGTAGGCCCATTTCCAGCAGTGAACGTCTTTCAGCTGATGGTGATGATGATGATGATGATGATATGTGGATCATACAAACATTTGTTCCGGTGCGGGGATTGATCCCGCGGCGTCTCCCGTGGTGTCTAACCAACTGCTCCACGAAAGCTGTCAATATAAATATAATCTGAAATTATGTATTAAATTAAATGAAGTAAATAGTCATATATTTATGCAAATAGAATATTCAACGGTAAAGTGAGTGAGTTGTGAGAAGCGTCGCGACGCCATTTAGCGCCATATCGGCGATAGCTCTTTATGTAATATGCATAACGCTTTCTTGCCGTTTTGTTTTGTCGCAACAAATTATTATGTTTATCAGACACGGTCCAAGTAACAAACGACATCACAAAAACTATCCACAGATTTTTTACTCTCATAATATATCTTTAATAATAATAAATAATACTATTTTTTTTATTGGACACAAACATAAATTATGACAATGTAAAAGATTTCCCTGTCTTCTGCACTAGCAGAAACTGTGTCGCAGAAGTCAGTGTCTTACCCATTAATTATCGCCATTTGCATTATTTACTAATAATAATTAATAAAAAATATAATAAAAACAAAACAAGACAATGTTTGGAAAAAAAAAATATTTTTATACAAACTGTCTCTACTTAATTTGATGCTACGACGGCCAGTTCTATTTGCATACAATATTATGTTGATTTTCTAATCATAGATATCCGCTAGTCAAAACGGTGGCTATTGTGGTTTCTCATCAGTTAACACGATTATGATGGCTTACTTTTGATCGGTTGGACAGTGGCTGGTCCCAGGACGCGACACTCTTGTATGAGTTGCTTTGGTAGGATTGACTCTTTTGTCTGATGATTGCAATCTGCAGGTATTTTCTGTTGTCCAAAACTTAGTTGCTTCTTTCACTCGCGATAATTTTAAAATACCGCATATTGACTAGTGACGAGATATTATGTTTAACATAAAATGTAGATGTTTAAAATCGTCGTTTATTATATAATTTAAACTTATTTAAATGAAAGTCTTAATATACTTTTTATTAAGTACCTACATCTCACGAAATTTATTACCTTCCCTCATCGTTACGAATCATTGACCACTAAATTGTGCTGTATTTTTAAGTTTTAATACTTTATGAACGACCAAAACATTTTGTCGTTTTTTTCATACGCTTCAATAAATACATCTCGATAGACTTTCTTTTTTAATAACGGCATTTCGCAGTTACATAAATAGGTATCAGTAATTCGCTTTTGAAACGTCGCTTGCGCCTTCACGAAGTGATTTCAGTTGCACAGCGGTTTGAAACCGTTTCTAAAGGTAAATAGATAATAATTTACGGAGAGAGCACGACGCTTTCTGCGACGCATTGTGCTGTACCATTGTTTACTGTAATATCGGAACGATTACACAAATTACACGGAACCATTATCATTTGACGGTGGGCAGGCATCGTAAGAGTTTTGGTAACTGAAGCACTTTTACCAAGCCTCCATTACGTAAACAATTGCAATTGCAATCGTGCAACGGTGCAAAATATTGCGTAATCATTTTCGTTTAGCAATACTTATGCTAATTAAGCATGGTAGAGGCTTAGTGAGTTCTACCGCAAATTTATCGCATTCACGCAAAAACTTGTGAATAAAATTACGTATGAAGCTTTATCTCGAAAAAAAAAAAAAATTGCCGTGGAAAGAACATGGAATACAAAATTGCCCTCGTGACCCCACTAAAAAGCGTATAAAAGTTGATCTTACTTAATTTCAGTCTTTAGTATTATTAAATCAGAATAAATATCATAAAAAAATATCTTTAGGTACATTTACCAAAATAGGTAATTTATTTTATAAGCATAATGTTTATGAAACTATACAGCCTTCATTCACGGTATATGTTCAAATTCTAAATTATACCCCTGCGGTAATAGCAACAAGAAATGGTCGTGACTGATGTGCAAATATAATTGGATTGAAGGAGAACAGAACAAAATCCATACAAAATAATGAGCTGCAGAAACTCCGTTGTGGTGGCAACTTAAAGGTCACCACGATACACGTAAATATGGGGTACTGAGTAAAGGAACCCGGAATAGATTGAAGAGGCGTCTCAAATGCCACTAGGACGATATTGTAACCGACGTGGGAACTCATGGTTTACTATTGCGAATGTGAAAATTGGTAATTTTAAACATGGTATCTATAGCAATTATTGCAAGGGTTAACATTATAAAACATAGTTTTTTTTTAAATGTTGGCAATGGTAAGGACATTGACTTTTCGTCTTACGACCATAGGCCTTATTGACACATTAATCCAAAGTAAGATGTCGGTAATGGCATTTCTTACAATGCCTTCACACCCGAAACCAGATATCTAATTACTTCCATTTATATTTTTACGAAATTTGTGGCTGTTGGTTTCTTAATTTGCAGGACTCGATGTTTTATAATTGTATAGTTTAGTATTCTCAATTAATCGAAAATCAGCGTTGCAGTATCGTCACGCGTTACTGCAGCACGTAGCTGAATGGGAGGCACCATTGCTGGTACAATTATTATTATTATTTTTTCTTTGTTTTCTGTTTATTGTATATTACTTACGTGTAAATACTTGTGCTAGCAATAAATACTTATTTCTTTCTTTCTTATTAGTCTAATAGTTCCTAATGCATGCTGATCTAGGAGATTAACCGTGTGGTCTGTCATATGACAAGACTTCTGAGATCGCCACATTTCTTATGTGAAGTCCAACAACCCACACTAATGACTAAGTGAGCCGACAGGTGGTCTACGGTCCCACCTCCTAAGGGTCCTAGAGTGAGCTTATAATTATACATATATGTTCCATTTAAAATACCGGTTGCTAACCCTGGTTATTCATCATCATCATCATCATCATCAGCCTCTCTTACGTCCACTGCTGGACATAGGCCTCTCCTATGGCACGCCACTGGGCTCGATCTTCGGCCTTCCTCATCCAACCGCTGCCAGCCATCTTGCGTATATCGTCACCCCACCTAGCCAGAGGGCGTCCTGTCGCCCTGGTTATTATGTGAAACTAAAACACGATAAGAGGCACGACTAAAGACAACTAACACAATTTCTATGATTGATAATGTATAAAACAAATCGTTGTGAGCGGATGAATGAAGCAACTCTTGTAGGGATGTGTCTCAATAGTTATTACCTATTAGAGGCGGAACCGTATCGAGTTTACGAAATAGTAATTTCGAGGTTGTTTATAACTATTACTGGAGTGCACAGATTGTAAATAAAGCTGATGGCTTATTGCATATTATATTTCAGTTCCACTAACAATTTCAGTCTCCTTCGCAAAAAAAAGGTTACAAAGAAACATCATTTCTCTCCCCACGTCTTCCCTCTTTAATGTCATTTCTTCAAGGTGATCAGATTCCCAAATTACAAGAATTCAAATTACTATAATGCAATCTGGTTTCTCTGCATCTAGCATCTAGTCGGGATTCGTACCTGGAACACCTCTAATCCAATTTACTCTACGGGACCGGCGAAGCAATTAACAATTGAAAAGAAAATTGTCCTTATAATATTAGTAAACTATTTATACAGTGTTTTAATAATGATGCGAGAACTCAGGAACTTAAAAAATACTCAACAAATTCAAGTATGTTTTTATTTTTAAAAATAAAATTACGAAACTTTTCAAAGTTCACAACAAATATTCGAGTTTCAACAATTCTAAAGTAAAGCAATAACTAAAGCTAAACGAAAAAAATCAACTAACAAATAATTCGATCAAAATCAGTGACACACGCTCTCTAACTAAATTTGCACTTGTCGTTATGGCACCAATATAGACTAAAAAAAATATTCGCACATTTGTATCTTCTCAAAGTCTGCTATGATAGATATCAAATTATATTTAAAAAAAATTAAGCCCATTATATTTTAAAAATCGTACAAATGTTATAAATCATATAACTACTATACTATATTGACAGCCCCGTGGCGCAGTTGGCTAGACACCAGCTTGCGAAACGAGAGGCTGCGGGTTCGATCCCCGCACCAAGACAAATGTTTGTGTGATCCACAAATATTTGTTTCGGGTCTGGGTGTTTGTGAGACCGAAAAGTCTCTCGTAGTTTCTGATACCCACGACACAGGACTTGTATCCTAGTGTGGGGTCAGAACTATGTATGTGACTGTTGGGTGTATTTATTTATTTATTTATTTATTTATATTTGTAGAAACTCGTTATATTAACATCAATTTTTATGTCACCAAATATGGCGCTATTTATTTTCAAAATGTTAGAATTTCTGTGCGTGTTTTTAATTATTTTTAAATATCAGTTGCATCCTTCACTTCATTTCACACTTTTAAATATCACACGTTTCCATTCACATCTTAGGCATGTTGTTATCATTTGACAAATCGAATTATCTGCTTATTTTAACAAATGAATACATAAAATAAACAAATAAGGACTGGATGCGGAGCACCTTGAGACCGAGACCAAAATGTATGAACATGTGTGTGGAGAATAATTACATACAAAGCTATTTCATACAGACATTGCATTAAAATATTTTTTATCAATGATGTTTAATCCTTAGTTTAAAAAAGTAGTTTTCTTAATTCTGATAAGACTACGACATCGCGCATAGAGTAGTTGATGCGTTATTTTTGCTTAGAACGTAAAATTAAACGTATTCTAATAGAAAACTATTTAGATAGGATAGGGATCAAAATAGTTCAAATTTAGCGGTAGTGACAACATAGATTTTGACGTCACCCTCATTAAAGTGCATTCGTATGAGAGAGATGATGCTATGCTCTAATTTTTCTTTTATAGTATCTGTTTAATTTGCTAACGATATTCGGGCTGCTTTTACAATGTACCTGCTTTGATTATTATTAGAAATCATATACAAACATAAACTAGATAGATATAGAATATATTGTACAATTTTTTTTGTAGTGATAACATAATTTGTCATATATTATTGTAAATTAAAAAACAAATGGCAAAGTATTTATATTATGTGTGATAATATAAGTATTTATGTATTAATTAAAGTTTTTTTTAGTCCACATTAAAATTCAGACTATGATAAGCACCACACTTTGACTGGAGTTTTCATATAAAAGGTTATACAAAAGCTAGTATTATGTAACCATTACTTCAAACATGTATACTTGTATTGTATACTTTAGAAATTCTTAACTAGGATTATATAGACTATATTGTTTTACATAATTTCGGATACATAATGAGAATTTTTGAAGCATTCACAGAAGCAAAGGGTAGTATGATATAATTGACGAACATTTTTAATAAGCAATGGACAATATCTAATACATATTTTAGCCTGCTTTAGGTTTTATTATGGCTAATTAGTGCTATTTTTTTCTGCCTATCCTCTCAGGGGAGACAGACAAGAGATGAAGTATATATGTAATTATAGTAACATTTTTAATGCCGAAAAAAAAAACGATTCTGGTTTTGAAACACATGACATTAAACTTAAACACTATAAGCAGATATGTTAGAGCCTACAAGCTACACTTAAGTTATTGACAATCACAGACTAAGGTGTGTTCCTCGCGATTTATATTGCTATCAAAATATATAATTTTAAAGGATTTTATGGTTCAACCAACAACTTATTAGTACTTTTTGCAATAAAAGCATGCGAACAATAAGTCTGGATTAAAAGCATTTTAAGTACATAAAGAATTTTAATATTATTACTAGTAGTACTAGTCTTATTCAAGCAAAATAATGACCTTTGTTCTCTTTCAATTCATAAAAATTATTACTTTTTAAATCGTTAAAAAATAAAAATATTCTTGAATAGCAATATAAAGCATCGGAAACTAATACTAAGGCATGACAATACCTCAAGATTTAAGAAATAATGTACTTCTTCAATACAAAGCTAAAGTAAATAATGAGAATTCACAAGGAACTTATGTGCGTAAGATTCATGGTACAAAAGTCTCTTCCTATCTCTTGTGGTCTATGGTTTCACCATAGACAAAAGAGGCAGAGATAAGTACTTTTTAAGACAGCTTTTGTAGATTCCACACGAAAATTTAAATGACTACTAAACATAGTTCTTTTCTTAATAGGAAGGAGTTTTGCAGCTTCTAAAATTAAACCAAAAATTTATGCCAATTGAAACTCCAAAAAATAAATTTAAGCATGAAGCTTTTCTTAATCAAAATACATAATTGAAATAATTGTGCTCAATCATTGCTCGAAAGAAATATTGTTGTATATATGGCATCGCAGACTTAGAGAGAAATTGTGCTAACTGTTATTAGTAAGCCTCAGTTGCGATAAATTGACCCATTTCAATATAATTTTTGTTTCCATTCCCAAATAAAAAGTAACCTCGCGCTATAAAACCACTCGACTGGCAGCAGTATTAAGCATTCAGATGGAGACATTTTAAAAAAGTTTTTGGTATAATTGCATTACTAATTTAAGATTTATAAAGAATCTGAATGTGTGTACAGTAACAAAAAAAGAACATGACATAAATAAAGATAGGGTTACTGTATTTTAAAAAATACTACTTAAATTTATTTAGTATGGGACCAATTATTACTTCTAATACGCCCCTTAATCGCGTAGCGGCAATTTCTTTGATTCTAAACAATTATCGTATGTTTTAACCAGACTATGCATGTTATTTTATAGTGATATATATTTTTAACAAATAGGATGGCAATTATATGGACATGAGCTACAGATTACAGTCATCGTTTTTAATTAATTTCTCAAATCTCAATAAGGAGTTTGTTAAAATTTAGGGTTGCCAACTCTATTTTTAAGAAAAAAAACAGACATCCAAAAATCTTTTTTTTTAAGTAAGTGTTTGTAAAGATGAATGATCTGACTATCAATAAATTTTAATATGAATCAAAAGCAAAGTTGGCAACCCTAATAGCAAAAATATGCATAAGTTACACTGAAATTCCTTGGCTTTAAATTTAAAATTTGCTTAGGTCATACTGCGATCTGCCCAGTGTTTCTAAATTACTGTGATGCGAGTCTATCCTGTTCATGTTGGCTTTGAAATCATCTAGAGGCTTCTTTGAAAGTATTGGTGTTGTTGGTGTTTTTGGTACCAGTGTTTCTGAGGATGCTTCCATATCTAGATTCTGTCTTTCCACATCCAAGAAATCACTTGAGCCGTTCAAGTGTGGTCTAGCTTTTGATAGGTCAAAGTTTGACACTGATAGTGGATGCTTGTCGGATGTTTCGAGTCCTGATGCTAGGGATTTTGACGATGTCATGCCTTCGCCATCTGTAAGCAAATGTTTATCTTCAATTAATAGTTATGACAGTCGCATCGGTAATATCTGATATTGTGTATCGTGGACAGAAACTACAAGAGACTTCAGTTCTACATCTAGTACAAAAAAATAGAAATATCTATAAGAATAAATATTTAATTCTAATTCATAAACATTATTTTTAGTATTGACTTATAACAAATAGAATAATTATTATTGAAATAAAGTTTTTTTATAGTTTGAAAGTGTACCTTTGAAAGCATCATTCTCTGTAGTATCATTTTGGTCGCCATCCTTGTGGTCTTTGGGAAGGGAGGAGGACCTTCCACCACCACCGTTCATGCCCAGCACTCTGCAAAAATAATGTCAAAGACTAAAGATTACTGTATCAAAAAAAGTATTTTATTTAATTTTGCTATTCCCATCCGCCTATACATCAAAATGTACAAATAGAAAACGGTCTGCCTCCAGGGTATATACATACATATTGAACATATTTAGGGGATATTTTTAAAATTCCAATGAAAGGACATTGCCGCATGTGAAAGTTTGTTTAGTTTGTCTAAATCACTGTTGCCTCATTGTCTCGCAGCACAAGTATGTATATGCTGTGCGGTCTATAGTCTGAATATGTGCCCCCTATTACGTGGGATACGTGGTGAAATGTGAGTGCAAAAATGCTCCTCTTGTCTACCCATTCGGGAAATACAGGCGTGAAGTTATGTATGTTTAATATTCTAATTTAGCAATTTTACCAATAATATCCTTATTAATCAGTCAAGTAGCATAAGCATTGACATTCATTGTATTTATGATGTAACAGACTTTTGTATTATTTTGATAAATGTTCAGGATCCCATTATAGGTCATCCATCATCATCATCAGCCCATACACGTCCCACTGCTGGGCACGGGCCTCCTCTACAACTGAGAGAGTTTAGGCCTTAGTCCACCAGGCGGGCCTAGTGCGGGTTGGCGGACTACACACCTAAGAAATTCCTAAGAACTTTTAGGTGTGAAGGTTTTATCACGATGTTTTCTTTCACCGTTAAAGTACGTGATAATTCTTTCTGAATACACACATAACTTCGAAAAGTCAGAGGTGTGTGCCTGGAGTTTAAACCCGCGACCGTCAAGATTCTCGACCGCGCGCCTAAACCTCGAGGCCATCACGACTTTACACATTATTATTGACATTATGAGTCAACACATTTAAAAAATATATAGGTTAGAACAATACATACCTTGAATTGCTAAGGTCACCGAAAGGAGTCTGTGGTCCTCTTGGAGGAGAGGGTCTTGGCGACGACAGAGGTCCCGCTACTGCCCAACCTTCTTCTATCAGTGCTGCGCCGATGTCAAGCTCACCCTCTGTGAAATAAAGGTGTTTTTTACGAAATGGTTTTTAATTTATTTTTATCCAAGATTTTATAAGGGACAGTATGTGTTTGTTAAATTTACGTTTTGAAGACAGATAATTGAGACACGTTTGTAGGAAAAATGAAATAGGGACAACCTGGGGCATTAAATCTTTTTTTTATACTTTTATAGTTGTTAATTTTCTTTGGCTATGTTAGTTTCATTTGTTTCATAGTGGAAGAATAAAAAGGTTTGCTTTTGCTAAATGACCATCGACAGAAGTAGTAAGTATTTTTTGGTGCCTCACACAAACTTGCTTAGACAAGCTCTGTGAATGAATAAATACATTCCTGTGTTAGAAAAATGCAATGTTTTTATAAAAAATATGACTTAACTACCTTACTGTATATATCTAAGAAAACTTATACATGTATCAGGACAAAACCCCTTTTTTCCTGTTTTTGCTAATGCAAAATGCAAAAAAAATGAAAAATGCACTGTTTTCAGAAAAATCATGACGTAACTACCTTACTGTAGAAAAACTTCTAGTTTTTTTTTTATCACTTGTTGACCTAAATATGAGTAATAGCTACATAACAAAATTCTCACCATCTGTTACATCAAACAGTTTGATTCCGGGAATCTCCTTGTCCTTCTCCCCTTCAGCTGTTGCGGTCTTTCTGTACGTACATGTTCGAGACACAAGAGGTTTCCATCTCGCCACCTGAAAATTATGGCATAAAATCAGTGGCGAAAGCCCAAAAGCCCAGGTTGCCTTTCAAAATTCATCTTTAAGGCTTAAATCTTTATTTGCAAGTGAGGAAGGGTGATAGAATTTTTGAGCAGTCTATAAAATGTACAAAAATAATTAACCAACAAAGTATTTACTAACTTACTGTAGCCAATCAGTGGCGTTACTTTCACAGAACCCCAAAAGCCCAGCTTACCTTACAAAATTCCGAATAAATAATCTCTAAGATTTAAATCTTTATTTAACATAGCAATTTGACATATAGGTGAAAATTTAACACAATAATCAATTATAATATTTTTATTGAAGTACCGCCACTGTAGTCATTGTACATTTATTACTTGGAACGCCAGACACCTCGACTTACTTGTTTCTGCGTCTAGAGGTGCCGAAAGTGGAACTTTAGCAGCCATCCTCGGTAGGAGAAATATTGGGATATGAAAAAAAAAAGTGTACCTGCGTGAGTTCCTCGAACCGTTCCACAGCCTGCGGGTGCCAGCGGTCCCAGCGCTGTCCGGCCGCCGTCACGCCCACCGTGTCCGACTCGCTGCCGGCCGGACGCACGCCCGCCAGGAAACACTCCATCGCCTGCCACACACAGTGCCATACACGTGCCCAGGCGCAAGGCGTACAACACATACAGCCGACTTCAATAAACATTCCTTACATGTGTCAGCTTAGAGGGAGATAAGTCATCATGGTCATTATTATATTTGCGTGAACAAATGTAAATAAATCTACTATACAGAGTGCATAAGGACCGTAATCGAAAACTAAGACAGGCAACAGCCACGGTGATTTCAAATACCGTGACATTAAAATAAATCCCGACAAAAAATAAAAATAGGAAAACGCAATCTTTTTTTTATTTTTTGTGGGGATTTTTTCACTGGGAATGTCACAATTTGTTCTGTTTTTTCAATTTGTTTTAATAGCCATGGTAATTATAAACACAGTGGCTATTGCCCGTCTTAGTTTTCGATCACGATCTTTATACAGCCTGTATATTTTTTTCAAATTTTCAAATGTAAAAGTATGGAACGAGTGACTTCTTCAACCACCCAAATTTTTTTCGTAATCGTCATACAAGCATCGCTAGCATCCTTGCTTGTGTTAAGGACATAGTGTTCCGCCAGAGCAGCACTGCGCTCTTCCACAACGTAACATTCTGACGGACTGGTTTAGCTCGTGACGTCACGCCGTCATATGTATCTCTAAACCGATACCAATAACGAACCAATCAGGTAAAAGCTTGTAAGCAACACTCAAATTATTTTCAGTGGCTAATATCAATTCTGAGATAGGGATCAGGATTGTCTACTAATTTCGAAACGAGATTGCAGTTATCAATTAAGCACATATGTAGTTAGGTGGCAAGTCGAAACATCAATAGGTGTTATGACACCCCGCGAAAATGTGATCCTCATCAGGCCATATACGTCCCACTGCTGGGCACGGGCCTCCTCTACAACTTGAGAGGGTTTAGGTCTTAGTCCACCACGCTGGTCCTAATGAATCACATCAACCCCTATAAGTCCTACTGCTGGGCACGGGCCACCTCTACGCCTGAGGGGTTAGGTCTTAGTCTATGACGCTGGTTTAATGCGGTGTAGCGAACTACACAGTACACACCTAAAAAAAATCTAAGAATTTTTGGTGTGCAGGTTTCCTCATGATGTTTTAATGGTAATGCAAGTGAATACATAATAAACCTATATTATGATGGTATCCACAAACGTGCAATTCAACTAGCCTCTTTACAGTTACGTGTACCGTACCTGGAACCGAAGCCGCAACAGATCGGCGCGCAGTTCGCAGAGCTCGTGCGTGGCAACGTACTCACTGTCGCCGTAGTCCAAGTAGAATACGTCCGCCACCTGCAACCATACAATATTATAAGTAACAGGTACTCACAAAAAACTATAAAATACCAATAACAGTTACTAAATCCCAAGTTGATTTATCAATGAAATGATGCCCATAACATTAGCGCGAACTCCACGAATGAAACCATTTGAAAGTCGACAAAACGAAATAAAACATTATTCATATTCTTATACAGCGTTTGAATTTTTGAAGGTAGTCAAACATTTGTCCTCGGTATTGGCGTGGTTACAACGCTTTTTGCGACGTCGTTGCTAGCATAAGTCGATTAGGTGTCAATAATACGCAAAATATAAAACGGCACAAACGAAATGAATGTGTGACTATATAATTGTATGTTATTCTTGTATCAAGTCAGTAATAAACTGTATCTCCAAGCGAAACGAACGTTTCAATTACTTATCCTCTGACCCGCACCGTACAGTATTTCATAATAGAAAGCAAGCCAAATTGCCGTATTCCGGGAATAAAAAAAGCAAGCAACATTCTGCTCGACATCCACTTGTGTCGCAGGAGTAGTCCTGGACCTGTAGAGGTCTGAAATAGAAGGGATAAATGTCGAACCGACCTGTTGCGTAGAGTCGAATTCATTGGGCCGGATGTCGTGCACCCTGGCGCGGTACCAGCGGCCGTCGTGCCGGAACACGGCCGCCACCACCTGCCCCACCGACACGTGCCGCAACTGGAATCAACCGGACACACATTATGCAACACATCACTACTTGTTGAAGTAGTGCTCCAAGCTGTGTGCATTCACAGGGAATTATTTATTTTTTTATTTGAGTAATACACAGAACAATCCAAAACAATTTACACTAATTGCTAAAGCACGAAATTGAAGTAGTGAACGACTAATCTGACAAAAAAAACAAAAAAAAATACAAAATGAATTACGAACTTTAACGGTAAAGGAATATGTACATATATGTGAGGACACCTGCAAAGTGCACACCTAAAAGTTCTTGCTAATTTCGTAGGCCAGCGAGGTGGACTGAGGCCTAAACCCTCAGTTGTAGAGGAGGCCAATGCCTAGTAGGACGTGTATGGGCTGATGATGAGGATTTTTTCTAGTCCATCTACCATATATGTATAATTATGTGGGTGGTGGTGGTGGTGGGATAGGGCCATATATATGTATAATTATTGTAAAAAAAAATCCGGAACGGAGTAGTCGCATGTATATATTTTATTTTTAAATAAAATATTGCAACGAAAATAAGTCCCACTGCAGTGCAAGCAACCAATACTGATTGAAGCTTGTTTGACAATTATTATTTTTTTGGAAAAAAAGTGCGACTCACAGCATGAGCCGCCCTGTTCTCCTTGTTGGTGTAGTACTCCGTCATGTGCGCCACCAGGTCGTCGAGCTGCGCCACCTGCGGCCCCACGAACTGCACCCAGAACCGCGACGGAGACGACACCGCAGACACGTACACCTCGATACTCGCCGCCGCTGACTCTGCTGGTGACATAACACTTACATGTACTCACTTAGTTGACAACTAAATCGAACTCAACAATTAACATGGACCTGTAGATTTCGTGTCTACTTAAGTTAATAAGGTTTTACTCGATAACTAATAAAATTAAATCCTGATTCTTATTGAAAACAAAAAAAAAGAAAAATTTTTTGTTAAAATTTGAATGGCGGTTTATGATTAGTTTGTAGTAATTAGTATTGACACCCTCCGCCTTGTATAAGGTCAGCCAATACAATAGACGAAAATATATAATATCTTTCTAAAATTGTAGTAAAATTACATACTCCATATTTTACCCACCACAAACCACCGATGCTCACACAACCTCCAACAAAAAAAAACTTAACATAAAAAAGTAAACAAAAACACTACCATAAACGAACAACATAATCTATGACAAAACAAAGGAAAACAAAAGGACGACACAAAAACAACACAAAACAAACTACAAATAATGAATGCAATCACACATATATATTTGGGAAAAAATGATTCAAGCTATAAAAGGAAATTAAAAAAAAGTTTTTTTTAATGTAGGAATAGGTAAAGTTACACAAAATAGACCAATACCATAACGCATAGAGTGAGAACCCTTGTTCAATTGTACACACATAAAAATACCTCTAGTTATATGTCATGTACGGTCTTGTTTGTTAATCTGATTACCATGGTCTCCCAGCGCTTCAGCTCTAATGAAATTCGTAAATAACCTTGAAATAATATGGAACACAAACCGAATATGTCTGAAATTATTATGCCACATATGATTTGTGTTATATAGCTACATATTTACGAACACTTTTATGTAATAGTAATAATTTTTTCTTTTTTTTTAAACGCAGCAAAAGAAAACTAATCGCTGAGAAAATATGTTTTAAAAGTACATAATTAAACTGTTATTTATTCGAAAAAAATGTTGTTAGAAACGTTTTTTTATTTATTTATCTGTGGGTTTCAACATGAAAAAAATTCCTGCGAGTTATCGTTAATAATGTCATATTTTTATTGTTTACATGATTTCCTCGTTTCCAAATCGCTTATCAAGATAGAATCCAATTTGTTGATAAATATCAAGTTGTATTACACTTGATTGACTGTCTTGTCATGTATGTCTGATATACTGCGCTCGATGAAAGCCAAATTCAAATATTACTCTATTTTCGTTCAGAAACTGAGGGTATTTATAAGAAACGGTACAAAGCATGCAGTTAGCAGGTCTTACCGGGCCGTTTATATTTGACATGCGCGACGTGGTTCGCGTGCGCTTTATCACCTGGGGCGTCGTCCGCGGGCGTGGGCGACGGCGGCGGGGTCTGCGGGGGGACGCCCTGCGTGGGCGACGGCGACTGTGACGTCACGTGACGAGGACTGCGCTTGCTCTGCTCGATCTCGCGCCTGCACTTCTCTTGCGCCACCTGAATAATAACCACGTATTTATATCAATTATACAGCAATAATTAATGATAATTAATTATTTCTGTAGCGTTAAGTAAATTTTACAGAATCTAACTTTTTGGGATAGTGATGGGTTTACAAAAAACCCAAGTAGAGAAAGTAGGTAAAAAATGAATAAGCAAACCGAGAGAACGACCTTTTAATAATGTCACTATATATAAATCACATAAGATTTTTTTTATTTGATGTAAGCCGAGTATTCCTGACTCATACTACTGAAAACTCTAGGTACAGGACTTACTATGATGCAGTCCTGTCACTAATCTGCCAGTATGAAAAATTACATACGTGACTCTCAATAAGTCCCTTGGCCACTTGTATTTGTTCCTTGGTGCCTCGCAGCGTGACCTGTCGCTGGGTCGCCTTGTCACTCGCATGAAGACACTCAATTTTTACTCTGGCACCGCTCCGGTGACTGATCTCGTTAATATTCTCCCCTCCAGACCCTATAAAATATAAGGTATAGGCTAGAGGTCAAATAATTCCTATTCTTAGTCTTAAAGTCTATTTCAATTTTTAAGATATAAAATCCTATCTTCTCTTGCAAAGACTAATTATACAGACAATTTAAGTAGATATAAGTATAATAAGACTAAAATTACTTATGTAATATCTGTTAATTGTAGTTATTAAAGTCTGTGGCCGACATAAAAAGAGTTTTATATGGATTTTTTTAAATTTATTCAAAGGGCTTTGTCGCTGATCGATTACGTCATCCAGGAATAAAACACATCCGGCACCATTTGGTAAATGTGTCCTAATGAAAACGGAGCCATCAAGAACACATGGCAGAAACTCGTAGCGTGAGACCACGACATTTAATACATACATAAACTCACGCCTGTATTCCCCGAAGAGGTAGGCAGAGGTGCATTTCTGCACCCACATTTCGCCAAGTATGTATCAGTCCCACGTAATAGGGGGCGAGCCTATTGCCGTTTTTCGGGCACATTTCCAGACTCCGTGCTGTTACCGAGAATTTCCTAATGGAAAAACCCAATAACACTTTGCCCGACCCGGGAATCGAACCCAAGACCTCTAGATCGCACGGCACATACTTGTACCACGAGGCAGTCCTAGTAATAATAAAACTACAGTAATGATAACTTACCAATAATTCTGCCACACGCCCACCCAGGCACGATCATGGTGTCTTGTTCTATCAAGGGTTGTTGTTTGATGAAGTCGTGTATAATAGTCTCGGCGAGGTGCGTCGCCTCGGGCCGGCCGCGTATGATACACACGTCATACTCTTGGTCGCTGAATTTCTTGAAGTGCATTAGAGCGCCAGACTTCTTCTCGATTTCCTTTATGTTGCTTCCGTTGCGACCTGTAAAGAAATTGCTGTAAACATACATTTATGGCGAGAGAACGGAAAGAAGCAAGATGTAAAATAGTCTCGTCGACCCCTCGACATAAATTAGTGGGAAATATGCTAGGTTCCATTTCACTTGCAGTGTCGGGGAGTGCGATTGGATTTCTTGGACAAGAAATTTAAATATGAAATAACTTGCATCCTTCTACATGATACGTGCAAATGCAGGTAACGAGCCGTGTACTAAATCTTCGGAAACTCAGGCACGAGAGATAAATATAATGTAACAGAGTTTACAAATTGCTATGCCGATTTGGGAAAAGGTACTATATGGAGAAATAAACTTGTAAATGATGAATTTATCATCATAAGCATGCTCATAATATAGGTCCCCTGCTGAGAGGGCTTAGGCCTTAGTCCACCACGCTGGCCTAGTGCGGGTTGGAAGAACTGTGCAGGTTTCACCACGATGTTTTACTTCACCGTTAAAGTGAATACGATGTAAACATGATAATTCATTGTGAATACTATATTTATACTTCATCTAATTGTAACTAAGAAATATTGCATAATTCGATAAATTATTCTAATGATACGTGACTTACGAGTCTGACTTTTACATGTAAAACTAAAAAAATGTTTACAAGTATATTGACGTCTATCGGTGCTCATTAAAGCATGACCATCATATATTTTTTATACCGCATATTTTACTATACACTGCAATAACTTTCCGGTAGCTTACTGAAGCGTAAACATTGACTTCATTCCTTTAACTATCATAAAAACGAGTTTTTTTGCTGAACTTATCATAAACCCATATATGTATGTACATATATGTACATCCTTCCACATCTTCTACTGTCAACATAGTACATATGTTAGGCTTTATTCGCCTATTCCGGGTTTGGGGAATTTCTAATATTTTCCGATATCTTTACAAAGTTTTCTATTGTTGTTAAAGTGCTTGATAATTTATAAAAAATATGTGTAAATCTTTAAATAGTCAGAGGTGCCTGAGATTAAAATTTACAACCGCTAAGTCTTTGCATCGACAGACCGCGCTGTCACATCATCAATGTTGACAGCTCCGTGACGCAGCTGGTTAGACACCAGCTTGCGAAACGAGGGTCGTGGATTCAATGCCCGCACCGACACAAATGTTTGTGTGATCCGCAAATATTTGTTTTGGGTCTGGGTGTTTATGACACCGAAAAGTT
The DNA here is from genome assembly GCA_907164795.1 of Hemaris fuciformis. Taxonomy (NCBI): domain Eukaryota; kingdom Metazoa; phylum Arthropoda; class Insecta; order Lepidoptera; family Sphingidae; genus Hemaris; species Hemaris fuciformis. The sequence continues at coordinate 11,712,228 of OU015448.1, forward strand.
TCTCGAAGTGTCTGATACCCACGTCACAATACTTGTATCTTAGTGTGGGGTCAGAACTATGTATGTGACTGGGTGGTGTGTTGGGTGTATTAATAATGTAATATTACCGACGCACCTGATGGTAAGCATGATGCTGTCTGAACAGAGTATAAAGTGGCGGAGAGACTCCAATCACTCGATACACTGATAACGGCCTGCTGAGTGCCGAGGTCTAATGCTTCTTCACGATACACTTAGAGGACCCAGGTTCACTTTGCAAAAGGCTATGTTGTTACTGGCCGCTTTTTGTTATCTTAGACACAGAACACCACAGACGTGATCTCAAAAGGGTGACACATTGTGTCTGGTCAGTTGCATTTGAAAATATCGAATCATATATAACTATTTATAGTAGTAGCTTAGGCCGACACCTTGTCACTCTTTTTGAATGCTTGTATGAAACGCATACTTGGCGCTACGGCCAAACGTGCCAAAAAGACTTGAATTCGCGTGACTTACTATTTTGTATTGCATTTTTGTTGTTTTTTTATGCAAGGTTTGTATTTTCAGGTTCAATATTTATTCCGTAGATAAGTGTGTGCAGGCCGTTATTGATCCACTGTCATGCGGGTTACCTCATGTGACCTGAAGTGCTCATTATATAGGTACACGGTTTTTGTGATAAAATTGCTGAACATTTTGATTGAAATAAAACTTATGCGGGCTTTAATCGCCTTTATGACTCATTTTTAACTTCTTTGTGTTTCAAAACATTATATTTTTCATGGTATGAGTCGCAACTGTGTCAACATCAGAACATTATGCATTTTTATTGACGCAGCGTGAATTATTCTTTAGGACACGTTTTTCTCATATGGTATAAAACAGTAGTATTCAAGAGACTTTTCGATCCTAAAGACCCAGGAGTGAAACAAATATTTGTATGAAACAAACATTAACTCTTAGTAAAACATATTCAACATACTAGTTTAACCCAAAGGCTTCAGCTATGTTAACATAAATTAAATATATATTATATATATATCCGACGCCCGGAAATGGACAAATAAAAAAACAAGTGGTTTGAGTAGGAAGGGCGCGAAAATGACAAACAGGCACCCTTTCGAATACATAATATTAGTGAGGATTATGTCATCACGGGAGCAATTGAATTGCAGTATACATCTAATATTATCTCGTCCATTACGACCAGCCGGTGTGGCAGCGTTAGAAATGTACGCCGCCCACGGAAATTGGCCGCCCGATTGATGCCGAAGTAATTTGCACGCATCATGTGCAAACACGTCTGGTGCAGTTTTTTTACCCTCTTTATTTTTCCTGTTCTATTATCCATCCAAAGGTTGTCTGGAAGATATTGCCTATAGCGATAAGGCCTTCTCTTGTTTTTGTTATTTTTATTTATTCTTCATATAATAATTGTTTAAACAAGAAAGTGTAAATATAGGTATAACTAAGTATGAAAATTAACAAACCGTATAATTTTTAGATTAAAATAATAAATTCCTTAACTTTATACATTAACTTGGTGGTAGACTTACATAGGTCTTATCCTTCTCAGTTGTAGAGGAGGCCCGTGGCCAACAGTGGGACGTATGTACTCGTATATGGGCTGATGATGATAAAGTTAATATATCCGACGCAGTGACCCACGCATGTCCGTTGCATTTAAGAAACAGCTAATGTACATGCGAGATATAGTTATTGGTATAACGTTTATTGGGTAGAGATGTGACATATGTAGTTTATTTTGATTGCAGTCTGTTGGTAAAAAGGCGTAATTAATGATCCCATAACCTACGCATGTGCTTCACGTTCCCGAATGAGTCTTTATGTATAGGGTTATGAACAAAAGAGCATAATTGTGTCTACTGTGTGGGGCAGTCGTAATCGTTTCTCCAGAGTCAACGAAATTTATATATAGGGATGTCGGGAATCCAAAAAAATATCGATATATTTAAAAAAAACGATATATCGCTATGATTTGAGTACCTACGTACTTGTTGTCGACAAAAAATAATGATAATGTTAAGTGTTACAAAGAAAAATGTTAATATAAATTATTTTTTTGGATTTTTCATCATTAAAAATATCGATTTTGATTCCATACTTGTAATTTTATATCGATATATCGAAATATTAAATATCGCTCAAAAATATCGATATATCGAAAAAACAATATCGATATTTTTTCAACAAGCCTAATTATAAATACACCAATAGTGCATAATATAGTCCCTGTATAAGATTCAAGTAAAAACAACTTCGGAATTATAGAGTGTAATACGAAACAAAAAATTGCTTCACATGCAAATATTTACGAGTTTACACTAATGTAAGACTTCTAAGAACTAGTTTGCATTAGAAAGCTCCTGATCTGGACGGTTAAGTGTCTCACGAACAAACCGTGTCGCTAAGAAAGTGTTTGTTACGCGTGGTAACAAAATTACACTTTATATGAAAAGGACATACAAAATCCTATGTGGTACCAAAATACTAGTTTAAATAATATGAGTATTTAAATCAGCTTTTGTAATACCACACGTTGGGGAACCCTACACCTATATCAACCTTGTTGGTTAATTAAAATAAACTAGCGTCAAAGTTTGGAAATCACCAAATACATTCTACTAACGCAAGAGTAAGCAACTTGACTGCCTCGTGGTCTCGCGGTACATATATGTGCCGTACAACGAGATCCCGGGTTCGAATACCGGGTCGGGCAAAGTGTTATTGGGTTTTTCCATTAGGAAATTCACGGTAACAGCACGGTGTCAGGAATTGTGCCCGAAAAAAAACGGCATTAGGTCTATTACGTGGGACTGATATATAAATGGCGAAATGTGGGTGCAAAAATGCACCTCTGGCTTCTTGTATGTAAAGCAAGAGTTTTATATTAATTAGTGTTTCAAAATTATTTCAAATATTTCATGAATCACAGTTTTCCGAAAAAGTATGATGCATGATTTTGATTATTTTCAAAATGGAATAAATAATGTAACTAAACACGAGCGGACATAACATATTTTTTGATAGTTAATAAGGCATATTTTATTATATGCGTATGTAAGCTATTTTTTTATTATGTTTGGTACATAAATGTGACATCATTCCTTTTCAAAACAACGGCCCAACGGAAGACCAGCATTGGCTGTATTGCCAGCATATTGCTGAGTTGGTGCCTTTTTGTTACAAACATAGTTTTAAGTGGTTACGACTATTTTATTATATTTTTTTATTTATTTTTGTTCTGTATGTTTGTAAACAAATAAACTTTTTTCTTTCTTTCTTTCTATAAATACGGACACTGAAGATTATCTATCTTCACTAAATCTTCCTGAGGGGTTACATGAAACCAATCAACAGATACGATTTTTAATACTTTTCCGTTGATATTTAAGGATTGCACTCTCCGTAAGCATTCCAATATTGAAAAGGTATAAGGTAATATAAGATTTGACAATCCCAATGTCACAAGTAATGTAATATTCTGCAGCAATATCAAGTGGAGTTGACAGATTTCCTGTTACTTACACCTTGGTACGATTGATGTCAAACAAGATTGACAGGAGGTTATTGAGATCGACGTGATTCAATCCGCGGGAATAATAAATCATCACTCAGCCAATATAAATAGCATCCATCATGTATGTGCAACTATTCATCCGGAGATACATTTAGTATGGATGTTGAACAAAATTTTATTCTTAATTTTTAATTGTTTATAATTCGTCCTTCTTGTACTACTGTTACGTTATACTCGTATATGTGGCTTAATCTATATACGTCTATGCCTACTACCTACAAATAAATAAAATTGGAGGGTCTGTTTGTAATATGGAAATAACCGCTTTTTAATAAATGCATATGGATGTATACACGGTACATATACCAAAATAACGTTTTTACAATTTTTGTATGTCTGTTTGTTCCGGCTAATCTCTGAAACGGGTGGACCAATTTTAACGGGACTTTCACTGGCAGATAGCTGAGGTAATAAGGAGTAACTTAGGCTATTTTTTTATTTTTTTTAAAGAATCGACTGTTAGACGCAACGAAGTTCGCCGGGTCAGCTAGTATAAATTAAATTACTGTATACCATTGTCATCAATCTAAAGTTATCCACTGCTAGAGAGGATATCTCCATTCAACGACATATTTTATAAAGATTGTTTTTTATGGAGAAGTAGGCAAACGATTAAGTGAGCCGCCTGATGTTTAGTGGTAAACATCGCCCATGAACACCAAATACCAGAGAAACATCGGTGCGCTGCCGGCCTTTATGGAATGTGTAGGCTCTTTTCTTAAAGGTTCCAAAGTCGTAAAGATGTTGTGCGGGAAGGAAACCCAAATACCACTAAAGCCGATATAATATATACGAACACAGTATGACATGATACCCATATAGGCAATGATATTGCAATAATGTTTTAAATGAGACTTCTAAAGTTTGATTATAGGTAGTGGTTGGTGACGTCACGTAAAGGGATTTTTTTTTAATTATCATACGAATATTATTGACACAACTGTATTTTTATAAGCTTAATGTGTTTCTAATATAGATGTAGATAAACAATATAACATAATATATTTTGTATTACACCTTACAGCTAAATCTATTTAACCACAAGCTAGCTCCGTGGCGCAGTTGGCTAGACATCAGCTTGTAAAACAAGATGTTGCGGGTTCAATTCCCGCACGGAGACCAATATTGTGAACCACAAATATTTGTTTCAGGTCTGAGTGTTTGTGAGACCGAGAAGTCTCTCGTAGTTTCGGATACACACGACCCAAGATTCATATCTTGTGGGGTCAGAACTATGTATGTGGCTCTTGGGTGTATTTATTTATTTATTTACAATGACACTTGGAGTAAGTACAATCGATAAGTACGTCGATAGACTTGAAAGCGTTACCACAATTTCTCACGACTCGACACAATGAAGATGTTTTACTTGTTTGAATATCGTCTACTGTACTAGATATTGTATATAAAATCTTTACCGAATGACTTACTCTACAAACTAATAAAATTCACAAGGCGTGTAGTGTAGTGTTGTTTGTCTTTCGTCATGAGCACTTCATAGAGATGATGTCACAATTACGGTTTAGCACCTTGATTTTTTTATTCGAGTGGCTATGTAATATATGAAGTTTACGAATATGAACCGTTGTAGTAAGTTAATAAATATATAGCAGACACAGTAAATAAATAACTGGCAGTGGTTGGATGAGGAGGGCCAAAGATTGAGCCCAGTGCTCACAGGATATGTCCAACAGTGAACGTGACATGTGGCTGTTGATGCTGATGACGATGGTGATGATGATGATAATAATGCTGCTGATGATGATGATTATGATACACAGTAAGTACCCTACATTAAGATACAAGTCTTGAGTCGCGTGTATCAAAAAGTAAGATATTTTTTTTGCCTCATTAACACCCAGTCTAGAAACAAACATTCTTTGATCGTACAAACATTTATCTTGAAGCGGGAATCGTACCTACGGCTAGTGGTGGTGGTATGAATATTTAAGGTCTTTAACAATTTTCGTTATGAGAATCAACTGTTGCCTACCAGTATGATGATTTTAGGGTCTCTTAAGTTTCTGATAGTCAAGCTAGTTTTTTAGAAATCAGCGTTACAATAACTAGGCGAAGATTCCTTTTGAATTATTATTGATTAAAATAATAGTTATTATTATATTCTTTACAGAAATATTTTTTTAAAATAAAAGTTGTCCAACTAGTAGACCCTTATTGTATCAGCGTAGTGTATTCTATCCTAATGTGTTGGGAAACCATAACCCATAAGTAGAACGTATCTATTATCGTAACGTAAAACAGTTTAAATTAATAATGTCGCAGGAAAATCTTAATAAATCCATTGTTAAGGCAACAAAGCCTTGGTTAAATAATTAATGTTAGAAATTGGCAATATCCGGTACTGTTTTTTAGCAAAGCTACCAGATATTTTCAGCAGTTTCTATATTTTTAAAGATTAACTGAAGTTGTATTTTTACATTATGAAGTATATATATAGTAGTAGCTTATCATGAAGTAGTGATGGCCTCGAGGTTTAGGCGCGCAGTACACAAGACTCGTATCTTAATGTGGGGTCAGAACTATGTATGTGACTGTTGGGTGTATTTATTAATTATTATAGTTCTGACCTAACACTAGTCTTGTGACTTTGCGGTCTCACAAACACCCAGACCCGAAAAAAAAATTTTGTGTATCACACAAACATTTTCCTCGGTGCGGGGATCGAACCCGCGGCCTCTCGTTTCACAAGCTGGTGTCTACCCAACAGCGCCACGGGGCTATTAAATGATGATGTTGTTATATACATTACATTTGCAAGGCGTGACATTTACATACGCGCGGATATTGTCCGTATAAATGAATAAGTAAGTTATAAAACCAGTTATAGCGACTAATGTAACTGTAACGCATTCCGAGTTCAGTATTTATACAGACAGTTTCTACGAGCCCGACTGTCGACTGATGATAGTGAGACTACTATACGTGGACCACTAAATGAAGAAATGTCTAAAACAAAATTAGGCGCGAGCAAAATTATTCTCAGCCTATCGCCGTCCACTGCTGAACGATGGCCTCCCCAAGTTAGCCAACCATCCCGGTCTTGAGCAGTCCTTATCCATCCGCTACCCGCCGCCTTTCTCAAGTCGTCGGACCATCGTGCTGCAGGACGTCCTACACTACGTCTACGTACAACGGCCGAGCAAAATATTGTAGGTTAATAAGGAAGAGTTAGAATAAGAAACCATGCAGAAAGAATAGTACCGACACGTTATTAACTTAATTGGCCTTATTTAAGATTAGGTATAATCCATATTTACGCGTAAAGGGAACTCAATGCCTAAGTCTCATTCTGCCGTGTATACCTTATATAAGACGGCAGAAGCGTGGTTTTCTGCACCGACGTTTCACCAATTGTTATTTTAGTCCCACCTAATAGGGAGAGATCCTGTTTCCGATTTTCGAACACATTTCCAGACTCCGTGCTGCCTCTGAGAATTTTCTAATGAAAAAAGCCAATTACACTGCTTGACCTGCAATCGAACCCCGCAGCTCTTGACCCTACGGTACACTTGAGCAGCGCGACCATGAGGAACGAGCGTATAGTTATTAATAATTTACTCTTGTTAACACAACGTAAGCTTTCTAAGAAACCATAAATTACAAGCTAACTATGCAAATGAAGGGAGAGTGCAATAAAACATGGCGCAAATGCGTCGCGAAACGCATCGCCGCGGTTTAATTTATCGCAAACCTTGAACTAATAAACACACGCAAGTGTTTCCTCTCGTAAATTAAATGCTTGATAACATTTTCGAGTTGATATTAAGATCCTTAAATGATAAAACGTGATTTTGTATTTGAAGCAAGTGTTTTACTTTAAAACGCCGCTTATGTTGACACAAAGAAAATAATGCACCGTATATTTTGATCGCAAGCCCATTCATCACCTGATTGAGATTTTATAGAAGACATAAGCATAGGCAGATTTTGATAGATAGAAAGATTTGTCTACTGTTACCATCCTATCTTTTATATTTCTACATCGTCTTTGTATGTTGTACTTCATTACCAAAGAACAAACACCTCCAAATACCAGAAGTGTGTACCTTGGGTTCAAATCCGCGGCTGCACAGATGGTATTTCGGCAGACCGTAACTAACTAAGCTTTTACACACTTCTGATATTTTTTTAACTACAACACATTTTCGACAACCCCACCAATAAACATCACAGATACAGACAGCATAATATGAAGACATAAATTGCATCTATTTTCGGCTCCGCACGTAATGTAAATCTAAATGTGGATAAATCAGCGATAGAATGCTTTTGCAGTTTGCTTTACAATGTTTTCGTACAGTGCGATCGAATAAATGTTTAGCAAAGTTTAAAAATTCGTTTGTTCAAAAAAATTTAAATGGCGCCGAATAGAACTGTCCGAATACCCTTACGGCGTTTGTATCTCAAACTCGTAAATTCCCTTTTAGAGGCGGTTCTAGTCCATGGTGTGATGATTTCAAAAGTTGATTATGGTGACATAGATATTTATCTTAGCACAGATCAACCAACAACTTTATACATTTCAGGTGCCACATCAACTCATATATAGATGTAGTCAAGAGTAGCTGGTGCAGCATAATGGTGCATATTTTGATCAAGTTGTTGTGTAAAATATAAAAGTAAGACTTACAGGTCACATGACAGGACAATATAGTAACAATTAATACAAAACTTTACTTATCATAAATAGTACTCTAGGAAAATACATACATAAGTAATGGTAATTAGGAACCATCAGAAGTTACAGCACTAACCTAATGTTACTCTTAAAACTACAACCTCTCCATCATGTTTCACAAAATATGCAATATTAAAGTTTGGATGATACTCACCAATTAAAGCAGGCACAATACTTTTGGGTACATTGATTTCAATCATATTGACTCGAGTTGTTTTCACGGCCTTATCACTAGATTCTTCTTCATCTTTTTTGAACACATAGTATACTACTAATGCTGTGACAGTCACAAGTGAGAGCCCTAGGGCTACTGGTAGGGCCAATTTTGGATTTATTGCCATTTTACCTAAAATAAAGAAGAAAGTTAATGTACACAGATTTAACAACAATGTTCTGTGAATAGTCAAAGTAACTTGATTTTTAAAATGCTAAAAATGGTGTTAAGCAGCATTTATTAGTAGACTTTTATATGCTATTATATCCAACCATGGACATATGTAGGTCTTAGTAAACAAAAAAAAATACTCACTAAAAAGCAGTGGCAGTACTTCCATAGAAGCCCAAAGCCCTGTTTGCCTTACACAATTCGGAATAATCTTTAAGCTTTAAATCTTTATTTAAAAAAAAAACAATTTGACATATAAAGGAAAATATCCTAATCCCATAATAAACAATTATAAACAAAAGACATTATACAATCGACATGTAACACTTTTTGGCTTCTATGGAACTACTGTAACTGCTAAAAAGTACAAATCTTCTGTAGTGAAATTTTAGTAAAAATTAAATTTAACTGAACATTATTTGTATTGGTGAACTTCTAGTGCATTTAAAATTATATTTATTGTTGACAATATTGCAATGGTAATTTATTAACCCTATTTTAGAACATAACTTTATATTGTGTGAAGTTTTGTTTCCTTTTCTGGATGTTTTTTAACAGTTTTTCATGTGTGTAACTTCTTAACTAAAAATACTCAGACATAATTACATGTGAGTAATCTTTAACACAATTCTGTCATCTTGGCAGTACTGACTACAACAATTTTTAAAATGAACAATCAGTGTGTGATGTCAACAAAACCTTGAAATGACACAACATTATGTTGGTTACATTTTTACACCAATAAAACATTTTCAAGGTTCCAATATTATATCTTCCTGGATTTAATTTTCGGTCAAGCAATTTTATGTTGCTTTCCAAAGAATAATATTAAAAATTGTAAATAATAATGCCCAATGATCTGTAAATAGGAATACACACAATAATGTAGGCCAAAGTTCTAATAAATTATGCGCCCATACAACATCCCCATAAGATTAAAGATGCGTTTGTCTGTTGCGAGGTGAATTGGTTAGCGATCACTCTGATATAACTTTATAACGATCTATTAGCAGCTATGACATAATATCAAGTGCAAGAATTACTTCACAAAGTAACACGATACTGGCCATACGAAAATATATTTACAAAGCATTTACCTTCTAACTTTTAATGTTTTTCTTATAGTTAAAGCACTAATATCAAGTTCAGTTGCGAATTCTTAGAAACCACGTGAATACTGCAACAATAACAATGCCTCACTTTATCTTACAATGCACGTAATATTATTTTTATTCTGTGGGATATTATTCTTGGCAGAACATTTTCTCTCGTTTCGTTCGTTATATTTGACATGACTTGTCGACTGATAATCACACTGACAAGATACTAACTTTTGTTTTGAAACTGACGTTTAAGAAAGGAAAAGATGTTTTATGTTGTAAATATTGACATTTATATAATGGTGTGCTGGAGCGATAAGCGGTGAAGCAAAGTCTTACCAAGAAGTAGAGCATTTTCAGGCCCAATTGTATACAAAGCAGGTAAACTCATGGTTCTAATAAAAAAATATACGTATAAGGCTCATCGATATCAAGAATCATAAATAATTTTACAAAATCGTCCTGTGGCTGATCAGTTCAGTTTTCTTTGACTAGTGCGAATGTTGGCGGGAATTTAGAGCATTCTTTATTTGAATTTGGTAGCGCTTTTATTTTAGCTGTAGCGATGTGGAAATTCTCTATTGTTTTGGGAAAACATCCTTTTTATATTTTCTAAAACTAAACTACACCTTAAACAATGGATTTATTTATTTATTATTTATTGACAAGAACGTTGCTATTTGCTGTTTGTAATTTATAGTAGCTAAAGATCCAAATAAAACTTGAGTGGGCACCGCTTAGCTACAAACTATGGACTACAAACGTAGCATTTGACATCCACGATCAAAGTGACGAACTTACTTAAAGTCACTGTACATTTACCTAGGTTGCTCTCAACAAGTCGCTCTGAATTTCTTTCGTAGAACCTTATGGCAAAAGTTATGTTAAGCAGCTGATAATGATGATACCATTCAACAATGGTGGTCTTGTTGACGCCAAAATTAAATGTTTTCTAGATAGAAAGACTGCTAAGTACTATGTTAAGTTTTGTATACTAGTAATTAATATATAGTAATAAAACTTTATTACGGAAATTTATAAAATTGCGGACTAATTCATTTTGTGAAGTTAAAAAGGAGGCTTTATTCGGTTTGAGTTAAATTCCTGTTTACATTTGTGACATTTCACGAACAAAAGGAAAATCTAGATCGATGTAAAATACACGTTTTCAATTCAACTAGGGAAAAATCATATAAATATCGTGAATAATAAACAGCAATTTGTTCCTACATTTTCTTAAATTACTATCACGTTTCACTTTCCCACAACCGCATTGGAAAGTTTTGGAGTTTAATGGGAAGCACCCTACAGCAAAAACAATATCGTTACCTACTTCTAACGGCCTTGATTTCTGAATGAACTCCACAGGATGACGTGGGATGTGACTTTAGGTAACTTTATTTTCATGCCTTATTTCTTTTAGTTTTTTCTCTTTGTACTATTTACTGTAGGAGTTAAAGACCGAAAAGTGTCTCATAATTTCTGTTATCCACGACGCAACAGTAAATCTAAGTTTTGTTATAACATGAACATCGTCTGTTATAGAAGCTTTGAAATAAACAAAATAAAATAATGACTGCTCTTTATAAAGTAATAGTATATAGGTATAATCGTAATCTGTATAGAAGATGCTAACGTACAAACCGGTTTTATGTGAAACAACCACCATGTGATCGTCAGCCCATATACGTCCCACTGCTGGGCACAGACCTACTCCACAACTGAGAGGGTTTTAGGCCTTAGTCCATAGTTGTGATGGCCTCGAGGTTTAGGCATGTGGTCGAGAATCTCAGCAGTCGCGGGTTCAAACCCCAGGCACACACCTCTGACTTTTCGAAGTTATATTTGTATTCACAATGAATTATCACTTACTTTAACGGCGAAAGAAAACATCGTGAGAAATCCTGCAGACCTAAAAGTTCTTAGGAATTTCTTAGGTGTGTAGTCCGCCAACCCGCACTAGGCCAGCGTGGTGGACTAAAGCCTAAAACCCTCACCATATGATATTAGTTTACAATTCAAAATTATTTTATAAATACAACAACAAAAACACCGTACCCATGTTTTTGTGATATTCACAATTTTTCATGTCGTTTGGTTTCATGTCTTAAAGAAATAATTTTATGATGCTTTCTACGTATAAAGCTTTGGTTACGGTGACAATTTATAATGAACATTGTGGAATCGTCCGATCACAGGGACGTATATAGCAGACTTGAGTTCAAATGCTATATAGAACTTTCTTTTCAATTAGAGCATATAAAAAAATAATTTCTTTATGAGGTCTTCAAAATATCTATGTCGTATTTGAATCGAAGGGATGTTACCTTTGTTTTTATTATTATTAGTAATGTACTGAACAAATATTTATGTACCTTGACATCCTAACGCCCGTCGCACATTCAATTAAGATTCTGTCAAAATTAAGACAATTTAAGGGCGTATGCCCTCGAACGCGCTTCTTCAGGTCACATGATCTGCCACCCACAAGGGATCGGTTTGCGTTATTTTGAGTCTTGGAAGTATGTCCAACGATCCCGATTACTTCTCTAAGACCACAACATCATACCGTAATGGACTGAATCTGATTAAAATTTGGTACCTTTTGTAAGTTGTAACTAACTAGTTGAAAGGATTAATGATTGTAGAATTACGAAAGAGATTTACTGTGCGGCAGTAAGTAGAGAAGTCGGTCGAGGTCATTCTAGATGCACTTATAAACACCTTATAGGTGATTTATTAAAGAAAGGTAATATAAAGAGTCCTCGAAACCGCCGTGCAAGTATAAAGATGATAATGTCATTTGAAGAAGCGAAAGAAGTGTGTTTGAACCGTAGCATTTGGCGCTCTATATACTCTGCCTACCTCAATGAGAGACAGGCGTGATTTTATGTATGTATCTAGTGCCAAATTTAATTTTTTGGAATACAAAGTATCCCATGTGTTAACCCAGGGTGTCAGCTACCTCCGTACCAAATTTCTTCAAAATTGGTCAAAGCTGAGTCTGAGCTTAACCATGAAGAATTAAGAAAAACACCAACATTCGGTTGTATAATATAAATGTGATTTAAATTAATAGTCAGCACAGGTATCGTATTTTGTTAAATGGCGCGCAACTAAGCGAAGGGAAATGTCTCAAAAAAATATTTTAGTCTGGACACCCGCTGATTCCGCGAGCGTGCAACCAATATACCGTAATGGTCGGATTTGTCATATTTTTTTATTGTCTTGACTATCACGAAAGCCTCGTCGTCTGTCGACGCCGGCAGTCGACGAATCGCACAATCATGCAGCGGCCATATGTGCGTCGGTATCTGTCTCCGAATAATATGCACGAGGCTTATCATGGCGGTAAAAAATTACATGATCAACTTAAGGAATTATTATCTATATTAATAACGTTATTGTAACGGTTGTGATTTGTATTTATTTGTGTGTATTGTTTACACAAAGATGAAAATGCATTTAATTTAATTCTGAACCCTATTATTATTATTGGTAAAGTTAGATGTAACACTGTTTATTGATTCGTTAAAATTACCAGTCATTATTTCATTCCAGTCATATTTATATAAATCGTATAAATACCTAATTTTAAATGGTGGTGTGTGGTAAATTTTAATATGACAGAAAGCTGTTGTTAACCGACAATATTCAATCACAAAGAAACTTGAAGACTTCCCTGCTGATTTTCTATCACTTGCCGTTTTTAAAGAAAAAAAAACTGGTTTCGAGTAGTCGACGTTATACTCAATTTTTAGATAGCAATACATAAAAATGTAATTAAATGATAGATACTTTCTGATATCTGAATACTGCACGTAGTGACCCTCTCTCGGGTGGCTCTAGAAAAATTATGATGCTAACTCAATTTCTTCCCTAGATTTTGAATATGTAGTAACGAAGAAAGCTCCGCCTCGAATATGTTTTGGTACCAGTTTAAGCAGGGAAGTTCTGCCGACAAAGGGTCCTAACATGAGTCCCTATATGCGCCGAAATGCCTTTGAAGTAAGACCTAATGTAGGACCCGGGACATATGATGATAAACGAGATGCATTTTATAATGTCACCAGTAGGGTTAGTATGAGTTCCAACCTTGTGTTTTTATTATCATATTTGAATTTTTTTCTTTTTAAATCCTTTACTACAAATTCCTTCATTTTTAATTTGACATCAAGTGACTAATAGCGTTGTTTAAAATATGTACCTACAATAGTATTTGTAAACATTTAAATGTCTATTCTAATTTTACATTTTTTTTCAGATTTACAGCAAGTATGGGCTTGGTGCAAGAACTTCACGTTGGTTAATCAAACATGAATATCAACCACCACCACAGGAACCCCCGGCAAGACAACGCATTCGGCAAAATTGTGCGCCTTTCAATTCAACCTCTAAGCGGAAGGGAATATTCCAGCCTTCTGATTTTCCAGCGTAAATAATCAATTTAATTTGAAGCTATACATTTTAATACATTTTATATGGCAAACACCTTTTATTAAACAACAAAATCATGTTATGTTGCGAAAAATACCTATATCGTCGTACATCTTTGGAGTTTGGAGCTCATACGTCTGTCTATTAAACCAAACATACTACTTACTTACATTAACAGACTGTTTGAATTACAATTTCAGACCCTGCGACTACTGTCCAGAATACCGAAAGAGGCAAATGAAATTTGCGTACAGTTTTTCTGGTAAAAAAGTCTTACGATGTGCCGTTGAGGTAATTTTTATTAAATCAATAAAGTGTTACAAATTCAGGTATCCAAGCCGCAAAGACAAAACCACTTTGCGTGAAACTCAAAATGAATGATCGAATGCATAAAAATGACATGCACGCTTACAGTAAATTGGGTTTTGTTTAGAGGTCCCGTTTTAAAAAATAACACTAATTTGTCGTATTTTTCAGATAAAATGCGTGCCATATAATTTAGATGCTTGTGGTGTATGCGGTTGTTCGTGTTCTGCCCAGGGAGACTACTGGCAGTTTGAAAATCGCATATTTTTGTGCAGAAAACATTACACAAGATTATTTAAACATTGCCTTGCAAAATTTCAGGGCGCGAAATTAGCAGAATTTAAGGTTGAGTACAATTTTAATAAACTACGTAACATTCTTACTTAATCACACATAGACAAAATATTTTTTTCATTTATGCTAAGTAAAACGAAACACGTCACTTTTTATTTATAAAACATTCGAATTCGATCATCATCAGTCCATACACATCCCACTGCTGAGCATGGGCCTCTTCAACAGCTGAGAATGGTTAGGCTTTAGTTCACCACGCTGGCCTGCTTCGCGTTGGCTAACTACACATCTACGAAATTCCTAAGAATGTTTACGTCATTAGGTATCCAGGTTTCCTCACGATATTTTTCTTCACCGTCAAGTACGTGACAGTTCAATGTGAATACTTATGTATTAAAAATAAACTTTCGAAAATAATGACTACATTCTCTGTAGTCATGTGTTAATTTCAATAAATATCGAAGAATCTATTTTGTTACAGTCAGTGAGAGATTGCTTTTTTGCCCACGCACATAATAGTTGCAAAGCTGCTGTTAAAATTATGAAAAGTGAAGAAATTGAAAAAAAATTAAGAAAAGAAGCATATTTAGATTTATATTTTCCTCAACGTCGAATTTGCAATTAAAATATTTTTCTTGTACCTACCTACCTACTACCTTCTATGTATCAATTACCAAACATTTATTATTAGATACTCAATAAACATATTTACGCAGTTTACGGATATTTTTTAATTGGCAACCCAGTCCCTATCAATCATCTGACTCGTCGACAACTTTCCATTTATTATTTATTTTGATAACGAATCGATACTGATAATAAGAAAAGTGCAAGTAAAAACATGAAACTCGATTCAAATAATAAACTGATAAATTCAGAAAATGGCGCCGAAACTCCGGAAGATATCGACCCCCGACAAAACGCGGAAGATATTATCGATGAGATATTGGCAGAGTTCACAGAGTCAAGATCGCCCCCGGTGAGGAACGGCAGCGGCATTCCGGATAATTTGTTTAACATGATACAACCGCCGCGTACGAGGACGCCAGCGAACTCGCTATCGGAAAGCGCCACAATAGACGACATTGACCCTGCTTCCGATCTCGGAACATCCATCAGAAACAAATGTTTGGAACTCGAAGAGATACTACAGAGCCTCAAGTCTCGATTGAATCATGTAGTGCTCGATGAAAATATTGTGCTAAGCCCTGAAGCAAACTCGCTGGAGGCCCAGCTCGAGCATGACTTGGACACTGATTGCCAAGAAGACATTTCCTTGCAAGAGTTTCTTGAATTGCTTCAATCCCAAAACAAGGTAAATCCGACGACGGGTGTGCAGTGATCGCGCAGAGCAATGATAATTATATAATAAGGAAAAAACTATATGAATTTATTGTGTGCAAATTTATAATTAGATTTTATTGGATAACCAATTAAAATTTAAAACAAATCATGTTGTATTATTGTGACTATAGAAAGTAAATAAAAAACCATTGTGAGTAAAAAATATTATTAATTAATACAATTGCTAAAAAACATAATTTTATTATAAGTTTGATATAACAATTAAAGGATGTACATTGTTTTTGTTTACAAACATTTATAGATATAACACTTACACAGTTAAAGATTAACTCAATTACTAACCATTTTAAAAGTGCAAATAGCATACAAAATAATTTACTTTTTGATTATAATTTAAAAATTCATAACAATTATGTATTAAGGGTGTTTACATCATTTGTATGGATAAATTACACTATTATGTAATCAACACACTATCATATAAAAAATATTGTCAGCCTAACCTGCTTCCTATGGAGATCCCAAATCATATTCTGTTTCTGTTCCTTTCACAGCTCTCCTATCACATAACCATTACAAATAAACTTATACAACTGATTTTTTTTTTTTTAACTGGCACGGCAAAGTGACTCCACTGTACCTGATGGTAAGCACAGTGGAGTCCAAAAAATTAATACCGACCAGCGAGAAACGATATGGTCACCCGCTGGTCGACACAATCATGCCGGCCTGCAAAATCTCCATATTAGATACAATAATTAATCACAGAACAAATTTTGCTTTATATGGGTCTACTTTTTAGATTTCAAGAACTGTTGGATGCATGTATATCCAGCAAATTACTGCAACCTATAGCTTGCAAATGTTCAAGTAAGCCTAAAAGATAATCTTTATATGGTAGAAAAATAAACATTTGCACAAGGATTAATACTAAATGTATATAATAGGCACTTAGTTAAATAAAAATTATTTAGATAGAAACTTTTACATTTCATCAAACATTGCATCAATTTCTTCATCAAAAAACATTTCAGTTGATTCTGGAACAGTATCCACTTCATAGAGCTGACTTTCTTCATGACTTTGTGCAGTTTCATAAGTGCTTTGGTTATTTTCTGTTTTTATAATAAAATCTACTCCTTTTTCACTTATTAACATCTGGAGGTCATTTCGATTGCGATTTCTCAAATCAAGTTTAAATTTTTGGAGCCAATTGTTATAATGTGATGGATCAGTTTTTATACATTCATTTCTTAGAAATGCCATAGCTGCTAATGCTTTTGAATAGGTGCCATCTAAATTAAAATATAGAAGACTTTCAATGACTTCTGTCATTTCTGGTGTAAGCTCAGCTAAGGTCTTACCCTCTTCAATGAGTGTTGAAAAATCCTTGACAGGATTTATAGTGCCAATAACAAATTTATTACTAGAGACACTGGTAGAAGGGAGATTAATTTTTAGCCCTGAAGTGTCTTCATTTTCTTCTTTAGCAGTTACCAAAGACATGTCTACATTGTTAATGCCCAACAACTTCCTTCTCCTTCTTTTAGGCCTTTCCTCTACTTTTTGCAATAAAAATGAAGTCTTAATTTTTTCTAATGGTTCATGAGACCTCTTCATGATTAATGGAGGTATTTTGAAAATATCCATAATATCATCTCTTGGTGGAGGCAGAGGTTTACCTGGATTCATTGCACGGTATGCAAGACAATCTAACATATACTGTGCTGATGGACTTACAACTTCTCCAGTAGGAAATGCTTCTGCTCCATCAAATGTTTCATCATAAGCATTTGTCAAGTCCATTGCTTTAATAAGATCTTTCATTGCATTCACTTGATCTTGACTACATGGGTATTTTTTTAAGTTAATAGGAGGAAACATCATGTGTTTTATTGCTTCTTTATAACACAGACAAATCATTGACAAGCATACATAATTTTCTGTATCAATAATAGGCATAAGTACAAACATTTGTGGTGCATTATTATTGTTATACACTCTTCTGGCGACACCAACCAACTTCTTTTCATGAAGAATTTCTACTAAGCTAGTAATGGTATTCTGAGCTTTTTTGTCTCCTTTTCTTCCAAATACATAATATAAGCTGTTACCTGCTAGATGCTGCCAGTGTATGTTGCTGGCTTGGGTGAAGCCATATAATTTCAATGATTTATCACCTGATTTATATTTTATTGCATTATCAGATTCTGATGCTGGAATGTTTTGATGACCTATTTTATACACCTTAGTAACATCCGATTCATCAACTTTTGATTGATCTTCAGCATTGTAAAAAGCTTTAGTTTTTACTACGGCTTCTGAGGTGCTGGATTTTGATGTGACAGGATCATCAACACCATGTTGCCATCTATCAACAACTTTGTACTCATTGAGTCTGATATAAGCTGTGACGGGTATTTTGATGTAAGAACCAATACTTAAGTCCACATTCCATGAGGCTGGCCTCACAATCCTCTTCTTGTGAAACTGTAGGTATTGCATGATTTCATGAAATGTTGCTGTTTGACCACCGGTTTGTGCAACAAACTCTCTGGCTAATTGAAGATCAGAATTCTTATTATGTTCATCATTAATATCAGGACCAAAGACATCCACTTCATACTTGTATTCTTTCAGCCCACCCAGCACCTAATAACAGTAACAATGTGTTATTAGAAAATATAGTAGGTGAAATTAGTTTTTTCTGAGGCAAGTAAAACAAAAAATATAAAGTAAAAAAATAAGATAAAAGTATAATGTTACATATTTAAATGTCATGGGTTAAACAATTTTGAATTAAATTGAATTGATCTAAACTCAATAAATTATAACTTTTCATTCTTTAATAATGCAATATCTAATCGAATGAAAATAAAAAGAAGGTACACATACCATTTTAATATTGTCCTCACTGCATTTACTTGAGTGAAAATTTGTTATTAGAATTATTTTCACTTTAACTATATTGACACCACTGACTTCATTCTGAACATGGTCAGCAGCTACTGCAAGAGCCTCCACCCAATCGCCAGTCTTATTAGTAGGCTGAAAATAAATAAACAGTTACTGTTTATTGCAAGTATAAGGAGAAATGAGGCAGTATTTTTACTATTTGGTATACTAATGTAAACAGTGTAGGGAAAAGCACAAGGAGACCTTGATTATGGGACACAATTAACAATATGGAGGAAGTCTTCACACACTATTAAAATTCAAATGAAAAGGCCTAAATTAAAAGACTAATGATAATTTGACAACCTTGTGGCGCAGCTGGCTAGACACCAGCTGGTGAAACAAGAGGCCACAAGTTCAACCGCTGCAATGGGATAAAATATTTGTGTAACTATGTATGTGACTATTGGGTGTATTTGTTATTAATAGTCGGTCTGCGGTATTGTAATTTTATTCATAAAACTTTTCACAACAGTTTAAACCAAAAAAAAGTTATGGACATACAGATTTTTGATAATACTTTAGAAGTAACTTACTGATTGCGGTAGATCTCTAATAATTTTCCACGTTGGTAGCTCCAGTGGAAATAACGTTTCAATGCGCCTGAAACCACCTTCGCACTGCTCTGCCATATTATTCATAGTTTTTTTCGTACCCAGCAATATTACACCGAGGTAGTCTTTTCCTTTGCTTAATATTTTACTTTCAATAATCCGCGCTGCACATCTTTTTGCTTTCTCGAAGAAACTTTCCTTATCGGTGCCATCCGCTTCGGCCACATTTTTCCCCACATCAAGGATGATAATTATTCCTTTATCAATCTTTTTTACCATTTTTGATGCCTTAATTATGAAATTAAAATATCAACATCTGCTGTGATTTTTATTGCAAATGTATATAGTTTTCCGGTTAGCACACAGCACTGAGCACTCTTCAGTGATATTTAATATTTATACCTATGTTATGTTAGAAAGAATTTTACAACAAGCTTCAACATGTTTTGACAGTTTTGATTTTGAGCAGGGTTGCCATAAAATAAAAATTGATTGCCGTGTTTTGGATGTCGAATTGCCGTGATTTGTAGAAAAATTTGAGAAATTGCCGTTTCAAATTATTTTTTCCAAAATGCATTAAATTCTTATCATCTAATTGCCGTGTTTTATGACACGGCAATGAATGTTCTGCCGTGTATCATGTTTTATTTTTTCCAACTGTCCCCAATTGCCATATAACGGCCATCCCTGCTTTTAAGCATAATGACCAATTACAATTACTATACTTTGTAAAATTAAGGATGATAATTTTGACAGATGACACTAAGCTCTAAGGCCTCATTTGTACGGGAGTTTAAAAAGCGTTGCGTTAAAACCCAGCGTTGGCGCTTTTTTAACGTTCTTAATGTGATTGTTCATACGAACGCTTTTAAATCACTCTTGCCTCGTCTCGCGCTTTAGTAAGACGTGAGAATGGTTAGCGCTTAATTATTAGCAATAGCGGTTTGTGTCGCTAAAAGGCAAAAAAGGAAACAGAAGGCATTCTGGGTACATCCTCTGAATGAGCCGAGACACGTAAAAGGACAGTTTGTGATACTTTACGAAGATTCGAGGCAATTTTATTTAATTATTTTCGAATGTCTATAGCAGGGTTTCTCAAACTTGTGGTTTCACGAACCCCTGTTACAATTTCCAGGTGACAGCGAACCCCTTAAGCCTTAAGTAACTAATCCCCCCCCCCAAGAAAGTTATAAAACTGTCTCTTGAAGAAAATAAAGTTTTTATTTCAATAAAAGATAACTAAGTGCTAAGAGAAATATCTTTTCTTGCTTGTTTCTTGTCATGTCAATTTAAGGAGTAATTTTGGACAATCTTAACCTTAATTCTGACTTGGTATCAAGTCGATTTAGTTTTTATCATGACCAGATGTGAAAATCTAGTCTCACATATGTATGTTGTAGCCAATATGTTGCCGGTCGTTCCTGCTAAGCGTCAAGTCGCCATTACACAAATCTTGTCGCGAACCCCCTGCCTTCGAATGGCGAACCCCACTTTAAGAAACCCTAGTCTATAGCAACTTTTGATGTATTGTTGAAAATGGTGGGCCCTCAAATAACACTTCAAGATACCAACATGCGTTTGGCGGTACCATCTGTACAACGGCTGGTTGTTACACAGAGATAAGTAAAACAATAATAAAAAAACGCCTATCACACACTATAAAAGCGCGACGAAACGGGACGTGTTTAAGTATAATCAAATTTTATTATTTTCTATGACTAAATTCACAGTATGAATAATTATGAACATCCAATGTGACGAAAGTTTAAGGGGGGGGGCATGATGGAGTACTTAAGGGAAATCACGAAAATACAGCGTAATTACTATATTTATTACTTTTATTAATTTATGGTATGTTATGTTATTGATCCAACTATGATTTGGTACAGTCTTTACAAAATTAACATTGCAAAAAAACATCTTGCCCCATACTATGGGGTATCATACCCCGTACCCAATACCCCGTCTTGCCCCAAAAGGTGACTTTGAACAAAAGTAAGAAACTATAATAAAATGTTAAATGTATTCGTACAAACAAAATACCATATCCAAATAAACAAAACTAATAATAAAACATCAAAAATACATAAATGTGGAGGCAATAACTTTATAATAATGACCTTTGACCTTACACAAAATTAGATCGAGGAAACGTTAAAACGGTTTTCCATTTGTAAATAAAAGACGCCTTGACTACCACACACTATTTCTCTCGCACTGATCGTTGTTTGCATTGGCTTATTGCTTTCTATTCACAAACGTCTAGTTTCTTGTACGAGTATTTTTGCGGTACCCCGTCTTACCTCGAGACCCCATCATGCCCCCCCCCTTCCCCTATGCATCCAATACGCTGCATCTCGATTCTCGTCGTATTTAGACACTATGTACGTACGTCTATAGCCTCTGAGCAATGGATAGCGCATAAATGTCAAATCTCAAGTGTCATACAGACTGCGGGCCAGAACAGAAACAAACGCTTGATCGATCGTTTGTTTGTATATCTAATATCTAATTCTATTTATGTTCAATATTTTTCCGAGTAATGAATACCATCAATGCTGATTTTACTATGAAGCTTTAGTTATATTTTCTTTTAATTTGCAAGTTTTTTTTCCGCGTACAATGTGAGTTATAAATATTAACAATGACCATAACATTTGCAAGTAAAAGCAAAATATTGACTGAAATGATGAAGTTTTCGTTTCATCACAGGGCCTTTTACTGCTACCTTGGCATGAGCATTTGGATATTCTTCCTCATAACTGGTAAGATTGGACATAATTTCATTTGTAACTGTATAAACTGTATAAACAAAGTTTTTGTCGGAATTGCGTGGGCGGTATGAATGACAAAAATATTGACTTTGAATTTAGATTATATGACAAATTTAATTATTTATGTGCATTATTTTTTATTCGCTCAAAACTACTGAACTATGGTAAATATATTTGTTTTAATAAATAAAAATTAGTTTTAAATGATTGAAACATTAACACTGCCTAGCAATTCTAATTGACTAATTGTTTACCTGTAATTTGACGTTCTTTTAATTCACAACTTCTATGTTGGAACAAAAGGAAATTCTTGCATTAAGAAAAGCTTTGTTTAATTGAAATTTTTTTGAGATTGACAAGTCCGATACACACTTTTATTTTAATATATAATTCTCATTTTTTTAATAATGATAATGTTATAAACTATTTATTAATAAGTGTATATATGTTTTTTATGATGTTAACACATAAAAAGATATTGATCAATATATGTTACAAATTGTTTTTATAAAATAATATTAGTTCTTTATTTAATTTTTATCAATAACATTCAGATGTTATTGCTATTAACTACATTTTTTTTTACATGGTTTTGCTATTTTCTTATCAGTGCATTAAATTTTACATGGTAATTGACATTTGTTAGCAAAAGTGTTATCCCAAAATGTATTTTTAATTGTCTAACTAAGGAAAGGTGATTTTAATTTAAACCTTATTAAAAGTGTTTGCTTTGGACAAGCTAGGATAGGATTTGTTTGCTAGGATACAGACTAGTTATGGTTCTCATTTCCAATAAACTTCATGCATTGCAACTGCATGCTTATACATCATCTTTTATAATTAAATGTCAATAAAGGAATTTATGCCTAATAACTATCTTTTTTTTCTTTTTTTTTCATACACACAACAATCTTTGAAAAATTTACTTATTGGGAACATTCAATATTTGGGAATATTCAAATTCTTAGTGTGAAAGAAACAGACAGCATTGGTTTCATCCTCTGATGGCAGTAGAAACATTAATCAAAATTCTAAGGAACAATATTAATTTCATAATGTTGTTATTGGCTATTAATATTTTGAGCACAGCTTAGATCCAGGGTATTCATAATCATGTTATGTTAGTTTTTGAATTTATTTTAATACTAGTTTTATTTTGTGTTGTTTTTGAACTGGTGTCTATTCTATTGTGAATGAATATTGTAATGACAGTGTGTTACAATACAAGTCCTGTGCTTAGTGCACAGTCAAATTATCTCGTTATGGTAATTTTATGGTAACAAATAAATGAATAATTAATTAATTATACATGTAAGATCATCAAGAAATTTCATATTGCAACTTAAGTAATGTTTATTAATATTTATTACTAGTTTAGAGTGTATGTAAAATAATTGTATGTGCAGAAATCAAAATAGAAATAAAAATTTAAGTCAACTCATTAATAAATTTTTGACTTTTGTTAGAAGTAAAAACATGGGATTCACAAATACCACTTCCTATTTTTTTCTTTACATAAATATATATTTATTCCTTATATTACCTATTTGTTCTTGCAGTAATGTATAGATATATGTCTGTAAGTGAAGAATCTACTCTACCAAAGAAAATAATTCAAAACGAATACATATCAAAGGCTGACATAAAATTTAGAAAAATATATCTAAGAGCCTGCAATCCACCAAAAAACATTGAAAGAGGATCAGAAGGTAAGCTTTTCATTGTTTTAATGTAAAAGCACATAGCATCCAAAGCAATGAGGTCTATTTGAAAATTATTGTTGATTACATTTATTCTTATGTTTCTACACTTTATCAGCTGTCATTGTAAGGATCTTTAAGGGGGCCAAGCATATTCCTGTTTTCGAGCTTATTTTCCATTAAAAATTTAAACTAGGAATAAACCCCGGAACATCTCCTTCATACATTGGACTTGTATGTCGCGAGAATATGTAACCACACATAACTATGAGTTGTGGAGCCCAGCTTAGCCAGGGCACAAGATTGATTTAGATGGTTATCTTATGTAATATAGGGCAAATCTAATGCCGTTTTTTGGACATGTTTCCAGACTCCGTGCTGCTACCAAATAACACATTTGCCAGGGAATCGTCCTGGGAACTCTAGATCACAATAACAGTAATTATAATAAAGTAGATGTTGGTATAATTTCCAGGTGCAGTAGACGATGAAGCATGGTTACTTCAAGGAGTGCTCGTTATCACCAGGCATGGAGATCGGGGGCCTCTCACGCACCTCAAAGGCGGAGACAAGCTACCGTGTGACATCCCCCCCGTATCACCCCTTTTGAAAAGGTAATTATTGATGTTAAAAAATCCTTGATTTCAGCTCATATACATCCTATTGCTGGGCCATAGTAAGGCTTTAGTCAACACCATTGGTCTGGTGCAGGTTAGTTGTGTCTACCCTAGTTCTATATCTTATCGAAAAATGAGAAGTTATGAAACAATATGAATATATGCAGAGGGCTATGTTGTATGTTTTTTTTTTTTTTTTTTTTTTTTTTTTTAATTCTGGCACGGCAAAGTGACCCCATTGCACCTGATGGTTATTATTATTATATTATGTTGTATATCACCTTATGAGATTCGTCATTAGAATTTTTCTTTTACGACTTAGGTCGGAAGAGCCTAATGGTTAGCAGTTTACGTAGCTTATGGAAGTCTGTAAATTGTAATACTAAAACTGTTGTCCACGCGTCGTCATTTTACTGATATAGTCCTCTCATTTAGCTAGCAACCATTTTGTTGATTCTGAAAAAGTGCGATAAACAAAATGATAATTTAATAGCTATAGGTATGACTTACTAGGCTGCCACAGAGTTGGTGTTGAAATCATTCATCAAATTCAAGGCCTCGTCAAATATATTCTCGGTTATCCAATACGGCAATTTTCATACAATCTTTCTTATTTATGCCTGTTTTCTCCGAGGAGTATTTCCGCACCCACGTTTCGCCAATTGTGTTTATGTCCTTCGTAGTAGGCGCGACCATATTGCCGATTTTCGAGTATATTTCCAAACTCAAAGATGCCGCCGAGAATTTCCTTATTAAAGAAATACAACACTCCTACTCGGAAATCTTACACACCTCGTGATGAGGTAGTCGAAGTATGGTTGGTTACAAAAGATGAAGTGGATCAGTAGCGGAATCATAGAAGCCCAAAAGCCCAGCTTGCCTGACAAAATTCCGATTAATAATTATTATTAATCTTTGAATCTTTATTTAAAGAAAGCAATATCACATATAAATAAGAATATTCTAACCCCATAATAAACAATTATGAACTAGACATAACACAATTAACGTGTAACGCTTTTGGACTTCTATGGAAGCGCCACCACTGAAGTGGATATCTTATTGTGTGGGTGTTCCACCGTCCACAAGTCGTGATGGCCTCGAGGTTTAGGCACGCGGTAGAGAATCTCGACGGTCGCGGGTTCAAATCCCAGGCACACACCTATGACTTTTCAAAGTTATATGTGTATTCACAAATAATTATCACGCACTTTAACGGTGAAGGAAAACATCGTGATGAAACCTGCACACCTAAAATTTCTTAGGAATTTCTTAGGTGTGTAGTCCGCCAACCCACACTAGGCCAGCGTGGTGGACTAAGGCCTAAACCCTCGCAATTGTAGACGAGGCCCGTGCCCAGCAGTGGGCTGTGGGACGTACATGGGCTGATGATGATGGGTGTTCCTCCAGCTACGAGGAGTACGTGTCGAACGGCAGCGCGTCGGGTCGCGCGTGGTGGGTGTCGGGGCCGGGCCCGTTCCACAACTTCCCCGCGCTGCCGCCGCGCGCCCCCACCTCCTGCGCGCTCGGACAGCTCACGCCGCGCGGCCTGCTGCAGATGCTTACCGTCGGTATGTGAAGTACGTCCGACATCATTATTCTCAGCCTATCGCCGTCCACTGCTGAACGAACGCCTCCCCAAGTAGGGACCATCCCGGTCTTGAGTAGCCCTCATCCATCATCCAAGTCGTCGGACCATCGTACCACCAAATGTCCAACATATATTTACCAATTCGATACAATGGAACCCCTCGATACCAGTGGGGGTACTTCCATAAAAGCCCAAAAGCGTTACACGTTAATTGTGTAATGTCTTGTTTATAATTGTTTATTGTGGGCAGGATATTCTCATTTATATGTCGAATTGATTTTGTTGAATAAACATTTAAAGTTTAAAGATTATTATTCGGAATATTGTAAGATAAGCTGGGCTTTTGGGATTCTATGGAAGTACCGCCACTGAGATAAATATGTACATAACAAATACTGCTAATAATACTACTTATGCCACAGGACCAACGAGACACCCTGAATAATCAGTTTTACTCATAACTTACAGGTAACATATTGAGGGATGCGTACGGGGAGAAGCTTGGATTGGATCATGCGGATGCGCAAGGAAAGAAGGATTCAGGTTGGTTCATAAAGTGATTTAATTATGTCCTACTAGGCTCCTCTCCACTCCCACTTGGTTTATCTCTTTTGTTCATCATCATCGTCAGCCCATGTTCGTCCCACTGCTGGGCATGGGCTTTCTCTACAACTGAGAGTAGGCCATAATCGACTACGCTGGCCAAGTGCAGGTTGGCGAACTACACACCTAAGAAATTCCTAAGAACTCAACTTCTTTGTTGAATTGTGTAAATTATTGACAATACTAATAGTTGAGAAAGACCATCAACGTGAAGAAAATTAGTGTCAAGAATGTGTCCGTCGGAAAACACTAAAATACGGCGTATTTTAAACGCGCAGTCGACGCGCGTTTACGCGCTTCAAACGCGATTCGAACGCAACATTGTAACCCTAGGCACACGGGTGATCATGAAACGCGCGTCTACTGCGCGTATACGCGCCGCGAGTAGTGCGACGGCGCGAGCGCGCGCCCTTCCTCTGCCCCTTCTCCGCCCCTTAGTACGCGCTTCAGACGCGCGTTTGAATCTATACAAACGCAAAAATCAGGATCTACGGCGCCGACGACGTGCGTTTCAGAAACGCGCATCGTCGGCGCGTTTTAAATACGCCGTGTGCCAGGGCCCTAAATTGGAGGCGCCACTGTAGCAAAAGCTTATCAAATTATGCTAAGTTATGCACTGTATACTGATACAGTGCCATAATAAGCGGTCTACCATTGCTTAGTTCATATAATATCTTACGGCTTTTAAACACATTTTCAATCCTCATTCCGTCTATAATTATTCATAGTATAGTATTTAATTGAATAAATCGCGTGGTCTGTTATCTGAAGAGTACTCTTAAAAAACTCGTGGCGCCGAAGATTTATAATTCAGACCGTGATTGGAAACTAAGGCAGGTAATAGCTAAGGTAAATAAATTTATTTTTTGTCGGGATTTTCTTTAACGCCAGGGGGTTGGTAATCTATTACTTGCCTTAGTTTCCGATCACGGTCTGAATACATCCTGTATACAACTAAGATCCTAAAACACATAAGTGCTACATAAATAAAATAAAAATAAAATAAAATAAAAATAAAATAGGGCGTCCATGATAAATGGCCAACTCGAACGGTCAAAGGCTACGTGCACGATATCACTCCAGGTCCAATACTTTTCTCTTCGGCCAATACGATAAAATAAAAAGATTTGTGGGCATATACTTAAAAAGAGTTTTGTTGTGATTCGCAGGGTGGGCGGTGTCGTACAGTACGCGGTACCGGCGCACGTTCCAGTCGCTGGCGGCGCTGTGGTGGGGCGCAGCGCCCGGCGCGGCGGGGGCTCGCGTGGCGGCCGCCAGGGAGAGCCACGCCGTCGCCTTCTGCTTCAGAGACTGCGCGTGCGCCGCCCACCACGCCCTTAACAAGTGAGTTTCTACCACCTAATGTCTTCTTTAAGCTATTTATAACTGATCCCTTTCCCTAGATCCTTCGCCCACAGCATACGGCAAGGATATCCGGGCCACCGGCCTCCCACAAAAATTCCAAGTTTGATAAAATCTGCCTAGAATCATGAATTTAAAACTCTATTCTACTATCTGCGTTCATCGCCTTCCGCTCCTGTGAATCCATAGACAATACTTTTTACCTATGATTAACCGAATTTTGAGAAAAAAATGTGAAATAAACGAAACTTTGATGTTATAACTATAATAAAATAAATAATTAAAAAATAATGTTTAATTACAATGGCATTACTTCATTGTAGAGTTATATTCATAACTCTACAATGAAGTAATTATTATTACATTCGTATAGCCAGATAAAATTGTCATTACTCAAAAAGAAGCGGTGTAATAACCATCTAAAGAATAACATTGTTTATTTATTTTCAGAAAAATAAACAACCAATCAAAAAACCGTCTAGATTCACATCCAGCGATAAAAGATCTTGTAAACAAGCTGTCTAAAGTATTATTTGAAACACAAGAACGCACTGACGCTGACGTGGTAAGGGACGCCTTACTAGCATACATGTGCCATGACGTCACCCTACCATGTACGGAAAATACCAAACATACCAAATCTAAACTTACCATCGATAAACACTACAAATTTCATGGCGAAAGGGTCAGCTCTAGAAACCTTTTGGATGTCGATATCGATACGTTAAATATGGAACTCGATTACATAAACAATCAAATTGATTTCAACAATGACATCGGAAGGAAAGCCAGAGATATCATTGGCAAATATTACGATAGCAAAGATAAAAAGGCTCCGTTGGACTTCGACGCTCAGATGGAAAGAGAGAAACTTCTGTACTACCAACAAAGGTATATGGATAACGGAGAATTGTATGATGACGTTGTAATAGTTAAAAAGAATTTAGACGCAGATTTCAACTTTCCAAATGATGCACGAATGGACACCGATTTCGACGAAGACTACAAAGAACCAACGCCAGAAACTGAAGATTTTTGTATCAAGAAAGAACATGTTATGTCCTTATTCGCATATTTAGAATGGAGTTACAGACAAGAAATTAAGAACATCCATAACAGAAGGCGAGGTTTGCTAGTAGCCTATGGGTTGATCCATAATATTGTGCAAAATATGATCAGAATGATATCGGAGAACAAGCCAAAATTTGTAATATACTCGGGACACGATAAGACGCTCCAAGCATTGATACTAGCTTTAGGACTAAACAATTATCAACACTACAACATACAGTACGCTTCTAGAATGATCTTCGAAGTGTACCGCAAGAAGGATCTGAGAGACGAGTTCAAGTTTACGAAGAGGAAAGCGATCGCACAAGATTTTTACTTCCGCGTCATCTACAATGGCGAAGATGTGACCAATAAGTTAAGTTTCTGCAAATCTAGACAGAATGTTGTTATGAAAGTGGTAGATCCATCAGACGACTTGAAGATTTACAATACATATCTATGTTCAATTGAAAATATCGTTAGGTTTATACATGATGATTATTTCGCGCCATTCAATGTTAGTAATTTTAAGGACGCCTGTGCCTCATATGGAAGCGGTAAGCATACTTATTGATTTTATATTTTGTATATAGCAACACTTGATTTAAAATACACCTCTTCAGTATTAATCGGACGATTTGTTATCTAGCATCTTTATTATGTTCAACAGGTCAGTAGTATTAAGTTTGTTTAAAGAAGGCAACCACGATAATCGAGATTTTGACTATAAAAATACCCCCGTGATTAACAGAAATTTACTCTGTGCGTCTCCTAATTGTGTACTATTAATATTGCTTTTTAGAAGATGTTGTTTTACTAGATCTTATGCTAGCAACCATGACTTAATTTTCCCTATTGAGCAGTAAAATGTGTTATGGTCTAAAAAATACATTCCATACTGTTCTGTCAGTACCACGAAATTGTTATTTTAGTCAATTCTTATAACACAACTATTGGGACTATGTTTAATCTTATATTACAGACGGGATGTGAAATATGATAATTAAAATAGTAAAATTTTGAACTAGACACCAGAAAAAATGATTTTAAAGCCTCTAGAAGCTAGTTTAATTTTTCAATGAATATTTGTTCTAATTCAGTAAAATGTTTATCAGTACATCAAATCATTATTATATTTTTTATTTATTGTGTTTATCTCTTAATTATAGTTTGTAAAAATAATAACCTAGAGACTGTGTTTACATATTTATATAGTATCTCTAAGTAGCTAGCTCAAACATATCAAGACAGTTGTATAATTTAGACCTTAATTAATTGAGATTTTTTTAGTTTACGTACATATAAATAATTTATTATAAGTAGATGTATTAGTTCTCGGCCAGAATACTTATGATGTAATATCATTTAGTCAGCTCCAGTATGTTAATAATGTTTGGTGTTTGGTAAGAATCTGCCATGATAGTTATTTTTTAACATAGCTCTGTAGATATTTATGTATGAGTAAGAATATCACTAGCATTAACCGCCACTAAAAAATTATTGATTTAAACCATTCTGGACTTAAAATGGGGAGTCAACAATGTAATTTTCCTACTCAACAATCAGAAAACATTGTGAATTATCACTTCTAAGGTAATTTCTGTATGGTTGGCTAACTTTTCAACCACTTCTGCCAACATAACATATCACACCAAGTAGCTACTTAAAAGTAGTTTTTTTCGAAATTTTTTGGTTGCCAACCCAATACCCATACCCATACCCAACAGTAGCTGTGGTAGCTGATATCACCTCAAAATAAAAATAGTGCAACCAAAGAAAGAGAAATGCATTAATTTAAAAAATCCTTAAACAGAGTAAACTAAAAAAATCAACTATAGATCTCATATCATTTCGGCAATTTGTTAATCAGTATTTATTTATTTTTTTCAGTAAAATCTTGTTTTACTTATTATTTTAAGATTATAATATAGTGTAGCATTTCTTTAACCTCACATTTTAATTTTATAAAAAGTGTCATTTACTTCTAAATGATTTTAATACAATTTAGAGAAATTTCAACTTTATTTGTTTATATTACGCACAGTATACAGAATAATTATTTACTTTGCCATGTTTAACTATGTGTTTTATTTAGTAGTACGTTTTTATTACTTATTAATTTACCCTAATCATAAGGTATATTTGTTACTGCATTTATGTTGTGTTTTCGGAATGATCAATTTGTAATCATAATTTAATCAATTTGTTTTGATAGAAAACTGCAATTTAATATTTGCAATTAATTTTAAGCCTTGCCAGGTAAATAAATTTCGTAAATTTAATGGTGAAAAGGAGTTTATATCGTTTTTGTTAAATTTAATCTGTTTTTTACCTGCGAGACAAATGTTTAACTTTTCTTTCTATTCATGTAGATACATCCTAAGGAACCATGTCTATTTTGTTTTTTAAATATTGACGGCAATTGCCATTAGGCAATTGAAATTGTTCTTATGACTTAACAGTGAGTTGTAATTTATTTGCTAAAGCTTTAATTTTTATTTCGTTCAGAAAAATTAAGAAATTTAATGAAGAGCAATGAAATGTGTGTAAATTCAGGTAATAATGTGTGAAAATTCGAAAAAAAAATTCTTAGAAATTTCAAGACTATATTTTAGAAATGTTGGATCTCAAGATGGCTGCTATTTTTATTTCAAAACCATTGCTGTACTTACTGACGGAAAGTACATATAAGACATATATTAAGAGGCTACAATTAAATATTATGAGCATTACACTAAATACATTTAATTAAAAACATTGAAGTTTATGCATGACTATTTCCCACACAATTTAATATCTACTTACTTGCATTTTAAACTGCTATAATTTATACCAAATATACCTTTAACACTGTCGTAACATTTTCATAAGAGCAATGTAAACACAATATTGTACACTTAAGATAGTGTTTGTGGTTGGTATGTTTAAATAGTTTTTTTATATCTTATCAGTCTATATGTTTCAAATCAACATATCAACAAAGCAATTATAATAAAAATGGATTTAAAAATGTATGTTTTTCATTTTAAATAAATAAGGCTGATTGTTTCATTACTATCTGTATATTGAACAAACAACATTTTTTATTGTTCTTTCCGGCATTTTAACGTGGCCTATTAGGACAAATATATTTTTTTTTTCTCGAGGGGAAAGCTGATTATGGCTCTACTTCCTGCCATCCCTGGGGGAGGGGGGCGGAAGCGTATGTCGGGGTCACCGGTCTTCCAGCCCGGCACGAGGCGACGTCATGTCCACGCAGATGTTATTGCTGGGCTGGGTCCCCAACTAAATCCCGAAACCGGCATACCGACCAAAACCCCCCGGTGGCCATCTTCGTGCTGAGTGGGTTTACCACGGTACGTGAGCGAGAGGCGCCCACCGTTATGCTGCAGCCGCCCGGTGCGCACCCGAGGCGTAATTGTCTCGGCCGTCTCAGAGTTTTAGGGGACGCAGTTGCACCCCCACTAGCTTGGTTTAGGGGCCCAGTTGTCGATGGGCGCCCGCAACGTACACAGGCCACAGTGCCGCCGCTCCTCTCGGGGTCACTTTTAGTGAGGACGCACCACCCCGCAGCGCGGCCAGCGACCCCAAGGGCCCCTTTGAGTCGCCTTTTACGACAGACAGGGTATGGTGGGATGGATGGGCAGATTAGGACAGATATCAGCTATTGAAATGAGAGGTCGCGGGTTAGATTTCCTCATTAAAACAAATATTTATGTAATTGTACAAGTACTTACCTATTTATTTCGGGTCTAAGTGTTTGTGAGACCAAAAAAGTCTCATAGTTTTTGAAACCCACGACACAAGATTTATGTATTATGTAATTTGAGTGAATTTATTAATGTTATTTTCTAATAACTCAATAGATATAGGTATTTGATTAAATTTTATGAAGAACTGTATAATAAATAAATAAATATCGCTATATATTTAACATTTAAGTGGTCGCGACAAAATTTTCCACGACCAAATTTGATCAAAGGTCAAAGCAACACGTGAATACAGCTCTATGATCTTATCAACGTAACAAAGCCGTCAATAAGGATTTAAATTAGTTGGTAGCAGTCATTTGATAGTGATTTAAATATTGGACAGAATATCTTCAACACGTGTTCATATTGTTCGAAGTTGGAAGTTGTAAAGAACTAATATCATCATCAGCCCATATAGGTCCCACTGCTGGGCACGAGCCTCCTCTACAATTTAGAGGGTTTAGGCCTTAGTCCACCACGCTGGCCTAGTGCGGGTTGGCGAACTACACACCTAAGAAATTCCTAAGAACTTTTAGGTGTGCAGGTTTTATCACGATGTTTTCCTTCACTGTTAAAATAAGTGATACTCCTTTGTGAATACACACATAACTTCGAAATGTCAGAGGTGTGTGCCTGGGGTTTGAACCCGCGACCGCCGAGATTCTCGCACGCGCGCTTTAACCTCGAGGCCATCACTACTTCTATTCTTCTTATTACTTAATAAGGTGAAAACTGTTATTTAGTTTTTACTAGATGAAAAAATAAATACCCAATCATTGTAACATACAAACTTTAAGGTATAAAATATTATATCAGTATATTGATTAATTGATTTGGTATGATGTAATAATAGGAGCTTATACGTAAGATTCTCATTTGTTTTAAGTTTATTTCCGATTTAGATTGACGTTTTTGCTATGACCGAATTACCTTCTTACCGAAGATAAGCGGAGATGGATGGTGAACTTATATTTTTTTGTAGAACATGTGATCACGCTTAATCCATTTACGATAACAATAATATGTTGATGAGAGTAAGGGTTGCCACAAAATAAAATAAATAATAATTGTTATTGTCATAATATGTCTATTCAAAGGCATTTAGGTTGCCATAAGTTTCTTGCCTGTGCAATAAAAAACCGGCCAAGTGCGAGTCGGACTCGCGCGCGTAGGGTCCCGTACCATTATTTATAAAAACGGCAAAAAATCATGTTTCTTGTATGGGAACCCCACTAAAATATTCATTTATTATATATTTTTTACTATTTGTTGTTATAGCGGCAACAGAAATACATCACTTGTTAAAATTTCAACTGTCTATTTATTACGGTTCAAGAGATACTGCCTCGTGACAGACGGACAGCGAGTCATAGTAATAGGTCCTGTTTCACCCTTTGGGTAGGGAACCCCAAACATAATCTCAATGGTCATATCTTAGTTATGTTAAGGAGTTACAGTTATTTGAGCAGATAGGTCTGTCTTGGGCGGAGCAGGAAATTGGGCTTTCAGCAACAAAATTTATATTAAGGCAAGCAAATCCGCAAGCGAAAGCTACTACACCACATGTATTATGTTCTGTCGTATTAATATATTCTGTACACAGTGATCCATTGTCGCTTGGCAACCCCGGCGTAACTACGCAATAGGAAGCCAAGGCCACGGCTATCGTGCGTACCACATTTTTGTTTATTTTGGTGATGGTTCAGAGAGCCGATAAAATTATCAACATTGCTAGTGATCCGGTTGAAGGCAAATGTTTTTATAGCAAAGTCTTTTATCTGTTTGACTGGCAGTCCGACTAAAAAAATTGTAGGTATGTTCTGCTAAATTTTGCGGACTCACATGCACTTGGCAATGCGGTCTACATCGAATTCGTTACTGCTCAAACAGAATGCGATCCCAGAAGGCATGGCTCACTGTGGCGTGCTTTATACTTTTTTAATCTATCCAGATATTAATATTATTTACACCAGCTTTTGGACAGATAGGATTGTCAAGTTAGTTGAAAATGTCACGAGTTTTATCCAATTATCATCTTGCAATTTTTTAGATACTTATAGGTACTTAAGCACAATTTGTTTATAGTTAAAATAAAATATAATACCTAAAATGGCTTCTCAATATGTTGAGATACTAAAACTTAAAAAAAATGTACTAAACGTATTATAGGTTTAAACAGCTTTATTTATGAATGCTGTAGGTATCTATACATTCTAAGCAAACG
Source organism: Hemaris fuciformis (assembly GCA_907164795.1). Lineage (NCBI taxonomy): Eukaryota > Metazoa > Arthropoda > Insecta > Lepidoptera > Sphingidae > Hemaris > Hemaris fuciformis. Next base: position 11,747,519 of record OU015448.1, read on the forward strand.
CGGACCTGCATAGTTCAGTTTCGCAGCACAGATAATGTAGGTAGACGAATAAATATGTCAATTCATGGTTTAAGTGATCACGCGACCGACCTCTAATATGTTACAGCTAGTCGGATTAATTTGTTCGTGGGTGTGACTAGTTACGATCTCCGAGCCCACACGAAATACAAGCACTTAGAATTGTTCGCATCTTGTTGACCCGGATTGCCTATTGATTGTACAAGTGCAAATAATTGGTAGTTTAAATCCGTGGAGATTGTTTGAGTTACTGGCTTTTGGAGCTTATCCCAGTTTACGTTAATTACGGGAGTATTATAACTATCGCGGGCGGAATTCAGTTATTCTCTGTAGATGTTTTCAAACTAAAGTATCTATAAATGGGAAGTAACAGGGATTAAAACCGCCTCTAATCTTTATTCATAGTCCAAGACCTAAATATTGTTAACACGTGGAATATGAATACGAAAAGTACGTACTCATTATAAACTCGGGTCCTTCATCAATTTAAATTTAATGACTGGCTAGACTTGTTGTTTAGCCATTTGGTACTAGGTGGCACTGTTCTTATTTATTATGTGCACGGCTAGTTTCATTTCCTTGTTGAAATCAACAACATAGGTTAGTATCTCTTGTTTTCGAACTCGCTTTCTTTGTACGGCAATCCAGGCTTATTCCAAAGCTCATAAAGAAGTAGGGGAAAGTGGGGGAATTGGGAACACTTAACTTCAAACGCTCAAAAGTAATAGAAACACGTCACAGATATAGTCAACTTTTATTACAACATAAACTATGCTTATCTAACTACTTATTAATGACAAAATATTCTGATAAATCAACACTATACCAAAGATATAAACAAAAACAAAAAACATTGTCGTTCCTTTTTACCCGATACCCTATGGGGTAATTGAGATCAGCCCGCGGGGGAAATGGGAATAGTATGGGGTAATTAGGAACGACATATTCAAATCTTTATAATAAACTAACATTTGACTGGTTGGCAGTTATCATACACGTAACCTCTATTAGTCTCGCCGGCAGTACATTTTTCGTGTGCCCAGAGCTTACAAATGGAGAACGTGATCCAATCCTCTGTCGGTGGGGATTCTTACATTTCATTGCACATTAATCAACAAAACTCCTCTTCATTTTTTTTTGTAAAGCTTTTTTAAAATTTCTTACTCAGTTCTTGCAGTTTATTAGTTTCAGCAAATCCATAAGCAATACTTCGTAGTAAACTTTGTGTTATACCCTAAAGAGTCTTGCAGCAATCAAGTATGTATTTTTCTAGCTGGTCTTCTTGTTCTTTCTTAAATACACTACACCGACCTTTTTTGGTATTGTGAATTCGTTTTGTTTCAATTGTTTGAATAATGTTGTTTTTGGTATTGAGTATGTAGTATCAGCTTTGCCTAATGTGAGCTTTTTACTTTTTATATCTTCGATTGCACGATCTTCAATTTTATATTTTGGTTTAGTCTTTCGAATGTAATTTCAAGGCATCTAAAACAATTTGTAATATTAAAACATTTTTTAACAATCAACCAGCAGTACTAGAGTAATTAAGAAAGAATACAAGGGGTATTTGGGAACGTTCCCAATTACCCGCCTGACGTCGTTCCCAATTGCCCGAAGTAGTTAATAAATGAATAAAATGGCCGCCATGTTTAATAGTATTTTTTTAAACTTCAAATCACGTAAGGTTTGAAAACAGATAGTATATGGATGATAGTAACAAAATATGGTGGCTTCGAACTGAAAAATATGATAGTTACATCTATTATAATACACGACAAAATTATAACGAAAATGCAAAAAACATTGTTCGACTCACTGTGACAGCACGTTTGCGGCTTTTTACTCTCACTTTTGCACACGTACTGAGGGATGCTGAATGCATCCTTCGAATAAGCGTGAGACGGTGTGGTGCTGGTGGAAGTATTACTTACCTAGCAGTTCCGATTTACCCGCCGTTCTCAATTCCCCCACTCTCCCCTACTTTCAAGTCTTAGTATTTAAATTTTGGTAAAACCCGCCACGCTGAGAATATGACACAATGTTGAGAGGATGTAAGTTTTCCCTCATTATATTTTCTGGTAAAGACTGCATACAGCGAATATTAAAGCTAGCGTTGCTGGTGAAGTATTTAATTGTACAACTTTAAAGCAAGGAGTGTTTCTTGACACATTTTCTGCCGTAAGAATGGAATGAACATGGGACAAATTGCTTTACATGTTTGTAAGATGATTGTGAAAGTGGAGGAGAAACGGATTAATACAGCACATTGCCGAAGGACGCATCAAAATAAATAAATAAATACACCCAACAGTCACATACATAGTTCTAACCCCACACTAGGATACAAGTCCTGTGTCAGTATCAGAAACTAAGAGAGACTTTTCGGTCTCACAAACACCCAGACCCGAAACAAATATTTGTGGATCACACAAACATTTGTCTCGGTGCAGGGATCGAACCCGCGGCCCCTCGTTTCACAAACTGGTGTCTAGCCAACTGCGCCACGGGGCTGTCAAAAATGTTTCATTATTATGTCTCATAAATATTAAATATTGCCTTCACCATCAACCCATATAAGTCCAGTGGCGGTACTTCCATAGAAACCCAAAAGCGTTACACGTTAATTGTGTAATGTCTAGTTTCTAATTTTTTATTGCGGGTTCAGGATATTATCATGTATATGTCAAATTGCTTTTGTTACATCATCATCATCAGCCCATATACGTCCCACTGCTGGGCACGGGCCTCCTCTACAATTGAGAGGGTTTAGGCCTTAGTCCACCACGCTGGCCTAGTGTGTCTTGACGGACTACACACCTAAGAAATTCCTAAGAACTTTTTAGGTGTGCAGGTTTTATTACGATGTTTTCCTTCATCGTTAAAGCAACAGTTTGTTACATAAAGATTTAAAACTTAAAGAATATTATTCGTAATTTTGTAAGGCGAGATGGGCTTTTGGGCTTCTATGGAAGTAACGCTACTGAATTACGTCCCACGGAACGGGCCTCCTTTACAAGTAAGTTAAATATTGCCTTTTTTTACACAAAATGTCGATGCCATTTCCCAAAACATACGGGTTTCATATAGAATGATGTATGAACATTTACCTACTAAATTATGATTGACCTGTGTACAGCATGGGCTTGTTGTTTATACCATTAGTTTTTCACCAGCCTGTGTACTAGCAACTGGACAACTTCAACTTTGTTATTTAAATAAAAGTACCTGGATTACCGACCTTGCTCGGAACTTTTTTTTTTAATTGTGTTTTTTGGAAATTATATTTAAGTACGAATTACTAATAAAATGATGAAATATGAATAATGTTACTTAACAACGCCATCTGCTGTTGTGTCGTTAAAGCAATTAGTTGCTCACAAAAAATAGTATTATTATTCGCCAATAGAAGTCAGGAAGAGTCATATTTTTCAGTTGAGTTTTTGTTATTTTTCTTCCAAATGACATTTTCTAAAAATGATTCCTAGCTAGATCGATTTATCGCCCCCGAAACCCCCTATATACTAAATTTTATGAAAATCGTTGGAGCCGATTCCGAGATTCCAATTATATATTATTTACAAGAATTGCTCATTTAAAGATATAAGATCTAAACCAACTCCATAACAAAAACCAAGTTGGTGTACCTACACTGAATACAAATTATCTCCTATTAAGGACACATATTCGCTGGTCGTAACAAAACAATATTTTTTAAAGTCGTTATCAATGTAATTCTAATTTCTTATCTAAGTGTGTTTGTAAGCAATCTGTTATATAAGCCAAATAGTAGGTACGTGATGAATCTAATCTGAAGCGATAAAATATCATAAAAACACGGCCATCAATCTAATTCACGTTTTTAGAAATTTATCTAACAGATTAAATTCTTATAATTTATAACATGAAGGTATTGTTGTTTGTGTATATTACAGTATAATGTTATATATTATAGTCGTGATAGCCTCGAGGTTTAGGCACGCGGTCAAGAATCGACGGTCGCAGGTTCAAGATCGGTCGGAAGATTAACGGTGAAGGAAAACGTCGTGATGAAACCTGCACATCTAAAAGAATTTCTTAGGTGTGTAGTGCGCCAACCCGCACTAGGCCAGCGTGGTGGACTAAGGACTAAACCCTCTCAGTTGTGGAGGAGGCCCGTGCCCAGCAGTGAGACGTATGTATCTGGGCTGATGATGATGATGCTGTTATATGTAGTGCATTTTATGCACAATTATTGATTTAGCATAAAGATAGAAGTTCGTTTAGTCTACTACAATGGAGTTACGCTTAACTCTTCTCAACAGTAGGAAAGATCTGTACCTAATGGAGCTAGAGTTGTAAAAAAAGCCTAGTGAGTGTGACGATGTTTAATTTTGATGATGATATTAAGCTTACCATTACGAAATTAAAAAAGTGGATGCATATGTCCGCCCTCTAATACGTGGAACGTAATATAACAGACAAAAGGTGTAGATATATTTAAATATCCCTCTGCTTGCATCTTGGGAGATACAGGTAACAGGCGCTCATATATGTGGAGAGAAGATTTATGTAGGTATTACACAGTTGAATAAAAACTATATTGACAACGAGATTGCTAATATTTGCGGAAGCTTGAACAACATTTTATGAAATGAAATATTTAAAACTCATGAAAGAAAGTGTTCGGAAGTCAGTCATCACTAGAGAAGAACGGGTGAGAAACTCTAGTGTTGCTTTTCCAAAATATAGAAATACTTAACAATATTGATGCAAAGATGACAATTTAATTAGTATATTTCTTAACCAAATATAATCAAAATTCAATAACCTATCACGCGACAATTTCGTGAACAAGTCACGACTTCAGCAGGTGATGTTTTTTGTTGCGAAGAAGTGTGTTTAGTTTATGATAATATATAGCCAAGACCTTGTGAGTAATGACTTGCTAATTTCAACAACGCATATCCTTGACAATGAACGGCCTATGGGTTAAAGCATGATTTTAATGTTGAATTTAAATGAGCGGTATGGCACTTGATGGTAAACATACATACAAATTCTTAAGTTTTTGTTCCCCGAAGGGATAGGAAGAGATGCACCTCTGCTACCAAATGTCGCCAATTGTGTTTTCGTCCCACGTAATAGGGACGACAGGGAAGTAACGACGACGGAGTGACGAGCCTTTTGCCATTTTTTGGGCACAAACGGCCAACTCACTTTTCGCCAGTTGTTTTTTTAATTAAATAGGAGACCAGCCTCTCAGTCTTTTTGCTGTTGCTGATAATTTTCTAACGGAAAAACGTTAAGACATTGTCCGTCCTGAAAATTGTACGTGAGACTTCTATATCGTACGGCAGATACAAATTGTGTCGGAGAGGAATAATTTGCATATTTTTTTAATACATGTTTATCACAGTAACACATTATGAAGGGAACAAACAAAAATTTCGCAATTTCCATCTATTCCCCGAATGAGGCGGACAATAACATAAGACGGCTGCCAATCGAATTCCGATGTTGCCCAGGAATGTGCGACCCACCTGGCAGATAGCCGATGCTACACACAACGACTAGATTAACGTGGCTGCCCATTATTTTCTATATTACTAAGCTAATCATTTTCAACCAGATTTTATGGCTGTAAATATAACCTTAAATAGGTACATATGTAATGTTATATATATCGTATTAACCCAGTGTGATGATATAAAAACCCTTTTCTGTCAATAGCCTCTGTGGTGCATTTGAGAAAAATCTGTTTCAAAACAGGAGTCCATAACATTGATTCTAATTTTTAATAGTGAGTCACCACTCGTGAGACCAAACAGTTTTCTGTGGAATCTAATATAGGGTCAAAAAAATAAAAAAGATGCCGTTGAAAGTATGTATTTATAGAGTAAGCTTGAATTCTAAAACGAATAGGTTTGTAAGAATGTCTCAATTTCCTTAAAAACCTAAGCCACGACACTACACCTTTTTCAATGTTCGGAAAGAAAGAAAAGGATAACAAGAGCATGAAAGGGCAAGGGGCGATAGTAGGTATCTTAGTATTTGATAAGATTATGTATGGTGAATATGTCTTAACTTTTCAGTGAAGTGACCAAACGTTGAAGAAGGTAGGAAATACCTACGTTAACTAGCAATTTTTTTTTTAAAACAAGGTATTAGTCGGTATGCTGGCGTAGGATTTTGGTGTGGGACCCAACTCAGGTAAACGGACAATTGTTCCGCGCGCCGAGTTGGAAGGCCAGAGACCCTGACATACCCCTTCCGCCCTCCCGTGAGGTACCGAAAGGGGAGCTTAAGGCGTTTTCCTCTCGTTAAAAAAAAAAACTAGCAAACTTCATTTAAATACCATAAAAATTATTAAAATTGTAATCATAATTTAATGTGGACGTAAAAACTACAACACATTCCTGATTAGCTACGACATAATGTAAACAGATTAAGAATTCGTCCTTGGCAGTGACCTAGTGTTATGCAGCGCTGATTCAATCGTAGGTACATTTGTTCTGCATTTTTGACACGTTTTGCTTTTGCACTTTTATCGAGTTCAAATACTAACAATGATATATATTTAAACAATAATGTAACAATTGATTATATATGTGTGCTTATATATAAGTCTATGTACATACACAAATACATATTATCATTATCAAACCTATGCTTTTTATATTTTTTTCTTTTATTCCATAACGTAAAACTTATGATTAAGATAACGCGACTGTATAATAACGTGTATATACCAGGAATATTATTTGGGAACTACGAAAGACTGATCATGCAACTAAGGAAGCTTCGTAGTACGTTAGCCTCATAATGGGAGCCGAAGAGCATTGATATCGTTGGAAAAGATATGAAAGAAGACAATGAAACGCAAAGACATCCGTCGCTTTACATGGCCTCAGATAAAAAGGAGTAGTCACAATCGGCACAGAAAGTTTTTTTTATTAATTCATTGTAAAATAGAAAGTTTTATTTGTTACGGTAGAATTTAATATTACCACGCCAATAATATGTTTGGAATTTATACAGTTTAATCGTAATAAAAGTGTGTATGAAGTCTTTGTCGTGACCTTGCCATTGACCGAACTTTACTCAATGCTCAATCATTTGTTTTACATTCCTGATTTTTTATGGTGTTATGTAAATGTTTAATGCAAGTCCCTTAGTGCAGAAATGTTATTCTCTTCAAATTTCATCGATGTTTTAAAGGTTTCATATTTTTTTGTATTGAGGATTGTCCAAGCTTAGATGTTATCTACTATTTTGATTGTCTGTTATATCTCCTCTCATATTAACAGAATTTGGGCCTTATTCTATCTGACCTATTGCATGATGGTGGACTTAAAATCCCCAAATAACTACTTGTAAAGAAGTCTTAGATATACAGGTTTCCTCAGATGTGTTTTTGTTATAACAGCGCGTGATAATTAAGAGAGCACACACAACTCCGAAATGTCTCGATAGACCGCGCACCTAATACTCAGGGCTGTCAGCAAATAAATCGCATACGGTTTAGTAATTTTTCTGCAATTATACGAAATTTGATCGCATACATAACCATTCTGTAATTTAGCCCTTGTTTTTTTAGAATTTTAGTTACCTACATAAATGGTCGAAAACTCGAGACTGGTTAGTAGCTCTTGTTTTTATTTTTTATTTTAGTTACCCTAGCTTTTAGACAGTTTGATCTCATTCCGTATGTTTTTGTATCGTATTATACGAATTGGTCATGGATACAATACACCATCCGATTATACATATTTTGCAGTGGCGGTACTTCCATAGAAGCCCAAAATCGTTACACGTTAATTGTTTAATGTCTACTTTATAATTGTTTATTGTGGGGTCTTTATTAACCAAATGGCTTTTGTTAAATAAAGATTTAAAGCTTAAAGATTATTATTCGGAATTTTGAAAGGCAAACTGGGCTTTTGGGCTTCTATGGAAGTACCGCCACTGATATTTTGTATCCATTTATACAATCTGGCAGCCCTGCTAATACTTGAAACGGACATCTTAACTCTTAATTGTAATTAAAAAATGTAAAAATTCTTGTTCGCCGTCACGTATCGGAACGGGATAGAGGGCCTTCGGATAAATTAGAAACCTCTTGTGCCACAGCACCAGTAAAAGAACATTGTCCCCTACTATTTTTCAGTCTTGATAATTTGATGTTTGAGGCAAACACTGTTGTAAAAATTCTTCTTATTTTTTTTTTACCTTAACATACTTCCTTATTGACAAAAAAACACTAACCAAAATATGTTTTTCTATTTAAACTGAATTAATGAGACTTTTATTAATGAGTCGTGTATATGTTTTGCTGATTTTAATTTTTACGCTTTTACGCATATGAGCCATAATTTAACAAAAACATGCCATAGATAAATATGCAAATATTTTTTTGAATACATACTTACATGTTTTTCCGATGTATATTACCTATTATTATGTATTATATACCTATCTAACGTCACATATGTATGTTTAAATCGTTATTGTCAGTAAATGTGTCCATATTCCTAATCGCCAAAATGTTGTATTTAATTAATGTATTACATGGAACTTGAAAAAAATATTAATGAAATTATGTTACGTGTTTTTAAATGATTGATTAATCGAATATTTTAATGGTTTGCGAAAAATAAATTTTTAATTGACTGTCTCGTGGTCTCGCGGAACAAGTATGTTCAGTTCAGTTCATTTCGTGTTGCTGAGGGAGTTTCTTGCTGTTTCTTCTCCACAGCTATAACACGTTTCGAAGCGGCAATAGTTTAATAGTTTAAAAAAATATTAAAAAGTGTAAAATTGACGATTCAAAAGAACTTGTAAAAGTCTATTTGAATAAAGATAATTTGACTTTGACTTTGACAGTGCGATCCAGAGGTCCTGGGTTCGATTCCCGGGTCGGGCAAAGTGTTATTGGGTTTTTCCATTAGAAAATTCTCAGTAACAGCACGGAATCTGGAAATGTGCCTGAAAAACGGCAATAGGCTCGCCCCTTTTACGTGGGACTGATACATGCCTGGCGAAATGTGGGTGCAAAAATGCACCTCTGCCTACCCCTTCGGAAAACACAGGCGTGAGTTTATGTATGTATGTATGTACATTTTTAATTTCGGAAAAATGTTAGTTCCTATTTTTATCACTTCCACTATTTTAATTTCCCCCTTCACCCATTCTTGAACTCTACGCAAACGAACAGCTATTTTTTCGTGTAGGCTTACAAAAATAATATCATGGAACCTAATGTTACATAAACTATAGTTCAAATAGCGTACAGTATAGCAGTTTGAAACATGCAAGCGAGATGGAAGTTCCTGGCCAAGTTAAATTGATTGTTAATTAGAATTGTTCAGCTATCAATTACGGATGTCCAAACTTGTTTCGATATAATTATGTACGTTGTCTCGTAAATACGAATGTAGATAGATTTTTGTGTGTATTGAAAAAAAATAAATATATTGCGTTTTTGACCTTTAAATGAAAGTAAATTATTAAATACCGTTCTGTTTATGTTCTAAAATGAATAAGGAGAACAAGAACGTGTGTTTTGAAGCCTGGTATCTTTAATACGATTCTTTCTTAAAACTTGGTTTTATGACGGTGTTGTTAACAATTGCATATTTGATTTAATCTTTGTTTTTACGTAACGATTTCTGTTGTTTTTATGGCACTGGCTTAGTTGCGGCAGCCGTTAGTCCTCTTCGCTGGCCTAGTGTGCTGGACAAATATTTATTTTATATCACTGGAAATAAAAGTATTTTTATATATATTATATTTTACGTTATATTATTCTCTGTTTTATCTATATGTATCTTCTGTTCTTTTATAAATGCATTACAATTTTACGTCACATCGTAAGACATTGCATCACTTTTAACTCGCCGACTTAATGTCACCTACGTGACATGAAGCACTTTCCTTTTCATTATAATTAGATCGTCGAAGCGTGCTCTATATTCCTCTAGGAACATTTGGCAAACCTGTTGTTTACATTTGAGTGCAAAGCAATTTGGTTATTTAAAACGAAATTATGCCATATTTCATCATGGATTTGATTTTCTAGGATTAATTCTAGTTTCGACTGCCTCGTGGTCACGCGACACAAGTATTAGGTTTTATTCCCGACAAAGTGTTACGATTTAAATTAGGTCCTAAAGTATTAGTATCTACTCGATTTTTGTCATAGTATTTTAAACAGATCAAATTGTCGTTAAAGGCTGAAACCGAAATTTCTCTGGTGTGGGTTTTTGGGCAGCGTTGACCTCCTAATTTTAAGTGGCCCACCTGCTCGTGTGCTAATTTTTCCATAAGCGAAATAATATATTTTATATACCGGATAAAATGGCTTGACCACTCACAAAAAGGTTAAATTCTAAAAGTATACTCAGACATTTATTTTATATTGTGCACAAGTAATTTGAAAACAAATGAAATACAAGCTTCAACCGTCCAAAAATGTAGAGTCAAAGAAGTCATTGTTGCAGATTAGGTATATATAGTATTGTGATTTGTGTTTATTGAGTTTTCATTTTGATGTGTTATACATTAATATTAATCACGAATAAATTTCAATTGTAATTAAAATTACAGTAGAAAGTTGAATAAAAATATAGTTAGTTTTAAATTTTATGGAGCGAAGTAAATGTCAGTTGAATGTCGAATGTCATTTGAAAATTGCAAATGGCGTCATAGAAGTCTTTTATCTATTACGTTCAAGAAGTGTTTATATCGAATGTCGGAAGTCCTTGTTAAACATTAAAAACAAAGTGGTCACGTGAACATTCACGTTTGTAAACAGGAGGTGTGTCTGCGTGAGTCAGCGTTGGTACTTATGTAACTGAAATTTTTAAGCTGTAAACATGTTCAAGGTTGCACATGTTTACTGATTTTATGTGTACATTGTACAATAATGTGTCACGGTTGATCGGTGATAGATTAGGTAAGTCTAAAAGGTGGGTAAAAAGTTGTTTACGTTTGACAATTCTACGTCGTTGTATAAAAAAATACGAACATTTGAGTTGCGAAAAATATTTTTTATTGTATTAATAATTACCATTTACCAATCGAAGTTGCAGAACACATAGTTTTTTAAGCGTAAATCATGGAAGAATTGATGAAAATATGATTGATGGGCTTGATTTTATAAAAAAATGCTCACAAAGAAAAGTAACAAAAGGCACCAAGACAATAAGTTTTTGAAGTTACTAAGTATTTATAATATTCAAATATATAAAAAAGAAACAAGTTGATTGAAATTCATACAGTGCATTTAGGACACTGTTGCATACATAGAATAAAAATAAGGTAGTGAATTATTTATATTCCGTCAACAACATTACTATTGAGTTCAAAGAATTATCCATTTATATGAAAATTTATCAATTCATTGCTTTTTGTTCATATGCATAGTATATTGCTTGTTCACCAATTCATTTATGTATTTGTTGTCTATGAAAGCTTAGTTTTTAAATCATATTTTACGGTCCAAAGGATTTCATTCGATTTATGCAAATTATGTATGTCATTTTAAAGGCTATAAAATTAAAGCACACCGACATCGTTCTCGATTCCATTCAAAACCATAGACAAATAAAAAGAAAAAAAATATTGAATCATATTTTCCTAGCGAAGATGTAAAAAAATACATCGTAAAAATATATTCATACAATTCGTATTAACTACAGTATTGATGATGTATGACTAAATACTAAACTATGTGCAGGAACGTGTATTGTAACCGACACTTGTAGAAATATTGACACAGACGGAAATGGAACTGTGATGTTTTGCGTCTTAACTTGCGCTGTTTGCCAGAGTACATAGTCAACTAGAGAGAAATGATGTTTATGCGACGGAAAAAACGCGTAAAGCGCTACAAATATTTCAAAAGTACGACATCGTCTGCTTTGGTTGTTTTAATAATTGGTTGGTTTTAGTAATTGGATGTTTTAAAGCATCAGAAAATTTTGTTGATTTACAAATAATATTTTAAAAATCTACCGATATTTTTTTGTCAGTTGACATAAACTCTGAAAGAATATATTTTAAAAGAAGTTCTTTGTTATTTGAATTCCAATTAAGTTTAACATGTTGTATGTTGTTCTTTGTCGAAATCTACTGAAAAATATAACGTTTGATGTAAAATAAACCTTTTGAATACTGTTCATAAAACTATTTTTCTATTTAGATGTCTCCACTACGACTACAAGCAAAACATTTTAGTAAAATTAATTTATCTTGTGTATTTCGAGATATTTGACACGTAACAGCATTTACTTATAATTCTTTTTGTGAATCACGGCCGGGCATGGTCAAGGCCGAATGCTGTTGCGAATCGAATTTAACACAGCACGCACTTTGGTATTATTCCACGAAGTTTGGCCGATGGCACCTTACTTGGCTATCTAGGCCATTAGCAAAACACATTTTTATTTTCGTTTTGATGTGTAAAAACCGTGAATAATTTGGATTTTTCGTATAACTTTTATGCGCGGCAATTCTTAGTAGGTACTACGCGTTATAGTACATACTTATGTCTGCAGTTATTTTTTGGGCCGGCTGTAGCAATTACTGTTATAACTAACGGTTCTAGCAGAAATATAAGTTTAGTTTAAAGGAAGCGAGGAATACAATGATCATGAAGTAAATAGACGCAAAAGAAAATAGGTTGCGCAAGCCATCTTTCTATAGCTTCAAAAGTTTTTAATCGTACGGAAACGTATTACCGTCAAAGACGTTGAGCCGAATTTCTTCATCTTCAATTATTTTTAAATAATGTCGGAATTAAACACAGTCTTAAGAGATCACTGGTTGTGTGTCAGTAGTTTAAAAGTCTTTCGTCTAAAAATACTGGTAGGTTTGTCCTTGAACTGAATGATGTCAGCCGGCAGACGCCGGTTCGCCCGGCTCCGTGACAAGTTTTACTAATTGTTATGATTTTTTACCCAACGTTCCCTACCCAATGTGATTTCATACATACATAACCTCACGCCTGTATCCCCCGAAGGGGTAGGCAGAGGTGCATTTCTGCACCCACATTTCGCCAGGTATTAGTCCCACGTAATAGGGGGCGAGCCTATTGCTGTTTTTCGGGCACAATTCAAGACTCTGTGCTGCTACTGAGTATTTTCTAATGGAAAAATCTAATAACACTTTGCCCGGCCCGGGAATCGAACCCAGGACCTCTAGATCGCACGGCAAATACTTGTGCCGCAAGACTACGAAGCAGTGAAGTGAATGTAATTTCCTAGTTGTACTTAATCGCGTTAATGGGTCAATAATATTTTATAAATCAATAAATAAAGCGGCTATATTTGCCTTTTTATTAAATCAAAGTTTAGTTTAGATAGCTATCCTGTAGCATATTTGTATCTGCCAGGATGGCGGTGACCGTAAGTAGAGGTGCGCCTCTGAACGTGATACTAGAAAGTATTACGCGTGTTTAGGTTATTAGCAAATGTGCAATGCGGACTATTTTTATGGGTTCTACACCTTATGTGTGGTGATCGTTATTCAGGTGGATACGAGTATACTTTCAGCAAATTGTATCTTGCCAATTTCCGTAATTCTACACGGTTGCTTCACATCAGTTTTCTTAGAGACAACAATACTGTCCACATAACAACTTCAATCTTAGTGGAACACCTGAATACTATAGCTGTATAGGGCTGCTCGAGAACCTTTTAATTTTTAAACACTTGACAACAAAACTATTTGTCCGGAGTTCTATATTTTTAAATCATCATCATCATCATTTTCAGCCTAAGGAAGTTCACTGCTGAACATAGGCCTCCCCCAATGACTTCCATAGTGACCTGTTGGAGGCAGCCTGCATCCAGCGCCGACCCGCGACCTTCACCAGGTCGTCGGACCATCTTGTGGGTGGACGTCCTACACTGCGCTTTCCGGTACGTGGCCTCCACTCCTTTTAAATTTTTAAATACGACTAATGAATTATAATCAAATGAACGGAACAAACAGGCCATTATTGCTTCATAATCTTGGCATGACGTTGAAATTACGTAATTAGTGAACGATAAGCTTATCAGTATGACATTCGCAATTCAAAGGCTGATGTGTTTCGATAAATTATACTTTCAAAGTATATTTTCGATCTGACCTTTGAGTATTTCTTTGCTCTTTGATCTTTTATTTAGTGTGTTCCGATTGGTAAAACTTCTATAGGGTGTAAAAAGACCGTAACCGAAAACTAAGGCTGGCTGTAGTTGCAGAGATAAAAAACTCATTGGCGCTAAAAAATTCCCGAAAAAAATAATAATATGACGATGTCCTAACAACTATAAGTATTAAATGTATGTGGTGATTAGAAAAACGTAATTTATTTTTATTTTATGTCGCTATTTTATTTAACGTCAATGTGATTGTAAGACTGTAACTATTGAATGCCTTAGTTTGTCTAATGGTGAAAAATTGTTTATTATTTGTAATATACACAGTACACTATACACACCTTATAAATCTGTATTTTATATAAAAAAATTGAGTTTAATTGCCCCAAGATACGATCTTGAACTTCCGCTTTTGTTTGCCATAAACATAAAAAGTTTTCAATAGGTACGTCTTTCATGGTTGAATAAATTCAAAGAGAAAGGAATGAAACAAGGCAACCAAGTTTAGAATATAATAAATAAAAAAATAAAAAAAACCCTTTTATTTGATCCTGCTACAATTGCTTAAATAAATAACAAATTTGTATACTATTACACTATATTTAATTATTAGCAAGATCCTCAGGTTGGGTAAAGGCCTCCTCCAATGATGACCACTTTTCTCTATCTTGAGCTATTTGCCACCACTTTGGACCAGCGACCTTCTTTATTTCATCCTCCCAGCGTGTATAGGGCCTTCCTCTCTTTCTCTTTCCTTTAGGTCCTCCCCATATGGTGAATTTAATGAATAATATTTTAGAAAAGAATGGCTGGCTATGGAAGTTTTGCCCCCAAGTCACGTGGATGGTACGAACAATAAATAATTTGGCTTGAGCAATAAAACTTTCTGCAGAAAAACGTTGTTTACTTCGTCACAGTGTGTTAGTTACTCGGGGAACTGCGCAGTACGATTACAGAATAAAAACAATGTAGTAGGTAATTAGCGCGAATTGTTATTTTTATTTTATGTAGTTTTAAGTGATGTGAGAATGTACATTGTTGAAATAACTTATATTTTTTTATGTAGTAGTAGTAGATTTAAATGTTGTATTTTGTATATATAAAAAGGCGTGGTGGCTCCGAGGTGTAGGCGCACGGACGAGAATTTCGGCGGTCGCAGGTTCAAACCCCAGGCACACACCTCTGACATTTCGAAGTTATGTGGGTATTCACATAATGAATTATCACTTGCTTTAACGGTCAAGGAAAACATCGTGATAAAACCTACACACTAGGCCAGCGTGGTGGTCTAAGGCCTAAACCCTCTCAGTTGTAGAGGAGGCCCGTGCCCAGCAGTGGGACGTATTTGGGCTGATGATGATGAGTAGATTAAAATGTTGTATTATTGCAAATTGATTATTATAAACAAAGACCAAGACCGCGCTTAGATAGACGTATTGTAAGACGTTCTGCAGCACGATGGTCCGACGACTTGAGAAAGGTGGCGGGTAGCGGATGGACGAGGGCTGCTCAAGACCGAGATGGTTACCTACTACTACCTACTTGGGTAGGCCTTCATTCAGCAGTGGACGGCGATAGATTGAGAATAATTGTAAGCAAACGTGTAACTAACAAAACTATTTATAAAGAAGATCGGATGGATTTTTGAAGTTATACTTCTTTTGGCGCGTTAGGGAAAAATGATGAGAGTGATTTTTTACGATGCGCGCGCACACCGACACCAAAAACTTATTCAGAAAAAGTTTGTTTTAAATTTTAAGAATGTAGAATAGTGACAGTAATAAAAAGGGATTGACATATTTTTTTAATTTTAAGTAGTTTTGATTATTTTATTTATTTATTAGTATATCTATATTGTTAGAAGCTAAAATTTAATTATTCAAATCTTTTAAAATGACTGTTATTTGACCTGATGCCGTAACTATAGTAACCAAATAATAAGACGCGTAAAAACTTTCAGGCCGATCAAGAAAATATACGATCTGTGTCGTTTTCCCGCGCTTGCTCTATATTCGCCAATGCAGTGTTGCCACCCACACCAACTTATTTCTGACAATATATTTATATATACCTATATTGAATATTAGTGATAAAACTAATTTGAATAAACTGTTTTGAGTGCATTTATAGATTTGAGGTTAATTGTCGGTATGTATAATTTATTTACATCGTTAATTAAGTATTACATTATTATCTAAAAAAAATTATTTTATATATAATATATTATTATATTATTTAAGAAAATATATATTTATGTATGAAGTATAACTTCTAACGCGTGTACATAAGTACACACACACACTTTTTTTAAATACATTAGGAGTTCATTTTATACATATATGTATATGCAATGGTTATTTTTTTTCTCAGAGTATTGTATTCATTGACAGAAGCGCAACTTTCTCACCATCCACCATCATCATCATCAGCCGAAAGTCGTTCACTCCTGGACATAGGCCTCCCCCAAATTCACCATTGCCCACTCAATTTAATTATCTCAGGCTAGTAAATGCTTGTTCACGGGTTTTTTTAGCTGACATTGCGGATAAGTGACCGCTACTACTTGATGGTAATTGTAGTGCGACATAAATTGTTCCACGTGTTGAATATCACTAAAGCTATCTGTGACAAACAATCGACACAATTAAACTCTTGTATTCGAGGAGCCGAGGTTATTGGAAAGAGTAACCACTTAAGCAGGTGTAGTGTATAAGAAAGTTACTGTACGGTTCACTCGTACAATTAATATATTTTTCCCTTAAATAAGCAATTTTGTACCGCGTGCGTAATTTACACCAGTTCGCGTTCGGTCTCCGCCGCGTGTACTCATTATCATAATATCAAATTATCTTAAAATCATTACATAATAAGTGATCACTTCTATCAATAAATATCATTATTATAAACTCTATCATCTATTATCATTTATAGTTGTCCCGTACAGTTACGTAACATACATATGTTACACGCACACACGCCTATGTTCGCGAAGGGGTATCATCATCATCAGCAACCTTTTTTATGTCCACAGCTGGACATAGGCCTCTCCTATGGCACACCACTGGGCTCGATTTTCGGCCCTCCTCATCCAACCGTTGCCAGCCACCCTGCGAATACCTGCTGGAGACCGCGACTCGGCAAACGTAGTGTAGGACGACCTCTGGCTAGGTGGGGTGACGATATTCGAAGGGGTATGCAGAGAAGCAATTCTGCAAGCACATTTCGTTAATTGTGTTAAGTCCCACGTAATAGACGAACCTACTGTCATTTTCTGTGACATTTCAAAACTCCGTATTGCTGAACATCTCTTTATAGAAAAATCTAATAAAACTGACACGAGAATCGAACTCTCCTGGATTGGTCACACACTTCGGTCACTTTAGTCACATTCATCATCATCAACCCATATATGCCCTACTACTGGGCACGAGCCTCCTCTACAACTGAGGGGGTTGCCTTAGTCCACCACGTAGGCTTAGAAGTTCCTAAGAATGATGTGATGGCCTCGAGGTTTAAGTGCGCGGTAGAGAATCACAGCGGTAGCGGGTTCAAACCCCAGGCACACACCTCAGACTTTTCGAAGTTATGTGTGTATTCACAATGAATTTTCACTTTAACGGTAAAGCAAAACATCGTGAGGAACCTTAGTCACGTTGCTTACAAGAAATTACCTCAAAAGATAAATTAGTCAGAATCTATATTTCTCGTACATACAATACATACATAAACTCACGCCTGTATTCCCCGAAGGGGTAGGCAGAGGTGCATTTCTGCACCCACATTTCGCCAAGTATGTATCAGTCCCACGTAATAGGGGGCGAGCCTATTGCCGTTTTTCGGGCACATTTCCAGACTCCGTGCTGTTACCGAGAATTTCCTAATGAAAAAACCCAATAACACTTTGCCCGACCCGGGAATCGAACCCAGGACCTCTAGATCGCACGGCACATACTTGTACCGCGAGACCACGAGGCATTATATTTACCGTGTGTCTGTAATTACGATGACTGTAGATGCGGGTAGCGTTGCGATACAATTGCACGTGTTTTAGAATTCCTTTATCTTTTATTTCTTATTGACTTAAGTGCATTAGTCATCGCATGAGTGTTGACTTTCACCATTTTTATTGTCATAACAAAACTCGTTTTTTTTCATTAATATCAAATGAAAATGTTAATATTTGTTGTAATAACAACTCTAAGCTGTTGATTTTTAAAACAATTAATTCTTTCTTTTTATCGCAATTGTAATTTATCTAACTATAAAAATATCTGCTTCAATATTCGTTTGTCCATTGTGCGAGTAGCAGAACTTATTTTTGAGATAACTTTAGACTAAGAACAAACAACGGATTTCATAACAGACTACTGCTTAAAATATAAGAGAGAGTCTAGATATTAAATTCTCGTCATTGAAAGTCTCGAAACGACACTTATTTTAAGAACATAATTATTTGCGCGGCCATTGGTTGTGTATTTATCAAACTAGACGTTGCCGAATTGGCTACAGCTCACGCCATTAGCAACAGCACATCTGGCCACGTGACGCCGATAATTCTGCTACTAACATTCGCGAAGTAAACAATATTCGCCGCGTAGATTACGGTGTGACCTACTTAGTTACGCTTAATAGTCTCGATGGAGCCTGGCGCTTCCTACATGTGTGAAAATGGACGAACAGCTGAAATATAAGCTGTTTCGATTATTAGAGGCGCTACTTGTTCTTACTCCTGTTTTTTGTTAAGATAAAAACCTGTTGTATAAGTACATCATCAACCCAAATACGTCCCACTGCTGGGCACGGGCCCCCTTTACAACTAAGAGGGTTGTATAGGTACGCAAATGGCTAATTGATAGCGCTAGTACCGTCTGATAGACGCGATGCAGTTCTAGTATGGTATCGATGGAAGAGTGATGTTAACAATTCACTAACGAGCATCGATCCAGATTATACATACAATAAAAATTGATTTAGGAAATTTGCAGAGTTCAAACAAGGGTGGGTTTTATTGTACTATGGTCACTGTTTAGGTGAATAATGCAA
Organism: Hemaris fuciformis; assembly: GCA_907164795.1. Classification (NCBI taxonomy): domain Eukaryota; kingdom Metazoa; phylum Arthropoda; class Insecta; order Lepidoptera; family Sphingidae; genus Hemaris; species Hemaris fuciformis. Next base: position 11,766,703 of record OU015448.1, read on the forward strand.
AATACCTTTCCTCCAAGAAAAAAAAAATAACTATAATACCTATACAGCCTTTTTACCAGTAGGTACGTTGAGAAAAAAAACATAAACTTCATTTACATCAATTGAAAAACAAACACCTCGTTATCATAACAGTCTAGACTATAGGTATAAGTACTTCTGAAGAAATGTTTTTCCTGTTTTCACGATAATGCAAATTTTAAGCACATTTTATCTGCCGATAAAAGGTGTTTTATCTGTTTCGTGTTATTGATACAAAATAAAATAGCTTGCAAAATAAAAACACGATGGGACGGTTGTGCAATATTTAATTTTCATATTTTTGTAAGGACGGCCTGGAAGTCCAGGGCGGTATTTATAAGAGATCTGCCGGAAACCAAGCACCGACATAAATTATTTCATAAACGTCTTAACGGCTAAATCAATCGATTATACTACAGTAGGTAGTTTTTCTACGGCTTACTTTTTAAAGGTTTTTAGCAGTCTTGGCCAGGCAATCCATTGAATAGCGCGTGAAAAACCAAAAGCTTCAATTCTTATAATAAATATGTTTAGTTAGTAGTATGTTCTATATAAATATCCTGTATATAGTTTGGTTAGTAAGACTGACAAGTCTTAGTGATAGGTAGATACTAGATTCGTTTTAAAGTCACCATTACGTGTTTCTATTGGGCTCGTCCTCAGCATCTCAAATCTAGCATTGACACAACTTAGTATTAGCTTAGTAAAGCGTAAACATCTCGTCAGGTACAATCGCAACTGAGTTTTATCCAGTGGCGGTACTTCCATAGTAGCCCAAAAGCGTTACACGTTAATTGTGTAATGTCTAGTTTATAATTTTTTATTGTGAGGTCAAGATATTCTCATATATATATCAAATTGCTTCTGTTAAATAAAGATTTAAAGATTAATGATTATTCAGAATTTTGTAAGGCAGCATGCCTTTTGGACTTTTGGGCTACTATGGAAGTAGGTACCGCCACTGGTTTTATCATAGGAATAACGAGAACATGCTTAAGTGTAGCAAAGATATTTCGATGTTTTGATTCGAGCTTTACATCCATCGTACTGCGACTCTGTAAGATAGTATACATATGTAATTGTCTTGAATTAGGTTATATGATTCTTACTTTTACCAAATTACTTTATTATTCAAAAATAACTCGTAGCGAGGCAATTGTGTATTTTCAGCATCGGATGCCGCTACGTGCGTTGGTCGTCCAAAACAGAAATAAAGAGCAAAACGTAGCTAACATCTAAACAAAATTTTAATATTTCGAGAACTGCGTATTGAATCGAATGTCGTTGAACCTGTTAGTATTTTTATGATGCCGCAGTTGTGTTAAATAAACAATAGGGTCTAATCTCATCGGGATGACGAGTTCATTATTTCTTGCTTTTATTAGACAAAACTTGGAAATAGTAATAGAATTATACTATCATACAATATTTATGGGATGACGAATCTTTTGGTGATGAAACTGAAGATTTGCCACAAGTTGGATTTTATAAATAGAGTTAATATTGCCAGTCATAAAGTTTAATACTAAAACTGTTTAGAACACGCATCAAATTGGTAACATTACGCTATTAAATTGCGATTGTTTTGATAAACAATCTGACGCAAGGCAGAAGAAAAGTTACGCAACGATTCTACCTCAGTATCTTTTGCTACTTTCCATCCATGCTCAGTAACTTTTTTTAAATGGCTTAAATTCTTCTGGGGCCCGATTCGAAATCAATAGTTTCTTCGATTTTCAGAGTGCTAGTCTTAATGGCTGTAATATATACCTAATATATCGTCAGAAACAACTGGGGTAGGAAGCAGTGGTTATTTGTGAATTTATTTTCACAAGTTTTGTAGCTACTTGCACAGAAGGAATCCTTCTGAATTATTTTTAAGGCCCATTACTGTACATGAAAAATTACAATACACATGTACGGCTTCTTTAACGCAATCGATGAATCGTGTCAATACTATGGACAGTAATAATAAAGGACCTACGGTTCCAAAGTAGTTGGTAAAATTATTGGGTGAAATATATACTTGGATGTATTAAATATGGTGTGAGTGACGGATGTAAAGGACAGAGTTTTACTGATTGTTCTTAAACATATTGTGGCCGCTAAACAACAACTTGTATGAAAACATACAAATGGTGATAATACTCCAAGACTGTAAGTTGTCACGCGTCTGAATGAAACAAGAATTACATTAACGGATTATGCTCGGACAGTCGATATTGACCTTTTGACATGATTGTCAACCTTCGTCTTACTCTTGTCTTGTTGGTGCCGCACTACCAACAGCACGTTACGGCAATCTTTTAATTTGTCATTGCTTGATAATTGTAAATTTTATTCTATTTGATGTCTTTCCATATCGATATCATTGAATTCAATCAATATTTTGAATTCCGCTGTATTCATCCATTCAATAAGGTAAGGGAATTAAAAAAAGCAAGGAAGAGTACTGGAGCTATTTTAATATCCAAAGTAATAGGAATCATAAACAACTGACAAAAAGCAGTAATATTTACTGATTACTGAAACTACAGTAGGTACTTTGCTTTCCACCTTCTTTCTTGTTTTTTTTCAGTAATTCAAATATTGGCAATTTTGTGGTGAATGATGTGGTCAGCGAGGGTCTAGCCTGCTCAAATAAATCATGACTAAACATGTGCCTTAAATCTTAGGCCACCAAGTTGTTACGGGTTGGAAGACTTTATAAGTCTTAACTATTATGAACCAATTTTGTGTGCCAATAGCAAAAATATTTAATCCACGTTTATCGTCAAGAGGAGACGTCATAAAATAAGTCACATTTTAGTGTCTGCTCGAAAGTTTTAAGGTTATCTTTTGTACCCACACCTACGTAAGATAACCTTAAATAATGCGTAATATAACATAAGCAATATTTACAAACACACTGATACCGACAGGGCTGTCAGTTATGTGTTATCGCAACAAACTCCTTGATTTGCCCTGAAATCCTTTCCTATGAAAACATTTCATAAAAAAAAGATAAGTTATCAGATTTTGTCAGCCTTAAAAATATCCAAATTGAAATGTGACTTCAATGATAGAGAATTGATAAAAAGTATGATTTGCTTGGGTAAGTAGTATTACCTAGTAGGATAATAATTGTATGAGAGAAATTTACTAAAGCGATCGAAGAACCTCACTTCTTCATGGACTTGATAAAAATTCAAAAAGGACGAGTAACCTTTCTATTGTTCTGTTCTGAGTCACGAAAGTTTGTCGTTTTTCGGGAGTAGCTTAAGAACATTTTGCTATTTGACAGGTCAGCATTTACTTTAGAATTCAAAGAAATGATCAGGACTTTTTGTTGCCCGTAAAATTTTATTTAGCCTGTACTACAATTACTATCATGTGCCAGTACGGTAGTTCTTGTCCCGACAGTGTTTATTTTATTACGCTTTCGAGTATGTTTGGGAAGTAATAAAAATTGATTAACTTATGAAAAATAATCGTGTTTTAGATGTTTTAATAGCCTCAAATAAATTATCACGAAGTCGATATGACGGAAATATCTATTTATAACATTCGGATAGACAACTATAGTAAAGATTTCAAAATTATGTAAAATGCAACGTTGAGCCGTCCCAAGGCGAGCGAGGTACGAACAGGTAGAACCGGGGGCTTATACTCAGAATATAGGTGAAATAACTTAAAGCTGTTTAGTAAATAAATTTTATAAGGAAAATTTATTTACACAACCTCACGCCAATCACGAGAATACAGGTGTGACGTGTGAGGTTATATAAATTTTCTTTAAAACTTTTTGTACTACTATTTTCATAATTAATCCCATTTTTTACCACATTTCGCCGGGTATATATCAGGTATTGGCGAAATATGGGTGCAGAAATGCACCTCTGCCTACCTATTCGAGAAATACAGGCGTGAGTTTATGTATGTATATATATATATCAGGTATGTATCAGTCCCTTTTACTAGGGGCTGAGTTTGTTTTGCCATTTTTCGATGCTGCTATTGAGAATCTCCTGATGGAAAAATCCAATAACTCTGCCCGAACCGAGAATCGTACCCGGACCCCTAGATCGCACAGCACATTCTTGTGCCGCGAGACCACGAGGCAGTCTAAGTAGAAAATTTATTAATATTGTTAAATTATAATAATAAATGTCAAATCGTATCAATTTGATTAAAAAATCAACATGCTATTATCAATTCTATAGAATATTATATGTAAAATTTTTAATCTTATCAAATTGGTTGGGAAATAATCAATAATTTATGGTATAGTTATGATTTAATTTAAATATAATTTCGTGTTAGGTAATATTACGACCGCCTGACGGCGGGAACAATAAAAAAAAACAATTACAAAATAATCAATTTATTAAAAAAAAAAAATAAAATAAAATAAAAATTCTATATTTATGACTACACCCAGGGGGGTGGATTCTTGGCACAGGAAAGCTTTCTGGTCCCAATAAAACCCTATGTGCACTGGGGACTTAACTTCGGTCTTTCGATCCCGTGACGCGTGGAGGGGTCTTCGGTGATATATCGGAAGGCCCTCAGCCGCAGGGGTCTGCTGGAGTCGGTGGGCAGAAGCGTTGCCCGTTGGTACAGTCCGTACTAGTACGTGCAGCTGTCGTTCACAAACGTACTGTGGACTTGCAGCTCGTAGTTCTCAATCCGAGTCGTGAACGTGCAGCTCGTATTTCTCAACCCGAACGGAGAACCCCCAGTTTCCTGGAACGCGTCGAAACGACACTTGTAGCGCGAAAGATCCGACACCCAGGCACTAGACGAGACCAGGAATGGGCGTCGGCATCTTTCGTGAAGCAATTAAAAAATAGCGGAATGGAGTGGCGACATTTAGGTCCGGTTGTAAAAAAAAATAAAAAAAATAAAAAAAATAATTAAACGAAACATAGTTAAATGTCAAATGCCAATATAATTAATAATTATTATTTAAATTACCCAACCCAGGATCAAACCCCAACTGTTTATATGCCGGACGATCACCATTCCATTACGCGATGAGTACAAAAGAAATAGTTACACTTAAACACAAGTACAGGTAGCTACACATGAATACTACGAGTGAAACAATGACCTTCGATATTTATTTCGCCGGTACATCGAGAAATTTCTCTTATCTTAACATCACGCTAATCTAGAAAATAAATCTCACAGCTATGTGTGTGTATTACATTATTTGAACTAACAGGAGGAAATATAGTTTATATATAACTTTACACAATTATAAAAATTTAACTGGCTTTAAAGTCTAAGCAAACTAATACAATTATTCGGTGGCAATTTTTAATAGAATACTTATATTTAAATTTGGAAATATATTTTAAGATAATAAAGTTCTTATTAAGATAATACACCAGCCACCGATATTAACAACATACGCGTGGAACACAGTGGGAATTAATTATCGCGGCCATATTGATTTGGACTAAATTAATATTAGGTATAATAGAATGTTAATGAAGAAAAATACCGCGGCGAAACATATTTGAAACTCATCGGAAAAATAAAAAGGTAAGTTATATTTTACCAATTTTAAGATACTCACAGTCGCATTACGTTACGTTGTTATACCACTATCAAGAAATATATATAGCCATAGCAATTTTTGCACTATTAAAAGGTTGAAGAAATCACTTGTTGAATAGTAATCAAATTAATCCAGACACGAAAAACTAGTTAACAGCAACCAAGCCAATATTGGAATTAAATATATTAAACTTACCAAGGGGTTGAAAATGATGCGATCCGCTTTTAATTTCTTTTTCGTTTTAGTATAGCACTGATTTTACTACTGTTTAAAAAATGCGAACTAATCACAACTCTCTGGCGTCGGAATTTTTCATTCTCTCTCCGCGAATTCGTCCTTATATAGGTACATATCGGTTCGGTGGTGGGCCTATTTCCTTCCTGAGGCGACAATGCGTACTGTCAGATTCTAGATTGTTCCGTATGACATGAGACAGAGATATGGAAAGAACGGTACAACCGAAGCAAGACACGTCACGACTACCCTCTATATTTTTGTAAATCCCTGTGGGACTGAGATAGTAATTATAGAATCGAGCGAGATGGAATAGTTCGTAGGAAGTTGAACCGTCGATCGCTATTGTATTTTTTCTCGAAATTTCTGGCTGTGGCGTTTACTATCCGATGTTCTAGAAATAATTTGATTTCCGGCACCGACGAATACCTTATATGGTCGTTGTGATGTTATCGCTAGTTAAAGCGCGCGGTTTGCATTCAATTGTAACAACGGGTTATTTGTTTGTTTGTATGTAGTTATTATTTGTATTTATTTTATGTTTATAAAACTTGTTACAACGTAACAATACCCCCTCTCCCAGAGAAAGGATTTTACGTAGTAAAATCCGCTGCGGCAAGCGCCTAAGAAGGATAGAACCGCCCAGTAACTGTCTCACTTTCATACATCCACTAACAAATACCTACCATGCGACCTTGCATACGACCTGTCACATTTGTCTGAAGAATTCTATAATTATCAACAGACTACCATACAACTAGAGTACAAATCTATTATAAGATTGGACTCAAGAACAGCACTGCATGACAAAGAGCATCTAAGAGGGAAAATACTGTAACATGAAACATTCGGACGAAATCGGCACTGTGGAATACATTTGGTCTTTGATGAATTTATTACAGTCACGACCCGCTGTAACGAGAAAATTAGTGTAGGCTTATTTAAAGAGTCACAACCCGCTCTAACGAGAAAATTAGTGTAGGCTTATTTAAAGAGTCACAACCCGCTCTAACGAGAAAATTAGTGTAGGCTTATTTAAAGAGTCACAACCCGCTCTATACGCGCAGAACGCAAAACAACAAAACGAATCAGACCTATACAAGAGGTCGCAACCCGCCATAAATGCGCAAAACGCAAAAAAATAAAAAAATATCTCCCAACTAAACATCAAACTCCGTGTAGGCTTATTTTAATTCATCAAAGACAAACGTAGACAGAGACCGAAACGCAATAACTTTTTAATAAAAAAATATTGTAAAAAAAAAAAAAAAAGGAAAAAAATTAACCAATGTTCCGAAACACTAGGTACGTATCAAGGTAAACAAGTATTGAACTGTTAACGGTGACGACTATGATAATATATGAACAATTAATAAAAACAAAATTAAATAAACTAAGCGGCATTGTGAGTATGTCTAGTCTTTAGCGAATTTGTTACAGTCACGACCCGCTGTAACGAAAAAAACAGCAGACGAGTAGACCTATACCAAGAAACTGTCATACTCCGCTAAAAAAAATTGCAAAACGCAATTAAAATGTTTGTAGACCTATAAAGAAGTCATACAACACTAAAACAAAACTCCCAATCAAAACATCAAAATTCGTGTAGGCTTATTTTAATCCGCTAAAGACAAACATAATCGATTAACGAACAGACTAATATTGAATTAATTATTTGCCGATACATTATAAAATAAACGAATGCTAATATAATCATCATACTATTGATTAACAACTATAAATAAAATAAAAAAAAAATATATGAGTCGAACCCGCGAAACATAACACAAATGATAAAATAAATCCAACGTGTATAATCCGCGTGAATATAACATAACAAGTAACTTGATAGACACTATAAAAGTGTGATATCATACAAACAAAAAAAAAAAATTTACGAAGGAGAGGAGTGTAGCTTAAAATCCTTGATGTGCCAGTTTCCTAAATTATTCCCAGACATATCTTCGACGGTGTAGACTAATGGGGAGCGCTTGGCTACTATTTTGCATTTCAAGAATTTCGGAGCTAGTTTTTTCGCGAAGTGAGCATCCTTATCGCTTTGGAAATAGCACCGTTTCCATACTATGTCTCCTACGTTAAAGTCTACGGGTTTTCTGCGTAAGTTATAATGTCGCGAGCTTTTGACATGGCTGTTATACAGAGACAGTTGGACTTTGTCGAATATTTTTGCCAAACACCCGAGGTTTCCCGCGTATTCGTCGCGTGGCGAGAGCACCAGATCACTTGGGTCTACATCTGTAGAATAATGCGACCCGCATGGTACAAGTTCTCTGCCGTACACTAGAAACGCCGGTGTGAATTTGGTTACCTCGTTAACGGCACTATTCATAGCAAACTGTATCTTTGGTAAATTTACATCCCAAGTTCTGTGATCATCTTTTACAAAAGTTGATATGGAGGTGATTAATGTTCTATTATAACGTTCCACAGTGTTTACTTGGGGCGTGTATTTAGGCGTGAATTGCACTTTTGGAATTTTATAATATTCGTATAGTTTAGCTAATTCACGACTAATGAATTGCACTCCATTGTCCTGCAAAACCAACTGTGGAATGCCATGCACTAGGAAAACGCCTTCTTCTAAACATTTGACGACATTTGCTGCCGTAGCTCTCCTTAGGGGGAATAGTAAACAATATTTAGAAAAACAACAACAAACTACTAATATATAAGCGTTCTGCTTACGGGAAACTGGTAGAGGACCTACTAGATCTACAGAGATCATTTGAAATGGCCTGCTACACTCCTTAGGCCTACCTAGTGGACCAAGGGTAGTATGGGTAGGAGATTTATATGCAGTACATGTATCGCAAGCTGTCACAAATTTAGCAGTATCGCCGTACATACCAGGCCAATAATAGCGTAACTTAAGTCTTTGGTAAGTTTTAAAAATTCCCATATGTCCCGCAGTGGGGTCAGAATGGTTGTTTTTAAGTATCGTTTCACGATGTTCTTTAGGAACAACTTCCTTCCATTCGAATTCGGATGTAAGTGGGCTGTTACCCTTCGAGAAACGATACAATTTCCCATTCGTCACCACGTAGTTCGGGAAACTAGTAGGCGAACTTACGCAACCGTTTAAGATGTTAAGATACCAATCGTCCTTGGTAATGTAACTGCGATGACTCGTGGCACTAATTTCTGCTACTGGTACTGCTCTAGATAATGCATCTGGAATTACATTATCTTTACCTTTACGGTGTTTGATAAAGAAATTAAAGGCAGAAAGCCTCAGACCCCAGCGGGCGAGACGACCCGTAGGGTTGGACAAGGTTAAAAACCATTTTAATGCTGAATGGTCAGTGTAAACCGTAAAACACTTACCATTCTCTAAATAACAGCGCCAGTGCTCGAGAGCGTCCAGCACAGCCAGAGTTTCCCTCTCTGTAACGCTATAGTTACGTTCAGGACCCGTTAAAGAGCGGCTCCTGAATGCTATAGGGCGGTCAACGCCATCTATATTTTGGGTGAGCATAGCGCCTAACCCAAAATTACTGGCGTCTGTGTGAACTTCGAAAGGAAGGTCGTAATTAGGGCAGCATAAAACCGGTGCTGTGACCAAACATGATTTGAGTGTTGTGAATGCCGCTTCCGCTTCCGCTGACCATCTGAAGGGTGGAGCACACTTCTTAGTTGATGTTAGAGAGTTCAGAGGGCCCGCAATGGTGCTGAGATTTGGTATAAAACGTCTGTACCAAGACGCGGTTCCTAAGAATCTCTTCACATCTTTTTTCGTGGTTGGTGTTGGGAAGTTGAGAATGGCTTCCACCTTCAGTGGGTCTGTGCGGAGACCTTCAGCGTCAACCACATAGCCCAAATACTTTAAGCTATCCCTAAAAAGTTGACATTTTTCGAAGTTAACTGATAAATTAGATTTTTTAAGTTTTTCCAATACGCGCAGCAGTAGGGACACGTGATCCTGGAACGATTCGCTAATTACTATAACGTCATCTAAGTAACAGAAGACTTTGTGCTCGAACTCCGGTCCAAATAAGGTATCCACTAATCTTTGTTGTGTAGCTGGCGCATTGGTCAACCCAAAAGGCATTACATTAAACATGAAAGTACCACGACCCGGAACGTAAAAACTAGTCTTCTCTCTGTCCTTTTTATCCAATGGAATCTGCCAAAAAGATTTTGACAGGTCAATCGAAGACAGGAAACGAGCGTCTCTAAGATTGTCTAAGATCTCGGATATATACGGTAGGCTATAGGCGTCTTTTTTGGTGACTGAGTTAAGTTTCCTACTGTCTAGGCATACCCGAGGTTTACCCTCTTTTTTCTCTACTACTATGACAGGGGAAGACCACGGACTCTCGCCTGGCGAAATTACGCCGAGTTTCAACATTTCGTCTACCTGCTCTGATACGATTTTTTGTTTTTCCGGCGACAACCTATACGAGCGCTGCCTAATAGGAAGTGCGTCTCCTGTATCGATCCTATGGGTAATTAGGGATGTTCTGCCTAAACCTATACGTTCAAAAGAGATATTTTTAAATTGTTCAATTACGCTGTTCGCGATTATTTTTTCTGATGGCTCTAACGTGTCGTAGGAATGAAGACCTAGTAAGGAAGTAGAAGACGTTGTAATATTATAAACTTTAGGGTCTGTGTGACTGATAAAATCTAAGTTAGGTAAATATTTTGGACAAATATTAAATTTTTTCCAAAAATCAATGCCAAGAATTAAATACGAATCTATTTCTGGTATGACGTGAACGTTTAAATTTTTAACTATATTTTCGAAAACTATAGGTAACAAAATATTTCCAATTGAACGATAAGACTGACCGCCTGCAGTCGTAACTGTTAATATATCAGCAGAGTTCAACATGAACCCTGCTTTTAAAAGTTGTAAATGGGAATTATTCCCTAAAATGGTAATAGCTGAACCCGAATCTAAGAGACCTAAATATTTGAAGTTAGGATAATTAGCAATTGAAACCGTAACATAAGGACGAGGATCTTTGAAAGGTAATTTATTAAAAATAGTAGCGACCTTGAATGTGCGAAAGAAATTTTTTATAGTTGTCAGCCAGTTGGCCCAGTCTTTCTGGTCGAAGTTAAACTGACTGCAACTTTCCATAGCTAGTTTTTTGGGTTATTTATATTTTTATTATTACTATTAGTTTTTGTCTGAAGGACTTTAGAAGGTGGGCTATATTTATCCTTACATTTGGGGCAATCTGTAACTTTATAACCGCGTTCGCCGCATCTGTAACACTGGAAAGGACTCACGAACGGTTTTTTCTTGGAATTGCACCTAGGGCAAGTAAAAGTAGTGTGGTCCCGAAGGCCACATTTAAAACAATATTTTTTATTTGAATTTAACGAAGCTAACCTATTTGGATTATATTTATTTTTGTTTGTTCGAATTGAAAGATAATTAAATTCTGGTGCTAATGAACAACCAGGGTTACAAGAAGGTTCTTTGAAGTTGGAATACCGAGCGTTAATTCTTTCATAGTTTCTGCAGACTTCTCGTAATTCGGAAATGCTAGAAATGTTCGGATTCGTAGCCAAAACTCCCGCGTAACATGGCCTAATATTGTGAAGAATTATTTCTAGTTTATCCGCCTCTGGCACCGGTCCGGAAAGTCGTGAAAACATACCGTGAATAATTGCTAAGTAAATAGTTATGTTTTCCTCTTCGCCTTGGCTTCGCGAACGGATCTCGTCCATCATTTTATAATCGAAGTCAAAAGTGTCGAAGTCCGTTCTCAGCAATGATAGCAGTTCATGCCACGAACCTATGCCATCCCTTACGCTTCTAAGCCAATGCAAGGCTTCCCCGGTGAAAATTTCTGGCGCTAAACGCATCATTCGCTCGTCCGAAATATTTCGTGCTAACTTGAGCTCTTCTAAGCGAGCAATAAAAGCGCGTACGCAGGATTTGCCGTCATATTTTGTCTTCAGAATTTCTGAAAGCGAAGTCCTATCGCAACCTACTTCCGTGTTTGTAAGAGTTGTTTCCCTGCTCTCGTACGGACTATTTGGTACATTTAAACTATCCTGAACAGAAGTTTTTACTACTAACGGTTTGTTTTTTAATTTATTAAATCTAATTTGGAGGTCATTAAACTGTTTAACGGTATCTTCAAAAAGTGTTAATAAATTTTCTTTTGTTGGTTTTTCTAATCTTTTTAAACGGAAGTAAATGTGATTAATTAACGAGCGAGTACGATCTAAAACTGGTTTATTATCCGGGTTATTATCTAAAGTATCTAAGTTTGTTAATATTTTGCTAATAGTTGCGTTAACTTCTTTAATGTCTGTTTCTATGTCATAGCATGAGTCAAAAACCGCGTCCGCAGGATATTCCGAAACAATTTTATTAATTTGCACTCTAAGATCCTCAACCTTTTCTTTAGGTTCTAAACCGCGTATGGCTACTTCATACGTGAGCTCCGATTTAGTTAAATGTAAATATTTAATGTTACGGTCCATTTTAAAGGAAAATTATTTTTAGAGAATTGACTAAGTTCAAAAATGAAATTAAAATATCTTAATATATTGTGGGACAGCTATATGTATGAAAGTTAATTAATTAATATTTTGTGAGACGATGTATTTAAATTAAAATAGTGAACTGAAACAATACGCGACGGAATGTGACACGATTGTGGGCAATGTTATGTTAAAAAAATATATATTAAGAACGATGTAAAATAATGTACGTAACCGCTATTATCTATTCAGAGCAAAAAAGAAATAAAATTACAAAACAATAAAGATATGCAACAATAAAAAATGAAAGCAATAAATGCACAAATAAAAAAAAATCTCTGAAAAGAAATGTGAATTACGCACAAACACAAATGCAAAATACAAATGCTAACATAAAATGTAAATGCACAGAATGTATCAGAATGGAATGTTATAAAAAAAATAATGACACAATGTTGTAGAAAAAAAAAAAAATACTTGATGTTGCCCGACTGTGCAAAACTAAAATGTCGGAGTCAATAATTTGTATAATGCCCACTGTGAAACACACGCGTATGTGTGGGTAATCTGAGATGGTATTTGATTACCCGGCGGAGCCAGAAGACAAGAATCGGCTACCCGTTCCTCTTTAAGGAGAAACGGGTCGGTGGTACCTCCCCGTTCAGCCTCGTCCGCAAAGGCTTACCACCTGGAATTGAAAAATACCGACACCAAAAGAGTACAAAAAAACTTCCCTGTGCCTTGCCTTTTATATAGTGGGCGCCACTTATTACGACCGCCTGACGGCGGGAACAATAAAAAAAAACAATTACAAAATAATCAATTTATTAAAAAAAAAAATAAAATAAAATAAAAATTCTATATTTATGACTACACCCAGGGGGGTGGATTCTTGGCACAGGAAAGCTTTCTGGTCCCAATAAAACCCTATGTGCACTGGGGACTTAACTTCGGTCTTTCGATCCCGTGACGCGTGGAGGGGTCTTCGGTGATATATCGGAAGGCCCTCAGCCGCAGGGGTCTGCTGGAGTCGGTGGGCAGAAGCGTTGCCCGTTGGTACAGTCCGTACTAGTACGTGCAGCTGTCGTTCACAAACGTACTGTGGACTTGCAGCTCGTAGTTCTCAATCCGAGTCGTGAACGTGCAGCTCGTATTTCTCAACCCGAACGGAGAACCCCCAGTTTCCTGGAACGCGTCGAAACGACACTTGTAGCGCGAAAGATCCGACACCCAGGCACTAGACGAGACCAGGAATGGGCGTCGGCATCTTTCGTGAAGCAATTAAAAAATAGCGGAATGGAGTGGCGACATTTAGGTCCGGTTGTAAAAAAAAATAAAAAAAATAAAAAAAATAATTAAACGAAACATAGTTAAATGTCAAATGCCAATATAATTAATAATTATTATTTAAATTACCCAACCCAGGATCAAACCCCAACTGTTTATATGCCGGACGATCACCATTCCATTACGCGATGAGTACAAAAGAAATAGTTACACTTAAACACAAGTACAGGTAGCTACACATGAATACTACGAGTGAAACAATGACCTTCGATATTTATTTCGCCGGTACATCGAGAAATTTCTCTTATCTTAACATCACGCTAATCTAGAAAATAAATCTCACAGCTATGTGTGTGTATTACATTATTTGAACTAACAGGAGGAAATATAGTTTATATATAACTTTACACAATTATAAAAATTTAACTGGCTTTAAAGTCTAAGCAAACTAATACAATTATTCGGTGGCAATTTTTAATAGAATACTTATATTTAAATTTGGAAATATATTTTAAGATAATAAAGTTCTTATTAAGATAATACACCAGCCACCGATATTAACAACATACGCGTGGAACACAGTGGGAATTAATTATCGCGGCCATATTGATTTGGACTAAATTAATATTAGGTATAATAGAATGTTAATGAAGAAAAATACCGCGGCGAAACATATTTGAAACTCATCGGAAAAATAAAAAGGTAAGTTATATTTTACCAATTTTAAGATACTCACAGTCGCATTACGTTACGTTGTTATACCACTATCAAGAAATATATATAGCCATAGCAATTTTTGCACTATTAAAAGGTTGAAGAAATCACTTGTTGAATAGTAATCAAATTAATCCAGACACGAAAAACTAGTTAACAGCAACCAAGCCAATATTGGAATTAAATATATTAAACTTACCAAGGGGTTGAAAATGATGCGATCCGCTTTTAATTTCTTTTTCGTTTTAGTATAGCACTGATTTTACTACTGTTTAAAAAATGCGAACTAATCACAACTCTCTGGCGTCGGAATTTTTCATTCTCTCTCCGCGAATTCGTCCTTATATAGGTACATATCGGTTCGGTGGTGGGCCTATTTCCTTCCTGAGGCGACAATGCGTACTGTCAGATTCTAGATTGTTCCGTATGACATGAGACAGAGATATGGAAAGAACGGTACAACCGAAGCAAGACACGTCACGACTACCCTCTATATTTTTGTAAATCCCTGTGGGACTGAGATAGTAATTATAGAATCGAGCGAGATGGAATAGTTCGTAGGAAGTTGAACCGTCGATCGCTATTGTATTTTTTCTCGAAATTTCTGGCTGTGGCGTTTACTATCCGATGTTCTAGAAATAATTTGATTTCCGGCACCGACGAATACCTTATATGGTCGTTGTGATGTTATCGCTAGTTAAAGCGCGCGGTTTGCATTCAATTGTAACAACGGGTTATTTGTTTGTTTGTATGTAGTTATTATTTGTATTTATTTTATGTTTATAAAACTTGTTACAACGTAACAGTAAACACATTTAGATGCATATCGGATTGCATATAATAAGTCGTAGTAATGTGAAGTGGGTTGAAAAAATGCATTGACCTTGAACTTTCAATGTTGTTATTGTTTATTTATCTAAACGTTGTAATAGATAATATGTTGTTTGTTCCCTCCGCAATCCGACGTAAATTATATGTTGACAATAGACCCTATTGTAAGGAAATAATAAATATAGCGGACTTTATTTTTAATCGTAAATGTTTACTGCAGATAGTAAAGTATACTGGCTACTCAGTTACTAGAGTTATATAAAGTTTCCGATCATTATATTGTCATTTTTATAATGATACTTTTAAAATATTCGTTTGTTATCAATTACTAGGTTATAATATTTATTGTATTGAAAGACAATGACTAAATATTTCAGCATAACCTTGTAAACTAACCTAAAATTACGATGGAAATATACATACTTAGTATAAATATATAATACACATACATAATAAATATGGAAACAACGCTTCATTTTCTTTGTAATAGTCAAAATTGAAGGTAAGGTAAGGAAATATAAAGGAATAAATAAATAAATTCTTTTATTGATCACTAGAAAAATATACAACATAAGGTAATGGCACTAGTAGTTGACCATGTACCTGTAGTTGACCACCAATGCACATAAACTGATAAAATAAGAATTCGCGGCATATTTTTAAACTAATTCCATATTGAATAGTCAGTGCTGTCATGTGGTCTACGAAGCGTGCAAACTACGACTCCATTATTTTCAAATATTCAAAATAGCCTCCAGTTGTTTGTTGATTGACGCACCGTAAATCTATTATTCGATTTTTTGTAATAATTTTCTTAAGGATTGAAAAAGTTTGAAGTTAAATATTAACAACTTTGTCACCTTGTTGATGGTAAATGTTTTGCTTTCCTTATTCGTTAAGGATTAATTGAGGTAACAGGGTATTTAAAATACGAAAATTTGTTTACAAGATTGAGATGTGGGGGTGGTCCACTACTGATTCCGTTTTAGCATGATTTTCTAGTAATTGACCAGGATGGTCAACTTCTGATGAATTTCTGTATCATGTAAATGTACTGTACGGAATAATATATGAAGGGCATCATCAATTAGAATTAACTATTTTATTTACTTTTACAATAACTTAATTTTATTTAGTAGTTGACCACCTTTATTGTAAGGTACGATCAGTTACTAAAACCAAATTTTCACCTGTCTGGGAAAAGGGGTACATTCCTAAATTATACTGAAGCTGCAATGCTCTCAGCAGTAAATGACGTTCGTCTTCATAAAACACCCATAAGAACGGCAGAAAAAAAATTTTTGGAAACCACAATGGAACCATCAGCAACTGCGGTACATATTACTGTAGGTGACGAACTAGTGCTAGTGACGATCCCAGGATCACCAGCAATTAGCATTGTTGATGATATATTTGAAACCACTCTAGATCAATTTGACATCATAGCAGTGGCGGTACTTCCATAGAAGCCCAAAAGGGCTGTACGTTAATTGAGTAATGTCTTATTTATAATTGTTTATTGTGGGGTCAGTATATTCCCGTTTATATGTGAAATTGCTTTTGTTAAATAAAGATTATAATTAATCGGAATTTTGTAAGGCAAACTGGGCTTTTGGGCTTCTATGAAAGTACCGCCACTGCATCATAGGTCCTAACGATATGCTTGAAAATATGCGTAAACTTTCAACTACTGTTGTCTGATTAAGAATCTTACAAAAGCCTCGGCAAAAAGTAAATGGTGAATTTGTCATATTTAAGTACGGCCTTGAGGTTTAGGCACGTGGTCGAGAATCTCGACGGTCGCAGGTTCAAACCCCAGGCACACATGACTGACTTTTCAAAGTTGCATATGTGTGTATTGACAAAGAATTATCATGCACTTTAACGGTGAAGGAAAACATCGCGATGAAACCTGCACACCTAAAAGTTCTTAGGAATTTCTTAGGTGTGTACTGTGTAGTCCGCCAACCTGCACTAAGCCAGCGTGGTGGACTAAGGCCTAAACTCTCTCAATTGTAGAGTAGGCCCGTGCCCAACAGTGGGACGTATATGGGCTGATGATGATGATGATGATGATGAAGTACGATAATAACTTTTATCCCGAAAAGTACTTAAAGCTTATAGCTATAAAAAAACAGCTACAATATCATCGATGAAAGCAAATGGTCGATTGTGGAAATGGCCAGAACATTTATTAACGAGCGGGGGATGTTATTGTTATTATATTTCTAATAAAACGCAAAGTTGTCTTAATTTGGCTTCTTATTTAACAAATAATAAAAAAATCTGAATGGTCAACTACTGATGCAAAACATGGTCAACTACTAGTTTTTAGGTGGTCAACTACTGAATCTCTTATATTAAGTTTTATTTTCATTTTTTTACTTGGATTCAACCGTTGTACAAGAAAAAATACTAGCTCGTTTCGTTAAAAGACTTGCACAGAGTTAACAAAACAAAACACTCATTGAATTCGAATGATGATTAAAGTTAGACATTAAAAAAGAAATTTCTGTGTCCTTAAGTGGTCATCTACTAGTGCTATTACCTTAAAAGAATTCCCTGACTTCTGCACTAGTAGAAACCGTGTTGCAGAAATCAGTGTCTTCCCTTTGCACAATCATCAACACTATTCATTTTAGCTCTTGGTGGAGCAAAATAAAAAGTAAGTAATTCTGATGCAACAATATTGAGGAAAAATACTTTTCGTTTCTATTTATAAATTACTCTTATCGTGACCCCGATAAGATTAAAATTGATTTGATACATCGAGTTTGTTCAAACACAGAACGTTTTATCCAAACCTGAGAATGTATTGAATGATTCGTTCAGTTATGAGCCTTCGAATGTAAAATTATTTTTTCTAAGTTTTTTCATTGATGAAAAGAGAAGGCCATATAATGAACGCTTGTTAATTAACACATTTTCAAAATATTTTATTCTATATTCTGTAAAAATCCCTGTAATGAAACTATGAATGGATTCACACAGAAATAGAAAAAAGGCGAATTCTAAAAACATGCACACGCCATATTTCCAAACTGAACATCTGGGACGCTCCATAATGTATATCCGGATTAAGGTCGAAATCTGCAAGGCATCAAAATAGAAATAATTGACTGGGAATACTTAATGCATGAATTGATAGTATTTAGTGACCTTGACCAGAATAAAAATTCAAAGAGAGTCTTCCGGATTTGCACTCCGTACAAGCAAGCCAGTGTATAAACAATTCACGAATATAAATTAGTATACGTAGGTATAGCCAACTACGCATATAGCGCATGTTGTGTGGGTGATAACAGTTTTGTATGTAATTGTGTCCATAGATCAACGAGTATTATGTTTTGTAGAGGGTAATTTTTTATGCGAGCACGTGGCCCAATTTTATAACCTCAAAAATATTTCATCTCTTTATTATTTTTACTTTAATTAAACGAGCTAATCTAGTTCAACTTATTTAGTAACTTTTATAATTAAAGTTTATTGATGACAATTTCATTTATTTTATAAGCATGTAATTTTCCTTGCATGTCATATTATTTATTTCAACCAACGTTATCATATACATTTTCAAAACCTCTACAACAACATTAACATTACGTATTATACTGTAAAAAATATCCATAAAAACATAAATGAAAGATAAACACGCTAACAATATTCAAAGCTTTTAGGTAGTTATTAGATAAGAGTACCAAACAGAGTCGTGTCTACAGTCTAATCTATGTGTGTTTTGATGCCCCGCGCTCATGTGCTACGTGCGTACACGACAAAGCAGGCGAGTGTGCGTGAAGCAGCCAACACTATTTATTTTAGGAGCCGGCCGACACACGGCTCAGTCAATTTCGTCTTTTTGACCGATTAACAGTGTTTTGTGTAGTGCACATAAGTTTCAAATATGTCTGCATCACCTATTGCGAGGCAAGCGACCCACAGCCAAGCCATCCCGTCGAGGAGGGTGCTCATCACCGACCCCTCACAGATGCCTGATGTGTACTCCAGCACGCCCGGCGGCACTGTTTACTCCACTACGCCCGGAGGTAATTGAACTCCTTGATTTGGGTCACTCAATTAACGCCTCTGTATGCTGGCCTTGAAAACGTATCTTCGGCTCTACCGATATTATTTAAATAAACATTGTGGTTGGTATCGTATGATAAATTACATAATGAACATTTATATCAATTTAGGTTAATATGGGCATGTGTTTGTAAGATTAGACGCATTTTGTTGCCATGCTTTTATAGTATATTATATTTTTTATTTAATTTTAAAATTAATGACAGCGTAGAGACATCAATATTATGACGTTATTATTCCTAAATTAATAAAACATGGTATCAACTCATAAATAAATATACAATCGAAAGTAGTTACTACTCCCTGGTAACAAAGTTAAATATTTAATTCGACGAAAAAAACGTCAACAAAGACCAAGTTAATACGCGCCCTTAAGTTCACCAACCTCGGCGGGAACCGGCTAAAAGTGGTTTAACAATTATCTACTGCGACTACTCTCATTACTAACCTCCAGGCGGCATAATAATGTTCAAACATATCTCTGCTATGACGTTTATATTTAGATGAGACAACGACCTCTCGTAAAGACCTTAGGGCTTTGTCATACACCATTGTTAATATAAAAGTCACGCGCAACACGTAAATAGAGACGAATGTTAACAAAAAAGCTTTTTTATCACTCCTCAAAGATATAACACGTGGAGTATTAAAAATAAGAACCACTATAGGGTATTTAAAACAAGATATTAAAATAAGTTGATGACTTCAAAGTTTTAGTAGCTAAAACGTGGTCAATAATATAAAGAAAGAAATAGATATACATAACAGGTTGTATTTGTTATTACAAGTTAGAGTGTCTATTGTGCGCATATTATGGCAATCACAATAGATTCCTAATAAAGGACTAAACAATCGCTTATACAACGAAATTGTTAGTGAAGGTATGCAGCATGCACATTGCACATGTCAATTTCAAACTTAAATTGTGTTAATTTGCTTATCACGAGTTAGAATAAAGGGATAAAAATTGGCTAGTTTTGTAAGTTTTAGATATTAGTCAAAAAGTATTCTTTATATTGGCATTGAGTGTTAAGTGGCAAACAAACTATTACTTTTGTATTTATCCGTTGATACCATCATAACAACATTGGCTGATCAAAAACGCCACAAATTTGGGTGTATCACTATGAGTTTGACAGTCTCTGTAAAGTGGTCGGCATTCACGCGGATACGAAAACTCTACCATCATCAAGTTGGGTCACCAGAAATCTCATTCTCTTAATGAAACGCAACAGTTTTGTTTCACCTCATTCATTTCTGATCCAGTTGTATTACTTCGGTTGAACCACTCCATGTGTTCCGCAGTTTAACCAGGCTATGGTGTGGATCTACCACTTAAGATATTAATTAGCGTTAAAACCTAGTTTACATAAATTAAACAAATACCTATAAGTCGTAACAAATCTACCTACGGAACTTCATTTTAATATTCATAGGCAAGTCTGTCCACGCTACTAATAATTCGAAATAAAAATATAAAAAGAGGTTAGAACACGTTTTCTGTTTGTATAGTATCGCCGAGGTCCCAGGCGACAGATTACGTTATCGAATACAAACGTAGCTATTTACAATCTTTACAGCAAGTTTGTTATATAATCACTAGTACAGCCACGTGAGTTAATGTAAATATTTTTTGCGGTTTTATTATTAACACACGTGGTTTTAATACATTGGGCCTCAACGTTTTAAGAAGAAATATGTTTAATTTTTACTTTATAGAATAATTAAATATTTTAATTATTAATTTACAAATAATATTTAATAGCAATATTTAAATATTGCGTCTTAAAAAAGAAAAATAAATTATCGCTTCTACATCTTCGTTTCATTATTAATAACAAGAAGTATACTTTCAATGCTTTTGCTTCCTACTAAAAAAAAAAATTGTTCTAACACGTGTTTAGCAGTGGTTTAATACAGAATAATCTTTAATTAGATTTAGATGCTCATTGGCCTTGGTTTAATACAGTTGGTAAGCCGATAAAACAGTTTATACCAGCCATTAGCCGGTTATATACGGTATTTCAACTTTATTTTCCAACATTCAAGTTTGTATTGCGTAGTTTTTTCCTATGTTAATGAGTTAATTTAAAGTAAATTTGTTGATATATTGTTTATCATTTATATGCGAATTTATATGTGAATTTATATTAGGTTTTGCAGAGATAAGTCATCTAGCTTCGGTAACTAGTTGTAGTTGTCTAAGAAGATTTGCTGAACGAATCTTTCGATTGAAATTAGATGATATTAGAGATTTAGAGAAAAACTAGGTGTCTATTGAATTTGAGGTTCATTCATCGTTTGGTAATTCAATTTTGAATATTATTTTCCACACAAACATGAATTTGCGTCACGCCTCGGTTCTTAACTTTAAACAAAAAAATAATAAAAAAAACAGTCTTCAAATTTGCAATGTTTCTCACGTACAATATAATAATAGAACGTTTCACAATAAACGAGAAAGTTTTCCTTCATATTAAAAGAAAAATAACAAGACTTCATACAATAACATGTTATTGAGAAGTTAAACCCCGTCGTCGTCATGATAATTTTAGAAGGTTTTCAAGAAATGAAGCTCGGTAGAAGTTTTTAAAAAAAGAATTGAAAATGTTTATGATATTTTAAAACCAATATTAAAGTATCATATTAGTGTAATTGGAGTGCCTATAACTCATTATTTTTTTCCATAGAGCAAATAATGTTAAGTGTCTAATAAAGCGGAATGATGATGTAAGAAAAATCTCTGGATGCTGAACTTTTCTTATAGGTCCGATTAGAAATTTGTGTTGCTATGTTCAGTTGATGATGATAATTACAAATAGTTTGGAACTGGTAGGGCAATTTAATTCGGACAGTAGGATTACTGGCACTTTTACTTATAGTACTGAAAGTCATTCCATGTCGATAACGATAACCGTATATGAGGTGTAAGTCGTATAAAGAATCCTCTGAAAATGGTCTAGCAAGATGAATTAAATTGGCCAGTCATGCCTAAAATATTGATTTTACCTCCATATAGGTATGTAAGCATGATTGTATGGGAACTCATGTGTAATGATCAAATTTCTTTCGTTACAGGTACCAGGATCGTTTACGAGAGGTCCTTCATGATGTCGTTACGGCAATCACCGATCTCACAGACCCCACCAAAGTGTTCATTGCCTGCCGCTCTCTTGAAAAACCCACCGGCAAATGCACAACAGGCTACGCCAGTGCAGAAACCACGATCAAACTCTATATCCTTCGATGAATCGCAGGAAACATTCAGCATGGATCTCTAATTAGTTTAAGATATTTTAAGTCGAAAAAAAATAATCTGTGTACATTTTTATCTTAATAAAAAAACTGAGGTATTAAATATACATTTTTGTTTTAGAGAGAACTTAATAATAAATTTGTTTACTAAATGCTGTTAAAAAGTTGACACTGGTGTATGTAATGGAGCTCATGTATGACTATCTAAGCATAATCGGGGTTTTTTTTTAAATATTGGTAGAGGTGTACACAGATACAAAAAAAATGTAACATAGAAAATTTATCTATGTGCTTATAACTTCGACATTTGCTAGATTTTAAGTTTAAGCGTGACTGAACATTATAAATGCGTTCAAAACGCGACCTTCCGCCATGTAAACAAAAACAATTTAAAACAAAAATTTATGAAAAAAATAACCTTTTAATGGAACGGCTGCAACGGAATGAGAATGAAAAAAAACTTTTAAAATATGGCGGAGGGTTTTTGTAAATATAATATATTATAGTTTATTGCGTTTGACGCACAGTTTAGGTGCTGTAGTATTTTTTTTATTTGTAAGCAAGTGCCATTTGATGGGAGATGATTTTTTATATTCTTCTTCTCGTATTGGAGTTGCTGAGATTAAGCTATGAAATCTCATTCGAGATAAAAGCAAAGATGTTCAAATATTTTTTTAAGTTTAGTATTGGTCACAGATATTAGAGATATTTGTTGTTGGTATTGGTTAGACTTTTTTTTTATTTCCAAACATCACAATTGTATATAAGAACTTATAAAGTGTACTAAGCAAGGACCAAAAATAATACACATAAAATCGTCATTTTGTTACAAGTTATTATTAAATAGTGCTGGAAATCTCTAAACTGGAAATCACTTGTAGCCTACCTCACACACACACACACACACACACACACACTTACTCAACGCGCGATGTGCGAACCACACCACGCGCAGCGCCTTCGGAGACGCTCGTGCATGATCGTGCGCCTGCGCACACGCGTTGCGTACCTGCACCAATCGCAGTGTGTGTGTGTGTGAGGTAGGCTACACACTTATTTAAGATTTAATTGCTGTAAATGTTACGTTTTAGTTTCTAATAGCGTCATCTCTAAATTGTGTTTGGAAATAATGTTTGTGGTCTCATGAAAGTCATGTTATGCAATTTATGAAACGACTGTAAATTAAATTGTTGAATTGTTTAAAAGCATTTAATATTACGATGAAATGCAAGTATTGTTAATGTGGACGATTCTCTCACTTATTTTTAAGTGGATGTTCGAGCGCTTTTCCTGCGTGTATGAGAATAAGATATTACAAGCTGACTGCCAGTATGCCAGTATGATAACAATAAAAATGATATAATAATTATATTTTGTTTTGTATTTAAAACACTTACAGAACATTCACATGTCTTTAAGCGACTTAAATAAATAATTACACCCAACAGTTACGTACATAGCTCTTACCCCACACTAAGATACAAAAGGGGTTTTAGAAACTACCAGAGACTTTACAGTTAAACACCCAGACCCAAATGAAATTAAGACTTACACAAACATTTGTCTCTGTGCAGTAATGAACTTGCAACCACTCGTTTCACAAGTTGGTGTCTACCCAACTGCGCCACGGGGGTATAGAGTTGTTTAAAAAAAAAAGTAATACCTGTGGGGTACCTAATTATTTAGAGGACAGGCAAATGTAAACTTTATGTGTTTTAGAGAACACAGGCTTGGTTCACCAACATAACTTAGATACATATACGTAAGATGTGGAAAACG
Organism: Hemaris fuciformis; assembly: GCA_907164795.1. Classification (NCBI taxonomy): domain Eukaryota; kingdom Metazoa; phylum Arthropoda; class Insecta; order Lepidoptera; family Sphingidae; genus Hemaris; species Hemaris fuciformis. Next base: position 11,790,917 of record OU015448.1, read on the forward strand.
ATCGTTATTAATATTTCAAAGGTATTCGAACATCAAACATTAAAAAGGTTTATCGATTGATCCCAATGAGGATATAGACAAGGATAATGAACTTTGACCTAATTTTGTTATTATTTTAATAAAATTACCGGACGGCGGACGGTCTGTTACACGAATTCTTTTAGATGAAAACTTAAACAACTTTATTTTTATTTTACTCATATTGTAAGGGTGAATGATTGTATTGATACATACATATATACCTACATACGTACATAACCTTACGCCTGCATTTCCCCAAGGGGTAGGCAGAGGTGCATTTCTGCACCCACCTTTCGCCAGTTATGTATCAGTCTTACGTAATAGGGGGAGATCACCTTGCTGTTGGTTGGCTGGTTGGGGTGTAGTGGATTACTTGCGGTGCAGTCATGTCAGCCGACCTATGAAGGTGATATGCTGCAATTTAATTCGTCGGTTATCCACAAACTCTCCTCCAGTGGCTCCCAGAAGCTGTTCACTCAGCGGCCACACCCCGGTAACCACGTCGGCTCGTGGGCTAAACCTGGAGGAGGGGGCTCGAGGACAACATCACTCGAGCTTGTTCGGCTATCCCCCGAACTAGCTGTCTTGGCTCATAAGCAGTCCGCCAACGGTGGCAAGACACTCAGGCAACCGCAGGAAGGCCTAGAGGTGGTAATAGGGATCTTGTTGTTACTCGCCAAACTGATGCATCTGGCCTCTCTCCGGTCGTCGCGGTTCTCCGTTCCATCGGATCAAGAGGGGTTGGACGAGAGAGTGCTTTTGCGTTTGCGCGTACGCTTAAGCACTATAATATCTCCTGCGCATCTGACCGCTTCCGTTTTATGACTCCGATTCGCAAAGTCTGATGGCGATGGGTTGAAGTAGAGAGGTTTGGTTTGATGCAACCCGAGCTTTGTCTGAGACCTGCACATCAGCGACTCTGGGGGTGTGAGTACACACTGTGGTCGCTCTCGTTTTGAATTGGGGAGACAAAGCGAATTCGGCAGCACCCAGAGTGACAGAGCAGCCCTATTTAGGGGAGCACTGCTTTCCCTGTCCAGCCAGGGAGGGGGCTAGAAAAGGTGCCCTAAACAAATGCTCGCCCCAAAAAATCAGGATAGTAGTTACTTTAATGCTAGAGTGGGCCGCGACTTTGAAGCCTGGCCAAAAGTTTTGGGTCGGCATGGGGTAGGCAACATGAACTCGAATGGCCAGTTGTTACTTAGTTTATGTGCTCAATTCCAACTTGCAGTTACTAATACTTTGTTTCGTCTCTGTGCCAAGCACAAAACTACGTGGATGCACCCTAGATCCAAACACTGGCACCTTATCGACTATGCCATCGTTAGACAGAGAGATATCTCTCAGGTCCTAGTCACTCGAGTAATGCGAGGGGCTCATTGCTGGACGGATCATAGGTTGGTTGTGACCAGACTACGACTTTGTCTTCGGCACCCTATTAGGGCAAGTAGGAAGAAACCGCTCAGTGTTAACGTGGACAATTTGAAGAACCCTATTATCAGAAATACCTACCAGGAAACTCTTAGCTCTAAATTGTTGTCATCCAGCTTCGAGGACGGTAGTATTGAGTCTGATTGGACAACGCTAACGTCTTCGATAAAAGATGTGGCCATCAACATCATAGGTCCGAAAATAAGAGCGAATGAGGATTGGTTTGATGATAATGACAAGGAACTAACAGAAGCTATAGCCAAACATAGGGACTTCCTTAGGCAACGGAACCGAAGTAGTGTAGAGATAATGACCAGTGACAAAAACCTACGTAAACTTATTAGAAATACAAAAGATAAGTGGTGGAGGGATAAGGCTCATCACATGCAGTGGCTTGCTGATAGCAATCAAATAGGAGAATTCTACAAAGAAGTTAGGAATTTAATTGGAAATAATAGCTTTACAAAAGTACCGTTAAAGTCATTAGATGGCAAAAATATACTGAAAACCAAAGATGAGGTGCTCGGGCGGTGGACGGAGCACTTCAACATTTTACTTAATGTAGACCGAACAGCTGATTCAACATATATAAACACTTTGCCCCAACTAAATACAGCCATTGAGTTAGATGTAGCCTTATCTCGTAACGAAGTTGTATCCGCCATTAAACAACAACAGAACAAGCGCGCGGTGGGCGTAGACTTTATACCGGGTGAACTACTGAAATATGGTGGTGATGAATTGCATTCACGGGTCTGGAAAATGTTTACTCGTATGTGGGAGGAGGAACAGGTTCCCAAATCATTTAAATTATCACGGATTACGACCCTGTACAAGAACAAGGGTGACCGAAGTGATTGTAACTCTTACCGCGGTATCTCACTCCTGTCAGTCCCTGGGAAAGTCTTTGCTAGAGTGTTACTCAACCGCCTCAGAACGCTTTCTGAAAACATCTTGCCCGAAACGCAATTTGGCTTTCGACCTGATAGAGGAACTTGTGAGGCAATATTTGTAGTCCGTCAGCTCCAGGAAAAAAGTAGGGAGCAGGGCAGACACCTATATCTCTGCTTTATAGACCTGGAGAAGGCCTTTGACTGCATACCTCGAGAAGCCCTCTGGCTAGTTTTAAAAAAGTTGGGATGCACGGAGAAGTTCGTGCGACTCCTGCGACTCCTGCACGACGACATGGAGTGCTGCGTGTCGGCCGACGGTGACCAATCCGACTTCTTTTCCGTTACCTGTGGAGTGAAGCAGGGTTGCGTTTTGGCCCCTACTCTGTTCGCCCTATACTTTGCAGTCGTAGTCCGGGAAGTTTTGAAATCTTCTCCTAAAGGAGTCCGAATTCGCTTTCGAACAGATGGCAAACTTTTTAATCTCTCTAGGCTGAAGGCCAAGACGAAGATATCTCTCGTCGACGTGCATGATATAATGTACGCAGACGACCTGTGTTTTGTAGCAGAGTCCCCTGAAAATCTCCAACTGCTGGTGACGAATCTTCACGAGCAATGTTGCAAATTCGGCCTGAAGATCAGCGTCAAGAAGACGGAAGTGATGTCTCTGGACATCAACGGTCGTGAGACACTGACCATAAAACTCGGTGAAGATCTCTTGAAGCAAGTGGACAGTTTTCGTTATTTGGGGAGCACGATAACATCAAAGTGCGATATTGATGCCGAAATTAACAGCCGGATCGGTGCTGCTGCGGGAGCCTTTGGTAAGCTGAACAATAAGGTTTTTCGTTCGCATGACCTCAAGCTGTCTACAAAGGTCTCTGTGTACATGGCCATAGTATTGCCGAACATTCTTTATTCCGCTGAAACATGGACCCCGTACCGCCGCCACATTAAACAGCTAGACCGTTTCCACATCAAATGTCTCCGTTCTGTCCTCAACATCCATTGGGCAGATCGTGTGCGCAACACAGAAGTTTTGAGGCGGGCCAATGTGGGTGGCATTGAGTCGTATCTCATGAGGCGACAACTTCGTTGGTGCGGCCATGTGAGGCGCATGCCCGAGGAGAGGGTCGTTAAGCGCATCTTTTACGGTGAATTGCAGGAAGGCAAGCGAAAGCATGGCGGACAACTCTTGCGGTACAAGGATGTGCTTAAGCGCCACATGAGGTCATGCGACATAGATCCTTCCCATTGGGAAGAATTAGCATCAAATCGTGATGAGTGGAGATCGCGCGTCAAAAGCAAAGCTCATAGCTTTGAACTGCATCGGCGTACTGAGCAGGATGCCAAGCGTGATCTCCTGAAAGCCCGACCACCAGTGGCTATCACCTACAATTATAGAAATGGTGCTCTAACGTGTCCGCAGTGTGCGCGCACCTTTGTCAACAAAATCGGCTATGTGAGCCATGCTAGAGCACATGCTAGACGAGGGAATTAACGGAGCAGAAGTGGTCGCCGTGGCCGAAAATCGGTTGGAGGATTATTATTATTATCTAACCAACTGCGCCACGGGGCTGTCAAATGAATCCATGAAGAGTTTGATGAATGTGGATGAAACGATAAAAGTATGTCAGGACTTAGCAAAGTAGAAATCCCTAGGCCCTGGGCCTATGAAAAACAAGCGCGGTTGTATATACGGTGGCGGTACTTCCATAGAAGCCCAAAAGACCAGCTAGCCTTACAAAATTCAGAATCTTTAAATTTTTATTTAATAAAAGCAATTTGGCATATATGTAAATGAGAATACTGTAGTGTACACGTAATATTAATAATTAATTGTAAGGTAAACGTGAAAATAAATCATAATATAAGCGCTGTTCCCCACTCAAACCGGTTCACTACTACCTGTGATGTCGGACCGAGTGGACGTGTCAGACGCTATTGAAACCAAGCTTAAGTAGTTTTATTTATACAAACCAAACCTGAAACATCTGGACATAACATTGGCGACGAGGAATAAGTACGTAAGTGCAAACAAAAATATAATATGCATGACATATAATATTATCAAAGAAATGGATTAAGTATGATTGATGCTATTACTTTGGAATAAATATAATAATTATTAATTATAATTCATAACAATTATGAATTATGAAAAAAAAAAGAGTGAGACATACCTGGTCTTCTACTACCAGTAATTCTTGTATTTGTTTAACAAAGTTACACAAAATATTTTACATATTCGACTAGTTTCAATCATACAGCCAAAAAAATTAAATAAATGCCAGCAAATGCTTACCAAAACAAATAACTATTTTGTGCACAGTTGAATAAATTCTTCCATCCATAGTATGGTACACATCACGTGCCTATGTATCTTAAAATGGCGGGTCGTATTCAATCCAAAGTATCATATGTTACTTTAACTTTTTCAAAGCTAACTGTGCAAAAAATAGTAACGAGTGCCTGTAAGAATTTGCAAGTTGGGTAGTGTACCCGACAGAAGTACACCGCAATTATTATGGCTAAAGCCATCAAGATACATACATATATTGGCATAGAAATATGCCAGCGTATGCAAAACTAACAAATTGTTAGGTTATTCCAACCCTGCAAAACCCGTATCTGGGGTTACAATTTAAAATTGAATGGTCTCTTCGTGATTGCAAGTCCTAAAAAAAAAAAAAAAAAGGGGCACAATTACCCCCGCAATACACTAATTTGACTGTGATAGTGAGATTTGACCTCAATAGATTAGCGGTGGCAAATATCGAAGTGGGCTCTCGAAATTTGTTTGCTACTTTGAAGAATAAACAAGCCGCTAAAAAAGCGTGCTATACGGAGGGTTTGGCATTGCATGACATATACTACAATCTCCCTGGTGTTGTCGTGAAACAGAAGTTTACGTAATAGACACCAAACGATTAGACAGGATGCTTTTGCCTAGTATCCTCTATGAGCGACAAGTATTTCGCCTAATGAAACAGGAATTCCTCGTTACATTACGAGATCAAAGTTCCAAATGCCATTATGCAAACAAAGACAATGATCTTTTGGACCAGATAGTAAACAAATGCAAGCCCTCCGAACTTCGCAAAGAACATTCGATCCCCGCACCGAGACAAATGTTTATGTGATCCACAAATATTTTGTTTGTGAGACCGAAAAGTCTCCCGTAGTTTTCTGATACCCACGACACAAGACTTGTATCTAAATGTGGGGTCAGAACTATGTATGTGACTGTTGGGTGTATTTATTTACTTATGCATGTGATTCTGAGACCGAGACTGCCTTTGAGACTCTGTTACTATTGAAAAGTCCCACTGGAAGCCAATTTATGGAAACCGTAAAACGGCAAAGAACAGGATTGGAACAAAGCAGAAATGCTCTTTGCATTTACTGCTACGGTGTACTAGATGTGCTATCCCGCAAGGGACAAAATATATGGCAAATCATGTGGTTTTAAAAAACTACTTCAAAAATCAATGCCTCATACTAGATGTGCTATCCCACAAGGGACACAATATATGGCAATTAAAGTGGTTTTAAAAGCTACTTCAAAAATCAATGCCTCATACTAGATGTGCTATCCCACAAGGGACACAATATATGGCAATTAAAGTGGTTTTAAAAGCTACTTCAAAAATCAATGCCTCATACTAGATGTGCTATCCCACAAGGGACACAATATATGGCAATTAAAGTGGTTTTAAAAGCTACTTCAAAAATCAATGCCTCATACTAGATGTGCTATCCCACAAGGGACACAATATATGGCAATTAAAGTGGTTTTAAAAGCTACTTCAAAAATCAATGCCTCATACTAGATGTGCTATCCCACAAGGGACAAAATATATGGCAATTAATGTGGTCTTAAAAGCTACTTCAAAAATCAATGCCTCATCCTAGATGTGCTATCCCGCAAAGGGACAAAATATATGGCAATTAATGTGGTCTTAAAAGCTACTTCAAAAATCATTGCCTGATACTAGATGTGCTATCCCGCAAAGGGAAAAATATATGGCAATTAATTGTGGTGTCAAAAGCTGCTTAAAAAATCAATGCCTCGTACTAGATGTGTTATCCCGCAAGGGCCAAATGTATGGCAAATGTAGTTTCATAAAGCTACTACAAAAATCAATGCCTCGCAAGCCGTAAGCAAAGATTTAGAGAAAGATTAAAAGACTCAAAAATCTGGCTTTAAGAAGGCTAAGTGAAAGGACACAAAATCACCAACAAATGATGTGAACTGTGTGTTTCACATTGGTGAATAAAAACAAGTTTGCCAGCTGGGCGGCATCAATGTAACCATGCTAAACGATCCGGTGAGCCAATACAATGTCGTAAATGAAGAGACGGGGAAATATTTAAAATCCTATGCTGTTGTAGGATCAATTTAGTAACCAAGATAAGTCAGAGTTTATGACATATGGTTCTGCAAATCCCCTAAATGTTATTGGATTATTAAAAGCGCAAATTTCAGTTAGACCAGCGAAATTTACCTAAAACAAAGTTACAAAAATATACAACTGGACACTTAAGCAATTCATCGTCAACTAATTAATTAATTTATTAATTGTTTGACTGTGTCGAAACAGAAATGCTTATTAATCCGAGTAGTAAAATGTCATTAATGCTACTTTGGAAGATCTTAAAAAGGCGTTCGGGTAGAAATTTATGGCCTATCGAAGTCAAAATCCACTCATAGTTGTAGAAAGTTTTGAATCGAGTTCACGAGGTCGAAAATGGGTGTAGTTTCGAAAAATCTGCGATTTATGCGGTAAAAAGTGTGAAAAGAAACTGCAAGTAAATTTTGCGTCCTCAGACTGGGTCTAGAAGTAAATGCAGTCGCGGAAACATTTCCAAAATCAACAATGTTCAAATCCATATTTCAATAGACCGCGTCTGTTCAACCAATTTCTCTATCCTGTCGTAGAGTTTAAACTCAAGAAATTCCATACCTAATACAGATATTATTTAATTTATTGAGGGTTCATCCGAATGGATCTCTTCTGAAGCACCCGTTTCAAAAAGTGAACAGAGATGTTAGAATTTGCGTATACATGAGACAAGCTAGCAAAGATATTAGAGAGAAACACATGGGTGTAAGGTAATGGTACCTACTATGGAACAGCTAACCCGCAAGTTCCGCTATTCCAAAGTGTTCTCAAGCTAAATTTAAGCAATTCTTTGCATTAGTAGCAGTTGAGCGAAGATAGTAGATACATAAGAATTTTACATAGCCGAGGTCTATTCAGACACAAACATCTCGCGTTTAGTATTTTATGCGCTCCCGAATGCTTTCAAAAACCTTTAGAGAGAATCCTATTGCGCGAGTTGTTAAAATTAAAGTTAGCCAAGTCCGTATATATAAGCTCGTATCGGGACGATAACTAAAAAGAAGCATTTAGCTGTTTGAAACGGACTCTGACTCAAATAAGATCTTTGGGTATTATGACTAAGAAATGAGACACAAACAACAAACCTATGAAAGGTCAAAGGACAGAAGTTTTGCCGATGCTAGTCCAGTTGTACTAAGAGCAGTGCTCGTCAAAGTAAGCCAAGGATAATTGCTTATGGCAACATAAGTCCAATAGAACGTGAGAAACGTGTCAGACCGAGAAAAGGACTCTTGCGTTAGTCTGGGAAGTTGCACGTTTCAATATTTATTTGTTTGAACAATACGGTTAAGATTTAGTTAATGATCATAAACCCCTGAAGGTCATGTTCTCCCAAAAGTTGGAAGCATGTGCCCGGATTGAACGTTGGGTATAACGTCTACAATCATATAATTTTAATGTCGTGTACAGTTCAGGCAAGAAAGCATATCTGATTCATAGTCACTATTGCGTGGCTGTACAGAACCAAATAAGCCGTTCGATATATCTATCTCAATTTAGCAGTCGATAAGGCTCGACCTTTGGCAATTTCCCTAAGTGAACTGAAGTAGGCTAGTATGAATGACTGCGAATTATAAATTAGTAAAAAAATTGGTGTTTACCAAAATAACTAGGAACAGAGTGTATTGACACTCTGTTGTGTATTCACACCTTGTAATTATTGAGTTACAAGGTCTTTGAAAATGAACTCTGTCAAGATAATTTATTGCTACGAGGAAATTAAATTATTCCTATTGCATTCACGATAGTCGTCCCGAAATCTTTGCCATGAAACCACGACTACGGACTAAAGTATAATGAAAAAAAAATTGGTACAGACACGAAATGTTATGTATATACTCTGGTGTTAGCACCAAATCCTCCTAACCCTATGCGCAGAAACAACGACCAGTTCAGTCATGTATTGACACTGGCGTCGATTTTCTTGGACCATTGCTCAGATTCAGTCGCAACAAGGATGTTAAGGATCACTTCGACTGTAGATCATAAATGTGGTTGTCAACAACGCAGTGGATCTGTAGCTGATGGAGGTAAATTGTGTTATTATTTTTATCAAGTGTAAGATTTAAGATCCAAATTATTTACAAAAAAATTGTAGCTAGATTTAAAAAAAAAAAATGTTCTTGTTTTACAATTTTATAAAAGGTATATGTAATCAGTGATGTTGTGTACATGATACATACACACACTGGTCAAGTCGTCAACGAACTGGACTAGACTGGAGGAGAAATATCATACACCCGGAAAGATGAAGAAGAATGGACTATACTTATATTGTAATTTATTTCTTTATTGGAAAAGAGCAACACTAGAGTTTCTTGCCCGTTCTTCTCTAGTGATAACTGCCTTCCGAATGGTGCGGTAAATTCAATATTGATATCACTAAATTTAAGTGAAATAATATTTGACATTTTATTGATTTAAAAAAAATATATATTATTTCATTTCATTCAAAACGAAAAAATAGATTAAAAATCTAAACATATTGTTTATGTGTGTAGCGCAATATATATAAGTGTTTGTTTGTTATTATGAAATATTATTTGATTGGTTAAAGATAAAGAATTAAATACAAAATAAAATTATTTTAAAAAATTATTGAAAAGGGAAGAGATGTAGTGTACACGTAATATTAATAATTAATTGTAAGGTAAACGTGAAAATAAATCATAATATAAGCGCTGTTCCCCACTCAAACCGGTTCACTACTACCTGTGATATCGGACCGAGTGGACGTGTCAGACGCTATTGAAACCAAGCTTAAGTAGTTTTATTTATACAAACCAAACCTGAAACATCTGGACATAACAAATACCCTGACCCCACAATAAACAATTATAAACTAGACATTACACAATTAACGTGTACCTAACGCTTTTGGGCTTCTATAGCTATTGCGGCGCCGCGCAACGCGCGACTATTTGTAATACGTTACTATTCTCATAGAGGTCGCTGGACATCACATTATTTACTCACCATGGATGAAATAAAACAAATGCTAATAAAAATGCAACAAGATATGGCACAACAAAAACAAGATATTATAGATATGAAGGAGGATATAAAAAACACAATAAACAATAACATAAACGAGAAATTTAACACTCTAGATCTAAAAAATGCTATTTTGGAGAAAAAAATAGAAGAACTAAGCACAAAAATAAGCAACCTAGAAAGACAAAATAGATGCAAAAACCTGGTCATGTTTGGGGTAGAAGAATGTGAAAAATCGTACCACGAATTAGAAGATATACTGATCGATATACTGAACAAGTACTTTAAACTCCCATACAATAGATCTCATATAGAAGCAATCAGAAGACTAGGAAAAAAAGGTGAAAAAATCAGACCGATTATAATAACATTTGCTACAATGGGCTTCAAACTTAAGGTTCTGAAAAACAGGTCGTGCCTGCAGAATACGTCATTCTGTATAAAAGAAGACTACCCCATAGAAGTTCTGAACAAGCGCAAGGAATTACAAGCTCAATTACAGGAGGAAAAAGAAGCAGGCAACACTGCTTTTATAAGGTACGATAAACTTATAGTATTGACTAAAAATAAGAGCAACTACCGCCAGGCAATAAGTAAGAGGAACCTGTCTGAATCTCCGGAGATAATACCACCGCACTCCGGTAGCCAAAAAGCTCACCACAACAACAAACAACCACAGCATAAAAATAAAGCTTCCAATATGCGAGAGTATATACTTCAAAACCGGAAAATGACCTACAATCAAACCGACACCCCGCAAAAACAAACACATGCAATACAGACCAATTTAGCATAGCAACGACAGACGGCCCCCCTACTCCCCACTCACCTACCATCACGGCTGGTCACCGCGGTAGAGTCAGACCACAACCCTCCAAAGAATATTCGTCCAAGAAACAAAATTTCAATAAATATTTGTACTCTCAACGTAAGATCATTATCAACACCTGAAAAACTACTAGAATTGAAGACAGCTCTCAGTAACATAAAACACGATATACTGGGCCTGTGCGAGGTGCGCCGGCTAGGTGAAAATATAATAGAAGACGAAAACTATATTATATACTACATAGGACAAACAAAAGGTCTATATGGCGTAGGTTTCCTAATCAAAAGAAAATATAAAGAAAATATTATAAACTTTTCCGGGATATCTGAAAGAGTTTGCATGTTGGAAATAAAACTAGGGAGCGTACACTTCGCAATTATACAGGCATACGCACCAACAGAAGGCTCAACACAAGAAGACTTAGATAAATTCTACACAGACTTAGAAGAGGCTCATGATTTGATTTCTACACAGTATATAATAGTCATGGGCGACTTTAACGCACAGATCGGCAAACCGAAGTATTATGAGAGCAGAATAGCAGGCACTCACGGTTTTGGAAACAGAAGCAAGAGAGGAGAAAGACTGGTTCAGTACGTGTACGAACATAATCTAAAAATAATCAATACAATGTTTAAATTAAAAGCTGACCAACGATGGACCTGGATTTCGCCCGACAAAAATACTAAAAAAGAAATAGACTATATAACAACAACGAAGCCTAAATTGTTCACAAAATTTGAAGTTCTGAATTATTTTTCCTTTGGCACAGATCATAGACTACTGAGAGCAACGTTAAGCTTAGGTAGCGAAAAACAGAGCAGAGGAAACTACACCAGTCCCAGAAACCCTTTAAAAACTGAGGATGAGATGGACAGTTATTTAAAAAGCTTAAATGCATTTATACCTGAACTCATAGAAAACCAGGAAAGATATACAGTCACGGAATATTACAAGAAATTAGAAAACTCTATATTAACAAGCCTAAAAAATAAAAAACAATCAAGAAAAAGAAAAATTCTATCAGACAAAGCAATCCAATTAATGGAAAAAAGAAGCGCACTACAAAATAAAAGAAATCTCACTAAAAAGGATAAGGAAGAATTAAAAGAGCTATACAAAGAGACAAATAAAGAAATTAGAAAATGTTACGCAAACCACAGATTTCACATACTGGAAAAATGTATAGAAAGCTCAAGATCAGCTAAAAAGGCATACAGAGAACTAGAAAAGTCAAAAAAATGGATCCCGTCCCTTCAGCAAGGTTCTATAATTTGCAAATCTCGAAATGACATCATTAATATAGCTACAAAGTTCTATACAAGCCTTTATAGTTCAACACCAGGCTTAGTGGAAAACACAGAACAAGATCAACTATATAACACATCAACTGTACAAAAATTTACTGAAACTGAAATCCTAAACCAAATAAATAATTTAAAACGAGATAAGAGCCCAGGACAAGACAGTTTGAGTAATGAGTGCATAAAAATCGGTAAAACACTTCTATTAACACCTCTTACAATACTGTTCAATAAAATACTGGAAGAAGAAATCGTGCCAGGGCAATGGACAGAATCGGAAATTATTTTACTATATAAAAAGGGCGATCCTAAAGATATAGGAAACTACCGACCGATAAGCTTAATGTCTTGCTTGTACAAACTCTTTGCATCCTGTTTATTACACAGAATATCGCCACCAATAGACTCATGCCAACCCATGGAACAAGCGGGATTCAGAAGTGGCTTTAGCACAACAGATCATATTCACACCGTAGACCAGGTAATCGAAAAGTATGTAGAATATAGAAAACCGCTCTATATAGCATTTGTCGACTATAAGAAAGCTTTCGACTCTATTTCTCATAACAGCATCTGGGAAGCATTGAACAAACAAAATATTAACGCGAAATACATAAATATTATTAAAAACATATATGTTAACTGTACTAGTAGAGTCAGGCTAGATAGAGTGGGTACCAAGATCAACATTAAGCGAGGAGTCAGACAAGGTGACCCTATATCACCGAAACTGTTTATAGCTGTCTTACAAAATGTAATGGAAGATTTACCGTGGTCAAGGCAAGGAATTAACGTGAATGGGAAATATCTAAGCCACCTACGCTTTGCAGATGACATCGTCGTGTTCTCTGAATGTCCATATAAGCTCAACACAATGATATACGAACTTCAGACAGCTAGTGTTAAAGTAGGCCTGGAAATGAACTTAGGAAAAACAAAAATCATTACGAACAGCGAGATGACGCCAATACTGGTTAATCAAGAGCCACTTGAGTATGTGGAGAGTTACGTTTACCTTGGAAAACAAATTTCATTTAGAAAAGATCGAAACATAGAAGAAATAGACAGGAGAATAGCTATTACATGGAGAAAGTACTGGGCACAAAAGGAGATTCTCAAATCGCAACTACCGATTAAATTGAAAACATTAATCTTAGACACAACAATTTTACCCTGTTTAACCTATGGGTGCCAAACGTGGATTTATGATCACAAGGCAAGACAAAAAATACAAACAACTCAAAGGGCAATGGAAAGGAGCTGTTTAAATATAAAACTGAGAGATAGAGTAAGAAATATAAAAATTCGTAAAATAACCAAGGTAAAAGATGCTCTACACTTCTCTCAAAGTCTTAAGTGGAGATGGGCTGGCCATGTTGGGAGATACGGTGACAATAGATGGACAATCAACATCACAAAATGGAAAGGACCGCATGGCGTGAGACGTAGAGGTCGCCCAGGCGCCCGGTGGCAGGACGAGATTGTATCCGTTGCAGGAAGAGACTGGATGAACACTGCTAAAGATAGGGATAAATGGAATTATTTGGAGGAGGCTTTTACCCTGAGGGGGTCCACATTAGAAAGTCATCAAATTGCAGGAGCAGTAATATAATATAATAAAAAAAAAAAAAAAATAAAAAAAAAAAAAAAACTAAGTAATGTAATGTATTCTAACTATTGTGGAATTAAATAAAGCTTTATTATTATTATTATTATCTATAGAAGTACTGCATAAATAATCGTTTTAACCCGCATCCGGCCTGGCGTGGTGGATTAATGCTTAAAAAACCCTCTTAGTTGCAGAGGAGGCCCGTGCCCAGTAGTGGAACATAAGACATGGGCTGATAATGATGATGAATCGTTTATCTGCAACTCTGGTTTTGCCTTAATTTTTAGAAAGGAGTCCATCCAAATTACGTGTCCATCAAGCATGTGAGACCAAGAGATTGTCTCATGCGTTACTACTTGTGTGTATTGTCAAGCTAATTCATAAAGTACACGTCTTGAAACAGCAAGATGAACCATTCAATAGATAAACCAAATAGTAGTAAAAATTAAAAATAGCGCCGTATTATTTAACAGAAACTTGCTTTCATAAAGCACTCTGTCTAAATTGAGATGACCAATCATTTTATTATAATATTTCAATGAAATAATTACATCCTCATATTATTTTACCTATCATAAATATGTTTCTAAATGCATCATAACGTGCTCTAATAAAAATGCGCCTACAGAGGTCAATGAACCGCTTGCAGGGCATAGGTAGGTGAACATGACATGACGCACGTGCGAAAATATTTGCAAACAAATACAGACCTTTCCGAATTGGAATAAAGTTGAATAAGCAATGCTAGGGAGTCAGCCCCGTTCCACCCTCACCCTATGTCATTGTAACGCGTCTGGAACTAATCCGTTCTGATATTTGCTCTAGTGTTCTCTCCATCATATTAATACGATCGGAATTTGAACATTTCACGTGTTCCTTTTGATCGACATTTGAAATATTGTTCATGACTACTTTGCTTAAATTATCCAAAAAGTGTAAATTAAAGCTACGAAGACCATATCAGTATTAGTCATTAAGTGAAAGTACATATAACCAATTAGATCCACAGCTGGGTACTGGCTTCAATTTTATGACATAAGCTATGCTATGCTAGACTGAAGCATTTTACTATACAGCTCCCAAGATTCACATACATAGGATACTAGCTTAAGATATTACTCTTGTGTGGATAATGCCTTTGTCTTTAAAGGGCATATATAGATATGTATAGTGAAGGAATAGCTAGATAGGTCTCCAGCGATCTCACGTTTGACGTCGATTTTCATAATCAATTCATTGTTACCGCAGTTTGAGGATATTACGTCGTGGCTCTACCACTTATAAAATATTTTATAGTAGTAGAAAAAAAATAGCAAAATAATGTGGCAATAAAATATGGAAGGTTTGGCAAAAATTTAACTAGGTACTTAGGTAATGTGAATGCCTTTACAATTTACATCATCAGCCCATATACATACGTTCCACTGGGTACGGGCCTCCTCTACATCTAAGAGGGTTTAGGCCATAGTCCACCACGCTGGTCTAGTGCGGGTTGGCGGACTACACACATAAAAGTCAGAAGTTTGTGCTTGGGGTTTGAACCCGCGACTGCCAAAATTTACGACCGCGCTCCTAATCCTCATCATCTCCTAGAGAATGCCGCAGGCATTAAGTCCACCTATATACAGTTTTGTATATGAAACTAAATAAATAAATAAGCTATACAAGTCTTGTGTCGTGGGTAGCAGAAACTACGAGAGACTTTTTGGTCTCACATACACCCAGACCCGAAACAAATATTTGTGGATCACACAAACATTTGTCTCGGTGCGGGGATCGAACCCGCGGCCTCTCGTTTTGCAAGCTGGTGTCTAGCCAACTGCGCCACGGGGCTGTCAAGTGATGATATTTTGCCATATTGTAAATATTTAATTTTGCCAGTATGCTTTTCAACTAATAAACATTTTTCCCCCTGTCTCGCTAGGCTCATTACGTCGCTCATTATTTTCTTCTTTCTTGAAGTGTCAATTTTGGTTAAAATGTTTGACGGCTTTCATAGCAGTGCTTCAATGGCACTTAAACCCCCTAGTTAGAATTTTAAAAATCTCCCTTATTTTTATATGAACGTAGACCCCTACAAAATTATTTTTAATTACATTTGATTGGATTTTAAAAAGGGAATTAAATATCATTACAGATATTTTACCTACTGTATCCTTGTATTGTGTCTCAAAAAACTATTAGGAAGTAAATAATTGTAACTAATATTTGTCCAATGAGGTTTTAGTTGATTGCACGATATTTATTTGTAAGTGAATAAACATAAATACTAGCAAAGAAATATTTACTGGCTAGTAACAAATTTACCAAACGAATAAAGAAAATGTTTACTGATACCATCAAGGCACCACTTGAGTATAATTCCATAAAATAGGGAGATTTGGCGTCTCCCCTCAGTCTGAAACATGTAGATATCAACCAACTACACATTGCGTGCCTACAATCCAGGGAACGATTCCCTTACGAATCATAAAGCATAGACTATCCCTCGTCTATGGTCCCCTAAGAAGTGTTTCTGGCAATAAAGAGGTCAAAGTACGGTTGAACAACCCTTCGTTACATCCTGCTCGCTATATTTGATTAAGTAAAATAATTGGGTTCGTTTTCACCCGTTACTTTGTTGATAATAATTCGGAAATATTTTTTTAAACCGATTTCTAGTAAATATTTACTACTCTGTTTCTAACTATTTTTATATAAAGAGACTTCGCATTTATTTATAATAAATAATATAAGAAAAAAACTTAACAAAAATTAAATGGCCAAGAAAAGGTAAAAGTTCTACATAGTCCCGTGGCATCAATAGGTACGTGTAATAAGCAGGTTTTTATTTTTTATTTAAATTAATATTTTGTTAATTTAAATAAATATTAAAAAGGATTGATTAGGTAGTCTTTGTCTAGAGTATATTATTTGTTCTAAAGATATAGGAAAAGATTAATGTAGCGTAATATTTCACGTGAAAAAAAGAAAAGCAATAATATTTATTATCAATCATTTGCACCAATCAAACAGTTGTCTAACAGTCGTACAGATGTCGGTAAACGAAAGATCAGAGTGTGGGCCCACACGCACTTCTAAGGCTTCAACTAAACATATTATCTGCGGCCTCGGTTCGACCATGGACAGCTCTCGTCGTGTTTTGATTTGTTCCACTTGTATGACATTCGGACTCGTGTTAATGTCAGGATTGCTCTTAATCAACTTATAAACTCAATGGCTTTTGCCCGCATCCTTCCTTTTTAACATATTTAGAAGGTACGAATTTTGCGGGACAAAATGTTGCTCTAATTCTTAGCTAATTCGTCGATCTATGAGTATTGAAAGCCTCTGTGGTGCAGCTTGTTAAATGCCAAGCCGTCAAGAGATCTTTTTTTTATTTTACGTACCACGATTAATATTTTTGAGAACCAAAAAAATATAATTGGTATGAGTGTTTTTGAGATCAATACATCTCTTATAGTTTCCAATAACAACGAATGCTTGGCTGATGTCTTAGTAGAGTTTACGACCGCTATTTTAACTCCAGAATCGATACTAACATGCACAATGGTAACGGGAGGTGTAGCGAGTCTAAGATCACAAGATTGTCATCATTTCAATGAAATTATTTATAAAGAGAACTTCAACAAGGAGTTGAAAACGGTGTTGTGAGGGTCAAAACGCATTATGATTTTTATTAAATTATATTCTCTGAGAAAATCAGTTATAATGATTTTGAATGAGACCCAAAACAAATTATTCAGTCTAGCAATTTAGTAATTTGTTGTAGGAAATTTATTTATTTTATTTATTTACCCTTTTTGTACATTAAGTATAGAGGCGGACTTAACGCCAAAGGCATACTCAACCTCTGGGTGATGCAGAGATAAAAAGGTAGGTGCATAAATAATTAAATGGTTAAAAATAGGTAAATGGAAATGAGGTCGATAAGGCAAAAAAATCTGAAGTAAAGGCCAATACGTGTAAGAGCAGTTTTGTCGTACAGCTGCAACGTGGGTAGACGACCTAATAAAAATTGTAAAGGGCTACTACATTGGAAATCCAATAGGTCGTAAGGTCATAGGCTATCTATAAAAAAAAATGTTCAACAACAGTCGTATGGTTGAAGATAATCGTAATGAGTTCGCAAGTGGCAGTGCAAGACTAGATTGTGTTAGAGTTCCATTTAAGTTAACGATATGCGGTTCTGTCAGTCGCTGTTTCGTGTGTTGCACATTTTCTGTATTTTAATATTTCAATATTTATTCTTTTGGCTCCATCGGCCATCGGTTCTCCTCGCTATGTGCCCGGCCCATTGCCACTTCAACTTGCTAATCCGCTGGGCTATGTCGGTTACTTTAGTTCTCCTACGGATCTCCTCATTTCTGATTCGATCTCGTAGGGAAACTCCGAGCATAGCCCTCTCCATAGCTTGTTGAGTGACTCTGAGCCGTCTAATGAGGCCCATAGTGAGAGGCCACGTACCGGAAAGCGCAGCGTAGGACGTCCACCCACAAGATGGTCCGACGAGCTGGTCGAGGTCGCGGGTCGTCGCTGGATGCAGGCTGCCTCCAACAGGTCACTATGGAAGTCATTGGGGGAGGCCTATGTTCAGCAGTGGACTTCCTAAGGCTGATAATGATGATGAATATCTATTCTTTTGCATTTAAATCTTCATCATCTTGTTATATTTTTATATATGGCATTTTTTTTTCATATTCACACCTATATAACTGATTATAATGCGAATTCCTTTTAATTTTCCTATCATTTAAATCTTCAATTTATAATATTATTTTTACTTACAAATGCCAATAATAACCGTTAATTTGAATTTGTTTTAGTTCGAAGCAAATATTCATGAGTTTTTGGAGACTTTAATAGCTTATATTGCATCGCCAAAAATAAAAGGAAGTCATGAGGCAAAGTATTCGTGCACTAAATTAAAATGTTCTATATCTCAGTAATGCGCAATCAGCAAAAGTTCTCACGTTGTCATACGGCGTCGGAAGAAAGGTTCATAACAAATGAATGTGAGATGTAAAGACGAGAGATTTATGGGGATCGCTGTAATACGCACGAAGAATGCCCGGGCTCTTTGTGCCGGAATGCTTTAACGCACAAAAGGAACGAAATGTCTGATTGTAGGTTAAATTAAAACATTAGAATGGGAAAATATGTATGTAGATCTCTGTTATATGTAGAGTCTATCCATTTTGATGGTACTTTTTGATGATGGGGAAATAACTTAATGAAAGTGTTATTAATAACATACATACATACATAACCTCACGCCTGTATTCCCCGAAGGGGTAGGCAGAAGTGCATTTCTGCACCCACATTTCGCCAGGTTTTGTATCAGTCCCACGTAATAGGGGGCGAGTCTATTGCCGTTTTTCGGGCACAATTCCAGACACCGTGCTGTTACTGAGAATTTCCTAATGGAAAAACCCAATAACACTTTGCGCGACCCGGGAATCGAACCCGGGACCTCTAGATCGCACGGCACATACATATTAATAATTCTGTTATATTTATTATATTTTATTGAGTGTGGAGATGTGCCCGCAACATGATGGCTCCCTATTAAGTGGGACATAATAATCAGTAAGGCGTGAACTTAGGAATCCACTTCCAACCCTTTCACCAATTGCTTATCCTTTTGTGTATGCAGACATAGTCGCAGAATAGATATTCATTCATTCATCATCAGCCCATATACGTCCCACTGCTGGGCACGGGCCTCCTCTACCATTGACAGGGTTTAGGCCTTAGTCCACCACGCTGGCCTAGTGCGGGTTGGCGGACTACACACCTAAGAAATTCCTAAGAACTTTTAGGTGTGCAGGTTTCATCACGATGTTTTCCTTCACCGTTAAAGTACGTGATTATTCATTGTGAATACACACATAACTCCAAAAAGTCAGAGGTGTGTGCCTAGATATGTGTCTGTATTATTATTTGAGGTCCTGGGTTTAAATCATTCAAATCTAGTTTTGATTATGTTTATCTAATTGTTGGTTTTATATTTTATTCCGACGCGACTTGTATCTTAAAAATAACACATCGACACCTTTTTCTTATTGAACGTAAGTACATTAAATGCAATCAGATAATCCTTAAAGAGTACGATTAATTGAAAAACTGGCTGCTTAGTAATGATGCACTAATCCTAGTTACTTGTGATCGGTCGACAGTTTGATCTCGAATCCCGGGACTCGGGAACACTTAAAGGATACCTGCCATAAAACGGTCGATAAGTGGCATTGAAATGCGTCGCTTGCCGCAATTGTCTGCAGCGACACATCAATAATACTGAATATATTGTCTAGGAAATGTGCAACATCCAATAAAGCGTGAAGAAGCATTTGTGCAGGCCGGCATGATTGTGTCGACCAGCGGGTGACAATATCGTTTCTCGCTGGTCGGCATTAATTTTTTGGACTCCACTGTGCTTACCATTAGGTACAGTGGAGTCACTTTGCCGTGCCAGTATAAAAAAATAATATATATCAGTGGCGGTACTTTCATAGAAAGCCAAAAGCCCAGTTTGCCTTTTAAAATTCCAAAAAATAATTTTTAGGCTTGAAATCTTTATTTAACTAAAGCAATTTGTTAAATAAAGACCCCATAAAAAGCAAATGTAAACTAGACATTACATAATTAACGTTTAAAGCTTTTGGGCTTCTATGGAAGTCCCGCCACTGATAAAGTATATATAGTATATATAATTGAAAAACGTAAATGTTTTAACACATCTTATTGAGATATACTCGTATTTAAAAAGTCTACTGACGGATGGTAAAAGGTAACTTTGAAGGATGAATGATTTTAAACTTACTCATTTTCTTTTGTTTTTGTCTTTTGCACTTGAACTTCATACATCCTTTGTGATTTTAGACCCTCGTTACGTTATAGAAAGATAAGATTGTGTTACGAATGAGCTGTCTAGACCAGAACTCGATGAAATGGAGAAGGGATAGACATTATCCATGTATTATCACTTTATGCCGCTAATGTTTTTCTTATTGCTAATTGGAGTTATATTTTTTATTTTTATTTATTTAATATTCTTTATTGGACACCACAAAAACAAGAATAACATATAATAAAACTAAAATAAATTCTAAAAGTGCCACAAAGGGCGGTCTTATCGCTATTAGCGATCTCTTCCAGACAACCCAGGAAATAGTAGTTTACAAAAATAAATGGGTGGCCATATAATGGGTTATATTATATAAAAAAGTTGTAGTGATTATAGAAAATAAAATATCTCTTCGAGTAATAACATTGGACTGATGAGTCACTTTAGTCTAGTCGTTTTTGGTCAGAAATGTCATATAGAGGATAAAAGGACAATTTCTGACTATTAAGTATTAGTGTAATGAGATCAGTGATAGGTAAGCTTGAGAATTATGAGCAAATTCAATAATGTCGAAATGTGTACGTAAAACAAAGCTATTTAAGTATATTCATACAGGGTTTAAACCAGGGGTTCCCAACCAGTGGTCCGTGGACTACCACTGGTCCGCAGAAGCCAAAATATGGTCCGCGAAGTTTATCCTAAATATTATTTTATGTAATTTCCTATTGAGTTTTTAATTAAAGTTTCAGTTTGATTACAGTTTATTTTTATTATACCTACTCTATGATCCCTGCTAACAATAATAATATAAAAGTGGTCCCTGAACAAGAAAAGGTTGGGAACCCCTGGTTTAAACAAAAAACTTAAACAGGTAATCTTTATGGTGATTGGGCAAACGTCAATTTTTTTTTTCAGTATTTACGCTAAAAATATATCGTTGCTGAATACCGTCATTACCTACCTGTCTCTGTTCTATTTAAACGACTGTACTTACCATCAGGTGTCAGTACGGTTCACTGCCGTGTTGGTATTAAAACAATGATGCATTACAGGTGCATAGTGTTCAATGGACAGTATAATATATTTCCCACGATTCACGTTTATAAGTCGTGATGGCCTCGAGGTTTAGGGACGCGGTCGAGAATCTCAATGGTCGCGGGTTCAAACCCCAGGCACACACCTCTGACTTTTCGAAGTTATGTGTGTATTCACAATGAATAATCACGTACTTTAACGGTGAAGGAAAACATCGTGATGAAACCTGCACACCTAAAAGTTCTTAGGAATTTCTTAGGTGTGTAGTCCGCAAACCCGCACTAGGCCAGCGTGGTGGACTAAGGCCTAAACCCTCTCAATGGTAGAGAAGGCCCGTGCCCAGCAGTGGGACGTATATGGGCTGATGATGATGATGATTCCGTTTGCGTGTTACATTCTAAACTAGCTTCATCGTAGCTTCAGTCGGAATAGTTTTACCCATAATTATTCCTTTAGCACGGCGAGTACACCAGCAAATTGGTGTGTACAGCATACCTCGTTAAAACCCTATTCGCTTTCCACAAGCAAAAAGCTTTTAGCCGCGCTCAGATGATGTTTCGTAGCGTTGTTTTAATGAAAATTGTATGTAGGTCGGGACGTCAACCTATATTCAGAGCCCTGCCCCCTATCCAATGATATGCATGACCTGTGTCACCTACTTCAGGAATACCGTAGGTTACACACATAATTTTAAACAACTTGAAGTTAGCACGACTGAAATGATTTTAAAAGTTTATTGAATAGAAAACAATAAAAAACAAAACTTGTAAAACAAAACAAGTCTCGTAACTTGGTTCTTCTATCGTAAAAATTTGTGAGATCCATGTAATACCTTCATCATCAGCCCACTGCTGGGCACGGGCCTGCTCTACAACTGAGAGGGGTTAGGCCACCACCACGCTGGCCTAGTGCGGGTTGGCGAACTACACACCTAAGAAATTTCTAAGAACTTTTAGATGTGCATGTTTCATCACGATGTTTTCCTTCACCGTTAAAGTACGTGATAATTCTTTGTGAATACACACACATAACTTCGAAAAGTCAGAGGTGTGTGCCTGGGGTTTGAACCCGCGACCGTTGATTCCCGACCATGTGCCTAAACCTCGAGGCCACCATGACTTATATGTAGATCTTAATAGAGACATACAATGTTATCAGCACAAAAATAACTACCAAAAAATCCATGCAAATCGCAATATATGGGACAGATGTGATATTTCCAAATGTGTATCTCTTTCAGCCAAAGTCAATGTCTTAAATGCGCGTAATGAGCTTGCCTCGGCCTGCCCCATTTCCCCGCTTTGCAGGTCACTGATTCATGTCACTAAAAATGTCACTGCTTAGCCGAGAGACACTTTTGAAACAGCTCTCTTTATATTTAGGGTCACGATACGCGCACGCGACCAGGTGAACAGGCAAAAGTTCTTATTCAATTCAGTAAAAGATACTTGTGAAATATCTTCTTTTCCTCGCAGCTTCTCATGAATTAATTAATTTGGGACCTAAGAAAATTCTTTCTTAACAATTTCAACACAATCCATTTATGGTGTGTTGATTGTCAGTTAGTAGCGATTGCCTATATTTCCTTCCTAATTTTAAAGGTTTGTTAAGATGACTCTAAGATAAACAGTCTTTAGAAATTGTACCTGATAATTTCAAGAATGTTTTTTTTTTTATATTGGCAAGGCAAAGTGACCCCATTGCACCTGATGGTAAGTGTAATGGAGTCCAGAAAAGTGCCGACCAGCGAGAGATGATGATCTCCCGTTGGTCGACGCAATCAATCATGCCGGCCGAAAACCTCTCCACCTATCTTGTGAAGAAGTTTGGGGGACTAATACCATGGCGAACAAAGGACCGACCGCGAGAAACCGGCCAAAAAATGCCGGAACGGTCATCCTTTCACCATGATTGAAGCCCCCCCGAAAACCGGATATACACTGGCTGATCCCGGAACGCGGCACACTTGCATGTGCCACTATGGCGGGTTTTACGCCCTGTGTACGGTGGTCGCTATCCGGGCGGATACGAATATCCTACCACCAGCAAATTATACGATGCAGTAGTAACACAAAAAAAATCAATTTCAATTCTTATCCGAATATAAATCCGCTTTCGTCATCCCTTGTTGGTTATTGAGTACTATTTGTATATGCTTGAAATTTGTTTGTAAGCCACCTTAGTCATACATTCATTAATACATAACCACACGCCTGTATTCCTCGAAGGGGTAGGCAGAGGTGCATTTCTGCACCCACATTTCACCAATTGTGTTTTCCCATGTAATAGGTGGCGAGTCTATTGCCGTTTTTCGAGTAAAACTTCAGATTCCGTGCTGCTATCGAGAATTTCCTAACCGACCGATCGAACGAGACCCGGGAATCGTTCCTGGGACATCTAGATCGCACGGCACATACTCGTACCGTGAGACTACGAGGTAGTGTTCACGGGATACTTTTGCTAGTACTAGAATTAAGTTTCAAAACCATGTTAATTATATAAACTGAAGAAATACCAAAGATCGCCAATCTATCAACTAATTTCAATAAATATTTTCAACGTTTGCCTGAGCCTCGATGCCTGGTTATGTTGTGTACCTTATGTGCGATTGTCGCTATCTTGCTTGTAGTAAATTAGCATAAAAAAATAAAAATATAGAGGGCTGTATTTTTGATTACTCTTAGAATCGAGATATTTGGATCCCAATTAAAGGATTACATGTAAATCCACTGTTTTTATTACCTACATTTTTCTAAGCACAATTCTGAAGTTCAAACAGATGAACTCTCTAGAAAAAGTAGATAGCTTTACACCATTTCATATTATGAAAACTCCGCGCCAATTAATTCATGCATCTGTAACCGCGGCGAAGCCACGTTAACAACTATCCACGCTGCCAACTGGGTGTCAAGTGCACTGGGATAAATTGTGAAAATATCAACAGAGAAAGTTATGCAGTAGAGATTTAAGGACATGTTTCTGTCAGCTTATGATAGCCTGGTACCTGACATGCAAAATACAACAAAAACAATTAATGTTAAAAAAATGAGGATTCTATCTTTTGAATCTAAACAGGACGCGACAAAAAAAACAGTGAATAAAAAAAAAACACATTTAAATGATTAAAAAAGAAGGTATTTAACACAGATAATTACTTTGATTTCGTTTATACGAGTAGGTAATTCCAAGAATGCTATAGTTCATAAGATCATCATCATCATCAGCCTGTATACCCACTGCTGGGTACGGGCCTCCTTTACAACTGAGAGGGGTAAGGCCTTAGTCCACCACGCTGGCCTAATGCAGGTTTGTGGACTACACAATAAATCCTATGAACTTTTAGGTGTGCAGGTTCCATCACGATGTTTTCCTTCCCTGTTAAAGTAAGTTATAATTCATTATGAATACACACACAACTTCGAAAAAGTTATAAGATCACCCATTTTAAGAATCCTTAATAAGTATTAATTATTGCAAGTAGCAACAAAATATGTATCTTTGACTACAGGATTATGATGATAAATTTATAAGTGATTAATTTGTACCGTTTGGGAGACAATTAGTATTCTTAAATTATAGTCCGGTCGTCCATCAGTCCGTTCTTCATCTATCGTACTAAGGGGTGCTACATTTGACAATCCGTCTCATTTTGCGATGGAAAATATATTTTTGGCTTGTCAATGAAAGCAGCAAGGGTTCATATATTTACTCGTACTGAGCTTCGGTTGGTCGGTAAACAACCTTTGAAGGTTGCTTTACATTCACACGAGCGGCTCCCCCATTAGCAGCGCTCAGTACATTTTTATTATGCTTCAATTACAGGGCTATTTCTCGCGCGCTGTGTCGGCGCCCGGCCACTCAAACGTTCCTTATTGTTCCGCCCATTTGTACCGTATGTTCGAACCACCGCATTATTACGTAATATCTGCAATTTACTCAGATCATACCTCAACTACTAATTAATAGACTTTTTGGAAATTTATATTTAGGTAGAAATACTACGTACGTACAGTTTGTTATTGATGAATACAACATTAAATACTATTACGTACGCTTGATCAAATTCAGGCTATGAGCCGGAATTTATACGTTATAACTCCTATGATAAGTCTGTTTTGCAACTAGTGAACCTAAGATAAAAGTGAGCGAAGTCGACAAAACGACGCTTTGATTTCAATTCCATGTAGTATTACAGCGGAATGCCTACGGGTCCAATAGGACCGATACTTGTCCATTAACCGGTTATCTGGATGTCTCCACCGACGCCGCGTTTGAACTTAATTGAAATTAATAACCGATAAGTAATTCAGCGATTCAGCGTGCGAGAGCCAGGGGTTTGTTTACCGGGGCGGGCGGGGTGGTCGAGCAGGCAGCGGCAGGGCGGCGGTACAGCGGCGGTAGGGCGGCGGTTCGTCAGCTGGGTGCGCGCGCAGCGGTCGATACCGGCGGCGGCGGCCCCACCGCACCGCGCACGCGCCATCCTATCGAGTCCACACGGGCCCTCGCCGCCGCCGGTCGCGAACGTGATGCATGCGGGGACCTAGCGGCTGCACGCGCGCGGGCCTCATGGGCACCGTGCTGAGCTTCAGCCCGCGCGAGCGGCGCCCGCCCGCCGGCGCGCCGCCGCCAGACCGTGCCGCACTTGCCTACTCCTACGAGCGACTCAACAACGCTAAGAACCGAGAGAACCGCGACGTGCCGCGAGACGAGCGCCGCGCCACGCTCGATGACGCCGCCAAGATCATCTCCGAGAAAACTGCGCTAGAGAAGAACCTCAAGAAGCATTCGTTGTTCATCAACGCGCTTTCGTGGAAGCGGTTTTCCACGGCCAACAACAACAAGAAGAAGCTGGAATGCAAGAGCAAGAGTGTCGCGACGTTCCGCGCGCCGCTCACGGACAACGCGCCCCTCGACCGCAACAAGAATGTGAGTGTGGGGGGCGTGGGGTGCGTGCCGGGCATCCCGGGCGCCGTGGGCCCGGGCGGCGGGTTCGCGCGGCCGGCGCCCGTGCCCGCGCCGCTGCCGCCGCCCGCGGAAGTGGCCCGCGCCAATGCGCTCAACAACAACGTGTGCTATGGGGACAAGCTACCGGCCACCAACGTCGGCCCGGTGGTCGCACCGCGTAAGACGGTCATCCAGGCGTCTACGTCGGAACTCCTCAAATGCTTAGGCATGTTCCTGCACGCACGCTGCCATCGGCTGCGGGACTTTCAGGCCGGCGACGCGGTCATGTGGCTCCGGACCGTCGACAGGTCGCTGCTGCTGCAGGGCTGGCAGGTAAACATCACTAGCGCATCCCTAACAATCGCCGACGTGCGCAGTAGGTTCGACGCGACGCGACTTTACCGCCCAAGAAACATCAAACATCGACCTTTTTGAGCTGGCAACCCTAAGCACTTTATTATGCAATTAATCTCTATCAAAACTACCTATATTGTTTTATAAAATTATTACATTCCGTGGTCAAAGAAACCAATTATGGACGCTTGGGTACCGCTATTAGCATTCAAGGACCTGCGTGCTACCTTTTTAATAATGGAGATGGGGCGGCTAAAATACGCCATTATTAATATACACGGTTAATTAGAGTTAATTAAAATTTAACGCCGGCGTTACAGAGCTATTTTCAGTAGGCAATGGATATATTTCTGAGAGTTGCATGAACCACATCCTTTAGCTTTTAATTTTTTCACTTGATATTAAGTTAAAAATATGAAGACTTTATTTAGTTTCTCTTAGATATGTAAAATATTGGCCTGTTAAAAGTTAAAATACTTTACATATAAGCGCATCTATGAGCTGCGTTTACATAAGCGAATAAAAACCGCAATGTAATTTGAAAATTGAAAATCCAATCATTGGCAGATGGCTGTTGCATTGGCCCGTCCGTGACATGCTTTGTGGTGGCCATGAGCCACCGATGTCTGGTGTTTAGAAAACTGATTTAAATCTAATCAATAACAAATCACATGATATTTGTGTCTTTTTTAGTGACGCCTTTATGAATCTAAATATTTATTGGCAAAATACAAGCTACATACTTGCTACGACTCTTAAAGATATTGTTGGGTCAATATCGGGTTGTGCGAAGCCATAGAATGTGCTCAATAAGATTATCCACACTTCTTCATATGCATTTTATTCAATGTTATATTTTTTTGATTTCGAGTGCTGACTTGAAATAGAACAATAATAGAATTTGGTCTACGTTTTAGGTTTTAAAGTTTTTAAAAACTAATCATGAACGGTTACTCAGGTTTTATAAGTGCTAAAATATAGGTATTATAAATTATTCCAAGATAGTATATTCTTATAGATAACATATTATATATAATTTAAAGATACTGTAATGAAGCGACATCTCTCGGCATTACCTTGAAGTTTTAAACCTTGCGTGTGATGTCTTTAGTCGTGGTTTGATTTCGGAAAGATATGATTGCTAATTATAGGCATCCCCAGATATTTCTAGACCTGCATCCAGCGACTCATTACAACCATTATGAGGTCGATTGCCCTGTTTGCGGGTAGAGGTCCAACGATTAACAATTTTCTAAAATAATGCAACCAAACGAAAAAATTAATTATTATTTGCGAATGACATAGGTATTCAATTATGGATATTTTTTACTTGTTAATATTATCTGAACTCTGAATTATTGAGTCCCTTTTTATACAAACGCACAAATACAAGATATGTGAAACATGGAGTATTTGTCTTTGATTCATTGAAATGAGATATACCTTGTATTTGAATATTATAAGAAATATATATGGCGGCGTTGAGGCAACGCAAAATTTTGTCGTGCATCGTTTTTTTACCTCAGGTGCGTTTCACCCTAAGCTCCACGCCCTTTTTCTGTTTGAAGGAAAAACAAAACATGGGGTAACTTTCTGTCATTTTAGTGTAGCAAGTAATTTGTGACGCCACGACACCTTTCATGGCGAGATATTACAAACCATAGCGGAGATCTAAATCGGGATTCACCAGAGTGAAAAAAGGGTGATACCTTTTACAAAAGGACTTGGATACACAGTGCACATTATACGTACACAGAGTATATATGCATTTTAGCTTTGATATTATCAACCTTTTGTTACTTTGCTTTATGAAAATATATATTATAGCACGATAAATCTTTAACGATGATTGTGATATGATATTCCCATAAAGTATTTTATAATAATTTTTAAAGATGCAAAAAATGACTACATTTTATACTATTTATAACAGTTCTCAGAATGTAGAAACCCTAAATGCCAGTAACCCCTAATCCCAAGTGGTTAAACGGATAAGCTGTTGTACGTTGTAACGAAGCTATAGTTACCGAGTTCGATCAATAGATGGCGTTGACTCACACATCACAAAGGTTTTCCCACCATACACAGTTTGTTTGGTATTTTTAAAAATTGAGAGAAAACAGAGCTTAAAATGTGTTACCAAAGCCCACAAGTACTATTTTTGTGTATTTAAAAAATATATAGTATATTGACTACTATAAAATTACAATATTAAATCCAGATTTAATTACTCTCTACGTCACTCAATATTTTACACATACTTATTTATTTGTTGTTTTTTATTACATAAGGTGGGGAAAAACATAAGCTCTGTCACGGAGGCTATTTTTCCATCAAGGATAGATTATTCGCGATTTCGAATACATTTTGATCTTTGTTTAGTAAATGTTGATCACAATCAAAGTAATTTATTGACAAACACTGCCAAACAGTTTAAAGAAGCTTGCAAAAAGACGCAATGCAGATGGAGTTCCACAGTTTGGCATCGGCAGAGATTCCATTTTTTTTATGTCGCAGTGGTGATGCTATCGGCATTTCAGTCGGTCTTATTTATTTTATCAGATGTTCAAGACGGTAAAAATTGAGTCCAACGGCAAATCAATTTATCTTAGTGCACTTAAAAGATAAAATTTATAGCAATTTTTCACAAAATATTTGAAGAGAAATAAAATACAAATATATTTTACTAAAATTAAAATATTGGGAGGAACGTTAACGGAAACTTATTCGAATTGGTTGTTACAAAATAATCGATAAATGATCAAAAGATTTTTAAAAAAAAGTCCAAACAAGATATACGTTACAACGTTACGTACCAACCAATGTTTTGTGCCAATATATTCACGATTAAAAAACCACTATGTTATCTTAATAAAACTGAGATGAGCAGTGAATTTACATTCGTATTTTGTTTAGTATATAAAATTGCTCGAAGACCGAAGACCATAATTTCTACGGGACTCTCTGTCCATATTAATTTAATTACATATTTATTTGCGCAAATTAATTTATTTTGCATGCCATTCGCATCTTGAACTAAAAATAAGCTTAATTTATTATAACACATCCCAAATAAATTAAATTAGAAATTAACTATAACATAGCTTTAAAGTATTCTGTCACAGTGTCCAGTGCTCTATCTCCAGTGCCCTTGCAAAAATAATTAACACTATCTTATCGTAGCAAGGTTGAACACGTTGTTTTATTAATTTCCTCTGACCATAGGAAACCGTAATACACTTTTGTTTATATCATTATTGTATTACATGATTTAACAATTTCCAAGAAGATTTTTAGAGTTCATCAATAGTACATTTATAAAAAAGCAAAGTAATGGGGATTGTCATAAATATTGGAAAAAGAACAAACTGGCACTTGCACCACATAATGAGAACGTTTACCAAGCAACTGGTGCCGGCTGAGATTCATCATCATCATCATCATCAGCCCATATACGTCCCATTGCTGGGCGCGGGTCTCCTCTACAAATGAGAGGGTTTTGAGATTCATGTCATCTCAAATGAGCTAAGTTATCAGTTAGCTCAACAACTAGTGTAGGTTTATCCTATATAAGTAGCATTCAGATTAGACTTCAGTGTTCTGAATCGTTTTGCTCAACTTAAATCATTGAACGACGAAAAAATTAGTATTATAAGTTAAAGTTTTGCTATAGAGTTTATAACTTGAGTTAAAAAGTAAAATTTATTTTTAACTTTTTTTCACTAGAATTTCCAGCTTATCATGGGGAGTTTTAAGACTTAGAACTTTCAGTAGTCTCCATAGAATATAGTATCCAAATATATGAATGTAACATTTTTATAAAATTTTGTCACCCAGAGGGCGGTAATTATAATCGCTTCCTGCCAGTCGACACCTTACCATATTTGGGGCAATGTACAGAATCAGTCCTTGCTCGTAAAAAGTTTATACCGATAGAATCTTACAACATTTCATTCATGCATTTTGGGTTATTTTACGAGTCTTTCATATTTTACGTTATCCTCTTGCAAAGTATAGGTATCAACAAAGTGGGTGCCCAGCTATCACGTAAATTACAAATGCTGCTGTTTACAAAACTATGTTTTTGCTCTTTAACTTTGTCTCTCCGGTTTCCCATTCATATTAAACTGCAACACTGCACTAGTATGGTGGTCAAAATCTAGACGTTATCAACCGTAGAGAAACCCGATGTGGGTTTGTGGACTTCAATATCCGAGAAAATCCTCGTAGATATAACATTCAGTCATGCACCTTTCCTTACTATGTTTAGCTACACCGTTTAAAGCACCTACGACTTCGTTAAGGACACCACATACAACTTCGAAGTCATATACTTACCCATCCATATGAGAAAACCATGAACAAAACCTCAACAACCAACCAATGAAACCAACTAACCAAAATTCACATGGATTTGTTTATTTCCTTTAACACCACAAGAGCCATTTATTGTGATGGTCTCATGTAATGTATTAGAATAAACACGTTATTTCAGTTGTTTATCTTGCCACCCTCCTGTTGCCTGTCGAGTCCGTAAAAGCATTGCTCATCAATAATTCTTGTAAGCTATGTAAGCCGAAATAATTTACTGAAGATAGCATATGTATTTTAGGTTGTTTCGTTGATAGATTCATTTTGTGGTTACATTTTGTTAGATTCTCATATTTTTACTACTTTTCTATTATTTCCTTTATTATTATTCAAATTAATTGAAATACATAAATGTATAATAGTTTATTTAGGCTCACTCAGGATGTGTGAACGATAACGTCACAATGCGAGATAATTGTTTGGCTAAAAATAGACACGTAAAACTCTTTAGCCGTAATCTGTATTCGAAGAAAAACAAAACAAAACCTGGATAATAAAGCAAAATCGATAACAAAGATAAATATTACTATAAACAGTAATTAAAACCTACGTATATATAGGTGTCTGATCTGAGGTAACTAGGTAGCTTTTGTTACTCAATAGTTTTTGTGTAGTTTTGGTTTACATGTAAAAGTGTGTATGCATGTTTGTAAAATAAATATGTCGGAAACATAGGCCGAGTGAAAACTTTTAAGACATTTAGAGATTATATTTCCAATAAAACTTGACAAATTATAGTACAACGAAATGTGAGACAGTTTCTAGGC
This sequence comes from Hemaris fuciformis, assembly GCA_907164795.1. NCBI lineage: Eukaryota > Metazoa > Arthropoda > Insecta > Lepidoptera > Sphingidae > Hemaris > Hemaris fuciformis. Next base: position 11,822,719 of record OU015448.1, read on the forward strand.
ACTTGTTGTCCGCGCGGTGGTTCGATGAGAAATGAGAATTGACGACGCTCAAACTGCCACTCCCACTCGTCGACATCGCTTGACGCCCCCACTCTTCGACTCCGCACGGAAGTGAGCTAGACTCTGTCGAAGCGTGCTATCTGCACACTGCGTTTCGCTGTCAGTTGAAGTCCCGTACTAATGACCACCCGACAAATATTAAATTATTTTAAAATAATATGAATACCGGCAGAGACAAATATACAATTTAGTGGTCTCTCTAATATATAGACACAATTTATGGGCAGTGGCGGCATTTCCATAGAAGGCCAAAAGCGTTACACATTAATTGTATAATGTCCAGTTTATAATTGTTTATTGTGGGATATTCTCGTTTATATGTGAAATTGCTTTTGTTAAATAAAGATTTAAAGCTTAAAGATTATTATTTGGAATTTTGGAAGACAAATTGGGCTTTTGGGCTTCTATGGAAGTACCGCAACTGCCTATGGGTTACTTGAAATGTAATCAGAGATGAAACAAAAGCCAACATTCCTTTCATAAACGTATATAAAAATAAGGATCTATTGAAGAAATAGCTAAACAAAAACTTTTTTACAAAGAATAGATGATCCAAGTCTGGTCGTATTCTTAATAAAATAATTGTTAAATTAGAAGGAGAACATAATATTATTTTGCAGTGGAATCTAATCACCTGTCCGGGGGCGTTGCAGATAAAGCTAAACAGGGAATACACCTACTGATTTCATTTTCCCTGAAGTTCGCAATACCCACCTACGCGCTCATTCAGTCCATTATGCGATACCTTTAGAAATATTCCTATCTTCGTTATATTTTACCTTCGCTCCTATTGAAGCCCATTTTTGTTTGATAAATCCAAAGATTATATAACGTAGAAAATGTTTTTTATATTTTTCATGAAGACATTTTGCTTCGTATTTTTATTAGCTTACCGTGTAGATACTGAATACTTTTATAAATAAGTCGTCCGTATCTGGGTTGCCTTTGAGACAATCTTTGAGTATTTGAAGCTATTTATGAATAAGCAGTGATGGCCTCGAGGTTTAGGCGCGCGGTCGAGAATTTCGGCGGTCGCAGGTTCAAATCCCAGGCACACACCTCTGACTTTTCGAAGTTATGTGTGTATTCACAATGAATTATCACTTGCTTTAACGGTGAAGGAAAACATCGTGATAAAACCTGCACACCTAAAACTTCTTAGGAATTTCTTAGGTGTGTAGTCCGCCAACCCGCACAAGGCCAGCGTGGTGGACTAAGGCCTAAACCCTCTCAGTTGTAGAGGAGGCCCGTGCCCAGCAGTGGGACGTATTTGGGCCGATGATCATAGGAATTCTCACGCATTTTAACGGCAAATAATCGCGAAAAAAAATGCATAACTTTCAGGTATAATAAGTGCTTCATAGTGATTTACTTACGCATATGAAGCTAACAAAAACGCTAACAGGCCAGGTGGTGGACTAAGACCAAAAAACTCACAATAGTAGAGAACAATTGAGCCGAACAGTAAAACGTACACAGGGTGACATAAATTTATATACGTACACTTTATGTCAATATTTCTGAAAGGGTTGGCAGAGGTGCACCTTTGCATTACGAACACGTCTTGGTAAATAGTAAATTTAGTATGATAAATATTTATGTCTGTAAATAGTAATTTTTAACATTTTTATCAAATAATCTATAAATAGCTCTATGTTTAAACAGAAAATGACTAACTGGTTAAAACCGTACCAGTTTCGAGGAAACAGACGGTTTGTTACTTAGGGTAAGTAGTTTACTTGTTTACAAGTTATTTATTTACTCTTGTCCATGAAACTTATCGATCCATCCAAAAATGGACGATAAAATTATTCAGTAATGCGAAGAGAATTTAGGTCGACCGTGTGAATAACAAACCTAGCCTTCGTATTGTGTTAATGAATCCCAAAACTGGAGTAAATACATCATTCTGATTTAGAAATTTGATACCACATGCTAAAACTATACAAAGAATTTTATTCTGAGCTTTGTCGTCATGCTTTGTATCTTAGCAATCTTTGATCAGCAATAGAACGCCACGACATAAAGTCATCAAACTATTTACCGACCTACTAGCCCCTTTCTTCTTAAACGGCCTTCTTTTTTAACGAGAAGAAAGCGGCTTAAGTTCTTATTTCGGTACCTAGGGGGGCCGAAAGTGGAATGCCGGGGTTTCTGGCCTACCAACTCGGCGCGCAGAAAAAAATTCCGCTTAGCTGAGTTGGGTCCCTAAACATAATTTTACGCCAGCATAGCGTCTAAAACCTTTAGGTGGCCATCACGCGGATTTGGGGCGGTACTAAAGCACCTCGGGGCGAGAAGCCACCTGAATTAGTTTCCGCTGCCGCATCTTAAACGGCCTGACAAAAAAAAATCTATCAGGCCTTTTTAAACCCTAACACCTTTCTTATACTACTACGGCAAAGATACAAGACAACACCTGACAAATAATAACCAAAATCTTGGTTCAAAGTGAAAGTAAGCTTAATTTAAAATACGTTTACAAGAATCTTTGAATCGACAGTAAAAATAAACTACTGTACTATTCATTCGGAACTTGCTATCGCTGTAAAGAAGAAGCGACGCTAAAAACTCTAGTAACACGAAATGCCATTCATTTATGAGATGCGTTTAAATGGTTTTATTGTAGTGTAACATAAAAAAAGAATTTCGGCAAATTAATAACTTTGCTAGTACGAGAGTTTTATGTCTAATCATCAGCTGCGGTATCCTTACATTTCCGAAAGGGAATAAAAATGTTTTCGTCATCATCAGCTTATATGGTCTTTTTGAAAATTAACTGAATGAAGCATTTATATTATTTTATTAAAACAATTTGTTAAATATAAAAACATATATGTAGGTACATCTTCATAATTCATCCTCATCCTCATTAGCCCATATACCCCACAGCTAGGCACGGGCCTCCTCTACAACTGAGAGGTTTAGGCCTTAGTCCACCACGCTGGCTTAGTGCGGGTTGACGGAAAAATGTGTTGAGATGAAAAAAATGTGATCAATTACTGTTCTTATACGAAATATCATTAAGTAAAATGTAATTTAAATAATGTAATGGCCTTTAGTAAAGTTGATTGTAGGTATAGTAGGGCATTATGGCATATTAAACATATATCATGTATGGTAGTTAAGAGCTACTCTTACTCGTATATGCTTGAAGAACACTTATGTCACGGAGATAAGTTACCAGTTAAGTAACAGTGAAGTACTTTTTCAATGACAATAGATCTTAGGCAATTAAAGAAACCTCTTTGATTGACTTGAAGAAAATGATTCTTATATTTAAAGTTTAAGATCTTTAAATCTAGTTTTCTAGTACATCTGCAAAAATGTTACACGCAGTAAAATGTGATGTTCGTGTCACTCTAAATCTAGGCTATTTGGACACGAAACAAGTATCTGACATAATAACTGTAACATACAAAGAATATAACCTAGTTATACAACTTTGTTCATTCCGAGAACTTTTTACTTTCCCTTTTCCAGGAAGATTTCTATAGTTTGGGAACTTTTGCATCTCTTCAGGGTATTCAATTGAATTATATCTAATGATAGCCTCGAGGCTTAGGCGCGCCAGACCCGCATCCACCACACCTCTGACTTTTCGAAGTTATGTGTGTAATCACAATGAATTAACACTAAACTTTAACGGGGGGAAAAAAACATCGTGAGGAAACCTGCACACCTAAAAAAAGGTATTAGGAATTTCTTAGGCCAGCGTGGTGGACTAAGGCATAAACCCTCTCATTGGTAGAGGAGGCGCGTGCCCAGTGTGGGACTATATGATCTAATGATGACTACAATTTTTGTATCAATTACCTTAACGCAAGCAACTGTTTTAATCTAAAAGAAGCTAAAAATCTTATGGACAATTTGGTCCAAATAGACAATAATCCATTCTTTTAAAGATTCATAATGTTTTATCCAGTACAATGTGTTATAAAGTGTTTTATTAACAATTCCCTATTAGAATATTAGAACAAGTATTATGTCGCGAAAAGGTCTTTCTAAAATATGCAATAAGTACCGAAATATGACAAAGGAATTTCGTTTCCTCTTTTTTTGCTTCAGACGTAACAAAAGGCGCTTAAATAAAGCATTCCTTACAAATTTCTTCGGACACATACGTAACAATGTACCGACAAACAATTCCGACAAGTTAGACATAAAAGAAATCTAAATTAAAAGTTTAACAATCTAAAACCATAGAAATGCGAGGGCGGAATAGGATTGCGTCAGAATTTCAAAGTTTCGTGGCCTTTCGGAAATTCTACGCGTAATCACCCCTATTTCAGTGTGTAGCTGTCTCGCTCTAAACAGACTCCCCTTTGCGTTAAAGAACAAGGTGGGTGTTTTCGGTGCTCTGCCGCTTTAAACTTATCGATTGGCCCGGCTTGACTCACCGTCCGGCTGCGCAATTTATTATTGAATGAAACGGCAAGGCATGAAGGGTTGCCGACGGACCGTCATTGAGACCGTTAAGTCGTACGAGTACATGCATTTTTAATCCGTGTAATTTAGTAGGAATTTCATCGTGAATGTAAAGTGGCAATTAAAAGTCCATTTTAAGGAAACTTTTTTATTGTAGAATAGTGTGAGTAAAGAAATGTTTTAGTACTTCTATTTAATTTCAAACAAAACGGGTTACGTAAGTACTTTGACCTTAGTATAATGAAAACTATTTCTGAGACTAGAAACTCAATCGCTTTATCGTCGAAGTTTGATGTTGTCGTCACGAAGTTGACAAAGTAGGTCTTTTGAACTTCATGTACGAACAAAATTTAAAATGTTTGCGAATAGTTATTTAAGCATTTTCAATTTTTTAATATAACTTATTTTTAGATCTTATTAAAATAAAAAAAAGTGATTATTGATTGGTTACAGCAAGGCAAATTATATATATAGTACTTACAACGTTTACTACTCAGGGTTATTATAAGAAGCTGACGATTAAGTATTTATTAGAAACCGTAAATGACAAAGCGTTTCAAAATGATATTAAGATTTCTCTTTAAACTAAGGAAGTGATTAGCAACTAGACTTGAGTAGGTAGTATTTATAAAATATGAAATAGGTAAATCTCTAAACTTCTTTATTATTATTATTCGATCATTTAGTATTCATTTATAAACAGTTGACGAATATACAAATACATATTATTCATAATCGCGAAAAGATCCAAGCCATTTTCAAGTTTATGTTATTTATCTGCAACTCAATTTATATTACATTCATAAATCTAAAGCTTTTTACTTCGATCAGTAACTTATTAGGACTCAAATAGTATTGTTTGTTGACATAATTTGTATAATTAACCATCGATTTACAGTAGAACGGTATTGAATTTGAAACTAATGTGATTCCAGGATGTGGCGTTCATAAACCCAGCGAACGTGGTGTTCGTGTACATGCTGGTGCGCGAACTGGTGGACGGCGAGCGGATAGCGCGTCCGCAGGAGCTGCAGGCCGTCGTGCTCACCTGCCTCTACCTCTCCTACTCCTACATGGGCAACGAGATCTCCTACCCGCTCAAACCCTTCCTAGTCGAAGACTCTAAAGATAAGTTCTGGGACCGGTGCCTGTTGATCGTCGACCGGTTGTCCTTCAACATGCTCAGGATCAACTCCGAGCCCGGTTTCTTCACTGAAGTGTTCACTGAGCTGAAGGCGTGTGGTACGGTGGAGAGCACCCCTCCCGCGCCCGCACACCCCGCGCCGGCGCCCCCACACGCCCTCACCGCTGCCTGACACACGGAAGTCGCCGTCCTCAGGTTGGCACTGGCTGATCGCCCCAGTCGTGTCTGATGCTAACTTTTCATGTGCGAAGGTCTTGATCAAACGATATTCGATTTGTATATTTGTGTATAGATTGGTTTCGGAGCCCATGTGCCGGGTGATCGCGCGGGCTGATGTTGGAGCTACAAGCTACTTTACATTTGTTGAATACTATGTTGTTACTATTGTTACTTCAGTTGCTATGGCTAACTTATTTTATCATACAAATATGTGTGTGGTAGTTTATATACATTCTTATGAGTATAGTCAAGTAGGCTAATGCTGTGAACATCACATGTAACGAAAACCTGAGTGGTTGAAATCAATGAATTTTTTAATGCATTTATGTCCTTCTTTTTTTTAAGATAACTATTTGACTTCACATTCCGTCATTGCATTCCAATATACATAGCTATTTTCTTATCAACATTTGAAGACCTATTTTCTTATAAGTATTATATTAGTTTCGATAGCAAAGACAAGTAGAAACGAAGTGTATGATTGCTCAAGGAAATTCCTCGTATAGAAAATAAAATATACATGGTTGGACAAGACGCTCGCACATAATTAGTAGATGGATATTGAAATACTGTACGAATACGACATTCTAAAACGTGTGAATGTGATAATCTAGTCAAAAATAATCGAAGTAATGTCGAATTCATGAGTAAACAGGCTTTTCGGACCACGTGAGAATGTTGATCGTTGTAATCTGAGAATGAGACGCGCTGCCTCTCGCCCGGTGATCTGTTGGATGGTACAGTACCGTAGCGCGTTAACCCCACATTAAAATAATTTATGCTGCACTTTTAATATATGTTTGTAATAAGTATTTGTCTGGTACTCTCGTAGGCCGCGGTGAGTCTCCGCAGCGGCCTCTTAGTCCAATAGAACAGCTGTAAGTTAGTGTGTTAAGAGTTTCGTAAATGTAGTGAAATGATTGTATTGCCGTATATTTAGTGATTCTTATTGTATACGATTGCTGATATTGCCACGGTACCAATATGATCGAAAGCATATTAAAATTTGATATTAGGATAAATAAACTCCAAAACGATGATTCAAATAAAATAGGAATAGGTACAGCACAGCCACTGGATATTTAGAAAATCTAAACTGTTTAGCAAAACATGAAATGCAACAAAACGAACGTGACTTCTCGAGATTATTGACCGGTGAAGCAAAAAGGCAGATGCAATCCTATTATGATACGAATCGCGTACGTAGTTAGATGATACTAGTGAAATGTCTGGCAGGCGGGAGGGTGCAATAAAGCGATAACTATAGGAATTTATTCCGGTAAACCCTTCTATGAAGTGTACGTATTAAAACATGGCCGGCTTAAAGCGCGGGGTGACTTGTTTGATATAATATAATGAAATATATTAATAACAAATAGGTCAAATTTTGCGAATGAATAAGCGTTTTGTACAGTAAAATCGAATAAAACATAAGTCTTAAACGTTAGAATAGTTTAGACAATGGAATGAGGCACTCGGTTGATGGATATTGCTTCTACACGACACGCTTCCAATGGCAAAGTGCGAAGCGACATCGTGCGATTTCTTTGCATTCCAACGATCTGTAGTATTTATAAAAAAATGTGTCACATATAAGGACACTTTTTCTATTCAATCTGAATATTCAACATATAAATTAAAAGAAAAATCGGGTTTCTATTTCATGCAGACTTTGGAAACAAGTACTTAGGTATTGCTTTTTCAACAGATCAATTTAGAGGCAAAGACAATAGCATCATTAATTTTAGTTATCAGTAGGTACTTTATGATAATCTAAAAATACGAATTGATGGAGGCCGCGTGCTCGATACCGAGTGCCATAGCTAAGTTATAATTGTTTAGTCGAGTGAATTTCAAGATGGTGGGGTGTACGTAGGTATTTATTATATATAAAAATATAAAAGAGGAATCTCATAAACATGTTCCAATTCATTAATATTAGGTGAAAGTAGACGTCTGTGATGTTATTTGAATCTTATGTTTCATTCATAATGAATCGTTTCGTTATTTTATTTTGTCTCAACGTATTGTTATTGTATTTATTATTGTAATATATAGTTATTGGTGGTGTATTTTTCTTTGTAAGTTACTTTGGTAAGCATGGTAGGTGTTTTATCCGTCTTCTTAATGTATGGGGTAGTTAATGGATATTTCGAAATTGAAAAGACCACATTGTTACGATTATAAGTCCATTTTAAGGGTCCGTAGCTATTAAGGATATTAAGAACATCTGTAAGTTATTATCGAAGCCTGATTAACTTGAGTATGGTACGATATTGTCACGTATTGGTCACATAAGATTGACGAAGTAATAATTCTGTCATTTATTATTCATTCCTTGATTATGATGATCCTTTGTGAGAATGAAATTATTATTTCTAGAATCATTATTGTTCGGTTGCCAAAAATAAGAATAATATGTATTACTTTTGTTTTGTTTGTTACTTTTCAACAAAATAAAATAAGATGGGCTTAAGTAAATATGTTGCTAAAAGAAACACAAAATTTTAAAAGTAAAGAACTTTTCAACGTATTTTCAGCTACGGAACCCCGTGTGTCCGACACTTCAGTATTCCTTATTCATAAGTCTCAAAAATGTAAGTGTATGTTTAATTTTGCTCTAAAGAGAGTCGGTATATGATGGTAATCCAATAATTAATTAAGTAAAAATGGCCAGATGTAACGAATTTCAGAGATCTCTCGTAAGATATTATATAGATATATTGAGTGTGGACACGCGTTACATAATCTTCTCCTGGCCAGGTATTCGTACCTCGATTCACGTAACTCAAGTTTGTTAATTAACCTACTGTAAATATACCCAATTATTAAAAAAAAAAACTTTCGTATACATACAACAGTTGTTTTATTTTACTACCACCCTAATAAGTTAAATGATAAACATCTTAATAAGGTCTAATAGTAGTAATATAACCTTTAGTTGTAACGATATACCTAATGCATTTTTACTGGTTCAGAAAAGGCTTTTTATAAGATAGGGGTACCATCCCCATCGAACTTGGCTCTACCTCTATTTCATATTTGCTGATGATGATGGTATTAAATAGGGTTGTCCTATATCTATAGACATGTAACTAGTCAAGGAAGACATTTTCGGATTAGACATGACATTCTTTAACTACTTACTGGATAATTTTTATAGTGTCTAGAAAAGAGTTTTTTTATATATAGTAGACGAGAATTAAGTAAGGCCAAACTGACTTCATGTAACTCGTTTTCAAATATAACGGTCTTAACGAAAACTTTGAACGAAACGAATTATGAGTACTATTTATTGCTATTTATTTGTAAAGCAAAGATTTTTAAAGAAAGTCCCAAGAAACTAATGAAAAATAACAACTCAACCTACTCAAAATTTTATTACAAGAACGAGTTGGAAACTTACGCACTTCATATTGATCTTTTTATTTTTTATTTTTATTTTTTTTTATTCTGGCACGGCAAAGTGACCCCATTGCACCTGATGGTAAGCGCAATGGAGTCCAGAAAAAGTGCCGACCAGCGAGAGATGATGGTCTCCCGTTGGTCGACACAATCATGCCGGCCGAATACCTCTTCACCTTATTGTGAAGAAGTTTGGGGGACTATCAATCATGGCGATCAAAGGACCGACCGCGACAAACCGGCCAAAAAAATTGCCGGTACGGTCATCCTTTCACCATGATTGAAGCCCCCCCGAAAACCGGATATACACTGGCTGATCCCGGAACGCGGCACACTTGCATGTGCCACTATGGCGGGTTTTACGCCCTGTGTACGGTGGTCGCCATCCGGGCGGATACGAATATCCTACCACCAGCAATTTTATTGAGGCAATTACATAAACTTAGGTTAAGTAGTGACTCAGTCGATTAATTGAGCACCATATCATTTAAATAGTCGATTGAGCGTAATATATTCGTCGACGTTATCGCGTCCCTAAAGCGAAATGTCAATTTGACAGTTAATTTTAGGCGCCCTTTTTATTTTGTATATTTATTTGTTTTTATTTAAGTAAATCTAATATTATACTTAAAATATATAGCATAAGCGTTAAATATATTAAATAAAACCTAAAAACACGTGGTTTATTTAAAACCCTAACCTTTTCGTTTATCCTACATATATAAATCAGTTAAAATGAGTGATTACCCTGATCCCGATGAAGAATACGAGCTCATGTATGCTGATGAGCTGGAATTGATGCAAGAACAAGAGGAATATGGAGGTGTGTAACATATACGCATTTTGAACACGTGAAAATCGTTTTCTTGCAAGAATATATAATGGGCACCTGTAAAGCGAAGATTTACAAATACAGTTTTTGCATTAATTATTAAATACTTGCTGCAATTACATTAGTTTGTCATCTTATTATGCCCTTTTGATTCCTGATATATGTGCTTGCCTTGACAAGTGATATGTAAGTTGTGTTTTTAATTTCAGCAGCAAATATCATAAGAAAACCTGCACCAGCCAAACGCAGCCTCAATTTCTCCAGTCCATCACCAAACAAGCATATCAAAAGTCAAATACCTCCCAAAACAGTGCTCAATGAGCCTGAACCTCTGTCACAGAGCAGTACAAATGACGAATTTCCCAATTCATTGATGTCACTGCCTCCAACACAACCAGATAGTGCAATAGCTACCAATGGTACAAGTAAAAGGACTGCAGATGACTTGTTCGGTGACATTGGAGATATAGACTTTGATGATGTAGAACTGCCTAGTAAAAAACAAAAGACTGAAGAAGAGAATGACTTAGATCTGATAAATAGGATAATAGAAGGCAGGAAGTTACGACAGCTCCTAGCAGAGCCAAATAATATGTTGCAGACAAATTCAAAATCTTTGTATGATTATAATGAAAATTTATCAGTCAATATACCAAAGTGAGTTTAAGTTTTATAGTTATAGTTGAGGATGCTTTATGAGTATTTATTAACATACAAAGATGCATATTTTTATCATCAATTTGTTGTATTGTGAAAGAACAAATGTTTTATGTGCAAAGTGTTTAATTGGACTTGGTTGTTTACATGTACATTTTTGATTACAATTAAATCATTTTTGGGCCTTTTAGTTAGATACTTGAGTTTTAAACATTTTTATTCATGTCTGTACATATTCCACACATAGTTATGTGTTCTAGAAGCCTTTCAATCAATTGAATATTTTAAAATTGTTAATAATAACACAGTATACAAAACACTGCTGCAAGGGGTGTTAAGAAATACTAGGAAAGCATGTATAAATAGATGTAAATCAATTTCAGGTGGCCATTCATTCCAATAACAAATTCAGATGGTGAGAGGGCTTATGTTAGAATAGATTCAGAGGATGCATGGGAGAAATCCTTGGATGTGGCAGTGGAACAACCCAGTCTACATGCTTCATATACTAGTACTTGGGAAGAGGCAAGGAAAATTGTAAGTACATTGTTAAAAATATGTTAATGCAATGGCAAAGCCAAATATATTTTTTGAATTACTTAATTAGAAATTAGAATATAATATTTTTTGAAATTACTTCATAAAAAAAATTAATGAAGTTCATAATCAAATTATAATAATCTGCTGTATTTGACACATTTAATATGTTTGTTGACAATATATAGCTCAATATTTTTAAATACTGGGGAATGTTAAGTATAATAAAATTTATGTTGTCTGTGTGTCTATAGGTGGACTAAGGCCTGACTGAACCCTTTCAGTTGTAGAGGAGGCCCAGCAGTGGGATGTATATGGGTTGATGTTGGTGTCTGCTTAGAAAGATATTATATCACACAAAGTATGATGATGGTACATAAATTACCTTTAAAATTATCTAGAATCAGAGATTCACTGTGTGCAGCTTAAGAAATAGTTAACTGACATAAATATTTTTATTCAAAACATGTTTTAGTTAGAAATGAAACTTGAGAAGCAGCAAGAACGAAAAAATGCCGCACAAACGCAAACACAAGACAAAGACACTCAAATTGTTGATACTGAATTGTGGGTGGACAAGTATAAACCTGAGTCTTATGTAGATTTGCTTTCTGAAGAACCAGTCAACAGGGCGCTGTTACATTGGTTGCATTTGTGGGACAAGGTAAATTTTCTATCATATTTCTAAAATAGTATAAATAAATGATAATTACAAAATTTTGCCACAAAAAGCCTCTTAAATTTTTTTGTAACAAAAATATTGTGATTTCATTTTTAATGTTACACAGTACTTATTAGACTTTACTTAGACTACTATTTATAAAACATACTGCACGAATAAGCTGGAGCCCACTGCTAGTAGATGAATTGATTTTCGTATTTGTGAAATTACATCAAGAAAATTCCCAGTATGCGAGTTTTTCGAATGCATCAGTCAGATATATCTTTATATATATAAATATCCTGTGCATGTGTATGTGACTAAACTCCTAAACGGCTGAACCGGTTTTATTGAAATCCCTTGTTGTCTATTCCAGTGGATTTGAGAATGGTTTAGATTCTTAATTTGGTCCAGTGGATAAAATTTATTTTATGATTATTATTTTTAATTTATGCAAATATTATAAAGAGGAGAGGTTTGTATTTCTGTATTTAGTGCGTCCGTGGGATGAGCACGGGATTCATATTCCGCGTGGGCGGAGTCCGATCCCACAGCTAGGATAGCCTCCACACTACTTCTTAATAATTAATTTCTAATTGTATTAGTATATATAACATTTAAAATTTCACAGGTAGTTTTCAAAAAAGAGTTCAAGTCCAAAGAGCCGCAGCAACGCAACAGTTTCAGTAAACGCACAGGCCAGTTTCAACTGACGAACAAATGGAAAGGGAAGAAGGAGGCCGAGCCAGAAGTAGATGAAGACGGCCGGCCGCACCACAAGGTGGCGCTGCTGTGCGGACCTCCGGGAGTGGGCAAGACCACACTGGCACATTTACTGGCTAAATTGACTGGTCAGTTGTTCAAATTTTAAGTTTTATTTATTTTCCACCAAATAATCGTAATCATGACAACAAATTTTATAACTGGAATGTGAAGTATACTTAAATGAAGATTTAAAGGTAGACTAAAATTTTTAATTAGGTCAATGCACTTATGACTTAAGTCTTATATCTTAGGTTGTAGTAAGAATAATGTGTGAAACTAAGGTGTGCAACTTTTTACTTTTATGTACATTGTTATACTAATCTGCAACTAAAAAATCTCAAATACTTTTATACCACCATGAAAAATATATCGTGTAAACGATGTTCGGGTGGATTTCCGGGTCGAGCAGTATTTTGTTTTATCCATTAGGAAATTTTCAGTAGTAGCACGGAGTCTGGAAATATGACCAAAAAACGGTAAAAGGATAACCCCTATAGCATGGGACAGATACATACTTGGCTAATGTGGGTGCAGAATTGCACATCTGCTTACCCTTTCGGGTAATACAGGCATGAGGTTATATATGTATGTATCGACGGGAGGGAAAGTGTATAAAAATTGGTATAAAATGACTTTTGATTTGCTGTTTCAGGCTATAGACCAGTGGAATTGAACGCGTCGGATGAACGCAGTATCGACGCGTTTCGCACGGCGCTGCAGAATGCCACGCTCATGAGGTCTGTGCTGGATGCAGACAGGAGACCCAACTGTCTCATACTGGGTAAGTATTGTTTAAAATAAAATACTTCTTTATATGTGCATGACACACTGACAACACATTTTCTGATGGTAAGCATGATGCTGTCCAAATAGAACCTTAAAGTATTTTTATACTTACACATATTTTTTAACTTGATATGGTGCCTATATCCGTCCGCGTAGACTACAGGGTTGGGTTCAGAATGAAAATAAGTTGTAGTCTATTTTACTCCACCGAGTCCCATTTATGTCTATATTAAAATCGTTTACATCGGTCAAATGATTTAGGCGTGAAATCATAACAGACATATAGTTACATATACATAGTAACAGTCGTCTACACGTCGTTTCATCATTCTAGCTTCAAAAATGACGAATTTCCACACAAACTTTCACCCCTATTTTTATTTTACCCCCTTAAAGGTACATTTTTTTACAAACTTTTAATGTCATATTTATTTATATCTAATCAACAGCCTAAAAATAAGTTTCAAGTTTCTAGCTTTAAAAATGACAATACTTCCATACAACCTTTCATCCCCCCTTTCAACCCCTTTTCCGCAATAAAAAGTAGACTATGTTCTTTCTCAGGCTCCAAACTATCTGTGTACCAAATTTCATTTAAATCGGTTCAGTAGTTTTAGCAGGAAAGCGAGAGAGACAGACAGACAGATAGACAGACAGAGTTACAATCGCATTTATAATATTAGTAAGGATATGTGGTATGTGTATCTTGATAAAAATTTAAAAATAAAAATGGTGTTGAATGAAAGAGGCCCAACTCTCTCCTAAACTTTTTCTAAGTTTCTTGTTGATTATTTTTAAATTAATCCATGAAGAGAGTTAACTATGGACTGTATGCTTTTTATTCATTGCATCTTCTTACAATATTTTTGCAGATGAAATCGACGGAGCCCCTTTGCCAACAGTAGAATTATTAGTGAAATGGTGCACTGCTACTAGGGATAGTGGCAAGAAGAAAGGCAAGTCACAACCTCTGCGACGGCCTGTTATAGCAATCTGTAATGATTTGTATGCACCTTCCTTAAGGCCTTTAAGGTAACTTAAAATTTAATTTTATCATCATTATTATGGAAATTAAATGGAAGGAATTTTTCAGGCGTGTAATGTTCACTAACATGCACAAAGACTGGACTATGTCAATGAAATAAAACCTATTTCAAATAAAATGTGTTGCTTAATGTACATTTTAATGCTAAGTGACTCTATTTTGCAAATATGACCTCAGTTCATATATAACTATAGGGCAGCTTTACGGACTACACAAGAATTTGTAGAGAAATTTAAATTGTAGGGATGTTCTCTCGTTATGTTCTGTCGAAATGGGTGATAATTTATCATGAATACATACGTATATTCAAAATATGAGTGATGGGTGGGATTTAAGTCCTTAACCACTGATTCATGACATAACAACATCTAACTAAACGTAAGTGACGCGGGGTTCACGCGCGCTTCCAATTTATTATTATCACACGTCCCACTTCTGGGCACGGGCCTCCTCTACAACTGAGAGGGTTTAGGCTTTAATCCACCACGCTGCTCTAGCGCGGGTTGGCGGACTTCACACCTAAGAAATTCCTAAGTTTTTTAGTTGTGCAGGTTTCCTCACGATGTTTTCCTTCGCCGTTAAAGTATGTGATAATTCATTATGAATACACACATAACTTCGAAAAGTCAGAGGTGTGTGCCTGGGGTTTGAACCTGTGACCGCCGAAATTCTCGACCGCGCGCCTAAACCTCGATGCCATCACTGTTTATTATCAAAGTAAATATGTCTGTTAAATACCTTCTTTTCTTATCTAAAACTAACGTAACAACTAACAACTCATATTTATTATTTTCTCATATTCTAATGATCAATAGTAGTCGTCTTTTATTCTTCTAACTATCTCCGTCCCGAGCCACTTACTCATCCAGTCTGGTCCACACATCTGTGCAAAAATATCACGCCATCGCTTCTTTTGTTTTTGTTGTCTTCTTTTCTTATCTAATGGCATCCATTTCGTTATTCTTTTTTTTGGCCTTTATGTTACAATAATGTTATTCCGCAGGGCGGTGGCGCTAGTGGTGCGCGTGGGCGGCGCTAGTGCTGCGCGCCTGGCTGCGCGGCTGACGGGCGTGTCGCTGGCCGAGGCCCTGCCGCTGGCGCCGCGCGTGGCCAGTGCTCTCGCCGCGAGGGTCCACGGAGACGTGCGGCTCGCCATGCACGTGCTCAGCTTCGTTAAGGCGAGGGCGAAGGCACAGGTACATATTCCATACTATTCCCTGGAGTCAAGATAGCACCCTACCACACTGGTAAAAATGTAATCCAATAAGGCCACTGCAAGTCAATAGTGATGGTCAGTACTAAGGAATTTTAAGGATGGAGACCGTGTGTGTGAACTTAGCAGAGCAAATTCCAGCAGAGCGCATTTTCTTTGGAGTTCTATTAGCTTACCGAAGAGTTCTTTAGTTCCTGATACTTTTTAGGAATAGTTCTGGCGTTTTTACCTGAAAATATGCTCTGCTATTCCTAAAAAGTATCAGAAACTATAGAACTCTTCGGCATGGTAACAGAACTCTTAAAAAAAATGCGCTCTGCTGGACTTTGCTCTGCTAAGTTCACCGGCATATGGAGACCTCCCTCAAGGTAACAGAAAGACAAGTATGCCAATGAGATGCAAACTTTCATGTATCACTATGGAGGATTTTACAGTAACAGTGGTAACTATACAGACAGATCCTTACTCTTTCGTGTTAAACTTTACGAGACACATTTATAAATAAAGAATTTCGTAATATAAAAAAAATACAATCAATTTTTTTTACTCAAGAAAATTTAGGAAAAGATATTTCTATGACTTGTTGTGTTATTACATAGGATGTGTAATAAAGAACAATATTTTTATGTCGCGTTGTGACAGGTTTTTCTGTTTTATATGTTTTTTTTTCAGTTAAGCGTAGAAGATGTGGAAAACCTCGCAATCGGCACGAAGGACTGCAATAAAACTTTAATGCAAGCGCTCCAAGCAGTTTTCACTACTAACGATTCCGACCCGGACAGTGTGATCAGGACTATTCAGGCGGCTGGAGAATATGAAAGGTCAGTAAGCAGAAATTATGATAAAATTGAACAAACTGTCATCATTGATAAGTGAGAGAACTTTAGTCGTTTTTCGGTAATCGATGGTGAATTTGAAGAGCACTGTGCTCACCATCAGAAAATTGTGGTAAAAAAAGAAAAAAAAAAAAACATTTTCGATTATTTTCTAGAATAAAAATCTATCAATATTTATGTCAACCCTTCCAACTTAAATTGAAAATAATATTATTCTCGCCATCAGATTTGAAACTTTACTTTTTCTTTTTTTAGATTGATTTGAGTATTGCAGCCTTTTTAAAACAATATCATTACTTGCCCTCTTGATTATAGGATAGCAGACGGCATATTAGAGAACTACCTGACAGCCCGCGTAGACGCCCGACTAGCGATCGCGTGTGAGACTCTCTCATGGCTGCGGCTGCATGACACCATGCTCTCGTGGACCCAGCGCAACCAGAACTACTGCGTGTACGGCGCGCTGCCGCTGTGCCTGGCGCGCTGCCACAGATTACTCGCGTCCCGCACCCCGCAGAACATCAAGTTCCCCTCGCAGGGGTATGAGGTATGCCTCTGTCTACTGAAGCTCTGTGTTCGTTACTGCCTCGTTACGATCCATTGTTTTTTTTTTTTTTTTTTTATACTGCACGGCAAAGTGACCCCATTGCACCTGATGGTAAGCGCAATGGAGTCCAGAAAAAGTGCCGACCAGCGAGAGATGATGTTCTCCCGTTGGTCGACACAATCATGCCGGCCGAATACCTCTTCACCTTATTGTGAAGAATTTTGGGGGACTAATACCATGGTGATCAAAGGACCGACCGCGACAAACCGGCCAAAAAATGCCGGCACGGTCATCCTTTCACCATGATTGAAGCCCCCCCGAAAACCTATACACCGGCTGATCCCGGAACGCGGCACACTTACATGTGCCACTATGGCGGGTTTTACGCCCTGTGTAACGGTGGTCGCTATCCGGGCGGATACGAATATCCTACCACCAGCTAAAATGTCGATGATGTTCGCAGATGTACCGCAAGAGCGTGGAGCTGGCCGGGCTGGTGACGTGTGTGTGGCGCGGCATGGCGGGCGGCGTGTCGGTGAGTCGCGCCACGCTGCTGCGGGACGTGCTGCCGCTGCTGCCGCACTTGCTGGCGCCCACGCTGCGCTCGGCCAACGTGCAGGTACTACACTTCACTCTAGTGTACGTCAGCATCATCAGCCCATATACGTCTCACTGCTGGCCACGGACTTACTAATACTCATTGCCAAAACAAAGGCGTGATGGCCTCGAGGTTTAGACGAGAATTTTGGCAATTGCAGGTTAAAATCCCTGGCATACACATCGGGCATTTCGAAGTTATGTGTGTATTTACAATGATTTGTCACGTACTTTAACGGTAAAGGAAAACAAGCGTGAGGAAACCTGCATAAAAAGTTCTTAGGAACTTCTTAGGTGTGCAATCCGCCAACCCGTACTTGACCCGCGTGGTGGACTAGGGCCTTAACCCTCTCAGCTGCAGAGGAGGCCCATGTCCAGCAGTAGGACACATGGCCTGATGATGATGATGATGATGATAATGATCATGATTTAATGATCATGATAATGAAAAAGAAGATGATGATAATGAAGAAGATGATGATGATGATAATGAACACGATGAAGAGGATGATAATCAAGATGGTGGTGATAATGAAGATGAAAATAATGATGCTTTTATTTATTTATTTATTCAACACACAGTCATTACAGGTTTAGGTACCCAATTCGAACTGGCGGGACTATAACACAAATTTATACAAAATAAAACAAAACAAAACATAATAACAATCACACTACTACTAATAAATTAAGCTAACACAATTAATTTAAGTATAGCAAATACTTATATTAATTGCTGATGATAATGAAGATGATGATGATGATTTATGGATGATGTATGTGTTCCAGCTGTGCAGCGAGAGTGAGAAGAAAACCGTGCGTACGTGCGCGGCCGCCATGTGTGACTACGGGCTGCAGTACGTGCAACAACGCACGCCCGAGGGACTCTATGCCTTCGTGCTCGAACCGGACGTCTACAAAATCGCCTTCTTTGGTGAGATTTTTATATACCCGATTATAAGTAGTTAATTGTAAGTAAATTATAAACTGCCTCGTTGTCTCGCGGTAGCAGTGTGTGCCGTGAGATCTGCAGGTCTTGGCCTAGATTCCCGGGTCGAGCAAACTGTTATTGGGTTTTTCGATCAGTATTTTCTCAGTAGCAGCACGGAGTCTGGAATTGTGGTCGGAAAACGGCAATAGGCTCGCCATCTATTACATGGGAATAATACATACCTGGAGAAATGTGGGTGCAGAAATGCACCTATAGCCTACTCCTTCAGGGAATCCAGATGTGAAGTTATATATTTATGTATGTAAATTACAAACTGGTGACATAAAAATATGTTAGCTTATTTGAAATTGAATCTACACAGAATGGTTCCAAAATAAACTTGGGTATAAACTAAAGTACCTACTTGAAATACCTATTATACTATTTTTTTCGTATATTTATTTAATTGTGAGATTTTTACTGACACAAAGAATTGCTTATATTCTATACTTGGTGGTTATACGTATATGCAATTTGCTTCTTGCTGTACCGTGCAGAAATAGTGAGTGTGATATTGTGTATTGTGTTATGTATGTACGTGTGTGTATGTAGTATGTAGTATGTCGTGTGCAGGCACGGAGGAGCGCGGCCGTCCGCCGCCGCCGGTGCGTCAGGCCATCGCACGGGAACAACAACTAGAAATCATACGCAGGAACGAGGAAATGGTTGTTCACATTTCTACTATATTTTTATAGCTGCTACAGCACTATTACCATAATAATAAAAACTCTGAAGCTCGTTAATACTACCCTTTCGGTCGTTCATTATCCGTACGTAATGCAATGTACGCCAACCCGGTTTAGGCCAGCATAGTGGACTAAAGTCTAAACCCTTTCGATTGTAGAGGAGGCCCATGCCCCGCATTACTATGAAAAGTATGCCTTTCTTAGGTATCTTCACAAAAAAAATACCGAAAATGATCTAGCGTTGAATGCTTAAAAGCGTTAAAGACCGAGATACTTTCACATTAATAATTAATAATTATAACAATAGTTTGAATATGAAACTCAAAATTTTCGTCCCTTAAAATTGTAACATATTGTTAGACAGCTGTTAAGTGCCATTATAACTGCTATACAATAGTTTTGATCTTATATAAAAAAAAACTTAAGTATACTTTCCTAATACTTGGTATTTCCTTTATACAGACTACCCGTATAGCCGCAAAGAGCAGTAAAACCGATGAAGCGAAGTCCAAGTCCACAGCCTCGAAGACCCCAGGCGGCAAGGAAGCGAAAGAGTCGCGCCTACCCAACCACTTGCAAAGGTTGAAACCTAAGGAAGTTACGAAAAGCGTGCCACAGGTAAGGTTATATTATTGCCCTGTATTCAACTTTATGCTGACCTCTTCTCTCAATAAAATAACCGTGTATGCTAGAAAGAGTATATAAATTCGCGGTGTCTATCACCCGAGCCAAAAATATAGCTAGCTTTCGGAACAATTTACCAAAAAAAAACTGGTAGCACTCCGGGAGTGACGGCAAGTGAAAACTTCAACAACGTAGTGCATTTTTGAATATTTTGGAATGGTTAGGAAATAGTCATCATCAGCCCAAATACGTACCACTGCTGGGCACGGGCCTCCTCTACAACTGAGAGGGTTTAAGCCTTAGTCCACCACGCTGGCCTAGTGCGGGTTGGCGGACTACACACCTAAGAAATTCCTAAGAACTTTTTAGGTGTGCAGGTTTTATCACGACGTTTTCCTTCACCGTTAAAGCAAGTGATAATTCATTGTGAATACACACATAACTTCGAAAAGTCAGAGGTGTGTGCCTGGGGTTTGAACCTGCGACCGTCGAAATTCTCGACCGCGCGCCTAAACCTCGAGGCCATCACTGCTATAGTGTCACATATAATTTAATACGAATTCGTTATTCATAAAAGTACTATCATTTACGTGGCACTACATGACATTTATATTACATAATGCGTCTTACGCGTTTTCGATCAGGGTCACGTGATCAGACGCGAGTTTAACATTTTTTACCCATCCAAAAAAAATGCACAGCGCCGCTAAAGAAGTTTTCACTTCAATTTTTTTTGACTTAATTGTGTTGTAAATATGCCTCCTTTTTAAAAATTGGTTGCCTGGAAGAAATCACTTATCACGATAAGACGCCACTTTGTAATACCTATTTTTTTGTCATTTAAAGTATTCTTCATTGGGTTACATTTTTTTGTATTGTATTGTAATCGAGTCAAACTTGAATTCTAAATAATAGTGGAGGCAATGATGTTCTATTGGTTAATAAATAAATAGTACAGGCTCCGAGTCGTACCATTAATTAAAGTAATAAAAAAAAATATGAAACAAATTCCGGTATACATATACAAGGT
Organism: Hemaris fuciformis; assembly: GCA_907164795.1. Lineage (NCBI taxonomy): Eukaryota > Metazoa > Arthropoda > Insecta > Lepidoptera > Sphingidae > Hemaris > Hemaris fuciformis. The sequence continues at coordinate 11,843,782 of OU015448.1, forward strand.
GTAAAAAGACGGTGATACAAAACTAAGACAGGTAATAGTTACGGTGATATTGTTATCACACATTGAGCTAAAAAACATCCCGAAAAAAGTCGCCGTTTTCCTTATCGCCATATACATTTAATAATTATGGAAGTTAATCTTTCTCTGTTCAATCCATCCTCCTCTTGAATGCGCTCCCGCTCGAAATAAGGACGTCCACTACACGGTATGCGTTCAAAATGAGAGTCAGAGATCTATTTCTCAGTAAACTGGCAGAGTCATCTAGCTGAACTTAAGTCTATTTATGTATATGTCGGAAACATAGGCCGAGTGAAAACTTTTAAGACATTTAGAGGTTATATTTCCAATAAAACTTGACAAATTATAGTACAACGAAACGTGAGACAGTTTGTAGGCACTTGTTGTCCGCTCGGTGGTTCGATGAGAATTGACGACGTTCAATCTGCCACTCCCACTCGTCGACATCGCTTGACGCCCCCACTCTTCGACTCCGCACGGAAGTGAGCTAGACTCTGCTATCTGCACACTGCGTTTCGCTGTCAGTTGAAGTCCCGTACTAATGACCAACCCGACATATATATTTATGTGTATATAATATGTATATTTGTTTATTTCTCTCTCTATATCTCTCCACCACCCTAAGGTAGACTGGTAGAGAATGCCGCAGGCATTAAGTCCGCCTATATACAGTTGTGTATATGAAGCTTTATAAATAAATAAATAAGTTAGGAAAATGACTATTTTTTATAATTTTTTCGTTTTTTTTAGCGTCAATGTGGTTGTAACCGTAACTATTACCTGTCTTAGTTTTCGATCACGATTCTTTTTACATCCTGCATAACAGATCACTTGTAGAGTAGTGTTTTTAAAGTATTTATTCCCATTATCTTTGTAACAATTAAACATCTTACAGTTAATTTGTATTTCATTACAAATTATGATAGGAATATGGGTGTTCCTCTTATATTTAATAGTCACTTTGAAATTAAACAATTTGTCTATATGACCAGCAGCACAGAAATTATATTTTAATCATTTTGTGTCGACATAGGGCGATTCTACGTCGACATATACTCGTATATATGATCATCATCATCATCAGCAGCCTTTCTTACGTCCACTGCTGGACATAGGCCTTTCCTATGGCATATATAAAGATTATTATAAGGACGCCAAAATTAATCAAACGAACTGAGTTTCTCTATAGTAAAATATTGTGTTAATAAATGACATGTTTAATAACCTAAAAAATATACAACACCGTATAGCGTAACTTTACCAGTAATAAAAAAAACGTCATTTAATGTTGTTGATAACTATGTTGATCCAATACAATCAGTTTATATCTAAGCTTTCTATTTTAATTATAGTCCAGTCATTTAAGCTTAAATTTGGTATCGAATTAAAATTTTTACAATATACAATCGAATTATTTAACAGTTTAGACTATGTAATATGAAAAAGATGTCTATTGTAAAATTATTGTATGTCTGTTCTTTCGCGATGTTTCTTCGATACGTGGGAAAATTTAAATTAATGATTTTTTTTACATGCATTCATCATCATCAGCCCAAATACGTCCCACTGCTGGGCACGGGCCTCCTCTACAACTGAGAGGGTTTAGGCCTTAGTCCACCACGCTGGCCTAGTGCGGGTTGGCGGACTACACACCTAAGAAATTCCTAAGAACTTTAAGGTGTGCAGGTTTTATCACGATGTTTTCCTTCACCGTTAAGCAAGTGATAATTCATTGTGAATACACACATAACTTAGAAAAGTCAGAGGTGTGTTCCTGGGGTTTGAACCTGCGACCGCCGAAATTCTCGACCGCGCGCTTAAACCTCGAGGCCATCACTGCTTAATATAGGTACATTGCTTAATATACATACATTTACATGCATTAGTAATAAAAAATACTCTTAATGTTATAAGTTATAACCTTGTGTGCGGGGGACTTTTCGTTGTCACCTGTAAACATGAAACATATGTTTATGGATTAAAAAAAAAACCTCCTTCTATCTTAGATATTTACCCGACTACGTCATGAACTATGCCAAGTAATTATACGAATTCCAAATAACATTGATATCGCTTCAAGTCACAGCCCATCAACAGCGCCACATAATGACATTGAATTCTATAGATGATGTACTACATTTGTTAATGGAATGTATTATAAATGATAACAAAAGGCAAGAAATAATTGGTAAGATGAAAATAAATTGTCTAGATGTAGGTACCATAGTTTCTATTTTGGCCATTCCTACATCTGATAAAGCTAAAATGTTATACGACTTGGCTGCTTTGCGTTGTTCCACACAAATATAGACTAAGAGTGAAATAATTTTTAATTTGTAATTTTGTTTTTTGTTACGATGGGACTGACATGTCTATTTTGAATAAAAGTCCCAAAAAAAAGAGAAAAAAATAAAAATAATAATAATGACATTGAATTAAAATAGAAACGTACATTAATGGCGGTGAATAGGCTGTATAAGAGAATCAAGATAAGAGTCTGTGGGTAGTTGGCAATGCGAGTGTGTGTGGCGCTAACGAGGTGCGGCGCGGGAGCTGAAAGAGCTCGTTACTGCGTGAATGCGCGGCCGACAGATTGAAGTTTACTCGCCTGATGGAATATATTAACGGGCCGCGATCTGCCACGGCCTCCATGCCACTTTGACGGAACTATGGCGATGGCACGTGGAATCTCTCGCGGTTTTATGGGGATTTTTAACCTGATGGCGAACTTTGTGTACAGATGAAATTGTGGGTGCAGAAATGCACTTACCCCTTCATGGAATACGGGAGTGAGATTATGTATGTACAGGGGGCTCACAAAAAACTGTTAAAAAGTTGGTATGGTTAGTCATATTGGGATAGCTGGAGGCAGTTTGGTAGTTTGGTATGCAACGTTCAAACTTCAACTTAGAAGAGCTTTTCTCTATCTTAAAAAGAGTAAAGTTGGAAATACTTAAAAATAATGGGAAAATTAACGATTTATCACTCATAATATGTTGAATATTGTTACAATTAATAATGAAGTTGGTTAACTTAAGTACCAATCATTTTTGAACGCAACTTTTTTCATTAGTGAGTTGTACATATGTAAATACTGCAAAAACGTATTGTATTAAATACTAAACGGTAGTTAATTATATAGGTAACAATAAATTTCGCACAAGGGACGAAACAATTTACCTTTCGTAAGATAGCAAGCACATAACACACCCGCGCAGGCGGGGAACGGAGAAAGTGGGAGTGCTCTGCGAATCTCGCTAATTAAAACTGTGTTTGCTAAATCCGCATCGCGTATTGTGAGAGCGTGAAAGCGCTCAACGCCAACTCTACATAGACTAACGTTCCAAACAGAGTGGTCATTTCGTATATCCTTTTTGAGTATTTATAAATATTGAAATTTCACGACAAAGTTTCTGTATTTGTATAAATTATAAGTGCGGAGTTGTGCAGAAATACTTGGTTTTACTCGCAATTTCATTTACTCTGACGAAAAATTTTCGAGGATTTAGTTAATTTTTGCTGGTTAATTTTTTGATAAATCCACTTTGTACTTAAGTCAGCATTTTCAATTTAAGGAAATGTACGCAGAATATGTAATTTCCCTAAAATATAGGCCCTGTAAAATCGTCCCGTTAAAATTCCGTAAGTGCCAGCTAAGTTCAAAGTCAACAAATAAAAACTCTAAAAAGCCAAGCATACATTTCTGAATCAAACCCAAAGTGTGACTTGCGTCGTGGCCATCAAAAAGTATGAAAGACCTCGGAACTACTATAACTGTTTGTCGCCTCTGCAACATTTATTCTATGCGTCCAAACAGAGTTCCGAGCGCGAACTCATATAATCACGGCAATCTCCCGGCAAGAGCTCGTACAAAAAGAAATAATTAACCCATCCGGCTCGTCACACTTGTCACGTCGCAACACGTCAGCCCGTCCACATCACCTATACCCCGTGTCTTTATAAACACTGCCGCGGGGATAATGCGTCGCATTTAGACACGTTTTTTTTAAATAGCATATTATTACTCTATAAAATGAAGACTTGGCCTTGACGGTGGACCAAATCCTGGTCTTCTGGCAAATTTGGAAGAAGGCTTGTTATGTCGTTGGTATGTTTATCGGTAGGAGACCAATGTCAACTATTTATTCTGGAGAGGATATGTAGTACTATAGTTATTTATCACAAAACTAAAAGCACTGTAATTCTAATGATTTTTTCGCTGTGAGTAAAGTTCAAAAAAGCAATGCAAAGTTTTGGCAATAGTTTGGTTGAAATAAATTTTACCGTACATGTGTGACGTTAGAAATACCTTTTCCTTTCTTTTGGAAATAGTTTCATCATCAGTCCATATACTGCTGCTGGGCACGGGCCTCCTCTACCATTGCGAGGGTTTAGGCCTTAGTCCACACTTAGGGAGTTTGGCAATAGTTTGGTAGACCTAAATTTTAGCGTATATGAGTGACCATAGAAATTCCTTTTCCATTCTATCTCTGAAATATACATAATGTTGACACGTCTTGTGGCTCTATCAGGATGGCTTGCTTATTCGTAAGATTTGGATGTGTGACCTATTGCATGGTATAAAGGAGAGGGTTGGGATTCGTCTTTAGCCAACTGCGCCATGGACGCTGTCAAAAGCCATTCGATACAAAGCCCCCAGACTAACCCATTAAAAAATTATCAAAAAAATATCCAAACTCGTAATTAACGCGTCCATTATTTAAGAAGCCCGTCAAAAATGAGAAGTATCGTGGAAATCTCGAGTGTCAGGGCGGGGGAAGCGCGGGGGTGTGCGGGGGAGCGTTTTTTTAATTCCCATTAGCGCGTGCCAATACCGGCGCTCGGTCGGGCGGACAGTAAGCCCACCCCTCGCAAACAATAACTAATCACAATAAAAGGGTTGCGGCCGGCTCTCTATTAAAAACTCACTAAGAATTCCATTGGAGGGTTGTGGTTTTTCCGCGGCGTACAATGGGATCGCTTTTCTAACTTTTTATGGGGATTTCGTAAAGTTTGTGCTGGACTTGATGGTAAATGTCCTGTGTGCTGTCCAGAGTATTAAACGCCACTAGTCGATATGGTTATCATCATCATCATCACCATCAGCCCAAATACGTCCCACTGCTGGGCACGGGCCTCCTCTACAACTGAGAGGGTTTAGGCCATGCCATGATATGGCTATGCCACTGTATAACTTTTTTTTGGTCCCTATCCCACCCCACGCCCGCCACTGTAACTTCTGTGCTCCAAGATCTACAGCGGCACCCACAGTATTGACGCTGAGCACAGAAGCTGAAGCCACTGAAGTCACTGTATAACTTACAATTTGTGGGAGATGGGAAAAATATAATCTATATCATGCTAAAGTCTAAGATTAAATCATTAGCAAGAATGAGAATTTCTCAACCTGATTTGAAAATCGAAACCGATTGTGAAACGAAATGGATAGTAGATATTTTGCAGGATCAATAAACAGTCGGTTATTTTTATTTTACAATTCCTCTTAAATTTAATAATGTTGCTTTATATCTTTTTAAAAACAGTAAACAATGCTGGGAATTAATACTCATATCATATTTCATGTACATACATAACCTCACACGCCTGTTTTCTCCGAAAGGGTAGGCAGAGGTGCATTTCTGCACCCATATTTTGCCTGTCATAGGGGGCGAGCCTATTGCCGTTTTTCGGGCACATTTCCAAACTCCGTGCTGCTACTGAGAATTCCCTAACGAAAATAAAACAATAACAAGCAAGTGGGGTAGCCACTTGAACTGACCCCAGAACCTCTAGATCGCACGGCAAATACTTGTACCGTGAGACCACGAGGTTATTATTTAGTGTCCGTACGATCCCAGTGTCCGTTGTTCCTGTTGCAATTTTTGCTGTAACTTTTCCTCTTTGCTAATGGTGTATAGGCGGGCAGTGTTGAATCAGTTTTCTCATTCCGTAGACTTACGAAGGAAAATAAATATGGGGCTGTTATTTTCACTGAAATTGATTTATAAGTTAATATTTAGATTTTGGATTGGTTTTTAATTTCTGCATTGTATAAAGTAAGTTTTAGATTTTATATTCGTTTATTAGCTTCATAGTTCATACGTATGTATATGTATGTTAACATCTAAAGGAAACTTTAAACATGATCTTGACCTCCTATGAAATCGAAATTAGGCATACCTATCAAAGACCAACGAAAATTCATCATTAGAAAAAAGTTTAAATAAGAATTTTTTTTGGAAAAAAAAACGTGATTTTCTATGAAAGTGTGTTTTGTATGCGTAGGTACGTCCAGTAAATCTTTTCTGAAGACCAAAGAAATGTGACATTGGCATGTCCATTTTTGGGATGAAAAATATGTTGTGCTAATCTAGGTAATAAACTATAAGTGTACTAAATTTCGTTCTAAAAACATGAGTGCATAAGCTCTGGCTATTTCAAGCTTACATATATTTCCTTAAGAACGGAATATAATATCCTTCTTGATTACAAGAGTGCTATGCTATTCAAATTGAGTAGGACTTCTATGTGCGATACAATAAGCTACGACGGATTACAGCCATTTTTACTAACGGGGAACTTTAAGACACGTGCCAAGCCCTTTAGAATGGTTTCAGTTGCACGGTCTCGACTGAAATTAAACTAAAATCTCTAGTCATCTAGCATAACATAGTCAACTTTTGCGTCTCAATTTACGCGTCCAATCGCAATAGCCACATTTTCGCCAACAATAAGCGGCAATTGACGAGACATAAAATCAGTGCACTTAAGGGCGGCTGGTGCTAACCGGGCACTTTTAGCCGGTCGCGTGCCGCCGGCGTCGGCTAACAGCGAGAGAATTTATTACGTGGGCGTGACGAGATCTGCGCGAGGGGAGTGCTCGATGACCACTATACTGTGCATTCGACGTGCTACCTGCATGCGATTTTAATTGCCGCGCTTTGATTGACGCCAATCGGGATTTGTTTGAGTTTTTTGATGGCGAAATAGTCTGTGGCTCTCTCGAAATAGTGTACTGTTTAATTGGTATATAGGATCGTATGTGTAAGACGAAACAGTAGTATATATGTATTTATGCTTCACAATGCTCAATACAGATTATAATTGTGGTTCTCATATCGATTACTGTTGTTAATTTTTGTTTGTGTATTATTTGGTGATAAATGTAATATACTTATTATATTATTATACTTATGTATTATATTTTTACAATTAAATATTGTTACTCCAACTGAGCGTACGCACGTCGCTTGGGTCTCCAATCGAAAATCAGAGTTGTAGTATCCTTCAACCGTTACTGCAGCATGTAGCTGGCGCAATTTAATGTTTTTATTGTTTTCTTCATTTCTTTCTTTTATATTATTTGTTATAGTTAATTATGCTAGCAATATATACTTCTTGCTTTCTCTTTCTAAATATATCACAATTTCATTTAGTTTATGAAACACGATGTTTTCCTTCACCGTTAAAGAACGTGATAATTCATTGTGAATACACACATAACTTCGAAAACCTGCACACCCAAAAAAAAAAGTTCTTAGGAATTTCTTAGGTGTGTAGTCCGCCAACCCGCACTAGGCCAGCGTGGTGGACTAAGGCCTAAACCCTCTCAATGGTAGAGGAGGCCCGTGCCCAGCAGTGGGACGTATATGGGCTGATGATGATGATGATGATTATGAAACAAGATAATTACCACTTACATATATGTTTTACCGTATAGTAATAGGTATACGTATATTTCGTATCGGTAATTTTTAATTTTTAATATAAAATGTATTAGATCGGATCGTTCACCAACTACCATTTTTTATATTTCGAGTCGCTTCTAATCTGTAGCGCTTTTCGTATGTAAATCATTGATAAACAAAAATTACCAGAGTCGAGCGGCGTCAATCTCAGTACTGAAACTCGTCAAAATTGCTCAACCGTTTTAGGCATGAAAGCGTAACAAAAAGCTTCACATTTAAACTATTAAGTAAGGACACGTACACAACGTTTAAAAAGATTTCCAAGTAAAATAGTGTTCAGTGCATTAGACGTGCGTTAAACACTGACCGCTCGCAATAAATAGCCAGGTTGTGCCATTAAGGCGCCGCCGCGGCTAAGTGCCGTCGTTTCGTTGTCTACACTACGCCAGCCACCGTTAGCTAGTCGCCTTAATTGCCCCCGACTAGTTCTGGCCGGTTAACAGCGTTTGTTGTTTGTTTTTTTTGTCGGGTCCTCGCTGAAAATGGGTTACAGCCACTTCTTCCGAGGGCTTAATGGCGTAGAGGTTTTGGGTTTCTACGGTCGTGTGTCGTGGGTATGTTATTTCCAGTAGATATGGTCTACCATATCTACTGGAAATGCGGCGTAGTTGAATACGTTGTAGTAGTTGGATAAGTTTTTATTTATGTGAATTAAAATCTTTATTGTTAATACTGTTTAAGGATAACTGATATGACCTGACAAGGTGTGATATTGCAATAATATTGTGTTTAATAGAAATTAGTGAAATTGCTTGCCCAAGACCAATACCCAAATAGTTTTATGTTGAAATTTTAAAGCCGATTATCTTCTGTCATCTTCAAAGCTCACTTTGGATGTAGGATCGACGCTAATATTATCTATATTTTTATGGGAAAGCAGTAGGTATATATAAAGATGTCATATTTACTTAAATGCACCAATAACACGATATAGAAAATTCAGAACTTCAGAATCCTCAGCCACAAGATGCCTACTGCCAGTCTCTTAAATGAATACTTAAATCGTGGTAACCCAATTCCATAACGTGGTAAAAGTTAAAAGAGGAACGTGGCACACGATGGCACGTAACGAATCGCCGGCATTAAGCGGCCGGCTCGCTCCGTAATAAAGGCAATAACACTCAAACTCGGAAAGAGTGCTCGTATAATACTCCCTGTAAACGAATATGCGGGGAAATTGCCTACCAGCCAACAGATGCGATTGATGCTAGGGTTATCACACGTCTTGGGCGTATATTTACATATCTGCATATGCAATAGTAAGTTTATTGAATAGTGAAAATTTTTTTGGCTGCCCCAAATTCCTGGGTTTTTGGGTGTTATTGGGTTTTGCATTAGGAAATTCTCAGTAGTAGCACGGAGTCTGAATTGTGTCCGAAAACGGTAATAGTCTCACAACTAATAATAGGTACACTGTAGCCATCTTGTAACATCAATATAAAAAACAACCATTAAGTTTCCGTATAACAAATATCATAGAAATAACAAAAAAATACACAGTTGCCAACATTATTGACTTTATGGATATTGTTGAAAATATATGATTTTTTCTTCCAAACTCGCACATCCAAAACCTTAACTCAAATATAATCGGTTACAATTTCTCTTGCGAAAATGCTAACCCTAATTTGCCAGAGGCCGGATACAGACAATCATCAATCTATCCCCCCTTCTCCCTCGGCGGGTCGGTCGTAAATCACGCGTACAATGGCCCGAGGAAGTTCTTAAGAAGAAAAACTATAGGTTATATCCTTCCGGGGCAGCGGCCAATCGGAAGCGGGTCCGACGTGCCCCCGTCCCTCGCTCAAGGGTTACTACTTGGATTATGTAAAGAGACTGGGGTGGTAATTGATAAAAATCTTCGAGTGAGATGTGCGACTTACTTGCCGACTCACGGTTTTAGGAATGTTGCTATAGTTCAGGGGTGAAGGTTTGAAATTACGCTTCGGTAATTTTTAATGGTAGTAGTATGGGATAGAGGTTTAGGCTCGCGGTCACTAGGCCAGCGTGGTGGACTAAAGCCTAAACCCTGTCAGGTACAGAGGAGGCCTGTATCAATTAATAAACAATATGTTTTTATGCAGGCACGAAAATTATACTGGCACCTGATGCTAAATGCGGTGTTTTGATTGAAGTGTCGATTGGCGAAATGAACACTGCCCTCCACAAACCAACACAACCAGGCTTAAACGAATTGAATACGACATCCCGTGAGTCACTGAGCTCTTAACCCTCACCCAGGAATTTTTACATAACAAAATAGGGTACCTAGTACGGTAAAATAGATGTGTCGGGCAATCTACTCCTACATAGGTGTCCCAAGTACGATTCCCGAGTCATGCAAGTGTGGGTCGCAGGTAAATTTTGTTGACGAATTAAGTTTTTTCTTACGGAGAAAACAAACAATAATAAATGTTCGTTTTTAGCCGACTTAAAAAAAGTAGGAAGTTTTCAATTCGTCTGTAAATTTTTTATGTTTGTTACCTAAGAACTTTCGTCTGGGTGGACCGACTTTGATGATTCTTTTTTTTATTTGAAAGCTGATGCTTCCAGTGTGGTCCCATTTTATTTGGTCCAGTTGTGACAATGGCTTTCATGAGCAAACCATATAAGTCTTAAATTTGCATTAAAAGTGCCCGAAAAATTGACGATTAACTCAATATCACGCCAACCGATTTTCTACCATGTTGTTTATTTTTTTAATTTTAATGTTATGCTACACACATAAATATTCATGTACATTAATTCTGCCTAATATATGTAAGTCCATAATGATATTTGAAATGAGGAGGCATGTCGTTTGATTACATCGCGGCAGGACGCCAACGCCCTCTTCATTGCTGTATTACCCCATTATTTAGGTTCGACAAACAAACAACCCACTTAGTTCGAGGGTTAAGAAGTTATCGTAACAGTTTTTACGAACTTTTATGCAATGGGGTAATGTAAAACATATTAAAAAAATTACGTACATTTTTTTTGCGTTATTTCAAATAAATATTTTCAAAAGTCTAAACTACTTACCTACATCTTGATATTTTCTGATCTGTGGCAATCTGTAGGCATAAGCTTTCTCAGTAATTATTTTACTTTTTGCGTTTAATATGATTTACTTTTAAAAAATCCGGGTTTATAATTACCGTGCAGATTTAAGCAAATTGAAAGTTGCTAGATCTTAAGACTGCAAAATTAACATATAAACCTTTACCTTTATTCAGCAAAAAGCCAATTCAAGTAAAATTTACGAGCAAACTCCTTTCACATATCCTTTTGTAAAAACCGCTAGCTCTCGAAATACACTAACCAAAGATCATACAATCAGTACGCTGCACGTCTAAATAACCTGCCAACTATATCATTGATGTAATTTCGCGTACAAAGGGGTTGCCAGCGTAAAAACTAGCTAACAAGCGGCGCGGCAGTGCGCGCGCGGCGCCCGCGGCTCTCTAATTCACAATTTGCCGCGACCGCCCGCCACAGTCCGCGCCCAGGGAACGCGTTCTAAATTCAAATTTCCAGTGTTGCCAGCCACAAACGAATCCCATTAGAAAAAGAAAATATTGTTTAGTTGTACAACCTCATGGGTTTGCACGTAAGATAATGTTTCATAAATACAATTTATTTTTAACTATAAAGCAAATATAATATAAATATATGGGTATAATATTATACACAATACAGTGTACAATGTTTTGTAATAATTAGGTATTTTTACACTGTAATAAAATTATTAAAAGAGAAGAGAAATCTTTTAAATATTATGACAACATTTTCATCACATTGTTATGAACGGTAATCATAACGTGCCTTAACCGGAATCCTTTATAGTTTTTACAATGGGTTTTATAGGTATAAGAAGTCCACTAATGCCATATTGTGCCAGCACTCCGTGCTAAAGCTGATAGCAGAGATCCGTGCAGATTATATGGACGTACATATGTATGTATATGGAAGGATACGAATCAGAAACTTAATTGATACTTTTTTCGGGAGTCAATCAGTTACATTACGATTATAATTTATACAAATGACAGATTTATAAATTTTGTCACATTAAGACACTTTTCAATAAACAAATTTGGTGGGAACTCATCAATATAAATAATTCAGTGTGGCTAGCCCCCCATCGGCTCGTATCACATCCCATTTGGAAAGCAATGCGGGCCGGCTTACCGGTAATCCGCATAGACGGTGCATGACGGACGGGTCGGAGCCGCGCCGCGGACGCGAAGTCATCTCATTCACTCTTACCCTTAGCATATTAGTGGAAGTCTTCTGCGGTCTTGCAAGAATAACTTAGAAGAAAATTTCCTACGCGATGTTTCTTTTAATTTAATACTTTCTTAATTCAGGTTCGTGGTAAAGTACAAATTTTTGTGAAGGCATAAGATCGTAAATTTTGTAATAAATTATGAAAAAGTGAAATAACCTTATGTGATCACGTATTAAATCTTGGTGCATAGTTATTTATATACTTCGGAAGTAATTTGTTAATTCAATAATCAATATATAACACTGACTTTAGCATCTGAGGGTCAACTGTAAGTTTTACAGTCCAAATGGACCGACGATGAAAACTGTTATGGCTCTCTTCCACCAATCAACACAATTATAGTTTTAAGGTTTTACACAGACTGATTACTACTAGCGTTTTACTGGGCTGAACTATTGGGGTCTTAATGTTAGCAAAATAGATACCTTTGAAATTCTTACTCACTTTTCCGTGTGATGCATTAGTGTAAATTGTTATGATAATAACATAAAATATTCAAATAACCGCTGACAAGAGCGATCATTGGCGCCGTCCCAGTGCCTCGCGACGGGATAAAGTCAATAAAACCGTTTGTTATCCCCTTTCATCCCCCACAAGAATATATTTGCGTGGCTAATGCCCGTTTAACTGGTCCCACTGTTTCGGACCGTTCGGCGCCGAAAAAAATTTGCCCGAAGGCGACGCACATGGCGCGCATTCTGCCAATTTGTTAGATTACATGCGTGTTTAAATTCGGCACCGCATTATTTAAGCCTGTTTGAGTTTGGTCCCGTCGTATAATCGCATTGTTCCGTGACAAGATTGGTTGAAGGCGGGGCACACGATTGTACGTAATCCGCGGAATAATGGAAATTAGAGAGCGTGGTGTGGATCCTAAGTAATTTTGTTATAGTTAATTTTAATGGCTTTGATGTACATACATATCTTATTTTAGTTTACTTTGGTGATAATTTCATTTCGAACTGTTCTTGTTTCGGAGATCGTGTCTGCTTAATAGCGAAGTATGCCATGAAACTGAAACAAAAATTCTCAACTTAATTCAATAACATGAATGTGAACTTGATTTATATGTAAGGAGTTGAACTTACCATCCTTTTGTGATTACTTGAAATGGGGCAAGATCTCTTAAGCTAGTCTGTATTCTATCTAGATGTGTAGATGAAGCCGTTTACCGTCAAAAGCAGGGGACGACTTTGTCATATATATCATTCAATATACTTCACACTGCTGGAAAGGTGCCCCTTTTGGTTCTTAATACTCACAGCGTTGCCGACTACATCTGGTGGCAAAGGCGATGCAAATATGGCGTAGCGGTCAATTCACATCACTTGACACCCACATGTCGACCCGCTGAAATTCATCCATGTTTAAAATACTCAACATTCAATAATCTCCCTACTTTCTATAAGGAAACAAACACATGCACAAAATATAGCTCGCAAGGAACATGTAATTAAACAGTGTTTGTTCAAAACTTGCGTATCAACAACGCCATTTGTCCTACTAAGCGGCTCAGTGGCGACGTTTTGTGCGCCGTCCAAACATGTGCCATATTGCGGTGTATCTGATTAACGCAAACAATACGTAAAGGCCTGCGGCACGCCCGGCCGTGCTTTGAGCTCGTTCGCCACTGGCAACACTCACAATTAACCCTTTAGTTGTGGTTTGTTTGCCATCGTTTTTCTAAAGGGGTTGAATAGTCTTTGCTTCACCTGTTATTAGTAATGTATCAGTAAATGATACATATATTTTAATTTTGGTTAAAAGAAAAAATAATTAAAAAAGTTAAGTATTTGTATTTTCAATCAATAGTAGGATATCTTTGGCCCTTATACAGGCGTCGCAGAAGACTGCGAACTTGCGAAGACAATTTCTGTCTTTAATAATATATTTAGGTTCTTCGTAGATTATATAATACCACAAAAGGCTTAACTATTAGACACACACCTCAAATAATGTTGAAAGAGCTTGGCCTTTTTGAAACTATAATTTACAAATCTTATACTGACATTAGCTATCAAGCATTTTCCAATAGAAAAGTAAAATTATGAATTAACATAACATAATAAAATTATCATATAAATTATATTCACGTAAAGAAAGTCGCAGGCGTAACTTTCTTTTATAAATTAAACAAACGCTCTCAAGTAAATTACATTCGGCCGAGAAACGATTTGTTACTCAAGTTAAAATTGAAAATTATTGATACCCTCGCGGGAGCCGCAATGGATGATCGATCGGCTATCAGTGTCAATAGAAAGTATAAAAATGAATTTGTAAAGGCGCAGTCAACCGTATTAGCGTTCGGCGTTTTAAACGACCCGTGTACACTCGTCGAAACAATTTTAAAATGATCTTGGCGAAATAGTAATAAAGGCAGTAGACTGTTGAAAAAAGTTTTTGAAGGTTTAAAATTTTCTTTATTAGTGATACTACTATTAAAACATGTTTCATGTTTTATTGCTGTAGTGTTAGAAGAATTTATCATCATCATCATCCCATATACGTCCCACTGCTGGGCACGGGCCTCCTCTACAGCTGAGAGAGTTTAGGCCTTAGTCCACCACGCTGGCCTAGTGCGGGTTGGCGGACTACACACCTAAGAAATTCCTAAGAACTTTTAGGTGTGCAGGTTTTATCACGATGTTTTCCTTCACCGTTAAAGCAAGTGATAACTCATTGTGAATACACACATAACTTCGAAAAGTCAGAGGTGTGTGCCTGGGGTTTGAACCTGCGACCGCCGAAATTCTCGACCGCGCGCCTAAACCTCGAGGCCATCACTGCTCACTGCTCAGAAGAATTTATAGTCTAATTTTAACTAATGTGCAATGCACGTTCTTTGGTAGATGTTAAAATGATCAAATAATTGTATCCTTCACTGATAAAACAGTGTCACCTATAATTGGGTGCTATAAGCCCATTATACCTTGACTACCACTATCATATCTATTCATCTGTAGAGCCTGATTGACTCGTTGATCCCGCGGCACAAGAGTCTTGTGTTAGCACAACGTCTGAAATAGTCCCGGATCTCGAAGGCTCAGTTTTGTGGGACTAAAAACACTGCTGGCAAACATCCGCGGTTATATACCTATGTATGTATATTCCGATCGGGTTGACACTATTGTCATTCAGAAAATAATCCTAACCTGTTTACGATCTTTCTGTTTTACTTTTACATATTCAAAAAAAATATCTAAGATTTCAATCTTTGTGAAAATGTAGATTTAAATTTACAATAACATCTACTATCTCATTTCACACAGAGACTAGATTCGGCGACAATGGAATTCAGCCTGACCTACTTTAGTTTTCAGTCACTCTTGTGTTATTAAGTGCTACTCGCTGAGATTCTCTGTGAATTTCTTGGAAACGAAATTTTTAATATGACGACGTTCATTTATACTTTTGAGATAGTAGCACTTACTTGGTGTCCCATTATTCGGATGTCCTTATTACTTCATTGTTCTGTTATGTGTTGGTGTGATGTCGTTTATCTATTGAAAATCAATGTATTGAATGATCAAAGTTCGCAACACTCAAAAACATCAGTATACAAGGCAAGTTATATGGGCTATCAATTATATATAAGTTAATTTGATAAAAGTATTTAAATAATATAATAAAGTGGGCTGTAAAGAGATATTACCTCGTTGGTCTCGAAGCAAAATTGTGTGACGTGTGATGTAGATTCCGGGTTAGATACCCCTGTTTACTGTTATTGGGTATTTTCATGATGATATTCTAGGTAGCAACACTGTGAAATGCTACCGAAAAATAGAACAAACGGGGTACAGAAATACACTTTTGCCCATACTTTCGGAGATAGATGCGTGAATTTGTTTGTGTATGAGTGGAAATTATGCAGTTCCAGAATAATCACGTCAAAAAAACAAAAACCATTCACAGAAATCAAACCCTTATTCTTCAGGTTCACAATACACTCTTCCACCAGAACAATAAGACCATAGCTCGCCCTTTACATTTTCCATATATCATTTTCATCCGCAATAAGCGATACAATTTCCACTCCATACATAAAAGTATCTCTGAATTGTTTGTGTTCTTAAAGGCTATTTGTTTCGCCGCGGGTCGACAGATATATTATTGTTTGCTTTTATTACTCCCACTAAACGATGAAATATAACTAAAGCCACTATTACTGTAACGATATCAATAATATATTTCTTGGAACAAAGGAGTACCATTGAAGTGCGACGGATGAAACTTTCTGATGAATTTTATAAGAATATCTCCTAGCTTGCTGTTGCTGTTTTGTTCTAGAATTGTGATCGGCTACTAGATGGTTTAGCATTGTAGATGCAACTTACTGTGGGCATAATTTTTTTACGGCACTAGGATTGCATCATGTTACATTGGAATTAAAATACAGCCGAAGAAACATTTGTATAGATACTATTTTACTTAATTATACCGGCGTTAATATGTAATAATAAATACACCCATCAGTCACATATGCACATAGTTCTGATCCCATACAAGTCTTGTGTCGTGGGTCTCAGAAACTACGAGAGACTTTTCGGTCTCACATACACCCAAACCCGAAACAAATACTTGTGGATCACACAAACATTTGTTTCGGTGCGGGGATCGAACCCGCGGCCTTTCGTTTCGCAAGCTGGTATCTAGCCAACTGCGCCACGGGGCTGTACCTATATTATCTATGTATCTTTCAATGTATTATTCCTATAAATATTTCAATCGCCGGGAGCGAATCCCTTGTCTTTTGAGATGAGTCTTAGACCTAAATCTGTAAAGCTGTTTAGTAAACTTCTTAATTCTACGATTGGTTTGGCCTAATAAAACAACACGAGCCGATACAAAATCATAACGTTAAGTGGTAACACCGCGCAGGGAAATCCGACCTCTCTGCGTGTTATATGTACGCCATTAAATAAATATCGCATAGGTTAGATCGGCGCGCGATATATGGCCGGTATTACGGTACAAATGGGCAATTTGACGATAAATATATTTCCTCCCGCATATAATGTTTTATACATAGCAACGTTGAATATTCAGCGGTACGTGTTGTGCGTACTTCTAGTGTGAGCTAGTAGGCGTAGGTTTACATAATGGTTGACTTCTTGCTTATTTTTCTTTTGGTCTGAAGGAACTCATGTAATTATTTATTATTGGTAAGAAAGGAAATGTAGGCTTTATGATGAAATTTTCTTATAAATCAAGACAATATACGGGATACTTACTTTTAAAATGTCATAATATTATAATAAAGTATTAAACATTTAATATCCACATATTTATGTACATATCCTGTCACGTTTCGATGTCACTTAATTAAAATCTTCTTCATCAAAGATTGACGACAATTTTGAATTTTAGGTTAAAAACTAGAGTACCAAGACCTCACCGACGCGACGTGTGGAAAACCCCAAGCCCATCGTGAGACTATGTTAATTCGTTTCATTTAAATTTATAACAAACTTTTCCAAAAATAAAAGCACTACTACAAATAAAGCTGCGAATACACTATGATCTGTAGTAAGGTGTTGGAAACACCTCATAAACACAAAGTGGGCGCAAGTATCGACTTACCGAGCGCGCTGTATTTACGAGTGGGAACAAATAAGTATTGGAATCGGCCCGCGGGCCTCCAACTCGGAACAATGAAAAATGACCGGCGGAAAATTGCGCGGATTCGAACGGATCCGCGCGCGAGATGCGGCGCGATCTTTGCCCCAGAAAACGCAGAGGTGAATTTGGATTTTTTTGCATTTTTTTTAAATACATCATATATACAATTGGCAAATTTATGTAAAAGCGTAACGTTAAAGATGCATATACATATTATGCAGTGGCGGGACTTCCATAGAAGCCCAAAATAGTAAAACGTTAATTGTGTAATGTTTAGTTTATATTTGCTTATTATGGGGTCTTTATTTAACAAATTGCTTTAGTTAAATAAAGATTTAAAGCTTAAAAATTATTATTTGGAATTTTAAAAGGCTAACTGGGCTTCTGGGCTTC
The DNA here is from genome assembly GCA_907164795.1 of Hemaris fuciformis. Classification (NCBI taxonomy): domain Eukaryota; kingdom Metazoa; phylum Arthropoda; class Insecta; order Lepidoptera; family Sphingidae; genus Hemaris; species Hemaris fuciformis. The sequence goes on from OU015448.1 coordinate 11,861,833, forward strand.
TATAGAAGTACCGCCACTGATATTATGTATATGTGAATTTCCCTGTGGCGCTGTAGTTTGTGTTAAGAATATACCATGCGTTAATAATAATAAAAGGTGTTGTCGAAGAAAAAGAAAATTTCAAGAGTTTAGAAGGATAAGTATTCTTCCGGCAATCACAAGCCGAACTGTAAAGCTCTACTCTAGCATTCTAAGTACAACATCGGCACAGTTAAATTCCTCCAAAAATTTTAAATGTAATCTTAAAACTCCAGTAGGCCTTTCTGCATGTTGGTATTCGCCCTGATAGCGATAATAAGTTTTTCATAAGTTACTCTGTGTGGACCGCGCACTAATTGCCATCAGGTGTTAGTGCGGTCACTCAACACCGAAATAATGTGCTCAACTCGATCATGGAACTATGGTTGCACTCGATTTCAGAACGCCTTAGGTGAATACCCGACGTAAGAGATTCCTTCTGGCATATCGAATGCGAGACGAGTTAGTTTGCGCAGCGGTATGTATGTATCCTGGCTTGTTTGCGCGGCACGTAGCCCGAGGCGGCCCTGTTTCGTCGCGCACTCTATTTTCCTATTTGTGCGGCAGATTGGCTCTGATTGTATTGTTTGCGGCGGGGCGGGGCGAACTGATACCTAGCTCCCCCTCTCACCCCTCGCCCCCCATCTACCCCAGCCGGCCCCGCGGCCCTGGGGCGAAGCCGCGCGGAAAAATGTTATCTACAACGTGAAATATTGTATGTTTATAAATATTTGAGAGGGGATGAATGTTTAATTTTTTTGCGTTAGTGTACTGTGCACTATGTGGTTACACCGGGTCCGCTGAGACGCGACCTGCCGTTATTTATAACAAGTGATGTGTATCGGGTAGTTAGGAGTATCGCTGTATAGCTTTGGATATTTTTGATGTTATACAAATGATGTATAAAAAAGTGTCAAAAAAACGTTTTTTCAAATTTGTTTTTGACAATTTTTTAAAATCTTAGTAAAAAGTTACAAAACTGCCCAATAATCCTTAACTTCCTCATATCTTTTCTCTATCTATGTATATTCAGACGTCCAATTGTAATCACGTGCCATTACCTTAATCGCTTGATGGTTGGCTGTAAGAAAAACAAAATCGAAATTAACTAATATAAAGGTTAAATACGCAACAATCACCGCTATCGCAGCAAATCTGATACATAATAACAACGCCATCGCCGTGAACGTAGTGATTGTCGATACGAGCCGATGTAGCGAGTGCGGGGCGCGCGTCATCCCCGCGATAACTTTTATGAGTGCGAAATTGTGTTTATGCGGGTATGTGTCGCGATTTACCGTCGCCGTCGCCGCTGCCGCTCGCCCAGAGACGCCGTAATCGGAAATATTGCGCCCGAATGAAGTTAGGACTTGCCGCAAGTTACTCGCGACACGACAATATCAGACTTAATTATTTACACGTGTCATCCTAAAAACGTAGTGAATTAGAGATCGAAAATTGGTTCATGTCGTTGCACTGCCACCAGTGCGGTCACCTAACAGGAAACTTGGCTGAGTTTGCTGGAGATCTAATCTGTTGATTGGATGAAATTATTGCTGGTTTCCACTGTGTACTTCTGTAATGCTTTTCAATATGTAAGAGCGACAACTTTACCCATTTTCCATATGTTTTTGTTATAAAATTGGTTATAATGAGCTTTCTCTCGTCGTCGTCTTATTAGTTTCTATTAATTTTTCCAACCAGTCCCAGAGAGTTACGACCTCAAGCTTAGATGAAAAATGTATGTCGATTTAAAACGACGATGAAGATAAATATTTCAATATGGCAATTCCTTCATCCAATAAGTATATTATACATATTATGTTTTAGCTTCAATTGTTTTAAGGCTATTTTGAAAAGTTACACGTTGTATTTTTTACAATTTTTCTAAAAGATTATCTATTTATTGTTTAGGCCACACGGTAAACCGGCGATCCTCTCAACTCGCGTTATTGTCGATCCCGTTTCGCTCGGAGACGCGTGTAACAAACTAGTAATTGGTTTGCTATCTCCCCGCCCGCCGCGAATTGATACTGTTTACCTATCTCTATTCACCGACTATCCTACGTTTTATCTTCTATTAATAACAGTAACATTATCAGTCCTGTATTTAGATTATTACAACGTTTAGAAAGGAATGAGAATTGGCATCAGTTCATTCAAGCCTAGCCAGTTACATATGTATGTGTCAAGTTAATTATTAAGTAACTTCTTCACTTATACGTTATATTAAAGAAAAAGTAAATAAGATAGGTTAGTGAATCATACGACATTTGTTAATCACGTTTTATGTACGCACATTATGTGCTACGCCGTAGCAACGTAGAGTTGCTACAATTGGACGTATAACATTACGGCGAAACTAGGAATTAAGCGACGTTTTTTGTGTTGTGTCACTGTACAACAGCCTTGTTGTTTAATTAAAATTTATTTTAATTTCTTGGAATCTCTTTCAATATAAATTAATTAAGTATCGATGATGGTTTTATAGTTTACCCAGGCGAAGCAGGAACAGCTCGTTAATTATAATTTAATATTGTAACTGTGTAAACACACTCAATTCATAAAATTATTTGAGAATCAAATGTATTTCGTTTAAAGAAATATGTTTCCTTAACTATATTATAACTATGACTACATACATCACAAGAATGACACTTGCACTTTACCACCTGTCTGCAGTGGACCTTACTATAGGCAGGAGTGTAGTACGTGCGACAGCCACCAGACGTGTACCCTCCAAGTCTCAAAGGCGTGGACGTGTGTGAACACAAGCACGCACTCGGGCGTCATCAGCACATCGCTATAATGACGTATATTCACCGCAATCGACGCTAACGACGTCTCACCTTGTCGTTGTTGTTAAACAACACTTGCATTGTATCACTCTATGATAGTCAGCTAGACGAATTTAGACTTTACTGCTTTAAGATATAGCTGGTGAGGGATAAACTTGGTTTTTGTTGCGTTGTGTAGGAAAGATTGACAGTAAGGCAAGCAAGTCGGTCTTGATGCATATCGTTAAACCTGCACTGTTTTCAGAGACGTATTGTAGTGTATAGTATCGACTGCCTTGTGTTCTTGCTGTAAAAATACGTGTCGGGCAAAGTGTTATTGGGTTTTTCCATTAGGAAATTCTCAGTAGCAGCGCGGAGTCTGGAAATGTGCCTGAAAAACGGCAATAGGCTCGCCCCAATTACGTGGGACTGATATATACTTGGCGAAATGTGGATGCAGAAATAGATCTATGCCTACCCTTTCGGGGAATACAGGAATCAGTGCGTGTATGTATGTATTGTATCTTAATCCACATAATATTCCACACCGGAATTTAGCCGATGATTGTGCTCCATAGCAGTCGTAAATAAATGCAACAAATATCATCGAGCCTTGCAGGTCTGTCATTAAAAGCAATTCAAAAGATTATTATAAATGCTCAAATTCTTATGGTACTTTCAATCTTAGTGACGAACATGGGACGAATAGATGCAAGCGCGGTTACTTGCAATGCTAGTGTTAAAAAAAATTACACCCAACAGTCACATACATAGTTCTGACCCCTCTGTCGTGGATATCGGAGACTACGATAGACTTTTTCAGTCTCCCAAACACCCAGACCCGAAACAAATATTTGTGGATCACACAAATCGGGGATCGAACCCGCGGCCTCTCGTTTCGCAAGCTGGTGTCTAGTCAACTGCGCCACGAAGCTGTCAAAAGATATGTTAAAAATTCACTTACAATTCTACAAAAAAAATTCATTTTGGAATTTATTTCAGAAACCCAACCTTTTTTTCTTTGTGTTCTAACCAAGAAATCGGAAACATTACAATACTGTAAACTTAACTATACAATAGCATAGCCAAGAGTCGTCGACTTTAATTGGAGGCGTTGATGCCCTGAGCATTCTGCTTTTTCCGCGCACCAATCTTGTAACAACGTGGCTTTATTTTTTTAATTGTCACTAAAGAGTTGTATATCGCACCTACATGTAAAATGTTGTTGTATTGCACATTAAACACAATCTTTTTCGAAATAATGAGGCAGTTCGTAATTATTGTTTAGGAACATGTGACAAGTTATGTCTTATTACTAATTTTTGTAATGTAATGAATTTATCATAAACGATGGGTGCAATGGATCATATATAGTTAAAAAAGCTAATGTATAAGAGAATAAGCATAAAATTTTATTATTAAAAAATATATACTTTGAGCTTCTCGTCTTGTTTAATTACTTTTGCTTTGCATATTGTGCTCATTTTTTTAAAAATAATTTAGTTATTATTATTATTTAATCGTAGTTTAAAAATATTTACCGTCGTCGAAACCAGGACAGCTTTTTTCAATCTCCAAATTAAGTACCATTCTCTTATTTGATAAGATTGTGTATTAATATGGTTTATTTGTTTCAGGTACACAAAGATTTCTTCGGACGGATCGTTCCATTGTCACAAGTACAACGGTCTGGTGAGAACTTTTAACTTAGTACAAAATATTTTAATTCTCCACAAAACTCAATGCTGCTTTCTGTAAAGATTTCCGAAATGTACTAGCGAAATAATCTCTCATTCTCCATAGCCAAATAGTAGTTGGTATTTAATGTAGAATTTTATGTAGCTGATTTTTATGACAACTGCGTCCTAACGAGTTTTAACATAACATTTAATAAGATTAGGAATTCCACTAATCAGGATAACGTAGGTATAGGGTCGTGCCTAGCAGTAAGATGTATGTATATGAACTAATACAAATAGACTATTTTGTATAAAAACACACCTTATTCCATTATAATATTTAATATCTCTACGAACCTGCTACCATTATCATTCACCCCCTTTTCTCTCATATCCTCACGCACTCCATCCATTTCTTCTTTGGCCTTCCTCGGCCTGTCAATTCTTAACTATCATACTGATCACATTTTTACCTATGTGCTTCGTCTCTTCTATTCTTTTCTGGTCTACCACGACAGACGGTTTCCATTCAGCTTTTATCTATCACAGGAGTCACTCAAACTTCCTATCTCTCTCTCCCTCTTTCTCTTTTTCTCTCTTCGCATTTCCTCGACGAACCTGATACTTCGCAATCTAAAACATTAAATAAGCAGCACTATTCAATATTCATGCGATATAACACATAATACGATGGAATTTAAAGAATAGCGCCACAGCCGCGGTGTTATCGCATAACGTTAATCACACGTCGAATTACGAGTACGCCTATTATTTTCAATTACCATCGGGCGAGAGCTCAGAAAGGGTTGTTAATATTCATTTGGCCGACACCCCCGAGCCGAGCACCTGATCACGGGGCCCACAGCCCCCGGTCCCCAGTAATCCGCCGATTGTCTACCATTTTGTTATTAATCCTGTATAATTTCGTCGTGAATGGGAAAATTTTAATACGCAATGGGATTAGGCTCGTTCGGTGTTGTGGGTGAATGTGAGATCAAGGATAGAAGACAAACATATACATACATAAAAACTTACTAACTACCTAAACCTTACTTTCTTAGGCCTGAGAGCGCCAAGAGAACTTTAGTAAGTTCTGAATTATTTAAAAAAATTTTAGATAGAGTTTTCCTTACAATATTTTCCTTAGGTATAAAAACTTAATACCTACAGTTATACAATATCATAACATAAATGTTCTTTAGTCGTTAAACGTACAATTTTACTTGCAACTATACCTGCAAGCACAAACTCTATGTATATGAAAGTAAGAAGTATGACTTATATTGTTAGTTTTGCACACACGGTACATACACAATCAGTTTGTGCACAATAATTGAAAACTGCATGCATACATTGTATATTCAGTCAAAATTAAAAGATTCCCGTGGTTCCCACCCCCGCACCTCGTGCCGTCACAATTCTCGTTAAGGTGACTGTTTAATAATCTCAACGCGATTTGTAATGGGATTGAGTGGAAATTCGCTCGAGACGTCTCCTCAGCTATATTGTTTCTGCGAGTCGGTACACTCGCGTACTCAATGTGAATATGCTTATTTAATAACTCAATTCTTTTTAACTTGAAAGCTCTACGAATATCGTAGACGTGGCGTAGTTCTCGTAGCAACGCTACGCTGTTTACTACGATGATATTAGCATTCTTTATGTTTGAATATTTTAAATCTAAAGTTTTAAATAAAGTTATTTTGCTTACTGTAGAAGTTGCTTGTAAGTTCTTATTCAGCCGTAATAGGTATTGCCGTATTAAATACGCTATTTCACAGTATATAGAAACTATTTTTTAAAACGAAAAATTATTAGTATACATAAGTAGATTTTCTAATACGAGTTTTATTAAGTGACTTAAGTTCTTTTTTGTATTTTTAAATAGTTTTATCTACTAAGTTTTTTGATTGCAGAAAATGGATTTAAATCATGCATTTTTTTTTCTCTTCATTATTTTTTCGTTTCTACTACATTCAGATATAAATAAGAGTTGATAATATCTGATTCTCCATATTTGAAAAAACTTCTTTACCTTTTGTTTCATTTTGCATACATATCGAAATTAACTCGTTTTAAAACAACTAATCACATATTAAACTATGAAAAAAATGTTATGACCAGATTTAAATATAAGTACTCAGTTTTAAATGAAATCACTATATCAGTTACAAATCGCGTCGAGTGTACATCAAGCACAATATCAAGTGGAAGTTATAATAAAGGCCCGCCTGTATAAACTAATTGTTCGGTGGCAGCGAGTCCGCACCGCCCCCGCCTCCCCACACCGCCTCACACCCCCCTAAACCCTCGCGCGATCCAATCCTAGCTGTTTGCTCTAACCGCTCCGCTTTAATAAAGTTTCTATTGTAATAACCGCCTGATTTGTTGATCTGTAATGATATTGTACGGTAAATCAGTTTTAGATTGACTTCCGATGTGTATAATTAGCCTTATTTGAGATGTTGTTTACGGAGTCTGTGGTAGGAAAATTGTTAGAACTCAATTTGTGTTTAATTTATGACGTATGTAGAACGTGTTTACTATATTATCTGAAAATTTTATAATGTTTTTTTATTCAGAGTGATTGTTTAGTTGGAATTTAAGTTGGACTATAGACCAAGAATTAAAAAAATGTATATTTTATAGTTCACAAAATTTTGAGGTAGGTATGCTAAAGTTAACAACCGTTCAGCTAGCTATTAGCGAAATTGATTCACTTGATAACAGTCTACAAAAATGCTATGTGATAAAACATATCCTATATAAACCCGTAGTCTCTTAATTCAAAGAGTTCATATAATATGATATAGTTTACCGCAGCGTTGTGGACTGCGAGATAATTATTCGGTGCAAACAGCGCTCCATTCTAACAGTCGTACTTAGGTGATTATCTTCTAACGACTGTGCGCGGTTTTAATGGACTTTACACTGTGTGCCATATAATACACAACCTTATGTTTCGTATACATGAATCTCGAAAGTGGGCTGTTAATAATCGGTGGTAGAGATGACTAGTATAGTTTTTAGTAATGCTTCTACATTCTTGTCGTTCAATTAGGTAAACAGTTACTAGAAAGAGTATTTCCTCAAATAAATATTATTTAAAATTGCAATATAAGTCGTGATGGCCTCGAGGTTTAGGCACGCAGTCGAGGATCTCGACGGTCGCGGGTTCAAACCCCAGGCACACACCTCTGACTTTTCCAAGTTATGTGTGTATTCACAATGAATTATCACGTACTTTAACGGTGAAGGAAAACATCGTGATGAAACCTGCACACCTAAAAGTTCTTAGGAATTTCTTAGGTGTGTAGTCCGCCAACCCGCACTAGGCCAGCGTGGTGGACTAAGGCCTAAACCCTCTCAATAGTAGAGGAGGCCCGTGCCCAGCAGTGGGACGTATATGGGCTGATGACGAATAAAATTAAAAATTTAATAATTAAAGTTAAAAATAATAGCATAATTGCTGTAAACATGTAAATATATATAACTAGAATATACATACATATCTACTAATTGTAATGATTTGTCATAAAATCATTTCACTTAACCAGCACGGTGACCTAAGACCCTAATCCGAAAAAGGAGAGAGAAAGGTAGAGAGAGAAGTAAAGTAGTAGAAAAGAACCGAGCAGATTAATGGTACGAATAATGATGGTGATGATGATTAACAAACTTATTTGATTTACAGACGCCGTGGCTGACCTTATATCATCAAGCAACGTATTCTATCAATATAGGGAAGGGTTCAACAACGCTGTTAGAAGAAATGTGCGCATGAAAGATATGTTATAGGCCAATGTGACAGCCGACACATAACAACAGAGTTTAAGAACGACAAGTGATGAATTAATTAAACCATTTAAATATTGTCTGTTTTACTTATAAACATGGAATAAATCAAACAAACAAACATATGCAATGCCTTGTTCTAACTTCTAATATGCAATACAAAACGAGACCAATCATGAAGTTTTATAATTAATATGTATTTAAGCGTTAATTGATAGAGCTCAAAGGTCAAAAAAAGGAAAATTTGGTCTAATTTTTTCCAGAATAAATATTTGTCGAAATATCACAGGGTTGAATTTGTGGCCTTTCTATTGTTGTAAAATGTTAGAGATATGTCTAAATTTGTAAATAAATGATCTTAAGTTATTATAATTTTTTTTTCTTTTTAATATATGAAAACTATAGGTACCTAATGTTCCCCTAAAACCGAAATTCCCTTATGCTTTATATACTTTTTTTGTTTATTTAATATGCTTTATTGGACACCACAAGAACAGAAGTAAAATTAAATAAATAAATACTAAGTGCATCACAAAGGGCGGTCTTTTCGCTATTAGCGATCTCTTCCAGAAAATAGTAGTTTCTAAAAGAAATGGTTGGTAATGGTGTTACAAGAACAATAAGAAAATAAAAATAAATCTAAATATATTTGAAGAAATCAAGATAAATAAAATAAAATGTGTGTAATGTGCTTTGAGACAACTTTATTTTGTTTCTTTTTGCTTGTTTTAGTAAGGATAACATTGTTTTAAAGTCTGTTTCTATCAACACTGTCTCCGCAGGGCCAATTTTTTCTCTTTTATTTTCCTTCTTGTATAAAATATTTGAACTGTGAAAGAAAACACCCAACAGTCACAAATATCTTGACCTCGCAGTCAAGTACACTTATGTTTTTTGAAAACAATCTGTTATTTACACTTAATAGGGCATAATTGCTGTATGACCGATGTCTCAAAATATACCTCACGGCAAACCAAAAATAAGCAACCTACCTATCATATAGTCTCATAATCACAAGCCTAAATTATTTAAACAGCAATACATGCTACTATATTTGATATATACATAAGTGTACAACACATGCTAACAGCCCGTCTGTCTGTTCAACACCTGAGCGCGGAACTTGGTGCATAAATCTCTAATGCACTGCGCCGCGGCACTTATTGCGGGCTTGTTAGGGTATCGGATTTTGCTCAGAAGGTAATCTGCATTTAGTGGATTCTATCATTGTGTGTCTACGAAATAGTGATTAAATATTTATTTATTTATTTATTTATTTATGCTTTATATACATTGTATAAAGGCGGACTTAATGCCTAAGGCATTATCTACCAGTCAACCTTGGGGTGATGCAGAGAAAAAATATTAATGAATAGGTGCATAAAATATAAATTGTCATGATTAAAAATATATAATATGAATATATTATAATTATAACAGAAATTAAAATAAACAAATATATTTAAATAGACCATTACATAAACATATATACATAAAGTACATATAGATATACTATAATGCTATTTATATACAAGTATAAAATATAAATACATACACAAATATACAAATATAATACATACTATGGAGCTTCTGACAATCGTTTTAAGAATAGTTGTCGAACCCTTAATTTAAACGATAAGCGGCTAGTCAACATCCTGATTTCGAGAGGCTAAATATGCTTAACCAGTGGCGGTACTTTCATAGAAGCCCAAAAGCGTCACACGTTAATTGTGTAATATCTAGATCATAATTGTGGGTCATTTATATTTCAATTTGCTTTTGTTAAATAAAGACTTAATACTTAAAGATTATTGTTCGAAATTTTGTAAAGCTATCTGTGCTTTTGGGCTTCTATGAAAGATCCGCCACTGTGCTTAACCATGTATCAGAACGTATATACATATGTAGTATATACCACCTGTGTCGATGCATACTCAAGACTAGGATAGGATGGGCGTTTGTTCAACGAACTAGTTGAATCAACCGTTGACGATGAAGTAACGAACGAACGGTTGATGGGTTGTGAAAAAACTAGTTGAATTTTCCGACCATTTATCTAGCTAGGGTAACTAAATTTCTAAAAAAAACAAGAACTGCTCAAAACGTCAACGACCCATCCCTACAAAACATAGTCATCATCATCAGCCCTTATACGTCCCACTGCTGGACACGGGCCTCCTCTACAACTGAGAGTGTTTAGGTCTTAGTCCACCACGCTGGCGTAGTGCGGGTTGGCGGACTACATACCTAAGAAATTCCTAAGAACTTTTAGGTGTAGGTACAGGTTGCCTTACGATGTTTTCCGTCACCGTTAAAGTAAGTGATAGTATTAAATTAGCATTGGTTGTCATATAAGGATCTACTCGTTTATATTACCTACATAAAATGTTGTACTATTTATGATTTCAAACAGATTACACTTTCTTAAGCGGATACTGAAAATCTGTCACAGAATTTTTATTCGCGCAGTATTAATACCAGTATTAATAACCTGTTTAATAATAATAATTTTATCATTGTATGTTACTAATTGTGCATTTATTGTAAGAGGCGATAAGGCGATTATAATCATAACGCATATCTTATACCTACCTACACTCATAAAAATATATATTTCGGTATTTTTTGCTATGTTAAGGTAAGCAAAAACGTTTACAATACATTAATTATAAATAAGAAAAGCAATTGAAGTCGCGATAAACACTTGGTAGACAAACAACTGGCGTTTTAATAACCACTAAATGTTTTGTCTAAGAGAAGTGTTTCGCAACAAACTTAGCACATAAATACATCGCGCTGATATTTACGATTGTTCGCAACTCGTTCTCTTCGGATATTGTGATTAATTGTCCCACTTTAAATATTGTGAAATATGGCTTAAAAGTTTTCCCGTAATAATTACGGTAATGCAGCTTTGTATGTTTACACTTTCTTCTTCCTCGTTCCCTCACTGCTGAGGATCGCGACCACGAAGGATCAGTTTCCATTGATTGCGGTCATGGGCGGAGTGAACCGCACGGTGCATACTGCCTCCCACCGCCTCCCTCACTGCGTCAGACCATCTTGTAGGCGCCCTTCCACGAGCCCGCCTGCCGTCCATTTTGCCCAAGATGATGTGCCTTTCCAAATGGTGCATTGGAGATCGCATGATATGCCCAAAGAAGCGAAGGGTTCTTTGTTGACAGACTGCAGAGAGTCGTATGTTAATATTTAACTCTTTCAGTATGGACTCGTTGGTTCTCATGGCGGTCCACGGTATACGTAGCAGTCGTCGCCAGCACCACATCTCGAAAGCATCGATGTTATTGCAATCTCGACTTTTCATAGTCCACGTCTCTGCACCATATAGGAATATAGAGAAGACCAGAGCTCGAGTTAAACGCACTTTAGTTGCCCGTCGAATACCTCTGTTCTTCCAGATATTATCAAGATTGGCCATAGCACTTTTAGCCATAGCTGCCCTGCGGCGAATTTCTTGATTACAGCTACCGTCACTGGTAATCAATGACCCAAGATATACAAACTTGTCGACTTTCTCGTATCCGTTAAGTGCGTCGGTTACTGGGAGTATATTAGCTCTATCCACCACCATTATTTTTGTTTTCGAATGGTTGATCTTAAGACCGAGCGCGACACTTTCTTCTTCAACTTTCTTCAGAAGTGATGCCATCTCCGTTTCGTCCGACGCAACTATAGTCGTATCATCCGCATATCTTAAGTTACTTACACTTACCTATATTTAAACTAGTTGTACACTGAGGCTTCTTCCTAAGGGAATGTTATATTATCTAAAGGAGGGTAAATGTATTCTAATACGCAGTTTAAATGAAATACAACCTATATTCTTGGATAGTTAAATCTGCCTGTAACAATCGTTACCTATTTTATTTTAATAATTTTAGAGATGTGTTTAATTGAGCTATTAGATTGACAAAAAAAAAAGTTGTTATAATTTACCATTAATGCGCATAAGTTTGAAAAGATTTTGGTCTCAATTGGGCCACACTGGACGGCTAAGATGGTGGCAGATCATTTCGGATTTGAAAAGTCAGTCAAAAGTACACTATTATTTTTTTATTAACTTTTTTCTACATTTATACATATCTTAATTAAGTTTGACGAAGAAGAAGGATAGCTTGAGACATGATTAATATAAAAATTCTCAAGTATATTTGCAGATGACCTAAAGTTAAAGCACTTCACCGATACGCTCATTTTTGTAGGCCTATTGCAAATGATTTATTTACTAAATATTTTAAACCTAAAATGGCTGAATTATTAATTCTGTGGTTAGAATTCGCTAGTTATGATTATGTACCAAGTAATAGTAGACTGGCTTATTACATTTTTATTCTCAGCCTATCGCCGTCCACTGCTGAACGAAGGACTCCCCAAGTAGGCGCCAACCATCCCGGTCTTGAGCAGGCCTTATCCATCCGCTACCCGCCACCTTTCTCAAGTCGTCGGGCCATCGTGCTACATTTAATTTAATTATTAAAACTATATGACAACTATAACTATAACTATATTATGACAGCCCCGTGGCGCAGTTGTCTAGACACCAGCTTGCGAAACGAGAGGCTGCGGGTTCGATCCCCGCACCGAGACAAATGTTTGTGTGCTCCACAAATATTTGTTTCGGGTCTGGGTGTTTGTGAGACCGAAAAGTCTCTCGTAGTTTCTGATACCCACGACACAGGACTTGTATCCTAGTGTGGGGTCAGAACTATGTATGTGACTGTTGGGTGTATTTATTTATTTATATTAAATTTAATCGGGCATATTTCGATTTTCGACACTATCCTCATTATCTTTTACTTTTCATTGGATCCGTGACTAAAACCTGTCACGTAGTACACTTATGCTGCGAAATCATTGAGACATAATTTTCCATTCTTTACTAAATGTTTTAATATCACTTAACTTATGTCGTCTTGCTCATGTGCAATTATTTTTTGATATCATACGGAAACTTACGATAATATTATCGATATGATAATAACTGTTTGAGCCTTTCTAGGGATTAGCATAAAGTTCACAGATTTCCAGAGATCATTACAATCAAAAATACATTGCAGGTTACGATTGGTCGATACAATGGATATGTCCGCTGCCTATTCAGGTAACTACAAAATCAGGTTGTTGAATTTGGAGCTATTTTAGGGCAAAAGATCGCTTGCAAGATTTTATGATCATACACTCAAGCTAAAAGTAACACTTAGTCCTACGCGGGAATCGAATCAGGCACGACTCGATAGCACGGCATAAACATGTACCGCGAGACCAATAAAGTAATAATATTAACGATCAGCACTTTCATACACGGCCCATTTAATTCATGCCATGTAGGTATCTCGTATCATATAATGGCAATAGAAACTGTCCCAAACAGAACTTTATTCCATGCCTAGATTAATTCTCTTAAGAAGCGTTGATCTGCGTTTCCACAGTTTGAAACGTGCCAATATATGAGTTTACATGAATTTATCAATCTCAGTAGTAATCATGGTGCGACTATTACTGACGTTAGGTATGCATTGTGTAATACGACTGACTGCCTTGACTGGTCTCACGGCACAAGAATGTGCAGTCCAATCTAGAGGTCCGCGGTACGACTCCCGGGTCGGGCTGTGTTATTTGTTTTTCATTAAGAAAATTATCAGTAGCAGCACGAATTGTGCCCGAAAAACGGCAATAGGTTCGCCCCCTATTACGGGGGACTGATACATACATATTATGTTGGTGCAGAAATGCACTTCGGGCTACCCCTTCAGGGAATACAGGCGTGAGGTTATCTATACATGTACATACCTACATATGTACATTGTATAATAAGCAGTCTCAAAATAGAGCTAAGCCACTTCTTCTTCACAGCAATAACACGTTCCAAAGCGGTGGTAACTTATTTAAATTAAATATTCAAAAGTACTTGTAAAAGTCTACCTGAATAAAGATTATTTTGCCTTTGACTTTGACTTCCGGACTTTTATTGTATTTAAGATTACAAAGACATTAGTTTTAATGTTTTATATAACATTCTAAATATCGTGTTCTTTATGTTACCCTTCCCTCAGTAATCGGGCCTTCCTCAATTTTTGCGCTTAGGTTTTAGATTTTGGTCTCCGGCAATCGAGGTTGCTGACTATTTTTGCAAAAGTAAATTAGGGCAGCCTTTGCCTATTCTTGTACCACTGTTATTTGTGCTGCATGATCTTCGTTTAAAGTATTATGGCAGAAGAAGCATGAAAGCAAAATTAATGCAGTTGAAATGAGAGCGTTGAGAAGCATGTGTGGGGTGAAATTGGTAGATAGAGTGAGGAATAGTGTGATAAGGGAAAAATGTGGATTGAAAGTCGATGTAGTGACTAAAATTGAAAGGGGGATGCTAAAATGGTTTGGCCACATTGAAAGGATGAATGTTTGCAGAATGACGAAAGAGATTTACTGTGCGGAAGTGATCGGTGAAGTCGGTCGAGGACGGCCCAGGTGCACCTATAAAGAGCAGATCGGTAATTTACTGAAAAAGGGCAATATAAAGAGTCCTCGAAACCGACGTGCATGCATGAAGAGGATAATGTCAGTGGAGGAAGCGAAAGTGGTGTGTTTGGACCGTGGCATTTGGCGCTCTATAGTCTCTGCCTACCCTAACGGGAGACAGGCGTGAGTTTATGTATGTATGTATTAGAGGAGTAAGTTTTTTAGACAGTCTATTTGTCAAGACACAGTCAAGACCCACATATAAGTAATAGTTTACTTGCATCTCTTATTTGAATTTTACCTGATTGAACTCTCAATTCTAGAGGAAGCTAGTCTCCTAATTTGATACTTATAAGGTCGATATAAGTGTATAAGCAAAGGGTTCGAAATAATGGTGTTATGAAATAAAAATACAGCTTACTCATACGTAATATATTTCATAATAATTAAAACAACTAATGAGTTACACAGTTTATACTAACTTATCTATATGATACATGTATGTATGTGCGTCCGCGCCAGCAATTCCACACGTCGTGCATAATGCAGTGGTTCCACCTCCCTTACACAACTATTTACAGACATGGCGCGGACTCCAACTAACGGCTTTGCAGCTTCAGTAGAAATATTGGATATATTTCATTGATTGTGTTTGAATAATTATGTTGTTGGTTATCTACCTTGGTTATTGTAAAGTTTTTGGAACGTCGGGAACTAAAATTTAACCAAAAGTGTGTTGATACTTGTAAATTAATTTTATGCTAAATTACTATTTATTTATAAGTTGTGATATAAATTATTAAAAAAAAAATACATTATCTTTTATTAAGAATAGAATAAAAAACAACTGATCACATTAGGACACGTTTCAATTACATTAAATTAATAATCACTAATTGGTAATACCCAAAAATAATATTTTTAATGAAGCTGCAAACAATACTGGTTAAAATCTTCATCGATTTCGATGAGAATAACACTTTAATATTATTTCACTGGTACATTCTACAATTTATGTAATGAATAGTTTTGGTGGTACATTTTATTAGACATTCTAATCAACCACTTCCTTATATTATAGACAATGTGAAATAAGCGAATGAAAATGTTCTAAATATTGCTGTTTAGCTTTGGTCCTCGGTAACACAGAGAACGGCATAGAAAAAACATTTCAATTAGTTAAATTAATTTAATTACCGAAAGTTGGAATAATAAGCCATTTATATTGGTTAGTTACTAGCTTGTGAAACGAGAGGCCGCAGGTTCGATCCCCAAAGACAAATGTTAGTATGATCCGCAAATTATTGTGTCCGAAAAGTCACCCATAGTTTCTGACATCCACGACACAAGATTTGTATCAGTGTGGGGTCAGAATTATGTAAGTGACTGTTGGGTGTATTTATTTTTGTAAAACAAATAATACGGTCTTATGTTCTAAATAAAATGCTGTACATAACCAAATTACATGATTTTTTTTTGTATTCAATATTGAAGTGGTGATACAAATGAGCAAATATTATTCTTACATATAAATATACATAGAGTGCTTGTCATATATTAATAAATGGTCTAATAATATTTATACTTAATTATAATAGATTTTTATTAAAATGGAACATGTGTTTTATATACATTTGTGTATACTACGTACAACATACGAACACCAAACTATGAATACTGTAGGTTACTTATTTACAATATGTCCAATACTACAATAAGAGATTTAAATGTATATTCACAACATTTTTTGGTCGAATACTGCAATGGTGATGTTTATATACAACATATAATTATATGTCTACGTTTTATATATTAAAATGTCGGTTTTACATGTAGGTAAAACATATAATAGATTATTAAAGTATGATAATAAGGATGCCTTAAAATCATTGTGGCACAATTTTTTATAGCCTCGATTTTTTTGAAGGGAATAATTTGCCTTTATTTATATTTATATCGGATTTAGAGTCTCCTATTCATGTCACAGAAATACAAATAAATTGTACTCGCTTAGTTTAAGAAACTATTTCTCCGAAACATAAACCACTAAGGAAGTTCTCAAATCCGATCTTCAACAGTCATCTTTTGATAATTTTTATAACTGTGTCAAGGCTTTTTACTATGATCAAAAGCGTTGGTTCATCCTATTCGGACATAAAAATAAAAATTACGCTACATGTTTTACCGACAGAATACAACTATAACGAAATCTGGAATGCTACTATGAAACAATCTTAAACTACGAAATAATATTATGGCACATAGCGTTGGCATGTTCTGTTATTATGGCACATGTGAATCCACCAAAGTATTTGTTAAAATACTTATCTATTTCTTTAATATATTAAGGACAATACCTGGTGGGGATTTTTAAAATCTAAAGGCATTTAATAGTTTAACCAATGGGGTCATTCATCTAAAAGTTGTTTAAACATTTAATATGATGAAATAATTATTGTGATTTTTTCCCCCTTATATAAAATTATGATTGCATCCAAAGCTATATAGAATATAGTTACTTTATTAATGTACCAAAAAAAAAAGAATTCTATATGAATTTTCTGAACTGAAAAATAATAATTAGGGTACAATAAAGGAATCATGTCACTTGTTGATGTAATATTGAAATAAATTGAGCAAAACAAAGAATTACTCCAGATGCTTGGGAGGATCTGGCGGAGCGGGCGCTGGGGCCTGCGTAGTATCGTGGGGTAGAAGAGCTAGCGGCAGAGGCGGCAAGTGAAGGGGTAAGGGCAGTAGCGCGCGTGACTGGAAGCTGGCCAGCGAATGCAGAAGCGCTGCGGAGTGCTCATGCGCCTTGCGACGGAGCTCAGCTACGCTGGATGATCGAGCTTCTTCTTTAGGGCAGCAGGGACATGGCGCACCCCAGCCTGAGAACAAAAAAAACACATGAGAAAAATTTAAATAAAGTGCCTTTTTGTAATGTCTCAACTGTAAAAATATATATGTATGTTTAAGTAATATCGCCATCACACTACACACTACACCTACCAAGGTTCATTTCTGCACTTCCCTAAGGTAAACTATCAGAGAATACCTATATATGTCCGTCTTGTTTATAAAGCTATCCGCCCTGTGGATTGGGGGCGTAAGAATACCGCCAAGGTATCCCCTGCCTGTCGTAAGAGGCGACTAACAGGGGTCCAGGGATTGCTGGGCGTACTGCGGGGGCGGTGCGCTATGGCTAAAAGCAACCCCAAGATGTGCGGCAGACAGCGTGGCCTCTTGACTGTCGCGGACGTTCCTTATAAGTGAGCGTCCAAAATAGGGTGAGTGGAGGGCATCTCCAGCCCCATCCTCCCCTCCAGCCTCCCAATTTCGAGGAGTCCATGACTGGACGAAGCGCCGGGCGGCAGCGGAAAGTAATGCAGGGTTCCCGCCCTGCGATGCCGTAGACCGCCCCAAATGCGCGCGGCGGCCACCGAGAGGTTTTAGTCGGTATGCTGGCATAGGATTTTGGTTAGGGACCCAACTCAGGTAAACGGACAATTGTTCCGCGCGCCGAGTTGGAAGGCCAGAGACCCCGACATACCCCTTCCGCCCACCCCCGAGGTACCGAAAGGGGAGCTTAAGGCGCTTTCCTCTCGTTAAAAAAAAAGTATATAAAGCTATAAATATGTAAATAAAAATATTTTATATTATTCAACATATATGTAAGGTTTTATGAAAAATATGCTCACCTTTTAAAGGGAAGAAAGGTTGTGACAAGTGGTTGAGATGCTGCGAGAGGTGTGAAAGATGCGGGGGCAAGAAGAGAGGCGGCGGCGGTGCGGGCGAGGGGTCGCCTACCCCGCCACTTGGCGACGAACGGAACATACCAGAACTGAAACAAAGCAATATATATGAGTACAGTTTGAAAAAATCATACATACATACATAACCTCACGCCTGTACTCCCCGAAGGGGTAGGCAGAGGTGCATTTCTGCACCCACATTTCATCAGGTACATACCTATCAGTACATACTTATCAGTCCCACGTAATAGGGGGTGAACCTATTGCCGTTTTTCGGGCACAATTCCCGACTCCGTGCTGCTACTGATAATTTCCTAATGGAAATCCCAATAACACTTTGTGACTTTGCCAGACCCGGGAACCGAACCCAGGACCTCTAGATCGCACGGCACATACTTGTACCGCGAGACCACGAAAAAATCATAATTATTAGTATAAACCTTCATACTATAAGGTAAATAATAAGTATGGAAGTCTCAATACGATATTTTTCTTCACCATTGATATTCACCAACTTAGGTACTCAATAAATTATATTACACATGTAATATAAAAATCTCAGTTTATCGAGGAAATAACCTGACAATAAGAAAGCAGTTCCTTCGCGGCAACTTATAGAAGCAATGAACAACAATATGTAACATCAAACATCACTGTTTCATCTCCCAAACCTTTCACATATCAAGTTTTATTTGTACTATAAAGTTTCTATCTACAAACATAACATCTCATACATTCAATTTGCAAATAAATCCTTAGCATAAACGAATAGCATTTGGCAAGTTTCCTGCTTGGAACAGACCGCTGCCGCATTACTCATTCAGTTAGAGCGATGCACTGGGTGACATTTAAATCGACGAAGTTTTCATTTGATTTTTCCAATGGTATGTATTATTTAAATGTGTTGCAGCGCGGGGCGGCAGGGGGCGCGGCGGGTGCATATCGATGCGAACACTTCGCTTTGATCCGAGCAAACCTTGTTTGTGAGCGGCCAAGCGTTGTGAGAGCCGACGGCTACTTGCGTACGCCTAGCGTCTTCTTCATTATATTTAATGACATTTGAGATTTACTTTTGTTATCGTAATATCTCAATATTCGTAAAAAGGCTGTTTTTGAAGCCATTTTTAGCATAATAAGTTATTTTCAAGACTTATATATTTCGAACTCATTTTCTAGGTCATAATTATGTTTCTGACTATGTTTTGCGGGCACTTTTCCAGGCTTCGAGCTACTCAGAATTTCCTAACAGTAAAACCCAATAGCATGTTGCGCAACAGAACCCAGAAACTCTTGATTCCACGAGGCTTGCTTCAAATACGGTATCAACTACTTTTTATCGCTTAGGTTTTAGGAAACATCTCTTTACATATAGATTAAAATACCTAACAAAAATAGCATTTACAATACATAATACATTTCTTAATATAATATGATACCAGCAAGGATTAAACTCTCATAAAAAATCATACCAAATAGATAACAGAATAACAGCAATAATTAAATGAGAGTACATTTTCCCCTGTTAATGTGCCACCGAACGCGTTGATGTCTTTATTACAAGTCCCGGGGGAATTGCGGTGTGCAACTTAAAATATCTCCCTCCGAATATTGTCTCACAACAAAAATACATTTTATGACTGGGATTATACAAATTATATTCCTAAATAATTAAATTATTCGGTAGTCAAAATATTCAAAATTAATTTGTGTCACAGGGATTGATCTTAATCCACTAAGATTCTACATTTTCATGTCACAAAAAAATCTATATAAAACATTACCAGTGACTTCATCTATTTTTAATTTGAAATTGATATTTATATTTATTGTTTTAAGTTGAAGGTAGTTATAATAATAGCGTTGTAATACGGACAAGTAAAATCGCGATAAAGTCCTTATAAATAGTTATAACTGCTGAAATACAAGCTGTTTTTATATATTTTATTGCTTTACGTGCAAATATTCCGTGTAGAAGTGAATGTTGTTAAAATAGTGAAACATTGAGAGTGTTAGGAGTGTAGTGAGTGTCACGGCGAGTGGAGTAGGAGACAATGAAATGAACGGCGGGCCGAGGTGTCGCACCTCTCCCGCATTCCCTCAGTGCATACTTGATGTACCGCGACGGAGGCCGGAGTCAGACACAAGCGGCAGCGGGTGAGTACGTAAATATTCAAGTTTTATTGACATTTTTTGGAATGCTGTAAAATATTTTTGAATAAAGGTTTTTAAAAAAGACTGTAAAATCATAAAAAAATAGTTACGAATCGGCGATAACATCACGCAACGAATAATAAAAATAATATGGAATAAAAAAATAGGAAACTAGTTCTATTTTTAATTCCTTTTAAAGTTAAAAAAATTAAAGTAAAATGTGTTACTCCGATTTCTATTTCACGATAATTTTAATAGCCTCGTCTAATCAGTGGAGCTAGAAGTAACGGTTATGTACCGGCCGCAGTGAAGGTCAAATCTTTTTGTTAACACATATTCTTTTGTATTCTAAAACTCGTTATTTTCGATTCGCATTGCGCATGTTTTGTATTTTATCGCAGTATCAAACAATGACGCATTAATACTAGAATTATTTATATAGGGTTACTTTCAATATAAATATCATTTAAAGTAAGACACACCAGCTTACCTCTTTTAGGCTACAGATGTGTTTTCAGTTTGAAAATAACTTGGTAAAACTAGAGTGAAACTTATACGGATAGGGAAACATCTAGACATTTTTTTTATCTTTGTATTCTATGCTGCAAATCAAAGCCCTGTTGTATGTTGTTTATACTAGGTACCAAATGAATATTCAGTATATAATCTTGAAAACCTCGCACCGTCTGCGACTTGTAACTGTTATTCCCGGTGGCACTCGTTCAATGGAATCAAAGGATTTGCGTTCATTACAGACGGTAATAATTGATGCGCAGTAGTGTCGCGCGGATACCGCCCGCTCCCCGCCCGCTCCTCGCCCGCTCCCCGCCCGCTCCACGCTTGCCGCAGGTGACGGTCAAATGCTTTTAGTGCGACACTTTATTGTGTTTACATATCCAAATAACATAGTGTTTTATGGAATTTCGATTTTTGACTTCAGATGGAATTTGAAAAGGAATCAATTGACTAACGCTTAAAGTAATGCAGCAATCTTAGAATGTTGAGAAGACGATGTGTTCGAGGAATATATTAAATATTTAAGTCGTTGTTGTGCACTGAAAAAAGTTATAATATAATATAACTAAATTTAAGATTCATCTAGCATACATTTTACAGTTCATTATTGTTACTGTTTAAATTAGTTTTGGATGAGATTTCTTATAATACTTACATTAAAGTTCATTATGTATAAGAATTTTTGTGATATTGGTTAGAAGTAGAAATTAAATGTGCGCTATTCTTGATTCATGTAATTTGAATATTTTGCCAGCAACGCCTTAATTAATTGTAATTTAAAAGTCATCTTCCGCCAACCCGCACTGGGTCAGTGTGGTGGACTAAGCCTTAAACCTTATCAGTTGTAGAGCAAGCCCGTGCCCAGCAGTGGGACGTAAAAAGTTACATCCTATTTCGCAAATGTTTCCTCAACAGTAAACTGTACGGCATCAATCAACATTTAATTGATTCAAACCATGCGTTAACATCTCGCGCGTGACAGATAATTAATTAGACACTAATCCCACATTAGCAATTAAACCCCACCCCACGCTACGTCGTGTGTTAATGGTCATCAATGATTCTCCTTGCAACTGAAAATTCCATTACAGACGCAGATGTCAAGCTGGTAAGTTTGCCCCTCAGTTAACGAACCATGGCCTTATTAATTGATTTGCGAGTCGCTAGGGCCGAGGGGAGGAGTGCGGTGTGCGGGGGCGTTCGGAAAATGGCCCGCCTTCAAACTCAACTAATATGAATATTCAACTAGAATACAAGAGCTGTAACAACAAAGAGAATTAATATGACGTGTAACTTTAATGCTTTGATTAAGACGCCGCTCAAGTATAATGCCGTGTTATTAATAGATATTTGTTGTTCCTCTAATGGCTTAATTAATATTCATTAGTGTAAAATGTGTGATGAGAAAAAATAATTATCGTCTACTTATACGAAAACAATAGTTTAAAAAACAATGTGACATGAATTCACTGGGTCTGTGTGTGATTGACTTAAGCTTGACCATTTTCAGCCGTAGAGCACTTTTACTGCTTAGAGAACGTGGTAAAATTTCGAAAATTCCTTGTACTTTTTGAAAAAGGAAGAAAAATTCGTCGTATTTTATTTTTGTCAACCCTGTGGCGCAGTAGGCTAGACACAAGCTTGCGAAACGAGAGGATGCGGGTGTGACCCCCGCACCGAGACAAACGTTTGTATGATCCACAAATATTTGTTTCGGCTTTGGGTTTTTGTGAGACCGAAAAATCATTCGCAGTTTCTGATACCCACGACACAAGGAGTGTATCTTAGTGTGGGTCAGATCTATGTATGTGACTGTTGGGTGTTGGGTTGGTGTATTTTAATATAATGATCAACGTAATTCATCCCAAAGAACAAATAATGAAAACAGCACATTGTAAGGGTCATACATAAGCACCTTTATGACGCATTGGAATTATTCCTTAACTTTTAAAACTGGTGAAAACGAGAATATTATACTTATGTTTCATTACAGCTTTCTGTTATACGGTGATACGATTTGATTGCCTTAGTTTATTTGTACGTACTATATCCCAAGCATACACTATAGATTCTCACTAAAAATACGAATTAAACAGATAGATCGATCCCATACAGTTATTTCACGTTAAAGTTGGTGCATACCAAAACTACAATTTCTTTTTTTCACATCTCTTGAATAGTTTCTAAATGTATTTGCAATATAATTCAACACATAATAACAATTCCGACAAACACAAATTCGCCAAAAGCACTTGTCGGGCTGTGTAGTGTCGTCATGGGGGGGGGGGGGGGGGGTGAGAGGTAGTGGTAGGGTTGGGGGACGGAGGGGTCCGAGCGGCGCTAGTGTCGCTATAATCAGTTAATTGCATGAATAATTGAGCGCGTCATTAGAGCTACGACTAGCGCGCCGCCCGCACGTCATCTAGTAACGCTACGTTATTATATTATAATATACTAAATATTATGTGTATTATATGAAGTAATGTTATAAAGATATAGATTTTTTATTATATTTTAAATAATATACATTTTAAAAATGAACTTATGCTGAATTGGAGCTGCTCAAGACCGGGATGGTTGGCGCCTATTTGGGGAGGCCTTCTAGGCTGAGAATGAATTGGAAACTGTGGATGTCAGACCAAAGCACATACCTTTTTCTTTTAGCCTAGTTAGTTGATAGCTAGCTGAGGCGTATACAAAGGCATAAGTCTTCTGCATTAATACAATCCAATTTTGTACTATCAAAATAAAGGATTTCTCTTTAATTGACCTAAAACCAAAAACAAAATTAACATCTTGGTCGTGTTCAAAGTTGGTCCGGAGATGAAAATATTTGATCTCTTGTCTCTTGACTGATTTGTCATTAACTGCACACAGGGCGCATTTTTTTTAAATGGACTGATATTTTTACTTAATCAAAAATAGCGTTTTATTTTCAACAACATTTTTTTGAAGGTCACGGTATTATTACTTAAAATATTTTTTTATTGTAACAATTATTTTTCATTGATCATTCATTCAAACATACTGAATGTGTTTAATATTTTACATATAGACAGATAATAATCTGGAAAAGCGTAGAATACGTTATATTCCGGAAAAAAGTTCCGTTTTACGCATCAAATTTGACGCGCGAGAAACCGCGGGTTTTAGCTAGTTAAATAGAAATTTAGGGAGCTAACAGTGTTGAAATTAGAATCCCAAAATTCAAACAGACCTCTACCCAGCAGAGCAATGTAGAGTGCGGCGTGATATGTATAGCCGCGTATCACTTATACATTCAAAGCGGTAACGATGTTAAAGCCCCGCGTCACTACATAAACAGTAACGCGGTAAACGTCGCCGCCCCTGTATCACGTAATTAGTGTCAATTTATCACGTTGCATAATTAATTTTCATTTGTGCGCGCCACCCGCCCGCCGGCGTCACTACATGCTACATACCGTACAACAACAACTTTGTAGTTTTCATTTTAGTTAGCTGAATATTAAACATAACTTGGTCTCGCAGTACAAGTGCGTGCCGTGCGATCTAGAGGTTCTTTGTTCGATTTCTTGGGAGGAAAAACTGGCATTATCTATTAGGAACGTCATAGCAGTACGGAGTCTGGTAATTTTCTGAAGAAGGGAATAAGCTTCTATCTGATTAAAATTCGTCGGTCAGAAACAAAAAAGTGGTGTGTGGTTGTAGAAATGCAAAAACATTAAGGGTATGAAATGAACGGGGCTCCGAACAAGGTCGTAGGTTTGAAAAAAAAGCCCAAGAGGTTTGGTCCAACGCCTACGTCTTCTAAAATGATCCCCATGATTTGCATCTAAAAGATATTAAATATATTTATTAAACGCCTGCAAAGCCTCCAATAGTCCATTTGCACACAATTCAACTAGCATCGAAATCATTGTCTCGCGATCTACAGTTAAAACTATAATATCAGAGTTGCGTTACTGATCACGTTGCGCGTCGTGACCAAGAGTGCCGTCAAATGTGTATTTAGTTATCGAGGCAACTATATTTTGATAATTTATTCATTACAACACGTCACACATTTCATGAAGTCGAATATCAAAGGCACACAATCGAGTAATGATCACAGATACACTGCTGTGTCACGACGCATACCAAAATCACATTCAGTACAATAAGCTTCCTTTTTCATCCACTTCGTTAGTCTCACAGCCTTAACTGTCAAGTGAGATCACGAGATATAGTTAGTATAGTCTGACAGCCCCGTGGCGCAGTTGGCTAGACACCAGCTTGCGAAACGAGAGGTCGCGGGTTCGATCCCCGCACCGAGACAAATGTTTGTGTGATCCGCAAATATTTATTTCGGGTCTGGGTGTATGTGAGACCAAAAAGTCTCTCGTAGTTTCTGATACCCACGACACAAGACTTGTATCTTAGTTTGGGATCAGAACTATGTGTGTGACTGTTGGGTGTATTTATTTATTATTTATTATAGTAAGAGTGAGAAGATAAGGGAAGAAGAAGAGTCATTAATATTTCCCTCGAATAAATTATTAAAAGCCTTATTCTGGAAATATGTCTATTTAGTACGCGGCAATAAGCTTGTCTTGTGTTGTGTGAAACTTACGATATGGAAAAATGTGTATTTGTAAATGCACTTCTGTTTTTACTCCATTATGATAACAGGCGTAAGAAGTGTAGTGTGTGACAATCTATTTAGGCCACACACATTGTTAGTTGCCTAAATGGAGTGTGACCATTATACCGGGATTTTAGGTCTGTTGTCTGTTAAACTCTATGATTTATTTATACCAAAAATCAATTACGTGTAAAAAATATTAACCAAATGTATGTAAACGTATAAAGAACATACGTTAACGTCTTATTTTGTTCATTCATAGGTAATGTAAAGAGTTTAGTGGAATTTTGTTTTCAGACACTCAGTCTTTCAATCCATTGTATGGAATATAACAGAAAACATTATAATAAAAAGTCTTAAGTGCCCAAATGATGTAATGGTGCAATTTCGCCTCATTTCGAGGTATATTCGTTTCAACTCGAGATTTTCCAGTATGACGCGCAAAACGAGAAAATGTACAAACGTCGTAACACTCAATTTGTGTACATCTTTATGATACAAATTTAATTCCAGTGTATAAAGGTGGGCGGGACTGTGGAGGGGCGCGGGGCGGCGGCGGGGGGAGCGGGGCGATCCTAATTGGCAATTTTCTCTTTACGCCATTTTTTCAGCTTTTAAGGAGAAAAATTCGTTAATGCATATTTAATAGCCCTAATCGTCTCTCGCCGCTCACGAAATTATAAGACGCCGGCGCCGTGTTTATTTCTAGCTGTTTTTAATTTTTCATGAAATAATTTAGCGATGAAATGGAATTTTACAAGGAATTTAAATATTGAAAGAATGCAGCGGTTTACACCTACTGTTTAACTTATGAAAGAAGAAAGAATTATTAATTTATTATTGGCTAGTGCACGAAAATACAATTTTTTAAAGAAAACAACTAATAACTACTCGCATAATTCACACAGCCAACACTGGTCCTCTCATTCAGCTACATGCTGCAATTCCGCTTGCACGGAGTTGCAGCGCTGATTTTCAATGAGGGGACCAAGTGACAAAACATTATATACTTATAAATTTTTATTAGATACGTTATTTTTTTTGTAAATATGCAAACGATGCTTTTCTATTTAAAACCTAATTTTATAACACAACTAACACACGGTTGGGCCCTACTTCGCCCGATCGCAAGCTCGTAAAGAGTATCAAGTGACCAATGAATCTTCCCCTTTCTTCTGCACCGGCATGGGAAATGCTTCTTTACGTTTCTCTTAAAGAAACTCCTAATAGCGGACTGTTCCAAAGTTATTTAATTTGAATTTTAAACGTAGATGAAATTAAAAAGTTTTTTCGTAAATACGATCATATTAAGTTCACATTAAGAAATTAGTATCTGTCTTTTAAGCTCAACTCTTTTATAAACGAAAGTTTTACATCAAATAATCTATTTACATCATCCCCTATATCCTATTGCCTAGCCACAGCCTCCTTTACGGTTCATGGGATAAATCCTTAGCATACTATACTGATCTAAGCATGTGAGCATGACAAGACTAAGAAATTCGTTGTGAACAACTTTTAGCAGATTTCCTTGGGATATATTTTACTTGATATAGATAATCACGGTAATACACACAAATTATCATCAGGCCATATACGTCCCACTGCTGGGCACGGGACTCATGTACAACTGAGGGGTGTTAGGCCTCAGTCTACTGCGCTGGCGTAATGCGGGTTGGTGGACTATACACCTATGAAATTCCTAAGAACTTTTTTAGGTGTGCTGGTTTCATCACGATGTTTACTTTCACCGTTAAAGTTAGTGATAACTCATTATTAACACACACATAACTACGAAAAGTCAGAGGCGTGTTCCTGGGGTTTGAACCTGCGACCGCCGAGATTCTCGACCGCGCGCCTAAACGTCGAGGCCATCACTACTTATACACAAATTATTTTGCCGATTGTGAGATGGAGGTCTCACTGTCGTACCTTCGTCTGTACGTGCTCTGCCATGCCAGTATAAAAAACAGCATAAGTTGTGTAAAGCACATAAAGGTCACGAAAAGGCTTCAAAGATGCAAGCGGCATGTGTTATTTATAGGGGCGCGTCGCAAACGCATTACCCGATTAGCTGGAGTCGGCGCAACCGCTTGATATTTCAGTAATCCCGCCCGCCGCCGCCGCCGCGTAATTCCACAAATGGGTGTAACTCGAAACGGGCAGGTTTAAAATTGAAATTTATATGCGCGCATTATGCATGAGTAGGATTATGGCGGACTCGAAGAAAATGATCGCGCGCCCGCCGCACGTGCGCCGCGCTGTACAGCGGACGTTTACCACACTTTTATTACTTTGTATACTAGAGACTGGTACAGACTCTTTGTTTTCCAACTCCTCCTTTATATTTTTTCTGATTCATTTCGTTGCGGGATTATGAAAAATTAGGTTCCCTTAGATTCGCCGAGCTTCAGTGCTCGGTGTCAATACTGTGTGTGCCGCTGTTGATCATGGAGCACAGGAGTTACAGTAGCGGGGGTGAGGGGGGATACGGCAAAAAAAGACTGGTACAGATGTAAGAACGCTAAATATAGTAGGTTCATTAACAAATTTTGATCTTCTAGTTTGTATTATAATGAAAAACCCTTCTATACTATTAACAAATTGCAACAAAATTTAAACAAATTTTACCCTTAATTATGGTGCCCCGTTTCAATATAAACTTCACCGCTCGTGCAATATTGTGTTAAAAGTTACATATATATGATAAGGTAGTAGAATTAAAGACAAATGGTATTAATTAATTAATAGCAAAAAATCTGCACACCTAAAAAAATATTAGGAATTTCTTAGGTGCGTAGTCCGCCTACCCGCACCAGGCTAGCGTTGTGGACTAAGGACTAAACCCTCTCAATTGTAGAGGAGGTCCGTGCCCAGTAGTCATGGGCTAATGGCAATGAACAAATTTTATCAGGATGACTCCTATCAGACGATATTTATTATTATTATTAATGGTGTCATGCATTTTATCAATACAAGTAACATTAATTAAAGACGATTATCAATTCTAAAACAAACTTATTACACACCTACACATTTTTCATTTTTCTCAGAACCAAATTTAAAACTAGTCTAAAAAAATATAATATATAAAATAATAGCGTCTTGTGTGTCCATTGCACACATTGCAACCAAAACTGGTGTAACAATACCATATTTACAGTGTTTAACCACACGTCATGAATAAAAATGATCCTTTTATAATGGGTTAATCGGTAGTGACGCGGAGGGCGCACCAACAGTTGTTAACAACCTCGAACCCTTACACCTCGAGGCTGTATGAAAAGCCCATAAGACAAAGCTAATACGCAGGGGTTGAAAAAAATTATGTACAACACAAATGTTGTGGTTAGCTAGGGGAAAGTTTCATTATGGACAAGTAGTATAACATATATGCACACTCAGGCCTGAATCCCACAGGGATATGCAGACACTATTGAGTAAACATAAATAGTAAAACATATCATCATCATCAGCCCATATACGTCCCACTGATGACGACGGGCCTCCTCTACAATTAAGAGGGTTTAGGCCTTAGTCCACCACGCTAACCTAGTGGGGGTTGGCGGACTACACACCTAAGAAATTCCTAACATCTTTTAGGTGTGCAGGTTTCCTCACCATTTTTTCCTTCGCGGTTAAAGCAAGTGATAATTCATTGTGAATATACACATAACTTCGAAAAGTCAGAGGTTTGTGCCTGGGGTTAAATGTAACAATTAAAACAACTTTTATTTTAGACTCTGTAATATTAGAAATTTAATTGGAGATTATCGCTATTCAATTAGTCTACGAGTCAAAGATATTCAATTACATTGCATCTCCTACTCGTAAATCCCTACCGCTATAAACTAATTTTAACTTCGTTCCGCGTAGCGCAGTTGACCTTCAAGCAAATTTTATAATCGATATGAAAATCGATACGGGAGATGAGGATGATCGAATCCGCCGAGCGTTGTCGGCTTTGCATCCGCGAATCCGCCGGCTAATCCGAAGGAAATAATAACATTTGTTCAAATCCACGGCGGCTAATGTAGCGCGACTCCCAGCGGACTTTAAACTGCTTATGTTGGTTTAAAAAAGCTCCGAGAACCCTTCGCTAAGATGTTTGTTCTGCCGGTCTTATTTGTAACATGAAGGGACTTAAGGCCCCGTTATGAAATATCGATTATAAAATCGATAAGGGTTGTCGGTTGAAAGTGCTGAACGATTGTTTCATATTTCACTGTTTAATTCGTTTTTAATATTTAATGTGCACTTTTAGTTGGGTTTCTTTATAGCAATCGATGAATAGCCGTTTTACAGATTGACCGCAATTTAGAAGTTGAAGTTGCTATGTAATAATTATGTTATAAGTGTTCGCAGTAGCCCACATGAAGTGTTACAAATAGTCCAATTAAATTTTTGTGGCTTTTGAATGGATTATAATACTGTGAATTTTTTTCTTCTGAAAGTAACGTATGTTACTATAAAAGCTCAAACTATGGTAAATTTTAAGATTAACCGACTCTTAATGGTAAAAGTCCGAACAGTTTTACGATTCGAACTTTTACCACCATTCACTTGGTAAATTTTAGCTTTTACATCAAAGGCACAGTAAATGTTGGCGGTAAAAATATAAATAAAATTAATTTCTCTCATGTGATACATACATAAAAGCGTGTAATAGTTAATTGGAATAAATGATTGAGAACTACTCATTGTTTTATCTCCAAACGCAACCAGTCGTCAGTGGTAATACCTAGTATGTACTACTTTCTAATAGTAAAAGCCCGAAAACATCGTGCCTTTTTTAAAAATCCTTACATTTACCAACTCAAGTCGATAAACCCTAAGATTTACTGGTAAAACCAAAAATTGACCAATATACGGGCTTTAACAGTAACATATATACACCGAAAACAGAATAGCTAGATAACTTTTAATAGGCATAGGCATTCTTATATGTTGATAATTTCATAAAAACGGCCTATTCAAATGTTCATGGTACGCCATTGAGACTCATACATGTTCCCATTATATAACTAGTAATTCTATTTACAACACAATAAGGGCAACCAACGCTTTCTATTTTAAAGCACGGAAGTTGACTTAATAATAACAAAGCGATAGTAAACGTAGTGAAGGCCATTAACCAACAATCTGTTAAAGTTAACTTTGATATATTGAATAGCCTCGCTAACGCACTGTGATTGTGTCCCTTGCACCAATATGAATTAATAGTACACCATTTATCAAATAATTACATAACAAATACGATTTTATACTGGTTTGATGTCCTTGTGTTATATCCTATCAATTTATTTATTTATGACTGCCTCGTGGTCTCGCGGTACAAGTATGTGCCGTGCGATCTAGAGGTCCTGGGTTCGATTCCCGGGTGGGGCAATGTGTTATTGGGTTTTTCCATTAGGAAATTCTCAGTAGCAGCACGGAGTCTGGAAATGTGCCCGAAAAACGGCAATAGGGTCACCCCCTATTACGTGGGACTGATACATACCTGGCGAAATGTGGGTGCCGAAATGCACCTCTGCCTACCGCTTCGGGGAATATAGGCGTGATGTTATGTATGTATGTATGTTATTTATTTATTTACACTTTCTTGCGTTAACCAAATTATATGGAGAAAAAAAAAACAAAACAAGAGGCGGTCTTATCAATCAATTTAAAACATTGAAACCGACCAACCTAACAAGAAGCTGTCAAATATTTTAGATATCAATGGTTTTGCTTCAAATGCAGTGCAATTTTATTTATACCAGTCAAACATTTTGTTACATTAACCTCAGGATGAAAAGCATACAACGAAAGCATTAACAGCTAGGACACTTCATATTTATGGTTAACGATTGAACATGTAATCTTTTGCACTTGAAAAAAAGGGTAATATTTTTGCAGCTGGTTAAACCGGCAACCTGAACTGTCAATATTGCTTGAATATCCTCCTTTATCTCATTGGTGATTTTTCTAGATAGTTGAATCACTGTCAGTCTTCATATATAAAGTCCAACAAATTAAATTGAAAAATAAAGTGACCGTTGAATCATATGAATGTGTGGACACAAAACGATTCTCATAACAATCGAAGCTCATTTGTTCCCATAATGCGAGTAAATTGAGACAGTACCGCGGCCCGTCGGACGTCACTCCACGTCATAAATTCTAATAAAACACACCGAGCGTTATCAAATTAGAAAAATTAAAAGTGATAAATAAAGTCCAATTAAACTTTATTGCGTAAAAAAGGCATAAATTAATGCGACGCGGAGACGGGACGTGAAAAAAACGACATGCGACGGCCGCGCTGCCTCGCGCTCCCGCGGCAAGTGGTGTAGGGCCGCGAATAGGGATGTTGACATAAATAGCGAATGTATGAAAAGTTATTTTTTTGCCATAGCAGGGAATATTAGAATGCTGAAAATCATATTTTGTAAATGTAAATATGAGTAATAAATTAATTAAAAATAATTAAAAATGTTTAAAATAATTCCAAATATCACGTGACTGCAAACGCCAATCGGAGCGCGTTACGTCACAATGTATGAAGAATCACAGACAAGTTGTCTAACCTAGGGGTGTCCACTGTCCACTTTGAAAAAACATCGATGTTTTTTTCGATTCGATAAATCGGAACTTTACACTTTTTACAAGTACTTTTTACAAGCTTTTATTTAACTTGCAATGTATGTATGTATGTTTGTTTGGATGAAATCTTGCAACTTAATTTTGAAGCAGCAGATATTTTTAACCGATTTGTGTCGTGGGTATAAGAAACTACGAGAGACTTTTCGGTCTCCCAAACAATATTATAACAATATTATTGAATCAAATATTTGCGAATCACACAAACATTTGTCTCGGTGCGGGGATAGAACCCGCGGCCTCTCGTTTCGCAAGCTGGTGTATAGCCAACTGCGCCACGGGGCTGAAAATCCTATAATTTTGTACTTATTGATAAAAAATACTATTGTATTTTAAGATTTTTATTCTAAATTTTCCAAAAACGATTTGATACGAGTAAGTATCGATACTTGCCGACCGATACCGAGTAAGTATCGATACTTGACGACCGATATGGTATTGAGTAGAAGTATCGATACCTTAATGGTATTGTTCCATCCCTAGTTTAACAGCAGTTTGTTGTATTTAATACACTGTTACGTCATCAAGCCCAGGTGACAGCTTGGAGCGTTTAGGCGCGAAATTTAAACACTAAACTAATTAAAGTCGTTTTTTTATTTAAATTTGGTGAATAAAAAATTTAAGTATATTTTTTCGTAATATTTACGTTCTTATCTATAAAATGAAAACAGTTCCAAATTTTTGTCAACATCCCTATTGTCGATTGATCGCTGAATTAAACGTGTTTATCGATAGCAAAGTATGTATATTAAGAAAAAATATATTTCGAATGGAAATAATGGAAGTAGATAAGTTGAATAGTGCATGTATTGAAGGAATGTTTTCAAAATAAAATACTATATTACTCCCGGATAGGCCTATGTGTTATTGTTTTTTACATTAGTACTTACAATAACATCAGTCCAGACATATGCCTGAAATAGTAAAAGGCTTGCCTTCTATTACGTGGAGCTTGAAAACTCGTGAAAAATGGAATAAGTGGTCGTAGGAATACATAACTGTCTACCTCTTCGGAGATATGGGCGTGAGTGTATGTACATATGTATGTATGTATGACCGTAAGAAAATGTGAAAGTGAGAACAAAAAGCATTTTAATTTCAAGTCTTGCGATAAGGTTAAAGATTTTTTGTTTGGTATTATTTATTTTCTTTATTTATTTAAGGCCTTATTTTAAGTATTTGTATACTTGTGCTAGAAGATTCTAAACACACTTACAAAGTGTGCAGGCAGTACTTTATATGCGATAGTTTCGTCTGTGTGACGTATCTCTCCCAGAAATTTATGCTCAGGCAGGTGTGCCACCAGAGCGAATAATTAATTTAATAATGATAATAGTATGGTACTGAAAATGATGCATAGGAATAGTAGGGTATGGGCTGTTAGAACGGAATGTTGTAAAACTATCGATAAAACTTCTCCTACATCACTAGATAGCGTAACACGTGTGTTCTCTAATTACGCGCTTAAATTGTATTAATTAGAGCGCGCCTCGTGAAAGGGTTGGCAGGAATTACCGTGGTATCAGTGACAGCAGCGCACTCGCCGCCTCGCAGTATACGGGTCATTTGAATAATTCTTATTATGTTTATTAATTTTTATTACTCAATATCTGATACTGAGAAAAGGGTCATTAGATCTTTAAAAGTTAAAAAAAATGACTCTATTGCACAACTCGGTCTTCACCATACGTGACGAAAGCAATACTGTCGTTTTTTCGTTTCATCTACTTTCAAATCACAAGGATGCTAAAGAAGCTTTCATTCTTAAAAAACTTGTAGTAATTTGGTGACGAATCTATGCTAAGTGAAAAACAGTGGCATCCATTAAGCATTGGCGCTCGCGGGTTTAAAACCCAAACACTCGTCTCTAAATTCTTAAAATTATGATTGTTTTCACCATATAAATTATCACGCATAAATTCGTAACTTCTATTGTGTTGTGATATAGCTGAAAGTACCTAATAAACAAATCCCATTATATATTAATGGCGCTCTTGAATTAATAATAGTAGAAGTAATTACTGCCCAAATTGTTGATGTATTTTATGTCAAAAACAATTTTGCAGATTTTTAGATAAAGCCTTTTTTGATAAAATACAAATTTTATTCCCCAAAATTGTATGTAAATTGGCCATGAATTTCATACAAAGAAAGTTTAAATAGGTTATATATATTATCATACAAAAAGTCAATCATGATAACCTCACCCAATATTCCAAATATAGAAATGCTAGCCGTTCATTTTCTAGAATTTAAAAAACATTTAACACGAACGTTTCCGTAACGTAGTTCACGAGAAACAGCATAAAACTAAACTGCATCACATAAAAATGTGAATAATAACCGAGTGTAGCAACCGAAGCGATGGAAACATCAAAAGGAGCTATTATGAAAAATCGTAACGCGTTTACTGGGCGGACTCTTTTACATTATTCATGAAGTGAAATTGCTCCTTACGGGGACGTAGTTGCCTGCTCGGGGGCTGCACCGCCCACTATGTACCAAGGAATATGTATTATATTGGTAATTTTGAATAAACATGTTAAAAACAAATTAGAATTTGTTTAAGTTTAGTGGAGTTTCCAGAGTGCTTCAGTAAAAAAATATAAATTTGTTAACTACTCCTATAAGAATGGCCACTAGGTAAAATTGAGAATGTCCGCCAACCCGCACTAGGCCAGTTTGGTGGACTATCTCTCAGTTGTAGTGGAGACCTGTGCCCAGCAGTGGGATGTACATGGGCTGATGTTGATAATGAAGTTGTACTGTAACTTGTCTTGACGAAAATAAAATTGAATCTCGAATGATTTTTTTTTTCATATCCTAAGTCTTGATGTATTGTGTCTTTAAATATCTAGTTCTAAGGGTTTTTCGTCAACATCAATTGATCTGAGAAGAAATTTATTAAAAATCTAAGCTATGATCCCTTCAATCTAATTATGTATACTTCGATTAACGATAACTTTATTGTTTACTATATACGTAACATACACACACAACTCACACGCATCATATTCTATCTACACATGCACATACATATATAGCTTTGTCCCCGCACTATGACACAAGTCCGTGATATCGTGGGTATTAGAAAATATACGAGAGACTTTCCTCTCACACTCACAAACATTCGAAGCAAACATTTAATAGACAGCACAAATATTTGAATGTGATCAAACTCATAGCCTCGTTCAAACTGGTGTCCGACTCGCCATATTTGTCCCCCACAGAGCGTATTGAGTGCGCTAGCGTTAGATACCCGCTAGTACCTGTTCCGTTCCGCCGACATGTTATTTATACTCGTTTGGTGTAATAACGGGTATTGGGGGTGGTCGCCACGCCCCCGCACACTACTCGCTACACTTACGGGATGTTTATTATAAAACCTTTATTGCCAACTTATATCCATAATATATTTATAACACGCCCACCGCTAGTCATTGCTTTTTCTTGTTCTAATTCAAACAAAAGTGAGTTATTTGATACTGTATACATACTCGTACACGTATGTAGGTACTATTTTGAAGACGTATTTCTGAATGTACACAGGTACATTTGCACGGGCAAATGTTAGTCCAGAATCTAATTGGTTGCAATTGAATTACTCTGCCTCGTGGTCTCGCGGCAAAAGTATGTGTGATCTAGATGTCTCGGGTTCGATTATCGGGTCGGACAGTGTTGTTGGGTTTTCCCATTAGAAAATTCTCAGCAGCAGTATGGAGCCTGGAAATGTGCCCGTTAAATAGCCCCCCTATTACGTGGGACTGATACATATCTGGAGAAAAGTCGAGAAGAAATGTACCTCTGTCTACTCCTTCGGGAAATACAGTTAAGCTTAGCGAGTCCCCATAGGGAACCTAACTTGTCTTTAACCCTCCAATGAAATTATTCAGATGAAAATAAACAAGAGCAGTAAAATAAAAGGCGGATAAACAGGTCAGAATTTACACCTCATGCTATTCGGGCTTCCATGATTGTCCTGCCACGAGCAAATTCTTCAGTAATCTCACTTGTCAGTTCGACTTTACTACTTACAATACAATTTATATACGTACATTACGCTCAATTTTGTTGTCATTTGCCTCAGAAATAGTTAGGGAATAACAAGATTTAAATACTTTACAAGCTTTGTAGACTACGGATGAACAACGCATTTCGTACATGATTTGACATATAAAGGTGAACAGTAAGAATTTTGAGATAGGTCGAGGACTGAATAAGTACCAAGTTATTCATTTTATATAAAAAAATAACAATTACATTCTCACTTACAGAAGCTTTTACTATCGCTTAAATTATAAATAAAATGCAGCAATTAAGGCAATTTTTCAAATAATATTACTTGACAACTTCTAAGGTCAACACTTATACAAGAATAGTTAAATATTTATTTATAGAATGTTGTGCGCCCGCCCTAACAGGAGGGCGGCATAAGAAATCGAGTCACGATCGGCCGACTGTCGCAACCTAACGACTTTAAGGCACAAACACTCGTGATTGCGACACGATAGCGACACGGCGACGACACGAGCACGCCACGACGTCCCGACGACGACATCCCCCTGATGGGAAATTTGATTTTACGTTTTTTCTGTTACCCAATGTGTGGATCTTGATTGGCTCTTTGAACATGTTGCGTCGATAAATCCGATATACGATACGTTAGCAGAATATGATGAAGTGATTGTAGAAGAACATGGTTTGATGTTTGTTTACGGAACACCAATCTATACAATAAAAGCGTTTATCTTCTAGCGGTCATTTACAAAGATTGATTAAGGTATAACATTGCAAATATAAATAAAGATATAATAATGAAAAACAAACGCAGGTCAGTGTTTAAAGCCTGCCGACGCAGATGATCCATCTCGTCCGACATAATGAAGCGAGGCGTCGGGCACCCGGCGCAGCGCTCCTCCCGCGCCGCTCACCGTAAGCAAAAACTCAATTATCATATTTTATACCTCATAATACTTAGGAAAGAGATATTCAATTATATAATTTTTCCTCTGAAAAGGGAATCCCTTTTCATTTCTCATTTGGATTTTTCTCTTAAGCAATTACGGGCTTGCTCCGGGGAGCGCGGGATTGGTTCGCCGAATACATTTCCACGTCGGTCGGCGCGCGCCGCCTCGCCGCCTCGCCGCTCTAATTTATCTTTTAACAAGGAATGGAATGTTATGTTAACTTATGCGCGGACCGTGTTAGCTCTGTTTTCGTTTAATAAAAGTGTGTTTCGCGGATGATTTTATGAGTTTCGGCGAGTTATGAATTCGTTTGCGCGCCGAATAGAAATGAGCTCATTTCGTGCGGCCCGCTCTGTGTGTTGTGCGGATTAAGAGCTTTATTTGTTTCTTATTTATATGCGGACGCGAATAGAGCTTTATGTTAAACAGCATTAGCGGCGGCGATGGAGGCTGTGGCAGCGGAGACGCTGGCCGCGGCAGTCGCGCGCACAATTTGCATGCCAATTCGCAAACTGTGGAGTTTAATTGGCGCGATCGTCGGCCACATTAGAATTCAAACAAACGAAGTTCTCGGCGACAACTCGATCCACTCAAGCGGTTCGGCCGAATTCGATTCTGGAAACTGTCGGATCGGATTCCGTGGAAACTCGCATAATCGCATCGCGCGGCCGGGAACACAAATTATTCGTGCGCCGAAACTCCCTAACTTCGTCAACCCTATAAAGGGGGTAAAGAACAAAGCGGAACCACAATTGGCCGTACCGTGAACCGATCCTCTACCTGACTCGATGGAAGTTTTAAAAATGGCGGCTCTTTGAGAGAAAACTCGATAAGGCCGCGCCCGCGGGACGCGTAAATGCAATTTGCAAGGAATCGCTCGTGCCTTTGACGTCGAGCGCGACTACCTCGTTTGAAGATTTGCTTGTTTGTCTTCCGCCGCGCTCGCCTCGCCTCGCCTCTGCCGCGAGCACACGTCGATACCTCAACACAATAACTACGCACACCATCGTAGGCGTTCATAGCCGAAACTTGTAATGTTATTGGCCAAGTAGGCAGATGGGGTGAATGATAAGGAAAACCACATTGATATCCAAACGGCTTTTCCCCATAGGACTAGAGTTACTTGTATTACTGTTTCGATTGAGACGCTAAACTGAAAAATCAATCTGAGATTATTTAGGCGCGCGGTCAAGAATTTCGGCGGTCGCAGGTTCAAACCCCAGGCACACACCTCTGACTTTTCGAAGTTATGTGTGTATTCACAATGAATTATCACTTGATTTAACGGTGAAGGAAAACATCGTGATAAAACCTGCACACCTAAAAGTTCTTAGGAATTTTTTAGGTGTGTAGTCCGCCAACCCGCACTAGGCCAGCATGGTGTACTAAGGCCTAACCCTCTCAGTTGTAGAGGAGGTCCGTGCCCAGCAGTGGGACGTATTTGGGCTGTTGATGATTGATGATATCTAAATAGTGGTTCGTAGAATTTATTATCAGTTAAGGGCGTGGGTAACTCTTCACAAATTATATACGTCATTTATGATATTTTATATATATACTCGATAGTCACTACACAAATAAAAAATGCATCAGAAAATTAACTACACTTTTACATCAAATCTGTATTCATTGGGTTTCATAGAATGCTGTAATTG
Source organism: Hemaris fuciformis (assembly GCA_907164795.1). Taxonomy (NCBI): domain Eukaryota; kingdom Metazoa; phylum Arthropoda; class Insecta; order Lepidoptera; family Sphingidae; genus Hemaris; species Hemaris fuciformis. Next base: position 11,900,868 of record OU015448.1, read on the forward strand.
TTTTAGGAAACAAATTGTATGCGGTACATAAGCGTCGCGGAGTTTGTGCAAGTTATAAGTGAGTCAGCATAATTTTTATTAGGTAAATAACTCCCGAGGAGGGAGGACTTCTCAATTTCAACATGCCGAGTTTTCAAAGGACTCGCCACCGCGAATTTAGGGTTACCACACGTTACTTATTTTATTTCGGAAACAAACAGAATAATTACAGTCGAAAATATAAAGAAATAAATAGTTCATAACGCAAAACAGTTTCCACTGATATTTAATTATATTTGTTTATCTTGCAATTAAGTCTAAATAAAATCCTATTGCCTGGAGTCCTATTTATCTCCGTATTTAAAATGTTCAAAATTGCTTTCATCATCATCACCATTATCAGCCCATATACACTCCACTTAGGTTTAGGCTTTAGTCCACCACGCTGGCCTAGGGCGGGTTGGCGGACTACACACCTAAGAACTTTTGGGTGTGCAGGTTTCCTCACGATGTTTTCCTTCACCGTTAAAGTACGTGATAATTCATTGTGAATACACACATAACTTCGAAAAGGCAGTGGTGCCTGGGGTTTGAACCCGCGACCGCCGAGATTCTCGACCGCGCGCCTGAACCTCGAGGCCATCACGACTTTTTTGAAAATTGATTTAGTAGTTTATAATTATAGACAAATATATAAGTATTTTTTCCTTATAAGTATAGATCAATAACCTATCTAATCCCTTTGATTTAATGCGCGTGCACAGAAAAATGGCAGTCACATCTGATAGTTAGCGCAGATGCGCAGTTGTAGCGTGATGATACTCATCCTAAAGTCTTCCTCCATAAATGGGCGATCTAACACTGAAAGAATTTTTCAAATCGGATCAGTAGTATCGGACCAAACAAACAAACTCTAGGTTTATAAAATGGGTAAAAGGTTTACAAAATGTCATCACGGTAACAACATATCCCATAAAAAACAAAACTTGTAAAAAACCCCAAGTCTCGCAACTCAGTCCTTCTACCGTAAAAAGTTGTGAGATCCATGTGATACCAAGTCGATGAATAGCTTAAAGCTAAGTGCATAATAACTTAAGACTGAAGGTCCTACTTCGTGGTCTCGCGGCACAAGTATGTGCCGTACGATCTAGAGGTCCTGGGTTCGATTCCCGGGCTGGGCAAAGTGTTATTGGGTTTTTCTATTAGGAAATTCTCAGTAACAGCACGGAGTCTGGAATTGTGTCCGAAAAACGGCAATAGGCTCGCCCCCTATTACGTGGGACCGATACAATACTAGCGAAATGTGGGTGCAGAAATGCACCTCTGCCTACCCCTTCGGGGAAGACAGGCGTGAGGTTATGTATATATGTATGTACAGAAGATCCCCTAAATGGGGACTGAATAAATTCATCGACTTGGTATCACATGGATCTCACAACTTTTTACGGTAGAAGGACTGAGTTGCGAGACTTGGGGTTTTTTACAAGTTTTGTTTTTTATGGGATCTCATTTCTTTTTGTAGAAAGTCCTATTGTTTTCCTTTTCGGCACCTTCTACCTACTTCTTGAGTACAAACAACGGATATTCTTAAAACCCACGCTCTGTCTTATGAGCTTTGCTTACTTTTGTAGGTAGTCTTCCTCTTCTACATACGAGACGAGTCGTGTTCTTAATTTTAAAATAATAATCCTACTTTATGCGTTAGTTAGAAAAAATTAGGGCTGCACACGTCAAACATCAGTTAAAGTTAATCCTTTTGTAAAATTGATATCTCTCTTATATAAATATAATTAAATAAATATAAATACACCCAACAGTCACATACATAGTTCTGACCCCACACTAAGATACAAGTTTTGTGTCGTGGGTATCAGAAACTACGAGAGACTTTTCGGTCTCACAAACACCCAGACCCGAAACAAATACTTGTGGATCACACAAACATTTGTCTCGGTGCGGGGATCGAACCCGCGGCCTCCCGTTTCGCAAGCTGGTATCTAGCCAACTGCGCCTCGGGGCTGTCAATATAAATTGGTACTGTCAATGTACCTAACCGAAAATTACAACATAAAGCTTAACAGAGGTATAACTTGAACTAATTTACGGCAATAACTGCCGCACTCAGTTTGTTTTAAATGAATAAATTACTTATATGTGATTTCCTCACGATATTTTCCTTCCCCGTTAAAGTACGTGATAATTCATTGCTAACACACACATAACTTCGAAAAGTCAGATAAGTGTGCCTAGGGTTTGAACCTGCGACTGCCGGGATTCTCGACCTCACGCCTTAAACTCAATACCATCCCTACTTATCTAGCTACACCTATTATTCCATTATTTTATACATATAGGTACACTAATTTATTCGCTGCAAATGTATCCTTGTAATCCTATATATTTATATGGGATTACAAAGTTATTTATGCAGTTTGTGAATCTAGAAATCTAGAATAGCAATCCAAATTATGAACGAAAATCGCAAATTTATAGCTAAGATTTCTAGCTCATCCGAACTGCATGAGGACGATCGCGCGTGTGCGCGGCTGCCACTCGCTCGGGGGTATTCAACTGTGCCCGCGCCGCGCTCGTATTCACTTCTGCGCACGCCGCGGGTATTTACAACCTTACTTACGCTCTTTGCCATGCCATCTACCTACGTGATTTATATACGAAACGTGAGCGGCCGCATCGTATTCTTTATTTTAAAATAATAATTATTTTTTTGCATTTTTTCTCAGTCACTATAAATACTTTCAATGTACCTAACAGAAAATTACATCATCAACAGAGGTATAACTTGAACTAATTTACGGCACTAACTGCCGCACTCAAAGTTTTATTTTTTTAAATGAATAAATTACTTGACCCTATTGAAGGTTTCCTCACGATGTTTTCATTCGCCGTTAAAGTGCGTGATATTTCATAACTATCACACATATAACTTCGAAAAGTCAGAATAGTGTGTCTAGGGTTTGAACTCGCGACCGCCGGGATTCCGGACTACACGCTTAAACCTCAATGCCACCACTGCTTATCTACATACACCTATTATTCCATTATATTAAACAAATACAGGTACACTAATTCATTTACTGCAAATGTAACTTTGTAATCGTATATATTTATATGGGATTACAAAGTTATTTATGCAGTTTGTGTATCTAGAAAACTAGACCGAAATTGCAAGATATTATAATTTTTCCTTAAGTTATACACTAAAACCTAATTGTGTTCCAAATTTGAAGCTTCTATGTCGGCTAGAAGTGCCTTAGAGTTTTGATGATCGGTCAGTGAGTGACCAAAACTGCGAAGTTTGACTAGTTATAATTCTTAAACTACTAGTTCAAATTGAATGAAATTTGAAATATACAGAGTTTATACCATTCTTGCTTGGTAACTAAAAATTCAGGTCTCTAGGTTTATCCACAACGAAGTTATAGGGTGTCGAAAATGGCCTGAGTTGCTTCGAGAAAAGTATAGTACGGCCGTGCCGCTTTTTCGCTCGACTTGGCGGGGGCACTGCCGTGCCCCCAGATGTACGTACTTTGAGCCATTCCTCCCCACTGTCTTATTTTTAGGACACGATATTCAAAATTTTTTTTTTGTGTTAGGGCTCTTATTTTTATTGTTCCTGATGTCATTCGTAATTACACACTATTTTGCTAATATTTTTTTTGCGCTGTAAAAAATTATAAGGTGATTTTAATGTATTTTTTTTAATTGATTATTTATGATCCGGCTTCATATATAATTTTTTTCTCATATTATTTTTTCTTAAGAACTTAATTTATACATTTCATCAAAAAAATCCTCGTTTTCAATACTTGGGAAGTAATGGGTTAAAATAGGTGTTAAAAAATAGATGAGAATGTCTGTCCTACCATAGTCCATACCTCATGGCCACTGTCATACAAAATTTTGATGCAAATTGCGGGGAATGGTGGCGGCTCCAAACGCACGAATAACTTGCACAGCGTTTTAATTTGTTGTCCGAGTTGGTGATTAATGAGAATAACTTCATCAAGTTAGACACATTGATTGATACTTCTATTAATTTTATCAAATTAGCATTACAAATTTGTTTTCTTACACGTATTGTTGGGTTGTTAACATACATATATAATTATCATTTTTGCGCAATTATACACCAGCTTGCTTAACGTAAGAACGCGGATTGGATCCCCGCACCGAAACAAATACGTATTTGTTTCAGGTCTGGATTTTGTGATACCGAAAAGTCTCTCCTATTTTCCGATAGCCACGACCACAAGTCTTGCATCTTAGCAGGGGTATATGTATCTGACTGTTGGGTGTATTTATTTATTTAGAAGCGCTTATATAAATTGTATCTGTTGTAACTTAATTAAGTATCATACATAATAACACTAACGCTTCTATCTGCGAAGGGGTAGGCACACCTGTTCCACCCCACAGTTAGACCTAAGTCCAGAAATATACCTACTTATAATATGTATTTCTAAACTTATGTTTCGCCAGCGATTTTTCCGTCTCACGTGATATTGTACAAGCGTATTGTCAGTTGCCTGTTGGAAGTCCCGACTTGACAGCCCCGTGGCGCAGTTGGCTAGACACCAGCTTGCGAAACGAGAGGCCGCGGGTTCGATCCCCGCACCGAGACAAATGTTTGTGTGATCCACAAATATTTGTTTCGGGTCTGGGTGTATGTGAGACCGAAAAGTCTCTCGTAGTTTCTGAAACCCACGACACAAGACTTGTATCTTAGTGTGGGATCAGAACTATGTATGTTCCAGATTTAGGAGTCGAACAAGAAACGTCTTACCCCACGATACACATTTTCTTCGCGAGACCAACTAACCAATCGTAAAATTATATTATACCAAATCCAATACGTAAAAGCGAAACAGCACGGAATCAAAAGCTAAAACATGGCTACGTGCGCGATGTAACGCAATTAAGGCGGCGTTACGATATCGTTACGGTCACCGTTAGTTTCGTTACGTTAACGAGCGCGCCGCCCGATCGACCGAGCGCTGTTAGTACAATTTTATTTGACTAAACCTATTGGTCTCTCTTTTTATTTTGTTGTGTTTTATACTTGTTAATAACCATTTCTTTTAACAGACAGTTTGTAAAAAAATCATCAAAATTATTTGCAATATTGAAAAAGAGTGGAAGTTACAGCCTATTAATTTTATATTATATATATATAAAAAAAAAACATTTTACAGGCTTGCATTAAGTCAATGAAGCTATAACTAGGACATGTGCACTCTCATAACACTGCATTTGTTGCCATCTTTTGAAAGGCTTGCAATACCCCTATGGCATTAAACAAGTTGGGGTATCACATCAAGAATCAAATACTGATCAGAACGCCACATTAAAAAACAAAAAACACTTATCTATCAAAACGATCTCACGCCCTCCCTATCAACTACTTGAAAAAATTAAAACTGGCCAGATTAAATATTTTAAATTAAAAAAGAGGATAATTATCCTTTTGTGAACATTTTGGCGCTGGGCCCGCATGGCGGCGGGCGGCGACCATTAAAGGGTTACAGTGAAAAGGTCGCGTTACCACTCAATCCTCACGCGCCGCCGAACTCACGCAGTACTGATTTATTTTTTATGACCACTCGTTTATTATGCAGGCGTGGCTAATTGTGGTGAAAGTACATTGAAATGTATTCTACTTTGCTAAAGGACTGATTATATTACAAACAAGAACAGAGTAATTTTTTAATTTTTAAAGTCAAACAAATTAATTACACGAGTATAATAATAATAATAAGGGAAATTTTAATTGAAGAAGTGAAACGTGTTTTCAGTTTATGTGATTGGTGACTCAAAGTCCTTGCCTAAACCAATAAATTCCAATATTATTTTTACGTATGTGCTCTACAATTTAAAGCTGCTTAAAATCTCCTTGCAATATCCTCAAACAATTCACAAATAATCTTAGATAACCTAAAAAGAGAGATTAAACAATTGAACAAAATCTATTTATGATATAACCCGCTCAATATCCCCGAACACGGTCTAAGCTGTCCACTTGTACAATAAAGAAGCGTTCACAATGCGCACGCGAGGCGGCACGTGCCCCGCGTATTATCGCACAATATTGTCAAACGCCCGCAGCGGCGCAGCGGGGCGCAGCCTACCGCCGCCATCAAATTGGCCCGAGTTTGTGTAAAAAATATCAAATGTTGGGCCTATTGTAAATATTTGTGGGCTGTTTAGTGTTATAACTTGTAGGTCTTGGGACTCCTTACATACATATTTATAAACGCCCTGTATCTTTAAAGGGTTCTGCACACACTTATTGCCAATCATGTCTTAATTCCTTCGTAACAGGTTTCGTTTTACCTCTGACAAATTTATAATGGAAAAATCGTGATAACCATAACTATTGACCCGGAAACCGAACCCAGGACCTCTTAACCGCATGGCACAAATCTGTGCCACAACACCAAAATAAGTTCAAAACATCACGTTGTATATGTAAATTATGTTTGGGATTCAACTAATATACCTCAATATGCAGAGTGTATTTCTACACTCACGTTTCGCCCACTGTGTTTTAAGTCCCTATAAAACTGCGTGGCACTTATAATATTCTACAGTGCATAACAGATGTCGTTAGAAAATGCGGTATTTAAATCTATACATTCGAGTTTAGTTAGAAACTCTCCTAATGTATAAGTAATACTGTTATATTACAAAGCGTTAATTTAATCCAACTATTTATCTTATAAAAATCCTAACCAAATAAAAACAATGTAAGTGAAGCAGAAATCATTGCACACCAAATCTACTCGCAGTCACAATAAATGACTCATCAATTGTGATTTAGCAACAAAATCAAGATCCAATTACGGTACATTTGCCATCAATAGGTTCTCTCGTGCGTTCACAGTCACGTGTCCTTGATTCGCGTTTTGTTTATACACCATATTCGAGTCAATTTAGCGTTAAGCAATTGCCAGAAAGGGGACACACCCCTGCGGCCGAGAGCGTCGGCTTTCCGCTTTTTTAATCGCTGATCGCGGCGGGTCGCCTCTCGCAGCGATTATTTATGGCCAGTGTAGACGCGCCTTATTGTCCAAGCGTCATTTGGTAGTTGATTGGAATCAGTTCCGCTATTAAATCGTTGTTTGTGTGACGTATTTATGTTTTATGGTGTTAATGTTTGGTTGCACGCTCATTGACCGATGAAAACATTGTATATAGGATGAAGAGGAACAGTTTTTTAGTAGTAAAGTATGAAAAAGCTAGTGACTTCATGATATCCAGGTAATATCTAGTATTATTGTGCACTGTTTTTTTTTTTTTTAAACTGGCACGGCAAAGTGACTCCACTGTACCTGATGGTAAGCACAGTGGAGTCCAAAAATTAATACCGACCAGCGAGAAACGAAGGTCACCCGCTGGTCGACACAATCATGCCGGCCTGCACAAATGCTTCTTCACGCTTCGCTTAAAGGATCCAGGATCATAGGAAGGAGGGAACACGTGAGCCGGCAAACTATTCCACAGCTTGATGGTGCGGCAAAGGTAAGAATTGGCGAACTTTTTGGTTCGAGCCGCGGATGTTGTGACCACAAAGCTGTGGCTTCGCATGCCAGCACGCGTGGGTGTTTCATTACGAGAGAGCAAAAAACTATGACAACTATTTTAAAATAGATTTTTTAGATATGTTCATTTCTCACTCGACTATATTTATCGAACAGACATAAGAACATTTACACATTAATTAAATTTACATTGTTTTCCATACTTTATTAGTATAGTAAAAAAAAGAAACTTTGCCTGTTACGATTTCACATCCAAATCACTGGACCAATAAAGATGTTTTTGGTATCGTGATACTTGGCACCTTGGAAACAGATATAGCTACTTTTTTATAAATAAAAAATGCTAGGGCGAAAGGAGGCCCAACAGCTAGTGAGAAATAAACACGCCTAATTGTTACCTAACACTTACAAATCTTGTGTCTTACAAACACTCGGACTCGAAATATACAAATAGTTCCTAACCAAACATTCCACTGAATCAATACCAGAGAGACTATTTGTAACATCATGATCTAGCTCAACCAACGCCAAAAACAAAGCCCTCATAAATATTAGTGACACTAAAACAAATGGCACAGAACAGTGAGTCACGTTGCGCAGAACAATAGAGCGGCTCAGTGTTCATTAATGGCATTAATTAATGTTTAATTGAACCAAATAGAGTATCAATTTAGCGGACGGCAATTGGATCATGCATCCCGGCGCGGTGCCGCACGCTAAACACAAATGGAATACGTATACGCGACAATTTTCACATGATAATGCCGGATCATTTTGTTATACTCGTACAATTCACGAAGTAATGATGTTAATTAGCTTATTATACGCGTGGTTTTTTGTGGGGTTTTATTTTAAATGCTTTAGTTTGTACGTACTTCATCGTAAAGGGATTTGAATCTATTCTACTCGTACTTCCATAGGAGTAGGTATAGATATTGAGGAAATTCCTTTGTGAAAACACATAGTGTCTTTCTATTAAAGTGAGCAAAACTTACTAAGTTACTAAACTGTAATATTAATTTATTTAGTTAAAAAAATGAGGTTTTGCGCTAGATTTGCTATGTTTGTGCTGTGTAGTTATCATTACGCTCAATCATGATAGAAATGTATAAAATCTTATACATATATATGTTTTTTATCAATACACTATATTTTATAGTAAACTGATAAGGGCGACATAATTTTTTTATAGTCCTGACATATTATTGAATGTTTTTCAACTTCTTCACTATACAGTTTTATCTTCCCAGTGGCGCGTATACTATGTCGGTGTACTGTCCGCTTAGCAGGAAGGAGTTGGCAACGAAGTGCGTCTCAACCGTTTCATTAACAACATTAATTACAGTTGAATTGACTTAAATAGACATGCAATTAGTGATGCCACAATCAACGCGCTCCTACTAGGAACACTGGCCAATGTGTACCGGACAGACTGTATTCACTACACGTTTCGTTCATACAAGGACATTTAATTATATGTTGGTAGATTGAGGTTAATCGTAATGATTTTTATGGTGTAATGAAGTTTTAATTGCGGTGTTGTTTTGGAGTGTCGCTGAAGTTTGATGATTGGAACAAACATGTTTTTTATATGTTTTGATTGTTTTTGAAGCGGACCGACCTGTTAATGAAACATGAAGTTCAGATTCGAAATAAAATATTGTAAGAAAACCTCCTGTACCTTTAAATATAACTTTCCCGCTTCACAAATGCCCTTCACGATAGAACTTGCAGCTAAAGTCAAAAGTCAAAAGTGTTTTTAGCTTCTTAAACATTTCTAAGTATTCCAATTTACATACATACATACATAAACTCATGCCTGTATTCCCTGATGGGGTAGGCAGAGGTGCATATCTACACCCACATTTCGCCAGGTATGAATCAGTCCCACGTAATAGGGGGCGAGCCTATTGCCGTTTTTCGGGCACATTTCCAGACTCCGTGTTGCTATTGGGAATTTCCTAATGGAAAAACCCAATAACACTTTGCCCGACCCGGGAATCGAACCCAGGACCTCTAGATCGCACGGCACATACTTGTACCGCGAGACCACGAGGCAGTATTTGAATTGTTTTCCTGAATATCCACTGTATGACGTCATTGTCGTTTTATGTTCTTTGCGATAGGCACATGATTTGACATGTGATACAAATGTTGCCTTATTATTAGTTTGTATGTCATTAAATCTTATTCAAATCCTGGACAAGATTAGCTGAAGAAATCAGAACAGTGTTTTACCCTAAACATCTGTAAATTAGATAGTAACACACCCTTAAAAAACACACACCCAGCAGTAAATTAAATAATAATAATAAATTGACAGAAAATGTCGAGACAATTCAGTTTCTTAGACCGACGAAATAAAATTTCTTAAAGTGAGACCAAAAAGACATTTTTTATCAAGTCAAGGTTCTTTTTAACTTTGTTTAGGATCGAATCTGTGTGACATTGTGTGTTTATTTCATGGCGTCTCTAGCCTGCACTAGAAAGAGTACAATTAGTTCATATAAACGCGCGGACAATACAATTCACTGTGTATGGGATTAACTGGCGTGCGCGAATTAGCGAGCGCGTCCGCGTCGACAAATGGTGCACTAACGAATTTATTCCGACTACGAGCGACGCACGCCACGCGCACTCGACACTCGCGTTAATGCCTTTGGATATACATACATAACATCACTACTGTATTTGCCGAAGGGATAGGCAGAGGTGCATTTCTGCACCCACATTTCGCCAGGTATGTAAGACCCACGTAATAGGGGACAAACCTATTGCCGTGTTTTGGGTATATTTCCAGATTCCGTGCTGCTACTGAGAATTTCCTAATGGAAAAACCCAATAACACTTTGCGCGACCCGGAAATCGAGCCCAGGATCTCTAGATCGTGCGGCACATACTTATGCCGCGAGACCACCAGGAATTGGATATCTAATTAGTTATCAGTGATTTACTATTTTACAACAACGATACAAACATTCTAGTTAATATTATAAGTATTGATCATATTTGTGAACGACTGCTTCGTGGTTAAGCAGAATATTATTTGTGCCAAGCGATCTGGAGATCCCGGAACGGACAAAGTGTTATTAGGTTTTTTCATTAGTAAGTTCTCAAGGAAGGTAGCAATGGAAGTACTGCATCGCACCATAATCAGCTAAAGACAATCACTATTAAACATAGGTCCTAAACACCTTCAAAAGTTTTCATATACCGCATTGAAATATAAAAAAGTGTGTGTGTACTTATGTACACGCGTTAGAAGTTACTTCTTTGGCGTAACAAGATAAAAATCTTAAAAATATTTTTCGCTTTATTCTACGTTTGTAGAATATGTAAATCCCGTTTTATTACTGTTACTATTCTACATTTTTAAAATCTAAAACATATAAACTTTTTTTGAATAACTTCATGGTGGCGGTTTTTCGTGACGGTGTGCGCGCACATCGAAAAAAATTACTCTCATCATTTTTCCCTAACGCGCCAAAAGAAGTATAACTTCAAAAATATCTCTAGATTGTAGTTACATTATTTATTTAATATTATTAATTATAGAAAAGACCGAATGCGTTACACTGAATGCGAATGCTCGTAGCGTTGGTGTCGAAGCGCGGAGTAAAGCCGACCCATGTAAATCTATTTGTCATATTATTACGGGCAATTAGAGCGACATGCGGGCGCGGGAAGGGTTGTTCCGCGAAACCAACATTCCGCCGCACAGTTCCGCCATAAGGGACTCGCTGTAAACGCCATTGGCAGAACTGCTTTTTTTAAAATATGTCTTGTTTGCTAGTAGCTTATGCTTAGGCTTTCGTCTGCATATTCTTAGTAATTAACTTCAGAGACCAGTTAAACATATGTTATTGAAGTTGTTTTGATATAATAATCGAAATTTTACTATATTAAACCCTATACAACATGTTACTAGTATAGGGGTCTATTGCTATTTTATAAGAGATGTTCTTTTTTGTTATATTGTAATAATAATGTTATCATTTGCACGTGAAACCTTAACAAATATAATATTTTTTGGATTTAAAATACTGGAATTGATGTACAAATAAATGAACGGGACCTGTAATCAAATATTTTTAAGTGAATAAAGTAATAGTTCGAACCTTGTCCCTCCATATCCCTTGACTACGGCACTGCGCTGTGGAGTTCATTACACTGACTAATTGTACCCGGCTGGCGGTTAATCGCACATTTAATTAGATTCCACAACGATACCGTTTTTGAGTACTACTTAACGAATTAAATGCTTGATGCAGACATGAAAATTACTAAATTGGACTGAGTCATTTTTAATTTGGGTCTCGTGTGATGCGAGTGTGCAAAACAATTTACAATTTTATGACTTAAAAATGTTACTTTAAATTTAAAATTATGGTTTCTTGGAGGAATAGTTTAAGTCGAGATGTTGTGCTAAGATTTCATGTTTTTTTTATTATAGTTAATAATAAAATTTAATTTTCCGACTGCTTGTTGGCTGTAATGGTTCTGTAGAATCTCGGATTCTATTCCTGGGCAAGCAAGGTATTGTAAGGATTTTTGGATTGGAACATTCACGACGGTACCATAAAATCAGGAATTGTGCCCAGGCAAACATACGTTTGTGGATAAATCTTTTGCACCAATCTTTTACATAGTACTAATAGATTGGCATAATTGCTTTCGGGTGTGAGTGTGTGTGTAAATTAAGTCATAGTGAATACAATATGCTATTTCGTCATTTTAATATTTCTCAAAAATATGAGGTAAAGTAACAAACTAGCAATTCGATAAAATAAATACTTTTATATTCGAAGAATCAATATCACTTACTGTGACGTTGAAGGAAAACATCATAATTAAAACTGCACACCTAAAAGTTCTTAGGAATTTCTTAGGTGTGTAATCAGCAAACCCGTACTAGGCCAGCGTAGTGGACTAAGGCCTAAACCCACTCAATGGTAACCCTTTGCCCAGCAGCGGGACGTGCCTACATATATGGACTGTTGATGATAATGATTCGAAGACATTGTCAACTATTGATTGAAGGAATTCTATGAATAACATTAAACTGTTTGTATATCTCTCTACACGTAGGACAGTGTCGCAATTCGGAACTCCACTAAAACACTTGATAGGTGAGCGGGTGCTCCGAGTAGCTCATTGCGCGTTGTACGGCCGGCGCAATTGGCACGATGACGCGCAAGACATACGCGTGTTTATTACGATAATTCACAGCTCGTGCCAACACTGGCAATTGAACGGCGGCCACCGCTGCGGAGGCATTCGCTCCGAGCGCTTTATGTCCCGTCTGTATTTACTTCAAGTGAGGTGTTGTCACTCTTTGTGGGGTCTCATAAGTGACAAGTGTTTGTAAATATCCTTGGAAGTACGTGTATAGAAATTTTGAAAGCCGAACGGTAAAACGCCGTAAGACACTATATGGTACCATACATATAAATGTACCATTTTTTTTTATTCTTTATTTATTTATGGAGGGTTTGGTTCAACAAGAACATGTCACCCTCATTACAATCTCTATTACAATTTAACTACTTACAATACTACTTACAACTACCTACGTCTAATTCCTAACAATACCATTTTGAATAGAGCTCTGGCTTCTCCTGATAAAGGTGAAGCCAGAACACTATTGAACAAACCAATTTGCAGTGTATCAAAGCCGAATCTTAATAAAAATATTCTCCTTTCAGCCTCGTTACGAACACACTCCCCTAAAATATGAATCACATCTTCAGGTACACCACACTCAATGCAGTTGGGAGTTACACTTTTTTTCATTAAAAATGCATAGCTATTCAGGGGCATGTGTCCGGAACGAAGTCTGAAAGCAGTCACAATAAGGTTTCGGTGCATATCTGTATCAGCAAACCAACAAGACCGGGATAGCCTCGGTACAATTGTAAAAAATGTACCATTTGCAAATTAATGATTTGATTTAAAGTGTAAGTCCTAAAGATCGTTATTACATATTAAGATAATAATAGTGTGTTATCACTCGTTGAATATTTCATCATGCCTGGTTGTCAGGAAGAGATCGCTTTGAGCGATAAGACCGCCGGTATATTACAAGTTGTCCATTGTATTGTATCATTGTTTAAATGATGTACAATAAAGTTTTTATCTATCTATCTCTCTATCTATTCTTTTAACCTTTTTATTATTTATGCACCTACATTTTATCTCCGCATCACCGAAAGGTTGACTGTTGAGAATGCTTTAGGCATTAAGTCCGCCTTTATACTTAATTTATAAGAAGCGTAAATAAATACAATTTTTAAAACCGAAGTATTCAAGATCACTTACATGATGGCAAATTAGGACTGTAATTATCAAGTTTATTTTTCGGAATGACAAATATGATATTCCGGCAAGACCAACTAAAATTTATGTATCGATAATCAAATAAAAACTTGAGTAAATAAATATGTTAAAGAGAAAAAAGTATTTATACCAAAAACGGCACACTATTTATTCGGAAAAAAATATCAAAAACATTCCAAACGTATTAGTAAACAGATGTATGTGAGCGTATCAGCGAGGGCGGGGTGAGATAAGTCGCAGGCGCTATAAGCTCGGATCGACACATATCGCATTAACGGCATTTCCGGCCGGGCGCCGGACGTGCCGCCATCTTGTTTTGCGACGCCAGCCTCAGATAGTTGCTTATTTGTTCTATTTGGACGATGAAGATGTATTGGTGTTTTATCATTGTAAGATGGTTTTTTCAATTTATATTGCTATGTTCCGAAAAAATAAAATAATATCTTAAGATTTAAATTAATAATAATTTTCTGTTGTATATGTATTTTCCTATAATAAATTCTTCTAACGCGTTGATAATAACAATCATTAGGACATCATCAGCAATAAGACCTCCTGCTCTAAAAAAAATTACAGTGTGATTTTTTGAAAGCAAGAAATTTCATTATTGTAAAATATTACATTTAAATAGCTTAAAGTAAATACCAATACTTGCTTTAAAATAAATAATGTAGTACCTACAATTATTTCTTTATGTAACACTATCTCTACACAGTCCTTCCATAGTGTTTTTATAAACAGGAACACAGTTCCAACAAACAAATTCCAACTTTAGAAATTCCTCACAAAACAATTTATATTCCACTATTAGTTTATGTTAATCGCATCGTTGTAACAAGACAAAGTAAACTAATCGATGAACAATTTACAAACTCAATATTGTGAGTGGAGCGCAGTTAACCTCCAGATCATTATTACTCGCAATTAAACCCCGCTTGATTCGATTAAAATCAATCTTTACTGAAACTTAGTCGCGACTTTATAAACTCTTTGTGTTTGGTGTGAGTCATGGGGTCCGAGCTGTTAATGTACAGACTATGGTCCGTTTTGATATCAAAAGATATATTTAGTACTGGATTTACAAGCGTGTTTACTATACTTATACTATAAAGAGGTAAAGTTTGTGAGTTTGTGAAGTTGTTGGGTGTAATCAACTGATCTCTGGATCAACTGAAAAAATATTCAAAATTATTTTTTGTTGAATAGTCCATTTATCGAGGAAGGCTATCCTTATAGCCCATAGGCTATAAAGTATAGGCTACATGACAGCCCCGTGGCGCAGTTGTCTAGATACCAGCTTGCGAAACGAGAGGCCGCGGGTTCGATCCCCGCACTGAGACAAATGATTGTGTGGTCCACAAATATTTGTTCCGGGTCTGGGTGTTTGTGAGACCGAAAAGTCTCTCGTAGTTTATGATACCCACGACACAAGACTTGTATCCTAGTGTGGTCAGAACTATGTATGTATTGGGTGTATTTATTTATTTATATATCATCACGCTACGAGCAATAGGAGTGGAGCAGCAATGAAAAATGGGGCAAAAAAATGGAAATAATATTCCTTTTGAAGCCTAATATTTTTGGTACAGTGTTGCAAACAACAGCTAGTTAGTTAATTATATAAAAACGGGATATTCGAAGAAAAAATAGTTATTAGCATTTTAAACATCCTCATTAATGATTGGGTATCACACAATATCTTTTTCGTTTTTATTAACATTTAATTACAGTGTAGAAATACGTAAAATAAAGCAATTTATTAAGAGCTAAATTAGTCGATAACTAACATTTGAATGAAGTACTTGATGACAAACTATCGAATCCCAATCAAAATTGTTCCAGCCAGTATTAGTGTACTTCGAGAAGTAACATCAAAATAATAATTTAACACGATCCGTGAAACATAACCACTGACTGCTTATTATATCCTCACCCATAACCATAATTGGCCTTTATTCACTTTTTATTCCGGACCTTAAATCCTCTCATTGTTTCTCGACGACGACATCGCGTACAATGCAATATAATTAAAGTTCATTAGAGTGGTGCGGCCGGCGGTTCGTTAATCAAGTAATTGCCTTTACGGACTTCGTCTTGGCTGTGACGATAGCCGTGTCCGCTCAGCGATACGGCTACCCTTGCGTTCTACGATTTACCCACCAGTTCTACGACTTACCCGCTATCTCTAAGCTCTACCCATCACGTAACCCGCCAGTCGCGCGTGCATGACGACACTAAAAGTGGTGATTCAACCGTTCACAGTTCAACTATATTAAACAAATGATGCATAATAGTACCGTTTGATTAAGATAAATAAATTGCTTGGGGCCGGGTTAACTCCGCGCTAGTTAAGATGCAATGAGAAAGTGAGGAGCTTCGTAATGTTATGGTCGGTACTACAATTGAGTTAAAAATATTGTGTGACGTAATTTCGAATTAATTTGTTCAATCCAATCCAATCCATCAGCCAATGGAAGTCCACTGCTGGAAAAAGGCACTCACAATGACTTCCACTGGGACCTGTTGGAAGCAGCCTGCAATCAACGACGTCCCACGACCTTTACTAGGTCGTCTGACCTAGCAAAATTTTATTGAGGAAAAACAATTGTATTTTCTATTCTCTTTTTATCCTCGTTGTGAAAATAAGTAACCTATGCCTTTTGTGCGCAGTAAGATTTTTTTATACGAGAGATGATACATCAGTATTAATATTTTGTTTATAGCAAATGAGTTGGACTAAGGTCTAAACTCTCTCAGTTGTAGATGAGGCCCGTGCCCAGCAGTGGGACGTATATGGCCTGATGATAAAATGAGTTAGAAACATAAGAAGCACGTTTTATTATTTTCACCTTGTTAAACGTCAATCATACTTAATAAAGGGTCTTCAACGATTTATTTGATAAGGAAGGGAGATAATGAGGTCTACACAAGTCGTAGCTATTAAATCCTGCGCGCATAAAACACGTCATAATTTTCTCAACGGTTTAATTTATGTCTTCGTATTACTTTCGCCCAATACTTTATATAGCAGATACAATGTAATGTTGAATCAAACTAAAGTACTCACTGGTCAAACGGCGAGAAGATGTGTGGCGGCGGTCTCTGCTCTGTGGAGGCGTCTCGGGAACCTGCACTGCCCACTGACGGCGCCGGCGACGCACAGCTTGCCTCCGATCTAAGTTATATATAAGATTAAGTTCAAATTTAGAACTATCGAAAGGAATTTGTCAGATTTTTGAGAATTACGTTAATGAACGATGCCTTTACCATGCCGAAGGAAAAGGGTTTTAGTATTGCCTATTCACGATGAAATTAAAAAAGGATTTGTTGTTAAGAATGAAAATAGGATATTTCAATAAATCGGTAGGGCTTAAGTAAAATTATGTGTTTTAGTGCATTTTGCAGGCAACTCGCGGTCTCAACATCCATATAATCCATGTTGATCTTGTCGTCTACAACACTAATTTACTTGATATCGAGGTGGACAAAACTTTAGGCGTCTCAAAATTATTAAGTAGATATCTCCAGCATCTATGACCATGGTTACAGTCATTGATACCTGTCTAGTCTAGGCGACCTGTTTGGCGAACGGCGAGGCGAGTGGATTGGCGAGCGGCGCGGCGAACGTCGCGGCGAACCCGGTGTCACGGGCGGTGAGGTGCGGGGCGAAGCCATCCCTGACACCGGAGAGGCCTCCGCTGAGCCTCGGGACATGCCACATTCCGATGACCCCTGTAAAAACCACTAGTTGGTCAAAAAAGTACACTGTGTTGTAGTGTTATGTGCTTACAGAGATTGTTAAATTTTCAGAGGGCTTTCTCGAAAGAATGAAGTTGCATTGATAGCCTTCGCTAGCAGTTAATACTTCGGTCTTGCATCTACGTGATGATTAAAGTCGAAGTTTAGTCCTTATTCGTGATATCGAATTCTGTAGTTGCTTCTTTATATTCTGATTTTTTTTGTTTGTGTCATCATAGAAGTATCTATAATATTATAATCGCATATTTCCATATGCAATATATATTGCAAATATATTTTTTCTTCGCAGTAATCGTTTATTAACAAACCGCTTTATTTATTATGTTGGTTTGTTAGCTTTTCTCTAATAATTAACAACAAAAACTCCTATGTCTATGATATTTACCTTATCGTCAGCCGGATCCCTTTTTGTCATAACTTCAGCGCCTTCCCGTTTCCTCTGTTCCTCTTTCAATCTCTCCGCTTTTCGCCATTTTGCCCGGCGATTTTGAAACCATACCTGAGAACATAAAATATATTACTTAGAGAATATATTATTATAATAAGCTGATAACCTCAACTGCTGGAAATAATAGAATACAAGTCTCTACTAAAGATACGATCACCTTCTAGCAACCCACATGAGTTTCTCATTAGATAGATCTTTCTGATTTCAAATAAAACTCTTGAAAATTCAAATTTATTGCGGTCATTTACGGTTACAAACTTACATTAACCCTATTACGATACCTACGTAAATAACAATGTATACTTTGAAATAGCTCCTAAGATCCCATAAATCATGTAAGCCATAATCATAGAGTACACTAAATCCCTAATAGCAGAGCTGTCAGCACTAGAGAATTTAATAGCACATCAAAACTACCCTATTTTGTTGCTTGTTACTACTGTAAGATTAAATATCATTCGATACACCACTGCATAAGGGTTTAAAAACCAACCTACATTAATATATACCTACGTACGTAGACAAACTTCGCTATGAGAGGTCAAGATTTACTGGACAAATACGACAAATTGTTAAGACCTCGTTTTAGGAATGAAATATACTCGCACGAAGGTCATGTAAATTGGCCAAGTTAACATGCTTAACCAAATACGACAGGGCCACATTTGCACTGCAATTTTCGCAATTCAGTTTTAATGAGCCCTTCTGTTGTGAGAATGGTGGTTACGGAAATGATTAATGGAATGAAGAAGGTGAAATAGGTATAATATAAAATTAATGGGTAATTTCTCGTATTATAAGACGCTACTTTATAAGTCCATTTTGTACAATTAAATCTTATTAATCGGCAAAGATTATAGAGATTTCTTCTATTTATTTGTTGAATACCAAATGAGATAATGGAATGCTATTTTCGTGATAAAGGCATATTTTTTGGAACTGCTAGAAACATACTACATAGAAATATTTAAAAAAATATTTCTATACACATTTATCATTACATTATCATTACATTTATGTACACATTTATCCTGTGATATATAATTAATCCTGTCGCCTAACTTGAATTAAATTTTAATTTATTTAAAATCTTTCTTTTCATTTTAAAACTTACTTGACAGATTTGAAAAAAAAAAGTCAAATAAGATTTTTTTTATCTACAAATATGTCGCCCCTTCTGCCAAAACTTTTGCTCTATGACCGCACGAAGTTTGCACGAGTCCGCAAAGTCCCTCGCATACACTAAGCTAATTTAGTTAAAATAATAATCCGGCCATAATCCGCCGGGAGCCCTAATAGTTTTTATCTCTTGCGAGGGTGGAATTAATATTTGAACGTGTCGAGAGCGCCCCTTGACTCGCCTAATGCTTATTATAATGCCTTTATCGACGTACTCATCTTGGGGTGAGAAAAATGTATTTCGTATCGTCTTTTTTATACTGTTATTATTATGTGTTAATAGTCCATTATTTACAAAAAAAACATCATAAAAAATGTATTAATATTCGAAATTCAAAAATAAGTTTTTTGTTTACTCTTCCATCTAAATTGCTAAAAGAAATTTTATGAATTTTGGTACAATACTTAGGGGTGGCATATGCACCTTTTTATTTCATAAGGTTTCTTTTTTATTACGTCCTTAGATAACTTTATAAAAACAGGAGCAAAATCTCGAGTATAAAATATACCATAACGACAATAATAATTATGACGAATTTATCTTGATGAAAAAATATGACAACTTATTAAATATTGGACACATTGAGTATGCGACTGATAAAAAGAGATAACATTCCATCTAAATAATACACTGGTTTGAGCATAGTTCAAGCAGTTGAAAGTGGTAGCATCTACTCACTTCAACTGTGTAAATTCCGCTTTAAATTTACTTTTGAATTGAATTGAATTGAATCCGCTCAATAACACCAAAACCCAATTCCTTTGTACTTAAGTCGCAGATAAACAATAAAATCACAATTCAAACCGAACAGAACAGCTTTCAAAGCGATTCAACCCCCGCTAAGTTGTAACCTTCCTAAAACACATGTTAACATACGACTTTGTCACTTTTAACTTCGTCTGGCCAGTATAAATTGACCTCCTCCGCCCCTCGTGGCACCAACCAACTGCGCCAACAAAGGGATGGGGTGGTAAGTAATCGCGGCTCTATAGATATTTGCCGCGTCCACAGTCTCATTATTAGGGGTGTTGCACAGTAGGGGCGCGGTAATTGCCTACAGTGCGTTGTAATAGACTAGTGTTTGCGTTTGCAGCGCTACTGTGTGCTCTCCGCTTAAATAATAACAAATATTGTTTAGTGTTGGAGTGCGAACGATAATGACTCTTTAGCGGGTGGTCGGTTAATTGCTTCTTTTGTTAATGCGTATCACAATGGCCGCGGCACAAAAGCGATGTGTGCAGTTTTCGCGAATTAATGAGTAAAAGTTGTAATGACTGGCTGAGAGTTGACAAACAATTTGTGTAGTAACTTATCTAATTTTAATATCAATATCGGCCTATACTTTGCAATTATATGTATATCCTGAGAGCTTTGTCTAAGGTAGAAAATGGTCATGTGTCAGATTTGCAGATACTCTTGATTATATATACATATATACCTACGAGTGTAACTACGAAAAGTCACAATATTGCGACGAAAGATCAAAGAGGACTGAAGCCTTTGTCGGACCATCTGATACCATAGCATATTCCACTATTAATTACATTTTTATAACTTAAAAATAACCACTACGTGTTTAATATAGTGGGATATACTCGTATATACTTGTATCCGCGTAAAAAGCGAACACGTCATGAAATAAAAAAACCATTGGGGTCAGCCTATAGATTAAAACAGGTTAGGTTTTAGGTTAAAACAGTTGTTTCGATTAATGAGAGAATAGTTTTCTTTTCTTATTACTCTTTTCGATTAGTGATGGCCAGTAGCCTCAAGGTTTAGGCACGCGGTCGAGAATCTCGGTTTCCCAGGCACATACCTCTGACTTTTTGAAGCTATGTGTGTCTTCACAATG
Source organism: Hemaris fuciformis (assembly GCA_907164795.1). NCBI lineage: Eukaryota > Metazoa > Arthropoda > Insecta > Lepidoptera > Sphingidae > Hemaris > Hemaris fuciformis. The sequence goes on from OU015448.1 coordinate 11,921,981, forward strand.
AATTATCACCGATGTACTTTACCGGTGAAGGAAAACATCGTGAGGACACTTGCACATCTAAAAGTTCTTAGGAATTTCTTAGATGTGTAGTCCGCCAACCCGCATTAAGCCAGCGAGGTGGACTAAGGCCTAAATCATCTCAGTTATAGAGAAGACCCGTGCCCAGCAGTGGGACGTATATGGGCTGATGATGACGACTCTTTTCGAACAACATTCCATCTACGAAATGCGTCACGTAACCGTGCCTTATAAAAACCAAAATTTAATATACCTACCGCATATTAACTCCCCGTAAATTTCCAAAACACCCCGTCGGGCACACGTCATAACTTAAAAAGCTACATCACCCACTTAAAAGTTAGCACTCGGTAATTACGTCAGCGCGAGGTAATGTTTTAAAACACTTCATACACGCTCTTAACGCGAAAGTTAACGTGGCCTACGGCTGAAAATATGTTAAGAAAACCGAAGGGAAACTGTTTAAGTAGCGCAGGAATGTTTCACGAGTTCCCTTAAGTGACAGGTCGCGTGTTAAGGCCAAGTTATGCGTTTAGAAATTATTTCTTTAAGATTAATTTTATACACTTTAAGATATTAGCGATATTTTACTAACTCGCACTAGGCAAGTGTGGGGTCTAAACTCTCTCATTTGTAGAGGAGGCTCGTGCCCAGCAGTGGACGTATGGCTGATGATGATGATAATGATGAAAATGTAAGATTTTCGAAGATTACCAACAACTAATTTATTTTACACACTTTTTTATTTTATTTAAACTTAAGTCAAAAGATCATGCAATGTCTCGGGCTGTTTCTATTATGACATACGGCAGTCGCCTTAACCGCTACAATATTAAGTAGACGCGCGTTGCCGCCGCGGACCTATTAAAGCGCTTTAAAGGCATGTGTGGAGTCTCGTTAATTTAACCAACAACTTTTTAATCTTTTACACGGACGTGAATTTGCTCAACTCACTCAACATACTCTCCGTTTAATTTCAACTGAACTGTTTATGAAAATGAATGTTGGTAATTTTGTTTATTCGATTTCTAAATATATTTTGCACTACTGCCTTGATTAAGGCAAGTTGTGTTTTTCTGTGTTAAAAAATTAACTGTACCATGGGGATTGTTCTGATGAACTTTTTGGCTTAATACCTGCTGCTGACTTTCATTACCGAACCACACGCCAGAAATTGAAGTTCCATCCCTACCATCTGGATGAATGACATTCCTTAACAGTGCGATTCAAACGGTGTTTCCTTCCTCACACAACATCTTTGTGGAATCAGCTTGCCTCGGTGGTACATATTTCCAAACAGATACGACTTAGGGACCTTCAAGAAGAGAGCCTATATTTTCCTCAAAGGCCGGCAACACATCGACGAATCCTCTGGTATTGTGGGTGTCCATGTGCGGTGTTACCACTTAACATCAGGTGGGTCACTTGCTCGTTTGCCTCCTTTTTCCATAAAAAAAATAAAATAAAAAAGTACAATGGCTCGGCCAATTTTCTTTTAAATAAACTACACAATCACATTTTAACGATCCTTTCATCCATACTCAAAATAATAATCTCACCCGCCAGAAACCTAAATAATATAACACGTTCATTAATCTTTTAATGGCATTAATGTTCGTAACCCAAGCCGATCTACACTTTGGAATTAACTCGCGCTAATTCACATACATGCGCTCCCAAAACAAATTACCGTCTAAATCTTCCAACGAACCGTATCATCATACATAATGTAGTATTTATTCTAAGTCTGCCAATCAGAGACAGGGCGGGACTCAGGCGGGCGTTGGTGGGTCCAAGGACACTTCTGGCATTTACATTGTTAGGCAGGGATCCAAGAAAATGGAAGAGCGAAGCCTTATATACCGCATGATAAGACGCATGCCTTGCTGTATCGGTAGTACAAGTATGTTGAGTCCAAGACTTGTAGTAGAAATAAATAATTATTTGTGTATCTATAAATGTAAAAGGGGAATAATAATTTCAACGTATTTGGTAGTGATGTAGTAATGACAGCCCCGTGGCGCAGTTAGCTAGACACCAGCTTGCGAAACGAGAGGCCGCGGGTTCGATCCCCGCACCGAGATAAATTTGTGTGTGATCCACAAATGTTTGTTTCGGGTCTAGGTGTTTGTGAGACCGAAAAGTTTCTGATACCCACGACACAAGACTCGTATCTTAATGTGGGGTCAGAACTATGTATGTGACTGTTGGGTGTATTTATTTGTTGAGTGAGCTTATAGCCGTTTTTTGGGTACATACTCCAAACAACTACTGAGAATAAAAACACAAGAACATTTTGCTTGAAGGCAAGCGCGGCATTCAAAGCCAAAACATCACGATCGTACGACAGGCAGAACATTAAAGTACTTTGGGAGATGTACTTCTTTTTTTTAAAGTAACATAGTAAGTTAATACGAAAAAATTAAGACGTATTTTACTCATCTTCGTCAGCTCCTCTACAACTGAGAGGGTTTATGCTTTAGTCCACTACGCTGGCCTAGGATGAGATGGCGGACTACATCTAAGAAATTCCTAAGAACTTTTGCAGGTTTCCTTACGATGTTTTCCTTCCCCGTTAAAGGACGTGATATTTCATTATGAATACACACATACCTTCGAAAAGTTAGAGGTGTATGCCTGGAGTTTGAATCTGCGACCGGCGAGATTCTCGACCGCATTACTAAGCCTCGGGGCCATCACTACTTAACAGTATTTTACTCAGTACTGTACCAAATCTGAGTCCGTATCTGTTCCATAACGTAATATATGGTAGAGAAGTTGTGGCGTTAAGTTTTTCATCACATGATTAGGAGCAAATTGCTCCCTGCCTCCTCCTTCCCCCGCCCTCTCCCGTTACCGACTCTTGGGATACCACGAATCTTCATCCCGATTAACATCTGAAGAGCTTCTTTATCTCTGATACATGAAGTACAAAACGTCTGATAACTAGACTTGATTTGAAATAATAGAAATAGTATTGATATGTTTCTTTTTCTTTGACTCTAAATAAATAAATAAATAAATACACCCAACAGTCACATACATAGTTCTGACCCCACACTAGGATACAAGTCCTGTGTCGTGGGTATCAGACTACGAGAGACTTTTCGGTCTCACAAACACCCAGACCCGAAACAAATATTTGTGGATCACACAAACATTTGTCTCGGTGCGGGGATCGAACCCGCGGCCTCTCGTTTCGCAAGCTGGTGTCTAGCCAACTGCGCCACGGGGCTGTCAAACTACTCTAGTAAAGAATGTTGAAGGCGTTTGACAAAAAGGACAAAAACAAGTACAACTTATTCTACTATACCTCCGGTTTCAAACAAGCTGGTTGATAACAAATAATAATAATAGTTTTTCGCCAATTGACACTACCTGATTGCAGACCTAGTGCGGTCTGCCAAGAAATTAAACTAAGATGTTTGATAGAGATATAAATAAATCTTTTTTTCAGAATTATTAAAATTTATTTTAGTTTATTTGTTTAATATAATTAAATGACTGCCTTGTGATGCGCGACACAAGTAGGTACTCGTATCGTCATCGTCATCAGCCCAAATACGTCCCACTGCTGGGCACGGGCCTCCTCTACAACTGAGAGGGTTTAGGCCTTAGTCCACCACGCTGGCCTAGTCTGTATATACGAGTATAATACAAGCCGTGCAATCTAGAGGGGCTCAATTCCCACGTCGGGCAAAGTGTTTTCGAGTTTTTCCATCAGGAAATTCTCAGTAGCAGCACGGCACATAAGCTCGCCCTCTATTACGTGGGAATAATACATCCCCGGCGAAATGTGGGTGCAAAAATGCACCTTTGCCTACCCCTCCGGGAAATACAGGCGTGAGGTTATGTATATATGATATTTTTACTGTCTTTCATAGCAAAATATACTCAACCATTTTAAAAGCTCTAACATCATCTCCTTGCCCTGTTCCCAATTTCATTTGGGGTCGGCGCAGTATGTTTTATCATTTTAAAAGCTCAATACCAAAAAAATGCGATATCCAGTGTCGTTTAATTCAAAAACTAATAAAAATATCGAGATTTAATTATTAAGCCTCGTCCATAGTTTCCCGCATCCGCTACGCCGTGATTAGATTCCCTCGGAGTGGTGTAACTCACAAAATGGAGTGTGTACTAACGCGTTTACTAGCGAATTATCATCAGAATCATGTGGATGTACGCCGTGTTGATTAATAACAAACTTATTGCTCTGTTCATCCTACTTATATAAATGTAAAAGTTTATGGGTATAGTTGTGTATTTTACTGCCTCGTGGCCTCGCGGTACAAGTATGTGCCGTGGGATCTAGAGGTCCTGGGTTCGATTCCCGGGTCAGGCAAAGTGTTATTGGGTTTTTCCATTATGAAATTCTCAGTAACAGCACGGAGTCTGGAAATGTACCCGAAACACGGCAATAGGCTCGCCCCCTATTACGTGGGACTGATACATGCCTGGCGAAATGTGGGTGCAGAAATGCACCTCTGCCTATCCCTTCATAATACAGGCGTGAGTTTATGTATGTATGTTGTGTATTTTTTCATACGAAAACTTATAAATTAATGTGGACTGTTGTTGATATATATGTATGTGCCTATGTGTAAATCCTTGAAGATGTAAGCAAATAAATATTTCAACAGTTACGTTTCGCAAACTAACATCCGTTAAGTTTCAAGATTCAAACATTTTCCGACTCCGACTTGTTGCTGAAAATTTCATAACGTAAAATCTAACTTTGTCTTATCTATAAATAGAATTGGGACCTCTGTATTTAATCGTTTGATTATGGAGGCAAGGTTATTAAAGCATCATCATCACACTATATACGTCCCACTGCTGAGCACGGGCTTCCCCTACAACTGAGAGGGTTTAGGCCTTAGCCCACCACGCTGGCCTAGTGCGGGTTGGCGGACTACACACCTAAGAAATTCCTTAGAACTTTTAGGTGTGCAGGTTTCCTCACGATGTTTTCCTTCACCGTTAAAGGACGTGATATTTCATTATGAATACACACATACCTTCGAAAAGTTAGAGGTGTATGCCTGGAGTTTGAATCTGCGACCGGCGAGATTCTCGACCGCATTACTAAGCCTCGGGGCCATCACTACTTAACAGTATTTTACTCAGTACTGTACCAAATCTGAGTCCGTATCTGTTCCATAACGTAATATATGGTAGAGAAGTTGTGGCGTTAAGTTTTTCATCACATGATTAGGAGCAAATTGCTCCCTGCCTCCTCCTTCCCCCGCCCTCTCCCGTTACCGACTCTTGGGATACCACGAATCTTCATCCCGATTAACATCTGAAGAGCTTCTTTATCTCTGATACATGAAGTACAAAACGTCTGATAACTAGACTTGATTTGAAATAATAGAAATAGTATTGATATGTTTCTTTTTCTTTGACTCTAAATAAATAAATAAATAAATACACCCAACAGTCACATACATAGTTCTGACCCCACACTAGGATACAAGTCCTGTGTCGTGGGTATCAGACTACGAGAGACTTTTCGGTCTCACAAACACCCAGACCCGAAACAAATATTTGTGGATCACACAAACATTTGTCTCGGTGCGGGGATCGAACCCGCGGCCTCTCGTTTCGCAAGCTGGTGTCTAGCCAACTGCGCCACGGGGCTGTCAAACTACTCTAGTAAAGAATGTTGAAGGCGTTTGACAAAAAGGACAAAAACAAGTACAACTTATTCTACTATACCTCCGGTTTCAAACAAGCTGGTTGATAACAAATAATAATAATAGTTTTTCGCCAATTGACACTACCTGATTGCAGACCTAGTGCGGTCTGCCAAGAAATTAAACTAAGATGTTTGATAGAGATATAAATAAATCTTTTTTTCAGAATTATTAAAATTTATTTTAGTTTATTTGTTTAATATAATTAAATGACTGCCTTGTGATGCGCGACACAAGTAGGTACTCGTATCGTCATCGTCATCAGCCCAAATACGTCCCACTGCTGGGCACGGGCCTCCTCTACAACTGAGAGGGTTTAGGCCTTAGTCCACCACGCTGGCCTAGTCTGTATATACGAGTATAATACAAGCCGTGCAATCTAGAGGGGCTCAATTCCCACGTCGGGCAAAGTGTTTTCGAGTTTTTCCATCAGGAAATTCTCAGTAGCAGCACGGCACATAAGCTCGCCCTCTATTACGTGGGAATAATACATCCCCGGCGAAATGTGGGTGCAAAAATGCACCTTTGCCTACCCCTCCGGGAAATACAGGCGTGAGGTTATGTATATATGATATTTTTACTGTCTTTCATAGCAAAATATACTCAACCATTTTAAAAGCTCTAACATCATCTCCTTGCCCTGTTCCCAATTTCATTTGGGGTCGGCGCAGTATGTTTTATCATTTTAAAAGCTCAATACCAAAAAAATGCGATATCCAGTGTCGTTTAATTCAAAAACTAATAAAAATATCGAGATTTAATTATTAAGCCTCGTCCATAGTTTCCCGCATCCGCTACGCCGTGATTAGATTCCCTCGGAGTGGTGTAACTCACAAAATGGAGTGTGTACTAACGCGTTTACTAGCGAATTATCATCAGAATCATGTGGATGTACGCCGTGTTGATTAATAACAAACTTATTGCTCTGTTCATCCTACTTATATAAATGTAAAAGTTTATGGGTATAGTTGTGTATTTTACTGCCTCGTGGCCTCGCGGTACAAGTATGTGCCGTGGGATCTAGAGGTCCTGGGTTCGATTCCCGGGTCAGGCAAAGTGTTATTGGGTTTTTCCATTATGAAATTCTCAGTAACAGCACGGAGTCTGGAAATGTACCCGAAACACGGCAATAGGCTCGCCCCCTATTACGTGGGACTGATACATGCCTGGCGAAATGTGGGTGCAGAAATGCACCTCTGCCTATCCCTTCATAATACAGGCGTGAGTTTATGTATGTATGTTGTGTATTTTTTCATACGAAAACTTATAAATTAATGTGGACTGTTGTTGATATATATGTATGTGCCTATGTGTAAATCCTTGAAGATGTAAGCAAATAAATATTTCAACAGTTACGTTTCGCAAACTAACATCCGTTAAGTTTCAAGATTCAAACATTTTCCGACTCCGACTTGTTGCTGAAAATTTCATAACGTAAAATCTAACTTTGTCTTATCTATAAATAGAATTGGGACCTCTGTATTTAATCGTTTGATTATGGAGGCAAGGTTATTAAAGCATCATCATCACACTATATACGTCCCACTGCTGAGCACGGGCTTCCCCTACAACTGAGAGGGTTTAGGCCTTAGCCCACCACGCTGGCCTAGTGCGGGTTGGCGGACTACACACCTAAGAAATTCCTTAGAACTTTTAGGTGTGCAGGTTTCCTCACGATGTTTTCCTTCACCGTTAAAGCAAGTGATAATTCATTTTGAATACACACATAACTTCGAAAAGTCAGAGGTGTGTGCCTGGGCCTCGAGGCCATAAACGCATTTTCAACTTATAAAATGTTTCACACATAATACAATAATATTTAGCCATACCTTTAACAAACAACTTAAACGCAAATATTTCATCCAAGATTTTTTTCAATAGTAATGACAATATGGCAAAGACGTAAAAAAATATTTAGATCAAAAATAATAACAGTTAACAATGTGGGGTTCATAGATGTCAGCGGAGGAAGGGTCACGGACAATCCCACAGACATCCCACGCGGATTGAGTTGCACTAGATTGGATTCATTCGTAATCTAATTATTTTATGACTACTTGTATATATGAAAGCTAAAGCAGAGAAATCGAAGCACAATATTACCCAACACCATCTGGAGATATTAAGTTTTACATATATCCAGCGTATTGTTATTTTAGAAAGACGTTCCTATACTTAGTTCTTACGCAATTTTTTTTTCTTAAACTTCTAATCTCTCTCTTTCCTATATTCTTTCCTATTCTCATTTCTATAATGTTCACGGGCCTAAGAAACTGAGCCGTAGTTCTTTCCAATTATTAAACTATGTCATATTTTATTATTTATTTATTTTATTTATTTATTTACCCTCCATACAATACATGTAAAGGTGGACTTAATGCCTGAGGCATTCTCTGACAGTCGAACCTTTATTAGTGAGTCGGCAACATAAATTTTCACTTTAAGAAGTGTTTTCTTTGTAAACTATGTACCTATGTCTTATTCACAGAACAGCTGAATAAGAGCGGGACGAGTGTCGCCGCTTGTCTGTCACCTATTCATTCTACTACGATTACAAGAACAATAATAAAAATTTCAAACAAAAATAAAGGGATGATACTTGTTGTCACAGATTTATAAAAGTCTTGATATCACACGTTATCCCAATCACTAAGAAGCGGCCGTGTCAAACATGTGATAGTCAAATCGTAGGTTCGGCACGCTCGGCATTTCCTTTCTAGTCTTATTCAATTTTTTTTTTTTTTTTTTTTTTTTTTTTTTATTCTGGCACGGCAAAGTGACCCCATTGCACCTGATGGTAAGCGCAATGGAGTCCAGAAAAAGTGCCGACCAGCGAGAGATGATGGTCTCCCGTTGGTCGACACAATCATGCCGGCCGAATACCTCTTCACCTTATTGTGAAGAAGTTTGGGGGACTATCAATCATGGCGGTCAAAGGACCGACCGCGACAAACCGGCCAAAAAAATTGCCGGTACGGTCATCCTTTCACCATGATTGAAGCCCCCCCGAAAACCGGATATACACTGGCTGATCCCGGAACGCGGCACACTTGCATGTGCCACTATGGCGGGTTTTACGCCCTGTGTACGGTGGTCGCCATCCGGGCGGATACGAATATCCTACCACCAGCAAATTGTTCTGTGGTCTTACTAGTTAAGCGGCAACTTTGATTTCCACAATGAGATTCCTCGTTGCATTGATCTTCATCATCAGTGACTGTGTTGTACTCCTTAATACAGTTATGTTGAAACATGTTCAAATAAAAAAAGAAATCCCAAATACAATTTTCTTACACGCCAAAATGAGAGAGATCAAGAGGCACTTGTGAACACGGCGCGAGTTGGCGCGAAATAACACAGCGCCAATTGTAAACAAAAGAGTGACATATTTCGTTTTCACCCCTGATTTAATTTCAGTACAAAAATGATTGATAAAGAGTGCGGTGGAGTGTCTCCCGCTCTCCACTGCAACCGAACGCCGACACAAAAAAATGATGCAATACACGGGAACGTATTTTGTACGGGACTGCCGCGATTAAATTGTCGCAGGATAAATACTATAAAACGTGCTTGGAAAAGATACAAGTCAATACTAACTATTTCAGAGACTACGGATTAAAGAATACGTAAGTTAAGGAAAAGTTACAGATTTTTATTTTCATTATTTCGCTTTTTAACCTGTAATCATCATCGTTTAAATGTAAAAATACGAGTTTATCTAATATGGCTCCATGACAATATTTACAATTTATGATAGCATTCTTTTTATAGTTTGCGTGGTTGTCATCGCTGATGTTTACACGTGTTGTGTGTGACGTATGTCTACACGTCGTTTCATCATTATAGCTTCAAAAATGACGAATTTCCACTCAATCTTTCACCCCTATTTTTATTTTACGCCCTTAAAGGTAATTTTTTTACAAACTTTTAATGTCACATTTATTTATATCTAATCAACAACCTAAAAAATAAGTTTCAAGCTTCTAACTTTAAAAATGACAATACTTCCATACAACCTTTCATCCTCCCTTTCAACCCCTTAAAAACCCCTTTTCCGGGATAAAAAGTAGCCTATGTCCTTTCTCAAGGTCTAAACTATCTGTGTACCAAATTTCATTTAAATGGGTTCAGTAGTTTTATCAGGAAAGCGAGACAGACAGAGTTAAATTCGCATTTATAATATTAGTATGGATAAAATCAGCTCAACCAATTACTGCGTGTTTGAAGCTTATATTTCCCGTATTTTTCAGTCATTTTGCAAATATCCAGTTCGACACGACGGGTCGTTAGCTGCTGTCACACAGCGGTAGGGTTGCCTCCGCTGGGACGCGTAATTGCTTTAACAACACACATAACAATATTACTTTTTGAAATTTACACTTCAAATGTAATTGTCATTATAGTTGACGTATTTTTACAAGAAAGATTTAAAGTTGTCGTAATTAATTTATAGTTTTCGTTTGTAATTCAGTAATTCAGACTGTAAATATTATGATATCAATATTATTCCATTGTTTCAGTTGAGTTGATATCGATATTTTCAGATGGGTTATTCATATAATAACGATAGAAACTAGATACTTTTTTATGATATAACATTTCTCCAAAGAAATTAAAAACTTTAATTTAATTATGTAAAAAACAATAGGGTGTTAAAAATTACAATTAAATGATGTCATTTCAATTATTATATCTGTTTTGTTGCGTTGAAATAATATTTGTAATGTGTACATAAAAACTCTCGACAAACACCTTTCCAACATAAGTAATACTTATAAATTAAAATTACCAAACACAATCAATGTGTTTAACAACAACTTTTAACTAATAAGACTTTATTGTTCTAACTGCGAACACATACTTAATTAAAAATCAACACTTCATTGAAGACTACTTCAGTCTAAACATTTATAATAGCCGTGTCTGAACAAACAATAATTAAGTAAGCATTAATAACAGCCCTGTACGGGTTCGAGAGGCGCCCTCTGGCGACAAGACGAGTGCTATTGTGTCGTGCCGTGTTGTTGGGTGTCGTTGTGTTGTTACGTGTTTGCACGCTCGGCAGGCGACGGCCCTATTGTTTAAGCGGGTGTAGGGCCCTGTGTCAATGTCATTGAGTGAGTTTTGATTTTTAGGTATTTGAAAGAACATTTTTATTAAGTTACTTAGTGACGCTTTTCTTTAAAGGGATACTATTTACATTAGTTTTGATGTGATTTTAAATAAACATTTGTTTACTTAAAAAAGGAATCAATCAATTTATTGAACGTGTATAAGAGTCCCTAAATTTTATTTATTTTATACGCGAAAGCTAAAGATATACTCGTATACCTCAGGTATACGTAATACCTCTACATATAGATATCTTTCTCCGTTCATACAAAACTGCCTTTAACTATATCTACATCTCATCTATACTTATATATGTATAAGCAAGCAACTGGATGTACAGTTTTTGTTCTATCGTTGACAACTGTTAGATTTTGAAGGTCTTAAGGCTACGCCAATTTTGACATTACATATCATTGACCCCTTTTTTAAAGTACTCTGGGGATGCTTTATGATTTTCTTCTTCAAAAGAACAGTAATTAACTTGACAACACTCGATGCCGCAAAAACCTTATAACAAATTACCTATCCTTCGCATCCTCACATTTAATTAATGAACATAATGCTGAACTTCACATTCCGACACAATATTGACACGAAGCAATAATAAAATGATTTCCATCATGTACGTTCTCGATAAGTAACATTTAGCGCGACGTAGAGGTCCCCACCTCACCGCACGTAATCCAATATGTCTGACAGCTTCTCGTGAAGCTTCCTTTTTATATTTTTCGGGCGAATTATCACCGACACTCCCCGGCTGGACGAGAATGGGAATCAAATTGAAAGCCGACTCAATTATATTACCCGGCTTTGTAGGGTTGACTACGCTGTCCGTAAATAGTTCTACATCACATACACACAACCTCACGCCTGTATTCCCCGAAGGGGTAGGCATAGGTGCATTTCTGCACCCACATTTCGCCAGTGATGTATCAGTTCCACGTAATAGGGGGCGAGCCTATTGCCGTTTTCAGGCACAATTCCAGACTTCGTGCTGCTACTGAGAATTTCATAATGGAAAAACCCAATAACACTTTTCCCGACCCGGGAATCGAACCCAGAACCTCTAGATCGCACGGCACATACTTGTGCCGCGAGACCACGAGGCAGTTCTACATCCTTTTGTAAATATGCTCAATGAATATGATTTCAGCACTATTATATATTACTATTGCGATGAAATACTGTCTCGTTGCTTTTAAAGCACTTTTGCACTTTATTCCCTAATAAAGAGAGTACCTACTCCTACTCTGTGTTGTGATGCAAATATCTGTTTTTATATCATTTCGGCGTGATGTTATTGAGCAATTCTCTTTCCGAAGAATGATGCATATCTTCCATAATTCATCAAATAAAATAAAATCTAATGCATTAGAAATCTATATTGCGTTTGCCCCTTTCTGTGGGACCAAGGTAATACTAATTATAATTTGTCACAACTCTACCGAATAAAAATGCCTGATATTAAAATAAAACCTGATGGCCAATGTCGCTTGCTAAATGAAGCTAGAACTTAATATGTTGTTTGTCGGTCGGTTTTATGAGAAGTTATAGCAATTTATAAAAACAACTCCTTTTTTATGGTTTCACGATCTTATTTCTAATGAAAAAAAGAGAACCTTGTCATATTAACTCTGGTTCCTTTAAACAAATAAATAGATTAAAAATAGAAATGTAGGTACTATTCGTGTTAAAAAGCGTTAGTTAAAAATACTAAAACAGTTTAGTCAAATATTTTTTCTCTACCACACACAACATTAAAGCAGTCGTCAAACTATTTTCATATTCAATTTCACTAATATCCATAAGAGTATACGAACATTTGAATGCATTTGCAAAATTACCAGAAACAGGGCATCTAAGCTCTAGAGTTTCACTGTCTGCGACACCCCTTAATCCCAGCAGCACGTGCCGAAGGTGTGCGAGGGGGTGTGCGGAGGTGTGGCGCGGGAGGGGGAAGGTAACAGCCTCATACCGTAATACCATTCCGAGATGAGCGACTTAAACGCGTTACAGACCACCAACATAACGTGACCCGTCCCCGCCGCCCAAACACGAACACACCGAAACGATATCGGATAAATTGAATGAACTATCAAAGATCACAATCGATTGGTCACTTGCACCTCAATTGTTTCGCTGGTTTTGCCAAATGGAGTGCGTTTTGACAATGGTCCGCAGTCAACTAATGGAAGTGGATTCATAGATCGACGTGCTTCCCAAATTGGATAGTGCCTTACTTGTCCGTTGGTTGGAGATGTTTATTGGTGGGCCTGATACGTGACAGTGCTGGCTGTTACTCGACAGCTTATACTTTGAACTTTCTAAGCGATCAATCGATTAAAAATGTGACTTTTCTAATAAGTTTTCAGTTGAATAACACTAAGTATTGAAATATATATTATTTTCTTGAGTATCTCTTTTTGTTCGTCTCGTTTCTACTTGACAAGTTTCCTGTTATTTAGATGATATTTGTAAATATCATAAAACTTGTCAAATTAGGCCGTATTTTTGTTTGAATTTTTAAATTTTTAAATTCTTTGGTATTATTTATGGTTTAATTTTCTTAAAAATGCAACATAAAACATAACTTGTACTAACACATTACTTTTTTTTTACTACCAAGTTACATAAAATCGTGATGGATTTTTTGTGTGCTTTAGTTACATGTTTTTTTTGTATTATAACACTTAGCTAAATTGTGTCGATATCGGCGCATTGCAACTGGCCGAATTTCGAATGGACATAAATAAAACAGACACAGGCAATTTGCTTAAAACCGGAAGCTTTGCGGAGCGCATCCACCGCAACCGCTTGCTCTCTAAGTGTATTCGTATATTATTTTTTATCTATTCATAACTATGTAAGGTTGCAATTTATTTGGAAGGAAGTATTTTTAAAGGTGCTTGAAGAAAAAGACACGTGGAATATGCCTTAGGTATTAAATTCGTCTATATAGTGTGCATAATATACATGGTTAGGTGAATAAATATGTATTCTAACTAGTGGACCCGACAGACGTTGTTCTGTGCACAATTTTAAATTCAAAAAACATTTTTTTTCCAAGCTAAACCATTCTCAAATCAACCTGAAGACACATAAAAAAATTCATCTGCCGTCTTTTGAACAAAGAATGAATTGTTTAAGATTTTGGAGTTATGTTCTAATATGCGAAAAATTAAAATCCCAGAACTCGATTAGAGCGCCACCTACCGAGTCCCATTGCGAATCAAAAGCATTCTCGAATCCACTTGAAGATACACAGAAAATTTCATTACAATCGGGTCAGCCGTTAAAAATTAAAATCCCAGGCATATCCGTTTGGATCATCGGCCTAATGAACCAAACGATCTCATCTTTAAGTTTTCCTTTGATTATAATTATTGCGTGAATCACATTACTCCACAGTTTTCTTAACATATATAAGCCGCATTTCATTGCATAGTTTAGGGTGTTTTAGATTTCGAACAATGATGACTACCGAGCCCGCCCTCATTTGTAAATTGTAAACCAGACACAACCAAGAAGTTTAAAAATTCAGTTGGATAATTGGGCTTGATATATTTTCCTTAGTTACACAAAATACATTTCTGAACGCACGCATAACCATTTAACAACTAATGAATATGTCAATCTCTTTTCATTCTATTCTACATTTTAAAAATCTAAAATACGCAATTATTCGAATATTGTGGATATATGTATGTTGTCGATTCGAAATCCTTATTTAAATACGTTCTTTAATTTGAGGGGGCCTTTAACCGTATCGACGGGATAATCATAACATGTCTGACAGGAAATTTGCTAGAACAGTTTATATAGGAAAATGAAAATGCTGTTTATACTATCTTACTCACAATTTTGCCATAATTTCTCACCGCTTAAACCTTCCCTGAACTACGACAAACATTTCAAAACCACAATCAGCTAAATCGGTCCAGCCGTTCTCGAGTTTTAGCGAGACTAACGAACGGCAATTCATTTTTATTTTTATATATACAGAAGATGACAAAGTATGAATAAAAAACCGCAAAGTTTGAGAATCGTTTTTAGGAAACATACAGAATATTAGCACCTACAAGCTTTTAACTAAAAGTCATAATAGGCGTCCTTACAGGTCTTATCATCAAATAGGTATTTTGTCATTTCATACTATGTTGGAAAGACTGAATAATTTCTAAAAGTTATCTGCAACATATTTTTTTCCAAAATACAATAACACATAATCTACTTAAGAATGTGATGTAAGTAAATGTAAAAAGTATTTAAAAGTACTTAAATATGACGTGTCAGTCAAAACATGGCGAATAAGGCGGGACGTCTCGATAATGTTCACGGTAAGTCACATCGACATGTTGTTACGTCGTAAAACATATTTTCATGCGTAAATGTCGAAAACGCTCGTCGACACAGTAAATTTCACGGCTGCGTGATGGCTTTTATCGCATAAATTGTCGTAATATCGGAATAACATCATGATTTTATATGAGGTAATGGCGGATGGATTTTTATGTTGGCAGTACACGTACGTGTGGGAAATGTAATTAATTAAAAATATGCGATTCCAATTTTGAAATTGCTAAGATGTTTTTTTTTCTAAGACTGTCAATTATGTACTGTATCTAGATGGAATTCAGTACTGTGTTTTCGATAATCACTTTTATATTAACTTGATTTTTAGGAGCCTTTTTTCGATCATTATTTATTTTGATACATTTTAAGCTTATTTACTTGAAATTAAATTTTATTGCTATCTAGTTTATCCTCGTATCTATCCTCCTGAGTACTGATGTCCTTAATTTAGAACATCTAACAAAAAAAAAAACTGTGACAGATAATAAGAGATCAATCCATTTTTTTTCTCCATGAAACAAAACATACCTATATAAGGGTTTAAAAAAAGAAATACTCCTCAATTGTGTATCATATCTAGAAGTACTAAGCCAAAAATCAAAAGAAAATCCAGAAAAATTGTACTCTGGAACTCAGGAGGCTATCGCAACTTCCTGTATTTTTTAATCATATTTTGTATGTAAGTATAACTTAGGCAAGTAAGTTTTAAATCTATGAAACCGTCTAAATTACGCTTTCTTTTAATGTTACTCACCTGTACTCTGGCCTCAGTGAGGTTGATCTTGAGCGCAAGGTCCTCCCGGGTGAACACGTCGGGATAGTGTGTCTGCGCGAATGCCGTCTCCAACTCCTCCAACTGTATAAAATTTTTGAACATTACACAATAATATAATGAAAGGTTTAAATGTGCAAGCCGAATGCAATTTTTGTACATAAATCTAACTGTTTAATATTTACATTGTTTATAGGTATACCTTATATTAAAAATAACAAAAATATACTTCAAACTCACCATCAGGTATTCGAAATAGAATTTGTAGTGCCAAGTTCCGTCTAGTAGTCTAGGAAGTAGCACGATAAACATAGCTCGCAATGTAGCATTATCTTTAACTACAATACGTCTATTGCTGGACATGGTAAGGGCAAAAACTCATAGAATCGCATACCTGTTGTAGAGTGAAGGTAGTCCTATTCCGCCTCTGCTTCCTTCGCACAAACGTGTCATCGTGTATCGCAGGGTGGTACGAATAACTCGTGTCTGTGGACAACACACATATTTAGATTAAGTCGATCATAAACATTACGGTAGGCTTAAATACCTAGAAAATGTAAAGAAATGATAGAATCCCTGATACGAATAGAAGCGTTACGTAGATGGTGTGAGGGAAAATTTTGATGTTCGATGCATATGCATCGACTTAAAAAAACACACACACACAATAGTTACCAACCTGGACAAATTTTTGCACGCCATACTACTCGTAATACTGTTTTGTGTCGAAACTTTGTCGACCACATACAAAACTTATTATTATAATATTAATCTCAGTGTGAAAAGTCCTCGAAACCGATGTGCATGCACGAAGAGGATAATATCAGTGGAGGAAGCGAAAGAGGTGTGTTTGGACCGTGGCATTTGGCGCTCTATAGTCTCTGCCTACCCTGACGGGAGACAGGCGTGAGTTTATGTATGTATGTGTGAAGAATAAATTTTATGTTTTGGTTTCGTCTCCTAGTTTTCTATACTACCATAATGTTGGTTAATACAGTGCTAGTCATCCCTTCATACTCTTCGATAGTACATACTCATACATAAACTCACACCTGTCTCCTTTTAAGGTAGGCAGAGACTATAAAGCGCCAAATGCTACGGTCCAAACATAGGTACTTCTTTCGCTTCTTAAACTGTCATTATCCAAGCATGCACTTCGGTTTCGAGGACGCTTTATATTAACTTTTTTAAACAAATTACCACTGACTGACTGACTTCACCACTCACGTCCTCAATAGCCATCACTTTTATACCAGCTTGATAACCAGATAAAGGATTAAAAACTATTGGACAACATTATGTGTCACAACTAAAGATGTTAGCAAATCTTAGGGCTAATATATCTTTCGTGCCAAAATAAACAAAAGCAAATCGTGCTCGCACAAATCCCGAGTTCCGGAAGCCGGGCCCATTACACGGAGAGCGCTAAATCGCCGCCCTACCAGTTATTATGGAGTTCACAACGGATCCGCGCGTCTATGGGAATTGATGAGGCGGGAGCGCAGCGCCTACACTAACCATGTGTTTGTGGTACTAGAGATAGATCTAATAACTTTTTTATTTGTGTCGACTGGTGTTTTGTCAGTGAAGATCCGCACTGCACTAACCATTGGGTGCAAGGGCACTTAATATTAAAAAGTATATTAGGAAGTTAAATCTGTATGGTCAGATGTACTATTAATTTCTATTTGAACCAATTTAAAAAGTCTTCACAGTCGGAGGCGCGAGCAAAAATTATTTTAAAATAAAAAAAAAACAGTAAAACAATGAAATAGGTTTTGTATAGTAGATTAATATTTATTATATTATATTTACTATAGAAAATTATACTAATATTTAGTACGATATCAAATATTGCTGCTTAAACATAAAAAATATATATAAATTACTAATTACTAATCCTTTATAATAACTAAAAGGCAATATGTTTCAGTAACAGAAAAAACCGATTGCGTTTTATAAGCAATTAATGTTAATATCTCGTCGTCTCCCAAAAATCAGGGTGTCCCTACTGTGACGCAATAGATTCAGTGACAAATGGCGGGGCTCGTCCGGCCCCTAACATTTCTATTATTCTTCAAGATAATGTCATTCCATACATTACTCGGCGAAAATTACCCCTAATAGCCAGTATTACTCGCCGGCGACAATCCACACTCTATCACTTTTATTTGTTATCGTAATCAATAGCCACTAGAGATAATTTGCCTGTTTTTTTGTATCTCATGTTTGACTAAAAAGCTAGCTTATTTTACGTGATCACTACTGTATGACGTATGTGGTGCGTTATGGATGCTTGCACAACTGAGATTTCTTCCTGCCTTTGAAGTACCTTGAAGAGCACAAAGATGGACTGATGTAATTAAAGATTTTTAAGTTTTTTGTATCTCATGTTTGACTAAAAAGCTAGCTTATTTTACGTGATCACTACTGTATGACGTATGTGGTGCGTTATGGATGCTTGCACAACTGAGATTTCTTCCTGCCTTTGAAGTACCTTGAAGAGCACAAAGATGGACTGATGTAATTAAAGATTTTTAAGTTTTTAAGTTTTAGAATTTTCACACTTCATGATTTAAAAAATACATATAAATGTAAGTCGTGATGGCCTCGAGGTTTGAGCAGGCGGTCGAGAATCTCGACGGTCGCGGGTTCAAACCCCAGGCACACACCTCTGACTTTTCGAAGTTATGCGTGTATTCACAAAGAAATATCACGTATATACTTTAACGGTAAAGGAAAACATCGTAATGAAACCTGCACACCTAAAATTTCTTAGGAATTTCTTAGTTGTGTAGTTCGCCAACCCGCACTAGGCCAGCGTAGTGGATTAAGGCCTAAACCCTCTCAGTTGTAGAGGAGGCCCGTGCCCAGCAGTGGTATGTATATGGGCTGATGATGATGATGAATAAATGGTAAATGTATGTAAAGAATATTTTTTTTGCTGGATCCGTACATCAACGACTAATAGACAACTTGACTGCAAGCTGTTAGGAGAGATTCTCTTACCTCCCTACTCTTAATTTATTGCAATAACTTGGAAATTGACAAAGCAGTACCTACTCAATATATCGATACATTAAACAGCGGAATCGACCGCCGGAATCAATTTCGGGGTGGTTATTTTAAAAAGCGCACGATAAATAATTAACGCGGTTCTCAGTTGGCATGCGAGACTTCAAAGCGACGGCTCGTCGGCCCGGCCTAATGGAGTGAATTAATTCCACCAATTTGTATCATTGGCGTTCACTGTATAGATTAATTTCGTTATTGCTGTGTGCTGCGACGAGGTTTCGCGTCCATTTATTTGTTTCGTACGCCGGCCTTTGTCAAGTCGTAGTTTTTACTCATTTTCAGCCAGGATTAAACTAGTTTAAGAAGTTAATAAACGTTTTAATTGTGCAATTGTTACCGCGCGGACTGGACGGTCTAGAAAATTCGTTAATTATTCGTACGTATACATAACCTCACGCTTGTTTTCCCCGAAGGGTAGGCAGAGGTGTATTTCTGCACCCACATTTTGCCAGGAATGTATCAGTCCCACGTAATGAGCGGCGAGCTTATACCTAGCCGTTTTTCGGGCCCATTTCCAGACTCTGTGCTGATACTGAGAACGGAAATACCCAATAATCGAATCGAATCCGAGACCTCTAGATCGCACGGCTATATACATATACCGCGAGACCACGAGACAGTTAGGTATTATTTATTATTCAAAGTGAATATTGTAGTTTCATGCCTAATATTTTTTATAATAATTTTAAAAATATGTGAAGTCTATAATACTTACCTATAAACGTTGCCACTGATAAAAACTAATATATTATTTTTAGACATTATTAATTTGCATAAATCGCCAATGAACTGCCCTTTTTGTAATAAATATAGTCTTGACTAAATTATTTTTGTTTAATTACTAAAAATGTATATTTCCATACGTGTAGCTCAAACAGGAGAAAGTTAAATTCGCAGTTTTAAATTCCGAACAATATTTGAAATAAACCGAAGTATAACGAGTAAACAAAGCGTCCAGATTGAAACAGATTAAAATATTTTCATTAATTGAATGTTAATAATTGAGCCGCCATTAAGTTGGCAGTAGAAAAATCCCTCGGCGCGGCGGAAATTAAAAAGTGTTCCACGTCCGCCGGAAGTGGGTCCGCGCTGAGCTTGAGTGCACCGCAAAAAGTTGGGCCAATCCGCGCGGATTAACTAGCTTGCAGATAATTGCACTGAAACGGTGCGAGAGTTGCTCTGCCCGACAGATACTCGGTATAAATATTTTTAGTAAATTTTTATCAAATTAATATTCATATTTTAATTAACGATAACCATATTTTAATATTCATATAATAGCTGATAATGTTTCTTATTTATGTATTTTATGATAAATTTTAAATATTCTGCTTAAAGAAAAAATATTTTTGCGATATGTGTTTTTTTTTTTTTATAGAAATTAATAAAAGAATAATCTAGTGGCGAACGATTATGTGAGAAAAAGTTAAACATGAGGGTCATTTGGATCTGACCCCGTTTGGTTTCAGTTTTTTACATGACAGACGTTTTTTTAATAACGGAGATGTGCAGTAATACGCCGCGAGGTCTTTCAGTGGTTCAAATAAAGACGCTGAAACAGAAAAGCTGTCGGTGTGATTGCGAACTAATGACTGCCGGCTCTCCGGCCGTGCCGCCACACCGCGCGAAATTGCCCCCTACATATTTAATAGATTCGTTTAAGCTGCTTTTTTATCTACCTAGCTCGGCGCGCTTTTTAAAAACTTCCACCGCCCCCCCTCTCAGACCCCGCCGCGCTAATACATTTTAAAAATTAATACGCTTACACAATTTCGCCGCGGCCCGCTGTCATTTACGACGGGCCAAATGAAATAAGGCCAGCGACAAACTTTGTTAGGGTGCTTCTTTGATCGCTGTAAGTAAAAAAGCGCCGCGCTCCGGGACTAATCAAAAGTGACATGATACTTATTAAGTTAGTCAATGTAACTGCGTTAAAGCGACCGGTGGCGGCGCGACTCAAAAACTATTTTATGAATAATAGATGGCGCCGCCGGCGACCAATCCCCGGGGAGCACCGCCCACCGGCGCCCCCCTTCCCTCAGCACCCCCTCCCCCTCCCGTTTCGCTGGCCCCGTCCCGCCGAGGCACCCCTAGGACGGCGCGCGGCCGACTCACCCCCGCGCCCGTGGCCTGCCTTCTATTCATTAGCACATTACTACCCTCAAGCACGCGACTCTGCCGACTCAGGATAGCGGGAAACAAACAGATTTTTCCGTTTGAGGTTTACGCAACTCGTTCCTAAATCCGACATCGAGGTGGATTAAAACTTCCCCTTCGCATTTGTGTAGTAATTAATGGATTTTTAAAAACAAACGTATCTTAGGATTAACTTAAGTTTCATTCATCATCAGCCCTTATACGTCCCACTGCTGGGCACGGGCCTCCTCTACAACTGAGAGGGTTTAGACCTTAGTCCACCACCATTTCATTATTTAGTTATAAAAAATTCCACTAATATAAATATAAGAAGAAAGTAGTTAGAAGAGTACCTATATTGGGATTTTTAACTCGATCCAATATTGCATGCATTTGGGCCCTTATAAGTCTCTAGTAACTTGGTTGAAACAAAAACCTATGCTTATTCTTCCAAAAAGTACTTTGTTTGTTTGGATATATTCGCTTATTGGTATTCCGAAATTCAATATATTTCAATATCAATCTACAATACAGTTGCACCAATTCCAGTGCACCAATCTGAACAGTCTCGTAAGTGCTCGATGGCAAAACGAATTATCCGCAGATTCATTACGGAGTATCGATTAATTGAAATTGAATCTAGTTTGCTCCGAGAATCGAGTTGTAAATCGTAACAAGACAAGAAAGTTTAACTGACAATAATGTCGTTAGGCCGAGAGCCGTGGCTTCGGCAAACTTGCTTAACCGAGTTTGCGGACCGTTAAGTGAACTAATCCCAGCGACTCCTAGACTATGCCGAGAGCTCGCATTATCTACGCTTCATGGTCTGTGTTTTTGAATGACAGATTTGAGTGTTCAATTACATACATACATAAACTCACGCCTGTATTCCCCGAAGGGGTAGACAGAGGTGCATTTCTGCACCTACATTTCGCCAGGTATGTATCAGTCCCACGTAATAGGGGGCGAGCCTATTGCCGTTTTTCGGGCACATTTCCAGACTCCGTGCTGTTACTGAGAATTTCCTAATGGAAAACCCAATAACGCTTTGCCCGACCCGGGAATCGAACCCAGGACCTCTAGATCGCACGGCACATACTTGTACCGCGAGACCACGAGGCAGTCAGCCGAGTGTTCAATTAATAGAAAATTAATAAAAAAAAAGATATGATAACTGGCATATATGTATGTGAAATTTCGGAATTAAAAATAATGAACGATAATTCGCGATAGTCCGTGTTTAATTACATATACTCTACTGGCGCAGTCGAATATTTTTTATAACTTTATGTTTTGTTTACACACACATATACCCCAGTGGCGGTACTACCATAGAAGCCCAAAAGCCCTGCTTGCTTACAAATTTCCGAATAATGATCTTCAAGCTTTAAATCTTAATTTAAAAAAGAATTTTGACTTACAAATGAGAATATCCTGACCCCACAATAAATAATTATTAACTAGACATTACACAAATAACCTGTTAAAGGCTTTTGGGCTTCTATGGTAGTACCGCCACTGATATACCCAATCTCACTCTTGTATTAGGCAGGGGTGTATTTCTGGATCCACTTTTCCCCTGGTATGTATCAGTCCAACGTAGTTTTTCGGGCACAATTCCAAACTCCTTGCTGCTACAGGGAATTTCCTTACCCACTAACATTTTACCCGACCTGGGAATCGAACCCGAGACCTCTACTTATGTAATTATGTCGAAATGTATATGCTAATATTACCTCTACTGTCAAACCAGTGGCGGTACTTCCATAGAAGCCCAAAAGCCCAGTTTGCATAACAAAATTTCGAGTAATATAATCTTTAATCTTTATTTAACAAAAGCAATTTGACATATAAATGATAATCTCCTGACACCACAAACAATTATAAATTAGACATAACACAATGAACATGTAACGCTTTTGGGCTTCTATGGAAATACCGCCACTGTATCAAACATCTATTTCTTTGGCGTACCGTTACTTGTTAAATCGCCGTGTAAATCTCATAAAGTATACTTACAAGGGTGCGAAGTTGTGAATGGGTAGTCGAGTGCGGGCAGGCGATGCTGGTGCGGGGGCAAGCTCGGCGGGCAGTGGTAGCAGAACAGGCCGCGCCCGCCGCCGCCGCCGCTCGCCAGCTGAAACAACAGATAATACATGTTGATCAGTATAACTTATATTCTATTATACGTATGTTAGGTTATGGTTATG
Source organism: Hemaris fuciformis (assembly GCA_907164795.1). Taxonomy (NCBI): domain Eukaryota; kingdom Metazoa; phylum Arthropoda; class Insecta; order Lepidoptera; family Sphingidae; genus Hemaris; species Hemaris fuciformis. The sequence continues at coordinate 11,945,356 of OU015448.1, forward strand.
GTTAGGTAGGTGAAACGACTTGTTAACACCGGAACTGTGCCTCAATGGTAAGTGGACGAACCTTTTGCCGTTTATCCGGGACATACATATAACATATATTATGTGCATATAATATAAAAATAATTTTACTGCCTCAGAAACTAAACAAAACATATATATGTATATTTGTATCGTATAAAACTCATCTTTGAAAATGGTATTTACTAAATAACATACCTAATCTCCAAAAGCTGCTTTTGACCCAACAGATTACAATTACTATTCCTATAGCATATTGCTTCGACATCAATCGTCATATCTCTTTCAACAATAGACACCGATACGACAATGGCAAAGAACGAGCCGTCATATCATTAGAAATCGTTCACACGAGGATAATTATTAGCGATCTAATACTATCGTACATTAGCATAGAAATAGCGCCGCGGTTAATACAAGCCCGGCGCGGCTGCGCGTGCGCACCGCATACGAACTCGCTCGCATCGCGATCGTAATTGCTATCGGCGTGTGACTTGTCATCACGCGTCATTTGTTAGGCCATCGGAGTTTAATCATATGCTTTATTGATGTATAAATAAGTGATGCAGGCGACAATATAGCCTGAACAAGGACATCTCCGGGTTATATTACAATCTCCGAGGAACTTTGGTATTTGTGGCGTTTGCAAAAAAAGCGGGACGAGAACCTAGAAAAATGACTTATCGTAGAATTTGATGAAAACATTTTTAAATCAACAAATTCAATTACTTCGTCCAAACTCCACGTTTAAATGTTGCCATGACGACACTACATAGCTCGCACTGTAAAAAAGTTCAGGCCTCATGTCGAGTTAAGCCTATAATTTTTAGTCTTCATCATCATCATCATCATCGTCATCATCAGCCCATATACTGCTGGGCACGAGCCTCCTCTAAACTGAGAGGGTTTAGGCCTTAGTCCACCACGAACTTATATGCATAACATAAAGTAACTAATATTGTATATTTATGTTTTCGCCTTACATCGATGTGATGATTGCGAAATAAATTCTTCATACGACCCTGTGACATCAGCAAAATTTGAATGGGAGAATACTGTTACCATTTACTGGGACGCGGTAGAGAATCTCAATGGTCGTGGGTTCAAATACCAGGCACACACCTATGACTTTTCGAAGTTATATGTGTATTCACAAAGAATTATCACGTACTTTAACGGCGAAGGAAAACATCGTGATGAAACCTGCACACCTAAAAGTTCTTAGGAATTCCTTAGGTGTGTAGTCCGCCAACCCGCACTAGGTCAGCATGGTGGACTAAGGCTTAAACCCTGTTAGTGGTAGAGGAGGCCCGTGACCAATTCTAATTCAGTGTTACATTCCTACGTCAATCTACACAGTTTTATTGGCTAACAAATCCTTCCGTGTCGGGTGTAGCGTATCGTAGTTGTAAAGGACACGGCGGGCATAAATCAATTAATTTCGATGAATAAATTGCATGATTGCAGTGCATCGCGCGACTAGTTCCGCGCAATCACTGTCCTATCACAGTACATTCTTGTGCCTAGAATATTCTAGAACGTTGCTTGAATAACTGGGCAATAATCGCGTATATATGCTCCGTCGCGCATTACACTTTGGAAATTTTTGTTCTACGATATTTTCTTTACACTTACAGATTAAAATTATAGTGCTATCACCTTTAAAACATGCTGTTGAACAATAACAAAAAATAATTAAACAACTTTATTCCTCAAAATTTGTTTCAGATAGGAGTAAAAAATCTTAATATAATTATTATTGCTGACATGTGTCGATGGTCAAACAAGATTGTCGGTCAAATATTGACTTCACCGCTCAATTTCAAGCGTATTTATTTTGCAACTGTTTTCTTTTGAATTACAATAATATCATTTTTTCTTATTGAATGTTTCGAAGGAAGAGGATTTCTACTGTCTTTTAATACTGCCATGTTCCATATGGACAGTGGATATATACAGGATGTATTCAGACCGTGATCGGAAACTAAGGCAGGTAATAGTCATTATAAACCCCTTGGCATTAAAGAAAATCCCGAAAACAATATTTTTTTACGTTTTCCTAACAACCACATACATTTTATACCTATGATTGTTAGGAAAACTTTAAATTTTTTATTTTTTGTCGGGATTTTCTTTAACGCCAGGGGGTTTGTAATCACCTTAGCTATTACCTGCCCTCGTTTCCGATTACGGTCTGAATACACCCTGTATATTAAAAAAATATATATTACTCTTATATATTAAAAAAATACACCCAACAGTTATAAATGTACAATGTACATAGTTCTGACCCCACACTAAGATCAAGTCTTGTGTCGTGGGTATTAGAAACTAAGAGAGACTTTTCGGTCTCACAAACACTCAGACCCGAAACAAATATTTGTATATCGATACAATTATAACTACTTAATCATTTCGTCCTAGCATATGTGTTTAAAGTATATATGCTCGTGCTAAAATAAGCAGAAACTCTCCAAGACCTTGAAATATAAATTCCAGCACTAGAATTCCAAACGAAATAAAACTAACGGATACTTATCTGGTTAATATCGTGTGACATAATTTTATTTGCGAGAGGAAAATGGCAATGAAATTCAATTGCACACATTGGCAGCGGTGACCCACGTGTGGATTCACCACGGGTCGTTTGTACGAATCACATTAATGGAGCAAAGGATCGGCTAAACGATGCGCGGGCGCATTCGACGCCGACTATGACGTCAGCGCGCAGTGGGCTCCAACAAGAATTAGTGGTCAAATTTGCTATTTTAGACTTATTTACAACAATTGACGGAATGCTAACATTGTTTAGGATATTTGTTAAAATAAATCTTGCTATTTTTCGTGTATACCTACATCGTAAAATAATTATACAGGATGTATTCACACCGTGATCGGAAACTAAGGCAAGTAATAGCTAAGGTGATTACAAACCCCCTGGCGTTAAAGAAAATTCTGACAAAAAATAAAATTTTTGACGTTTTCCATACAAACCGCGTACATTTAATTCCGATGGTTGTATGGAAAACGTCAAAATTTTTATTTTTTGTCAGAATTTTCTTTAACGCCAGGGGGTTTGTAATCACCTTAGCTATTACCTGCCTTAGTTTCCGATCACGGTCTGAATACACCCTGTATATAAATATCTGTGAACCCTCTCAGTTGTAGAGGAGGCCCGTACCCAGCAGTGGGACGTATTTGGGCTGTTGATGATCTGTGAACCTGACTACGATTTGAAGTGTAATTGTAACCTGAATAGTTACAATGCTTATAATTGAAAAGAGATTTTCATCTATATCTGTAGCTTTTTGATACTGTATATGGACGTGATTACGCTTATTAACCATTACAGTGCGATCATTATGCTTTACATAGTGTAAACAGATCATGATCGAATACTAAGACAGGTAGTAGTAATAGTTACGGTAACTACAAACACATTAACACTAAAAAGATTCTGAAAAAAAATCCTGACGTATTCCTAATCACCACAAGGATCTTGTTTTTTCTTTATTGTGTCTTCGTTTTTGATCACCGTCTGTTTACACTTTATATACAACTAGCTTTTGCCCGCGACGCCGTCCGCGTGGACTACAGGGTTGGGTTCAGAAAGAAAATAAGTTGTAGTCTATTTTACTATTATATATCTTTTTTTTACAAACTTTGAATGTCATATTTATTTATATCTAATCAACAGCCTAAAAAATAAGTTTCAAGCTTCTAACTTTAAAAATGACAATACTTCCATACAACTTTTCATCCCCCCTTTCAACCCCTTAAAACCCTTTTTCCGAAATAAAAAGTAGCCTATGTCCTTTCTCAGGCTCCAAACTATCTGTGTACCAAATTTAATTTAAATCGGTTTAGTAGTTTTAGTAGGTAAGCGAGACAGACAGACAGACAGAGTTACTACCGCATTTATAATATTATAGTAAGGATTAAACAGTCTCAATATATTTTGTGCCTTATTTGTCTTATACATCCTACTGGGCATAGACCTGCCCCAATTGAAAGGATTTACTCCTATGTCCACCAAGTTCGAGTTGGTCTATGTGACGCATCTAAAAATTCTAGTGTGTATAAAGTCAAACACACAGAATGATTGCATTTACTTTCACATATCTTACTTGAACGTTTCTTCCTTTCAGTCTTAAAGTCTCTAGACTTTGATGTTCTAACATTAAATATCACTAATTTTGCTCGTATCCAAAATATTGACTATCACTCCGCGACCTTTTCTAAATTAGATGGCAGCCTAGGAAAGGTAGGTGTACCAACTATTTGTCTATAACATTTTTGTCCATGAAAGCGTGGTATTCCGCAGCGTTGCGCGGCGGTGGCGGCGTGCGTGTATTGGCGCGTCCTGTCTGCGCGCGTGGGGTCCTGATCCGGCTAATCCTATTTATATTATTGTGTCATTACCGCATTACAACACCCACTGAGCGACAGCGCGGCTCCTCGACCCCCCCCCCCCCCCCCCTCCCCCTCCAGCCAGTCGTATCCGCAATGCACCGACGCTGACCTTGTCGCGGGGAAACTCTAGGTTACTTACATTCATGTTTAAATAAATAAATATTAAGTACTTTAATTTGTCAACCAAACCCGCACTGAACCGTGGACGACTAAGGCTTAACTAGCTTAGGTGATAGAGAAGGCCTGTGCCCGATGGTGTCCATCACTATGAGGACTATGTTCAGCAGTTTACGTCGTATAATGATAATGATGAAAACACGTGTATATTGATTTAAAAGATTGTCATAGAAGTAAATAAAACATTGATCATACATTTCAAGGTCTTTCCAAAAAATAATACCAATTTAAAAAATGCCAACCATATTGCCAACAGAACAACACAAGTCTTTTACCTAATAAAGAGCACAAAACTGTTTAATAAAACCTCCTACATAACAGCCACTTATTTCATAAAAAAATAAAAAAGGCAAATTTGAAAAAGGAACCCACAGACAATAATGAATAATGTTTTTGAAGATGGCAAAGGCACTTCATTTTGAAGGCGAGATTATCGTCACCGGCACAACACTCGCGGAGTGCTAGAAGGGTTTTGTGAGGAACCGCCAAGTGTGGGAACTGATTTATCTCGCTACCCTTTTCATATTTTATTCTATTAACAGCCATTTAAGCCAGCAAATAAGCAGAATATTGTTGGCACTTTTATTACGAGATTAGGCCATATATGCCTTGTGTTTTATTGTTTGATGTTCTGTATGCGATTATGGAAAAACTGATAATATGTTTGTTTTTATATCAACTTTACTTTTAAACGAAAAGAATAATAACTCCCTTTTTATCCAAACAAAACGAGAAGTCCAAAGGAGCAAAATTTTTTTTTTATAGTGTGGCCATAATTTTTTTTAAGAATATCGTTTCATTAATGATTACAAACCTTTTCGAAGTATATTCCAACTCAATTTTGTATGCACAATACGTTAGGTAGTCCTCTATATATTTTAATTGCTTATTGAAAGTACTACATTTAAAGATTCCGAAAAATTGGGTTATGAAAAGTCCATACGCCACTGACCCAAGCAATTAACTCGACCGAATGTGCAAACGTGCCTTTAATTGCCGTAATGTATGTAAAATCAGTTAATAATCGACTGAATCAATTCGATTAAACGAGTTAATACCGAGTTGGATGGCAAGTTAAACGATACAAATATAATTTCGCCGGTAATTACATTTGATAGGCTATCGATTCGCAAAGGACTGTTTACTTTGGCAACAACTTGATGATGGAGGCGACGGTCGGCGGCAGTCGCTACTTGTCCTTGTTTGCTGTCTCAAAATTGTTTAACATGTTTGTGGCGGAATTGATTTTTTTACTTGGAATTTTAGCTTTCAACTCACTTTTATTTTTAAATCAAATCCATTTTTCTTGTACGATTTTCGGTGCAGAAGATGTTAGATGTTTCAATAATGGACTCTATTAAAATCATCTTCTATTCGGTAAACAAAAAATATTTATATTTCCATACCTATTTTTATGTAGCTCGGCTGTCAACTGCAATAAATAATCGTTTTTTACCAATATCAATTAAATAAACTATTAAGTGGTTGCGTAAACATAAAATTTATCTTAAATTTTCACGTTGATGATGGTGTAAATATTTATGAACTTTTTTATTTGGTCTAGCTCTATTTGGAGTGACGAAAATATTTAAACGTTAACATAACGAAAGGCAAAGTACATATTTTACGAGGTTAATCCCATGAACCAACGAGCTGCTCGGCTGACTACGTATGATGTTCAACCACAAAATGATTGACACTGAGTTTGTATATACATACAAAGTACAAACATACATAACTTCACGCCTGTATTCCCCGAAGGGGTAGGCATAGATGCATATCTACACTCACATTTCGCCGGGAGTGTATCTGTCACATTTTGATTTAAAAGAGGTGACTAGTCTATTGCCGTTTACGGGCTCATTTCAAGACTCCGTGTTGCTACTGAGAATTCCCTAAGTGAAAAACTCAACAACTCTTTGCCCGACAAAGCTCCGAAAGTTAATAACCGATTATAAAAACTAAAAAGAAGAAATACTTAGAAACTATATTATAAAATAACCACTCCCAAGTGCAGTAAGCAGCGTGCACGCGACGACACAACGCCGTGCAATAAAACGCGTAATGTTAAATTCATTAAATACAATTGAAACAAATCATTTTACGATTCAAACCCGCTCGTCGGAGTACTACACAATCAATAATATTTAATCACGGGGCCGATACAACTCGTTCATTTGATATCGGAGTTTTATAAACTGTAATGGAGATCAATTGAACGGTTTAAATTAACTATTAATGACTGGCGATGGTTCAATCGGGGTGCGACAATCCGAGCGCTTGGAAACACTCGTTCACGTGTACATAAATACGGATGAATTTATTTAAATACATTAACTTAATTTTACATACATAAACTCACGCTTGTATTCCCCGAGGGGGTAGGCAGAGGTGCATTTCTGCACCCACATTTCGCCAGGTATGTATCAGTCCCATGTAATAGGGGGCGAGCCTATTGCCGTTTTTCGGGCACATTTCCAGACTTCGTGCTGTTACTGAGAATTTCCTAATGGAAAAATCCAATAACACTTTGCCCGACCCGGGAATCGAACCCAGGACCTCTAGATCGCACGGCACATACTTGTACCGCGAGACCACGAGGCAGTCCTTAATTTTATTATCCTTAAATTCAACAAAAATATGATTGAAAGTAAATCCGGCGGTAAAATTCTATATGTAGATTGTAAATCAAATCATCTAAAAAATGCATCATAAATTCTCTTATGAGAAATTATAATTTGATATCAGTTGTAGGTTACAACTGATATCAAATTATAATAAAAGAATTTCAGAATTTTGTATCTATTATACTTATATAAACTTTATCAATCTCACCTTATGTAACCACTGATACTCCACTTTTTGCCTTAGCATCTAGAAACAGTAACCTATGTGTAAGAATAGTCGAGTGATGCAGATATGTAGCGAGCGCCCGTGTTCGAATCGTAATAGATTTATTAGACAAACATTAATGCACAAATCGTTGGTTCAAACCTAGGTGTTTAAAAGTACACAACAGTTGTAACTTAACGTTAAGGCAATATTAGCTATGAGATGTATATTACCAGATTGTATGCCATGACTAAAACAATAATAATTAATTCCATCGTTTCGTTTAGCATAATGATTTCTCCCTGACTGAGATTTAACAATATGTGATGAAGTTTTTAAACACAAAATATAGATTCGTATATTTATTTTATAATTGCTCTGCAAAGAATTTAAATAACTTGAACTTAATGTATACCTACGTACGATCTGTAATCCAAAGATGCATTATATAACTCATTTTTAGTCAGATAGGCTTTATTTATATTATAAATAAATACTACCAAGTGACCTTCGTGGACGTGGTCATTCAAATCAATACGAACTACAAAATAACGACAATCTCACAATTAAATTACGCCCAACTGCAATATTACCAGGAGTTCATAAATGTAAAACAACATTGCATGTCGGTGCGGTTGTGCGACGCGGCGTCAGCCCTGCGTGCTGTCACTCATCATTCTCATAGCCGGAGCTATCTGGCCTTTAATCGGTTTATGAGGCGATACTTATCATTCAATTTGCATCGGTTTCATGTTATGTTATTACACATTCCAACGGATATTCTCTGACTGCCTCGTGGTCTCGCGGTACAAGTATGTGCCGAGCGATCTAGAGGTCCTGGGTTCGATTCCCGGGTCGGGCAAAGTGTTATTGGATTTTTCTTTTTATATTTGGTTTTTTGTAACAGCACGGAGTCTGGAAATGTGCCCGAAAAACGGCAATAGGCTCGCCCCCTATTACGTGGGACTGATACATATCTGGCGAAATGTGGGTGCAGAAATGCGCCTCTGCCTACTCCTTCGGGGAATACAGGCGTGAGTTTATGTATGTATGTATGTATTATTCTCGTGTGATAAATCTATTCAGAATTATTTTTATAATATTTTTGACTAAAATTAAGTGGCTTTTACAGGATTGCTTTTTGAAATGATACTCATTACAGGTAATTCACGAGCACATTTATTCTCACGACTATATCCCTGAATAGATAGATAGAAGTGCAGGTTTATACTAAAAATTGCGTAGTTTGTTTAAGGCCAACGTATTTGAAGGCAAATCCTTGCTACTACTGAAGAAATAACACAATAACTAATTGCCCGATCCGAGAATCGTATCTGGAGATAATGCCTTTCGACTTTCACCACCGAAACAATAGGCAGATCAACACTCTCCGTGTCTAGAATGTGATGCAAATTTCATCTTTTTTTTTTGTTTATGTACTATTATGTCTACTATGCATATATTATGCACATTACAACGAAACAGTTCTTAATTGTATCACTCTAAGTCGTGATGACCTCGAGGTTTAGGCACGCGGTAGAGAATCTCGACGGTCGCGGGTATAAACACCAGGCACACACCTCTGACTTTTCGAAGTTATGTGTGTATTCACAAAGAATTATTACGTACTTTAACGGTGAAGGAAAACATTGTGATGAAACCCGACCGAACCGAACACCTAAAATTTCTTAAGTGTGTAGTCCGCTAACCCGCACTAGGCCAGCGTGGTGGACTAAGGCCTAAACCCTCTCAGGTGTAGTCCTCTGCTAGTGCCCAGCAGTGGGGTGTATATGGGCTGATGATGATGATCACTCTAACCAAAAAACTAAAAAAAATATTATAGGTATAATGGCAGAGACAATAGCACATTCTACAGATTGATCAATATCACATAACAGCAATCTCGACCTTTGATGCGCAGCAATTATAGACAATAATTTACTTAGGTGTCGTCTCATTCGACGACACATCGCAAATCAATTGGTTGCTTAGAAAAAAACGAGCCATATTGCTCTGACGTACGAACAGATCACGCTCCATTTTTTATGAGTTTTAAATTTGTTTACATTGCACAACGAGAGAACATGACTATCACTATCTAAATGAAATGATATTGGGGTAACACAGGTCTTCGATGATCACAATATACAGCAATTTAGTAAAAGTTTAGATTGGAAAGTTGAAGTGCGTTGCTGCATTTCAGACATCAATATAAGTAGCTATAGGAAAAGATCATAAGATGATCAAAGGGTTAAGATGAAGGAAGGGAATGTCAAAGATGTTTTTTATGAAGGTAGATACGACAAAGTGAATTTATTGATAACTAATGGTTGCAGCAGCATGTCCAGGCTGATCTCGGAACGCACAAACTTGCGTGGGTTGCTATGATAGATCCATTATGTAATCTAAATTCCAAGCCTAAAATAGTTGTATATTTAGTAACTTATAACAACATTTATTCATACATGAAATACTAACAATATCTGAGAACAAAAGAAAGAGCGTACCGTATAGACAACAAGAGAATTTTCAATAACATCTCGTGACAACTCTTTTGACAAGCTTTCTATTTATAGTTAAAACTATCATGAAGCTCAATCATTGATACTCCAAAATCAAATTTACACATTGGCGATCTTAAGATGGTAATGCACCATTCGTTTACCAATCGTAATTTGTTTATTGCTTTTAATATACGAGGTGTAAAAAGATCGTGATCGAAAACTAGGACAGGCCATAGCCACGGAGCTTACAAATACCATGACATAAAAAAATCCCGACAATTTTTTTTAAATTTTCCTAACAACTACATACCTTTAATACTCGTGGTTGTAAGGAAAACGTTCATCATCAGCCCAAATACGTCCCACTGCTCGGCACGGGCCTCCTCTACAACTGAGAGGGTAAACGTATTTATTTTTCATTTTTTGTCGGGATTATTTTTAATGTCACGGTGTTTGTTATCAGCGTGACTATTGCCTGTCTTAGTTTTCGATCACGGTCTTAATACATCCAGTGGCGGTACTTCCATAGAAGCCCAAAAGCCCAGTTTCCCTTAGAAAATGCCAAAAAATAATTTTAATTTTAAAACTTTATTTAACAAAAGCAATTAAATAACATATTTAATGAAAATATCCTGACCCCACAATAAACAATAATGAAGTAGGTACTACAAAATTATCTAACGTGTAACGCTTTTGGGCTTCTATGGAAGTACCGCCACAGAATATATCTTATATAAATAATGAACTATACAATATTTTAGTCCATCTACGTGCAATATAACAAGCCTGAGTGTTTAATTATGAAATCGGATAACAAAGTGAGGTAACAACATGAAGCTCGCAGATCGAACGGTATCGGGCACAGGAGCGACGGTCCGCGGAGTTTCAATCCAATTATCACTCTTTGTGGTCCATTAGTGCGCTCGTCGTGAGCTCATAGCTGCGGCAACCTCGATGTTGCCAAAAACAAGAAACTACGTCATAATGTACAGCTTTTTCAACGCTGCGTTTGTTTCGTATCTGATTATATGTATCTGTGGATACTGGATAAATGACTGAAAATAATGATGATGATGGCAACACAAACTCGTATACTGGAATACCTTCATCAGTCCTATGTATGTAGATTGTAGAGTAAATCGGTGACTGAACCATAACATAATGAAAAATTAATGCTGTGGACTTTAACATGAACTCAGAATTTTATGAATTTAAAATTTAAGGATGAAGCCAAAAAATGTTGACCGAAAAACAACTTGTTTTGTATTTGGGTATTCATTCATTTTGTTAACAGAATCCAATCTGCAAGTCTTAGACAGAAACTTTGAATATCAACCGCCAATATTGCATAACCGCATAGAGCTAGTACATATTAGTCTTTCATTTATTAGCTAATGCCACAAGAACATGGATTTACATTGCACCAGTTACCTATGCATAAATTGGAATGGCAAAGGTATCTGTGTACAAACAAGACCAAGTTACTGTAAGCTGTTTAAGCTCCCGGTTAGCGCTGCTTCTATGAATCATTAATTAAAACAAGTTAAGATTGCATCGCAGGAATATTAATTTGAAACTTGAGTTAATAAAAACATAGCGTGTATATTTTATACCTTAGTGCTGTCTTTAAGGTTAAGATGTTGTAACTGCCTCGTGGTTTCGCGGCTGAAGTATTAAGTGCAACCTAGAGGGGTTTGATTCCCAAGTCGGACAAAGTATTTTTGGCCTTTTTTGATAAGGAAATTCTCAGTAGCAGTACGTAGTCGTGAAATGTGCCCATAAAACGGCAATAGTAATAGGAATTACATACTGACGCAATGTGGGTGAAGAAACGCATCCCTGCCTGTCTATTCAGCGATTACAGGCGTAAGGTTATGTAAATGTAAGTTGTGACTGGTAGTCACTATATTCAACATGGACAAAGAAATGAAACGGCCGGGATCGAGCGTGATGGTACTACTGCTTCACAGAAATTCAATAAGGTATGCGTTTTTTTTGCAAGCGTTAGTTTGAATCAGTCAAAGTAACATGCGAAACTGATGGTTTAATATCATGCCGATATAATAGGTTGAATTAAAAAAAAAATTAAATAAAAAAAAATAAAAAAAAATTAAAGAGGAATAATCGTAGTCATAATTTAGCAAAAGGAACTCTATTTCAACTATTCTGTAACTATGTACATCGGGTCTCGGAAACGATACATAGCCGTGCGAGTATATGCGATGAATAAAATAGTATTGTATCAAAAAATACCTCAGTCAAATATATACTATAGCACATGAATGACTGAATTTGGCTTAAGGTTCTTTAGAAATAAATAAATACACCCAACAGTCACATACATAGTTCTGACCCCACACTAGGATACAAGTCCTGTGTCGTGGGTATCAGAGATTACGAGAGACTTTTCGGTCTCACAAACACCCAGACCCGAAACAAATATTTGTGGATCACACAAACATTTGTCTCGGTGCGGGGATCGAACCCGCGGCCTCTTGTTTCGCAAGCTGGTGTCTAGCCATATGCGCCACGGGGCTGTCAAATAATGTGTAGGAACGTTATTATATTAAATATCAAGAAAATAAATCAGTTTTATTGTGTATAAATTTTATGTAAATTGATTCAAAGCCATATAGGTATCTCTAGTTAAAATTTGGACTGATTACTGTGGCGTAGCACTTCGTAGCAGCTACTACGTCACGCGTAGACGCACGGTTGCTACATTACCCTTGAAACATTAAATTATGTTTTTGTGTATTTGTAATCACCGTAACTATTTTTCTTCCAAAGTACTTTACTGATATTGGTCTCAAATCTGTTGACGTGCTTAGAAGCAATGTAATAGCTCGTATCACGGAAGACCCGAGTGTAAGGACACACTATGATACCATTGATACCAACGAAAGGTACGTTGTTACGAAATTAATCATAGAACTATGAATAGTAGGCAACTTGTTTAAAATCCAAAGCAGTAAGCGAGTTAGTGAACACCACTGCAACTTCAGTAAATATAGATCAGCAGTGGCACGCACAGAAATGATACCAAGCAACGAAGCGAGTCGATAGGATTCTAAATTACTAAACCGGTAATGATATGAATCAGAAACATAAAATGTTTTAAATGGAATAAATATAAATCATTTATACAGTGGCGGTACTTCCATAGAAGCCCAAAAGCGCCACATGTTAATTGTGTGTGTAATTTATAATTTTTTATTGTGGGGTCAGGATATTTTCTTATTTATATGTCAAATTGCTTTTGTTAAATAAAGATTAAAAGCTTAAAGATTCTTGTTCGGAATTTTGTAAGGCAACCTGGGCTTTTGGGCTTCTATGGAAGTACCACCACTGCATTTATATTTTATACATTTTCCAGAATCATACAGAAATTAGATAACATTTAACTGATAGGTGTATTCAATATTTATACGCCTATAAGTAGGAAGTAAGTTATTACAATTTAACATGCAAACCTTCTGACACTAAATAACTGTTAAAAATAGTATATAATAAATCTTAATGATTTCTTTTAATTATCAAAGCTATTCTAAAATGCGTTGATATTCATGCTATAGTCCTAAGTAGTCGGATGCCCTAATAAATGAACACATGACATACACAAGTATATTATCAAAAGAGAACAAAACGCGCTACATACAGTGTGCGCGTATACGTAAGCTAGCGCCACGTACAATTGCGCGGGCGCCGGCCGCGATTGCATATCAATACAATGCTCGTATTTGCCAGTAATTGAGCTTATTGGACGCAATGTCTTATTGGCCTTTATTGTATTACAGAGGCGAGTGATTGAGACGGCGCGGACGCAGCGCCGTGGTGCCGCTGTTGTTATGTGTCCGCACTTTCGTTTTAACTCACTAGTATCGTGTTTCAGGGCGCAGATTTTTTATGCTTCTTTACATCTTTATGGAATCAGCTTGCCTCGGCGGTATTTCCAAACAGATACGACTTAGGGGCCTTCAAGAAGAGAGCCTATATTTTCCTCAAAGGCCGGCAACACACCGATGATTCCTCTGGTATTGTGGGTGTTCATGGGCGGTGTTGACCACATAACATCAGGTGGCTCACTTGCTCGTTTGCCTCCTTTTTCCATAAAGCTTTCTCGTAGTCCATATACGCGAGGCATAGAGGCTGGTTGTATTCCTCAGTTTTGTGTATTATTTGCCTTAATGTATGTGTGTGGTCTACGGTGTTAAAGCCCCTCCGAAACCCAGCCTGCTCCAGTGGTTGGAAGCCATCGAGTTTTTCGCGAGACGGTTCGAATTAACCCTCGAGAACAACTTATAGACATTGCTCAAGAGTGAGATGTGTCTGTTTGCCAGAAAGAAGCTTGAGGTTTGTTACTATACCGTTTTGCTAGCTGTTTTAAGTCTCGTGTAGTTAGACTGATACATAATAAAACTTCGTCTGATCAGGAAATCAAACCTGTCGTTTCTAAATTTCATGTACTTCTTTGCCGCAGGATTAAAGAGCCATTAACCTTTTTTAGATAGATACGAAATGAATCATAGAGCAATGAATAATAGGCAACTTGTTTAAAAACCAAATCATCTTGCCTATAAGTGTTTTAGATTCGAACTTTAGACTTTCTACAAGAACTGAATATGTATCATACGAGTAGCTATCGATGAAGTATTAAAAAAAACATTCAAATATTCTCAGAAAGATCATAGTTGTTTTACAACACGTAAAATACACTCTGATTCATCCAATTAATATAGATACGTCGAAAACATCTTTACAACTAATAAACACACCCAAAAATACTATAATTGTCTACTATGACTATATTGAAATATCATCATCATTAAATTGCTATTCGAAATGTTTTTTTTCCTTTGAGGCAAATGAGAGAAATTTGTTAAGTGTGTACATTTTTAAATCCTCTAATTTACAAGTGCAATATAAACCATATTGCAGGTAATTTAAATATTATTTTAGAAAATTAGCATTACATTATTTATTCACTGAACAATGTATCCTATATACATTTCAAATGTGTTGAAAAAAGTCCCCCTTAAGTCAATAATATAACAAGAGGCAAAAATGATGAAAATATACTCCGGATATAACAGGAAAGAGTGATCACATTTAAGAGTCTTCACATGAGACGAAGAAAAGAAGACATTCATTTCATATTAATTCAATCAATCGTACGACGTGACTCCACCACATAAAAATATTGAATTGATAGTTGAAAGTTAGGTCAATTGTCTTTTCAAACAAAGAGACAAAGATCAGTGCAAAGTTCCTATACTAAACTACTGTCATGCGTATTGTCATCAAAAACATCCGAACGCGATGAGTTTTAATAGAATCGCTTTTTTGACACTGTCGCAGTAAAATATCACGAGGAAACCTAAAAGTTGTTAAGAATCTTAGGATTGTAGTTCGGCAACCGACATTAAGACCGCGAGTTAGAGGGCCTAACCCCTCTTACAATTCAAGGCGCTTCTCACCCTGTAATGCCGCAGTACTGCCTCAAATACGCGTGACGGTGACCGAATGGTTTTAGTCGGTATGCTGGCGTAGGATTTTGCTAAGGGACCTAACTCGGCTAAACGGACAACTGTTCCGTGCGACGAGTTAGAAGGCCAGAGACCCCGACATACCCTTTTAGGTAACCCGTAGGAAAATACAGTCATACGGAAAGTTCAAAGGCTGTTTTAGGAACCTAAGTATAAAACAATATGACAAGAATTAAAACGAATTGTAGAGTAACCAAAAATCTCACTGACCGACTTAAGTCTTATCTTTCTTAGTTATAGAGGAGGCCCGTGCCTAGCAGTGGGACGTATATATGGGCTGAAATAGATAAAATAAAATGCATCGCCCATGATTAATCTGTCCAAGCTTCCCATAATGTCTACCATTTTATATTCCCACTTAGCTTTAACCCGGCAAAACCAAAACAAGTAATCCTTAAGTCCATTTGTTTTTATATGTAAGACACTGAGAATTTTCCGGCCGAGCCAGCCCATTCATTCTGTAGTAAAAATTGCCTATACCTAGACTTTACTACTTATAAAATCCAAAGCATAATAATTCCCTATCAAGACACGGCTATTTTTATTTGTGAGGAATTAGGCCTTAGTCCATCGCTTTAAGCGGAGATGAGATATTTACAAGACTCGCAGCCTCTCCTTTCCGTAATTGATATTTTATTTTAACAGTCTATTTAAATTTTCTGCTTCCAATGGTAACACTAAGTTCCGATAGTTCTCTTCCTTCATAATTTCAAAAGGATAAATTGCACAATACTTCTGCTGAAATAAATATTTCAGGAGTTAATGATTGAATTTGTTTTTTACTTAATTAACAAAAGATAATTAGATATGATCTAGATTAAGTTATTCTAATATTTCAATTATTAATAATTCTGTTTCACTCATAAGTATGTAATTCTAAATTGAACAATAATTCTTGCAACGGTTTTGCTATACGTACTCATCGCATAACATCACAAATCACAATCCATAGAAAAAGTAAAACTTATTGCACGATTTATTTTAAAATGTACACACTATTATCAAGAAGGATTGCATCGCAGAGTTATTTCTCTATATATGCACAAAAAAACTCGTTGGATTGAAGTTTTCAACTTTAGAAAACTTTAAAGCTTCCTATAATATATCTTCCTTTTGTAAGTTTCAAAATATATTTCGCTTAAGTATTTTCGTAATCTTCATGAATTTTGGGCACAATTTCTATAAACTTGATTCGTACTTATAAGCAAAGTTACGAATATAAAAATAGTACTCCTACAATCACGGCACAATAATGTAAAATATTCGTCAAAATGAATTACCTTATTAGCGTCCGAAAATATTTTGCAGTATTGTGGGCGGGAAGTTTTCCCGCCTAACAGCGCGTGCGAGAGAGCGCGGTCACCGCGCGGCCGACATCATCCGAGCGACGCGACACTCCGAGCGTCACCGAGCGACTGGCTCGCCGGCACTGCACGCGCGACTGCCAGCGAGTAATCGCGCCGAAACCGCCCTCGGCAAACAAAACCCCACCCGCCGTAAAGAGCATTTTAGCACGCGCGCCTCCCCCGCACCCGCGGCCTGATTTAATAGCGAGCGCGGGCACTGATTCACTTAACCGAACGCAACTACCGACTGGCGCCGTCTCGCTCCCGCACCGCCGCCGCCGAGCACGCCGCTCTGTTGTGCGCGCGCTCGGCGCTCGCGAGGCGAAAGAGACAGCGCCGCGAGCCGCCAGCCGCCGACACTTGTTTCTTCCAACTCGATTTGCATGCGAGCGGGGGTCGATCCGCAAACTTTATGTCCTCATTTCGTAAATTATTTATACGTTTGGAAATACTTTTAACGGCACGCTCGGGCGGCCAAAAAAGATTGCTTCAAAACGAGCCGAATTAAATGAGTGACCGGATGGATTACCGCGCGCCCGGCTACCCGCCGCTACATCCAATTACATTTTGTCATCTCACGCCCGTAAAAATATTGCTTTCCGCAAAAAATCGCATTTGTCGTAAAAAAAATATTAATTATAGAAAAATAAAGTATTCTTAGGTGAGTGTCCTTGTTCTTAGGTAGGTACATGTGTAAAATAAAAAGTTTAAAGTGTAATAAAAGCATAAAGATTAGGTACTTTGAAAAAAAAATTATTTTAGATTTTTAACATGTTTTCTGAAAGCTTGAATTCCAGGCTCCTATAATAGTGCCAAAGGAAACGCGAAACACACTATCTATTACTCTACCAGTGATAAGTTGATATTCTATATTGAATCGCGTGTCCTTTCACGTGGCTACATAATTTTATTTCAATAGAATGTTCAGAGTTTCTCAGCTAAAATCTAAGCAAGATCTTAATGAGATCATAGAGTGAAGTAGGTATACGATTATATGCTTGTAAAGTAGAAAATGCAATCTGAATGCGTAATTGAAACTAAAGTATTTTTTTTACAACTTTTTAATAGAAACTTACTATAATATAAATCTTGATCATTTTATCAAGACAATTTGTGCCTAAACATATTTATTTGTAAAGGCTTAAAAACTTTTATACTTTTTATATTCGATCAAAAAACATTTTTAGGAAATTCTTAGGTGTGTAGTCCGCCAGAAAGCACTAGGCCAGCGTGGTGGACTAAGGCCTAAACCCTCTCAATGGCAGAGGAGACCCGTGCCCAGCAGTGGGACGTATATGGGCTGATGATGGTGGATAGGCAAGAAAACTTACAAATTACACTTAAAATATATTTTGTACGGAATTCAAAATCCATTTTGGGACGTTACAACAGTTAAATAAGTACCTAGTATAAATTACACTGGTTCGGCAAAATGGTACATCATATAAGTAATAGATAACTATCTCATCGCTTGATAAAATCAAACCAGTCCTTTAGATGCTTGAGTGTCTGTTTAAAATTATAGGAAAGCATGCGTGAACTGGTAAAAAAATCATACCTTGATGATACGTCAAAGATACAAATGATCTTCAAATTCTTTAAAATAGTAAAAAAACACAGCTATGTATTGATGATGATTGATGTAGGGTCTTACAACTTTCTGTGTATTAGCGATTATTATTCTGATTAATTAATATCTAATATTATAATATTTTTCCTTTTTTTTATATTTTATTTAGCACTCAAGAAATATTTGTTTAAAGCCAAATAAAGGTTATTTTAATGTTTATTTTACTGATCTAATGGTAGGTACATGCAGTACACAGTTAATCCCTTCTATTTTGTATTTATTCATGTAATGTCTATGGGCATAAATATTTTTTAGCGACCCATAATAAATAAATAAGTGTAAAATAAGATTATCACTATACAGCCTAAACAAGAAAACTCATTAGAACATAGTCAGACGATTCCCAAATCCCGGAGCAGTTAACCTATCCAATTGAGCATCATTTTATTATTAGCTGTGGAAGTGAACTAACTTCTAATGCTGTTCGTGACCCCTTTACTAACTCTTGCTTCAGACGGTGCTCAGTTACCGGCCACCTTACTATTGGTGTGTTTCTCGGTACAACATAAAACTACAATCAATAAATTTGCCTTTTGCAGCATTTAATTGATTTTCTGTATTAGATTTTTACCGATCTGCTGAGTTGCTTTTTCAACTTATGTATGCTACTTATGTACAGCTTAAGTATTTGAAAAAATATTCTAGAAATTACGTCCATTTACATTTTTATATTACCATTAAATGTTGCCCGCAACTCCGTATGCGAAACTCTAGAAATAAAAATAAATATATATTTCCCCGTTTTTAACACACTTTTCATTACTGCTTCGCGCCTATTGGTCGTATCCTGATATTATGTCAATGTATTTGTAATCACCATAACTACTGCCTGTCATAGTTTACGATCACGGCCTTTTAACACACTGTATAGCGTTCCTTGATAATTAGACTATTAAAAAAAGAACTCAATTACCAGAATAGAAACCAGTAGTTCCTGAAATTAGCGCGTCCAACCGCCAATTTTGAAAATTCTATAACATATTTAAATTAAAGCTGATGTCTTTTTTTCTTTTTAAGTTTATTTGTCTCCATAAGTAAATCTGTGACAAAAGAGATAATTCTAATAGATGATTTGTTGTTGTTTTTTATTTTTATCTGAGGCCCAAATTTCAACGTAAACAGAGTATTTTAGGCTAGTAGACCTACACAAAACTTCTTAGTAAATTTTCGATATATAGGTACTGAATTTGACCGGGAGAAAAGAAAATTACATACATACATATACTCACGCCTGTATTCCCCGAAGGGGTAGGCAGAAGTGCTGTTACCGAGAATTTCCTAATGGAAAACCCAATAACACTTTGCCCGTCCCGGGAATCGAACCCAGAACCTCTAGATCGCACGGCACATACTTGTACCGCGAGACCACGAGGCAGTCAAAAAAAAAATATTTTCATTAGTAAGTTATTATAAGTAGGTATGTTTTGTTTCTCTCACCTATTTTTTTATTTACAGCTAAATAGAGTTTTTTTCAATATCTAGCTAATTTTATGTGACACTTACGGTATATCCTACTTGCAATTTTGAGCTTGGAACTCTGATATCCCATAATCACTAAAATAAATAATTAATATTTTATACAACATAACACAAAACATCACACGAATTTAGTTCGAGAACGTTTGGTTGTGGATATTTTTCCTTAATTCGTGTAATTTACTCGATATTAGTTACAACACCAATCAGATTATGTTCCCCAAGGATGCCAACCAGCTACAGTCGATATGGTATTTTGTTTACTAGAATTAATTATGGCAACATAGGTACCACACAATATCAAACAAAAGATAATAAATAAGATAAAAACATCTCCCAAATCATTACGTAAAGCTGTCCAAAATGCGTAAGCAAACAATAAGAAGACATTATTATCAAATATTCTCGGACAATCCAAAATAAGCATCTTAATACTTTATAAGCAATCGTTTCAACGTCTGATTCTTTAATCAGAGCGCTGATTCAAAATTTACTTGTCTTGTATACTGCTCGACCAGCTTAACTTTACCTACCACGTCGTGAACTCGGTTGAAATTTGAACCTTATGTGAAAGCAATAAGCACAACCCAGTTTTGAGTAACGAGATTTGAGTTACAAACAAATCTTGGCCGAGGTGTAAGTGACAATAAAACGGGAGCTTAGCTCTCTGGGCCGTCTTCAAGTGGAACGGCGGGGGTGGCGGCGGGGTGCGGGGCGGTCGCCCAGAGGGGGGTAGGTATGGGGAGGAGCGTGCGAGCCGTATCTGTCTCACTCTGGCGGGCCACGAGTCGCGTTCATCCGTTTTATTTCTTGTTTGTCCGCAGCGCCTTCTCCGTTCCCTACATAATTTATTTGAGCGGGTACATTTAAAAAATTGGCTGAGCCGCGTACGAGTTTAGGCGGCGAAATGGAGTTTGCGGGCGAGCGGAGCGTGCGAGAGGGCGGGCGACGCCAAATGAAAATAATATGGTAAATGATTTCATTTGAATCGGAGTAATCGTCGGGCGAGTAATGGCCCGTGGCGAGTCGCAAGTCGCGCTACATTGTCCGCGCCGTTTTCATTTACGCGCTGAATTTATTAGGCTCGTATCGCCGCACCCGACTTTTATCGCCCTTTATACAGGCCCCATACATATTCAATGCGCTTGGCAACATCCTGTCTGGAAAAACTATATTTTGATGACATTGTCCGCTTTGTTATGGAGCGTGATGAGATTTACGAGATATAACGAGATGCTTTTTGTATTATTTTTTTGGTTTCCCAAGATGTTAGATGTGGGGAAATAATATTTACTTAGGATATTTTTCAAGAATTTGCTATGGTAATAAATTTTTGCTGATCATCATTGGTTAACTGGTAAAAGCTACCATGCTACTTTAAAGTATGTTTAAACACCTACATCGCATTTTCTATTGGGTTTATAAAATTCTAACAAGTGAAAAATAAAAATGTTATTTAAAATTTAATCAACATGTTAGAAGCTTAAATTTAAATTAAATATGTTTTAGACAACATAATATATAACACTTGAATTAAAATAATTAATTTTCTTATACTTAGAAAAAGTTTTTTTGAGTACAAAATTATTTGTTTCTTTGCGGAGATTGGAGGTCCAGGCTGTTGTGTCGTTTTATTATTATATAATATTCAAATATTATTGCCTCGTGGTCTCGCGACTCAAAGTAAGATTTAGTGGTCTCGGGATCGACTCTCGGGTTGGGCAAAGTCTTATTAGATTTTTCCATTTGGAAATTGTCAGGAGCAGCACGGAGTCTTGAATTGTTCCCGAAAAACGGCAAAAGGTTCGCGCACTACTTCGTGAGACCGATGCATACCTGTCGAAATGTGGGTGCAGAATTGAATCTATCTCATAATCTGCATCTCTCTGCCTACCCCTTCGGGGAACATAGGCATGAGGCTATGTATGTATGTATGTATTAAAATATGTTGCAGATCTTACTATTTTAACTTTAAAAAACAAAAAAAAAGCAAATTTTAATTGATATTATTTCGTTATTTGCGTCACATTTTTGATAATTTAAAAAAGAAGAGAAGTGAGAGAATATTTGCTTTTTATTTGAGCTGGTACATTTAAATCTAGAGATCAACATGTCAAGTCTCTACAGCTTTTGGTAACTTTTGGAATATAATTATTAAAAGAAATACATAAATTAAAATCGTTCCAAATGGTATATGCATTTTATTATCACATTTAATGATCGATTACGCCAATCATTACCAAGCAATCGGAAATGATAATGTCTTTTATAAAACAAAAAATAAGCTCACAATGAGTCGCGAAAACACTTAATCGCTCCATAATAACTACATCAACGATTGTGTAATTGTATCTGTACTGCGGGCCCTCCAACCCTCGCCGAGGGTACGTTCGACCCCTCGCCCGAGTGATTTATTGAAGAAAGCTTTTAAACCCTTGCGGTGGCGACCCATTGTGAAGAATTGTGTCTTTTATTATGGCACGGATCATTACTGGTTGTGCTCAGATTTGCTCTATTAATTCAATGTTCGCTTATGATACTATCTGAAGAATCTATATCAGACCATATTACTCCCAGTCTGAATTACTATATTGAGGAAGGCAAGGCCGTGGTTCACCACGTTGGCTTAGTCTCGTTATTAGTAATTATGTTATTTATGATAAAGCTTATACATTAGTAAGATAAAGATCATATAACATCGAAAACATCGCCTCCAAAAATAACAATAATTGTAACTAAATTAAATTATCATAATAATTTGATTGATTTTTAAGTAGTGTAATATTTTTCATTTCATTTTACTTAGGAGAAACCTAAAAATATTTTGAATATTGTTTGTTATTCACAGGTATGTGTTGAGTTAGATTTGAAGTGGATAGGTAGATACCTATTTACCTTCTTGCATGGTAAACACATATTGATGAAGAGAAAAGTATGTTGGTTATTAAGTTATAGAAGAATAGGCAATATTTTTGTTTACTTTTTAGTGCATACTTATCTGCTTTAGAATAGTTTTTTTAAGGCGGTTTTTGTTTTGTTAAAATGTTTGTATTTTTTTAAT
The DNA here is from genome assembly GCA_907164795.1 of Hemaris fuciformis. Taxonomy (NCBI): domain Eukaryota; kingdom Metazoa; phylum Arthropoda; class Insecta; order Lepidoptera; family Sphingidae; genus Hemaris; species Hemaris fuciformis. The sequence goes on from OU015448.1 coordinate 11,968,359, forward strand.
ATATTTTTTATAATACGTTAAGTTTCATGACTTAATTGTGGGAAAAAAAGAATATTTCTTTCTTTCTTACATATTGGCCCAAAGCTGATTTATAAAGTCTGCACATGGAAGAATCCTTGAAAAAGGGGACTAAGTCTAAAATATGGTAACAGACACGAATGACCGGAATGGTTTAAATTTCGCAAATAAATTTGACTTAAACCAATACAGTTGTGTTAATTTGAATAAAATTTCTAAAAATTGTCAGAGAGGCAAAATATTCGAACATGTGTAAGTTAAGATGCATTTCTGTCCTCACATTTTGATAATTCTGTTTTAAGTTCCGACTAATAGGGCGAGCCAATTGCCTTTTTTCGGGTACAATGTAAACTATCCTAGATACAGCATAAATAACATAAGATAAAGGTACTGCAACTTTTTAAAATAAGGGTTTCAAATAGTACCTATTTCGTCACAATTCCGTCGACTGAGACAGAATCGTAAGTTTTTATTTGACTGTCGATGCCCTGCTTGGGTCTGACTGCTCTTAGTTTCCGAAATAAGTTTCAGTCCCAATACGTAATGCTTCATATTATGTAACATAAAATTTGTATAAGATTATTCTGTATTGAGCTGATGAAATGAAATTATTGTTGAATAATAACAACATATACTCCAGAATTTTGTAGCGTTGGTGCGAAATATTTTAAATCTAAAAGCCTCCGTGGCACAGATGGCTAGATACCAGCTTGTGAAACGATTGGCCGCTAGATCGATCCCCGTACCGAGACAAATATTTGTGTGTACAGTTATTTGTTTCTGGTCTGAATGTGGAACCGAAATTCTCTCGTAAATGCTGATACCCACGACAAAAGTCCTGATGGCCTTGAGAATCTCGACAGTCGCAGGTTCAAACACCAGGCACACATCTCTGACTTTTCGGTGAAGGAAAACATCGTGAGGAAACCTGCACACCTAAAAGTTCTCAGGAATTTCTTAGCTGTGTAGTTTGCCAACCCGCACTAGGCCAGCGTGGTGGACTAAGGCCTAAACCCTCTCAGTTGTAGAGGAGACTCGTGCCCGGCAGTGGGACGTACCTATATGGGCTGATGAAGATGATGATGAATATGAAGCATAGCACTGTTAGTAACAATGTACGTAATGAGATCATTGTTGATGAACGTAAATAAGTTCCAGGAAGTAAGTCTACTCGTGCTGTGTAATCAAGTCAATGCAAATGGCTAAAATCTATTTCCTGTATTTATATTAAACAAATTTCTCAAGAGATCCACCTTTGGACAACAAATAAAGAGATCTCTTTTTACAAGCTTTTATTTAACTTGCAATGTCTGTACGTATACGAGTACCTATGTATGTAGGTATGTTTGTTCGAGTGAAACCTTGCAACTCAATTTTGAAATATCTTCAACCGATTGTGCTAAAATTTTATACACAAGTACAGTTTGGATGACAATACAATGCCGCATGGTTAACTTTGTGTCTTTGTGTTGTCATTCATAATCCAACATGGCGGCACACCCAAGATCTCAGACTAGTTATTTTTAATGCGCTCATACAATATGGGTATCACGTGAAAGGGCTTGCTAAGAAAATCTCGAAAAAAATTAAAAGTAAAACGCCTTAAAACCTTAAAAAAATAAGAATTAAAACTTTCACTATCTACTAATAACGTCATTACATCATTTATATTATGTAAAAACTGGTTGTAGTAATTTAAGTATGTACTCGTATTTACTTAATTTGAAAAAAATAATAGTTAAAATCAACATTAAGTACATTAAGTTATTTAATTTACTTGTTTATCTACACAAGTAAATCTCGCAACAAGCTTTTATATCATATCTATACAATCTATACATACAAATAAATTAAATTGGAGTGTCTGTTTGTTCCGGCTAATCTCTTGAACGGGTGGACTGATTTTGACGGGACTTTTATTGGCAGGTAGCTCATGTAATAAGGAATAACTCAGGCTAAACAAAATAAATAAATAAAAAATCGGCTGTTATGCGGAACGAATTTCGCCGGGTCAGCTAGTAATTGATAAAATGACGTTATAAGTTGATAATAAAAGATTTAAAGTTATTTTTTCGTTTTAGCTAGCTTTATCTACAGCCTGGTAATGAAAATTATAGTAATTAAAATAATTTAAAAAAGGATTTAACGGCAATAGGCTCGCCCCCTATTACGTGGGACTGATACATACTTGGCGAAATGTGGGTGCAGAAATGCACCTCTGCCTACCTCTTCGGGGAATACAGGCGTGAGTTTATGTATGTAAAAAAGGATCTTAGTTTATCACTTGTAATCATCAGTTCACTATGGAAGTCATTGGGGGAGGCCTATGTTCAGCAAAGGACTTCCTTAGGCTGATAATGATGATGATAATGATGATCATCAGTTGACGCCACCGGCGAGTGACGTATGAATTTGGTCTGCATTATAGCTGTCATTATTATTCAAGCGCGCGGACATAAAATTTCATATGGGTTGTGTTCCGTAATATACTACGTCCACTGAAGGTGTGACGTCAATACAGTATACTGCGAAACCGTTCCTTTATAGTTAGCACTGACAGCTCCGTCACTTTAAATCATCAGTGCTCAAAATAAATAAATGGTGACGATTAATGACGTCATATAATACCCTAGAATAAACTGATAGGTACTAGAAAATACTGGGACAGTATACTGTCAGTCCACAACGGAATGACTTTCGTCTCAGTATGATCACTACAGTTGTCTCAGTGTATTACGGAACACAGGCAATAAATTTCGTATGTAGCTCACTGTCACTACACTAACGCCTCTAGTGGCAAAAATTGAAATGCGGTAACCCATTATAGTAAACATGTTCATTACTGGTTTACAGATTGTAATTACAAATATTATGCATAAAGTTTTTAATGATTAGACTAAATTAAATTTGTATTTCATATACAACGGCGTATATTGTATGAATAAAAACATTTATTGTTAATTTGGTATCAATATAAAAATCAAATATAAAAATGAACAAGAAATGGAAACAGGAATGAATAGTTTAAAAAAATTAAGATGTGTAAAATTGACGATTCAAAAGAACTTGTAAAAGTCTATTTGAATAAAGATATTTTGACTTTGACTTTGACTTTGAATTTGAATGGTTTAATCTCATAGACCTCTATAATAGGGACACGACATATTGTTCTATACATACAATTGCTTATACAAATAGCATCCATTTTGAAGGCACACACTAAAACATATATCTATCTCGTTCTAACTCAGCACTGTAACTCGCAGGAAAACAATATAACAGTATTCAGTGCGTACACAAAGTGAACCATGAATATACGTAAATACCTAATGAGGCCGAAAATCCGCCATGTTTAGCGCACCAAATGTCATTGTCAGTCAGTTCAGCAGGTACTTGTGTTGTCAAAAAGTCGTGGTTTCAATCAAAATAACTAATTATCTTTCTATATTTTGCTTGTGATTTAAAATAATTGAAGCCAAATGTAAATAATTACGTCGTAAATATTACAGTGTGTAGTACAATAGGGTGCGGCATAAGAGAAACACCAAATCAGCCAATGTTTACCATACACAGGTACGCTATAAATAACATTAAAAATATTGGTTATTGTTAATATTGCCGGGAAAATAAAGGAAGATTTACATTATAATTAGCAAGGTTCTTATGTGCAGTTATAGGAAATAAATGGATTTGACTTATTTAACTATATTTTCACGCTTAAATAATGTTAATTTATGAGCTGGGGTTGTACATTATTTATCGACTTTGATATCGATTGCTTATATAAAATGTATTATTTTATCATGCTAACCCGCTTAAAACATACAAAAATAATAATTAAAACATATTTTATAGGATCCCAAGAAATGAGCGTAAAAAGAAAAAGTGTCTGGAAGCCATTGGAATGGAAAATATAAAGCCAAATGTAATAAATGTTTCAACAAAACTCTGGATGTGACTCGACTACGAGATTATGCCGTGCCCTTCAAATTTGTAAGAGTAAGTTAATACTGTATATACTTTTATAGTTAATATTGATATACTTTTTTATTATATACATATTTTAATACATACATATTATTTTACAACAATGTGCTATAAAAGGATCAAAATTAATATACAAGTTTTTTATGGTGGGACCTTGCTCAGCAGATTAGTCATTGGACTGTCGGCTTATTATATAATTCCTGCTCCATGTTCGCAGTCAAAGGCCCTAATATGTCTTTTCGTGCCTCTCACCCTCATGGAGTCTGCTCGCATAATTGAAATTTGATTTTTTTTTTCAGTTGTTACTTACACCGCAGGATTTGTATCGAGAAAATTATCCCGCAATATAAAATGTCAGACGTGTGCTTCGTTATTGTTTGGGAGATCCGAAAATTTAAAACAAGAGATGGACTGAAATACCCATCGAAAGATGTTGAAGACATAACGAAAAAGACAGAAAAGATCATTAAACCTAACTTGGATAACTCGATGCCCCAATACTATTATCTATATATATTTAAATTCATTATGAAGCACTACTCCGAAAAATCGGACACCATTTTTCGATCGGAATCAATTGATCATGACACTAATCATAAATACCTCTTAATAAAATGTGTCATCAAAACATATTTAGACATTCGGTTTAGATATTTCAGGAAAATGGTTACCGACAAAATCTCTCTTCGGAAATATTTAAATAAAATAGTTTTATTCCGTAACGAGTAAAAACACTATTGTAAATTCGTTAAATTTGTAATAATTAAGTGATTTTAGAGCGGAAGTCATAAGGAATGACGTTTGTAATTAAATAAATGTTCTGAAGGTGTTTTTTTTATTTTTTATCACGCCCTTGATAAGTTTAAAATTTGAATCACTCAGTTATGGTGCGAAGCACCTATCTTGAGGTGCGTTGCAGTAGTGTGTTACGGACTTTAGAGTCAGCAACACAATTAAAATAGATTGTAGTAGAGAGATAAGTAGTCTAAGAAAAACACGTACTCTTATTTTATACAATATACTTACTCCCTATTAAAGTATAAATTCTACAAATAATTAATACTCAATAATATTTAAAATAAAATGAGCCAAGAACATTTATCGATAAAACCTAATAACATTATAATCTTCTGGGCAGCACTAAAACCGCCATGTTTAGCGCACAGATGACGTCACAGTGGCACGCATTTTTTGTTGACATTTCATTTCCATAGGTTTCCTACTTCATTGTTTAATCTATATTTAAATTTTCGTTTTGTTACAAAAAGCATTTCATATCCATAACCTTATTTTTATAAAATTTGTAATCACTTAAAACAACTTAGGGGAAGGGGGGCATGATGGGGTACTTAAGGGAAATCATAAAAATACGGCATAATTACTATGTTTATTACTTTTATTAATTTATGGTGCGTTATGTTATTTATCTAACTATGATTTGCTCCCATAATACCCCGTACCCAATACCCCATCTTGCCCCAAAAGGTGACTTAGAACAAAAAAAAAACTATAATAAAATATTTAATGTATTCGTACAAACAACATACCATATCCAAATAAACAACACTAGTAATAAAACATCAAAAATATATAAATGTGGAGACAATAATTGTATATATTATTTATTTATTTAATAATTACCTTAAAATAATGACCTTTGACCTTACACACAAAATTAGATCGACGAAACGTTAAAACGGTTTTCCGTTTGTGAACAAAAGACGCCTTGACTCCCACTCACAATTTCTCACGCAGTGATCTTTGGTCGCATGAGGCTTGTTATTGGCTTATTGCTTTGTATTTACAAACGTCTAGTTTCTTGTATATGTGTGTGTTATCTTGTATATGTACCCCACGTTCCCATGTACCCATGTGGTCATCTATGTATTGTTAAAAAAGTGATGCAACAATAAACTAGAGTACCTTCAAATGAATTATACTATTAATAAGAAGGTAGATAATATTTAAAAACGACAAATAAGAATTACTTTTGAGCTACAGACTATCTTCGTTTCAATAGTATTTATTATCTGTTTTAGATCTGTCACGTTGCGCCATCTATTGATCATTCGAAACACTGCGTGTGGATGTCGTTAAAGCAGTACATATATTGGGACACTATATAAATTTAATTATTAAGAAAAACTCTAACATCAACATCTTAATTTTTAATTGTTAATTTTCTTTGATACTTTAAGAATTATTTGATATATAAATTTATAAATTAAAACCATAGTACTGTCATTGACATCAAGGTTCATATTTCCCGCCAATCAGAGGCGGCATTTCAGACATTTTGTGAACCCCGCGACAGGAAGTGAGTGTAGTAGGTGCTACGCAGGCGCAAATTGACCTTTCGGTTGAAGAACCCGTCGGTCACATGTGAGTGTCGATAAATATCTTAGTTTTGTCGTGAATTCTTTATAAATAGTAATATTTATTGTTTTCGTAAGTATTTTCTATAGTGAATATAATTTTGTGCAAGCGGGACATCGCCGCAGTGTGATTTTAGTGTAAATAATGAAAATGTAATGTGCCGCGGCACCGGCACGTTTGTCAAATATCTATTTTTTTTCGTTATCTCCATTTCGGAACAGAGATCAAGTTCATATTGTTCTGTTGCGAACTACGCGTTTAATTAAGTTGTGAGTAGATTACTATACGCTGAGTGGTTGTATACCGTGTGGATTTTTCGTTCGAAAGACATGCCAAGATGTCCCTATTGAGAAGCCACATGTTAGGCGCACCACACCGATGTCTGTGACTTGTCACCAGTGTGCTTCAGGCCTGGTTTTATTCATATACTTTTGTTTTAGTGTACTTGTGACTTAATTCGTATTCTACAAGTTCCATAAGACGTAAATAGTCGTCTAAGCACAATCCTGCAAAGGTTTTCTTTGCAAAGCGATAGGTGGGGTTAGGTGGTGTCAAAATTTTAAAAAACATATGTATAACTGTTCGGCGCACTAGCTTATAGGTTATGGGTTTACAGCAGGACATGACTTGACATCTTTTGTGCTTGTTCTCGTCGCCAATGTTTCAGTGATTCATTTCGTATCATTCGTGAAATTAATTATTCTATAGATCGCTGACAGTCCACTCTTTGTTACGGATAGTGATAAAAGGTGATTAAGCATGTGTACTGCTTTTCTCTTATGTTACACTGTTCCATGTAAAATTATAAACTTTGCATATTTTATACTAAAAACGTGGTTATTATGATAATGCAAATACTCAGAACAAGATAAGAATTCCGAAAGTGGTTCATGGCTTGAATCTTGTTGATGAAAGTGAATGTTCCTTTCTCACTGAGTCATTATTGATGATGATTAGTGTGTGCATTTAAATTTATTTTGTATATCCAAATATTTATGATTTAGACATGTGCTCTTTATCAACACATGTAGATTTAGAATCTTATTTTATTAAAAGTAACTTCTATGATTACCTCATATTGAATTAATATGATGTTGATACCTTTAATTATTCCTATGGAGGACCAGTGACTCATGAGCCAATCCTTTACAATGTATCAAACTTAAGCTTATTTAGATAGATAAGATGATAGTGTGGTTTGGTCAATTTTGTGTAACATTACAAAAATGCTTTACACTTCCTTGAAACCTAATTTCGGCAAGAGACTAAACAAGGAATCCCTTAAACAAGAGTTTTGTATTTATTTTTGAATATTTTCTTGAGTTTGTTACATATCCATCCCAACTATGATCCAATTTTTTATGCCATTATTGATATTGAATGCTTTACTAAAAGATTCTGATTTAGTAAAGCATTGATCAAGGTATATTGACCATACCATTTTTACAGTCAAATGTAAATTAAAAGGAAAGTTATTGTAATTACAAGCCATATTTAAATATTCTATTGCATTTTTGTAGTTGTTTTTAATATTATTGAAATAATCAGCTCATATAGATTATCACAACTGTAAAACTACATAAAGCATAATTACTAGTTTCGAGCCCATAGAGTCGCGAGTGTAGTTATTGTATTGCACTCGTGCTGAGGGTACTCGAACAGAGAACACCAGGCCCGACTATGCGTCTCACTGCACTACTGTGCTATGGGATCACCGTCCAGGGACACATTTTTTTCTACATTATTTTTTACTAATTGAAACAGATTTAAAGTCATCAAAAACATGTCTACTTTGTAACACTTACTTGTGAACAATCAAAAGATTCTTAATAAGCATTGTTTGGTCTTGCTTCCTCTAAAATCATGCCACTCAACAGAGAAAAGCAAAACTTTTTTTCCTCTTGGGGAGTTCTTAAAAAGTTCTCTTCATTAAATTGCAATTATTTAATTTTTGATATGTTTCATGGGTACTAGTCATTTAGTTCCTCCAATACTGCAATCAACTAGTCCTATATAGTGTTAAACCCCTTAATATGTGAAATATTAGTAGACTGCCTCGTGGTCTCGCGGTACAAGTATATGCCGTGCGATCTAGAGGTCCTGGGTTTGATTCCCGGGTCGGGCAGTGTTATTGGGTTTTTCCATTAGGAAATTCTCAGTAACAGCACGGAGTCTGGAAGTGTGCCCGAAAAGCGGCAATACCCCCTATTACGTGGGACTGATACATACCTGGCGAAATGTGGGTGCAGAAATGCACCTCTGCCTACCCCCTCGGGGAATACAGGCGTGAGTTTATGTATGTATCAGTAAATTAACTTTATTACATATTTTTCTTTAATAATTTATGTCTAATAAGCTTCCCCTAAACAGTTCATGATCATTAATACAATTAGGCATTCTTTAAGTTTCTAATTTTCCAAGCCTTTTCACTTTCCATCAATCAAAAAATCTCTTGCTAGAGTTCGTTGACCCAGTGTCAATGACCTGAGTGCTAAATTTTCGTCACTCGCACATGAATCATAGTACTGTTAATGCCAAGGTTCTATTGCTTAGAGCACTTTGATCATTTGGATCTATAGTTTATGTACTACAAGTAGACAGTGTCTCATGTGGTTTATTGTGACAAGTTTTTATTACTTTGAACTTTATTTATTGGGCGTTAAGGTTGATTTTCGGCGTAAATTTTGTTATAGGTAGATCCATTTTTCTTAAGGAATCTAGTAGAAGAATTTTTTTATTATAATAAATAGCCAAAAGGTATATTTCAGTGGTTTGAAGTGATTTTTGTGGTTAGAAAAGTGATATATTTCTATGCTTTGATAAATTTTCTCACAATATGGATGTGGTTTTTGGTACAGGCATTTTATTTCCCAAAGTAATAATATATTAATAGAATATTATTTCTATTACTATTATTTTATTTTTATTTTTCCGATATTCTTTAACTAATTTATTATCAACCAATAATAAGGCTTGTTTCATATTTTATACTAACATATTAAGTTTCAGTTCTTAATTTAAAATATTAGTGTTTATATTTCATTGTTTTTAATTAATTTTTTATTGATTCATCAGATCACTCCTGACCGTAGTTGGAACTCGGCACATAACAAAATGGGTGACATTGAGGACACACACTTCGAGACCGGGGACTCCGGGGCTTCGGCTACCTTCCCTATGCAGTGCTCCGCCCTGCGCAAGAACGGTTTCGTCATGTTGAAGGGTCGCCCCTGCAAGATCGTTGAAATGTCCACCTCCAAAACTGGCAAACACGGCCACGCCAAGGTCCACCTGGTTGGAATTGATATTTTTAACGGCAAGAAGTGAGTATTACAATATTTTATCCCATTGCCTCCATACAGACTTAAAAAATTTATCTATTTAATATTGTATGATTGCCTATATTCATATATAGGTAAGCATTTATCCAAAGGTAGACTTGTAAAACATACCTACGTTATTATTTTCACTTAATAACAAAATTGAAAGCTCAAGTAAAGGAAATTAATCTCACAATTTTCTCTACTAATAGCAATTTAACTGAAATTATTTTTTTCATAGGATAGTCGTGTAGGTGTTGTGTACAGAACACAACGGCGCATCTGCCGGCAGTTATTGATTTTACTCGCATTACACCGTGAATATACGGTAAACTAGTTTCACAATATACAGCAAAATTATAAGCTTACAAGATATGTTATTACTGTCCATGCTAAATTACATATTTATATCTTGTCAGGTGTTTAAATAGGTTGCATTAAAGACCAAAGACAATTGGTGGCTCACTAGCTCGTTTGCCTCCTTTCCCATAAAAAATAAATTATATAAGGTAATTGTATTTTTTCCGTCTCAACCGTAAAGAAAACATTCAAAATTTTTAGTTTTACGAAAAAAATAGTTATAAAGCCAGTTCTCTGTTTTACTCGTGGTGTATCCATCTACCATAAATAGAACTTAAATAAACCAGTAAATTACACTCCCAGCTTGTGAAAGTTAATTTCGAGCCCATAGAGTCGCGAGTGCAGTTGTCATATTGCACTCGTGCTGAGGGTACTCGAACAGAGAACTCCAGGCCCGACTATGCGTCTCACTGCACTACTGTGCTATGGGATCACCGTACAGGGACACAAGTTAATAAAAAAAAACTCATTAAAGTAAAAGTAATATAGATGATAATAAAATTAATAAGATGAAATATTTTATTTTAATTCTATGTAATTTATACGTTTTTTTTTATCTTATCTATATCGAAGAAATTTCTATTTTTGTAAATCTATGTTTTCGTGCCTTATCGTAAAATATCTCTGAAGGAATAGATTCGTTTATTTTACTAAAATTGTATGACGCGAGACGACCTTGTCTCGTCTATTAATCCTGTATGTCCTTGTATACTTACTAATACTTTAACTGTCTGTCGCTGAGACTGTGTTTCTTAAATTGACTTAGAAATTTGCATATATTGTCTCTAATATAAGAGTTGTAACAATATTTTTGGTGGGCAGGTACGAAGATATCTGTCCCTCGACCCACAACATGGACGTGCCCCACGTGAAGCGCGAGGACTACCAGCTCACGGACATCTCTGACGACGGCTACTTGACCCTGATGGCTGACAACGGCGACCTGCGCGAGGACCTGAAGATTCCCGACGGCGACCTGGGCACCCAGCTGCGCGCAGACTTCGACAGCGGCAAAGAGTTGTTGGTGAGTCGCACTGCGCCTGACCATACTCTACCTCAGTGCCGACTACCGGTACTGACATTCAAGCCCAAAAGCCCAGCTCGCTCGCCTTACAAAATTCCGAATGATCATCTTTAAGCTTTAAATCTATATTTAAAAAAGCAATTTGACATCTAAATGAGAAAATCCTGACCCTTACACAGTAAACAATTATAAACGAGACGTTACACAGTTTATAACACTTTTGGGCTTCTATGGAAGTACCGCCACTGGTGTACCTAACACCAGAAATTAATACAATACTTCCATTGATATGTTCGTACCATAGGGGTTGATTTAGTAATTTGCTCCTGCTTGCGATTTCAACAGTTAAAGAATCATTAAAAAATAATTAGGAATATAAATAACTTTGAAAAAACAAGCTAATCTAATGCAGCGCATATGATAATATTTTTCTTAAATACAACTTAAATCTGAAAATGATCTTGGTAATATGTTCTACATGAGTATCAAAGTCCTGTGCAAAAATTAATTATATTTAAATACAATTTCTATTTTTAATGGTCGCACGACAGATGTGCCATTTTATTTATACAGAAAATCGTTTGTACAAAAAATTAATAATTCGTATATTTCCACCCCCTTTAAGCCGAATTCTATTGGCTTCTATTTCTTTCCTTGCGTGGGGGAAATGATTGCTTTATGGGGAAAAAATAGATGATAATTAAAATGTTTAAATATGCGTCAAGTCCGTTCATAATATCTTTTAGAGATTCTGTTATAAGCGCGGACAATTTTAGTTTTTCAATTTATTTATATGAGCAAATTTATACATTAAAGAATGGTTACGGTAGTGGCGCGATTTTGCATTAATTTAAAAAAGCCTAATACGCTATCGAATAATTATGATTTAAATCGTCATTAATTATATCTTTAGTCTTTTTCTGGAAACTGTAATTTAAAAGTCATGGTTACGGACTTTCACACAATTTTCGTGTTTTAACATAATAAAGTGGTTCTCACAATCTAAAAAATAGCACAACTGGTCGTGAGTCACGCGAAATCTGAGTTCCGCTGTATATAGCTTGGGGCTCTATAATTAGTCAAAAAAACTAACAAACTATATTGGAAAGAAAGTTTATAGGAACATATGAATGTTGATTAGAAAGAGAAATATAATAGTATACCTTACAATCAATGGTGTATGGAAATTGAATATATTAAACTTTACATAAGGTCGAGTATAGAGTCTCCGGTAAGCTTAACTAGCGTACTGGTGCTAAATCAACTCGAATATTATACCTCCGCCCTTTACCTGGGCTAGTGATCTCACCAGTCGCATGGAAAATGGGTTAAGAGGACATCATAATGCAGCAATTGCAACTTAAACTTTCTTGTAAAGAGCATCTCTATATTCTCTAATTCATGGATTCAAATTAACAATGATTAGCGGGAAACATTGCCAGTGTCCATTGCTAAGCGCTGGCTTGTATTATGGAGAAGGTAGGCCTTTGTCCAACATGGTCTAGGATTGAGGGAGTTCGCATTCGGTAAATTATACTGTAGAAAATATGTTACTCAAAAATGATACTATCAAATAACGTCTTAAACAACATCCACTTAAGGCTCAAATAAAGTATAATGCGATAGCATGAAGTTATTGAGCGCAATGCGACCTTGCAAAAGGACATGAGCGGCCCTCGCATCGTATAAATCAATGCGCTATAAATAGAGTAGCGCTGCTCTCACCTTCTTTATTTTCATTGTTTACTTCACGAATATTATTGTTTTGAATGCTTTGTTGTCTCAATAAATCCGTAAAGGGTCATGTCTTGTGAACTCTTAAAAGTGCGATAGAAAAGGTCGCTTGATATACTTACATTAATATCTCTTCAACCATACCAAATACTGTTTCGGAAAGGTTTTAGTTATAAAATAAAGAAATACAGATCAAATATGTTATCATCATCATCATCAGCAGCCTCTCTTACGTCCACTGCTGGACATAGGCCTCTCCTATGGCACGCCACTGGGCTCGATCTTCGGCCCTCCTCATCCAACCGCTGCCAGCCACCTTGCGAATATCGTCAAGTAGGTAGGAACAACTTCGAGAAGGAGACCCAAAGAAGAATACAGCTAGTTTGAGCAGCGTTTAAAAAACTTCGTCGAGTCTTTTCGTCACCCATACCTCAAAGCCTAAAGACAAAAGTCTTCAACGAGTGCGTCCTTCCAGTCAAATATGTATATTTTATCTTAAATTATAAGTCAAGAATTATCCCTTTGTTTCTTGTCTTGATATCAAATTTACATGGAAAGAACTTGAGTCATATAGTTTACGCCCCAGTCCGCGACGTTCATACGTTTGCGATTTAATTATTCATATTGTAAACGTTTTCGATCCGGCCCTCATGACGCCATGTATCGAATGGTATTGTACGAGTTATGTTGAAGTCTTTTTACAATCAATTTATTTCAATAATTTTTAAAGGGTGTGATAAATGGTCGCGCCTGAAATTTAAGCTTAATAGATAAAAAATCACATAATCCCACATGGAATCTGGTTTATACACTGTTTAATATTAATCCGTATTGAAGCTGATAAGTCTGAGGTTTACTCAACCGATCAATATCCGCAATCGGATTGCGTAATGAAAAATATATTTCTAATGATTTAATAATATACTCAACTATTTAATTTTAAAATTGATATTACTACATATTACTCTATTGCATGTGATGACAATAGTGTGCCTGAGTTAACAATATTATTAACATTGTGTTTCGTTTTGTTCCAGTGCACCGTGCTGAAGTCTTGCGGTGAGGAGTGCGTAATTGCAGTGAAAGCAAACACAGCTCTCGACAAATAAACCAACTCAGCATTTATAGGGTTATAACAAACTTATAATTTTTTTTACAATCAACATCTTTTACATAAATGTAAAACATAATATTATGTATAATTTAACTTAAAATATAATGGTGGGACGCGGAGGTCGCGGGGTGCCTCTACTCTCGCATCAACATCAACCGCATTGTGCACTGGACAATGCGGTTCCACTGCAGTAAGGAATTGAATCTAGAGCCTTGTGATGGTTAGTCCCCCGCGGCAGCCGTGCGAGAGAGTGGAGTGGAGATCGCGGGCGCCGCGTCCGACCTGCCGGAACTTCACGTTTGTTTTTGTTTTGTTTGTTCTCTTTTCGCTTACAACGTGTACTTCACGTTAGTTACGTTGCGCTCCGCGTGTCGCCGCAAGTTTGTCGATCAACGTCGATGTGGGGAAATTTTCCGTGGGGGGTACTAGTACTGTTCCATAGTGGTTCACGATCCGACGAAAAGATGGACGCAAACTTGAAGTTATTACCATATTTTAATGCTAAATTAATTAATACATATAAAATAAAAAGGAAAATACACAAAAAAATAGAAATAAAGAGAAATTGTTGAATGTGGTGTGTGATTGATTAGTCCTCTGTGGAGAGGCGGCGCTGTTGCGCTGTCGCTCCGTGCTCCGGTCCCAGCGCTGGGACTCTACACCTCCAGCCAAGACTGATGACCATGCATTTTGTAGAGGACAAATAGTTACTTTGATAGATTTCAACTCGGCCTTCCTTGCTCTCTTGTCGCCTTCTCGCTCGTTCCCACGAGTGGCGTCCGACCGCCAGAGTGTTGTGTTGTGTCGCCTGCAAGGGGCTCCATAGGATTAATATTCACTTGTATCTTAGTGGACTTATCAACTTTTCAACATCAGATTGTCAAAGACGATATGATTATACGAAATTTAATGTAAGAATGTAAGGTAAGGCCCTATAGGAGATGATATTTTTTTATGCATTCAAAATTCGTACATCGCAGGTTGTAGACAAAAATTTAGGCTGTTTTTTTTACTCATAACGAGTTTAAGTTGACAGGTTAACGGCACTGTACATTTCTTTCGAAATTGCATAATCGTTGTTGTTGGTAAAGTTTTTATACTTAGCAGCTTGTAATCAGGTTTTTTTTTAAATAAAAAACCTAAAGTATAATGTAAAGACATCGGGAGGTGTAAAATAAATACTTTAGTAAAAATACCTTTTCTTTTTGTAAAACTAATGCTGATATACCCCAATTAAATTTGTCGTCCTTGTCGAAATCTCGTCAAAAGTGAATTCGACACCCGGATTGACAAGCTAAACGTTTAGACTTAGTTACTTGGTGCACTCGTAAGTTACTGTTAGGAATTGATTCCTTTGCACTCGGTCTGTTAGAAAATGTGCAATCTGTGAAACGAGCTATACCGGCGGAACGAGGCGACGTTTGTCGCGACTTTGCGGTTCAACAGCTGGGTAATGCCCGTTCTGTGTATAGCTGGTGTTAGCCGATATCTTTGTAATTAGTATGTGAAGGAAAAGGTGGACTAAACCTTGTTGCTAAGGTGCGGGAAACAGAAATATGCGAATTTTTTATTTAGGAATTTTACAACTTATTTTTTATATATTGGGCTTAGGGAAGGGTCGCGTGAAGAATTACGGTTTGAAGCTAAACTTCTGTATATACGTAAGTTTGGTATAAACGTTCAGTAAATGGGTAAATTAGTAACTAATATTCGATAATCCGCATGCAAACTGTCAACTTATCGTGTGTGTCAATGTGCAACACATTACCGAATTTAATAGTAATGGCCAATAACTAAATGTAAAACAGTCATAAGTATTTAACAATCTGTCGAATTAAATCTGTACAAAACAAATTATTGCTTGTGATTCATATCCCTTTTAGTTTTTGTTTTATATTTTTAGTTTACAATCGTGCAGTGACTATACGATAAATACTGTTTCGTTCGCTATTATAGTCGCAATGAAGATGCGAAGGATATCGTAATAGGTAGTATGAATACTGTCCAAATAATTCAATTGACAGTAACAAGATCTATGAATGAAGAAAAGATGATGAAGGGATTGGCCTCACTATTATTAAAGTGATATATAAAAGCGTAATTACTCCCATTACATCACTATTATTTATCTCATCACATAGAAATAGGTCGACATTGGTCATTTGCAGCTACCTTGGAGATTGCAGTGGAAGAAAGAACGAGAGGCTCCGGCGACAAAATTAGTGAGGCGAACATCAAATAAATTTTGAGACTAGCTGATAACATTCGTAAGACTGTGCATCTAAAAAAAATATTTACACGATAAATATACTTCCTCTCACTATCTTAATTCTGACACTAATTCAAAACCAGCAAAAAAAACTACTAGTAATTGGAGAATTGTCTTGCTGCCGTAATTCCTTGTGTAAAGAGTACTTAGTAACGTGAATAATAGTTAATACGTAAATAAAGGAATTTGATTAGATTTCTATGAGTACCATTAGGTTAATTATTTTTTTGAATTGTTTGTTTTAAATATTAATCGGCGAAATTTAGGTACAGAAAAACACTTGCATACCTTTTTGGGGATTTTGGCGCTAAAGTGTAGGCGTCTCCTCAAGGATCCTCATTTACAAGTTAGGTGACTTGGGTATTTTGAAAAATAGGATTAATGTTATTTTGTCAGAAATATTCGCAATTCTTTAAATTTTCAAAATTGACCTCCAGATCAAAAGGCACTTGTTACAAGTTCACTTATAAACCCAGAAGGCGCATGTAGCTTTTCGTTTTACTTATAATTAGGTTGGTTCGCTCGTGGCTAGGAACTAAAGCGTCCCACATCTAAGATACTTTGTAATCTTGTTATATTTCATTCGCTCCACTTAGGTACGGTACGCCACGGTGAGATGTGTTATAGATAGATGTGGCCATAATCGACTACGCCTAATGCGAGTTGGTGGACATACCATACCACAGAAAGTCTGTGGCATGCAGGTCTCGTCTTAATTTTTTTGTTCGTATTTATAGGTAGTCACTGATAAATAAGATTCATGTTTAAAAAATCAGGGGTGTGTTCGGAAATTTAACCCGCAACCGCTAAGATTTCTCCAAGGAATAAACTCAAAAAATAAAATAAAGAATTTCAGAATATATATTTATTTAGAGAGGCCAATTATAATCTATTGTTATTATTATGTGAAATAAATAGCAACATTTGTATTGGCGCGTTGCTTCGCTCGCCGTGCTTGGCGCGAAATGTATAATCGATCTCTTATTCAACATAATATCTTATATTTAAAAATACAATTTTAATTCTACAATAAAAAAAACTAAGCAATAAAAAATGCGAAATGAGATGGATGACATTTGGGTCGATTTAATACTTGAAATTAAACGATTCAAAAATTGGATAGATTCTATTAAGGTAATTACACACATGCGATACTTTCAGAAATCGATTCATAATCTACTTAATACTTTAACAATTTCAAGTTTTTTATTTGAGCGCTTGAAATCGATTGGCATTTTAAAGCATCAAATGTCAAGATGGAATGTTTTATATCTTTTTAAATAGTTCAATTCAAAAAGTATCGCGCATGGAATGCTCTCAACAACTATACACAACTCTTACTTTTCAAATACAATCTATGAAGACATTAAATACATAAATATAAGGACTATTTCAAAGCACCATAGTGGCCGCATTGATTATTACTAATTGTAACGGTCGAGAAAAACTTTTTTAAATAAAACTTTTGTTCATAAGTTCTCGCAATTTCGTTTCATGTCACTGTGTGTCGCTTCCTTGTACGTCTGCCTACGTCGTGTCACCCAATATCTCCACCTCATCTGAAATACAACAATATATATATTAGTACGAGTATACATATATTTTTATTAACATAATATTCGCGTTTGAATACTCGAAAGGGGAAGGTAGGCGTGTATTTCTTAATTCTTTAATAGAAATATATTGTGTATCGACTTTAACAAAGCTAGGTCTTACATTTCATCGATAAAATGTAATACCTAGCTGCGTCTGTGCGTGCATGTGCGTGTGTGTATGTGTGCGTGCGTGTACGTACGTGGTGCGGCTCAGTCGTCCCGCTGCACGTGCCTGCGCTGCAGCGCCAGCGCCAGGTCGTGCTGCAGCGCCGCCGTGCGCAGCGCCACCTCCGCCGGCACCACCGAGCGCAGACCGTTCACGATGTCTTTCGTCTTACCTGCACGACAACCATCATGTTAACTATATGGTTAGTTACCTTATAACTATATGGTTAAGTGGTGTAAATGAACCGGCTTCACCAGATTGGTATCAGTGGCAGTACTTCCATATAAGCCCAAAAGCCCAGCTTGCCTTACAAAATTCCAAATAATAATCTTTGATCTTTATTTAAAAAAAAGTTAAAACAATTATAACCAGACATTACAAAATTAACTTGTAACGCTTTTAGGCTTCTATCGAAGTACCGCCACTGGATGGTACCACTATAGTCTCCCTTCCATTAGCTCTTTAAGTTTCCCTTTCGATACTTGGCCCGGAAGGGATGTGCTGTAATCCTTATAGCTCAACATGTGGGGAAACTGTCCGCTTGGCTGAGTAGGATCCGCAGCGCATAATCCCCCCCAGCATATACAGCTACCCAGGTAACCTCCTTTAAGCACCTTACGACAGGTGGGTAAGGTCGCGGTTGAAATCTTACGTTCCCAATCCACAGAGCGAATGTTAGTAACATTGTCTCACAGATAATCAACATGAAGCAATGCCGTCACATTTCTACCAGTGAGTGAGGTTGTGGAAAGAATTGTCTACGAGAAATGTATTATTCAACGCCGAGTGAACAGAGGCATAACGTATACAAGAACACTATATAAGAAATTTCAACTATAAACTGTAATTTTTGATATCTGAAATACAATAATAAAATTAATAGGCGACTCACCAAAGTAAATATCATTGAGCGTGTTTCTGATCTTGTTCTCCATATCCTCGACCATGCGGCCGATGTTGGCGATGTGTGGCGTCACGTCGCTCACGGCAGAATCTTGTTCCGCCTGTAATGAATATCCTTTACGTTATGTAAGGGGCCGTCCATTAATCACGTGAGGCTCGAAGGGGGGGGGGTTGTTCTAAAATCACGAAACGTCAACAAGGGGAAGGGGATTGTAGTAAGATATCACGTGTATTTTTTTGTTGTCAAACGCGCGATTTCTAAACAGAAAAGACAGTCAAAAACAACCTTTCTGTTTAGATATTTTTATCATGATCCTTAATTTCAGAATAAAATAAAATAAAACTTTATACCTGTATTTAAAGATAATATTCTAAAACTTTAAAGATTCTTTGTAGATTTTAAAAAATACATGTGATTAAAAAACATCACGTGATTAATGGAAGGCCCCTAAACTTATTTACATACCCACAATTTTCTCTCTTTACTTTGCACAGATTTTGAATAGGCAACCAAAGTCGACATGATTGTCTCTTGCTAATTAAACTGTATTTGGACAGCACAATACTTGTGCATATAATCTTTTACAGAAAATTAGTTATTCTTTGTATTTCATATTCTATAGTTAATCTTGGCTTGGCATACTGTTTCATCTTTTGCTAATAGTTTACATTGTTACATTATGTAACATTTCTCTCTCCAGCTATATGATATTTTACCTTCACAAAACAATTTAGTGATAATGTTCATTGCCCTGGGGCATTGTGATTGCTGCCTATATTTAAAAAAAAACATGTATAACGGCACATCTAAAGCAATTTTGGACACGATTTTTTTTATAATTCAGAATATACTGTTAAACTATGTGTTAACTACTGACAAAAATATGTCTATTTCCACCGCAATAATAAATGAATCTAAACAAAATGTCATCACCTTTGAATGATTCTATGGCCACTTTTAGCTTTCATATCATTATCAATTAATGTTTTGCTAAAACATGTGTTATCAAAGTCAATAAATATGTAAAATAAGATAAGAAGCAGTATAACTGTTGTTCTTATAAAACATTTCATAAAAAATCAAATCCTTCTGGAATTTGTATTGGAGTAAAGATTCACAAGTCATGGTTCTATCTCTGTAGTAGGAGGAAGAGGCATATTTGTGCCCCCAGTTTTGCTTTTTTATATAAGTCCTTCATAATAGGCGATATGGCTGTTTATAGGTGCCATTGCTGATGCGATTGAATTTATGTTGGATCAACACAAAAATTTATTAGTAGCCAGTATTAACATCCATAGTGATGGATGGTAGAATAACATGTATGTTTCAACAGACTGGTCTGGTTATCTATATGTGGTATCTGTATTCTACAAAGTCCATATTTTTTCAAAGCATCAACTGTACCTGTCTAGTGAGACTTCCTCCGAGGTTCATGGTTCCACTGCTCTCTTTATTGGTCTGAAGCCAAAGCATAGCTGTGGAGGTCAACTTGTAGTGGGCATTCCGACCAGAACTCTTCTCAATCACTTCTACAACATGAATTGAGTCCCAGCATCCTTTGATCTTCTGAGAACCATCACCAGCTTTTTTTATTAGAATTACTCCTGAAATGTAAATGTTGCAATTAAGTTTATGTGCCTACTATAAATACTATGATCAATGTGTTGTCTAGTTTGTATGGCATCCCAAGGTAACTATTTCTAGATTTCTTAGTAGTGTAAGAGTAAGTTAATTAATTTTCAGGCACATTACCAAAATTGGCAATGCTACTTTCTCTTAAAAGATAAACTCATTATCAAAGAAATCCTTTTCCTATTAATGTTTATTACTAAAACAAATATGGTAAAAACATGCAGGCAATAACACAATGATAAAAAGACTGACAGATAAAGATATTGGCTTCTTTACATTGGTCCCTTAAGAAAGCAACACCATGAAAAGGCATATGTTCATTTTTGTTTTCATGACAAAATAGTTTTAATTGGACTGTATTTATGAATTCATTTCAAAGCACATTCAAGATTTCCAATATGAGGGCTAAACATATTATGATTTTATAGTTATAGCCATGTCAAAAAACTAGTAAAATGTCCATTAAAGAGGCATATTGATGAACAGTTCACACAGCAAGGACTAGGGTGAATGGCAGTTTTATCATTATAAATATCAGGTAACACTTGTAATATTATACATTGCCCACATTACCTGCAAAGCCATGATCCATGTCCCACAAATACACGGAACTGACGCCGCCTTCGAAATACATCTCCCTGTATTGGTCGAATGCATGGTTAGCGTCAATTTCCAGTTTCCTCAACCTCTCAGACGGCATCGAGCCATCTTCGAGTGGCGGGTCATAGGTATTCGACCAAGGGGACCTGTAAGAGTCCCCGTCTCGGTTGTAATCGCAGAGTAAGTAATCCTTCCCGTTACTGCGGTCCTGAGCAATTTTCAATGGCTGGTCCACTGATGATAATAAATCGTCACACATGCTCGGCACTAAATCTATCAAATCGGTCAAGTTTTTCTCGATTTGCTGAGGCGGTAGCCTCCGCATCAAATCCAATGCACAATCCATTTGTTGGTCAGTCTGCAACAACGCCAAAACATTGTACAATCGCGCAAATATTCGTTAATTTTTGTGTATTAGTCATCATAACAAATAATCTAGTACGAATTTTATTAGGTCAGGAAAATGTTACCCATAACTTACCATTTTCGATGTAGGTTATAAAGAAGGCGGTATGGTGATTAAACTTATAAACTTAGTAAGTTTTAACGGAAAATATAAAAATTACAAATAATAGGAAGTCCCGACCCGAATACGATAACTTCACGTAATTTGACAGTTGCAGTTTTTCTACAGAATATTTTAGTTAAGGGTGTCACCAGTTCCAACTTATCTCATTGTTATATTTACTTCAATGTTGATTTCTGAACGAAAACATTAGTTGACATTCTTGCCTTCATACTTACAACAATTAATAACATTGCTGCCAACATAGCCAACAGGAAACAGCTGGCACGTCATAACTGTTTTTTGACTTTTATTAGGTTGTCTCCCTTAATGGACGCCGGTATACTCATCTCTTTTACACTCATTCGGTACCCTGTAGTTAGAAGAATTAGAACTAATTTGCTAAGTGTTGCTTAAAATTTTAACTTGAATAAAAGTATTTCTTACGATATGTCAGTTTGTGAATTTGTGTTGTGTGTGTCAAACTTTTGTTGTTATTAGTTTTGATCTGAGAATATATTGTGTTTAACTCATTCAACTACTGTTATCAATGGAATTGTGATCAGTTATCACGATAAATATAAAGGACATTATTATAGTCGCACTACGAGACAGAAAAGGTTTGTATTGTGTACATAATTACGGCTTATTCAAATGAATCATTATATGGGAATGTTGTACAAGATATTTTAATAACGCGACTATTATGTAGCCCTAAACAGGAAGCTGACTAGTTGGTATCGCAATTATTTATTATTTTGGAGTCAAAAAGAGGTTGTATATGGTAATCTAGTTTACTGATAGGTTATATTCATGTTATGAGCTAAAGAAACCTTATAGGGTGTGGAAAGTGCATGGAATGCTATGATCTTGAGTTGTGTATTGATAAAATAGTATGCAAATCGCTCAGTTCCTTATTGCTATATGGTTGGTATGACCCTATAAGGGTTACAATTGTGGACAACTCATTACTTTGTATTGAATTCCAAAACATTATATGGTGGATATCAATTCCTCATACCTTTGTAGTCATTTTACTTGTTTATATGGCTATAGTAATATATGACTACATAAATTGTGTGTGTTATCAGAATGTTTATACTAAATGGGATTTTATAAATACCTCTATTTGATTTTAAGTTGTTTAAGATGAAAATAATTGTTGAAATGTAATAAATTCGTGATTTATATACGAAAAATTATACTTATTTTATGAACCTATGCTAAATTATATCTTATTATTGGAGAATGTTATCAACCTGTTTTAAATGTTCTCAACCATAGAGGATGCATGTGTTCAGCAATGCAGTGGCAGTACTTCCATAGAAGCCCAAAGCACAGTTTGCTTTAAAAAATTCCGAATAACAATCTTTAAGGTTTAAATCTTTATGTAACACAAGCAATTTTATATATACATAATATCCTGACCTCACAATAAACAATTATAAATTAGACATCATAAATTAATGCGTAACACTTTTGGGTATTCTATGGAAGTACTGCCACTGCAGCAATGGTATAAATAAATAATGAATGAGTGCACTTATAATTTTTATAAAGGTATGTTTATGGCAGTCACTTCTAATCACCATAGTCCAAGGCTTTAACCATACCAATTTATCTGTGTTGTCTATGGTTTTAAGACTTACATATAGCTCCATGACATATAGAATACTGACTCCCATTATTTTCCAATTTGGTTGGATTAGAATTTGATGTCAGGATAAAAAATATTGCATTCAGATTCAAGTTTATATTTGTGCTGAATTTGCTTTTGCTATTGTGAATTGAATAAGAAAAATTAAAACCCTTACATTTTAAATGAATGAATGAATTTTAGAAGAATTATCATTACTAAAAAACTTTTCATCCATCCATCCATCTATCCATCAGCCAATGGAACTCCACTGCTTGACATAGGCCTCTCCTAATGACTTCCACAGGGACCTGTTGGAAGCATCTTGTATCCAGCGACGTCCCGCAACCTTTACTAGGTTGTCCCTCATGATGAAAAAACTTTTAAATGCTTAAAATTTACAAAATATTGTATTGTATTTTCAGGTGCTGAAATTGTGAGGCTCAATCAAAAAGTTCTCAGCAAGTGCCAAAATGCCGACACCGTTAGTGAATCAGGACATTCATGCATATGATGTGCGCATAAAGACAGTGTACAATGGTGACGTGATGATCACATACATTAACCACAACATCAGTTTTGAGGAGTTCACTCAGGAGATGGTGGCTATCTGCCGCTTTCCACCTGATCAGGTAGTGATTTTATTTAAAGCTTATATGTGGTAAATGAGTCAAAATACAACAGTAATTTACTAGACCAAAAATGATGACTGGAACTGCCTATGAGGCTCAAGCCAACTAAGGGGTTGAATTTGGCAGTTGGCATAATCTTGGCTTGTGCGTCCCTGAAGGGGCAGACAGGATTGTATTCCTGCTCCCATGTTTCACTATTTGTTTTTGGTCCCATGTAATAAGGGATCAGGCTGTTGACATTTTTTGGTCCATGGTGCTTCTAAGAAATTCTGAGCACTTTGCCCAACCTGGCAATCGAACTCGTGACCTCTAGATCGCACGACACACGTCATGTCGCGAGACCAAGAACCAGTCAAATAGAAATAAGTGATGGAATATACCATAAGAAATCCGTCACAACTAACTCTGTGCTACACTGAGAATATGTCAAGTACACGAGGTCCGCCAATGGGGATGTTGACATAAATAGCGAATGTATGAAAAGTTATTTTTTTTCCATAGCAGGGAATATTAGAATGCTGAAAATCATATTTTGTAAATGTAAATATGAGTAATAAATTAATTAAAAATAATTAAAAATGTTTAAAATAATTCCAAATATCACGTGACTGCAAACGCCAATCGGAGCGCGTTACGTCACAATGTATGAAGAATCACAGACAAGTTGTCTAACCTAGGGATGTCCACTGTCCACTTTGAAAAAACATCGATTCGATAAATCGGAACTTTACACTTTTTACAAGCTTTTATTTAACTTGCAATGTATGTTGTATGTATGTTTGTTTGGATGAAATCTTGCAACTTAATTTTGAAGCAGCAGATATTTTTAACCGATTTGTGTCGTGGGTATAAGAAACTACGAGAGACTTTTCGGTCTCCCAAACAATATTATAACAATATTATTGAATCAAATATTTGCGAATCACACAAAAATTTGTCTCGGTGCGGGGATAGAACCCGCGGCCTCTCGTTTCGCAAGCTGGAGTCTAGCCAAAGGCGCCACGTGGCTGAAAATCCTATAATTTTGTACTTATTGATAAAAAATACTACCTATTATATTTTAAGATTTTTATTCTAAATTTTCCAAAAACGATTTGATACGAGTAAGTATCGATACTTGCCGACCGATACCGAGTAAGTATCGATACTTGACGACCGATACGGTATTGAGTAGAAGTATCGATACCTTAATGGTATTGTTTCATCCCTAGTTTAACAGCAGTTTGTTGTATTTAATACACTGTTACGTCATCAGACCAGGTGACAGCTTGGAGCGTTTAGGCGCGAAATTTAAACACTAAACTAATTAAAGTCGTTTTTTTATTTAAATTTGATGAATTTAAAATTTAAATATATTTTTTCGTAATATTTACGTTCTTATCTATAAAATGAAAACAGTTCCAAATTTTTGTCAACATCCCTATTTGCAGTACTCTTTTCTTTCTCTCTTCTGATCTAATTTCAATTAAAGAATAGGCCCAGAAGCTGTATGAATTGTGAGATAATTGATGTCATATTGATATTAACATGACATGATTGTTATTTGTTTGGCAGGTGTTCACAATGAAGTGGGTGGACGAGGAGGGCGACCCGTGCACCATTTCCACTCAGCTGGAGTTGGACGAGGCGCTGCGGCTGTACGAACTCAACAGGGACTCCGAGCTGACTGTGCACGGTGAGTCACTATAAACAAAATTTCGAGTATAAATTATAGTTGGATCTTTTGTGTAAAGAATTTGCATTTTCTTAAAAACTTGAGACCAAATAATTTACACCCTTTTTTTTAGAAAATTGAAAGTAGTAGGTTGTAAAAATTTTGACAATAATAACGATGTAACGCCATTGTGTACTTCCAAAAATCAGCGTGCATTTTTACCTATGTGCTTTTGAGTATTCAGCCAAATAACCAGTTATTTTTTTTTCTAAATGTATTACATACAATTCCTCGTTACTATGCGTGCAACAATACAAAAAGTTTTCTATTGTAGTACTTAATGCGGCCCAACAAGCTTTAGCTTTACGAGATAATGTGGGGAACCAGTTTTCGTTTCCCCTGTTCCAACTCAAGGCTGACTAATCGACTACATACTTTAGAAGATTTATTGACAGTCGCTAACCGCTCGCCCAGTTGATTGAATATTGTCCGAATTCCTACGTTGAATAGTGACATTACTGTTACATTTAAAAAAAAAATAAACCTGTTTTGTGCATGGATTGGTATTGCATTATTTTTAAAATGTTATCTAGGATATTATTTGTATCTCGGGTCTTCGAAACTACGATGATTATAGTCAAGACAGCAGGCATTACGAAATCTGTTAGCCTCTTTGTATTTACATTCCTCAACCGAGGAATAAGTATAAAAAGGCCGCCTTTGCGCGATAAGATAAGCCGATGTTACTTGAGTGCACCATAATGCATTTGGCATGTTAATAAAAAAAGAAATTCACTGGTAAGGAGTGACGTAATATTTCATACATGTATTTTATTTAGTTTTTTACTGTTCAATTTTTAAATAAAACATTGTATTTGTGACTGTGTGAACTGGTTCCGAAATTTTGTAATAGATGGCGGCACTAGTTGTGTTTAATACGATTTTCCAGAACATTTATGCACACTAGTTAATCAATTGAATGTTTATTAAATTGAAAAGCTTTTTTTTAAATTTACTTTTACGATATTTATATATTTTTTAATTTTGTGATATGCAGGTCTCCACATTAGACTATATTTGTGATCGATAATTATCGTTTATTATAATTATAATTTCGATAATCGATAATTATAATTCCTCGGAGGATTGCAGTACCACCATTTGGAAGCGGCCATATCCAGTTACTTTGATTATCACGTCGTATTTTTAGTAAAATAATGAGAACGTGTAAACCACTGACCCAGGAATTTCTGACCATTGTGCTCATTTTAATCCTAATTTAAAGTATTTATGATGTCTTATATTTAAATTGATGATGATTTAAATATTTTCTTCCGTGTACACCCACTTATGCATATTCTACCGTTGATACCGAGCCCTTAATTATACGAATCAAATGACAGCCACATTATGACGAGAGTGCAAACAACACCTACGGCGTATTAAACATTAGAAATACGATCGACGTCAATTTAGTTGATTACATCGCGGTCCTAGTACAAGTACGCGCAGAGTCCCTGTGATGTACAACAAACGAGGACGATGTATTTATTCATCGTGTCGAGTGTAATTACAGTTGATTCAGCTGATTTAACGCCTGTACTGAGTACGCCCGACACTTAACACCGTTAACTTGTCGAGTGTTTGTGACAATTGTTTTGTCTGCTCAAGTTGTCACGTCAGATGAAATTCTATTGACAGCTTCCGTGAATAACTTAGTGAGGAATAAATAGTTGTGCATTCACAATTAATTATCACTTCTTTTAACGGCGAAGGAAAACATCGTGACGAAGACTGCACACCTAAAAGTTCTTAGGAATTTCTTAGGTGTGTTGTCCGCCAACCCGCACTAGACCAGCGTGGTGGACTAAGGCCTAAACCCTCTCAATGTTAGAGGAGGCCCGTGCCTGGCCACGTATGTATATGGGCTGATGATGATACTATGGTGCAGTAGGCAAAGACGATTGTGTGTGTAATACCATGAGGTGAGATAAGATCGGTTGTCTAATGATAAGAGTAGTCCGGTCTAAATGGAAGGTTGACGACAGCAAAACTAATGCGATCTAGGGTTACTAATTTATAATACTATATTATGTACAAAATAGTAAGTGCGTGCAATTCCACGATGGTTATTCCATGTTACTCCATGGTTTTATGAATGGTTGAAACAGATTAGATCATCATCTATCACGCTCCGCTGCGTCGATTGGTAAGCTCCGTTTTTCGATTACGTAAGACATTAAAATGTTTTAATTCACCTTCAATTCAAACTCAAGTCATCTAAATACATTAAGCTACATAGTTAAAATGGTGTGTAAATTTGCTACAAACCAGTGGCGGTACTTCCATAGGAGCCCAAAAGCCCAGCTTGCCTTACGGAATTCTGAATAATAATCTTTAAACTTTAAATCTTTCTTTAACAAAAACAATTTGATATATAAATGAAAATATCCTGAAATGATCCACTATAAACAATTATAAACTAGACATTACACAGTTTACGTGTTATGCTTTTGGGCTTCTATGGAAGTACCGCCACGGCTACAAACATATTTTGTTGATAGATGTGTCAAACAGGCGAAGACGCGAGCTGGCGCTAATGTATAGTTAACAATATATATAAATACGACCTTCACACAATCAACGCGCCCGTTCGCTCCACTTCACTAATATTGTTCGCGACGTGCTAAGATTTCCACTAATTAGTTTGTTTGTACAGGAATGAGATTAGGTTACACCGGCTTAACTTGAACGTTGTATAATAATAGATCCAACAATGCTGATTTAAATTCCCCTCTCCCACTCTTACTCTTCTCGAGTGAGAAAAGATGTTTCTCCTTACATTTGCGCTTGATACTATATTGAGGCCACGTTGTGCTTATGGTCCATGTGATTTTGAGCATAGAATAAAAGGGCCATGGGCTGAGCTTGGTGTGACCGTGCTTATAATCTCATTCACCGAATGCGATGTTGGTTCCTGTAAAATATTAGTATTTTCTTATATACGTAAAAAAATAGTAATTCCTTGTAAGTATGTATGCTAAAAGAGCAGTAAAAGCTTGCCATATAATAACCAACAGTGATTCAGTACTATTTGAAGTTACTCAACCACATCTAATAACCAGCGGACGTGAAATATTTTCTCATCCTAACATTTACATAATAAAGTATCTGTAGCGGCTCATTCCAGTGTAACTCGAGATTCACGAAATTCGTCCCCAGAATCAAGTATTAACATAAATGAATAATTTATTCGAAAATAAATAATTTATTTGTGAGTGTCCGCACGACGTGGCCGAAACAAAACGTGGCTCTATCCCGGATACTTGTCCCAGAATATTGGCTTTTGTAGATGAGATGCTGCTATGGTGTCGCCTTTTTAGATTAATCTTTACCTCATTAATGTATTTACCACGATGAAGTTTATAATTATCTTGGCCCTCTTGCCAAGTCTGTTACAGTTTTAGCTAGGTTCAGTGTATTTTCGTAGGGTATAATGAGTATGATTTCTGGACAAAAAAAAACTTAATACGATTATTTTTTTTCAGTATTATTTTGTCGTAACCCGCATTAGGTGAGCATGGTGGACTATGGCCTTAACCCTGTGCCCAGCAGTGAGACGTATATGGTCTGATGATGATGATGAAGATTGTCGTACCACCTTGATTGGGCGGGCCTATTCGTACCAATTCATTGACTACGCCACAACTCCATACTGATATCATGTTAAACATTTTACTTACCGAAAAAATCTTTTATATGGTTCGAGAGATTTATTACATAGATTTGGCAAAATTTAAAAAAATCACTCTTTTGGTCTTACTGAGTATTGGAAACCGTAGATTCTTAGCTCTTCTTTATGGTCGAAGTAGCAGGGGGAATGTTGGAGACTCGATATCGATAAGAGATATTTTTAATAACTAGTATTTTGCCTCATAAAAAAAATCATAATTACCATTAATATTTGTTATTACTATGATATTATGTAGAAATTATATTCCTTTATTAGTTTTCCTTATGTGGTAATTACTGATGTTTTGATTGACACAAGTGTTATCGACACCTTTTTTCCTTATATTGATCACGTGTGACACATGATTCTTTGTTATGGATTGAAAAAATTACTTACGGTTTCGACAAGAAAAGGTTTGAAATCTGATTTAAGTTTATTTATCTAAATTTGAAAAGTATTTGACAGTACCAAATAAAGATAATATATGAGATTGTAGATTATATCCGTCTGTTTTTATACTTTAATTTATTATTTTGGACATAATAGGTTTATAGATGCGTTAAGGTGTCGTCGAATTTTTATGTCTTTTAAATAGGAATAAAAGTCAAAGAGAAAGTAGCTTCTTTCTCCTTAGTAAAATGTCGCATCTGCACATTTCAATACTCTGTCTCTAATAGTACCGGATAGAAGCCGCATATTGTTCACTTATCGGGCCCATTTTGCACATGCTCTCTGTTTGCCGGGCCGCGGTCGTACAACGTACTTTAGCTATAAAATTCTTATCTACCCGCATTGCGAGGCCGGACGGCCATTTCCATATTCAGATTGGCATTTCGGCGACGTACATTTTTGATTTTATTTTTCGCTGAGAGCTTCGTAGTGGAGGTATCCAGCTCACGTACCGCCTGAATCCTCTCTGAGTAATAGCTTTGTTTCTGTTTTTCACTATTGTTCCTATGCTTTGATGTTGCTTTTGCGGAGGTCTGATTTAATTTGGGGGGAGTCGGCGTAATTTGCGGTCGTGCGGTATGGACGCTTTTGATTGTATCTCTTCTCCGTGTGCGCGTCTAAGGCGTTGTTTATCTTCTAATTTATCTTGTTGCTTTGTTGTGCTTATTACATGGAGTATAAATAATTGTGAAAATTTGTTTTGAGTAAACTTTATCTATTGTTAATATTTTTATTTGTTAGTATTTTAAACTGCTGCAAATGTATGTTTTTTTTATTGATAATTGGGCCTATCTGAAAAATCCCACAAGTATCTACGTTTCCACCTACAAACTTCGCCCCTATAAATATTCTGTGCAGACGAAGGAGTCGTCTCGTAGGATTTACCGCGACGTCGTAGCTCCACCCGACCGTTTCCAAATAAAACTCAAACAGGCCAAACTTTGTACAATCATGGGCCAACTTGCTCCAACAAAGTGCAAACATTGCGGCCAATGTTGGTGCTCCTCATAGTTGGGGCAATTAACGATATTTTAATTAAATTCACGTACATTTCGGAAAGGTATTTTTGATTGGACGAGCGGTGTACCTGGTCGGGTTCATCGCTGTTTTTAAATCCGCCTCGATTGGTAGTTAATTGATTTTAACTCCGACGTTACCCGGTGTTTAAATTTGTAAAAAATGTCAGCAGTGATTAAATCGAAATTAAAAACCAAAGCTGTACGATAATCTTTACGAATATAAAAAATTATTTACCTAAAGAATTACTATTTTAACATTCTATTAAAAAAAACTTATTATAAGACTTTAATCGGTCTTTTTGTTAAGGCTTATCTTAAACACTGATGTTATAAACGATAGTTCAGACCAGTCTTATTTTAGAAAAGGAGAAAAGTAACTTACTGAATAAAATACCTAAAAACTAAACTAAAAATATTTTGTATAAAATTTAGCGTTCACTTCTCAAACGCGTCGTGTATGATAAAAATATGCGCAGATCTAAACGCCCGTATGCCGAAGTCAGTCTAGAGGAAAGCAAAATGTTTACATTGGAAATGTATGCAAATGTTATGCCCTCACACACGGTTTAACCGTGTTAACAATTATCGCGATTTAAAAATGATTTCACAGGATTTTGCATCTCATAAACTTTAGTTGTGATGTAATTCTGGTTATATTTTATCTCGTAGCTTAGTAAAAGTTAGCTTTGAGCAATGCTAATAAATTAGGGAAGCAAATACAAATAATGTCGATATTAACAACTAAGTACATCTGGCTGCATGTAGAGGTCCCAAGTTCGATTCCGAGGGTGGAATACATTTTAGGAAAGGTTTAGATTTGAATATTCATTTATATCTTTATTAGTAGTTTATAGTCAGGAAATTTTACCGGTAAGAGGTCTAGAAATTTGTAATAAAAAAATAATATTATTATTATGTTTTACTTGCAATGCTCATCGCGCATGTGGTAAGCGTAGCAACTACTGCATATAAAACGACCTCCAGTCCCTTCAACATTTCGGCAAAATTATATAGCTTCAATAGGGACAAGAATTATTATCTCCTCCGATTGGGTTAGCGAACCTATTTATCAAACGGAAGCATATGTTCCATTGTGGAAACTTACCGAAAGATGAGATACTCTCGCACGTGTCTTGAATATGTGCCTATTCACCCCGCGCACCCGAACCTGTATAACCGTAGCGTTATTCATAGAAACGTCAACTCGGATTTATGTGTTTGCACCCAGACACAGTTAATAGCATCGATTTCAATCTTATTTGGCTGTAAGGACCAATCTATATACTTCCCATTGCTGGTTGCCGACACCACGGAATGAAGGAGTTAGTTGGCCAACCAACCTAGATTATTATGAGCTGGCGGACATCACATACTTCTTTAAGTTAAAATCTTATTCCGCATTTCAGTAGTAAAAAATTATGTTTAGGTATACTTTTGTTAATATGTTTTTTTTAACGAGAGGAAAACGCCTTAAGCTTCGGAACCGCGGGGGAGGCCCGTCAGTGGTATGTCGGGGTTTGTTAATATGATAGTCTAAGCTGTGGTAGGTACTTGATAATCGATATATTAATCATCATCATCATCAGCCCATATACGTCCCACTGCTGAGCACGAGCCTCCTCTACAACTGAGAGGGTTTAGGCCTTAGTCCACCACGCTGGCCTAGTGCAGGTTGGCGGACTACACACCTATGAAATTCCTAAGAACTCTTAGGTGTGCAGGTTTCATCACGATGTTTTCCGTCACCGTTAAAGTACGTGATAACACACATAACTTCGAAAAGTCAGAGGTGTGTGCCTGGGGTTTGAACCCGCGACCGTCGAGATTCTCGACCGCATGCCCATACCTCAAGGCCATCACGACTTGATATCAAAGTGATATATTAATAGTAAATTTAAAAATATGACCTTTATTGGAACATTAAGTACATTAAGCTTATAAGTGTTGTCGTTTCTTCCATAAACTCAGTTTTATCCAAATACAAAAATACCCCTGGACTTCTTGATCATTTATATCATGATCAGTAAATCGGTCAAACGTCTAGTGTAAATCTAATCGTGTATTTTCGTATAGTATTGAACGCAATCCACGACTACCCTCAAAAGGCTGTTTCTCCAACCCGGGGCGAGATAAGAAAATTGTCTCCTCTCAGAAACAGGTGCGCGAACCGAGGGTGTTGCTTTAACGAACTTTCAGTGCTAATTAATGTATCCCGGTGTAATTTCGTGTGTATTAAATTCTGGGGGGAAGTTAGAAGAGGGGAGGGACTGTCTTGCGGCAGAACTCCGTGTTAATACTTCTAATTATCAAAACACGTGTTGAGTAAAAATGTTTGTTCGGAATCTATGGGTAATGTCGCGACAATTCGCGCTTGTGTTGGGTAACGATGAGTAATTAAACTGTTTTTCGTGTGTTATAGCTGTAGTCGTAAACAGCCCGTCAGTAACTGGCAATTTATTTACATTCTTTTGTTTTAGTTCAATTTTCAATATTTAAAGTTGTTCTTTTTATGTATTGTTGATAACTAGAATCGGTTGGGCCATTGGCTTCAGAAAATACTTGGCGATAGAATTTAAATATAATGTATGCAACTATATCTACGCTGATAGACCTCATAAATAGAAATTGTTGTATAAATGTTTGTTATTAACTTACTTTGAATATTTCTAAGCATTGATAAAGGCTTAAGACTGTTTCGTGGTCTCGCGGCAAAGAGATCTCGAGGTCTCGGGGTTGATTCCATTCTTTCTGTTTCTTTTGAATTCTCAGTAGCAGTACGGAGTCTGGAAATGTGCCCGAAAAACGGCAAAAGGCTCGCCCCTATTACCTGGACTGATACGTACCTAGCGAAATGTGGGTGCAGAAATACACCTCTGTCTACCCCTTTGGGGAATATAGGCCTGGTGTTTTGTATCTATGTATGATAAAGGCATGTTATTTCATTAGTAATAACCTCAGATTAGCCACAAACAACTTAAAATTAATTGGAAAAGTGAAAACAGCGAATATTGTGTGCAATATTATACATTGGTACAATTTCATACATTACTCATACACTGAGAAATAATAGAAGCAAATCATTGTATGTATCCAAGCGAGTTTATTTTCTACAAGTGGCCACTGAGTATGTAAATTTATTGGCCGGTATATGTTCAATATGCGTCTGAGTGTAACTCTTTAGCCAAATATTAAAGAGGGTTGCTAAATTCTGGCTCCGACCCAAAAAGAGGTTAGGAACCTCGAATACCATTACCGATGCTTACTTAAATTGTATGTATATCCATGTGTTTGTAAAACATAGCTCCCAGTTTTACATCTTTATTTTTATAGTGGCCAGTGACCGCTTTGAAATTTTTGAAAGTCTTTTTACATAAAATTATTGCTTTTGTAATCTACCTAATCTTTACATTTATTTTTAAGAAATGGGCGAGGAGATATCGGTTTTAATATCGACGAAATAGACAACGCCATTATATTATTATTTATAACGACTTTTCACAGAAAATGATAAATCCCACTTAATAAGAAGTGAATTGAACTGATGAGCCAAATGAGATAATGTCAAATTAGCTAAAACTCAATCACTCAATGCAATTAAGCAGTACAAATTCAAATTCAAATTCAAAATATTTTATTGTGGTGCATAGGAATGTTACAACTATGACCCGCCGTGTTGGCATACAATAATGCAACTTAAAACTAATGTAAATCAACTTTAAAACTATATTACACTATAAAAACAAATCAAAAGCATTACTACATCTCAACTAATACTAAGAAAATCTTTTAAATTATAATAACATTTATTCAATAAAAATTTAAACAATGCACTTTTATAAGTATTGATGTCATTCAATTCTCTAATGGACTTCGGTAGCCTATTAAATATTTGAGGAACCAGGTAGAACACACTCTTATGAAATAATGCAGTTTTGTGGGGTATATATGTCATCTTATCATTGCGTCTGGGTCGGTTACTAAATTTAAAAAGGTGGATATTTGTTCTTGCAAAAATAGCACATTCATAGATAAACATACACGGAAGTGGGAGTATCTTAAGTTGTTTAAAATATGGTATGCAGGAGTCGGTTGAGTCAATATTTGTGATTGCCCGAATGCATCGTTTTTGAGCCCTAAACGCCAGCTCTCTGTTAGGGGAATTTCCCCAAAATATTAGGCCGTATCTTAAAATGGAAGATACATGGCCATGGTAAGCACAGAGGAGAGCAGATTTGTCTGCTATTTTTCTAAGCTTATACAGAGCATATGATTGCTGATTTAGACGTTTGCAGACATAATCAATGTGGTTCTTCCAGTTTAGTTTCCTGTCGATATATATCCCCAAAAATTTTATTTCATCTGTTTCTTCTATTGCAATGTTTTGAAATATTATATTTAAATTTGTCGTGACTTGGTTTCTCTGACTAAAGTTCATAATTTTTGTTTTAGTGAGATTTAATTTTAAATTATGTGTATTAAGCCAATCAGTTACATTAGTTAAAAAAGTATCAATTTCATTATTAACAATCAAATGGTTTCCAGTGAATAAAACTGTACTATCATCGGCAAATAAAGTCATCAGATGATTGTTTATATTTGGTAAATCATTAATATACACAAGGAACAGTAGCGGGCCCAAGACGCTACCTTGTGGTACTCCGTAGCGAGTAATATTATATTGAGATTGGTAAATAATTTCCTCTTTTCGTGTGGGACATACCCTATTAATTTGAGTAGCCTGTTGCCTACCAGTTAAGTAAGATTTTATTAAGTTGTTAATGTTGCCTCTAATACCACAATTGTGTAGTTTATTAAGCAGTATATCATGGTGAACGTGATCAAACGCTTTTGTCAGGTCTAAATAAATGGCTACGGCTGATTTACGTTTGTCCATATTGGTGATAATAGTATTAACAAATTGATAGATTGCTGCATTTATGGACTTAGCTTTACGGAAACCATATTGTTCGGGTGCAAGAATATTGTTTTGTTCTAGAAAAGAGTATAAGGAATCATACATAACCCTTTCGTATATCTTTGAAAGAATTGGAATAAGAGCTATGGGTCTGTAGCAGTTAATGTCTGTAGTATCACCCTTCTTAAATACAGGTTTTATAATAGTGAATTTAAGTTTGTCAGGAAAAATGCCGTGTACTATACTCAAATTGATGGTGTGACTTAAAATTGGGGAAATTATATGTGATACGTCTTTTAAAATCTTAATTGCAATATTATCATAACCAGTACTAGAAACATTTTTCAGACTATTAATTATATTATATATATTATTATGTCCTACAGGTTTAATAAAAATAGATTTTAATTGACTTTTATTTGTTAAGAGAGGGGGAACTGTAGTATTAATATGTTAACTATCAGCTACATTAATAAAGAAGTCATTAAACAGTTGAGCTATATCATTTGGATCAGACACCCGTTGGCCATTGCTATTAATCGTTTTAATGTTCTCTTTAAGTTTTACTTGTTTATTTTTATTTATAATTTGCCACATGGCTTTAGATTTGTTGATAGATTTTTTGATGTAATGGGTATTTTGTGATTTTTGGGTGAGGTTTAATACAGCTTTGTATCTGCTTGCATAACATTTAAAACAGTCTCTGTTAGCTTTAGTTGGAAACTTCCTATACTTCCACAAAAGTTCTCTCCTACGTTTGCTACATAACTTAATACCTTTTGTAACCCATTGTGGTTTTCTATCAATTGTTATTTTCACTTTTAAGCGCGGAAAGCATAGGTCATAGAACATTCTAAATGTATCATAAAAGAGGCAGAAAGCATCATTTGGGTCGTTAGCTGCATATGCCTCACTAAAACTTAAATTTCCGAGACATTCAATAAATTTAACTCGATTTTCATACGAATAATCTCTCTGCTGCATATACCAATATTTTATAGAAAAACTTTTTTTTACTGGACATTTAAGTAATTGAGCTATATGGTCCGAAAGTGTCAATTCTAACAATTCTCCATGGCAACCTTTAATATTATGAGCAATATTATCTATGCATGTGCCACTTATTAAGCGTGTTGGCGTATTGAATTGTAGGTGTAGATTATAACATGCAAGTGAATTAATAAGTTCTGTGGTTATTTTAGTTTTCTTAAGAATATCTATGTTCAGGTCTCCTGTAATTATAATTTTTTTGTGTTTCAATCTATATTTACTAAGAATTTTATGTAGAGTCAGGAAGAAAGTATCAAATTCTAAAGTAGTATTTTTTGGAACCCTATACAAGCATATAACAATTATGTTATGCTGCAATAATTCTATCCCTGAACATTCAATGATATTTGACACTGATAGTGATTTCACGTCATCGAGTGCTTTACATGTATGAATATTTCTAACTAAAATACAAGAGCCACCATTTCTATTATTCCGACAGAAAGCCGACACTAATTTATAAGATGGTATATTAAGTCGTGGTATATCATCTGCAGTCATATTATGCTCTGTGATACATAATACGTCTATAGTTTTAGACGGAAGATCGTTTAGACATACTGTTAATATATCAGATTTACCTATCAATCCTGCTATGTTCTGGTGTAATATATAAATATAATTATAGACGAAATAAATTATTAGAAGCTGTATCTTCATTCAGTAAACTATTATTAACATGAGTAAGCAGCGTTTTACCAGTTTCTATGTTACTGTCAGTGCACTGAAGATTACTGTTGATAGGAGTTTCTTGCTGTTGTTGAAGCTTGATATTGTTGTGTTCCGTTTTCAAGGAGTTTTGATTTAAATTATCATTTGTTGAGACATCTGGACAACTATATAATTCATAATCTATTGTTATGTTGTACATAATTTGGTTGTATATGTTTCTCCATCCTTTCTTGTTAATTTTTCCTGTGTTATATGAAAACATCTCATGTGATAGGGTAAAGTTGGTGTCAAAAATATAGACATTCTTGTTGCTTCTTAAACTCAAACAGAGAATGGTATTAAATAATTCTACTTTGTAGTTATATATTAGTGCACCTTTTACGTAGGTCGGAGTGCAGATTATACTATTCGTGTGGGTAACAGTTTCTAGCGAGTGTTTTAAATTGCTTAGAATAGTCGTATAATCTCTGTTTTTAAAATCATTATCTCCAATGAAAATAAGGCAATAATCGTTTAATGTATAATCTCTTACTTTGTTTTTAATGTTGCTAAATAGATCTTCCATAGTACCATTTGGAAGTAAATAGTGACAATAATTAAAATGATTGGAAAATACTTCTTCTATTAAAGACAGAGTTCCTTTAGTACAATAGGTACTAATAATGCATAGTCTGTTTTTTTGCTCTGGAATCGTTATGGTGTCTGATGCATTTTTCCATGGATTACAATCTCCTGCACTTGGTCTCAGCGAATGTATCTGTGTGTCACTAGGAATTCTAGGAGTTTGTGTCTCTTTATGAAGCACATCCACTTTTACTGTTTCGAGTGAATTAGTACCATCCCCGGCATTATTGCTAATGATCTTTGGAGATTTTTTAAGTATTCTAGATTTTGTTTTGGAAGATCTTGGTGTGTTGGTGGTTCTATCTGGGGTTAGGCAGATTTTTTTATAAGCTTCTGCACATTTTATAGATTTTTGTAATTCGGCATTTAGGCGTGTAGTTTCACAGTTAAGATTATCTATTTCCTGGTGAGCGCTCAATAGTTGTAGTTTGAGTGTTTTTATTTGTTCGTTCAGAACATTGATAATATTGTTGTCGGTATTCTCGTGAAGGCTGTCGGGTATACTTAATTTAGAAGCATCAAACATTGTTTGTTCGTCATCACTTGTCATGATAGACAAATCTGTTAAGGAGCTACTTTTGGATTTATTTCGATATATGTGATATTGTTATATTCTGTATTCATTTTAAGAGATAAATTGTTCTACAGCGCCCTCTATTGGAGTATTTATTGTGAATTATTATTGTATTGGTTTTATTCTACAGTGCCCTCTATTGGCGTATTGATACTGATAAGTTTTTATTAACAATTATATTATTTTTGTGCAGAGAAATTTTAAACACAAAAAGTAATCTCAGGTGGGGTTTGAACCATACGCTCCGTAATCTGTAGTACAGCTACTTCGACATATGGCCACGATAGTGATAACTACGATTATCGAAATTGAGTGTTATAACGTTGTAGGCCAAGAAATTTAAATTTTAAAAACGGTTATTGTGACTAATCATTTGACAATTTTTTATCACTCTTGTTATGTTTGTTTACTATTAACTACTTTGCGTTTATTATTCACTTTGTTTGTTGGTAGACAAGTCACTTTGAATTGTTATTATCACTGTTTTTTGTCACTTTTATGTATTGTTCACTGGTTTGGCCAGGGTTTTGTAGGCACTAATATATTTCCGCAAATATTAATTTAAACACTTTGATAACATTTATACTGATTAACTGGACTATTATACAGAGTTCTATAAGAGATTTAGAACATTTCAAGGATTATAAATATTTAAAATGTAATTATGAACACGGAGCTTCTTCACTAAGTTGCTAGCTAGACAGCGCCATCTAGCCAACTAGTACGATAAGTAATGACAATCAAAAGTTTCTTTAATGAAGAATAATAGAGGAATACCCGTGGGTGTGCGCTAGTATTGTATATTTTAGAAGCTAGGTCATCGTGCTAGTTGTCGCTAAGATGTCACTTGAGCGTCTCGACTAATAAACTTTTTATAGTGACGGCCGACGGTTGATTTACGACATCACAATATTTGGACGAGAACGCTTGCGGAAGAAGTGGGCGTAATTGACTCAATCATTATGGGGTTCTTGAGCTGTACGTAGATATGTTTGAGGCGGTGTTGGCCTTGAATCGCGTTTGTTTGAATTTGCTGTTAAGTATGAAGAAAAAATTACGATCGCACGATCGATTACAAAAATGTGTTCTGTTTATATTTTTTTATTGGGATTGACATTAATAACTAAATAAAAAATTATTATCATTTTACATCAGCATTAGTTCGTTTCAAACCAATGCCTACCTTGTGGCAAAGGTGGATTGCAAATGTACATTTTTTTTTTTTTTTATTTAAGCCTTTTCTTCGGACACATTAATGTACAATCACTCATATATATCTATTTTCTTCCACCTCTGTGTGTCCGCTTGCCACTTGGCAAAGGCCTCCTCCAGTCGTCTCCATTCCGGCCTCTCTATGGCCACTCTACCCCATGCCACACCTGCAACCCGTCTGATATCGTCATCCCATCTCTTTGGTGGCCTACCCCTCCTTCTTTTTCCTTCTCTTGGGTACCATTGCGTGGTTATTTTGCTCCATTTGTCTTTCCCTCTGATTGTGTGGCCTGCCCATTTCCACTTTTGTCTCCTTATTTTCAGAGTTATGTCTGGAACTTTAGTTTTGCTTCTAATGTTGCTGTTCTTAACTTTATCCTTTCTTTGTATGCCAATCATACTCCTTTCCATGGCATGTTGACACACGGAGAGTTTGTTTGTTACATGTTTTGTTAAAGCCCATGTTTCGCTCCCGTATGTGAGCACAGGTAGGATGCATGTGTTAAATAATTTGCTTTTCATTGAGATGTGTAGATTTTTATCCTTCATTACTTCTTTTAGGCCCCAATATTTCTTCCAGCTGTTTGCAACTCTTCTTTCTGCTTCTTTATTTTCATTGTCCTCAGGAGACATCAGTTGGCCAAGGTATATGTACTCTGTAACATAAGAGATTTGATTCTGGTCCACTGTTACAGGGTCTTTGTTACCGTTGGTCATGATTTTCGTTTTCTGTGGGTTTAGTTTCAATCCTGCCTTTTCACTTTCCGAAGCTATATCGCTTAACATCTTGTTAAGATCCGCTGATGATGTTGCAAGTAACACAATGTCATCAGCGAATCGTAGGTGTGATAGCGTGCGGCCATTAATGGTTATACCCATGTCTCTCCATTCCATGTTCCTGAAGATCATCTCTAGTACGGCTAGAAAGAGTGTTGGTGAAAGGGGGTCACCCTGTCTCACGCCTTTTTGTATTTCAAACTTATTTCCTTCTTTTTCTAATCTGATGCGAGCTGAACTGTGTTTGTAAATATTTTTTATAATTCTTATATATTTGTGCTCTATACCCAGTTCCTTTAAGGCTTCCCAGATTTTTGAGTGTATCAGAGAATCGAAAGCTTTACTGTAGTCAATAAATGCTATGTAATATATAAGCTGGTATTCCTCGTATTTACTCATAATTTGTCTTAGAGTGTGGATGTGGTCCAGTACTGAGAAGTTTTTTCGGAATCCTGCTTGTTCTATTGGCTGTTGCTCGTCTAGTTTTTTTCCTATTCTTTCTAGAATAATCTTTGCAAAGATCTTATAAATATTGGACATTAGGCTGATAGGTCGATAGTTTCCAATATCGCAGTGATTCCCTTTCTTGAATATAAGGATTATGGTCGATTCAGTCCATTGTTTTGGGATGATTTCTGTGGTAATCACATTGTTGAAAATTTCTGTGAGTATTGGTATCATTGCTACTTTTGTTTGCTTTAGTATTTCGTTGCTTATTCCATCTGGCCCTGGAGCTTTATCGTTTTTCTGTGTGTTAATAGCTTTTTCTGTTTCGTCCTGCATGATGTAAGGAACCATTTCATTATCTGGCAATTCTATTTCTGTGTTATCTGTGTTGTTTTTGTATAGTTCGATGTAGTAGTCAGTGGCGATCTTGAGTATTTCCTGTCTACCAAACTTCTTTGTTCCAGTACTATCTTCCATCTTTACAATCCATTCTTTCTTTTTAGTTAGTTCTTTGTACGCCTTCTTTATTCCTCCTGTCTGTCTAATATGTCTCTCTATTGTTTCCATCCGGCGTTGTTTTTTGTCTTTCCTTATGTTTTCTTTAATTTCTTTGCTAATTCTTGCAATTTCCTTCCGATTTTTATCTGTGTTTTTTGTACTTATTAGAGCTGCTCTTTGTTCCAGTAGGTTGACAGTTTTTCTGACATCTTATTGTTTAAGTTTTCTTTCTTTTTGCTATGTTCTTTGATAGTGGTTGTGATTGCACTTTCCAGCCAGGCATATTTCTCCTGTATGTCAGTGTGTTTAGTTTCTTTTTTGTAACTTTTAAGTTTCAAGTTTAGTGAGATGGCTATTTCTTCTATCAGATGCTTATTAAGTTTTATATTCTTTAGATTTGTTTTTGGCCTAGGGTTCTTGGGTTGGTATGAGATCAGTTCAGCTCTGACCATGCGGTGGTTGGTATTAAAGTTGAAATTGTTGAGGACATTTATGTTTGGGAAGAATTTATGTTTATTGGTCAGTATAAAGTCTATTTGGTTTTTTGTTTTCCCATCGGGAGATATCCAGGTCCATTTTCTGTTTTCCTTTTTCTTATAAATGGTGTTCAATATGGTCAGGTTGTTTTCCATTGCAAAGTCCATGAGCATTTTTCCATTCCTGCTTCTAAGTTTTGAGTTGTATGTGTAGGGTCCTATAATTGAATCTTCATCCCATTGACGTTCACCAATTTGGCCATTAAAGTCACCCATCACAATGATATTGTTGAGGGCATATGTCTGTATAGTTTTGTTTAATTCCTGGTAAAATTGACAAATTGTTTCAGTCTCTGCTTGCTCTGTGGGTGAATAGATCTGGATAATGGTCCATGGGTCTTTATAATCTGGTAATTTTAAAATCAATAATGCTATGCGCTCTGATACACCATAAAAACTCAGTATGTGTTTTGCTAAGTATTTTTTTACTAAAAATCCTACACCATGTTTTCCTGGGGTTTCTCCAATGTGATAGAATATAAAGTCGGGGTGTGCAACAATATTTTCTCCCATTCTTCTCACTTCACTCATGCCGTAAAATGTGCAAATGTACATACATATGTAATATTTTTTTACTCTGAAACGGCACAATAAAGGAATTTCTCGGCAATTAAGCGACTACATTGCAACTCACGATAAGTACAGTTGTATCTAGATGAAAATTCAACTGGAGAATGGGAGCACGACGCATTAGATGTGGAAATTAGTTTAATCTCAAATGAATATTATCTGTTAGCTTTAATAAATTTGTAATATTTTTTTGTTATTAGTGCCCGACCAGTGTTTAACTTTAATCGCTATAGAATCCAAAATAGTTTTTTATGTGGTCAAAGCGGAAGAATTCATTGCAAGAATATAAAGTTATTACCGCACTATCGGCTGACGTCCGCAATTTGTCCCGCACATTGACGTCAATTTTGTTTCACTACACTCGACGTTAGGATCCGGTGTGCATTTGCAAGTTGCGAATGCCGTTGCATATAAAGATGCTAGGATAGCATTCGCTGTTTTCAATTATAGTAAATTAATAACTAACCGTACAGATCACCCTAAAAACCCTTAATGTTTGCAATATTCTATCAGCAATTAACGTTTGTTCTAAAAATATAACTTGAAAAAGCGTCTCAGGAGGCCGTCATGAAACCTTTCGCCATTTAATGTTCTTCTGTTGTGATGTTCAATAGGACAACACCGTATATTATAACCGTGTTTAGTGATGTGACTTGATAGTTGATCGTACTGGTGTTAATACGTATAAGAAAGAACATGACCGCTATAAGTTCTATTATTAGTATAATATTTAAATATCGGATAAATATAACTTTTCACACTATCTTTAAATAATTAATCCGTTCGTTTTCCCACCGCCATGTTTCTCCAATACCCACTTGAGATTTCTGAATGTATCGTGTATTAGAAAAATATAATACTATGGAAATTATTGTGGTAAGGATTAGGAGGCAATGTTTTTTTTTGCCGGTCGATTCTTTACTTCGAAAGTGCTGAAATTAGCCAAGTTGAGTCAGTATTCATCGTTATATTATCAACAATGACTCACTGAAATATCTCAATTGAAAAACAATAATACAAAATAAACAAAATTCATAGTACCCGTATAAAAAAATATTTGAAGTATTTTTCTTGCCTTCGCAAAATCCACCGGTAATACCTACTGTCGAAGCTGCTAGTGCACTGCCTCTTGATTTAATTTAGACTCGGAATCACAGTTTTGATAGTTAAGAGAAATTCCTAGCGTTGCTCTGCCCGAAATTCCATGGTGGATGCTCCAAGCCGCTGCGGCATTGGCAGTTGACACCACTCCAGAGCGTTCGAGTGGAGCGTATCGAGAGATGGACGGCAAATTGGCTGTCAATTGGTATGTGATTGATTGGCCTTCCGAACTAGCGACGTGCACCAGTGATTTAGCTGTGGTGGGTACTACTAACGCGAAATTATAATATTTGTTAAATTTAAGGCTTTAAATATGCTCACAATTATACTCGCGTAATTCCATGAATGGTAGATATTTTAATTGGCATTCTTAAGTTGGATCTCATTAGACAGAATGTTTTAGAGCGTCGTTAAAGTGAAATAAAATATGTTGATTAATTTATCACTATGCAAACGTTTGATTTATGTTGTACAAAACTACCCCATACG
Organism: Hemaris fuciformis; assembly: GCA_907164795.1. Classification (NCBI taxonomy): domain Eukaryota; kingdom Metazoa; phylum Arthropoda; class Insecta; order Lepidoptera; family Sphingidae; genus Hemaris; species Hemaris fuciformis. The sequence goes on from OU015448.1 coordinate 12,012,552, forward strand.
GATATTTAGTGTGGCAAGTGACGTATTTAAAACGGTCTCATCTCATTACGGTTCATTGTTCGGTCCGTGTTGATTATTGTCGGTTCGACGGTGGACCGTGGAGCAGCGCGGAGGTCGTCGCCTAATTGGCTCGGCGGCTGTGGCGGCTGTGGCGGCGGCGGCGGCGCTCGCTCGCGAACAGTGGCGCGGCGAGGAGCAGAGCGCGCACGCGTGTCTCGCGCGACTACCACCACCGATCAGCTGCGCGCGCGACAATTCGCGTTTCGAAATCTCGATTGGTCCAAGCGCGGTTCCGTTGCGTCTCGTGTTAGTGGTTACGCGGAACTAGAATGGAAACGATGACCTCGCCGGCGCACCGCGCACGCCGCGCTCGCCTCCGCCGCCGTGCGCACCACGAGGTGGTTTTGTGTTTATTTTGCTGTGTAACGGATGCAGTTTTTACCAATAGCCCACTGCCGAGCCCCGGCTTTCCAGCGTGCTCTTTGTTTACCAGCCTGTTGCGGCAGATAACGTCTCGACCCACATTGCAGTTTGCATAAGGTTTATGTTTCGAAACTTCGCCCTCTTATTGCACGGCCTGGACGCGATAACAGGGTCCCTCGCATACACGGTCGCTTTCTGACCTACTCAGCTTTGTTTCGGATTACATTCGTGCAAAGCGAATCGCTATCGGTTCCAACTCGGTTTCGATTCACGGCAACATATGATCCGTACAGCGCTCGGCGATAAACAAAGGATTTCTCTATATTGTGCTCTGGCGATGAAAACAGACGCGTCTGTCGCGAGACTTGAATAAACAAACCAATCGATCTTGGTCCAAGGTACTGTGTGAAGTGTTATATTTTGGCATTTCATTAGACGGCAAAGAGCGCAAAAAACTTACGACGATACCGGCTTCCAAAGTGAAGTTTGGATTAAATAAAACATGTGTGAGCGCGCATTAGCCGCTCCGCGCTCGCCGGACTCCAGCGCGGTGCGGTGCGGAGCGGTGCGCCCGACACCCGCGCGCCGACCGCTCTCAATGCGGGGTTTGAACTCTGCCTCATTTGCTGTGAGTGCTTTTTGACATAAAACATCGGATGCATTCACAACTCGACCCGTTACGCATTTCTATATGACGAAACTTTATTGTCTCACATACTGCTGCATTACTCGTGAACAAATCTTGAAATTCTTAAGAAAAATTAACACCAATTCCTTACAACTTCAAAGGTAATCCATTGTAGTATACAGTTTCTACTAGTTTACTAAAATATCGCTGTAAGTGCGTTTTGACATAAAATATATCCGATATCAACACCGCTTGGGTAAAACACATTTTATTTTGAACCCTATTTGGCTTGGATTAGCGGCGACAATGAGATTGCGGATTAAACACGGTGGATAGGCCAATAGCCTCTACGTAGGAACCTTGATCTGGCTGCGAAATATTTGGTGACTCACAAACAATGTTACAAGTACAATATTTACATGTACATTTGTGTAATATTGTGTTTGCACGCGGATTTCTTTGTAAACAATTGGAACTCGCTTTCTGTCAACTGGCTTTCTTCACACAAGCCGTCGTATTAATCCAGTTGAACAAGGTCTATTGAGTTGTGTGAATTGTATTTATAATGCCAATACAGATTTTGATATTCATCAAAGATGTGATATATGTGATATATGCGCATCCAAACTAATTACTTTGTATTATGTTTTATGTTATGTTAGTCCGCCAACCCGCACTAGGCCAGCGTGGTGGACTAAAGCCTAAACCCTCTCAGTTGTAGAGGAGGCCCGTGCCCAGCAGTGGGACGTATATGGTCTGATGATGATATGTTATGTGTTAAGTCATAGTTGATAAAATATTTTATGGACATAGACATGTTTTTGAAGGAGGACGGACATAAACATTTTTATAAAATTGCGCTTAGACGAAGCCAGACTGGATAGTTTTTAATTAATTTCATTCGCGTGACGAGTTATGGTATTAGGTTCAAAAAAATGACACAGTAAACTTCTTGTGGTATGCCAATATTATATGCTATTGCTGATCTTACGTTAATAGAATACATTTTAAAGAAATTAAATAAATAAAGGAGAAAAAGGTAAAAAAGGTTAAATGAAATTTTCAACGTCGACTGACTATCTGAAATATTTAAGTGGTTGGTCGGATGTTTGGTATAATTCAACAATATTATTCAGTGAGCACCTCGTCGGCATTGTTTCGGTGTTGCCACTCAGTTTTATTGTACTTGCCGACTGGAATACAGACGTCGAGTGCAAAAAATATCATTCAACTTGAGTGATTATGTTTGTTAATTGTGACAGCTCCTGTACCGCAATGGAAATATCGCCTATGAGATGTGAAGACACGATTTCTATCTCTAAAATTAGAAACATTTAATATTATGCATAAGTATTTGCTTCAGGTTTGTGTCGTGAGAACGTTCCGTCTAGTAGCGTCTAATACCCGCGATGTTTGAGATACAAGACTTGTATCTGCGTGTATGTTACGTAGTATATAATGACTGAGCAAATGACTGTTTTTATGATCAAGGTATGCTTGATTTGGTTTAGAGGTATTCTACAAACAAGGATAATTAAAATAGGGTCAAATCTACTGCTATAATACAATATTATAGTGCTAAGTAAGAGATTTTCGGTTCCTCATGACAACCACTGACATAATAAAAGAAATTGTTGACTACACTCATTATAACCTCTTTGTTATGTTTTATATCTAATGGATGATGTTGATGATAATGGCAGTACTTCCACAAAAGCCCGTATTTTTTTTTATCTGAGTATGACTATGAAAGTAAGTCATAGCGAGTCATGAATAATGAGTACTTGCCGTTTGTTAAATAAACTTACCCACTATCGGATAAAGTTATTGAGCCATACTTAACGAACATGTCTTGCAAATTCTTGTTGCTAGTTTCTTTTTAAGATGTCAGGTATTATAAGAATTCTTAGAAGTCTCAATCTGAGCAGGAATCCACGGACGGACGTTAAATTTAGTCTTTATTACACGTGTATACGGCTCGCGTAATCAGTTACGCCATCTCGATAAAATGCGCGCGATTTTTATCCTTTTCTGTTTACACATAAAGTCCATAATGCATTGAGCTGTTCACCCTGTGATATGCATAACTGGATATCAACATATTTACTTAGCAAGTTTATAAAATATCGCAATAGTTGTTATGTGGATTTATGCTCCGAACAATGGGAGTGTCGAGATAAAATGCTTTCTTCGAATACGTCTTGCAATAGAATATCTCTCTTTGTATGTCATCCACTTTTAATGTATTAAAAAACTGATAAAAATCTTATATGGTAAACTGTAGAAAATGATCGACCTATCTTAATGTTGACTCACAATGGTCGTTTAAGTTTGATGTTTATATATGATACACGAAATTCCTTTGTACGGCCTTTATAGGGGTGTTTATTTAGATGATAATAGTTTTTCTTTGGTGGTATCAAAAATCTTTGTATAACAATTCTAATAACAGCTTGAACGAAATATTTATCGTACAAACCTATCACCTTGTCTACATCGGTACACAGTTTCTTCTGTAATATTTGCTGAATTTTATTCAGTTGTCATTTAAAGTCACAATATTTGCGTTGGTAACCATATTGGAACCAGTTTAGCAAGCCCCATACTACGTTTAGACGTAACACGAACATGCAGACCTGTTAACAGTTTCCACGCACGTGTCTCCCCAGTATTCCAACAAACAAGGACTCAGAGCAAACATGCGGCGCGTAGTTTTTCCCCGATAGGTATCAAATAAAATTACCTCAACAAATAATGCCATGTACTAACGTTTCGCAACTGTAAACAGAGACTTTCACTCAAGGCCGAAAATAACCAATAAGGGGCACAGCGGTTCTACATCATTTGTGGTGCGTGCATGCGCTTGCTATCACGCTCACACATACAACAGATGCTCTGTGAGTGAAAAGGACAGATGTACTTTACTTGTCGAGTCTAGACATGGTCGCTTCTGATGAAGAGAAAGTTATTAATGTGAGCTGTGCAGGCTTGAATGGACGTGGGTGCACTGTTGTGCATTCTTTGGAGGTTTACAGACATGCATCTTATCATTTGAGCTGGTATAAATTGTAACTAATTTAAGGTCATTTTTAAAATCAATCGGTGTATCTGTAAACCTTTTACCTATTAGTTCGATTATTACGAATTTTGTTTTGTTCAGGTTATTGCGGTAGTTAATTTCTTCTCAATAATAAATACCTACTATTTGATACGCTGTTCTCCAAAAATAAGCAATCTAGCTGCAATAAAAGTTGTTTGATTATATCGGTATTTTTATTCGGGTGTCTTTATTTATTTTGGCGCACTAAAGTAACTGCACTAATAGTAACTACAAAACTAATTGACCATTCGACGTAATTATGCTATCTTGCTCAAATAGTTAATAACATTTTACTTAAAGTATGAATTTTTTAAAAGTCAGATTCGTTAAGACGTCCACGCTTTTAATTGTATTTTTTGTGTAAGTGATCTAATTACTCTTCCGCCTCATAGTATTTATTAGAATGTCCTAGATGATGTCAAGACGCAACGCAAATAAACATGATCTGCGCTATATGTTCAACTTTAATAGTTTAGATTAAGTCGCCCCAATTAACTTTACTGCGGATGACTCTTACTCGTATCGTAAGCAGTAAAACATTTAGCAAAAATTTCAATTATTTATTTTCATTTTATACGCGTGGTATATTCTTGAATGAATATTTATTCATATCTAACTTCTTATATTCAGGACGCAAATGCCAATAGAATAATAATATAAATTGATGGCCTGTATGAGATATTAATATTTATAATACTAGATATTTCTAGGCTTCTAGACGTTATTTGGTCATTCTTCTCTGATAAATCTGCGGCGCAGAATATATCAAAAAGTGCCTGAAATCATAAACGGTAGGATCAATCCTTGCATAGATGTTAATTGTTATTTATAAAAAAATATTTGCATATGGATGTTGTGAAACTGAACTATTTTGTCGATATAATACCAGACTTTTATTGGCATTATGGAGGGTACAGGTAAGGAGTGTTATCTTGTACATGCAAAAGTGCCCGTCAAAATGTATTAAATTGGAGGCGCCACATTAGCGTCATCATCATAAATTTTAAAGGAAGCGGAAATCAATAAACGTACTATTCACAGTTCATGATATAAAATCACACTAGCAACACGCGTTTTCTCATAATAACTCTTTAAGGTTATATTAACTACATTATTTTGTACTACGCAAGTAGTTGACATTTTAAATAAACTACTTTAGTCGACAATAATATTAAATACCATGTCCTTTGTCTACATCAGTGTTATTCTGGAAGGTTTTTGAACTGTTATTTACAGCTGTCAGCTGGACATTTTTTTTTTTACTGTATAAGATGACACTCCTCACCTTTACCCTCCATAATTGGCATGATTATTCATTACATTTAAATTTAAAAAAATACAAACGCTCATATAAAGATTTTCGTATTAGAAACTCCATGTTTTACATTTTCTAAATTCTTTTTTATGTGAGTCTCTGACTTATGACTCAGCGCTTTACGTAATGTGGCAGTATTTTTGGGTCTTACTCCACAATTTTGCACCGTTGCCACTTGGTGTAATATGAAATGATTTTATCAAACAAGTTACCAGAAAATTATAGAAGCAAGTAAAACTGTATGGTATAATTTCTTACATTTAATTATATATATTTTTTGTCCAATGCCATATTATGACAGGAGTTTTATTGCATTTTATATAGGTAGTGCTTATTTTTTTGATGAATTTACATATTGATACATGCTAAATATTAAAAGAAAAATGGCGAAGTAAATAAATTGTTAATATAGGAGAAGGTGGTAATGTGACCCCCGCAGGTATATTGACCCCCTTGAATAATAGTTAGTTCGCACAACGCCGTCTTATATTATTTTGGTGCAACGGGACCATTTCCGTATACTATTGATTTATTACCCTACAAATCTGCTTGGGGCGGTTACGTTCGTTCGTCATTTGAACAAGTCGAAACTCGTACCCGACAAACTTATTTTTCGACTGTGAGTTTTATTCCATAATTTATAAAAAAAATGATAGTTTTTGCTGTTGTTTTGAATATTGTGTTCGTGACACTGTCTTCTACGGGATATTTAAGGTAAATATACATTTTTTTCATTTTTTCAATTGTTTTAGGTTGTTTATCAAAATATTTTCAATAATTTTAATTTGGCCCCCTGACACTGGTTGTATCATGGCCCCGGGGGCACATAACAAGTATGACTTGCTTATCATTCACATATTTTTATTTTGCGGTTTCAGATGCCTAGATAAACTGTTTTGGCTCTATCTTCAATGAAGAAACCAGAGACGTGCATGCAAGAGTCAATCAGGTATATTTGAGCCGCCTACGATGATTTTTCCAAGCAAAATCTTTACGGATATTTTGTTAAAAAGTGGACCTCCTGGAACGATTGGCAAAGTTCATCCATTTGGTTGGATTCGATCCAATTGGTTCACTGAATGGTTCAGGCATTTTATTGATAAATTTTCAGGCATTTTATTGATACAATTACCCCGGGGGCCACATTACCATCAGTTGATCTCGAGATGCCAAATTTGATTACTTAAGAATAAATGATAATTTTGATTTTATTTAGCGAGTTTCTTTTGTTTCATAGTAAGATATGTACACACAAATAAATACGAAACCCAATAAAACATTTTCCATATTTTTAATTCCATTACTTTAGAAATAAACCTTAAAAAACAAAGTGGGGGGCCACATTACCACCTTCTCCTATACTTTTTTTTCTGGTCGCGCTAACATTTTCTTTTTATTTCCCATGGGCTTATGGACCACTGCTTGGCGGGCCGAGTTAAAAACATATTTTCATTATTTGAGTTTTTCCGACTCTTTTACTTTATTATTCTGCCTGCCTTGTTGGCCCCGTGCAATAGAGAGGACTCGAGTTCGATTCCATAAGCCATTTAAATTAAAACACAGCTGGCGAAACGTGAGTGAAAAGATAAACCTTCAACCTCTTTTTTCAGGGATACGGTTTTGTGCGTATGTATGTTTTTTTTTGTTTTTTTAAACGAACCTGGCAAAGTGGTCATTCTAAATTTTATGATCCAGAGTACATAGCGGTCTAAATAGAGCCAGATGAGAAACAATGATGATTCTCCGTCAACAGTTGAGAAAATTATTCCGGCTAGTTAGTATTGCGTACTTTTTGATGAGCATTTTCCTCAAACTACCTATATCATTTATTGTAATAAATTTGATAGTAAGGCATAGCTCTATTTGTGGAACGAGTGACGTCATGTGTCGTGTCTGAGGAAAATCACGACAGAGTGTGGGTTTCATTCGCGCATATCTTGACCACGTTAGAAAATGAAGCGTGAAGAATACGAATGAATCATTTGTACCGTATTCGTGTAGGCGAGCGTTACGCTCAGTAAATACAAATATTTTTATCTATATTCATTGATGCATTGTATGAGGAAAGGCATAGAAAAGATGGAGGGAGTGTTAGCAAGTATGGAGAAAACTTTATTTATCGTATAAAAAGCGGCCATAATTCTGCTAATCTAAATGTACATACACACACGTGCTTGAGACCCATAGGGTAGGCGGAAACTATAGTATGTTGCAAGCACACACGCATCTTTTGTTTCTTCTACATCTATAGGTATATCTTCTCATACAATTTCGTCTGTTGTGGGTACTTCGACAATTGTTTCTTGTTGAATAACTCTGATTGCTCGAAGACGGAGGTAACACAAGCTGCTATTAGAATGAGACGCATCTGGAGAAGTGAATATCGTCCCAACGGCATGTTATATGTTTAATTGCCGGTGTTAGTTTCTTTTTTTTTAGAATAAATATGCGACTTTATAAAAGTTGCAACGCCAGTGAACATTTTCTTTGTCTCCATATTGCTATTGTTCCTTTTTACAAGATGTTACGTTTTTCAGAGTCCCGAGAGTGTTTGCACTCTGTGCTTTATATTGTTTTTCGTCAACGGATACTACATTAATGCACTCGGGTTTCTTCCACTTGAACAAAATGGATTCAGTTGAGTGAAGTTGTGAAATATTGAAAACGACATATTATGTATATTTCTTAATCAAGTCATTTTTTAACTTATTTTATGGAATGTGTTCTCTTTTGTATGCCTTGACAAATGACAAGTGACCAAATGGCTCTTGCGGCATAGTAAGCTATCGAACCGATTTGGAGGATTTTTTGGTGTATTTTTTATAGGCTTTTTTTGCAAAACTTCAGCCGGGCGAAGGGGAGTCCAACCTTAAGCATAATTCTATATAAAAATTCATATTTTTTCGTATCAATAACGCATGTTGATATGTATGACCTCGTAGAATATAATATTATTTTTGAAAGATCGTATACGATGCTTGTTAGAAATGCTGGTATAATAAACGGCGACATAATAAACATAAAGTGCCAATTCCGCGAGTTGCCTTGGACACAAAATTAGTTGATATGTGGGTCAATCGCTGAGGTCAATTATGTAAATGAACATATCATTGAATATAGGTATTCGACGTACCACTTCAAAAGGCTCATTTGCGAACGGTATAGATATCTGTTATTGATTTGCTGCTAAAAATAATTGTCAAATTGATTCAATGTTTTTTTAAATGTAGAAGGAATATTTACCTCGTTTATTTTAATACTCCAATATTTATTATCAGTTCAAGAAAATAAGAAATCTTTGCGGTAAGTCTTGGAGGTTGATAAGCAATGTAAACTTGGTGAAATTATTACTCCTGGTCCATTTGTTTCTAGATCTAATTCCTTCCAATAACTATCTATTTAGGTTCGTTCAACGAATGACAACATACGATGATAAAATTCCCCAACAGCCCAATGAGTGGTGACGTCACACGTTTCTCATAACACTTGCTACTAATGTATCCATTGAATGCGGGAGCGCGATTACGGCCGGGACGCACCGGGCGGTCGCGGCCGACACGCCGACACCGTTACACGAGCAAGATTGTACTTGATCGCGTTTTATTTTTGCTCGGCCGCACGGGCAATTATGACGTCATTGTACAGTAAAACCGGTGATGCAGGCTGTCGTTACAGTTTTTAATGGTGTTAATTGTGGTGGAAACGTGTTTGATGGCGCGGCCGTGTAATGTTACCTTTTTCGTGGAGAGACTGATGACTGCAGCCGATTTGGTACATATATACATACTCTGTAAACATCAACGCCTCTACTTCAAATAATTGGAAATGTTAATTTCGGCTCTTTATTGCCATGGCGTTTTTTCATCTGTAGGTACTATGTGTTGTTTTTATAAAACACCGATGCTTTGCCACTTACATAAGCAAAAGTTATAATTTTATACGTTGTAACAGATTATATAATTTTTTTAAATATCTGCTCTGGCCCGGACACAGAGGACGTAGAAACGATGGCCGCTGGCGCAAAAAGGCACTCTAGTGGAGGCCACGTACAGGCAAGCACAGCATTAGTATTTTAATAAGGTCGTTTGATGCAGATGGTTTCCTACAAGTTAGTAAAAAACTGAGAGAGTTTGTATTTAGCAGTTATGTTTTAAACTTTAACTGTAAGCTCCATTTGTTTTGATCTTTTCGTGCCTAGATATATTTTCAGTTAGTTTATAATAACTAACACTAAGTACTTTAGCATTATGACGGCCGAGAGCGGGTTCGTTACACTTCATAAAACCTCTAGTGACAACGTTAAAAACTGTTTTGAGGTCGACACAGAGCGACGAATTTTAGGCTAAATTTGTTGTGCACGTAATGTTCCCGGCGTGATGGAAGTTTATCAATTATACTAGAGCCGAGTATTTTTGATTAAAGGCACGTTGATGTACAAAATGATCTTAATGTATTAAGATTTGATTCTCGCATTAATAGATACCGGTGTGAGTCTATCGTTGAATCATCATCAGCCCATAAACGTCCCACTGCTGGGCACGGGCCTCCTCTACAACAGAGAGGGTTTAGGCCTTAGTCCACCACGCTGGCCTAGTGCGGGTTAGCGGCCTACACACCTAAGAAATTCCTAAGAACTTTTAGGTGAGCAGGTTTCACGATGTTTTCCTTCACCGTTAAAGTACGTGATAATTCTTTGTGAATACACACATAACTTCGAAAAGTCAGAGGTGTGTGCCTGGGGTTTGAACCTGCTCCCGTCGAAATTCACGACCGCGCGGCTAAACCTCGAAGGCATCACTACTTCTATCGTTGTAGGTATATCAGATCGAAAAGGGTCGACGATACCAATCTAATCTTAATAAATCAATCTGTACCTTATAACTATCATCCTTGTAACTATCACCCTTGATAGACCACAACACATGGCTGACGGTCAGTTTACAACCGAGAATGAAAGGCCCAGGCGAGGACAGGGGTCATCGGCCCCTCAGTGTGTCACGAATAGGAAATACGCAAAATAATTTATCAATTATATAATTGTCTTTACATCCTTCGTAGGCAACATAATAAACGTGTTTTGAGCAAGTAATTTAAAGTCAATTAGTAATAATTCCTTTAATTGGACGTTGACCTCATAATTTACGAATTTTATATGCTTGTTTGTTAGCTGTGGTTCGTGTGAAAAATACTTGGAGTGGTTTCTTTGCATCATCAATTTAATAAAAATATTACCGATACTGGTTATTCCAGACATTTTCTAAGACCATTTAGTAAAATTTGCAGACACTATACCATGTTTTGTTTCTTTAATGCCTTTTCGTGATGACGAGTAAAATGGTGTCCATATAACATTTCACTTAATGAGGATTAATAATTTCTTCAAGGAATAATGTAGTGGAAACCTATTGCGCATCATCATCATCAGCCCAAACACGTCCCACTGCTAGGCACGAGCCTCCTCTACAACTGAGAGGGTTTTAGGCCTATTGCGCATGTTTGCAGATAATTAAACCTGCGTTGGATTATGCTAAGCCATGTATAATGATACGTATAATGATAATACGAACCATTACATCCCCGATATGAAAGTTTAAGTAGTAAATTTATCTCGCTAGTCAGTTGTGTCCCCGTCCTAAAATTTCGCGAAGACAATTGGTTACAATTGCGCGTTGCTGTTACTGATTTACAGCCAATATACATCGTTTGAAATAACAGTAGTCGTCGCGCTCATTAGAAATGAGACTGGTGAATTTTTGTCGCGTCGTTGTTATCTAGACCAATATACCTATAAATAAATAATGTATTTTATTAATATCAATTTCCATTAGTTACACATTAAGTTTGACTTCACATTACCAAGTTAAAAGTCTCCGATCATGAATCACAAGACAACAAAGACTACGAGTAAAGTCTCATAACATCAAGGCATAAACAATACTTATTTTACACAAAATCTTATAAGCGACAATGCAATGAAACATATTTTTTTATTATATTTTTTTCCCATATGCAGTGATTACAAAGCTTGATGCATGAAGCACCAAAATCTATTAACTTCATTAATTCTCATGATCTTTGCGTAAGTATTGCATTGTAATTGCCAAAATGTTCACACAGCATACTAAGTGTGTTAAAACATTCAATTTACTATGCTATGGTATATTTAAATTTTGTGAATCGAATACACGACGGCGACTATTTATGAGAATACTTATTGATTGGTATTCATCGACTAAGTATCTAATGGAAAACTAAAATACATTCTTGGTTATTTTTGTATGTTTATCTTATCTTATATCTTTAAATGAGCAATTCTTGTATATATATAATTGGAATCTCGGAATCGGCTCCAACGATTTTCATAAAATTTAGTATATAGGGGGTTTCGGGGGCGATAAATCGATCTAGCTAGGAATCATTTTTAGAAAATGTCATTTGGAAGAAAAATAACAAAAAGGAGGCGTTTGAGTAGACTCTTCCTGACATCTATTGGCGAATTGGCGAATAATAATACTATTTTTTTGTGAGCAACCAATTGCTTTAACGACACAACAGCAGATGGCGCTGTTAAGTAACATTATTCATATTTCATCATTTTATTAGTAATTCGTACTTAAATATAATTTCCAAAACACAATTTAAAAAAAAATATCCGAGCAAAGCTCGGTCATCCAGGTACTATACAATTTATATGCAACCAGCTGACACATGAGTTTATATTATTATATACCCGTGTCTGTTTGTAATGTAAATGTCTCGTATGTCCAATTTTAATAAAAGATTGGGAGTTAAACCTTACTTCACCGTCTTCGTCAATGAGTTTAGAATATCCCATGTAATTTCAATACAACACTATTTTTAAATTTGTGATGGGTATATCCGTAGGCTTCGCTGTAAACATTCATTGATTAGGCTACTTCATTTCGAGAATTCAATCCTTTATACGACATAACAATTTCTATGGTTTTTGTTAGAAGACATCTAGGTAAGCGCTGGTAGCTGCAATAATTTATTGCAAGGTGCAATTTATTTGTCATCGTTCATGTTGCGCTAATCACTATGCATTTCGTGACTAATTGATTTTATCTCCAGATTTGTCTTGTAGTGCTTCGAATTATGTAAAACAAACGAACAATACGTTTCACTGTTAATATAAAAGTGCAATGAATAGAGTTAATGTTTTAATAGCTACTCTCTTTCGTCCTTTTCCGGAGCGGTAAGCAAGGTTTTATTTATACGTACACAATATTTAGGCTGCAAATGATGAATGTATGCCGTGCGATCTAGAGATACGGGTTCAATTCATGGATAGTTTAGTTTAATAATGAAATTCTCAACTGTCAGCAGCTCGGATTCTAAAAAATATACTTGTAACACGAGTGTCGAAACGTGTCTACTCCTTCGAGGATACAGAGGCGAGTTTGTGTGTTGAACTCATTATGGATTGTACAGAAATACTTTTTGCTTTGTGCAATACAACAAACTCAACAATGTTCTCATACAAACACAAGTTCATCCGCTATACTATTACGGAAAAAACTATCTTTTCACTCGTCAGAACTACACACGATAGCAACTTTCTTCGTTCCGCGGAGCTGTGGGCGTTCCAAGCTGCTTAACTTGCTACGTGAACGCTAGTACAGTTTTTGTTACCGACATCCGTACAAAAACTTTGATCTATTTACAGTTTACGAACAAAAAGTGTTGGTTGTGTTCTGCTACAGCCAGAGGGCGCTACTGTTAAGTTGTCGATTTGTTTATGGTCGATTGAGCCTCTTAGCTCGCGTAAATCTCTTGGCGTGAATTTTCAATTGCTGCTACATTATTTACGTTGAGTTTCTTTGAATTTTTTTAGTGCGTTGCAGAGCTGATTTTGGGTCGCTCTTGGCTCTCGGACAACCCTAAGGTTGTCAGTTGGTTTCTGCAAATTGATTTTTATAGTCAATCCAATTTATAACCTACACTAGCTTTTGCCCGCGACTCCGTCCGCATAGACTTCAGGGTTGGGTGCAGAAAGATAATAAGTAAATCTATTAAACGTCTCCCAAGTGCCCAAATTACACTTAATGAATTAAAAAAAAAAGTAACCTATGTCCCTTTTTATGTTTCCGTTTTTATCCATACCAAAAATCATCCAAATAACTCAAATATTTTAGACGTGAAAGTATAACACAGTAGTGTTACTTTCGCATTGACAATATATGCTAAAATCAAAGGGTATTTCCGTTGGGATCAGTGAAATCATTATTTAGATTACGAAGCGTGATGACTACCGAGCCTGCATTCGTTTGTAAATTTTAAACCAGATACAACCAAGGAGTTTAAAAATAAATTTCTGAACGCTCGCATACATTTTTGACAACTAATAAATATGTCACTCATTTTTCATTACTGATTATTCTGCATTTTTAAAATGAAAAATACGCAATGTTCGAATATTGTGGATATATGTTGTCGATTCAAAACCTTTATTTAAATTCGTTCTTTAATTTGAGGGGACCATTAACCGTATTGACGGGATAAACATAAAATGTTTGACAGGAAATTAGGTAGAACAGTCTATATGAGAAAATGAAATTGTTGTTTTTACCATATTCCTCGTAATATTAAAGATAGTTATATGCTGTCGCGGACTTTTTTGTAGCACTTATTAAGATAAACATTTCTCTTATACATTATATACGTGTAAACTTTACAGTTTTTGCAGCGTACGCAAGAATAGCTCGCAGATGCAGTTTTTCCCGACTTACTTGATAATTATCGTTATATTTTGGACAATTCACACACTATCTTAAAAATATATAGCCTATGTGTTATTCTGATGTATAAGCTATATTATTGTAAACTTTCATTGAAATCCATTCGGTAGTTTTTGCGTGAAAGAGCAACAAACATCCAGACATCCATACATACAAACTTTCGCGTTTATAATATTATTAGTAAGATATATGGTTATCAATCACGTCATGGTTATCCAGTTATGGAAAATAAAATTATACCTTTTCTTACGACCACTATTCTCTTATCTGCTGCAACCTTTATACTGCATTCAAACATACCACTAAGGGACAAAGGGGTAAGCTTTTGGTCGTCAATTTCCTTACTGTCGTGCGTCCCCCGGGACTCGGAGATGCCCGCTTTGTGTTTACGATTTCATCATCTCGCACCGGCACTGCCGAGACGGCGCGGCGTCACGATCGATTCTGTGTAAATTGGAACATTCCCACTGTAATATCAAAATTTATCCTTCATTTTCACGTCTCGGGCGATTATTATTTACGATATCTCGATCTGTGCGTAATGAGCTCGTGATGAAGTTTTACAGTTATCTCTCTAATCGATTATCGTTTTACGATTATTTTACGGTTTTTGGTGCCATGAGTTCGGTGGTTATGGGATTAAAATTGGTATTTTCTATCATTAATCGTGTGATGAAAAGAGTTTTATTGATTATTATTCAAACATGATAATATACTTACATTAAGACATCACCGTTATTTCATAATGACAATTGGTACATTGTATTAACGTTGGATTTGTCTGACTCTTTTTAAAGTCAATAACTATTTCTTATATGTTCTTAAAGTGTGTTGACTAAAATCACTGCAGATCGAAAACTAAGCGAAGAGTTTGAAAATGTTCTATTTTTGAGACAATTGAAAATTCGAAGAAATTGAGAGCAATTTCGATATCTTCAAAGAATTTCAAATAGCAAGCAACAATTCGAAATATCTTTGGGTGTATATTGGAGCAAGATCTCTTTTAAAGGCAGAAACGTTCTTTATAACAAGAATAAAATGGGCACATGCTGCTAAGCGTTTGTGGTGTGCAGAAAGAAACAATTACGCAAAGTACGCGCAACAAAGCAGATTATCCACGGCATGTAACTTCGAACAGTAGGATGTAATTCACGGTGGGCGATATTGTAAATAATAGGTGTCAAACACACGACCACACGTATCCGTGCGGCGGTGTTTGCACGTCAACGCGAATAAATCCTCATTTTATTTGCACCGCCATTGTAACGTATTGCTGTGATCTTGATTTTTAACCAGAACGTACGGCTCGTGTGCTGATGTTCGCAATGCCTTGAACCAATGTTTGAACCAATTTTTTGACAGCCCCGTGGCGCAGTTGGCTAGACACCAGCTTGCGATGAGAGGCTGCGGGTTCGATCCCCGCACCGAGACAAATGTTTGTGTGATCCACAATTAGTTCATCCACGTTGTTTCTGATACCCACGACACAAGACTCGTATCTTAATGTGGGGTCAGAAATATGTAAGTGACTGTTGGGTGTATTTTTTATTTTTTTAATATGATTGCGAGGTATCCTGTATGTACAATTTTGGATGCATCAAATGAATGTAACGAGTTTTGAAAAGTTTAAACTATTGCATTAATAGCTCGCAACCAAAGTTCTTTTTTTTTACGTATAAAAGATAAAATAAAATAGAACTACATCTAACTTGTTTGTCTACTAATGTAATCAGCGAGTAATGTCGTTCTAAAGTATCATTGTATATTTGTGCAAATATGTAAATTGCATTCGAGAACCGTCCCTCTTTACATACGCTATTGAGAGTAACAAGGTCGAATTAATAAATTCAGACGAAGAAAAGACATTTCGCTTTGCATAATTACGATAATATAAATTGGTCTGTCGGAATATGTATTACAATATATTTTTGTAGGGAAAATTTTACTCAGTGCCGATTATTTTTGTGAGAAATTCAGTAGTTATACAGACAGTATTGTCTGTAAATTGAACCCTCTCAGTTGTAGAGGAGACCCGTTATAGTGATAGATAATAGTGAATCAAAATCAAAATTATAAATAAAAATACATTTCAAAATTTTTCACGTCCTTTCTTCTAACCCCACTCTCAAAAACAAGATTTATTTGGTCTGACATACACCCAAACTTGAAACAAAAACAAACAAAGTTTGTTTCGGTTCGGTGGGAACTAACAGCCTAACGTTTCAGAAGCTGGTCTCTAGCCAACTGCGTGATGTGTATTTTAGCAATTTCGAAATGCCAATACTTCTGTATAGTTCATATAACACAGTTAAATGAATACTGAAATCCAATTTGGATAATTGTCACGTGTTGCTAACTTTTCGCGTCCCTCTAATTGGTTGGGTACGCTCAAACATTACTCGCAGCTGTTTAGCATTTGACAAATAAAAGCAGTTATTTAACTACGGAGCACTTGTGAGTGACTTTAAAATTCTGAACTCCAGATTAAAATGTAACCCTCTATTCATATTCACGTCCTATTGTATGTAATAAATAGTATTATGTAAAATATGTACATAGTTAAACTTTAGTTATACATGTTCTCGTGTCACGGATATAAAAAACTAAAGAGGTTTTTTGTTCTTCAACGCAAATGCGCCACGGAGGTTAGCAAAACCCAAAATTCTTCTACTCCTCGCTCAGAGAACCCTAAAACACGACCTTCACCTTGCAACAGACCTTGAGCAGTTTTTTCGTAAGAGGAAATATTATCTTGATTGCACAGACGATTAACATCGTATTTAGAAGTGTGCGAACTTGGCGCGGCAAACTTAAGTTTGCATTCACAAACGTATTTTTCTCTGCATTTCGTAAAAGATTTCTTAAGACAAACGTTTTGGCCGGCGGCAAATGTTACTTTGTAAAAGTGTAATTCTAACCTATTATTGTGCGATGCTGTAAATTTGAAAGTCAAATGGTCGGTGTGGGGGCCTTGTTTGTTATGGGATGTGACGTCACTCGAAAGCTGTTCTTTTAGTGCCGCCGCGAGTTCAATAACATTCTCTGTTTGATCAAGCAATTAAACTAGCGTTCTAATGTATTTATGGTATCTAATCCATCGAATTGAGATAACACGATTATTATAAAATTGGTTTGAATGTTTTTAATAAACATTTATTTGTTGGTTGATTTAGTAATGGAGCGCTGAGTTAATTGGACTGCGGTATTAGTTTAGTCATATTGCTATCACATAAAAAATACGTTAATATATTTTCTATAACTTTCACCGCCGTTCTGGTCCGCTTTCATCTGAACTATGGCTCAGTACATATTCATGTTTTTACCAATATAAAAACAGGTATAAAATAAATTAGCAAGCCAAGCACGTCCTCCGAACAAGATGACTGCAAAAAGCTAGCCGGCCGCCGTAAGCCACTGCATAATGGACATGTGGACACCTAGACGCGATATGGAGTAAGGCCTCGGTGGATTAGTCGAACGTGGAACAAAAAAAAGATATAAATTTATTAATTTACGTCCAAATTAAGAAAATATAAGAATAACAATGTGCTTGTGAAAACACTTTAATAGGATTACGCTGGATAATTTTTTTTTTTTACTGTAACGACTGCTTAATGACTTTTTGCGTGTGGTAAATGACAGTCGGCCCCCCCTGATTAATATAATTTTTGTTTTTTTTTTTTTTGAACTGGCACGGCAAAGTGACTCCACTGTACCTGATGGTAAGCACAGTGGAGTCCAAAAAATTAATACCGACCAGCGAGAAACGATATGGTCACCCGCTGGTCGACACAATCATGCCGGCCTGCACAAATGCTTATTTATTATACACAATTATGTATCGCTACTAAATACGCTGTCAAACTAAAAGCTGTCAATCTGAATACCTACTTTAAAATCAAACGTTACTTTGTCGGCGGATTGATAAGTCATTCAAGTATCCTAATATTTGTGCTAATCGTGGCCGTTCATAAATACCTATGTACATGCGAAGACGTAATTGTGCGTCGAATGTCACTATATGACATGACATGCAACATGACAGCACTTTTTGTACAGGAAACACAAACGTCTGAATTGACTGTTTAAACAATTTAAATGTGTTGATTTGTATTCTATACATTTATTCATAGAAACTCGCGGAATAAACCGTTTCGTACGTCAACGATTTTAAAGTTTGAACAGTTGCACTAAAAAAATGAATTTATTTTCCACAACCTTACGATATATAGCGAAGTGCTACACATAATGTTTGCTACGTTTCCAGTTAATCTATTTCAGTGCAGACGGTGTATTCGCTCTTGTTGATAACATTTACGTGGTTAGAAATGTTATCACGTTCTCGCACCAGACGCGTCTTTGTTCCAAGGTGACAGATGGGACACCACGAATCTTATAAAGAAAATCATGTTTGCTTCGCCTGGCTAACACAACGCGCGCTAAAAGTTTTTTTTTCATAAAATTATTGCTGTCATTTATAGGTATATCCAATTGTTCCAAAAAAAAATCTATTATTCGTCTTACCGGAGAGATTTTATTCATGCAAATGCGTAGCGTCGAACGAAGTTCTTAGCCCCGGGCGAAATATCGACTAAACCCCGGACCGCATCAGAATATTCTATGCGTTCGAATAATACCTACTTTCCTGTAAAATAATCCATTTGCATACGTTATTGTGTTGCAACAGGTGGTTTTATCTGACTGTATCACAAACACGAAACCACCACCTTCTGATTACCTCCCCAGTGCCATACGATGCAGATAGTGAAATGAAAAAGGAATGCAGTGATGGAATACTTGACCAGTGTGAGTGCATTAAAAACAGTGAAAATGATAGTGCTGTCGAATATATTTCGTGCGAGTCATCCCCAGAATCAAATGGTGCCGAGGGAGGTGAACATGGCGGAAACCAAACCGTCAGATAAAATGTTAGTGTCTCAGAACTCTCTGCGAATAAAACACAGAACAAAAACGCATGATAATATAAATGAATCGCATGAGATGAATTGCAGTGCGGAAACCATGAGACAGGAAAAGTGCCTTTCTAAAAGCGTCGACGCGATCGTCACGCGTAACGATGCCAAAAGTAAAGTGATATGCAGTGCCAAAGGTTTATTAGAAACTAATCTAGACGATTTGTTCAACGATGTACAAAATCTGGACGGATGGTCGGACGAGCCAAAGAGTTTGGGTGCCAGCGAGCCGACGCTCAGCTATGGCGAGGAGCAGGCTGAGACGCGCCGATCTCTCGTGTCAGAGGACGACACGGATGAAGATGCGAGCAGCGACAGCGACTGCACTGACGAGGTGCTTCGGGAGCAGAGGATATGCATGGGCGCCAGGAGGTTTGGACACTTGCTGCGCAGAGTCATATCAAGGAATGGTGAGTTCTAATTAATGTTTTACGAGGCCGCATTATGTAATGTTTCCACTGTTTTGTTTTACTCTATTGAAAAACTTTTTGACAGGTTTATTAGATGTTCGTTTTTTAATGTTATTAAGATTTCAACATCAAGTTCATATTACACTTTAGAATTCTTGTGATTGTTATGTCTATTGACTCCTATCATGTGCAGAAATGCACCTCTACTCACCCTAGCAATATATGTGTGTATGTATGAGTTAATTATTTATAAGAAACCACAAGATACTTGTGAATAAGTGATTATATCACAGAGCGTTGACAAAATGTAACATCAGTGTCGTCGGGACCGTCGGAAGCTCGGTAAATTGAGATGGCGACGGTCGTTATTTGTTTTCAATTGTAGCAAATTGCTTCTCGCGCTCTGATTGAGATGACCGTCGTAAAATTGCGTTATACGTTCACAATGTTATCGCTGAAGAGTGCGCGGTTTCTTCATTGACACAAAGAATTGTATTTTTTTTACTTTGTAAATAGATCTTGATAATTTTGCTTGTTTCTGTTAGGGATTTGGGATTTAATATTTTTTAACTGTTACTTAAAATGTCGTCGGTCCTATCAATTACATACATAATTATGCTCACTTGTTCGAAAAATATTTTCGTGGGTTAATGTGATATTTAGACGGCTTTATTACTTTTATATCAATTTATTTATCAATATTTATTATTTCTAATCGCATCTAGCTTACTTAAGGAAAAAAAAATCTCATGAAAATTCATGGACTCTTATATTATATGGCTCGGGATTATATTAACACCTCAAGGAGTTTTTATATATGAAGAACTGGTGTTATTAAGATAAGTGGCTTATACCGGTGCACACTGTATACATTAAACGGTGCAGCAATCAGCCGGCGGGCGGGTGGCGTGCGGCTGTCGCCATTAATCTGGCGGCGCGTGCCACGCTTGCTAATACACTGGAGTCGACATCGACGTTGCGCATCAGAGATGCTCCCGATATCGCATCAATCTGTTTTAGTACCTCGAGTGATAGGTTTCTTCCTCACCTAGGTTCAAATACTTACCATCGTGTCATCCGAGTCGGTGTAGAGACTAAGATGTTTTCTTTTGACGGTTGTAGGGTGCGGGTTATATCGCAACACGATCTTTTATTTGTTTGGCTAATGTTGATAAGTATACTAAATTATGTACATATGTACAAATATGAATATAAGGAAAAGGAGAAAGCCAGAAAGAGAGCATTCTTTGCCTTAAACTTTTTGCAATTTGCCAGTAGAAAAAAACTAATAAAACGTGTGTTTCAAGTTTTAGCATCTTCTTTTATACACTCTTTAATTACAAATAAAAAAAAACACGTCTCAAACATGGCATTGTCGCGTCATACAACACATCGAGCAAGTCACCAAGTACCTTAATATGTTATAACTCGCAGCTATGATATCGCGGTGGTCGCCCACTGAGAATACATTCCATCTTGAGCGCAGTAATTAGCCACCTGGCGGCATTATTCAAGACACGTGTTGTGTACGAACATAGGGAGATGACGCTCCACGGCGCTGCATTTGCAATTCCCTCGATATTGCCTTTGTAATTTAGAGGTCGTGTATGTGACAATGAGGTAGCGCACAGATTGTTAATTTTACATCTATATTTAATTTTTGCTAGTATTATTGTGACAATTTTTTTTAATAGAAACTGCATTTTATTTGAGTATTAATGTACACAATTTTATCTACGGTTGAAAGAAGTTAGTTTTTAGTCCATCACGCTGTTGCTATTGACAGTGTGTAAAAGAATTTGTATTTTGGAGTATTTAATAGAGATACGCTAAAAGAGATCAGTCTAAAATATGCTGTTTCGATTGGAAAGCTTTTTTTTTACCATAAGTTGATAACTGATTTGAGATGTTCGTCGAAGGTCTAAGAACACTAATCGTATCCCCTTGTAGACCTTTATACCCATAAAGTAGTTTATAAATATAAAGGGTTTTTTCTAGCGATCTATTTGCTCAGCTTACAAGCGAGCTTAAAAAAGCCACTGCCGCATCGGTTTTTTTTAAGTACATACATACATACATAACCTCACGCCTATATTCCCCGAAGGGGTAGGCAGAGATGCATTTCTGCACCCACATTTCGCCAGGTATGTATCAGTCCCACGTAATAGGGGGCAAGCCTATTGCCGTTTTTCGGGCACAATTCCAGACTCCGTGCTGCTACTGAGAATTTCCTAATGAAAAAACCCAATATCACTTTGCCCGACCCGGGAATCGAACCCAGGACCTCTAGATCGCACAGCACATACCTGTGCCGCGAGACCACGAGGCAGTTTTTTTGAAGTAACAGATATTAATCTACAACAGGCCCTTCCCGACTGAAAAAGAATGGCTAACCCATTTTAATTTATAAGTGGTTTTGTAGTGACAGTCATTCACTAAAACAAAGTAATGTCAAAATACTCTTTATTCAACTAGGTTTTATACAAGTCCTTTTAAATCGTCAATTTAAATAAGTTACCGCTACTTCGAAACAGAGGAGGAAGGAGCGGCCCAAGAAATTTCCTCATGTACAATTTTTGGACACGAATCTCCTTCACCATTGAAAAGGGTCCATCATGGATATCATACCATAAGATATCTCTTTGTAAAACAATCCACAACAAACAAAATATTTAATTAGTTAACTTTGTTCAAACAAAACCAAACTTTATGATAGCTTTAAACCCAAGATTGGAACATCTGGTGGTCTTCTCACCTTACACCTTTAGCGAAATTATTAGCACCGCGAAAGGTAAACACGAAATTAAGGGAGAGTGCCAAACTTGGCAGTGTACGTACGCTAAGTTTCTTTGAGTTGTGCAAGTGGTGTCGGAGTACTCTATTCGCGCCGTGGGAACATTGTACACGCAGCTTTATGGTAGTTTATGGGTTCTATTTGGTTCGGTGGTTGTTAATTTTGTTTAACTGCAGGGCGTAGAGAAACAGCTGATAATTAAGATTTGTGCTTGTTCGATATATGTATAGTTGGTACCGTAGACGATATAATGTGTTGTAACCTTTGTACCTGTGTTTATATGTTCTGTTTTACAAAGCTAATTATCCTTTCACGTAGAGCGACACTTACGTCACATAACTTACACTTATCTATGTAAATCACTGCATTTTTCTACCCTTTTATATTTATATCAAAGGCAGGTCTTCATCTCGATCTTATACCAGCCTCATATTTACTCTTTCTAATATCCATATACGTATCTACATATATATCAACAATAAACAACATCCAAATTAGCCAAATTAAAAAAGGTTCGTGCTGAGATATAAACCGCGCCTTACTAGCCCCAAAGCAAATATCTTACCCACTACACCGAATCGGTCATCTATTTATTAATCAAAGTGATTAATGTGGAATGAAATGTGAAACGATTTACTAGTTTCTGTGTAGGTACACCTGTGGCCTGTCGTCTGAGTATAGCTTGTCATGTACCTCGTAAAGCGCCTCCTTTACAGTGAACTGGTAGACACGTGTCTGTGGAAATCTCGGTGGTTGCGGCCTGTGACGTAATGCAGTCTTGATTTGCCAATATCTTCATTCGTTTCAGGT
Organism: Hemaris fuciformis; assembly: GCA_907164795.1. Classification (NCBI taxonomy): domain Eukaryota; kingdom Metazoa; phylum Arthropoda; class Insecta; order Lepidoptera; family Sphingidae; genus Hemaris; species Hemaris fuciformis. Next base: position 12,035,764 of record OU015448.1, read on the forward strand.
CATTTGTCTTAACGTTGCGAATGTAATATGGCGTCGATTGAAACATGTGGCAAACAATTTACACATGTTAATATATTATGTATTGTTTTGATAATTATGTTGGGTGCTTTCAGTTAAAAACTTAACGAAGTCCCGATCTGGCAATCTAACTTGTGACGTCTCGATCACACAGTGCACACTCCTATCTCAAAACCGACATGGAAATTTGCTTGAAGAAGTTCGTTTACAAGCCCCCGGACATGCAATAGACTGTGGCCCAAAAATTGTTATTAGCACTAAAAAGCCAAAATAACTCAGCTACAGTGTTCAGGCTTGTAGAACTGTTTCCCACTTTTTTACATAACAGTACATGTGCGACAATTTTTAATGTCTCACGCGATAACATAAACGTATCCCACGCCATTTCTATAAGCGGTATCTCGATTTAAACTGACATCCGTTGGCGGAGTTATTCAACTCATAAACTGCGTATTACGGTTATTTTAGTTTCTGTTTAATAATCGTGACATTAAAAAGCATATCTAATTGAGAGATTCCATAAATTTCTGTATGTTCAGACTCGCAGCTAGCAATTTTGACGTTGATATGTATTTTTTAATATTTGTTAAAGAGAGGTACTCTTTAAGGTGGAAATTAGGTATTTTCTGTAATGCGCAATGAGTGACATACATTAAACGGATATTGTACCTATATGAATAGCAGATAAAATAATTACACACGAGAATGAAATAGTACTTTTAGAGGGTGAGCACTTTTGGACATTCCGTAACTTATGAATCACTTATGTATAATTATCCCGATGTGTTTCCACTCTCAATTAAAAAAAGTAGAAATCCAATACCAATTTACTTATAATAAAATACTTCGGCCTGGTCCATAGTCCAATAAGAGTAATACATTGTAGTTAATGACGCACATTATTTAACAAATACATGAAGTTTTTCGCGCAGAGATCACTAACGATATTCCATCAATCAGACTTTGGCACGAGATTAAATAACCATTTCTCTCTGTCTGTGAATGAGTACTTCACGTTAGCCCTAATTGATCTTTATATAAATCGCAGCTTATGAACTTAACTTTACATTTTTGTTACAAAGCCAATGGTTACTGGTCTTGTGACTGTGACTTTTCTTTATTTCTTTCTCGACATAAACTTAAAATGAATTAGAATATCATTATGTATCTATAATATCACAAGTCAGTTTACTTAAGCCGCGGTTGGCTGGATTTTTTTTTACTAAGTGAGGGGTCACGTTCATGTATGATGTTAGATTCTGAGATTTTGGATAATACGAAAACTTCCTAATGTGCTTCATGTCCGAAAGTTTTCTTCAGGATTTATATAAGCAAGTGTAGGTACTCGGGATAACAATTTACTTATCATGAGTTGCGATGTTATTGCTTTATCGTTAAGGTAAAAAAAATCTTCTAAACGACAAATAGGTTTCATCAAAACACTAATAATTTGAAACGAAACATATGCAACCGTCGTTTGTTCCAAAGTTGATAGCTCCTCGTCACAGCATCAACCATGCGCCTTCACGCTCACTTCAGTAACATTATGAAGCGTAATATCCTTTTCAAAAAGCAGCGATGGCACGGAAGGTCGCCGACACGACGCCGACGTGGTCGCGAGACGATGTTTAGTTTCACTTTAAAAACTCATCGTCATTTTCTTCCAAGTTTATAACATTTTAAAGCCATTTTTATCTGCGCACTTAAGTGCCTTACACATTAGAACTAGATTTTGCAGCGCTCCAATGTAAAAGTTCCGGGAAACGTTACTTTTGAAAGGAAGCTAAGTGAATGTTGTGATGAGGTTGGTGTTTACAAAGTAGTTTATGCAATTATATTGAGAATATAAGAAATTTAAAATGAATACACGTAGCGGACTAAGGTTGAGATATACGAAAGTATATCTGCTTATTTAACTTGCGGTTTATTTATGCTATACAAAAAAAATCTTTGCTTAAATGATATGAAATGAATTTAAGTTTTTTGTTTTGGTTATGTTGAATCGCGTTGGTAATTTATAAAGAATACCAAAGTAACTTATAAATGCTACAAAGGAGCCAGAGACTTTTACACGAGACTGCCGAGATCGTTCTTGCCTAATCGCGGTTCTAATCTTGGTCTAAATCTCCACCATTTTGGCTCAAGTATTTGTATAACTTAAAAGCCATTATATTATTACCGTCGATTTCGTGTCCCCACATCATTAGGGCAACAAAAGTCATAACATATTACATGTAGTTGTGTTGCACCGCGATGCGTGACCGCCGCGGAGGCGCAAGAGCCTCTGTCAACCACCACGCCCATTGCCACCGATTCGCTTGGACAAACAAATTGTGCGTAACGTTCCGCCGTCTAGTAATGGTCGCTCTAATGTATGTATGTACTGCAGTGTATTCGGTTGTTAGTGAAATGTGTAGCATATCGTAACAACATACCTGAGTAATGTTTAAGTAGAAGAATATGCGTTGTGGTACCACTATTTCACAGAAAAATTATGTGGACCGGAGCTTGATTTTTTAATGTTTGTTTTAAAATTATTTCTTTCTTATAACCTTGAAAACTAAGACTATTTCAATTCACTTTATTTAAAAAGTTCAAATAACTTCGGAAAACCTACGTAGGAATCTGACTTGCGATCCTTGCCTCGGTCATTGCCGCCTGTGACATCACGACGACATAAATAAATCAATTTAACGTACAGACTTTGACAGTTAGAAACTAATTTGTAAGTGCAAGTTAAACAATGCTTACATTAGGTGACAGCTTATTGACATAATTCATGTTAATTTCCCGCCGCCATAATCCAAAAATACTTTCTTTCTCTAGAGACTCGGAAGAAGTTCTTCCGAGACTTATTTGAATAGGGGAGGTAACCTCGGCTTTTTAATCCGAGATTTATTTCCCTTGTTAGTTGGAATGGATTGTTATGTAAAATAGTTTTTTTCTCGGTCTCCGTATTCAGTTTAAAATATACCATTGGAAGTTTTATTCAGACTAAGGTCTTTGTGCGTTTAAACAAAGTACTATTTAAGTTATTATTAAGATAAAGAAGTGACAGTATTATTTCATTAATACGGTATTAACAAAGTAAGTGATTGTGAATATTCATTAAGCTACGAGTCATGTTGTATAATTTATAAGAGATTTTTTGGTCGCACAAAAAGCCAGACCACACAAACCCAGTATCATTTCTATACTAAATCCTTGACATTTTGTTTTTAAAACTAGAAGATATTTTATATCTATGATGCCTAACTGCTTAATACTTCAACGGTTTTCAGCGTTTAAAACTTTACAAAAAATAAATACATTTATTAATACAAGTCAAAGTAGTTAACTTTTGAATGTCGGCGCAGTCGACGGGTCGAGTGAGAGAATTTAATACGTTCGTAATTGTCATCGAACCAATCGAGCGCTGACACACGTCGGAAAATTAATTAACGACGCACTACTCGTTTTCATAGAGTAAAATCAAATCATCATCAGCCCATATACGTTCAACTACATGGCTCGGGCCACCTATACCATTAAGAGGGTTTAGGCCTTAGTCCACGACACTGGCCTAGTGCGGGTTGGCGGACTACACACCTAAGAAATTCCTAAAAACATTTTAATTGTGCAGGTTTCATCAAGATGTTTTCCTTCACCGTTAAAGTTGGTTATAATTCATACTTCATTGTGAATACACAACAACTTCGAAAAGTCAGAGGTGTGTGCCTGGGGTTTGAATCCGCGACCGCCGAGATTCTCGACCGCGCGCTTAAACCTAAAGGATATTTCAGCACTCCAATCCAATCCAATCCATCAGCCAATCGAAGTCCACTGCTGGACATAGGCCTCTCCCAATGATTTCCACAGGGACCTGTTGGAAGCAGCCTGCATCCAGCGACGTCCCGCGACCTTCACCAGGTCGTCCGACCATCTTGTCGGAGGACGTCCCACGCTGCGCTTTCCGGTACGTGGCCTCCACTCGAGAACTTTTTGGCCCCATCGGCCATCAGTTCTCCGCGCTATGTGCCCGGCCCATTGCCACTTCAGCTTGCTAATCCGCTGGGCTATGTCGGTTACTTTAGTTCTCCTACGGATCTCCTCATTTCTGATTCGATCTCGTAGGGAAACCCCGAGCATAGCCCTCTCCATAGCTCGCTGAGTGACTCTGAGCCGTCTAATGAGGCCCATAGTGAGAGGCCACGTCTCAGTGCCGTATGTCATCACTGGTAACACACAACTATCGAAGACTTTCGTCTTCAGGCACTGAGGTATTTTGGACGAGAAGACGTCGCGTAGTTTCCCGAACGCTGCCCAACCGAGTTGGATTCGACGATTGACCTCTCTCTCGAAGTTGGACCTGCCTAACCGGACCACTTGTCCCAAATAGACATATTCGTCTACAACTTCGAGAGTCGAGCCCCCAACTGCGATCGGGGCATTTCAGCACTCAAACAATAAAAAATCAAAAATATTCTTTGAATATATTAATACTAGAGGGATATCAAAGTGACTAACACCACGGTGCTGTTCAGAGGCGAATCCTATGTGATGCTCCTTCACTTCATATAAACGATTTTAGTTTATAGAAATATGGGAAAAAGTGAAATGGCTTACCTACTTGGCCACAGTTTGAAGATGCGGTAAAAATATTTACCATATACATGTTACATAATTTACTGAGTGGCCATTTAGAGGAAAAGAATTGCGATGGAATGTCAGAGATTTGATATATATTTCGTCATTCACAGCATTTTAAATCCTTATCTTTTATAATGATTCAATTTACTAAAGCATCCCACTTAATGCATAACACATAATATACAGATTTCGGTATGATCAATTTGTGTTTAATAGTTAGGCATATCACTAATATTGGCTCATAACAGGCTATGCATCAATTAATTAAAGCACGTCACGAATACGGAAACTCTGAACGTTACAGTTGATAGCAAGACAGAATATCGGCTCTCCTTCGCGTAGCGATTAGTCAATTATTCACAAATAGAGTTGAATGTAACAGTGTTAGGTGTCGGTGCGGATTGTGAGGGATCGGCGCGCTCGCACCGATACCGATCTCAGGATATTGCCGCTCGCGATTCGATTTGCAGCGGAACGTGGCGTTTGATTTATTATTTTGTAACCGATCTGAAGTCTGCGCTCGGGGTGGTATACGTGTGTTGACTTCTGCCGCGTTGGTTTTGCTGTGGCGGGTTTTGTTTGTATGCAATATTGAAAAAGGGGTTTGTGAGTGTTTTTTTAATGAATTCGTTAATTGATGAATGTGCCGTACAAATATATGAATAACTACCTATAGTTTTAAGAAAAAAAAAATGAATATTTTCAATGTTACCTTTTATCTAGCTATGGCTAAATGTCATGTGTATCTTTTAATTTAATATTTTGTAGTTCGAAAAGGCATTTGGGACTAAATTTACCATAGCTTAGGGTGTCTAATTGGTGTTTAACAAATCTCAACCACAAGACTAGAGTAATTTTTGTTATGCTCTCGTAATCTTAATCCCATGTGAATATAAACCCATGGTATTTCAACGCAGTAATGTTACACAAAAGAGATATATCATCCAGTTATAGCGCGAATCTCTAAACAAAACACAAACACGTACAAACCAACCATACAAATCGCGAAAATCCATCACAAAAGAGGACAATATCCGCGCGTGATTTCCATGCTGGATCCTCGTCGCTCCGTGGTGCGCTACCACCGTTCATTTTGCGCATTTCAATAGTTTGTAATCTCGAGAGTGGACCAATCGTCAGGTTTTCGGACCATTGTTGTTTGCACTGAATGGATCTGGCTGAGTCTTTATTGGAGGCTAGTTCACGTTAGCGTTCGAAGTTTACGACATGCAGTTTCCGATTTTGAGAACATTTTCTTTTTTAATTTTTTTAACGCTGAATTATTTGTATCGGTAACTAATCATGATTAGGGATTGTAACATAGCGTCCTTACGGATTTGTTCGATAGAGATGTATTTGACTTATCACTGTTAGTAAGTGAAGCGATGGTCGCTCTTATATCGCAAGTGTCGTTCTTGATAATAGACATTAGTAATCACTTACCATCAAAAAATCCCGTTCGACATTAATATTTTTTTTTCCAGAATTTCTCTTTGGTAAAGTTCTACAAAACAATCTGATTACGCTCTATAAAACATCGGCGTTGTCATCAATGAGATGTTTGTCGAGGCCCAGAACAACCCCGAAAAAATAGAGTGTGACAAAAATGCGTGCAGTTCACCGAACGTCCGCGCCTTTGCCGCTTTGATCCGCTTTCGCCCATTGTTTGCGAGCGACGTCGGAACAATGTCGGTGTCGATCACTATGAGTTGCTACTTTTACCTACGTTAATTACAATAAAATACACTCTTGTTGCGTAATAAGTGCGGACATGATGGAACGATCGTAATTAAATTATATAGTGTCAAAAATCATTGTCACATTGTGTTCTGGAACCGTTGCAAACTAGTTCCATTTTGATAGCAGTGTTTTTATTGCCTTAAGATGTTTTTTTTCAACATGAGCCACCAATCTCTAGTGTTACTAAATTTGTTATGGTTTTGGAAAATGCCAGATGTCGTTAAGCATTGCTTTTTTAATTATCTTTGCAAAATTTAAATAGAATTTAGAATTTTAGCTGTCGAAATTTTTAAATGCCACTTTTTTGTTCATATATCATGACTATTTGTCATACATATAAATTTGTATAAATATTTTTATTCCTTCTAAGCACTCTACGCTAACTAAACTAAGTAAACCCTTTCAATGCCCACGTTACGTTGTAAAGGAAGGCAAACATAGAAACATCAACCTTTAATCTGTGGCATTTGTCAAAGTGAAAGGGTTGGAGACCCTCGTAAGAAATAAATAAGTACATCACGTCGCCATATTCGGCGGGGAGCGGAAGGCGGTCCTTATTTATAACACGGCGGGACGGTACGTTTGGCTGTCCGTGCCGAACCGGCGCAGACGAGCCGCCGGGCTATTTTCGCGTGTAAAAAGTGCTCCTAAAACGGGAACGAATTTAGGCTTTGTCGATCGCGGTATGGTTATATTTGAATCATTTGTCTGGTTATTTTTATTTTTATGCCATCCGTTGAGTATCTTAGAAATAATAGATGTTCAATAATTTTTCACCAGATATGTCAAATTCCAGAGGAATGTATTATAGTTTTTTTATTTTACAGTTTTATTATATTCCTTAAGAAAGGCATTGCAATATCCCTATCAAAATAAACTTGATTTATATGAATGAAATGAAAGATATTTTTTGCTTTCAGTTTTTGAATGATTGTAAATTGATAATAATATTTAAAAAAATTAAAATGCACTAAAAAGTAAAAAATAATTGCGTATTCTTTTATAAATTAATAATCAACTTACTATTTCTCTTCATCAATATATACCTAGGTACGATCATAGATTAGACTAGACTACTTAAAAGTCCATCAAATTATTACGACAATATAATGTAGTTTTAATTATTTTTATTCTTGGAGGCGGTGTCAGCCAAGGTAGGATTCTCGTATTATTATTCATCATCATCATCATCAGCCCACATACGTCCCACTGCTGGGCATGGGCCTCCTCTACAACTGTGATGCTTGGTATATTGTAGTATTTCCTTAGCTGACACCAGGGCTGGGCAAAATACATGCTTTGCTTTAATTGAAATACAAATTACAAAATACTGTATCGCAAGTAATTAAAATACGAAATACAAAATACATTTAAGTAAGGTATTTGAAATACAAAATACAGTATTTTAGCTATTTGTAATTGAAATACAAAATACAAATTACAAAATACAAAATAATGCGTATTTATTTGTTTTGGAATAGATTTTTTTTTGAAGGCGGTTTCTGTTTTGTTATTGCAGGTCCTGATGAGCACAAACTTAATACTAAATGAAGGCTAAATGTATTTTAATAAATGTATTTTGAAGCCTCGAGTATTTGAAATACTAATTACAAAAAACTTCGGCTTAACGTATTTGAAATACAAATTACAAATTACATTTTAAGAAAGTATTTAAAATACAAATACAAAATACGTATTTGTATTTCAAATACGTATTTCAATTACAAGTAATTCAAATACTGCCCAACCCTGGCTGACACCGCCTCCAAAAATAACAATAATTAAAACTACATTATATTGTCGTAATAATTTGATGGACTTTTAAGTAGTCTAGTCTAATCTATGATCGTACCTAGGTATATATTGATGAAGAGAAATAGTAAGTTGATTATTAATTTATAAAAGAATACGCAATTATTTTTTACTTTTTAGTGCATTTTAATTTGTTTTGGAATAGATTTTTTTGAAGGCGATTTTTGTTTTGTTAAAATTTTTGTTTATTTTTTAGTGAAGCCACACCCGGGATCGAACCTGCAACCTCATGCGTTGCAAATCGGTTACTTTGCCACTCCGCTACTATCAGTCTATTATATGGTTATAAAACTCATCAACAATACGCAAATGTTTCTACCACACACTCGGCTTCCACCGCTTCACACATTTAATACACCTTAAGTAGGTAATGCAATTAGATTGCTTGCTTCATGTTGCAATGCAGCAACAAACGTAAGCGCATTATAATTTGATTCAAGACAGTTAGAAATTCTGCCACAGATCGCATCTTTTCTGTGCGCCCTTAACGAGTTCCATTGACATTATATTTGACTAGGACAATTACTTGACCATAAAGACGTTACGGTAGGTGACTAAAATATCCGGATAGCCTATAAAGATTCGGCCGAGTATCGTTATTTTTCTCCTAAGAATTGAAGAGTTCCGTTACTTTGTCATGGATCCCATAATTAGAACCTAACCAAACTCTCATGCAATTACCCTAGAAGTACATCCTAACCAATAAAAAAAGGGATTCATCAAAATCGGTTGGCATGATATTAAGTTATTCGTCGATTTGTCACGCATATTGGTGATAATTTAAGATTTTTGTGATTTTCTAATGGAAGCTATTATCACAACTGGACCAAATTTAAATGGGACCAATCTGGAAGCACCAGCTTTCAATTAAAAAAAGAATCATCAAAATCGGTCGACTCAGTCAAAAGTTCTGAGGTAACAAACATAAAAAAAAAAAATACAGATGAATTGATAACCTCCTCCTTTTTTTTGAAGTCGGTTAAAAATGAACCACAAAGAAGACGCTGCAAGCAAAGTCTTCCTTCAAATGATAAGTGTTGTCAAATCTTAAAGAAATTCCTGATACAAATATGTGTTTTGTTCAAAAGCTATTTTATTGATAAAATTATAAAAAAGTTACTCATAAGTTGTTTTTAAGGTTAATATACAATAATATAAATAAATATACAATATCATGTTTTTGCGTGCTGTACCGATACGGCCCTGTTCAGTATGTGGAATTAGCAAATTATTTCGATATTGGTAAGTTGCCGGAGGGTGGGTTCTGAAGGTTATTTCTGAATGAGCTAAATTCGCACGCGTCACTTTTGTAAAGGACCGATGTATCCTTTACATCTGTATGTCGGCCGTATTTATAGCGTCTGAAAACATGTTCCTTTTTTATAAATCAACTGGCACAGCGAGGGACGATTCTGCACCTGGTGACAATAATAGTACTGCTTTATTAGAACCGGGTGGAAGGGAACTGATAAATTATTCCACTTCAAATTCAAATGATTAAACAATTCAATGGATAAGTTTTCATGTAATCAGAAAAAGGGTAATATTTGGCTATGTTCCTCATGGCCGAATACTGAAACGCTACTTAATCTGAGGGCGACTTATATTTAAGTGACTGTTATAATTTAAGCGGTATACATATAATTAAAAAATGTCATGTAAAAGAACTTTTTATGGTAATGTTGCCATTTATGGAAATTTAAGTGGGCATTAGTTAATCACAGTCTTAAAACCGATAAATGATGTTTCAGTACACCGCTTAAATTATAACAGCCACTTAAATATAAGTCACCCTCAGATATATATTCGGCCGTCAGTGCAGTGAATTTTTTTTCGTGATTTTACGATAGGTAGATAACTGCTATTTATTACCTTTATAAATAATTATTAATTTTATATTAGTATTATAATCTAGAGTATAGCTTAAAAACGACAATCTTACTATTTTGCGGGAAGAAGATGAATACCAATCGGTCTTGGAAAGCTTAAAGTTCCTTCCCAAGAAGGCTTTTCAAGACATGTCTTAATTCAGCGAGCTAAATGAGAAACTACATTTTGACACACAGTTAGTTTCTCCGTTAGTTGGATGTTACTTTAGCTTCAATCTTACTTAAAGCGTTAACTTAGCAGAATTGGGTTTCAGTCAACTTTAAACCCTGTATACCAAAATACCTCTGTAAATTGTGTTAAATGTGTCATGTACAGTCCGCAAGTTTATATACTAGGTGTAACTAAAACTAGACCGCAATATGCTAAGCTAGTATGATCGGGGTTTTTTTTTTAATATAACTGTACTTAACCCATTACTCCCCATTGTCCTATTTTTAGGACACTATATTCAACATTTTTGTAGTTGTTAAGGCTCTTAATTTACGAAATTCGTAATTTACACTATTTTTCTAATAAAATATTGTTTTTCGCTTTAAAAAAATTGTTATTTGATTTTAATGTAATTTTATCAAATTTTATTGTCAATTAAGAAAGAGCATTATGATCCGACTTCATATATCCAACAACAATATTGCTATTTTTTTTCTTATATTATTTTTCTTAATGTATTAACAACTTAAACTTGAATTTATACATTTCATCAACATATACCAATGTTTTCGATGTTTGGGAAAAATCTAAATAATAAAATAAAATCTAAATATAAACTTTCTCTGAATTGTCTATCCATTGTAATCGAGAATTCAAGGTCGGTTAAATGATATACATATTTTTAATTTGTACATTGTCTGTGCCTTTAACGTAGCCGCTTGCTCATTATCCTTTGCTTAAGTTGTAGATATTACAACAGGGAATATTTTATCCAGTGCTTATAATAAATGAACATAATTTTTCGTCTTTCCAGGTAAGTGGGAGCTTGTCACTGAGTCACCGCCGCCCCTCAAGGTAGTACAATGTTAAACAATTATTTACCATACTCATTCACGAGTATGACTGAGTTAATTGAAAGGACACTTGATAAAACACCTGATTTATTTCCTTGACTTTGCTTTATTGCATCGTTTCCTATTGAATACCATTTGTGTACTCGTTTTGTAGACGTTAAGTCTACTACACTTTACAAAGCACAATATTTCGTTTATTATCTCTATTTAAATCAAATTAAACGTGGCCTGTATCAGTCACATAAAAATTGTTTATGGTCAATATGGTAATGCTAATAACCAGAGCGCGACGTGACGTAATCCTTGGCGGCGAATAATCACCACCTGAACATGATTTAATCAAACGCGCACGAGCGGCGGCGGGCGCGGGGGCGGAGGCGATTGCGGGTATTAGATCGGCGCAGTAATTACCGCCCCCCAGCCGCCAGCGCCGTGGCCCCACGTGCCCGTTAATTGTCTCATTTTGACTGGATGCTCCCGTTGGCCATCCATCCGTGATCGCTCACTGATTTGACTCATTGCTCGTAGTTTAGCGAGGTTCGAGCCGAACTAGCGCTAATGAGATTTTAGAAAGACTTTGTTACGGGCTAAGTGGACGTGAGCTTGATGTCTCTATTGTATCCATTGGGCATTGTTTTTACCTTCGTATAGCATTATTTTACAGAATTTATGGTCAGTTTTATAAGATTGTTATTAAATTTTAACAAATCAACAGATATTTTGATCACCCAAAAATGTAATTTTATTAAATTCAATAACTTGGTTAAAATATACTGTTAACAAGATAGGTAGATGAAAATCTAACATCTCTTTTTTCTCGGTGTTCAAACCGCTATAGATTTATATTGCAGATGTGCCAAAGATTCCCATACTAAATAAGAGTTGAAGACGGAATGGCGTCGTACCAATATGGTATTAGAAATAAGCCAGGCACGTAAAAACAAACAGCGCACCGTTGTAGCGACACAAGAGCAGTTTATTACCTAATTTTCAAGATATTCGCGTTACGAGAATGTAAAATTTTCAACGTAAACTCGTTTTACAGCCGTCTAAGCCGTAAAGACGTTTAATAATGCGATCTTTTGCCGCGCGAAAACGCCATAAATCCAGTTGCGAAGACAAGCTCCCTTTTCGAAGTGTGAAAACTTTTAGTTTGCGCACTTTGAGAGCATTACGCTTCGGCGCGTGACGGCTTTTGCAATTTACAAAATGTACATATTACCATTTGTTATTGCCCACATACAGTAGAAAAAATCTCTACGTACGCCCCGATCATGTGAGATAAAATACACGAAGAACAAATTATTGAGTATCAAATCGCTAGACTGTGAAACAGTAGTATAAATGTGAGATATAAATTTGGCTTTGTATTGCGAGTGAAGATATTTTCCATTTTACTGATTTTATTGCCACTCCATAAATGACCTACTGGCTCAATTAGTGGAAAATAAAAGTAGGCTGTTTTTATTTAACCTTGAATGTTATAACAACAGCCAAAAAGGGCAAAGAGTTGACTATAGATTAAAATCCCACAATCCGTAATTGAGCTTTCAAATTGACGGCGTTTCGTTTAATAGCTACTCATCTACTGCGCCACGGAGGACATCAACTATCAGCATGTCAGGATTTAATTCTCATTTGCATATCGTATTTATTAACCGTGTCGCCGGCTCGTCCCGCGCATCCGTTCGTCAAATATAATTCCTGTGCAAATTAATAACACTTGCTAAGAACAGGTGGATATCAATTTGATTTTACTGCATTCAATGTCATATTAGTTTGGCTCAGATTGAATAGTTAAGCATGTTTCTACATATAACTAACGGTACGTCAAGTGACTAAGCAATTAGGACTAAACTTAGCTTAGGTCTTAAAACTGTCACTTTCGTCTCCATTATATAAATAAGGTGAAAGGGAGATTTGTATAACGCTTTCGTGCCTTAACCGTTGAATCGACTTTGAAGAATTTTAGTATATTTATAAATAACCTAGGAATGTCACATACTATTCTTTATTCCGGAATAATATTTGTAGAACTTTTTGAACATTTATCGGCAAAATCTATCAACGTGGGAGAAGCCACGCGCAAAAGTAAGTACCGCGGAACATTACAAATGTAAAGAATATGATTTTTAGCGCACTAAATATGCACGGTCTAAAAATAGGTCGCTATAGAAATTGAAATTTTGCAATGTAGTTTGGCATGAAAAGAAAGTTCAAGGCTGACGACGAGTTGGAAAGACAGCTTGGCGTGTTTCCCAAAAACAAAATGAGTGGCTCTAAGCAAATGCATTGAAGTATATCGCGCAAGTTGTGAAAATCGCTAAGACATTTCATAATTAATTTTCGATATGATTAATTCATTCCGTCTGCTCCCCGTGTGCTGCGCCTTTGAGTCTTGAGTTTCAAATGACTTTTGTAATAGTTTTTTTTTATTAATAATACTTGAACAAGTATATGTTAATACTTTTTAAAAGACAGACTGTAATAATAATCACACTTTGAGTTTTTGATAGTAGAATTATGGGCCTATTATGATTTGAAATAACTTTTTTTATTGTGAATATGGAGTGCTTAAAATTCTATATGGAAGAATATCATGACGTGCTAGACTCAGAATTATTCTTTGTTTTATTTGTAAAATCATAATTTTAATAAAACTCGTTCGAACTCAAATATGAGTGGGCATCACTGGTTTGAATAAAAAATATGGTTATAAATAAAATTATTAAGATTTATCATTTACGGTATAGTTTTTTTGAACCGCGAATTGCCTCATCTCTTGTTTATTTGCTCATATTATTTTTAATATTGTTGCTATTAACAATAACCACAGGATGGACCCCCGTATCAAGCGAGATAACAGCATAAAGGTATTTGTGGGTGTTCTCTAGGAAGCAGCGGATGAGATTCGGCACGGGCCCGGAAAAGATAGGGAAGAGTCCGCGTTTACCCGCTTTCGTATGGGTGTATTGTACTCACAGGCGAATTTGTAAATTTTCGTGGTAGTCAATTTGATAACATAGAGACTTAAAAACAAACAAACATATTGGGTTCAAACATAAACCGCACCACAATAATTAAATAATTAAAGAAGGTATAAAATCACATTAAGAAAGTGGTCTTACAAGACCACACTAAAATGATGCATTTCGAGTAATTTTATATTATAATATTTACTTAAAACTCCGATAAATTGTACGTTATTCTCTTCTATTTCAACCACATTATGTTGCAGAAAGTTCTTGTCACGTTTGAAAATATATTTGAAAAACTTGTCGCAGAAACAATCGAACGCGTTGGCGAAACTTAACAGCTGTCGCCGGCGAGCCGTCCCGCTGGGAACTTCATGCTACAACATCTAACTTATCTGTAAAGTGCTAACTCCCCGTACCGGCTGTAACAATATAAAAAAGTCGGATTGTTTCAACTTACATTTCATATTCGACGGCATGTTGGTTTAAAACTTACAATTTGTGCTTCAGTAGTATTTTGTCAAATACTGAGGAACAGTGATAATTGTTACTTTCGAGATCCGAACCGAGATGTGTATACAATGAAAGTTTTTATCCAATTAATTTATTTCCAATGAGTGTTATAATGTCAAAAATTCGGAAGGTTTAGGAAATTGACGTGACAGGTGGAGTCTGGCCCCACCGCGACATCACACACGCCACCCTTATTTTTGGACCGTCTCCAAAATGTCGTCTCGTGAAAGTCTCGTCTATTTGAGAAATTTAAAGTCAGTATTAAAGGATTATAGATATTCATGACAATAAATTACCTAAACAACATTACAATATACATAGATAAACATGTTCATCCAAGCGCTATCATGCGTTCATACAGCGTAACATTATTTCAAAGCAAATTCATTGTGATTTTATACATTTGGGTTATATCTGATTTCTGTCCATTCATTCGCCGATATCTAGATGGCGCGATGAACAGATAGCTTGTACCCAGGAGCCGTCGTGCCGTCTGTTTTCCCTTTCATAATTCAGCGAGTGTTGTGCTATTATTCATACGGATTGAATATCCTAAGCGGCGAGCGCCGAGCCCCGCCCTTATTCACATTAATGAAGGTATCGTAAAGATAAATTTTAATGTCGACGATGCACTCGTGTAAATGGCCACCATATTTCTAATTATATTTCTGAGGATTTTATTTTTTTATTAAGCTTGAGTTTAGTGGAGAATTTGAATGCGTAGTTACGACTATTACCGCTGAGCGTAGAGTACATTTTGATTAAATTTTGCTTTTATTGTCTCTCATTTTGTATTTATGAAACATCTGTGGTACATAACTTGTCATGCATTGTCAAGCCTAGTAATTAGTTTTTGTGAGATATAGGCCTGCTCCACACTTACGATTCAGATATCACAAAATATCTAATTAAAAATTGTCTCGAGAGAAGTTACTGCAGGGTTTCTCTTGCTATCGATCTCGCTTCAATTGAAATGTATACTTGGTTTTAACTGTCGGGGCCCCGGCCACGCGCAGAAACCCATAAATAGCTAAAATGAAAACCAGACAGTTTTATTTTACAAGTATTGTTTTTCTATGCAGTCTGCGTGATGGATACAGTCATTAGGAGGCCCTTAAGTCCTCGTTAGTTACTCGCATTGCGCCGTACGTATGTGCGATCCGTCGCTTGGCTCAAGATTAAATTTGTGAAAAAAGTCTCCGTTTCTAGCCAGAGGCGTAATACGTACTTATACAGCGAGATGAAATTAAATTAATAACACATAATCTGGTGTAAATATATAATTTACCGAATATTATGGCAACTGCTATGAAGATAATCATTATACATACATTGTAGTCATGATACATTGTAGGATTTTTTTGTGTCATCAAGATTATATAATCAAACTTTGTCATGCATATTAAAAAAACTTATTTATGAATATACTATTTAATATATGTATATGAATATATTATAGTTCCTGGTACGGCACAACGCGCTGTCTTTGTGTTTTACTGTTGAGTGAGCTATCGATCTTGCCAATAAATTAATTGAACGTAAATAATTTTCAATACCATATACTGTTTCTCGTTGTGACCACACAACTACGAACCGAGTGAAAGTATCACACAGCGCCTCACTACGCACAAAGAACCTCAACATTTAAATCATCGAGCTGTAGCTTTCACATGCGAAGGTGAGAGTCAATTGTGTAACTATGTGTTACATTTTTTTGCGAATTTAACAAATCACAATAGTTGATTCGTGTTTTTTTATATCATTCAATATGCTCAAGTCATTTACGCTCAACTATTTGAATAAAGAATTCTATAGAAATACGAGATTGAAGTTGAATCATCACGGTGACTAGTAACTAGTGGTGTGTATGAAGATATTACAACTTCACGTATTTGAGATGTAGGTGTTTTTGTGACGATTAAAATCTTGAGAACGTATAAATAAAGCTTTATAAAATTTACTTCTTGTTTCTCAATAACCGCTTTGATGCATATTCTTCATAGTTGCAATTCAATCTTTTAAGCTATTTACTCACAACTTACAAATGTTCGTATAAAAAAATCGAGTCTATTTACTATGAAATTGAAACGATTTTCATGGCATTGAATCTTAGGAGTTAGAATAGTTATTGTAATTTCACAAGGTCCTTTCTATCTTCATACCAACAATGATCAAATGAGCAAGCAAATGAGGATGAATATGCCAACATATTTTTTGAACATACATTTTAGGAATCGACGGCATGTTATTTATGCATCATCATTATCAGCCCAAATACGTCCCACTGCTGGGTACGAGCCTCCTCTTAAACTGATAGGGTTTAGGCCTTGTCCACCACGCTGGCTTAGTGCGAGTTAGCGGACTATACACCTAAGAAATTCCTAAGAACTTTTAGGTGTGCAGGTTTCATCACGGTGTTTTCCTTCACCTTTAAAGTACGTGATAATTCATTGCGAATAACATAACTTCGAAAAGTCAGAGGTGTGCGCCTGGGGTTTGAACCCGCGATCGTCGAGATTCTCGACAATTTCGAAAAGTCAGAGGTGTGCGCCTGGGGTTTGAACCCGCGACCGTCGAGATTCTCTACCATGTGCCTAAACCTTGAGGCCATTACGACGATTATTATTATTGTTATTAATAAAAGAGGCACAACGAATCAGAAGGACTAGGAACACTGAATCTCTTAAATCGTCTTCAAAATTTTTCAAAAATTAAAAGCACTTCGTTTTTTGTAACTGTGTTATAAATGAATAGGTAATAAACAATTTTAATTCAACTGCACGGGCCGTTCGTAGGCGAGATACATGGACATTTCGCCTGTTTACTTTCACGTGAATAATACACACAGCGCCGAACAAAGTTTTTCTATACGCATCCAACTCGCAACGCCCTCGGGTATTTGAATGTAATGGAAATCTTGTTTGCTTGTTGATTTAATGTGTATTTTTTTTGTGTCGGTTAAAGTTTAGATATATATCTGAAAGTAAAAAGTGACTTTTCCACCCTTATTGTTCTTACACACTTTTATTGACCACAAAGATTTAGTTTTGTATATCGGTACATTGGTATTATTATAAAGAAAAGGAAGAAAGAGCGGAGATAAAATTGTTGGTAATATACGGTATACGGCACACAGGAGCTATGATCAGACGGATTCTCAAAATGGAGGCTATTATGACATGTACATACAGCATTGACAGTTCACCTGCACGGTGAATTGCAGGGGCCTTAAAGGCCGCAAATAGTTATTGGTTGCAGGCTGTACGTCGTAGTAAACTGATGATACTGATACTTTACGAACTTATACACAAATTTGAAAAATATAATAATATATTGTTACTGTTGAATATCTTTAGAAAATAACTATCCATTATTATTGAAGCATTATTTGTTCAAGCGAGCTGATTGATAAAATTGCTGATTCAAATCCTAGAATTCCCGATAGACGTAAAACGAATGGGAATCCATTAATTTCCTTCAAAAGTAAATTCGAATCCGATGAGAACGTGTGTGGTGATTGATGGATTTGAAAGACACCATCTCGTCTTAGCATATTTTGCATAAGCATAATAATGACAGTGACAAATTAAAATACCGCCGCTTCGTCGCGGTGCATCGACCTCCGCTGACATGAGCGAAGTTTTCCTTATTTAATGCAGACCTTTAGTTTCTTTTTGTTTACGCGAATCCCATCCGGCTCGGAAGGTTACTCGTAATCTTGTTATCTCGTTGTCTTTGTTTCGTGTTTCAAAAGGGACAGCTTTACTGTTTGTTCGTAACTTAATGCGTTTTAGTGTTCGTGAACATCTTTACATTTGGTTGTAATACTATGTTAGCACGAAATATATTTTGCTGTACAACGCCTTTATTACAGCTTTTGTCTCAGAGTTGGTTTGAATTCGGTTGTGAACGAGATGCGGCGATTTAAATTCCCGTATAGTAACATTGTCCAGATGTCGTATGTGTAATCGGCAGATGCTGTGGTCTGAAAGTTATGAGACCAACAAGTCCAGTAGTTTCCGTAACCCAATTTCCTCCAAGAGATTTGTAACTTAGTATAGGTCAATTGTTATTTGTGTTATTGCTATTTTAGTTCAGCCCATCTAAACTTAGTTCAAACTAATCTTACTCATTCGCAATATGCATTATTTGCATACATTACTACCGGACTATATTTTAATTTTCTAGGATTAAGTATTTTTTGTATCTCCTTACTATTGTAACCACAGTAAGTGAATCAATTACTTTATTAAAAATAAATTAACAGAAGAGAAATGTTTAACTATCAAAATATGTGCGTGCTTTAGGAAAGAATAAACCCACTTTACACCGTCGTTGATATTAATAAGAGGTGAAGATTCAATTGCGTAGGAAGAATCAACTTACCTACGTATTAACTGTGTTGACTGTTAAGAAGGAAAAATTGCAATGGAAGTTCGCTGGATATGTGCCCGAAACAGTAGGTTTGCCATAGGCTTACCCCCTATTATGTGTGACGAAAACGCAATTGGCGAAATTTGGGTGCACAAATGCACCTCTGCCTTCAGTCTCCAGGCAGTTGATATTCACATTATTCCATGTAAATTGTGTTATAGATACTGAATATGCGGAAAGGTTTGAATAGTTTAAAAAAAATAGAATAATTTTGAAATAGAATAGCTAGATATTAATATCATCATCAGCCCAAATACGTCCCACTGCTGGGCACGGGCCTCCTCTACAACTGAGAGGGTTTAGGCCTTAGTCCACCACGCTGGCCTAGTGCGGGTTGGCGGACTACACACCTAAGAAATTCCTAAGAACTTTTTAGGTCTGCAGGTTTTATCACGATGTTTTTCTTCACCGTTAAAGCAAGTGATAATTCATTGTGAATACACACATAACTCCGAAAAGTCAGAGGTGTGTGCCTGGGGTTTGAACTCACGACCGTCGAGATTCTCGACCATGCGCCTAAACTAAGGCCTAAGGCCATCACTGCTTATATTAATATAAATGTATATTTTCCAAACAAAATAAATTGGTCACCATCAATGCAGGCTAGTGCGTTTTATCGCCCCTGTATAATAAAAATATTTATTTCATGGATAGCGCAGCTATTTTTTATGTTTCGCATCTTATGGACAAATTGATATATATGATATTTAAATTCGTTTAATAAAATATAACAGTTTAAATTGAGTTTCAGCTGAGAGTACATAGGTAAGCCATCGTAATATATTATTGCTCGTGACTGTACAGCACATGTTGGAAGCTACAACCTTTTCGGCCTCATAGATACCGCATGTGCATCTACTTAACTAAGCCAATTCCGCTGGGAAACATAAACATTGCCCACGCAAACACTATTATTTATCACCACAATTAAAGTTCATCACTTGCGTACATTCGGGCCAGAAGCGGCGACCGCATCGCGTAGTTTGGACCTCGTCTGCAGGACTATAAATATGTCCGGATTTTGTGGGCCAAACCGGGACCACCGGGGCTAATCTCGACGGCGATTTACAATTTAATATCGTGCTTAAGTTACCGGCTTTACGTTCCGTCTGACATCATATTTCTCGATCCTGATGTGATATCTTGTTGGGGTGTGAATTAATTCTGTGGGCTACTGTGTGTATTGTGAGGTTATGGCCTAATGAGTTGAGTTGGTCACCTGCGAAATTAGAAGCCTAAAGTATTGGTTGTTAAACATTTGTAGGGCAGGCAAATAGTAAATATTTTAACTTAATAACTGTCTAGAACGCGGGTAATATATCTCCAAGTACTTCGGGATACTAGGTAAATGGTTTGACATTATTACGAATTCGCGTTTCATTCATCCAAAAATAGCGTAAAAACAAAGGTGTCAAAAGCAAAAGTGAAATATCTTGAACCGGTACGTAGTCATAGAATAGCCACCTCGGCTCCTTTCTGTAAGTCCGTTAGAGTGAAATGAGGCTTCATTATAGTGGATTCAGCGCGGCGCCATCCGAGCTCATTGTCACCTGCTGCCGTTGGAGAACACTTCCCCCTCTCCCCGCTCTACATCGCCAGCGTCAGCCCGCGACGATGGGAAGTGCCCGCGTGTATCTGTGCCGTTTGTGATATAATGTCACGCTGTGTTATTGAAGAATGTGTTGTGGTTGTATCAACTTCAAGGGGGTATGTTTTGATGCTGTAATCTTGTTTAACGTAACGGTAGTACGACGCAATTATTTTCAATAAAATTGATTGTGTGGTAGCCTAATGTTTGTTCCGAGGAAAAACATGAATATTATGTATTGAAAATAAAAGAAGTCCATATGTATAAGATCCCTGCAGGGGCTAGTCCAAAGCGTGGATCGTATCGTACGGCCACACGCTGCATATTTTATTCAAAGTTGGACTCTAAAATGCGAGATGAAAATTTAAAAAGTGAAGCAGCAAGGTCGCCCGCTTTATTAATTATTTACATTGAAAGGGTTTTGTTAACAATCTTTTTTCTAAGCCGCACATTTTGGAGCTTTTCGAGATGTGTATGGAGTGAAGTATAATTTGCAACCACTCTTTAATACTGCGATGTGATGCCGCATCTTCAATCTATATATGGTGTGATGATACATGGTCGATCCCTTGTCATTTAGTTAATTCCATGTTCAGTACTCGTTCGCTACTTTTTTGTAATAACGCCACTACAATCCTGGGCGGAGCGTTAAGTTTTAATTTCCATACTAAAAGCTCCTTCTCACACTTACCATACTTATATGCCATTATTAACTGAAACTTCTGTCGCCGTTCTGACGTGTTTGATCGCACTAAATTCTTAGAGCAAAAAAATTTCTTCCGCGCCGACACGAGACCACGTACGCGGTGAAATTAAATTTAATAACGCCACCGGCTCACAGGCCGCCCCGAATCCGCCTCGATTAAAATTTTACGATCCAAAATCCACCGATGAAAGGCCTACACAGATCGAGCTCAATGGTGTGGCCACACTTTTGTCGTGAAGCCTTTATGCCTCTAGCAATTGTTAGAATTTCTTTGGCTCGGATGATATATGGCGGAGTCATAGTTTGATTTAGTATTTTCTGGCTTACATTTTTACGGTTGCCTTTTGTAGAATCGCGGTCGTGCGTTTTCTTTGTTGTTGTCTTTATTGTGAATTTATGTGGCGCGGTACGCAAAGATCTTGCCATGTGCAATATTTAGTGAAATTCTACATACATAGATAACCTCATACCTGTTTTCCCTGAAGTTGTACGGAAAGGTGCTTCTGCACCCACATTTCGCCAAGTATGTATCAGTCCCACGTGATAAATAAGAGTCTCGCTTCCTATCACTAACCTTCCTAACACAAGAACTCAATAACATTTAATAACCCGGGAATCTAACCTCTAGATCCCACGGCACATACTTGTTCCACAAGACCACGAGGCAGTAAAATTCTCTTAACTCTAAAATTAAGAAATTTACAAATAGAGGCGAAGAACTAATTACTCTCCCATTAGTTGACTTTCTTTTGTCGATAGCGGTAGTGCTACAAGATGCGTACAGGAATTCAGTACAAAGCGAATTCATATTTAGCCATGTGCTGACATAGGACAGTTCTTAATGTCAATACTCTTCGTTGCACGTACCAGCTTGCACTTAAACGTACCACAATAATGCCGTAAAAGAAATTGCACTGGCTTAAATATTAAAAGTTGCCATTAGATACCTGTTAATAAAATAAAGCTTAAAAAATATGCACTATACTTCTACTTGGCCTAGTTATATAGGATCAGAAACGTTAACAATTATCCTAGTTTACACTCCCCTTCATGTAACAAATACAACGTACAAATTTAATATTTAATTTCATCAGCCTCCGATGAAATCTAGACAAAATATGAGAAGACACAGAGGTTCCAAACGAGTTTGCTCCAACGGGTGTCGTGCACAAAATTAACTTCGATACACAGCGCGGTTTATTTAGCCGGCAGGTCTCGCTTGACACACCTACCTAAATTTCCTAACGCACTTAGCGAACTTGTCTAATTTTAGCTTCAAACTTGCTCTGAAACGAGTTATAGTGAAGTGAACGCGTGTGTACGCTACACGTTTTTATCATACAGTTTAGGCAGCGCTGCTTTGTTAGTGAAATATGTTACGCTGTAATGGGCGTGTGTGGAAGTTGGGCTTTTTAGACGATACCGCTATTAGTTAGCGCAATTTACTTTAGAGATAGTTGGGTGTTAGTGACTAAATAGTTTATAGCACAGTGAAGTGGCGTTACAAAATTTAAGACAACATACGAGCACAAACACACACCCACTCACGCCTGAATTCCTCGAAGGGTTTGCAGAGACGGATTTTTTTTTAAATCAGTAGCGATATCGATATAATATATTGCATATCGATAGCCTTCTTGCCGCAGTTCGTCTGATCAGCACGTGAAAAGTGAATCCGCGGATCGGGTCGATGGCTTTAATCAGATAATAGTTTGTGTGATCCAAAAATACTTGTTTCAGATCTGAATGTTTGTGCGACTGAGATCTCTGTCTTTGATAAACAACACAAGTCTGGTATAAGATTTGAATAACACTGATTTGAATGCTGGTGGAAAAATTAACACAACATTTATTTACATGCTTTGTCTCGTTTTCTCTTACGTCACAGGTTAATCAATAAAACAGGCCAAAGCATGCCTAAGCAATAGTTAAATTACCTAACGTTTATAAGTAAGGCCGATAATGATTTGACCTATTTGTTGTCTTTTAATCGAAATTATGTAAAAAGAAATGGTTGAAAAAAATTGTGTTGAAAACAGATAAAATCAAACTAATTCAGTTTAAAGCGTACACTGTAACACAAGTATGGAAGTATGGTATTTTCCAGCGTTTGAATACGATAAAAGCATTCCACTTTGACACATTTTACAGATAACAATATATCTAGATTAGAAACTTTCTCGTGTGGAGGGAATTCAGAATGGCTCGGAGCGGTCCGTGTAAACATCGTCCCGCGCATGCATTCTGTTTTCGTGAATTCATCCTGTGCGCTATCCAACGTTAAAATATCACTTAGAAATGCATTGTTACCAAGTTGCATGTGAAATCTCGTCGCACATCTGAATTTGTGATTATTTTATTCGAAATTCTTGGCGTTTGTTTGCCGACTTTGACAAACACTAACCTAGCTGGCGTCGTAAACGTAGTTTAAAAAGATTTCGGCATTAGTCCGTAGCATGGGCCCTACGGTATATCAACATTTGTTTCTTTACACATATTACTGTAAATAATGGCGGTACTTCCATAGAAGCCCAAAAGCGCTAAACGTTAATTGTGTAATGTCTAGTTTATAATTGTTTATTTTGGGGTCAGGATATTTTCATTTATATGTCAAATTGCTTTTGTTAAATAAATATTTAAATATTATTATTCGGGTTTTTGTAAGGTTAACTGGGCTTTTGGGATTCTATGGAAGTGTCTCCACTGCTGTAAATTATACTATGAAGGCGTGCGGATTTTACCAAAAACAGTAAATTAATAATATGGAAAAATCTATAAGGATAAAATTCCATTATTTTTTTTAAAATATTTACGTTTTATTCAATGGAAATGATTTAGTCTTTTTAATAAGATACGGCGTATCTACGGGTACCTCTACTAAACATTTTGCCCAACTAGTTAGCTAACACCGGTGTTCTGGTTGGTTCAAATTTATGCAGTCGCCGCATGGGAAGCTTAAATTTTTGGTTTACACACTATATATAAATTCGGTGCAGTTAATGCATGAAACGTGGCTTGTATGCAGTTCGTGTGAATATCGTTTTCTCAATTCTATTGTTAGATTATAGTGAAGCATCCTTTGTCAATATCATGAAATGAATTGCCGCTATGGTTGAAAGTCAGCAAACAGGTGTAAAGAAATATTTAAATTTGCCCTTTTACCAGTTACTTTAATTTTACTTGTCTACCAGAATATTCCATGTATTTGTCTATGTCATATTATCCAAGATAAACAACAACAACATAACAAAACATAATATATTTATGTATGTATCTCTAGCCGGTTAAATGTAGTTGGGTTTGAAAAGCCCATTTATTATCGGCTACTGCGCTTACGGATAATCCCGTAGGCGGCCCGTAGCAGATGCGTAGCGTAGTCCCGTAGCACAAACACGTAGCATCTGCGCGCAGTTGATTATTCAAGCTTTCGTTTGTTATCGGCTGTGAAATGAGCAGTTGCGAAATAGACTACAAACTTTGATAGATATTTTTATGTTTAACAAATATTTGTTTCAAATGGTGTTTGTTACTTTTTAATGGTCTGCATAGTTTCTGATAATTACAAGAATTTTGCAATAATGACTTTTTTATAGCAATATTGCATATATTAAAATTATTTCTTTCATTTTACAAGAAGAGGTTCTTAGTGTTAATATATGGCGAATGATGTATACATAATTGACAGCCCCGTGGCGCAGTCGGTTAGTGGCCGTGGGTTCGATCCTCGCACCGAGACAAATGTTTATGTGATCCACAAATATTTTTGTTTCGGTTCTGGCTGTTTGTGAGACCGAGACATGTCTCGTAGTTTCTGATAACCACGACACAAGACTTGATCTTTGTATGGGGGGTCAGAACTATGTATGTGACTTGGGGGTTTTTATCTATAATTTGAAATCATGAAATATATGTTTAATAAGTCTTAAAAATATGTTTTGAAAATTTAATGTTCAATAATATATCAAGAAATAATGTCGTAGTGACAAGGTTCTATTTGATGAAAGGACTGAAATCGAATAGCGTCTTTATAGGAGTTTTCCTTTTTAGCGACGGTGATAAATGATAATTGTCTGAATGGCACAAAAGGTCGTGGAATGGAAATAAAAGCAGGAAGTCGCCAGTCAATGGACAATAAAGTATAATTAGTTATGCTCTAGTAGAAATAGCGTATCCAATTTAGTTTCACAGAATGTTTGTGTTGGTAAATGCTGCTACTATTGGCTTGAGGATTTCGTACCTCTAAAGGAATAAACGCAACCCTTATTAGATCACTCGTGTGTTTGTTTATCTGTCTGTATGCTTTACACATTCAATTTTCTCTGAATACACTTAGTAGATTATTTTTAGTACCTGGATGACCGAGCTTTGCTCGGTTTTTTTTTTTAATTGTGTTTTTTGGAAATTATATTTAAGTACGAATTACTAATAAAATGATGAAATATGAATAATGTTACTAAACAACGCCATCTGCTGTTGTGTCGTTAAAGCAATTAGTTGCTCACAAAAAATAGTATTATTATTCGCCAATTCGCCAATAGATGTCAGGAAGAGTCTACTCAAACGCCTCCTTTTTGTTATTTTTCTTCCAAATGACATTTTCTAAAAATGATTCATAGCTAGATCGATTTATCGCCCCCGAAACCCCCTATATACTAAATTTTATGAAAATCGTTGGAGCCGATTCCGAGATTCCAATTATATATATATAAGAATTGCTCATTTAAAGATATAAGATTTACTGAATTAATGATGTAGGCATGACGAGATAAATTTATTACATACATACATACATACATAAACTCACGCCTGTATTCCCCGAAGGGGTAGGCAGAGGTGCATTTCCGCACCCACATTTCGCCAGGTATGTATCAGTCCCACGTAATAGGGGGCGAGCCTATTGCCGTTTTTCGGGCACATTTCCAGACTCCGTGCTGTTACTGAGAATTTCCTAATGGAAAAACCCAATAACACTTTGCCTGACCCGGGAATCGAACCCAGGACCTCTAGATCCCACGGCACATACTTGTACCGCGAGACCACGAGGCAGTCGATAAATTTATTGTCGTTTTACACCCTCGTTATTTAAAATGCCTGCGGCGCACAAGCACGTCTTCTGGTGATGTGTACTCACAGATGTAGCAATCTGAAATTATTATTTAGGGCTTTGTTATATGAAAATATATTCTCCCATAAATATCCAACAATGATAGACCGACATGGAGCACAGATGGACAGTGGGAGGGCCGATCGGGCTCGGAGCAATCACAACGCACCGCTTCGAATTACGAAGCAATACAATGATCGGGTCGGACGAACGAGCAAACTCCCACAACTACCGCGCAGAAATGTTTGCCTCCATATGTTTGGATGTAATTCTATGATTGTATCGTTTCTCATAAAAAATATATGTTTATTATTTACAGTTTGGCGTCGGTTAGCAGATACATATTGAATCTATATATGAAATTACAGTTGGTTATAATTATAATAAACAGCAAAAAAATTGTAAGCACTACCATATAATAATATTTTGAGCACCTTTAATGGGAGTTGTAGTATCATTTCACAGCTGGACGTATCTGTATAGCTCCTAAATTAATCCATGTCACATGGATAGCTCTGATCGGACACAAAGTAGCTAGTCTTGTGTAGAAATCAAACCATATATGTAGATCCAAGTCAAAACCCACAACGCTGGTCTATTGCGAATTGGTAGTCAGCACATACCTGACAGTTTTTCTCACTGTTTTTCTTTACCGTCAAAGTAAACAAAATAAACACATGCTTGAATCTCATTTCAATATCGTAGTTATTTCTACTATCATACGATTATATCAAATTTCCATTACTCTCAATATCTGCAGTGGCAATCAAATGTGATTGTTACAAAGGCGGCGGTCGGCGCGTGTGGCCAACACTCCCTTTGTGATGCTGCGGATAACATCCATATTGTAGCTGTATGGATGGGAGTATTACGTCTTGATTATATAGCTAAATAGCATACTAGATGTTACTGCTGGGGTGTTAACTAACTATTGTGTCCGAGATACATAATATGTACACCACTAATACTTCGACAGCCATGTGACGCAGTTGGCTAGACACAGCTTGTGAAACTCGAGTCATACTTAGTGTGATCCAAAAAATTTGTTTCGGATCTGGGTGTTTGTGAGACCGAAAAGTCTCTCGTAGTTTCTGATTCCGACGACACAAGAATCGTATCTTAATGTGGGGTCAGAACTATGTACGTGACTGTTGTGTGTATTTTTTGTTTATTTATCGTGTATTTGTCGTATGATTGGAATGTTTAAAACAAAAGCTACTTTTATTGTCCTTAAGTATACAGGTTTGGTTTCCTTATATTTTCCTTCATCGATAACGATTGCTAAGTAGGATTTTTGTAGAAGTGCAGATAGTAAATATCGAACGTAAGAGATAAAACCTGCCTTAGCGACCCTTGGAGGTGAGTCACGTTCCGGAATTAGCTCATGTATGTCCGGTTATTTATAGCCGCCTTCAACAATGACTAGACTGCCTCGTGTTCTTGGGAAATTCTGATGCGTACCTCGCAAAATGTGGGTGCAGAAGTTAACCTCTGCCTACCCCTTCGGGAAATACAGGCGTGAGGTTATGTATGGAAGTTTAACTATGTCGACTGGTGGAGTTAATCATAATTATTTCTACAGCAGTCGACACTATTTGGAATGATCACTCCCATCAGGTGTCAGGTGTAATCACTGCGAGAACACGAAGGTCATCACACCAGAAAAAGAATCGTAGCTTATAAGTTGGAGTAAAGAATTGATAACTGCTGAGGAGCACGTGCATAAATTGATAATATTACGAGTTTATGAAAAAACAATCAAATTAATACTGCTCCAGTAACAGGTTTTGCCATTTTTATTTCTGAACAATTGTCTAGACTTTTATTATAACAATATAATGGAGAATTGAATGGAATAAAATATTTATTGCATATTCGCTCCGTCTGTATTATTTACAACCGTGTTATCGTTCGCCGTAAATTTTATAAATCCTTGGATATTTTTATGGTCATTTCAATATACTATATGTTTTTAATTTTTTTTAGGCCGTAGAACTAGCCTTCGGTGTGTATAAAAATATGAGAATTAAAACTATGGATTACAAACAAACATATAAATAAGTGGGATCTTTGTTATGAACAACGTGAGTGCACTGGCGCACATCAAAATTCTATTAATATCCATCGCCTCACCCACAACGGGCCCATATAAACTGTTAGTACGTGTAACCGTCTGTACATAAATTGCACTGATGGCTCGGCCGCTCGCGAACTACTGCACAAAATGGGTCAGCTGCATTCGACTTTGTTACAAACTTGTTTTAAACCTTTCAACCATGAAACAGCAAATCTATGGAAACAAACGGGGTCAGGTCTTCAGCCCGCTAACTTGAGAACTTCGCGCCAATAAAATTGTAACCCGACCGAGTTGAGAGACACTCCATCTACGCTCGGTTGCTGGGTGCACGAAAGTCTTCGTGATTTTTCCGTCTTATAAGTTTATGGGCTACAAATTTGAGCTATCTAATAGTTTTCGCGGAGCAGCTTGCGTATAACGTTTGCTGCTGTTGGTGTACGTGCTACTTCGAAAAATTCTCGTAGTAGTGTTTTGTAAACAAATGTACACTTCTTTTACAGCCTTAGTAGTCTTGTTTGCTAATTATATTGCTATTCGACGTATCACGAGAAAAGTCTGTTAGAATTTATTATTATAGAAATCGCACATTAGGATACAAGTCTTTATGATAGTGTTATAAAAAATAGCCCCATTTTTATTAATTATAATCAATAATGAATAATATTTTATATGAAATTCCATCAGGAAAGATAATAAACATTTACAAACGTTCCGTGCGAAACAAATACAATTATTTAAATTACATTGAACGTTCATCCTCATTACGAAGTTTATCAATTAATATTTAATGATGCCACAAATTTATAAAGTTGCCAACATCGGTGGAGAGTTTTTGAGCTATTAATTAGCGAAATCGTGGTGATAAATAAAACGCGCCATTAACAAATGGCTCATTTTCCATTTAACACTCAATGTTGATAGGTAAAGTTAAAAAGTTGGAGTAAATCATGCTGATATGAATTTGTGGTGGCGACAATGGCGTCCGTATTGCGGTCGACGGCGTCGGGTGTGATAAAAACTTAACACGGCCATATGCGGTGTGTGCATGTTTGTGTTACTGTTGTTCCATTTACCCGGTAATATTCACAGTCTGCGGTGAATCCGGATGTTATATATTTACGTAGGTACTTATACGTAAACTTGTGTAAGTCTACCTCAAATATGCAGTGCCTTGTCATGGAATACTTACATATGTACTCTAGAGAAAATATGATATATTATAATACATATAATACAATCATCATCATCATCATCATTATCAGCCCGTATACGTCCCACTGCTGGGCACAGGCCTCCTCTGCAACTAAATGGGTTTAGGCCTATATAATACAATACAATACGTAAAATTTTTTACGATGAAAGAAAGTCGCAATAAATAATCATAATGTGAAGGAACAAAGCAATTTACATTCTCGATTTTTTTGCGATAGGAAAATAATAAAGATAAAGAGACATTTCTTCAAACACATTGCAATGGGACGGTTAAAAAAAGTGAATTAACTTTTAATGAACCTGTTGCTGTTTTTGCAAAATCATCACTGTTTTATTTATTTCATCTGTTTACTTGATAATAATATTTAAATTTAGTAAATTATTTTCTTCCATCAAGCTATGTACGATCTAGAATAATTTTCAGGCTTTAAAGACTTAAAAAAAAACTTCCAATAGCGCCAGTAGTTTTCATATCTTTCACCCCTTCTTGCTTCGCTTAAAAGACCAGAAGTTACGAGTATATATAATAGCATTTAGGCCCCATTCGCACGGGAGTTTTTTAACGCGCGTTAAAAAAGCGTTCAAATGAAACAAATGCATTCCCAAGTATCTGTTCACACGACGGCGTTTTTATAACGCGACGCTTTTTTATCGCGCAGTGTTGCATTTTCGATTTTGGGCGTTGGAAATAGAACATATTATGCAACTTCATGCACAGTCAGTGCGCAGCTCGCTGTTCTCGTGAGCGGACGTGTCTTGTTTATCTGCGTTTGTCAATGATGTCGTTAGGATTAATTTCGTTGTAATAAATATGATTGTATATTTTTAAATATTGTTGTACTTATCTCAGTGTAACAACCAGCTGTTGTACAGATGGTACCTTGAAGTTTTATTTGAGGGCCAACCATTTTCAACAATATGTCAAATGTTGCTATAGACCAGAGTTTCTCAAAGTGGGGTACGCCATTCAACGGCAGGGGGTTCGCGACAAGATATATGTAATGGCGACTTGACGCTTAGCAGGAACGAGCGGCAAACATATTGGCTACAACATACATATGTGAGACTGGATTTTCTCACCTGGTCATGATAAAAACTAAATCGACTTGATACCAAGTTAGAATTAAAGTTAAAATTGTCCAAAAATACTCCTAAAATTGACACCATTTGCGACAAGAAACAGGCAAGAAAAGATATTTCTTTTGGCACTTTATCTTTTATTGAAATAGGTAAATCTTTATTTTCTTCAGCAGACAGTTTTATGACTTTATTTTGGGGGGTGGGGGATTAGTTACTTAAGGCTTAAGGGGTTCGCTGTCACCTTGAAACAGTAACAGGGATTCGTGAGCCACAAGTTTGAGAAACCCTGCTATAGACATTCGAATATAATTTAAAAAAAAAGTGGCAAAAAACTGCCCTTTTACGTATCTTGGCTCATTAAGAGGATGTACCCAGAATGCCTTCTGTTTCGTTTTTCGCCTTCTAGCGACAGAAACCGCTATTGCTAGTCAATTAGCGCTAACCATTCTCACGTCTTACTAAAGCGCGAGGCGAGACAAGAGTGATTAAAAAGCGCTCGTATGAACACTCAAATTTAAAGCGTTAAAAAAGCGCCAACGCCTGATTTTAACTCAACGCTTTTTTAACTCCCGTGCGAACACAGTAGACAATTCAAGAAATGGCTCACGTTTAATGCATGATAAAATTTCGTACCCAAAAATCGCATTGGAATATTTCATTAGGTTATATGAAGTAACCGTTCCGTCCTATCTGTAGATTGCGTATGAATTTTTCATATGTCGAAATTCAAACTTGTTCATCACTTTGCTGATAAAACACATGAATACAAAATCGCGCGGTGCACGCCGTAGTTCCTGCCGTATATTGAAAGTTGAAAATTTGAGTTGGTGCAGTGGGTACGCGGCGTTGTGTTGAAATTTCCACTGCGCCCGTGTGAGTGGATTTAGATGTGTGGAACTCCGTATGTGTTTCTGCTTCCATTTTTATTACATTAAAACTATAATAAGTACGTAATGACCTAAATTTTCTTTACTGTATCCACCCGGATAGCTAAAACTTTAAGTAAGATTTGTAATCTGTTTTAGTATGGGGCGATTTAGGATTATTTTGAGCGTATGGTGACTCTGATGTGTGTCTGACTATGTATATAGAATGATCAGTTTACTTTGTAATTAATTTTTTTCATGTACATTTTAACTGATGTATTCACGACGCTAGGTAAAAAAGGTATCATTTTTACATCCTCAGAATTTGATGTTGTGATGGCGCATTGTATTATGTGCTTTACTTGAAATATTTCATATGCTGTGTTTCCTTATCATTGGTTGTTGTAATTTTATAAGCAAACTTTATTAAATCAATTCATTTTATAATAATAATTTAAATTATTTTAATGTTCACCCTTGCAGTCCAAATTCGCAAGGGAATAAGAGAAAAATATACAACCTGGTTGCAATAAGTAATCAATTAATTATTTGCGAAAAATGCCAATTTGTAGTCACGTTTATTCCATGGGATGGATCACAGTAATTGCATTCAGATATCATAACATCCAATTAAAATGCTCTTATGAATGTGCCTGTAATAGGGCCGAAAATATATACCTAATGGTGGGTCCACACGATACAGACTTAAAGTTTGTACAACAAACAAACTTAAAGTCTGCGTAAAAATAAGATGACAAAATGTTTGTGCAGACTTATTATTGGCTCAGACTTAAATTACTCCAAGCATGCGAATTTCCACTCAGACTTTTTTATAATACAGACTTTTGTATTCCCCGATTTGTTGCGCAGACAAAATTCTATGGAAGTCTGCGTGAAGTTGGTATCGTGTAGACCCACCATAAGGCAATTACCACACTATTACGTGGGCGCTGTTCGAAAAGTGCTATTTAAGACAACTTTACGGTCCTTCGAGCCGGATCAAGCTACGCCATAAAGATTTCTTATAGAATATTATGTGTGCACTTAGTTCCCACACCCACAGACACACACACAAATACACGCACTTGCGTTGTGTAATATCATCATAAAATATTTTAATGGCAATAAACTGTAACATTGTACGAATTGTTGATATAGATCGTAAACTTTACGACAACTGAGTTAAATTGTAGTGTACTACACGTTTTGATGATGTACTCGTGTTCTTTAATTAAACATAGCGTAGTAAATTTGCGCTATCTTGTGCGTACAATAACTGCTTTATGTTAAGTAGTTTTCCTGGGATGTATATGAAATTGATGCTTTTGTATTTTCTTAGATGGTCGACGTGGATTGATAATCATAATACCGCTTTTAACTTCTAAACAGGCTTACTTTTTTAAGTATTAAGAAGAAAAAATTCTCTAAGTTATTTCGAAAAAAAAATTGTCGGAGAAATTCAATGTCTCTGCCACAACTATATTAATGAGTAAGAAATCTCCATTAAAATTTTCTTCTTATAGTTGTTTTTAGATGAGTTATCTATTAAATTGCTCTAACAATTACTGGAATATCTAGGTGCTTCCCTTTATTAACAAATTCCTATTTTAAACTATAGTGAAATACTGTGGCTTCTTTGTCAAACCAGCGATTCCCATTAAGCGACAACGGTGATTGTACTCAGGGGAAAAATGTAGACTCGAAGTTAAATGGGATGAGAGAATATTGGTCTCAGTTGGACAAATGAATATACATACCTATGTAATATTCGCATATGGTCTTCATCCTTAATTAAAATAGAAGTCAGATATGAGAACCTCGTCGATCGCATGAATACTGGGAGAAGTGAGAAATATTTGTAAATCAAACGCTCTCCTGGCAAACACCTGGCTTCTGAAACTTGTGGCATGCTCACAGTCGAGGTTGGCCATGAATTGTATTTTAGATTTGTTTAGGATTTTAACGGGTTTTTTAGAGAATATTAGATGTGTGAAATAAGTATCTAATAAGGAAAAATGTAAGACTTTAAAATGTCATAATACTTTGAAAGTAATTTTTATCGTCTCATCTAAACTTTTCGAGTATTTATCTTTCGTATCAATTTATTTAGTGTAGACAAAAAGTCAGAAAGCTTAGGAAGGGGGCACCAGTCACTACATTGAGAAACTGATCTAGAATATGAACCGTGCCGACCAAAACGTGCAGCCGTGACGCTAGTCTCAGACGTTCCGTTTTAATAATTCTAGCAGGGGACGCTCGTGACCATTTGTTAAAGCAAATCACTTTAGAATTCCGCGTCCGACTGTACTGTAATTATGTTATGAGCATGGTGGCCTGGCCGGGAGCGCCATAAATCAACGCGGAGCATCTCGATTCGTGGAACGGACGCGGCGCCCGCTCACAAAGGACCGATACGACCTATTTGGACGGCGACCAACGGCGATTGGACCGACGCGACTGTACAGGGATAAAAAAAAGAACTTTAAAAAACGCCGCTGACCATACAGATTGAAAGTTGGCGAATATTGGAAATTTACTTTTTTTTATAATCGCTCACAGTTTGATCGAAGCAGGCTTTGCGCCGCTCCCTGTGTGTAAACGTACGATTTTGAAGAGATTGCACGGATTTCATGGGTTGGTTATAGATTTTCTAGAAACAACACGATTAATCGATAAGAGGAGGTAGAAATTACTATTATAACTGTATAAAAAGTATGAGTTTAGAGGAGACCCGTGCTCAGCAGTAGGACGTATGTATATGGGCTGATGATAATAGTGTAATTTGAAATAAAAGAAAATAATGCGAAAGTATATTTATCGTGTTTCTAGTGTCGAAAACAACACCATCTCGTTTACTCTATTATAGGTATTTAAGTAGATCAGTATCAAGTTTTAAAAGTAATTAAATATTCACGAAATAGACGTTTTAACGTTTATTTACGTTTAGTAATCTGATATTAATTGTAAATAAAACAAAGTCTCGTTATCGAAATGTTTATTTTGAATAAGATGTTATCAAAGGACCGGCGACATTGTCTTCATGAACTTTACGACTAAAGTCCAAAATGAAATGAAATTGGTGTATTAAAACTCCACATCTCAACGAGATAAATATGTAATTTTGTTCTATGGATATACTATTTGTTTAATATTTCATCCAAATTTGTATTGGTGTTTTTGTGTGCGTTATACACATAATACTAGACTAACATTAACTGACTGCCTCGTGGTCTCGCGGTACAAGTATGTGCCGTGGGCTCAAGAGGTCCTGGGTTCGATTCCCGGGTCGGGCAAAGTGTTATTGGGTTTTTCCATTAGGAAGTTCTCAGTAACAGCACGGAGTCTGGAAATGTGCCCGAAAAACTGCAATAGGCTCGCCCCCTATTACGTGGGACTGATACATACCTGGCGAAATGTGGGTGCAGAAATGCACCTCTGCCTACCCCTTCGGGGAATACAGGCGTGAGTTTATGTATGTGTATGTATGTAACATTAACGATTACAATCGAGAAGCCTCTGCTTGAAGTTACATAGTTGGTAATATCTATTTCAGTTCTCTAAATTGTCTCCTATTTATAAACGTGTCGCGTAGCAATTAGTGGTAAATTGGCGCGGTATATGAATTAAGCTTGTCGATGTTGTTAATGGAAATATTGTGTTTTGAACAATCTGTTTGGTTTCTGATACCGGTTTACCCTCGTTAATATTGTTGTCCATGATAATTGGAATGTGCCAATGAAGATGAGATATCATAAAGATAGAGCGACACTATAGTAAGCTTATTGACAGAGTGTTTTGATTAAAGAAAGTCGACGTGTGCTTCAGCATTGTTTTTTCTCTCGCTTGGTGAGTAAGATTGTCCTATACCTATATAGATCGTCCATAATTTGTTATCCTTGTTGCGGTCGCACTCGTGTCATAATAACCAACATAAACTCGATGGTTGCCAAAAATTAACTAGTCTCATATTCGTCTTCCTTCTTTTTTCAAAACTATTTTCAAAGTTAGACATTTGTATATAAAATGCAGTGAGAACGTCGACTTTGGAATACGAATAGCTCAGTGAGCCGCGAGATGTCAATATGGAGAATGTGAATGGCCACTTGACGACGAATGCAGGAGTAACAGCGGCTCTTGATTCCGGTCACGTGTTGCTCCAGTGGGCTCGTCGCCGCGGCACACCTCCACAGCGCCCCACTCGTTTGCATTACACAGTGCCTAGTTTGTACTCCCACGGAGCTCTTACCTCCAACCATTCGTTAACTGGAGGTGGTATTGTATTCCCGGTTTATCATAGAGATTTTCTGGTTTGTTAAATGAATGTGTGGGAGGTTAAAATATAGAAGGTCTGGTAAATTTTTTTTGTTGTGGCCATTGTTTTATTGGAACGATAGATGAATTATTCACATTTTATTTGTATTGTGTCAAATTACCGACAAACTCTGTGTGGCTGTAATATTCTTTACTGTTTTATAACGATCATCTTTAATGCAAAAGAAATGATATTGTATCAGTAAAATTTTGAATATTATCCTTTTCTTGTCAGTACTAGATATATATACATATACATAATCAACTAGGTGATCGGTATTTTTAAAAAGCGAAAATGAGAGCAAGTTTAGGTAAAACACCCAGTGAATTTTACCCTTTGTTCTTATTGGCTATTATTACATACGTGCATGCATAGCTAAGTATATATATTTATTACATTGAAATTAATTCTGACAAACTGTACTTTGTTGTTGTGGAAACTTGTTCCGTTGTTTTGGCAATGCGCAATCAGGGTACTACAATTTGCCAGCCATTTAGAAGTGGCAATGTAATTATTATGCGGGAGGAATTTAAATGGTGTGTGTGTTTTCACGTCGCGGCATCGTTTCGGGGTGCTGGCTCGGTAGTAGAGAACGAATTCATATAAATGGTATACGGAGCTTGCTCGCTCGAGCTGAATTCATTTACATTGGTACATAGATTAGCAGCTGATTAGCGTGTATTGTTTTATTTATCATACTGTCTGTTTTGCTATGTAATTTATGTAAAAAATCTGAAAGTTAGGAAGGCACTGAATCTAGTAAATTATGGTAACCTATAGGTAGAATACAGAAAGCATCCATAGGCAGTTTGAAGGTCAGATCACAAAAAGGCAAATTGCACTTCAAATTTTATATTAATAAGAGAATGATCTAGTGCAATCAATGCAGCCGAACTTTATTAAAAATAATTTCTATTGGCCACTCATTAATAATGTTATTCAATGATCAATTAGAATTTATAAGTTGCAAAAACCTTAGAAAACAAGAGGGTAAGTTTTATTTAAAAAAAACAAAAGTGATAAAAAAACGTACTTCGGATTTGAAAGTGCGACTTATCATATGGAATGAAATGAGATGATCGTTTATTTATTATGTAGGCAATAATATAGCACTTATGATACCTCATTACATGTTTATAAAAAAAAATATGCATCGGCAGACCACGCATCAATCCAATTAGGTTATTACGTGCTTAAGATATATTACAAAATAAACGGAATTACAATAGTAATAAATAAAAGAAATGTATATGTTAGCCATAAATATCGTTACACCAGTTAAAGGATAACCCAAAGCAAATATTGCGACCTAAATAGAATAAAGGTCCTCGACCTTTCTATCTACAATTACACCAATGTTACAATAAAGACTTTTTGAGGACAAGAATTACCTAATTATATCTTTTATTGTGAATAAAACGTTTTAATCGCTCTCTCATCTGCGCAGTTACAAAAAACCTTTTCAAAGCGACTACAAGGGCTGATTCGCAACAAAAAAAAGAGAAGATACCGCCTTCGCGATACATTTATGAATTCATTGCCGCCGTACTTTCCGCTGTCGAAAAGAAAAATGTTACGCTCGAGCGAAGCATTGGAACATGTATTTAGGCGGCGGAAATACCTAGTTGGATATTCAAAAAACATTATTCTCCGCGCGCACCTTCAGCGAGACGATATTGGCTTATAATGCAGATCGTAAGTTACACAACAGCGGGGATCGTTCTCTACATTCCTACCAGCTCAATGCTATATCAGAACGCGAATAAATTGCCGCGATATTCTAAATAGCACGATTGTTTCGCTGCAACTTATGCGGCGCTGTGTGTTCAGACTTCCCAACTGCATTTATTGCCGTCATCCAACGTTAAAGTTCACGATGAAAACTTAAACACAATTTCAAACAACAATATTTTCAGTTTATTCTGTTAACGTGAAAGTTTTCGTAATGGCGGCGTGTAACTAAAGCCCGCCGATGTCGTATCGAAATGGTTTACGAGCGGTTTGCCGCAAGCTTCGTAATTGGGACCGCATTTGTTTAAGTTTGTCAGCCGTTTCGGTGGCGGCAACGTGTGCACTCGCCTTAAGGCGAACTGATAGGAAACAGAATGGTCAGATTTATTTTGCAAATTATTTACCCGGCCCAGAGCCAAGTTTGTATTAATGTTGGCGGCAGATAAGTTATCGCTGCAGTTTTTCCTCTGGCTACAATTTAGTGCCCACTCAACGCCAGTATTGTTTTTGCCGCACAAAATCTTCTCACCTTTATCACGGCATACCCGTTCGGTGCATTAAAGCGTTTCAGCGCTGAATTTTCTTATGCACAGCGCGGATTTATTAGCAACAATTAGGAGTCTCGGCTAACCATTTGGTGTAATTATTACCGCTGCGGCGATATTTATCGCGGAGCTCGCCGGGAATAGCTTTGAAATTTTCTTGGCTCGAGAATCCATGATAATGGCACTTGAAAGTGGTGAAATATCGGTCGACAGTTGCGACGTATGACGGCAGGTCGTATGTTAAGCGATCGCGCCGAAATGGGGCCAGATTTGGCAAGCTTTTTATATGTGGTTATCTTTTCTCGCAGTTTTCATATTATAATAAAGTGTTGTCTGATACTGATCACGTTTAAAGGGACATTTGTAGCGATTTTTTATCCTTATTTCCTTTAGCAGATTAGGCATTGTAAATGTTGGTTATATTTTATGAAGTATTATTGTGAATGAAATATAATTAAAACTATGAATATTGCCGTGTGTAATATTTTGTAAACTTGACAAGCGAAATTACACTGCAAATACGATAATAATATGTATGAGTCATCAACCCGGAATCAAAAACAACATCAAAAATTCATCGCATAGAGACTAATATAAGTAAATAAATTACAATTAAAATAAACAGAATGATTGGTATTTTCTATCAACGTTTAGCAGACAGCGAGTCCTTACAGAGATAACATTAGTCAGTGCTCCCATTGGAGCGTATTAGCCGTCGATCCGAACACTAACGGAACGACGCCGCCGGGCTCCACTATTCGTCATCTTTATCGATGGGTACAGTTGCCGCGCTGAAGAGTTGCCATTGAAATGAATTCATTAGTCAGACAGACGGCGCGTTATATTTTAGCGGATGAATGGAAGAAATTATTTCGCATCACAGCCGGGGCATTCATCAAATGCGAATTGCCATACAGATAGATTCCCGTGGAAATGCCAACCTTATTGCTTCTCGTATGGCGGTGAATGGGGGGAAGGAGATGGAGGGCGGGGAGCCAGGGCGGCGGGTGTCATCATGTTTTGTCTTTATTGAGTGATAACGAATGAGATTTCAGCGCTGATCCATATGTTTGTATTCGATTCGGTCCATCTCCTAATGAATAGTTGGCTTGGAATGAATGAGAGCGATCGATGCTTCGTCACGACGTTAAATGAAACTTGTGCCATATAAATAGATGTAAATGATGTTTTTTTTATGACGTGAGAAATAACAAGGCGTACAGGCGGTTTTGTTGGTAAAATAAAAGATAATAAATTTATTAAATATGTATTTTTCAACATTGTGTGACAGATTGCGATGTCCCAATGAAATAATATAAAAACAACATTTCACGCTAGCCGGTTATGTGGGTCGTAAAAACTGTACTGTTGACTGTTGTACGGGATTCATTTCGCGTATTTCACGCTGACGTTATAGAGGTAATTTCACGTAATTTGTATACGCATAACACGTAATATTTTATTGGGGTATTTACTATTCAATGTATAACCCCCTCCTCCTAATATATAACCTCCTTTTTGACAATAGACCGATTACTTGCGTACAATGCACCATATATCGCATAATCCTTTAGTTGCTTTAAAAACTCTTCGTAACTTGTGATAAATACCACTGAGGCGGTATAGGTAATGAGTTATTATTCATTGTTACAGTGACGTCAAGCATCATTAGGGTCTCACATATCTAAATATTCCTCACAAGAAATTCCTTAGATCTGGAGATTTTATAACTACACTCGAGATCAACGTGGTAGACCAAGTTATATTCGAAATACCTACGAATAATCAGCAGAGAAATAGTAACTTTATACATAGGTATACGTATGTATGTGACTATGTAGGACTACCATATGTAGTCCTGACCCCACACTAACGAGTCCTGTGTCGTTAGAAACTACACGAGGCTTTTTGTTGTCACAAAACACCCAGACCCGAAACAAATATTTGTGGATTACACAAAAAATTGTTTTGTTGCGGAGTTCGAACCCGCGGCCTCTCGCAAGCTGGTGTCTAGCTAACTGCGCCATGGGGCTGTCATATGTATGCGTATAGTCCATAATAAACGGTCTTACATAAAATCAATCACAGACACGCACGCCGTGCTCAGTTCGGATATTATAGCGCTTTTGTTAAAGCGATTACGTGAAGTTGAACGATGTCAAGAGTTTCATAGTCCTCGGCTAATGTAACTAACCATTATCACTTCAACTTCAAATACTACGGTATGAGAAATTCATTAACGCAACTTCGTTCCTTTGTTTTTTTTTGTGATAATGTAGTGTATTTTGACATTAAGTATGAGTATTGCCAGCAACCGTATAAATTCGTGTACATAATAATAGTTGTCATAGAGCGATAAGTGGTGATAAGTTAGGGATAAGTGATGATAAGTTTTTTGTTCCGACTTTTACCACCTAAATAAGATACTCTTCTTGCTTTCCTTAAAAAATGCTCATCGTACAAGACATGACAAGGCAAAGTTACTTCTGACTAGATAACCACCGATATAACCTTTCTAGCTACCTTTGTACAACGCAAAAAATCTTTCGGCTTTCATCGCTTTCATAACCTACCGTTTACTTTTGTACTGTTGTGTACAATTAGTTTTCATTACTGTACTGTTCCACCATTACAGCGGCGCGGGCCTCGCGTGCCTGTACCACAATGTTCTATTGAAGCGAGCTGGCATAAGGCGGGCGTTCACAATCGTTTTAATTGCCGTATCGACTGCCAGTACGCCACTACGCTAGTACGCCACTACGCCAATACGCTAGGGATGCCGGGGACGCCAGAACCGAACCCGCCCCGCGAAACTACTCGTAGCTTTGAACGCTTGCACTCACTGCGCCGTGACGGGTTAATGACGCGCATGCTAACAGTTTTCAAAGATAATTATCTACGAAAGCAATTGTTGTTGAACCTATCTTAAATCATATAGGAAAGCTAGACAATGATGGTTTCAGTTAAATGCATGAAAACTTAGGGTAACTTTTTCCAATGTCATTTTTACAATGTTGCGTCGTATGTATATTTCCAACTATATAAGGGAACTCTTAAATTCTATTATTTAATATTCATAAATAAAATTTAAATTTTCGTTGCAGTATTAAAGTACCAGCACTTTTATGAGACAACGCTTTAAAAATTACGCGCGCTATGTACCGAGACGGAGTCTCGTGTGCAGGATTAAATTGCAGACTCTCACTTTTTACTTTTTGAAGTTTATAGTCAAAATAGATCATCTCTTTATAGACTTTAGTAAATGACTGCGAAATCTTCACAAACCCTTGGTGACAAGCACAGGATCTGCGTGGTGGACTGAAGCTATATTGTTCTTGACTTTTAAGAAACCTTTCTGCATATAAAAATATGCGCTATTTTAAATTGTCATAAATTATACTTAAGTTGAATAGACCACTTGACAGACTGCGTGTACAATATTTATACAAACCAAGTTTAAGTGCAAAATGTAATCAAATATTATGTAGAGCAAGTTGGTAACTTGACAACCATGCAGTGTGAAACTTGGTCTTGTGCGCTCTCAGTTTGCACTTGAAGTAAACCATTTAAATAAACTTGTTTTGGTTTTCAGGTAAGTGAATGTCTACTACTTTGACGACGTGAACGGCTCATGATGAATGAGATGTGTTAGCCGGAGATTTCAGGTGAGTGTTATTTATTGGATAATTGCTACAATTGTTTCTCTATTAGAATCTCGTTGTATCTTTCTTTGTTGTATATATTATTTACTATTTTGTACGTGCAAGTGCAACATATCTATTTTACATTTTTAAATTCTAAATGTCTCTCCTTTTCCTGTTATGTTGATTTCTGTTTTCGAAAACTTTACGTCGTCACAGACCGTATAATAAAAAAGCGATGTTGTTGACCCCACCCAAGTGTTGTGGGGAGATAGACATGATATACTCGTTCCCTGATTCAATACAAAAATATTTTGCGTGCATTCCTGCGGATACCGACATGTCATTAAAATAATGATGCGTGCATGACACACAGTAAATGGTGTAAAAAAAATCACCCGATACCTAAAAAACTCCAATAACATAGAACGAAAACAAACAAATATGTATATTGTACATGTTTGGAATTAAAAAAATACGAACATAACATATACACATTAAATGATATAACACTATTTTTGCGGAAAGAGATAAATTCTGGCTATTTCTAATAATCCACAACCACGTAGTCTAGTCGCGTAAGTATTTGCCGTGCGATCTAGAGGTCCCGGGTTTGATTCTCGGGTCGGGCAAAGTGTTATTGGGTTTTTCCATTAGGAAATTCTCATTGGCAGCATGGAGTCTGGAAATGTGCCCGAAAAATGGCAATAAAATCGCTCCCTGTTACATGGGACTGATACATAGGTACCTGGCGAAATGTGGGTGTAGAAATGCACCTCTATATACTCTTTTGGAGTATACAGGGGTGAGGTTATGTATGAATGTATCCTAGTTAGCATTTAAGTCCAGTAAAAAGGAATACAGATTCCATGTAAAAATTGTTCGAGTGCATAAAGTGTATGCTTTATGCATATGCTTTACGCTCGTATAAGCGTAATACGGTTAGGTGTGGACGTGCTCGCCGCTCCCAATCACTTAGGGGACCGAAACGCAGACGCCCGCGAAACCCAATATAAGCCAAATAAAACTTCACATTACCATGATGCGCTGCGCCATATACACGCTCTCCCGTGTACTAACCTACTGCCAGATTTAACTCTGGATATGTTATTTGTATAAGCATATGTAGGAGTTGCTATTTGGGGGATTTTGCCTTAGTCACTACGCTTGTGACGTAGTGTGGACCGTCCGATGACTTGAGAAAGGTGGCGGGTAACGGATGGATGAGGACTGCTCAAGACCGGAATGGTTGGCGCTTATTTAGGGAGGTCTATGTTCAGCAGTAGACGGCGATAGACTGAGTATATACGCATGATAAATAATGGATTTCCATTATCTTTAATATGTTCGTTATGAAAAACTTCGTTTAATGCGTATTATTGTAGTGGTATACAAATTAGTTTGAATATATTACAGCTTTACGCTAAAAGCATGCAACATTATTTTATTATATTAACCAAACACTGACAAATGCACATATCAAATAATTATCCTACAACTTCTGCACTAAGCATAGCTTGTATTAAATATATTTGTGTACCATTGAAATATATAAATATAGCTCTAATTGTCAAAACAAAACAATTATTTAACATTAAGGGGTCATTATTTGTAAGAGACGTTTTAAAGCTCCCCGGAGACTTCTAAATCCATTTCGCAAAGTAAGTTGGGAAACTTTAAGCTGGAGAACTTTAGCGATGAGCCGCTTCATTTTATTTTCTTTAATTTCATTTCTCATCTCCCGCTGACCGTACTTTAAGACGGTTCGGCGCTACTGGACCAATGTTCACTTAGATAAAGGCACGTGCCAATTTGTCTCTCTTTCTTAGTAATATAAATTCTTAGGCGTTGCAGAGTTAGATAAAATGAGTAAAATAATGATTTATAGAGGCGATGAATTAATATTTTCTCGTAGACACTTATTTAAATTCATTTATAACGTTATTTTTAGCTGAGGCCGTAATAATT
Source organism: Hemaris fuciformis (assembly GCA_907164795.1). Taxonomy (NCBI): domain Eukaryota; kingdom Metazoa; phylum Arthropoda; class Insecta; order Lepidoptera; family Sphingidae; genus Hemaris; species Hemaris fuciformis. The sequence continues at coordinate 12,079,609 of OU015448.1, forward strand.
GTTTTTTTTTTGTAAAAAAATTAAATAAATGAACAGTGATACGTTGCAGATTCCCGGTAAACCTTATCCCCAATTAGCCCATCATATCTTTGATCCATTACACGTGATTCCCAAATGTAAATCAAATATATTATGGATTTACACAATTTGCCTTACCTTCCGTTTATTGGCGTACAAGTTTCGTTTCAACAATGGCTGACAGCAACTGGCGTGGATGGATTAACTGCTAAACTTGGCTCGAATAATTCACGTAATCTTACTACAAGTCGGTTCTGCATGCATACAGCGTTACACGACAATAACACAGCCCGTGCCAAGTTCTCGAATACGTATCAGCGTTAATGAAGAAGTTTTAACGAGAGCTCGCCGCGCCGCTCCGCCGACGTTAATTGCCACTGAAACCTGTGCTTTATAAGTTTTTAGTTCTCGCCGCGAGCCCCACGGACCACGTGAAATGCATGCTTTATTGGCCTCGGCTTTTGTTCCACAGACAGAGTTTTGCGTCGATGAGTTTTCGAAGTTTAGTATTGGCTAGTTAATGGCGCATTTATGGCTTAAATGCTTTAGTCGCGGTGCGATGACCTCAGCATACGAATGAAATCGTTAAATAAATTTACGTGGGGTGTATATTCGCACCAGCTAGAATACTGATGTAAAGTACATCTTAACGATCATTATTTTTCAACCGAATTTGATCATATTATACATTTACTGTCCTTTCAACCTTCATTTGAGAATCGCAGACTTTACTAAATCTTATGTAAATTGTGCTAAAATGGCTATCCTATGTGTCTTTGCCTTTCAAGGATGTATCGTTTGAAACAGTCCTATTGCTCAGCTAGTCAATACACGCGTGCAAGGCATACTAAGTAAATTCCGCGCACAGCATTGGCAAAGGGATGAAAGTTGTTGCGATTCAGTGAAAACTAAATTAAAGGCGGTGCGCTACCCGTGGACCAAGTTCCGAATTGTTGGCGGACGCCCACAGCGCTCCGCGCGCCTTCTGTGTAACTGTTAGTTCTTGGCAACTATTTGTTTGGGCATGTGATGGTGGAACACTGTACAAGATGTTTTAATGGAAACTGTTTAATTAAAATATATATTTAGCCGAAAAATTAACACACTTCCTCATCAACTACATGAGACTATTCAGTCTCAGACATCTAGGCAAGTCTAACAAATATTTGTCTTAAATAGGCAGCATACTAATTGTGATCGCCTTTAATAAGTATTTGTGTATGTACATCTGTATGTATGTACGTCTGTCGTGACATATTAGGTTGCATAAAGTCAAAAAATGTTTAATTGACTATCGTTGGCAAACAGTAGGTACTCACACCATCAAAATTTATTTGTATTAAAAAGAAAACATGTAATTAATCAACTTCCAAGAAATCTTTAGTGGTCCGAGTAAGATTAAAACCCATTCGTACTCAGGTAAAATTAATAGATTGACAGGCGGCGAGTGCGCGTATTACGCAGCATCCTCCCGTAAGATTGGCTCGCGCCGTATCTCGGGGGCCTTCTAATGAACAAGTCGTAATGAAAGGAGGATGCCAGGGCGCGTCTCCGCCGCTCTAATTACCGCCACGGTTTAACACCTCATGCTCCAATGCTAAAAGAAGACTGCACTGAGTATTTCCAAAGAGCCCTGTAGTTATTTTTATTTTTACCTCTTCATTAGAAGCTTTAGTTTGTTCGTTTTGAAACCGCCCTTAGGCTACTGCGATACTAGTACCTACCTCTTGATGTAGCATAAACATTGGCGACAAAGTCCGCTGTTGGATATTGCCTTTCCATAGTAACTTCTAAGGTAAAAAGAAGAAAGAGTGTTATGCTTAATCCAACGCTTCTAGAATGGATAAAATTAAAAAAAAAAATTGCGAAGTAACTAAGAATATACATAGATATACGGTTTGTAGGGCTTCTTCATTTAAATTGTCACTAAAGTGTTTGTATTCATAGTAGCGTATAGTCCTTGGAGAAATAAGGGTTTTGTGTTTATAAAGATACTTCAGGTTATACATATTGTGTGGGTAGTCACATATAACAGTAATTTGAAGAGTGCTTGTGGTCGGAGGGGACGTACCATTATGTCGACCCAGTATACGAGTATTTTTAAATGAGAAACCTAGTCCGTCGCGGCCAGTAAAAATATATCGGACAGCGCTAAGCTAGCGATTCACCAAGGAGTCCTGGTGCCTACACTAACGTATGGAAGTGAGTCTTGGGTATGGCAGAAGAAGCATGAAAGCAAAATTAATGCAGTTGAAATGAGAGCGTTGAGAAGCATGTGTGGGGTGAAATTGGTAGATAGAGTGAGGAATTGTGTGATAAGGGAAAAATGTGGATTGAAAGTCGATGTAGTGACTAAAATTGAAAGGGGGATGCTAAAATGGTTTGGCCACATTGAAAGGATGAATGTTTGCAGAATGACGAAAGAGATTTACTGTGCGGAAGTGAACGGTGAAGTCGGTCGAGGACGGCCCAGGTGCACCTATAAAGACCATATAGGTAAGTTACTGAAAAAGGGCAATATAAAGAGTCCTCGAAACCGACGTGCATGCATGAAGAGGATAATGTCAGTGGAGGAAGCGAAAGAGGTGTGTTTGGACCGTGGCATTTGGCGCTCTATAGTCTCTGCCTACCCTAACGGGAGACAGGCGTGAGTTTATGTATGTAGAAACCTAGAGTATTATATTATGCTTTATGTTATTTATGCATTTGATTTTACGCCATATTTAACATTACCTCACGCCTGTATTTCCCGAAGAGGTAGGCAGATGTGCATTTCTGCACCCACACTTCGCCAGGGATGTATCAGTCCCACGTAATAGGTGGCGAGCCTATAGCCATACTTGTGCTAAGTGCATATTTTTGTGGAATACACAATTGATCATATTTAATTTTAAATAGATCTAATTCTCCCAATATTAATTTAACCTTGATCTGTCTTCCATATACCTACTTTTGTCAACGTCGATACGATGACTAAGGCGTCAAATACTTGTGATGCCAGTTCTGCGCGCGTGACCATTGGAATACTTCATTCACTTCAATACCTGGTGATGTAACTTTTATGCTATGAAGAGCACATTCATTTTATTCTATTTAAAATATATATAAGTCAGTTGCATTAAAGTAAATTCCGTGTGTCATGGGTATTATGAATCGATTGCAATTAATTTCTGGACGATCAGCAGTCTTTCTAGTTGTTTAAATAACTCATTTGGCTTTTTTTTTTTTTTTTTTTACGAGACGAAAGCGCCTTAAGCTCCCTGTTCGGTACCTCGGGGGAGGCCCAAAAAGGGTATGTCGGGGTCACCGGCCTTCCAACCCAACGCGTGGAACTATTGTTCGCTTGGTTGAGTTGGGTCCCTAACCAATATCCTACGCCGGCATACCGACTAAAACCTCTCGATGGCCGTCTTGCGCATTTTGGGCGGTACGGTAAATACAGGGCGAACGTTCCCTTAATTGTTTCCCGTTGCCGCCCAGCGCTCTGTCCAGATGTGGACTCCTCTGCGATAGGGGGATTTCAGATATCCCCCACTTGGCCTTATTTTGGACGCTCACATGGTGTGAGCGTCCGCGACATTCACGAGGCCATGCACTCTGCCGCACATCTCGGAGTTGTGCAACTCTTGTAAGGGCGTACCTCCCCCGTAGTACGCCTAACAACCCCGATAACCCCTATTAGTCGCCTTTTACGACAGGTAGGGGATGCCGTGGCGGTATTCTTACGCCCCAACCACAGGGCGGGTACGCCGGGTCAGCCGTATTCGGTCACCCGGCGTCTCCTTCGCTGTAGGCGGCGACGGGCGGGGTCGTTCTGCTCACGAACCCGCCCCGCGCTCTCCTTCTGCGACATGACAAGCTCACAGAAGGAGACCATCGCTTGCCACGACCTCCGACTCTCGACCATGGAAGGAAACTCATTTGGCTTGCAGTTATTGGTATTATATCTCAATAAAAAAATCCAATGTAATACCTGAAAAAAATAATAGGTATATCACATTTGGGAAAACAATGTCAAAAGAGTCAACTATCAACGCATAGGCAAGGCGCCGCGGGAGTTCCCACCGGCTCGGACGCGTTCCCTGCTGCCATTATCCACACGGGATAAGTTAAATGAGTTGCAAGTGACCAGTGGACGGACGCCGCCGCAACTATTCACAACTTGCTCGGAGTGCCACACGGCACACACCGCTTGCAGGCGCGCTGTTAGTCGATTTTTGTTGCCTCAGTTTGAATGTGTTAATGAAATTAGGTACATTGATGTTGGATGGAGTGAAACTGATTTTTGTCATTTGTAAGGCTACTCTTTCTCTCAAAGACCCCATAACCGAATTGTTAAAAGGTAGACAGATGATAGATTAGCTACGAATCTATGAAATAGGCATTTTCATCAATGTTTGTCAATCATACCTGTATCTGGAATTCAGATTCTGGAATATCTATTAGTCACGTTTACTTCATTATTATACCTATGCATATGACAATAATTATTATTGATGAGAAAATACCACCGTAAAGTCTCTGACGATAACCTCATAATGTCGGATTTAAACATTGCCATTTTGAAATACAAGTGTTAGGCCTAATTAAGTTATACATACTTAAATAAAACATACATAAACTCACGCCTATATTCCCCGAAGGGGTAGGCAGAGGTGCATTTCTGCACCCACATTTCGCCAAGTATGTATCAGTCCCACGTAATAGGGGGCGAGACTGTTGCCGTTTTTCGGGCACTAAAAACATGTTAACAAAAAATAGCGTATTGTACGCAAACATCCTTTTAGAGTTGCTAAAATACAGTACCCTCTATCCAAGTGCCAATATACGCAAATTAACCGAAGCACTAAGGCCCTCTCTGCGCACCAATTTTCCTTTGTTCGTGCCGCCGGCAGGACGCGTGGCGCGTTATAAATCAATGGATTACTCTCGCACTCTCTCTGTGCCCGAGATTGATTCACCCCACGCAGAATTTGCATCGCTTTGTGAGAGTTTGTCGTGGAACGCATATCACTTGCCGATGCAAGTGTTGGAAACTTTCGATGCATACGTCGAGTCGATGTAATGGAAAGTCAGAGGTATGTGCCTGGGGTTGGAACCCGCGACCGTCGAGATTCTCGATCGCGTGTCTAAGCCTCGAGACCATCACGACTTTTACTTACATCACAAGTTGAAAATAAAATGGAAAGGTGTTTAAATCGATTGCCATCAGATACGTTTAGAAAGAAAGAAGAAGAAAGAAAGAAAGAAAAAGATTTTATTGTTGGCCAGTGCACGAGAATACAAAAAATAAAATAAAATAAAACAATTAGTAACTATAATTCACACAGCCAACAATGGTCCCCTCATTCAGCTACATGCTGCAATTCCGCTTTCACGGAGTTGCAGCGCTGATTTTCAATGAGGAGACCAAGTGACAAAACGGACGCTAGGTTGACGTACAGGCAATAAAAAAATAAAATAAAAACTTAAAAACAATAGTATAAATGTACAATAAAGTATAGTAAAAGTAATAAATTACATTACATTAACAAAATCATTCAACAATGAAAAATAAAAAAAATAAAAATAAAAATAATAATTCGATTTATATTCGCCACTAAGTGCGGAACCACCATCTCATTGACTTTTCGATTATTACAAGTAAAGTGAGTACTTCTTGCTGGCATCTTAGAATAGCTATGACTGTTTTTGTAGTTTTAATAATGTTTGTTTGAGTTCACGTTTAAAGCTTAGTTTACTTTTTTTAGATTGACACGGCGGTGGGATGTTGTTCCAGCAATGAGTGGCGGAGTACTTAAAACTACCTCTGAAAGCTGCAGTAGTGTGACGCGGTATACATAATGGCTTGGAACAATAGCGAGAAGAGTATTTGATACGATCTTGTCGCCAAGCCAGTTTCTCGTATAGATAATTTGGACTTTTAGTTTTAATGACGCCAAACAATAGGGTCGCCATGTGTAGTTTTCTACGTTCTTCCATTTTTAGAATGTTGGCATCATTTAAATAGGGCGTGATATGGTTACGGCGGGGGATATCAAAACAGAACCGAGCGCAGGCGTTCTGAACACGCTGTATAAGATATTTCGTTCGCGAGAGTAAACAAGGGCCATAGACTACGTCACAGTTGTTAAATCTAGATAACACTAAACTGTCAACAAGCAGCTGTCTCAATAAAACATTAAAATAAGGTCTAAAATGATATAAGATTTTAAGCCTATAAAAACAACTTCTGACTACATTGCTGATATGTTCCTCAAAGTGGAGTTCAGGATCTATAATTAGTCCTAAGTTACGCGCTGTATCGACCCTCTCAATTTGTTTGCCATTAATTTTTATAACTGGACCGGAAGACAAGATGCTCTTTATTTGATTTTTACTACCCAAGACGATGTATTTAGATTTACCTGGATTAAGGGCTAGGGAATTGTTATCTGACCACTGAACCACCCTGCTAAGGTCTTCGTTTATATTTTTTACAGATGTCAGGGTTTCGTCAGTTTTGAAGGACATATACAGCTGTGTGTCATCTGCATACATATGATAGTTGCAATGAAGCATGGATTTAGTTATGTCGGCGCTGTACACTATGTATAGTAGAGGACCCAGTATCGATCCCTGAGGAACACCGCGAGTTACTGGTCTGGGGGCGGAAGAAATAGTAGTGCCATCCTCTCTCTGTATCTCCACATACTGCGAGCGATGGGTTAGAAAGCTATAGAACCATTTTATTGAATTTAGATCAAAACCATAGTAACGAAGTTTCGATAGTAGTAAACCAACATCAATAGTATCAAATGCTCGCGAGTAGTCGAGCAGAGTGAGAATGGTTCCCTCTCCACGATCCCGAGCCTCAATGATATTATTAACCACATCCAATAAAGCTGTAGCAGTTCCCCTTCCCCGTCTGAAGCCTGATTGTAGGTCTGGAAGGATATTATTAGTTTCCAGATATTTGTATACCTGAGAGTATACAACTCTCTCCAGAATTTTTGACATACAAGGCAGTATACTAATGGGACGTAAGTCGTTACAGCTTAAAGGATTGCTATTTTTTGGTATAGGACGAATAATTGCACGACGCCAAAGAGAAGGAAATGTGTTCGTGGCAATTGACGTATTAAAAGCAATTTATTCGAATGCTCAATATATGCACATGTAAACGGTCCAACGGGGCGTGCATCGGGCTCACTGTTTGGAGCCGATACAATGTTTGAATGCGGGACGTTTGGCCGCAACACTTTTGCATTCACGATTGTTAGTGTTGGTCGATCGACTCGTTGCGAGTATATTGCCCTATTTGTATGTAAATCGCACGCTGGCTTCACTCATATTTTATAGAAACTCTTCAATGTATACTTAAACCAAAGAAGTAGTATTCTTAAGATGGAGACTATTAAATAAGGACGTAAACCCGAAGCTATAAAATACATAAAGTTTTATGTGTTTTTCGCATTATTCTGAATACAAAGTCTCTGCTACGTACGTATCTCTACTTACTTACTTTACTTACTCCTGAAGATGTAGACAATGAATGGTATCTCTACCCTCACATTTCCGTAAACTATGTTTTTAAGTTGCACTTAATAAAGGGGAGGGGGGCATATTACTGTTTATTGACAGATTTACATACTACGTTTTTCTACTGGATATTTCCTAATGGAAAAACCCAATAATCACAACCCGAGGATGAAACTTGACCCCTATATTGCTCGCACTATAGGACTTACAAAGTACTATGTAATTTTTACTAATATTATGAAAGGTACATTATCTTCAATATCTTTCTGATTTGCTACTACATCCACGAATCGCTGAACTTCGATCAATTCAATCAATCAATTCAATATTTTTTTATCGATTAGTGTCGTAATAAACTAATGACAGCTTAGCCTATTTCTAGTTAAAACAATCTGTACCGTGTGTGTCGCATATTACCCGGTAAGCCCGGTAGAGCGGCGGTGAAGTCTGAATTTAGGCGGAGGTTATACGGGCTTTATATACCAGTGTTTAGATTAAATGCTTACTGATAATAACCGTTAATGTGTGGAAAGTTGTCATCACAGCATTTATCACGTAATACTTCTTATAGGATGTAGAACAGATGGCGGCAAATACTAAGATTCAAGTAACTTTAAAATAAATAATATATTAAATATTATTGCTAAACCTTAAGCACAAAATTTTCTGAATTAAGAAACCCTGATGAATTTATTAATACCAAGAGTGGTACTCAGAAAGTTAACAGTAAACCGATCGTAGATCGTAGCGCGCTCGCTACGTTCTTAGCACGTAGACCTGGCGAGGCATTCGTAGCACGTCTACTCGCACTCGGAAAGACCAGTCGTTACTAATTCATTCCAAATAGTTTCCATTCAATATTTATTTATGTTTCAATGTGTTTATCGGATAAGTGGATAAGTGCTTTAAGTGCCCTTTAATTCCATTATGAATATTTTATTAATTGAATTTAACTTTGACAAAGTGAACATCAGCGGGGAACGTTGAAATAGCTTTGTGGATTTATAAGTGAAAATAAAATTTGAATAGGGCATGGAAATATTAAATTTTATCATTTTTATGTTGAGTAAATTACTTAGCGTACTTAAAATATATTTTACGTTTAATTTCGTTATTGTTGTTTTAGTTACTCTACTAAAGTTGCAGTAAGAGGATACTATCACATTATGGTTTTCGGTGTACAATATTCCCTGTTAGGATACATTTAGTTAATTACGGACAATGCTTTTTCAGTTTCCAATAAACATGTACAATTTTTGTTAATGAGATGTACTCATGTATTGTAATGTATGGTATGTACTATGCAATGTATTGTAACTTCCCGTAAATGTAAAATATTTTTTTACATTAGTACAAAAACCACTTCATTTTAAAAAATACATCGATCGTCATGGAACGTGTGGAGATGAGCCCGTTCGGACATAGCAATAACCGTCCACTTCGAAGAGGAATTCGCTTCAGTATAAATGAAACATAAACCGTGCGTCCTTTCATCCTTGCATTGCGATAAATCAACGTTCTGTATGTTTAAACGGAATGCAACAGGCTGTGTGTAATCATGGCCGTGACGTCGCTCCACCGAAACGGCGCAACACTGTAAAAACATCAAAAAACATACAATAAAGTGTGCTCTCGTGGGCTTCGCCGGGTTCTGAACACGCTGTGTGTATTCCGCGTAATATCGCGGAAAACGCAGTTCAGGATTCGGAGGCAAACGCACTAACTGCTTTCTAGAGTGCTAATTGCATAAATTTATAGAACTCGGAAAATCATAGGACTGAGTGAAAATTTCGGCCAGCGTGGCGGACTAAGGCGTAAACCCTCTTAGTTGTAGGGGAGGCCTGTGCCCAGCAGTGGGACGTATATGGGTTGATAATGATGATGAGTGAAAATTTTGTATCGGTATTTTGGCCGTGTTAATAAATTATAATTTAATTTAACGACTCGCAAAATCAACGACATTTATTTGTTGAATTCCACCAGTTTCTTTATTCATTATCTTAGACTTCTCAATCCTATATCATCAGGCAACGCATACATTCGATTATGCACATGCTAAAGAATTTTATACATTTTATTAATTTTAATACTTTTCATGTTTCTGTCGAGGTATTGTGATAGAGTTTTCATATTTGCAAACTTAATACAGTGTAATAACAAAGTTTGCTATTCTATGCTCATTGAAGAATAAACGCAAAATTCATGAACCCCCTCCCCCATCGCTTTTCAAGTTATTAACTGATTTAAAGCGATTAATCCGTCAGCCGTTTTTTGCGCTTTTAGTTAATTTGACCCGGTACCCAGCTACTTAAGGAGTAGACGTGTTATAAGGGCTCCTAAATGAAATTTAAATATGTTTATTTGATTCATTTTTATAGTCGCAGCTCGATCTTGGTTCTGAATCACATTCAAATAGTGTATGCTTATGTACCTATTAAAGATCGTCATAGGTATTGTTACACGTAATGTCCTTAAATGTGGTTGAGGAGAATAGGAATATAAAAAGTAGCAGGTTAGAGGAGAATAAGAATCGTAGTCGTCTTGTTAAAGTGAATGCTTCATGCTCGACAAATACAGGGAAGAGATAAGCTAAAATGTAAGGAACTGATTGTTGAAGTGGAGTGAACAGAGGCTATTAGGCGAGTAGTTGTGTAATAATGTAAAAAATGCTGTTTGTTCTCGACCGCGCGCCTAAACCTCGAGGCCATGACTGCCACATGGTTTTAAATTAAGGATTTTAAATTTAAAGGTATGAAATTATGCATATAAGTGCGAAGGATGCAAGGATTACAATGCCTATTACTACATTGTACCGGAGAGAGGTTAAGTCGGGCCACTAGACTATGATAACCACGAAACATCATCACGGCACAACGCACTTCAAACTAACACATCCGTCCCGGTGGAAAGTATGAAAGTTCTCATAGACTTTTATGGGCCAGTAATTAACTGAGCCCGACACATTTTGCAATGTCATGAAGAGATGTAACGCCCAGGACAGATTAACGTTGCCAAAAGAACAGACAAAATATATTACTCATACAAATGATAATAAATACGTAATACATAATCTTTTTGATTTATGATCTAAAGCCATAGATAAATAAACTTAACGTACTTGTTAAGAAAAAAACCGACTACTGTTGATGATAAAAAAACAACAATATATTTTACGAGACTGAAGACGGTGCTGGTAGACCAGTACCAACAAAGTTTTGTGAATTTACACCTTTATAGGATAGCCGCTTTTCAGGCGAATACAAATATCCCACCACCACTTATTCAAGCCTTCAGCAATCGCATCAAACAATAGACCACTGCTATTTTGTAATTCCTTCTATCCACCTCGTTAGTGTGAACGTCGCTTTAAACGCACCACACCGCCGGCTGTAGAAACAAAGTTGTGTCGTTAACGAAGTACTGTTTATGATAAGTTTCAAAAAGGAAATTAAATAAATATTTACTTTTTAAACTATTTATTTTTATGATCTGGTTCTTTCAGCGACTAATACTTTAATTTCAAATGTTTAAACAAGTCTACAATTTTATGTTTATATTGAAAAGTTTAATACGAGTAGTTAAGTACCTAATATAAAACATTATGTGTCGAAATCTACGAGAGACTTTTCGGTCACACAAACACCCAGACACGAAACAAATAATTGTGGATCACATAAACATTTGTCTCATTTAATTTTAATAATATAAGTGCATTCAAAATGATCACACTTGTACCTGATGGGCACGTACACGCGTAACACATAACCCATACAATCTATTATAAATATCAACGCAATTATGTTGACCTGTTTAACATTTCACTGCCATTCTTTATGACTTAGGTGAAAAAGTAACTTGTAAATCTAAACAATCAAAGCGGTATTTAACTGACAGGTTCGTTTTCAAGTAATTACCGTGAATAATTGCTGGTACCGCATATACCTTCCTTTTTCATTCTTGTTTGCGCTGTAAGAAATCGAGTGATTGCTTCAATAGCCATTATTTTTATGTTGTAGTTTAGGTTAAGTTCTCTCGAAGGCGAGATTTATAAAAATACTTATTATTGCTGCGTAGTGTGGGTCCAATATAACTCTCAATCGATACGTTTGCAAAATGTTTAACCCATAACCACAGAATATATGTAGGTAAGCGGGGTAACATGTAGCCGCGCTCTCAATGTGACTTGATACATTAAATAACTACAAAACAACGTTATCCCGTTGCTCCTAAATAATTCTATCTAACCGTAACATTAAAATGCAACACACCACCCCGACGTCCTCGAATTCAATAAGAGTGTAGGCAATCTAATAAAACCATTCCGTGACTTGGGCAGACGCTCAAATAGTCGGCGGCACCAGATACAAAAATAGTCACATAATTGAAAACAGTAGTCGAATCAATTGCACAGACGTGTAGGTAGGTATATGGCTAACCGTCGGCTGGAGATCGCTATGTGCAAACTTACCGCAACCAATTTCCAACCAAACGTCCCGGCACCAAATCCAATAGGAAACGTCATAATCATATGATAGGTGCGGCGCATTGCGCCCACCTGTCGCCGCGCGTGCGTCCCGCGGTGACGTCACGCCGCCCCGAGCGCCGCCGAGCACCACCGAGCGTCGCCGAGCTCCAACCGCCGACCGCTAGAATTGATCCGAGTGGCGGCCGAGCCTCCGCCGCTCGCTAATAAAATGAACCAATCGCTTATTCCACTAAAGTGTACCACCACGCTCCTTACCATCGCTAAAAATGTACATCGTAGTTGCGCTCCGCTCGGTTGCAAATTTCTTTATAATTAAAGTTTAAAGTGGAGCCGGGCCGTGTCGTGGCTCGCGGTGGCTCCTTATCTAGTTCTTAATCCAAGATAAATATTACATCAATCGGGGGAGGAGAGAGCGCGGGCACGCAGGCGCGGCCTCCGGCGGCCCAGTCCCGCTCCGGCCGCGCTGCCCGCCGCACATCGCTCTCGCGGGCGCTCGACCCGGCGGCGACTCGTCCGCTGCCCGTGCCACGAGCCGATATACACGAGTGACAGTTAGCCGCTCCCGGAGCTCTCGTGACGTCGCGCGCGACTGCCGGCCGACCAGCCCACTCCACGTGCACCTCCCGTTGCGTAAGTCGGGAAAGCGAAACTCGCCAAAAACGAACCTCTTCTCCTTTTGACATGCAAGAAAAACAAACGCACTTTAATATCGATCACACCATGTTTATGATTGTCATGGCATACGACCGCGGTCCCATGTGTCAGTACGGAGGGCGCCGCGAAATACCACGTCGAATCCCAAGTGTCGCCGACGTTAGACGCGGTTTTCTTTTTAAATGGGGTAATCCGGACCGCGGGCGCGGTCTTTTAACCCTGTAGTACGCAAGTGCTGGTTGACCTTAAAAAGCGCGGCCTGGTCGCTACAGTCATAACGCGACACCGTGTTTGTTTATGAAGCTGTGAAAAAATTGCACGTTCACCGTGCGGATAAGCGAAGCTACATGAAAATTGTTCGTCAAGGCGTGAGCCCGGTTTACTTAGGCACGTCCTAATTCCCTTGCTCTGAATACGCTTCCGTGTGTAATCTTAACATTAATATTCAAAGGGAGTTGTAATTTCCAACAGTAGCGAAGCATAATTTATTTTGCCAACACCGCCAACACACTTACACACTCGGAACGATAAATTCACTTAATTACGCTATTGCCTAATGTTTCTGCTGTAAACTCAGTATAATGTCGTTTAAATTAATATTTTTACCACGATTCCGTCTGCAATGGGCTCTCATTTGTCCGTATTTATATTCTGAACGTCCACTTACATTTTTTTAATCGCCACTAATGACCCCTGCTGCTAATTAATGGCGCTTGACAGTTTAGAAATGAGAATTTTCCGGAAAATTTCGTATTAGCTTTAGTAAACCGCTGATCGGGAATTTTTCATCAGTTTTCGTTCAAATAATGTTTTTCCTCTTGAACGGAGATAATTACGAGTTGGAAACTTTTCGTTCTGAATTTATTTAGTCCTCAAATTAATTACTCAATGCATTAAATGAATTTAGATAATTACTTAATTAACAAATTCAATACTTTCTAGTTTTCAGTAACACTGCATACTATATTTTCCTAAAATATAATAATAAGAAATTTAGAAATATTTAACAGAAATGGAATATATTTTTTAATAAATTATTTCAACAAAAGTAATTCATTAATTTAATGCATGTAACTTACACCAATTTCACTCAATTAATAATAAAAAATATTTATTTTCGAACTTAAGTAGTCTGGTGTAGGTTTTAATCACTGAATACTTTCTATTATCATTTAATAATAATTTTCCCTTATGTCGTACAAATAAATAAAAAATCAATAGTTAAGAAATACTGAATCAAAATGGGGAAATCGTCGGCTTCGGATACCTGGTACCCAAGTGTTATAGACGTTCCGATCTGTAATATAATATTTTTGTATTCATATTTATATTAACTTAATTAAGACAGACAACTTTTTTAAATTATAAAAATAGACAATATAAGTTAAAAACAATGCGTACAACAATAGGCATTTATACTATTCATTCCTTCCTCCTCTTTTAGGACAACATAGTTTTGGTCATCGTTGTAAATAAACATAAAATGGTTTTAAAGTACGACAATTGATATTGCACTTAGGACTAATATTTGTCTCAGTGCGAGGTTCTATTTCGTGGCCCCTTGGACCAAACGCTGGTCGCCTAACATTTTAAACTATAACCTTAAACAGGGTTTTACTTACGCCTAAAAAAGGTCACGACTAGAGGATTCGATCCCGGTCTATTTTTCTAATCCTGGGATTCCCGGATATCGGGATCCCGGGATCGAATCCTCTCGTTAGGACCTTAGGTCGTGCTGGCTCAGTTCGGATGAAAAATACAATTGAAAATTAAGTCAATAACTACATCCACAAATACATCCATCCATCGTGGAAAAACATAATCATAACAATATATCATCAATTTTATTCTCTAATCGAATATCTATTATTTATTACCGTTCGAATCATTTTCTAATCAGTAATATTTGCTCATTTGATGATGGATTGTTTGTCAACGAAATGCCCTAAATATTCAACAAAATCATTAGCTGTACGTTAACAAGGTGGCACGTTAAAACAATCGTCATTAGCCACATGGCGTTCATTGTTGGATGAAAACCTCCCAAGATTCGTATCTACGGTCTCCACTAAGTAAATTCATAAACCAAAAATCCTACATAATATCAGGAGCAGGACCTTATGTAATGGCACATGCATTCATGTCATGCTTTTTAGGGTTCCGTAACCAAAGGGTAAAACAGAACTCTATTACTAAGACTTCGATCTCCGTCTGTCCGTCCGTCCATCCGTCCGTCCGTCCTTTTATCCGTCTGTCACCAGGCTGTATCTCATGAACCGTGATAGAGAGACAGTCGAAATTTGTACAGATATATTTTTGTTGCCGCTATAACAACAAATACTAAAAAACAGAATAAATAAATATTTAAGGGAGGCTCCCATACCACAGGCATAATTCCTGCGCGAGTCCAACTCGCACTTGGCCGGTTTTTTAATTTACATTTATCACTGATTTTTTAAACTTCTGAAGATATTACAAAGAACGAACACCTGGTACGTTCACTGTTATGTATTTCTGTGTAAAGACCGCGTATACATAATCGTGGGCAAAAGCTAGTATTAATATAAGTTGTATAAAATAGGGGTGCTATAAAACTGCGTAAGTTACGGCTCTCTCCCTCTCAAGCCCCTCCGTCCTCGGAGAGCCCTACGTCAACCCGCGAACTAAAAGTTTTCTGATTTATAAAACTCCAGGTGAGAGTTACTTAACGACAAAAAGAGTAGGAAAAGGTCACCCGTAATTAGTTTGGTCTCGTTGACATTTACAAACAAATCCCTTAGGCTCTTTACGTTTCTAAATGTTATCCGCAGTCTTTAGAAATGGAAACATTTATTTTAGTGAGTAAATGTTTAGTCGTTTTGCCAAATAAAAATACCACCCAAAATGACACACACTATCGTAATATTGCGTTAAGATGTAATATTCGACATTACGATCTTTATCTACGAATTATTTTAGTGGAGGAATAGACCTGGCAGCTTAATATGTCAAGATAGGCTTAATCGCAAATATACAACGGCTGCCAAACTTAAAACTAAAGCTTGTAAATATGAGATAATACACATACATACATACATAAACTCACGCCTGTATTCCCCGAAGGGGTAGGCAGAGGTGCATTTCTGCACCCACATTTCGCCAGGTATGTATCAGTCCCACGTAATAGGGGGCGAGCCTATTGCCGTTTTTCGGGCACATTTCCAGACTCCGTGCTGTTACTGAGAATTTCCTAATGGAAAAACCCAATAACAATTTGCCCGACCCGGGAATCGAACCCAGGACCTCTAGATCCCACGGCACATACTTGTACCGCGAGACCACGAGGCAGTCACGAGCCACGAGGCATGAGATAATAATATCTCATTTAGACTGTATTGATATGCAGCAAGTTTATATCATACAAATTTGTTATGTAAATTATAAAAATGATTCCTATTTACGATAGCAGGTACGGGGTTGAGTCATTTGCGAATTAGCATAATATTTGTAGTAAGTCTACTCATTAGTAATGAAAGAAACATTCAAGCAAATGTATATTTTTTAAATTATACTACTAATATTTTAAGTGGGGCAACTTGTAATGTGAAGTCGGGGAAGAGGGGAAGCAAAGCCGTTTTACATAAAACGGGAGCTGGTCACAGCGCATTTTAATACAAAAATGGCACACCGTAAAGTGGCTATTTAATCGCATTAAGTCATCGGTCCGCGGGGCTCGTTGTATGAATAAATTAAAAATTGTAATTTAATCACTTACTTGCCGTTGTCTCGTCCCCGTGCGGGCACTTATTGCTAACTCTCCCACCGGATTGTAGGGAAAGTTTCTCGAACATTAGCACTTTTTTTGTCAGTAGAATGTAATTTTTGTAATAAATTTCAGCAAACAAGAAAGCGAGGTTTCAGAATTTAACAACCGCTTATCATTAACAACAATATCTCGAAAGTAATAAAATTATGAATAAAAGAGGTGGAGAGAAGAGAAAATAAAAAAACAGCACAGGTGTTTTATTAAGGGCTATTAATGTCATAGTGTCAAAAGTAATAAAAAAAATAATGAACAAAACGTGTTATTGTTATGTTAAGGTGTCGTACATTGTATTTTTTTCCGCTGTAACCGCAAGCTTTCAGAGGAGTGTAATATTACTTTTTCTCACATTTCCATTACTCTTAAGCACGCTCAGACAGAAACAAAGACGCGACGAGATTGCGTAACAACTCCTAAGACGCATTATGTTGTTACTTTCCCTTGAGAGAGGTGATAATTGTACCAAAACAACGTCGCCCACTTTAAACTCTGTAGCCGGCGTAAATGTGAAATATTAAACTGGAATATAAAATTATTAACTCGAAATTATTAATTTTATTTCATTGTTACGACGGTAGAATTTGTTTTGTAATAAAAGCCATTGTTTATGGCACCTACAGATGTAATAATTTGTAACAGCAGAGTATTTAGACAATCGTAAAATTAAGAGTGGTTAAATTTAATTTTGGGTTCGACATTTATCTTTCCTATTTAAAATGTATTTAGAACAGAAAAAGTTCGTTTAGTTGTTTGAAAATTAAATTAAGATAATGTATGTCAGTTACACATAGTGAAGCAAAATGCTACTTTAATTTATTAACTGTTTGTGCGGATTAAATATTGTTTAAAGAATTATTCAAATAATTTAAAATGAATAAATTAATTCTCTAAAAGAAAAAGCCTATCGATTAGATACAATAAATGGATGGTCGGACGTGTAATATTATGTATTCCATAAATTACTTTCAAATACATAATAATTATACATATTTTTAGGCATAACACTAAATCTGTATTTTCTAGCTACTATGTTAAATAAAATACATTACTTATACTCAGCTTCTAGTTTTATAAAACTATAATTAATGAGCTTTACTCGTAAAATTCTAAACAAATAAAAGTAACTACGAGTACTAATGCATAACTCTAATTCAACACGAAAATATTCAAAGCGCACGTCAAAACAGTATTAAAGAGAAAAACTATACCAATACCTAATACCACCAATAGTGGTGAGTCGGAGTGACGCGCGTGCTGCGGCGCCGAGCAGCGTGTCCGATGCCGTGACATCCATTGTAGTGCCACTGTCCGGACATACACTGTCCTCATTCTCATTAGTTATAGAACTGACCGGCTGCTGTTGGGGTATAGGATATGTACAAACAAGTTGTACATTCTTTTAAGCAGTATCTTCATATGTGCCAGTGTCTTCGTTGCTTTTCGTCACTTCTCTCGATCTTTAGTGCTTTTCAGATTTAAATATATTGTCTTTAAACTCGTACGTAGCTATTTTTTACTCTACCTCAATATTTAAGTTGATCTCGGCATAGCTTATTAAGAAACTACAACATCAGATGTCTATAAGAGGTCTTCTCATTTCTGTTCAACTGTTCCCTTTTCAAGAACATATTATTAGGGTATTCTTTTGTAAGTAATGGTTTTCATTGTCAAAATAATCCATATTATTATTGCATTGAAATTTCACGTGCCAAAAATTGACAAAAATTATCCCTTGGATTTCCAATACGAGTACGTGCACGTTTTAAAGTAATTGAAAGCGACCATCCTAAATGACAGCGTGACGTTTTAGTCACGAAGGTATGACTTGCATTTACATTGGATGGTGTGTGTTGTTGCTATGTAGGTACATTACGTCAATGTCAAAAGAGATTCTGACACAAGAATCGTAATTTCCATTAATAAAAAAGAAGCGTTCGTAGTACAAATAACCGATTTATATAAAGAATTCTACGTAAATGATAAAACTCGAATTTCTGAGTAGGTATCAAAAAAATATTATGCCAATTTTTCAACCCAGTCGGTAATTGATTAGAATTGATAAGTACTATAAAAAATAATAAAAAAAGCGATAATATTTACAATCAACGTTTGTGGTCGCCCTTCCCCGACATCTTGACCCCAGCATGAGGTCCGCGACGCGACGACGACGCAATCGTTCGCACCCAAATATTCGCAATTTTATTTTCCGCTTCCCGTAATCACAATTGAGATGTTTGTTTGACTTTACAAGCGTTATTAATTCAACAATACTACAGTTCTTTTTGTGTCATTTTTTTTGTTCAATTTTACGAATTTCGTTTCAACATTTCATTTGCTTAATTGGAATCTTGTTGACTGTCTGTTTGGGATTGCCGAAACGTGTTTTTTAAGAATATTTTTTTACATTTTTGTGATTTAAACTGCACCACAAAGATTCGTGGAATACGGGATTTACAAGACTAATTGAAACCTTTCGTTTTGTGTTATATTTTCTTAAAAGTTTTATATACACATCATGTATGGAGTAAAAACTTAATCAAAACGTTATTGTTTAAAATGTCCCCAAAAAATCGTGGATGACACTTAAATACGAAGTTTGCGGTAACTAAGCAGTAGGAAAAACGTTTACGTTTTTATGCCTTTCAATACAGTATTTAGGGTAATTATTTTAGTATATACAAAAATGTTACATTTTTCCTTTCTGAATCAGTGTTGTAATATAATAAATACGTTGCCAGTTACTTTTCCGTTTGTTGAACATAATAAATTTTACAAATATTTAAAATGATAAGAATATTTTTGCATAGTTTTTCGCGTGAACATTTCCTCCTTCAAAATAACGCCACAAACAAAACCCGCGAATTTGTCACTGTCGTCTCATCCGTCCGGCATTTTTATTAATAAATTGTGCGGATGCATTCCGCGTACACTCGCGGGCATCGCAAGGGTTGTCACAGCAAACAGTGTGCCTGTTGTAGTTGAAAATTGTTATGCACATTTCTCTAGATATCACAAGTGTTATATATACTGACTATATTTCCTTATGATAAAAATGCCTTAAGGAAGTATACAATATCAGAGAGATAATATTTAAAAGGTTAAAAAAAAGCTATAAAAATATTTATCAGGTGATTTTATGACAGTCCGCTATTTGTCTGTGAATTTCGCAGTCAATTATCTTACGTTAGTAGTATGATAAATCGGTTCTATGGCGCAGTGCATCGGTCATGAGAAACTATAGGGCGATAGTTGTACCTACGGATGTAAAGGCCTGATAATTCAGTTTGAGTGTACATTATTGCTATTAAAACGAATAGGTACGTGTTAAAAACTGTTCGTATAGTATTCTTTTAAATATTTCGTTTAATATTGAATATTATGTTATGATATCAAATTATAAATTGAATCGAGCGCCCCGTGCTGCGATCACGTTCACTGGTGAACGTTTGTGTAAATACGATTCTGTCGGAATCGTTCGGAAACTACCGATAGGAAAGTTTCATTTATCAACAGTGCAGTATGGATTTGTGAATAAATTCAGAACATTTACTATTTTGTAATACGTTCAGATCAATTGTACTTTATCGTTTATTATAAAGAAGTACATAAACTAAATGCCTTCGACCTTTTCAAAGATAACTACAATGTTTCCAATTAAAGTATAAAGTTATAAAATACTTTTATTCTGACGCTTCGATTTTTGTGTAAGATTATCATTTGATGTGTTTCGTTAAGTCATAATCTAAATCATTTTAATGACACGGATAAAAACCAAAAATCTAGCACTCAAATAATATCACAGATTGATGAAAACTGTATCTCAAAAAGTAAATTCATTAGAAGATAATTAATTAAAAACTCCTACGGCAATGTAGACTTCACATACGCAAAATTAAAACTCTGCATGTTGTGCTTTGGCATCTCATCGTCGCGAAAACTTGCGTCTTAGTTTTTAATTATATCAAGCTCGCGTCTAACGTCTTTTCAGATCTACAGAGGGTAGTCGAGATGCGCCGTCAAAGAGCTTCGCAAAGTAATGAAATAAGTTGAACGCGCCACGCGTACCATCCAACGGCGTCTACGTCTTTGCAACACCCCAATACTACTCATGCCAACTCCGAGGCAAGAAATTATCGAAGTGTACCGCTGAATTGTGTGCTTGTAACTTTGTACACGCTGTAACTGTATGTCTCTAGTTTATATTTGCAGTTTGGTTTGTTCACGTTATTAACAGTGTGGCGGCGAGTGAATGTTTCCTTTCACGTCTGCATGAACTTTGTTGGCGAGACGTGCGTTCTTTATGTGTTTAATAAAGACAGAGGATACGAAGCGAAGTTGTAAACACTTATGTACATATAAGATTATTGTCATAATATATAATAGGGAAATAGTAAAAATTTTTGTATTAGGGTAAATCAGATATTGGTATTCGTAATTGTTTTCGCCAATCGATCCTCGTTTTGTGTTTGACTGTTTAAGGGTCAATGAATTCAGTATGCCGTTCTCACAATTCTACGTCTCGTTTGATAATACCAAGAAAAGTTAACTTTATAGAACAATAAAATATTTTAAAACGAATTTATCATTTCCACTATGTAGGTAATCCTTACTATCTATACTTATATTATTAATGTGAAAGATAACTGCTGTTACGCATTGTTGCCTAAACCGTTGGACCGATTTGAAAGATTTTTGGTATGGAGATTGTTAACACCTTGGTAATGACAAAAGTTACTTTTTATCACAGAAAAATGCAATGTTCCCTTGGAATGAGCATGGAATTCAAAATTGAGGAGAGGAGCCGAACTTCACAGCTGGTTCAATATAAATGATAACATCTGCGGCTTATAAATATTACTTGCAATTCTGACTTCATCGTGACCGCGACCGCTTATCCCATGTTTGGAGAAGCTTATTCCGTCGCTCGTGTGCCGAACGAGACCCAATTCCCGCGACTATCGACGCTGCTGAACTATAACTGTTTTGTCAAGTCATTTCAGTTGACAATAATGTGTTAAATACAATATTAACAACAACTTTTCTATGCAATGAAAACACGTCTATATCTTTTCGAACAAACATTTCTCCAGTATTATTTAAAAAAAAAATAACACGTAACAGGGGCGTGGCTATCGGTGCTTTCGGCTAAATTTCCAGATACCACGCGGCTCCAAAGAAATCTGTAATAGAAAACCTGATCGCAAGTTGACTCGCGAGCAAAAACTAAACATCTGGATTCCAGATCGCGCGTTTATGCCGCGGTACATTCAATTTAATTTTCAATACACAATACAATTTTATGCCAAGCAAATTGTTTCAATTATCAGTATCGGTATAATTCCAATCATTAATAAATCACTAGGGGTAAGTCGGTGGGGTAAAATATATAGCTGCATATTGCAAAACCGCCCCGTGTCTCAAAAGGCTTACACAGTCGGCCATTTTCCGTGCGAGCCCGCGATGCCTACAGTTATCGGCATCACTGAGTTATTACCCCTTTTGTGACGTCATTGGGGTAAATATTATAATTCCAATTGTTTCTGAGTAGGGTCGTGTTGTGATATCGCGTTTAATAACTGGTGTTCGTAGTAATAAAATTCAGTTAATTTATGTTTTGTTGTCGTAACCCCTTTCTATGTATGGGGTGAGATGGAAACAGGCCTATGTTCGCCCTAATAAACTCTCTATGATTAATGAACGTGGATCGTGAAGTAATAACACTTTAAAACGTGATTCGGATTATGTAAATTTACGCTAAATTTTGTTTGGTTAGGTTCTAATTGTTTTGGGTTACATCGAAATAGTTTCGCTTAGGTTTTGATTAAGTTTTACAAATACATTTAAAGTGAATTGTTTAAACGTTAACTCGCTAAATTGTTTATTCCGCTTAAAAATACTTTGCCGCCAATAAAGAAATAATTTTCGTTTATATGAATAAAATTATTTATACAATTCGGTTGGAGCTATTCCACATCCGTTTTCATACAATCCAACCGCGGTGACGTCACGTGGCTGGGAATATAATTCACAATAATCGCATTAAATCACGTCGGACAATTTAATCGTTGAAATCTGTACAATGAACATTTGTGGATGTCATCTGAACGTATAATTCAAACATTCGCATTTGGCGACTAATCCATCGGCTAAGCGCGTCGGTTGGCCCGTTGTTTATCGCCGTCCATCAGTGCGTTTCCATCTCATTTGCCGTGCGCCGAATTTCGTCGGTAAGCACGGCTGAATCCAGTTCACAATTGACGTTAAGCTATTGCTGTGTTCGGCTCGCGATGTTATTTTTGTTTGTTAACATAGATTACCGTGTTCAATTCAGTCCATTTGGAACTAATGTGTTTGTGAGCCATCAAATCGAGTCGCAAGTGCAATAGTCCAGTGCCTGAGATATTTTTCGCCAGTTAATTTTGTCATTTTTCAATTGCTAGACTTTTTTTTTTACTTTGACGAGCAATGATGCTCCTTTCAACTTATCCCTTCCTAATCTACGGGATTGAGCTATATGTATTAAGTTGTAGTAGGCATGTATCGTTATAATATGACATACATGTATGTAGGTTTTTGTCTATAAAATAAAAGGTTTGGTTACATTACTAATTAATTGAGCTACTCGTATACTAATGCCCTATTTTAGAAAAGCTCTCAGAAAACTCAATTTATCTACGAATAAACTTTACACATAAAAGTATTTTGTACCGAATAGTAATACTAAAATTATAATAAAAACTATTATTTGTCAGTCCATATGCTGCTACTAAAATCTCGTATTTCTCCGAATCATGTCAACTCAAATCTGAAAAGCAATCTTGAATGTCAGCGAGCGGTAGGTGGCTTCGCAAACGCCTCGTCACACATACACAGACACCGACATCTACGAAATAAAATATGTATCGAAACCCACTGGTCACCGCCGGAGTTACGTCATTACACATTTGACACGGTATTGTTCCATAATAACTTTTCGTTTAAAACTAGTAAAACTCAATTTACGTGAAATAGACTTTTGTTTAATTTAGTTTTTGTTCGCCTCGTTTGAACATATTTTTAAACAAGGCAATTCTTTTTATTTAAATTATCTCAAATCCAACAGCGTAAAAGTTGAAAAGTCAGGGCAATAAAAAAAGGCTTTCAATGTCCGTCCTACGCGACCATCTGCGTCAAGTTTAATCACTATAACTAGCATATATTGAGCACAAACTTTTGTAGAACACGGTAAAGTTTTTCTTGTGATTATGCCTCAGGCTGTCTAAAAATTAATTTTGAATGCACAGAACGTATTGAATAAAATACTCGTGCTTGAAAGCTCAATTTAATAACATTAAGACTTACCAATAGTATGAGTAGTAGGTACGTTTAATCGCGTGACATTTCCACTCGACTTGTCAAAACATTGTAGAGATCACGTGTGCCGCGTGCGGTCACGAAGCGCCGTCGCCGGCCGCCCGTAGTTCTGTAGCTCCGTGCGCCGCTCCACCGTACCGCCGCGCCGTAGCGCCGTAGCGCCGACGTCAAAGGAGATTAGGTTCGTTTACTCAATTGCCGTTCGTCGCGCCGACACGGCCGGCCACACTATCGGATTACGTGTCCCGGCCGAGTTGTCAAGTCGTACGACCGACTTTCAGGGTTCCAGTCAAGTCTTCCGGTTTATGGATAGTGGATTATAAAAATGGCGTGGGGCTACTGGTCAGCGTCGTCCGTGCTGCCCGACCGCGGGCGGAGTCCGCGTCGAGCTGGCACCTCCGCTGTGCACTCGCACCCCAACCCTCCCACCGCGAGGGAGGTGATGGAGACCCACGACGAGAGCATCATACACACAGCGTCCACGTCGCGAGACAGTAGAGACCACTCGGCGTCTCCGCACTCCTCCTCGAACGGCGGCCACTCTCATCACCAGCATGAAGTGCGACACGCGGTGCCGGCGAGCGCATTGTTTGGCGACAGTTATGGCGAGCTGTCTCGGAGACCCTCGCTCGATCTAGGCTCAGTGAGAAGTGCGTTAGCGTCGTGTTCGGGTGGTGGGACTTTGAGTGCGGGCTCGACTTTAACTCGCGGCGGCACACTGGCCGACTACCTGCCGCCGACGCCGTGCCCGCACCACCACCGCGTGTACGTGGACCACCACAAACACTACGAGCAGCCCATCCAGCCAGTGCACGTGGGCGTGGCGCACCACTCGCACTCGCACGCCTCCAGCCGACACCACACGGACGACGAGGATGACCTTGAACCCGCGTACGCCACAGGTACGTCTCATACATTGTGATACACAGTAAGCCAGTTCCGACGTAAAATGTTATCTGTAACAAAATTTATAGTCCCCATCACTGACAGCTTTATGGCCGTCCATATTTTATTTGTTTCTATTGAAACGACGGTGCCGTAAATAGGCCATATGCAATACTGAACGTTAACTACATATGTATGAATGTTCTTTGGTTATGTTTGAATAAAATACAGCATCGTGTAATGTGTGACGCGGATTTATGTTGTTGAGTAACGAACTCGAATGATGCATAACAAAAATTATGAGCCGTTAATAGGGAGTCCGCGAACAATCAAACGGCAAAGCTTGATCTTTATTAAAGTTAATCATTAATACACCAGTTGGCGAGTATTTTGTTACATTAATTATAAAAGTTTTCCGTCTTATTTCGTTAATGTGTTTGTAGCTCTCGCTGCGACCTACTTTCCGTCGGGCATTCATCGCGAGCGGTCAGTGTTACCTACTGCAATCAAAAAAATTCAAATAATTCATTGCCACAATTCTGTGAGTAGTGTTTGTATTGCCTTTTTAATTTTCTGTTTTGTGTTATTTATTGTAAACGTGGACGTTTATTAATTGTCCCGCTATATTTGTTTTTATTTTCCCGCGTGTATATAAAAGCAGTGATGGCCTCGAGGCTTAGGCGCGCGGTCGAGAATCTCGACGGCCGCAGGTTCAAACCCCAGGCACACACCTCTGACTTTTCGAAGTTATGTGTGTATTCACAATGAATTATCACTTGCTTTAACGGTGAAGGAAAACATCGTGATGAAACCTGCACACCTAAAAAAAAAAGTTCTTAGGAATTTCTTAGGTGTGTAGTCCGCCAACCCGCACTAGGCCAGCGTGGTGGACTAAGGCCTAAACCCTCTCAATTGTAGAGGAGGCCCGTGCCCAGCAGTGGGACGTATTTGGGCTGATGATGATGTGTATATAAAATTACTAGAGCATATTGTGTCAATCATTTCAATGGCTATGTATAAACAAGTTACATAACGTTGTTCACCACTAACTGCCAACATAATGAAGTGACTCAAGATATTTGCATGACAAGCGGCAACTTCACGCGACGGTACATCGAGCGTGATGTTGGCAACCCTGTTGGGAGCCGGGACATTTATCGCGGCATTTCCATTTAGCGCCTAATGTACCGTGGACCCCTCCCCGCTCGTCTGTACCCCGCCAAATGTTCCAAAAAGCTCCGTTCGACAGTAACAGACGAATGTCTGAAATTAGGTATCCTATCCTAATTCAAACGGCTAACTGTATACAGTCTATCTAAATAGCTAACCTAAAAACTAGACTTATGAGCATGAAAAGTTAAAAATTTATCAGTCAATTGTTCTTAATGGTAAAGCCAAAACAAAGAATGGTGTCCTATTATTATATCACCACACAGTTCTCCAACGTTACAACAAATTCACTGCTTATTGTTACAATTAATAAAATGTCTGTGTAGGCAGGCGTATTATAGATAAGTCTAGCTCTACGTGACGACATTAACGTATGTACGTAGTTAATACGAGAGAAATAAATCACGAGTATAATGAAAGAATTTGTACACGTTCGTACTCATTAATGAAGAAAAAAATGCTTTAATGTATTAAATAGAAGTAAGAATCTCGGCGGTTGCGGGTTCAAACCCTAGGCACACACCTGTGACTTTTCGAAGTTATGTGTGTATTCACAATGAATCATCACTTACTTTAACGATGAAGGAAAACATCGTGGTGAAATCTGCACACCTAAAAGTTCTTAGTAATTTTTTAGGTATGTAGTCCACCAACCCGCACTAGGCCAGCGTGGTGGACTAAGGCTTAAACCCTCTCAATGGTATAGGAGGCCCAATTGTTCAGTTGTGTACCGTTTATCAATAAAGCCAAAATTCGTTAACATCGCACCGCGTTAGTCGTGATAATCTTTAGAGTGGAGTGCATGAATTCTATACCGGGATGAAGGAGCTGCCTCGTGAGGGTAAACTACTGTCTTAGATAAAACCTAGTGTGTGTATGTGTGTGTGCGAGTGCATGTGTGAAGTGTGTATACACGACTTCGGATTAATCATTCCGACTTTTAGAAACACGGGCATCTTTATCTCCTTCCTCGCCTCTGCCTTGATTTATTTATTAATTTTTCAATGTTAACATGTCTTGATAGTATTGGGGAGTCACAATAGAGTGATATCAGAGTAATTGTAGCAATAAAACTAGTTTATCAAATATTGCGATGAGCGTACAATAATTATATTTTAAAAGTTATTTAAGCGAAGAATTAAAAGTAAAATGATCTAATCAAATGAAATACAAAAAAAATTGCCCTACCTTTCTATTGAAACACAACTACATTTTTTTGTTCTTTAAATATAGGGATTAAACAATGTTAGATTTTATCGCGTGCGCTTTATTTTACTTTTTATGTTGGTTGTCACTACGCTCGAGACCTCGCAGGGAATTTTTCAGGATTAACATAAAAATAAACGGCGATACAATCAGTTTCTTTATTTTTATTAATGAAAGTTTGTGATCTGGTATAGTGAAACAACAGCTGAAGTGGAACTAGTAAATTAGTTTAAAAAATATGTTTTATTCTTATCGAAATATTAATATTAATCGAAAATATGGTTGTAATATACTACAGGCATCGAGAGATTTTTATTTACATTTTACGCAATCGCGCTTTTACATTGATTAATGCCATTATTAACATCAATTTATATATTAATGCGATAACCTAATCTGAGAAATAAGTTGAAACGAGTGACCTGGTGACCGGGACAATAGCATCTAACGTACCTACTAGTCAGAGCTTAACTGTTCTCGACGCGCTTCAGTTCATCCACTGCTTACGTTTAAACGTAACATAATACGCAATACGGACCCACACTGGATGTTGTGACGTTTTGGTGCTGTGTCTGTGCGGCTCACAGGGTTGGTGCATGTCTTTTAAAATTTGTTTGATTTTATTGTGGAGTTAGCAATTGATTGGGAAGGGCTGTGCAATAAGGCTATAAAATAAGTCATTCCCAAGAGGTCAAGATATATAAAGCATAAAATTTTATACGAAACTTCTAAAAGTAATATATCAAAACATTCAAGACATCTTAAGTCCCACCTAAGTAAATGTAGAAAAAAAATTGAGAGAACGGAGATGTAGGAGATGGTTTTTCGTTTGAAAGTTTTTTTAGTCTATGCCCAGACGACGTCATATGGAAAATAAACGATAAATGGTTTTCATCATAGATACGTTGATTGCTTATAAGTTTCCAGTGTGTGGCGACCCTAGTGATTGTATTTCTATATGTACATATATGTGTGTGTGTGTTGTGTGTGTATGTCAAGTGGGACAGGTTAACGAGTTTGAGCAATGCCGTGCAGTAATTATTGGATTTACGTTTTGACGAATGTTTCCATCCGTAGAGCGCCAAGAAAAATGGCTCACACAAGTGATATCTATGATTGGAAGCCCAGAACTGATTGAAAATTTGTATTTATTTTGCAAAACTTTAACAAAGGAGCAAAAAAAAGCTGTACTAGGCTACCGCAATTTCAGTTTGTATGTGAAAAGAGACTAGATTTTAAATCCTGTAGATAAAATCAAAAATATATATCAAATAATCACACTATTGCTTTTATAAATAATATAAACACTCACGGCTGTATTAAGGTTTGGCAGTTGTGTATTCCTACCCTCATGTTAAGGCAGTTTTAAGTCCTACGTAGTAGGGAGTGAGTCGATGCTATCTTCGGGAAATACTGCTGATTAAAATTATTTTGTTCTTAATGGAACATTTTGTGAGTTTATATATTGCCGTAATATAAAAAAGGTCCGCACGTGCATGTGCTTAGCGGCGGAATCAAGAGGACCTCGAGCATCATAATACAATTTTACAAAAAAAGCGTTGGGTTTGTGATAAGTAGTGCAAAACTGAGATACATTCGCACCGCCGACGCTGAGATATGAACACACTGAATGAAATGAATGAATGAGAACGTCGAGAATGCTTTACAACGAATGTAATTATGCGTCCCATTCACCTGGCCCCGAATGAAAGTTAACAAGCGTGCGGCGACGACCTACATGCCACTCGGTACATTCATCCATTTAACTACGCACAAATTATGCGATACATTTAAATGTACGTGCTCGAGTGTCAGGGACGAGCCAGTGGCTTGCACAGCTGACCATTGCAACGGCCATAGCCACCATATGACTATCATACACACATACATAACCTCACACCGGTATTCCTCCAAAGGGTACGCAGGAATGGGTATGTATTTCCGCATCCACATTTTGCCAGGCATGTATCAGTCCCACGTTATTATGTCGTCCCCTATTGGTGGCGAGCCTACTGCCGTTTTTGGACAAATTTCCAGATTTTATGCTCATCATCATCATCAGCCCATATACGTCCTACTGCTGGGCACGGGCCTCCTCTACAATTGAGAGGGTTTATAATTGAGGGGGTTGGCGGACTACACACCTAAGAAATTCTTAAGAACTTTTTTAGGTGTACAAGTTTCATCATGATGTTTTCCTTCACCGTTAAAGTACGTGATAAAACTTTATGAATACACACATAACTTCGAAGTTTGCTCTGAAGTTTAGTTTAGGTTGTGGGTATGAGAGTGAAAATTCTCTTATCATTTCTGATACATATTTTAGTGTACACTGACTGGGTGACGATTTTTTTTTTCTATCGTATATAGATATACATATGCATTCACACTCAGCTAGGTACTCATTTAAAATTAAGAGAAATTTCACCTTTGTCCACCTCGAGGTACTGAGCTCGGTAGACTCACTATAAACCTATGTATAAATGGAAATGTGTATTAATATTTAATGTTGAATGTTTAGGTCTTAAACCTTTTTCCATCAATGAAATCACCCTCTTTTCTTTAAATCGCCACGTGCACACCCTGGTGCATACCGGCAGATAGAAATATTTTTAACAAAGCATTTAAAGTAAATAGCGAGTCCATTGCGGCGTCGCGACGCCGAGTCGATCGCCTCCTGGAACTTAGCGGCTTCGTGTTTTGAAATTACATCGATCGTTCAATTTCCACTAGCTACGTTCTGGTCTGAAATTCTAAGAATAAAACCGAAGGCACCAATTTTGAGATATTGAATGTTGGGCAAAATAATAGATTTTCGATTGAATCGATTACTCAGAAAAACGTACTAGTCTTGAAAAACGTTCAGATGTTTTGAGACCCGGTAAACAGCAAAAGGCTCGCTCTCTTTTCTGAGAAATTTAATATTTAGCGAAATACCCGTGCAGAAAATAATAAAGGCGAAATAAGGCCGTGACGGAGTGTTATAATGAAGAATGTTATAATTTAATGCTTAATTAACAACGGTGGTCGTGCGAAAGGTTTAAACAAACACATGCAGGCCGGCACAGTTAATTAAGCCGAACACCGATCTCAGTAAACCGTGACACTATCGAGGGAATAACAAATTGTGTACAACTAACCGGTGTGACATTGACAGCAGGTAACACATGTTTGCAAATAAGTCTAGCGGCCGGGTCGGCTGGGGGTCGGGGGGTCGGGGGTCACATCACGATAACAGCGCAGATTACATACGGCGGTGAGGCGGCGTCGGCGGTGGCGTCGCATCCCGTCAATCGTTAATAACACTCGACTAACGTGATGGCCGCTGATAACTGCTGCGGCTATACGACACGAGTCATGAGCTGCCAGCGATTTATTTATGCGGACAATTTGTAAGTTATTTTTAATGAATCCTTACTAATACTGTTAATGCGGAAATGAGTTTGTTTAAAACGACAAAAGTACTATGTAGTTCTTTTTGTAATGGAAAATAGAAAGTCAGCGCTGCAATACCGTGCAAGTGAAATTGCAATTGCATGAAGCTGAATGAATAGATCACTTTTGGTTGTGTAAATTACATAATAACACCTAACTATTAGGTATTGGTATACTTTTGTAAATTGGCCAGCAATAAAATCATTTTTCTTCTATTGTAGTGCACTAAAACTGGGGCCCAGTAATAGGTCTTATTATGGAAAGTTGTTACGGTCCTGTGGAATTTATCAATAAACGAACGACATGACATGTACGACGTACGTCTCTTGTTTATATAATCACATTTCTGTACTCAATTACGCAGTCGTTGCATAGAAAAGAGAATAAAAGCTAGTCCATTACAAAGTCTGACGACCGAGTTAACCTCGCCGCCAAGAAGTTACCCTTCAAGATTAGAAAGGTTTTGAATGCGATTTCCGCTCGGAGTATTTGTAATTTTATTATTATTGTTAAAACACGTCTACGTGTTGTACAAACCGCTCCCAGTTTACATATTGCGGCGGCACCGCGTTGCCAAGAGGCGAGTAATTTGTTGTATGCCGAGCTCAAACCCGCTACCGCCGTATACTTGCGCTTCAATCTCGCACAAACCAATTAGCGGCGATCGACATGATGTTCCCTGCACATGTTCGTACATCGAGATGATGCTAAATGCTCAACGTACATGTTCTACTCGACCGGTCAGCGTGCTCGAGATTGGATTTGGAAATTAGTCGCATTGCTATTGAATTTATTTTATTAATTTAGTGTTGGTTGTATCTCCTCTGGTGTTATGTGGATTACAAATATGTTACAGCTTACGTATGTTCAGCTTTTTCTGGTCTCTTCTACAGTTAAGAGTTTAAGCTTAAATCCACTGTGTGCATCCTAAATTTAATTTCAAATCATGTACTCTACTAACCTTTGTGATAGTACGGACCAATGAAATCCATAGCAAAGGCTTTTTGCAAGGTGTTTGGCACTGGTGACACACTGTGTTTGGTATACTAACTAAAGAATAGATTTGGCAGAGAGCTGATAAATATCTTCAAAAGAGCCCATTAGTTGTTACATTGTTGTAATATAGTCGGGGCAATGATTTACGTAAAATTTCCCGCAGATTTTTACCCCTAATCTATCCAGAGGTTTGACAAACAACGTTGAAGACGCTACGACATTATTATAAATCGAAAACACTTAAAAATTAGTCCCGGATCGCTGATCGTTGGCTGAGCGTTCTATTTTGAATATGCAAATTGTAAGGTGGCGCTCTCGAGGCTAGGGCTCTCGTGACGCGGACGGCGCACTTCCATCTTGAGTGAAAATATTATCATTGGAAATTGAAATTCTTTTACGTCGGGTTATTTGCGAAGCGGAGATTATCCGAGAAACGTCCAAATACGAATGTTAACGCACCAATCTTATTTACACGGCGGATGTACAATCTGATCGGATTCCTGTCGGCAAATTATTTGTGTACTTACACAGTTTTTTTATATATATATTTTCTCTCTCTCTTCTCGTAATTGCATGGAATACGCGAGTGATACGATTTGTATGTGTAAGCTTGTATCTGAGTATATTACGTACCTTTTTATTAGATTCAGAACCGTTTGAATTTGCGTTGCTGATTTTTGTACATGACATGTTATATTGCTATTTAAATGAGTTATGTTTTATAGGTTTGATTCAAATGATTAAACGGATAAGTTCTGTTGCCTGATAAACCTATACTGATTAGAATAGTGGGATGGTATTCTTTCGGAGACCAATAGGATTAATAAAAATAAAAGCAGCTTATTTGCCACTGTAATTTAACAGTAATTCCTTTAATCTACTTTTAATATTCTATATTTGTCAGCAAGTCCACCTTCATCAAACTATTCACTTAATGGCTTTTGTTTAGCAGCGGATCATCATCATCAGCCCATATATGTCCCACTGCTGGGCACGGGCCTCCTCTACAACTGAGAGGGTTTAGGCCTTAGTCCACCACACTGGCCTAGTGCGGGTTGGCGAACTACACACCTAAGAAATTCCTAAGAACTTTTAGGTGTACAGGTTTCATCACGATGTTTTCCTTCACCGTTAAAGTGCGTGATAATTCTTTCTGAATACACATATAACTTCGAAAAGTCAGAGGTGTGTGCCTGGGGTTTGAACCCGCGACCGTCAGATTCTCGACGGCGTGTCCATACCTCGAGGCCATGACTTCATTCGACTTCATCGATTAGCAGCGGGTGACTTGTAGTAATTACACATACAGCGATATTGTTGCGTCCTAACATTGACGTCTACGTACAAATTAATGACCCACGTTTCTTCACGTCAAATAACCCCGTAGTGGATTTTACATCTTAATTAGATATAAAGAGTTTAGAGCATTTGTGGTATTCAATCCACGTTTGCAGGGGCAACGGGGCGACGGGGCGGCGAGTCGGCGGGCGGACAGATTGCCTCGTAAAGCCGCGACGTGGCCCACCTTCTAATTATAATCCTTTAATTGTAACAAAAAACCTCTGCTCCCTTAATTCAATCGCTCAGTTCAAAATTGAAATTTAGAAGTCTTTTATTCATGCCAGTTGGCACTCTTAACTTAAACGATATTAACATGACGAAATATACATAGTTATAGAATTTGGCTTTTGATATTTAATTATTATCAAGCAAATATAAAAAATAAAAGTAAGAGATGTAAACGAAGATAAATACATACATATATATATGGATTGAACCTATAGGTATTAGAATTTTCAACAGCAGGAAATATCATCATTAGCGATATACGTCAGAATACTTGGCACGGGCCTACTTCCTCTACAACTGAAAGGGTTTAGGCCTTAGTCCACCATGCTTGTTTAGTGCGTTTTAGGAGGAAATATACCATATCCAATGTGGTAACACTTTCTCAAAATACTCAACTAACTTGTCCATTACCGCTTTAAAGGTTAAACGGAGTGTTTCGCCCAAGTTCCCATCACACATGTAACTGCAAATTAAGTTTACCTTCAATAATCATTCAGAGAACAATTGGCGCTTCTCCCACCGAATGGTTAACGTTACGACTTGTTTGCTCGATACTTTTGAGTGACCGCGTCCAGTTTAGATTACCGATATGTGTACGTGTTAGCCAATTTCGGTTCATTGCCCGCAGTTATTGGAAAAGGTATAAAATTTTATTGTAACTGTTTGGATTACTGTGCCCCCCGGTTAATATGGGTATAAACCCTGTCCTAAAGTACATAAGAGATGTGTTTTTCAAGTTGGGCTTGAGTTTCCTACACGTGTGTCATAGGGTTGGCATGTAACACTTATAATTTGAATAATTGAAATGTATTCACAATATTTCCGAGTCAATTGAATTCGTGCAAATAGAGTTGTATGTGATAAAAATCCTATAACCCATCTCAGTTCTTCGTAAGTTGGCAACAATGGCAAAGTAAAGTAAAGACATTTAAGGATTAAAAATAGTTTATCAATCATTAAAATTAAATCAGGATGATTGTGTTGTGATCACTTATCGAACAAAGTTCAACACCGCGGCCATCTCACTGACCACAACTAGCTTATTAAAGTATAAATCCTATTAAAGACCCATAAGAAAGATTCAGTTAAAAACATGTAGACAAAATAGTAATTGAAAATTGAAACATTGAGCTGGAATTAAATTAAATCTCATTTTCTTACTACTTACCGTGAAATAGTAAAACATCCTATTAAACTTAGATATTGCCGTAGAGAGCTGATTTAAAACTCAATTCCAACTTCACAACGCAAATTGAAATGGTGAAACTAGCAGCACTATTTTTTACCGAAGCTCGAGTCTTTTGCAACACTTGAGAGCACTACAGAACTGAGGCTGCCCTCCCTGCCCTCTTGCCGAACTCCGTAACTAGTTTGATGCGAAGTCATAAAGTCGGCCGAGTTAAAAGCTAAAATATAACAGGCGGAATTTGCCTAATATAATCAGCGTAAGTTGGAGCGTGGCAGCCCTGTGGAAAGGTCAGCCCGGAGCGCCACTCGAGCCCGCACCCGTCCTAACGAATGGTATGCTGCCTTTTGAATACGAATAAAGTTTTCAAGATTATCGCGTAGTTACCTGCGAGTTGCGTAACTCGTTTAAAGTAACGCGCCCTAACTCCGCCCTTGATGGATTAAATTAAAACGTCTTGTATCGCCGCGCTGAGTCTGTGCTCGAGTGGTGCTTTCAAAATTGTAAAAATAAACTACCTAAGAATTATTTTTATTTTAACTAATTGCTTACATTTTTTTGGTAGATACAGTCGTTAAGCAATTGATGCTTTAACTTTGCATTAAAGTTACAATATTTTGGGTTCCTTAGGCATTGTTTTATAATATAATTGAAAGGGATTACATTTTTTAAATACTCTTTTAAAAACATATTTTTAAACTTAACCAGATCTCTTATTTCATTTAAAATTTTGTTAAACCGCAGACCACAAACGTCCTCTGCTATAAATAAGGTCTTTAGCTGACGATTATACATGTAAATTTACTTTTTCTAACAACAAAAGAAGCAACATTTAAAACACTCTTTATTATTCAACATTATGTGCAGGTATCTAAACAGATATTTTTCATATCTACCAGCACGCGAATACCTTTCTTGATACCTTACCTTTCATGATGTATGTGAAACGTCACATTATGCATAAGTTTATTCCACTGGTTTCAAGAAGATAAAAGTGTGAATTTATCATTTTCTCTGACGGACACGTTTTAGTCTAGACAGATGGAATTCTAGGCCGTGCGCCGCTTATATATGTATACTTTTTGTTTCGTTTTGCAGAACCGATATTAAAGAAAATCATTTTTTGTTCCATAACATGAATTTCGTGCGTGACGCGTCTACGCATATGATTCATGTATTTTTAGTCCTATCTTTTTATGGTTTTACGTTAAAATGATCGCATTGTCATGTGATTGTGGGTGGAGTACGGTCTATTATATTCGTTGTTCACATTCACGAAGATGTGTTTTTTGGCACCTACATTGCTTCAACTATGTTGAAATTATTACGTAGTGTGACACAAAACTTTTTTTTATGGAAATATTTTCATAAGAATCACTTAAAAACAAAACTTATTAAAGGTTTGCCCAATCAGAGAATCAAGCCTAGAATCTTTACGTCTCGAGCTCAATTTATATCGCGGATAGAGAGTAGCGTCGAAGTTCACACAACCAAGATTATTGTATGAAATCGTTTCACAAAAGCTTTTGGTTTTAAAAACAATGTTAACTATTGGATGTTTAACATATTGTGTAAGAGAAACAGCTGCATTAAAATATTTGATCTGAATAATCCGTTCATTTGATAAATTATATAATTTTAGTGCACATTCAGATTGTTCGCATGCAAAGTTTTGGACAGGGGCATATTAAAACACTTATAGGGCAAATGTGATTATTGTGATAATAAAGGCTGAAATGATAAAATGTAACTGTAATATCCCGGTTCTCTAATAGTGTTTTTTTGTTCGTAATTAAACTCTTATTGGCACCACGGTGTCTAAAAATACATACATACATACATACATAAACTCACGCCTGTATGCCCCAAAGGGGTAGGCAGAGGTGCATTTCTGCACCCACATTTCGCCAGGAATGTATCAGTCCCACGTAATAGGGGGCGAGCCTATTGCCGTTTTTCGGGCACAATTCCAGACTCCGTGCTGCTACTGAGAATTTCCTAATGGAAAAACCCAATAACACTTTGCCCGACCCGGGAATCGAACCCAGGACCTCTAGATCGCTCGGCACATACTTGTACCGCGAGACCACGAGGTAGTCTAAAAATATGCCCTGTAAATGGCAATAAGCTAATTTTCTGTTCCGTTGAACACAATAATTATATATTCATTGAAATCAATAAATAAAATAAAAAAAGAATATCACATACGATACACCCCATCGGCATCCCATCATCCCGACTCGCGATTATTAAAGTGGACTCAAGCGGTTTTGCTCTTAGCTTTCTAAGTAAACGGACGCTGGTGCTGCGGTCGTAAGTAAAACACATTCTACAATCACTCAAATTGAATGGGTTTTTATACAAACGCTTTCAAAGGTTTATCCTTTACCACAAAGGTGTTATATGGGATGAATTTGATGGAGGAATACTTGGATACTTTGCTTGAAGATGTCATATATTAGTATCTATCAGACAAACTAGAACTCACAAGTAATATAACCAAAAGCATAAAAATGAATAATGAAAACACCAAAATATCGTACCGACCTTGTACTCGTATATTAACAATAAATCGCATCTATGAATTAGATCTCCATGACTTCTCAAGCAATATCTACAAAGACGAAGCTTGATGTTCCAGTAGGAATAAAAGCTATACATTATTTACTTGGAAATACATAGCAATAAATCACAAGCACATAACGTAGTTAGCAGTGCGTAGTTTAATGGCAATCTCTCGCAGGAATCACCAGGCGGTCTATTACAATACGTTTGGCCGGCGGCCAGTATTTCATTAATATAAACGGAATGCCGAAACAATGGCCCCGGCCGCATGCACACGGCCCCACTAATGTGCCACTGACAATTTCTAGCGGTAATCAAGGCGGCAAATAGTCCTCAGGAGAGGTAAACATGTACCGTGCGCAAGTAAGTTTTCGTGAACTACGGCGGTTCGGTGACCTCTGCGCGTCTTATGGGTGTTATTTTAGCTGGAAGGTCGCTGTGTATTATCTCCTATTGTTACGTGAACACTGCATGCTTCTCTTGAATTCATAATACGGATTTTCGTCGACCATCGAAGGGTAGCTTGATAGATATTTAAATAGATTTTGAAAACATGAGTATGTCCATTGATGAGAGTTTCGTCATTAGATCCTCTGATTAGCCAACACCGTTCATAAATTAAGTGTGGGATAATGGGATTGTCATTTTGCCGTGACAATTAAAAATATTTTTTTTTATAAATACATATTATGTATATCATGATATATCAAACAATGACACGATTGACCCCTTACTAAAAAACTTGTCTTGTATTGGAAAATACGAAGGGCTTGTGATTACCACAACACCCTAGTCCTAAACAAATATTTAATATTTGCTGTATCGGATCCGCAGTTACTCTTTCCAATATAACGTCGCGGAAGCAGTTATTACGCTATTAGGTGCTGTGAAGGCTTTTGTTTGCGTGTACTATTGGCTTTCACTGAGGGAATGACGGCAAGATTAAAATTGAAAATGCTTACTTGGTATATATAGACGGAGATGTATGAAGTCTGTTCGTTGAAGTTGAGCTAAGAATGAAGTTTCGTTCTTACCACTTCTTTACTACTTACCACTTCGTTCTCGTTTATAGCAGTCTGTACCCGAGCTCGCTTTCTTACTTGGGTAGATCTTTGGCATCCATAACATTTTTTTATTTTTGTGGCAAAGGAGGCAAACGAGCTAGTGAGGAATCATGGGTGCGTTGCCCACCTTTGAGGAAAATATAGGCTCTTTTCTTGAAGGTCCCTATGTCATATTCATTCGGAAATATGAAAAATGGGAGAAGCAGGTATTGAGGGACTCCAGCCTGATTAGAATTTACATTAGAATCAATAGGAAGGTTTTTTTAAATATTATATTGAGGGTTACTTTATCATCCCGCCCAAAATCACACGACTAGTGAACGCATGTGTCAAAACAATGAAACGTATGGGCTGTATACCTAAACCTAATGTTACGTAATACAGTACGGTGAATGTAATTAGATCATATTATTCCTGTCAAATGAAACGTCAATCAATTTGCAATACGATTAGCATGCATTTATCCCACATCGATCATCATCATTGTATATTATTGCGTCTTCTTTGTCATTTATAGGTTCATTCCAGTGTTGTTATAGTGTAGACAGATATTTAAGCTACACACGTTAGGCACACATCGCTGACTTTGCGAAGTTATGTCTATGTTTACGATGAATCCTCATCATCATCATCAGCCCATATACGTCCCACTGCTGGGCACGGGCCTCCTCTACAGCTGAAAGGGTTAAGGATGAATTCTCACGTACTTAAAAAGGTGAATTTAAACATCACAAGGGTGGAGTAAACCTGCTTTTCGGAGGCCCCTGGCAAGCAGTATATGGGCTGATATGGATAGGTAGAATCATCATCTCCTGCTTTTGACTCCTATTTAATTATTATGAAAACCACGAGCAGAACGTAAGCTAGCCAACGGGCCGTCACAAAGCTAATTGTGCCCATGGTGCATCAATACTGCAATTAAAAACAATCGAATTATAACGCTATGGCTGGGACGTTAATGCTGCGGTATTAGACCGACGTCACTGTTTAACATTGCAGTTACATCCATCTCGCGTTTTGTGACGTCACGTATAATCCACATTAGTTTATGCATCTCAGTGTTGAACACGAACTTCTACGGTTGAGATAAATAAGGCTCTTGTACACCACTAATCGCATTGTGGTAACTGGTGCCGGATAACATCTTTAAAGAAAAAGATTTGAAACTCATGTCCACTGCTGTGATGGTCTCTTGCGATCGATAGATCCCAGTTTCGATTGCCGATAGGCTCGCCCCTGATTGTCATCATCATGCTCTTGCCCTGTTCCCAATTATTTTAGTGACTGATGCAGTATTTTTTATACTGTCCATACTGCATGAATGCTTGTCTCTATTACATAATATAACATTACAGTAAATGATACGCTTCTATGGTCGGCATTACATAAAAAGTTCCATTGCGTGCCATTATCAGTATAAAAACCCAGTAAACATAATCGCATTAAGCTCATCACCGAAACGCATTAGCAACATTGAGTGTTTGTGTTAGAGCGGTTTCGGTTTGCGGCGATGATGTACGCTCGGTTATTTCGTATAATGAACGTATCGCCGGCCGCAATACGATATTTTGATAACAAACGCACTCGCATTAATGGCCAATGGGCTGCCACCGGCCGACTAATAGTGTGTTAGTTAGTTGCGGCGCTGTCACTAATTGCTTTGTTGTTTGTCCGTGTGCTGTGTTTATTGCTGGTTACAATAACTGAAATATTGACTGTTATGCCACTTTGAGATGGCCATTGGGAATCAACAGTATTTTTGTTGTTAGTTCCACTAAAAGCAATAATATTTGTTTTTATATGAATAACAACTATAATCTTGTGTTTACATGTTCATAAACTAACGCCTCCATTCCAGGTAACCAGAGTGGCCAAGTTGATCAGTGGCGGTTGTTTCGTAGAAGCCCACAGCTTGCCTTACAAAATTGCGAATAAATATACCTACATATAAATGATAATGTCCTGACTCAACGATAAATAATTAATTATTATAAACTAGACATTACACAATTAACGTGTAACGCTTTTGAGCTTCTATGGAAGTACCGCCACTGAAGTTGATTTGCCAATATTGATCCCTTCCGTCTTATCTAAACTACCGCAAGGTTTTATCTCAAACATTGATTATAATTATATATCAACCATATTCCAACGCTCACTTGATCAATTGTAGGAAAAAAAACAAACAACTCTTAAACTTGGATGTCCAAATTCTTCCTGAGAAGATATATGTATATATGTAACTTCTTAAGAAGAAATCTAAAACAAAAATCTATTGGAATGCTTGTGTGTCTTATGTTTCAATAAAGAAATATAAACAAAATAAATCCGAGGCCAAAAACAATTTAAAACCTTTTTAATTAACACACAAAAGTGACCAATCAATTGCACAGGCATTAGTGTCGTTTTTTTCCTCTGTTGCAGATATTTGCGAGGGACAAACTCTCATCAAAAGATTTTCGGCCAAAGGCTTTTTGGTTGATGCTAATCAAAGCGACCTCAGAGCACTGTAAGCCTTTGCGCGATTATCGATAATAGAAGAAAATTGAATGTCGCGTTGGGTGAAAGATTCGATGATAATTTTACTGTCGATTCGTGATTGAAGTGCTGGATTTTACGATAGTGGTATTTGCATTAAGATCATAATTTACCATAAAGATACTATTTAACCGATATTTTGGTAAACTTCACACACTGTTATATTCACGCGGAGAACGCTCTTATATATAAGTCTCTTCATGACTATCCTTATTTTTATCGGTTCATATTGTATATTTATTTCTAACTACTATATGGCCCATGCATTGGTTTGAAAATGCAAAATAAATTGATTATTCTAACGTGCTATACAACATATAAAAAAAGTGTCAGATTATAAGTTTTTCGAATAAAAAAAAATTGTCGATTTTGAATACTGCATAAATGGTATACCTCTGGAGAGAGTGATGTTTGTACGAGATTTAGGGGTAACATTTCAATCCTCTTTTTCTTTTCGCCAACACATTCACAACATAGTGCTCCGGGCATCTAAAATGTTGGGTTTTGTTATACGTATTTCTCGGCAGTTTCGGAAAAACGAGAGTCTAATTCTCCTCTATAATGCATTAGTCAGAAGTATCTTGGAGTATTGTTCCTGTATATGGTCCCCTTACTACTCCACTTATATAGATCTTGTAGAATCTGTCCAGACTCGGTTTGTGAGATATCTGAGCATACGTAACGGCATTCGTAAGTCTATTCCGGATTACAGCAATAGACTTAAGCATTTCAACATAATGAGTCTGAAAGAGAGGCGCCACATAGCTGACTTGTTGATTCTCCATAAAGTTGTAAACGGGTCCTTGGACGCCTATCTCATTAATTACTTATACTTCAAAACGAATCTTCGAGCTGTACGCAATCCACTTGTGTTTGCTGTTCCTACTTCAACACTAATTAGTTCATATAATAGTCCTTTGTCGCGAATGGCTAGACTATACAATGACATATCATGTACCAGAAACAATACTGTCGACATATTTTCCCAGAGCTTATGTGTATACAAGCGTTCCCTGTGCTCTAAACCTATAAATTATTAATGATTAAAGTGTTTAGTAGTTAAGTGTTGTTGTAATATTGTTTTTTTTTTTTTTTTGTAATGTTAAACATATAGTTTTAAGTTCTAGATTTTAATTTTTTTATTTTGATTTGTTCTGATATTTTTAAGTGTATTTGTATTTCTGATTTTTTATTGTCTTTTCTCCTTTTATTACCTGTCACGAAATGTAATGTTTAAACGTCATGCATGCCTATAATTTAAGTGATTACATTGTTTTACATTTTAAACAATACCCTATTACTAATTGTTCTTTATGTAATTACTTTGTTGGTGTGCTAAATAAATAAAATAAAATAAAATAAAATATCTTCAAGTGCTTCATTTATTAAACTGGTGATAATAATGATCGTTTATATATTTGAATGATACCTTGTAAATTCAACGGACTCAGTGATAATAAATTAAAAACAATTAATTTATCCGCAAAATTGCGCCGTCCATAATATATCAAAGCCATTGAAGTCCATCCACGACGCGACGGCGCGAAACAATGAAATTGTTCGGTTAAACAAAACGTTCGCGCGAATCGACCCCGACAAAGCGTTGGTGGCTCGAATTTAAATTCACTTAAAATTCCACTAGACTCGTCGGCACAAGAGTCAAATTTAACACTCAACCCTCTTTGAGATCCGCTGAAAAAAAAAACTAAGCGCGGGCCAGTCTTGGCGCAGCTCGACGCTTGCCAACGGAATGTCCTGGCGTCAGAGCGAAAAAATGCCACTCCATTTCATCGAGCCTTTATTGAATATAAGAGAATGTTTGATCCGCAAATTTCTTTGATAGTGGCACGAGGTCTTCAGAGGAATATTTTCCAGTTGCTTACGGCTTCGGCTCGTTTAAAAGCAACGGAATTATTTGTGCGCTCGCCGGGGATGCTCTATTTGAATGAAAATGTTATTTGCAATGCTTTATACGTACTAAAAATTTGCTATTAAATTAAAATTTTAAATGTGATAAAGATTTTAACTAGTTTATGGATCTTGATGATTTTGTAGTTTTGCTTTATGACTAAAAAAAATTTAAATGTACATAAATTAACATAGTATTTGTCAATGGCAAGAATACTTTGTTTTAAATCAGAAGTGTCTTAAAATGAGTTGACAAAGTAATAGTTACATTCGGATACATTTTATACCAACCAACTACCTGTGAAATACAAGCAATATATTTATTTATTTAAAACTTCATTGTACACATAATACTAAAACTAAGGAGTACAGTAGAGAAGAAAAGTACAATAGGCGGCCTTATCGCACAAGGCGATCTCTTACAGGCAACCAAGGATGGAGATATACATACATACATACTTATGAATGAAGTTACACATCCTTTCATGACAACAATACCGCTGGATTTCGTGCCATTTACTTTATTAATAAAACATACATACAGTACATAAAAATACACCAAAAAAGCAGTGATGGCCTAAAAAGCAGTGATGGCCTCGAGGTTTAGGCGCGCGGTCGAGAATTTCGGCGGTCGCAGGTTCAAACCCCAGGCACACACCTCTGACTTTTAGAAGTTATGTGTGTATTCACAATGAATTATCACTTGCTTTAACGGTGAAGGAAAACATCGTGATGAAACACACATAAAAGTTCTTAGGAATTTCTTAGGTGTGTAGTCCGCCAACCCGCACTAGGCCAGCGTGGTGGACTAAGGCCTAAACCCTCTCAGTTGTAGAGGAGGCCCGTGCCCAGCAGTGGGACGTATTTGGGCTGATGATGACATACCTACATACATAACCTCACGCCTGTATTCCCCGAAGGGGTAGGCAGAGGTGCATTTCTGAACCCACATTTCGCCAGGTATGTATCAGTCCCACGTAATAGGGGGCGAGCCTATTGCCGTTTTTCGGGAAAAACCCAATAACACTTCGCCCGACCCGGGAATCGAACCCAGGGCTTCTAGATCGCACGGCACATACTTGTGTCGGAGACCACGAGGCAGTCGAGGCATTAATAAAACAAAACATCCTATTACGTCATTTTGCCATTGTCACGTCTCTTTTAGCAGGATTAAAAGAATGCAAAACATTTTGCGCAAAGCGTATTTATCCTAACGTGACTTTCAGGTTTTTAATTAATAAAAGGGAGGCTTGTGGCGCAGTTGATGACACGCGAGGTATTCCAACACGTGTGGACGTAAACAAGAGTCCCTCTGAAAGCAGTGTACGAGTTAATCAAATTTTCATTGAAATGGATATTTAGAGACTTAACTAACAGCAGCTCGCACTGTAGGAACATGTTATATTTGCCCATGATACTTTGTACCTGGCTTCTCTTGTTGTATGTCTATATTAAGGTGATATCTCATAGTACAATATTTTGCTTCTACATCTGATATGAAATAAAATGGAGAATTATTTGATTTCAACTCCCAATTCATTTCGTTCCGTGAGATTAAGCTTAAAGGTATAACTCGCTGTGTTTCAGACCTTTGTGTTGCTTCTGTTCGTGCTGTATTCCTGTACTAAGCTATTGATTCTTTCGTTCCCCATTACCACTTCAGTTGTAGTGGTTGGTGTGTGAGTAGACATTCCACACTTTTACTTTTACAAATACTATAAATTTTCCCTCTCAGAGCCATTAGAGAAAAGCTTAAATGTACACCGCACTATAATTCTACAAATAAAACTGCTTTATATCACGAAGTGCACCGCCCAAGATTCGTGTTACACAATTAGTGTACGGCGGCGTGGGAATCGTACTAATTTGTGTAATAACAGA
Organism: Hemaris fuciformis; assembly: GCA_907164795.1. Classification (NCBI taxonomy): domain Eukaryota; kingdom Metazoa; phylum Arthropoda; class Insecta; order Lepidoptera; family Sphingidae; genus Hemaris; species Hemaris fuciformis. The sequence continues at coordinate 12,123,846 of OU015448.1, forward strand.
AACTGCAGTTTGCACGAGCGGCCTCAGAGACACTGTTATGTAGGGGTTGTCAACCTTTTGATATAAATATACATTAGAATTTACTTGGCAATAAAGTAAATATTTTTTAATCAACTTGTTAGTTCCGCGGGACAAGTGAGTTTACCAACCTATTGTGAGTTTATGGATGGAGACAAATATTATTTATGATTTTGAAATGAAATGAAATGAAATTTATTTCGTAATACATGTACATTTTTGAGTATCGACAGGTCCCAATATAGGCAAGCCCGTGTCTTGGGTACCTGTTTACTTACATTACCGAGAATTACAAACATATACATTAGCTAATGACAATCCAATTAAAAGTGACACAGTTAAACATTTTAAAAATACGTTAACAAAATAACATGAAATAAAATAAAAATCAACAAAACAAAACACAACTAACAGGTAAATTTTATCTTTAAAGGCTCGCCCCCTTGACCTATGTACATCTGAATGTGTATCCAATTATTAACAGATGGTTTTTAACTGGTGGTAGGATTTTCGTATCCGCCCGGATAGCGACCACCGTGCACAGGACGTAAAACCCGCCATAGTGACACATGCAAGTGTGTCGCGTTCCGGGATCAGTCAGTGTACATCCGGTTTTTCGGGGGACTTCAGTCGTGGTAGGGGGATGACCGTGCGGGTATTTTTGCCTCGACTGATTGGAGGTGTATTGACCCATCGGCCAGGGAGACCCGTAGAAACGGTTGTCCCGCTGGCCGCCCGCGGTATAGTACAGGGGCCCAATCGTGGCTAACCACCTCGAGAGGCTGCCCCACCATGCCGCGCATAATCTTGGAGTAGGTCGTCGTGCCGGTTGGTGACCGGATATGGGGTCCCGGCGGCCTATTCCGGGAGGGTACGGGGGCCCTTCCGTCCGATGGATCAGTCTGCCTCCATTCAGCACTAATGTGGCTAATTTCCCGTCGCGATCTTCTTACTACCATGACACAAGTCCCCCTAGCTTCTTCACAACTTCCTTCCTTCACCCATGACAGTGCAACACATCAGAGCAGGTTCTACAGCGGTGAACAACCCCACCACCGCGTTCACGATGGAGTTCGCCAACATCCGCGGGCTCCATTCGAACATCAATGCCGTCCACCACCATCTAGAGACGGCCCGGCCTGCTTTGCTCTTCCTGACGGAGACACAGATTCGTTGTCCGGCCGATCTATCGTACTTGCGCTACCCTGGCTATTCGCTTGAAGAGAACTTCAAGCCTAAGGCCGGGGTGTGTTTGTATGCTCGGTCGGATGTCTGTTGTCGCCGTCTGCGCTGCATGGAGGATCCTTCCTTCTCCACTCTGTGGGTACACGTTGACCTCGGCTGTCAAAGTCGTGTCTACGTGTGCCTCTACAGATCTCATAACGGGGATGATGAGACAACCCGGTTATTCAACTACCTTGGCCAGGCGACAGACGCCGCGCAGGAGCAGTTCCCCACAGCGGAATTGGTAGTTTTGGGGGACTTCAACGCACATCATGAGTTGTGGTTGGGTTCCTCCAAGACTGACCATGCTGGAAGGGCTGCCCACGCGTTCGCTCTTACTTATGATTTGGCGCAACTGGTGAACCAGCCTACCAGGATCCCAGATGTGTCGAGTCATGTGCCTTCTCTGCTGGACCTTCTGTTGACGAGTCACCCAGCCGGGTATCAGGTGACGGTTGGTGCCCCTCTGGGTTCCTCCGACCATTGCCTGGTTGGGACGTCAGTTCCGCGCGCTACACCTCCACTACCCGTGAAGGTTAAGCGCAAAGTCTGGCACTACTCGTCAGCAGATTGGGATGGTATGCGAGAATACTTCGCATCCATCCCTTGGCGGCAGCGCTGCTTTGAGGGCTTGGATCCTTCAGCGAGTGCCGACGCCATTGCCGACGAGATCAGATTAGGAATGGAATACTATATTCCTTCCTCTGAGATCGCCGGCAAAGGACGCGGACGCTCCTGGTTCAATCGCGAGTGCGCCGACGCTGTTGGTAATAAACAGGCGGCGTACCGCGCTTGGATCAGGGGTCGCGCAATAAAGGATCCCAATTTAAGCTTACTCAAGGCAGCTTATAACCGTGCCGTCAAGGCCTGCAAGAAGGCTTATGTGAGAGCGGACGCTCAGCGCGTCTCCAAGATTGGACGTGCCTTGGCAGACCATCCGACGAGCAGCCGTGCTTATTGGAGTCTTGCTAAGGCTGTCCAATCCAATTTCTGTCGTCCTTCGCTGCCCCCGCTGAGATATCCGGATGGATCACTGGCCCATGGGCCGGAGGAGAAAGCCAGTCTACTGGCGCGCCTCTTTGCGGCCAATTCTCGGCTCGATGACTGCGGTTCTCAGCCACCTACGCTGCCTAGCTGTGGCCACACAATGCCTGATATCCGTATCAGGCATTGTGATGTGAGGCGTGAACTGCAGTCACTCGACGTCCGAAAAGCCAGTGGTCCTGATGGTATCCCGGCGGTTGTCCTTAAAAAGTGCGCAGCCGAGTTGTCTCCTGCACTAACACGCTTGTACCGCGCGTCTTATCTTTCAGGTGTGGTGCCTCAATCTTGGAGAGAGGCTAATGTGCAACCGATTCCTAAGAAGGGTGATCGGTCAGACCCTGTCAATTATCGCCCAATCGCCATAACCTCAGTGATCTGCAAGGTGATGGAGCGGATCATTAACATCCAATTGGTCCGCTACCTGGAGGATCACTCGTTGATCAGTGATAGGCAATACGGCTTCCGCCGTAACCGGTCAACGGGTGATCTTCTAGCGTTTGCCTTGCATCACTGGGGGGAGGCGATTGATCGGCATGGCGAGGCTCTTGCCGTGAGTCTTGACATAGCCAAGGCATTTGATAGGGTCTGGCACCGTGGCCTTCTCTCCAAGCTTCCGGCATACGGTCTTCCCGGCAACTTGTGTTTGTGGATTTCGAGCTTTCTGCATGGGCGTAGAATGCGTGTCCTCGTCGACGGGCACGCTTCACAGCTCATGTCAGTTAGTGCCGGGGTTCCGCAAGGCTCTGTGCTATCGCCCACCCTGTTTCTTCTGCATATCAATGATATGTTGCCGCTTGGCAACATTCATTGCTATGCAGATGACAGCACGGTCCATGGGCGGTACTGCAGTAAGCCACCAGGTTGCCGGGCGGATACTGAGAGTAGACGCGTGGAGCTTGTCATTGAGCTCAATCGGACCCTGGAGCTCATTTCCACATGGGGTACCCAGAATCTGGTTGAGTTCAATGCCAAGAAAACCCAGGTCTGTGCGTTTTCGTGCAAAAAATCCCCGTTTTCTCCTCTCCCCAATTTTCAGGGCATTTCACTCGCAATGCGGAACGGCCTTAATATCCTAGGTGTGGATATCCGCTGCGATCTTAATCCAAGGACTCACATCGAGGGCATTATATCCGCCACTTCACGCAGGGTCGGAATCCTGAACAGGGTGCGCCGGTTTTTCACGCCCGGTCAGCTTTTCCGCTTATACAAAGCACAGGTTCGGCCGGGCATGGAATACTGCTCGCACCTCTGGGACGGTTCCGCCAAATACCTTCTCGATGCCTTGGATGGATTGCAGCGGCGTGCCATCCGCATTGTGGATGATGCAGACGTCACAGCCAACTTGGAGCCGCTACAGTTGCGCAGGGACATTGCCGCACTTAGCGTGTTCTACCGTCTGTATCATGGTGAATGCTCTGAAGAATTGTTTAAGCTTGTCCCATCCTCTCCTTTCCTCACCAGAACCACGCGTGCTGGCATGCGAAGCCACAGCTTTGTGGTCACAACATCCGCGGCTCGAACCAAAAAGTTCGCCAACTCTTACCTTTGCCGCACCATCAAGCTGTGGAATAGTTTGCCGGCTCACGTGTTCCCTCCTTCCTATGATCCTGGATCCTTTAAGCGAAGCGTGAAGAAGCATTTGTGCAGGCCGGCATGATTGTGTCGACCAGCGGGTGACCTTCGTTTCTCGCTGGTCGGTATTAATTTTTTGGACTCCACTGTGCTTACCATCAGGTACAGTGGAGTCACTTTGCCGTGCCAGTTTAAAAAAAAAAAAAAAAAAAAAGATGGGCATTATTTGCAACGCATGGCAGGTACCATCAAGACGGCCGTTTCGCTGTATCCGTTACAAAAAAAAAGAAATAGTAGCCTTTTTATGTCATCCTTTCCACGTCCATCACATATTATTCCATGTAATATACGAACTTGCACCTCATTCGCATTTCCTAACCGCGGCGAGCATACGACGCGTCTTATTCCCCAACTCGGATTGCACATTCGCCGCGTTCCTGTGGGACCAACTTGATAACCCTATACGTTTGTTATGCATTGTAAGTCTGAAATAAATTCGTGCAGGAGCAAGTTTCACAGGCGCGCAATGCTCAAAACGAGTTGTGGTTCTTGGTACAGTTGCACAGTCTGATTTAAAAGGAAATTTCATTTGTTAGATTATTGTTAAGATAATGTTTGAATAGAACTCATCGTTTTACCAAATAAATTTATATTTCCAATTCTCACTGTTTGCAATAAGTAAATTTTCTTAATACACGCAATAGTCACATATATGTATAGTTCTGTCCCCACACTAAGATACAAGTCTTGTGTTGAGGGAATCAGTAATCACACGAACATATGTCTCCGACCTTTTGTTTCCACAGCTGGTGGTTAACCAATTGCATCACGGAGAATGCCGACAATCAGACAATATACGGCAGTGGATAAACATGTCAGATTTGCATAGCTATGGGTCCTGTTCGCTCCGCTTTACGTTACACAATTTTCCTAATTTATTATACAGATTGAAGAACGCAATTTTATCGTGGATGCTATTTGAATGATGAGTATGATTGGGTATCGTTCGGAGGAATCAGTCATGCAATATTCATTTCTTGTTATACATCTGCTTTGAATTTCAAATGAAACGTGCAAAATGTGATATCTCCATCTTTAGATTTTATAAATCTGATATTTTTCGTCAAATACGTTAAGTGCGGAGCTTATATAACTTATCTTATTAAATAAGAGGTTTTGTATCAGGATTTCAGTAACGATCTCCAGATTTTTTACAACACAATTTCTTTGAAAGTAATCATATATCTCTAAAATATACTACTTAACAAAAATATAATAAACAAAAAATAAATGAAAACAAAAATAAAACGAGAGCTAACTACACAATTAGATGTTTGTAAACTGCTCACTAGTAGCACATTTAATATGCACTAACATTCTCAAACTATTTATGTATTCAAAGGGAAATAGTCGATAGCTGTAACTGAAGGAGGTTTCGACGCACGGTGACGTCATTAAACATTCACCCTCCTGACTCACTTGGGTATTTACGAATTACGAAAAAGTCTCTAACAAAGACTGGCGATATAAAATATGCAGCAGAATCTGCAAGGTCTAGTTGACCTCTTATCTAATATTAACTGCTCTTGTTTCAGGTAAGTCCCCGTTATCGGCGCCTCATTGAATTTGTGGGGCAGCAGTATGTACCGGTAGGTGAAAAAATATATCATCGGCTCACATAAGGAGATAAAATAATGATGAAAAGGAAAGAATGAATTGATCAACTGTTGCTCAGATGTGTATGGCTGGATATGTATATCCGCCTGGATTATGACAACTCATAATCCAAACAAATATTTACGATTTGGAATGAACATACGTATTCCCAGTTTTTATCGGGCCGACACACTTGTGTCCACTTCGATCGCGGATTCCTCGCACTGTGATAATTTTAATGAGAACCACAAACATTCCTCAGGTTTTCAAGTTTATATTAATTAGGGTAGTTAATATTAGGGTAATTAAGCTTCCGTAGTGAAATCTGGGGCTTTGTGTATTTCCTGTTTAAATTGATTTTACTCCTAAATGCATATACTTTTTTAAAATGATTGATCCCGAATAATATTTCAAGCAGTCGATAAAACACTGGTTAGCGTCGAGTCGTTTATCATCCGATAATGTTATCTGAATAATGCATATATTCTCGTTTTTTTTTTTTTCAATTTAATAAAGTATGCAGAAATAAATGCGGTCCATCCATCAACGTGATGGGTTGTTTTGGATCGGGTGTTAATTTTATCCAGATTACGTAAGATATTTTGATAATAAATGGATTTTATGTGGTAAATAATTGTAATTCCTTAGCTTTAAAATGTTCTGAATTGTTTATATTAAAATAAGAAAAACAAAATAATTCGAATATTAAATAAGTAAAATTCAGGTAGGTATTGAAAAAATTGGTTATATCGTTTTTTGTTGCTTGTGGCACCTGATAGTCTTTAACTACCCCTATGGTATAAAGCAGTTAGTGAAAAGGCAAAAACAATACAGAATTCATTAGTATGCTTGTAAAAATATTATAATAATAAGGAGAAACAACATGTGTAACTAACAAGTCTGAAAGCTATCAACATGCTCAACCGTATTAAGAATTATTATCGAGGATCCCGTTAGGATAAATAATTTATGAAATTATAATTGGTGTGCCAACACTCGGTTCCCGCTGATTCCGCTATTGTAGCGTCATCTGGCACGGCGCCCGCGTACCCTACTATATTTCAACTTGGGTTCAATTCCAACTATATACTGTGATACGGCCAGTTACTTACTCGAGTGTTGATTTCACCGTAGACTAACTTCTTCTGGTGAAATTTTATTTTAAATAACGAACAATTGATTCGATTAAGAGCTAGTAAAAAAAATTGACACAGTGAATGTATTTTGTTGTCTTACTTATTGCTGATTCATCGCACTATTTTATATCTTCTTTATAACGCTTACAATTTTCATATATTGATGCAAAACAAACAACACGTTGAAATAAGCAGGCCTAATATTTGAACAAGCGGCCTTTCGATCTAATTTGCCAACATTATACCAACTGCGTTAAAGTCTCATTAACAACTGGAATGTAGGTCGATCCATTTAAATTTTAATACAAAATCCGCGTTACACAAGCATAATTGAGAAACGACACCAACAAAAAGCCAGCGACATGCGATGCATGCCAAAACACATTAAGTTGTATGTGCAGAAACAAGAGGCAGGAGCGGCTAGCGCGGACGCAGCGCACTGCCAAATGACTCGGTACACGCCGCACGCCGCTGCGCTGTACTGGCACCGCCTGTGAGCTTCACACGTACCAAACTATTGCCGACCTACTTTTGTTCGCATTGAATATTAGCCTACTGAAAATCGCAGCTTGCTAGTTACTTGTTTTCTTTTACAAAAATGATTATATTTCAATAGATCAAAATAGAGTCAATGGTATTAATTGTTACATATTGGCAGATCGTTTGAAATAATTCACAGATTGGATATTCGGTTTAGTTATAAATTTTGTGATACGCAGTAATCTAATTTCTTCACGTTTCCAGTTTTGTTCTCGATCGAGTTTGTTAATTGGTGATAGTTCAAAGAAGGACCCAATTAAAATTAAACTTGATATGTAATATAGTCATGATGAGTCATACAAGTCACGACTAAAAATACCCGAGGACTTTTAACCACTTACACCCATAAAAAAAACTATAAATAGCGCCAAGAATACTCAAACAGTCGACTATCGGAAACGCAAAACGGATACAAATCCCGTAAATTTATTAGCTTTGAAAGAAGCGGTGGTTAGATAACAGTGTCTGATATTGCGACATCTGTAGCGAGTGTCGATAGTGTCTACAGTCTGTCGGCGTCTGGGAGCGGCGCGACGTACTCGAGACCTCCACCGGATCGCATCTTCACTCGATACGTCCTCCACTCCGCGCCGCCCGACACCAGTGTTCAACAATTGAGATAAATTAAAGCTATTCTTATAAAATTGTTGAAATGCTTTCGAGAAAATACTGCTCTTTGATACTGGGATGTTTTCTTAAACGTTTTTGCTGCGTTTCTATGTTGTATGGAAATTGGATCATCATCATCATTATCAGCCCATATACGTCCCACTACTGGACACGGGCTTTCTCTACAACAGAGAGGGTTTAGTTAGGTTTAGGTTTAGCCTTAGTCCACCACGCTGGTCTAGTACGGGTTGGCGGAATACACACGAAAGAAAATTATATTGGAGATTGGATGTTTGGTCGAAATTACAGGATTTTAATTCGATGTAGAGGTTAGGCCGTGGAACTTGAGAAGTGCTCCCAAGTTATTAAAACTGGTGTCAGAATTAAGCATGTGTATTTTATTAGAGTTTTGACCCAAGGAAATTAACAGCCGGGTCATTTGGCGTGGATTTATAGCAAATATATTCTTCCATTACGTAATGTATGCTGTGTACGACTGAAGCAATTCATCAATTTTCCCGACATACGTGCACACGTGCGTCAGAGCAGATTTACGAGCCATAAAACCCTCGGCAAGTACTTACGTTTTACATTTACTGCCGAACGTAACGTGGTTACACTAAAAGTGTAATTTTTTCGAGTGTCGTCTCGGAGGCGTAACTCAATTTGCAGGATCCTATCTGATATCAAATTTTGGAGAGTATATCTTGCTTTTATTACGCGGTATAAAATTAATAGAAATAGAGAAAGCAAAAGCTATCCAACAAAATCCGTACCCTAAAAATATGCAAAAGGTATACTTATATATATTTTTTAATTTCATTATAATATTATTTCCAAATAGTGCCATAGTCTAAAAAATAACCTGTTCTATACAAAAATATTTAAATTCACATTTATATTTATCTGAATTATTTTATTATCCAAGTGGCTCAATTAAATCTCGTGCAGGATCCTGTAGGACGCCTGTAAAAGAAGATATTTTTTGTTGCGAAACTTTAAAAAGGAATAACAAAAATTATCCAAAACTGTTTCAGCGTTTAGTTGAAAACCGCCTTCAAAAAAAATTTCCAAAACAAATTAAAATGCACTAAAAAGTAAAAAAATAATTGCGTATTCTCCTGTAACTTAATAATCAACTTACTATTTCTCTTCATCAATATATACCTAGGTACGATTATAGATTAGACTAGACTACTTAAAAGTCAATCTAATTATTACGACAATATAATGTAGTTTTAATTATTGTTATTCTTGGAGGCGGTGTCAGCCAAGTAGGATTCTCGTATTCATCATCATCATCAGCCCATATACGTCCTACTGCTGGGCACGGGCCTCCTCTACAACTGTGATGCTAGGTATGTATATTGTAGTATTTCCTTAGCTGACACCGCCTCCAAAAATAACAATAATTAAAACTACATTATATTGTCGTAATAATTAGATTGACTTTTAAGTAGTCTAGTCTAATCTATGATCGTACCTAGGTATATATTGATGAAGAGAAATAGTAAGTTGATTATTAAGTTACAGGAGAATACGCAATTATTTTTTTTCGATTTAGTGCATTTTAATTTGTTTTGGAAATTTTTTTTGAAGGCGGTTTTTGGTTTTGTTAAATTTTTTGTTTATTTTTAAATTTTTAGTGAAGTCACACCCGAGATCGAACCTGCAACCTCATGCGTTGCAAATCGGTTACTTTGCCACTCCGCTACTATCAGTCTATTATATGATTATAAAACTCATCAACAATACGCAAATGTTTCTACCACCCACTCGGCTACCACCGCTTCACACATTTAATACACCTTAAGTAATGCAATTAGATTGCTTGCTTTATGTTGCAATGCAGCAACAAACGTAAGCGCATTACAATTTGATTCAAGACAGTTAGAAATTCTGCCAGAGATCGCATCTTTACTGTACGCCCTTAACGAGTTCCATTGACATTATATTTGACTACTACAAATACTTGACCATAAAGACGTTACGGTAGGTGACTCAAATATCCGGATAGCCTATAAAGATTCGGCCGAGTATTGTTATTTTTCTCCTAAGAATTGAAGAGTTCCGTTACTTTGTCATGGATCCCATAATTAGAACCTAATCAAACTCTCATGCAATTACCCTAGAAGTACATCCTAACCAATAAAAAAAGAATCATCAAAATCGGTTGGCATGATATTCGTCGATTTGCCACGCACATTGGTGAAAATTTAAGATTTTTGTGGTTTTCTAATGGAAGCTATTATCACAACTGGACCAAATTTAAATGGGACCAATCTGGAAGCATCAGCTTTCAATTAAAAAAAGAATCATCAAAATCGGTCCACACAGTCAAAAGTTCTGAGGTAACAAACATAAAAAAAAAAAAAAAAAATACAGACGAATTGATAACCTCCTCCTTTTTTTGAAGTCGGTTAAAAACAAAAGAAAGGCAAGGTTGAAAGGCAGAAAGAGTAACGCACCATAAACAATACACTAATATTTCAAGAAACACAGAAAATATTTTCATAATAAATATATTTGAAGCAGTGTACAAGTAACAAATGTATCCATTTATAAGCAGGGCGACATGCCGTACAGTCATAAAGTTGAATTAAGTATGAGACAGATGTCTTAGCGCGTTATAGCCGCCAGCCCCTTCCCCCTCCGCACCTCTCGACAAATTATTCAAATGCAACTGTTATAATAACACGAAAATGTGCTCGGATGTTACTCACGTGCTACGCTTATTATTTACACTACATCCTTGTGTTTTCTTGTTTGTCGCATTTTGTAATTTTATGACTTAAGCCTTGCAATAAAGCATGCACGCGGCCGATTTTGCATTGGGATATGTTGAAAAAAAAAACAAAAATTAAAAGATTGTGGAGACATTTTTGAAAAACGTCTAATCTTTAATCTATTGCTCCACTTATCCCGAAAGAAATTATTTGTATTTCTAAAATCTGCGCACTTTACCTATAACTTCTGAACCATAATTGTGATACAACATCATCATCAGCCGAAAGACTTCCATAGCGCTCTATTAGAAGAGATCTGCATCCATTGTGATACATAGATCTTATAATTTCACTACCATAATTATGGTACATAAAACTATTTTTATATTTATTTGACTAAAAACTCCACAATGCAGCTGGAAATACAAAGCATTTGGTTGCAATTGGCAATCGAGTTGTAGTTTTGAGTAACATGCAATCAACCCTCACAACGTATTGCGAGAAAACATGTGCACATCGGAGTTTTATTTGTATGGGCACACGTGGCCGAGTTCACCCGATCCGCTTGTACAGGGTTTATTTCGCGTAGTACGTACCGCATGCGGCGCCATCCTTCACTGTCAACATTGCGGAATTATTCTCAATGCTATTGGTACTAATGTACACTACACTGAATTGTCGAATTGAATTGAATTGTCGTATATGTCGAGATTTTATATTTGCCCTGAGCAGTCGGTGTCTCAACAATAATACTCGTAGGTAAAGTAGTGGTGCATTTCTTTCTTATTCCCTGATAACGCGGTTATGATTTCCCATTTTTATTTAAGACAATTCTCAAAAAATGATCTAAAATATTATCGACAGTAAATTTCCATATTGCACAGTGAAAAGTAGAATATGCAGTGCATATTATGCACGTTTGTATGTAGTTGAAATAAAAATACATAATAAAATGTTATTCCATTAAATTCTACATTATTCAAAGTAGATAAAATTGTCTTGAAAGTAATAACTAAGAAGTAATTAACGTGGAAACGAGTCTTACAAAAGAATCAGGTGGCATTTTCCTTTTATCTGTTCTATGTAGGGCGTGAAATAAAAGTTTTAATTCATTTCTATTAATGACAATTCTCTCTCCGCGTTTTTCTTATAGGAAAACGAATAAGAAAACAGTTCGCCCTGTTACTTGATGGTCTTATAGGAAATGTTTCTAGATAAAGCATTAAAAATACTGTATACAATTTTTCTTTGCGCTCTACTATTATACACGATTCATTTTTATAAGAGAAAAATTTCCTATAAACTGTGCTTTTATTTTATTCGGGTATTTCGTACTTAATAATTCCCTTTCCTTGACGTTTAATATAAATAGTAATAGAACAGTATTCAAAGAATGCTTGTGAGTTATGGTTTTGAAATTTGTATGAAAAGCTCTGCTTCTGTAAACAAAAATGAGAAAATAAATTAATGCCGTCTAAAATACTAGAACGTAGCTTCCGACTACGAACTGTTACGAATATTTTCCTGTCGGCTACGGTTGTAGCTGTCGTAGCAAAAGCGTAGCACGGTAACTGACAATGTAGCATCCTACCTGTCTTTCTTTATAAAAGATTTCCTTTTTAAAAGATTGACAGTAATTTAATTCCCATTTACCTTATTTTTTAAACGTAATATTTGATTTTTCATTACATGTCGTGATCTTTTATAGTTTCTCTATTGTAGAATTAAAGAGTAACTACGACTCTTTAATTATTATATCCTTAATTTATAAAATTTTATAGGCTTTAACTTGTTACATTAGCGTATAAGATCGTCATCCATTAGGCTAATATAATCAAATAAAAAGTTAAAACAGCTTTCTCCATCAACACCACTCATTAAAATAAATAACTGGCAGCAAAAAAAGTAACAAAACCCTAATGCACCCTTTTAAGTACAGATATTCGCATTAAAAAAGATCTGGCCGCAAACATTCCGCAATGGGGCCATTTAAAAAAAACCTTGAACTCGTTTGCATCGCCGTGGTAACAAAGAGGTCGCAAAATATTCAACACATTACACGAGAAGGCTTCTAACGTCGCGGTGCGGCTTCGAGAATGGCCCGAGTGGAAGTCTCCGAAGCGACTTTATCTCAAAGGGACGGCTTTACAATGGGCCAATACGACCGAGAAAACTATTCACCGCGTTATCACACCGCCTGCGATACCTGTTAACAATACTGGCCTTTATTTGTAATACAAGGAAATGTCAAAATGCCACGACACAACAGAAATGATAACGGTAATGAGTTCATCAAGGAATATGAAAAAAAATTTTTTTTTATTAACGTTCATAAAATTCATTGTGTTGAGACAAGTTGTGTTTCAACGATTTTTTATTTTCTTTTTTAAATTTAAAGTTAGGAATACACTAACCATGTTGCTTTCATAACTTCTTAATGGTATATGTGCAAAGGCGCCACAAGCACAATAACTTTAAAATTCCTCTCCGCTTTCAACTCAGACAATGTTCACCAATAATTTTATGGCTAAATTAAAAAGCACTTTGAATTGAATGTGGAGTCGCGTGCTATCCAGACACATAAGTGGGCTCTCAACACAGAAGACTCGTATCATTTTCCAGCTGACACCGAAAACACTTGGGCCGTCACCTATTAATGGCGCAAATGAGTTTGCAAATTGCCCCGTACCCGGCCAGGCCGAGGTCTAATTGTCGCGCGCTCACCGCTTTTGTCTCGCCCTCCCTTCCTTATTTTTGTGTGTATTTTTTTTAACGCCAAGATAGCTCTTCATTATTTAGTGGATAAATTCGCCAGTTCGCTCGCTCGAAATTAATAATAAAGTGGCGACGACCGGCGGCGATTTATCGCTCTATTATGAACGATAAATTTATATAAATAAACGAGATAAGCGGCGTGTAGACGATGGCCGCGGCGGTGGGGCGCGCTTTGTCTGCCAGAGGCTTAATGAGCGAAATAATGAGTCGTTGTGCAACCCGCTTTATGAATACAAATTCCATGTTCGGCTAATTGAAAGCTCAATGTATTTTCTTTTGTGTCAATTAATTAAATTTTGTTTGATCAGTTCGTTCGATATTCGTTCGTTATTATAAGGATCTCCATAAAGCGAAATGTAATGATTCTTTGAATAAATTTTATTTTGTCACGGCGGTCACGGTTCAGGTTTCAGTTCGCATACAAATTACCAATACATTAAGAATTGACTGTCTTTGATATAATACACCCAACAGTCAAATTCATAGTTCTGCCCCACATTAAAAAGAGTCTTATGTCGTGGGTATCAGAAACTACGAGAGACTTTTCGGTCTCACAAACACCCAGACCCGAAACAAATATTTTTTGTGGATCACACAAACATTTGTCTCGATGCGGGGATCGAACCCGCGGCCTCTCGTTTCGCAAGCTGGTGTCTAGCCAACTGCGCCACGGGGCAATGGACATGTAAAACGAATGTTAAGTTAAAGCATTGCTATCGCATATTATTAATCAAAAAGGTTGCGAGTGTCCAACAATTCTATCTCTTTCACTCTCCTGCTCTTCCTATCTTCCGTCCTACATGCATTAACAAGCACCGACTTTCGTATAAGCAATTTTTTCGCACATATTTGTTTTACATGAACATGCCTTATTTCACAAAACTCTCACACTAACGCTTTAATTAATCTAAGACCCTTAAATACAATATCCCTTTCTTGAAAATTTTTCATTGGTGTTCCTCCCACGTTATTTTTAAAGCGCAAAAAAACGAGAGCTGCCATGAACGAGCCGAGGTTAATACCGCTTATATTCTAGGGTGCAACAACGATTTACAAAAAAGAAAAGAAGCTATATTTTCTGCTAAGAAGAATCGGTCGAAATAATTTCCGCATGTACTTATGTAAATCAGTCGTCATCATCATCAGCCCATGTCCATCCCACTGCTAGATACGGGCCTCCTCTTCTACCTCTCTCTTTGGATGATTGGCGGACTACGGACCTAAGAAATTCCTAATTATAATTTTAGGTGTACAGGTTTCCTTACGATGTTTTCCTTCACCGTCAAAGTACGTGATAATACTTTGTGAATCCGCACATAACTTTGAAAAGTCAGAGGTGTGCCTTAGGTTAAACCTGCGGCCGTCGAGCTTTGACTCGACCGTGTGCCTAAAATCGAGGCCATCACTAATCCAGTATGACTACTATCAGTTGACGCTGGTCAACAAGTCAACAAATGTACTTCTGTCCTAAGGCCTATGGTGAATACGAAAATTTAATTGCATAAAATAGATGTCTCGAATCAAAGTTCAATGAACTTACAAAATTTTAGTAAAAATCTTTCAAAATACTCTAGTATCTTGTGTCATTTTTGTTTATTTATTAACATAATATAAAGTCCAAAATGTATTGCACAAATGTTTACATCGACGCACGGAAGGGGGAAAAGATGAGGTCGTGTAGATTTAACTGTTCTTAACAAGTATTACAATTAGTTAGAAATTATATTCTTTCGCATTCTTTTTGTTATGACGTACGGGCGTAGGGCGGTGTGTCTGAAAATGTTCAAGTGAATCTGTGCAGCGTGGAGCGATCCGTGTGAGCACGATTTCTTCCCATTTGCATAATGTATGGGCATTTTTAATTGTTTAACCAACATAGGCGGCGCCGACGCTGTTCTGCTAACACTAACATTTATGTACGTGGAGATCTGCGACTAATGTATAACCTGTAATGTATGTAAACCTATACAGGTTTACTGGATTTCTTTACATATTTTTAGAGGTGTTTAAACTAAGTCCTTTTATACGTGGAACATGCTCCCAATATTCTTGACTGGCGAAGAAAATTGCGACAACTTGTTAGTGCAGTTGGCTAGATTCGCGAAACGAGACTAATGTTTGTGTGATCCACAAATATTTGTTTCTAGTCTGGGTGTATGTGAGACCGAAAAGTCTCTCGTAGTTTCTAGACTTGTATTCTTGTGAGGGGTCAGACCCATGTATGTGACTGTTGGGTGTTTTTATTTATTTAGGTAGACTGAACTATGCCGACCCATTAATTACCACAGATACACAAGTTGATGTTGTAACGATTTATTTATGATATTTCCGGAAACATATTAAAATGATAGCAAAAACAGTGTAAATAAGTATCAGCCGAATTGGAAGTCAGAAGAAGCAATTGCTTCTTCTAACTAAACTAAACGCAATTGCGTTAGCCCGAATATTCGTTTCGAGTATTGAGAGGAACTGGACAATTTATCTATACAAGTAGATAGCAAGTTCCAAGCACATTCAGCTAGAGTAGATTCCAGTGTCGCGGCTGTAACGTTTAATCCATCTCATGGTGCATGTGGACAGATATTGGGTGTATGTCACAACGCACGTCGGTGGGCCTCGCCGCTAACGATCCTTTGTAATCCGGCGGAGACGTGTGACGCCTGTCAACCCGTCTACACATTATAACTGCACCTAACGTGTGGACTAAGAACTTGTAGAGTAAAGTCAAAACATAGATTTCATAGTAAACAATAAATAATTCTCCTACTTCAAAGTAAATTGCAGCTAAGTCCCAAAAAACATATCTATGTGTAAAACTATGCGCTGAGTGACATTATTTACTTTTAGTTTCTGAAAGGAACGTAAGGAGGTCTATCTGTTTGGTACGACTAAAATGAAATAGAAAGAATTTTCAGAGCAAGATAGCTCAACTAAATGGCTTTTATTTGAGTAACAAAATGAAACTAGTATTCAGTTTAAAAGCAACATAAAATTACGTCAACCCCTCGGGTTGTTAATAAATCTCATACTTATCATTAGCCACTTTTCGGTCATAAAATAGCACCGTACGGTTGGTGTAATAAAAGAGAAATGTCGATATTTTCCAGCCAGCGTATGTGCAAACTGCAGCGCAATAAATTCCAGCCAGTAAATAAATTCTAGGTTAACTGACGTTCGCGCGGCGGTCGGCCGGCCATGATTGACCGTGCGCCTGAAGCGCTGCAGCGCTGCACGGGCGCGACGCCACCGCATTCCCAGACGCCTCTCGCCCTTCGTTGTGGGACAAATTACGTTTCATAAATTCCCGGCATTTTTCATAGCTCTTCGGGTGAATTTTCCGCTGAAAGAAATGCGATATATGAGATAGTGATGTCGAAAAAATATCATAGGAAGAATGAAGTTTAATTGGAAGTTACAGTGGCTAGTAAAATAAATTCAACAGTCATACAAAACAATTTTGCTGTTATCCACTTGACTTTTCAGCGTCGGACAGCTAAATGCTACTGTCTTTTCTTGTCATAACTACAGTATTGTGACATTACATAGTCATCAAAAATCTTCAAACAGTTCGTCGCCGCAGCATATCAAATAACAGAAGGTCTTCCATTTTGAAAATTGCTTAAAATAAACAAATTCAATAAACATAAGAAATGTTCGCAATATTACAATGTTCTCCCCTTTGTAAAACTCGAAAATACTTTATTGAAACAATTTTCATTTGAAATTATAAAACGTTTGAATTAAAAAGGGACAACAATAAAAGCGGCGCGGGGTCGCCGGCAATCGTAAAATTCTATCTGGAAATATCTAAAGGAATTACTTTGGGAGTGAAATTAATGAGTGCGATGCCAGTTGGGAAAATTGGGACTTCACAGCGGCCGACCTCCGGCGACTTGCTACAAATATGGCGAACCTAATTAATGGACTATTATGAGAGTAATTATCAATGATGCTAAATCTTTGCTTATAGTATTTATAGTAGCCGATACGATGACATTTGGTTGTAGATTTTTATAAGGACTTCGTGTCATACGCAGGTCACTGAAAAGAGCAAAAACTCAACGTTTTTAGCAAAGTTCATCAAAACAAGTGTATTGTATTCATTCGGCTATCAACCAATTTCATCATCATCATCATCATCATCAGCCCATATACGACCCATTGCTGGGCACGGACCTCCTCTATAACAATAATATAACCTCTATAATACATCATAAAAACTTTGAATCTATCTCAGTTATGACAGATCAATCTTTTAAGAAAGAGCTGCCCATAAATAAAAATTGTCTAATCCCCCGACACCAGCAACTATAAACGGTATGAAATCGCGTGTTCAAAAATAACGACGAAAAAATTTAAAATTTATAAGTAATCTATATTCAATGAATAGTTTATATGAACCTTAAAATAAAAATGTAATAACGTCTAGAGCTATTACTTTCCTCAACTTTATTATGTACCTACACAGAATTATTAAACTGAGAGTACGTTATATAATAAAAAATCAATAGTTTCCGTGACGCCATCACAAACAACCTAATTCACATTTGTGTGATCCACAAATATTTGTTTCGGGTCTTGGTGTTTATGTAACCGAAAAGTCTCTCCTAGTTTCTACACAAAACTTGTATCTAAGTGGCAACTATGTATGTGACTGTTAGGTGTGTTTATTATTTATTATTAGTTAGACTAGCTATACTCATCCTGCAGCCTGCTGAATTTTTGTGGTTGCCCCATTTGTATCCATCGATGTTGATTAATTGTATTAACAAACGCGAAGACCTAAGAAATCATTACTAATTTTTTTTGCAGCCCGCAGCACTGTAACTAACATAAATGTTTGTGAGCCCTAAGGAAAAAAGGTTGAGTACCACTGATTTAGACTCAATCAGAGACACGCAATCAATGAGCATCAATGTTTCAATGGATGTATTGCTCTCCTGGGCATTACTGAATATGGGTAAATGATACTGAATGCTACAATGAAAGTATGTTGGTTGGGAGCGGAACAGAATAACGAAACAGGGGTTGCAGGCGTGGGTCCACGACGTCTGTTAATTTTTAAGTCACATGTAGTCAATTAAAACTCTTAATAATGGTTAGGAAAAACGACAAGACAACTAAAATAAGAATTATTTAGTTTAGCGATACGAACTACCGAAAATGTAGACACAAATTAGAAATTCCAACTGACGGAGTAATTATTACGTCTTTCAGAGATCGAAGCTTACATAGGCAGAATACATACAATAATCTATATACGTAATACATACATATATCACTTGTAATAAGTGATAACTAAACATGAATAGGCCAGTTTGGGATTCTATCTCTTGTAAATGGCACGCGTACAAACACACTCAACTCGGAAAAACAGGGCATGCTCGATGGCACTCGAGCCGCACCGATCGAGTGGCTATATCGCTTCCCAGCTGCCTGTTTGCTGATTTTTTGCGCTTTTTACGCTCACGTTGGCGCTTACAATTAGCAATTGTTTTGATGATATTCCTTTTTTTGCGTTTATGTGCGAAAAATCATTACGCATCTCGTTGTTTTAAAAATCTATGTATTATCTTTGAAACTTTACTATCGCTTTATTATTTATTATGAAATGAGAATGTTTTGTTCAGTTCATGCTGTTATTGCGTTTCACCAGAATGTGAAATGAATATGCTGTAATTTATGATGCCGAGTCGAATGGAGAACAATTTGTTTGTCATTACTATGTATATTTTTTCAATCTTCGCACACACTAAAGCCAAAGCTTACGTGATGGTAAGCGCAATGCCGCATAGAACATGAAGTAGGTAATCTCGCTAATTTGGGCGTTTAATTAGCTTCTTAAAGTTTAGCTTAAACTGTCCAAAGTTATTGGAAGTATTCAACAGGTTTTTTGAAACGTTAGTTATATTCAATTATATTCAAGCTATGGCTTGAATATAAGTAATTTTCCGTTTTTTATATAACCACGTAATCAATTCGTTAGCACAACAATACAATTTTCTATCATATTGACGCCAGGTTTCTTCGCGTGTTAGATAAGAGTATAGTCTGCGTAAAAAATAATAATTTAAAAAAAAATTGGCTCTGGGTCTTGAACAAAACCATTTTCTTCATATATGACGTGATCCCAAAGTCGGAATGTGCACGTGTCTCTTTCATCACTTTGTTCAAAAGTCTTAAAAATGTATCTCTGATCCATACAACATAGGAATTGGAATTAAAGTGTATAAATATGTAACAAAACTGTTAGTATGCATTATGGAAACTGTAACAACATCATTTAACGCGACAACCAACACGATTACCGCTTCGGCGTCTAATCCTTCTCTACGAACGGGTTATTAATCCTTTCATCTAGTTATTACTAAATTCCCGATAACACCTGAGATTTCCCCATCCCCTCTATACAAACTCTGTGTTGCGTCCACGTGTGTTGCCTCCATTGTTACACTTCATTATTCCCGGCGTGTGGATATTAGCGGTTTGTCGCGAACACTGCCGCCGGAATAATTCCCCGCGTATATAAACTTTCATATTGTATTAGATCGTGCCTCCGTGCGCCGCCACACACAGAGACATCGGCTTAAATTCCAGCCTGAATAAAATATCGAAGGTTCGCGTATGTTTTCACGAATTTCACGTTGCTAAGGGACGCTGTGTGTGCGGTACGTGTTGAATTTATACGCAGGGTTCGGCGCGAGAATTGTTAGTTGCAATCTTTATTTGTCGTGGGAGATGATATGACTTCGCAAAGACTAAGCTGTTTTTTTTAAAAGCCAAGTTGTTTGATTTTATTATTTATTATATTATTATCATCAGCCCAAATAGGTACGTCCCACTGCTGGGCACGGGCCTCCTCTACAACTGAAAGGGTTTAGGCCTTAGTCCACCACGCTGGCGTAGTGCGGGTTGGCGGACTACACACCTAAGAAATTCCTAAGAACTTTTAGGTGTGCAGGTTTTATCACGATGTTTTCCTTCACCGTTAAAGCAAGTGAAAATTCATTGTGAATACACACATAACTTCGAAAAGTCAGAGGTGTGTGCCTGGGGTTTGAACCTGCGACCGCCGAAATTCTCGACCGCGCGCCTAAACCTCGAGGCCATCACTGTTTGATTTAAATAACAATTTTGTCAATTAATTTATGTTATTTGCTTTGAGGTTCATTACTAGAATCATTTGGAGGCAAAATAGAATTTGATATTGATATTACAAAAGGTGAGTTAAAAGTCTAGATGATTTTCATTTTTAGGTAAAATTGTTTTATTATATCTTTCAATGCGTTGCCCAAAGAAGTATGTCATAAGAAAATGTTAATACGGAACCCTGAATAACCTAAATCGAACTATATTAGAGCTGAAATTTACTCCACGTTTGGAGTTATTTAGGCTCCGGTCGACCACGTTACGTTTTCTGTAAATAATGGGCATTATTCAAATGCTCGATCTAGACGCCGATAAAAGCAATACAGGGCTAGTTCTGAAAGCCTTCGTCTAAATGGTAAATCACTTTATTGTGCCCTGGGTTTCAGCGCGGCGAGAGAAATAAAAATGTGAGTAGACGCTTTTGCTGTTAACCTTCTTTCTGTTCAGGGAACGGATTTAAATATTAGCCTTAATTTTTGCTTACATAACCGTTCTATGAAATACAAAACTACTTTCACATGCTTAAATGACCTGCAGTTGCTAATCTAAAAACAGTTGACAATCGGCAGAAATTAATACACACTTCGACGCAGACGCTTCTTTTTTCTACTGGCCATTGCTGCCACTTTGCATTTCAATTAAAATCACTTTAGCGCAGCAAAAATGTGCTATAAATACTGAGCTAAAAGTCCGTTCAGAAGCTAATGCATCACTGGATAATTATTCCATCCCTACGCCTCTTCCGCGCGTCTCAAACGCATATCTCGTCTTATGAGTGCGGTATCAAAGCCGCATCTCATAAGGTAAGCTGACTCGATGCTGTTCCACGTCTAAAAGCCGCTATTGTTGGTAGCGTCAGGCTACGAACGCCTCAAGTGGGCGATGCTTTCACACAAACATTCTCGGACTTATTATTATAGTGATTGCTCCGTGGGAGATTCTCATAACTGCGGACGTGTGGTAGAATATTTGTATTCTATTGTAAAGAGAATACGAGTATTATTAAATTCTCAAAATTTCAAATTTAGAAGCAGTCTTCCTTTAAAACGTTCCAAAACGCTTACGTGGAGGAATTCAATATGCTTCGACAGGGTTGGGATAAATAATGCAACAAAGCAAAATTCCTAATATAGTAAATATACAAAAATTGTGAATTGAAAATCGGGTCTACGGTAATCTCACTTTACGAACCACGCTACCTAAAATCTTGCTCGTCTTTGAAATTGGGTTACTAAGTCAGCCCTTTTATACCGCTTATAAAAATCAATTTATTTAAACATAATTTTAATCTTAAACGAAACAATGATAAAATGAAATAGATGTCTATCTATTTCCACATATAAAGTAACAGTAATGTCCAACTGTCCCCTTTGTCACGTAATTATAGCATTAAATATGAAATATGACAGAGTAAGGCGGTGGTAATAAGGGGTCTCGGTGTCTCAACTTGTCGCGTTCGCGTATTTTCAGTATCGTTCTATTTAAAGCCTTTACCCTATCGACCGCGTCATCGATACGAACGATAGTCATAGGAACGCCTATTCGATGTCGCGCTAGTAAAAAGTTCGGACCCGCCGCCGCACGAAGAAATGTGGAGGTTTTTAGACGGTGTTGTTTTTTGGACGCCTGGCTTTGATATTGGACGTCGATTGGTTTGATGCACGGTCTTTTAAAGCCTCTTTTAGATTGAAATATATTAGATAAAGTATTTAGGTTTAATAATTTATATAATTTTTAAAACATTTTTTTCATTATATTGTCCTCCTGTTGTACCTAGGAAAGTTATAACCTATTACAGTGGACATTTATTGATAAAGAATTTCTACGTTTTGGCCCAAGACCTAATAGTTAATTTGCTAATAGAACGTTAATTAATTAGTCTATTACAAGACTAATTGATTTTTTTTTCTGACGCCCAATTTTATATCTTATAAAAGCTTATTTATTTACACTTTTGTACCAGTTTATATAAGTGGACTTAATGCCTCAATCTGTTTTCTTAAATGATGCAAATCATAGTAAATTTTAATAGTTTATAATAACCCATATAAATTCGTTTTCTCAATATCATTCTTTATATTTTAATTAACTTTTAACAAAAAAGAGCTCAAGTTCATATAGTGTTTCACCTTCATAGATTTTATTACAACAATTTACTTTTATTACATTAGCTTAGTACATTTTACGAGTACTAAACTAAACTCGTAACACCGGCTTAGGTTTAAGCCAGCGCTCAACCTACATAAGCCAATTATGAGCTAATGGTCCAACTTGGACACTTTCCGCACCACGTGGTGGGCGTATAAAAAATGTTCAAAAATAAGATTCCCAAAGGAAGTTCCCGGCGAGTCCTTAATTTAAGTGCCACTTTAACGTAGCAAAGACCTCTTGCGGCCGAGCGTCTCTTAAACAGCTTAAAACATCAAATATTATGCTTAAAAGTTAGTTAGGGCAATGAGTTTGAGCGCGCCTCCGTAGACGTCTTTTGTTTTATATGACGTAGCCTTTTAATGTATTTAATTTAACACAAGGTCTGGCAATTTTTCGAAATCAAAACTAGCGACGTATTTCCACTTGTCGAAGTGATGTAAGGATCTTTAAGCGATTGTTACGCATCTTAAAAATTAAAAAAAAAGCATATTGAGCAGACTAACGTATTCTAAACAATAAATCCCAGTGCCACTTTTTTTTTCTCTTTTACATTACAAACAGTTTCCACTTATATATAAAAAAAAAACTTTGCAGACAACGGTAACACTTACAAATAAATGTATCGAACTGATAGGCTAGTATGGTGATTTTTCGTGATTATTTCATGGCTGACATTCCTTTGTCTCTCGGTTGATAAAAGCGATAACATATTGACGTTAGAAATTACAAAATTACATATTTTACGATACAATTAATATAATAATTCACCATTTGAATTACCCCGACCAAACCGCGAACATTAGCCGCAATAAATCCAGATGTTCGCAGTTCTGGTGCACATAGTTTGGTGATGGAGTGCTACCGACGGGCAGCATTCTGCACGAGCCGACCGCAGTATCGTGGTGCGACGGTAATGCGGTGTTTTGCAACGCCCCGCACTGCGCTTCCTAAACCACTTTATACGAGTGGTTAGCGGTGTAAGAATTATACGAGTATTTATGTATTTTTTTCCATTAAACAGTAATAAGTAGTAAAAAAAAAATTCAGCAAATTGATATTTTCTGATGTCGCTATACGTTTATGCCAACTGATCAATAATTTTATCCAGTACAAAGCGTTCCATGCTCCATTTATTTATAATTATATTTAATGTGCATGTAATTATAAGCATGTTAAAGATACGATGGGGTTTATTTATTTATTTTATTCTTTATTGTAAACCATATAATAAGAAAACAACATAGGTATAAGTAACTCTAAATAAGGTAGTGTCACAAATGGCTTGTCATATAAAAGGGGTTGTCATATCTTTTTTGATAAAAAAAACCCCCCGAATTAAATAAATATTTAATGTTTTTTTTGTACTGTACTCCAAATTAAAAGAAAAGTGAGAGTAGAATAAAAAGAGATCAGAAAGATGCACTATAAAGTATTTCTATACTCGCAATATTTTAACAGAAGCTAAATATGCGTCTAAGTACGGAGTTCTAGTTATACCAAACTTAAACTATAGGTACTGTTCTTGGCAGGTATACCAAAGACGCTTTGTAGTTTGATGTGTCATGTGTAGACTCAATCCGACAAGCGTATACGAGAGTGCACTACCATGTAATCAAACGTGCGAGCAATACTCACGTTCCGTATAGGTATTTGTTGTCGAACAATCAGCCGTCAGACCGTCGTAGGTATCTAGTATTACTACTCGTAAGATACTTAAATATTATAGTGTAAAAGAGGCGGGCGTCAGTTTTGTTTTTAATGAAATATTTTTTTTTAAATAGACTTACACTTTTAAATAAACCGCTTATTTAGTATTTTAGACTTATATACTGACCTATTCAGGTAATTAATGTTCCTTTATACATACATACATAAACTCACGCCTGTATTCCCCGAAGAGGTAGGCAGAGGTGCATTTCTGCACCCCCATTTCGCCAAGTATGTATCAGTCCCACGTAATAGGGGGCGAGCCTATTGCCGTTTTTCGGGCACATTTCCAGACTCCGTGCTGTTACCGAGAATTTCCTAATGGAAAAACCCAATAACACTTTGCCCGACCCGGGACTCGAACCCAGGACCTCTAGATCGCACGGCACATACTTGTACCGCGAGACCACGAGGCAGTCAGAATGTTCTTTTATCTACACTTGATAACGTGTATGCATTTTTTTTACTGAATTCGAGGGTTATTAAGATGTGAGAGCATTACAAAGATGTGTAATTTACTGTATCACAATTAAAAAAATCAACTTAACAAATTAATGATATCTGAATACAAGTGTTTTTTAACGAAATTACAAAACCGCATTTATTAGGTTCGTGCTGTCCAAAAGATCAAGAGGTAAAAGTCTCTCGTCACGTTATTTTGTATTGAACTTTTTAGACGACAGGCAATGTAGTCTGTAACCACTGTGCCATGCCAGTTATACCAGGCAGTCATAAACCGGCAGAGATGGCGGCACGCGAGGCCCGCACGAGCCGTAAAAGCGACACTCGTAAAAAATCACAATCGGTACACGGTTTATGTCCGTTGACGAATGCACGTATACGTGACGTACGCGGATGGATGGCCTTTTTTGACGTACACACCATTTTGTTTATTGTCGTTTTGATGGGGCTTTGAAAGGGTTAGCTCATTCTCTAATAGTGAGATATGAGTTTTCTGTGGCAGTGTGTTTGACGTAGCAGATTGACGAAAAAGTACGTATATATAATTTTTTTTTTTTTTAACTGGCACGGCAAAGTGACTCCTGATGGTAAGCACAGTGGAGTCCAAAAAATCAATACCGACCAGCGAGAAACGATATGGTCACCCGCTGGTCGACACAATCATGCCGGCCTGCACAAATGCTTCTTCACGCTTCGCTTAAAGGATCCAGGATCATAGGAAGGAGGGAACACGTGAGCCGACAAACTATTCCACAGCTTGATGGTGCGGCAAAGGTAAGAGTTGGCGAACTTTTTGGTTCGAGCCGCGGATGTTGTGACCACAAAGCTGTGGCTTCGCATGCCAGCACGCGTGGTTCTGGTGAGGAAAGGAGAGGATGGGACAAGCTTAAACAATTCTTCAGAGCATTCACCATGATACAGACGGTAAGTGCACACGCTAAGTGCGGCAATGTCCCTGCGCAACTGTAGCGGCTCCAAGTATATAAGCTTTCAAATAAACAAGACACAAAACTAGGCAGAATTTCCTGTGTTGTGCCAGTGTGGTGGATGAGTGCCACGTTTGAATAAAAGCTGCTGGGTCGTACTATTTGAAAGTGTAATTAATGCTTAAAGCATTAAGAATTTCTCAAATTCATGGAGTCCAGAATGCAATGGGCTCTCTCCCATCTCCCAGGTTTGACTTCAACCAAAGATAGCGCAACCTGAGTGTTTAAAAACAACCTCTGACTACTCTATAGTAAGAACATACGTGAGTGTACGTATAGAGTTTTATAAGTCAATACTTGTAATGCTACTTAACAATAATAACACGAAATGCGTTAGTTAACAAACCAATGTGTAAATAGGGGGTAGTTCGTGTGAAACGTTCAAAACACCATCAGTAGCAGCGTTTGATTGATGATACCGCGCGCTAATTGTACAGTCTACACTCCGTACATATCTAAGGTAATTACGTAACACGCCGTGGTTTTTTTAATACCAACGTTGTCCGACATGCGAACTCTTTCGTTGGATCATTAAAATAATAAAAAGCGGCCAGTCCCATCTCAGCATTGAAATGAAATGAAATTGCTTTATTTAGTCACGTAGGCAATCAAATAGCACTTATGACAAGTCAATACAGAAAAGAAAAATCTTTTATTATTACATTATAATTTAACTATGGTTCATTTTATATAATTTGTACAAAAATATTTACGGTTTTTTTTATAATTTATTTTTAGTTTTCATCAGGAAATACATAATATCTTATTATTATTATTTTAAAGTAAATAACGAGATGGACCTTGTGTATTTCCGAAACGTCACGTATTATTTTAATGGTACCACCGGATCCAAACGCGACCCTGACTGAGAAGACCCGGCGAAACAAACTCAGCGGGCTCACTTTACTACTGGAATTTACGCGGCGCGACCCACACCTGAGTAGATCCAGCGAGTCCAACTCAGTGGGCATGTATTTGGTCCAGTAAGGATAACATAATTATATTATATGACCTGCCAAATAAAAAAAATAAAACACACATTAGCTACTATGTAAACTTCTTTTATTTTCCACCCCTCCATGCATTACTTAATTACCCCTTTAAGAATACAAGACAACAAGAATATAAGACAGTGGTACCAGCCCGATTAGGCCGTCATATTCGCACCGCAGTCTTACTACTACTATGACATGGCCTTCTACTTAAAATGTTGGCTTATAAAGATAATTTATTTTTCAATGAGCCGACCTATGGACTTATGTAATTTTGTAAACTATTATTAAACATGGCGAACGAAACCGGCCGTTGTTAGTTAGAAGAGAGATGAAAAAAGTTTTTTTTTTTTTTTTTTATTCTGGCACGGCAAAGTGACTCCACTGTACCTGATGGTAAGCACAGTGGAGTCCAGAAAAATAATACCAACCAGCGAGAAACGATGGTCACCCGCTGGTCGACACAATCATGCCGGCCCGCACAAATGCTTCTTCACGCTTCGCTTAAAGGATCCAGGATCATAGGAAGGAGGGAACACGTGTTGTATTAATTGAGCGAACGATGAGCCACCACGGTCTCGCCTGTGATGGAATTACGAAATGTTACAGGGCGGTTATTAGACGAGTTACCGGGCTCCGAGCTAACCGGATTATATGGAATTATTCACTGGGGTAATTGACAGGCGTTGTTTTAAAATTTGCTACGAGAAATATTTTACTATCTTTTAGGCTCAAAGCATGGAAGAAATGAAAAGAAACTGAGATCGAATGACGTACTAAGGCTTAAAAGATATAATCTCCATTAGTAACGCATTTACTTTGAGCCAACATGTTCATCACAATTATGAAGATTTTCGGCATTGTTTTTTTAATCTACATAAGGTCACAACGCTGGGCGAGTATCTTTGTACTCTTTGTATTAAAAAAATATTAATCTTTCAATCAGCTGAAGTTAATTTACCGTAGCTTCATTTTCCATAAAATGTTATATTTTTTGAATCAAATATACAAAACAAAAACAGTACATATGTACCAAATAACACTAGATTAATCTTTTGCAAATGTAATGCAAAACAATGTATACCATAGAAGTATTTTACACTTATTAAAATGCGATATCGTATACTAACCAAGTTTTTAATTTTCCAGGTAAGTCCTCAATTTGATCTTCGTTCACCGAGGAACTAACAGTGAGTGCTCTAAACTTATTTGTACGAGTTGAAAGTTGCACCCGACAAGACCGATTCTTAATTATAAATCGCCTTCTAGGATTACCGGCGTCGCTGAAATTCTAGACAACAAGAAGTTCACGCGAACTACATCTCGACTTTTAAACGAGTTTCCTGTTCAACGGAATTCAAATTATTTATTTATTGATTCTATTCGATCCGTTAATTAATTTGTTCCGTAGTGGAAAATTGATTTAGTTTGTAAGTGTTTTTATTAATATTTATAAAAAACTAGAAGATAATTAAAATTGAGAGATTTATTATGATCTACATCAATAACATCTCAGAGAAAATATATGGCTTTGTGTTATCTAATGAGAGGTAATTTAAAAAAAAACAAAACTTGTAAAAAAACCCAAGTCTCGCAACTCAGTTCTTCTACCGTAAAAATCTTTAATGTTTTAAATAAAATAGTTTGACTTGGCAATCGCTCTAAAAGTGAGATACATCGTGTTTTCATGCGATTGCCAAATCCAACTCTTTTATTTAAAACATAAAAGACTTTTAATATTGATATGGTCACTATAAGATGTTATCTGGTAAGCTAAGTGCATAATAACTTAAGACAAAAGGTCCCTTAAACGGAGACTGAATAAATTTATCGACTTGGTATCACATGGATCTCACAACTTTTTACGGTAGAAGAACTGAGTTGCGAGACTTGGGTTTTTTTACAAGTTTTGTTTTTTATGGGATCTCATTTCTTTTTGTAGAAAGTCCTACTTTTTTCCTTTTCGGTACCTTCTACTTCTTGAGTACTAACACCGGATATTCTTAAAACCCACGCTCTGTTTTATGAGCTTTGCTTACTTTTGTAGGTAGTCTTCCTCTTCTACATACGAGACGAGACATGTTCTTTATTTTAAAATAATAATTACTTTTTGCGTTAGTTAGAAAAATTTAGGGCCGCACGTCAAACGTCAGTTAAAGTTAATCCTTTTGTAAAATTGTTATCTCTCTTTCACTATAAATTGGTACTGTCAATGTACCAAACAGAAAATTACAACATCAAGCTTAACAGAGGTATAGCTTGAATTGATTTACGGCACCAAATGCCGCACTCAATTTTTTTTTATGAATAAATTACTTGACCCTATATGAAGATTTCCTCACGATGTTTTCCTTCACCGTTAAAGTACGTGATAATTCATTGCTAATACACACATAACTTCGAAAAGTCCGATGAGTGTGCCTAGAGTTTGAACCCGCGACCGCCGGAATTCTTGACCGCACGCCTAAGCCTCAATACCATCACACCTTATCTGTCTACACCTATATTCCATTATCTTATACATATACAGGTACACTGGTTTATTAGCTGCAAATGTAACTTTGTAATCCTATATATTTATATACATACAGCCCCGTGGCGCAGTTGGCTAGACACCAGCTTGCGAAACGAGAGGCTGCGGGTTCGATCCCCGCACCGAGACAAATGTTTGTGTGATCCACAAATATTTGTTTCGGGTCTGGGTGTTTGTGAGACCGAAAAGTCTCTCGTAGTTTCTGATACCCACGACACAGGACTTGTATCCTAGTGTGGGGTCAGAACTATGTATGTGACTGTTGGGTGTATTTATTATTTATTTATTTATATGGGATTACAAAGTTATTTATGCAGTTTGTGAATCTAGACAACTAGACCGAAATTGCAAGATATTTTAATTTTTCCTTAAGTTATACACTAAACTCTAATTGTGTTCCAAATTTGAAGCTTCTATGTCGGCTAGAAGTGCCTTAGAGTTTTGATGATCGGTCAGTGAGTGACTAAAACCGCGAAGTTTGACTAGTTATAATTCTTAAACTACTGGTTCAAAATGAATAAATTTTGATATATACAGAGTTTATACTATTCTTCCTTGGTGATTAAAATTTCAGGTTTCTAGGTTTATCAACAACGAAGTTATAGGGTGTCGAAAATGGCCTGAGTTGCTTCGAGAAAAGTATAGTACGGCCGTGCCGCTTTTTCGCTCGACTTGGCGGGGGCACTGCCGTGCCCCCAGATCTTTCTCACCACTCGTCGTCCCCATGTTCGATTTTCACATGAGAAAACATAATAGTCGATAGACGTAGGTGTATTTACTATACCCACGTCGTACGTATAATACTTGTTCATCATCATCATCAGCCCATATACGTCCCACTACTGGGCACGGGGCTTCTCTACAACTAAGAGGGTTGAGGCCTTAGCCCACCACGCTGGCCTAGTGCGGGTTGGCGGACTACACACCTAAGAAATTTCTAAGAACTTTTTTAGGTGTGCAGGTTTCCTCACGATGTTTTCCTTCACCGTGTAAGTACGTGATAATTCATTGTGAATACACACATAACTTCGAAAAGTCAGAGGTGTGTGCCTGGGATTTGAAGCCGCGACCGACGAGATTCTCGACCGCGTGCCCATACCTCGAAGCCATCACGACTCTAATACTTATTACTGACTCCATACTAAGATACAAGTCTTCTGTCGTGAGAATCACTAACTTCGCTCTAAAAAACATCCAAACCCGAAATAAATATTTCTGGAACCAGCTGCCTCACATTTTAAGAGCTAGTGATTAACCAAATGCACTACTAAGGATATAGCTCAAGTATTGTAGTGCAGAAATACAAACCCAACTAAAAGTTTCAACGAAATGTAGTGCTGAACAGCCTTATTACCAGCGTCGGTGTAGCTTCCCAACTGAATTTCCTAAAAGTGGTGTAATTAGTGGACGAGTTGGCGGAGTGAGGCGCAATCCACGCGCCACTGTCTGCACACCTTCATGACTAACTTATAAAGTGAACGCCACATACGCAGTTGAAGCTGGTATGAGAATTGAATTTGCGTCTAAAATTATGCGCGTATTTAAATAGCATTGACAGAGACGATATATAATTTTATTTATGTGAATTAGGGTTTATATCGGTTATGTTTATATTAAGCAGTGATGGCCTCGAGGTTTAGGTGTGCGGTCGAGAATATCGGCGGTCGCAGGTTCAAACCCCAGGCACACACCTCTGACTTTTCGAAGTTATGTGTGTATTCACAATGAATTATCACTTGCTTTAACGGTGAAGGAAAACATCGTGATAAAACCTGCACGCCTAAAAGTTCTTAGGAATTTCTTAGGTGTGTAGTCCGCCAACCCGCACTAGGCCAGCGTGGTGGACTGAGGCCTAAACCCTCTCAGTTGTAGAGGAGGCCCGTGCCCAGCAGTGGGACGTATATGGGCTGATGATGATGAATTAGGGTTGCGTGTGTACGCTCTCTTTTTTATATTTTGTACGTCTCACTATAAACATAGGCCTTTTTGTTTAGTTTGGTGTTTGTTCCCCTATATATCCTTTTTTTCCAGACAGTAGACAGAAGTACCATGTGATTTTGATTAGTATTATGTTAACAGTACTTTCATAGAAGCCCAAAAGCATTACGCGTTAATTTTGCAATGTCTAGTTTATAATTGTTTATTGTGGGGTCAGTATATTCTCAGTTATATGGAGAATTGCTTTTTTAAATAAAGATTTAAAGCCTTAAGATTATTATTCGGAATTTTATAAGGCAAGCTGAGCTTTTGGCCTTCTATGGAAGTACTGCCACTGATGTTAACCGTTGCATTATACTGAAAGAAACCAAACTATTTAAAGAACAAATATAAATAAATGTGAATCGTAAGACTTTTAAATTTGATTAAACAACTAATGCGGTTACAAAAGTAAATGACACAAATGCAGAAGATATCTTGTTATAATTTAGGTAAATATTTGTTCATGTTTATTACAAAATACAGTTTTGATAATGTCTACTATGCTGTAAATATAAAAAAGTCGTCAATAACAGTTTACCCTCGCGCAAGTCTATTAGCGTTCCACGCTGACACAAAAACAATTTGTCATCCGAGCACGCATGTTAACCTATATCGCAATATAGAAAATATTCACGTTTATTAATATTTAAAAAATGGACCCGCCCGATCGTTGTGGAGAATTTTCAATCGAAAGTTAATTGAGAGTTTTTTCCTGAGCGCTCTGAATGCCGTCCGAAGTTAGGAAATTTTAAATGAAAATCTAGGCGCCCGGTTGAACAACGTTTTCATGCATAATTTACATACTAAATGTCTGTGGAGACCTCCCTCAGTGGACACGTTTTGTGCCGCTGTTTTTTTTTGGCCTAGAGCCCTCTCGTATGCGTTTCATTTGCTTATTAAAGCGAGTTTTTAAAATTACTTTGTATATTTTAAATCCTCCTTCCTTTGTAAACGTGGCTTTTCTCTTAAGCATACTTTTCTAGCCAAATATATAAAATTTTATACCATATACGCTGCGAAAAGAACAACAGAATAAAAAGACGTTCTCTAGAGATTGCTATAAGTTATTCAAAACTTCCCAAGATAACCTTTGCAGTAAAAAGTTGATGATGTTCCGTACTGTGTGATAGGTAGCTGTAAGCCCAGTAAGCGACAGTTGCCCAATATGCATCCAATTAAGAAAATACTTTGTGCAATCCTTGTAGCGAAACGTGCAAAATTACTCCAGTAGACGGTAAAATATAGTCTTAACATTTTACTTTTACTTTTATGTGTGTGAAATTTTGCCCAAATTCATTGAACAATTTTTACTTTATGGAAAAGAAATTACGACCTTTTACTTTATCAATATTAATAAGATCTTAACCGGCTCGTACACGAAGTCTCTCGTTGACCTCGAAATACGAAGTGACTCACGGGACGCAAGTACATACGTTAATTATTCAGATTGTAACGGAGGCGGGGTCGGCTAGAGTTAGGCACAAACACACGTACCACCTAACTTGTTCACACTAATTCCCTCGGTTGGTAATTTCGGCCGGCGCACCGTTCAATTTGCGGTCACGTATTAATCGTACCGGGTTCACACGATCTTGTAAAGTAACCGGATTATACACGCGCCGCCGGCCGGTTGAAATGTTCTCGTGTTGCGGCAGCTTACGGCCCCGTTTTCTGATTTAGCATATATGTATGTACAAGTATACTACGCTCGCTACTCGTGTCACTGTGTCGTAGGCAAAAGTTTAAGTGTATTTCAATTACCCACGTATTCCCGACTGTTTAAAGTTATAGGTAGATAATAGGGAGTGACCCTATTGCTGTTTTTCGGGCAATATTCCAGATACCATGTTGCTACTGAGAATGTTCTAGCGGAAAACTCAATAGCTCTTTGTCATAAACAAAAACTTAAGCTGACAAAGTTTAATTTTCATTTATTTTAATAGCCTACAATAGATCCCACTGCTGGGCAAAAACCTCCCTCTTCTTCTTCCACTCCTCTCTCTCTTTTGCCAAGTTACGCCACCCCTTCTCAGAGGCGTCTAGGCTGTCTCTCCAGCGAATTCGCCCTGCCTCGCTTACGACGGCCCTCAGATGGTAATACTATTAGATTATAATTATTAGATTACTCCTCTTTTTATCCTTAAACTTTATGACAACCTAATGAAAATGAAGACCTAATATTATTATCAAAATTACGCACAAATATAGCATACGCGATATCATATTTTAATAATAAATAACGCAGTGATCGTATTGCCGACAGATTTTATCGGTTTTTCCGATAATTACGGAAGCGTCGGATTCGAGTAGGTACATAATTCGGCGCACGCGCTAACGATTTCCTACTTAATTAATTAAAAGCCTCGGCGCATATTATGCCAGGGGAAATGTATGTGTGAAGTTATGTGGGAGATTATAAAATAGGTGATAAGTGTTTAATAGAGTTGAGTGTATTTATTAACTCTGGTTCAGAAAAAAGGCGCGTGAAACCGAATTGAGGTATTTTAAAATTGAATTGGCGTCCTTTTTGCGAATATCGGTTTTTAGATAAACACAACTTTCTTAATAAATGTTTAACTAAGTTAATAAAAAAAGTATTTATGAAATAGCTTTGCCATTGCTTTAAATATCTCCCTCGATAGCATTACAAGTGTAAACTAAACGCATATTTGTCTACATCACCATCGTGCCCGCTGAATAAACTGCGGCGCATTAGCCAGTGAACAGGTTCGCTGTAAAAGCCATTTCCTACACCGCGTTTATTGATAAAATAATACCGCAAAGCACTTAAGTGCATTGTGGACGCGTCCCCGGCACCGACGACGCCGAACATCGCCGCCGCCACGCCCCGCGCACCTTCGCCTGTTACCGATAACTTACCTCGAGTAATGCAACGCTTTAATACCGTGTAATACGCTCATTGCATTGCACATTATCTCGTTTATAAGTTTGTATATCTAATGACCTTGGATCTTCTTCAGTTTTTCCTTAAAAAGAAAGGAAACTTATCTTTCTGTACTCTGTTGAAGGGGGTTTCTAGCCGCTTAGTGATGTATTATGTGCGTACTTACTTACATACACTAACGCCTATGCCTTCGCTGACGTACACCCACATTTCGCCATGATGACTGTCTCATGGTCTCTTGCGGTCTATACTAAATCACAATTGGCGAAAAGTGGGTGCAAATATGCATCTCTGCATATGTATGTGTGTACATTTCGCCATTTATGTGTAAGCGTGCTGTGTGATGAGTTATTACTTATTATTTCTTGTACGTAATCATCATGGTCACTCAAAACCTACCTTGGCTATATGTCGATGATCGAAAAGCGCATTTTTACCCATTTAAGAAATCACTCAGGGTGAAAAGCGCCCCGGATTGCACACACTTAACCCAGTGATAAATTTAATTCGTTCTCTATTTAGAGAAGCGCAGATGCTATCCGCTACAGGCTTGACTCGACGGACATGCAACTTCGTATTTCTAATGCAAATTGATAGACGTGGACCGAAATACTCGTCGAGAACACTGGTATAAAGCAAATAAGCACACAATATTACACTGACTCCACGTGTATGTAAAATAATAAAGTATATAATTCTTATAATTCAGATATACTCCAATCATTAAAAAAATAATCATATTTAAAGCAATATATCAAATTATAAACAACCTATATATACTGAAACATTTTCCTGAAGCGTACTTTTTGTTTGACTCGATTTTTGTTAGACCAAAATCTCCTAAAAAAAATGGATTATCCTCATTTTCGACCGAGTATTTTAAGCTTAAAGAAAATCGTCTTACATTTCCTTTAGAATTTTCCTCTTTGCACAATATCGTGTAAAACAAAGAGAATTCCTTGACGAGAATGCCTTAGTTTCTAAACAAGCTTGTACGAAGATATAAAATACCAAGAAATTCTTTTGTTATTTAATTTTAAATATCTTTACTTATTGTCTTATTGTATTCAGACTGTGATCGGAAACTAAGGCTGGTAAGAGCCATTACAAACCCCCTGGCGTAAAAAAAATCCCGACAAAAAAAATTGTCGTTTTTCTAACAACCACCATTTTATACTTATGGTTGTTAGGAAAACTTCAAAATTGTTATTTCTTGTACCTGCCTTAGTTTCCAGTCACTGTCTGAATACACTCTGTACTCAGGTTCTTAAACATCAAAATTAATAATAAATACTATATACCAAATTATAATATTCTTTATTTCAATCCGTATCGCTTATTAAAAACGAAAAAAATGCGTTAATACTAACGCAACTTACCGACACAAAAAGATCATTTAGATTTATTTTTACCTACACGATAATATGCCACCATTCATTACAGTTCTTTATTTCCCGATAACTGCAATGGGAACACAAAACAAAGTAAATTGAGAACAGTCGTATTTCACATGTTACAACAAAGCTTTTTACCCTACAACCGGGGGATGTCGGATCCCGGTCGGGAACAGCCACGTTCGCAAGTCGATATAGTTGACACGACTTCCCCGGGGATGTGTCTGAATGTTTGGGATTAACGTCAAATGTTGACTTATCTGTTGTAAATTTATTGCGAACGACGATGCAGAAAATTTAAAGAATTTTATTGGATGATTAGAAACACAGGACTTTAATCCTATGGCTGTGGATGGCACGATGTAAAATTTATAATTGTGCGTATCGAGACCCCGAATGATACCGACAGTTTCGCATAAATCGACTTGGCTATTGTTGGTGAAGAGATATTTTTATAATTACAGATCGTACTCACCACACAAAAGGTATAAAAACCACAAAATTAGGTCCAGCAAATGTATACACCTAGTTTAATCGAGGCCAGTTTTTTTTAATTGGTCTCTATTCTATTTCGACTATACGATATGTGATTATTTTTAAAAAAAATCAACAGGTTTTATGCTAAAACAAAGGATTTTTTTATATCACAAAAAAAATTCGTCCTCAACTACATGTAATGCTGTAAAAACGGCTATGTTCCATACTGAAAATCTTTGTATAATCTTTTTTTATCAGCAACAGTTCCGTACTTTAACGTATTTTTCACTAATCTGCTCGGGCCATACATCAATCAAATTTAAAGCTCGCTATCTGCGAGAGAACCGTTCAGCTCGTTATCCGACGCTGGAACGAGGCTAATGTATACCTAATGTTTTTTTTACCAATTCGGGCTGGCCAGTGGCGCTACTCTTATTTTCTGTCGTCTGCTAGCAATAAAACGGCAATGTATGCGACTTTTTTGTAAAGACTCATTAAAAGAGTTTCAGCATACATAAACTGTAACGAGGTCTTCTTTTTCCATTTTTAGCTCGAAGTACGAATACATAGTGTTATGTAAATATGTGTTTCAATTCGATAAACTTCAAGATATCATGTTAAAGGATTAACATAAAAATAGCATGTTTGCATTTATGCATTGCATATTTTTTCGTAAAACATTTTTTTTTCTTGTTTATAATTCTCAATTTTTAAACAAAACCTGCGCTTGATGGTAACTATCATAAACTGATGCAATGTCAACTGGCGTTAAATGATGTCTCTCAACTCAGTTACGCCGGCTTGTTCAAATCGGGTTAACACATGTTTTACGTCACTCATTTGCCCGGGTAAGATATTAACGCTGCTTTCATCTAATAATAACCAAGCACAAGACTCACGGCATAGGCATCTTAACACTGATTATATGTTGGTTTTACTACATATGTACATTGTCACCATCATCAACGTTTATGTAATATGCCATTAATTCATACCATAACTAAATCCAAAAATTTCTCGCACACAAACAATCAGACCCGGACAAATTTTTGTATCCCATAAAATTATTTGTCGATGCAAAGATCGAACACGCAAACTTATTAGCGTAGCAAGCTTACATTTCCACCGATTCGATCAAATTCTATTGTGTACATCAGATTCAATTGGAACGCTGAAATTGTCAAATCCAATCGATTCGTAAATATTAACTCAGTCACGTAGTTGTCTAGACGGAAAAATCAAATGGCGAAACGGAAAGTAGATCGCGGCGCGGCGCGGGCGGATCCAATCCAGCGCGGAGGTTCGCGGCGCACACTTAAAACGGATAAAATGTTTGCGTTTTATTTCAGTCCACAATGTACCGGAGGTTTTGACACTTGATGGGGGAAAATAGCTTTGCGGGACGGTGGGGTAGGGGGAAGGGGCCTTTCCGATACCCAGAGACACAGCGGGTAATAAGTTTATGTGAGCTATTTGTTTGCGATATTATATATGTTGGTTAGTAGCTTTTAAATTAGTTCATTTATTTCTTTTTTGATAGTAGCCCATTTTTGTTTTAACATAAACACAGGATACATTGGGAGGGAAGGTTAATTATCTCATTACATTGGCATTCCCAGCTAGAGAAACTAGGCCATACTAAAAATACTTATAACGATTTAATCGTTTAAATAAGAATTTCTGAAAAATACATTTAAATGAAATTTGAAGAGTTAGAAGTGTATCAATTCGAACCTTGGTCTACTGAGTTATTGTTTTTTTAATACTTTGTTTATCATAATATGGAATATTAAATTTTAAAATATCGTCAGCATACACAACGCAGTAACTGTGACGCAGTAACACACAATTTTTGATAAAGTCGTCGGTTTTTTAAACATACACAATTTATCACACTAACGTAGTCACTTCTATAAACGGTTTACATTAACGCCCACAAAAAACTATCCTGTGGACTATAATTACAATAACCAGAAGGACATTAACTCCATTTATATCAATTTAGTAAATGACCAAAGCGAGTATTCACCGCAGTGCCTTCCCGCCCCGCGCCCCGCGCCCCGCTCCCCGCTCCCCTCCCGTTAAACTTTTTCCCTAAGCCTTTACTGTAAGATTGATTTCGGTAAGACCTCTCCCTCTTTCCTCCTCCGCCTGACTCACCCTTCCCGCACCCTCCATCAATCTCCTGCAAGAACTATTTAGTGGCCGAGGGCCTACAAACATATTTAACTGTCAATAACTTTCCTGATATGTTAATATGTTCCGAAGTGATGGTATTCCTGACGTTGTTCTACGAGTAGTGGTTTTGGTTCTGCGAGCCATTGTGAGGTTCAAGAAGTTCAGTATTCACGTTTACTTGACTTTTTTCTTTCGTAGTAATGTTGACTTGGTTTTAAGTTGAGATTAGTTTGTTGTATAATTTTATAATGTAGAAAATGAACATTAATCAATAACATACCCACTCTGTCTTTTCCGATCCTATTTATTATTAATTTTCAAAGGCTAAACAGTAGCCTCACTACTGTTTGATCCTAAGTAGTTTCACACTCATAACGTGCGACCTTTGGCCCCTAAAGTCAACCTAACCAAGGAAAGTGTTAAAGTAAATACGAAACACCATCGATTCAGTAATTTGTATCAATAGAGGGTATCGAATGGCCGTCCGGAAGCGCGGCGTAGTGGTGTTCGGACAAACATCATGAATCAAACGCGTCACGGTCGGGGACTCCGCCACCCCGGCGCGTGTGCATCCACCCTAATAAGTGATTACACTGCCCGGTATTTGCGTCGCATGTTTGATATAATGTGCGCATTAATACATACATACATACATACATACATAAACTCACGCCTGTATTCCCCGAAGAGGTAGGCAGAAGTGCATTTCTGCACCCACATTTCGCCAGGTATGTATCAGTCCCACGTAATAGGGGGCGAGCCTATTGCCGTTTTTCGGGCACATTTCCAGACTCCGTGCTGTTACTGAGAATTTCCTAATGGAAAAACCCAATAACACTTTGCCCGACCCGGGAATCGAACCCAGGACCTCTAGATCCCACGGCACATATTTGTACCGCGAGACCACGAGGCATTAATACAATATTAAGGATATAGTGGCGCTAATTCAATTCTTAAATGAACCAATACGCTTATAGTAACACTCGGAGCCTTCAGGGCGTATTTGGTGAAAGAGCAGGCTATAGAACCATAGGATGTTTGTTAGATGCCGGCACATACAAATATTCATTTCATATAGTCCTCAGTCAGTCAGTCAGTCATATAGGCCTGCTGCCTTTTTTGGGGTCGTCTTTAGTGAAGGCACACAACCTAACAGTAACCTGGCAATATGTTCAGCGACCCTGATGACTCCTTTAAGTCGCCATTCGCAATAGGCAGAGACACCGCGGCGGAATGTTAACGCAATCATTGAGGTGTTTCATGTGTTACCAACACATAAAACAATAACATAATAAAATCGTGATATTGCTTCTTTGTTAAGTTTAAAAAATTGGCAATATTGGGTAGAAAGAAAATAG
Organism: Hemaris fuciformis; assembly: GCA_907164795.1. Taxonomy (NCBI): domain Eukaryota; kingdom Metazoa; phylum Arthropoda; class Insecta; order Lepidoptera; family Sphingidae; genus Hemaris; species Hemaris fuciformis. The sequence goes on from OU015448.1 coordinate 12,163,418, forward strand.
CTAACAATGTATAACACATGAACAACGCCTGATTTAAAATTATGATATGCAACGCAAGTTAAAATGTGCGTTTATCGTATTTAATAAATAAATTTTAGTTTAAACAAATAGCAAAATATTTAATACACAATAGCCTTGATAATCACCGTTGCGGTTTCATTGATTGTGTTATGTTGTGCGAAAACATTAATTCGGTGAACACTTAATCCTCGCTAATTAAACTGTTGATCTACTAATCTTCTCATTATTATTAATACAACGTGATAATGTTTTGGTTATTGTATTTCAAGAGCCATTCGTGAGGGAAAAAGGTTGTGTTGTATTTGTCTGATATTCTGTAACCAAAATAATTAGTACAGTAATACTTTAATCGGATTACTGTTAGGGACGTACATTTGTGATAGATACCCTGTTATGATTAAAAAAATTGGTGTAAATGCAAAGCAGTTGACTTTATGCCTTATCTAAGTTCAGCTGTTAAAAGGTTACGTTAGGCGCGCTTAATCCTCGGAACCTCGTCTTCTTGTGTGCAAATAGTCGATCAAAACCCCACTGAAAACGTGGCTTCGTATTCTTGATTAGTGTTTATGTTTTATCAAGGCTCAATAGGTTTTAGACTACACTTATCCAACAAAAATTAAGTGAAAAATGGATGTGTACAATGTCCATGCAAATAATGAAGTAGTGATGACCTCGAGGTTTAAGCGCGCGGTCGAGAATCTCGGCGGTCGCGGGTTCAAATCCCAGGCACACACCTCTGACTTTTCGAAGTTCTATGTGCATTCACAATGAATTATCACTTACTTTAATGGTGAAGGAAAACATCGTGATTAAACCTGCACATCTAAAAGTTCTTAGGAATTTATTAGGTGTGTAGTCCGCCAACCCGCACTAGGCCAGCGTGGTGGACTAAGGCCTAAAACCCTCTCAATGGTAGAGGAGGTCCGTGTCCAGCAGTGGGACGCATATGGGCTGATGATGATGAAATAATGATGGAATAGTACCCGCTACCACCGTCGCGTCGTGGCAATCTTATCCGCTCCATACTGAATTAAAACGTTATATGTCCTAATAAATTGTTTACTGCTTAGCAATCAAAATTTGGTCATCAATTTGATTAACCAGCAACTAAGTGTAATCTAATCCGGCGTGGTAACTTTAACGAACTGCGTCGTGAAGGAGCGCAATCGTTCTATTCAAATCCATTCCACCGTGAGATTTACAGTTAATTTTGAACTTGTCCAAAAACTTGGCACCGACTTTGGAGTGGTATTAAATTGCTTTTTGATTAGTCTCGTTCGGTGGCGAACGAGTGCGCCCGATGCTTGCAAATGTTAATCAGATTTTATCGCTACATTGTGCCACTCACAGTTTGCCGATTTGTATACAATTTTATAAAGTTTGGAACATCAATTACTTTTCATAATTTGAATATAATGCTGTTTGGACGGAGGATTTATTTTCAAGAGAAACGACGTGATGTTATCTGAGTAGAAGTTATTTATGAGCCGAAGTTGCTTCTACTTTTTTAACATTAAGTTACACGAGTCTAAATCCATGTCATTACAGATCGTGGGCTCCCTTTATGTAAGGTTAACTTTATTAAGTTCATTCATATTTATGAATTAGGTCAAGGAAATAACTAGGAAATTAAGCAGATGATAGCAAAAACCTAATAGAAAAAAATATGTTTCCAATTTATTATTGATGGACAGTCGTAGTTCGAAATGTCACCGGTGTGCGTGATTTGTGTCGACAATTGTAACATCCAACCGGGGAAATGCCAGTCGGGGTTCGCGACCCGCAGTAGCCTTTACGAGGGCTCATTACATACAATTTGATTATTAAATTAACATTAATATCTGTTAAAAACGGTCCGTTTCACAAAAGTGTAATCTTCCGAGGCCCACATTAATGTCGTAATTAAACTTTATTGTTTTTTGTTTACACTGGCGCGGATACGAAATACCCTTTTAATAATTAATAACGTGGAACAAAGAATGCCTCGGTAATTACGGGTTCGGGGTTTATTTTTTTGTTTAAAGCGGTCAAGTCGAGCTCGACTCGAGTATTTCCAATTGAGATTGAATTTATAATTTTATAGTTAAAATGTCGAACATTTTTGGTAATAATTGCGCTGAATGTTATAAAATACACCCAGACTGGCCTATTACAGAAAGTTTTATTTAAAATTAATAATAGAATATAAAAAATTCAATAACAATTCAATTATTTTGATCATTGATCGTGGAATTTCAGGAAGATAATAATCTCCAAACTCAGTATTGCACACAAAAGTCTTTGTTTTTTCTTAAAAAATAGTATTTTTAGTGCATGTGCGTTATCTAGAGCAAATAATGTTATATGAATCGGGCCTTTATACTCAAAACTACGTAACGTCTGGTTTTCTATGGTAACAACCTGAGTCGGTACGAAACCAATTCCAATCTGATGGGCTCAAAGCAGCCACTTCAGTAAAACGAGACGGGATAACACCAACAAGCGGACACGGCTAAATAGCTTAACAGCGGAACACGGCAGTCCCGACGGTAAGCTGTTTTGTGCCCGTCCGAGTCGGCTGTAGCGATTTTCATTAAGTAGCCCTGCGGAGTTGCAGCGCGCCATTATTATGCAAATGTGACGAGTTGCGCTCCAGCGGCGTCACGGCGCCCGGCCCGGCAACCACGCGCGCCTTCACGTGTACCGATATGAACACCTCAGGAGTTGTTTTAAAGTTATCCAGGTTTTGCGATGTTGTACTGTTGTGCTCAGAAATGATTTTAAAGGCAGCTAGCGTGAATTAAATAGTACTATTATGCTGCGAAATGATTCTATATTAATAAGCTTACATTATTGCAATAATTGTAAATAGTCTGCATTAACATAAGGATTATAGACAATTAATATTATTGATAGATCTCATTGGAGATCAGTATATATACTCAAATCGTTGTGTATTAAACCACAAAATTCGTGAAAGTTCGTTGTTCGTGCTGGACAGTAAAATTGCAGAATCTTCACAAGATATTTTCCATATATATTTTTGTATAATACCTATGTATCTTTTTTATGTTTATGTATTTATATAGTTATAAATATGTATATATTTTGTTTTCATCATTTTAATGTATTTATCTACATGTGTATGTGTATGATAGTAGGTATTGTAAAAACATTTACCCATATCTGCATCATCTTAGGGTTCCACTGTGATAGAATGCCTTAGGCATTAAATAAATGAAAAAATATTAAGAATTTAAAATACTACCAATAAATCGAAATCATGTGTTTAGCTTGTTATAGATTTAATGATTTTAGAGTTACATTTCAATGAATTTTAATTATAGTTATGCAATTTTTATATAAATCTTAATATACCTATAGTGATAAAATATTATTATTGGTAGTGACCCACGTGAACACTCATGTGGCCTCGGTCCGAATGTTGAACACTCCCCCGATCCTAACTCAGTTCTCGCCCACTATAATATAAATGTTATTCTGTTTATATCGTGGATGCCGGTAGCAAAGTAATCGCTTTAACTCGCTTCCCGCTCACAGCACGACCGCTTTATTATATCCTCAGACCACCGGTTTATGAAAATCCTTGTCGAGAGCGCGCTTCACTGAATTTCCTCTAGCTTCTCACTTCTTTTTGTCACGTTTTATTCTATTACGAGTATATCATTTAACAAATTTTATTTCGTGCGAAATCGCCATGACTTACGTCAGAATAAATGAAATTATTAAGGACTGGTTGTTCTTTCGGCGGATTGAACTGTTTGTCAATATAATCTGTTTTGTGATATATTTACTACGCTATCAAGAAGTTTAATAAGGGTCATTATTAAGCATAGCTATTAAATAAAATAAAGCTTGAAAAATGTGATATGATTTTATTTTTATTTTTGGCAATGACCGTATTCAAAAGATGAATGCACCAGTGCTATCAAGATTATACATTGGGATAACCGTTATTTAGAGTAACAGACGCAAATCGTGTCCATCCATGCTAACATTAAAATACGAAACTAACTCCGTTTGAATATCTTTTTTTGTTTATCTGTGCTTTCACGCTTAAACCGTTGGACCAATTGGAATATTTTGGTGTATGGAGATAGATCAGAGCTTGGGAAAAGTCTTAGGGTATCTTAAAACCCGGGAAAATGCAGTGTTCACTGGAAATGAGCCCGGAATCCAAAACTAGCGGAGCCGAGCCCCACAGCTAGTAATCATACGTCATACATCATCAGCCCATATACGTTCCACTGCTGGACACGGGCCTTCTCTACAACTGAGAGGGTTTAGGCCTTAGTCCACCACGCTGGCCTAATGCGTGTTGGCGGACTACACACCTAAGAAATTCCTAAGAACTTTTAGGTGTGCAGGTTTCATCACGGTGTTTTCCTTCACCGTTAAGTAAGCTAGTAATAATTATAATCATTATCAATAAAACACCCAACAAAAGACCTGTTACGTATCAATATAACGAATTGAGTCGAGCGCGCACCACAGAATCCGCAGAGCAAGCCGCACACTCAGCGGACATCTCTGTTGAATCAGTCCGCGCGGACCAAATCTAATCGTCGCGCCATCGGAGTCGGGCGGCGACCTCAATGGAATTGGGACAGTCCGCGCCGCGCGCACCCGCCGCACACGCCGCCCCAAGAAAATTCAACTAAAACACAAAAGCCACTTTGCAAGTGAGTCGCGGAACTTATTTTCAACTGGGCCCGCAACGGCCGGCGCAGGGTTGCCAGTGGTCGCGCTGTATTATCCACAGATATTTTGGTGTAGGTACTGTTTCAGTGTGGCGCATCGGTGTCATGTTTGACTTTGCACGAACCTCCCACTTTAATTATTGTATCTTATTTCACCTGGTGGTGTGTGCAGTGTGACCACCGAAACACCTGCGACATTAAAAGATCGTGCATGAGGTCCCGATTGCGAACTTTCAAATTGATTTGAAAGATTTTTTCTTTTTTCATTTGATACTTTTTCACTTGCCTGCTACTTCGTTTCGAAGTGCTAGTATCTGATGGTAACAACAATTGGGTTCAAATAGAGCGTTTACTACAAAGAAATAATCATGAATGTCGCCCGCTAGTCGACGTAATCATGATAATTCAAAGGATATGTTAACAGGAGTAACAAATTTAAAAAAATGCATCCGAATAATGCTATCCCACCCGGAAACACAGAGTACGCGACAACCCTACCGGCGCGCAAGTGTATTTTATTCTGGTGCGTTTTTTATTCAGTTTCCGCTGCACTGATTACAGACATTTGCCTTCAGCCCGTACTGTTAGCTCCCCAACGGCAGCGAGTTAGACAGATTTGTGGACTCGCCTTACGTAAGTGCGGACTGTAATTGTTTCCTGCGCGCGGTGCGACGGCGCTTTCATCCACATTCTGTAAAAAATATAAAATGTATGATTAATTCCAGCTCCGTGTGGCTGTTGTTGAACTGCATTCGTTCTAATTACTTTTTTACTTGTGTTCATTATGAAACTCACATTTGTCATAATAACAGCTTCGGTATACAGATTTATTATATACTAGCTTTTGCCCGCGACTCCGTCCGCGTAGACTACAGGGTTGGGTTCAGAAAGAAAATAGTTGTAGTCTATTTTATTCCACAGAGTCCCATTTATGTCCATACCAAAAATCGTTCACATCGGTCAAATGATTAAGGCGTGAAAGCGTAACAGTCATATAGTTATTTTCTCATTTATAACATATTAAGGGATTTTTAAAAAAAAACTTTTAATATAATTCATATTGATCATATAAAACCAAGGAGTTTAAAAATAAATTTCTGAACGCACGCATAAATATTTGACAACTAACAAATATATCACTCCCTTTTCATTACTGATTATTCTACATTTTAAAATGTAAAATGCGCAATTGTTCGAATATTGTGGATATATGTTGTCGATTCAAAACCTTTATTTAAATACGTTCATTAATATGAGGGGACCATTAACCGTATTGGCGGGATAAACATAAAATGTTTGACGTACGTGACGCGTACGCCAAAATAGCCCGCAGATAGCAGATTTTTCCCGACTTACTTGACAATTATCGTTATATTTTGGACAATTCACACACTATCTTTAAAAAGTATAGCCTATGTGTTATTCTGATGTATAAGCTATATTATTGTAAACTTTCATTACAATCCATTCGGTAGTTTTTGCGTGAAAGAGCAACAAATATCCAGACATCCATACATTATTACAAACTTTCGCGTTTATAATATTAGTAAGATTTGTTTTTGTGTGGGTTTACGTCAAAAGTTGCAAAGTCTAACTACCAACTAAAAAAGTAAATGATGAACGAATGATGAAGGTTTTGGGTAAATTTGTTGAAATATGACGACAAAAAATAAAAATGCCGGAAAAAATCAAGCAACCTGAGAGCTTTTATCATAAACGTATGTATTTCTCACGCCTTTTACGATCCAAAAATTCTTCCAGCAATCGAATGCTATTTATACTTACAATCCAGTGTAGTGTAAACAAAAACATTTCATCTAGAGGTCATTTATATACAGGGCCATCTGTCGGCATCATTACTAATAATTTAATTTTACTATTATTATAATTAATTTCACTTTAACCAAAGGGACCAACATTCGCTTGCAGCCTCGTGTTTGCCATCTTCAACTCTGTTAGTATAGAATTCATGAATTGAGTTTTCGAGTCTTCACATTCAGTTTGAGTTCTTTAAAAGTTTCACCAACTTGACTTTTGCGAGTGGCTAGTTTTAAATTTTTCATCGTCTACGGGGGACCTTGTAGATTCAATTTTTAATAACTTTTCGATTTCGTCTTATATTACAAGGATTGGTTAATATTTTTATTTGAAAATTTGTGATGAAGTAGGCAGATAATGCCTTCAATAACTCTTTTAAAAAGTATATGCTATAAAGAAATACTAATAGTAGGTATATACTAATAGTATGAATAGGAAAGATTTGTATTTTATTGCATATTTGTAACGTATAAACTCAAAAACTACGTAACCAGCTCTTCCGCTATCTATTGTAATGTTTTACTGTAATTACAATCTTTGGAAAGTGCTCGTTCACTCGACACGCTCTGTCTCCGACCACCGGACTAACGCTCGCCACAAACTTTCCTCCAAAGTTTTTAAATATCATCGAGCCAACTGTACTGTAAGTCTTCTTACAACAAGCGGAGCGTCGCGCGGCGAGTACACGGCAACTCCGCTTTGCGGAAAGTATTTTCATTTACCAAGTTATTAGGGTTGCGTTTCATTTATTAACATTGTAATATCTCTTGCGCGGCGGGAGTTGCTGGTACGTTTTTTCTCGTGTTTAAACGTGACCGGTGGAATGTTTCTGATGATATTTCATTTAGGTAGGTATACTTAGAGCATGAATTAAATGACGTTATTTATAAATGGCATAGTACGTAATAGATATTCTGGTATGAACGCTCTTCACTAGAATACATACATACAATAACTCACGCCTGTATTCCCTGATGGGGTAGGCAGAGGTACATTTCTGCACCCACATTTCGCCAAGTATAATATATCAGTCCCACGTAATAAGGGGCGGGCCTAGTGCCGTTTTTCGGGCACATTTCCAGACTCCGTGCTGCTACTAAGAATTTCCTAATGGAAAAACCCAATAATACTTTGCCCGACCCGGGAATCGAACCCAGGACCTCTAGATCGCTCGACACATAGTTGTACCGCGAGACCACGAGGCAGTCCACTAGTAGTCTCTAGAATACTAGTCTATTAACCCGCATAAGACAACGTGTCACGCTGCAAAATGATTCCCTTTCAATCTTATATCTGATATGGACATACGTTGGTGATAGATGTTTTCCAAAACATAGATAGGACAAGGAAGGAAGCGTCGTACGTTACAACTGAAGTTGTAAATACGTTACCGACCTTTACTAAAACATATAAATGAACATCATGTGTATGAATTGACTCTGTATTCATTTTAAAACACCCGACTGTATATTTTATGGTTACATAAATTACTAATCTTATTAGACTTTCTACAACTAGCTTGCGACTTTATGATCACCCACGATCAGTTGCCTTATCAAGCGACATAACATAAACAGCTATTTTGTTCAAGCGATTAGTTAATTATCACTCTTTTTTAATCTTAAACGTTTCCGATGCGTGTTAACTTAATCGGCCCTATACATTGTCTTTTAAATAAAACAGGATGTATTTAAAGTAAAAGATTGGCACTATCACAGGCCTTCTGATTAGCATATCTTAATTGAATTAAATAGACCACTCGAAACGCCCAACCATTGCAATAAATATCTTTAGACGTTCGATCTGATAGGGCACTCAAATTGAACACAATTAGGACGTTCTCGATTTAGTAGTCGAACCGAGAGATAACACAAATCATAGGGAAAGATACCCAGAGTTGAAGTGGAAGTGATGTAAAATTAGCGATGCATTTTTTATGCCTGGTTACTGCTAAAAATATATGACTTATTATATCTTGACTCGTGACTTAAGTCGTGATGGTCTTGAGGTTTAGTCGCGCGGTCTACTCAAATCCCGGCCATTGCGAGTTCAAACCCCAGGCACACACCTCCGAGTTTTCGAAATTATGTGTATATTCACAATAATTATTATCATGTATATATACTTTAACCGTGGAAAAAACACCGTGATGAAAGCAGCACGCTAGAATTTTTTTAGGAATTTCTTAGTTGAAAGCATCCTGAGAGCTTTTGCCATAAACGTATTCCTCACGCCTTTTAAGATACTATTCAAAAATTCTTCCAGTAAATGCTATTTATACCTAGAATCGAATATAGTGTAAAAAATCATTTCATCTGCGGGTAATTTAGTTAAAGCGCCATCTGTCGGAATCACTATTATTAATTTAATGTTACTCTTATTTTAATTAATTTCACTCTAACTGAAAGGACCAACCTCAGTTTTCCTACACACACTAGGCCAGTGTTATGTTTTAAGGCCTAATCCCTCTCAGTTGTAGAGCCCGTGCCCAGCAGTGGGACATGTATGGGCTGATGATGAATTAATCTTGATTAGGATGTGAATGAATCCGCTTTGACTAAGATGCGCCACTATCAGAGTTTTTTTGTGTTTTATTCGATGAATAAAATAATTGTTAAAGGAACAAAATTACTGTCATTACAATTTGAACTGCTTCAAAAGCTTTACTTAGGTAACATTGGGCTGACTGAAAGTCCATTAAAACATCAACGGCTATGATTTGTTAACAGACTTTGTTAATTTGACTATTGAAGTGTAATTGTTGAAGACGGGTTGTTAATTTCTGACAATTATCATATTTCTGTGTTTTATTGCCTTCCAACTTTGTAATAGTTTTTATTTATGTTTAATGACTTAGTTCAATAAATCGTTAAAGTTAATGATTCTAGTCGTGTCTTCTATTTTCTTCACTATAATATTTTTACATACAAGTTTGATTGTCCCTTTTATGTAAGGCTACATCTCGGCTAACCCCTTTGGTAAAAGTATGTATATATGCCGAGTTTTAATATGCAATAGCCATATGTTTGACACTATGTCAAAGTATGACCAATTTTCAAAAGTTGCCTTACTAGCCGTTGTCGGCACGTGAAGGCATATGACATTAGCTGGAACTACGTAGTACGTGCGAGTGATTAATCCCGTGGGAAACGTGCCCAAACTCGGATTACCTCCCGTGTGCCGAGGGACTCGTGCCGGGGAACTTAGTGCCGGCTTAAGGCACCAAGTTACCGCACGAGATAATACCGCGCGTTGGACTACGGCTAGCTACAGATCACTCCTGCCAGTATCTTATCTCCAGGCTTTGGGAGATAACGTTTGGAATTGGAATATATAGCTGATTAAGGTACTAGGGACTACAAATACTAGATGTGAGAGTTTGTATGACTAAAGATTAGATTAGATTAATTATTATTTCGTGGAGGTAATGTATACGAAAAGAGGCTGATGAATAGCACATCTTAAAATATTTATTTTGATAAACTCGTAATATTTCTTAAAAAGTTGGCTATGGAACGCGACATAAATTTATGTGATTCATAAATATATTTTGTGGTTGTGGCTATTATTAAATCCCTTAAGTACTCGTTGGCTTTTATACATAAGATTGTATTATGATGTGTGTGAAGAAAATAAAGAACAAAATTAATTTCTGATACCTACAAATAACAATGTGGCACTTGATAAAAAAATGTTAATTAATATTATTACCCCAGCAATAATATTTTTGATCCAGTTGTATATTTTATTTTATTTATAGCGAATACTCAGTAGTCTCATCATAAAAATACAATAGCAAAAGTGTTTCAATGATAAATAATAATAAATCCAATCACGAGTCTCGCAAGCACAGTTTTGAGAAGGAATTATGAATGAAACGTAGAAAACACGAATCATTTCTTTTAGCATACCTATATAAATAATAGCTTCTCAGCAACTATCCCACGTAAACAGAGGCATTATTATAATTTTTACGACAATCAACATCACTAAAATGCTGAAAAACAATCCACACTCACGTGTTACCGACTCAGAGGACCAGGACCCCGAAAATAACCTGCAATCTAGTTGCTTAATACGAAGTCAATTTGGCTTCGACAGGCACGTCGTTGGGAATTGTTTCCCGGCAGCCAATTCATCGCGGCTATAAAAAAATCGAGTTTGTATCGCTTGTTAGCGTTTCCCACGAAAATATGAAAAATCACGGATCTGTCAATAACGAGGATACTCTGGCACCCAACTACATATTGCACATTCATCATCATCATCATCATCATCATCAGCCCAAATACGTCCCGCTGCTGGGCACGGGCCTCCTCTACAACTGAGAGGGTTTGGGCCTTAGTCCACCACGCTGGCCTAGTGCGGGTTGGCGGACTACACACCTAAGAAATTCCTAAGTTTTTTTTTAGGTGATATTGCACATTATAGAATGTGAATTTGTGATGATTTTGGTGAACTTCTTCGATGACGTATAAGAGCCCACATTATTATGGCGGGTTTCTGCAATCCGGAATACATAGACAGATCCTCAAAGACAAGACGATTGCGTTTTCACCTGTCACCTTACATATGGTTGTCCATGTGTTGACAGGTGTGAATATCCACCATCCTAAAGCTAAAAAGCAATATTTATTCTTAGACTGTAATAGACTATGGAGATGGCTTTCTTTGAGTTATCCTATAGATATATCATTAGGATTAATTACGTCGCCAGAATTCACAGATGAAAGTCTTAATGCTTTTAGAAAGTCTATCATTTATAAAACTTAACTTTTATAAAACGTAACTATTTCAGAGCCTTTAAGTTTGAATCAAGATGATCAACATGATAAATATAGAACAAATGACGTTTGGTATATCGTGGCAAACCTAGACATTGCTCTATTTGATGACTTTCAGATTAGATTTAACATGCGTTATCACTTTATAATATTTATTATATAGGTCGAAATGCGACGACGCATTATTGATTTGTTGATGACAATAAAAATATTTTTAATGTTATCTGCGCATCAAACCGTTGTCCTTGTGGTATAAATTGGCGCGTGCGCTCGCAAGTTTGTGAGTTAGTTTTCTATAGCAAACATTGTTATTCAAAATATATCTAGCTTAACATATGTATAGAAGGATACCACTAGACACCCTCGGAGATAAAGACGTGATATTATTTTTGAAGTCTGATACATTTTTACGTAGTCTTACGAATAGAAGCGCTATGCTCTCGTTTGATAAACGCGAAAAAGATGAAAGCATTTCCCAGATTTCACTACAGCTTAAGCCGGATTTTAAAATTAGGTCAGCAAAAATCAAGATTCTCTGTAAAAAGGCAACACTCCAGCCATTGATATTGCGGGGTAGCTTCAACTCGTTACTTATTTTAGCCTGTCCAAAAGGTAAAAGTTTTGCGCTTCGCCGTAGAGTTTAGAAATAAAAAAATGCCTCAACATTCAGATTTAGTCGCGAAACCTATTCAAGTGTGACACAGAATTGTGCAGTTCTAAACAACCCGCCTATTAACAAACTACAGCGAAACTCACAGTACCGAATCTGGTTTGCATCCAACAGACAGCACACTAATCTCTATGCATTTACACAGCTGCGCCGAAATGTGTTGGCGCAATCGTTTAACACACAATTGCGCTGAAATGTAGTCGGTCAACTAAAGTATTTATCCGATTCGCTCGCCAATGGTTCTATCCGTGTTACAGCTTTACAATAGGGGTTCGCACAATGCGCTGTTTGTGCTGCATTTAACGCATTATTGTGCGAGTTTGATCTGTTTATTGTGATGTGTTAGTTGATGGGCAGCGCTTTAAAGCGTCCATAATACAATATAGTTGAAAACATTACCTTCTACAAGTAATCCATCTCCTTTTAAGACACGATAATGAATTTATAAGCAACACAGTCATTTGAATAAAAAGCAACTATTGTATAAAATAACTAGGAAATGTATTTCCAATTTTTTTATGCTGCTTTTTAAATGTGTAATACGTCGGCCACAAACAGCGTATGGAATTTGAAAATAAAAAAAGAGCTAGCAAATCCGTCGATTCGAACCAAGATAAAAGTGACCACGTAGCTGTAGAATTATAAGTCTGCTACCGTATGTCGAGAAAGTACGTTAATGAAATGAATTTCAAAACATATATAAATATGTAATTATCACATTGCTAAATAACACAAGGTACCTTACATTTCCCCTACATGAAAAGAAGCATAGCTATATTTGTCTCTAGAGTCCGAAAATCTTCGCATTTATAAAATCATTGCAAAAATTGAAGCATATTATTGTCAAAAATCCACTTATTTACATGGTCTGTTTAACTAAGAGCACAATATTAATGAAGCCCTCTTTATTGTGTTAATTAATCGCAAATCAAATAATCTTCAGCGTACATTAACAATAATGTGTGTTCGGAAATCAGCAGCTCAGCCGTTTAATTGCCAAATCACAAATGACCACAGAACGAAAAACGTTCGGAGAGCAAAATGCAAGAGATTAAACTTCATTAATTATAATTATCAACCATCATATTTGACTAAACATAAGATTATTTATGAAAAAAATAAAAAAAACATCTTGTAATCTGTGTGTAGTGTAAACAACTATAATATGTTGACATGATTGTTAATATTAAGTGCAATTTTGTTACTTTGAAACAATTACCTACTTAACCAAAATCTGTGAATACTAAAATATGGACACTTTCACAAATGAAATACGAGTATAGTAAATCATTCCTGCAAACAACCTAAAATATTACCACATTAGTGGCCTCCAGACACTAAGTCGCCAATCGTAGCAAAAATATTACACGCATCAAGAAGTCACATAGGCTGCCCGGCTTGTATCGCGATATTGAGTGCGTTACAGATGATCCCATTTACTCGGCGATGGAGCGAGTCTCACGCACCGTGACTTGACTGTGATGAACGCGCGACATCATGTCTATCACACGCCCAGACGAACATAATTCTTAAAGATACTCATTCATGTGCACATATGATGTATTGGAGGCAGTAAATCAAGTTGCCCTTAGTACATTTGATGATATCCTGGCCTAGAAAAAAAGGCGTGAGGCGCTCTGTTTGAGTAATATTGAATAATATATTTTATTTCGGTTGTGGGCGGATGCTGTAGATATTTTAAAAGCCCGCTAACTTTCTTATACCGGCAAAAGTCGTAGGGTCAATACTGGTAGTAGCATCATCACCAGCCCATATTCGTCCCTCTGCTAGGCACGGGCCTATAACTGAGAGAGTTGAGACCTTAGTCCACCACGCTGGCCTAGTGCGGGTTTGCGGACATACTTATAATGAGTACTATAGTTCAAATTATCAATAACAAAAAAGTTCTTTAACATGTGCAAATATTAATAGTCAAATATTAGCATAATAAATATAGAACATTTGCATGCAAAGTAAAGTACAAAGGGAAATGTATATTTTTATTTCTATGCGAGAATAAATATTGAAAGAACTGCTGGGAGAGCAAAGTTCAAGTAGTTTTGCCGCATAAGCAAATAAAATGAGGAAACCTCGCGATCTCTCGGATGTGCTCAGTGTTGTAATAACTTATAAACATATAGGATTCCGTGCTCGCTTCAATACGCGAACTTCTATTCAACGAAGTGAGCAGTAGGTTGTTTTTATGCAACGTTAAGTAACTTACATCTGATGGTTTGAATAGAGAATACGCTGGTGAGATTTTTATTTTTTTTTTTTTTTTTATTCTGGCACGGCAAAGTGACTCCACTGTACCTGATGGTAAGGACAGAGGAGTCCAAAACGATTTGGTCACCCGCTGGTCGACACAATCATGCCGGCCCGCACAAATGCTTCTTCACGCTTCGCTTAAAGGATCCAGGATCATAGGAAGGAGGGAACACATGAGCCGGCAAACCATTCCACAGCTTGATGGTGCGGCAAAAGTAAGAGTTAGCGAACTTTTTAGTTTATCACTTATCTGTACATATAACTGTGTAGGCAAGTCCGTTATCGGATATATTATACATGTGAGTCCTGAATTAGTCTACGTCAATTTAGCGAGACTTATTTTTTACGCTTTGTATGCGGCGGTCGCTGTTCAGCTGGATACGTGTATTTACCAGCAGATGCAAGTAAAGTGGTTTGCCAATACAAAAGTTGAGCCAGACTTAAGGCAAATTTTTAAGGACCCAAATATTCTTCGCAAAGCGAGTATCGAACCCTCGGGTTCGCTCAAAACCTTTTAACCAACTATTCCAAGAACGTTGTACTATAGTTGCAATACATACTAATACATACGTTAGCTACATTTCTTTTGATTTTGCAAGCCTTATTTGCTGATGTCGGAATATTCATTACCGCGCGGATAAAAAACACTTTTCGGGATAAGACTTATTAAGACACACGTAAATTTTTCGCGTATCGAGATCATTTTGTATATATCCATCTACCAAAAGGCCATTATCAAACAGGTGAAATGTAAAAGACAGAATTGCACTTAGCATCAGGTGCCATTATAAATTTTAAAACATAAAACAGAAACGCAATGCGACATTAAATATGACTCAAGTACACTTCTGCAAATGAATTCGACCCGTAATGATCAAAGTAATCCGGCACGCGAGCTTAGCGAGATACATTAATAAAATTTACAGTAATTGCGCGGTGACCCCATTTTTGTCGGGTGATATTAAACTTGGGCCGTGATTAATCGTCGGGGACCAACTGTTCCAGGCACAGGCTGGGGCGCAAGAAACGACCCGCCATACAGCCGATTGGGGAGTCTTACTTTGTGACCTCTACAAGCCTTTGTGCCTAGTGTGTTTGTAGTTAAAACCACTCATAGGTCAGTCGGTCAGACTGGTTTTTGCGCTGTCGGTTAAATTAAACAGATTTGAATTGTAAAAGCGACGTGACACTTTACAGGCCTTGTATCTTAGCGTGATGTGTATAGTTGTATATTTCCATATTGATCCTAAGTTATATTGCAGAGCTGTTAGTTCGTTTGTAACGCTTTCACGTCTAAATCGTCGGATTTATTTTGATGTATTTTAGTACAGATAGAAGGAATTTGGAGAAGCTTCTTATTTTGTAAGATTGCGCCCTAACGAAGCTAATTTATATTTATGATAATCTATTCTTCATTATACGTTTTTTTTTGTTTCAGGTAAGTTACTGGATAAAGCCATTCTCCAAGAGAAGAACACTAGTAGGTGTCGTAATGTAGTATTCGACATTATGTTTCTATAGTAGGTACATATCGGTAACGTAACGATGACTGGCTACGACCTTTTTTTAATAAATTCGAATCTTACCTTCAACATAGAAATTTGCATAAGGTATAAATAGTTTTTAAAAGGTGTCTTGGCGAAAAGCAAAAAAAAAAAACAATATAAATTACATATCCTAAAAGTTTAAAGGGTAGGCAGAGGTGCATTTCTGCACCCACATGTTCGCCAAGTATATATCAGTCCCACGTCGTATAGGGGGCGAGCCTTTTGCCGTATTTCGGGCACAATTCCAGACTCCGTGCCGCTACTGAGAATTTCGTAATGGAAAACTCAATAACAGTTTGCCCGACCCGAGAATCGAACCCAGGACCTCTAGATCGCACGGCACATACTTGTGCCGCGAGACCACGAGGCATTCAATTGTAATTAGGTAGTAATTACAATGTAAGTCACTTTGTCATCACAGTATTATAAATTTTAATACTTAATGTTGTTATTATACATACTCTAAAATTTGTCACAATAACCTGATCCTTGAGTGTGGAGTAACTATACGTTATATATCGTAGAAGGCGTCACATCCATCAGCTCTATACTCTCAGCAATATAACCGTCGGCGCGGTGTCATCCGTCACAGCAGGACCCCCACTCGTCACACGACACGTACTCCTCTCGTTGCTTTATTTAATCATTAACTTGCAGTACTTGTTTGGGTTAAAAGAAAGCGTCAAGTTCGGGGTTTCATGGGATAAACTAAAATAAATAGTAACAGAATGATAGTCTGCCTTCTAGAGGCAGTCTTGACCGGCTTTTCGCCAGTACTAATGCGTTCACTTCGACATGACAGTATTTATATAAGTACTTACATATAAATGTTATATGGGTTATTAGTTTTGAGACAAAAAAGAAAGATCCTGAGGGAATATCAATAACAAATGGGACAACAAAACTTTTCTTTATATCGTCTTTCTGTGAGTAGGTACTACGAAACTGAGAATATAGTCAAGGGAGTGTAGCTTTCGTTCTTTTAACACAATCCAATGTTTCCGATTTGAGATTGTGGAAAATATATGCCCACTCAAGATAAATCCTCGTCTCATCAGATCACGCAACTTTCGCTCTATCCGCTGAACCACGAAGCCCTCAGTAGTGAGGGATTAAGCGATCCTAATCCGGTGCGATCGATCGCCTGTCTTAGTGACTGTGCCGGCCAACACCCACACTCACGCTCCGATGCACATCTCCACGAGATGTGTCCCATGCTTTCACGCGGTTTGTTCGATCTGACTCACTTCCTCCTTGATATAATACCATTAGTAGAGAAAAGTGAAAAATCCGCCGGCATATTAACAAGACAATATTTACAACAGCCATCATCAAGCTCCATATTAAATCCGCCTCCAACTAAGCAATAGTTATAGTTAATGGATTAGGACAACACATTTCAACTTTAAAACCTATTAAATGTCCATTTCCTATTTTCAAATTCATTGCCCAATTTCAAGTCATTTATTTTTTCATTTCATCGCTGACCGTAGCGCAAACACAATTAAACAAACATTGGATCCAATAAATTGGTAAAAGATTGCCAGGTCATACGCATAGCTGTACATATTGACGAAACTAATAAAGCTGAACCAACATTGGATGTTTTGAGCAAGTCGAGTGTTTTCGTTATTCGCGCGTCGGGCCCGGGGTAGTTACTGGCTAGTGGCTATGAACAAGTCGCCTTGTGCAAGCAATAATAACGTATCGATCCCGAGAACCGCGACGGATTATGCTAAAGTGAGTCACAGTCTCGCGGGGACTGCTATTATATATGGAACGTGGTTATTATACAAGTTAGCGTTATTTTAATGTAAGACATCAATATCATTTATCGTGGTAAATGTACAACTTTTAAAGTTTGCGAATCGAATTGAAGTACTTTAGTATCTACTTAAATTTATAGTAATTTGATCTTTACGCCTCAAAAGACAAAAGCCACATTTTAAATATAAGTTACGTATTACGCAGTTATTATTTACCACAATAAAATATGCAGGTATTTTCGCGATGTTTTCCTACATCGTTTTAAACGTGATAATCCATTAAAAATACACACATAACTTCGAGAAGCCAGAGGTGTAGGTCTGGGATTGGAACCTGCGACCGCCAAAACGTTGTTTTGACTAGCGTAAAACTAACTGACTAAATTCTATGCCTTCATCAGTAAGTATTATAAATAAATAAATCCAATAAACTTAAAATAAAAATTTAAATTTATCGTCGGCTAAAAATTTATGTACGTACGCGGCGTTATTTTTATCTTTAAACTAGCAGAGCTTTTCCGAAACCAATTTGAATTGAAAAAAGCGTGTAGTTTTGTTCGTGTAAAAATTGTTCAAATAACCAATTTCGTGTTTGTATCCAGCCGATGTAGATAGAGTTTTTTTTACTGCGGTTGAGTTAAAATCCGTATGACGGATATAGAACACAAAATTCAGTTTTATTTTAAATCGTAAGTCAATATATTTATTTTAGCTGATTTTAGGCGCGGCTACGTTCGCGTTAATGTATGTACAGAGATGTCGCAAACATACATATATCGTTTACAGATCAAAATTTCTTAAATACCTAAAAAAACCGGATAAGATGAATCTATTAAAATTGAAATAGTATATTATGATCAATTTAAAAATCAAAATTTGCAATGAAAAACAAGACATATTTGCATAGAAATAAAACACTATGGATTTTTCCTGACACTATGGAATTCCATAGCGACATGTTTTGTTTGATCATCTTCGCTTTGAATTTGAATTGATTATATACTCGTAATATATATTATGTTACTTTTTTAATATTTTAATCTAAGCTGACTGTTTAATTACTCCCGGAGTCCATACAATATCGGATAATTTATTTCGTATATAACCATGAAATCAAACCCAGTTTCGCGGATCACAGTCACAACAACAATGACACATAAAGGCATGTATATGTAGTACATAGATGTACGGTAATGTTAATAAACGCTATATTGGAATTTAATTGGCGCGTCATTGTTAACTAACGCCAATTGCGTACCAGGATAGCATATCATCAAAGGTCTAATATTCGGTATATTGTGCTTCTAAGTGCTTAGAATTCCAAATTAGATTTGCGCACAGTGAGCGCCTCTCGGGAGGAACTTTATGAGCAATACGTTCATACATTGCTAGAATGTTCTCTGCTACCATTAATAAATATTATTAATGCGATCATTGCTCTCTGTTGTTGTCTGTAAAATATTTTTGATATATACAAGTGTTATACGTTGTGGTCATTGTTAAGGGAGGTTTAGTTCATCTGATAGTGATGTTTTTATGTATTTAGTTTAAGCAACGCCTATACGGGATTGTCTTGTTGC
Source organism: Hemaris fuciformis (assembly GCA_907164795.1). Classification (NCBI taxonomy): domain Eukaryota; kingdom Metazoa; phylum Arthropoda; class Insecta; order Lepidoptera; family Sphingidae; genus Hemaris; species Hemaris fuciformis. Next base: position 12,182,572 of record OU015448.1, read on the forward strand.
TCCCACGACATAAGTATGGCAAAGTGCTATTATTTTTTCTATTTGGAAACTCTATTAAGTACCTCTCCCGCACTGAAGTTATCATCGCACATGCAGGCGTTGATGCGGTCACTAAGCCTTACCAGTAGAAAAAAATGCACCAAAAACAACAAAGCACTACGAGGCAAATCTGACTCATCAACAACACAATGCGTAACAGAATAACAATCTTTACGAACATTTTACGATCAACTCCGTTTGCAATATTTAACGCGGATGAAACTTGAAAAAACACATTCGTTTTCCATTTACATGGGAACCTCAAAATGTTACGACGGCCATCAAACAATAAAACATTTTAATATAACACGAAGACGCTGCCGCGCTCTGAACAACGCCAATAAAGTGTTACAGCCGACGCTGGCCATCTGCAAAGCTGTCTCCCTGATCAAGTTTTATTTGTAGCGAAACAAAATGTAAGTACTAAAAGTTGTTATACAAGATATGTAGGACACCGGGGAAAGAGTTATAAAGCGTTTTTTTTTTAATAGGTTTTAGAATACCACCATTTATATAAGTAATACTGCGTAAATATCAGTATGGCGTTTAATGAATTACAGCTTTTTTGTTACAAGGTGATAGAGAGAATAAGAAACAAAAAAAATATTCTAATGCAATTCAAGCTTTATATTAATTTTTGATTTCATTGCCAAATGAAATCCATACGAATACTACAAATGCAAGTCACTCGTGTGAGTGTCTTTTACACCTAAACTAGGCAATAAATTTGATATATTTTTTTAACATTGGGCTCAAGTATTAGGAGATCCTAATATAATCATTTGTTTGCAGTGACAGCACCATGTTGTTGAGGTTTTTTTCATTCTTTGTTTCAGGGACTCAATATACTACCAACACCTTGATGGTACAAACATTTTGATACGAATTGGAGTGGTAGTGACCACGAATTTGTCTTCTTGAATTTCCAAACAAGAGAATCTTAACTAACATTTTTTTTTGCTTTCAACCCATACTTGTACTGTCATAGATTTCAATAAGGAGAGTGTTATTTATCACTAAAGAAGGGTTCTCTCAACGCGTGGACGTAGACTATGTATAGGTATAGCATTTGAGTAATTGGTGTCAATATTGGATGATGCTTCAATACTGAATTGAAGTGTTGGTCTCGAATGCAACTCCAGTTTTGAACAAGCCTGCAGACGTTTAATGATTTAATCTGCAACTCGTTATGACTTTTTGTACTCTAATTGCGGCCAACAATACACGGGCATACTGGCTGACGGACAGACTTAAAAAAATATTTCTTTCAAAAATATTGTACTTGCTAAAAAATTACGTCTTACAGTCTATTTCCATCAGGTCGAAATTTTTCTTGCCATTGTTTCGCAAAATCTCAAGCAACCCTACCGGTGTTTCGGTGATTTATACAACGGTGGCATTATAATTTTAATTTGCCTCGTCCCTTAGGGTATTATGTAAATGCGCGGCGGCTGTTACACGAGGTTTTCATTAGGTGATGTTGTCTCGGCGGATTTATGGAGTCGGCAATCTTGAGACTGGGAGGCGATAGTTAAAAATATCCTTGTAATCCATCCCATTTTCTCCTTAGTACTGGTGTTTCACTAGGCATTTTCTTTTAACAATGGGCAGCTTTCGGTTTGCTAAAGTTAAAGAATTTTTTTTGATGTAATTGAATTAACCAATTTTGGCTGGAGCTTAATGCGCTGCTTTCAGGATAAAGGACTCTGCTCGCTAAAAGGCACATTTTTAAATTAAAAGCCTCGAGGGTTTTCAATGCGGAGCAATGCAAAAAAGTCGTGGAGCATAATTATTTGTAAGAATGAAACTGTCTTCAATTTTTTTTAGTTGAACATTTTCGTATAGTAATAATTTACTTGCTTAAACTATAAATTCCTGATGCTTTCACTTTCAGACTTTAAAAATGAAGATCAAACAGAGGCCAAGAAACACTTTTACAACGCTTTTATATTAAAATTTCTCCTTATGGTTCTCGCAGAATGTCACTCTCAGTAAGCGATTCCAGGTATCGCCTGTTGGAATCGGCGGAATTCTTTTTTCCTTTTCGTGGCCTCATAGATCTTGCCCACTACGTATCTTTGCTACCGCTGACTCAGCCTGCTAATCCTTCTCTTATTTCTTGTACAATATACTCAAGTTTCAAGAGCAAACAATACTAGAGCCACGCGAGTCACTCGTCCCTTGTGCGAACGGTTAAGTTTTCGCATTATCATTATATTAATTTGGAGCCGACGTGAAATACGGCGTGAAACTGTAAGCGATTGGGCTAGCGGGCTCCCGACCGCGCGCCATGCCCGCCGTGACAGATTACACGCTCGATTAAACGTCTCACCTTAGCTGAATTCAATGGCGAGGTGAACACGGGCCAGATTGCACGCTGCCCCCGTACCCGCCCCCGCACACGCTCCGCCACCGGGACGAAGCCGTAATCCACGATTATGGGAAGCGTGCCAGTTAGCGTGATTATGACGGGACATCAGTGATTATTTTGCTTGTGCGGTTTTTTACTGCTGCTTGTTTCCGATATTGTAAACGTATATTCGGGAATGTTATTTTTAAAAAAGAATAATAAATAATATTATTAAAAAGTACTTTATGCGGTATGCCGTGGACATAAGAAAATTCGTATTATAAACTTTTTGTTCTCACACAATCAAACATTGAAAGATCACATAAACATTTGTTTCTCATCAAACACACGATTTTTTATTCAGCTGACCTTTTCTAACAAATTGCGCCACAGAAAATGTTGTGACATCATAGAAAAAAAACAACCATTAGAAAAAGACGATCGTTTTTGTTTCTTTGCCGCCAATCAAAGGGCTATTCCCAAGACGGCGTAATAGATGATGATAAAGTTAGCGGGCCTATCGGCTAGCACTAGACCAAAGCCACCTCCGTCGCGTCCCTCGCAACCTTGAGAGATACGCTCGCGAATCTAGGGCACAGATACACGGCCCCTATCTAGATATTGTTTGTGCTAAATAATTTTGAACGCTTGCGATCAGTTGCGTTGTGCGTATTGTGCCGTGTACTGCGCTCTATACATTTGTTCATTGGTTATACATGGTGTTTTGTAGTAGTGACTTGGTGAAAATATTCGAAAGTGTGCGGTTTGTAAAACGTAATATTGAGGGACTGAAAGTGAAATCGACATCATATGTTTATAGGCGTCAAATAATGTGTTAAAAGTGTTTTGTACCTTTAACCTAGAGGTATTTTAATGAAAATGAATGGATAAAATGGCTTTATAACATTCTAGATGCTTTATGGCAAGAATGATAATTAAATGTACATACATATGAATCGTAATACATACATACAAACAATAGGCAAACAACCAAACCATTTGGCTTCATTAACTTTAAAATAATTAAAACAATAAGCTATAACCAAGACTTAAATGTTTTTATGTTAATCCACAATTTACTTTTATTTTATTCAATAAACAACAGACGTTAAACCGATTTTATCGCCTCACAGAGTACCGGTATGTGTTAACCTAGGTTATAAATCTGTTTACAAATCTTACAATTTTTTCACCGTCAATTTTTGATCGATTAACAAACGAATGAGTATAGGTTTAGTATTATTAAGGGAGGGGTAAGGGTTTCAGCGTAAAAAAAAACACTTTTTTGTGATTTTGATCTCAAATATCGATTGAGCAATTTTATTCCAACCTTCTATACATTATTAAGCATAGTTTTGACTATGTTCTGTAAATTGTTCATGTAGAAATATTGAACGACTAGTCCGTAACAGAGCTTCCCCCAGAATGTCTTGAAAAAAAAACAATTTGCGGTGTTCACTGTAACTCGGCTGGAAATTATCTGAAAATGAAAAACCATAAAAATTTAGTCAAACTATAAACAAATCTTCCCCCCAACGTTCTCTGATTATTATTATTTTACATTAAGGGTGTTTCCCCACCCACAAAATGGCGGAAATTTTCGTGGAAAATAATGGTTCACACTTTAGATGGCCGCCAAAAATTTTTAAATAAAATAATAATAATCCGAGAACGTTGGGGGGAAGATTTGTTTTTAATTTTTAAGTTTATAACTAAATTTTTATGGTTTTTCATTTTCAGATAATTTCCAGCCGAGTTACAGTGAACACCGCAAATTGTTTTTTTTTTTTCAAGACGTTCTGTGGGAAGCTCTGTTACGGGCTAGTCGTTCAATATTTCTACATGAAAAATTTACAGAACATAGTCAAAACTATGCTTAATAATATATAGAAGGTTTGAATAAAATTTCTCAATCGATATTTGAGATAAAAAAATCACAAAAAAAGTTTTTTTTTACGCTGAAACCCTTACCCCTCCCTTAAAGGCGGACGCCAACCCGCACTAGGCGAGCGTGCAAGACTACATAAGCCTAACCCCTCTTGTAGAGGAGGACCAGGTCCAGCACGTACTCATGCCCAGTATACATGTGTATGGTCTCATATACCAGTAGTAATTGTATTAATGAACAGAAATCAATACAAAAGATTATATTTTGGCTGTGACTTAATATTTAATAGTCGCGTAAAAAATCACGATCTGGAATCTACATCGTTTATTATACATATCGTTCTATATTGGATGCTCAAAATTATTTGTCGGAAAAATTTATTGAGCAGAAAAACGGTTCTATAAATTACCGTCCATCCGTAGAATATTAGGGGAAAAATTCATGACACAATAACCCATTGATATGTTCGTTCTATTTATATTTCTTTGATGGACAAATATACTCCAAGTCGAGTTAAGGAATGTGGAACTAATATAATTTTTTTTTCTCTTTTCAACATGACAAAGACACAACAATAACTCAATACTTACGACGAGAAACGTTTAATGTTGGTTCCTACACGTCGGTATAATTATATTTTCTAGTTCATTGCGAAACCAAAGCAATGCAATAAATGTAGGAAATTAATTCTAAAATCAATTATTTCGTCATTTACGCATAGATTTCAATTTTAATTCACTAGATAATAAACAATAATGGGAAAGGATCGTTAGTGTCGCTCGTGTTGAAACTACTTTTGAACACAATTAATGTTTGATCTTAATCAGAGTTGCTCAGACTATTAACAACAACCACGCATTGGACCAATTCAAGCCACCTCGGTTATGGTTAGAATTTACAAGCTTCCGTTTTCCACGAAGTAAAATAAAACGGATCTTGCTATTCAACAAATAAAACCGTGCCACAAGAGCAGTCGTGCAGCCACAATTGTCACAATAAGTGTAAATCTGCAGCGGGCTTATCTGTCCGTTGGTCTGAAAGTGGACGATTGGCGTGTTATTTGGCCGCGGGACGGATCTGATACGCGAAGGTGGCGGTCGGATTGCGAGCTGTGGAATATATTGTGAGCCCCGTGTGTACGTGCGAGAGAATTTACTTTGAAATTTATGTACACGATAAAATAGTTCTGTCTGATTCAAGTGCCTTTTTTTCGAGGGGAAAGCTATTTATGGCTCTACTTCCCTCCAGCCCTGGGGGGACACAATGTTTCCGCAGCCACGAAAGCGTCTCCGTCGTCTTCAAACTTTAAGGGGCGCAGTTGCACCCCCACTAACTCGATTCGGGCGCCGCTATTTTGGGCGCCCGCGACGGACACAGACCACGGTGCCGCCGCCCTTCTCGTGGTCACTTTCTGTGTGGACGCTCTGCCCCCGCAGCGCGTCCAGCGACCCCAAGGGCCCCAATGAGTCGCCTTTTACGACAGGCAGGGGATACCATGGTGGAATCCTAACGCCCCCTTGCCACAGGGCAGTGACTCAAGTGCCTAGTCTTCTTTAGCGTTGATTCTAACTTGTAAAGAAGGCTGAGTTATAGGCTGGTTAAAGTTTAAATTAAAACTATCAAACGTGTAATTCAACTGTATAGTACACGACAATTTATTATACCTTTTTTTTCTTATAGTATTTAGTTCTCGGGCACGATGTTGACCTAAATAATTGATTATTTTAGCTACCTCTTATTATCCGGTACTTTTAGCCATTTACTTGACACAATAATCAACTCATTTACAACACAAAACTTCTGGTCACAGAGACTGACTCACTGGCTTTAGTCTACCACGAATACGATGTTAAATGCGTCAAATAAATCGCACCACATAGCCCCGATAATTTCGATTCTTATTTTATCCTAACGAGTCCAAATAAAAACAAATTCCGTGTTATTAACAACTTACTGTTATCGCAACTATAATTATATATTAAAAACAAAATTAATTATCGCATACAACAGTTAAAGTCACGTCAAACTTTTTTAATACTTCGATAAAAATTAATTAGAGTCAAAAGTTTTATGGTTGATTAAATGTTCGTCGAACGTTGCGTGAACTTTTTTGTTGAAACATGAGTGCAAAGGTAATGAAATATATATTTTTAACATGCAGAAGCGAGAATAGTTTTACTTGAATTAACTTAGGGGGCGTTTGAAGTCGTGATGGCCTCGAGGTTTAGGCACGCGGTCGAGAATCTCGATGGTCGCGGTTTCAAACCCTATGCACACACCTCGGACGTATGTATATGGGCTGATGATGATGAGGCGTTTGAAATGGAGTATTGTGAATACATAGGGTCACACCGTAGACAGATAAATTTGCATGAGCCGGCTCAACCGTACATACTCGTACCACTGGTTCATAAAAAAATAACGTGAAGCAAACCAGTTGCTTTTTTTCGATTAGTGCGTGATATTGAGACCAGATTAGCTAATGGCAGGATATTCGTACCCGTTAGGATATCACGACATAAGTAGTTAGCCCACACAAGTGTATGGCGTTCCGGAATTAACCTTTTTATCTCCGGTGACCAAGCCATTATAATTGTATTGGTTCGTGTTGTTACCACATAATCTTACTGCGTTTATTATATACTAATTCATATGCTACGTGTTCGTGCGCGATATTCCCGCCACGTCACGCATCTCTTAATAAACTCTTATACATAATGCTACACGCGTACAAAATACCCGTGGATTTTTTTTTCTTACTTTCATTTATTCGATCTGCTATCTATTAGATCATTAGGATTTTTTCGATACTTTTTCTTTTGTAATAAGTAAGGATATTTTTATCAGTCTGTGTAGTAATTACTCGTTTATCAAATGTTATTTGAAAGATTCAGACAATTAAACGTTATTTTTGTATACAGAGGTTCGGTTTATAAGAATCTGGCGTTTTGTTTAGCAACAATTAACATCGCTTGTTTTAGGTACATATCTACTTGTTAGGGGAAGGTGGGCATGAAAGAGCCAGTTTTAGAGAAGGACTCGTTTTAATATCTAAAACATAATAAAACCACATTATTTATATGTTAGTCCGAAACTCATTTATTACTTTATGACATTCAATCAACAATAACTCCTTAGAGATATGTTTCATTATAAAATTGTACCTTATTTAAAAAGAGGGAAAACGGCTCTTTCATGGCATGTGGTTGTTGAAAGAGCCGCCACTTGTTATGAAAGAGCCATGCACGATATTACCAATTATTTCAATAAATTTCTCCAAAAGTTAAGCAACATTAACAACAAATGACATTTTTTTATTAGAATACCGTAACAAAAACTAACCAACATTAGTTAATTAATAACACTCATTTCAAAACTCGTAGCTCTTGAAAGTGATGTGTTTTCTAGTTTTTCTAATGGCTCATATTTATTTCGGTGCATAAATCCTCTGAAACAATGGTCACTACTACTAATAGCTACTGTATAATCGTATGTTAATTTTTTAGATGCAGTTTTTAGGTAGTCAGTATTTTGTTCCTGATCCAAAATGAAAATACGTTTATTGCTTGTATTTAGACAATGTTTGTAGGTCTGTTTGCTATAGGATTTATTTTTTTATTGTAGAAGTTTTAGGCCCCTTGCGTGTTTTTTTAGGTTATGCTGTTTTTGATGATATTTTAATGTCTATAACAAAATAAAACAAAATAGCAAAGGTCCAAAACAGGTTGTTATGAAAGAGCCGGCTGTTTCATCACATATTTAGTTAGCTCTTTCAAAACGAGTAGCCACTAAATGCAAAAACCTTAAAAGTATATGATCAAATCACGAATAATATCCATTAAATATTACAGTTAGAAGGTAAAATTAGCGCAGACTCTAGTTGTAATGTAATTTTGATATCAAATCAAACCATAGTATAAAAAATGGTTGGAATAACAGCATAAAAACTTACTTTTCAATGCCTCTTTTTTCGATAGGCTCCTGCTCCGTCACTACACTTCCGCGAACTATCAAATCTTTGTGGGCTACAGATAGTCGATGTTTCCACACGAAAATAAAATTCAAATGATGATAATTTCAAAAGGTCGGGTAAAAATCCAAGTGGCTCTTTCAAAACATGTCTCTTTCATGCCCACCTTCCCCTACTTACTATTATACTCTGCTATAACCGCAATACGTTTACCGTCAGGTACAACTGTGATAATTGGTCCTTAGCTATGTTTGTAGTAAGAATGGATTTTTAAATATTTAACAAAAGACATCTGAAACAAGTGCAAAAATGGTGCAGAACAGAGACAGTGACTGCTTACTAGAACTATTTGCATTATTGTGCGATCAAAAACCCGTGAAGAAACGAGGTGTCAAAAAAGGTAAGAGTATTCAAATCACATTTACAGTTACAACTTTTGTAAAAGATTAAGTGTATCTCCGATTTTCCGGTTTTTAGATTTTCCGATTACCTCCGGTGGTGGGAGTAATGTAAAGAGATTGCTTTGGCCAAGTCGAGAAACAGGAAATTCGTAAAGGTTACCTTCGTTAATGCTGCTACGCTAATCGAGCCGAGTCATTTGTGCTGTATCGTGTATACTAATTTGTAAATATTCCCTTTATAAAAACTAATGTGATCGAGTGACGTAATCCACTCAATACACACATGTGATTGACAGCACTTGGTTTGAGACAATTTGTATAATGAAAGAGCACGTGTTGGTCTTCCGAACCGAGATATAGGTACTCATGTGTTAGGATATGTCTATCTGACAGTTGTATTGTCTTTCGCAATTGCGATATTCATGACTCAAGACATCTAATTGTGTGGCCAGGACTACGTATATGGAAGGTCTATATATAATTCATTATTTAATATAATGATAAATCAATAATTTAGATATAAATTTAGATATGAATGTGTCACATACGTAATTCCAATAAGACGTGTACAATACCGCACCGGAACCGAATCCTACTCACATTATTTCCAACAGCTGTATTATCATTTGTTTCACCTAATTGTTGTGGGCGTTATCAATGCGATACGGCGCAGAGACAACGCTGATACGCGCCGATAACGAGGGAACAGTACCCGGCCGTCCACGCCGCGCGTACTGTGACTGTACTCGACGCAGACAAGTTAACTTACAAACCAAAAAAAAAATCATTAAAAATCACAAAAAGTACTTCGCCTTAAATACGGATCAGAAATGAATACGTATTCAGTGATGTGACCGTGTCGATGGATTTGTCAATGTTTGTTTGCAAGATGAGTGCTTTCTGGACGGAGTTTTTGAACGCCGCCGCCAGTCATCCGTTCCCGGCAGTCCCTGGCGATCTGCTGTCGCCTTTTGATATTTACGGAACGCATGGAAATGAAAATAACAGTCAGTGCTCTTTTGTTTCTGTGTATTGTGCTGTTCTGTTTCGTGACGCTATCGACAGGTGGCGCTGATTGCATTGTTGTGTTTGTGTAATCCTTGTTGTTATTTTGTTGTTACAACATGGGTGAATGAAGATCTCTTGTGGATAACCGTGTACTCGACAATTTAATATATTATACTTAATATGTCAATTCAGTTAACCCGCATTAGATTAGGTTAGTGTAAAAAAAACATTAAATTTCCTTTACCAGTGAATATTTGTTTTTTGCTGTAGGAAGTAATACATGGTCTGATATTTTATACCAAGATTAAAATATTTCAATGAGTTTCTTCATTTTATTTTTTTCGAACACAATTTCAAAAACAATTTAATAAAAACAAATCAAATACAGCAACGCCATCTATTATTCGTAAACAAAAGCAGGATTCTAAAACCGAATTTAAATTTGGTTCACAGTTCACCGGCTAATGTAATTAGGAAGACAGATGAAAATTCACCGGCTGAGCTAATCGAATTAGGATAACGAAATCCATATTTAGCTCGGAGGTTCGTGAAGCGGCACATTGATACGTACACTAATTAGCGCGATCGAACCGAGCCGATGTTCTGTATAGAGAGAGCGCTTTGGTCGCTCTCAAATCCTCTTACGTCGGTGTTTTCAGTTGTAAACACGCGGCCCGGTTTGTGTACGTTTGATCCGATTAGAACGTTGCCTCATCGGTGACCCGGAGCTTTGTCTTTTTGTACCTGCCCTGTGTTGGCAGCGCATAAGCTAGCGGCACACGGTTTCGTTCAACTGGTTTGTTTGTGACGTTGTATTTCAGATTTAGAATTGACACTGATGTCATTGCGGTACTGTTCTTATGATGATGAGCATTATCATGATCATAAGAACAGTACCGTCAGATAGCGTTACCGCCTCCAGAAGACAATTCTCGATGTAACTATTATGCTACGCCTCGTTGGTCGCATAATTTTGCAGCGCGTTATCAACTGATACCGGGTTTGATACGAGGGTCAGGTAAAGTGTCATTGGAATTTTGCATTATGAATTTCTCAGTAGCAGCATGGAGTCTGGAAATAGACTCGAAAAACTCCAACAGGTACATCTACTACGTGAAACTTAAAACACCAAAAGAGAAACATTACTATAAACATACACCTCTGCTTAACCTCTCGGGAATTCAGGTGGGATTGTAAGTAAAAAAAACACATATCGATTTCGATAGCGCCCTTATCGGTGACACAAAACCGGCTGCGTTCGGGATTAACTTTTTCAAATACAAATGTAGATGCGGCGCCATACTGCTACCGCTCAGATAAGCACATTTGTTATTGTACTCCCAATAATGTACGAGCAAATATGCTTTTGTGATACAACTGATAGTGAGTCGGGTTATTATTTTTATTTGCAATCCAGTGAAATGTACATTATTCATTGTTCTCGCTTTGACTTGATTAAATTGAGAGACAGACGCGTGTCGGCAATAACCAAATTAATTGTTGCTCTTTAGCAATTGTTGGAACTGATTCTTTCACATGCTGTCTGAGTAATATGTTTATGTAGATTCATTGGTATTTAGCGAGAAATGACTCAATTTGCTCCATTACTGTGTAAGTTACTAGAATGTAGCTGTTTTGATATAAAATTTACTGTTGCCTGTTTTGTGTAATAAATAAATAAAGTCTCGCTGCTAAGTCTGTCACTTTTCTCTTGTTTAAAAGAACCATAGTTGACCAAATATTTATTGGTAGGAAGCAATATTTAATTATTTATATGTCGTGTTTATTATTCCGCTATAGACATAGTTGAAGTAAATACCATACTAATAAGGCTGAGTGAAGGTGAACTGTCACAAAGGAGGGAAGTTTTCAAGAATGCCACCATGTGTGTGTTTCGACCAGCGTCCCTTCACCAACAAACAAGTCCTAAACAAACTGTTGTGCCCGACTTCGCGAAACTGTTGAGATTTAATCACGACGGGACAGACGGAGACAACAAAGAATATAGACAAACACATCATATTATGTACCCTTGGTGTACGAAGTGGTATTACTAACTTGTTCTGGATAGCGGTCAATGAATTTTGCTCTTCTTTCCGCATATTCATCTGATCAGATGAAGTCGATGAATTTTCTATTATGTTATTGGTGTCTGTAATCACTCGTTGTCTGAATACAATTTATTGGGTAGATAATTTAGTTATAACTTTTATTAACGGATTATCTCAAGTCGTTTTATATGACTTCGATCAAATTAACACTTTATTAAGCAATTGTTTTGACGTTATTTATAAATCAATAATGGGTGTGTAAGTTATTTAAAAACACGAATATCAAAGGACGATTTATGGATCGATGATGTTCAAAACAATCGCTTTGATCATCTATTTGCCCAATTTGTAGTTAAATGAACGCTAACAGAGGCTGTACATTCATTGGACATGCACGAACGGTCCTTTTATACAAGCGACGTAACCTTGGACAGGGCGAGCATTGCCTTTGTTATAATATTCATATCGCTCCATAGTATCGGCATTGCGCAAACTCCTTATTCGCTATCGACATTATCGTATCGTCGTTATCTTAAACTGAATGATAATGAAAGCCAACAATATTGTACATCATCTTCGCTGCGCTTAAACTAATGTTACAACGTCTACGGAGGAGTGGGTCCCGCTCTCGTCTCATTTATCTTATGGATATAAACATCCATATATCGGCGGGTAAATCACGCGCATCATTCACTCGGTGCCATTGGATCCGCGAGCGTTATCTAATCTCTGTGTACAGTGCGAGGCGATGTCGGCGGGAGTCGAACGTGTTGCGCTGTTAAATATTAATTTCGTGTTGTGTGGAAATGAATGGTGCAGTGCTACGTATCTTGACCCAGTTTGTTGAGTAGTGTTGTGCTCTATCGACATGAGGGTGACGGTGTCGTGGACGCAGACTGTGGAATGCGTGCGCGAGTGCGCATGGCAGACCTTCTATTGTGGTCTCAGTGCTTGCGAGACTATGGCTGTGGCATATCCCCTATTGGCGCAGCCGTTTCCCAACTTCGATGTTGTTATCGCCGCGCCTACATATGCTTGGAAATGTTAGTAAACAATTTTCATGACTATTTTAATCTCGTTTGTACTGTAATAAGACTTATTTTCTTTCTCATCTCTCGCCAAAACATCGTGTCGCGACTATCCGCAAATGTTCCTCGCGATACAAATCTTTAATTACCTATCAACAAAATGGTGCCATGTCATTACAATATGTTCGTTGTATATTAAATTGAAGTCTTGTCGATACAATCGTAAATAAGTACCACATCACTACTGAATTAATAATACTAAATTTAAAAATTTATAACACTTAATTGAGAATTTGTATTATATGACGACTTTGCCCTCCCAATTAAACTCAACTATAACTACCCTTTTATACAAAAACAACTCAAAGTTGCTTAAGGTTCGAACTTCGGACCCCGGTCCTTCGTCTCAACAATCCTATTCGTAAATTTTTTGCATAAATACTTTCGTGGTGACACTTTTTTTTAAATATAACTTACTCGTATATTACATCTCGAAGCCATGACATATTATCATAAAAATAATACTACATTCATAACACTCTAGGTAAGCGCTAGATTTGCAACATTATCTCTTTATGGAATTTGCAGTAGAAAAATATATGAACATACATGACATCAATACATTGCATGCAGTTATGAAATTATTCAAACAAAGCTCCATAAAATATCCAATCCATCAGCCAATGGATGTCAATGCCAATGGTAAATATTATTAATAACGATGAAATAATATTATAAACTCTATTGATTTAACAAATAAATAGCTTTGTCACCTGCACAAGATTAATATTTGTTTGATGCAATAATATACCTACATATATGCTTTTTTAATATAGAAACCATGTCGGACGGCAAATACATTATATGTAATACTATTATACTTTAGAATGCACGCATGCCACTGGTACCCACATGCATTTCTCAAGCATGTCTCTTCTTTTGGGTAATATGTTTTATTTTCAGTAAAATTATTATCTCAATTGTAGAGGAGGCCCGTGCCCAGCAGTGGGACGTATTTGGGCTGATGACGAAAATTATTTTCCATCCATCATGCATACGGCTTTGCATACCATTATGTATACTTAAAATCACAATTATACAATTAATGTATATGAAAACATATCAATAATTTCCAGCATTCATGTTTCCATTACAAAAAATCACTTTCATCGTATGGAAACTGAATTAAACTCGATTGCCAATATTGTTTCATTTTATGCCAGTCAAATTATTTGCATTGCAAAAAGGAAAATATTTCTGTTATATTAAAATGTGTACCGAGGTGTGAGAGCGTAATTAAACAATCAAATTACCGTCGACAGATGGCGCCGCCGGCCCAAACTCGCATTGTTTGTAGGATCGCAATTTCATTTTGTATCTATAGTGTTGCAGACACATTTTTGCTTTTAGATATTCCATTTAATAACTGGATGCATACGATATTGAACAAATTTTTTTTTTTCCTTTTCTCTAACACGACCGAAAATCAAAGTTATTTTACCTAAAGTAGTGTATCATTAATCATAGTTATTACTCATTACTGGATCAGCAGATAAATTACTATGATAAAGTTGTTCAAACTTATAAAAACAACTAGTAATATTATATTAAAACTGGTTTTATACTTCTTTTTGATGGGTTCTGTAGCGTAGTGGTAATATTAATAATAAATTGTAAGGTAGACGTTAAAATAAATCATAATATAAGCGCTGTTCTCCACTCATACCGGTTCACTACTACCTCTGATATCGGACCGAGTTGACGTGCCAGACGCTATTGAAACCAAGCTTAAGTAGTTTTATTTATACAAACCAAACCTCAAACATCTGAACATAACAGGTTCTGTTCTTGTTTTTATTAATATTTATCGTCATACTTACGTCCCCCTCTTGTACCGCCTCAATTTCACATTAATACAACATTAAAACTGGCATTTGGTAATTAGGTATAGCATTTATAGAAAGTACTTGTTGCAAATGAAAAAACTGATGACTTACTACTTTACATTATAAATACGTTTTTAAATAGAGCACTAAAAACGTGCTGTCAGATATTAGTCACTTTGTAAAATATCCAACAATGCCGCACAACCGGGACATTTTCATTTTTTTAAATGAATCCTCAATTAGTGCAAGGCGACAGATTTCGACATCCAATTATAACTTTTGAACGAAAAAATAACACGGTTTGATATATATTTTTGTTTTCGAACGTAACGAATGCGCTTTTGTTTATGTTATAAAATTTCGAGTGCGGTGTGGAAATAATTGGTAAAGTTTAAATTGTATTGCCGGAGTTTGTACTAATTGTCAGCACCTGATACGTGTGTCGCGCGAGTGTTGAGCCTCTTTAGCAAGACTTGCAGCTTAAGTTATTCTTTATGTTTATGATAAAAGAAATTGTAGGTATTCAAGATTCGAAAGAACAGGAGATTTTTATTTAGCGCACCTATTCGGACCTACGGTTGAAACTTATGCGTGCATTGTCTTTTTTTACAAAAGTTATCAAGCTACCCTTCCACTACTATGAAAGTACCTAGAAGAGTGTGCACCTAACGTGGCTGTGCCGTAATTGAATTAATTTCGTGGGCACCGATGCATGGCACTTCACGCCCTCATCGGACACTCATATTGTGACGCGTTCGTCAAAAACGCTCGCTTTGAGTGAGCGCACACCGCGATGATAGCACGCCCAGCGTCCGTCAATTGTTTTCAAATCATGACTGACATGTAATGAGTGATAATATTCATTTTATCTGCAATACATTATTGTAGTAATAACAACTGCAGCTACGATTCAAAAATTCATCTATTTAATGCTTTCGCAATTATGTCAACATCATCATCAGCCCAAATACGTCCCACTGCTGGGCACGGGCCTCCTCTACAACTGAGAGGGTTTAGTCCTTAGTCCACCACGCTGGCCTAGTGCGGGTTGGCGGACTACACACCTAAGAAATTCTTAAGAACTTTTTTTACTTTTTTAACTTTCTTATGTCAACATGACGTTGTGTATTTATAACCGGCAAACAAAACCGACATGAAACAACTCTGATATTCTATTATATTGTAATATAACATTTTAATCCTATAAAAACAATATAATGGCATTTAAAATATGTTTATTAATACTTTCACAATTATTAACTACCTAAAAAAAATACTCATAAAAATAGCAGTCAATGTTGAATTTTAATTAGCCTGAATATTTTTTAAACCGTGTTTTCTTATGTCTAGAAATTGTTTTGTAGACATTAAAGATTATATTATCAATGTTTTAAAATCTTTAATTAACTGTTCGCGTGCACGTATACATTCTCCTTAAGTTTGAATAAACTACGCGAGTCAGAAAATAGTTGTGGCGAATATAATTATAGTTTACTTGGAAAATAGAATAACCTCCCCGCCGTTGTATTTCAGTTAAAACATGCAACCACATTAAAAATGATTGTAAAGAGCATTGACATTGGAATTAATAGGTTTACATAGAATATTTAGTATATTTCTTTAATTTACTTAGGTGTCTAGTTCGCCAACCCGCACTAGGCCAGCGTGGTAGATTAAGGCCTATTCCTTTCAGTTGTAGAGGACAATACCTAGTTGGATATATATGGGTTGATAAAGATAGGTAATTCAATATAGAATGGTGAGGTTGTTATTTTTACAAATTGTTATTTTTACAATGCAAAACAAACGATGTTTTTCCAAGCTTGAAGTTTCGATTAGTACCTAAGTTGTTCTGCGACCAGTGTAATTTGGAAAGCGTTCATTCCTCCCTCCTCCCTTCTTCCCCGCATACCTCACCCTTACAAACGTGCCAGTGCTGCCCCGCTGCCCTCGATGTATTTATAAGTAATTTCTCGGAATTGCAATATACATCTGCTAAATTTAACAATTAAAAAATTTCAACAGGACTGCCTCGTGGTCTCGCGGTACAAGTATGTGCCGTGCGATCTAGAGGTCCTGGGTTCGATTCCCGGGTCGGGCAAAGTGTTATTGGGTTTTTTCATTAGGAAATCCTCAGTAACAGCACGGAGTCTGGAAATGTGCCCGAAAAACGGCAATAGGCTCGCCCCATATTACGTGGGACTGATACATACCTGGCGAAATGTAAGTGCAGAAATGCACCTCTGCCTACCCCTTCGGGGAATACAGGCGTGAGTTTATGTATGTATGTATGTGTAATTTTTCAAATATGTTTTTAACCGAACACGGAAACAATAGATTAAAATCAAGTATCGGTGCGAAACGATTATCTTTGGCCAGTCCACATAATTATGCGGGCTTCATTGTACACAAGCTGATCCTGGATGTCGAACTTAGTGGATACACAATCATTATTTATTTAATAATAAGTTTTATGCTAATAAGTTAAAGTATTATCGTATGTAAGCTCGTATTAGGTAATAGCTTCTAATAAAATAAAAATATATTCCATTATAACATTATGTAAATATTGTTTATAGAATTAAATGCAAACACAACAGTACCTACTTTCGAAGGAGCTGTAGCACATAAACGTAGCTGTAGGTCATCTACGAAGTAGCTACGTAGTGTGTTCATTCACGATCGTAATCAATACCGCAAAGGCTAAAAATATATAAATGAGTCAGTACCTTTAGAGTCATAATTGCATTTGTGATGTATTGTATATTCCTGCACGTTTATTTTAATGAATCTTATGTTATGACAAAAAGCTTTTATAAAAAAAGAAAAAGAATGGCAACTTTCTATTTGCTACCTTGCACCATTGAATTAAAAACAACAAAAATGAAAACAATAAAAAATATGAAGTATTTCTAGTTAGTTGGTGTAGAGAACCAATTGGAAATACAGGAAAACAATGCGGCTGAATTGCGAAACTCCAATGGACGCCTTGTGACTATTGTTTGTTGTGTACATTCACATCGGGCCGGGTTGCGACGGTGTAGGAGGGCGCCGTTTGCTAGTTCAAGTCAGGTACACTCGGTAAACAAAGTAATTGAGCTCGTGCGAGCCGCGATAACGAAACCACCGTACGGTAGCCATGGGTTTGGTGAAACAGTGGATTTTACTAACATTATTTTTATTTTTGTATATTGTTTTACCCTTTTCACTGTTTATGCACCTACATTTTATCTCTACATCACCCAAAGGTTGACTGTTAGAGAATGCCTTAGGCATTAAGTCCGCTTTTATACGCAATGTGTAAAAAGCATAAATAAATTATAGAGTAAAATTACAAATTATAAACACGGCGCGGAGTTTGGAAATGTTCCCGGTAAATGTTAATAGTCTCACCACATATACTCGTACGTATAACTAAATCGTTTGCGAAATGCTAGCGTAAGTATGTATATATTTGTCATACGAAAAACCGGGCCAAGTAAATATATAAGTACTTAGTACATTTCTCCATCTAAATTGGCTAACGTTACACTTTAAGAAAATTATATCGAATACTTTTTTGTGCAATCGTGTCCAGGCGAAGCTGGGCCAAGTTGTCAATTTCTATAAAATTCAAAATGTTATAACGCTTCTCCAATGAGTCAGTAATGATTCTAAGTAAACAATCTGCTTTATTTATAAAATATTGTCATTTACTACTTATCGTCAAATCACATTTGATAATAAAGAACGTGAGCGCGAATGCGAACTGAATAAATGTTATACCTAATCTTTTCGCATAATGTGTTTTGATTAGTGCGTTTCTAAGGAAATTTCCTTATCTTCAAGGACTACGATACTCAAGCTGAAATATGAACTATTTATGAACACTATTCATGATGAATCAATAAATATTTTTAGTCTCTATTAGTAATTTTAAGTGTAGAAGCCCAATCATTAATCTTTTAGACTTTTTTGTTTTTAATTTTGTATGCAAAGTCTTAATCACTGTTTATACAAAAAAATATATTTTAATTCAAAATTGCTTTGGCAGTTTAGGTGTTTTTTCAGCGTAAAAGATAGACAGTATTAATTTGACTGTTTATTTACATAGGAAATTGTAAGTGTAGTAAAGTCCCTTTTTCGCTTCATGTGTTATCTAAGCTAAGCTCGCTTTGAATAAAAAATCAGTCTCACACCATCGAAATGCATGGTCACACTCCGCCAAGAGTGGAGGCTTTAACTAAAAGTAAACTCGAAAAGAAAACTTGTTAAAAGTTAATCTATTAGGCAACCGTATTGGCGTTTAGACAAATATATCTGTTAGTGTGACGTCACACGGCAACCGACCGACATGTTACGACATTAGTTCAGCGCTTTATAGGTAAACTTCACCGTCCGCCATCATTTTTAATGTGTTTGTTTTCTGTATCTAAATCGCTTTTATATTGCGCGATGGGCAATAAAGTTTGCTCTGTCGTTCGTGTGCGATAATATAGGCAAGCATATTGTTTTAAATTGTCGCTTGTCGCTTGATTGTTGAAAGGAAATTGCTGGAACGGTAGGGCGGGATGCGTTATAATGGACACAAAATTTGTGTATCCACACAAGCACTTACGCTTGTAGATGTAAAGGAGTAGAAAGAGATGCAATTCTGGTATGATTTTTCGTCAGTTATGTTTTAAATTCTACGCAAAAATAGACGAGCTAATTGCTGTTTTTCGGAATATTTCCAGACTCCGTTCTACTTATAAGCATTTATTAATTCACAAAAACAATAACAGTTGCCAAACTCACGAATTGAAATTCGAATTCTAAATCGCATAAACTTACCCAAGAGACACAGCAAAACTGTATCTTGCATGGACAGTAAGAACGTTCACATGCTTCTTCAATTAAAGATCGCAAAAATGAACAATAACAATTGGATAACACTTATGTGTATATTTTTATTTTCAGATATTTTTCATCACACCAATATATTCATATTGCAGGCTAACGTGTAAATAACTGAAAATAATAGTATGTCGAGACAGTAGATCTGGGTGTTGTGAGACCGAAACGTCTCTCGTAGTTTCTGATACCCACGACACAAGACTTGTATCTTAATGTGGGGTCAGAACTATGTATGTGAATGTTGGGGGTACTTATTATTATTTGATTATTTATAGTAGGTGTGAGCGTTTGATAATTGGGCCGGTGCACGACGCGACGCCGCTAATTGGCACATGATTGGGTGCACGCCAAATGAACAAGCGAACCCGTTTTTGGAGCCACCCATGATACCTGCCGCAATAGTGCAATGTGTTTTACTCGTGCTATATAGATAGGTAATAGTGACATGCACATTATTAATTAAATATAAAAGATAGATTAATATTCTTCTTCGAGGAAAACGGTATAAATGTATTTATCCATTTATGAAATTATATTGGACATGTTATAGATTACCTATCATATTATGAACAACAAATATTATGGATGATTTTAAAATATTTAGCATACATTTTATTCTCAGTTATAAGATTTTTTGTCATGATGTCTTGCTTGTTAAAATTGTGATTTTTTTAAGAAAGCGAGACAAAACATTACTTTATTAAACTACTAACTTTAGGTTTACAATCAGGCCGTGGTTTAATTAAAATACTATTAAAACATTAAATCGGATTACAAAGCGGTATAGTGCAAGTTGCAACTGCAAAGTTTCAATGAGTTTGTTAATAGTTTATCTGTTCGGAAGTGCTCCGCGAATGTAGTGAATTAATGCTATCGGAATTTAGGCGTCGAGTGCTTCGTATCAGTTATTGATAGCGACTGCTCAATTCCATACTATAATATTTATTAGCATTTTTTTTACATACGCATATCAGCAATATATGAAATAATAATAATAAATACACCCAACAGTCACATACATAGTTCTGACTCCACACTCTAGTACAAGTCCTGTGTCGTGGGTATCAGGAACTACGAGAGACTTTTCGGTCTCACAAACACTCAACCCGAAACAAATATTTTTGAATCACACAAACATTTAAGCAGTGATGGCCTCGAGGTTTAGGCGCGCGGTCGAGAATTTCGGCGGTCGCAGGTTCAAACCCCAGGCACACACCTCTGACTTTTCGAAGTTATGTGTGTATTCACAATGAATTATCACTTGCTTTAACGGTGAAGGAAAACATCGTGATAAAACCTGCACACCTAAAAGTTCTTAGAAATTTCTTAGGTGTGTAGTCCGCCAACCCGCACTAGGCCAGCGTGGTGGACTAAGGCCTAAACCCTCTCAGTTGTAGAGGAGGCCCGTGCCCAGCAGTGGGACGTATTTGGGCTGTTGATGATGATGATGAAACATTTATGTCGCTGCGGGGATCGAACACGCGGCCTTTCTTTTTCCAAGCTGGTATCTAGCCAACTGCGCCACGAGGCTGTCAAATCCTTGAATCTTGGACTAAAGTCAATATAGTATTATTGATTGCAGGTCGGTAGAATTGCGCCCAATACTTGTTAAAACTATATGAATATCAACTCACACTTCTTGTCAATCTCTATCTGAATACTGCTGCATTTATGATCAGGTGTCGTCGGGTCTCATTACCGTTCTAATCCGTAAAATCTATTGAAATTTATGTTGTAAGAAATGCTACTGCATTTCTGCATGCACCTCTGCCTATACCTTAGGGTTCCAAGCGTGAGTGTATATAGGTATGTAGGTCTTTTAGAACAGCAGCGCCTACTTTGATATTGCTTTTAATATGACTCGAGAGTTTGCCGAACTCCTGCTACTTTCGACGTCAGCTATAGCGTTGTTTGTTGAATAAATTAAAAAGTCATAATAGTCATAATTTCATTAAACTGCTCCTTTTGTGTCTATGGTACTCAATAATAGGATTTAGGGGCCGGTACGACTTAAAATATATTACGAATTACCAAAGTTCATTCCTTTCTTCTTCTCTTTATTATGTTTAGTTCTACTCGTATAAGCTAAAACAGCTTCAGTTTTTCCTCTACGATTGTGTTGTGGTTGTTTGTGGGAGGCAATGATCCATTCATCCATATGGATCACTTGTCTGCATTCCATTCACGTACAATCCCGGCCTACAATAGAACGCAACTAACTAACGCAGAAGGCGATTGATACGTACTCCATTAGCAAATCGTTTAAAATCGATGATCGCACTATGCTGACGACTCAAGAAACCAATACACCTAACTGGAGCATTACAATAAATCAGAGGACCCCGATCCGTAACTGTCACAGCCGTGTCCCTCAAGCGCCAGAAAATATCTCCCTCGGAGCAAACGCTCTCGGCCCACATTTTTCCTCCATAAAAAACAATAATCCGCGAAATGTGACCGTTTCAGTTATGACACGGGTTCCGTAACTTTTGAAACACGCAACGAATACGGTTTTAACGTCGGTAAAAAAAGATAAAAGTTGAATGTTTTTTAACTTCGCGGTGCTTTTAAAAATGTGTTTTTTTTTATTATTTTCAGTTTAGGAATTTGAGAGAACGAAAAAGTAATCAAAACATCCGTTCGGATTATGGTTAGGTTTTGCGAGCAATTTTTTGTGTGCGGCACGCTTCAACTAGAATTTTTGCTGGCGGGTTTTATTTGTCGAATAAAGTGCATATAGAGTGAATACACGTGCGGGTTTACGTGAATATTTTAACTGTGTGCAGCGCAAAATACCTAAGCCAATTGTAAACGATAGACTCGCACGTTCTATTCCCATTTTGACACTCAGTGTACTGTTAAATTTGAATTATGTGTATGATTATAGCTGTTAATAAAAATATTAAAGATATTGAACATTTTCTCTTTACCAATTAACAAACATGCTGGAAATATTTTGCTTTTAACAGTTTAAATCAATTGAAATAAGCTAAAGAAATAACTCAAAAAGCCGTCAGGTGTGAGATTATATTATCATAAAAAAAGAACAAACATAAAAATGTCGGTAAATACTTGCGACAATAGTAGCCGAGGCGTCCCAGTCAAGTGGTTCGCTGGCTTCCTTTCCGCCTTTAAGGAACAGGATTGGTTTTGACGCCCGCCCGCGTCGTCTTTGTCCCGTTTTTATTTTGTTTGCCGGCCGTTCCTTTCGCGTGCCATCCATTCAGCTTTGTGCCGGGTAATTATTTACTGAATTAAATTGCATTCAATTACATGGAATATAAAATGGCGCCTCGCCTTTAAGACGTTGCAGGCGATTTCTTTGATTGCTTGTTTTTTAGAATTTCGCGATGTTAAACAAGTTTTAATAATTATATTGGGTGCAAAAAATGATTCTCACAGCATCTCTATTAGCAGAGTAAAGAAAATTTAAAAAAATATTTTAGAGTAACATATAAGTAGCAAAAAATATTTTGTGATTGCTCGTGATTTCATCAATGTCAATGTCAACAAACAAAAATGTCGTTTTTATGGTATTTTGTACCTAATATAATAAGAATGACACCTAATTGCATTTCGTACTACTTATTTCTTAGCCCATATCATATCATTTTGTAGGGGTAAAAGATACAGAATGTTACTTTTAATTTAATGCGCTATTATCGGAAGTAGGTTTTTCAAGTCATAAATTGCGCACAAAGTGCAAAATGATCTATTCATCAAACCTTATATTTCATCATTTATAACTACAGCTATACTAACACGCGGCTTATAATTTACTAGTATGACTATGTTACATATACACGCCCATACACAAAATACCGATAGGTATATCTTATAAGCTTTAGATACAATTACGGAAGTAAAGTGATTGATGAGTTTGCTATCAGTTGAAAGATTTGTACAGTCGGAGTATAAATACAAGTGGATATTATCCGATTATATCTACCGGCTATAAGAGAAGTCGTGAGTTGAAATAGGTAATTTAAATCAACAAATGTACGAAGTCTGAAATATGTGCCCGAAAAACGGCAATAGGCTCGCCCTCTATTACGTAAAACTGATATATACCTGGCGAAATGTGGGTGCAGAAATACACCTTTGCCTACGCCTTCGGGAAACACAGGCGTGAGTTTATGTATGTATGTACATATGTATTTTAAATTTTATAATTGTTTATTGTGGGATCAGGATATTCTCATTTAAAGCTTAAAGATTATTATTCGGAATTTTGAAAGGTAAACTAAGCTTTTGGGCTTCTATGTAAGTACCGCCGCTGGTATTTACGTCTGTCTGCTAGCCTCTTTTGCAATTGAGAGAAATTCAGCCTTATACAGCAATCCTGGCCTAGTTCGGATTAGTTGACTACACTTTCGTCTTTTTCATCAAATCGACTCAAGCAGAGTTTAACGTTTGAATCTAGTTTTTAAACAGTACGCTCGCCGTATGAGCTCATGTCGTTTGTATAAAAAGCGCGTTCACGCTCGATGTGGCACAGAGCGCGTCCGAGTGCAGCTAATAACTTGTCCCATTTGGCTCGGTCCCGTCGCTTATTAGGACTTACGCTTATAGCGCTCAATGGTACGACGCAGTTTCGTCGCCTCTTTTCCAATGCAATCGTAAAAATTATACCATTCATAAGGTTAATTGCTTTGTTAGTTTCTCAGTTAAAGTGTGCCGTGCGATCAAAAGGTCCCGGGTTCGTTTTCAAATCCCTTAAAATCCATTGATAACTCAAGTCGGTACTGCAAAGGCACTGGCAAGATGAGTTTTGCATCCAAGTTTAGACAATTTCGTTTTTAAGATCATCGGAATAGAGGGTGCGACTACTGCGGTTTTCCAAGCACATTTCCAAGCTCCGTGCTGGTACTGAGATTTTCCTTATACAATATTTTTTCCGTCCCGAGATTCATACTGGGGACCTTTAGATTTTACGGCAATCATATGGCGATCATGTACATTTTCATAAGTACGATACCCAACAAAAGCCTATCGCACCGGCCCTTACCGAGTGTCTGCGAGCGTTTGTAGGACGTGACCTGGTCTAGTATAATTGAGGTTGGTGCGGCAACAAATCGTCCGCGGGCACCAACGCCGCAACGGCCGCACTGCACCCGCGCTGCAATCACTTGCACTCGCCATCGGCCGCGCCAACACATCGGGAACAGATGGCCAACTCGCGAACGCTACGTGTTCGTAACGCGGTCTTTAGCTGGAAGTATTGATTCTGGGTCTAATGGAATGTGTGTAATGATGGAATGTTGCCGGGAAACTACATAAACGCTACGAACACAAAATGATACTAGAATTCAGTCAAATTTACAGCATGTGTCCGTATAAAGATTGGACTTGCAAACTCACGTATCACGGCAGGCTCCTGGCACACTAAAGCCAGACTAACAGCCCTCATCTGATCATCAAGTAAATACTTTTTACAACTATTATGGAATAAATTCATTAATTCTAAGAAAACTTACCGATCAAATAATACATCGCAGTATTACTAACTAGAGCGTGAGTATGTCGCGTGTTGTGACGTCACACGACACGTCCTGTTAAGTTAATGCATCCGGCCTGGCCGACTACGCGGCACCACGCTACGCGGCTACGTCGCTACGACGCTACGAAGCTGCTACGCTAACTTTCCTCTTAGCTGATTCCCGCCAAAGCTTTCCTGTGTGATTTATATCCGAGATAAACGCAATTTCCTTTCTTCTTTCGAGTTTTCTTTCGATCTGTTGTTGGTTGATCATGTTTTATCTAAATGGGATTCGGAGTTTGAACAGTAATGTAATAGCGTGTCTGTATCCATCAAACGAAGATAAAATGTCTATTTAACACGAATGGTAGTGACTTATGTATATGTACATTGTTATCGCGACATAAACTCTACTTGCAGTCGTACAGTAGATTATTGAAGCATTAAGGAAAGAAGGAAAGATAATTTGGAGAATCCCTACTTTAAAGTAGCGTAATGATCATGATTTCGGTTACTAAGTTTAATCTGGAATATTGACTATATATTAACGATATAAAAAAAAAACAATAATTTTCAAACTGTTTAAACAATTTTTTTATGATTGAACCCGTAATTATGACAACAAATTGGAACATTATATTACGTTTTAAACAACAATGTATCCATCCCCGATAATAATTGACACATGGATAGTAATCCACTCAGCATGACGTATGCCTTAATAAACTAAAGTGAACGAAACAAAAAAACTTTCCCATACATCAAAGTGCACTCAGACTACGAAAATAACTCCCAATGCGGAGCTTCTAAAATACTAACCAATACCGAACGCGCGATAACTGCAAAAAAAACTGACAAGTCGATACGGCTTCAGCGCGCCGGACATGCTAAATGCGAAAACATTTTAATTTAAAAAGGATAAACACGATTCTACTCGGACGTTCCCAAATGTTTGCGAAAGATCTCCGGCGTACGTGAAATATCGAACAGTTCGCAAATCTGGAACGAGCCTTTCATCGGTCGAACATTGTGTTTTTTTTTGCCATCTTTTTCACACGAAACTATGAACGAACAATGCTATAACTTAAGGAATATCATTTGGAAGATTGTTTTCGCTGTCGGTGAAAGCGTGTTTTTGTTTATATATTTTCTTTAATGTTATGCGAAACTCGCGTCTGAGCGTCTGAAGCCGTGACACAGATGGAAAAGAAAAATGTCTGCTCTTGTAGCACGGCCGCGTCGCGCTATGACAATTTTGAAAGTAACGTAATTTAGTTTCGCTTATGAGAATGCTGTTTATGATTGCGCTCGGAGGTTGTGTCGTATTTGTTATACCGCGATCATAAAATATCTTCGCGGGTACAAATTTAATTTACCTCGTGACGTTGTTGTTTATTCGATTTTTATACCACTGGAATATGACGCCACATTATTGGAATTGCTAAAGTAGAGAAAACATATTCATAAATTATCATCATCGGGATATAGTATCGTTCAAATACAGTATAATGGATATACCTACATTTAATAAAAAATATTTTATAAAACAGTAACCTTAACACTCATTAATCTTTACCAGTTAACAAAAAATAGTTTAGGCTTGACTTAGACTTTAAATATATTTATTGAGAAATAAAAACTCTTCGGCATTTTTGTGTCAAATTACTGCTCTATAATCTCGTTTGATGGACGAATGTTTTATTGTTTCTTGTCTTATTATTATTAAT
Source organism: Hemaris fuciformis (assembly GCA_907164795.1). Classification (NCBI taxonomy): domain Eukaryota; kingdom Metazoa; phylum Arthropoda; class Insecta; order Lepidoptera; family Sphingidae; genus Hemaris; species Hemaris fuciformis. Next base: position 12,209,274 of record OU015448.1, read on the forward strand.
TAAACTATTTTTTTTAATAAAAACTAACTTTGTGTATTACCATTTGTTTCTGTTATCACTATCCCATGGCTGTTTGCAAGAGATTGCCTTCAGTGATGACATAGCCACTAGTACCCGTATATTTATGTAACTGTTTAAACATAATCTACAATAACACCATGTAAACCAACAAATCAAATCAACTTTTGTTTTAAATTGAATTAAAAAATTTGTTGTCACAGCTAGGCGATTGGCGATTGGTTACGTTATAACCATCCCAAGTATATGTGAGGTTATGACAATAACAAAAAGGAGGTATATTTATATCTTTCTCTCTTTCTAGCATTGTTCCCCCAAATTTATACTTCGATTATTTTTTCATTTTGATATCATTTCTATGATAATGTCAACCCACGTTTAGGGCCTGCTTGGGATCTAGATAGACCAGACATATGATGTCAGGGACTCCGGCCTTCAAATTCGATGCGCGGAATAATTTCCGCTTGGTTGTTGAGACCTCATTATAATTATTTATAAAGTACTAACTTTAGTATGACATCAAGTTTGTATTCGTATCTTTCGTAACCTTTATTATTCACGTATACTCTTTTTATAAGTCAGTACAAAAATGTAGCAACGTTATTTGTTTTCTTATCGTATCCATTTCCAATTACGCCGACTTGTGAACCGTGACGGGGTTATTGAACCCGACGCCTTGTCTCGTCTTTATTTTTACTAACGTATCGTTTTTTTACGTAAATATTTCTAGCGATGTAACCATGGCCATCGCTATTGGACGAAAAAACTTTTCTTACTATTTTAAATATACGAGTATTATTTGTTTAGACCAAACAATAAGCCAAATAGCCATAATGTTTAAATAAATAGCCATAATGTTTAGCCAAAAACGTTATCATTGTTTGTGATCAAGTAAATATGCTAAAGACACTCGTAATAAAAGACACGGAAATAAAAGTTACTTCGCGTTTCCCTTAATTATTAACAATTAACAATTACTAATGTGTGTGTAGATGTGTATGTGCTGAGAATTCCAGAATACATAGATTTAAAAAAAAAAACCATTTAACAGTCGGAAATACCTACATAAAACAATACTGTAAAATATTTACTATTTGTTTAATTTAATTTTAACGCACAGTTTGGATTGGTTTTCGCGGGTACCATTTGGTGGTCGTATAGGGGACACGCACGGACACGGGAATAATTTAAAAACACACATTATTTATTGCTTTGTCAAACTAAGTGAAACTTACTGGATGTTTCGAAGTCTTCTTATTTATTTTCTTCTGATTCATTTCATTGCGGGGTAAAGGCGGTCGGTTGGTTTCATCGCTCGATGTCATTTTTCATTCCGATTATGAGCGGTGCTATATAGAGGTCCCGAGTAGGGTTCCCGGATCGGCAAAGAGTAATTCGGTTCTTGTATTAGGAAATTCTCAGTAGCAGCAGCAGCTCGGAGTCTGGAATTGTGCCCGTAAACACCCCATATTACTTAAACATGGCGAAATGTGGGTGCAAATACACTTCTGCCTACCCCTTCGGGGAATACAGGCGTGAGGTTAGGTATAATATGTATGAATGTAAATATAAAATATTATTGTCTACTTCATTAATTCAATATTATATATATGTATAATAAATGAGATTCTCGCTCAAATTATTCTCGTAATAAAAGTGCACATCCCATTTGAAAATGCATTACGTTCTCATCGCACATATCTCCGACAAGCGCGCTCTTACCGCGTACCTACCTTCATAACTTTGATATGAATTAATGAAACGTATGAAGCGTCGACGTAGGGGCTGCACGTGTATTGCCACATTTCAACATATTTCATAGTTTATTCTTCCTTTCGCCGAGACCAGAATGCAATTTCGTTTGGGCGAAATAAACGAAACGGACATGGCAGGCGGATGTTAACGCTCTTTTTGTTCACACTGTGTGGCGACTGATGCGCCATGTTGCCAAGAACAGTACGACAACTTCGCCCTCGAGTGGGCTATTACTGGATTCATTTGTAACAAGACGCTTGCGAAGTTCCCACTTTGACTATGCCAAGGTTTATGGTGATTCATAATATTACCTGACTTGAAAATTGATAGCCGTACTGCATATAGATACAAAGCTACTGTGTGTTCACGTGACACCGTTAAGGTATTTCTATGTGGCAGTTTCGTGCAGCACCTATTTGTGACTGTGGTAAAAATTGGCATCAAACTGTCGCGTTTTATAGTCACGAAATTGCTCAATTCTTCCTTTTTAGGTTCCTCCTCAAAAATCTTGCTGTTTTAACAAAACTAGTAAAAGTTTGCGTTGGTTTTCGTAGTGGTAAGGCATCACGGATCATTTCCGCTACAGTGTACAACTTATATATGTTATCCATTCCTACACACAACATAAATCTAAACTTATTTTATTAGTTTCACTGCAAGCGTGTCCACCCGCCATACTGCACATCTGTGTATGTGTGCGTTGGTTTTTGCGCTGAAGTGCGATTCACAGAGCTAACGATATGATTGTTTTGTTCCAGTATTCCCGAACGTGCCCGCGGCGCCGGGCATGCCGTGCGCTGGCGAAGACAGTAAGTAAACCGTTACATTATTTAACTTTACAACGAGAACTCGTTGGCTTTGTGATACTGGCTCAGACGGCGAGTGCATTCGCTTTATTCAATGTCTTATTTTATTCTCATATGTTTCAATGGTGTATTTATTTCTTGTCCGATTACGATAATATTTTTGTAACATTAGTCACAAATATTTCATTCAGTGGCCCTGGGTAAATACGATTCTCTAACAGCTCCGTTATAGTAAACATATAACAAGATTAAAAGTTTACAGTAACTTTGCAATATTAAAATAATGGCATTCAAATAAGCGGTACCATTCTATATTTTTCAAATACATCGGGCGTATTCTGTAAGATCAATGACTGCTGATTTCATCAAGTATTTTTTTTTGCTATTTTCTCCACAACTCAAACAAAACGACGAATAGGTGTAACCCAAATGTTCTATATTGTCTGTGATAGAACTAGCAGTGTTTAGTATGGTAGAAATGCGAGCGAATGTGTTGTAAGTACAGCACAGCTGGCGATATGAAGTGACGCGCGGCACCACGGTGGGCGCCAATATTTGCGTGAATCGTCAGACGCCTCCCCGCGTCCCGCTCGCACCCCACATTAGCATTTGAATGTCCAACCAAACAGTGCCAGGGCTGTTGCTCTTCTATTTACAAATTGATAAACATCAATACACACACACACCCTTTCCACCTATAAACAATACAGTTACTTCTAAGATATCCTTACATAAGTCCGCGGCTGTCGCTCGATTACTACTAGATATACAGTTGAACAGTTATTTTTTGGTCTTCAATTTTAAAAAAATATGAAGAGGTCAAAGTGTTTAAATTATAAGGTTTTACATAAATTGCTTAAAACATTATAATAATTCTGCGTGAGCTGGAGTGTGAAATCGATTTGTTGTCGTTTTTACGGTTAAATAGGGGCTGAAAAAACCTAGGACCTACACCATAAGTAAAATGAATGGTATTAAAATATATTTTTTCCGGATAGCGATCATTATATATATGTATTTATTTTATTTTATTTTATTTATTTAGCACACCAACAAAGTAATTACATAAAGAACAATTAGTAATAGGGTATTGTTTAAAATGTAAAACAATGTAATCACTTAAATTATAGGCATGCATGACGTTTAAACATTACATTTCGTGACAGGTAATAAAAGGAGAAAAGACAATAAAAAATCAGAAATACAAATACACTTAAAAATATGAGAACAAATCAAAATAAAAAAATTAAAATCTAGAACTTAAAACTATATGTTTAACATTACAAAAAAAAAAACAATATTACAACAACACTTAACTACTAAACACTTTAATCAATAATTATAGGTTTAGAGCACAGGGAACGCTTGTATACACATAAGCTCTGGGAAAATATGTCGACAGTATTGTTTCTGGTACATGATATGTCATTGTATAGTCTAGCCATTCGCGACAAAGGACTATTATATGAACTAATTAGTGTTGAAGTAGGAACAGCAAACACAAGTGGATTGCGTACAGCTCGAAGATTCGTTTTGAAGTATAAGTAATTAATGAGATAGGCGTCCAAGGACCCGTTTACAACTTTATGGAGAATCAACAAGTCAGCTATGTGGCGCCTCTCTTTCAAACTCATTATGTTGAAATGCTTAAGTCTATTGCTGTAATCCGGAATAGACCTACGAATGCCGTTACGTATGCTCAGATATCTCACAAACCGAGTCTGGACAGATTCTACAAGATCTATATAAGTGGAGTAGTAAGGGGACCATATACAGGAACAATACTCCAAGATACTTCTGACTAATGCATTATAGAGGAGAATTTGACTCTCGTTTTTCCGAAACTGCCGAGAAATGCGTATAACAAAACCCAACATTTTAGATGCCCGGAGCACTATGTTGTGAATGTGTTGGCGAAAAGAAAAAGAGGATTGAAATGTTACCCCTAAATCTCGTACAAACATCACTCTCTCCAGAGGTATACCATTTATGCAGTATTCAAAATCGACAATTTTTTTTTTATTCGAAAAACTTATAATCTGACACTTTTTTACATTAAGGCCCATGCTATTATTGAGACACCAATTCTGAAGCTTGTTGAGGTCGTTCTGTAGTTTTACACAGTCACTGAGATCTGTTATTTGGGAGAATATCTTTATATCGTCTGCATAAGCCAGACTATTGCATTCAAGCGAATCTAAGAGGTCATTTATGAAGATTAAGAATAATAAGGGCCCCAGTTTAGATCCTTGGGGAACACCGGAACTGGGACTGAAAGGCATAGATTCGTAGCCAGCTAATGCGACTAACTGTGAGCGATTGCTCAAATAACTTTCAAGCCACCTCAACAAATTACCATGAATTCCAGTGTTATAAAGTTTCTTGGTAAGTATTAAATGATCTACACGATCAAATGCTTTCGCAAAATCTGTGTAAATGGCATCAACCTGACCTCGAGCCTCCATGGAATTAGCAATGTGTGTGGTGTATATAATAAGATTCGTTGTAGTGGAGCGATGGGACATGAAACCATGCTGCCGTGGGCTGATTAAAGGACTTAAGTGGGAGTAAATAATTTTGTAAACAATACCTTCAAAGATTTTAGCAAATTGTGAGATAATACATATTGGTCTGTAATTTGAAACCACGTTTCGGTTGCCTGATTTATATATAGGGACGATGTATGATATTTTCCACAATTCGGGAAAAACTCCTTCCACAAGAGATTTATTAAATATTATGTGCAGCGGTTTAACTAGCTCATTAGAACAATGACGAATAAATATTGGGGGAAATCCATCAGGACCAGCTCCTTTGTTGAGGTCCAAGACGTCTAAAGCTTTTTTTATTTCTTTTTCTGTAATACTAACACTGTATAGACAAGAACTGGAGGAGGTATGGGAAGGTACAACGAATTGGCATAATGAAGTTTGACTATCAGTATAAACAGAGGAAAAGTATTGGGCAAAAAGGTCGGCTATATGCCTCCCTTCGGCCATACGACCTAAGTAAGACATTTGATTGGGAATACAATTAGTACTTGTTTTAGATTTAGTATAACGCCAAAAGGCCTTAATGTTTGTTTTTAAGCTGTCTTCGACTCCATCAATATACTGCCGCAAACAAGATTTCATGACTTTCTTAGATCTAGAGCGTAAGGTGTCAAAAGTATCATAATCACGTGGGTTTTTATATTTTTTAAACTTTAGTCGATATTTATTTTTTTCTTTAAGTAACTTAATTAAAGATGGAGTAAACCAAGTGGGGTAGTTAGCCTGTCTGAGCTTTTTTTCTGGAGTGTATTTCTCAACAATAGTCCATAAGATATTGTAGAATTTATGTACACAATCGCTACAGTTAAAATCATTAAACATTTTCCAGTCAATTAAAGACAGCTCTGATTTACATGATTTAAAGTCAGTTTTATAAAAATTATATTTAAGAGCGGAATTATTACTCAATATTTTTTTATTGCTGTATTTTCTAATAAAAATTAATATTTCTAAAGGGGGGTGGTAAACATCTGCCTTACTTATTGGTTGAGATTCAAAAACATTGGCTTTGATATTTTCGTTAACCAAAATTAGGTCCAAAATACTGTTTTTCTCATTGTAAATGTTATTTAACTGTAAACACCCACTAATAGACAAAAACTCCTTTAACAAAATTGACTTAGGTTCGGAGATTTCGACAAAAGGATCGTCAGTATTCTTCCACTGAATTTGAGGAAGGTTAAAATCACCAATTATTATAGTTTTGTCGTCTGGGTACTGTAGACATATTTCCTCAAGTTTAAAAATAAACGTCCTAAAAAAATCAATAGGTATATATGAGGGAAGATAAACTAAGCACAGATTTATACAAGCGTTCCCAATTTTAACACGTAACCATAAATCTTCAATAGAAGTTTGCCAATCGGTTACATTGATGACATTGAATTCATTTTTAATGGCAATCAGTATTCCACCACCGTGAGCTTTAGAGTACCTTTGCTTAAATTCAGAGCTACGATCCCTACGTATGACTCTATATCTTCCATCAAAGTACTCGGAGGATGAAAACGTATCGTCTAGCCAAGTTTCTACCAGGCATATAACGTCAAAGTCAGAATTAAGAATGGATAAATAGATTTCAGCGGATTTCGTCTTCATCCCCCTCACATTCTGATAAAAGATGGATAAATTAGCCATAATTCAAATCTATATGAATATCTAGATAATCTTACCCAAAATGAATTAGGCAATTTTATCAAGTGATTTTAGATCCTTAATTAATAATACATTAGAGGTCTCATCTTTGCGAACGAAAATCCTGCCATATTTGACCCAAACGAATTTATAGGACTTTTCCTTTGCTTTCGACCTTACAGCAGCATGTAATTTCTTATTTGTTGGGGAAAGATTTTCAGAGATAAATATTGGCCTAGTGTCACCGTTTATACCAATCAAGGTGGTGTTTAATTTATTATTAGGGTGTGTCTTATTATATCTGGTGACCGCAGAATATAACTCATCTCGACGTCTTGGGCTCCTGAGTTTCACTAATACCGTTCGAGGGCGGGATTTATCATTATTCATGCTGGTAACCCTTGTGATCTTCATTATCTCGCTGTCATGAAGCTCATTCGATACAACTTTAGCAATTTGTTGGAGTATATTTGGCAGTATTTCATTCTTATTTTCAGGCAATCCATGAATTTCAAGGTTAGAATCTCGGAGATTTCGATCAAGAATATTAATCTGAGAATTGAGATCAGCAATGGACTTCTGCATGCTATGATTTTGATGTCTAAGCTCAGAATTTTCTTCCAGTATAGATGCCCTGCCCTGTAGAGATCCAACAGAGATATTTGAATTCGGCGATCATTCAGACTCCAATAGACAAACGAATTAGCTAACATTTTACAAGCCTCAACTTCATTTAGCATCAGGTTATATTGTTGTCCCCGTAATAATATTTCGCGTGGCCCTGTCAAATGGAACTTTACATTCATCTCTGCTATTTTCTACTAGGATATCTGCCTTTTCCTATAAACCGTGGTGTAAATGTGTGGTATATAAATTTACTTTAACCGTTCAAAGTACAGTAATATGTTGCTTGCGAATCAACCATGGTTTAGAAAGCAAAACTAAATATAATTTTGTTTTGACGAGCCGAGTGCCAGCCCTGACGCCAACATATTACCGGTGTAGTAGCGCTCAATTTGAGTTTGTGAGCGTTTGCCACTCCCAGTGTGCGCCCGCAATACTGCCAACTGGCGAATGAACAACCAGCCTCGCACAAAACTAATAATATCTGTTCACACCATTTTCACAGTGCTATGACACGGCTTTATACACATTATTGCGGCACTGAGTCGGTTTTGAAACACGGACTGACCAGATAGGGGATAAGTTCGATGAAAAACACATATTACTGAATAATAATAATGTGAATTATATAATCATCACGAGCTTTAATTGTAAGAGAAAGTGTTAGGAGAAAATCTATCTCAAGATTTTGAAAGTGCGTAAAGTAATAGTAGCAATCTAATAGGCCAATGGGATAAAGTAACAAATAACCTTTGCTAATGGTAAGAGAAGAACATGCATATGAACAACTATACAATAAGATTTTGTATTTCTTAACAATCGTGATATTTCGGATATTTCTATGATCCAATGATTTCTCTTATAATATAATGTTAAATAGAACTTTCTCCGAACAAAAATAAAACTAAAATACATAGTTTTAATAGAAATAAAACAGTTTGATCATTGTATTTTATGCCAGTTATGTTTCAATTTTTGTTTTTTATATAAACATGCATTGTCATAAGTGCTATGGTATTGCCTATAATATGATAAGTAAACAACCATTTATTTCATTTCATTACACATAAACTAAAATATTAAATATTACTTATAAAACTGAATAAGTAATTCCACATTACACTCTAGTTAACACCTGTATATCATTTCCGTGCAATCAACTCTATCTATCGGCGCTAACGGCTGCATTGAAAAAAAATATCAAACAAATAAATGTTGCAATCGTATCCACAAACACACGGGACTTACAAATTTCGCTTTAAAACGATAAGATTAGTACGATAAGTGTTTATCGGCGGCGCGGGCGACTCGCAGCGAGCCGCGCTCTACTCCGCCGCGTCGCCTACAATGACCCGCGCGCCTCATGTCTTGTACCGTGAACTTTGCCAAGCTACTCAAAGGTTACGTATACTAACTGTGTATTAGTGTGTGTGTAACGTGCGTGTGCGCATGCGCGTATGTGCGTGTGAATGGCGCTCGGCACGCTCGTGCTAGATTGCCAACTGCAAGATCCGACTAGAGTATTCGGAGTATACATGGGTTCGTTCAGATATATTAGCATCTTCTGTACTTAGCACCTTTAGCTTCTGTGCTCTTTTGCAACTTATGAATATTTCAAAGTCATTTTCAAAACGAACCTTCCCCTGTTTATTTCACATTTATTTTGGACATAACATGAATTCAAGACACTCAATTAGGTTATACTGATAATATCAGTTGCCACTGTTTCTTTTTGCAATAACCAAAAGCATTTCTTTTTTCTAAAAACACCCAAAACCTACTTAATGACTTACGCAAGTTTGTCGTTTCCTGGAATGCATCGGTAAAAGCCCAGGGTGGATCAAGACATTCTACTGTTGAATTATTTTTCCTGTGATTACGAAGATCTACGATGCTCATAATACGTTCCTTAGACATTTCTTTCTCTCACCAGTTGACATTACTATGTCAAAGCGTTTGTAAACTAAAAAACACATGCAAATGCCGGGCGCGTAATAAAATATAAATAAAAAAATAGTAAAATGAAGGTGTTTTGATACTTAATTTGTAAATTTCAATAGCTAAATAAATAATATGAGACTGATTGCTGTAATTCCCACGCTATGTACCTATCTATTACTAATTTTTCGGCCTGTTGCAGCCAATGCAACGTAAATCTGCATTGGAAAATGTTCAATATCAATAGATTTCAATATGGATGAATCCAATCTAGGATCTCTGATTTCTTGTATTATGTAAATGTTAGTTTATCGTGACATTTATCTATCGATGAGAGTATATTAATTGTTGTATTTTAATACTTCGAATATTCTGTTTATTTATTAAGAATAAATAAGTCATTCACAGTCACGACTGTTCTCCAACAAAGTGGTTTAATTACAAATTTCGATTTTACTGTATATATCATTTCCGTTTCATTTACTTTCATAAATCTTATCATCCCTTCACGTCCGTCCAGAGTTCTTCCAGCTCATGCTCAGTTGGTTATGAGTTTGGTGCAGTGTGTCCGGTGCAGCCCACTCGTGCCAACTCCTCCATCCACACTCGCCATATGCATCCGTTTCGAAATTCTGCCATCGGCCAACTGTTTTTATTAACTGAGCTTTCTATACAACCCTCTTTTACTCGTAAATAAAAATTAAACTTCGTAATATTTAAAACTAAAAAGTATGCCGATTTTTTGGATCATTTAGTTATGGGGTCTCTATAATTAAATTTAAATGTACAATAATATGTAATTTGGGGTAAAAGACACACGAAAATATTTTAATTTTTTTTTCTTTTGGTTCATTGTCACAATGTTCCTGTGCGGTAGTAAATTATTAAACGATTTATCGCGGAGAATTCGTTTCATTATTAAACTACGCGCGACTAAAGCGAATGAATGATTTTTAAGTACACCAATTGAAAGTTATTATTATTACATTAGTAAAATTCAAATGATCGTTGTATTTAATAGCGTTGTTTTTTTAATATTGTACGATTAAACTATTCAGATTAATATTAAGTGAGGTTTGTATTTGTTTGCCAAGTGAAATACCAGCGATTTATCCAAGTGTGATGTAAATCATGATAGAAATGTTAATCGGTGTGTGTGAATGTTTCAGGAAGCATATACAGACGCGGCGCGAGGCGGTGGCGGAAACTGTACCGAGTCAACGGGCACATTTTCCAAGCTAAGAGATTTAATAGAGTGAGTGCACAATATGACACTACGCTTTATCTCGCGAGATTTAGAAGATTTGTCTCGTGTTTTTTTTTATTTTGAATTATATATTGTGTTTTGCTGAATCATCATTATAAAAACATGAAAGGGATGTCAACTTCCTCTTGTTCGGTATGTTTGATACTCAATGATAATAAAAATCGAAAAGTTACATAAAAATTTGAAAGTATTCATGATGACCGGTTCTATTGTAAAGAATTATATTATGCAGAATTTTAATAGTTCTACTCACGCTGAATATCTTAGAGGAATTACTTTGTTGACCTTTAGTTTTATATCTACGAGTATAACAGACGATGTTTTACTATTATAATTGAGTTTCATTGTTTTTTTTTCAACAAATTTATACGAACATTGAGTTTTTCTATTCTAGAATACCTTTACGATAAGATATTGTTTTAGTTAAAACGTAGATGACATATTTATTACAACCGAAACTTCGTATTTGAAGTGTATTTAATCTTTTATTGTTAAATTTTCTTATAGTATTATATAGTTTACATAATATTATGCCTAACACAATTGGTACGTTATTTCCAGCGCGCATTCTGTGCGTTTTGTCAAGACCGCATATGGGGCCTGGGGCGGCAGGGGTTCAAGTGCATCCAGTGCAAGTTGCTGGTGCACAAGAAATGCCACAAGCTGGTGCAGAAGCCGTGCTCCAACGAGCATGTGGACCCCATCGAGGTGAAGGACGACGCCAACGGGGAGTCCACGCTCGGACGAGCCTCCTCCGTCAGATCGGCCTTGTATGTTCCAATTTCATTATTATTATATCTTTCCATTTAACTCTCTATAACGCCATAAAATGTACAGACCCTTTAGTGTCATTATATTGAGTTTACACTGTATTTACAAAACATACAAAAACACCGATCACAATGCGTTAGTAATGAACTGCAGGTATCGTACGATAAGGTATCTATCTGGCCACAGATTTAGATTCGCCGCGACCTTCATCTTATCCGCCGTGCCGCCGATACCTTAGCGTAGAGCACTCGCGCTTAGTGATACGAGATAGCGGATTATTAAACTGATAATTAATATATAATAAACTCATGTTTACTTCAACTCATTTTTGTATTATTGCAACAACTTAAAGACTAAAAGATGATTTCTTGACGGCAAACACACACATTTTTTTAATACGAGTATAATAATAATAATAAAGCTTTATTTATTCCTTACACCTAGTTAACATTAATTCTAAACATTATTTCTAGTGTTAGTATTGTACTTATTTCTATTTGTTAGTATATTATAATTTATATTAAACTGCGTTAACGCGTTTTGTTGTAAGGACCGCTCTGGCGGTGAAAGCCTCCTCCATTTCCTTCCATTTCGCTCTGTCTCTTGCCAGTCTGCTCCATGTATTTCCCACCGTGGCAACTATGTCATCACTCCATCTTTTGAATGGCCTTCCTTTCCGTCTTTTCTTGTGGATAGGGTACCAATTAGTAACAATTCTAGACCATTTGTTCCTTGTTGATCTTTGGACATGCCCAGCCCATTTCCATTTTTGGGTCATTATGGTGTTTGCTATGGCTTTTGACTTAGTAATTTTCCTGACGTCTTCATTTCTCACTTTATCGATTAGCTTAAGGCCCAGGAGACACCTTTCCATGCTATTTTGGCACACTTTGACCTTGTGAGTCTGTTTTGTTGACAATACGAGTACTAGTATACAAAGTAACAACGCACCTGATGCTTCGCAAATATTTCGCATTTAAAGGGTATTAAAATTGTTATTTGCCAATCTACGTGTTTGCTTCTTCCTATAGGTAACCCTAAGTCAATCATTTTAGTCTCAATACACAAAGACTTTTCATAAACTGTAATATGACCTGTTATGTCTGTCGTTAAGAATACATATGCCTCTGTCCAGACGAGTAAGCGCCGAGGAGCTGGCACCAGCGGCAGAGACCCCCCCTGCGCCGGCGCCGCCCGTGCCTTCCCACGAGCTGGAGCCCGGCTCGCAGCGACAGTACTCGCTCGACGACTTCGAACTCATCAGGGTCATCGGACGCGGCTCCTATGCTAAGGTAATATATTTACGTACACAAGACGAGTCATTCCATTCATAACGCAGTCAATGATAAGCCCAACGGCCATAGAGGCAACCTGACTAACAAAAACGAAATTTCAGGTGATAATTCTGCTTATTCTGCTTATAGGGAGTGTACAAAAATATGCGGGTATCTATTTCCTGACTAAGCTACCTTGGAATGCATCAATTTCAGCAAGTCCCAGTGTGGTCAATTTGGCGTACCAGTGTGAATTATCCTTACAATATAATACTTAGCCCAATATTTGCCGCAGGTGCTGATGGTGGAGCTGAAGCGGACGAAGCGCATATACGCGATGAAGGTGATAAAGAAGGCGCTGGTGACGGACGACGAGGACATCGACTGGGTGCAGACGGAGAAGCACGTGTTCGAGACGGCGTCCAACCACCCGTTCCTGGTGGGGCTGCACTCCTGCTTCCAGACGCCCAGCAGACTCTTCTTCGTCATCGAGTTCGTGCGCGGAGGAGACCTTATGTACGTACTGCGTACAAAACATAAATTCGATTTATTACTACAAGTACACATGCTAGATGTGGATTTGCGGGGGTTTGCCATAGTGTTTCCCTATCGAGTTAATGAATTGAATAAATACGCATTTAGTTTATGTAAAAAAACACAAAAAAATGTTTATTCGCGATTTCGAATATTTTAACTAATTGAGGAATTAAAGTTTTTCAATGTTTGGATCATTAAATCATGATATTTTTTATCACACACACGACGATTTGACTGCCTCGTGGTTTCGCGGTACAGGTATGTGCCATGTGATCTAGAGGTCCTGGGTTCGATTCCCGGGTCGGGCAAAGTGTTATTGGGTTTTTCCATTAGGAAATTCTCGGTAACAGCACGGAGTCTGGAAATGTGCCCGAAAAAACGGCAATAGGCTCGCCCCCTATTACGTGGGACTGATACATACTTGGCGAAATGTGGGTGCAGAAATGCACCTCTGCTTACCCCTTCGGGGAATACAGGCGTGAGTTTATGTATGTATGTATGTATTTTTTATCCTAAGAAAACCGATGTTCCTCTCAGACTACAAATTACAACTCTAAACACCAGGTAGATGAAGCGTCTAAGATAGCAGAATGTATGAATATAACAATGATAGCATTAATATTTGTTGTATGTCAGGTTCCACATGCAGCGGCAGCGGCGACTGCCGGAGGAGCACGCGCGGTTCTACGCGGCCGAGATCTCTCTGGCGCTGCACTTCCTGCACGAGCGCGGCGTCATCTACCGGGACCTCAAGCTCGACAACGTGCTGCTCGACCACGAGGGCCACATCAAACTCACCGACTACGGCATGTGCAAGGTGCGTCCCACCTACTACGCCTTACTGTTTCCTCTCCTACTTAGATAACTCTGGTTGCTAAGGGATCATCAAGGACAGACGTAGATCGCGCCATAGGATAAGGTTTGTACTTGGATTTCAATACTATGAAATCCAGGTGAGCCATCTCGAGTAACCAAGGTCCTTGACATGGTGACAGGGCATGGTGATAGCATGCCTCGTCTTCTTTCAAAGTCAAAGTGAAAATCACTTTTATTCAAATAGACTTTTACAAGTGCTTTTGAATCGCCACTATTAAGTTATTTTTTTTAAACTATAACCGCTTCGAAACCTGTTATCGCTGTGGAGAAGAACCGGCAAGAAACTCCCTCAGCAACACGACATATCATTTAATTTATAAAAAAAAAAAAAAATATAATTACATCTTTCTTGACTCTTGCCCTAAATTGACATTTCCTTTCAGTGTGAAGCTGGTTGGTACGTCGTTCCCCTAGTTTTGAATTGTGGATTTCCTCCTGGTCACGGGTAAACCTAGACTTGGCCCTGTTTAAATGTGTTTGTCTGTATAAGTCCGCCAACTCGCACGGCTAGCGTGGTGGACTAAGGCCTTAACCCTCTTAGTAGTAGAGGAGGCCCGTGGCCAGCAGTGGGACGTATATGGGCTGATGATGATGAAATGTCTGCGTGTCGGCAGGAGGGCGTGCGGCCGGGCGACACGACGTCGACGTTCTGCGGCACGCCCAACTACATCGCGCCCGAGATCCTGCGCGGCGAGGAGTACGGCTTCTCCGTGGACTGGTGGGCGCTCGGCGTGCTCACGTACGAGATGCTGGCGGGGCGCTCGCCCTTCGACATCGCGCAGGCCGCAGACAACCCCGACCAGAACACAGAGGACTACCTCTTCCAGGTCAGGAGCCTTTACTGGACCAACTGCGCTAGACTAACTAGCGGTTCTAAAAATTAAAAAATTATACTTGCAATACAAGTAAATAACATACATGCGTACACACTCACACCTATATTCTTGAAGAGAGTGCTGCACCCATGTTTTGCCAATTGTGTTTTAATTCGCTTTTACTGAGGGGACGAGCCTCTAACCGATTTTCAAGCATATTTCCAGGTTCCGTACTATTACGAGTACTCAGTATTTGCTAATATAAAAAGCCAATAACACTTAGCCGGATCTATGCACACACTTGTGCCAAGGACATAATGCAATCAATAATATGTAGATATCTCAGATTAAAATCACAACTAGGGTTGCCAAGCGTCCGGATAAAGCCGGACATAGGCAGGCTTTTTGATTGCGTGTCCGACCAAAATAAACGGTGTCTGACTTGTCCGGCTTTTGTTAGGCTTTTTACATTTCGCAATAGAGCGGTCAGGCCCGCCGCAAATTCGCGATTCATAAGGTAACGACCTTTTTTTTTAATATAGGGTGTCCGGTCTTTCTAACCAAATGTCCGGCCAAACTGGCTGGTCTGTCCGGTTATTAGGTTTGGCGACCTGACAACCCTAATCACAGCTGTTGATATGTTGGTGTAGTCCTACACTTCGTACCGCAGTCTTCGGGAATGAACCAACATGCTTATATAAATAATGCAATGTAAATATGTGACAGGTGATCCTAGAGAAGACGATCCGTATCCCGCGCTCGCTGTCGGTGAAGGCGGCGTCGGTGCTGAAGGGCTTCCTCAACAAGAACCCGGTGGAGCGGCTCGGCTGCGGCGAGAACGGCTTCCTCGACATCGTCAACCACCCCTTCTTCAAGAGCATCGAGTGGGAGATGGTCGGTCTCGTTACAAATATTAACGTAGTGTCCTTAATAAGCAGTTAAACTATTTTTTTATTAATAAAAAGTGGTAACACTCGTTTTAATGGAAGTATAGACCTTATCATACAGACTTAAAAAATAATCATTAATTTCAATAATTTATAGCGCTTTTTTCTACTAACTATACCATTACAAAGAAATACACGATTGTCTATTAAAAGTTATTTATCTATTTGCATGATTATGTTAAGACTTAAGAGTATATTTTTCCAAAAAGTAGACTCATAGAAAAGTATGCAATTTTGATGAAAGTGTATAATTATCGTGACGTTGAACCACTGCATTCCAGTTGGAGCAGAAGCAAGTGGTTCCTCCGTTCAAGCCGCGGCTGGAGGGCGAGCGCGACCTCGCCAACTTCCCGCCGGAGTTCACGGACGAACCCGTGCACCTCACGCCAGACAACGAGTTAGTACACTTACTGCTTATTGCACACTACAAATACTACGTAATCAATGCACCTCACTTGTCGATAATATGACGTAAAATGTACTGATGGTTCATACTTCATGGATAGTCTGATCTGATACCTACAAACAAAAATAATGAGGAAATATCTTGGTCTTCTATCTAATCGAAGTAAAATCTGCTGTTTGCACGCCATAGAATGTAAAATTTTGTACTAAAAAAAATGCATGGAGTTTAATGAATAACTTTATGCTTATTTAAAATATATCCTAAAAAAAATCTACTCGTTTAAAAATAATTTAAAAAATATCAATATAGATCCTTCTAAGAAACCAGATCATGTTTACATCGAACATTTACTCATGTCGAGGTAATTGATAAATGTCAAATTGTGTATCTCAAATTCCTAGATCTATGAGTCCTCTTTAAGAACATATTTGTCTTCTTGGCCTTTTAGGCGCGTGTAACCTTAACTTGCCTCATTGAATCTAATGAATCGATTGACCGAAAATTGAGTAAAATTTTATCTCAAATTATTCAAATTTTCTCATTTAAAATTATTAACTTGGTAATTACAGCACGGTGATCGCGGACATCGACCAGTCTGAGTTCGAGGGCTTCGAGTACGTGAACCCGCTGCTGATGTCGCTGGAGGACTGCGTGTGACACCACGCCTGTCTGCTGCACCCCTACCACCACCCCGCGCAGGTGACGCACGCACACCGCCCGCACCACACGCCACGCCCGCGCCACACACACACGCACCACACGCCACACACGCACACACACACTAGGGACACCACCGGCTTCTCCAACCAAGAGTACTTTTTGCTGTAAACACACCGTACTGTGTGCTTTGGGAACAGTTACAAAATGAAATTTCATATAAAAAGAGTTTTAACATATTATCAACCTTGGCTGTTGCTAAATATTGTCTGAATAAAAAACAAATATAATTAAAAAGTATAAATGCGATTCCAAATATAAATTCAAACGTTACGGACGTCATATATCAGGACTCTTCTTTTTTTTTAAAACATGTTCCATTTCACTCAATTAACCTCTTATTAAATCCTTTACTAACCAACGTTCCAAACTTAAATTTGAAAGTGAAAGGACTATAGAGAGAAAACTACTCCGTCTCGTCTCTGATGTCCTGGTACTTTTGTTTTCATAACAGCATTTTTAAATTTCAATTTTTTACTTCAATTCAGTATTCTTCTTTCGTACACACTTTTTTATTATCCAAAACACCTTTAATATTTTTTCTACAACAACCACTCTTTAATTACCATATTTTTAATAAAACCTAAGAACATGAAGAATGGACTTGAATATTACGTTTATTAAAAACATTTTTTATTAAAAAGTTAAATAAATGGAAAAACTCGTCTTGACTATTAACAATTCCATTCTTAATTCATTCTAGACGTCAATACGAAATGAAAAACACCTTACATACATTACCTTACTTACCCTTTACTTTACATTTTAAAAGTAAAAATAGATTTTTAAATCAGCTTTTATCAATATTTTCCTATTGGCGTTATTATCAATTAATTATATGAGCAATACCATGGAGAGAAGAGATAAGTAGGACCATATTACAATAAAATAACAGTAAAACATAATTCCTTGAAAGCGGTTCATGAGATTCTAAAGAAAATTCAGAATGCCGCAAATCGATCAAGATTAAAGTGTTTTAGAAATTTTCATAATGAATGCATTAATAAATAATGCACTATAAAATGTTACATTGTTGCAACATTGGCGACTTAAATTTAGAGTCTTTCGGTGAACAGTTTTTACGACAAAAATGGTCCTCCGTATCGGTACTCTCGATGGTTGTGTGCGCCCCCGTCCCCGCCCCCGCCCCCCGCCCCCCGCGCTTGTTTGGTTGCACAACGCGTGGGCGCGTGTGTGCGTGGGCGGTATGGTGGTATGGTTGTGTGCGGCAGGCGTACGCGTACGGCGCGGAGTCGTCGTCGTCCGACTACGACTCGGTGTGCTCGGAGGTGCCGCCGCGCAAGCCCACGCTGCTGCAACACATGTTCTGTCTGCCGCTCAACTGACACGCCACGCCACGCGCACGCCACGACACACACACGCCACACCACACACTACCGCCACACCACATACCCACGACCGATTAACCTTAGCATATTCACTGATTAATGAATATAATAATCGCATTAATCATTAATCACGAGTACATTTTCACCACTTCTATTGCAAACACATTCCTCTTTGTTTTAGTGTCTATATCATCTGTGAAAACAACAAAATCGCAAAGAATATTGAGATTTAAAATCGATACATTCATTTAACATTCCAGCTTAATTTGCAAAAGTCAAGTGTCACACTCATGTCAAAGCAAATAATGAAAATATTTTAAAAATAACATTCAAAGAAATTAGATTAAAAAGGCCGCCAAATTTCTATGAATAGATACACAATTTCTGTAGACATAAAAATACAATTGACAAATGGCATCATAATGGTGGAATAGAAGAAGAAATGTGATATTTATCCATTCCGTAATGGAACGCAAAACGATTTTATTTCAATAATATTGATTATCGCTTGAGTTAACATAATTAACTCATATTTTCTTTCATTTTAACCAAACCGATCTCATAACATTATCACTTGATGGAAATTTTAAATAACAAATATTAAAGTATGGCAGCGATAGATGAAATGGTCACCGTGTGCAAACACATTAACGATATTTTATTAATGCTAACGTTTACATATTTTTTGTATATAATTAAATCCATATTCTATACGTTTGTTTTATCGAATAAAATGTATGAAAAATATTCCTGCAAACAAATAGTACAGGGATGCAATACTGTTCACAGAAATATCAAAACGTATGGGAATTGATTACCACCGTCTATTTATGAGATTCTGAATGTTTAGTTTATCTCGGGAGTGTAGCCAACATTGGTGCTGTTATTCTGTAGCGCGTGTGAGACAAAGCAACATCACTTAGGTAGGGTACAGCGAACACAATTACAACACTATTGAACTCTTCTCAAAGAGATATTGTGGTATTAAAGCTTCTTGTACATAATTAATCATCTATCTATGTATTATATTGTGTAAGATTTAAATATTTTTGAAAAGTGTAGTGTCTGTTTAATAATAATATATGAGATGATACCTCGAAAAGGAATCGAGCTCTGTACTTCCTAACAACTATGTCTCGATGAGCGGTATCGATGTTAATGACTTATTCGTAGAACATCGAGTTTTAAGTGAACTGTTTGTAATATTTACATAGACAGAGAAAGCAACATCTCAACAACTCATGTTTCTACTTGTAAGGTATGCTTTTTCAATGTCGATAGTTTTCGCTCGTTTAACTAAAATATTGTTAAGAATATAAAATATGAAATCCCAAATATTTGTATTATAATATAAGATATTATCTTCGCACATCGATGTTGTTACCTTACCACAGTTTAGTTTGTAGCTAAAATATTATCGATAATATATTTAAAAAGTTTATGTAATATATCGAATATTGACTATCGACATTTGAAAGGCACTAGTGATTAGCGTGTGTACGTCAAAATTATCAATAATTATGTTTTTTGAGCAATAAAATTGTATTTGTAGTTGAAATTATATAATATATGTTAATATGAGTCAGTGAATCTGCTCAAATGAAACGCACGTGAGGAATTAAATGTAGTGAAATGACGACTAACGAGTCGAGAAGAGCATTATAAGTCCTTATCAGACGGTTAGTATTTTCCTTAGAAGCTTAGATATAAGCTAGATTCGTGTACGTCTCCTTTTGCAGCGTGCTGTGTACAATAGTGTTGATGGAATAATACTTTATATCGGGAATTGATCTGGCCTTGCGAAGGTATGATCTATAGGTCTAATCTAAAATATAATGTCAATAGTTAATATCCTTTTGGTTGTTATATAAATGTAACATATTTATTTTTATGTGTATAAAATAAATTGTAGCAGAGAAAGAGTGCACAGCACGCTGTAGTACTTGGATATTTTAACATGCACTCAGTGCCATGAAGAGTTGTATAGAGTATTTTGCTTTCGTTTCACTTGATAAATATTAGTATAGACTGTTCAGGGCACCGAGTGCGAGATATATTCCCTACGGTAGATTCTGTTGTCCTTCATAGCTAAACACCACTCGTTTAGGTAGCCAACGAATTTTATATAAAAAAAAATGTAATATTGAGCACTGATGCAATTTAAGATCATGTACATTTAAAAATACAAAATTGTAAACATCGGTTATTGAAAATATAACAAATTATTGTTAATGTAGAAGAAAAGACTTATTATATAAAAATATTGTATTGGAAGCGAGAGGGCGGCGCGTGCGTCGCCGGCTCAGTCCACTGACTATTCTAAATAGTGCGTAGATCTATCTATTAGACATTTTGCACCTATATTATAGTGGTACACACACGCGTCGATATTTTCGCTCGATATCTTTCCGCGATGTGTTTTCTTGCGCCGTCTGGGTTTATCGGAGTCCGCTGAAACGTATAAATATACTTAATCGATAAAATAATAAATTCTGAACGCACTAAAATAGTCATAAAATTATCATCACAAATAATGTTTTGGCGTATTTCGATAAGTCGAGGCGGGGTGCTGCTTGACTAATTTATATTAATGTTGTCGTTGCCCTGCGGAGAATGTATTTTATCACTGTGTTGCTGTTGATCGTGTTGAATAATATTTTTGTGCTATTACGTTAGTCGCTGTGAGCTCGTTCATCGACTTGGCTCTGGTGTGTAGACTAGGAGATGGACAAGAGTCGATGACCGCTTTACAGCGATGGAAAGCGCGGCGTGCGCCTCAGAGATGTGCGCCTCTTGTATCCATTTGTATTTATATCGAGTATTTAATTATTTGTAAGCTACAGTATTTTGGTACTATTATGCTTTAGATGTAATTAGTTTACATTCCAACGTATCGAGAGAATGTCTCCACAGCTAGCTAGCGTTGCGTTGATTTTTGTCATTTCCATCATATAGACACGTTCGAGTGTTTCCGATTTCGACGTATATGTTTTATTACCAAAAACTTATATAAATTAATACTAACTGACAGATGACATTTGACAATTAGTCGTTAAGAGGAATTGTTGAACGGTAACATTCGCCAATTAGAACAAATATTATGTACGATTAGTTTGTAAGTATTTTTAGTTGTATCGCATGTATTATCCTGATTATAAAATGTGGTATACATTGTTAACTTAATGTATGTTGGTTTATATTTAATTTGTCAGTTGTGTACATGTAAACACCGACGTATTCGTTTTATTGAGGACGGCTTGGTGCGCTATTACTGTCAAATTAGACTGGAGAACTTTGGATACTGTACTATTCTATGCTTAAATGAAAATAAAGAAGATTAATCCGATTTGTTTGTTTTTATTAAAACATGTTTAATGTAATGTTAAAAATCTGTTGCAAATTTAAAAGAATACAAAGACTAAACCATTAGTTGTACTCTATTTTATTTTGTTCGCGAAGTTAGGAATCCACAATAATGCTAACGCTACGATAAATAATTTCATGGAAAAATAGATTTTGATTGTCTTGTTTTTGAAGTTATACTTCTTTAGGCGCGTTATGAAAAATTGATGAGAGTTAAATTTTAAGATGCGCGCGCATCTGTGACACAAAATTAACAGTATGAAGTTGTCTGCTTAACCGCTCATTAAGTCTCGAAAAAAAAATGTCCATTGTAGCTAAGTTCACACTGCACTACGCGCGTCATGTTGGCTGCATTATTTAATCTGCATTTGCGTCGTTTCCGGTCAAAAGGACGAGTTATTAAGCCAGCTGACTCATTAATGGTACTAGGCATTCAGAAAGCTAGAGAGGTGAAATGCTATCATTAATAAGTTTTGTTTTTAATTCATCGCGGTTTAAATTTCGAATGGATTATACGAGTATACAGTTTTTAATGCTAGTACTTTGTTCTTGCTGATTTATGATGTCCTGGTAGTTGCGTAGAACATAATTGACATTTTCTTATTTTCAATTTTAGTTTTAATTTATTACTGTCACTATTCTACATTTAAAAAAAAAAGTGTGTGTGTACTTATGTACACGCGTTAGAAGTTATACCACACGACTGAAGTAAAACTTATAAATGCGCCCAATTAAATGTATGTAAATTACGAGTGCGTTCAGAAATGTAATATGTTGTGTAAACTAAGAACTATGTATGTGACTGTTGGGCGTATTTATAAGTTTTACTTCAGTCGTGTGGTATAACTTCTAACGCGTGTACATAAGTACACACACACTTTTTTTTTGTATTCAAGACATCGGGTTAAATTTTGTAAAAAAAAAACACCATCATCCATTCACCATCCAGAGCCAGCATTCCCCGATGACATCAAAAATAAGCAAAGCGAGGACACCCCACACCGACCGACATTTAAGTCCACAAATTTAAACGCTACCTTAACAAAAAACCAGGCCCGCCGCTAGCTTTTTCACCGCCCGTGTGCAAATCCGATTATAAGACCATAAAAAAGGGTGGGTATTATGACAATAACTTGAATTACATTATGAATCGCTCGATTTGCCGCCCCCTGGACTCGCCGCTGACGGCGGGCCTGAAAAGGACTAATGAATGTATTTACGCAATGTATAATCAAAACTCCAATGCAGATTCAAAATAATTTTATTTAAATACAATGCACACATAAACATCAAATTCAAATCAATACATTTTATTATTGAAACAACCGACATAAATTGACCCATGTAACATAGTAATACAATAACTGAAACAAAACCATATTTGATATAAACTTTGTAAATAAAATAACATATTGAAAACCATAAAAACGACGGGGCTGCGCGTGCCGCGGATTACAAAGCAATATTTGATAAAATTAGTTTTAATACTCAGTTGTATAGTTGGCAGAATAAGCGGCACGCCCTCGCCTTGCCATACCGCCAGTAAAAAGACGTCACATAAAATTAGCACACTAAATAAATGCAACCCCTTATCGATAAACATAACGTAATACTATGCTAATACTGAAAAATTAACGTGAAATAGTGAGATAATTACCCGCTGGGTATCGATATATTCTCTTAGACTCCTAGCTATCATATATCCTGTGAAGATTGTATCTTATCAATCAAACGCGCCTACTTGTAGTAAAAGCACACTTTTTTAAGCATTTCGAGACATTTTAGTGTGTTCAGATATGGAATGTCCAAGTTCGATTGTGCTCACGAAACATCGATATAAATTTAAGATCAAAAAGCTCTACAAGAATTAAGTCGAGGAATATTCATTAATTAAAAGGACTTATGCATACATTTGTAAATATACTCCAAATGTGTAAACTACACCGTCCTGTCTGAAACTTTGGTATTTTATACAAAAATAAATATTCCAACACTAATTTATGCTACTTCTAAAACTTTTTTATAGGTGGTTTAAATCTCACTAAATAATTTACTTCAAAATAGATACGCGTCTAAATATGTAGATATTTGTGAAATATTGTAAATATATCATCAATTTAGAATTGATTATATTTCAGTAATTAAATATAAAAAACAATGCTTTGCATAACGATACAAAATAAACTATGACATGGACAAAGTTGTCGAACACGACGGTGGCGGGTCGAACCCAACGTTTTTCAAAAATTCCCAGGGTAATCACGCTGGGACCTCACAACGCTATATTAAGATATGGTGTCCACATTGGTTCCTCACGAAATTCGATCTTTTTCCATCAGTACATACATAAATCAATAAATCACATCAATGTGCTTGTGATTTTTTATGATCAACCTCTATGTAATCCCGATAAAAAATTACGAGAGCCCAAAGACCAATTTCGGCGAAACGGGAATGTCGACGAAGCTTTATTTACTGTTATGGTAATAACATCCAATCACTATGTCTAACAAATAAAACAAAATAAATATATAATTAAGCATCTTAACTTATTTCAACCTTCAGATCACAAATGATACGGTTATCACTTAACATAACCAAAATACTATTTTCATATTTGTAAACCACTAACTTGGGAATATAACTTAACTAGAGCTTTAGGATGTATTGAGATTGCATAATACTAATAGGACCAATGAAAAAATTATCGACAAAATAAATATAGTAAGTACATCTATGAATACTTTAAGTTGCTATATAAATACTCTTCTAATTTGGCTATCGAAAAATAGCCGATAAAATAGACATTAAACGGCCATATAGAAATATTTTCAGATCGTTACATTGTATAATAACTGAATAGATTAGTGAGGTTGCAGGATGTTCACTGGTCGCCGTTCTGGTGCGCCAACTTCTGCTTCTTGTTGGGCGCCGCGCCGAACATCGAGCCGTTGCGCAGCGACGACATCAGGAACGGCACCTGAAGTCATTTGCAGAATATTTTTTTTTATGGGATAGAAGGCAAACGAGCTAGTGGGCCACCTGATGTTAAGTGGTCAACACCGCCCATGGACACCCACAATACCAGAGGAATCATCGGTGCGTTGCCGGCCTTTGAGGAAACTATAGGCTATTTTCTTGAAGGTCCCTAAATCGTATCCATTGGGAAATACCGCCGAGGAAAGCTGATTCAACAAAGATGTTGTGCGAGAAAGGAAACACCGTTTGAACCGCACAGTTGAAGAACGCCATTCATCCAGATGGTAGGGATGGAACTTCAATTTCTGGCGTGTGGTGCGGTAGTGAAATTACCGCCTGGTACTCTTCAACTCTCCCGTGGAAATGTTTTATAACAAGCAAGAGCACTCTATCTTATTGTAGTGATGGTCTCGAGGTTTAGGCGCGCAATATCGAGATTCTCGGAAGTACCGGGTTCAAACCCCAGGCACCTCTGTCTCTACGAAGTAATGTGTGTATTCACAATAAATTATCACGTATTTTAATGGTGAAAGAAAACATCGTGAGGAAACCTGTACACCTACAAATTCTTAAAAAAATCTTAGGTTTGTAGTCCTCCAACCCGCACTAGGCCAGAGTGGTGGATTAAGGCTAAAGCCCTCCCAGCTGGAGAGGAGGCCCGTGCTTAGCAGTGGGACATATAGGGGCTGATGATGAAGAGCACTATTGCTCATCTCAGGATTTATTTTCGTAGAGGGCCCTGTTCTTTACCTAACGATCCTTACATTAGTATAGAGAATGCGCTTTAATTTTGCTATCGACCTTTACCCAGCATTCTTGGTATAAGTTAACTCAGATATATTATTAAGCATCGTCTTATAGCGTTCTTCAATTCCACCAGGGAATCGTAAAAGTTCGAGCGGTCACCAGGTAGGTAGGTCATACGTCGATATCATTATGATTGGGTACATGGTGGTGTGCGTGTGCGTGTAGATGCGTACGTGTGTGTATGTATGTACACGCGTGCACCAGCTGCTGTGTTGTGTGTATGTGCGTGCACGAGCAAGTGGTGCGTGTGTGTTTGTTGGTAGTGTGTTTTTTTTTTTTTTTTTTTTTTTATAGAGATGCGGAAAATACTTTTTGCGTATCATCAGGACAAGATGTTATGCCTGGTATGTCGGACTCGTTTCCCCTACCGACTAAAAACCTACTCCTCTCTCTTCGACCTCTGTTTCCTGTTTGTTGGTAGTGTGCGCGTGTGTGTTTGTTGGTAGTGTGTGCGCGTGTGTGTTTGTTGGTAGTGTGTGCGCGGGTGTGTTTGTTGGTAGTGTGCGCGTGTGTGTTTGTTGGTAGTGTGTGCGCGTGTGTGTTTGTTGGTAGTGTGTGCGCGGGTGTGTTTGTTGGTAGTGTGCGCGTGTGTGTGTGTGTCGGTAGTGTGTGTGTGTGTGTCGGTAGTGTGTGTGCGTGTGTCGGTAGTGTGTGTGTGTCGGTAGTGCGTGTGTGCGTGTGTCGGTAGCGCACCTTGTGTTCGAGCTGCATGTGGTGCGCGGGCGGCAGCGCGAGGCAGGCGCGCAGCAGGTTGTCGATGGCGGCGCGCTGCTTGAACAGCGCGTTCACCACGGGCGCGTCCGCCGGCACCAGCGGCGCCTTCAGCAGGTACGCCAGCGGAGACAGCACCGCGTGCAGCGGACTCCACGCTGACAACACGATACAACTCATACCATTCTACACCAACTTATGTTTTTCATTGAATTACCCTCGTTACCAGACTGGGAGTAGTAGCAGTAGGTAGATAGTGTACCTTGGGTTCCCGGTTCCCTGAAGGAGACCCTGGTGAAGAGCTCCGCCAGCAGCACGAGGTCGAGGATGAGCGGCACGGCCAGCAGCGAGTCCTCGCACGTGTTGTGCACCACGATGGTGTTGGTGCCGTGCAGCAGGATCTCCGACGTGTACTCGTCCATCGCGCGCTTCGAGTCGCCTGGGTAACAATTCATTAGTAACACTTTAATAACAAACGATAGACATCAAAGCAACGATTTGAAAAAGTGAAGTGGGTTTTTGTTCACTGGACCTCTGCTAAAAATTAATACAAATATATCCGCATCTAACATGGCAACTTGCAAGTTTACCATTTAAACAAAATGAAGAAATATATTTGCAATATTAATACAGGCGGTATGTATTAGTAGCCACTATAAAATAAATCGATAAATTTATGTACATTAAAAAAAATGTTGTTTATATAAATAAAAAAAAACTAGTACAAAGTTGGTGACTACTTACCGACATAGGGCACATATTTGATGACGACCACGTGGTCCGGCTTCTCGTCGGGCTGGTACAAGATCTGGTTGGCCGCCACCATGTCGTCCACCACATTGCTCTTAGTGATCTGTACAATAAGATTATTAAATTTTAATATGTACATACATACACCATATACATATGTACGAAAATCGCGGGAGGCCGCTTCCTACAGAGCGTTTTGGTGGTCTTTGGGGGAGGCTTATGTCCAGCAGTGGACGTCTTACGATGATGATGATACATACAACTGCCACTTTTATCCTCGAAAGGGTAATCAGAAGTGTATTTCTATAGTCACTTTTTGCTAGCTTAGTAAGTCCCAAATAAAAAGTGCGATCCCATAACCGTTTTTGGGTCAATTTCCAGAGTCCGTGCTATAAAAGTTTCCAAATTGAAAATGACAATAACACTGAACTTATACTGCAGGACCAGCGAAATTGAATTCCGAATAACAATCACTCGAATACATGTGACCACGTACTAAAATATAAATCTTGTTTAAATCCTGCTTTAAAACAAAAAAAAAAACAAAGAAAAGCGCTTCGATAAAGACACCCCAACTCAAAAGAAAATTGTGCATCAGGCAATAAATTTGTGTGGAAACTATTATCGAACACACGACCGTTGTTTTACAGCACACTAGCTCTAACGATCCAACTACATTAACAGTCTGTAGACCTTCCAGATATATTCCATAATAAGATTCATAATAACACTTACCTCTTTAGATCTGAACTGTTTGGGAGCGGAGAGGTTCTTGCCGTCGTTGTTGCCGAGATGGTTGTAGCTCACGATCGACACAGGCTTCAGACCTGTCGGAACATGACACATAATGTTTACTTATTTGCAAAGGGTCAACATAATATATTTAACGGTGGAGACAAAGTTGTGGGAGCATCGTCAGCATAGTCGACGAACTCTAATTATGCCAAAATTTAGTATATAAAGCAATAAAGGTTGTATATGCACTGAGTCATATATTAGCACGCATCAAGACCGGTCGTTTTATTTACGTCGCTTACCCTAATTACGCAACAACTTACACGTGTATCACAGATTCACGTACATCGGTGACTCCACGTGAACAGATACACTTACAACTGGTGACCCCGACGAAAAAAAAAATAACCGACGTTCTTCAATATACCGACGTGATAACCGACGTGATACCGACGCAAAACCAACGTTCGAAGCAAACTTCATTAAATTGTGATAACTGTACTGCACAGCCTTATCAGCCTTCCACCAGCGGATCTCCCTGATTTGGCTTTCAAGAGGCATATAGTTATTTAGAAAATGAACCCAAACGCAGGTTGCGAGCACGCTAAATCCAAATATGGAATGAAGGACGTCAGTAGCATCGACATCGCAGCGCTGAGTGTTTCCTCAAAGATCCCGGAATTTTGGAACGAAATGCCCAGAGTGTGGTTCGCCCAATTTGAAACCGTGATGGCTCCCCAAAAACAGGGTGACGAAGCAAAGTATGGCCTTGTACTCTCCAAACTCGGCAAGGAAGCAGTTAGGCAAGTAACTGACATAATAATCTCACCCCCCGAGACCAATAAATATGACGCCATCAAGAAAAGACTCCTAGAGGTTTACGAAGAATCGGAGGAGCGTCAATTCCAAAAACTCGTTAGTGAGGTTGAGCTAGGTGATCAAAAGCCGTCCCAGCTGCTAAGACGAATGAAGGAATTAGCACGCAACAGTCAGATAACCGAAAAAACCCTTCACAACCTCTGGATGTCAAGACTCCCAGACCACGTTCGAGCTGTATTAATGGTGAGCCAAGATCAAAATCTCGACAATCTCGCCTCAATAGCTGATAAAATTATAGAAGGAAAGTCGGGCGAGGTGTCAGAGCTATCCAGTAGTCATCCACAGCTCATGATACAGCTAATGAACCAAATGAGTAAGCTCACTATGGAAGTCGCAGCACTGAAATCAAGCTCATTCAGAAACGGACATCCTCACCATAGACGCAATCGAAGCCTAACGCGCCAAAGATCCCGATCGCGAACAAGAATCACGCCGGAAAGTCCTCAATGGTTATGTAAATATCACTTGCGCTATAAGGATCGAGCTTGGAATTGTGAACAACCGTGCAATTGGAGAAAGCCGTCGGAAAACTAGAATCAGCGTTGACAGAGGCGGTTGTCAGCGCTATTGTACCATCAAACCGCCTATGCGTTACCGACCGAAAAAGTGGGTATCGCTTTTTGGTTGATACTGGCGCTAACATCTCAGCAATACCAAGAAGAGGCAACAAATTAAAAACCGACGGCACTTACAAAATATATGCCGCAAACGGCACTCCAATAAAAACATACGGCGACAAAACGCTGACGTTAAATCTGAATTTGAGACGACCGTACCGTTGGACTTTTATCGTCGCTGATATTACACAACCAATACTTGGAGCCGATTTTTTGGAAAAACACAACATTTTGGTCGACATTAGAAACAAGCGTTTGATAGATGGTACGACTGGACTTCAAAGAAACGCAAAGTTGATGAAGTCAAGCACACCAACACTTCGGACCGTTGATTTAACCGAAGATTACGCAGATATTTTAGCGGAATATCCAAATATTTTAAAACCGCTCGACACTCTGTCACCACCAAAACACAACGTGGTTCACCACATTATCACTGAGGGACATCCTGTGTACTCCAAATCAAGACCTTTGCCGGCCGACAAATATCTAAAGGTGAAAAAAGAAATAGAGGACATGTTACAGACAGGCATATGTAGGCCTTCCAAGAGTCCCTGGGCTAGTCCACTACTGGTGACAAAGAAGAAAAACGGCGAATTACGACTATGTGGCGACTACAGAAAATTAAACGCCATCACTGTACCGGATAGATATCCGATCCCGAGGGTATTAGATTTCACATACCTGTTGCCTGGAGCTACTATATACTCAAAAATTGATCTAAAAAGAGCTTACAACCAAATACCCGTCAAAGATGTTGAAAAAACCGCTGTAATTACCCCGTTCGGTCTATTCGAATTCACTAGAATGCCGTTCGGTTTACGAAACGCGGGCCAAACCTTTGTCCGATTCCTGAACACAGTACTAGCAGGATTAGACTTCATTTTTGTATATATCGATGACATATTAGTGAGGTCATCGTCACCCAGTGAACATAGACAGCATCTACATGAAGTGTTTAAACGACTCAACGAGCACGGCATCACAATAAATCGCGCCAAATGTGTATTTGGACAACCCCAAATAGAATTCCTCGGATATTTAATTACTCCAGAGGGTATCAAACCATTACCTGAAAAGGTTGAAGCAATCAAAAAATACCCGACTCCAACAACGGTGCAAGAGCTACGCAGATTTTTGGGCATGATCAATTTTTACCGCAATAACATACCACAGGCAGCCCGACATCAAGCTCTTTTGAACAAATATCTCATAGGCTCAAAGAAAAACGACAAAACTAAAATACAATGGACTTCCGAAGCACTAGAATCATTCGATCAATGTAAAGAAAGTCTAAGCGACGCTGTTACATTGACGTCTCCAGATCCGCATTCTCCGTTATCACTCATGACAGATGCTTCACAAACTTGTATTGGCGCCGTTTTACAACAGTACGAAAACGACACGTGGAAGCCACTTGCATTTTTTTCAAAGGCATTGAGTGAAGCACAAACTAAATACAGTACATATGATCGAGAATTGCTGGCAGTTTACATGGCTGTAACGCATTTTCAACCTTATATCGAGGGACGAGAATTGATAATATACACCGATCATAAGCCATTATGTCACGCCTTTACTACTAAACAAGACAGTTCAAGTAAAAGGATATCCCCAAGACGACTACGTCATCTAGAGTTCATAGCACAATTCACGACAAACATACGTCACCTCGCCGGTAATATGAACCCAGTGGCCGATGCACTATCACGAGTCGAACAAATAGATTGCCCCACACCTGTGGATTGGAATGACATAGCAGATTTGCAACGCAGTGACAATGAACTCCCTCAGCTGTTAAATAAAAACAACCTCAGCTGGAAAAGTATCCAGTTACCGGGAACGAGACAATTATGGTGCGAAAATTCAAGAACAAATTCACGACCGTACATACCGAAGTCGCTTCGAAAACAAATATTTGACTCTATGCACAACGTTACGCATCCTGGTGTCAGATCATCAAAGAAAATGATTTCTGAACACTACTTCTGGCCAGGCATGAATACAGACGTAGGCACATGGGCGAAAACATGCGAGTCATGCCAGACAAGTAAAACATACAGGCACAACTCAGCCCCAATTGGAAGTTTCACGCCAACAGCACGTTTAGATCACGTGCACATAGATATCGTCGGTCCATTGCCAGAATCCAATGGAAACAGATACATCGTGTCAATGATCGACAGAGCAACAAGATGGCCTGAAGCTGTACCAGTACCAGAAATAACAGCAAAAGTTGTAGCAGAAGTTCTCCTGAATACCTGGATAGCAAGATTTGGATGCCCAACTACCATTACATCAGACCAAGGACGACAGTTTGAGTCAGACTTATTTACCGCCTTAACCAAAGCACTCGGTATCAAGAAAACTAGAACTACCAGCTATCACCCACAATCAAATGGATTAGTTGAACGCTGGCATAGATCAATGAAAACCGCACTAATTGCGCGTGGTAACACAACTAATTGGTCAAATGAGTTACCCCTAGTCCTATTAGGGTTGCGAGGCGCCTTACGACTGAAAGAAAACATCAGCCCAGCACAAATGTTATACGGAGCAAATATACGTCTACCTGGTATGTTTATCGAGCCGAAAAAGCAAAACACATCACCAGAAATTTTTACACGGACACTACAAAGGACAATGGCCAACCTAAGCCCGTTTAACAACAGTCACCACGCTACAAACCATAAACCATATATACACCCGGACATGAAAGATTGTGAATACGTATTCGTCAGAACAGATGCTGTAAAGAAGCCCCTAACACCATCATACAAAGGACCCTACAAAGTGTTAGAGAAATATGAAAAATATTTCAAAATACAAATGCCAGAAAAAACATCCATAGTAACAGTGGACAGATTGAAACCTGCTTACATGGTAAATGAAGAAAAGGCGAACGAACCTTTGGCACACTTAAAAAGCACATGCAGCAACAACGTCAACGACCGCAACAGTGCTGAGCTCGCGGAAAAGAACAAGGCCACGCTGACGACAACACGTTCGGGTCGCGTCATACGCCCTGTTGTACGATTCGCTATAGAGCCTGATCAGCGGAAAAGCAAGAAACTATAATTAATTTATTTATGTCATATACATTTACATTTACTTATTTTTTATCATTATTGTTATACATTTACTTTTTTTTTTTAAAAAGGGGGGAACTAATGTGGGAGCATCGTCAGCATAGTCGACGAACTCTAATTATGCCAAAATTTAGTATATAAAGCAATAAAGGTTGTATATGCACTGAGTCATATATTAGCACGCATCAAGACCGGTCGTTTTATTTACGTCGCTTACCCTAATTACGCAACAACTTACACGTGTATCACAGATTCACGTACATCGGTGACTCCACGTGAACAGATACACTTACAAAGTTAATAAGAAAAACCGCATAGCGAAAAACAATGCATCAGGAAAAAAGTCACGCCAAGCCTTAACCTTTGGCCCGCTCTGCTGCTGCTGGCGGTACTTCCATAAAAGCCCAAAAGCCCAGCTTGCCTTACAAAATTTTAATAATAATCTTTAAGATTTAAATATTTATGGTATATAATAAAAGCCGTTTCTTTTCCCCAGCGATAATAGTTTAGTTTAAAAAAAACTTAATAGTGACGATTCAAAAGCACTTGTAAAAGTCTATTTGAATAAAGGTGATTTTGACTTTGAGTTTGAAAGAGAGCATGCGACGGACCTGCGGAGACGAGGAAGTCGACGAGCACGGACTTGAGCTTGGTCTGTCCGGACTTGAAGTCGTCTCCCGCCACGAACACGCCGCGCTGCTCCGCGCGCTGCACCACGCCCGGGACCAGCGTGTTCTGCGGCGACCCGTTGATGTACCCGCACTGCGCACGGACACACATTCCATCATCATCAGCCCATAACGTCCCACTGCTGGCCACGGACCTCCTCTACAACTGAGAGGCCATAGTCCACCACGCTGGCCTAGTGCGGGTTGGCGGACTACACACCTTTTTTTTTTATTATTCACGTGGAAATCCCTTTACGAATCGTCTCCAAGTATGGAGGTATGTCGGACTCACCGAACTATTTTTAACAATAGCTCGTCCTACCGACTAAAACCCCGTGATTTTCCACTATCTCCATAAAAATGCAGGGGCGCGGGATACGCGTTTGCATGCAACCAGGACACTACACACCTAAGAAATTCCTAAGAACTTTTAAGTGTGCAGGTCTCCTCACAATTATTTCCTTCACCGTTAAAGTAAATGATTCATTGGGAATACATAATATATAACTTCGAAAAGTCAGACATGTGTGCCTGGGGTTTGACCCGCGATCGCCGAGATTCTAGACCGCATGCCAACACCTCGAGGCCATCACTACTCATTCCAACAAAGGACAAATTAGGGTACTATATAACTCACTTCCTCATCGATGGCGGCGAGTGCGAAGATGGTGGAGGGCGATATCTCCGGCTCGTTGTCTCGCAGCGCCCTGTCCAGGTTCGCGCTGGTATCGTGCACGCCGGGACGAACCTCGCAGAACCTGCAGACAACAGCATTAACCAACATGCTACACGGGCACAACGAAACGATTGTTCTTGATGACCAATAGTAAGTATATTTGTTGTGTGGCAAAATGAATTGTAAGCAACTGACTCATGTGCTACCCCAACCCTAACCACACGGTTACTATGGGGGTGGTGATTTAAATGCGGTCCATATCTAACGACAGCTTTTATGGTACCACCCCGTCTATCCACTTAAAAACTAAAAAGCATGCATCATACACTGCTACAAACAACCAACACACAAAACACCCACGCCTTCCTGTCAATGTCATCCAAGTGCCAAATGATACTTGTAGCACTGTAGCATCTACTGCAGTGTCGCTAACTTTTTGAAATCTTCCCCCTTAAGCAATATCAGAATCCACTAAGTTTTAAACTAAAACTCCCCAACTGCGACAAGTATATTATTTTCAATAAAGGTAATGAAACAAATTAGAAAAGTTATTTATTGATATTAGTATGGAGTATGGAGAGTAGTTTAATAAATAAATAAATTAAAAAAATGCCTAAAAATACCCCCAAAAAAACCCTTAATTTAAAGGTAAAAACCCCCAAGTTGGCATCACTGATCTATTATAACTAATAATATAGTAAATCAGCAAATGTGTAAGCGTATTGTGATTGAACACGCCTTCTAATCGGTTGAAGGATAGAGTATACTAGTGGCTATAAAGGAAACATCGTAAGTAAACTTACTTCAAAATCCTAGGCTTCAGTGTTTGTAATATATTAAACTACGTTAGTAGAAGTAGTCCGAAGAAACTCTACCAACGATGTTTTGCACTTACATAAATTAATTCTTTCATTTTTTGGCAAAGAAGACTGGCAGAACAGTGACAGTGAAAGTGTTAGAAGCAGATCTATTACATACAAATATAAACAACGTACACGAATAACTATTTGGCAATAAACTAATTAAAATATTTTGCACATCAATTATTAACGAACGAATATCGTTGTAATATTTAATTCAGTCCGTATTATCACGTTACTTCGAGTGACGTTACAATGTTTACTACTGGGTTTTTTATTAATACAATTGCTGTGAAAAACTATAAAAATAATGATAAAAATAAAAATAACCTAATTTTGTAGTGGAAATAATTTTGATGGGGTTATCTCTTTGCTCACCTTTCCGTGTTGGCTGTCCACAACACGATGATCTTGTCGAGCTTATGTTTGTCACGGAAGTCCTTGATGTCGGCGCGGATCTGAAGGTACTGCTCGTATCGGGTGCCGCGGATCAGGTTGGTAGCACGGTCCGCCTGAATGCAAGGGAAAAAAAATATTATGTGCAATATTTTGCAACATTAAAGATACGGTATCAATGAGCTGGGTAGACCTTTGTGTTACCACTACCTCACTAAAAAACGATATCAAACAATAAATGGTTTTGTGACAAAAAGTCATAGCATTAGGAAAATTTCAGTAGCAGCACGGAGTCTGCAATGTGTCCAAAAAACGGCAACAGCCTCGCCCTTTACAACCTAGGACCTAGGCTTAGGTCAACAGGGGTAGCGTAGACGTAGAATTACATCTCTTTGTACCCTATAGGGGATTTATTTATGATTGAATATAAGTATGCTATTTGAAAATTACCTACGGATGGAACCAAGCCGGGACGCTAGGATTAAATAAATAATTAAATATAGTGAGTGTGTTTCAATAAAAAACACTTTATATTAATTTCAAAAATAAAAAAGTAAAGTTCTTGTTCCTAACTAAATGCGCATAATAGCATGAACTAACAAGTTTAGTGTTTACGAATGTATAGACAATTGAAGCGTTGGTGTCACGGAAACCCTTTGTGATTTTTCGAAATATGACACGGATGCAAAAACTGTAGCGCGAACGACTTGTATTTTTTAAACAACTCATTGAATCAATGAAAAATTACTGTATTCTTGGTACCAAACAATCATAGACATTGGTTTTGCAAAACACTGGCCACTGCGCCGAGCGCATGTTTTGAAAAAGGAACTCGTACACAGTAGTGTCATGTGTCTCTGACATTCGTTTATATTTTTTATAGTTTAAGATCTCGAATTACTTTTATTTTCCGCAGACAAAAAGTATGCGCCCGCTAAATATATTTTTTGAATATTTAATATTTTTCCATTATAAAATATTATAATTTGATTTGCGGTCGATAAAATTGAGATAATTCAATAGCGTAGCAACAACTCTATCGATTCAAATAAAGATCAACGAATCTTTCAATCATCGTATATTTTTACAATGACTTATTTCTGCAATCTTATTACTACTATTATTTCCTCTAAACTCTAGACATTATCTTCTTTACTCCACCGCACGACTCAGACGAAAGTTTTCACATAAGAACAAGCAAGTACCACTGGTATTGTTAAAATACTAAACCCTACTTCTAAACAAAACGTATTATTCATTAGGAGACGCCTCGACCTAAATCTTCACGTACCCCTCGTTCAATGTCATATCTAAGGCTGGAAGCTCGGGGAAAACAAGGTACTCGCTCCGATGCGTTGCTTTCCACAATTAAACAATGCAAGCCAGAGAGGCAATATTTATCAACATAAGTACAACTGCCTGCCTCCCTTAGGGATAGGGGCTTTAAGTATTTCCCGGGGCGTCGGCGTATTCTGTTACGCCGACGACACGCTCGTCACTGCGACGGGCGGGACCTTCCAGGAGGCCGCCGACCTCGCCGCGGTTGGAACTGGCAACGTGGCGAGGAGGATTCGGCGGCTGGGCCTCACGGTGGCCCTCCACAAATCCGAGGCCATTTGTTTTCACCGGCCTCGGATGGGACCACCGGCTGGGGCCCACATCGAGGTTCAGGGCGTGCGAATTCCCATCGGCAAGCAGCTCAAATACTTGGGGCTGCTGCTCGACAGTCGGTGGGAATTCCGCGCCCATTTTGAGGCGTTGCAGCCGAAGCTGCTGCGGGTAGCAGGCGCTCTGTCTGGCCTGCTGCCCAACCTGGAAGGTCCAGGCATCCCTTGCCGAAGGATGTACATGGGAGTCGTGCGGTCTATGGCGTTGTATGGAAGCCCAGTATGGGCCGAGTCCCTGAACAGGCGCTGCGTCGCTCTTCTGCGCAGGCCTCAGCGTGCGCTGGCGCAGCGACTGATCAGGGGCTACCGCACGATCTCCTTCGAGACGGCCTGCGTCTTGGCCGGGTCCCTGCCGTGGGATCTTGACGCCAAATTCCTCTCGCGTCTTTATCATCAGCGGGAGGAGGCGTCAAGTCGCGGGGACAGACTGGCCCCAAGAGAGGTTGAGGCAATAAAAGCCTCCCTCCGTACGGCCGCCGTGGAGGAATGGCGAACCAGGCTGGAGGATCCCAGTGCTGGTGCTAGGACCGTCGAGGCAGTGCGTCCTGTCCTCGACCAGTGGGTGGACAGGCGCCACGGTGCGGCGACGTTCCGCCTGACGCAGGTGTTGTCGGGGCACGGATGCTTCGGCCACTACCTGTGTCGGGTGGCTCTGAAGGAGGAGTCGGCCGTGTGTCACCACTGTGACAACTGCCCGGACGACACAGCCCAGCACACACTACAAGAGTGTCCAGCCTGGGAGACGGAGCGCAGCGCTCTCCGCGCTATTGTTGGTGGCGACCTCTCGCTCCCGGCCGTCGTATCTGCAATGGTCGGGAGTCCGAGGTCGTGGCGAGCGATGCTCTCCTTCTGCGAGCACGTCATGTCGCAGAAGGAGAGCGCGGAGCGGGATCGAGAGATCAACGATCCCGCCCGCCAAAGACGTCAGAGAAGGAGGCGCCGGGTCGACAGAGATAACTAGACCCGGCGCCCTGCCCTGTGGCAAGGGGGCGTTAGAATCCCACCACGGTATCCCCTGCCTGTCGTAAAAGGCGACTCAAAGGGGCCCTTGGGGTCGCTGGGCGCGCTGCGGGGGCGGCGCGTCCTCACTGAAAGTGACCCCGAGAGGGGCGGCGGCACTGTGGCCTGTGTACGTCGCGGGCGCCCACTCACAACCGGGGCGCCCGAACCAAGCTAGTGGGGGTGCAACTGCGCCCCCTACAACTCCGAGACGGCCGAGACAAACACGTCTCGGAGGCGCACCGGGCGGCTGCGGCATTACGGTTGGCGCCTCTCGCCAACGTACCGCGGTCGCCCCACTCGGCGCGGAGATGGCCACCGGGGGGTTTTGGTCGGTATGCCGGTTTAGGGAATTTTGTTAGGGACCCAGCCCGGCACTAACATCTGCGCGGACATGACGTCGCCGCGCGCCGGGCTGGAAGACCGGTGACCCCGACATACGCTTCCCGCCCCCCCCTCCCCCGGGGCTGGCGGGAAGTAGAGCCATAAACAGCTTGTCGCCGAAGGTCGGGCCAAGTAGTTACTGCGCGGCCTTCACTAATTAATTACCTGCATCCTGTAGTTAAGCGTCTATATAGTGCAACCTGCGTGTTTATTGAGCTGCATAGTGTTACGTAATGAACACCATTTAGTAACCGTGAACTACGTTTTTTAAACGCATTGACTTTTTTTAAAAATCCCTGTATATGGTTATGGATATTAGGCCTTAGCTTATAATGTTCTGTTTCTATTGTCGCAACTTTAAAAAAATATGATTCCAAGCCAGATATTAATATGCAACTACACTTTGACTAAAAAAAACGTCAAATAGGAAAAAAAGCTATATGACCGTCGAAACATGTACACATAGACTTACAATTAGTGACGGACGCATTGGAATATGATACGACAATCATTGCTGAAAAGAATAATAAAATTTAATTGAAAACATAGTTTATTTGTCAATATTAATCCGTATAACGGTAGCTGAATCACGTTTCCAAAATGAATGAATTATTAAATAAACTAGTAAAACATTGCCAATATCGCTAATGACAGAATGATTTGGAAGCGATCACGTCTAGTGGATTAAATATTGAACCCGTCCGTGCCTTGAGGAGCACGTGACTCGATACAGGCCATGCAAATATTTAAATACAAACCGAAACCAAAGGAGCTCTAAGGTTTTATCATTTTTTATTATCTCAAGGTTTTAATAAGTACTCAAGAACATAAAAGAGGTAATTTCTATATTTTCAATTGCCTAGCAAACAAACCGTTTAATTGGCCAAATCGCAAGCAACTAGCCTTCCAAATAAGATATTATCTTCAACAATGACAAAGCCCAGAACTCAAAGACACAGGAATATCAATATGAGAGTGACAAGAGACGGAAATCACAAGGGAGGACGATACCTTGTCATTGAATATATTGCCTTCTGCTTTGCTGTGGAAGGAAGTGGACACCTATTTTGTTGCGGGTTAACACATGTTAGTTCCCGCAGGCACTCGCTAAACTTCTGGGCTTGGTCTCATTTTTGTGCTTGTCATTGACAAGGTGGTATAGTCTTAAAGGTCTTGCTGCTTTTTACTTTATTTGATTTCATTCCAGTATAATAGAAGAAAATAGAATTAATGGAATCAGGTAAGGACAATTGGGACAGTGCCAACTTGTAACTTGTGACCTTGGTAAGGCTGATGTGAGATCAGACAAGAGCCACTTATAGCGTTTCAACTTTAATCTTCATTAACTCGACTCTGCAGTCAACCAAATATCAGTCAATTAAATGTAAAAGACTACAAGAATATTATTCCATCTACATATAGCAGGCGATGATTGAACTGTAAAAGCCCTCAAATATCAAGAAGTTATCATATAACTTACCGTATATGGCTTTAAATTGAATAAAATATATATAAAACAATTTTCCTCTAACCCTATACTTATCAGTGACTAATAGTGTACACAATGTAGAGTAGTTAATGTAATAATGCGATCAAGGCCGGTTATTCATAATTTAAACGCTCGCATTGAAAAAGTCTGAATCAAAAGGAAATCTGCGACCGCCCAGACAGTTTCCGATCGAAACGAGACGACCGACAACAGATGCATCCGTATTATGGTATATGTACAGAGAGGGATGGCAACAATAAGCTTGCAATATAGCGCACCGGAAAATCAATACGCGACGAGGCGGAGTGTAGCG
Organism: Hemaris fuciformis; assembly: GCA_907164795.1. Taxonomy (NCBI): domain Eukaryota; kingdom Metazoa; phylum Arthropoda; class Insecta; order Lepidoptera; family Sphingidae; genus Hemaris; species Hemaris fuciformis. Next base: position 12,248,943 of record OU015448.1, read on the forward strand.
ATAGGTGCGTTGTAAAGCATTTCTCATTACGAGCGTGGTATGAAATACAAGTTCGCATGCGCTCTATTGTGGCTACACGGAGCCCGGCGCGACGCATCGCGTGTTCGCGTAATGATCATGTCATGCATGTACTATGTTGACATAATAATGTATTAGGATAAATTGCTATTGTTTATGGCATCGTATATGCAATTTAAAGAGCACTTATCCTGTAGGTACTGGCGATGTAATACGCTCATTGGATGTATCTAGAACTAGTTTATAGTTTTGCAGCCACAAAGTATTTGCTAAATGTTTACGGAAACAGTCACATTTACATAAATTATAGGGGCATCTTATGATAAGAGCATCCCATGAACTGATGATATCTCATCAATAATTATGCTTGCCACGATGCCGAAGGTCACTATGAAGAGTTTTACAACTTATGAACGTGCTCTTAAGACCTAACCTCTCTTTAGCGTCAACAAGCCCCATGCTTGGCAGTGGTACCTTTATGGGCGATTAATTTTGATGTACTTAAACAGATCCTACCCCAAGAAAAATTCCCGTAGATCTCTCAACAATGTCTCTTCTCATGCGTTATCATACGAGATGCACACGTGTTTGCACGTCATACGGTCTGACGCGTGTCCGCCGTCAGCCATTTTTCAGCGGCAGCGGGGGGGGGGGGCATCGGGCAGTGCCATAACACGAATATTATCTGACACTAATTAGAAATGCGTGTAGTGTTATGCACTAGGTTTAACTCTAATCCTATCAAAATATAAATGTAAAATGAGAGCCCCAAGTTCAATATTATGATATATGCATTGGTTGTATACTTCAACGACAAAAGAAGTGTCATGTAAATGGGTGCCAAGTTCAATGGCCAGCCCTGAAATTTATTTATAACAACATAAAATATCATTTCTTCCTATAACTTACAATAATATATTGTAGCCTAAGGTCTGACTTGGCTAGTTCTCATATACGAAGTATTATGTTCGGTGGCTAGTTTCTACCAGCAAGCCAAAATTTCGGAATAATTAACTAAGAACCGATAAGTAAGGTTTAGAACTTGAAAAGGCTATAATATAGCGAAAGTGTTCTGCGTCACTGAGAAAGAGACATTATTATGATTTGTAAGTCCACGCTCAGTTGGATCAAAATCATGATTTTCGATGAGATTACGCTACACGATTGATGACTATGAACATTTAGATTATACATATATATTTCTTTGTTGTGTATACCATAATATAGAAATAATACATAAAAATTGATTGTATATTTGTATAACAGTACGCGTTACCAACTAAAAGTCTAATACAATGTTGCATTATTTGGAAAGGTGCCGAAAACTGATAGGAATCAATTCCAAGAACAAACTATTCATATTTGAAGTGGTGATCATTCCAGCCAAGTTACTCAGAGTATTATTGCAGTGCTTTTACCAAGCCTAAACCCTCTCAAATGAAGAGCAGGTCCGTGCCCAGGAATGGGACGTGTATGGGCTGATGACGACGACGACGCTTTTACCAAATTGTAGCATCATCATCATCAGCCCATATACGTCCCACTGCTGGGCACGGGCCTCCTCTACAACTGAGAGGGTTTAGGCCTTAGTCCACCACGCTAGCAAACAGTGATGGCCTCGAGGTTAAGGTGCGCGGTCGAGAATTTCGGCGGACGCAGGTTCAAACCCAGGTACACACCTCTGACTTTTCGAAGTTATGTGTGTATTCACAATGAATTGACTGCCTCGTGGTCTCGCGGTACAAGTATGTGCCGAGCGATCTAGAGGTCCTGGGTTCGATTCCCGGGTCGGGCAAAGTGTTATTGGGTTTTTCCATTAGGAAATTCTCAGTAGCAGCACGGAGTTTGGAATTGTGCCCGAAAAACGGCAATAGGCTCGCCACCTATTACGTGGGACTAATACATACCTGGCGAAATGTGGGTGCAGAAATGCACCTCTGCCTACCCCTTTGGGGAATACAGGCGTGAGTTTATGTATGTATGTCACAATGAATTATCACTTGCTTTAACGGTGAAGGAAAACATCGTGATAAAACCTGCACACCTAAAAGTTATTAGGAATTTCTTAGGTGTGTAGTCCGCCAACCCGCACTAGGCCAAATTGTAGCGTAAAGATTTTAATCTGTGATTTATAATCGAAGGATGAAATTTGAATATCAATCAATATTTTAATGAAATAATTGACTTTTCAGTGTTTAAAATGTTTTTTTGCATAACATCGATTAATATTTCGCGGTAATAAAGGCAAATAAAAAAAAAAAACTACTAAATAACGTTCACACCCCTATAAATCAACTTTTATTTTTCTTGTGAAATGGTTTTAAAATCGATCTGGTGATCGATATTTGCAGCGGACGTGAGATCGCCACATTAGCCTGATGCCGCTAAGAACACCGCATCGCCACCTTGTTGGACTGATTATACCAACTTACAACATCCCAAACTGTCCCTAAATCTTAGATTATCAGATAAATACATAAAAAAATAAGTCTTTTAGGTTAGTCCAAAACGTGGAGGTCGCATTCCCTCACTCTCGCTTCTTCTGTGTGATTTGACCAGACCTTGGTAACTCCAGACGGACAATATAGACGCGCTTTACAATCATATGTTAGCTTATATCGTATTGTATGGTTCTTTTTTTGGCTTTAATATCGATGCCGGTAGTGATTGATATTGCATATTATATTATTCATTCAATCATTCACGAGGATTGTGAATGATTTTGCTTTTTCAATTATATTCGGTCAATCATTTGCAAGGGTATTCGATATATTTTTTTTATATATATATTTTTATACTGGCACGGCAAAGTGACTCCACTGTACCTGATGGTAAGCACAGTGGAGTCCAAAAAAAAAATACCGACCAGCGAGAAACGATATGGTCACCCGCTGGTCGACACAATCATGCCGGCCTGCACAAATGCTTCTTCACGCTTCGCTTAAAGGATCCAGGATCATAGGAAGGAGGGAACACGTGAGCCGACAAACTATTCCACAGCTTGATAGTGCGGCAAATGTAAGAGTTGGCGAACTTTTTGGTTCGAGCCGCGGATGTTGTGACCACAAAGCTGTGGCTTCGCATGCCAGCACGCGTGGTTCTGGTGAGGAAAGGAGAGGATGGGACAAGCTTAAACAATTCTTCAGAGCATTCACCATTATAGCTAAAAACGAGTGATAGAGGGCAGTTGTTCGCGAACAATCGAAGTGTTTGTAATAAAATGATTAAACTCTTCACATAATATAACAAGAGCCAACGAAATCTTCTAATTATTCCTTGGCAAAGATAAATATTCAAATATTTCACATCGGAATCGTCATGATTAATGTAAAATAGGAGATTGCCTTATCATTGCTGTTTAATTATTGTAATTGAGTCGTGAGTGTAGTCGCGTTCTATATATGGGCTTCAGGCGTGCAGAGCGATTTCACGTACACAATGATATGATAATGTATGAATACAGGTGTTCATCCAAATGTCGCAACATGAGCGATAACATTCTAACTACTATACAATTCAATAGTTAAACGCACATATATTTGCATTCTTAGACTTTTTAAAATATGCCATGGCCGATTACGCCGATGGAATAAGACATTTAACCTATTACTTCCCAAGCAACGAAAACGTTGAATTTTTAATGAAATGTATAAATTAAGTGCTTGGTACATTAATAAAAAATAATATGAGAAAAAAATAATTAGTATATTTTTTTTCGCGATATATGAAGTCGGATCATAATGCTCTTCCTTAGTCAACCAAAAATATCAATTTAAAAAAAATACGTTAAATTCACCTAACATTTTTTACAGTGAAAAAAATTATTTTATTAGAAAAATAGTGTGAAATTACCAATTTCATCAGAATCAATAAAAATAAAGAGCCCTTACAACTAAAAAAAATGTTGAATATAGTGTCCTGAAAATAGGACAGTGGAGAGGAACGGGTTAATCGTAAATTTGAATTCACAGTGGACAACTCTAACAGATTATATTGCCTCGAATAGCACGCACATCTAGGCCAGCGTTGTGAGGCCTAATCCCACTCCTTTGTAGATGAGACTCGTGTCCAGCAGTGGGACTTATATGGGCTGATGATGGAATACGCATATTATGGATAATTTGTATCCCGGAAAATTTAACTTGACGCGGAATGACTGTATGAATGACGCTGCCTGAGAACAGTTAGGTATTCCCAACTACTAATCATTTAATCAGCCGTATTTACCGCGGTTGTTTTATTTGGCAACTTCAAATGGCTCGGTATATCGCGGTGTAATCTTACGATGATGAACGAAAAACACGACTATGACTAAGAAATGCATACCTCATAAAAATATTTACACAATCACAATCCCCAGTTTATCGTCTAATGCGAATAGAGGTTGGAAAAAGTAGGATGAGGGCGAAGTAGAATGAAAGCAAGAGTTAGTAGACCTTCCGAAATCTTAGTGACGGAACTTTTTACAATGACAAAATTGTTAGTTCATCGGTTTTTTTCTGTACAGATGTAAAACCACAGTTTTCAAAGTATTAAGTACATAATGTTATAAAAACAATCATATCCTCGCTCTACCAAGAACGCAATAATACCGAATACGTACTATTGCACTCCATATTGACGCAGCTGCGGAGAAATCATCATCAGCCCATATACGTCCCACTACTGGGCACGGGCCTCCTCTACCATTGAGAGGGTTTAGGCCTTAGTCCACCACGCTGGCCTAGTGCGGGTTGGCGGACTACACACCTAAGAAATTCCTAAGAACTTTTAGGTATGCAGGTTTCATCACGATGTTTTCCTTCACCCTTAAAGTACGTGATAATTCATTGTGAATACACACATAACTTCGAAAAGTCACGAGGTGTGTGCCTGGGTTTTGAACCTGCGACCGCCGAGATTCTCGACCGCATCCTTTGAAATATTGCTAGTCACTTACCTGGTTTGCTGCGATGAAATCAGGATCGTAGATAGCCGGCCTGGGTTTCATGGTGGCCATCTCTTTCTTCAACTTCTGCTGTAAGTCGTAGTCGATGACCTTCGCGCGCACCATGGACTCCGCCAGATTGAGCGGACTAATGTCCCAGCCGTCGATCACTGGTAGGCGAGACATAATAAACATGAAAACACGATACATAAATACTAAAAAAATATCAAGAAATTCTTTCAGCAGAAAAGAGTTTGATAATGTCCAGTGACCAGTGTTTGGAGGAGAGAAAAAAAATACAGCTCGCTAAAAGATGTAGAAATATAATATTGCCTTCCTTTTCCCGATTCCGATTTTTTCTCAATCTTTAATTTTTGTCCCGATTCACCTGTTCTTCAATCACTAAATATACCAAAAACGTATATTACTCACCCAAGTCATCAGGATGGACCATCGGCAGCAGGCTGGACATGGGCACGTAAACCTCGTTGCCCTTCTCGTCTATACCGAGCCGAACCGTTGAAGCTTGCGTGATCGACCCAAACCTGATGAAACATTAAATAGTTTACGGAATGGTAAAGGATCAATAAAACTTTAGCATTTCAGCTTTTCTTTAGGAACTGAGCATATGATTTTAAAGTAATTTATAAAGACTGCCTCGTGGTCTCGCGGTACAGGTGCACATACCTGCGATCTAGAGGTCCTGTGTCCGATTCCCGGGTCGCGCAAAGTGTTATTGGGTTTTTCCATAGGGAATTCTCGGTAACAGCACGGAGTCTGGAAATGTGCCCGAAAAACGGCAATAGACCCCTATTACGTGGGACTGATATATACTTGGCGAAATGTGGGTGCAGAAATGCACCTCTGCCTACCCTTTCGGGGAATACAGGCGTGAGTTTATGTATGTATGTATGTAATTTATAAAGAATGTCATGTAGCTATAGAGTGCAGTTTAAATTAATGTGGAGTGGAGTGTGAAGTAAGAGTGAATTAAGGAGTGGATGATGCTCAATAGCAATTTGTCTAATAACATACACATGCATGGCAAAAAGCTTTTGTTTTGGCTTTTTTGCCAATGTACACTAAACATGCTCCATTCAACGCACCAATTGGGCTGCTGAGTTCCATTCTTGGTATTCCATGAGAGCTGGTGCCTGTTGGCGAGAACAGCAGCGGTGAATGTAGAGCCGTTGTTGCCACCCCAGCCCACAAGCATCACACCCAGTTTGCCCACTTTCCTCTGTGTCCGGATACTCATAGACTTGCGGTATGGCCTCGCCTGATAACAATATGTTATATATACAGTTAGACTACTGGAAAATCTTTTTTTTATTAAACTAGTCATCAACTAGGCAATCATTGGTTATGATTTATTTAATTCTTTATTGTTATTTTTTACTTTTGTTATTAAATATAATATTAAATTAATATAAGGTAATGGCACCTATAGATGACATACCACCTAAAGATGACAGTGTCTCATAAACTTTCAAAAAACAAGAGTTTTAAAAAAGTAGCGGGAATTTTATTTGTTGCATTGACTACACTGATTCTTCTCCCTGGAGACAACATAACAAAACAATCAAACGCCTTTGTGGTTTCCATAATACGGTCTTGTTTATGTTTGTGGTTGTATCATTTGCTGTTTTTCGCTTCAATTCTAGTGATTTGGTTAAGGTAAGTGGTTTTACTATTTAAGTTTTTTAATCTCGATATTTATCGCAAAGATATACCTAAATAAGTTTTTGTCATTGTTAAGACTTAATTTCACAACAAAGCGCTTTGCACAGTCATTTTGGTTATGGGTTGGGGTTGCAAAGGCGGTGTCATGTTTAGGTTCCTTAAAAGGCGCAGTTTCCTAAAGATGATCGTATTGTCATCTTAAAGTTTTTTAGCCCCGATTGATGCTTCAGTGCTATAGAAGTTAAAAAATAAAAAGAATATGTGGGATTTTTATTTCGGTGCAATAGTTGTCCAGGAACCTTAAGCTGACAGCTATATCATCCTTAGGTTCTTAGTGTGTCATCTTTAGGTTATGCATACGATCCCTAAGTAACTTTATTTTTTACAAATTTAGTTCAACTAGGGAGATTTATGATGTGCCCCAAGTTGCAAATCTTTAATTTCTTTATTCTAATTAAAATAAATGTGTTATTATTTTTGCTAATTTGGCTTTTTAATTTACACAGAAACCTATGTCATCTTTAGGCGCCGTCATTGTCATCTTTAGGAACCGAACGAATTTTGAATGTCATCTATAGGGGCCAATTGAGTGATTAAAAAAAATTAGTTCCATTACATCTATGTAAACTTAGGGCGCTGAAAACTTTCTAGCTGATAGACAAATACTCAAAGCCTGTTTGAGCACTAACAGTCATGAAAAATTCTGTAATTTGTGGTTTCCACAGTGCAAGATGTAGAAAAAAATCCTTAATGTGTCATCTATAGGTGCCATTACCTTAATATGTGACATACTTTAATATGTAATATGTAATTTTAATATGAACAAAAAATACAAATACATATTAAACATACATCTATGTACATAGAATAATATACAAACAATATATAAATATGTATATACAACCATACACAAAAATATCTATCGCAAAACACATAAACATATTATAATGTCAGTGGTAAGTAATGTTCCGTCACAAGTTTTTTAAATATAGGAAGTGATTTTGCTTGTCTCAGAGGCACCAGCAGTTAATTCCACAGCATTAACAGTGAATAATTTACTGAATAACAATCTGTTATCCATATTTTTTATTTAAGTATTTTTTCAGTCCTGCACGTGGGTTTACTGAAAAATGTGACTTTTCTTATTTGCCAAATAATACTTGCAGTAGGATATGATACCGTAAGAATTTATGTGTTGGGATTGAAAGACCGAAAGTAATTTTTAGAGAAGAATTTAATTTATACCGCCAACTGATAACGTCGGTTCGCAGCATTCCTACCTACTTCCGTAACGTGCTGTCAGGTTAGATTATTACGAGTTGTCACTGGTCGGCGGCAAACATTTTTGTCTAATCCCAATCTACGGCGCATTAGAGGTTAGAAAACGCACGGCTAAATCCTTTTAATTCAAGTGAACTTGCGCTTCCTACCCACCTTCCTACGTTGGACCGAAATTATAATCGTATCAAATTGAACACGCTTAGTGGAAATGAAAGTGAAAAAAAAAACCATGAATGAAAATAGTAGTGAATTCACGTGAAAACAGATTTGCTTTCGTTTCAAACCGCCCTCAGGCCATGCGAGCCATCTCGTTCTACGAAATTCTGGAATGTACACAGATCGATACGTGCCGGCAGCACATTCAGTGCATCATATAAATAAAAAACATTAGTTAATACTTACCAAAATGTCATCTCCGTTTCTAGTAACTAATGTCTCTTCATACTCATATTCAGATAAAATATGATCATCTGTGTATTTTATATTGGGGCTTGATATTACTAAATTAGACGACTTCTCCATCTTTTGCAAATGACTTATATGCCTTTCAAATCTGTATAATTAAGCCTATAACTAAATACAATTATTCAGAAAGTAAGTACTCTAAGAATTGCAACGGTGGCACCGGTAAACCTCTGTAAAATTGCGAATCAAATGATGCACTTCAATACACCACACCGCATGAAATACCGACGGAAATAAACTACTAAATTACTATTGACATTTGAGTTTGACAGTCAATTGTCAAGCGAAATGCACAATTAACTAGGGATATTCGATATACATCGATACATCGAAAACATCGATGTTTACAATGCGATATATCGAAACGATTCGATGTTTTGAAAAGCTATTGATATACTCGATGTATCGATGCTTTTCATAAAACATCAAATCGATAACAACCAATTAATTTCATAAAAACTCAAGTTAGACTACTAAAATTTTACATAAAATCTTTTTTCCTACTAGCTTGTTTTAAAGTAGAAAAGTTTATTATTCAATAGTAATTATTTCTTAATAAAAATAATTAATTTAGCTGTTTTCATATCCTCTAATATACAAAAAAATTAACTCTGAAAAGATAACCTGTTTTGTCATGTATCACTTTTCACGTGACCTCACGTTCGTAATATAATGCTAGAAAAAAAGCTTTTATTTGATGCTTTAAAACGAAAAAACAAAAATTTTAACTTAAAACTTTTACTTTGTACTTATAACGTCTTTACATAATTTAAATCATATAAAAGCTTGTCGGGAGATTTAATTACTCGTATTTACTTAGTTTAAAAAATATAATAGTTAAAATCAATCTCAATCAAGTTATTTAATTTACTTGTTTATCTACACAAGTAAATCTCGCGATAAGCTTTTATATGATATAAATTATGTAAAGATGTTGTAAGTAAAAGTGTTGAAAGGGATTTTTTTTTCGTTTTAGCGCATCAAATAAAAGCTTATTTTTTAAAAAGGTTTTTACTATTTATTTATTTTTGACTTTTTAGTTATTTTTTGAGTTATTCTTAGCAAGCCCTTTCATTTGATACCCCTATTGTAAAAGTGCACTAAAATTAACTAGTTAGCCATCTTGAATATGCCGCCATGTTGGATTAAGAATGACGTCCAAATTTAACCATGCATTGTCATCATGACTGAACCTGTATACAGAATTTCAGCCTAATCGATTGAAAATACTGCCTCAAAATTGAGTTGCAAGATTTCACGATTTTCAAGATTTCAAGATTTTTATCGAATGGAAAAAAAACATCGATGTTTTTTCAAAGTGGACACCCCTACAATTTACTCCACTTCCAGAGACAAGAAATCGAACCGGAAATGTCAATCTTTGTACTGACATTCTCGTATATACTACGGTCAGAAATTGTTTATTTCAAAAAATAAAAATACAAGATAATTTTTTATTAATGTTTATCCTCTCCATTAATTCATAAATATTTATTAATTAATTCAAATTGCTTTTTATTTTTATTTCAGGCTGTTATTATATGTAAATTGGATACCAACCTACTCATCCAACGTTTATTCTGTATTCAAAAATATAACTAGCACGTTTACGAGAACATTTAATTTCTAACGTTAATTAAGAATAATCATTGAAATAATTTCGTTAGGATTACGAGTACGTTTTATTCTTAGAAAAACATACACGTCTAATTATTATATTAGTTTTAAATTCCTAGTTATTAATTTCAAATATAATACTATTTAAGAATGGCTTATGATATAATAAATCAGAGTGGCTAAAAAGACGCAGTAATTGGTCAATAAATTGACTTTCAAGCTTTACTCAGAAGTATCGATAAAGATTCTCACATTTTCTAAAGGAACATTGCATAATAAGTTACCAAGTACACATTCAAACATCCAGAAACACGCGCACTAGCGCGCATCATTCTCTCCCGTTTTAACAAACCATGGCACAATGATGAATGTATTACTCATACCAATGTATAGTTAAAAAGATGGAATCTAATAAAAACAAAAAAATAACATCAGCCTATTCTCTCGAGTCCCAACTGCGTATGTATGCGTGAGCAGTAAAAAGAGATTGAAATGAACAGTGAAGTACCTACTTTTATTATACAACACACACTCACACGATTCACTACAACAGCAAATATGTGTATAGGTAGGTACTAAACTAATTTATTTAAAGGAAGAGGCTCGGGTCGGGTTGAAATCTTTCATAAAACATATATTCACCGGCACAAACATGCAATAAACAATGCCAAAATACCTGGAAATTCAAACGAGTCCTGTTTTCGATAAAAAATAAAAAAATACGTTATAGGTAGGAAGAGTGTAGGTGGTTATATTATATTTCCGCGGTACATTCATTTCACACAGTTTGAATTTTCCTAGACAGCTATTGATCATGGCATATTGAAAGTTGTTTAAATTATTCATTGTGCTTAGGTGTATGTGCGCCGGTCTATAATACAATTTATAAAGTTGTATATTAATTACGGTATAATAAAGCATGCGGGGGGCGAGGGGGCGCGCCGCGCTCTCATATTCCGTATATTGATTGTGTGCGAGGGGGCCGGGGCAAGGAGGGGGCCACAGCGTGCCCCACTCTGTTTTTTACGACACGGCTTTCTGTGTAACATAATTATTGTATTAATTTTGTGAAATGTTTCGGAGTTATTTGTGAAAAATCTGGAAGTGGGTAAAGCGAATACGAGGTAAGAATTTTTGACCGGCGTGTGTTTCGTCAAAATTTTCGTTTTGCCGAATATAATATAAATAAAATTTTATAGTTCTAAATTCCGTCGGCGGCGCGTACCTACGGTATATTACACTGTCATACCGCGTACGTATAGTGTTTTTTACGGGCATCGTTCTAAAAATAAGTTGTAATAATTATAATTTTATGTAGCGGTCTCAGCACAGTCGGTTTTCTGTCGATTATCTATCAGACGCGAAGTGGTGTGATTTGTGTTGTAAAAGTGCGTGTGGTGGTGCAGATGCAGGGGCTGGTGAGCGACAAAACGTTCCACCTCAAGTGGAACAACCACCTGCAGAACCTGAGCCAGCTGTTCACCACCATCTACTCGTCGTCGGCGCTGGCCGACGTCACGCTCTCCTGCCGCGATGGAACTCTCAAGGCGCACAAGCTCGTGCTGTCGGCTTGCAGCCCTTACTTCGAGCAAATTTTCAAGTACGTTAACGTGTTGCATATTTAAAAATCACCATGCATGCAGCGGACGTAATTTTTCCTTAATAATATTAATTATATTATTTAGCCATGCAACATAAATCCTGCACCATTTAGTCATTATGACATCATTATTTTTTCTAGTGAAGTTATTTATAATGTCAGCACTGTAATAGAGCCAATATTTTCACATTCTATTCTGGCATGGAATAAACATTTTTTTCTAAAACATAACACAAAATTGTTTCAGAAATGTTACATAAAAGTCATACAAGACGAATATAATAATATTTTATCTTGTGATAACAGAAAAATTATGTCCGCTTTAATAAACAATGAGATAATTTATTATTCAAATTTCAACATAGTGATAAATAGTTAATTTTGTGTACTTTTCCAACAGAGACAACCCATGTCAACACCCCATCGTGATTCTAAAAGGGATACCATTCTCGGAGATCAACCTCCTTGTTGAGTTCATGTACAAAGGCTCTGTAGATGTTCAAGAACTTGACTTGCAGTCCCTGATGCACACAGCTTCAGAACTGGAGATTAGAGGATTAGCATATGAAGCACGAGACAATGCTGCACAGCTGTTAAATGTGAACTTGGAGTACCCATCATATCCCCAGACATCGGTGCAGGCACAGTCATCATTCACACAGGCTCGGACCACAGATGTTGAAAGATTGAAACAGGTAAGATTTTCCTTATCTATGACATACTAGTTCTTGTTAGTGTCATGCGTCAAAATTAATTCTATTTTGTGAATGTACAATGATAAGACAATTTGCATTTATTACAGAGGAAAAAATTAATTACTGTATGAATGAGACTTAATTTAAAATGACCTAATAAAATTCAAATTACTCTCATGTTAAAAAAGTACATGCCTAATGAGAATTGTTGAAACTTGCATGAACAAGCATAGTGTTAAATATGCTGTCTTTGATATGCATATTCTCTTAAATTAATATAAGTGATGTATACTAATATGATGATAATAACAATAATCACCTCTTGGCAAACTTCTCCATCTAGATAACACAGTTCTCACACCAAAGCAGTGTAAATGCTATCTTATTCATATAAAAATCAAATTGTATTTTTGTGTAAGGTAACAAAAAAGATATACATTTAAAATTACCAAATAATATGCCGAGGGATGTGTATTAAAAAAAAAATTACCATTTGTAACTTTGATGAATACCATACAATCAATTGTGTTAAAATTTATCTTGTACATGGACATGGATTTAAATAGTAAATAGTTTGCAAATGGGGATCAATCTTTATTCACAGCCAGCGAGTTTCTCAAAATAAGTACATATTTCATTATTTTTAGGTAACATTGATTGTAGTAAATTTAATCAATAATAATGTAATTCTTGTTATTAAACAAGGATACATGAATATTATCAGTGCATATGTTCTAGGAAAAGATAAAACATGAAGGGCTTGTCACTAAATCATGTAATAAAATATAATATTAAATTATTAATGGTTGACATTTGTTACATTTATCTATGTGGGGTGGTATGCATTAGTATTGTAGATATCAGGTTTTTTTATTTATTTATTTTATTTATATTTCTTATATAAATAAATTTAATGGATACTGATGAGTTTTAAGCATTCTGGCCAATGACTTTATATCTGTTGGTGATTGTTTTTTATTTATTAGAATTGGATTTATAATTCTTTTGAATTTCTTTAAATATTTGGAACATGTTTGGTTGTCACATTCAGAAAAATTTCTCTTCCAGTTCATAAAATTTGTTGAGGAAATACAATATTTAGTAATTACACAATCATATTTAAATTGTGATGAGATAAATAATTTTTTTACAAGCTTTATTAAAATTGGAATAAACTATATGTTGAATAAAATGTATTTTGTACCATCTAAAACACCAATTAACATTTATTCATATATTGATTTTGTGATTCACATAATTTGTTATATTTAATGACATCACTTACCTTGGCATGTGTTAATTTACCAGTATGTTCACACTTTATTGCTAGGGCTAGACAGAAATATTAGGGTCTATAACTATATAATGATGGAAAAATTTATAGAGCCATTAGCATGAAATATTCAATAGGTGTATGTAAATCATGTAGATATATTCTTATATTGGTTACATTCCTAAGTTTTATACATATGATAATTAAACACCATCATAAAATAAAATAGGTTTTGCTTTTAATCCACTTTGCAAAACTTTATGTATTATATATAAATAGTTAGATTAATGTCAACTTTTCACATAATCCAGGAATATTAATAACCATTTATTTTGGACATAAAAAATATGTATATTGTAGTAACTCTTTTTTGTTAAACATTATGATATAGATCTCTGATGCAATATTATCATTTCTATCACTAATCAGTAGCTGTTATATGGTGTTTATAACTAATTTAGAAGCGAAATAAATTTTATTTTATTAATAATATAATATATTGCAGTTATTCTATTCATATTAACATGTTGATTCATGCACAAAATTTAAATTTTTTGCATATGTTTAGTCACATTTATAACTTGTTTTAGTTTAGATTTATGCACTACTTTTTTGTTGTTTACATTTTTTTATTTATATAGTTAGGACCAGTTAATATTGAAATGGTAATAGTTCTTCTTCATTCTGTTTTGCTTTTGTTAATTCACTAACTTTTTGGTTAATTCTTCGATCTAATAATGCCATGATTTTTATTAGTACTTTTATGGTAATTAAATATTTTGTCAGTGATTCCAAATTTTAAGCTAATCTTCAGTTTTCCAAGATTTTGTAATAGGGAATTCATTGTATAATATCAAATTACCCAGTGGCGCAGTTGGTTTGATACCAGGCTTTGAGACAACAATTCGCGAGTTTGATTCCCGCATCAAGAAAAATTGGTGTGTGACACATGTTTTAATTTTAGGGCTGACAAGATCATAAGATCTCTCTTTGTTTCTGACATATGTACACAACAGAATAAATGCATCATACTGAGTGGCGTTCTAACTACCTATTTGTGTGACTTAGAGGTGTGTATATTTCATCACATTTTCAGTCTTATAATCATCATCATCATCAGCCCATATACGTCCCAATGCTGAGCACGGGCCTCCTCTACAACTGAGAGGGTTTAGGCCTTAGTCCACCACGCTGGCCTAGTGTGGGTTGGCGGACTACACACCTAAGAAATTCCTAAGAACTCTTAGGTGTGCAGGTTTCATCACGATGTTTTCCTTCACCGTTAAAGTACGTGATAATTCATTGTGAATACACACATAACTTCGAAAAGTCAGAGGTGTGTGCCTGGGGTTTGAACCCGCGACCGTCGAGATTCTCGACCGCATGCCCAAACCTCAAGGCCATCACGACTCTTATAATACACATACAGACAGTCTTATAATATTATACCTATATTTTTTCACTGTTAGACCTTATTAAAAAGTTTAAAATTTAAATACTTAGTAGTAGCTAAAGAAGACTATATGTCCTAGATATATTTCTAGAAAAATTAAGACTATATTTACTTAATATTCGTTAAATTAAGGTACATAACTTTACATCCCTTGCTTTGCTTTGAACACAAGCCTTTTTCGCGACATATTATTTCGTTTTGCATAGTTCCGAATACCTCAGTATGTTTTATAAAGCCTGTGGTTAATAAGATAATTGAAGTTAAGCGAAACAATTTTGTCATCACTCTCGCCTTATAAGGAACACGAAGACGCATCACCAATTAATATAGTGTTTTTAATACATTAGTCATTTTTATATTAGTACAATAGTCAGTGTGACTCTGAATTATATTACGTTTAATTTTAATAGCATTGTTTATACATTGTTCATATTTACGATGTTGCGAATTGTTAGGAAAATTTCTTAGAAATAATATTATGTAGGTGGTTTATATTATTGTTGTATACCAATACGACAATTCTTTGTGTATTCATAAAGAATTACCACGTAATTTAACGGCGAAGGAAACATAGTGATGAAGGCTGCACACCTAAAAGTTCTTAAAAATTTCTTAGGTGTGTAGTCCGTCAAACCCTCTCAGTTGTAGAGGAGGCCCGTGCCCAGCAGTTGGACGTATATGGGCTGATGATGATGGCGATAGCAGTATGTTAAATTTTAATATTTAAAGGAACACGTTTTACGTTGGATAAGTAAGATCGCTAGAGGTTCGATGTGCTGGTGGTAAAATTTTCCGCAGATAATGCCACCTCCTTCAAAAAATCCTAGAATCAGCCTGTATATATACCTAAGTAACGAATGGGCCGGCATATTTGTCTCGAGAGGGTATTATCACCACTTCACTTGGACCGTATTGTACTACTGCATCACTTTTACATAAATTTTAATTAAAACAAAATCTTAATAATGTTCTTCGGATCTCGGTGTAAATATTGAATAATCTGTGAAAGGTGTGATTAAAGAAACATTATTGCTGATTTTACTTACATAAGATATGAATAGGTCGTTTCTATAAAAGTTATGGCCATTCAAGAAGTTTCTGGGAGATGTCTAAGCTCAGCAGTGAATGTCTGTATCCTGCGACCTATGTAAATTCTTCCGTACATCTTGTAGAGAGTCAACGCTGCGCTCAGCGGCATGCACTTGCTGATCTATCCGCCATCAGTCCTGCGAACGATGTGACCTGCCTACAAATTTGCTGGCCTGTCCAATACTTTCATTCTCCTTCTCATTGGTGATTCGTACGCAAAGGAATTTATTTAGATAGATGTGATCAAATATTCTTCGTAGAAAGCATTTCTTTACAAGAACTCTATTTATTTACTTATTTTGAAATCCGAACGATTAATTCAATAAATAACATTGCAGGTTTAATGAAAAATTATCCCCTCTCCTAGTCACAACGAAAAAAGTAATCTCGGAAACTCTTGCACATTATTTTGTAATAAATATCTTTTATCTCATTATATTATAGAAAATACTGTTATCTACCATTTTTCATTCATCGCACTTTGATAAAACGCGTCGCATGGGAGGGGTCATTACAATATTACACGCGAAATTTCACACGCCGCCTATGCTAATTAAATTCGAGACATATGTTCTGTGTAATATATATGCAAATTGAAAAATCAAGAAATGTATTATGACTCCTGTTCCTCGTGTTACACTTACAGAAATTAAAACGTTTAATCATTCAATTTATCATCAAGTAAACGATGACGTAACACTTATTTTTCGTAGCATGTGACTCATTATTGTTTGACATTACAATGACTTTTTTTGTTTACATATTGCGATCCGTAAGGAGATTCCTTTTGCTTATAATTTAAATTATGTAAGGTTTAAGTGTCTAGTGGCAGATTATTATTTTTTGGCGCCATAACATTACATTCATCTTTGATCCAAAGATCGATAATTCTATACTTAGGTACTTGCCTCCTAAAAAGGAATAAAATCCCCATTTTTTTCTTTTAAAATCTCAATCCAGTGCATGTTAGGTCACGAGTGAATCATTGCCCTTCGTACAAGCATGCATTTGGTATCGACATCCTGTTTTTACAGTTCACATTTTATTATGTTTATTTAATCAAACAAAACTAATTAATTTGTTTTGTTAAAATATTTATAATTAGCTAACACAACGACTAGTTTTTTCAGTTTCCGCGTCGAGTCATAAAGTTTTGTAATATTGAATTACATATGAATATTATATATTTTTGTTAGAAAAACAGTGTTTTCCGATCGTACTTGTGATTAAAAAACGATTGTGGGATGACTTAGAAAAAAATAACATTCTATTTTTTTTACATTTATTAACATTTCCTAGTTGGGACTATTGTTACGAAACGTTTATTAAAATATTTTCGTGTTGGTTACTGTAAATGGTGAATTTGCTTTGAGTTATACTCAATAATATTTAGAATCACTTTGCTTTTAATTTATAACGGTTTTTATTTATTTTTTTGTAGAAAACTTTTTTTCACATCTTTATCAACTGGCCGGAAACAGAAATGCATTGTAATAGAAAAGAAATTATGAATGTAATCAAAAACCGTTGTGATTGGTCGGTGCACGAACTCTTGCCCTGGCTAAGTGTACAAAAAACTCGAATGTACCGACAGTATGTATTTTGTACCGTTTTATATCTTTACTATTTTCGTCACGCTTTACATTTATAACTTGCATTCCGTTTTATATGGTGACTTACGAGGAAAATTTTTGGAGCGAGACCTGCCATAAGTTCTTGAATCATTTGCCCAGATAGTTAGGTATGACATTAATTTTATATATTTTCTATTAGTGCTGATCACGTCAGAAATCGATAGGCATTACTTACGTGCTGAGAATTAATAATTATTCTCATTGAAGTTTTTGACCTTACAATGGCTTGCCGTAGCCGCAATCTGTACTGAACCAGCCTAGGGACGAAAACCTGTTCTACAATATAAAGGGAATACTACACACTAATAGCAAGCACACAAGGGTCAATCTAGCGATTTCTGCTAAGGCCCGCAATTCTTTGTATTCAATTATTACGCGTTACCTTGGAAATATCGGGGCTGCAGCCCCAGTGGCGTCGCCGTGACCTCCCAAGACGTTCGAGCAGCGACAAAAGGATTATTTTTGTTATTTATATACACATTCATATTTCCTTATACATGACGTCATTACCCGTGAACGCTTCTAATATAGATCGTCTATTAGACTGTTCAAAATGGAGTTCAAGTTTAAAATTAAACGAAAGTTAGAACAGGTTTATAACCCATGGAATATTAAAAACGAGTCGATCTCGAAATTGGCTTAGTGCTAATGATTTTGTATCGATGGCGATTGATGAATAAATAAATACAACGTCAGACATCAGTCTGGCTCCGTACTAAATAGACGTGATACATCTCATGGGACAAGAAACAGATTCGTGGCAAATATTTGTGGATTATAAAATTCTTCCCATGTCGTTTTCAATTCGCGGTTTACTTATATAGTCTGTCATCTGTTTTACGGGTTTTGTAACAGATTCACTTAGTTACGTCTAATTTATTATTATTAATAAAAAACGAATTTTTTGGGCGGTACGCCGCGAAAGGGTCATCCTGTCTTATGTTTGAGTGAACGGTGCTAAGACTAGGTAGAAGATGTAAAAAAACAAAGAGGGCATGTGTTCTCAGTTCTTATTTTGGTCTTACTTTGATACTTCTACCAAAAGACTTATAAAAGAAAAGTCCGAATAAACACGTGGCAAAATGGTGCGCACGCGCCGCCAGCCGTTTCTTTGTCGTTCATTACCCGGCTCGCTGCACACGCTCGCAAATCTACACCGTGAATAGACCCCTAACACAAAGAAGTGTAAGAACACGGATCACACGCAGTTTAAAAAAAATTAAATTACCATTTTAATGTTATAATATGAAATGTTATTCATATATTATATTGTAGCGGTGCCATTGTTACGGGCGCTAACAATTTGCATTCACAAGTGATTAGTGCACTGCACTATACTATAATGTATGTAATTATATTATGTACGTGTAGAAAGTTAAGGATTTCTTTGTTGTATGCCGTCCGCTTGGTTCTTTTGCGATGCGAGTTTGTAGTGGGTTTTTGTTTTAAAGCATCTATGTATGACCTAATAAAATATCACGGAATAAGTTGCACAAAAATAATATATTGAATTAATTTAATAGGTCAAAATTTACTTAAAACGAGTTTGTAAGGTTGGAAAGTTATTTTTGGAGAATACATACAATTGACCTAATAAAATCTTTGTCACTACAAAACGGCGCGAAATACTCATAATTATTTTAATATAAAAAAATCTCAATTTTTTTAAAGTAATTTATTGGATGAAAAGATGCAATTTGAACGTTACGTTGATTGAAATTGTTTTATCATTATCAACCCATATACGTTCTACTGCTGGGCACAGGCCTCCTCTACAACTGAGAGGGTTTAGGCCTTAGTGCACCACGCTGGCCTAGTTCGGGTTGGCGGACTACACACCTAAGAAATTCCTAAGATTTTTTAGGTGTGCAGGTTTTATCACGATGCTTTCCTTCGCCGTTAAAGTACGTGATAATTCTTTATGACACACATAACTTCCGAATAATTCTAATTCTAATTCTTTATGACACACATAACTTCCGAAAAGTCAGAGGTATGCCTGAGCCTGGGGTTTGAACCTGCGAACGTCGAGATTCTCGACCGCGTGTCTAAACTTCGAGGCCATAACGCCTTATTAATTGAAACTGTTTATAAGGCATAATATGCATCTTTTATTAATCAATATATCATACATACGTAGTCCGCCAACCCGCACTAGGCCAGCGTGGTGAACTAAGGCCTAAACCCTCTCAGTTGTAGAGGAGGCCCGTGCCCAGCAGTGGGACGTATTTGGGCTGATGATCATCATACATACGTAGTATTGTAATTGTATATGCACATGTTGTACCCCCGAAGAAGAATATTAAGTTGTGTATTCCTGCTGAGCTTATTTTATTATATTATAAAATGTATCCATGGTATAATAGATGCATTGTATTACAATATGTTGCTTAGTTCGTTAGAGCCGATAAATTCCTAAAAGACATCACGGAAGGCAGTCAAATAAAAAAGCGCAATATTAATTATTTTTCATCGAACTCGTTAGTTTAGAGTTATAAGATTTTTGTATATCTAAAATATTAATGATTTTTTATGTAATAATGCGATAAAGTTGGGTCCATAGTCTTTGACAAACCTAATAAAACCTTACAGAAACGCCCTACTTTGGAATTGAAATTCAACCCGAATAAGTGAATTTTGGTGATGGCGGATCGCGGCAGCTCCTTCTAGTGACCCCGATGACCCCAATACAGTCTTTGGCAAAGAGTAGTAGATACCATTGAGAAATGCTTTTGCTACAAACAAGGCGGAAGTCTCTCATGAGGCTGACATCTCAAAATAAGGCCTAATCGTCACTTATAGATGAGGCATAGCCGCTGTTAGGGAAAGTTGACGTGTTGATAATAAACAACAGAAAAAAAATCAACGTAAAGAATATTGGAAAATTCCGCCGTTCACTCACCGCATACGTTAGTAATTATTTGATATTTTAACCTACTTCTGTATTGGTTTGCTTCAACTTGTAAGTATTCGTTTAAGCGCTCCGGCGGCATGTACGGAGAGTTTATTTTAAAATAAGTAGATTATGAGTGTACATTTCGACATTCGGTGATGACTCGTCGAAAATTTTCAAGTTTTCTATTTTCTATTAACGCGACCGTTGGACCGATGCTCAAATCTGATCAAGATGTACGATAATTGCGCTTGAGGATTGGTAACTACTAAATAATCTACTAGACATACTTATGCCAATGCGTATTTAAGAATTATTAGGTTTAAATTTTTTGACTTATTTGTCTCTATTCAATCAAAATGACCTCTACGAAAACCACTACCAACTACAGTGCCATGCAAAATTTTCATAATGTTATATTTCTGTCAGTGTTTCAAATTTCTGCAATATTAAATACGCGTTTTTGTCTCAAAGCAGGTTACACGAATTCTGCAAATATTTCAATAAAAATAAATCAAAAAAGTTTGGTTTCCAGCCTTTTAAATAATGTTTTTATGTAAACCATAATTACATATACATATTCAAAATTATCGATAAGTCGAGTTGGGAATCGAACACGGAACTTGACGTTTTATAGTCCACGTGCGTTGCTACGCGACAAACGAGCCGCTACCGACTTTAACATCACAGAGGTCAAAATAGTGACGTCAATAAAGCTAACGGACGAATCATATTATACCGTCGCATGACTCTTCAAATATAAATAATGTATTTAAATATGATTCTACATCAGTACCGGCATGCATTATCACCTAGAAATAATATTAAACAACACTAAAATAAAAGATAAATATTGTGTTCGAGATAACTTGGGCACTAAATGTAAAAATATAATAATTACCTACCTGATAAACCATTTTTTCTATAATGTACTAGAATGTGTGGGATGGCGTGGAAATTTTACTTTTTTTTTCTTACTGGCTAGCATTAAATTTATTTTTATTAAAGGACTTTTATTAAAGGTCGATTCTGAAGATTTATTACAGTGTATTGTAAGATTGCGTTTTATTCATGACTATTAATAACATACTGGACGGTTTCTGTTGGAAGTATTTTTTATTTATTTATATTTTAATTGAGTTTATCGCGTTATAATAATATCGGTATGTTTAGAGCTATTGGGAAGTCTTCAGACTAGTTCCTTTGAAGCTGAAACTTTATTAACCCAATTAGCCAAACAGTCCTTGACTAATGGCCGAATACTGAAACGCTACTTAATCTGAGGGCGACTTATATTTAAGTGGCTGTTATAATTTAAGAGGTATACTGAAACATCATTTATCGGTTTTAAGACTGTGATTAACTAATGCCCACTTAAATTTCCATAAATGGCAATATTACCACAAAAAGTTCTTTTACATGACATTTTTTAAGTATATACCGCTTAAATTATAACAGCCACATAAATATAAGTCGCCCTCAGATTAAGTAGCGTTTCAGTATTCGGCCATAGCAATGTTTCTTCCGTTGTAGTTATAGTTCTACTATTCAGATATAAACGAGACTGCAATTCAAAAATTTATCGGCTAACACTTTCTGTTGAAGGTTAATTAAAATAGAGGTTCATATAGGTTCACGGCCATGACAATAGAGATTTGATTGATTATAAAATTAATCTTATCGTATAATATATGAAAGAATAGTGCGACATAAAGCGATTCGATTCGATTGTTCTGGTATTTGTGAGACCGAAAAGTCTCACGTAATTTCTGATACCCACGACCAAGACTTGTATCTTAGTGTGGAGTCGGAATTTGGGATGCGGCTGTTAATGTATTTTTTTAATATTCATATATTTGAGTATTCTTAACTCCAAGCAATTAAACGGTGAAAATAAACTTCGTGAGGCATCCTGGCAAACCAACAGCTCATCCAATGACTTTCATAGGTATGTGGACGCGTGGAGTCTACCAACTTCCAATCGTAAAGGAAAAAATACAAGAAAAAAATATATCTTACTCGTATATTTAACCAAATTTATTGATTCTCTTGTCTCATTCTGTAAAAACATTACAACATAAAATACCGAAGCTACAAATAATTGCACCTAAAGAGTTCTCCTTCATACGTTATCTGTTAAACAATAATAGCGTTCAAATATCAGAGGGTGAATCGAAAATGTGAGCTTGTTCCACTTTTTATCTTTATAAAACAATTTATTACCGGTTATACGGCAAGATATTTTTAATGTCACCCCGTAAATGTGATATGTCGAATAAAACAATATTTATTCAAGTAATAACAAAAATACTCGGAAAGATGTTTAATTTTACGGCTATTCATATACATGTCACTGATGAAAACTAGCTTAATTCCATATTTTACGACTTTAAATCCTTTACATTAAGTTATATATAATTCATTTTTTAACGAAAATTGACAGTTTTTTTTGGAGTAGCAATTTACTGCACATTAAATTAAAAATCATTTAGCATTAGCATTAACGGTTAATTTTTGGTGCGATTTCTCCAAGTAGAATGGACACTAATGTTTTTACCATACCAGCTATTGATAACTCAAATCATTTCAATTCCGTTAATTTTTTTATTGTCATTATGTTGAAGTAAAAAATATTGACTTAATTTACGTGTCGTAAAGGATCTCCACAGTCCTAAGTTTAATCACTAGCCTGTGGTATCTCACACGGTCTTACAGCAAGTATCATCCATTAAAAAGTGTTACCCGATATTCCGGCGTATGATATAGAATAAAGGCACTGGGCCACGGCATCCGTGTCGGTGTGAGGACATGGTTGCGGCGCGTCGAGATGAAAACCGAAGAATCTAAAACACCTTTTATGAGCCTCCCCAGAGTTCTCAGAAGAGTAGCCTAAACCGCCAAGTACAAGACAAAATAAACGCAATCAAAATCAGTCTTCAAATACGATATCGCTGTATAATCTGCATACAGCAACTATGCTACCAACTTTTATAATTTTTGCCATAGATCCACATGTACCAGCAGTCGATGATGAGGGCGGAGGAGATTCGCAGGCGACGGCGTGAAGATCCAACCAACACGCACACCGCCGTCAACAACATCCTCGCGGCAGCTGCCAGGGAGATGGAGGAGGCGAGGAACGCCTCGCGCTCTAATGAAAAGGTCGTAGCCAGCATACAGACTGAACATGACCAGGGTAAGTTGCAATTAAAAACATGATTTATTCAATAAATATGACTTTTTCAGTCTAGTGGTGAAGTATTGGCTGGCTGCCGTCAATATAATCTCGCTAGTCTGCTTAAGTTAGGAGGTGGGTGGTAATAAAGTTCCTTTTTTACCACTCTAGAACGAGAAAAAGCATCCTTACCAGTCGAAATATTAATTAATTATTTGATAATAATTCATAATCAGCCCACATACGTCCCACTGCTGGGCACGGGCCTCCTCTAATACTGAGAGAGGTTAAGGCCTTAGTCCACCACGCTAGCCTAATGCAGGTTGGCGGACTACACAGCTAAGAAATTCCTAAGATCTTTTAAGTGTGTAGGTTTTCTCACGATGTTTTCCTTCACCGATAAAGTACATAATAATTCATTGTGAATACACACATAACTTCGAAAAGTCAGAGGTGTGTGCCTAGGGTTTGAACCAGCGACCGCCGAGATTCTCGACCGAGTGTTTAAACCTCGAGGCCATCACGATTTATACCACGACGTGATAATAATTAATAATAACTAATTGAGAAACGTAACACTCCAACCAGGAGTTATATACTTTTTTCACCTTCGGTGGTTGCTACTAGGTTGTATAGTGTATACTAATTGGTAGCTTAATTTTTAATTAATTATCCGATTTTTGAATACTGTTATCAATCCCTATTATACGAGTACGTCTAATTGTACGAAATTGAGCTCAAGAAACATAGCGGGTTAGCGGATATTCAAGGTACCATTACACGTCACTTCCGCAATGTTAGAGTAAGGGTGCTGTTGCATGGAAAATCAATAACAGCTATATGAATTTATGTACGTTCACGGCGAGACGAGAGGGTAGTTTCGGACGAGCAAATAGCCGCGGGGCGCGATGAAATGCTTCGGATGCGCAGTAATACACTGCGATCGTTCGCTATACATTTATGTTTAAGATATTAATTTTAGAATCTCCAAACGAGGGAGGTATTGGAGTGAATGTTGTAGGAATACTAAAGTATCTTCTCTACTGTAAATCCTAACTGCATTTAGAAATACTATCGCATATTTCTGTCGTAATAGAATATAAAACCCACAAAATTTGAACACGATAGACTGCCTTCGTTTGTCTTGTGTTGTAAGTCGATCTGTGTGATCGAGTAGGCAACATGTTTTTCAGTGGTGATTATAAGTCAATTCAGGTTTGGAAATTAGACTGGAAACCCACAGTAGGTTCGATCTTATTGACTAGAACTTCAAAGCTATCGAAACATGGGTATGGTTCGGCTGTAAGCCCTGCCAACTTTCTTTGGTACACCACAATGAGAGAGTATATACATATACATATGTATATAATATGTGTTTAGGTGTCTTTTTAAAATAGTTGGGAAAGTATAAGGGCATGGGAAAGGATGATAAGCATCTTTGGGTGATGCTATATCCATGATCGCTTAATGATGGTGATGATTTGGGGGATAGTAATGTTTCTGGTCATTTTTAGAGCTGTCGCTTGATGACTGTTTATATTATGTAATGTTACTTTTATACACTGTTCAAAATTATTTTCATATGATTCTTGGTAAACACATATTTGAATAGATAGACAGGTAGATTAAGATGACTTAACATATAATTTACAAAATAAGTTCAGAAATAGCTAGAAGTAATAAAATAGACTGGTTTCAATTATGACTCAATTTTAATAGAATATATCTGATTTTCTTGATAATTGTCGACTTCATAACTTACCAAAATGGGACATAAATAATGTCTTTGATTTACGAGGTTGGTATGTATCAATTATTTTTAATGTTTAAAATGACCTTAGTAATAGAACGTAGGCTTATATTATACCGATATGGAACAGACTAGTTTGAAAACGTAAATAGACATATCCTTTTGATGAGGGGCCTTAAGTTTTGCAAATTTTTGACCAATTTATTTAGGACCAGTTTTAACACCGTAACCGTTACTAACAAAGCAAAATTAATTACGTATTATTATTATATTATAAAAATTTACGTATATGCAAAATGAAATTGTGTCTCTTTAGCAATCATTATCGTCAGACACAATATGTTAAATAATTATCATATACTCTTATTCCATTTCACCCTTCCTCCAAAGATTCCCAGAACTATGGTTATTAATCTACGTCTAACGATATCCTCTAATCTTAAAGGAGTATGTAAAATTCTATTATTCTTATCAGGCCAAGGTGGTGGACTGAGATCCAAAAGGTTTCTCAGAGGTGTCATGAAATAAGATAGTCTATATTTATATAGTTTTGAAATGTTTTAATTAGAAAAAATCTGCCAAGTGAGCAGCGGGAAATGAAAGAATTGTTTGTCCCCCCAGGCCTAGGAGCCGCCACTTCCACAACGATAGACAACAAGCGCGAAGACGACGATCGTCCCAAGAAGCGTGTATCGATCCTGTCGCCGGAAGACGAGAAGATGCGCGTCAAGAAGAAGCCAATGACTGTGCGCTTCCAAGAAGACAATAAGACTGATGAACGCACCAACAAGGTCACTTCGCCGGGTGAGTTTTTGAATGTATGAGCCAATTGGTCATTTGAGTAATGTTTGTTCTATGTGTTTTTAGGGATTTCTAACTTGATGCATTGGAGCAAATGTTTGTATCGTTTGCAAGTATTTGAACCAATTATAGTATGTTAATCCGAATACTTGTGAGGTGAAGTTTCGACGTGGTTAAGAAGATAACATCGTCTACCTAATTTATATCTTGCTAGCAAATTAATGTTATTTAATTTATGCATTTTTGTATAGTTTTGTTGCCCGTAACAATATGTTTAATGTAAAATATAACGTGTTTCTACCTGTAGCGGTGTCCTAGAATATACAATGTTAAAAATAATTTGCAATGCAACAATAGTATATTCTATTTGAATTGTTTAGTTTTGCAATTGCGTCTTGCATTGTGACGTCACGGCTTTGCATTTCATTGTGTTCCAGACGGTTACTCAAGAATCAAATTATATATAATCGCGGTTTATAAGTATTTATGAGTTTAAGAACATCCTGTCTTTACGAAACCGTTTGCTTTTGCTATCCTCTTCCAAATATTAAGAAAAATATGGGTTTTGAATTGTCTAGCAGTATGTTGATAACGATGTGTTAATATGTTTCTAAATTATGTACTATCTACAAACTGTCTACGTTAAATCTTTTATTGTAATTCTGCACAAATATTTTATTGGTTATCAAGAAATTATTGTTTTCGAATCTGCGCAGACACTGTATAAATTGTGAATTGAGGCATTTCCACAAGATATAAGTGGAAGAGGTAGTGAAAAACACATCGAATGCTAGATCCGTTTGATCGATAATAATAAATCGATGTGTAAAATACAATCGATTTGTAAATGACACTGCAATGATTGTCAGGTTTTTCCGCGATGTTTTTCTTCGCAGCCAGAGCGTGTTATGTAAATATTGAATTATATTTCAAGAAACATGTTAGTAAACATGGCCATATTTGTGTCCAGATGCTTACGTTCCAAAGGAAATTAACGTACTATTGTATGCAAAATATTATACGCATAGAAATCGCGGAGGTTGTATGCAGACTGCCTGCACTGCGATGACCTTATTCACATCGATACTAAACGATTATTCGGAGACTCATATAATCGATTGAATAAGATTCTGTTGTACTACTTCTCTAACTGTATTGACCTCACAAAGTTGCACTGGGATGTGATGATGACTCCAGTACGGTCCAAACAAAGTCGTTGGTCCAGAAAAAAATACGGTTATCCCTTACCAATCGACCCTACTATACTTACATCTTACATTATTTCTTGTCTGTCTTGTACTGTCTTCATTCGGTCGGATACGAGAATTATACTCGATCGGTATTGGGGGTTGGAGGAGGTTCAGCCGTACTGCCGACCCTGGCACCAAGGCCATTAGCGCCAGGCAGAACGAAAGATAGATGAGTGCTATTTATCATAAACATGTTTGTATGCGTATCCTCATTCTTGGTAATGCTACTCCACGATCACAAAAAACGCGGTATGCGACATGACAGAAATCGACGTCATTGTACTTTAATCCGTATATAAAGAAAGAAAGAAACCATTACATAGTAACGCTCCAGTCTTGCTCTTCGATTTAACTTATAATAATTTTAAAGTATGCATTCATAAGTATTTCTTGCAATCCAGACGTCTGCGTTCGTTGTTTTTTTTTTTGTGGATTTATTTTATAAACGGACTCGCCGTCTGGCGTTTTTTTTTCACTCGGCTTTGCATTCGCATTTTGCAGCGAATAATGTATTTTTTGCAATAAAAACATTTTTAAATTAGTTTCAACGTTCGTAAATAATAATTTTGTTTTTACTATACATATGTACATAAGCTATTCTTAATGTCGCGAACGATCTTCAATGTCAGACTGCCTTATTTTCAAAAAAAAATCGTACGTGTTATTTCCTTGCTATTTAAATCTTGTTTTTTGATAAAAAAATTTCTACATTTGATAATGCTTAATGGACGGTGTTTGCGAATATTTAAAAAGGTCATGGTGTAATTAAATATTAATATTTGTTACGAAAATGTCATCATAAAAAATAATTCTGTTTTAATTTGTAAAAATGAGCAGCGATTTCATTGTAAAAATATAAAGTTCATTCTTACTTCGAAAGGACATTGAGCTGTCAGTTTCAATTATTCTCTTTATCTGTCTCTTTTCTTTATTCTCTTAAAGTAGTAATAATGAACAGGAAATTAACTTATTATTATATGCCCGTCTGTCGACAAAAATGTGTTAGTATATTGTAGTAAAAGAAATCACGAGTAGGTACTCTTAAATCTGTGGTAACGTTATTTGCATATAGAATGGCGAGACGAAAAAGCCGACATGCTCCTAAAAAAAGGTCCCTTAATAACAAAAATGCAGTTCATTAACATACCAATGAATATTCATGACCGTCTCAAACTTTATTAATCACGTCAGAAAAATTATTAGGTACTTTTTATTTACAATTTTATTTTTATTCTTTGTATGATTCCGTTGAATTAATTCTTGCGAAATTAGTATGTTGTATAAAATAATATAAATTTAAAACATTCGAGAACTTTAATAAATATTTGTGGAATTTCGTCTTGTTCGTTTTTAATTAGGAAATACGAAAAATGCAAAGTTTGCACCCGTTTTGTAAAAATGTACAGTTATATGTTTGCCCTTCCGAGTATTTAAATATGATTGTGTGGTTTTCTTAAGAAAGGCTTAATAATTATAATAAATTCATTTTTATATTCTGCGATTTACATTTAATTTTGATAATGCAAAACTTTATTTACAAAAACCGGGATCCCTGCAGTATTTCTCTCATAATTTTATTTGCTTGTTATCGAATAATATGTATTCAACTAAAGCATAAACCAATGGAATAGATCATATTATGATGACCGATGTTTTTGCTTTAAACCTATTCGTTAAAACGGTACTCATAAAAATAAAGCCAAAGCTGTAAAGAGGAAACTTTCTTTTGTGGATATAACAATTCCATGAATGTTTGATATTTTTCCTACTAAAGAAACCATCGCTACTGAATTTCTTTGTAATTATAGCTTCATTCTCTTTTATATTATAGAAGTAAGATCTATTTTTTTTTTGAAACTAACAACTTTTACTAACCACAATACTATAATAACTTCTATTATTCACCTGTTGCCCTAAGAGTGTACTGTTAAAGGCTGTAAATTTCATCATTAACCTATACAAGTAGCACTGAAGGGCACTGGCCGTCTCAACGGTTTAGAGGGGTTACCTTTCACGCAGTGGCGGTACTTCCATAGAAGCCCTACTAAAAGTTTGCCTTATAAATGAGAATATTCTGACCCCCACAACAAACAATTATAAACTAGACGTAGTAACGTGTAACGCTTCTATGGCAGTACCGCCACTGCTCTCTCGTAATAGTGGGCGAGCCTTTGGCTGACTTTTGGTTAAAATAGTAGATAGTTCCACTACTAATAATTTCCCTGAGGAAAAACCCATTATCATTGCTGGACTGTGGAATAGAACAC
Organism: Hemaris fuciformis; assembly: GCA_907164795.1. Taxonomy (NCBI): domain Eukaryota; kingdom Metazoa; phylum Arthropoda; class Insecta; order Lepidoptera; family Sphingidae; genus Hemaris; species Hemaris fuciformis. The sequence goes on from OU015448.1 coordinate 12,278,814, forward strand.
AGTCCTTTTTAAGCACACAATACACGTTTATGCTGCGGTAACAACGATACAGTCAATTGTAGAATAGTAGAAATGTATCATTAATAAGACATTTCCACTTTGGACGCAGTTTTACGATTTCCCATGGGCCCCTCGATAGCCACAATGAAAGATGTTGGAATGTGCGGTTACGCCCAGGTAAATAAGTTATAAAAGCCGTTGTAACGAATCACGCCACATTGTCGATTCCTGAGTTAAGTCAGTGCGTATCCGGTTATGATATTGCCAACATAATAGTATCGATTCTCTATTTGAACGCTACTGTACTTAAAAACGAGTGTTGCCACATTGCAACACCCTCAAAATCGCTTTAGATACATTGTAGGCTTCTTGAGAAAGCAAATCCGTTTGAAATTTAACTGGCAACAATTAACACTATATCCTGACATCCTAAATACTAAATTCGATCGAAGTGTTTCTTCAATGCGTTCACTGCTATAAATTAAATAGTGTGTTATTTTTCTATCTTTTAATAAAAATATATTATGTAGGTATGTATATAAATAACACATTACATAAATAATATATGAAAAAACATCAAATTTAAAAGGTTAAGATAAAAATGCAGCGCAAAGTGCTTAGTGCAGTATGCGACATTTAGAAATCTGCCCGCGATTTTATGTAAATTTGACGGACGTCATATGCTGTTATTGTATTCTTGATTTGTTAACTCAGTTGCTGTATAATAATGACTTTGTGTATAAATAATGAATTGCCAGGCGAAAAATATATCATTATCGCAGGTCGGTTACAGAAAATGTCAGATTTATTTATGGGGCTCGCCAAATGTCAAATACAAGATTCAATATGGAGGATATTTAAAATATTATTAATTTTTATCGTGGTAGGATGTTCGACGGAGTGCAGTCATCCACTCTGTTTGGCTTAAAATAAAATTGCCGACGCGGGGTCAATCCCGATTTTGAGAGATTAACTGATACCCTTTAGTGGAGGAAAAACTCAATACTTTTGTTTTTTCGCAGTGCTTACGACTTAAGATTCCTCTTTCGATATCCTGCTTTAAACGAAAAAAAATCTAATGCAGTTTTCTAAACTAAAAACAAAAAACACAATTAAGTTATTGCACACAATCGTTCATCAACTCAAAGGAATAGCTTCGCCATGGCATAGAAATATTAAATTATTATTTTTAATATATTAAGAACATTTGTCCACGAATATGTCCGAACTTAATATAGGGAATCGGGGTCTCTGATAGAAAACATTTTGGTGAATGATAGTTTGCCATCACTGCTTAAACTCCCCCTTTCAGAGGCACTGGCGTTACGATATACTTTGTTTAAATCTGAATTAACAAAAAAATTAGCAATTATTCAAGTAATTTTAATGTATATTTTAAAAGTTAATTAACATTCTTTTAATAATAATAATTTAGCTTCAATATTTTTATTACGTCTCGTAATAAAAACGGTCTCGTAAAATTTTATGTACCTTTAGGGGCCCCGAGTTTATTTTTTTACTTTATTGCTTTATTTTATCGGCGGGGGCAGGGGACTATGGTAAACAAAAAATAACCTCGGGGGTTTTAGTACATCGTTTCACTTTTTTATGTGAATTTATGAAGTGGCTCACATATTTTTTTCATTTCACAAGTCTTTCAACATTTACTAGTATGGTTTCAAAATGGCTTCCTCATCGTTGTTACTGTGACAGTACGAAGCTGAGTTACAGCTTCATCGAATAAGCGTATTAGAAGTAATTTAGTAGATTACATCTCAGACTGAGTTTTAATTTTGACTAAAATCTATTTAGATTATTTGGATTTACCAATTAGTTTCAAATGCATGATTGTTTATGAAAAAACAAAATACGTAATAAAATAATAACTAAGGAATTTTTATCTTTGGAAAAAATACCATAAATTACCGATGCGATTTTTGTCGCATCTGACGATAAAGTTAAAGTATACTCAGGAGTCATCTGGGAAGGTCAGAATTCATTTGATTTGTACATTGTGTAACATTAACAGTAAAATCTTTTCTATTTAGCTGTCAAGTTATTGACGTTATTCTTATGATCTTGGATCGATAGCATCGTACTTACAAAGTGGCGGAGATGGAACTCTGTCTTCGCGTTTTAAAAAATACACTGTCATAAATTTTAAAATGAATACTGCAGACATAGAATCATTATAATAATTTGAATTATTTTAATGTGTAATTATGACGTCGACGCACGTGTAAAAAATAAATCATCTAAAATTACAATAATAACCTTTTAAAAATAGCTATAATATTATTTTGAAAAAACCGGTTGGAGTTATAAAAGTAATATCCACGGTGAGATTTAATATCAAAAAATATTTGCACAAATTTTAATTTTTAAAATGTCGCGCACTGGTCATGAAATGTCAGTCATAGACAAATTACCGAGTTTTACAAATACATGCATTACGCGTAGGCGGATTTGAAATAATATAGTTTGTACAAGAGTTAAAATTACACTCCGGTGAACGGATCTCAGTCACGCAATAGTTGGGTTATTATCATTGCAAATAAATGAAATTAAAGACTATTTGATTTAAAACTTAAAATATCTATAGAACCTTTTTTTTTACAGAAATAGTCGTATTGGATCATTAAAAAATTACCCAATACGACTATTTTATAGTAAAAATGACTATATTTTTATAGTAAAAATGAAATATTTATTGATATTAAATTTTGGCGCCAATAATTTTCTATCAATAAATTTCATAACCAAGTGGCTAGTAGAAATTTAATGATTAAAGAAAAGGTTGTTTTAAAATTTGCGTTATAGAATAATGTTAAATATGAAAAAAATGTATACGTTTTCAAATATAATAACCCTTGGTTATTATTCCGAATGTGTGTATGCAAATATGTCCAGTTTTTAATTATGGTCTCTATTTGATTGATCTGGTTCCACAGATGATAGGTATTTTAACATATTTTTTTAAAAAACCGGAAAATTTATATCGATTTCAATTTATATTTTTATGATGTTTTTTTCATCTTATGTTGTCACTTGGTATTTTACGTGTAATAAATAAAATTAAGACATATTTTATTAAGTATAATAGTTTGGAATTCGTGCTAGTGTTAATTTGCAAACCATTAAATATTGATCGATTTTTATAATACCTAATGAAGAGACATTTTATATAGTTCGCTTGTATTTTTAACTAAATCACCGTGTTTTTATATCAGTATTAGAAATATATTTTAAAAAACTATTTTCTATTACAAACCAATGTTTTAATTAGTAATTTCTATTTTAAAAAAATACATTACTTATGGTGGTTAAAGAACGTGGAGTTACTACGTGTCACGGTATCTTATGACGGTACAAGGCGACGTAAAGGACCATCGATGTCATCAAGCGTTCTCTGAGTGTAGTAAGCGGTCATTGAAAGCGATCCGGATTTTGTATCCTGTTACTAATTGAAAAGCGTGAGTTTTACATTTGTCCGAGGCAATTTTCCGTGTTTTCTCTTCATAAAATATTTCCTAGGAGTTATGAATAAAAAGGCATAGCCGTTTTTGAGTATAGCGCTTACCAAGCAATTCATTTTTATTCATAAGATAAGATTGAATGATACAAGTACCTAAGACGAATGGAACCAGCGCGGCGACATTCCGAAAGCCCGTACACGTCGATCTAAAGTTATTGTTTGGAAATTAACATGGGAAAATATTATATTTCCAAGAATAAACAGTAGTAACAGTATGAATTACTTTTGTTACTGAGCTGTGATGCTCGTAATAGAACAAATATGAAGGTAATATACGTGAAATGGTATAAGGGCAAGTAACAGCAAGCAGGTTTACGTAACAATAAATGACCATGGCTAACGGTCCGTGATAGTTATTTCACATAAAAGTTTTAGGTGCATTACCAACCTTCAAATAAGATGGAAGGCGAAAAAAGTAAGGAAAGAGAAATCTAAGGGTTTAGGAGACTCCACAACGCCGTAGAAACTGGTATCACAACTTTTCACCATCAACATCATCATCATTAACAGCTCTTATACGTCCTACTGCTGGGCACCAGTGACGACTGAAAGGGGTTAGGCCTCACCCCACCATGTTGGCGCAAAGTCCAGTGTTGGGCAAAAGTTAATTGAACTAACAATTAACAATTAATTAATTGTTAATTGTTGCCACTGCAATTAACAATTACATAATTAATTGTTCCTTGTCATTTTCACAATAGCAATTGATCAATTGTTAATTGCAGTGGCAGCAATTAACAATTAAATTAATTGCAATTAACTTTTGCCCAACTCTGGCCGCAAACACACCTAAGAAATTCCTGAGAATTTTTTGGGACAACTGCTGAAAATAATTAGTTGGTGCTGAAATAATGTGTTATAAATCTTTTAAAAAAATATGTTCTGGATGTCTATCAAAATGTACTACCAATTGTATTGCATATACAAACTCGCATAGGTGAACACCTCATAAGTTTGGACAATCAGATAAAAAAACCCTAAAACAATGTAATAGTTTGCTAAATTGCTGTACATTAAATTAGTAACAAGCAAGGCGGAACGTAAGTAAAGCCTTAGCCGAAATTAAAAAAAATCGTATAAGTTATGACAATGTTACACGTTTAATTTGAATAAAGAATGAAATTACCATATAAAATAGTTGGCATCCGGTTAATGTGTTTTTTTAAACAAAACTACGTCACGAGAACACATAGTTGTATTTGTTGAAACTATTAAAAAAATTGTAAACACGATTTACATATTACGTATAATATTTAGATAAGAGTCTGGTTTTTATTCTTCAGTTACATTTTGTCACACATTTTTTTTATATTATTAGAGTACCATTTCATACTAATTGCTATGGTTTTATAAAGACTAAGTTTTAGAAGTCAATAGACTTAGATAATGGTGCAGAATTTATAATAAGCATTTTATGTAATGCTTTAGTTTAGATATTGTTGCTTTAACGTCTTTTATGGGTAAACTTGTATCTTTTAATATTCTTGTCTTACCGCCATCTTATTTATGTGGTGTTTTAAATTAATATTGTTTAAGAAGAAAGTATAAAAACACTTCGTCTTATAGCTTAGTCTTATGTAAGAATAGTGGTTTTCTGTAATGTTTATTATAAACTACTAAAACGAATATTTGTGAACCATTTTTTTACTTAAACCTTACATAGATCGAGATTAAACTTGTAGCTTCGTATTTTAAAACTGACTTCTCGTAGACATAAAAGTTTTCTCACATACTAGTCGAATTTAAAGGTAATCTTCATGTTTCCTGCTATCGCTAAAACAGTAGAGTAATGTAAGAGTGTTGTATGATTTTTTTAATGGGATTTATGGACTACATATATATATGGTTGATTTCCACAATTAGTTTTTTCTATTATTATAATTTATAATGGCCTTAATTAAATATATTATGGCCTACAACAATTATACAAAGTGCAAACTAAATCGTGATCGATAACTAGTACCTACACGTAGTTACGGTGCTTAGGAAAACGTCAAAATTCTTCTTTTTCTTTCGGGATTTTTAGCATCAATTTGTTTATTATCACCGTAACTATTAACTGTCTTAAAATTTTAATCACGGTTAAAAAAAAAAACATTTAATGATGAATATAATAGAATTAATATCGTTCATAGACGTTCATTTGCGTATAATATTTCCGCAATAAGTTGTTGACTCATATTTTTGCACCATACTGCGCAATCTATCAGTTAAATGTAATAAAAATACCACAGGAAGTATATTATAGGTGTTGATATGAAAATTTTTACATTGATTCATCGATTCGTCTAATCGTTGACGTCACACTCGTCGGTGGGGTTGGGGAGGCGCGGCACAATTGAATCTCGATCGCGCTCGACCCAATTTCCGTCGTGTTAATTTACACACGCGAAACATGAACCTCCCTTAAACTATCCTTAGCTACTTTATATGTTACATAAGAAGAGAAACTAAATAAACCGGAATAAAAAGGTATTGTGCCCGAAAAACGGTAATAGGCTCGCCACCTACATGGGACGAAAACACGATTGGCGAAATCTGGGTACTGAAATGCGCCTCTGCCTACCTTTTCGAGAAATTCAGCAGTGAGGTTAAATGTCTATTGAAACTAAATAAGATCAGTTGATGGAATTCATTCTAAAGTCCAATGAGGAAATCTGTGCTAAAATTGTATCCCTGGACTTTGAAAACTTATGTAGCTTAAAGCGGTATGGCATATTTGACTACGTTGCTTTTGACGAAACAAACATCATTTCACCAATTTAACAATCTTTGAACGATAGATCAAATCTTTGACGAGGCTCTATAACTTCACACATACGTACTTATATACATTTAGCTTAATAAATTCCATCTCGCTCTCCACTTTGTTGCATAACCAGTTCAAATTGTCTAGTTCAGTGCACGTACTTTTTACTGTAATTTAGTATCAAAGTGTACCTAATAGATCATAAAAATGAACGCGGCCCAACACATTGTAATAAAATCTAATATCATATAAAGCGATCAACAAAATTGCCGGCAAGAAACCCAACAATAGAGCCAGTACGTAAGACAATAATTTAATATAATTTCCTTTCACGGCAATTGTGCACAATCATTCGGTACTGTTTAGGTAAAGTCTGCGTTGTACAGTTTTTATGTTTCCACACACGGTGCTATTGTTTTAAGCACGGCTGATGTTATGAAAATATGTGTATGATACATATGTTTTATGGTAGACATGTGCTTTATGCACGTTCTATGTTTAAGTTATTTATTTAATTACTGGAAAGTAAACCTAGTTAAGACAAGTCCCGATCGATTTTATTACATTATGTCTCATTCCTATTGAGACATTGAATCAAATTGGTTACTTTCTAGACATCGTTATCTTGTTGTTTTCGTCTTCTATTTTCTCTAAGTAAATCAATCTCTATGTCGTGTAATTTAGGTTAATGTGATCATATTGCTCGTACCATGATTTAAATGACCCGTGATTGTCTTTATTGTATTATACCTATAAATACATATTTTGCAAACATGGGCATTCTGTATGTATTGGACTTTCTGACCGTGGAATCGTCGATGACAGACGAGCTTTATTAATTTCATAACTACCCTCATAATCATAGGTTTCCTCACTTCCGGGTACACTCTGTTTTAAAGAAGCAGCAGTGGTGTCTTTCGTCCTTTTGTCAGTAAGACGCCCTTGTGAACGGACTGCTGTTGTTGCAAATTACGCTCTTGGTATATTTTAATTTGGTTGATCAATTAATGTTAATGAGAACTAATTTATCTAAATTACACAATGAGTTAAATTGTTCATCAGCCGGGCTTACTTCCTGGTATCTGAATTGATACAGTCGTTCACAATATATACTTAATACATAATTAAAAAAATATCTCCGCTCGTATAAATTTACCTTTGTCCCGCGATGTGAATTTCAGTGTAAAACGCTTACATTTAAGCAGGAAATGCGCGCGTATGTGACATCTTGCAAAGTGCTTATGTATCGTATAAATATACATGAGAATATAAGGACCGTAGCAGCGCCCGAGAGAAATCATATTAATATCCATTTAACGTATACAATAAAGGCAAAAGTTTGTTGTGGGGCGCGGGGTGGCAGACGCGGGCGGGCGGTCGCCTCGCCGCGCTGCCGCTCCGCTGCGAGCATTAACAAAATTATGTGTGTGTTTGTTTGTTTTAACTGGGCGCGTGTACTTGTTCATATTTACTTGAGCACGTTTCTGTTCACGCTGCGAATTTATTTAATTGTTCCAACAATCGATCGTCCTTTCAGGTATTGTGATACTTTCATGGCAATTTTTACTGGATTGCAAAACGAAACAGATTATGTTAGGATGTTTTAATTTCAATATACGGGTCAAAAGGCAAGAAATGTAAAATATGATCTATTTTTTTTTTTTTTTTTTTTTTTTTTTTTTTTTTTTTTTTTTTTATTCTGGCTCGGCAAAGTGACCCCATTGCACCTGATGGTAAGCGCAATGGAGTCCAGAAAAAGTGCCGACCAGCGAGAGATGATGGTCTTCCGTTGGTCGACACAATCATGCCGGCCGAATACCTCTTCACCTTATTGTGAAGAAGTTTATAACTAATTAGGTAATTAACTTGAACCATTTAAATGGGGAGCAATCATAAAATCAAACGAACAAGCAAAAAGTGTTAAAATACTCTGTTATTCCATATCTCGGCGGTAAATCTCGGATCTGTTTTTGCTATGCACAAACACCTCCCACTTGTCCATTTTATATTTATATAAGTTATAAATGTAAAAAATTCCGTCTGTACTCGTGCGAACGTTGGGCAAACAAAGCTAATTTTTTGCCCTCATAGAAATTGAACAAAGTTCTGCATGATGAATTTCTGATGGTAATTATTCGCACAGTCTATTTAACATGTTCTCATTATGATAATAAAAAAATCTCGTATGACGTTAGTGTGGTGTGCATTGTGGGTTTTTACGTTACGTCGATACAGCAAATAATATGTGATTTAGTTAGTACCTAATACAAATTTTAAAGACTTTTCTATATCCTATGATATCAGATTGTTATCCTCCACAGCTTGATGTCTCGCGATCTCAAAGAGAATAGCTAGGCTTTTTGTATCGCTTTAAAGTCTCTATAATAACATTAATACTAGATCGAATTTCAAAACATGCTAGTCTTGATTGTAAATATCGAAAATTATGATTTAAAGCATTTGAGCGGGGATAAATCTCCTTGCGTTCAGCTTCTCAATTTGATCAACTAATTACATATTTTCATGAATATATTTGTGGAACCGGATACCCAACATACTATATTAAGTGGCAGTCAATGTCCACGCAACATTTATCATAATATGCAGTCTAGTAGATTTGTAGCGCCAATTTAAAAATATATATCTAAAGCCATAAATAACAGATCTCCGCTATTAACGCTTGATGATTTTAACACCTCAGCTGGTTGTCGAACGGTCCGTTCAACACAATTAATATGTTTTATCAATATTACCTCAATAACACGTCATAAAAACAACAGCAGAAAGCAAATATCCATCAAACTAGCGGTACTGTCGGAATTTTATCTGTCTCAAATCGGGTGTTAATGAATGAAATAACTCTAGCCGTGAGAATTGTTAACACAAAGATATTGCCTTCCCGTGTGCCAACGGCTATCTAATAGTATTTAATTATAATGTCGATTATTGCTACATATGTAGTACCTACATAATGTTTCGCTAAGTTAGAAGGTACCGGAATCCCATATACAACATATGATAAATATAACGTAGACTGCTTAAACTGTGACTTTCAAACTTTCAACATCTTTGTGGAATCAGCTTCCCTCGGCGGTATTTCCGAATGGATATGACTTAGGGACCTTCAAGAAAAGAGCCTATATTTTCCTTAAAGGCCGGCAACGCACCGATGATTCCTCTGGGATTGTGGGTGTCCATGGGCGGTGTTGACCACTTAACATCAGGTGGCTCACTAGCTCGTTTGCCTCCTTTCCCATAAAAAAAAAAAAAAAAAAAAAGACACTGACGCTTGTATCATCGATGGGGAAATCAATAAATTCGTCAGCTGTTCTTACTCATAACTTTAATACATATGAAAATTATAAAACTATACGAAAATTAAATTACTGCAAAATTATTTGCCATAAGAAATTTCAAACGTGTTGGAACACCCTGACACGCTTCCCGTCCCCCTCCCCCAGGGCTGGCGGGAAGTAGAGCCATAATCAGCTTTCCCCTCGAGAAAAAATAGGCTAAGAAGTCTTTACTTCGGCCCGACACGATATTGTTATGAGATAGTCACATGATTAAACGATTTGTAAACATCTCTATGCTTCAAACGTAAACTTTCCTCTACATTAAAATAGGTTTTATTCATCCCAATCTGGCAAGAAGGTAAAACATTATTTAATAGCGCGGTCGGTGAGTCACTCACAATCTCGTTGCATTGTGACCTCACGTACTTTGTGACGTGTACGAAAATTATAAACATATTAGAAACTCCATTCTAACGACCACGTATGGGCTTTCTAGTTATGTTTTGTCATTACTAACTTTGCTCACAGCGTTTTTGGTTAATACACGTTTAATAATGTAATATTTGACAGCCCCGTGGCGCAGTTGGCTAGACACCAGCTTGCGAAACGAGAGGCCGCGGGTTCGATCCCCGCACCGAGACAAATGTTTTTGTGATCCTCAAATATTTTTTTCGGGTCTGGGTGTTTGTGAGACCGAAAAAGTCTCTCGTAGTTTCTGATACCCACGACACAGGACTTGTATCCTAGTGTGGGGTCAGAACTATGTAAGTGACTGTTGGGTGTATTTTATTTATTTTTTATTTATTTATTTAAGATATTTCTTGTAAAAATGGTCCATCCTACATTAATACTTCCTACGTAGATAACTGGGTAATGACTAGAACATAGGGATTTTTTTCCAGTCAAAGCGTATTTTTAGCCACTTGCCGTTGTTCATAAAATAATATACATATGTGTCAGTAAATCTAATTAGATTATGTGTTATCTCGTTTTCTCTACCGTCAGAATTCTTTAAGCAAGACAAAGAACTGTTTATTTTCACAGATGTATACTAATTTTCTGATTAAGGCACTTAAAATTTCGTTAAAATATTTGGGTCGTATAAAATAATTGCGATAAATACAGGCATAATCTTGATTTCCAAAAAAAAAAAACTCTATTATACATAAGGATATATATTCTTTTGCCCACATCTCGGTATGCGAAACATTAGACTTAAAAGGAATGCTCTTTTCCCGTTTTTGAAACATTCTCCTATTGGTTTAGCGTGATGATATAGGTATGCCTTTAGCCTTCCTCGGTAAATAGGCTATCTAACTCTGAATTTTCTTATAAAGTGGACCAGAAGTTCCCGAGATTAGCGCGTTCAAGCCAACAAACTCTTCAGCTTTATAATATTAGTATAGATTTCGCATACAATCAAGAAACTTGGCATAATAGAAGGCATTATAAATACATAAATTGCAACTAACGTTCCTGTATTGTCCTCAGGAGCCTCATTCGAATTGCAAAGGAATGAACACGACGGCAAGACAAGTGGAGGCAGTATTAAAGTAGTGCAACTCGCTGTACTGCAGAAGCCTGCTAACAATGAACATGATGACTCGGATGGTAAGTAATGCCACGGGTAAGTAATGCTGGGCACGGTTCTCCTCTACAACTGAGAGGGTTTAGCCCACCACGCTGGCCTGGTGCGGGTAGGCGGACTACACACCTAAGTATTCCTAAGAACATTTTAGGTGTGCAGGTTTCCTCACGATGTTTTCCTTCACCGTTAAAGTAATTGATAATTCATTACGAATACACACATAACTTGGGAAAAGTCAGAGGTTTGTGCCTGGGATTTGAACCCGTGACCGCCGAGAATCTCGACCGCGCCTAAACCTTGAGGCCATCACGACTTAAAACAATACGATCTAGAAATTCCGCCCTACAAACAGGCATAATTTCATAAAAAAACTAGCTTATAACCACCGCCAGAGTCCCTATCTATCCCAAAAATCGATTAAAATCGATTCATCGATTTACGTGAGCTATGACCGGCCACATCTTTGCTGATCAAATATTCGTTAGGATGCCTTCTGATAACATTAGTATCCACGAAATAGGTACTTAAAATAATCAGCCGATATTTCGAAAGAAGCAGATTAATGTAATGTAAATAAAAATCAATTTTTGCTGTAAACAAAAATGTTCACATTTTATAAATAAAATATGTAAAAACGGCTGTCTAAACTAATAAATTGTATTTCCAATAATTATAATGGAGTTTTTAGAAAATTAATAGCTAAAACTTGGTTTATATCGAATGGATTTAAAATGAACGTTGGTAATAAATCATAATGTTATTCTATAGAAAAATCAATTATAAAAAAGGCAAATAAAAGTATTAAAATAATTTATCTCTGACACTTAATAAATCGGGTTGGTTTCTGACACAACATACTATAAAAATTATTTAATTATACGTGATGGCCTAGAGGATAAAATGAGGTCTTCTCAGATAAAATCTTGTCAGTAAATGCGAATCATAAGCTACTATAACTTTTCGAGGTCTCATCATAATCATCAGCCCATATGCGTCCTATTGCTGGGCACGGACCTCCTCTACAACTGTGAGGGTTTAGACCTTAGTCCTCTACGCTGGCCTAATGCGGGTTGGCGGGCTACATATCAAAAAAAATCCTTAGAACTTTTAGTGTACAGGCTATTTATTCATAAATTGTTAAATCTGTGGAGGTTAACTCAGATAAGAAGCCTGCTATGGACATTAATGCATTCCAATAACAATTTCATTTGTATCTAAATTACGTTAATTATTTTTTAGTCAAATGCCAGTGACATTATTTAAAGACTAACTGGGTATGTGGAGAAATGCAAATTCGCTTAGGTTAGCGTGGTCGACTAAGGTCTAATCTATCCCAACTGTAAAGAAGATCGATGCGCAGTAATGTGACGCATATAATTATTTATTTGTTTAGCACTTTATTCGTACACTTAGATCTAAACCATAAAAAAGAAAAAAAAAATACATAGAGAAGGGTAGAAATGCGATCTTTTCGAGACATAAATAGGATGGAAATTCTGAAGGAATATGTTATGTTAGAAGGGCAGTGTGTACGAAAGAGAGAAAAATATATAAATATTTGTTTAAATTTCCTTTTTTTATTATTCGCAGAGAAAACTGGCAGCAAGACCGGCATGGATGATGACGAAGAGACTGACTCGAGCGGCTCCCTGTCTGACTCGGCAACCAATGATGCGCAGGAGGGACGCCCCCACGTCTGTGACGTGTGCGATCTCAGGTATTAATTTAGATAGTAACAATAAATCAATGAAATTCGACAACCTATTTGAATTTTAAACATTCACAACTCGAACATTTCAACTTGACTGATAGTGATCACTGCTATAAAAATAAAATTCATTATGGCTTTGGTGGCTTTTGAAAATGTATATATAGCAGGGATGTTATGGAGATCCGTAACCGTAACCGAAACTATCGGATATCCGAAATAAAAATATATCCGTAACCGTAACCGTATCCGTTATAAAAGTTTCGAATAATTTCGGATAGTTGTGTATAAGGGTGGAGTCTAAAAAAAAACGACACGTTTCGACTTTCGACAGGTTATTGTTTCACCGTTTACGCGCCACGTGAATCTTGCAGTTTGTTTGTTATTTCTAGTCATAACTTAACCTCTTTCATAACTAATTAGTTTCTTATTTAAGAGTCGATACTTAATTTAAGAAAGTCTTGTGTTAAGTAGCACTACTTCACCGAAATTTCATCTCAAATCAAAACACTGTGATAAGTACAAAGAACACTTATTGTTGAAACAAATTATACAACAAAAACCAAAAAAATCCAAACAGCTGACACCTTTACAAAAGTGTCGAAAACAGTTATATTTTACTTAAATCTAATATCCGTAACCGAAACTATCCGAAATTTACGGATAATCCGAAATAATTACATATCCGTAACCGTATCCGAAACCGATATAATTTTATTCCTATATCCGTATCCGTATCCAGATCCGAAATATCATATCCGTAACATCCCTAATATATAGCTGTTGCCCGCTTCGTATGCGAGACTTTAGTTATCATAAGGAATATTTTTTACCTCTGTTTGCTACATTTTTCATTTCTGCATCGCTCCTGTCGGTCGTCATGGTATAATAGCACATATGCACTGGAAGATTTTTTCAAATCGGACCAGTAGTTCTTAGATTAGCGGGTTCTAGCAAACAAACTCTTCAACTTTGTAATACTAGTATACATGAAATAGAATGAAATATTACAAAAAATAATTGAGACTCAGTAAATTGCGCCAGTTGTTGTGTTCTAATTTCCCCTGGAAGCAATGTTTTTGTATTCAACTCCATACAACACGGCTTACAAAAATATCTGCATCGTATTTAGAGTTCTCTCTCGAACTCGTGATTTGTTCAATTCCTCGTTTCAATTTCCTGCCATTAATTGGTGTCAGTGGGTTCGACAGTAACACCGTGTGGTTGCAGGTTCCAGCGCTCGTCGCACCTGTCGCGGCACAAGCTGACGCACACGGGCGAGCGCCCCTTCACGTGCGGCGGCTGCGGACGCTCCTTCGCGCGCTCCGACAAGCTGCGCGTGCACACCAAGATATGCGAGAGGGTAACGTACATACGGACTCTTACATCATCACCACGTACAGGGTGCATTCAGACCGTGATCGGAAACTAAGGCTGAGAATAGCTGCGGTGATTACAAACACTGTGACATAAAAAAAACCGATGAAAAATAAAAAATAAATACGTTTTCCTTACAACCATATTACATACATTTATTATCTATGAATTTTTTTTCGGGATTTTTTTACGCCAATATGTTTGTAATCACCGTCGCTATTACCTGCTTTAATTTCCGAACACGGTCTGAATACACTCTGTTTATACCTCCCACTGCTGGGAACGGCCTCCGCTACCGTTAAGAGGGATTAGGCTTTTTTTAGTCCACCATGCTGGCTAATTTGCGTTGGGGGACTACAAACCTAAGAAATTCCAAAGAACTCTTTTAGGTGTGCAGGTTTCATCACGATGTTTTCCTTCATCGTTAAAGTGCGTGATAATTCTTTATGAATACACACATAACCTGGGGTTTCAACCCGCGACCGCCGAGATTCTCGACCGCGCACCTTTACCTCGAGGCTGTCACTACTTCTCTCATCATAACATACGTCCCACTGCTGGGCTTTTTTTTTTTTTTTTTTTTTTTTACGAGAGGAAAGCGCTTTAAGCTCCCCTGTTCGGTACCTCGGGGGAGGCCGAAAAGGGGTATGTCGGGGTCTCTGGCCTTCCAACTCGGCGCGCAGAACAATAATTGTCCGCTTAGCTGAGTTGGGTCCCTAACCAAAATCCTACGCCAGCATACCGACTAAAACCTCTCGGTGACCATCTCGCGCATTTAGGGCGGTTTTGCGGCATCTCAGGGCGAGAAGCGCCCCAAATGGTCCGCCTCCGCCTAGCGCACCGTCCGATTATGGACTCCTCCAAATTGGGAGGGCTTGAGATGCCCTCCACTTACGCTTTTTGGACGTTCACCTCTTGTGAACGTCCGCGACAGTCAAGCGGTCACGCCCTCTGCCGCAAATCTCAGGGTTGCTGCCACCGTTGTGTACCGCCCCCGCAGTACGCCCAGCCTCCCCAGTGGCCCCTGTTAGTCGCCTCTTACGACAGGTAGGGGGTACCGTGGCGGAATTCTTACGCCCCCGATCCACAGGGCGGTCCCACTGCTGGGCTAGGCCTCCTCTACCATCGAAAGGGATTAGGCTTTTTTTTACTCAACCATTCTGGCCTATTACGGGTTGGGGGACTACAATCCTAAGAAATTCTTAGGATTTCTTTAAAGTCTGCAAGTTTCCTCTCACTTAAGAAAGTACGTGATAATTCATTATGAATACACAAATAACTTCAAAAAGTCAGAGATGTATGCCTGATGTATTGTATACTCTTTATATACGTTTAATTTGGCGCGACAATCACTGGCAGTGCAGTCCAGATAGTGTCGACTCTCTAAAATCGATTAATAGAAAATGCTAATATGGCTGCCTATTCGTAACCGAATATATTATACCGTTTGATGCTGGAAGGATATTCTTATAAATGTTATTATCTGCTACGTAAAAAATAACATCGACATATTTTATTGTTTTTTTTAAGGGAATCGTGTCTTAAAAATAAGCCTGGGGTGTCCTAAATTCGCTGTATTTTTCTGCTCAGTGCTATGTTTTTACTTGACACTCCCGATATTTGTGTAAAAGTATTTCAGTAACAGGGCAATTGCGTTAGAAGTATATTAGTGTCTCAATGCAGGCTCCTTTAGGCGCACTAAGACTTGAGCTCGCCCGATCTACATTATCATAATGTGAGCCTTTGTATTTATGGTTGGAAGGAGTCTTGCTAAAGTTTGTCGGCAATTTTCTAAGCGGTTAGAGCACGTAGTATCCATAATGCCCCCCCCCCCTGCGTTAACAATGCGTCACACGTTGTCTTCATTACGGCAGACATTTTTTACTTTTTTTATATTATTGCGCTCGGATTGCTTGTGGATTTTCTTAATAGAAATCGTTATAGTGTGTACTCATAATTAAACAGAAAACAAAGAAAATAGGAGTGACCTACACGTGAATAGACAATAAAATTTTGACACATTTTTCAAAATATTTTAACATATAGGTATGAAGGAATTTATAAAATACATATTTAATTTAACGTCATTTAAGTGTGGCGATTAAAAGACATCCAGTTGTTTCCATTACGCTTCTATTTCTTGTCTTTAAGACATTGAAGAAGAGCAGTGATGGCCTCGAGGTTTAGGTGCGCGGTCGAGAATTTCGGCGGTCGCAGGTTCAAACCCCAGGCACACACCTCTGACTTTTCGAAGTTATGTGTGTATTCACAATGAATTATCACTTGCTTTAACGGTGAAGGAAAACATCGTGATAAAACCTGCACACCTAAAAGTTCTTAGGAATTTCTTAGGTGTGTAGTCCGCCAACCCGCACTAGGCCAGCGTGGTGGACTAAGGCCTAAACCCTCTCAGTTGTAGAGGAGGCCCGTGCCCAGCAGTGGGACGTATTTGGGCTGATGATGAAGACATTGAAACACACAAAATGCAGCTTATTGTAAACAACGTGTTTGTATTTGCGCAGGAGGACCCCACGGTTGACTTGGCGAACGAGGCCACAATGGCGAAGCGCGAGAGTACGTCCGAGGTGATGTCGGGCATGGTGCGCACCACCCACCGCGAGTCCGGCCACCTCGTGTTCACGGCCAGCGGTGACGTCATGCTGCCCCCGCGCGCGCTCGCGCCGCACCCCGCGCCCGCACACCCCGCCGGCCCCGCGGCCCCCGGCGCGCCCCCCGCGCCCGGCGCCCCCGCGGCCGAGCGCGCCGACGGAGCGGACTCGCTGGACCCCCCGCGCCGGGGCCGCGGCCGCCCGCGCAAGACGCCGCTGCCGCTCACGCCCAAGATCAAGAAGAAGCGCGGACGCCCGCCCAAGACCTCGCTTGGTAAGTGCTGCACTACATTAATACCATTTTTATACTGCACAGCCACACTACGTATTCTGTGTTCAAAAATCAGGCGTTTTTTCTCTGTAATTTTTATAGCATCAAGGCATTCAAATTCCTTTTTTCTATTCCTACTTATAAATCAATCAATCAGCACAACCAATCAAAAGGAATCATTTAGCACATTCCACTTCAATATCCACAAATGAGATCCGTTGCGAACGACCACCTTCTAGCGAACGAAGCTAGACACTCAAGGGGGGGGGAACAATACGAGAATGGTCTTTTTTACATTTCCTAACCTCTTGCAAGAAAACAGTTGCGAAAAAATACTCCCTATTCGTTACCAAACCCCACCCCATCCCTCTTGGATGGATGGATTACGGATAGATCTATTACATTAATAAAGTAACTGATCCACTTTCTTGATAGTTGATTTAATTTCGATTCGAAAATGTATGAGTATCGTTTCTTGCAGATATGGAAGGGTGCGTGCTGACAAGCGGCACGGTAATGGGCGGCAGTCCTCAAATGTCTCACCTCACTCCTTCCGGACAACAGCTGCTGCTCAAGAGGAAACGCGGCCGACCGCCAAAGAACTACTTCCTGCCCAAGCAAGGTACCCACAAACCCCGCGCACATCCCACCATACGAGAACTTATGGTGGGAGAAGCCAAGCAGTAGTATAACTGTAGTATTCGCCGTTGCGACCTTGCATAAATCTTCCGCCACATAAAATTTTATATCCTTGAAATTAATGCTGCTTCAAGCAATTCTGTGTTCGTAAGGCATGAGTGACTTCACTAGAGAATTTCATTGAATTTACGGACTGCTACAAGCAATTTATTTAATTTTCATGTCACAAATGAGCAGTGAAGAACTCGATTTACTATTTAAGGAATGACTCTAAGACAACACAGTAGATAAAGATCTGATCACTCTTTATCTTATAGACCCTCATACTGTTATCATGCCTCTTAAATGTGTGATAGAATACGTTTTGCCTATTTGGCGATACGCACTAAACTCTAAAAATTAAGTCTAAATTTCTACGTCACCACAAAATCTGGGAATATCCACATTTTCCGGCGGTACAGTTTTTAATTGCCCACTTGTATTGTTCCGCAGCGTTTTTACGATGTGTTCCACTTAAAGCAATTAATTCTCGTTTTTGAGTTCAACCCATCGGAATAATTCACAATGAGTCATAGATGAAACTTTTTGTTGCTTTGATAAACGTTATTTCGCGTTGTATTTTTTTTAATTTGAAACACCGTCATTAGACATCTTTTTGTTTGCAAAAGTGTTTTTTATTAGTGTGAGTACGTGTGTTTGTGTGCGTGTTTGTATGATAATTAGCGTGTACACGCATAGCGTTTTGTTTTACATTGATAAATTTGTTATGCGTATCTGTAAACGCCTTGTCTGGCTGCATTTTATTTTTGCTTTTTGTATTTTTTTGTTGCGATGGATCTATTTTTTGTTTTGCTATATTTTCGCATATTCCATGATTAATTTTTAATATTTCTTTAAATTATTTGTATTTTGGGCACATTTTGTTCATTATGTATCATTTTATAATAACAATACGAAATATGAAGTAACTAAACGTTTTTATGTAAACAATTTTTAAAATTATTATTTTTTGAAAGATCCAAATACATCCTGCTATATAAATAAAAATATAGAATTAGGTCCAGCGCAACACATTTATTATTGCTGTACGCTAAATAACTTATCTCTCCTTAGGTATGGATCTCGATTTACCGATCCAGTACGGGCTTGCCGCGGAATTGAGCAAAATTTGTTAGTACACACAATATTATTGAGCATGGTTTATAATCATACAAAATTCAATATGGGGACATCCGTCGGCACTAATCGGTATCAAGGTTTGAAGAATGAGCAAATTTATCAAGGCATTGGCATCAATTTTAGGTCATTTAATTTTTCATTGTTAAGAAAATCTCTTCAACACATTTGTGGGACACGTTGACTAAGACTTTTAAGACTATCAACTCTTTTATTTTTTTCTTTATCATTCATATAATCTTGCAATCATATTATGATATACAAGTAGAATTTCTTTTTAAATGAGCTGACAAAATTAATGATATTTTTAATTCATTCTATTTATCAAGAATTTTAAAAAAAGTTGAGAATATAATATTTCTATTAGGCTTTTTATCTCCTAAAGACAGAATATTGAATACCACAGTCAGATAAACTCTCAAAAGTTTGCCCATTCTTCATACAATAATCACATATTAAATGTGCACCCGTACTAGAAGGTACATGGTAATTTTAAATGGTGCTTTTCTAACACATTTCAATGCATAAGATTTTACTAACAAAAATGTATTTCTTGGTCCAATAAATACCTTTGTCAACCATAACTGCTTCACCATTCTTATTTGGTTTATTTTTCTTGCAATGATAAATTATTGTTTTTCATTATTTTTTGTTTAGTCTTAAAAAAAATGAAATATAGGGATTGTTTTAGTTGTTTTTTTTAATGTGCTAGCTTTTATAATTATGCTACTAAGGCATCAGTATATTGTTCATATTAAATTCGAAAAAGGTTTTGATATATGTGGCAGGCACTGTAAATTGTTAGTGTCTTGTGTACTAATCAAGCATGTTGTTTTTCAAGCATTAGCCGATTACTCGCCTACCAGGGAATCATACTAACATATTCCTGTTGACATATATATACTGTGGGATCGGGACTAACGTATTCTACCAATAAGTCAATTCTCCATATACTTTGTTTCCAGACGGGCGACCCAACGAGAACTACAACGCGTCGAACCTGCCTTTCGGCGACTTCTCGTACCTGACGGAGATGATCTACAACCCGCTGGCGTACAGCTACGGCGTGACCAGCGTGGACCCCGACCGCAACGTGGACCCCGAGCACGGCGCGCACGACCCCGCGCTCGACGCGTCGCTCGACCCGTCGCTCGACCCCTCGCTCGACCGCACCATCGACGTGTCCGACTCCTCGTCCGACGACGACGACTCGCGCGTGGAGCCCGACGACGCCGTGCCGCCCGTCGCCATGGAGACGCAGATCATGACCGTGGGCGACTGCCAGATCGTGAAGCTGCCCGCCAACCCCGACGACAAGGACGACAAGAGCGAGCCGGGCGACGCCGCGCCCTCCTCCGTCACCATCACGCCCATCAGCACCGTGGGCGACTGCACCATCCGCCCCGTCGACAACACATAATCACCCGTCGCCACCCGCACCCCCGCCACCCTCGCCCCGTGCCCCTCCTCGCGCCGTCTCCTCTCCCCTTCATCTTTTCTGTACCCCGTTCCCGAGTGTTCGTGTTTGCGTTCCCTTTCAATTCCGTGGTAGAGGACACGACCGTGACGAGCGACGCCGTGCGATTCCGCGTTCGGTTCCATTGTGATGTATTGGTAGGAGGAGATAAACTTTGCTATGTCGAGAGTCGACAGGGAGCACGTAGTCGTAAGAACATCTCGCGTGCCTAATTCCCGTAACGTTCGTAGTTGAGATTGGTATGAAGTTAGACAACTAATTATTGTGGTAGCATTTACTGAATATGGTGTTCACAGTCCGTAATGCAATGGATAATATGGTTATTTACAATGCGAGCTCGCGTTCGCAACAGTAGGTGCGGAATGTTTTTAGACGTCACTATAAACATATTTTTTTATCGCGTTTTTTTCGTCCAAATGTCTTCCTGCGGCACGTGATGCTACTACAATGATGGAACACCTTCGAAGTTTCAATGACTGTCTAATTGCATTTAGAAATTTGCGAGGATATTTATTTTATCTGAAGGTATGTAAAATAATGCCATAAGCTTTACATAATTTAATCGTGATACTCATTTAGATGACCTGTATACCAGAACAAATTTGTCACAATATTGTAACGTCGCTGCTCTGCGTGAAAACGAGCGTAGTCGACCGGAGGTGCGCGAACGTGAAATAGTAATTTCAAATCGACATTCGTTTGTGTGGAAGCTTTGAAATTACTGACGAAAGCTTTAATATCTTTTACAAATAATATAATTTTATACCAATTTATGGGTATACGTACTGATGAAAAACGCTTTAAATCAATTGATTTTTCAGACTATTTTGTAATCTATGGTGGGGTTTCCATAGAGCGCCATGACAGAACATAAGCTCTGCCATCTGTTATTCGTTTCCAGCATTAGTAATGGATAATGCAAATCGGCTCCTTTTCACGCAGGACAAATTTTTAAACATAAAGTAATAACGTATAGATGTGTAATATTTTGCGAATATCTACATTAGAGGCAGCATATTTACCACAATATTATAATAAACAGTGAAATTATTTAGATACGCAGTGTTTAATGGATATGTGCACTTTAAAGTTGCCTTCACTGTTTCTTCGTCTATTTAATCTACACTTTAGCTGCTCAGAAATGTTTCAATGTAAAAGGCGAGTTTCGCGTCTCAAATGATCTGATATATGTAGTGAGACGGACTCGCGAGTAGGAAAATATTTTTGAGTGGCCTCCGTAAGGTGAATGTCATTAGCGTCGGCGCTTTATTGACTAAAAAGCAGCTCCTGTGTATTTTAGGACGTTTTTAAAATATAACTTAGAATTAAGTAGCCCCTGTCTGTTGGTACTGTATTTTATATTATTTTGGACAATCACTGGTGTCTTCTCTTAAAGTAATAATTTTTTTAACTGATTAGCTCGGGTCGACGCTAAGGACATTCGCCCCATATTAAACCGTACCATCTGATTGGCTGTCTATAATTATTGTTTACTACGTATAATTTTATATTTAGTGTAATGTCGTGTAGTTGCGCACACGCTATAATCGCCTTTTCCATGTTCTTATTATGTATCAATCTCTGTGAATACTAGAATGTAGTTTAGTAGTGTCTTAGGAATGTAATATTCTAAATATTAATAAAAATATAAAACTCGGCAACACCACACGAACAAGTGATACGATTTAGCTACTTATTTTTAGCGAGACATAATGGTAAACAATATATTTCTTTAATCATTTTGCCTGTGAAGCAATGAGTAATGTATCGTAGAAGTATGGTAGATATATTTGGTTCAAAGACCAGAGCAATAATGGCCCGCATGGCTTAACGCGAATGGCCCATGCGAAATTCGCATTGAGGCACTGAATCGGAATGTGCCTGGCCTTAATTCGCGACAAGTCTTCCCGAACAGAGTGGTACTCAGTATATGGCATATTTTCGCCTCGAGGCCTCTAACGGGAATCGGATTTGTATCATGCCTGTGCCCCGATTGGATATGAACTTTGAACCAAACATACGTAATAATATGCAATATATAATAACCCCACTCGTAATGACAGCTGCTTGTAGCTAATAGTGGCTGTCAAACAGCCATTAATTGGCGTTTTAACGTGTTTCAAACTTCAGTTCCTTTATTTTATTAACATATATTTACTTTTTAGAGATCGTACACTTTCGAAGTTTTTGCAATTTAAAAATAATATTTTGAAAGTATTAAAAATGTCATAATGGAAAAAATCATAATCATTATTTTCTGTACAGTAGTTATAGTTCCTAACTTGTAATCGATACAAAATTATAATCCTTGATAAACTAGATTAGGGAAGTAATTTAATTTTTCGGCGCAATGATCAAGTGTGTTTTGGAAATATGCAACCAGGGATTCAATAATTTTACATAAATGTTTTTATTTTTATTGGACTAAAACAAATTCATTCAACAGCAACGTCATAAACAAAAAAATTGTTAAGTGTAAGCAATGTCATAATATACTAATAGTACTGTTATGCAAACATACACTTCTTGTGATGTTCGATTCCAAATTGTGTCGTCAAACACTATTTTTTGTATTAACTACAAAAATCACTGTTCTTTTTAATACTTAAATTTCAATATATCATACAGGCATTTAACTAAATAGTAGGACTGGTTGCATATTCTTAACATCGCGACACTGCGTTTGACTATTAGCGTTAAGTTTATTATTTGTAATCGATCAAATTTTTTTTTAGTATTTTTAGTATCGTTTAGTCGATAATGACGTATCGTCTAATAATTCGTTTAAAGGAATTACTTTACGTATTTATGTGGAAGACTGCTCGATACCACGTTGTAACGTATTAACTCGCTTAATTGTCATGTTTTCTTTAGGTAGCCCTCAAGAGGCATTTAATTATGAGTCTCAGAAGGCAAGCTAAGCTTATTGAGAATTATTTAACATAAGAATCTGTATTTTTATAATAAAACTAAGGCTAAGTTCACCACAGACGTAATCGACGTATCATCTGCGCTGACACATTTGTTTATATCGTTTACTATAAGTTGTGTTTCAAAGGCCCTATTGGCACGTTATCGTTAAGTTTATGTGTGCGTTTTGACTGTTTGGCAACTATTTATATCGATAATCGCCTATCTTATCGATTGTACCACTTGTAGTCCAGTTTTAAATTCGGAATATTAAATTAAAGGTATACTTAAGATCAATCGTCAAATATTTGGCCGAAGTCTCATTGCATATTGGATTTTTTAATATGTATGGGATCTTCTATTTCGCAAAACATTTATGATAACACGGTATATTATATGGAAATATATTACGTATTCTCCCGTATTTTAATTAATTATAATTTAATAAGCTTACTATAAATTTTAAGACAGTGAATCCTAAAAGCGAAATTTATGATGGTAATTAAAAAATATATTAGTTAATTTCTTTGCTATTTGTAAAATTTGAGGAAAAAAACAACTTTAAAGTATCGAATGCAATACTTTAACGATGACATCTAAACCAACTACACTGATATAATAGTTGTCAATCATTCAATACGTTTGGTATGTTTTATTGAGTCGTTCCACGGTCCAACATCTGCAAAATGTTAATACAACAATTGCAAAACAAAATTGTCATTGTCTAAATAGAAATTTACATCGTTAAAAAACCTTTACTTCGACAGATTTTCATTATAATGTTTTATCCCACAGCAAAACGGTTTAAAGTAAATCTACAAACCCAAATCACTCACACAAACAAAAAACAATATCAATACTAAAATGCATGTAAAAATCCCTCCGATATTAAATTGTATGTGATGAAAACTTTTTAGCCCGACTCGAATTTCGAATGTATGCTGACACGACAATTTTATTCTAATGTTATAATACAAATTGAACGTATTAATTAGCGCGGTGTTGGTCGTGCGTCGACGTTGTAATCGGCAATACAACAGTTCCCTTATTTATGGCATGTTGAGTTGAATTGAATCGGTTGATTGCATTTATAAAATTGTTTTATTATGTATGGTTTTATGTTTTGTAGACGTCACAATATGTTTTATTGTAAGTGTATGAGTATGTATAAAGGAATATATGCAGCATGTAACCATTCTATACAAAATAATTTTCAATGTTTTTTTTTTGTGATTGTGTATTTATCCATATTTTAAACTATTCCTAATTAATAATTTATTTTCCATGTTATTGTCATGTTACTTTATTAAATCGATACAATGTTTTATTTCATTAAATCACGAGAATAGTCAATTTTAATTTTTAACACTTTCTTTTTGAAGCATTTATTAATTTGTGATTTGTTTTGTTTCATTTATAGATCATTTTTATTTGAAATATGGATGAGAACGCAAGCGATAATATCATGTATGAACCCTTTAAATATTTGAATAGTAGGTTGTCACACAATAACATTTACATGTAATAAATAAGCTTGTCTGTATGTATCTTAACCGTTGCGCGAGATATATGGAAAATAGTGATTTACTCGCTCGGGTCACACTTGCATTTAAATTTAAATATTTAATTTGCATTTTTAAACTCCATTATTCCGGGATCATTATTCCTTGTTTTTTAATGCTTATTTTTTAGTAAGAATTTTATCACTAACAATTTTTCATTTTTGCAGCTACATTCGTTGTCCATGGTTATTTTCGAATTTAAAATTTAACAACTATTTTTCCTGCAAAAAATAAAAATAAAAACAGACATCGCTCCATTTACTGCATTGTGGCAAGTACGAATATTTTATATCTCGGGCGACGGCGCAGTAATTTTAGTTGGTAGTGTAAACGTTCTTATATTCCTGTATTGTGAAATGTATGTCATTTTACGTTGTGATCATGTGAGTGCAAAAACAAATTTATTATATTTTAACCAGTTTCGGTTGACGGTTCGTCAATTGACGGGCAGCAGAATTAACATGTTTTTGTTCTGCATAGTCCGAGAGCAGTATTTTTTAGATGTAATCTTTATTATTATGAACTTTTTTTTATTTTAACATTTACGAAATTCGAACGTTAGTTAATTTCTAACAATGAAATATTTAATAAAGAAATCACAAAAATATTTGAATTTAATTTTAATCCTTATATGTATTTGTTGAAGTGAAAACTTATTACGATAGCGCAATAAGTATTGTATTTTACCACGTAAATGATAGTACTTTTATACTAATAAATTCGTGGGAAATTATTCCGTAACCATTCCAAAATATTCAAGAATGCATAACGTTAATGTTGGAGTTTTCACTTCTGCCGAAACTCCCAGAATGCCACCCGTTTTTTTTATACTTTAACACTAAACCTAAATTACCTAAATGTTTTATGGTGTGCCTGACGTAGTCTGTTCAATGTTCTTCCTAGCCCAGAATAATGAATTGTTATTTCACAGCCCAAATACTCTGGCAACAAAAACGTATTTAACGCAAGCTATTCCTCAAACTAAGCATACATTTTTTTTCATTTAGACCCCCGGCCTAAAATAAATCGTTGCCTTTTGCAACTTATAAACCCACGTCCGGGCTTTTCACCACTCCACTTTATCACACTTTACAAAAGAGTACGAGGACTAGTCGGCGTGGCTCGTCGATACATCATCTGGCCAGTTGCGGATTCGAACACGCTAGCACCCTAAGTATGTTTAAAAAAACTAATTATGGTCTATCTCTTTAATTTTTGGACCGATAATACATATAATTAATACGTACTTCTGTAGGAATAGTTGCTCACCAACACTGTTCCAGCCTTGGCATCGTATACGGCATCGTCTTTCAATTGGCGATGCCCAATGTCGTGGGAAGCATCTATACCGGGTTACCCAGGAGGTGTAATTTTACACATGCTTCTGAGGACTAATCTTTTCATTTAAGAAATAGAAAAAAAATCTCTGAGGTATCATAATTATTTATTTAAATATAAATATAGGTTTATTTTTGGATAACCACACTTTAGTATCGTAACAAAATTACTAACGTAACTATATAAACTATTTACGAGCTAAGCCTTAAGGTACAGTGAAGCGATTAAGTTCCCGGGGGCGGGGGTGGCGCGTTGTTGGCCCACTGCGGGTGCGGACCGGCCGCCGTGCAGAAGTTCGACCCGAATATGGGCACGTTGTGGCGGAAGGGGGGCACGACCCCCATCACCATGGGATTGTGGATTCGCGGATTGGTACCGAACTGGAACATGTGGGCGAAGGGCGGAGGCGTTGTCGGGTTGAAGGGGGGAGGGAAGCGTGCCATGTTTGGTGGGAAGGGTGGAGCACTGAAGGGCGCGAAACCGCTGGGGTCATTGGGGTGCGGCGGCGTAGTCCTGAGGTCCATGTTGGCGCCCCAGGGCCGCGCGAGCCTCGGGAACGTGTTGGGGTTGGTGCGCCGCGACCCGGCGGCGAAGGGGTTCCGTCCCCGGCTGGGGCCGCTCCCGAACCTGCTGCTGGACTCCGAAGGTCGCAGGTTGCGCCGATCAGGTTTCCTGTTCTTCGACGTCTCTCCGTCGTTCTCGCCGTTTTCTTCGCCTTGTTTCATTTTTTCTCTCCTGTTCTTGTTCGCTTTGCGCTCTTCTTCGTCGTCGGAGTAGTCTACCTGATTGGGCGGCGGTTCCACGTCGTTCAGCCACGACGCGTCGGAGCCTTTTAGTCTGGAACGTTAACAAACAATTTATAAATAAAGGCTGTCATCTAAAATCACCTTTATTTAGAAACATGGTACAGAACTGTCAAAGAAACCGATTTTGTGTTTTGATGAGAGTGTTTGTTACCACTTACCTCTACCACGTTACCAATGGGTAAGAGACCCTCAGGTATGTAACCTGCATGGTGGTAAATGAAAAATCTTACCTCGATTTTGTAACGAATATCGCCCTCCACAATAAAGAAAGTCATCAACATGGCAACAGTAAAGGAAAACTTAGTTTTTAGTAGTGATGGCCTAAGTTTAGGCGCGCGGTCGAGAATCGTGAGGATACCTGCACACCAAAAAATTCTTAGGTGTGTAGTCCGCCAAGCCGCACTAGGCCAGCGTGATGTACTAAAACCTAAACCCTCTCAGTTCTAGAGGAGGCCCGTGTCCAGCAGTGGAACGTATATGGGCTAAAGTTGATGTAGATTATTGGGGCTTGCGAGATGAATAAATAGATGGTAGCGTGTACGTACTTGATGAGTTCTGCGAGGAAGACGTAGTTAGTGTGTTGCGTGTGTGGCGCGATGAACACGTCCATGCCGACCGCCACGCCGCGCTCCTTCACGTGCTCCACCGAGTTGAACCGCACGCAGTAGTACGGCTCCGTCACCTGCACACGCGCGCCACCATCAACAACATCATCAAGGTTATCAACATCAACAACAACAACGTCATCATCATCAACAACAACTACGTCATCATCAACAACAAGAACGTCATCGTCATCATCATGATCAACAACATCATCATCACCATCAACGTCATCATCAGCTTATCGACAGCTCCGCGGCGAAGATGGCTATACACCAACTTGCGAAATTAGAGGCCACAGGTTTGATCCCTGCACCGAGGCAAATGTTTGTGGGATCCACAAATATTTGTTTCGGGTCTGAGAGTTTGTGCGACCGTAGAGTCTCTCGTAGTTTCTGAATCTGATACCCAAAACACAAGACTTGTATTTTAGTACGGGATCAGAACTATGTATGCGACTGTTGGGTGTATTTATTATCTTTATCATCATCATCACCATAATCATCAACATCATACTTAGGCTTTAACCCCACACTAAAGTGATGAGTCGTATCAGAAACTATCGGTTTTGCAAACACCCATACCTGTGAATTACTCATGGATTTGTCTCGGTGCGGAAATCGAACCCGCAGACTGGTTCCACAAGCTAGTCTTACCTACGTACCTTGGTTAGGCATTCGTAAAAAAATACAACAAAGATGAAGAAAAAAATAGTGTATTACTTTGACGTGTACAAGCGAAGGAGTAAAAATGCCTCAGGTTTGCCAGATTGCATATAAAGAAAAAGTAACCAAAGTGTTTTATTTCGCAACAAATTATTTTAAGCACGTAATTTTGGCAAGAATACTTTTCGCCAAAACGAGGCTTACTTTATAATAGCTACAATGTAGCTTAGCTCGCTTATAATAAAAGCTCTTATAATGCAATTATTTATCACTGTCGCAGTTAATGGAAAATTTATTTGGGCGCAGACAGGTTGGTGGTCGCGTTACACTAAATATTTGTGACTTGATCTAAAAGACTCGCAGCGGACGTGTAACCTAACAATTAGAAAAAATCATAAAATAATTACGTGTGAAATTGGACAGAGAAATGAACGTAAATACATTTAATGCGCACAAAAACGTTATCAAGTTTCCGGTAAATGCTTATTCCTAACTCCTACCGCATTGAAATAATTATTTTGCCATATTTGTCGCCGCTTACAAATTTACACCATATTGGGAAGAAGTATAAAAGTTGGCAGAATGTTTATGCAACTGCCGTATTCACACAGCCGTTTATTATAAAGTCGACGGTGCTTTACCTCATTTATGTTTCGTATAAACGATAAATGAACAATTTAATGTGCTCTGCAAATGACGGCACAAAGCATCGACACGATACGACGCGCATTTTACAAGACCTTTGATGTGTGTTCAAGGGTGCGCCTCGCGTATTATAAAGGACAATATATCCGTGTTATTTTAGTATAATAAACAATATGGATATACGCTTACTGATGCGAAGCATTCTTCATTTCGGTTGAAAAATACAAGCTTAATTTTTAAAGCGTAAAAGTTTTTTTATAGTTTTGCAGAAGAATCATATTAGACTATAAAGAAAAATATTGTTTCATAGACACAAAGGGCTTTAAAGTAGATAACTTACTATAGCCATAAAACGAAATAATGAATAATAAATCGTAATCGTACAGCAATATCATGCATTTGAATTTTAGTAGTCACAACATAAATATCCCATGTTTTCAGCCATAAAAATTCAAATCTTGAGCCAAATAGGGTTTAACATGCGCGTCTCCATTCCGCGCTGATAAATTATGGGCTCTACGTTTGGGTGGCAGCCAAGCCTTTTGAGTTTTGAGTTTTTCTTGTTGAGTACACGAGACGATATAGACTGTCGCATTTCATCGAGACTTTTTGGCACCACTCGCGTTTTTAGACCAATTGCTTTAGTCTGGTGTCAAGGAGATACGATGTCTTGTCCTTAATGGTTTAATTAGATGAAAAAAAAGTTATGTAATATTCGATAGAACCTAACAATAGTTACATAAAGAATATTGACAAAGTACTACTGCGAATAGAGCAGCATAAGAATTGTTACAGAGGAAGATGAGAGGACTGGGTATCGAGACATTGGAGCGTATCGATATGGGCTGTAGTAATAATTATTTGAAAGACCAATAAATGTCATAAAATAACAGGTCAAATTAAGACAAGTATAGAGAAGCTCCAGTTAGCACTTGTGACACTTCAGTTTAAAAAAAACCGCGTATCGAAAAGTTTGGGTCTAAGAAACAATTTCTTCCAATTAAAGACTTGGTTTTAATATTAGTTAAATATTCTTAATTACTTCATTTTTCTTGAAACCTATAATTTGTCTTAAATTTGTAACTGTAAAACGTATTAAATAAAAAAAAATAGAATTACGAACGAACTTTTTAATAACAGATAATTACTTATTTTTCTTGCCTTTTGCAATTTCGTATTATTTGCCTACATTAAATATTGTCTTTGTCTGGTTTTAATTGACGTACGCGTGCAGAAGCTACCGAGAAATACTAATACGTCAATAGGCTACATTTTTAAATACATTTTATAGTTTCTTAAATAAATACGAGTACTAAATTATATCAATACAGGACGGGTGGAATAGGTGAACGGTGGACCCAACAAGTATCTTTGACACGGAATAAAAAAAAACTAAGATATCTTCGCTACGTATACTCACAGGTCCAAAGACATCGAAAACTTTTCCGAGCGCCTTGGCGCCGTTGTCCACGAACAGTATCGTGTCGAGGTCCACTGCCGGGGTCGCTGGCAACGCCCGAATTACCACTGCGAACGGAAATTCATTCGTAACAATTGACCGATCGAGAATTTCGGCGGTCGCAGGTTCAAACCCCAGACACACACCTCTGACTTTTCGAAGTTATGTGTGTATTCACAATGAATTATCACTTGCTTTGACGGTGAAGGAAAACATCGTGATAAAACCTGCACACCTAAAAGTTCTTAGGAATTTCTTAGGTGTCTAGTCCGCCAACCCGCACTACGCCAGCGTGGTGGACTAAGGCCTAAACCCTCTCAGTTGTAGAGGAGGCCCGTGCCCAGCAGTGGGACGTATTTGGGCTGATGATGAATTGACCGATGTCTGTCATATTTTTAATGTCAATAAAATACTTGATAAATTTCACAAAAAGCCTATCTTCACAAATGAAGCTAATTTCTAAGTAGACAGAAAAGGCTGCAAAGCAAATATTGACGTCATTCCCTATTATAGTACGTCCATACGACTAAGATAGTGAAAAGTTCACATTGCACCTTTATTATATTATTTTATCTTTATTTTCGATAAAAAAAAATATTAAAATAGTCTTGGATGTTTCATTTAATATTACGTACAAAAATGAACACAGATCGTATTAAATAAATTAACACAGCTTATACGTGCAATCTTATGTAATTTAAATATATTAAACGCCCGACCCCATACGTCTAGAGTTAATTGAATAAGCCCAGACAAGCACGAAATGTGAATATAATTTCACACAAAAAAGTTCACAAACCGCGGCTAATGATGTAACCAAGGAAGGAACGCTTCATTCGTCGTATCGATTGTGAAAAAAAATATGATAACGAGGGCGAGAAAAAAGCTTGTGCGCGGTGGAGGGTGGCAACAGTCTGCAATCGGCACTGCCGGATCCCATAATTATACGTACTTCCTTTTTAAACATGCGCATGCTCAGAATACAGGATTTTTAGTAATTGATAATTTAATCAACAACG
The DNA here is from genome assembly GCA_907164795.1 of Hemaris fuciformis. NCBI lineage: Eukaryota > Metazoa > Arthropoda > Insecta > Lepidoptera > Sphingidae > Hemaris > Hemaris fuciformis. Next base: position 12,310,246 of record OU015448.1, read on the forward strand.
TGTTTCCATATGAACGATTTTTGTTCTTAGGAAAAATATCTAAAGCCATCTTTAAGATTCTTTCGCAATGAGAAAAACTATCCGGAACGAGAAGGTATATTAGATAAATATGTAACGGCCTGATGGAAATAATATGGGATTTGATAAAAATTCAGCATGTAGTAAAAAAATAAATTATACATAAAAAAAGCCATAATTAATAGCTTTTACAATTTAAAGCCTCTACATGTTTGAGAAGTTTTAACCGTTTAATTATAGTATAAAATAATTTTTCAAGAACAGTAACAAAGTTGCATGGGAAACCGTATGCTGGTCGATTGACCTTGTCTCGGTACGTACCGACCGGCGTAGTTGACTAAGACCCAAACAACAACAATTTAGTATTGAAAAATAGAATAGGTATTTTATTACTGTTTTCTATTTGAATTAAAAAAGTGGCTCAACGACACATGGATTTTTAGTAGGAAATGAAAAGGATAGAAAAAGGGGGTGAAAGTGTTTATAAATATTAAATAAATCGCATCATACTTGGCAACGTTACCGGAAACGACAAGTGACTAAAGATTAATTTATTGCAGCTTTTGTTTATACACAACAAACAACATTAGGAGGGATGCTGTAGTTGGAAATAGAATTATTTCCTACTGGATTCGCAAAAGGAGCAGCCATTCTTTGGCAAGGTTATCTACAGCATGTAGACAAATACACATAGAGTAGTCAAGGGAAGTTAATAAAAGAATACTCGCCTAATCTCTCAACAACGCTGTTGATAGTGCCAATTTTGGTACACTCCTGTGACGGCAGACTAATGGCAAGATCTTCGATCGGCGGCAAGTCTTCGAGGCCCAGTTCCCCTATAACTTTTGGAGGTTCGGCTTTTTTATTCTTCCCACCCGGCTCCAATTCATCACTGTAAAATTTAATTTTGTTCATTTTGGACCATATTTTGCTTTTGATGTAATATAAATTTTATCGATCTCAATTATATTGGATAAGTTGAAGTAGTCTTAGTCGAAGGCAAAGTAAAGTGTACTGAGTACAAAGGGTTTGTTTGATATTGGACAAATCAAAGAGGTAATATTTTAGGCGTAGAAGTTGTAAAAGAGCTGCTGGAGGAACAATATGTATCTGTAGAGTAAATTAACAATACTCATCAAAGTAATGAATTTGTGATCAGTAAACAACCATGGCCATCACTACTTGTGGCTATGGTTACAAGTCGAGAGTCAGTCGAGAGTCTCAGCGGTCGCGGGTTCAAACCCCCAGGCACACACCTCTGACTTTTCGAAGTTATGTGTGTATTCACAATCAATAATCGCGTACTTTAACGGTGAAGGAAAACATCGTGATGAAACCGGCAAACCTAAAAAAATCTTAGGGATATCTTAGGCGTCTAGTCCGCCAGCCCGCACTAGGCCAGCGTGGTGGACTAAGGCCTAAACCCTCTCAGTTGTAGAAGAGGCCCGTGCCCAACAGTGAGACGTATATGGGCTGATGATAATGAAACAACCATGAAATGTACAAAACAATGTATTGTGATCATTACTCAAAATTGTGATTTAATTTTTTTGTCACCTTAAAAGTGATACATTGATGCATTACAAAGCAATGAGGTTAATTTAGTTTATTCACTCAGACAACATAAGTGCACAATAATGACAGCACCAAATAATGATATATAACTAAATTAGCTGAAGCAGGAAATGATCAGCAGATTGAAGAAACAAAAAATGACTTCAGATTTCCTAATTATTGCATCCAAAAAAATAGCATTACCGTCATGTAATAGTTTATTATTATATAGAAGATTCTTTTTGAATTTTCAACTGAATATAGAAAATATTTTTCATTGATTATATAATGATACTAATTAAATTTAAATGTATATCTGCAGATACAATACCAATATGGATCTCTACTAATGTGTATGACCTTGAAACAGTAGATGATACTGTATTTTAAAGTCATGAGAATAAAAGCTATTCTTTACTTAATACTTACTGAAGTAAGTATTAATTTCAATAAATGATACCTTACTACAATTATTTGTAAGGGTGTCATTTATAGTTAGATTTAACTTATACCTAGTATTTTTCCAACTGTGGCAAATTTTTCATGTAAGGAAATGTAAACATTACAATGTGCTTAACATTCAATGCTGTTAGTTTGTTAAGAAACTGCTAATATTGGCTTTTGTTGACATTAGTCCTATCAGCAATTGAAATTATTTATGTAGTTTTGGTGCTTAATTTGTGATTTACCATTTTATTCAAGATTAGTGGGTAGGAAGATCCTAGTATACAAGGATTTATAACTGTTTGTCCTGTCTTGCTATTTAATAGTTGACCTAGTCCATTCCCAACATTATCGCCAAATATAAATATCTGATCATTACAATCAACATTTCTTTTGTAGGTACTGTGAATATTTTTTTGTCAGATTAATAGACAACTTACTGGAATGGTCACAGTTGCAGGTGTAGTTGTTTATGAGTAAATTAAAACAATCTATATTGTATTGCCATGTCTCCGCTAGGTCATTCAATGCTAAGACATGTTCTTTTTTTTTGGATAGTTCATATTTAATTGTCAATGATTTTAGAGACTCCTCAATGCTTAAAATTTCTAATCCCAATTTACTAAAATAGTTATATAAACACTGTAACTGTTCCGTTAAGCTTATTCTCTGTTTTGTGTCTTTTACTCATTAATTTTTGAGTCTTTTTAATATACTTATTTATTTTTATATATTTTTTAGTTTGTTATTGCTATTCACCAAACTTTTTTGTTATTTTACTACTGTTGGCAACAGTCAAGTCAGATTCATTGATAGGGGTGTGGTTACTTGCAGCATGAACCAACTGTGGAGAGGTTTTAACTAATTCATTGAACAAACTTGGGTTTTGCACAATTGTTTCATTAAGTCTGTCCAATTCCAGCTTATTAATTTGATTATGGGCCTCTTGCAACAAATTTTTCAAATCAGTAATATGCCTGAGAGCTTTCTTCATACTAATCACTGCACTGATTAAACACTTCCACAACATGTTATAACCTCACATGGTCTTCATAACATGCTTCTAAATTTAATTGACACCACTCACTCCTAAGGTTAGAATTTTTATTGGAAATTTTGAGCAGTACCTTTTCCTTGTCCTTTTCCCTGTTTAGATCTTCAACCCACTCTGGTAGCCTTTAATTATTTCAATGTCAGTTGGAATTTGGTCTGCTCCTGATGGGAGTATGCCTTGAGAGTCATCATTATATTAGTGTAAATAATTCGCAAGATTAGATATTGTATATAATATTAAAACAGTTGGTACTTGGTATGGTATGTTGAATATAAAGATTTTACTTGTTATATACTCAGTTTGTGGATATTAAATAGTAAACAGTACATACTTTCTGAGCTAGGGCTTATAGTGAAGGAAAAGACAAAACAATGGCTTACATTGCAAGGCTTGAGTTTTAAACTTGTAGCATATTATTCAGGTTATGTTCAAATGTCACTTGCCATTGCTGGATATAGTATACACTTAACACTATTATGACAAAAAAATTAAATTACAAGTATTAGTATTAATATAGGGTACAGTACATATTTGACATCATAAAAATTGTGTAATTATATCTGCATACCACAGAGTGAATGCTTGTAAAGTAGATCTAAGATGGATCTTTCCTTTCTCAGAATATGGATAGAAATCACAAATTTTCAACACATCACTAAGCTCCCCTATCTCCATACTCCCTCAGCCCTGTATGCAAGAAATGAAAACTATAGACAACACATCTGCTATTTCAACATAGTATTCCTTTGCAGTATATGTGTTGGAAAACAAAGAGCAAGATTGTAAGGTAAATGTGAGTGACAGCCACCCAAACATGTTGTGGTTTTCACACCCAAGACACCTCATTATGAGATCATAAATAGGTGTACAAAAGTATTAATACCCCTATTCAATAACATTGTTTAAGAAAAATAATATGTATGGAATACCTATCACAAAATGAACAATATTGTTCAACCCCTTATAGGACTTTCAGAGTACAACATTATGTAACACAAGCTTCTATGTTTCAAAGGCATAATTAACATAATTGGTATGTTGTCTAATTGTCTTTGGCAAATATGATAATCATATTTTCTTAGTTTCCTCATACTTCCTTTACTTATAAAATATTGATTATAAACTAATTTATTAAGATTCTTAAAATATCTATAAAAACACATTTCTTCAAACAAAAAAATAAACATTTCTATGTACAATAAAATACATTATGTATAGATATATATCTATATTTTTTTGTATATTATGTGGTACAAGTAATCAAAACAATATGAAACTATATATATAAAATATGAAACTATTGTCCACTATTAGTTCCACAAATCAAGTGTTAACAATTAATAACCAATATGTAAATTCTTATTCATAAACATACAGTATAAATGATGATGCAACACTGTGTAAAAATATTGCTTATTTGGGTTAGCAAAGCTTATCATGAATCATTTAAAATTGGGTCAATCCAGCTGGATTTTTTGGGTTTTAAAATGTACTGTTAAAGTATAGACTATAAGACCTTATATTTTATTAATATGGCAATCATAAGACAATGTATCTGAACAATGTCAGGTCAAACAATTAATTTCAGTGTTATCACCATTTGTTCAAAGATAAATTTTAATGAAATTGAACATTTAATTATTATGTCAAATGTATATTTTTAAAATAATTAATTTTCATTATCTTCACCAACACACATCAATGCTGGACAAGCCTCCCAAAATGATTATATTAGTGTTAATTTTAACACAAAAAATTATACTCATAAAGTTCTTTATATTAAAATAATCATTTCTTAATCTGACTCGTGGTCTCGCGGTACAAGTATGTGCCATGCGATCTAGAGGTCTTGGGTTCGATTCCCGGGTCGGGCAAAGTGTTATTGGGTCTTTCCATTAGGAAATTCTCGGTAACAGCACGAAGTCTGGAAATGTGCCCGAAAAACGGCAATAGGCTCGCCACCTGTTACGTGGGACTGATACATACTTGGCGAAATGTGGGTGCAGAGAATGCACCTCTGCCTACCCCTTAAGGGAATACAGGCGTGTGTTTATGTATGTATGCATTTCTTAATCCCAGTAAAATGAAATCAAATGCATGAACTCATAATAAACCTAAGTATTATTGGACTGTTAGCTCAAAGCCAATTACCCTAATTAAACCTGCAGTGAACAGATGCATTTACATTCTAATTTGCGTAATTATTGCTCACTAACACTTTATAAAGCTTAGTTTCAGGCTCAAATGAAATTCTGGAACTAAATAAGAATTTCTGTGATCACTTGAAAGAATATATTTTTCTTGTTTAAGTTTCTGTAGAACCTTATTTATCTGAAATAGTTGCATAATTTATAGCATTTTATGCAAGTAAAATGGAATAAAATAAAAAAAATTTAAGTTTTTGTTAGATTATTGGTCTTTTTTACAAAACTCAATTTGATTTTTAAGTTTTTAATAGAAAGAAGACTCAATTTCGGTCCTTACATAAAAATAACCGAGTACTTACCCACTAGATGCCTCTTCGACGTCTTTGACGGAGTCCACATCACTATCACTGGAGTCACTCGAGGACGAAGAATCCGACTCTGTGTCTAAGTCGCGGTACTCCGTCACCTCGTACTCCATGACGCCACTCTCGGAGCTGTCGATGATCATGTGCCGCGTCGTCTGCTCGCCCTCGTGAGCCTTCGGCCTTGACAGCGGCCCGTGGGCGCAAGCATTAATTATGTTATTTTTCAACACCATTTCACTCAATTCCGGTGCGTCCGAATCCTCATTTCCTGTGTATTCGTTTGACCGAGTCTCTGTATCGTCAGACTCCGAGTCTGAACCACCGTACTCCGCAATCAAACTAAGCGACACGTTTTTATTATTGCTTTGATTTGGATTTTCCATCGTTCTATGCGTCTAGGCTACCAGTACCAATTGAATTATATTGGCTAAGAATTCTAACAAACTAGAAACTCGCTTTATACAGTTGCTGGAGATAAGAGAAGTAGAGATGAAATTATTTTGAATCAAAAGACTAAAACGTGACGAAACAAAATAATCGAAGCGAAATGACAACTGACATTTTTGTTCACAGACAGTCCACAGATAACATAATACGCGACAATGTTTTACTTATAGTGACGTCTATAGTCGATGGTGTACGTAATCGACTCTCTAGTGTATAACGTTTACTATGTAGGCTAAGCACAACAATAATGGCTTTGAATCTAATCGGTATTTAGATATAATGGTTTACTCTTACTTTGTATAATTAGCTACCTAACATTTTAATAAAAGCTTGAGGCAGGGATTGGGGTTTCATTCGGGGAGTAATAATGGAGGCCCATGTTGCTTGTGGGTTGATATTTGTATTCGGTTGGATACACGCTTAGTGTATCAAGATTCAAGATCAGCCTATATGCTCAATCTCAATACCCTCTGTAAAGATGTCGATTATCTTGCTAGCCAACCTATTCAAATACAGAAATACGATAAGATGACCGAATTTATTCAGATATATTCTCATTAACAGCATCAGAACTAGAATTTTTAGTGCGACTTTTTTTCTTCCTTGGTGGATGCGGCAACTTGTAATGTACAGTGCGCACGTGCAAACTAAGACTAGTTGAATACTTGAATTTTTTTCCACACATTGTGCATTCATATGGTGTAGCTGCTGTGTGGACCTGAAATAATAATTTACATTTATTCCTGAATGGCTTAAATTCAGATACATATATCATAATCCAAAACATTAATTTTTAAATTACTATTGGTTTCTTCTTTAATCTTCTACTTTAACTCTTTTATTGTCATAATTATTGTTTTTATAGATGTTCTATAATATGACATTTAATGAATAAATAATACGAAAACGGAAGCGTGTTTTATTTCAAAAAAAAATCAAAACAATAATGACATTTCTAAACTTAAAAATCCTCACGATGCAAACTTTAATCAAAAAAGAAATTAGCAATGTTAACATGCACTAAGCCGGCAACTGTTTCAACGCCTATCTAAGAATGCCCTCTTTTTTCCCTATAGATGCAATGATTAATGTTTGTAAAGTAATGTTAATATTTGTAGAGAAGCAGTATATATAGAGTTTCTCTCTCTAGATGCAATGATTAAGAGTGTAGAGGAGCAGTGCGGCGTAGTGTCGCTGACCTTGGCGTGGCGGTCCAGGTTGGTGCGCAGGCGGAAGGCGCGGGGGCAGCGCGCGCAGGCGTGCGGGCGGGGCGCGGGCGCGGGCGCGTGCACGCTGGCGTGGCGCGCGAGCCCGAACTTGTCGTAGAAGAGGCGCGGGCACGCGGGACACGCCACGCGCGGACCGCTGTGACGCAACTCGTGCAGCTCCAGCTTTGAACTGTTCTATAAGTGGTACATATTCATCAGCGGCGGTACTTTCATAAGAAGCCCAATAGCCCAGCTTGCCTTAAAATATACCGAATAATAATCATTAAGCTTTAAATCTTTATTTAACAAAAGCAATTTGACATATAAATGAGAATATCCTGATCACATAATAAATAATTATAAACGAGACATTATACAACTAACGTGTAATGCTTTTGGGCTTCTATGGAAGTAACGCAACTGATATTAAAGTATTTCTGCACCTACTTATTTTGTGTATTAGTGATGGCCTCGAGGTTTAGGCGGGCGATCGAAAATCTCGGCGGTCGCGGGTTTAAACCCCAGGCACACACACCTCTTTTCACACAATAATTATGTGTGTATTCATAATGAATTATCTCTTACTTTATTGGTGAAGGAAAACATCGTGATGAAACCTGCACACCTAAAAGTTCTTAGGAATTTCTTAGGTGTCTAGTCCACCAACCCACATTAGGCCAGCGTGGTGGACTAAGGCCTTAACCCCTCTCAGTTGTAGAAGAGGCTCGTGCTCAGGGGACGTATATTGGCTGATGATGACGATGATTTTGCCGTGTAAGTAAAATCTCACGTAATAATGACAGTCAACGAGCCTGGACTGGACAATTGGGAAGTTCTTAATAAAAAAAATACCATATCGAAGTAAAGCAATTCTGTAGAGTTTTGTTAAATGAATGAAATTTCCAAGAGACCTTAGCTTAGTAATAAGATATTATTATCCGACAGGATTGCAAAGGTTATCCCTGATCGACACTTATTGTTCCATGTTATATGAAAAATTTTACACTTTATGGTCGCAAAATATGTAATGTTAAATTTATAAAACACTAGCTGTCCCGGCAAACTTTGTACTGCCCTGAAAAGCTTTAAGCGATATGCCTACAGTAGCGCCACCTATCGGGTCCAATTGTGTTTTGGAATCGTCCAGGGACCCATTGGAATATATGTACATAAAAAATCATCCCAATCGGTCCAGCCGTTTGACACACTGACATCAGCGCCATCTATCATGACCAATTGTGAATCTCAACCATTCTCGAACACACACAAAAATTTTCATCCCAATCGGTCCAGCCGTTTAAGAGAAGTTCGATGACATACAGACAAACATTCATATTTATATAAATAGATAATTATTCACACTCACTTGGAATCCCTTGCCGCAAGTTTCACAGATGACGGTGATGACCGGCTTGTACGTGTGTTTCTCTTTAGGGTGTTGTTTCAGCACATGCAACCAGTGTTCTTTGCGGTTGTTCACTGTCTCATCACACTGCAACAATTTTATTTTTAAATATTAACAAAAAAAAAGAACGTTTGCTCTTGCGAGTTATTGCTCTTAATTTGTTAGATACCTTTCGAAAAGCGAAAAATCTATCTGTAAGATTTTTTTTATAATAAAATGCCTATTTTGACCCTGAACGCGACATAATTGTAGATTGCAATACTAATTAGGATACAATAAAAGCTTGAAAAAGTTCCTTGGCATTATTAGTCATATATAGTTTTATATTTTATTTCTTCTTTCCACCTGCATAAAGTTCAAATCGCAGGAAGCCGCTGGGCTCACAGAATCGCTTTGGAAGTCTTTGGGGGAGGTCTATGTTCAACAGTGGACGTCTTTAGGCTGATGATGATGATGAAAGTTCAAATTATCTCACGTGTTCACACTGCGTGGGATAAGAATCCTCCGGCAAACTCCACGTAGTTTTCTTCTTGCTTGGTCTCCTGTGTTCGGATCTGGTGTGCGCTATCAATTCCTTCAGCGTAGGGAACTCCTCGCCGCATTTACTGCAAGTAGTCTTTAGAGATGTATCCACGGGGTACGTGTCACTGAAACAGTATAAATTGTGTGAAGAAACACTTATAAAACTATATTTATTTACCAATATAGGTCTGTGTCGGGACCCAGACATTTATGATTGAGAGGCAGTGGCGGTACTTCCATAGAAGCCCAAAAGCCTTACATGTTAATTGTGTAATGTCTAGTTTATAATTGTTTATTATGGGGTCAGGATGATCATTTATATGTCAAATGGCTTTCGTAAAATAAATATTTAAAGCAAAAAGATTATTATTCGGAATTTTGTGAGGCAAGCTGGGCTTTTGGGCTTCTATGGAAGTACCGCCACTGTTGAGAGGTTGTGCCTAAGTTTACTTATCTGGCATTAACCCATTCCTCCCCACTGTCCTGTTTTTAGGACACTACATTCAACATTTCTTTTTAGTTGTTAAGGCTCTTATTTTTATTGTTTCTGATGAAATTCGTAATTTTACACTATTTTTCTAATAAAATATTTTTTTTCGCTGTAACAAAATGTTAAGGTGATTTTATGTATTTTTTTTAATTAATAATTTTTGTCGACTAAGAAAGAGCATTTTTTTTTCTATATTGGGTCAATAAACAGTTACACAATGTGTAAATACACATTCTTAAAACTAAGTAGTACAGATTATTTGTTATACGATCAAATGTATAACTTACAGCGCCGTCCACGAATTACATATAACAAGGTATTGCAAACAGAAGCATACTAAAGAGACTAAAAAGTAATAATAATATAATCATAGGTTGACTTAAATTTACTTCTATAATTTTACTATAAATTAATGTGGATCACACAAACATTTGTCTCTGTGCGGGGATCGAACTCGCGGCCTCTTGTTTCATAAGATGGTGTCTAGCCGACTGCGGCACGGGGCTGTCAAATTATATCAATTATATGACAAAATAATTACCACAGACTAGGTTTCTTCTTATGCTTGCTGGAAGTGAGTACGTGAACTCTTCTAGCGCCCTCCGATACGAAGTTGATGTTGCACGGTTGGCAACGGAATGCTGGGTTTCCTTTCGCCTCCTGCAAAAACTACCCCATTTCAATAAACCATTTTATATAAATTTTATATGAAATATTAATTGAATGATTTGGTAGGAAATTTAATGAAGATTTAAAAAAAATTAAGTACATACAAATACAGTGTATTTTAAAAGCTTGGTGCTGATGAAACTTTATTTATATTATGTAGCAGCGTATCTAAAAAATACATAATATATACAATTATTTATTATAATTGTTGAGTCATTTTGAACTATTTTTTAATTATTTTCAATCATTCTATTATCAATTTCATCTTCATCACAAGTTTCACAGTTTCAACTAAATAATTGTAATCATTAGATGTAGTGTTACTTACTACTGCTAAGCACTCATTCAATTTTGCTTACATACACAAAATAGCCGAGTACAAGTACACACGAAATTAGTAAAGGAAACTAAGAACAGATGCCCAATATATTTTTGTTAAAACATTTTTAACATTTTACAAATTTAACACTTAAAAAATACTTACTTTGTGTTTCTCCTTTTTTACTTGAATTTCTTCATAATTGGTTTCAACACATTCAGTTTTAAAATCATTAAATCCATCATCATCATCATCTTTAACTTCAACATGGTTGTTAGTGGCAATACTATCATCCATACAAAAATAATCATGATCCATAATTATTTCAGTACCACCATTTTCTTGTGGATCAATTTCATTGTCCGCACACTTTAATTCTGGTGTAACAGGACAGAATTCATAATTGTCGTAACTGAAGGTATATTGATAAATTTTCCTTGGTTTTGAATAGCCTAATGTGGAGACAAGGTTCAATTTATTTCTGTCTTGACCCTTGATTAAGGTTTCTGTTATCTGTAATTTACAAAGGAATTGATGGGGTTAAATAATTAAAAAAAAAGCAGTGTTGGCCTAAAAAAAAGCAGTGATGGCCTCGAGGTTTATGTGCGCGGTCGAGAATTTCGGCGGTTGCAGGTTCAAACCCCAGGCACACACCTCTGACTTTTCGAAATTATGTGTGTATTCACAATGAATTATCACTTGCTTTAACGGTGAAGGAAAACATCGTGATAAAACCTGCACACCCAAAAAGTTCTTAGTAATTTCTTAGGTGTGTAGTCCGCCAACCCGCACTAGGCCAGCGTGGTGGACAAAGGCCTAAACCCTCTCAGTTGTAGAGGAGGCCCGTGCCCAGGAGTGGGACGTATTTGGGCTGATGATGATGATGATGATGAAATGATTTACGGTTTAAGAGACGCGACTGCGAGACTTATAACAAATAATTGTTATTATCCTCAAATAATATATTGCTTTAGAAACAGACGGATCGGCACAGTTGGATAAATACCAGCTGGCAAAACGAGAGGCCGCGGGTTCGATCCCCACATGTTTGTGCGATCCACAAATATGGTCTGGGTGTTTGGGCGACCGTAAAGTCTGATACCCACGACACAGGACTTGTTGAGTGTGAGATCAGAGCTATATGTGTGACTGTTGGGTGTATTTATTTTATTTATAGTATTACCTCTCCATGGTGTGCAAATATATTAAGCATTGTTGACTGAGCTACTATACTTTTCTCCAATAAACGATAGAACCTTATCAAATGTCCAGCACATTCAAAGCACACAAACTGTGGTAGTCCTTCAACATTTTGATTTTCCTAAAAGAAAAAAAAACACATGAATTAACAATTACTGAATACTTATTTTTGCATGGGATACATCCTAAGAAGGTGTGAGTTAAAAAATCTGTAGATATCTTTAATTTTGTTTCTTTTATCCCTCACAGCCAAACTCAATACTACAAAGATTTTCTGTCAGTCAAAATCTGGATAATGTGGAGACAAAATAGAAATTGGGTCATTAATTTAAAACCTAAATAAATTATATGAAATTTCACTTACATTAAATGCATCTATAGATTCAATACAGCATTTGAGTAGTCCTTCCTGTAGACTGTACAATTTAAGATCATAAGCCAGGCAAATCCTACACACCTTGAGATGGGAAGCTTCAAAGTTGGAGTTAAGCTTGAAAAAAAGGAGAAATATTTCAATTAAAAGTACCAAGTAATTGAAAGGTATCAATACAATTAATATCTATCAAAGTAAAGATTAAATATTTTTCAACTCTATTAAGACAGCCCAGTGGCACAGTTTGCTAGACACCAGCTTGCAAAACAAGATGCTGTGGGTTCAATCCCTGCACTGAGACAAATTTTTGTGTGATCCATAAATATTGGTTTCTAGTCTGTGAAAGTGTCTCATAGTTCTGATATCCACATCACAATACTTGTATCTTAGTGTGAGGTCAGAACTATGTATAATACTGTTGGGTGTGGATGTTGGGTGTGCTGAGATACCCCTGCTTACATATAACATATGTGAATATCAGTGGCGGTACTTCCACAGAAGCCAAAAAGTGTTAAGCACTAATTTTATACTATCTGCTTTATAACTGTTTATTGTGTGGTCAGTATATTCTCATTTATATGTCAAATTGCTTCTGTTAAATAAAGTTTTAAAACTTAAAGATTATTATTCGGAATTTTGTAAGGCAATTTGGGCTTTTGGACTTCTATGCAAGTACCGCCACTGGTTAATATCATCAGAGACAATTATACTGGCACCTTACTGGCAATTCATTAACAGGGTATGCATCATCTTTAATCCTTGTTCTGCTTTTATGGCAAATCTGATCAATGCTGAAATGCACACTACAAATGCGAGCGTGGCTAGGGGGATTCCAATTTGGTCTGCCAATTGCTCTTAGCCATTTCATCTTTAGTTCAGGGTTGGTTGGAAATCTGTATAAATAAATTATTTTTACAGGTCCGTGCTAGTAGAAGTGACAAGATCATACGAATTACAATGAATATTAAAATTTGTGTGTTATCTAAAAAAATATTATATCTCAATAATATATTTTAAAACTTAGATCAAAACTATTAAATAATCAAAATGTATTCAGATAATTTATTTGTTTTAAATTACATATGTTTTAAAATTCAATCTTTTAATAGTCGGATTAGTTTAAAATTCGTATGTATGTATATCGGAATACACAGGATATTATTTGATTATTTTTTTTGTTTATGTGTTTACTCTTTTGAGCTTAAACACTGTAATAAAAACCTCTTATTAAAGAGGTGCTAAATTACTTTTTTACACTTATGTCGTATTGATATGAATGCAGATAATTTTATAATTTTGTAAGTTATATAAATAGAGTACATACGCATGAAATGAAACCATGTACGTTGGATCCCTTTTCTTCATGTTACTGTTATGATTGCAGCCTCTCACACAACAATAGCAAACCATTGTTAAAAATTTCTATATTATTTTGAAATTTATTTATTTTCTTTATGGAAGGTAGAGATAAGGAGAGTCATCTCATATGGTAGAAAATCGAAAACTCAAAAAGTGTCAAGTTACTTACAACAGTTCAAAAACTTTCCAGAATGGCGCAGGTGTAGACAAAGGGTATGGTATGAATTAAATATTATTGTCGACTAAGGTAGTTACATATTGAAAATATCTACTACTTGTGTATACAAAATAAAGTAGTAAATATAACCTTAAACAGTTATTATGAGAAAACGCGTGTAGCTAGAGTGATTTTATATCGTGAACTGTGAATACTTGAATAGTACGTTTATTGATTTCCGCTTCCTTTAAAATTTATCCTGATGCTAATGTGGCGCCACCCTAATTTAATACATTTTGACGGACACTTTTGAATGTACACAGATGATTCTCCTTACCTCTACCCTCCATAATTTTCTTATCGGACCGGTGTTTTTTGTAAATAAATAAATTATTACCATTGAGTTACCATTTAAAGGAATATACCCCAGAAGTACGGGGGAACTTAATTTTTGATTTACCATTACAACTGTTTTAATTATCTTATTTCTTTGTTCATTGATAGTGGGTGAGTCTAAATAGGTATACTTTATTTTATAATGACTGAAGACAATAGCTTTAACTAAGTGAAATATGTTCGTCATTTAGTTTTACAACATATATAAAAAAATTAAATTTCTAATTGTAAAAATAATTACATAATTATCCAATATAAAGATAAATAAACATAAAAATTGATGTACAGTCGCAATTTTATCTCCACTCTATTGAACGAATTTTCATCATATTATGGGGAGTTCCAAAAATTTGCATTGGCAATTCATTACTTGACAATTTGTAAAATATTGTGTTGTAAGCGCTTAGAAGACAGTTAAAAAAGTCGATTAACCAATAATCGATTTGTACATAAATAATATCGAAAAAAAAACGATAAAAAAATTTATTTGCACATACCTTTAATATGAGAAATTGAATAAAAGTTGCGGTAGGTTGGTTTTTCTGTTTGCCATGTAGTGGTCACTGACCAGCATACGTCAGGCTAGAGTTTTCTGCTTTAAAAACTGAACAAATCTATGTAATTTATATAAATCCAAAAATATATGTACTATACATATAGATACTAGAATAAGTAATAGTTTACTTATTTACATCCCTGCCACAAGGTTATTAAAAAATCATTAAAAAATTATTAAAAAATGTTTTAGCGGGATGACGTTAAGTTGTGAATTATGATTTTAAATTATTTAAACCCATTATTATTGAGGGCGCAATTTTCAATCAAAAATTGTTAGGTATCGAATCATTCTAATTCCTAAGTCTTACGGTTCTAAATATTAAACAACAAAACTATACCAATGTTAAAGTAAATAAAAATAACATTTTCAGGTAAGTATTTGGAAACAATATGAACGTCTTTCGCACGTATATAATGTTCTACAACTTCAGATTTAAATGTTTTCTTCTTCTGAAAAGACTAAATAAGTATTATTAAGCCTTATGTACATAATAAAAAAAAACAATTAAAAGATATAGAATTTGAAATTTTATATGTAGATTCCTCGTCCCTATTGTACGCGCCTACTTGTATTGTATTAAAAAAACAGGCAATTTTTTTTTTTTTTTTTTTTTTTTTTTGTTATTTTTGCAATCTGTTTCTGTGAACATTTAGCAAAGGTTTGGATTTTATATATAAGTCTTGAAGGGCAATCAGTCCAGCGACATGCTCCCTATATGTAGTAATCCCTATAGATCTCTAGGGGACTTTCTTTTTAGCCTTTTGAATGTTGAGTCTTCATTCATTAAGTGAGTAGTCAATATGTTTGGGTGATTATCCAGTCTATTCCTGTACGATTTCATTGAATGTTCAATCTCCTCCCGAACTGTTCTAATTTCAAAGTCGTGGTGTAGTCGTTGGTTTGTGATAAACCATGGCGCGTCTGTGATTATTCTCAGTATTTTGGACTGGAACCTCTGGAGTATTTCAAGGTTTGAATTGGAGGCTGTGCCCCAGAGTTGGATCCCATAAGCCCAGATTGGTTTCAAGATACACTTGTATAAGAGCAGTTTGTTCTCCAAGGACAGTTGTGATCTTCTTCCGAGCATCCAATACATTTTCCTCAATTGGATTCCCAGTGCTTTTCGTTTTGTGAAAATATGTTTTCTCCAGGTAAGACGTCGGTCTAAGTAAATACCGAGGTATCTGGCTTCATTTGCCTGGGGTATCTGTACTCTGTTGAGCGTCACGGGGGGACATGTATCGCGTCGGGTCGTGAAAGTCACCTGTACCGACTTAGCTTCATTTGCTTTTATCCGCCAGGTAGTCAACCATTCCGTGATATTGTCTAGAGAGCGTTGTAACATGTTACTTGCTTGGGCCGGTTCGTCGTGGACAGTTAAAGCTGCTGTGTCATCAGCAAAAGTACCTATCACAACGCCATCCGTCATAGGCAAGTCTGAGGTGAACACAAGATAGAGGATTGGGCCAAGTACGCTTCCTTGTGGTACTCCTGCATGAGCTCTATGTAGTCCAGTGATTTCTTCTCCATGCTTGACGTAAAAGAATCTGTCAGTAAGATACGATTTTAGGAAAATGTAATAGTTTGTTGGGAGTTGTTTTTTCGTTTTGTACAATAAACCCTTGTGCCAAACCCTGTCAAAGGCTTGGGATATGTCCAGAAATGCAGCGCAGCAATATTTCTTGTTTTCGTAAGCCTTATGGATTTCTTTTACCAGTCTATGCACCTGTTCTATCGTGCCATGTCTCTTTCTAAAGCCAAATTGGTGGTCAGGTATGATCTTATGTTCTATTAGTACTTTGTTTAATCGCTTTAGGAAAAGTATTTCCATAACTTTTGACAGTACAGGTAGTAGACTGATCGGTCTGTAGGAAGATGTGTTTTCAGGAGCTTTACCGGGTTTAAGGATCATTTTAATTTGAGCCACTTTCCATTGAGGTGGGAAGATACCTCTGGTCAGTATACAGTTAAACAGGTGCGTTAAAAATCGCACTGCCGCTTCCGGTATTTCGCGGAGTATTTTTGTCGTAATCAAGTCATATCCCGGGGCTTTATTTTTTTTTAGATTTCCAATTACTTCTATGACTTCGTGTATCTTAATTCTTTTAATTGGTAGGTCAAGTTGGTAAGGTTCACTAAGAAAGCTAGTAAGTTCTTCGCTGTTGGTTTTCGATGCGTTTTGGGTAGCGTTAGGTACAAAGACATCGGCTAGATGAGAGGCAAAGGTTGTACCCTTCTCAATGTCACTTTTTGCCCAGGATCCGTTCTTTCTGCGTATCGGTGGATTAGAGTTAATAGGTTTTTTGATTCTTTGGGTTGCCCTCCAAAGGGAATAGTCGCTAGCAACCGTAGCATCCAGATTACGTAGATGGTTCTGTACGTTTTCGTTTCTTTCTGCATGTATTAGTTTCTTAAGTTTAGCTGTTAAGTAGTTCAGCCGTGTTTTGTCTCTGTTGTACCTAGTATTTTGCCATACTTTACGGGCCTGTCTTTTTTCGGCTACTAGTTCGCGGATGGTCTTCGAGCAGCCTGGTTCCATGTGTTTCTTGGCAGCTGGAGTGCAATCCCAGGCAGCATTTTGGACGCACTCGTTGAAGTGTTCGACGGCTATCATAATGTCCTCTTCTGTTTTAAGTGGCAGGTTAGTATTAATCTTAGTCTCTATCATGGTACGGAATAAATCCCAATTGGTCCTACGATCGTGTAACCTTGCTATGGGTTTTACTTTTGCGAATTCTTGGGAAACCTCTAGTAGAACTATACTGTGATCCGATGAGAGGTCTTGGAGTGAAGTACACTTGAAGCATTTATTAGGGATTCCCTTTGTGACACAGAAGTCTACCAAGTCAGGGACTTTTTTTGGGTCAGTCGGCCAGTAAGTTGGTTCACCATTCGATATTGTTTCTAGGTGTAGATCATTTATAGCGGCCTGTAATTGACGTCCTTTGGGAGTTGTTAAGCGAGAGTCCCATTGGGTATTTTTGGAATTGTAATCTCCACCAGCTATGAACCTTGTTCCCAAGGTTTTGAAGAAATTGACGTAGTCTTCTTTTTTGATCACATGTTTTGGGGGAGAATACAGTGCAGTGACAGTCAGATGCCCCCGCCAATCCTCAACAACAACACTTGTGGCTTGTATCTCAGGAGTTCTGAATGGTTCGGTCTCATAATGTTTGATATTATTCCTGATGAGAATTGCGGATCCTCCGTGGGCCGTTCCATCTGGATGCATCGTTTGGTAGAATTTGTAATTGTAGATTCTGAGATAGCTTTTATTAGTGAAATGTGTTTCAGATACTAGTAAGATATCAATTTTATTTATTTTCAAAAATGTCTCTACTTCGAGGACATGGTGTGAGAGCCCATTGGCATTCCAAAGGGCTATTTTTAATGAATAGAATTTGTCAGTTTGGTCATGATTTCCATTAGGAGATTTGTCATTGTATTTAATTGTTGCATTAGTTGCGTCATTATATTCACCATTACTTTCATATCATTGTTGCTTGGTATTAAAAAAACAGGCAACATGATAATATTTTTTTATTGGTTAACAATATTTTAAGTATAATAAAAGATGTTATGACAATAAAATTATTATTCGCACAATGGAACTGCGGGCAACAATTTGCCTTCACATTTGCCGAACCCGATTTTAGCCGCGTTTTCTTTAGTGCAGTAACCTCGCAGCGTCACCGTGTCGCCATCTTGTATGAATTTTCTCTCTTCCCCGCCCAGTAGACGAACGGGCTTTGTGCCTTTCCAAGCTAGCTCTAGCATGCTACCGAAGGAGTCCGAAGTCTATAAAAAAAAACATTGATAAATTTCTTATAATAAGTAAGATAATTTAAATAACTCTTACAATTTTCAGTATTCAGCAGTTCAATAATTACAACAACTTAAAATATATGGTCTACATTTTATTTAGTGTTTCCCATATATGAAACCGCTGCAAAATAATTGCATTTGCTAACTAGGGGAAGTCGTGATGGCCTCGAGGTTTAGGCACGCGGTCGAGAATCTCGACGGTCGCGGGTTCAAACCCCAGGCACACACCTCTGACTTTTCAAAGTTATGTGTGTATTCACAATACACACATAACTTTGAAAAGTCACATGAATTATCACGTACTTTAACGGTGAAGGAAAACATCGTGATAACACCTGCACACCTAAAAGTTCTTAGGAATTTCTTAGGTGTGTAGTCCGCCAACCCGCACTAGGTCAGTGTGGTGGACTAAGGCCTAAACTCTCTCAATGGTAGAGGAGGCCCGTGCCCAGCAGTGGGACGTATATGAAGTACAGTTATGCGAGCCAGTGAAGGTTGTCTACGTAAATTTACCTCGCCACTAATAGTTCCCGAGCCAAGCAAGTCTCCAGGTCGGAGGTTGCAGCCCGTGACAGTCTGCTGGGCAAGCTGTTGCTTCACCGTCCAGTACATGAAGCGGTAGTTTGAACGACACACTGTTGTTGCTACTGGCGTTTTCTCGGCTATATATAAATTATAATATTTGAAATGATCAAGTAATTTTTATAGTACCTATAGATAGACAGCCTCAAAAGCTCAGTTGGCTGGACACGAGCTTCTGAAACGAGAGACCGCTAGTTCGATTGAGACAAATATTTGTTTGATCTACAAATATTTATATCAGAATTCGTAGGTATATTTGCATTAGAACGATTGCAATCCTTTGGTTGAGCTGTTACAATATATGTAGGTACTCGGTAACTTTAGTAGGTATTTATAAAAAATATATTTGAATACCGAATTAGTCCAGAAGATAAATATTCAGATTTTTTCTAGTTCCTTGACATTTCAGTCATATAATTTTTCTAATGTTGGTACACCGAGCTGGGTGCACTCTCTAAATACTTACGTGTGATATCAACTTCTAGTTTAATATCGAAATTGAATTTATCGTCATGCTTGAGGTATGGGAAGGGCGTGGGGTCTTGCGGGTAGTTGTCAACTACGAACGGCCGGAGCGCTTCAATCGTCACTATCCACGGAGATATGGTTGTGCCGAGGTTCTTAGCGGTGAACGGGCCTAGAGGAATGTACTCCCACTTCTGGATGTCTCGTGCTGTGAACAAGATGCAATAGGTTGTAATGTAAAACTGTAATCTACCACGTTGAGTCTGTGGCAGTGGCGGTACTTCCATAGAAGCCCTAAAGCGTTAAATGTTAATTGTGTAATGTTTAGATTTGCTTATTGTAAATTAATTTTGTTAAATAAAGATTGAAAGCTTAAAAATTATTATTCGGAATATTTTAAAGGCTTAACTGGGCTTTTGGGCTTCTATGGAAGTACCGCCACTAGTCTAAGGTATTGGTGTAAGCAGCGTAATGAAAGGTTCATTTCTGGATCGAGCAGGGTTACTGGGTTTGCTATCAAAGTAAAGTAGTATGCAGATTGGAAATAAATATGTATGTCCGAAAGTAAACCGACAAGCTGACGATCCTTATTAAGTGAGACTAAAAAATACATACATACATAAACTCACGCCTGTATTCCCTTATGGGGTAGGCAGAGGTGCATTTCTACACCCATATTTCGCCAGGTATGTATCAGTCCCACGTAATAGGGGGCGAGCCTATTGCCGTTTTTCGGGCACAATTCCAGACTCCGTGCTGCTATTGAGAATTTCTTAAAGAAACCCAAATAACACTTTGCCCGACCCGGGAATCGAACCCAGGACCTCTAGATCGCACGGCACATACTTGTACCGCGAGACCACGAGGCAGTCTATAAATATATATGTCCGAAAGTAAACCGACAAGCTGACTCCTTATTAAGTGAGACTAAAAATATATAGCAGTAAAGTGACCTCGTTATGAAAGAAGTTAAGTAAAATACAATCCAAATAGAATATCAACTGTTGAGAAGAAATAGTCAACGCAACAATGCCGAACATGCTTTGAAAGAGGTCATACCACTCCAGTCGTTCATAAGGACGAATCCGAATATCCTCTCCTCAGCTTCCTTAGCCGTGACTCTCTCTCCGAGCTTGGTGGGTGGTCCTCCAACAAACGCAGCCATCTCCAATTCGAAGTCCATCAGCCGACAAGAACCGAAATGTGGAGCCGCACCTACAGATACAGTGATATCATGATTTATTAATCAATAAAATAAACCAACTTTTCCGCCTAAATCAAATCGGAATATTACTCATATTAAATTAAATCGTCATTTGTTTTATATAAAGGTGACTTTATTATGCTTGAACTTTTCGAAAGGAGGACTTTCTCAATGATTTATTTTTATTTTATGCTAGGTATTCAATATGGATCTGTAAAATTTTCAACAAACATATTTCAAAATTAGGTAGACTTAGTGTAGGACATCCTGCAGCACGATGGTCCGACGACTTGAGAAAGGTGGCGGGTAGCGGATGGATAAGGGCTGCTCAAGACCGAGATGGTTGGCGCCTACTTGGGGAGGCCTTCGTTCAGCAGTGGACGGTGATAGGCTGAGAATATATATAAGAATATATATTTCAAAATTACCTTCAACTGGCAATGTCTGTCCTAGAGGTCTGGTAATGGGTGTGCCAGAAATGACGATGGAGCTCGAACGACCGTGGTATCCAACTGGCAAATATTTCCTAAAAACAAGAAAATTAATAAAGTTTCCTTAAAAATACAACTTTAAAGATGTATGTTTAAGGCTATAGAAATATTGATTCGAGAGAGTATATATCTCATTGCCTTTTTGGCTAACATTTAGCCTTAATAATTAAGATTACAAACACTCATTCTTTTCATTTATTGATAGATTAAATAAATAAAAAATAGGTTAATAGGGTTAATGTAATTCAATAAGTCGTGATGGCCTCGATTTTGGAACGCGGTCGAGAATATCGACAGTTGCCGGTTCAAACCCCAGGCACACACCCCTGACTTTTCGAAGTTATGTCTTTATTCACAATGAATTATCACGTACTTTAACGGCGAAGGAAAACATCGTGATGAAACCTGCACACCTAAAAGTTCTTAGGAATTTCTTAGATGTTAATCCGCCAACCCGCATCAGGCCAGCGTGGTGGACAAAGGCCTAAACCCTCTCAGTTGTAGAGGAGGCCCGTGCCTAGCAGTGGGACGTAATTGGGGTGATGATGATGACTGAATGACGAATTCAATAATAAGTAATTACATACCAGTTCTCCAAGAGAGCGTTATCCTTCCCTCTAAACATAATACCGACGTTTGTGGCGTGGTGTATTGACGAGTAGAAGTCTGTGTAATCTCCGATGTCTGCTGGGACGTGCATTTGAGCCTCGCTTTGCTTCACAAAAGCCCTTTAAAATAAAACATAGAATAATTAATTTGCTTAGGAATAGTATCCAAAACTAACAAGCGGCTTATTTAAAGAAAAAAAAATTACGGTTTATAACATACTAGCTTTTGCTCGCGACTCCGTCCGCGTAGACTACAGATCAGATTTTCAGAAAGAAAATAAGTTGTAGTCTATTTTACTGCACAATTTTTTTATGTCCATATCAAAAATCGTTTACATCGGTCACATGATTTAGGCGTGAAAGTATAACAGACATATAGTTACATATACATAATTACAGTCGTCTACGCGTCGTTTCATCATTCTAGCTTCAAAAATGACGAATTTCCACACAAACTTTCACCCCAAATTTTTTTTACCCCCTTAATGGTACATTTTTTCACAAACTTTTAATGTCATATTTATTTATATCTAATCAACAGCCTAAAAAATAAGTTTCAAGCTTCTAGCTTTAAAAATGACAATACTTCCATACAACCTTTCATCCCCCCTTTCAATCCCTTAAAACCCCTTTTTCGGGATAAAAAGTAGCCTATGTCCTTTCTCAGGGTCTAAACTATCTGTGTACCAAATTTCATTTAAATCGGTTCAGTAGTTTTAGCAGGAAAGCGAGACAGACAGACAGACAGACAGAGTTACAATCGCATTTATAATATTAGTAAGGATTTAAGAAGAAGGGTCCTTTAATTTAAAAAAAGTAGAAGTGGAAAGGAGAGATGAAGTAGCTAATATTACTAAGAATAGAACTCCATTGCAATAGGACAAAATATGTAGGACACACTACATACCTTTGTCTAAGAGCGCTATCATTTTGTAAAGTAGGATTAGATACATCCAAAAGTTTCTGTAGAGTCTCTCTGGCTTCTATCCAATAGGGTTTTCTTAATCCCATAAATGCGTTTAGCTTGTCCTCCTAAAGAAAATATTAAACCAATAAATAAGATAGGTACCTATAATAAGTACGATAATTTAAATAACTCTTACAATTTTCAGTATTCACCAGTTCAATAATTACAACAACTTTTTTAAGTTATATGGTCTACATTTTATTTAGTGTTTCCCATTTATGAAACCACTGCAAAATAATTGCATTTGCTAACTAGGGGGAAGTCGTGATGGCCTCGAGGCTTAGGCGCGCGGTCGAGAATCTCGGCGGTCGCGGGTTCAAACCCCAGGCACGCACCTCTGACTTTTCCAAGTTATGTTAGTATTCCTAATGAATTATCATTTACTTTAACGGTCAAGGATAACATCGTGATGAAACCTACAGACCTTAAAGTTTTCAGGAATTTCTTAGGTGTGTAGTCCGCCAATCCGCACTTGGCCAGCGTGGTGGACAGATGCCTAAATCCTCTGAATGGTAGAGGAGGCGCGCGCCCAGCAGTGTGATGTATATGGGCTGATGATGATGATGAATACATGGCCTCGAGGAGTAGCTGCACGGTGCCTCAAAGCAGTCTCGGTGGTCGTGATTTTTCTCCAAAGAATTTCGTAGGTATGTGAAATGTCATATTATAGATTACAATATGCTGGAATCGTAAATCGAGACAACTGTAGTGAACGTATGAGCCGTAGGACGTATCCCCTCTATAATGATGGAGAATTAATTATAATGTTGGTCTATATTGGTCTAGCGGCACAGCTGTGTATCGTGTGATCTAGAGCTTCTGGGTTTGATTCCTGATTCGGGCAGTGTTATTGGGGTTTTCTGTTAGAATGGTTTTATTAGCTGCACGTATTTGGAAATATACGTGAAATGAAACTCTAATACGCTCGTCTCTTATTACGTGAAACTTAAAACACAATTGGCGAAAAATAAGTAATAATTAAAATTTAAAACAGTCTTAAGTCAGTCTTAGTGTTGATTAAGGACATATGGATGTCCTAATGGTTATGCTATTTCTCATGGGTTATTCAAATCGACAGCCTGCAAAACGGAACTCTTTAAAATGGGTGTTTACAAGTTTGTTATTGACCATAGATGTAGGTCGAATGAATAAAGCTGTTGAATAATGTTGTGCAATATGTTAAACCTTAATTTACATAATTAATTCTACTTTGTATATTATATATCTACATATATATAACAGATTGGACTTGCAGAGATGGAAAAATTTATCAAATAAGACGATAGATTTTCTACGGTCCTTCATAAGATGGTTAAGTTAAACATAAAAATTGTATTGTGTTGATATTTGTGTAAGCCTGAGCTGCATCCACATGGATCATCGTTTACTTATGATGGTATTACTCTCTTTAAAAATAATGTAATTAGACACGCACGGCTAATCCCGATATGACATTAATATCAGCCCATGTGCGTTCCACTGCGCTGTTTAGAGGCCTCATCTACAACTGATAGGGTTTAACCCTTTGTCCACCACGCTGGCCTAGTGCGGATTGGCTACACACCTAAGAAATTCCTAAGAACTTTTTAGTTGTGCAGGTTATCTCACGATGTTTTCCTTAAGGGGTCTGTCTAGTAACTCACTTTTGAAAAATCGTTTTTTTTTTTACTTTTTTCGAAAGTAAATATATTAAAAAATATTGTGTGAAAACTTTAGAACGATCAGAGAACTCTAACATTATTTTTGAACGCTTCAAAGGTAGGTACCTCTAGCGCGCTGACCATAAATTTCCTTGCGCGCCGTCCCAGCCGCTTACCTGCTATTGTTCTCTCTCACAGCTGCTCTTTTTTTTGTTCTATTGTTCTGATTTACTAAATGTATATACCTGCTTTTGGAGCGAAAAGAGGCAGTTATTTTTGTAAATTCGTTAGAGCAACATCTCTCTACGTGAAATTGTTGTATTTTCGCAATGGATAAAAAAGGCAAACATAAAACTAAATCCTGGCGACGTGCAGGAAGTAAGACAAAAAAGCGTAGTTTACGTGGAGATCGGAGCAGGAATAATACAAGTTTAGTAAGCCTAATAACTTTTATATCATTACCTTTATCCAGTATCCCAAGAAATAATCACGAAAATCGCGTTTTTTTCGGCGCGAGCTACTAGACAGACCCCTTAACCGTTAAAGTATGGGATAATTCATCGTGAATACACACATAACTTCGAAAACTCAGAGGTGTGTGCCTTCGGTTTGAGCACGCGATCGCCGAGATGCTCGACCGCGCGCCTAAACCTCGAGGCCATCACGACTTGTATGACACCCGATATGACAAAATGGTAGCAGTAATGAAAAACATTTTTACAGATAAAATCGTACCTTTAGCAAACTAAATAATAGTTCGCTATACAAGTAATAACGACAAATGGTTAAACTTACAACAACACTTACCTTAAAAACATGCTGTTTATCTTTCAACAACGGTCCGTCGAAGAGGTGTGCAATAATGTTCAAATCCAATATCCATTCTCCAATAGCAACGCCTATGTGCTTTTCTGCCTACAAAAGAAATAAAAAGTGCATAATAAACATTTAAGAGATAGCTTTAGTGATTGCTTGATACATTATCACGCACATAAACTAAGCATCCAAAGAACACCTGCATGCTAGAGAAGATTTCACATACAATTTCTCAGACATGGTATATCGTCTCACCGCACAAGGCCAAATCGCTGGACTAAGGCCATTTTCTTCACAATAACAGACCGACATTATTGTGTCTAAGAGAAATGGTTTGCGACCAGTCGCAACTACTTAGACTATAGTGGCTAGCAACGCGTTCACTAAGAAGTGTCTAAAAAGAGGGAAAACAACTGAAGGCGTATGGATGGAAGTAGTACCTATGTAGGTACATGTATGGGGCAATGATGAAAATAGTTTACCACGTCATCATATTCTAAAAAAAAGGCGAAGTTTGCTGATTAGAAATATAAAATTTTACTTGTTTTGCTATATTTTTGGCCCAAAGATGATTCTTATTATGTAACATACACTTATAAGTGATAGACCAACTATAATACTACAAGCAATAGTACGATGGACCTTATACTGGTGGACCTCAACTTTATTAAAATAATTGTTGTGGAGATCTCTAGGGTAGGTATACCTACAGGTATCCACGCTGTTTATTCTTTCCTTCTTCAAGTGCCTGATTATTTAAATACAATTGCAATTAATTGTCGGAAAGGTGTGTACTTGGCACGTTTAGTTGTAATTGCTATGCCAGGAAAAAAAAGAAACAATTCAAAATTACACTTTCAGTTTATCATCTACCTTGTATGAAGGTATGTTGTAATTAGTTCTTAATTTTATCTTTCGTTGAGTAAACGTATTAATTAAATGAAGTAGAACAAACATAGATAAACCGGCTTGTTATAGTTACCATTAAAACCATATTTTTTTTCATCATTTTCGGAGTGATATTGAACGTCGGCTTCCAACTCCGTATGATACCGTATCTTCATCATAAGAGTATATTGATCATCATGAAATGACAACAATCTTCCGACACTTTGTCAAGCTAGGTTTTGCTTGATTAGGTTTGGGGTAAGAAAACTACTTCAATTCATCGAGATTATTTGACAATTGAATTGGCCTCAGGTTTAAGAAGATAACTGCATACCCGGCCCAAGCATGAATGAATGTGAATGATAAATAACCTTCTTCTTCTTTGCCCATCTCACACTTCCGAATTCATTCATTCTTCTTTTCCTGTGCAGTCTATACTCCTCTGGAATGCACTTCCCTTGGAAATCAGGACGTGTACGAGTCGTTACTCATTCAAGTTGAAAGTACGGAAGTTGTTGACATCCAGAATGGCAGATGCTTCAGAACAATAGTTTGTTTATATAAATTTATAAATGTATTTATTTATGTATGTAATATGTACATCTGTAATATATTAGTACCTATATATTTACTTAAGATATTTATGTTTTATATATCGTATGTATGTATGTATTTTGTTTAATGTCTTGTGTAGTATATCATAAATCAATTTACGCACCTACGCTTTTCATCTCTGCACCACCTAAGGTTTGACTGGTAGAAAATGCCTCAGGCATTAAGTCCACCTTTACATATGTTATGTATAAAGCGTAAATAAATAAATAAATAAATGCCCGAGAGCTCAATAAGCATTAGCTTGCAGCCACAAAGAAAAATAAGAGAAAATTACCTATATTATAAAGGAAATTTCAGAAATTCAGACCTTAACACCAGTCGGGTTAAAGTGGATTGGTAGACAAAGTGTATTGGTAAATTAGAACGGTTTCTTTAGCCAATGTTTAGGTGGACTCATTGAATTTCTCAGATGCATTCGAAATAAGTAAGTATATTAGGTACTATCATTTTCTATGTTGAACTTTTATTTTTTGTATGTATATTCGCATTTACAAGTGAGTTTATTTGGGGCAAATAAGTGTAAGATAAGTGCCGGTCCACTTTCGCCATCACAAGACAACTCAATGTTTACAATTTTAGATAGTGATATCTTAAGTACTAGAATTGTATTAAGCAATATAACGCGACAAAAATACTTAGGCACTAAAATGTGATCTATCGGATAAACTTCGTATGACTCTTCAATTTAGCCAGTTAACACCAATGTCAAAAGGTAAACAATAAGAATTAAAGTCCAATTGAATGATTTCTATAACCGTTAACTTGTTAGCTTTCTTTTTTTTAAACAATTCAATTTATATTTTTTATTTAACTTACAAATAAATATGAATAAGTTAGTACTTACATTATTCGCCGAAGTGAAGACTCCGTAAGGTAGATTTTCAATAGGAAAATCCGTGTCGGGAGAATATTCCACAAAAGATTTCATGTTGAGACGTCTCTATACAGTGAAAATCACACACAAATGTGTCGTTTACGGGAACTGACCGTACTAGTAGTACAGGTTATTTTAATTTTATATGGATACGATATGAACCCGTTTGCCGGCTTGTGTCGCCAGCGCGATACGTACAACTGGATTCTTTATAAAGTCAAGGTCAGTGGGCGCGACGGAAAACGAAATAGAAAACAAATTAAAATGAAAAAAAGACATATCTTCAGATTGTGAAAATTTCTCGTAAATTACACAATATGTAAAAATTATTTAAACTTGTGTAATATATTGGACCAAAAAATACATTTAATAATGTGGAACTAATAAATGCATATTATGCTCCACTCCTTCGCAATAACTTAGGACACTTAAGGTAAACAAGTAGTTTAAGTAAACAAGCGTTGTTTATCTCAGTGATACAACAAACAATCATTTTATATTCTCCTAAGTGTTCGACAGAGATGTATACCTAGTCCTACACCATATGATATATATACTACCTGAATACACAGCTGTTTTTTTTTTTCAATTTCTATACTCGATATTGCAACTGAGAATTTCCTAAGACAAAAAAACTTTTTTTTTAATTTTTTTTTAATAATAAATACACCCACACTAGTTCTGACCCCACACTAGGATACAAGTCCTGTGTCGTGGGTATCAGAAACTACGAGAGACTTTTCGGTCTCACAAACACCCAGACCCGAAACAAATATTTGTGGATCACACAAACATTTGTCTCGGTGCGGGGATCGAACCCGCAGCCTCTCGTTTCGTAAGCTGGTGTCTAGCCAACTGCGCCACGGGGCTGTCGAACTAAAAACATTACTTGACTCGGGACGTCTCGATCACACTCAACAAATTTTTAACCACGACAATGAGGAAATCTACATCTTACAATATGTCTCTAATATTTATATTATAAAGGGCTACATAAGTATCGTTATATTTAGACATACGGCTTTCCCAACAGTCAAGATCGTGAAAATACAAAACTCAACCTGTTTTAATAAATCAGCAAAATCTACAAATGAAATTTTCTATTTCTGCAAGAAATATATTTTTAAAAGATATGTACACGTAACAACACAAAACCTTTACTGGTTACAAAAATCTATACACTTTACATATCGAAGTCGACCCTGTTAACGAGCGGGCCGGCGTGACGAAGCACCCCCGGAACAATTACCTTGCTCTGGACAGGCGTGGAGGGAGAGTCCGTGACTGCCTGAAAACAACGTTTTGTCTGCAGCGAAATACTAAAAGCAAAAGTCCTTCATAAATATTGAATATTATTGTTAGCGGAACGTGAGGGTAGAAATACATTTTTGCATAGTATACAAGGATGCGGTCGTCTACGACTACGTTTGTATCCTGGAAAGAAAGGCAAAGGCAAAGGTATATTCTTACTTATACGTTTCATCAACTGAGGACAAGGCTAATGCCGGTTTTTGGACACATTTCTCAGCCGTGCCACACGCCCCCTGTCTCCCAAATTATCCTGGTTCATTGTGGTTTTAAGTAGCATATTTAATTTCTTTTGTAACTAGGGAAAACGATTTTTTTTGTTGGGTATAGAGGAAGGAAATTGGGGCAAACGGATACAGATAGTTCAAACATATTTTTTTCGCAAGTGTATTTTATTTTCCATACATTTCACAACATCAACAATTGTACATTTCAAACAGACAATCTTTATGAGTGCGTAACGTAATCATAGACATAAATAAATAATGTATATGTAGTTCCTTTTTATAAATTGCACACGATAAATCGAATTGAGAACGTTGGCCCCAAAACGACCAAAGCCGGAATCACAGATACTTTGGACCTCCAAAAACATCATGTATTCACCAACTTGTCAGTCTGACAGGCAATTTCAAATTTAAACCCAAACTTATCACAAGTTTCAAAAACTACAATAAGTTTATGTTTTTCAAACACCCAAACCACAAATATTTATGAATAACACAAACATCTCTTTTGATTTGGGGATCGAACCTGTGGCGTTTTGTGTCTCGAGCTGACGTCTAAGGAACTGTGCCAAGGAGGCTATTGTATAATAATACATAGAAATAAGTAATGAATTTAGGTGTCATTATATAGTGTTTATAAATATAAAAGTATATTAGATTTTATGGTAAATGTATCAATTCCGGTAGTTAAGCCTTCATACAGATTAGGGAGCATTCAAGTATTACGTAACGCAATTTGGGGGGGGAGGGGGGTCTTGTAAAACGTTACGGTGCGTTACAAGGGCGGCAGGGGGTATTTAAACAACGCGTTACGTAACATCTTTTTCCGAATACCAGTAATGAAAGAGTCTCAGTGGCTTGCAAACCCGTGGACAGAGGAGCAGTTATTGCAATTGAATTGTGTTTTTACGTACCTACACTTATTTGATTTATGGCTAAATAACAACATATAACTTAAAAATCTCTTCTTTTGTTAAATGTTACGTAACGTTTGGCGATGGGACGGGGGGGGGGGGGTGTTACAGAAAAACGTTACGGTGCGTTACATGGGGGAGAGGGAGTGTCTAAAATCTTCAATAATATTGCGTTACGTAATATTTGAACGCTCCCTTAGGCAAATATTGCCTTGTGAGATTGAATGGTACAATACTTAAAAATCGATAAATTTTAAAGCGGACGATAAGTGTATACTGTAAAAAGCATGAATTTCATAAGTATATATCGTGGCTCCATTAACTCATTTTAAATAAGGCTGACATCCCCCTTTTTATATTGCTAATATTTTAGATGGGAAACCAGTCACACTGATATTACTCAAACATCACGTATTAACCATATGTATATGGGAAAATTTTATCATCATCATCATCATCAGCCCATATACGTCCCACTGCTGGGCACGGGCCTCCTCTACAACTGAGACTGACGGTCTGTTTAGGCCTTTGTCCACCACGCTGGCCTGGTGCGGGTTGTCGGACTACACACCTATGAAATTCCTAAGAACTTTTAGGTGTGCAGGTTTCATCACGATGTTTTCCTTCACCGTTAAAGTACGTGATAATTCTTTGTGAATACACACATAATTTTGAAAAGTCAAAGGTGTGTGCCTGAGGTTTGAACCCCCGTCCGTCGAGATTCTCGACCGCGTGCCTAAACCTCGAGGCCATCACGGTATTCAACATTCTATTTCATGTCTTATTTTCAGCTCTAACATCCAAACACTATTAGGACTAACTCTGGTTTTTACAATAGCATTCAAACAGCTAACGTGCTTTAGCAAGGCACAAATGATAATCCCACTAATCTCCTAACATTCGAATCCCACGGGCTGATAACACTTCAACTCATCTACGAGTTATCCTGCAAAAACTTCTCGAATCACCTAAACTAGAATCTACAATTAGAATTACTTAAAATTTGTATGAAAAATTTGGACATTCATGAATTGAGGCACTTATTATTACTGAGTAGTCATAGCTTGTTGTTTCTTAAAAAATTGAATATTTATAGGGAATAACGGAAAACGTTTTGACATATTAAATAGCTATAGGAACAGTGAAAATGAGTTCACATCTTGGCTTGGAGGCTTGCTTCATTTATTGAGTATGTGTTACATAGTAATAGCTACACAAAATTTTGAAAAACCCAAAACTACCCTCCCAGACTAAATGCGATGCAGTTTAATATCGTATGAGTGTTGCTTAAAACCAAATGAGCCCAGCCTCCCTTCATAGATACAAAATGATGTTACTACATACATAAGTCAGTCAATAACTGGTAAATAAATTTTAGATGTTCAAATAACTACATGTAAAATACTATCTGCAATATAAATAATACAACTTATGTGTACGTCTGCCTCTATCAATACAACTTTCATTGGGCTGCGAAAATATTAAGCAGTAGTTATAGTATGTAATATCAATATATGGGTACAAACTTTTTTTTTAATTAAAGAAAGGCCAGTGTGATTATGCAATTTTCATGTAAGATAATTATTATTCACACATTTATAATGCACTAAGGAAGACAGCAAGTGAATAATTTCATTCCACAAAATAAACAAAATAATTAATGCCTATTTCCTTGTTCAATAAATTTTGGCAGGCAAAAAATCCAAGCCCTAATTACAGTTATTTTTTTTAAAAAGAGACTAATGGTATAAAGATCATAACTTGTAGGTATAATTGTACATATGTCAAATGTGAATATATTTTTGCCAAATATTATATTTTTGTTATTTAGCAGCCCAACTCATCTAGCCTACAGCACTACAAACGTAACAAGAAATGAAACTCTTATCTACACAAGGTGGCATCAATCTGCTGCAGTGATGGCAGTGTGAGTTTTAATTTCCGCCGATATGCGGGGTCTGAAGCAAGAGGGTTCCTCTCTAAGTATATAGTGGTCAGCTTCTTATTCTGTTGTAGATATTCCACTGAGGACCAATCTGAGATCTGGTTGTCATTTAGCTGTGAACAAATCATATTGTTAATTACCAACAGTACTATGAATATTTTTTATTAAAGAGGGAAGACATGGTCTGACAATTTGATGGCATTTTATGTTGTATTGTAAATATGATTAGCCTTGTCTAAATTCATTAACATAAATTATATTACACAAACTTTGATAAATATTCCTTAAGTTTTCTCTTTCAAAAACTTGTAAACTTGTTGCTAGCCAATACATGACTGATAAATACTAAGTCTTCTTATAATGCACAATTTTAACAGATATGAATATACTAAAATTTGAATTTAAGATAAAATGGTTTGGTAAAACCATTAATCTAAATCCTCTGACTTCTCAAAGATATATTTTGATGACAAACAAAATAACTTACACTCATAACTATTTTGAATATTTATAAGAAAAATAATGTGTAGGTTCGTTTCATAGGCATAGCATGTTGTGGCCAGATCACTGAATTAGCTATTAAAATAAGAGTACCTGAATCTTTAATTCAATAATAATAAATAATCTGTAATAGAATAAGTCCAACTCACCCATAGCTCCTCTAAGTCAGACATGTGTCTGACATTTTCAATGACAGTTAATCTGTTGACTGCCAGATCCAAAGTCTGCAGTTTCACTTGATTGTCCAAATTTTCTATAGCAGTTATACCATTCTCGGAAATGTATAGTTGCTCCAAATTTGTCACATGTTCAAGGTTTTCGATCTTGGTGATACGGTTGCTTTGTAGCACAAGTATTTCAAGGGCTGTAAGGTCTTCCAAGTTTTGTATTTTCGTTATTTTATTTTTACCTAAATATAACTGCTTGAGTGTCTTCATGCCTTCAAGGTTTTTTATTTCCTGTAATATGTTATCTTGGCTATAAATTAATATTACAGTGTGATAAAGTCCTCACAAA
Source organism: Hemaris fuciformis (assembly GCA_907164795.1). Lineage (NCBI taxonomy): Eukaryota > Metazoa > Arthropoda > Insecta > Lepidoptera > Sphingidae > Hemaris > Hemaris fuciformis. Next base: position 12,343,318 of record OU015448.1, read on the forward strand.
CAGAAATAAATATTAGTTTGGATTTATTTTAGTTCTAGTTTATCATGCACATACTCCAATGTATGGAAGGGCCACCATGAGATTTCTGTTGTCTTGCTGACAAAAATACTTTTAGGATGCAGATTAACCCTTTTGCACGTGTCAGGGAGCAGACTAGAGATACCAGTTATCCCCAGAGTACAGAAAAGGCACCTTATTTAGTTTTCCTTCATTAAAAGTAAAACACAAAATATTTATGTCAATTACATAAAGATAAACTGGTATCAATAAACCAAGAATGAATAAAAATATAAAATACTATTGGCCAAATACTGAAATGCTACTTAATCTGAGGGCGACTTATATTTATGTGGCTGTTATAATTTAAGCGGTATATACTTAAAAATGTCATGTAAAATAATTTTTTGTGGTAATGTTGCCATTTATCTTATATCTTTAAATGAGCAATTCTTGTATATATATATATGGAATCTCGGAATCGGCTCCAACGATTTTCATAAAATTTAGTATATAGGGGATTTCGGGGGCGATAAATCGATCTAGCTAGGAATCATTTTTAGAAAATGCATTTGGAAGAAAAAAAAGGAGGCGTTTGAGTAGTCTCAACTGAAAAATATGACTCTTCCTGACATCTATTGGCGAATAATAATACTACAATATTTTTTGTGAGCAACTAATTGTTTAACGACACAACACAAAAAAATTCCGAGCAAAGCTCGGTCATCCAGGTACTGGAAATTTAAGTGGGCATTAGTTAATCACAGTCTTAAAACAGATAAATGATGTTTCAGTATACCGCTTAAATTATAACAGCCACTTAAATATAAGTCGCCCTCGGATTAAGTGGCGTTTCAGTATTCGGCCATCATCATCAGCCCAAACACGTCCCACTGCTGGGCACGGGCCTCCTCTACAATTGAGAGGGTTTAGGCCTTAGTCCGCCACGCTGGCCTAGTGCGGGTTGGCAGACTACACACCTAATAAATTTCTAAGAACTTTAGGTGTGCAGGTTTCATCACGATGTTTTCCTTCACCGTTAAAGTACGTGATAATTCATTGTGAATACACACATAACTTCGAAAAGTCAGAGGTGTGTGCCTGGGGTTTGAACTGGGGTTTGGGATTCGGCCATATAAGGGATAAATACATAATCAAAACTGAATAATACACATACCCTCAATCTGTTGTCACCCAACTCAAGTAATTCCAATTTAGGAAAATGGTTAACATTATTTATTTCTGAGATCTTATTTGAACTGAGAAATAGTTTCTTCAAGTTTAACAACTTTTCAAGGCCTGTGATTTCTTTGATTCTGTTGAAAGACAGGTCTAAAATCCTGAAACAATTATATTCACAATACAAAAATACTTTCAATTAATACTCAGAAGTTTTTTACAATTGAAAATTATCAGTCAACAAGATCAAAGATAATTTATGATTGTGTATAAACATAAAACAATTACCAATATTGATTATTAAAGACAATGCTCATCAAATAAATATTAGACAAATCATAGAGATTGCAAAAAAATCACACTTACTCCAAATTAACCAGGTTATCCAAGTTTTCAATAGTAACAATTTGATTATCATACAATTCCAGCTCCACTAGTGTGCTCAGTGTGTCCAAACCTTCAATCTTTTTGATCAAATTCCATCTCAGGTACAATCTAATTAAATGAAGCAAACAGATCAGCAATGACATAAGAATAGTAGTAGATAAGTTAGAATTTTATCTTTTAAATCCAATCTGATCAATCAAGAGTGAGAGCATCCTACATTTTATTCATACACTCTTAAATTAAGGCTACATTAATATTCAACTAAATTTCTTAGTCAACTAGTGGTGAAACTATTGGTACAAGTACTAATAATTTATTTTATACTATAAATATAAGATTTTTACAAATATTTTAACACAGTATGTGGCATATATATGTATAATAGCATAAATAAATACACAACATTAAGGGTGCAGTTTCTCAGATAGAAGATGAAACTGTAGTTTTGTATCTTAAAAAAATAAAAACACTTCTGTTCACAGTATGATTTTTAAAAATTCCACTCCAGTGTTTACACAAGTCATTTGACAGCTTAGAATAAATTATCACCCATATAAAAGATTAAAGAACAAACAATTCTTTAAATATAGTACATTGATATTGCATGCATATCAGATGTTATTAAATATTGTATAGAATAAAGTTAGGTAAAATTCAGAGAGTTAAAAAATTGACAAATATTATGCAACTTAGCTAAAGGATGAGAATGAAGGCATATAGGTACATAAAAATGTAAAAATATGCTTTTGATAAATTACGCTGTTCGCATTACGCATGAATAAGAGAAAGCCCGGTCTTGTTTCCCAAATACTATATCGCTATACTCAGATGACTCACACAGAAAAAATGCTGACCTTTCTAAACGTTGCAGAGGCTCCAAATTTTCTATTTTGCCGATTCGACCGTGGTTCAAGTCCAATTCCGTGGTATTCTCATTCACTACTATGAGCTCCTGGGTGTCTACCTCAGCCGGTGGAGGCGTCGTAGGCGGCGGTGGAGAATCTTCACGGTTACTCTTAGTTTCCTGCTCAGATTCTTTCGCCGGAATTTCTTCTGCTTCGTTGTTAGCCATAGGAGTGTCCTGCTGATCTAAAGATTGATCAATGTATATATTTGCCGAAATAATTAAAAGTTTAATGCATTCATAAATAAGGTATAAGTAAATTACCTGCCATGATGTATTGCGGAGACTTATTGACACTGATATGAAAAGATTTACTCGACAGAAATTAATTTATGAATTGCTTAATTAAATGTAGAATTAAAGAACATAAACACGATGCTCATTCAATGGAATTCTCGAAAATATTTTTGGTGTCAAAATAATTTTGCTGTCAAAATGTCAACACTTCAGCGAATCCCAGATTATATTTTAATTTACAAATTACAATGCGTCCATAAGCTTAGTTCAAAATGTTTCGATTTTGAATATTTTCGTACCTACTTAGGCCGGTATGATCCTAATTATCTATCCTATACAAGAATTGGAAAATGAAATAAAACACGGCATTGTTCTTTTTCGCCTACTAGGTAGGTAAGTAGGTAGGTACTACTGTAGGTGCCTAATATAATTTTTTTAGGTATATTAATTTTAAAAAGGTAGATATATTTTAATGCTTCAATAAATGCCCACACCTTTAGGTAGGTAGGTACTTACCTACTGAGTTTGGGTAGTAGGTAACTAAATTTTTAGGGCCAGGTTTGTATTAACGACACGGCTGTATAGGCAAGACATACTTGCTAGTTGCTACTATAAAAGAAAAGTAAAAGAATGAATGACAGTAAAAAAAGGTCGAACTAATTTCGCGCCAATCGGCGGATATAAAAACTTTGTACGTGTTATTAAGTTAAATAAATGTTACTTCTACAATTTTAAGTGATCTTGAAGAAATAAAAATGGATGAGAACGACGAGCTATCTCAATTGGAAGAATTGTTATGCGCGGATCTCAACGAAAACGATAGTGGAGTTCAAAAGTGTGGTGTTAAAGATGTAGACATATTTAGTTTTACAAAAGAGACTAACGTAACAAGTGGAAAATCTGAAACTTGTATATCAAATAACGCTGAAGATTCTTCAGTAGTTCATAATGGAGACACTGATTCCTCGGATGACGAGGAAAAAAGAAACTACACTGAAAGGAGGTATAATGATTATGGGTCGGAAGTTAAGAAATTATTAGACAATGAAGAAAACGAAAGGCGGGATAAGAAATTAGATTTTGAAACGAGACTCAGACAAACTAATATAGATGTTAAATTTTCACAAAACAAATCGTTTATTAAAAAACCAGAGTCAACACAGAGTAGCAAAAACATATTTTGTGCACCCGAAGTTAAGAGTAAGACTCCTTCAGATGTGTATACCGATCCTGTATTTGGCATCAGAATTACGAGGCCGTTAATATCAAGTGCTGCTTTATTAGATCGCATGCAGGGAAGAGAGGCAGTAAGCATGCTGCGTGTTAAACGATATGTGGAAAATGAAGACTTGACAAAAGATTGGGTGATAGCCGGCGTGATTGTCCGAAAGAGTGCTGTTAAAAAATCGCAAAAAGGCAATCAATTCGTAATATGGACTTTGAGTGACTTGAAAGACGACATGAAAACTGTTTCAATGTTTTTGTTCCGCAAAGCCTATAATGATCTGTGGAAAACAACAGAAGGTACTGTTGTGGCAGTTTTGAATCCTAATGTTTTGGATAGGTCTCAAAATAGTATTGACCAAGCATGTCTCAGTGTTGACAATACTGACAGAGTTATGATATTAGGGCAATCTAAAGACTTAGGCATATGTAAAAGCAAGAAAAAAAATGGTGAACCCTGCACAGCATTTGTTAATTTGGGCCAATGTGAACATTGCATTTACCATGTTAAACAAGAGTACCAAAAGTATTCTCGGAGGCAAGAATTGCAATCTTCCACTATGGGCAAAGGTCTTGTTAACTTGCAGAATAAAGTTTTAGGCAAAAACACTGTTATCTATGGTGGCAAAGCATATTCAGCATTAACTAGTGGAAATAATAAGAAAGTAAAAGAAAGAGACCAAAATAGACTCATGTCTTTGAGTGACTACCACAAATCTGAAGGTGATAAATTAATGACAAACAAAGCTCCATATGGGGCTGGACCGTTAAAGAATAATACAGCTGCTTTACATAGCCCAACAGCCCAAAGAGCAAGTGATCATGATAGACTAAACAAACTGAATAATGCTTCTCCTCAAAGCAGTAAATCACAGTTAAGTTTGGCTGAAAAGGTTGCCAGTTCTCCAAAATTGGGTAAAGGATTTGCTTTGTCAGGGAGTGGAACCATTGACCTAAATATTTCTTACGGTCAAAGGGCAGCAGACAGGGCTAAAGCTAATGCTCTAAAATTGATACATAACAGTGGAGGAATCACTAAAATAGACCCTAATAACTTAAAAGGTACACAGGCTGGAAAGAAAAGAGCTTTGGAGAAACTAAACAAGTCTGACAGTGATGAGAATGATGCTAAAAAATCTAAACCAAATGAAGTAGAATGTAAGAATGGTAAAATAATATCAGACCGTTTTAAAAAGATTTTAGAAGCAACATCAGTACATCAAAATTTGATAAAGCAGCATGAGGATGATGAACAAGATAAATATTTCAATAAACTTGAAAAGAAAGAGGCAATGGAAGAAAAAATGTTGACAACTTTCAAATTAGCATGTAAAGCAGTTAGATGTACCAAATGCAAGTACACTGCCTTCTCTGCGTCTCAACTATGTAAAGATGAGAGGCATCCACTTAAAGTCCTTGACACATTTAAGAGGTTCTTTAAATGTGTAGACTGCAAGAACAGGACTGTTTCATTAGATATATATCCAACACACACATGCAGCAATTGTAAAGGCTCTCGCTGGGAGAAAGCTCCTATGTTGAGAGAAAAGAAAGTCACATCTCTATCAAACGGTCTTTCTATTAGAGGTGAAGAAGAAACTTTTATTGGTGGAACAGTAACTTCAGGCAAAAATATTAATTTGTTGGTTCCTGACAGCTAGTTTTAACAATATATGACTGATTTATTTATTAATATATAAAGTTTGTTTTATTTAAAATATGACAATAATATTTATAAATTAATAAATAAAAATCATTGTAAAAATAAAGCATAATATAATTTTTATTATGAAACTTCCAGTCAATAACACTGAACCATTCCATAAACACAATGTATCTTCGATTTCATACAAGATTTATTTATAACAACCTTGTCGCGCAGAATAATCGTGGGCTTTTTAAATTTCTTTACACAGCCTTTGATAATAAGTTACTACGTTACAAAACTGATCAGTGGAGCTATTGTTAACATGTGACATCAATGTATTTACAAAAACCTCATCAATGTCGGGCAGTGGTCCGATTATAGCCACTTTTTTCAAAACAAAAATTGATACATCAACACTGGTCAATAAAATAATAAAACAATTTTAATTTAACAGAAAAATTAATTACAATAAGAAATACAGATATAAACAGGCCAAACGACCTGTCACAGAATCGCGTTAAAGAGTAGTTACGGGCGATCTCGGAAATTGACATTTTGTGCAGAGATTACACAGGATATTGGATATTAGAAACATCGATAAACGAGATCGTGTCTACTCATTTAGGCACTTACAAGTAACAGTCAATTAAATATATAACAAAAAATCGTCACATGTAATGTCTATAATTCGGAACACTGTTATTGACTTGCGTCATTTAAACAGCGTGTTGACTCAAAAATATGTAGAACTTCCCAATACTAGAGGCCGGCACAGTCTGTAGGAACCAATCCTTTGCATGTTCTCAGCCATATGCGAGACTCCAGTAGATCAATGTTACTGCGACCACTGCCCCTGCGTGCGTTGTTCAGTAAAAAAATGTATAAAAGTGTAGTAGAGGTGCCAATCATTCCCACTCGGTGGTCGCGGGCGGTTTCGGTGTCAAATCGTACAGCACGCGCGATATTCCGGGCAAGCTCATCAGTTCCTTTCTCATTCTGTCTACCACCTGAAGAGATTAAAAAATTTAATAAGTATAATGACTACATAGTTTAATTTATTGAAGTTAATCATCTCCATATTTACCATATAACAATATCATTCAGAATATGATTTTTTATTTAAATATGATTTTTAGGAGGATTCAATGAGTTACTTAAGACTTAAGGGGTTTGTTGTCACCTGGAAACTTTTAACAGGGATTCGTGACAACAAAACTTTGAGAAACCCTGCACCAGTTGAAATAAAATATACCTCCTGTGGCATGGCCTCTGTGCCGGGCAGCGCCGCCACCCCGGTCATGAAGTCGGAGGTGAGGAAGGGGCGCAGCACCACGGAGCGCTGGCACGGCGCCGCGCGCACGGCCGCGTCGCGGTCGAACTGGATCGGGATCAGCACCACCGGCATCTGCGCCACCAGCCGCGAGCATCCACTCGACACCAACACCTGTATCAATTATACATGACAGTGATATCAACATTTTATTGTCTAGTGTTTGTTAATTGTCACAATAACATACTTTCGTCATAAAACTGCATTGACGTGTAAGACAAATGATTAAGCAAATTATTATGATCAAATTTAAATTAGAATTTTTCTCATGCAAAAATGCAGGTTGATAATAATACTTTGGAAACTTAGTATGACAACATTAATGTGTAATATTTGTTCTAAAGACAAAGAATTAATTTCAAAAATACTAATGACAATGGCACTAAGAATGAAACATATGTAAGATACGTCGTCTGCAAAACGTACCTGCGTGGCTATGTCGTCTGCCTGGCGAATGGTCGAGACGACATGTTGTGTGAGGAACGTCGGCGTAATGTCTGTCACTTGCTCCTTGATAAGACCGCCGAAAGCGTAGCATACCCTGATTAGAACACGTAATTTTGTATCAAGAGCAGTGAAGGAATTTTGGTAATGTTTATGGTATATGTAGAGAATTTGCATGTCTACAAATTGATATGTATGAGTGTAGGATGTAATAGATGGTTGTGTGTACCTGTTAACATTGTGACAGACCCGCGGGATGAGTTTGGCGAGATAGTGCATGTCCTTCCAGTCCGGCGGGTAGCGCTCCGTTGACAGCGCCACTGCGTAGCTGTACGTTCGTGCGTCACCTGATTGTCATGAGAAATAATATTAAAATCTTATTCAGTGTTTAGAAGAGGCGATGAAAGGATAGCCATGTTGATTTTTTTACAACTAATTATCACGTACTTTAGCGGTGAAGTAAACATCGTGAGGAAACCTACCCATCTAAAAGTTCTTAGGTGTGTAATCTGCCAACCCAGCATTAGGCCAGCATGATGGACTAAGGCCTCTGAGTAGTAAAAGAGGTCCTTGCTCAGCAGTGGGATGTATATGGGCTGATGATGATTTATAACTTGTTGGAAGTCAATTTGCAACAAATTCTTCTGGGAATTCATAAGAGGCCTATATCAAATAGGCATTGCCATCACATAGCGCATTATTTATCTTATATAAACTGTTCTTATCAGTGGTGGTACTTCCAATGAAGCCGAAAAGTCCAGGTTGCCATACAAAATTCCGAATAATGATCTTCAAGCTTTAAATCTTTATTTAATAAAAGCAAGTTGACGTATAAATGAGTATATCCTGACCCCACAATAAACAAGTATAAGCTAGACATTACAAATTAAAGTCAAACGCTTTTGGGCTTCTATGGAAGTACCGCCACTGGTTCTTATAGGTTGCAGTCCTTGAGTTTGATATTCTGACAAGCCAACTGCTTGCAACTTCAGATAAATAAAATAGTGTAGTGAATGATGGTAGAGGTATGTGTATGCGAGTACCCTGCACGCCGACGGTCCGTATGGGCAGCAGCGTGGCGGCGACGGGCGACTTGCTGGAGATGCGCTTGAGCTCGGCCTGCTCGGTGGGCGTGCTGGCGTTCACCACGCGGCCCAGCAGCGCGTGCGACTTCACGCACATCGACGCGTACTCCACCATTATTTTCACTATTACCTGAAATAAATTACATAAATAAATAAATACACCCAACAGCCACATACATAGTCCTGACCCCATACTAACACGCAAATCTTGTGTCGTGGATATCAGAAACTACGAGACTTTTCGGTCTCACATACACCCAGACCCGAAACAAATACTTGTGGCTAACAAACATCATAAATACAAACAACAAACAAAATGTACATTGTTACTAGCAGTCCAGTTGCATGTTACACTTTAATTTACCTTACTCAATCCCAATTTGAAGCAAAGGAAAGAATTATCTTTGGGAAGCATATAGATTTTCCAAAAAAAAAAAAACATACTATAATATAGTCTTATTACATGACCTCTACATTTATACAATACATCATCTTTTGGCGTTAAAGGTGTAAATAAATAATAATATGCGCGAATAATTAATTACCTGTGTCTCTGCAAAGTCTCTCTCCATGAACGGCTCCTCCTGGCAGATAACTCTGACTGCCAGGCCTGGTCCGGGGAACGGGTGTCGCTCTACCATAGCCGGCGGTAATCCCAGTTCCATACCTAGTGCCCGCACCTGTTACAAATCTTTTTTACAATTTTTGTACAAGAGGTGTAAGTTGTAACCTTTATTTATTTATTTATTAATTGTACACATGGAGAAAATTAACGAAACAAGAACTTGGAGAGAAAAATAGTATAACTGGCGGTCTTATCGCTCAAGGAGATTATTTAGAGACAACCATAGGATGAAAATAAAGAAAGGATAGATGAGAGGTTGTATAACATACAGATATACTAAATACATACATATATACAAACATACATACAGAATTCTCAATAGATATACATAATACTATAAAAAACATTAAAAATATTTCAAGAAGTGTAATGTACCTCGTCCTTGTGGAAGTCCTTGAGCGGTTCTACGACGCGTCCGCGCTGCCGCAGCAGGCGCACCAGCTCCGTGTCGTTGTGGTGCGTCTTGATGTTGGAAGCGTTGTTGGAGCACAGCGCGGACGCCGACTCGATCAGGTCCGGCCTCAGCGTGCCCTGGCCCAGCAGCACCTGGTCCTCCCTGCAGGGCAATCATAACATACATTTTTATTATGGAACGAAATGTGATGAAACCAACTGCAATGGTTTTCACAATAACACAATTCCTGAATCTCGACTATTTTTTTATTATTTGCAAAATGATATATAATTGTGAGTATTTTTCCTATGATATTTGTGCCATCCTTCTGGTGAAAACCTTCTTGCGGTCCCAATTTAGCAAAGTACACAGGACATACAGGCCAGACTGTCTGAAAACCTTATGTTACTCATTTTGCATATCGGAAATATTTAAGATGGTGAAAAAGAAGATGTACTGACTGCAGGCCGAGGTCGCGCACGGCCTGCTCGGCGATGCGGATGAAGACGTCGCCGATGATCTTGCGCTTGTCCTCTGGCGCGGCGGCGTGGCACAGCAGCGGCGTGTGGCGCGTGCGCGCGGGCGTGTCGCGCACGGCGGTGCTGCCCTGGCGGAACTGGTGCGCCGCCGCCACCACGTGCAGTCGCACGCCAAGCTCGCGCAGGCAGCGCTCCACCTTCGCGCTCTCGTTCTTGCGCATGAACCCTGCCACAGTCAAACACGTACATACACACACACCAGTGGCGGTACTTCCATAGAAGCCCAAAAGCCCAGTTTGCCTTTTAAAATCCCGAATAATCATTTTTAAACTTGAAATCTTTATTTAACAAAACAATTTGTTGAATATAGACCCCATAATAAGAAAATATAAACTAGACATTACACAATTAACGTTTAACGTTTTTGGGCTTCTATGGAAGTCCCGCCACTGACACACACATACATACAGTACGTATCTCATCGTCATCATCAGCCCGTATACCTCTCAATGCTGTCCACAGGCCGGAGCTACAACTGAGAGAGGTTAAGGCCTTAGTCCACCACGCTGGCCTAATGCGGGTTAGTGGACTACACACCTAAGAAATTCCTAAGAACTTTTAGGTGTGCAGGTTTCATCACGATGTTTTCCATCACCGTTAAAGTAAGTGATAATTCATTGTGAATACACACATAACTTCGAAAAGTTAGAGGTGTGTGCCTGGAGTTTGAACCCACGACCACCTCTTCTCGACCGCACCCCTAAACATCGAGGCCATCACTACATGCCTGTATCTCAGTAGATATGTTTTTCTAGTTTCTATACCCATATTTCAACAGCTTTGTTAAAGTACCGCGTAGTAGGGGCTAGGCGAGATAAGATTATTGTCCGTTTTCAGGCCTAACACCAGTCTCCATTCAGTTACTAAGATTAATGGTATAGGAGCTTGTTTGACAAAATACAAGTATTGTGAAGTATGCGTTAAACGGTTAAGACGAGGTCAATAGTACGGGAGCTGATTTGAAAAAACGCAAGTGTTATGAAGTTAGTTGAAGTTCGTGTGGTTCGTTCCTGATATTTATTTTGCTAACTAAGAAATGGTGAATAAACTAAATGTTGATGACCCTCCTATTATAATACGTGCTTACGAGAAATAGTAAAAACTAAAAAGGTTCACAATACATCTCATAATACATTTATTCATTTTTAAACCAATTTAGAGGTCAATTTCGGTGGTAATTATAAAAAAATATTTATAAAAGTCGTGATGGCCTCGAGGTTTAGGCACGCGGTCGAGAATCTCGACGGTCGCGGGTTCAAACCCCAGGCACACACCTCTAACTTTTCGAAGTTATGTGTGTATTCACAATGAATTATCACGTACTTTAACGGTGAAGGAAAACATCGTGATGAAACCTGCACACCTAAAAGTTCTTAGGAATTTCTTAGGTGTGTAGTCCGCCAACCCGCACTAGGCCAGCGTGGTGGACTAAGGCCTAAACCCTCTCAGTTGTAGAGGAGGCCCGTGCCCAGCAGTGGGACGTTTATGGGCTGATGATGATGATAAAAATTGAGATGAGGAGTGAGGACCTTCGCTGAAATTAATTAGACAACTAAAGTAAGACACATACCATTATCAATGTGCAGAGCGATAACTTGATCTTCACGCAGCGCGGTCCGCAGCAGCGCCGCGCACACAGTGGAGTCCACGCCGCCACTCACTAGCACCTACAGAAATACGGCTAATTTAAAAATATATAATACAATACGATCTTCAATAATAACAAGAAATAATCAATGTTTACCTCCCATATTTGTCTTTAAAAAATAGTGCAAACTTTTTAATACTGCATTAATTATAATTGAAGAAGGTACTAAATTGTTATATTATTATTATTGTTTAATAAAAGTGTACTCACGAGAACTTTGTTAGTTTCGCCAACTGTGTCCTTTATGTACTGTATGCAGGCCTCGCGACGCGAGCGCAAAGTGAACGAACGCGACAACCCAGCGATGTCGAATAGGAAGTTCGACAGCATCTGCTTGCCCTTTGGCGTTAGATCAACCTGAAAAAAATATATACAAAACATGATCTTTTAAGTCCTTTTTATATCATCATCATGATCATCATCGTCGTCGTCAGCCCATATAATAACGTCCCATTGCTGGGCACGGGCCTTCTCTACAACTGAGAGGGACCTTTTATATACAAGTAAAAAAAAAACTGATAAAAATATGTGGTTTCGGAATTGAATTCTACAAGTAATAGAATCGTACTGAACTTAATCTTACAATTCGTAAATTCATACAATTATTTTTTGTAATAAATATCATGAATTATCAATTTTAGTTTACCTGTATTTTGTTTTATAATAAAGATTATTTATTCTTTCATTTCAAAATGGCACTATCAAGTTTTTCTAAAAAATTCCATAATTTATAATCCCTAATATTTTTCACACAATAAATGTCTGACTGCCTCGTAGTCTCGCGTCACGACCGTGCGATCTAGAGGTCGTAGGTCAGGTAAAGTGTTATTGGGTTTTTCCATAAGGAAATTTTCAGTAGCAGCACAGAGTTGGAAGTTATGCCCGAAAAGGGGCAAAAGGCTCGCCCCCTATTACGTGGAGACTGGCGAAATGTGAGTGTGGAAATGCACCTTCGGTGAATACAGGCGCGAATTTGTGTATGTATGCACCAAATGTTATAGTGTATGTAGTGATAGTAGCTAGAGCCCCGCAGCGCAGCTGGCTAGACACCAGCTTGCGAAACGAGAGGCCGCGGGTTCGATCCCCGCACCGAGACAAATGTTTGTGTGATCCACAAATATTTGTTTCGGGTCTGGGTGTTTGTGAGACCGAAAAGTCTCTCGTAGTTTCTGATACCCACGACCCAAGAGTCGTGTCTTAATGTGGGGTCAGAAGTATGCATGTGACTGTTGGGTGTATTTATTTATGAAAGTGGCAGACCTCTGGGTGGAACTGCACGCCGTAGAGTCTCATCTGCTCGTTGTAGATGGCGGCGATGAGGTGGTTGGAGGACTGCGCGCCCACGCGGAAGCGCTCGCCCACCTTCTGCACGCTGTCGCCGTGCGTCAGCAGCACCGGCTGCAGCTTGTCCAGCCGGCTGCGGACAAACCACACTTGGCACTCATTCTACTGCCTGCCTCGTGGTGTCGCGGCACAATGTGGTATGTGCCGTGCGATCTAGGGTCGGGCAAAGTGTTATTGGGTTTTTCCCAAATTTTCAGTAGCAGCACGAAGTCTGGAAATGTGCCCAGAAAACGGCAATAGGCTCGCCCCCTATTACGTGGGACTGATACGTACCTGGCGCAATGTGGGTGCAGGAATGCACCTCTGCCTACCCTTTCGGGGAATACAGGCCTGAGGTTATGTATGTATGTATGTCTATACAAATATATCGATAGTAGAAGTAGTGATGGCCTCGAGGCTTAAGCGCGCGGTCTAGAATCTCAGCAATCGCGAGTTCATACCCCAGGCGCACACCCCTGACTTCGAAGTTGTGTGTATTCACAATGAATAATATCTTTTACTTTAGCGGTAAAGGAAAAAATGGCGAGGAAACCTGCACACCAAAAGGTTATTAGGAAATAGGAATTTCTTAGGTGTTTAGTCCGCCGAACCGCACTAGGCCAGCGTGGTGGACTAAGGCCTAAACCCCCTTATTTGTAGCGGAGGCAGGAGGGACGTTAAACCAAAGCAAAAAAGTAAGCCACTGGATCAATTTGGAAGATTTTTGACATGGTAATAAATGGGACAGTGGGAAAGGAATTAGGCTACTTGAGAAAAATTTGGGCTTACTTAATTTACCCTAGCTTGTTTTATTGCTTTTTTGTTTACATAATGCAACTGCTTTTTCATAATTTGTTAGAATAATCTAAGGAGAGAAGGACTTGTATTGACTTATTGTTCTGTTGGTAAAAAATATTAATCATTCATATTTTGGTGCAAGTGTTTGTACTTGTTTGAATATTGTGAGGATTTGAACCTGCAGTTGATAAAATCTCATCAAACAAATTGGATTTATCCCCTGTATGTATTAAATAGTGAGGCAGCGGTATCATCCTAGTTAAAATAATGCAATATTAAAAGTTCTCACTTGAAAAGTGGACAAGAGGTCTCAACTTCGACCTCGTACTGTCCATCTTCTCTGGCATCTTTGCGGAGTACGGAGCCGCCGAACTCCTTGTTCAGCATCTGCATGCCGTAGCATATACCTTCGAATTAAAAAAAAAAACATAAGAAACCGTGAAGAAATTACTAAGTACACATACATAGATAAACTCACGCCTGTATTCCCCGAAGGGGTAGGCAGAGGTGCATTTCTGCACCCACATTTCGCCAGGTATGTATTATTCCCACGTAATAGGTGGCGAGCCTATTGCCGTTTTTCGGGCACAATTCCAGACTCCGTGCTGCTACTGAGAATTTCCTAATGGAAAAACCCAATAACACTTTGCCCGAACCGGGAATCGAACCCAAGACCTCTAGATCGCTCGGCACATACTTGTACTGCGAGACCACGAGGCAGTCTAAATTACTAAGTTATTATGATATATTTTTTGTTCTATAACTTAAATTTGATGAATTTAATATCATACACCAAAACAAGCTAAATAGACGAATCTCTTTTTATTTCTGCTTCAACCAAGAAAAAAAGTATATTTGGAAATCATGGACGATATGTTTTCAATAAACATTTCAGAAAGATATTATCTATGATTTTAATACCAATTTTATTAAGTTATTTCTAGGCAATTTATTTTAACGAAAAATACAAGATGTTTCTGCTAGGGAATAGAACCAATATACAAAGTTGTTTGTGTGTTTACAATACGTACCTAATAGAGGCAGACCAATCTTGAATATGTCTGCATCGTATCTAGGCGCGTCTTCAGCGTACACTGAGTTGGGTCCGCCCGAGATGATGATCGCTCTGTAGCCAGCCTCCTTCAGGTGGTACGCGGGCGTGTCCAGCGGTAGAATTTCCGACTCCACGCATAGCTCGCGTATTCTGCGGTCTATTACCTAAGGGAAAAGGATCATTTTTCAATAATTCAATTGTGTTCTTTATATATCTTTCACAGGGTCTATTGTAGAGACATTTATTTTGAGGCTCATTATGACTTCTGTCCGATCGTCTGTGGAGACAGATGCCTTAGACGAACTGGATATTAGTGTAAAACCTCGCTTATATCGTCACGTTCACAAAGCGATCATTAATCCAAAAGTTCGTGAAAAATTCAATCCTCGCCCTCTTTTACGTGGGACTAGGGAGGGGGATGAAACGATACGAGTAAATACAAGTACATACATACTCGATACTTTTATCCGATAGCAAGTAGTTTTAGTATCGATACTTTGAAATGAAGTATCGAGTAGGTATCTGTCAAAAGTACTCGCTGAAATGTCTGTGCTTACGGCGGCGTCGTGTGTCGGGTCGGTCACTTCCCTATGAAATGGTTGAGGAGACCGATGGCTGGCACATGCGTCATACTCGTGAACGGGTGCTGTTTGTGTGGACTGGTCTGCCTATTTTTGCTTATTTGTATTTATGAACTTAACCTTATCCTAACTTAAACTTAAATTTATAATTTAACCTAGTTAAATGTCAGTTTCTCCATTCAAGATGACTATGTTATTCTCATATTCAATACAATAATCTGGGATAGTATTAATGAGCTGCTCTAATTTGAGAAATTCATTTTTTGTATCAATATTGTAAACTATCTCTTGATTGGAAAAGAGCAACACTAGAGTTTCTTGCCCGTTCTTCTCTAGTGATGACTGCCTTCCGAACAGGGTGGTAAACCAAATTTTGAAATGACTGAATCTAAGTGATGTATTTGACATTTTACAGATTCAATAAATAATTTCATTTCATTTCATTTCATTTCATTACTCATATCAGTAATCAGTATACCAATGTCACTATTTCATTTTGACATCGATAAAAAAAAATAGCGGCTTCTCGTTTTGCAAGCTGGTGTCTAGCCAACTGCGCCACGGGGCTGAAAATCCAATAATTTTGTACTTATTAATAAAAAATACAAATACATTTTAAGATTTTTATTCTAAATTTTCCAAAAACGATTCGATACAAGTAAGTATCGATACTTGAAGACCGATACCGAGTAAGTATCGATACTTGACGACCGATACGGTATCGAGTAGAAGTATCGATACCTTAATGGTATCGTTTCATCCCTACGTGGGACATAAAACACATTTGGTGAACCGGGCAAATAGAAAATACCTCTGCCTATCTGAATGGATACTGAGTGATGTATGTATTATTGTTATTATTTACTATGCACGCGTTTGCGTATATGGTAAAGAATTAAACACCTACTATATGTTGACGTAAATCTTGTACAATGCCAACGGACGCAGGGAAAGCCTTGGACTGTGGATAACATTTTATTATAATAATTTCTCGTAAACAAGTTCAACGAGATTGTTCTTTAGAATATTGTAAGAGTAATTAAAAAATTTAACCAAAATATACGAACCAATCAACAAATTGTAATAGTGAAACATAATCATCACATGCACAAATTGACTTATTTGGACTTACAGGACTTTTGGTAAAGACTAAAATAAGTCTCAACTTTGTTTATATTTCTTTATATATTAGTAGTTTAAGGAACATGAAAATATACACAATTTCAAAAAACCAAAGCTTCGTTTTTACATTCGCGTACGCCTTTTTGGCAACTTTAAGACGCAAAAAAAAAATTAACTATTGTGTAGGTACTTTATATTAAAACTTATTGTTTATTAGTTGAGAATATAGAGAAATATACTGTATATAGAAGGCAGGAATTTAGTAAACTGAAATTGGTCAATTAATTAGTTAAAAAGTAGGTCAATACCGTATAACCCCATTCTTAGTGATCCCCTAAGCAATAACCTTGTATTAGGCGCGCGCTTCATGACATAAGCAAAGAACCATAACTCAGGGTGAATGACCGCGCGATTCTGAATAATTACCAACCCTGTCAAGGCCTTGAAGCACTTTCTTATCCAACGATAACTCATCAGATCGACAATAATCTAAGTGTCGAAAGCATTCGAACCAAAAACTGTATGGTAACCATAATGGAACGGTCATATGAGTACTCTTTTTGCGGTTCTCCAAAATTTTCTTGGGTATTTTTGGGATAAATCGGCGAAGATACATTGGCCTTTCGTTCAGTATGGTCAGGGCCGCCGCAAGCGGGCGTGTAAAGCGTACACGCGGACGGCACGTCCACGGGGGCGGCAAATCGAGCGATTCATAATGTAATTTAAGTTGTTGTCAATCATAATACCCACCCTACTTAAAGTATAAGAAATGTCATGACATTTTGGATTTAAGAAAGTTAGTACGAGAATTTTGTAGGTAACCCCGATTTTCTGTTTTTTTTAATTATACGGTGTAGAAAGTTATTATCGGGTTTGCACGCGGTAGTGGAAGAAGCTAGCGGCGGGCCTGAGTATGGTGTAAAGAGATGTTAAGAGCTCATATGCACTATAGTGAAGAACATTCCAACTACAAAATAATGCACATCACTGTATGACTGGACATAGTTCATTCATGTTAAAAAAACTGTTCTTTTTTATATACGAACATAAACTCACGCCTGTATTCCCCGAAGGGGTAGGCAGAGGTGCATTTCTGCACCCACATTTCGCCAAGTATGTATCAGTCCTACGTAATAGGGGGTGCGCCTATTGCAGTATTTCGGGCACATTTCCACATTTCCACTTCGTGCTGTTACTGAGAATTTCCTAATGGAAAAACCCAATAACGTTTTGCCTGACCCGGGAATCGAACCCAGGACCTCTAGATCGCACAGCACATACTTGTATCGCGAGACCACGAGACAGTCTATACTATATAAATAAACAGCATCGGCACGCAAGAGAGATGTTGAATTAATATGTGTATTCGTATGATGATCATGATTCAAAGACCCGCTTGCTAGTTGACAGGCCCAAGCTCCTAAAAGAATGGGTATTTATTTACCTTCCCGTACTGGGAGCCGGCGTCCAATATGGCGACTTTGTCACGTCCCTGGCTCGATCCATTGGTGCCGCGGAACTGTCCGTCTGCACTCGCTGTGTGCATCTCGCCGACTCGCCAGCAGCACTGATTAACAAAAAAAAAATTATCTTTTAAAAAAAACATACATGATTGATTACTAATTCAATATTTGTATCATCATCATCATCAGCCCATATACTACCCTCTGCTGGGCACGGGCCTCCTCTACAACTGAGAGGGTTTGTATACTGTATCTAAACTCACGAGGTAAAGTCAAATTGAATAAATTTAAAGAAACAAGCATTGTGTCGTGGATATTAGAAACGACGAGACTGTGCGGGGATCGAACTCGTGGCCTCTCGTTTCACGGGCTGGTGTCCAACCAACTCCCCGCCAAAGAGGGTATCAGTCTATTAATTTTACCTTTAGTATGAGACTGTGAGTATGCTAATGATTAAATTAGCTAACTCAACAACATAATCTTAAAATGCGACTCGAAACGTACAAACGGAGCACAAAGTTACTATTACTAATAGTTATTTAAAAAGTTTTACAAATCATTTATTTAAATGTCAAATTTTGTCTTTTTTAATCATTAATTCAAGACAAGAAACAAAATCTCAAAGGTTTTACAATGCTCCTAAGCTGACCTATTATTTCCTATTATTTTATGACAAATTAGTGCGATAATCGATCTCGCAGCCTCTTATTTTTCAGCCGGATTCAATCCAACGGTGGCTCCGTTGGAGAGGTTGTCAGAATAATAGACACATTTCTGGTATTTATTATCAGTGCTTGAGTTCAAAACTAGTTTTATACATTCAATATCCATAAATATATATACGATTGAGCTTTATTGACAGTAAGAAGGCACATTAAAAATATGATCAGTTAAAGAAAAAAAAATGTGTATCTATGCTAATTATTTCCTTGTGCAAAAGATGTCGTGTTTAGAATAATGAAACCATAAATTAGAATACAGGTTTTTTTTAAAGATTATTAATTATATGAGCTATATTCAGTTAAATTAACATAAAGCTTAAGACGAAGTCTCCCAAATAATATTTTATCTCATTCGTAACTGATGTCTGGTATAGTAAATGTATTCAAAAGATTATACAATGACATACAAAGGTGCTTCGGTTATCAACCACTCGACCGTTTCGATGAAAATATTATTTCGCAGACAAAGTAAAATTATTTTTTATACCAACGTCATCACAACTGTTACCTTGAAAAAAATATCTCTAAGTACGATCATCACAAAACGCAACACAGCGACGGAACGACGCATCATTCTGCCTAATCATTGTCACTTTTACAATAATCCACTTATTATGTGCACATTAATAATAAATTTCAGTACAAGGTTGTGTAATGTAAAAACAGTGTTAGGCGGCTGTTTGTTGTAGTTTCGTGTGTGACACTGTTTATTTATAGAAAGCGTACCACGTGAAATGTAAACATGCGCGATATATATGTGCGGACGTTTGCAAGCGCAGTGTGCATTTTTCAAAACAAAGCGTATTGTTTGAGCTGATTGGAGTCTAATATACTGCGCGAACTCCAATTTGAGTGAAGACGCATCTCAGCTGGCCGGCTTGAGTGTATCGAGTGGCAAGAGATGGAAGTCTCTGGCCACTTAATGACGTGTATCAACAGCACCACACTTACTGTCAGGTGGGCGGCTGTCATTTTGGCGATTTAGTATAAAAATCGCAAAAAAAGTCCATTGTAGGAAGCTAGATAATCTAAACTTTTACCCTTTTTTCTCCTAAATCTTCTTGTATGAATTCTCCATTACTATGCTGCTATTGTGCTAATGTGCAATGAGGATCGCTTATTAGGTAAGGCAGGATTGTGCCATTAAAAAAAGGGTCATTTTGGAAGTACCTTTGATGAAAACTGAACGCATTGCAGTTAAGAATAATGTTAGCTAGAATTTTTTATATGACGAAATATTGTAGTACATAAATTAGTACACAAAGCCTTGTTGACTGTTTAAATGGACTCGCAGCATATATGAATGTATGTGGTTGAACATTCAATGTTCGATTGGCAGCTTATTGTGTTCAAAGAATATTTTCAGTAGGTATAGGGAAACAACCCTGGGTTTAATTTTCATTTAATAAACATGGCATGTTATTCTTAAGCTAATTAAAGAAAAAAAAACATTTAGTTAATAGAAAATTACAGAAAAGTTTAATGTTTGCAATCACCTAATTCTAAAAAACAAATGCTAGTTATTAAATCATAAGGATTTAAGAAAGGCTGCTGATGATGATGAATGAATGAAGGATTTAATAGACACAAATATTAAAGAGTAAATGTTATCAATAGAGATAATTGTAATTTTTTTGGCCATTAATCTGTAAACTGTTTTTTTTTTTTTAGATACAAAAATTATATAAAGTGAATAGGAGCAAAAATGATCCGATTTCTAGCTAGCAATGGCATTTACATAAGTTACAATAAATTTTTGGCTTGAGGAGTGTTTGCATATATCTCCATGTGAGATAAACCACCATAAATCAGCCATAAGCATTTTCGGACTATTTCTTACACTACTTTAACATTTTGTATACAAAGAATTAAATGATTTTTGTCTTTTTATTAAATCAATTATCAAAATATGCAATATATTTAATAATTTTGTCTTCTCACAATGATATATTCTTGTATATAATACAGGAATTTTTTTTCTTTTGCAAATCTTTTATAATGTTGAAAATTTTAGATAAAATTTAAAATAAATTGTTAAAATTAGCTCAGGGATCATTACAAGTGACTGTGGACTTATGTAACTGATAAGGCATTAAATTTAGTTTTGTTTATGTTAAGTATTTACTTGATAAGCATTTGTCACTCATGCTAAATCATGTATTACACAATATAAATATGAATTCACATTTAAAATAGTGAATGTGATAACAAATCTAATAAGATACTCATATGGCTTTACCAAAGATAAGACATATTAATTAAAAAAAAAAAAAAACACAAATATAGAAATTTTAGCGACTGCAGTGGGACATATTCTATGTGGGCTGATGATTATAATGATATAAATTTACAAAAAAGTAAATAATTTAGAAACAGATGGTTACCACTTTTTCATCATCATCAGCCCAAATATGTCCCACTGCTGGGCACGGGCCTCCTCTACAACTGAGAGGGTTTAGGCCTTAGTCCACCACACTGGCCTAGTGCGGGTTGGCGGACTACACACCTAAGACATTCCTAAGAACTTTTAGTGTGCAGGTTATATCACTATGTTTTCCTTCACCGTTAAAGCAAGTGATAATTCATTGTGAATACACACCATAACTTCGAAAAGTCAGAGGTGTGTGCCTGGGGTTTGAACCTGCGACCGCCGAAATTCTCGACAACGCGCCTAAACCTCGAAGCCATCACTTTTTAGCATAACAAATGGGTGATTAAAAAGTAATTGCATAAAGCATTTATTTTGATTGTTTTTATTAACTTTCAAACTTATAATGATGAATTGAATAAATGTTTAAACTTTAAGTAGAAATTAATAAAGTGCAAAATTATTGCCATTATGGAAATATTGTGTCATTTTAACATTAGTAAATTTAAATGTGAACAAATGTATGAACCACTTCAGTCAACCTTGAGAAATATTTTAACTACAACTGAGTAAACACACATGAAATAACTTTGTTAATGGCAACTATTTTAAATGAAATACATTTTGAAGTATGCACACTTAAAAAGAACACAGGGTTATGTTTTTTTTTCAATTGTGAGATTTACAATTCAAATAACACAGCACCAATTACACATAGGATATGCAAAAATATGATATAATTGCAAAATATAGTTACCTCAACGATGTTTTTGAACTAAATGTGTCTCGTAATTGAATTGGTATCGGTCTAATCGTATTTCTATTGTAAAGGTTAAACAAATAGGGTTATCACATACAACGATAAAATTTCAACAAAAAACAATGTATAGTGAACAAAATGATGCAACGTGCGTATTGAAATAATATGAGCGGGAAATAAAGAGTTAACCGAGTGAGGATCACGCCGATTAGTGACTAAAACAAAGACTCACAACTCACCTTTCGAAGTACGCAAAACATGGTCAGTGGTTACACGAGATGTCCACATTATTCGAAAGAAATAAGATGATTGAGATCAATTGATAACATCACAGATAACGAGTAGATAATACTCAGCATTTTTGTTCAACACGAAATATTGGAAGCAATGCAGCGGCGCGACATCACGTATCAAAACCAAATAACACTTACCACCGCGAATTACGCGCGCTTCATATTTTTTTGCCAATTCACAACTCACATTGTAACCACGGCATATAGTTGCATGAAAAATGCACGTAACGCACTGAAAATCGTGTACGAAACCGGGATTTGACAGCAATTTCTGGGTCATAGCCGGAGAAAAAACTCATAGCAGCCATTACAATTGTGCAGAAGTACGTCGTTATTGCTTACGAAACAGTTATATATGCTTTTTTCCACTTACCTAAAAGAAATTATTTAATATTTTAGAAGAATAAGTTCATGAAAAATACGAAAAAATGTGATTCTCCATCCAGCACTACGAATACAAAATTTCAATACTAAAATGTGCAACCAGAGGGCGCAAGGAACGCATCGTGCTTGTCAATCATCGCGTTCATTTCTGTACTACTGTGATGACATTCAATAAAATTAGTATTTTTATACATAATATTTTTAAAGATTTTGAATTTTTCAATAAGTATTATGTTTATGATAAATAATGGTGTGCATTTTTATAGAAAATTAATACATTCAATATTTTATGCTTGTCATCGTCGTAACGTTTCGATATACGTTAACTTTTAATCATGTTGCTTCATAAAAAATGCTCACACGAAATATAAAACAATTTATAATTTATAATGAAGTATAAACTTCTATAAATATAAAATATTCTCATAGAAACAAGATAAAATAAAATAAAACTTCTTAAGTAGGTAAATTATAAAAAGTCGTGTACTCTATTTTTATAAACATTATGCGTGAAGCGAAAAAATTAATGTTAGTTTCGTTGCACGCTATACGTTGACTAATTTTACTGATCGATGAGATGATACTGACTTTTATGTGTCAACATTGTATTGCGTATAGAGAAACGTTAAATTCTGCATTGATCAGACAATTGATGACGGATAGACGCTGAATTGTAGATTCTAAAATTTTGTTTTAATTTAAAATAAAATATAGCAATATGCCTGACCATCTAGGAGATGATATGCGTAAAGTTAAAGATGATAAGGAAGAGCCAGAAAAAGAGATTAAATGTGAGTATAATTGGTTTTAACCATGATAGTCACTAACCTGTGGCAATATTTTTTGATCTTATTTTATAAATCATGAAATGAATTTTGACTTCGGTTTCAGCTCTTGATGAGGGCGATATTGCACTATTAAAATCATATGTAAGTATCACTTTAAATTATGATTTTTTATTAACAATGACTGGCAACTTTTGTATACAAATTTGTGGTTTATTTTGCTTAGGGCCAGGGTCAGTATACAAAAATAATCAAAGAGGTTGAAGATGGCATTCAAACGGTGATGAAAAGAGTGAACGAACTAACTGGTATTAAAGAATCTGATACAGGACTGGCACCTCCAGCATTGTGGGATCTTGCTGCTGACAAGCAGACCTTACAGAATGAACAACCTCTTCAGGTAATATATTAATAAACCATACATTCAACCACTTATATTGCGTGGCATATACAACTTTTGTTTTCTTCAAAACATATTATGACAAATTTTATCATAAAATTAGGGCAGTGAACCTAAGTGAATTTATTGAGCACAGTGCTAAATAGAGTAGTAATGTAATTTTGTATTTAGAAAGATTAGACAAAGACAACTTATTATAATATTTATTATAATTACTTTTGTCTTCATTTTGACTTTGAAACCAATTTATGGTTTTGCTGTCACAAACATTTTTAGCACAAATGGCATTAATAAATATTTATGTAAAGATCACTGTGCAATTATAGGTCTACAGTTTGTGATAAAATATTCCAAATGTACTTTGTTGCAGGTGGCTAGATGCACAAAAATCATCAATGCAGATTCAAATGATCCCAAGTACATAATAAATGTGAAGCAATTTGCAAAGTTTGTGGTAGATCTGGCTGACTCTGTTGCTCCTACTGATATTGAAGAAGGCATGAGGGTTGGGTAAGCTATTATTTTTGTATACCATTTTTAATACTGTCTTGTGTTCTCGTAACACAAGTATGTGCATTGCAATCTAGAGGTCAATTCTCAGGTTGGGCAAAGTGTTATTGGGTTTTCCATTAGGATTGGTCGCAGCATGAAGTTATGCCCAAAAAATTGCAATAAGCTCACCCCCTTTATATGGGACTAATACATACCTGATAAAATAAGTGTGCAGATATGTACCTCTACCTACACCTCTTCAGGGAATTCATGCATGAGGCTATGTATGTATGTAAAATATTTTAACAGCATCAATTGTTTTTACATATCATCGAAGTTCATGTAACTAAAAATTGTTAATTCCAATACATGTCTAGATTACAAAACTTGTATTTTTTAACAGTTTAAATATTTGTCCCATTACCAAGATAAATTTTTGTGTGATCCACAAATTGTTATTTCTGTCTGAGTATTTTTGAGACAGAACCGTCTCTTGTAGTTTGTCTCCTCCAAACCTTAAAAAAACTGAAAATGTATAAGGTTGAATCTCAACCTCTTAATGTAAAATCAAAATCTGCCAAAAGTCAAATACTCGTTATTTTAAGGTCTCCCTTTATATTTGACTTATACTGGTCCTACTCTATGTTATAAACCAATACTTAAACAGTAGCTATAAATTTCATTCAACATTCAGTAGATCTATGTGAGTAGTTGGCTTTCAGACATATTATTTAATCTTTATTTTATTTTCTCATTCAGAGTGGACCGTAATAAGTACCAGATTCACATTCCTCTGCCACCAAAAATCGACCCAACAGTGACCATGATGCAGGTAGAGGAAAAACCTGATGTCACTTATAGTGATGTTGGTGGTTGTAAAGAACAGATTGAAAAGCTAAGGGAAGTTGTAGAGACACCTCTGTTGCATGTGAGTATTAAAATATGTAACACAAAGTTTCAATCCCCTTAATATATACATACAGTGTATTGAAAGTATTATTTCTTGTATTGACCAAATAATGTTTCTGACTTATGTATGAGCTGGATCAAAATAATGACAATAAATATATATTGGTATTTAATTGAAAAATAGCAGCGGTGATATTCACTGATTTTATTACCTATATAATTAAAAAGTGCCAATTGGTATGCTTTTCTTGATTAAATAATGTGATCTATTTAGATGAGGTGATTTAGTTGGACTTTTGTTTTTAAATATGAAAAAATTTTTTTTGGATTGTAGCCTGAGAAATTCGTGAAGCTAGGTATCGAGCCACCTAAAGGTGTGTTGCTCTTTGGCCCGCCCGGTACTGGTAAGACGCTATGCGCCAGAGCCGTAGCCAACCGAACTGATGCCTGCTTCATAAGAGTAATTGGTGAGTTACAAAATTTTTATTACCACACTATTTCATTTATACACTGAATTACTTGACCCATGAACAGATATATCGGTGTAAAAATTGAAATTTTAATTTAATTTTTGCAATTTAAAACCACAAAGTGGTGCAATATTAATTTCGTAATGGGGTATACTACATACATACATAAACTCACGCCTGTATTCCCCGAAGGGGTAGGCAGAGGTGCATCTGCAACCACATTTCGCCAAGTATGTATCAGTCCCACGTAATAGGTGGCGAGCCTATTGCCGTTTTTCGGGCACATTTCCAGAGTCCGTGCTGTTACCAAGAATTTCCTAATAGAAAAACCCAATAACACTTTGCCAGGGAATCGAACCCAGGACCTCTAGATCGCACGGCACATACTTGTACCGCGAGACCACGAGGCAGTTGTTAATTAAAATATGCTGAAGCTAATACAAAATTATAACATATTATTGGAAACATGCGACGGTGGCGCAGTCTGCTAGTATCCCAAAAAAAGCTTAATGCATGATTTTCGATAATTTTCTAAGTTTTACTAACTTGATCGGTTGATAATAAAATTGACTTTACGAAAAAAGTAATCTCTTTAATTAGAGAAGTCGTCAACTAGCTTCTTGGCCTAGTGGCACCATTAGATAGGTGTGTCACAATGAGGTCCCGGGTTCAAATCTCGATCACACACCAATCTTTGTGTATGTTTTCCATATTGATATTTTCTGCCCCATGAGATTATCATGGGCAATTAATTGGTAAAATGTAAGTTTTAGGGGAATTAAGAAAGAATTCTGTCGATAAGTTTAGGCAGCATTCTGATACGTTTCCCCGACATTAAATGATGGACGAACAACTTTGGCAACTTAAAGCTTAGTTGCAGTGCTACAGTTTATCAAACATTATTTTTTACATTTTATCGTTTTTAAGGTTTAAAATATTATTAATAAATTATTAGCAATGCTTGTTAGTTATATTGACCTTGATTGACGCGTCTCTTCTAATATAGAGATGTTTAGACATGTGTGAAATTTTTCTATAAAAAAATATGATAATACCTCATCATCATTATACTAAACGATATTAATAAAAATAAAAAAAAATATCGGTTTGTAATTTGTATATACTCAATAATTAGTTAAGTTTCTCGTTCAGACTGCCTAAGCGCTGTAGAATAAGCTACTCGAATATAAAGATAGTAAATAAAGATAGTATAATGACAATATTTGGTGTGAACAGGTTCCGAGTTGGTACAGAAGTATGTCGGCGAAGGAGCTCGTATGGTGCGTGAATTGTTTGAAATGGCGCGCAGTAAGAAGGCCTGTCTCATATTCTTCGATGAAATCGACGCTATAGGTGGTGCTAGGTAAGAACTTTTTAAATATGCTTACATTTGCAAAAACAAAACATAATAAAAAAAATGTCCAATATTCGTCGCATTATCTAAAGAGTAATGTCTTACAGAGATACCTTTGAGATGGACATAAAAACTCGTATATATTAGCATAAAATATTAATGATAATGGTCCATATTCAGAACTTGATAGCATGTGGCTGATGTCGTTTCACAGCTGAGTACAGCTGAGTAAATGAGGTAGTAACTCTATCACTGAAGTAATATTTTTACCTGAATACCTAATCATCATACTGACATGGGATGGTTATTGCAGTAAAGTCCAAAAACAAATGTGATTTTAGTGAGAAACGATTGCTCTTACCAGTCAAAAAAAATATGGCGGCCTGCTCATATGATCATGGGTGATTGCAGAGTATGATTCACTATGGCTACTCTTAACCCTCATGTATGGCGTAGGCGCTTTAAAGCGTTAGTTATAAA
Organism: Hemaris fuciformis; assembly: GCA_907164795.1. Classification (NCBI taxonomy): domain Eukaryota; kingdom Metazoa; phylum Arthropoda; class Insecta; order Lepidoptera; family Sphingidae; genus Hemaris; species Hemaris fuciformis. Next base: position 12,370,717 of record OU015448.1, read on the forward strand.
AAATATTACTATGCATCTAATCTATGAATAGTTTACTTTTTCATGATCAGGTTTGATGATGGTGCCGGTGGTGATAACGAAGTACAAAGAACTATGTTGGAGCTGATTAATCAGCTCGATGGTTTCGATCCTCGAGGCAACATCAAGGTGGGTTAAATATTATTAAATAAAATAGATTGTATAAAATAAAACAGATGAAAGTGTAAATTTGGAACTAGTAAATGATGGGATAAAGTTAGAAAAAAATATATGATAATGACATGCTGGTCTTTTGGGCTTTATGGAAATACCGCCACTGGTACAGATATGTGTTAAATAATCGAAAAAATGTAATAACCACAGTGTACGCGTGTAGTGTACCCCCACATGAACCTTGGGTAATGTTGGTTCCGCGCAGGTGCTGATGGCCACGAACCGGCCGGACACGCTGGACCCTGCGCTGATGCGGCCGGGGCGGCTGGACCGCAAGGTGGAGTTCGGCCTGCCCGACCTGGAGGGGCGCGCGCACATCTTCCGCATCCACGCGCGCTCCATGAGCGTCGAGAGGGACATCCGCTTCGACCTGCTCGCCAGGCTCTGCCCCAACTCCACCGGCGCCGAGATCAGGTCGGTCTTCAACTTTAATACTTTGCTTCTGCACTAGCACAAGGGTGCCGTGGATCCAGATGGGTAGGATCAATGTGATCCAAATAGCGGTGACTGTTGATATAATATGAGACAGTTGTGGCGACATAATTGTACAAACTGCATCTCTATTAATATATGATTTACAAGGGTTCATTCCCAAACAAGACACAACATTAGTTTTATATCGGCGGGTCATGAATATCACGCAACCAGCAAAATGGGTCAAAAATTAAATAAGAAGTAATTGTAAATTTACTCCAGTATAGCTTTTCAGTGTTGAAAAAAATATCATCAGTGCAAATAACAATGATAAAACATTTGTATTTTAATGGAAATTAAATTATATTAGTTAACAAAAATGTTTAGAGAATAATTTCCTGTAGTATACGTAAACAGCGCCCTCTATAAAGCTTTATTTATCTGTCGTAAAGTTTTTTTTTTTTTTTGTGTTAGACAAAATCCAGTGGGATTGATTTAATCATTAATTTTCCCAGGTCCGTATGCACAGAGGCAGGCATGTTCGCAATCCGCGCCCGTCGCAAGGTGGCCACCGAGAAAGACTTCCTCGAAGCAGTCAACAAGGTCATCAAGTCCTACGCCAAGTTCTCAGCCACTCCTCGCTACATGACCTACAACTAAACCTAGCTATGTTGCGAAGTCGCCTGTGTGCCTTCATAACATGGTTTCATAACACCTACTTAAATTGTTCGACCTATTTTAAAAGATGAAGGCGAGGAACCCAAATGATTAGAATCAGTTGTACGGATATTTGGATGTTCGATTGTTAGAACTGATTTAATGTGGATGTATTATAAGAATGTTTCGTAATAAATATACATAGTAAAATGTTTAGTTTTATTTTAAAAACTTTCAAGAATATTTAATTCTATGAGACTTTCATTCTCTATGTTGCTACAGAGAATATTTTAATTGAAGAATGAAACAAAAGCTCTGAATTATCTCAATCGCATGACGAAAACTTATGCCTATGACTAAAAAGTCCTTCCATAATCTATTGTATCAATTATTATTATCAATGAATCTTGTATCTAACATTCATTTTTTATTATCATCGACCTTTACAAACGGCTGAAGTGTTTTTTTTTAAATTGAGAGCACTATGTTGTGACTGGGTTAAGTTCTAGCGCACATATTTCTGAGAGGAAAAAATTACACCGTTTAAAAAACATACGTCAAAGAAAACCCTGTTAGTTGTAGAAGAGGTCCTTGCCCAGCAGTGGAACGTATATGGAGTGATGATGATGAAAGAAAATCACAACACTAAGAAATTTTTAAGCATATACCTAGAATATTTAAACGCTACTGCTAGGTACTCCTAGCCTCCTTTACTATGAATTATTAGATCTTGGTCTTCCATCACGCTAAGCAGCGAGGGTTAGTGGACTTGATATACCTAAGAATATTGTCATCATCATCATCATCAGCCCAAATACGTCCCACTGCTGGGCACGGGCCTCCTCTACAACTGAGAGGGTTTAGGCCTTAGTCCACCACGCTGGCCTAGTGCGGGTTGGCGGACTACACACCTAAGAAATTCCTAAGAACTTTTAGGTGTGCAGGTTTTATCACGATGTTTTCCTTCACAAAGTTAAAGCAAGTGATAATTCATTGTGAATACACACATAACTTAGAAAAGTCAGAGGTGTGTTGGCCTGGGGTTTGAACCTGCGACCGCCGAAATTCTCGACCGCGCGCCTAAACCTCGAGGCCATCACTGCTTGTAAGAATATTATGTTTGTTTATATTTCCTTGCCATGTTTTCATTCATTGTTAAAATGTGTGATATTTATGAAGAAAATAGGTGTAATTTTAAAGTCATGGGTACAATTATGGGACTTGATACCGCGAAAGCCAATATTATAGTGTCTCATTAACCTAATCTTCTATACATTCACGAAATTTATCTGTAAAGATACTTTTGGAACTTAATCTGGAAAAATAAAACTATTAACATTTTATAATGTTTATTTTAAAGCGATTTAACTTTTTTCTTGTTTATTTTTAAATATAACGCTTCAAGACAATTTCTTTTTATATAATCTATATGCATTACGAAAATAGATTGCGGGTAGTTAGCTTATTCCATAACAAAATTGATTTGATTTGTCAATGTATTAAATGTTTTCTACATGTAATAATCCAATATAAATAAAGTTTTAAAAGATTGAGCTCGATATACTAATTATTTTAAAAGTGCTCGAGTCTAGAAGTAAAATGTCCTTAATCGTAAGTCTTTAGACTATTATTTAAATTCACTGGGCAGTTTCGATAACTTTAGTAAGGCGTACAAATGTTGCATAATTTACTTTTATTAACCTTAAGTTACAGAAAAACAAACTAACTATTCTACAATAAAAACAATTTGTAATATAGAAAATTTATTCCAATAGGTTTTTGGTTGGTTGATATTAAATGTCTTCGAACTGTATCAATTCGGGGATTGAATGCGCGATTGATGATATTATTTTCTACACATCAATAAGCTTTTACATACTTTCTACAATAGGAAGTTCAGGATGCATATACGGACGTTGTGGAGTTGTGTGCACTACTTCAATGTCTCGGGTTTAGTGTGAAATCTCTCGACACAAGTGATCCCAACACAAGCCAGGATGGCGGCATCAGAACAGTAGTTATTAATTGCCAGGTTAGTCATTAGTCTATTCAATAAAAAAGATCGTGTATTAAGGAGTTTTTCTTAGGTCTTAGGTATAAATTCGTGAATCAGAAGGTATATAAGCCGCTAGTGTTTTTTTAATAACGTGACAAATGTGTGTTTTATTTTATTTGTAAAAATATATGCTAGTATTAGTTACACAGAATTTTACAAGACCGGTTAAGTTTAATGAGTGAAAACCTTTTTGTTTTTTTTTTACAAAGCCTGCATCTTGCTATGGGCAATTCAGTGTTTGGAAATTTGAAAAATACTTCTTAATTTTTTTCTTTAAAAAAAACATTATTTTATTTGTAAAATAACTAATAATTGGCAGTATTTTTAGTCTTCAGGCCTCCATGTCGTGTTGGAAAGTGCCAGCTTATCGTGCTCTTGTCCAGCTACAAATCAGCAGCAGAACAGCGGTGTGTGGCAAGTATCCGGTATGACTGGCGGGAAACAACTTGACAAGGTATAAATTTTATGTGTAGCCTTTTGTTATAGCAACAATTTAGATAAATGCAGTACCTAATACACATTTTGTATCGAAACGGTAAAGGACAGAACAGAATTTTTAAAATAAAATGATTATATTTAGAATACGCGTATTGTCCTCTTTGATTTTTTTAATCGATTTTTGATCGTGGGTTCAATTCCTTGGCTGGGCAAAGTATTATTGGGTATTCCTAAGGAATTCAAACAAGCAGTACGGAATCTGGAAACAAGGACGAAAAAAACTGCAATGCAATATTCCGACTTACGCAGGATTAAAATTACAGCTGGTGAAACGTTGCCTACCCTTTTTGGGGACGCAAGCGGGAATGTATATATTAACAGGGAACAAAACTCAATTCATTTACTTTACTTTTTCTACCTTATACTATTTAAGGAGTTCGGATGTTCACTGCTCGGGTCTTTGCCGAAAAGTCACCGCGATCGTCTCACGAAAGAATTGCAAGACATGATCAGATGTATCAAACAACATAGCGGTGCGGAGGACCGGACTAAGGAGAAGGAGACGCCTGTCAACAAATCAGCTAGTATGCTTGATTTGAAAACACCAGAGAAAATGTAAGACGATTTTTGTATTCTGTTAATCGGATTGTAAGAGCGGTTCAAATAGAGTTACGATTGGTAAATAGGCAAATACTTGCCAAATAGGCACAGGCTGATCCTAAAACCCTGAAACACTTGCCTGTGTCACTACTGGCATGCTTAACACCCCATGGTTAGCGGTTAGCCGGTTAGGTACCATTGGACCTCAAGGACAGTTTATTGTATTTTAAAAAATAAATTGTACAGCATTGATTCTATAGCAAGTATTCTAAAGGCGTTTAATATTAAAGTTCAAATAATTTATAAAAAAGCAGACGTAAAATGGTTTCATTACGATGAAGAGATAATATGGGATATTTGTAATAGTAGGCTGATTGTGATCGCGTAAAAGTATTGCAGTAACGTAAATGTAACGGTAGGTAAAAATTACCGTGTTACCGACAAATAGATCTTATTGATTACGCCAGTTCTATTACCTAGGTATTGCAATCATTTAACGTACACAACTTTGATGTAATATGTAATACTTAATAATAACTTATTAGCATTTTGAAGGATTATGGAAAAGGAAATCTAAACTGCGATTTCATGAAATTAAAGTTTTAGCCTTAATTATCGCTTCCTTTCAGAGATTATTTTATAAGGAACATTAGATATAAAAAAGTAGCTTATAGTCAGTTCCAGGGTCCTAAAACCGTTGATTTTGTACTAAAATTCAGATTGGCGGTTTAGGTGTACAAGGCACACATACAAACTTTTTTAATTATGATATTTGTTAGGTTGAAATTATAAAATCAACATTAGCAAATTTGATAGTTTACCTTTTACTTATTTATGTTAATTTATGTTAAATTCTATTCGAAGCCATCACCAAATAAAACTAGAAACTCCGACCAGATACCGTTCATTGGATACCTTAACAAAAGCATCTAAAGATGACGCTGAACAAGCTTTGCCTGTTCCTCGAGCTCTGCAGAGACCACACCTCCTTTCCGAACCATCTGATGATGATAAGAGTGATCAGAATAAAGTGAGTATTAATTTCGAAACACTATACGCATTGCTTATCGATTCTTAATTATACCAATTATACCTACTTATAGCAACATGCACAGCATTATTCAAAAAAGGTTAACATTTTTTACTTTTATCAATAATTCGAATATGAAAATGTGTCGAAAAATTATACATAATTAACGGACATTTATATTTTTTGCGTCAATGTGTTAAATTAAATAGCCTCAATTTAAGAACACGCTCTTAAATCACCAGTCATCCTCGATAAAATTAAAGGATAAAATGGGTTATTAAGTTATATTCGCAAGATTATTAACAATTATTTTTTATTTGTACGATTGAATTTATAATAAAATAATTCATGTTATAGCAAACAATGTGTAGAAGACAGAGCACCTATACTCTTTCGTCCACACCCGGGAGTATCAGAAGACGAAACAAAACTTCAAGGTGATTTGTTTATATTTTTTATCATACCTGAGATGTGATCCCGCGACCGCCGACGTAGTGTCTCAACATAGCGTATAGTCGTTTAGGCATAACGCCATCTTCATCAAAGCTTACAATTTTTAGTAGGTAAAGAAAATTCTAACTTAAAATAGTTATTACTGTCTCATCACTTCTGCGGCATATGTATGCGGCGTGTGATCTAAAGATACCAGGCTCATTTCCCAGGTGCGGTAGTGAATTAAGTTTTTTTTTCTATGTTTTACAAGTAGGTATTTATAATATATTAATAGATATGTGTTATAATACTTAAACGTAATGTACATAAATGTTTATTGTGAACGTTTCTTAATTATAGCCCCCTCAAAGCGCAAAATAACAACGTATTCGAAAACCTACTGGCTGCAGAAAAAACAGCTGAAGATCTACTTAAGCAGCTTTCTTACATAGTGAGAGAGTTCACGGAAGATGGTAAAAACGATACATCAATGTCTTCTCTAGTGCTGGACGTGTCCAAAATATCCGTTCTGAAGGTTTGTACATAAGTCCTTCGTTTAATATCTGACAGAATAGACAAAAGGCAGTATCTAGTCAAACGATAATTTTATGGGAATTTTTAGGTTGAGCATTTAATTTCTTCTTGTTAATTATCATGTTTGGTTGAGTCATTATTAATTTTAGTATCAATTCTGAATTTTTAAATATACCTATATATAATGCACCTAGTAAATAATCCAAACATTTAAAGGTGAAACTGAGTATGTTGTGCCTAAGCCATTATTACGTATTATTTCGATACAGTAATTAAGGCTATTTTCATGGTATGACATAAGTAGACAGTATAATTTAGTAATTAATCTTATGTAAGTTTTCAATTTAAATCGGGTGTGCCAATCCATTCATCAAATATTTTTCAATTATGATTTGAAATCTAGATATATTTCTATAAATATTTAACTAACAGCATTTCTAATGTTTTACGTGATATGGGAAAGTGTCTCGATTTACTAGATAAAAACACACGTGCGATATGGATTACGATTTTATGCTACTCTGTTAACTGTTTTTATTGCTTATTGAAATGACATGAATAATAATGGCTCATGCTCATTGCCTTTTCTAAAATCACGTCATCATGCCTTGGATCTCACTTAAAACACAAATCTCATAGACAAAAACATCCAGACTAAGCTTTATTTCTAAGACTAGGTAGGTAGATTTCCTGGGAAGATTTTACCAATAGTTTCTCAGCTTTGAGACCTGTCTTTTGACCTATTATTAAAAACTGTACCGAAAATTTCAGGGCCCAGAAACATCAAAAGCTCAGTTTGCGTCGAGCCCTAATCTCTCTGCTTTGACACTACAAGATGAATTCATAAAAAACAAGCTAAAGCGTTTTGAAAGCGCCTCCACGTCGGATTTGGCGCCAAATAAATCTGCACCACCTAAAGAAGGGAAGATCGCACGTTTACGCCGCATTTCACCAAATTTCTTTAAGACTAAGAAGGAAGGCCCCACGATCAAAATTGACAAAACGAAGGCCGAATCTAAAACTAGCAAATTGAACAGTGAGTATTGCAGTTTAATAAATTTGACACAAGCCAACTTTCTTCTGAATTCATACATAGAATTTAATTTTATTCTCGTACATTCTCAGGTTTACTAAGACCTAAGATGATTACTCCAGTACGTACGCCTCGACAAAACCCTGAAGCCAGTCCCAATTTAAGTGCTTCATCGAAAAAGAAATTCGGTCATGTTAAATCAACCATACCAAGACCGTCAAAGAAAGAATAAATAAGTATTTATAGCTATGTATTGTGATCAACTCTAAGAAATAAATGATTTTGTTTTATAAATTAATTTTTTATTTCCTATATTACATTGTTTTTGTACTGATAAATTATTCATAAAATATGTATATTGGTAAATCCTATCCCCCTAGCTATCTGATGCATCTGAATTAGAATATGTTCTAATTAATTTTTCCACTTCTTTTTCCAAATTTTTTCTTTCTGACGACTTTTTAGATGTTCTAGTCTTCGAATGTTTTGCGACGTCTCTTTCTTTATCTTTTCGTGTACCCCTTGTATCTGGCTGTACTTTTTGCTTTTGTAAGTGAATGCAAGCAGGATAAATTATTTTCTCAATCAAATCGTCTTTTACTTTGCGCTTACAAAAATCACCTTTATTTTGTATCTGGTCGGAACTTTTTTCTTTATGTTTTTTGTGGGATTTATCATTGCTATTGCCATTAACACTATTACTCGCACTTTGCACCGATCTATAGTCAGCCACTTCAGCAGATTTGATTCTTCGATGGATTTCTCTTTCCTGACTCCTTGTTGTGAGTTCTCGCAATGTATATCTATCATTTGTCAAAGATTTATGCCTGTCTCTTTTTGCGAGTTTAAGGCAAATTGTGGCTTTGGGATATCCAGTAAATTGTTGATAACATTCACCTTTATCCAATGCAATAAAACTGTTGAGGAATCTCCTGGGATGTATGTCATCAGGAGTTTCATTAACTAGTACATAAGTCTTCTTCAAAAACATTTTTCTATCAATGGGATTCTGCATATGAAAGAAGTTTTCAAGTTGTTCATGACTTTTTAGTCTTCTGATTGCATTTTTCTGTACAATGTTGTATGAAACCACAGCCATGAGAATAAAGGATGGTTCATTGCTCAGTATGTGATCCCAAAGGATTAACCATTCAGAACAAGTCAAAACTTCACTAAAAGCAGTTTCTAATATCTTCAGTGCATATGTTTGGCTAGTCACACCAACTTCGCAAAAGTGTTCTAAGAGTTGATGGTCATGTTCTGCAAGGATATTCTCAATCATTGCTAAAACACTGATTGGTGGGAATGGGGCATATTCAAACCACAATTGACAGTGATTGAACAGAACAGTTGCAACACACTCAAACAGTAAAAATGGATCTTTCTGTAACACTTTCACAAAAGGAAACACAAACCCTGGTAAGAATTTCATAACTGCAAACAGTGGACACCAATGTGCTAAGCAAGACAGCAACCTTTTCAGATTTTTTAAAGTGATGGAACTATGAATAGTAAATTGTTTTTCAATATCTCTGTAGGCTGTGTGAATGCCTTTATCTATTAACATTGCATAAGCTGTTTTATTTCTAGGTGTATTGAGAAGAGACCGCCAAATTATAGATCTGAATTTATCTGGGTATTCACCATATTGCATTAAAATTCTCCTCAGTCTAGCACTGTCCATGCATATTCTCATTTTCTGTTCTACCTCAGCTTTTGTTATAGTATCTTGTAAAGCCTTTTTGTGTGTAGAAGATGATGGTAGTTCTTTTTTTGAATGTACTAAACCACTCTTTTGCAAAGAATCCAAAACAAAGGAGGAGTTATAAATATTGACTTCACCCAGCTGTAGGATGCACAAAAAGTATTTGCCCGTATTACTCACTGCAAATTTTCTAATACCCGATGATTCTGGATGTATTACATGTATAACTGTTAATGACTCCAGGTCTAACAGAGTGAGGGCACAGTCACTACTTAATATTGATAGGATTTTGTTTGCACCTCCATCAAAAATTTTAGGTATAAAAGCAACTTGATGGACTCCTGATATATTGTACTTGGTCAAGTCTATAGATTTAATTGCTTTCCATGTGTCCATACTAAACAAGATCAACAAAGGTGATAGACCAGCCATTGCCATTGCTCGGCCATTCATAGTGAAAGCAATAGATTTCATGTGTTTTAATTCACTTGGGATAATTTGTTTGATGGATTTCATACTTTCATGTTTCCATATTTGGACTGTATCATTTTGAAAGCAAGCTACAAGATAATCTCCGGCTGGGTTGAACATAATTTGTTGTATTTGTGCACCCAAGTAGGTATTTAATGTAAAATATTTTGTGTAATTCTGGAGCTCCCACAATATGGCTTCTACTGGACTAGCTGTCAGCAGATTATTTATTTTACTGTTTGAGAACGAAATATGTTTAACTGGTGCAGTATGACCACTAAGGTTTAGAGCAACTTTCCCAGTTTCTACGTCCATGAAACTGATGTCATATTTTTTCATTGTCGCCACGACTAAGGTATCTTGTTTATTCGGAAAGAACTGTAATCCGCTACACGGCCCCGTGCCGCTGAGTTTCCAAAATTTTAAATCAGAAAAATCGAGAATGAATATGTTACCTACGTTATCTGCGCATGCAAGTTTTTCATGGTTGTCGTCAAATACGCCGGTGGAAAAGCGTATTCTATGGCACTCGCCTTTAGAACCTCGCACAGTATGGTGCAGTTGCAGAATAACTCCATCCTTAGGCTTACTTTTCAACTTGATGTCAAATTTTTCAATATTGTCCCCGTCAACGTTTTTATCTCGTTCCATTTATGTTGCGAACTACAGCTACGATCGACACAGTCATTATATTTGCAATTTTTAAAAATATTTAGTAATTTATGATTTATTATTTTTAAATTTGGCGGAATCAAGCAATCAAAACAAAAACAAGACATTCAAAACGTCAGTTTCCATGTACGGTGACAAACAATACAATACGTTCGGTTATTCGCAGAAATTATTTTATTTACATATATCTTATAACTTTTTATGTAGATACCTATCTTTATGAAAGTCGTGGATGGCGTTCATGTAGCGTAATTGTTAGATTTAAAAAAATGTAATAGCAACCAATAAATTACGATATTTTTATTTATTGGGTCGTATCCGTAGTCACAAAATTTCATGGACATCGATGATAACATTATTTGAAATTATAACTTATAGTATAGTACCTACTATGATCTTTACTTCAAGCCATGATGCATTTTTGCACTTTTATGAAAATTGTATTTACCTTAGCTCCTATAGAAGCATTAAACAGAAATAGCATTTTTTTAAACCGAAAAATTAAACGTGTTTTAATTTAAAGTTATGACAAAATCTTGGGGGTCGCGGGATCGAATATGAGATACATCTGTGATTTTTCGAAATAATCTATAAAGGTTTGAAAACATTCTCTCTGTTTTTGAATTTTGGTAACTTGACGTTTGTTTAAATTAGAAAAAAATATTAATGTATTAATCAAGTGCCGAGCGGCCAAGAGGCTTTTATCATAAGAAAACTCTTAATAGCAGCATAGAGTCTGGAAATGTGATAGCACGAAAAACCTTAAACATTATGGACGAACGTAGGTGCAGAAATTCAACTCCGCCGACCTCTCCGGGACATAGGCGTGAGGTTGGGTGTGTCTATTAACCAATTTCTTATTTATATAGCGGTATTTTAAAACAGTGCTATGTTTAATACTATTTACATTAAATAAAATATAAATTACTACATAACAGTGAAAATGGTGATTAAAATAAATAAACACAACAGTCGCATGTATTTGTATAGTTTTGATCCCACACTAAGATACGAGCCTTGTGTCGTGGGTATCAGAAAATACAAAGAACTTATCGCTCTTTCAAACACCCAGACCCGAAACAAGTATTTGTCTATCACACAAGCAGTTGTCTCGTTTCGCAAACTGGTGTTTACCCAATTGCGCAAGTGGCCGGGGCGCTGTCAAATTTATCGTATCAAAAAGCATCACATTTATATATTTAATATACATTATTATTCTTTCATGAGCATCTATTGAGAAGTTAAGGAATGAAAACAAGTAAACTGTTGCAATCTACTCGTTGGTTTCGCGGTGTGGGTGTGCGATCAAGATTTTAGACTCAGAACTCGGGATTCGAGACCTGTGTAGAGCAAAGTATATTGGATATTTCCAGAGCAAATTATTAGTAGCACTTCGAGGTCTGGAAAAGTTACCGATTAATCGGCAGGTTATTCTAGACAGTTATGATGTGTGGGACTTAACTATTTAAAAGCTGGCAAAACGTGTGTGCACGTATAAATAAGGAAACCGGCATGAGTGTATATTTATGAATAAATGGGAGTTTTACAAGCAGTCAACAGTTATTATTCGTCAAAAAAGGAAAATTTTCACTTTCATCCAAGAAAATCACCAACCAACAAGCCTTTTGTTTTTTAATAATGATTATACGAGTAGTATTTTGAATTTCATTATCCTAAAATATAATTAATCAAAATAACTTTGTCAAGCTACAGCAGTTAAATATATGTTATACTTAGGTAGTTTTACATTATTACATAGTTACTTTAAATTTATTACAATATTAAAAACATTTGCTCCATTTGTTTGATTTTATGAGTTTGGTGAATCAAATCTAATTTCTTTTGATGAAATAACTCTTTGTTAATACCTAACTAATGCTCTCTGTAGATACGTAAATAGAAAAAGTTCTATGTACAGATTTGATCTTCTGGCAGAGTCCGATTTTAGCAAACAGTGTTTACTCTGAAAAAAAGTAGGTATTATATTACCGCCGAAAAGTGGTTGACAAAATGTGGCGTCGCTCTGTTTCGGTTTATAGCCCTGATTATTTTCAGTTGTGCGATGTTTTCTCCGTAAACTGTTCCGTTTTTTCACCTCTTGGGGAAATGCAAGTTAATTTGACGCAAAGCGATTATGGCGGTTGCGGTGTCCGCGCCCGCGCAGTACGCCAGTAGACACGAAGCGTGCTCCCGCGCACAAACACCCCACCATATTGACCGTTACTTTGGCGCGAAATTCAAAACACTCATCCCAAACGCACAGATAAAATCAAACGTTTTCATCGTTAACTTTTCTCCGTAAAAGTTTATCGAATGAATATTGGACATAAATCAGTTGATAATGCTTAGCCGAACGGGAAATCTAATTTTGTATCGCAGTGGAATTTACTAACGAAGCGTTATGCGGTGTGTAAGCGACAGTAAAATCAGTTTTCTCCAAGATTCCGCGAGCGTGTCGGCCGGTGGATGGGATAGTCGGGCATATGCCTACGTACCGTTTGGTGGACAATTCAGACGGGTGTAACGTCCTTCGAAGCGTGAAGATGTGTTTCCTCAACGTGTTGCGTTTGCACGTGTCGCAAACTCAGAGACAGAAGCGTTTGTACAAGCAGTATATGGAGCAACTGGCCGGGGCGTATGTGGAGAGATGCACAGATTTGAATACCCTGCATAGGGAAAGACGGTTCAACTATAGACCACAGACGCCGGAGTGGCGATACTCCTTACCGTGTGATGAGTACTGGTATGAGACGGAGGCCTCGAGGTCCTATTGTGGTTCGGAGTGCGACAGTGGGAGGTGTTCGTCACCATGCTGCTCGGAAGTTATCTTCAACGGTGGTCAGCATTTCAGCGGAAAGGGGAGCACGCATGTTTGCAGACGGTATCCTATTTGCTACCCCGGAAATTTTGGGTAAGTATTTCTATTCTCATATCGAAGTTTTAAGCAGTCGTATATGTAACATAAGGTCATGATTAATCTATGTTACGAGTGTGTAGGTATGTAGAAAGATTTAATGTGATCATTGCATCTACAGAGTCATTCAACATCAACAGTGTAAATATTATACAAGATCGTTGAATCTAGAGCATTGATTAAACAGTCTTCAGTGTTGTGTTTTTTGTGCTATCGAGTCCATTGTCCCTGATGAATAAGAAACTGCTACAGACGTTTCATAATCGATGAAGCGTTAACATCGGAGACAGCAGAAATACTCTTTTCATGCTTTGACTGACGCTCGTCAGTAATTAATAGGTATTTGTAATTGAATATCAATTTGAAAATTGATTTTTGAGATGTTAACGCTTTAATTAGAATTCAGTGCCTTTCGATAAGCTATACTTTCTAGCAATGAAATAATAATATAAGTTATATCGAATTAAATCGTATTATGAATAAGTTTTAACCGGTAAGGAAAGCGTTTTTAGGAAAACTGCATGTCTGAGATTCTTAACAAGGAATTTCTTAGGTATGTCAAGTTTACCAACCCACTCTGGGTTGCTGTCGTCGATTACGGTAACCACTCTCAAAAGTAGAGGAGGCCCGTGCCCAGCAGCAGGTATATGGGCTCATATACCTAGATTAATTAAATCGTTTTACCCTTGGCTTTTTGTATGGTATACGAAATGTCTGTTTCCACGTAACACAACTTGTTCCTGTGATTATTCAGTAGTGTTGAGCAATTAATATTATGCTCTATTTGGACAGCATCGTGATAACTGTCAGGCATGATGTAGTGTTAGGTTGCTTTGTAGTGTTAGGATAAAAAGTGGTATTTTTTAAAAATTTAATTTGTATATCGGCCTGTTTTTACATATCAAGATTTTTTACACGAAATGTAAATTAAGAGGGTAATTGTGCATTGAAACAACTTACACATAAAATTAACATAAAGGTTACACCACGCCCTCTTTCATCGGATATCCTTCATGCATAAATACATATAATTGCAAAACAAGTGGACTCGCGCGAAATTACTTATGAAAGAGTCGATGAGTAATTAGACCATAAAATGGTTAACTATAGGATATATTTACCTATTTGACATATTCCTTCGTAATATTAAAATTACGTGTTATCTTTCAATGGATTCGTTAAGTGAAGAAAATTGCTACCGTTACACTTTTTTCCACAATAGTTCCCATGTAACCTATAAAAATCACGAACGTTGCGAGCCATTGAATCTATGGGAACTAATTGTTTACTTCATTAATTCTTGTTTTAATTATTGCAGCATGCATAATATGTTTTACATACTTATCTAAACTGCCTGCCTCGTGGCCTCGCGGTACATGTATGTGCCGTGCGATCTAGAGGTCTTGGGTTCGATTCCCGGGTCGGACAAAGTGTTATTGGGTTTTTCCATTAAAAAATCTCTAGCACGGAGTCTGGAAATGTGCCCGAAAAACGGCAATAGGCTCGCCCCCTATTACGTGGGACTGATACATACTTGGCGAAATGTCTACCCCTTCGGGTAATACAGGGGTATAAACTCACCCCTATGTATGTATGTATGTACTTATGTAAACTTTTTAGAAATGCACATTATATCGTCACATTATTCCCGTTGACATTTTACCGATTAATAGTCTCTTGAAGGTTACCTTAATAAATAATGTACCCATTTTTATCTCTACCGCAGCGTCAACAATTCTTTCGTTTATCTGCTAAAAGAAAAAATCTTAAGGAAAATACATATTTTATTAACCTTTATTCCGACTCAGGATCGCGCACCACGCGATATGTCGCGGGCCAACAAGTCAGTAATAGTCGTATATTCTGTTTCAACAAAGCTCACTCACGTAAAATTTTCTAGACTCATTTTATGCACAACATATTTTGGTTATGAATTTCATAGTCGATGACGTTTTAACATTAAAATTTCCCGGCAATTATTCGTTTGTCGACATAACAAACGCATCAACTTTTTTATTTTGTTATACAATTTTATTTAAGTTTTTGTAGATTTATGAACAAGACTATTAGACTAATACATGACAAATAATAGACTGATGAAAGTACAAATAATTTATTTCAAAAGCGTATTTTTAAGGACTTTAATTTATAACAATCACCTCATTAGGTTTTATTGTGTGTATATGGTTTTTCGTCACTTATGTATGTTATAACGGTGAACCAAAACAGGATGAGAAGACATGTACGAGTTTTCCACTCTAAAGTTTTAGGTATGTGAGTCACAGTCTCGTTTCATTTCTTTTTAATTTCACTTGGTTGTATGTCAAAAATAACTAGCAAGAAAACCTGTGCAAATTTAGCAGTTTTTTAATCTTAATCTTTTAATCTATTTTTCGTTTAAATTGTTCTACCATCTTTGTGATAAATGCTCTGAAGAGTAATTCGACGTTAACTAATCCATTACCTTCCTTAATGCATTTTATGACATTTGGTCTCACATTCAATTCAGAACAAAAAATATATTGGGTAGGCAAAACTTCAGTAGTATCAAGGAGTCTGGAAACATGCTGTATCCTGTATACTACTAAAAAAAACGTGATCGAAAACTAAGACAGGTACCTAATAGTTACGGTGATTACAAACACGTTGACGATTGAAAAATCGACGTTAAAAACGAAAATCGGACGTTTTCCTAACTTCTATAGGCATTAGGTAAATGTATACGATGAAAGTCGTGATGGCCTCGAGGTTTAAGCACGTGGTCGAGAATCTTCGACAGTCGCGGGTTCAACCCCAGGCACATACCTCTGACTTTTCGAAGTTATGTGTGTATCACGTACTTTAACGGCGAAGGAAAATATCGTGATGAAACCTGCACACCTAAAAGTTCTTAGGAATTTCTTTGGTGTGTAGTCCACCAACCCACACTAGGCCAGCGTGGTGGACTAAGGCCTAAACCCTCTCAGTTGTAGAGGAGGCTCGTGCCCAGAAGTGAGATGTATATGTATGGGCTGATGATGATGATGATGATGATATGATGAAAAGGAAAACATTAAATTTTTTTCGAGATTTTTTAGCATCATTGTGTTTGTAATCACCATTACTATTAATTGTCTTAGTTTTCGATCACGGCCATTTTACACTCTGTATATGACACTTTTATCATAGCATTATCTATTTAAACCAAGTCATATAGCGGTTAGCCAAACGATTGGCGCCATTTCATGCAGTTAAAACACGTGACACACAAGCGTCTGAACGCATAGACTATTATAACGTCTCTCATGATGAGGCGTGTCGAACGCATGTTTCGTGACATAATGTAAATGTGATATAGCCATAATAGTACGAATTGCAGACTGTGTCGCGATGTTTAATATTCATGTGTTCACGGCTGGATAGCCCCCGCTGGAGCTTAACAAGTCTTACAAAAGGTTAATATCCTTTGGGACTTTATGAAATATGCAAATTACATTATCGGAACATATACCTACATGTGTTTTTCGATAGTACGAACGCGTGTGTAATAAAACTCGTACAAATACTGATTAATTAGGTTGAATGAATTTGATTGACTGGTTGGTCTCACGACACAAATTAGAGGTTCTAGGTTTGATTTAGCTTATATTCTTATTAGCAACACGTAGTCTGTAAATTTGCCCGAAAACGATAATACGGGATTTCTTTAATATAATTTGTAGCAAAAAGTGGCTGTAGAAATACTCCAGGTCCCCGATTAGGTCACAGGGGGATATGACCGAGATCGGGATAACGGCCTAGTATTACTGAAGGTAGGATTTAGGTGTAGTAGATGTCTTCGTTAACAAAAAAACAACATACACTCACAGTTCACACCTGTATTGCTCGAAGGGGCAGACAGAGGTGCATTTTGCCATTTTTTTCCATTCCACTTAAAACGGGGGAGACTAAGCCGCTTTTCGGGCACAATTCCAGACTCCGTGCTCTTACTGAGAATTTCCTAAGGAAAAACTTTAAAATATGAGTCACATTAAATAAAATTTCTTAGCGCTAATACATTTTTACGTAATTTACATAACAGCGAGGTAAATGCTTTGCTGAACTGTTATTACTAGAGTGCGGAGTCGGCGTGGACGTCGACATCCGTAGTATGGCGTGTTTATCGCCTATTACCGTATAATGTGCATTTAGAGTTAAGAAAACAAGCTACTTCAACATCACCTTTAAATCTCATAACTGTGCTTCAGATAATTACATTTCAAGCTTAGGTAGGTAGTATTAATCTATAGTTTGTTGTCGATGAACTTAAGCATTTAAAGACAAACTTAAACAATTATAAATATAGTGGGGTTGGTTGGAAATCACTTTCTGAATAGCTTAATTATTACACTGCAGGTAAAGGTGTCCCTCATAGTCTTTTAGTGCGATTAATATTCATTTATTTATTTATAAACTCTTTATTGTACACTAAAAAATAATGAATAAAACAATATACAAGTAGAATGAAGTACAATTGTCGGTCTTATCGCTCAAGGCGATCTTTTAGAGACAACCATAAGATGGACATAAACAAGTGATAGAAGGGAGGGTAGTTAATGTGTACAATAAATAATAAAATAATAATTAATAAGATAGATACCGTAAGGTCGGGTTACTTTGGCTACTTTTGCCGTATATTTTTAGAAATTTCTCTGGTGTAGAAACTCTGACTGACTTTTTAGGGTAATAATGGTTTTATTTGGTAAAGAAGGATGTTATCTAGTAATTAATAAACTTTTTATTTAAATGTATCAGTATTATATTCTTTTTTTATTTGTTTAATTTTGAGCCAAAGTTGTTCTTTGAGGAGGGTAACTTTGGCTCGCTGATCTTTTTTGATACAAAATAGATACTAAACCAAGAACAGAGCCAAATCAAGGCCTTGAAATGAAAGATAAGACCTTTTGACATACAAAATTCTTTAATTATTTATAGAAAAATGAACTAAATTGAACTTTAACAGTCTTCCTAAGAAAATTTAACAAAAACTTCTTCAAAATCTTACTCAGTATTAATTACTAAGTTTTAATACTTATCAAAACGGCTTAGAGGCTGTTCTTTGTCAATAGGAAATATTCCAGTTTTCTTAAGCCCTGAAATTAAATTTTCTTTTGTGTCTGTTAATGAGTCAAGAGCTTGCTTCTACAGACTTGGAAATTGGTCCTTAGGGGTTGATGGTAGCCTCCTTCCAGACTGGCTGTCTTTCCAGTTTAGCAAGACTTGTCGCCATTTACATTTCAGGGGCCAGAAGTAAGCAACGTCTAGCAGCTTCCTGTTGAGGCATTAGTTTGGATCGTACAACATTCAGACATTCCTCCAGTTCTGCGTCTGTGTAATCGACGTACCATATTAAAATACATTAACGCCAAACATATTAACGCCAAAAACATATTAAAATTCTATTATAAACATTTTGATTTGTTATGAAGCAATAAAGAAATCAAAAGAAATCATTTATTGACTAAAATTTATACGATCGGGCGGAATTGGCTCAAGAGCCAATGTTACCCGATTTTTTGAGCCAATGAATTCCCACACTTAATATTTAAAATTTCGGTAATTGAACCTGTTAAAAAGGAATAATTTCCATAATTATTCTACTCCTAAATATATTTCTGACCCGAATAAATGTAATGTTAAATAAAACTCACCTTAAAAACTCCGTTACACTTGAAAGTTTGCAGGCGAGAATAACCGTCATTGCACATGACACAAACCCGAAATGCAAATAGCGGCTTTAGGTTGGAACAAATCTTACATCCTTCTGGAACTAGGCGCACGGTAACACCATGTAGCGATCCCGGCTTAAACTAAATCGAAAAATGACACTGACGCATCAGGGCGGGAAGTTTAAACTTATTTTTTATTTGAGCTAAAGTTACCCTCTAGAGTCAAAGTAACCCGACCTTACGGTAAATAAATGTAAAGAAAGATAAATTTATGTGACGTAAATACGAACTAATTATACAAAACGAAAACTTCATACAGGACACTAAACATTTATTTAATAAAAATTAACTGGCTATCAAAAAAAAAGTTTATACTACACTACTATTATTGTTCTATGAGTTTTATCTATAAGCATAACACATGCTAACAGTTTCTTTTACCGTTGAGAGAGGTTACGCCCAGGTTAGCTTTTGTGTAATGTAGCGTGTTAGTGCCCGTGAACTTCACATAGTTGGAATTAAACTTTGCAAAAGACTACGTTTTATTTTCACACCTTATTTCATTCATCCATAAAATAACGTAGATATTCTTTATGAAAAAATTTGATGTGGTACTTTCGATTCCAATTCTTCATTGAAGACGCAACGAACTCCGAACCTAAAATTAATTAATTTTTAAATTAACGTACCTGGTTTCACGTTCCTATAATTTAAAAGTAAAAAGGCAATTTATGCTATTTTACGCGCAGTAATTGAATAGAAAAGTTTTTATTCAATTCGACTTTATACCCGGTAGTCTGTGCATGCCAGTACTACTTGTATTAATAGATCTTGTCCCCATAATTATACGTAGGTACAGTTTTCTACGGAAGTATGTGTGTTTCGCAGTTGTGTTTACGTAACCCATAGGAAATCGAGGATCTGGAGTGGGTTTAGATCAATTGCGGAAGAAAAATAATATCGCCAATATCCTGCCGATGTAGTGAAACAGCATGTTTCACTTTTCTAATTGTAAGTAATTGCAGACAGACAAATGTCTATGTTTTAAAACGGAGCAGATATTTTTTGCAATTATATAATGTGATAGCGTTCAATCAATTACTGCTCTCAATGTTGTTAAATTAGACATAAAGACAAAAAGAAATTGCTAGGTTTCTCAAGTAAGGCGTCATAATTTTTTTCAATCTCTAATACGTTACTTTACAACATCATATTACGCCACGGAATCATGACCCATCGTTAATCTTCTTAATGGCAACAAAAAACCACAAAATTGTAGCTTCTTAGAGGAAAATGATAATTAACACACATGCTTATAGTCGTGCTTAAAGCCACAAACAAATAAAGTATGTAATGATCTCAAGATTAAGATGCGGCCTAGTGAGACTTCATCTCGGTGATCGTGGGTTAAGGCTAGCAAATCCCCATTTAAAATGAAGGATAACATTGTAAGGATACTATAAGGAGGAGGATAAGAGCATAAGAATTCCCCACAAGGAATTTATTAGATGTGCGTAAATTTACAATCTGCACTAGCGCATCGCGATAAATACTATTGATCAAAGGCCTAGCTTCTCTCGGTCGTATAGAGGGCCCGTGCCTAACACCTGGAATCATATGGAAAGTTGTATGGAAGTTTTGTCATTTTTAAAGCTAGAAGCTTAAAACTTATTTTTTAGGTTTTTGATTAGATATAAATAATTATGACATTCAAAGTTTGTAAAAAAATACCTTTAAGGGGGTAAAATAAAAATAGGGGATGAAAGTTTGTGTAAAAATTCGTCATTTTTGAAGCTAGAATGATGACACTTTTTTATTTGGCTTTTATTACATTTATATTTTGACTCTATGGAGGTGTGGAGTAAAATAGACTACAACTTATTTTCTTTCCCTGTCGCGGACAAAAGCATAATAAAGTAATAACTAACTACTATCTATTTATCATAATCAATTATAATATTTACTTAGACTGTTCATACATACGAAGCACTAAAAACTACTGATATGAAACGTAGTTTAATAAAACCACTTATACTGTGAAGAGATAATTTCTAGCTGTCATACGAGGCGTACTTCCGTGATAAATACTACCGTATGTATCACATTGTGAAGATGGAAGCGACGTCTATAAATCATGCCGTCAGCGTAGATCATTTAATTTCTTTATTTTTCACGTCTTGGGTATATTGAACTATTTTCAATCATGAGGTGTTTTAAACGCTTTCGTATGCTTAGAATACGATAGTAATTAAAGAAAAAGCAATTTTTTTATTGGAATAATGAATTTGAGATGCAACTTACTCTTAACCGCACATTCGGTGGTTTTTGCAGTCGCCATCATGGTAATACTTGATAGTTTTCTGATGTTATTTTCTTGGAGTGTCGATATTTTTTATAGTTATTATACTTACTTGATATATCAATAAGAACTGGTGGTGGTTACAAGATCTGGGGGCACGGCAGTGCCTCCGCCAAGTCGAGCAAAAGCGGGACAGCCGTAGGTACTTACTATACTTTTCTCGAAGCAACTTAGGCCATTTTCGATACCCTATAACTTCGTTGTGGATAAAACTAGAAGCCTGAATTCATTTTATGTTTTAAATAAAATAATTAGACTTGGCGATCGCATGAAAACACAATGTAAGTATCTCACTTTTAGTGCGATTGCCAAGTCTAACTATTTTATTTAAAACAAAAGATTTTTAAATATTAATATGGTCACTATAAGATGTTGTCTGGTAAGCTAATAATAACTTAAGACAGAAGGTCCCTTAAACGGGGATTGAATAAATTCATTGACATGGTATCACATGGATCTCACAACATTTTACGGTAGAAAAACTGAGTTCCGAGACTTGGGGTTTTTTACAAGTTTTGTATTTTATGGGATATAATTTACTGTGCATTATGTGAAAGAAGATTATATGATGATATCGACACAAGGGCTCGAACTTCGAATGGAATCGAGCAGTTGTGAATCTCATAAAAAGGGAAAGGTGTCAAGAGAAGTTTAGAGAAATAACGCCGCGGGGAATCGCTTATTAACCGTAACATATTTTAACAGACATACATTTTTAAATAATAGTGTTTGTAGTTACTGCAACTATTGCCTGTCTTAGTTTTCGATCACGCTCTTTTTACACCTGTTTAATAACTCCAATGTTTTGCCTCGATATTGTTCTTTTTTTAATTGTGTAATTGATAACCGAAATAAAGTGTTAAATTGCTCTGGTGACCTTTGTTAAACAAATGCTCGACTAATCTACCCAACGTATCGAACAAAAATCGCATTCAAGATGAATATTTCTCTCATTGCAGCAATTCCATTTTTTACTTACAACAAAGTGGTCCGCAGCACAGAGAAGTTAATAAGCGTGGCGCAACAGAGGCGCTTCGTTTGTCTGTTCGAAATTAAAAAAAGAAAATCTGACGCAGTTAATGTACCGATTGAATCGATTATAAACGATTATACAACGTAAATAAATCAATTCGGGTACAATTGTTGTTTTGCTCACTGTTTATCGCTTAATTTAGGGCTTTTGTGTTTGCGACATACTTTCTCTAATTCAACAAATGGTACACTTCCGCAGAACACATTATTATTTATTAGATTTATGTTTTTTTTTTATAAATGTCAAGATTGGATCAGAATTTAGTAGCGTAATATTTCTATTATTTCGTTTAGTTTCAAATTTCAATTATTGGTCTATTAAGCTTTATTATGTAACATTATTTATTCCAAATCTACTGTGATTTATAAGAATATTCATTTTTAGTTTTGAAGTTATTAAGTAGTTTATTTTCCGTGAGACGGGCCTGGATATATTATAATATTCATCGTGCTACCTTAAAATTATTTTCATAAATATCGTTAACCTATAGAGTAAACGAATTGCATTATAGATTTCATTGTAAAAAACCTAGAAATATTGAAGCAACAGTGGTTTTGTAGAGTGGACATGGAGCCCAGGACCGCGGTGCTCACACACCGTGTATCCCGCAACTGTATTGCGTGTGATATTGAATTTTACTGCTTTATTAAATATTTTGCATACGAATCATTTCCTACACTGCTTATGAGTATTTCTTACGAGTAACTGAAACTAATTATGGCAGAAGTACCTATAAAATTTAGACTGAGACTCTAAGGAAAATCATCACCTAGGCGAGTGAAAAGGGTGAAGATAGTTTGTATTATAATTAATATTGTGTGTGCGTGTTTGTGTGTGTGTGTGTCACCATGTGTGTTAAATTTTTATCATTAAAAATTACAAAACTTTTAACAGGCAAATTTGGCCTTTGTTTTTTGTTGTTGTACAGAACAACTAATATTTTAAAAGCACGGGCAAAACCATGTCATTAATATGATTGATTATGATTGTGATACAGGGTAGCGCAGGGTATAGCAGAATCTTGCCCACACACCGTGGTCGCCTCATTCGGCGCGAAGATGGCTACCGGGGGGTTTTGGTCGGCATAAGGATTTTGTTAGGGACCCAGCCCGGTATTAACATATGCGCGGACGTGACGTCACCGCGCGCCGTGCTGGAAGGCCGGTGACCCCGACTTAAGCTTCCCGCCCCCCTCCCCCAGGGTAGGCGGGAAGTAAAACCATAACCAGCTTCCCCCTCGAGAAAAAAAGGGTATAGCAGAAGTCAGTAGGGATGGCCAAACTTATATAGCCTAGGGTCACGCTTGAAAGCTGCGCTTGGGACCAGTTTGTGTATATCCTGTCTCAACATTACAACGTGTTTTCGTCAATTGATATTCTCTTTGAACCGGGCTGCACTTTTCTGTAGAGTCATGGTAACTTCGCCGTGTCAAGATAAGAAAGAACATTCGCACGAGTTACACTTTTCGTAATGTGACTTTCAACAACTTGAACGTTGACTGCCTCGTGGTCTCGCGGTACAAGTATGTGCCGTGGGATCTAGAGGTCCTGGGTTCGATTCCCGGGCCGGGCAAAGTGTTATTGGGTTTTTCCATTAGGAAATTCTCAGTAACAGCACGGAGTCTGGAAATGTGCCCGAAAAACGGCAATAGGCTCGCCCCCTATTACGTGGGACTGATACATACCTGGCGAAATGTGGGTGCAGAAATGCACCTCTGCCTACCCCTTCGGGGAATACAGGCGTGAGTTTATGTATGTATGTATGTACTTTCAACAACTTCACTAATGTCACTTCTACAGATCTATTAATGTCACATTTCTACAGAGTGTCAAGTGAGTTGTCAAAAATTATGTCAATTATCCAACACTCGGTGGAACATTCTAGTTTTATTGTCCTATTACGGGGGATATGTAACGCGACTTTTGCGCAACTATTACGTTTCATATTTGTCACAATAAACAATGTTGCGTACGAATAGCGTAATGTACACGTTACGTAAAGAAAACAAAGAATCTTGCGCTCGGAATTCTTTATCACCTCTGTGGCGTACCGAGTGACATAATGAAAGGGTACTAGTCCGATTCTGAGCTAAAGTAAAGAGATTTTTGAAATCAAAAATTCATTGTATTTGAGACTATGCCATTTGATACCCATTATATTTATCTTCGACTGCCTCGTGGTATTGCGGTACAAGTATGTGCCGTGCGATCTAGAGGTCCTGGGTTCGATTCCCGGGTCGGGCAAAGTGTTATTGGGTTTTTCCATTAGGAAATTCTCGGTAACAGCACGGAGTCTGGAAATATGCCCGAAAAACGGCAATAGGCTCGCCCCCTATTACGTGGGACTGATACATACTTGGCGAAATGTGGGTGCAGAAATGCACCTCTGCCTACCTCTTCGGGGAATACAGGCGTGAGTTTATGTATGTGTATGTATGTATATTTATCTTACAATTTTATTAGTTTATGTCAGGTGAAGCACGTGACTTTCATAATAAAAGATTAATATCGTAATAAAAGATGGGGCAACCAAGAAGGTTGAGAATGAAGTATTGATGTAGAAATGATTATTTATTTAGAAATGCATAGAGTGGCATCAATCACATCAGTAACTAATTCTTTTTTTATTAAAGTAAGTAGGTACTAATCTTTTGTTGTAGTTATCAAGACCAATACAAATTATTGTGAATAATACGAATATTTGTACTTGTGCGAATTGAACTTACGATCTCTCAATTTAGAGCCCAGTATGTTCAATAAGTCTTACAAAAAACTCCTTTTTTGTCTCTGTATCACTCTAAGGTCGACTGTTAGAAAATGCCTAAGGCATTAAGTTCGCCTTTATACAAATTGTATATACCTAAAGCATAATAAATATGTATCCTGACAGATTTAATTGGTGCAGCTACGGTCACTGCCTCATTTTCATATCGTCACAATCAATATGTTAAATGTTATGTTAAATCACTTTCTCAGACGTAAATCATAATATATTTTATAGCGAGTACGTGCCTACAGGGTAATGGCCTGTAATACTAAGGGCGGTAAGGAAAGTGCTGGTTTACTGCGCTGTTCGACCGTAAAGAGACAATTTACAGTTGATTTTCAATTATTACCTTGGAAACGTGAATGGTCAACTATCGAGAGTCAATAATTCTGTTTTATTCCACCGTCATATTATTTAACCACTTTCCATTTTATCTGCAAGTTTTATTTATTTTCTAGCGGTTAGTACTCTCGATTTCAAAACCGTTCAAATGTTTGATATAAATTGATAGTTATTTTATATTTAGATCTTATTTGTGAGAGACTAAATATTTTACGAAAAAGTTACGCGAAATGGCTACTAGCGCTATCTATATTTGAATAGCACATACTGTTAAAAGTTGTATGTATGACATATTTCAGCCACTGAACACTAGATGGCGCTATTTTAATTACATTTAATTTGCTGGTATTTTATTTTAATATTACAAAAATATTACGTGCCTTAATGATTCGTGTGAATTTATTAAAAATATAATATTTTAGCAGTGTATGTTTATTGTACTAAAGTATTACCTATTATTTTTAAAGACACCTCTGTAATAAAGTTAAAATACAATTGACCTTTGCTTTTAATTTATTACATTTATGATGGTTTGGATTCCCAAGGTCTTGTGGCAAGTATCACATATTTCATTATGAACCAGGAAATAACAGGTTTTACTATTTATTGATATATTTATAGCTATTGATACTGTTTTGCTAGATCACTTCCCTCCGCGCACGCGTACTGTGCGGACACGGTTTGACACTGTGCTTTAAAATTGTGTTTTTTCGTGTCTCGGGTTTGATTGCCGGCTTGTGAGTGTTTTCAGTTGTGTTGTGTTGGTTTGTGCTCTACAGTTCGTAAGTTATTTAAGTGTTTTACGTTGGATTTAATACTTTTTTGTTCGTGTTTACCGGTAAGTCGTTTTATTTTGTTGTGAGGGTAGGCAAAGTCCGATAAATTTTAATCTTTTTAAATTTGCGCATTAGATTTTGGCTCATTTTATTCAAACAATGTCGGTTTGTAATGACGATCCCCCTGACCGAGGCAGGGATCCCTTCGGCAAAAGTTTGTTGACCCCTAGGTCACCGAATAACTCCCGACCGAAACGGCTTTTTGGTGACATGTCACCTACAAACATTTCTCCTGGCGATAAAAGATCGAAATCGTCCGGGTCGGGAAGCACTTCTCCTCTTTCTTTCGAGGACAGCTGCGATGCGGGTCGAAATAATTATTGCGATTTGGTGTCCGACGCGTCGACATACTTGAGTAAGATAAATGACCTAGTCAACGATCAGGGGTCGCGAATAAACATAGCGAACAAATCTGCAATTATGGACCTCACTCAACGGGTCACAGGCATTATTTCTTTACTCGCGATAAAATCGTCTTGCAACGAAACAAAACTTGCAAACTTACAAAGAGAGATAGATAAGAATAAAAATGTGCGCGAACCTGCACCGGTAAATGGCACTTATGCGGACCGCCTAAAGTTGAGATTATCTAAACCGACACCGGCAATGGAGTCGCGCGCGCCGCTGCCGTGTGTTGTAGCATACCCCACAGCTGAGCGATCAGCTGAGTATGCGTCATCATCTGCAACGAAGCAGGCGCTAATGAAAGCGATTAAGCCGAGTGATGACGGTTTCCAAATTGTTGGCGTTAAAAAAACCGCGAAATCTGGAGTCGTACTTCGTGTCGCGAACGAGTCACAAATTAAAAAATTGCAATCTGTAGACGCAATAAAATCCGCCGGTTTGCGATTAGAAAAACCAAAAGGCCGTCGACCCCGTCTTTTAGTTAAAGACGTCCCGGCCTCAATGGAAGATCGCGTTTTCATTAATGCTCTCTACAAACAAAATATTAAGAGCGAGTTGCCGATTAAAGAGGACGATTTTGTTAAATCCGTTAGAATTGTCCGTAGGCGCGTTTTAGATAACGGTCGGAAATGGATAGGCATCGAATTAGACGCGGACGTGCGTAAACATCTTGTGACCACCAAAGACAAGTTGTTCATTGATTGGGCGACGTGCCGATTTGTTGATGACGTCGAGATTGTCCGGTGCCTTAATTGTCAACAATACGGACATGTTCATAAATTCTGCACTACAAAATCCCCAACTTGCGCTTTGTGCGCCGGCGAACACGAAACTAAATCTTGTCCCCATAAGGCCGATGCCACATTTAAACCAATTTGCGCGACGTGTAAAAAATTTAAAAAACCACATGACCACCGCTGTGGGTCTCAGGAGTGCCCATCTTATAAGCATAAACTGCAAATGCTAATCCTTTCAACAAATTATTGATTATATAATGGATAATCTCACGATCGGACAGCTGAATTTACATAATGATAGGGCGGCAACGTCGGAGTTATATATTTTAATTAATGAATATAAGCTTGACATTGTTCTCGTCCAAGAGCAGTACCAACACGCTCGGTTACGTACTAGACTAATACAACTAGATAACAGCTCACGAGCAGGCATTTACGTGTCGAGTTCTGTATTTACAGTCACATCAGTGCGTAATCTTATGACGTCACACTGTGCGGTCGCGGAGGTTACAACACCCTCAACTAAATTATACGTTGTGAGCTGTTATTTTCAATACTCGGACCCTGTGGGTCCACATTTACACCATTTGCGACATGTTCTGAGGTCTCTTTCGGGAAACAAAATTGTTGTTGGCGCAGATGTCAATGCGTCTTCCCCTCTTTGGTATGGCAAATTTAGATCCACCGATTCAGAGCGACGCTGTGCCGTCGAAGATTTTATTGCGGAATTAAATCTTGTAATACATAATACATCTGACGCACCACCAACATATTGCAGCCCTATGGGCGAATCTTCAATCGATGTCACACTTTCATGTGGAGACGTCCATATCGATAAATGGCGTGTTATACCAGACGCGTCTTGTAGTGATCATCGCCTGATAGTGTACGAGTTTTTACCTGGATTTACACGAGGACATCATAATAATTATTACAACTTTAAATATAAATTAAGAGGGGCTAATTGGGAGTCTTTTGGCTCGCTTTTTGCGCATCATACTAAGGATTTCACTCGCAATGAACTTTCAGCTGAAGCTTGCGCTGAAATAATGACAGATACCTTTACGTACTGTGCGGATATAACATTCGGTCGTTCATTTGTAACTGGTACTCGTAGATGTGATTGGTGGAATAATACCTTAGTCCACCTTCGTCAACTATTTCGTCGAGCGCGTAGGAGGTTCAATTCGCTTAAAAAACGGTGTAACAATAGTAATTTACTTGAAAGTGCTTTTAACACTCTAAAAACAGCCAGGTCGCGTTATAGAGCCGCGATTATTAAAGCAAAAGGCGATTTATTACGAAGAGTTGTTGACCGTCTGAACGCTGAGGGTCCTTGGTCCCCTCTTTACCATGAGTTTAAAGCTAATAAATCAATTGATTCAGCATATATTGAAAATATAAAGGTTAATGACACATACACTACTGGTATTGAGGAGACCACGGAAACTTTATTAAACTCACTTATCCCGGACGATAGCCTTGATAACGATTCCGCATATCATAGTCAAGTAAGGCTATGGGCCTCCGTTTCACCATCTACTCCCGATTCGGATAGCCCATCTCTTAACGAATTTCTTGAAGTAGTTAGCTCCCTGCCTCTTAATAAGGCTTCTGGGGATGATAAAATTTCCAATAAAATGATAAAGGAGGCGTGTAAGTTGTCTAGTGTCGCTATAATGTGCGTTTATAATCGATGTATAGCTGAGGGCGTCTTTCCGCGAATTTGGCGGTGCGGTCTTATTAAACTCGTACCTAAAGGAGGGAATAAGCCCCCTGAAGACCCAAAATCGTATCGTCCAATAACGTTGTTACCGTCGTTAGGCAAGTTACTTGAACGTCTTATCGTGCCTCGCTTACTACCGGGCGGACCGAAATTTCACGAAAATCAATTCGGTTTTACGATTGGTAAATCAACCGTGGACGCAGCTTTATCGGTTAGGAGAACAGTTAACAAATCGGACCATAAGTACGTGTTGGGGATATTTTTAGATATCTCTGGTGCATTCGACAATGCTTGGTGGCCTATGTTACTTCTGAAATTAAAGTCTCGCGGTTGCCCAAGGAATATATTTTCTATGATTTATTCGTATTTTATCCATGGCACAACCAAGTTGCGCTTAGGTCACCACGCAGTGTCGAAGACACTGACAATGGGTTGTCCCCAGGGTTCCGTAGTCGGCCCTTACTTATGGAATCTAGGCTTTGACGACTTTCTCGCGATTCCTTTACCTCCATGTTGCTCTTTAATAGGATATGCGGATGACGGACTCTTGCTCATACAGTCAAATAGCAGATCAGGTCTAGAAAAGTTAGCAGACGCGTGTCTTAGTTTAATTACTCACTGGGGTGAAAGAAACCGTCTCTCGTTCGCACCCCAAAAATCATTTCATTTGCTGCTGAAAGGCTCTCTGAAAACCCCGCCGCGTATAAAATTTAATAACGTCTCGATCAAAAATAAACAGTCTGTTTGTTACCTAGGGCTTGTTCTAGAACGTAATTTCTCTTTTATAGAACATATAAAATGCGTCGGTGAAAAATCAAAAAACAACTTTTATGCCTTGACAAGGATATCAACGTCAACTTGGGGTCTGTCGTTTAACACCTTAAAAGTAATTTATGGAGCTACATATTTGGGTTGCATTTGTTACGCTTCCCCTGTGTGGGCCGACAGGGCAACTGTCGGTGCCGTCAGAAGGAAATTGCTCCAGAGTCAACGTTTGGCGTTGATATTTTTGTGTAAGGCGTACAGAACTGTTAGTACTGAAGCTTTACCTGTTCTGGCGGGAGTACTTCCAGTCGACCTGGAAGTGCAACGTCGCGCCGCGTTATATTTTTCCAACAAGCAAAATATTGATAAAGATTTTCTTTCCTCGCGCGACCTTTTGAAAATTAGTCGGTTATTTAAACCATACCCCGAGACCTACTCGGAATTAATAGAAGAATGGCAAAATCGATGGAGTCTCTCTATAAAGGGGCGTCATCTTTATCAATATTTTCCTTCGGTGAGCGATCGTTTGGCAAAAACTTGGCTTGAGATCGATCATTACGTGTCGCAATTTCTGACGGGTCACGGTAATTTTCGTAGCAAATTATTCTCATTTAAGTTGGTTGATTCTCCTATGTGCCAATGCTCAACACATAATTGCGAATATGAACAGTCCGCGCATCATATCCTTTGGGAGTGCAATCTTTGGTCGGATGAGCGTAACTGTATGCTCAATAGTATGCATGTAACGTCTGGTGTTGTCTATTATACAGACCTTGTTGAATCCAGGAAGAATTTCCGTGCTTTCCAGCGTTTTTGCCATGCCTATTATTGGAAGTCTACATAACAGCTCGCACTTTAGGTCCAATTTAGTCAATAAAACTCATACAGTTTTTACCCGTGGTCTACGTCCCGTGGTTTACTTGCGTCTAATATCACTAAATGTAATTGTCTTTTTTATGTGAGGGTAAAACCTCATAGCTCAATGTTTTGTCACCCGCTTTGCTGTGGAGGGAAGTGAACAACTCTTTGTTTTTCAACTCCTCCTTATATTGTCTTTCTGATTAACTTCGTTGCGGGATTATGACAAATTTAGGTCCCCTTAGATCCGCTGAGCTTCATTGCTCGGTGTCATTACTGTGCGTGCCGCTGTTGATCCTGGAGCACAGGAGTTACAGTGGCGGGTGTGTGGTGGGATAGGGATAAAAAAAAAAGATCAATCTAGAAATTGCTGTAATGTTTTATTTTAGGACAAACGGACTTTAATCTGGGGAATAAAGTTATTCCGCTTACGAATTTGTGATTTCGAAAACATATATTTAAAACCATATCTTGGGTTCAAAAATTGTTATGTTACAAGATATAGTTTCTGCATTTTACATATCTTTTAACATCTTGAGAATAATCATTTACTTACTTTTCTCCACTTTCCATCCTTTTTTGGTGTTTCTTGCACCATGAAATCTTAATATAGGCTTCATGTAGGCAGAAAATTTTCTAATAGTATTTCTCTACGTTCCATATTTTTTAATACGCTTTATATTAGCTTCATACATCATGTAACGATGAACATGATTTTGACGCCCTTCAAAACATCGGATTAACTCGAAATTTGGCATACTTATTAAGGACCGATGACAATTCAATATTTTAAATAGTTTGACCCGTTATCCTTACTAGGATAATCAGGATTAGAGTTTTTTAATGTACCTATAAGATTAGTAATCCTATTTATCTACGAGCGCCATTATACAAATGTCAGAGTAGATTATCATGAAATGAAGATAATCGCTCTTATTATTGATTGTGTGCAAATCTACTCAATTTGCAATATTAAGTCTATGTTTCAATGTGAGTTACATAATGTAGATCTCCATTTATCTATGTATATGCTACTATTTCCCACGCTTGAACATAGGTACGTGTTAGCTACTATTAAAATGGTTTCATCTTAGCCGACGCACGCTTAGAAATTATTGTTTAAGAGTCTAGGTTTCCTTGCAATATTTTCATTTATCATTTTCGAGAGCGATAGTTAAGTTCTATAACAATGTAACGTATCTTACTAAGGTAAGATAGATACATAAAATGCATTATGACTAAAAAGAGAAAAGTGGTTCTAATAATTTTCCCTAGATGGCGTTGTTTCATAGTCACAGATTTTTTTATAGCGATGGCATTGAGTAGATTTATTTTTATTGATCCGGTTTTAATTAGGTAGGGGGTCTGTCGTAAAATAGTAACCATAAATCATACTCCAGCACACAAATCGCAGCGGTAGAGTAAAGCTGTTGCAAGCCGTGTCTTAGAACGAATGAGTGACTTCGTAGCTACCTGGGGAGGGAACAACATCCATTAAATTAAAACTAGACATGTGCAAGTCTGTCGCGCAGCGAGATTAATTTGTGTACATTAGAATTCATGTTTTGAATCACCATCATTTGCCCATATACATATGTACATATGTGCCAATGCTTATCACGGGCCTTCTCTACAACAGAGAGGAGCCTTAGTTCACCAACTTTCAGGTGTGTAGGTTTACTCACAATGTTTTCCTTCGCCGTTAAAGACCGTGATAGTTCACTGGAATTCAGGGTTAGAATAAAAAGGGTGTTATTTATACTGGTGAGACAATCTTTGATGTTTCTCCCTGTGTCTATTGAGTTTATTTTACTTTATAAATAAATTAATGCTTTAATATAAATAGTAATAATTCTTCCACTGATAATCTAATAAAATCTACAATGTGTCTCTCCTCTCTGGGTCACTCTATATATCTTTGAAAGAATTCTCTGTCCACTGATAATGATAATAATAAGGTCAACAAGTCTTGGCTATTTCGACTTGTTTTTGCGTGTGTTACGTCGGCGGCCGTTAATTCTCGCGGTAGCGGGTCTAGAGCATCTCGGCTAAGCCCCGAACCGGTTAAACGTACGTGAGAAGGTCGCTTTCCAACATAACCAACGCGCAGAGATGGAATCAGCTGGTTTTATGGAGGAAGTATATTTCAGGCCATCGATTTGTGGGCCTTTGTAAAAAGTCAATTTTAAGTGGAAAGTAATGCACACTGCATTGTATTTAATTACATTTTATATACTTAAATTAAATTTCCAATTAAAATTTGTTTAGATTTTCTTGTTGACAAAGAAGAGAGGTAAAGTAGAGAAATGCTTAAACATAAAACATTTGGATTTTAGAATCAGAAGTGTTTAATAAATTAAAGTTCCATTTTGCTTTGGTTATTACTAATTTATACTTATTATTGGTCTAACATAGATTTAGTAAGGTAGTTTCACGAATTTATGTACCTATGGCATTTTGCCTCATGTATGTATGTATGTTTAACTTCGGGATAAAAACCGGAAGAGTTCCAGCACGTTACCTCTTTTACATTACTTAATGATTATAAAATATTTATAGACGACGTAAAGGGGCATAAAGTCAGCAAGTGAGCGGAGATATCCCCTGGTGGCGACGGCAATCAGTTCAAGGCGTCATGATTACTATTATCATGAATATTAACACACATCTTATTCATTAGGGTTTTGTCTCATATCCCTTCTAGTCACTTTTCTTCTTATGGAGCATTCCATTCAACGGAGCAGAAAACCTATGATTTCTTTGTGCGTGTAAAAGGATAGTTGTATCCGGCGAAGCTGTACCAGTAGTAATAAATACGCTGAATACTATCCTGCGGGGAGCAACATAGTTTCTCCACGGTGATTCGTAATAACACGCCGTAACTGTTAGAGATCTAACCACTGACACCTCGCAGGATGTGAAACAAGTACACGTAACCACACTACACTTTTTTAATTACAACCTTTCTTAAATGCAACACATTTATTTATTTATTTACACTTTATACGATTACACATACATACATACATAAACTCACGCCTGTATTCCCCGAAGGGGTAGGCAGATCGGCGTTCCGGATAGGTTTTCTCATTGCGAAAGAATCTTAAAGATGGCTTTAGATATTTTTCCTAAGAACAAAAATCGTTCATATGGAAACACGTTGTTGATTAAATTATCACATACATACATAAACTCACACCTGTATTCCCCGAAGGGGTAGGCAGAGGTGCATTTCTGCACCCACATTTCGCCAAGTATGTATCAGTCCCACGTAATAGGGGGCGAGCCTATTGCCGTTTCTCGGGCACATTTCCAGACTCCGTGCTGTTACCGAGAATTTCCTAATGGAAAAACCCAATAACACTTTGCCCGACCCGGGAATCGAACCCAGGACCTCTAGATCGCACGGCACATACTTGTACCGCGAGACCACATATGTATACGTACGTACGTAAGTACGTATATACAAAGATATATTAACATAACACAAAGTAAGTTGCACTACAAGAAATTAATTATAATAAGTAACGAGTGTAAGTGAATGTGTGAATAATAAATGAGAGAAATATTGAGAAAACGGCAACGCTCGCGCCTGCTACACCTCAACCGACTTTCGTACAGGTGCTCGAATGAAAGTATTATTTAAATAATGTTAAGTAACAATGGGGTCGATGAACTTCATAATACACATATATTTATGATAATACGCCTATAGAAGTTAATATTTTCTTTCAAAGTATAGTATTTACGTAACTAATATTATCCTCGGTTTCGATTCTCGGGCATTGTTATTCGGTTTTTCCATTTTTAAATTTTCAGTAGCAGTGACTCGGAATTGTGCCCGAAAAACGGCAACAGGCTTGCCTCCTATTACGTGAGACTAAAAAAAGTGTGTGTGTACTTATGTACTCGCGTTAGAAGTTATACCACACGACTGAAGTAAAACTTATTAATACGCCCAACAGTCACATACATAGTTCTTAGTTTACACTACACAAATATTAAACAACCACTTATAAATATGTCAATCCCTTTTTATTACTGTCACTATTCTACATTTTAAAAATATAAAACATATAAACTTTTATTGAATAAATATTTGATCCGAAACATATTAAAACCTTTCTAACAATTTGACACTTACATTTAACATAGGCAGCTTCAACCTCTGAAAATTAAATTTCACTCTTATCATTTTTTCAGTTCCAGAGATTAGTGCGTTAAACCAATGAAACTCTTCAGCTTTTTAATGTAAGTACAGATGTAGTTTTTATATTTGGTAAAATAATATTTTATATATTTTCATCATATATTTTTACATTTTAATTAAGTATATGTGGTAACTTCGATTCGATTATCTCAATCGCGCTAGCTCAGTAGGTAGTATTAGTAAGAGATAAACTTTGCGATTTCTTTGTCGATCAAAATTGTCAGAAGCCTATCTTTCTTTCAATATTTTTACGGCCGACAATGCGAATACAAGCTGCAATTATACCGCTATTTTAATATGCCATTAAATTTCCTTATCTACTTAGGACATTCGTTTATCAGATTCCTATTTTTTTTTGTAGTTTTTAATGTTACAGTTCGTATTTGTGTCATCAATTTCGTCACTCGATCGTTTGTATTGTTTTGCCGGCACGTCGATACCTCACAACGCCATTGTTTTGAGATTTCAGTACCCATTCGTACATTCTTGGAAACTTGTTTGTAAATACTTCGAAAATGAACTGTTGCAATGATTTGGAATGTTAGACTCATTTTTCACATCTTTGTAACATACACATACTAGTTGCGGTACTTCAATAGAAGCCCAAAAGCGTTACACGTTTGTGTAATGTCTAGTTTATAATTGTTTATTGTGGGGTCAGTATATTCTTATTTAAAGTTTAAAGATTATTTTTCCGAATTTTGTAAGGTTAGCTGGGCATCAGTCTTCTATGGAAGTACTAGCACTGACACCAGTGGCGGTACTTCCATAAAAGCCCAAAAGCCCAGCTTGCCTTACGTAATTCCGAATAAGAAACATAAACTAGATATTCCATAATTCAATACAAACAACAAAATATTTATCCAAAACCAGAAATTTACGTATTTTTGCCGCGCCGGCGTCCGCCATACAGCCGCGCCATACACGGTACACAGCAGAATTTTATTGCCGTGTCATAAAACACGGCAATTATATGATTAGAATTTAATGTTATTTGAAAAAAAAAATGAAACACGGCAATTTCTTAATTTTTCTACAAAACATGGCAATTCGAAATCCAAAACACGGCAATATAAATATATTTTTATTTAATGGCAACCCTGGAGTTGTTAATTGTTTACGTTTACTGAGTGAAAGTACCAAATTAAATAGAATTTGTTGTGGTATTTAGAATATTACTACAGTGATTATAAAAAATGGGTGATGTTTATTGTTAATCCTCGTGGCGACTTAAAGTGTGTGCAAGTTTTGCTCTTCGAAGATAAGGTAAATTCATTAAATTATACTGTGAAAAAACGGCTCGTAACTTGTCCAAAACCTACTTAATATGCCAGACTCGAGTATTTCTCTAATTGTTAAAATTTATGAGGACGCTTAATAGATCCGATTAGTAAGTACATAACTAATTGAATAGTTGAATGTTCCCATACGTAGATAAGGTTATATTATGTTTGTGTTGCATATTTTATATAATGTTTAAAATGTGTGGAATTCTTGTTGTAATGATTTAAATAATTTATCTGGTTCTTGTAGAATGCATTAAAATTTACAACACATACTATGATTTCTTTTTATAAATATTGTAAACAACGCATTGAAGTATTCATTTCTCGTTAATTATGTGACGAAATTACAAAACTCTCGCGTTGATCATCATCGTATTATTTCTAAGATTAATGCATATTATTTATCATTTTGTTCAACAAAAAAACTTGCATTCAAGGTCACAACATGAAAATTAACTTACGAGTATAGGTAATTTTTAGAATTTGACTGTTTACCTACTTTTTAATTATGTGGTTTGAAACCAATTCGAGTCGAGTTATTTGTCTAATAAAATTCAATATGATATATTCCGTGTTTATGTTATAACATCTCGCATTCAAATTTAGAGAGATACGACGTTGTGCACAATTTGGACATATTATTGTTCTAATAATTTTCGCCGACATTTTATGGTTTTTGGTACTAACTATCACTAGCGACAAATCTGGGGGCACGGTAGTGCCCCCGCCAAGTCGAGCGAAAAAGCGGCACGGCCGTACTATACTTTTCTCGAAGCAACTCAGGCCATTTTCGACACCCTATAACTTCGTTGTGGATAAACCTAGAAACCTGAATTTTTAGTTACCAAGCAAGAATGGTATAAACTCTGTATATTTCAAATTTCATTCAATTTGAACCAGTAGTTTAAGAATTATAACTAGTCAAACTTCGCAGTTTTGGTCACTCACTGACCGATCATCAAAACTCTAAGGCACTTCTAGCCGACATAGAAGCTTCAAATTTGGAACACAATTAGGTTTTAGTGTATAACTTAAGGAAAAATTATAATATCTTGCAATTTCGGTCTAGTTTTCTATATACACAAACTGCATAAATAACTTTGGAATCCCATATAAATATATACGATTACAAAGATACATTTGCAGTAAATAAATTAGTGTACAGCGTATAGTATAAAATAATGGAATAATAGGTGTAGCTAGATAAGTAGGGATGGTGTTGAGGTTTAGGCGTAAGGTCGAGAATCCCGGCGGTCGCGGGTACACACCCTAGGCACACTTATCTGACTTTTCGAAGTTATGTGTGTATTAGCAATGAATTAGTATTCGGGAAGAGCTTACTATAGAAATGACCCGTGGCGCAGTTGGCTAGACACCAGCTTGCGAAACGAGAGGCCGTGGGTTCGATCCCCGCACCGAGACAAATGTTTATGTGATACACAAATATTTGTTTCGGGTCTGGGTGTATGTGAGACCGAAAAGTCTCTCGTAGTTTCTGATACCCACGACAAAAGACTTGTATCTTAGTGTGGGATCAGAACTATGTATGTGACTGTTGGATGTATTTATTTATTATTTATGAAGTAAGGTCTTTAAATTAAGGACTGCTTCGTGGTCTCGCGTTACATGTATGTGCCGTGCGATCTAGAGCTCCTGGATTCGATTCCCGGGTCGGGCAACGTGTTATTGGGTTTTTCCATTAGGAAATTCTCAATAGCAGCAGGGAGTCTGGAAATGTGCCCGAAAAACGGCAATAGGCTCGCCCCCTATTACGTGGGACTGACAGGTATGTATCAACATACCTGGCGAAATGTGGGTGCAGAAATGCACCTCTGCCTACCCCATCAGGGAATATAGGCGTGAGTTTATGTATGTATGTAGCAATGAATTATCGCGTACTTAACGGGGAAGGAAAATATCGTGAGGAAATCTGATTAATAGGGTCAAGTTAATTTATTCATTTCAAAAAAACTGAGTGCGGCAGTTAATGCCGTAAATTAGTTCAAGTTATACCTCTAATAAGCTTTATGTTGTAAATTTCTGTTAGGTACATTGACAGTACCAATTTATAGTGAAAGAGAGATAAAAACTTTAAAATAGGATTAACTCCAACTGACGTATGACGCGTGCGGCCCTAAATATTTCTAACTAACGCAAAAAATAATTATTATTTTAAAATAAAGATCACGACGCGGCCGCTCTCGTCTCGTATGTAGAGGAGGAAGACTACCTACAAAAGTAAGCAAAGCTCATAAGGCAGAGAGTGGGTTTTAAGAAAATCCGCTGTTAGTACTCAAGAAGTAGAAGATACCGAAAAGAAAAAAGTAGGACTATCTACAAAAAGAAATGAGATCCCATAAAAAACAAAACTTGTAAAAAACCCCAAGTCTCGCAACTCAGTTCTTTTGCCGTAAAAAGTTGTGAGATCTATATGATACCAAGTCGATGAATTTATTCAGTCCCCGTTTAAGGGAACTTCTGTCTTAAGTTATTATGCACTTAGCTTACCAGACACCATCTTATAGTGACCATATCAATGTTAAAAATCTTTTATGTTTAAAATAAAATAGTTAGACTTGGCAATCGCATGAAAACACAATGTATCTCACTTTTAGTGCGATTGCCAAGTCAAAACTATTTTATTTTAAACATAAAAGATTTTTAACATTGATATGGTCACTATAAGATGGTGTCTGGTAAGCTAAGTGCATAATAACTTAAGACAGAAGTTCCCTTAAACGGGGACTGAATAAATTCATCGACTTGGTATCATATAGATCTCACAACTTTTTACGGCAAAAGAACTGAGTTGCGAGACTTGGGGT
Source organism: Hemaris fuciformis (assembly GCA_907164795.1). Classification (NCBI taxonomy): domain Eukaryota; kingdom Metazoa; phylum Arthropoda; class Insecta; order Lepidoptera; family Sphingidae; genus Hemaris; species Hemaris fuciformis. Next base: position 12,409,700 of record OU015448.1, read on the forward strand.
TTTTTACAAGTTTTGTTTTTTATGGGATAATTATTTCTTTGTTAAGCCAGTACTATAATATACCTACATCAATATGTCAAAATCTTGAATTAAAATAATTTGCGGTAGGTATATTATTTATTAGTTCTCTGACTTTCTGGACCAAAAAAATACACTATAAAAACCGTAATAAAAATTTGGGCTTGCCCTAGCTAGAGACCCTAGGCACGCCACTGACTGACACGTATAGGTATATTCCACTAGGGGGTGAAACTATTTCAGTTTTATAGGTGTGCTATTACTAAAATTTCTCATTTGAAAATAATAAAATTTTACCCCAACCTACAAACGAGGCGGGGATCTAAATAGATTGCACGGCACACAATTGTTGCTCGAGACCACAAAATACTTTTAATATTATTTAGATAATACTTATAATATTTTTTCCCAGTATTCAAAAATTTTCAACTATTGCGTTATGGAAATCATCAAAATGAAGCGAATTATATTAAACTATGGTTTACAATATTGCGACCTTCATGCAACGCTGTAAAATTTAATATTTATTAGTTTTATGTTCTAAAATTTATTGTTCGCGCATGTTTCTTTGATTGTGTAACTGGTAAATAGTAGTTGTACATACATAACCTCACGCCTGTATTCCCCGAAGGGGTAGGCAGAGGCGCATTGCTCTCTCGGGTTCGATTATATCAGATCTTATTAGGTGTCTGTTAGGAAATACTTGGTAACAACGCGTAGGTTGGAAATATGTCTGAGAAAAGTATTTGAAATAGTGATGGCCTTGATGTTATGCACGCTGTCGAGAATCTTGCCGGTCGCGGGTTCAAACATCCAACTTGAAAACATGGTTAGGAAACCTGCACATCGAGAGCCTATATTTTCCTCAAAGGCCGGCAACACACCAATGATTCCTCTGGTATTGTGGGTGTTCATGGGCGGTGTTGACCACTTAACATCAGGTGGCTCACTTGCTCGTTTGGCTCCTTTTTCCATAAAAAAAAGCAACAAATACATACATTTTTAGGTGTGGATTACACACCAACCAGCATATGGGCTGATGATGATAACGTATGCGTTCTGTAATACTAGATCTAAAGATAAAATCAATTTTATCATACAGAACGATTCATCATCATCATCATCATCAGCCCATATGCGTCCCACTGCTGGGCACGGGCCTCCTCTACCATTGAGAACAGAACGATTATAAAACATTATTCTAATTAATGCGGACGGTAATAATGTATTGGGCTGCCATTTAATAAATCCATTACGTACTAAATATGTAACTTTAAATCCAGTTTTTGGCTACATCTAGTAAAATGTCAAAAGCCACGGTGATAGATAATACTGTCAGACCAGTACAGATATTGGTCGCAGGTTCCATTCTAAGGTGCTAAGAACATTGAATGTTGCTCGGACTTACTTTGTTCGTTGGGATATCCTTATGGTTAGTTTTTGTTCAAATTATTATTGACTGCCTCGTGTTCTCGCGGCTCAAATATGTGCCTGTCGAGAGGTCTTGGATTCGGTTCCCGGATCGGGTAACGTGTTTTTGGGTGTTTCCATTAAGAAATTCTCAGTAACATCATGGAGTGTAGAAACTTGCCCAAAAACAGCAATAAGCTCGCTCCCTGTTAGGTGGGACCAATACATACCTGGCGGAATGTGGGTGCAGAAATGAACCTTTGCCTACCCCTTCGGAGAACAAAGACGTGAGTTTATGTATGAACGTCTTATGTATATGGAATATAAATACAAAAATGGAGGAAAAATAATAATAATTAGGTTTAAGAATCTTTGTTGTTTCAACTTTATATCATGATCCTTTGATATGAGTAATAAACTGCCACTTCTTTTTGGAAGTCATGCTTTAATAGTCACAAAATTTACATAAATATAAAAGAAAACATACTTAAGATCATTAAGCCTGAGATTTTGCAGGTTGTGTGAACTCTACCAACTTGATGGTATAAGGAACTGTTACCCTTAATGGTGTAGGAAATCGGTATTGACCGACGGGCATCGAAGCCACGACCTCGCGATCTCAGCCTCGAATTATATGGGTTTAAATAAATAAAAGGAGAAACGTGAAAAAACTTTCATAAAACATTATATCAGTGTAATAATATTGACTAAAATGCCGTAACAGTTACATACCACAGGCATCGCCGAAGTCAGATACAGTAAGCTCAGACCGTAGTACGTAGTAAGTCGGACGATTAGCACGCATTCACACGACGGACGGTGCGGCCGCGTGTCGTCTCCCGAACGCATGCGATATCACAAACGATACCAGTTCAGTTTTGGTGTTTACGTGTGAAACGTCATAAGTGAAGTGTTTTGTGGATTGTTGAGGATTTTTAGTGATATTGAGGTGAGTAGAAGTGATTTGAATCATAATTGCCTTATACTTGTTAGATAAATTTTTAGATGCTGCGTAAGTTTTGAAAAGTACTGATAAGGTCCTTACTTGTTAATGGAAAAGTAATGTATGTATAAAATTATATAATATATAGCATTCCCGAATTGTTGAATGAGTAAATAATATGGAATGCTTAGAGTTCAAAGCGGTCTAAATGTTGTTTTTTTTAAGATGTTATATATGTACATAAAAATAAATATTTTCAATTTTGTTTATAGCTATAAAACTACCTTTAGTTAAAACTGTCGTATAAATTTGCATGCATCGATTTTTACGACATGCATAGTTGAATTTAAATTTAAATAAATTTGCAATTTTAAAACATTGATAACTACTCGAACATAATCGATGGATTGTAATTTTATCAAATTGAATACAGATTAAAAATTAAAACCCTAAAGTATATTTCGCACAAATTTTAAAATGCTTTTGACACATTAAAATTCAATCAATAAATATAATGATTTCATTCATCATCAGCCCTTATACAGAGAGGGTCTAGGCCTTAGTCCACAACGCTGGCCTAGTGCGGATTGGCGAACTACACACCTAAGAAATTCCTAAGAACTTTTATGTGTGCAGGTTTCCTCACGATGTTTTCCTTCACCGTAACGTAAGTGATGATTCATTGTGAATACACAAATAACTTCGAAAAGTCAGAGGTGTGTGCCTGGGATTTGAACCCATGAACGCCGAGATTCTCGACCGCGCGCCTAAACCTCGAGGCTATCACTAATTATGATTTCATTACTTTATTTAAATGCCAGGCGATATCATTGCAAGGCGATGTGAGCCGATAAGTTTTGGTGTTTGAGCACTTTATGAAACATAACTTATGACGAAATAACACAGCCTATGGCTATAAATCTATATGAAGGTCACTTGGTATATTAATGGTCTTTTGGGAATGTGTGTCGGGTAAATGATAAGGTCGTAAAGTAAATAAAATATATTTTTAATCATATGTGACCTCATTAGTAGCATAAGCACACAAGGTATGAATAATGAAACCTAGCATATTGGATTATGTCTTTAGACCAGTAATTCCCAGAGTAGTCCAGGTGAAAATTAATTTGGTTTCGTTAGTGAAGAATTCAAATGTTGCCCGACCCGGGACTCGAACCTAGGACCTGTAGATCGCACGGCAAATACATGTGCTGCGAGGCCACGTAAGAAAATATTATATTGTAGAAATTGTAATGTATCCTTAAGATGTCTATGGCCAACCTGCGATTTCAAAATATGTTTCCGATGTGTCTTACTTAGAATCCGTGACAACTTTTGAAACATTTGTATCTTATTTTTTGTCCAAACAACTAGGCTCAAAATATATATTGAAATTATATATGTATTATGAAATACTACATATAACATAAACCAGGCGTGGGCTGAAATCGGTCATGCGTTTGTCATGTATGCGAAAGTTATTTACCGCACGACAGTTTGAAAGTTCAATAAGCATAAGTAATGAGCCTAAACCCGTATTTGTTTTAGTCGATTATTCCATTTCCCTTTTAATCGACTGTTACGTAAATATTTAAATGTTGGTGTCAATAAAAGGGCCTTTCACCTTCAAGTTTCTCAATATCTGGTTTTATTTATATTGATATGATAAAACACACTAAAAGTTCTTAGGAATTTCTTAGGTGTGTAGTCCGCCAACCCGCACTAGGCCAGCATGGTGGACTAAGGCCTAAACCCTCTCATTTGTAGAGGAGGCCCGTGCCCAGCAGTGGGACGTATTTGGGCTGATGATGATGATGATATGATAAAAAGTGTGTAGCAGTTCAGTTGACAGTGGAATGAGATAGATTTATACTATAGTAGGTTCAAATCAGGTCAAATATCTCTGATTTTTTTACTCACTTGCATACCCCTGCTTTTTACAAACAGGAGAAGTTGCAACATAAAATATTCAACTACTGTTAAGGGCTTTGTCGTAGTTATGATAATAAATGCCTAAGACCTCTAGATCTCAGTGTTGAAAGTGAAAATTGTGCAAGTTTAATGAGAGATTTTAATTGTGCCGTGCGATCTGGAGGTCCCGCGTTTGATTCCCGGGTCGGGCAAAGTGTTATAGGGTTTTTCCGTTAAGTGATTCTTAATAGCAGCATGGAGTCTGTAAATGTGTCCGAAAAAGGCAATAGACTCGCCCTCTATTATGTGGGACTGATACATACCTGGCGAAATATGGGTGCAGAAATGCACCTCCGCCTACCCCTTCGGGGAATACTCCTGTGGGGTTATGTATGTATGTGTATTTTCGACATACCGACGCTACTATCCATGTTGTTTTGGTAGACCCGCTACTAATTCCCAGGTAATTAAGTTCTATTCATTTACCCATACATTACTACCCTCAAAAAAGTCTCAACTACTCGAAAACAATAACATATATCTCACACTTTTCGAAAAAATTGTGGCCTGCCTAGAACCAAGCGCAAATTGATCCCGGAATGCGACATAATAATTGTGGGTTTTCCTTGATAACTATCCGGGCGGATACGAACATCCTACTACCAACTTGTAAGCGCACCGTAGCGTGACGAATGTAACGTGTATTGGTCACGTAATCAGTAAGACACACTGACTGACTGACGTTTCGTAATCCATTAATTATTTCGTTGCTACATTAAATAAAGTTAATTAGACTGATATTGCCATTAATCAGCGCAGATTTACGCAAGAGAGGTACTATATGGTTAACTCACTCTTCACTAACCATATTACTTCTGAAGATGTTAATGAAGTCATAAACAAACTTTAATAATATTAAAGTTTGTTATGACCATAGAGTATAAGATCTACATATGAATAAAATTAAATAAATAAATAAATACACCCAACAGTCACATACATAGTTCTGACCCCACACTAGGATACAAGTCCTGTGTCGTAGGTATCAGAAACTACGAGAGACTTTTCGGTCTCACAAACACCCAGACCCGAAACAAATATTTGTGGATCACACAAACATTTGTCTCGGTGCGGGGATCGAACCCGCAGCCTCTCGTTTCGCAAGCTGGTGTCTAGCCAACTGCGCCACGGGGCTGTCAAATTCTCGGCAAAGTTATTGAACGACAGATTTTATATGTTTATTAAGGAATAAGTAGTTGTGGTTTAATTGAATATGAAGTTTGTAAGTATAAATATAAAATGATGTAAATACAAAGTGTAAAAAGACCGTGATCCAAAACTAAGACAATAGTAACGGTGATTACAAACACACTTTAAAAAAAATCCAGACAAACAATAAAAATAAATTATGCTTTCCTAATCACCATGTACATACATTTAAAACTTATGGTTATAAGGGAAACTTTTATTTTAACTTTTTTATTTATTAAAGTGCGTGATAATGCATAGGTGTGTGCCTGGGGTTTAAACCCGCGACCGTCGAGATTTTCGACCGCGTGACTAAGCCTCGAGGCCATTACGACTTTATAAAAGTAAGAAATAACATTGTTTTCAAAAAGGCCATAAGAGTCAATAAGTCTGCATAAAATCAGCTAAAGCCCACCAACCCTTCAAACATATAGTACCTCAGTGAAGCATGAAATACCAAAGAATACACTGAACGAGATGGATAAATTTGCCAATACAATTACCGCCGAAATAGCTCAGTCGGAAGAGCATTAGATCCAGAGGTCTAGCGGTCCCCGGTTCAAATCCGGGTTTCGGCAACGTCGGAGTGTTGGCTTCAATTTTTTCTCTTTTTGTTTCTTTACTTTTTACTAGATGAAAACCCGGCTTCGCTCGGGTGAAATGTGACTCATAATACACATGTAGGTTGATATTACTGTAGTTATCGGTTCTCAAGGAATATTAAAGGCGAAGCAAGACATAGATTCGTATTATTGTATTTATGGTGTATTTATTTATAAAATCGTTTATTGTGCTTAAAATATAGTAACATTGCAAAAGTTTTAATATTTGGATTTTTACATTAATGTATCGTCGAACTCGAAAGAATGCAACATAGAGCTGGCGAACACAGGATTAGGTAAAAATAGACCGATTTTGTCGAAAAGTTTGTCCCTGACTTTTATTTATTGTCATAGCGTATGCTATGTGGATGGGAAACTGAAGCCGACTAAATTTAAAAGCCAGTTGAAATGGCAATGGGCAGGACATTTAGCAAGGAGGAATGATGGTCGTTGGACAAAGGCCGTAACAGAATGGTGGCCTCGAGAAGGCGCAAGGAAACGGGGCAGACCACCGGCCAGATGGTCAGATGACATAGTCCAGTTAGCCGGAAGGCTGTGGATGAGAGTAGCCCAGGATCGAGAGAGATGGCGAGCATTGGGGGAGGCCTATACCCAGCAGTGGGTGCATGTGGGCTGACAATGATGACTGTTAGATGGCTGGAGAAGAATTCGAGGAATGAAAACTTTGGTTCCCACATGGCTACCACAAATAATTTCGGCATCAATGACACTTGAAGCTAACGCTCTAATAATAAGACGGGTCCTGTTGTAACCCAACAGTCGGGCTTAAATTTCTTAAAAGCATTACTATACAACCAAATTTTAATTTTAGAATGTGTAGTGGTAGTCCTGCAGACGTTATAGAAGTTAGGAGTTCTACAGGATAGTTTAAAACATCATTATAATTGTCCTCGACCATAGCGTCAGAAACTCGTAAATTGTAAACATGCCGGGGATTTCCACAACAACTTTGTCGTTTAATTGAAAACAATCATCATTTCTAGGGGAAGAATAGTTTTCATTGAATAACTATTATAATCATTTGTGTCAAGGGACACACCAAAAATATAGTCTACAATTATCATCATCATCATCGTCAGCCCATATACGTCCCACTGCTGAGCACGGGCCTCCTCTACCTTTGAGAGGGGTCTACAATTGGATTTATATTATCCAATTCATATCCAATAATAAAAGCACAGCAGAGGCAGATCAATATGGTCGTCGTCATCCTCATTAGCTGATCCATTGCCTATCTTAAATACTCATTTTGCAAACTCTAAATCATCATGAGCTTTCATATTGTGAGCCAACTAAAGTTGAGTAAAGTTTAGCGACAATGAAAGTACTTAATCCATTCACTACAACTGGTAAGATCTGACAAAAATCCCCCGTGAATAATAAAGTTTTGCTTCCAGAAGGTAATTTATTTTTTCAAAAGGTAATTTATATGGAAAGAGTCGAAATTTAACTACAACAATATGATGACATTTAGTTCCAGGTGCTTCATCCTAAATTATGAGTTTCCTTCTACAACTTAGCGCCTGGTGACCCTAACGACATATGAGACGTAGAATCTACATCTGAATTTATTAGAGTTTTAAATCGCGAGTGAGCTGTTTTACCACCATCATAAACAAAATTAGATAAGAAAACATAATTTTTATTAATAATATTAATCAAATCAATTTCTTTTGATATAAAAACTGAAACTCTTTGGATGATATATATCAGGGCGTGATAGTTTATTGTAATCAAAACATCAGTGACGTTTCGCTAATATGGCGACAACGATTTGTCTGTCAGCACTCAGTGTAGTGTACACGTAATATTAATAATAAATTGTAAGGTAAACGTGAAAATAAATCATAATTAATATGAGCGCTGTTCCCCACTCAAACCGGTTCACTACTACCTCTGATATCGGACCGAGTGGACGTGTCAGACGCTATTGAAACCAAGCTTTAGTAGTTTTATTTATACAAACCAAACCTGAAACATCTGGACATACCACTCAGCATCATTAGAATTTAACAAAATACTCGACAATCCGAATTTTGCGGATATACATATGTTGTCGACTTGAAATCTTTATTTTTTTATGTTTTAATATTGGGATAAGGTTTCGATCAAGTCTACCGTACCTCGTCACGAAATTATTAATATACATAGATAGTTGTGGTTTCCCTAACGGTCGTGAGCTATAGGTATGCTATTTTTCGGGCATATTAAGAGTACTAGACTCTTTGATTTAGAATTTCATGGAAAAATCTAATGACACTTCCTTCCCTTCTTTCTGACACATGAAAATACCTACATAGCATAACACCCAGAGAATAAATTGGGTTTTTTATTTCTTTTTATTGTTTGAGCCCCAAGGCGGCAGTTTCTGACTTAGATATCTATGTTGTGATTTACTAGAAGTAGTAACTTAAAGCTTCAAAAATATCCAGAGGTGGATTTGAATCTTTGGCCTTGTTTTTACAGCCTCACGGCCTTCCGTGCTTCGACAAATTCATTAAGCATACCCCGGTTTTTACCTGGCAGTAGTTAATGTGCCGTGTCATGTATGCAACTTATATTTTTGTTTACGAAATGTTCATGGGTCATTTATGGTAGTCTGTTTATTAATGGAATTAAAAAATATGCTAAAATTATAATGAAGATTTCAAAGTTGTAGGAGAAAGAAAAAATGACACGGAACAGGAGTGTATGTTAATTTAAAATTCAAATAAAAATAACTGGCCCTTTCATTACTTGCATTTGTGTCCCGAGGAGACAGTGGTCTTGGGTTCTTTTTGGGTCTAAAAAAGTGTAATTGAGTTTTATTGTTAAGAAATTCTCTGTAACAGCTTGGAGTCTTGAAATGTCCCTGTTGAACAACAATAAGCTCGCTCCCTTCCTAGGACTAGGAACATAGCTGGCGAAACGTGAGCGTAAAGATATACATATTTCTAGTGTTTTAGGTATTACTGAGTGTAATATGTATGAGATTCTCTGCCGTTATCTCAAAAAAAAAATCGGGCCAAGAAGCCACATAGATTCCTCGAAGCTTGTGTACGTAAAATTCTGCGTTTTAAGAGTTGTTTTTACTTATTGCAGGCTGCAGCTTTTTGCGCTCGGCTGCGTATGTAGTGTACTAGTTTAGTGGCATCTTGTTATTTTGTATGTTAATTTACGTGTTTTAACGCATTTTTATTAGAGATTTAGGGTACGATAAGGTCTTAAGTGCCATATACGAGTACATCTCTTTGATGCGTGCCGTTACGATTTCGATGACCTAAAGATACAGTTTCTTTCAGATATTGCTAACAGTGATGGCCTCGAGGTTTAGGCGCGCGGTCGAGAATTTCGGCGGTCGCAGGTTCAAACCCCAGGCACACACCTCTGACTTTTCGAAGTTATGTGTGTATTCACAATGAATTATCACTTGCTTTAACGGTGAAGGAAAACATCGTGATAAAACCTGCACACATAAAAAGTTTTTAGGAATTTCTTAGGTGTGTAGTCCGCCAACCCGCACTAGGCCAGCGTGGTGGCCTAAGGCCTAAACCCTCTCAGTTGTAGAGGAAGCCCGTGCCCAGCAGTGGGACGTATTTGGGCTGATGATGAATGATGAATTACTAAAAGATTTCACGGGTTTCTGATGCTTAGTAGAGTGCTGTTTAAATAGAGAATATTGGTGACTTGTCGACACAATAATGTTGGACTAGGAAACACTTTGAACAAATGCGAATGCATGGAGCGATTGATAAAATGGATGGAGTAAAAGTAGGTAGTATGTCAGGACCGAGTAAAGTGAATATCCATAATCCCTGTCTACTCTATGTGCGAATGTATGTACGTATTGCAAACAAAGGGAAACATATATACTGTTATATATTTCGAAATATTTGCCATTTTGGATTAGATTTTTTATGTTACGACTAAGTTGTCACTTCACCTAATATTAATTTCGGTGCAGTCTTAGAGTGTCGAATGGTAAGAATCCAATCTATCAAACGAACCCATTATCTGAACTACTAGTTTTCCAACTGCATACACTGTGTTATCACCGCAATACAGTGTCGCGGAATCAGCGGCAGTAATCGGAGCGTGATGTGCGCGGTATATGACGCGGCGGCTGACGGTTCCGATTATAATTGCAACGAAACTAGGTCCGTATGGATTATTTCAAACGCAAATTCTTCAATGAATTTATGAATCGCTAACATAGGATTAACGTCAGCGCGGTTATTGATAAATCATGATCGTAATGGAAGCGTCAAGTCGGCATATTCGTGTTGACAACTCAAACATCAAACTCGCAACCTTACCATTGTCAGAACATTATCCAGGTTGAAATCTGCAACAGGTGTGATTGTTAAGTAGGATTTACATCACCACGATAGCGTAATGCTAATTGCTGGACTTCGAAATAAATAAATAAATGTTTGTAGTTGAAACTAGGTAAACTCAAAAATCATATTATAATTTTGAATCGTAATTACATGTTTTTTTTATACTGGAGTGATTTCGCAGCTCTTGTGGCACAATTTGTTAGCAACTCACAATTAACCAAGATTTAGAGCATCTATGCGTTACCACTTTAGCTTGATGCGTGTTGGCGCATTTCGATTCAAAATATATTTTTGTTGTATAATGTGTCTGCTAATTATTCATGCCAGAACGGCTAAACGGATCTGGATAAAATTTAGAACAAAGTGTGGAATAGACCTTTGAATAAATTCATCCAACTTCTTATATAATTTACTGTGGTAAAATAAATAATATTACACTAAAGATTTTTTCGAAAATCCGACATGGCAAAGTAAAGAAGCATAGTCTTAAGTGATTGTTAATCTATACAATATGGAGTGGAAAGGAATTCAATTTGTGTACCAAGGTCCGTTGATCGCCCATGAACGAGTGAATCTCGAAAACTTTCAATGTCTACGTGTAATTTTATCGGGTAAGTGTCGTAATGATTGTTATCCGTACATTTTCAACGCTCGTCTCGTAAAAATGTTATAAAGTTTTTAGATAGATTTATTTTGCCAACTCCGCGGAAAGAGTTTGTAAATGCTGCTGTTGTGTTAAATGTTCTTGGATTCTTTTCCTATACAGATAGGGTGATTTGTGAATAATATAATAATATTGGTACAAAGATTCATCATCATCATCATCATCAGCCCATATATGTACGTCCCACTGTTGGGCGTCCTCTACAACTGAGAGGGTTTAGGCCTTAGTCCACCACGCTGGCCTAGTGCAGGTTGGCGGACTACACACCTAAGAAATTCCTAAGAAGTTTTAGGTGTGCAGTTTTCATCACCATGTTTTCCTTCACCGTTAAAATACGTGATAATTCTTTGTGAATAAATAAATACACCCAACAGTCACATACATAGTTCTGACCCCACACTAGGATACAAGTCCTGTGTCGTGGGTATCAGAGACTACGAGAGACTTTTCGGTCTCACAAACACCCAGACCCGAAACAAATATTTGTGGATCACACAAACATTTGTCTCGGTGCGGGGATCGAACCCGCGGCCTCTCGTTTCGCAAGCTGGTGTCTAACCATCTGCGCCACGGGGCTGTCACACATAACTTCGAAAAGTCAGAGGTGTGTCCCTGGGAATTGAACCCGCGACCGTCGCGATTCTCGACCGCGTACACCTAAACCTCGTGGCCATCACGACTTTCAACTTTTATGAAGTTTATGAAGCTTCAATTAAAAAATACTCCGAATAATTACAAATTTTCTGGTTTATGTACCTTATTATGAAATCGTTGTTTGAAAAAGCGTTTACTTTATCATAAATGTCTTTCAATTTTGGAAAATTAAATTTTATGAGCTTTCATTGTATATGCTATATATATGCATATGGTAAAAAAATCTGAGATATAGAACTAAGATAACTCTAAGATGTAGTTTTAGACATGTAAAATCAGTTAACCGATAGACAACTAAAAAGAAGAAATTTCTTCATAAGTAGCATCGCAAAAACTGGCCATTAATATAATTTATTGTATGAGATTTGACAAGAGTCGTGCGATGTGGGGGAAAGTCATGGGTTAAAGCGAAGCGAGTCACGCTATATGTATTTGTTTTGTTTTTAACAATAGTATATTGAATAAAGATTTTGTTGTGGTGTCACTTATCAGTGATGGCCTCGAGGTTTAGGCGCGCGGTCGAGAATTTCGGCTGTCGCAGGTTCAAACCCCAGGCACACACCTCTGACTTTTCGAAGTTATGTGTGTATTCACAATGAATTATCACTTGCTATAACGGTGAAGGAAAACATCGTGATAAAACCTGCACACCTAAAAGTTCTTAGGAATTTCTAAGGTGTGTAGTCCGCCAACCCGCACTAGGCCAGCGTGGTGGACTAAGGCCTAAACCCTCTCAGTTGTAGAGGAGGCCCGTGCCCAGCAGTGGGACGTATTTGGGCTGATGAAGTCACTTATTGACTATTGACTCGCAGTACGCTATACTTACTATACGCACTTGTATGAAATGAAGTAATATTTAGATTAGATTTAGATTCAGTCATGTCAAAATTTAGTGTACCACCCTGTTCGGAAGGCAGTCATCACTAGAGAAGAACGGGAAAGAAACTCTAGTGTTGCTCTTTTCCAATTAAGACATAGTTTACAATATTGATACAAAGACCAAATTTTCCGATATGTACCGTGCGATCTGATCTCCCGGGTCGGACAGTGTTATTAGGTTTTACCATGAATAAATTTTTAGCAGAATGAGTCTGGAAATGTGCCTTAAAAACTTTCAAAGGTGTCATCAATAAATTCATCTTTGCCTCCCCCTTCAAAGGATTATATGTGTGAATAAGTGTGTATGTATGTAGTTTATCGATTAAGAGTGATGAAAGATGGGAGTCTCGCTACTTGATGCTCTATTTAGACATAGCGCTTACCATAAAAAAAAACATATATTTGTCGAAGGATCTTGTGCGTTATTGTTTTTTTTTAAATAGTGACAGTAAAACGTCTGGAGGTAATTTCATAAACTTAGTATAGAGCTCCGTTCGGACCGGCGTTTCGAGCGAGAATGAAATTCATTCATGATTCATTCAATGAATCATTCTCGATCGGGGGGCTGTATTTATACCCTACGTTGGACGCACAGTGGGGATGCGTCGACGCTTCGACATATTATATATTGCTATTTTCTAAAGAAAAAAAATGACATGTCGTGTTGCTGAGAGAGATTCTTGCCGTTTCTTCTCCACAGCGATAACACGTTTCGAAGCGGTAATAGTTTAAAAAAGTGTAAAATTTACGATTCAAAAGAACTTGTAAAAGTCTATTTGAATAAAGATAATTTGACTTTGACTGTGACATTAGGTAAGGTGTAGTCACGTTGTCGTGCCCATTAAAAATTGTAGAGACACGCCGTAGTCAGCTTGATTGGATGGTACCGCTCTTTCACAGGAATTTAACATTTATATTTACCTAAGCTAAACCCATCTACGCAGAAACAGTCGCCATAGCCGATATAGGCCAGGATGACATTATTACCCAAGCTACGGGTTTGCCTAAGTATATTAGGACCTGTCAATACTCAAAAAAATGTACATGTTTTTATGAAATAAATTTCATTTCATTTCATACCTAAACTGATAAACCTATTTTCTTGAATTGGAGCACAGAGTTATATGAGAAATAAGAGACGATAGAAGGATACTTTTATCCAAAAAAAAAACAGCTAAACAGTGACTTATTTTACAACATTGTTTAACATAATAAAAAGGTATGCAAAGATGCGAGCAAGAGCTAAGTATCTATATAATTTGTGACGCATCATTTCGATTCTGTGAGTTATTGTCGATAATTATATATAATTTTATAAGTTATATCATATCTACAAATAAGACTAAAGTTAAAGGTTAACGAACACACTCGTTTGTATTTGATTAATTTGAGAAATTAAAAAAACTTAACAACCTAATTGATAGCTTGAATTTCCCTCATATTATGCAATAATTTCGCCAAAAGATGAATTTATAATTAGAATATTAATGGGATAATAATTCAATCAGGCAATATATTACACAATGACAAATAACCATATGCTACTTCATTATCGAGATGTCTATGGCTCGCGGATGAAAGTAATTCTTGTTTATGGTAAGAATAATGCTCGAAAAAAACTATTTGCATACATATGAACCGGCTTAATGGTTTATAAACGAAAGTTTTTCTTGTCTTACAACGTTTGTGGCGGATAAATAAAAGAAAATAGTTGTGAGGTAACAGTTCTGCTATCTGGGGGCACGGCAGTACCCCCGCCAAGTTGAGCAAAATAGCAGCACGGCAGTATCTCAAAGCAATTCAGGCCATTTTCGATACCCTATAACTTCGTTGTGGATAAAACTAAAAGCCTGAAGTCAATATTATCATTATCATCAGCCCATATACGTCCCACTGCTGGGCATGGACCTCCTCTACAACTGAGAGGGTTTAGGCTTTAGTCTACCACACTGGCCTAGTGCAGATTGGCGGACTACACACCTATGAATTTCCCAAGAACGTTTTTAGGTGTACAGGGTTTCTCACGATGTTTTCCTTCACCGTTAAAGTAAGTGATAATTCATAGTGAATATGTACCTACATAACTTCGAAAAGTCATAGGTTTGTGCCTGGGGTTTGAACCCGCGACCGTCGAGATTTTCAACCGCGTGTCTAAACCTCGAGGCCATCACGTCGTAGGTATATAATAGGTATATAATAATTATTAATAAATTATAATTTATAGTTTACCAGAGTGTGGTTCGCGTGCCACGTTTACATACAGTTTTGCAGTTAGGAGAGAGCGCTGAGGCATGACCCAGAAAAACTATATGAGCAGCTAATAATGAGTATTATCTTCAACACAACGTTTAACATCAAAGCTGTTGCGTGCTATGCTAGCTTTTTTTCAGACTCAATTTATGACTATTATCTGCTTGATATATGTACGCATAAAGAAGTATGAGTAAAGGTGGTATATTAATTAAATGTCGCCAACCCGCACTAGGCCAGCGTGGTGGACTAACGCCTAAACCCTCTAAGTCGTAGAGGAGGCTCGTGCCCAGCAGTGGGACGTAAATGGGCTGATGATGATGAAGTATAAAGCTACGTAACTGTATTTACCATTGTAATTGACTGCCCCGTGATTTGACTCTTGGTCTCGCGGTCCAAATATGTGCCGTGCGATCTAGAGGTCTCGGGTTTGATTCACGATTCGGGCAAAGTATTATTAGGTTTTTCCATTAGGAAATTCTCAGTAGCAGCACGAAATGTGGAAATGTGATCGAAAACGACGATGCGTGCGTTGTCTAATAGAACTGCTTTTACATCTGGGTTTTGACCCAACAACCGATTGAGAGGCTCTTTGGTATCAACCCAATGGCAGTACCGACTATTAAAACAAAAACGGTTGAGTCAACATTCCACAAATCAATAACCTCGTGAGTCAAGTCCCAATATTTAGAATTTTTGTCTTTTTCGGAACAAAAAGAACAAAAAGGACCTAAAACAGAAAGGACCCTATTAATTATGTATACAGGGTGTATTCAGACCGTGATCGGAAACTAAGGCAGGTAATAGCTAAGGTGATTACAAACCCCCTGGTGTTATAGAAAATTCTGACAAAAAATAAAAATTTTGACGTTTTCCATACAACCATCGGTATTAAATGTACGCGGTTTGTATGAAAAACGTCAATTTTTTTATTTTTTGTCAGAATTTTCTTTAACGCCAGGGGGTTTGTAATCACCTTAGCTATTACCTGCCTTAGTTTCCGATCACGGTCTGAATACACCCTGTATATAAACCATGTAATCACACATGTTTATTAAATAAGTGATTCTGATTCTAGAATCCTTGATAGAAGAGTGTAGAATCGCACATCTGAGTAAGTAACTGTAACTGACTGTTAATTCTAATGACAGCTGTGCGCGGTCAGACTAATGGATGAGAAATTGTTTAACTAGGGGAGTAAATGTCTTAATTTACCTTACAGTTACAGTCTTATTCATGAACATAATATATATCGATTGACGTCGGTATTTTTTTATATATGCTGAGGTAAATTTCTACACTCGCGCTTCACCAAACGTGTTTAAGGTTCCATGTAATATAGTAGTGATGGCTTCGAGGTTTAGGCATGCGATCGAGAATCTCGCCGGTCGCAGGTTCAAACCCCTGACTTTTCGAAGTTATGTGTATATTCACAATGAATCATCTCGTACTTTAACGGTGAAGGAGAACATCGTGAGGAAA
Source organism: Hemaris fuciformis (assembly GCA_907164795.1). Lineage (NCBI taxonomy): Eukaryota > Metazoa > Arthropoda > Insecta > Lepidoptera > Sphingidae > Hemaris > Hemaris fuciformis. The sequence goes on from OU015448.1 coordinate 12,426,101, forward strand.
CCTGCACACCTTAAAAGTTCTTAGGAATTTCTTCGGTGTGTAGTCCGACAACCCGCACTAGGCCAGCGTGATGGACTAAGGCCTAATAACCCTCTGAGTTGCAGAGGAGGCCCGTGCCAAGTAGTAAGCCGTATATTGGCGAAAGATGATAATATACCACATACCTGCATAAAATACCACAACATGGTTTTACCCAAATTAGGAATCGAACGTGGGATCTCTCAAACACGCCGCACATTATTGCCGTTGTATAAACGAGGTAGTATTTCTAAAACTCGTACATAAATCGGCTATAAGCATGGAATATCTTTCCAACTACATAATGACTCATGACGCGAGAGAAAACGAAACAAAATATTCTTATAATTTATCCCTAAGATAAGTGTATAGTACATACATACATACATAAACTCACGCCTGTATTCCCCAAAGGGGTAGGCAGAGGTGCATTTCTGCACCCACATTTCGCCAAGTATGTATCAGTCCCACGTAATAGGGGGCGAGCCTATTGCCGTTTTCCGGGCACATTTCCAGACTCCGTGCTGTTACCGAGAATTTCCTAATGGAAAAACCCAATAACACTTTGCCCGACCGGGGAATCGAACCCAGGACCTCTAGATCGCACGGCACATACTTGTACCGCGAGACCACGAGGCAGTGTATAGTATAAGTGTATAGTATAAGGTGTAATTATTCATTTACATCAACCCACGTATCTCTTACCGCTTGGCCTTTACGGTTGATAAGGATAACACAATGGATTAAAATAATATGAATGCAGTATTCTTCAGCTTAACCTTTCAAGGATACAGAAACTTACAGTATACCTACCTATATTTTTAGACTTATTTATGCAAATGCCCCTAAAATGTATTCCTTAAACACATAATAATTTTTAATCATCATCAGCCCATATACGTCCCACTGCTGGGCACGGGCCTCCTTCAAAACTGAGAGTGTTTAGGCCTTAGTCCACCACGCTGGCCTAGATTAGAGATGTAAAGAACTCGAGTCTTTGAGTCCTAATTCGATAGACTCGGCTCAATTTTGCACAACTCAGTGAACTAACTAAACTCGGAGTCTTGAGTCGAACCGAGCTTCAGTCTTTCCACAAAGACTCGAGCGCTAAAATAGAACTCGAGTCTTATTAAAGCTTGAGTCTCAAAAGAGCTCGAGTCTTATGTCTTGAGCGTATTAAGGTTTACTAATGTCAATAGTTGCAAATTATTCTGGACTTTATACATACTTATTACATAAATATGTGCGTCCTCAGATCAATTTTGATTGCTTGTGATTTTATTTATTTAATTTTTCATGATGATTAAAATGATTTTTCCTATTAATTAACGCTTTTATTTTTTCAAAACACGTTTCTGATTACGAATATATCCCACAAAAGTAACATTTTATTACCTGATTTAAAAAGGACTCCAAACGGAAAACGACTCGAGCGCGACTCGCCCCGTAAAAACGACTCGAGCGCTAAAAAAGGCTCGAGTTCCATGTTGCGCTTAAGAGCTCATATAGACTTAACTTCTCTAGTCTTGGGAGTCTTATTGTAATGAGTCGAGTCGTTCAATTTGTCAGTCGAGCTCGAAATTTAGGACTCAAAGACTCGAGTTCTTTACATCTCTAGGCCTAGTGCGGTTTTTTTTAAATTTGTCAACTTTAATTCAAGTAATAAGTATCTCGATAAGGTTATTGAATTATTTTACGCCATGAGAGACCATACTGGTATCGCTTAAGCGGATATTGGAAATGTTACACGTCGTACAAATCACTCCATTACACAACCGCGTGCGTTCACCACTAAAGTGGCATCGGATCTGGTTTCCTGCATTACTTTTATTATGTGAATCGCATTAAACAATAGTTCACACATACTGCTCACTCCTGGGAACATTAGAAAAGTAGTTTAAAAAAAATTAACTAGTACTCTCCCTTTTTTTGTTGATTTGTTATCTGCGGTAATAAAAGGAGATAATTTTTCGCCTTTTTAGTATATAAATGAAATAACTATTTGTTTCTTGTATGTATAAACATGTATGTGTGAACTTAGGTAAAACGTATTTTATACCAGTTATATTTCATTAATATTTAATTAGCTTTGTTGTCTTTGTTTTTTTATAAACACGTATTGATGTGTCATAAGTGCTATATTATTGCTTACACAATAAATATACGATCAATTTATTTAATCAGGAAAAAACTAAAGTATTTTTTTAAGAAGAAAAAAAATGTTTCAATTCACAAGTGGGTTTCGTTTTCGGTTCTATAATCTTACTAACATTGCCTGTTAGATACTAGATTAAGCGATTAGAATGAGTGGTTCCTTTTTCTATATTTTAACACAATATACCCTTTACCTATAAGTCGTGATGGCCTCGAGGTTTAGGCAGGCGGTCGAGAATCTCGACGGTCGCGGGTTCAGTCCCCAGGCACACAACTCTAACTTTTCGAAGTTATGTGAGTATTCACAAAGAATTATCACGTAGTTTAACGGTGAAGGAAAACATCGTGATGAAACCTGCACACCCAAAAGTTCTTAGGATTTTCTTGGTTGAGTAGTCCGCCAACCCGCACTAGGCCAGCGTGGTGGACTAAGGCCTAAATCCTCGCTGTTTCAGAGGAGACCCGTGCCCAGCAGTGGGACGTATAGGCGCTGATGATGATATTATAATACCTTATACGCAACATGCATTTTAACCAATAAACAAACAATGATATTAATAAGAGAAGAAGGCCATTTAAATCTCTGCAATACTATGTGAAAATCGTCATAAACATAAAAATCCCTACCATTACTTCTCACATTAATATTGAAAACGTGAAAAGAAAGTGGGTACAAATTAGGCCGAGATTAGAATTAAACTGTCAGCCGTTTGAACTTTAATAGTACGGTTCACATTTCAAGAGAGTTAATGATTTCCGTGAAGTGTTATCACGTTATATAAGTTTTATGTTGTTTCGTTAATTAAATGAGCATCTTCGGTAAAACGAGTCGGATACCTTTAACTTTTCTCGAAGTGCATTAGGTCGAAATTGTTGACTTCGATTTCTATTCATAAGACAAATATAATCGACACAATTTATTATTTAATAATGCTTTTTATACAGAGTATATGAACGGACTTAATGCCTAAGGAATTATGTATTTTAGAAGTTGTTGACTGACTCAGGATTGATTGTGACAGTGAGACTTTTGTGGCCGAATACTGAAACGCTACTTAATCTGAGGGTGACTTATATTTAAGTGGATGTTATAATTTAAGCGGTATACTATTATTAAGCGGTAAATTTCCATAAATGGCAACATTACCACAAAAAGTTCTTTTACATGACATTTTTTAAGTATATACCGCTTAAATTATAACAGCCACCTAAATATAAGTCGCCCTCAGATTAAGTAGCGTTTCAGTATTCGGCCATATGTCTAATAAACACCCAGGCAGGAAATATTTGTTAATGTCTAACCAATCGCACCACAAAGTTCATTAAAATAGACACCTTACTTTGAATCCACGATCATTGAATCACCAGGATGGTCAACAAGCCATGAAAGATACATACATACGTACTCTCTGACGCCTGCATTCCTTAAGGGGTAGGCTTATTTAATGCTGGGTGCATTAATGTACTTAGGCTAATTCTGTTTATCCCATCGTGCCCAGCGACCCCAAAGGCCCCTTTGAGTCGCCTTTTACGACAGGCAGGGGATACCGTGGTGGGATTCTAACGCCCTCTTGCCACAGGGTAGTAGGGAGCGAGCCTATTGCCGTTTTCCGGGCACATTTCCAGACTCCGCGCTGCTACTGAGGATCTCCTAATGGAAAATTCTAATAACACTTTGCTCGACTCGGGAGTCGAAACTGACCTCTAGATCACACAAGTATGGCACATACTTGTGCCGCGAGTCCACGAGGCAAAGCGTGGTAGGTCTTATATAATACTTGAATAATTCATGGTTTATGAATGAAACTTGGTTTATATTACGTGATTGACACGTGAATGATTTGACTGAACGACCGGCGTAATATTAATTACAATGATAAGTATCGAATCTAAGAAGAAAAAGTTTTTAATGTTTATGTAATAGACTACCTTATGGGTGCTGCGGCTTAATATGGCGCGTGGGATTGAGTGGTTTCTGGGTCAATTTCCGGATCGTGGAAAGTGTTATTGGTTTTTACATTAGGAGGTTATTAGTAGCAACGCCGAGTTTATAAAAGGACCCTTAAAAATGACAAAAATCTCGAAAGTGGATATTGAAACTAAGTCAGCAAAACATGGGCAACTACGGACATACATACAAACATTAATTTGTGTATGTAATATACAGTGGTAGGTATCACCACTATAAACTAGGTAAAAAATGGTTGGCACTCCGGGAGTGCCGGCAGAAGTGAAAACTTCAACATTAAATAATTTTGCACGAATTGCTTTATTTAGCAGTATAAAAGTACGTATAATTTACGTGGTAAAATACAATATTTATTACACAAACATGAAAATTTTATTACATAATGCGTCTTACGGCGATCTGACGGCGAGTTCAAAATTTTTTACCCATCCCAAAATAGCACTAGCACAGCACTAGCACAGCGCCGCTATAGAAGTTTTCACTTCAATAAAGAATTTACCACAAAAAGAAATACCTATACGACTTTTTGATCATTACGCATATCATAATGATATTCTCGATACGAATGTCAACATTAATAGATGACTTGCAAATTGTTGTCAATTTGTACGATTGCTAAATAAATTGAATGCAGTACTTAAGTATGTTTGTATTTCATGTTATTGCATTGTTGGAAGTACCAAATGCTTGTTACTACATGCTAGAAAGGTTACTGAGTTTGTTAATTGAATGGCGGATGGTAAAGTTGATGAAGGTTTGTTTGATGAAATTTGTTTATGATATTGTGGTTTTTGTATTACATTTATGCGTAATAAATAGTGATGTGAGTTCTTGTGAATTCTTAACAGCCCGCCTTAATTAATACTTTATGATGACCAATTACAATTAAACAATTCTGTTTTCTATTTTCAAATTAAAAACCATTGAAAATAATGTATTTGAGTGCGTCACTTGGAAAAGTCCCCCTGTTTAGTCTATAATATAGATCGATATAAAGTTTATATATCATAAAAAACATCGTTTATTAAAATTAGCAGTAAGCCTCGTGAGAATGTCAATGTTTTGTAACTTATGATGCAAGAATTTAAGAGACAAAAATCATCATGTGCTTATGATAGACGGGTAGAGCGGATTTGAATGAAACCCTTATACGTACTTGATTTTTTAATACTGAAGTAAGAATGTAACCTATTCATAGATTTCATAACATTATTTACACAAAAAAACTTTTTCGCCATTAACCATTATAGTTGACATTTATATGTCTCTTTCCCTAAAATAATAATAAAAAGAAAAAAAGTATCTTCTCGCGTTGTTACTTCAATGCCTAGAAACATCGCTACACCATAAAAAATACATAACATCAGGCGTCATGTAATGTGAACAATCTGTCTGGCGTATTTTACGACAGTTGTCAATTTATGAATTGCTTCCAGCACAAACAAGCTGTTAATAGTGGCGATAAATCAAATAAATGGATGTCTGTCATTGTGGCTTCCGCGACAATTTCTCCGGATCATAAATCCATTGATTTTTTACACTGCCCAAGTTACTACAGATGATTTTAACTGCTGTACTATCCATACGTAGCAGTGATGGCCTCGAGGTTTAGGCGCGCGGTCGAGAATTTCGGCGGTCGCAGGTTCAAACCCCAGGCACACACCTCTGACTTTTCGAAGTTATGTGTGTATTCACAATGAATTATCACTTGCTTTAACGGTGAAGGAAAACGTCGTGATAAAACCTGCACACCTAAAAAACTCTTAATAATTTCTTAGGTGTGTAGTCCGCCAACCCGCACTAGGCCAGCGTGGTGGACTAAGGCCTAAACCCTCTCAGTTGTAGAGGAGGCCCGTGCCCAGCAGTGGGACGTATTTGGGCTGATGATGATAATGACTATCCATACAAACTATTTGCGTTTGGTGACAGATATATAATCTGTGATGTCTAAAATCATCGATGTCTATTTATGTGGCAGCATCCGTGGCGCAGTTGGCTAGGCAACTGCTTGCGATACGAAAGAACGGGGGTTCGATTCCCACGGCGAGACAAATCCGTGTGATCCGCAAATATTTGTTTCGGGTCTATGTGTTTGTTAGACCGAAAAGACTCTCGTAGTTTTTGATACGACACAAGACTTCTTAGTGTGGGATCTGTATGTGATTTTTGGGTGTATTTATTTATTTATTGTTGATAGGGTCTGCAATTGTTTATCGAATTATTAATTCTTTTATTTTTTAACAGTTAAGTCATGTTTAGCTTTACGCCTGCATTATACAATGCACCACTAGTACTTCCTTATACGATATTTGGAATTGTTGGACACTTTCTGCCAATTAGCTTGACTTATAGTAGAGCTAGTTACACTGTCCCAAACAAAAGAAGCAAAATAAATGCTTAATTATGCACTGTTGTGGGATTCACACCTTTAAGAGTTATTATGATTTCTTCAGTCGGTTCCAGATAACACTTTGTAAGTGTTATGTTGTCGAGGAGCTGAAAGCAAGCACAAGAGCTAGATATGCATTCAGTCCAATCATTTTCGTCAGTCACGATTGACAATCAACTTTCAGTCATTCTTATAATGACGGAGTTGCGATTGCTTGGTTAATTAGAAAGTAAATTGTAGTAGCCTAGAGAGCTTTGTTCGATCGCTGGTGGACGAGGCCAGTAAGCCGTGACAGTCGGAACTTAACGCTTTCCTGCGGAGAGACATGTCATATTCTCTCTAATTTTTTTCGTCAAAAGCCTTTTGGACCCCCTTGTGACTTAAGAAGGGGAACCCGATTAAGCTGAAATTCTACCGGCCAAAAATCTTAATATGATACCTACCAGGACATCAAACGGATTCGAGAGTCTCGAAGTATTCTCTGTGAATCAGCCGTGCCATGCCACGTTTTGTGAACATCCTCAACTGTTCAATTTCCTAATTTTCCTACTCTTCAGCTTCAAATTCAACTTACTTACGTATCACTTTGTCGTGGACAGTATAAGCAAAAAGAAGTACTAATGGTCCTGATTTAATTAACATATAGTTACAATTTCTATTGAAAATTTGAATATCGAAACGATTACCACTGAAATGTTTAAATGTAATATTCTTTTTTGTCCTCATTGAAATATAAGCCCTTTTGGAGTTAATACGTCACAAGTTTTAAACATATATTTTAGTCAATAGTTAGTTCACTGCCTCGTGGTCTCGCGGCACATGTATGTGCCGTGCGATCTAGAGGTCCCGGGTCAGGCAAAGTGTTATTAGGTTTTCCATTAGGAAATTCTCAGTAATAGCCCGGAGTCTGGACTGGAAATGTGCCCGGAAAGCGGCAATAGGCTCGCCCCCCATTACGTGGGACTGATACATGCTGGCGAAATGTGGGTACAGAAATGCACCTCTGCCTACCCCTTCGGGGAACACAGGCGTGAGTTTATGTATGTATGTATGTAGTTAGTTCACATTTTATTTATTTATTTTTAGCATTTACTCATTTGTGTAATTTCTACGGCATGTTTATGAATCAATATACACCTTTATGGTTAAGATATTTTTCTGTGAACAACGTTTCTCCGCTCCTTAAGTACAAGTGAAGGTAAAAAGCAGTAGGACGAGATCACTTTCCAATGCCTTTTATTGTCGCCAGGTGGTAAAAGTTTACGAGTACTTGACACAACCTGTACTAGTGCAAGACCGGTCATCCACTCTGTCATCGTATGAATCGTATAAACTGGCTTAGATTCAGAGACAGTTTCGGTCAAAACTACAACTATTTGATTGTCATTTTTTTTAAAGATAATCTACACCTTTTGAGAACAAGTCACTGGCAGGTTACGAAGATTGTGTAGTTGTTTGTTTTTTTTTATTTGGTTCGTATGACAACGTGTGTAGGGCAGATATGGGAAATACTCGATTTGCTCAATTATTTGTGCTAGTAATACAAATATTGTGAAATAGAAAAAAAACTCCCTCATGGTCTGGATCTAACGGTCCCGGATTCGATCTCATGTCGGCCAATAATTTCAATAGGCAATTCTCAGTAGCAGCACAGAGTTTGGAAATGTGCCAGAAAAACGACAATAGTCTCGCCCCCTATTACTATTAGCCTGATACATACCTGACGAAATATGGGTGCAGAAATGCAGCTCTGCCTACCCTTTTAAGGGAATACAGGCGTGAGGTTATGTATGTTTTAATTTAAATATTGAGTATTGAGCTTGTTATTTTAGACATTTAACCTAAACAGAAAAAGCATTTGTCATACATTTTCGCTGTTAAATATTTGATAGCATGTAAAACCGTACGCAGTGACTCAATAAAAGGTGGCGCTTTCCGGGATCAGGACTAACTAAAATATTTGAATGTACAACATCAATTTTTGAACTGATCGCCATATTCCTGTCGTCATTTCTATCCGTAATAGCTTCAGCATATCGCCATACAATACTTTCCGTTCACAATATTACCATCAGATGGCAGTGCGGTCTCATTGCTGAAACCGTATAAAACTAAATACGCTCAATTTACAGCCCCGTGGCGCAGTTGGCTAGACATCAGCTTGCGAAACGAGAGGCCGCGGGTTCGATCCCCGCACCGAGACAAATGTTTGTGTGATCCACAAATATTTGTTTCGGGTCTGGGTGTTTGTGAGACCGAAACGTCTCTCGTAGTTTCTGATATCCACGACACAGGACTTGTATCCTAGTGTGGGGTCAGAACTATGTATGTGACTTTTATTTATATAATTACTGGATCGTGATATGAAATAAATAGCTTATATCCTTTTCGAACATCTTATCTGTGTCCGTACGAAAATTCATAATTGGTTCAGTGGTTTGAGCGTGAAAGCGTAACATAATCCGTATGTTCTTTCGCATTTATAACATTAGTAAGGATTTTATTCATGTGCCCAGTATGATTTTATTATATACCACAATTTATTATCACGTACTTTAACGGTGAAGGAAAACATCGTGATTAAACCTGCACATCTAAAAGTTCTTAGGAATTTCTTATGTGTGTAGTCCGCCAACCCGCACTAGGCCAGCGTTGTGAAGTAAGGCTTAAACTCTCTCATTTGCAAGGAGGCCCGTGCTCGGCAGTGGGACGTATATGGGCTGATGATGATACCAATTTTCCGACTCCGTGTAGCTACTGAGTATTTCCTTATGGAAAAATGTTAATACATTTGCCACAATCAAGGATCTAACCTGGGAACTTTTAGTCGCACGAACCAATTTGCGAAACAAAAGAGGTCTTCCTTTTACTGTAATAATTTTCTGTCTGTTTTTCTTCTATTACGAATACTAATTAGTGTTGTATTTAGCTTTTCCTTTCCGGTGAAATTAAGTAATAATATCAACAACGCCGTTGCCTGGTGCCAAATGCCGAGCTACCATCTACCGTGAAATGCAAGTATTTTTTACTAACAGTGCATTGTTTGCGCGTGCGCTTCTTTACAATGAAACATGAAAGTGATGGTTCCCCCGTCGACCGTATGGTGGCGCTAGTTTGACAATAAAATTTAACATAATATGTATTGTATATTCACCAATGTTGAAAGAATTTTAATTTTTATTGTTATAATACATTATTATATAATGGTATAAAAATAAAACATTAATACACTTAGTTATTTTTACGTTTTTGCACTATTTTATGATGAAAGACCTCCTTATGTAATAGTTTAATAGCTATGAATACGTAATATGCATAATTACAATTTAAATTTCATTGTGGGGCAATGATATACTATATATTAATTGATATATGATTTGATGTAAATAGGGGGGGGGGGGAGGAGGAGGCACAAATTATATTAATATATTTTCGTTGATCTTATAATGTTTCGAGCTAATGAGGGGATAGATTCTAAGATGGATTGGTTTTAGCTCTGAAAGTTTTCGGATCCTAACTTTGTATCGATGTATCTGATAGTCATCAGTACAAACTGATTACAATAATATTACAGGTGACTCAAGTCGTGATGGCCTCGAGGTTTGGGCACGCGGTCGAGAATCTCGCACACCTAAAAGTTCTTAGGAATTTCTTAGGTGTGTAGTGCGCCAACCCGCACTAGGCCAGCGTGGTTGACTAAGGCCTAAGGCCTCTCATTTGTAGAGGAGGCCCGTGCCCAGCAATGGGACGTATATGGGCTGATGATTCAAATGCTCATTTCATTTCTGCAACAAAATTTCGGTAATAGTGTTTTTAATTCATCATCATTATCAACTAATAGACGTCTACTGCTTGTCGTACGCTTCTTAATCGACAGTCTACCTTACGGATAATTCACAATTAGTTTTTAATTAATTTATTATGCTTTATTGTACATCATATAAATAACATTATTATTGGTAACAACTCAATAATGTAGTGTCACAAATGGCGGCCTTATCGCTATCGGCGATTTCTTCCAGGCAACCGTTAGATGGACTGGAGAGATCAGAAACATAGAATGGGTGGTCATAATTTAAGTAAATTCGAAATAATAATGTACGCGAAATTTTTAAAAACCTATACCTAACATTAGTTGTTTAAATTAGACTGTCCTACGTGTGGCATTAATATTTCTTACAAAAAAACGAATTGTGTTGTAATTTTACTAATTCTCCAACTGTCAATGGAGACGAAATAAAAACGTAATTTAAGCCTGATAAAATCTAACAGTACATTGTAACGCCGGTCTCATAATAAATGACGTATGGGAAATGGTTGATAAAAAAATAATTAAAAAGTAAGAGTTGAATGACGACATCTCGACAGCCAGTGTCCAATTTATCTAATCTTATGTTAATTTTATTCTGCGTAATGTGATTAATTGTTTTAAAAATAGAATCTTTTTTGTGTGCTTTGACGTTACAGAGTAATATAAATGTTAGAAACTGCGTTATACTTATATATTTGTTTATGAATATTTATTAAATTTGTTACATAAGTGTTTTATTAATGGCGAATACTTGTAATGAAATTGTCTGCAGCTTGAATGGAATGACTCGGCCGTGGAGACACTATGCGAAGACAATTAGTAAGAATCATTATATAATAGTTATCAGGCGTTAAATTGATGAAATATAAAATAATAGCTAAAAATATGTTACAATGAGACACGAGCATATCTATACAAAAAAATAAAATTGGAGTGTCTGTAATATTGTAATAACGGCTTTCTAATAAATGCATATGCATGTACATATACCAAAATAACGTTGTTTTACGACTGCCTCGTGGTCTCGCGGTACAAATATGTGCCGTGCGATCTAGAGGTCAGGGGTTCGATTCCCGGGTCGGTCAAAGTGTTATTGGGTTTTTCCATTAGGAAATTCTCAGTAACAGCACGGAGTCTGGAAATGTGCCCGAAAAACGGCAATAGGCTCGCCCCCTATTACGTGGGACTGATACATACCTTTTTTTTTTGGCGAAATGTGGGTGCAGTAATGCACCTCTGCCTACCCCTTCGGGGAATACAGGCGTGAGTTTATGTATGTATGTACGTTTTTTAATATTTTTGTCTGTCTGTTTGTTCCGGCTAATCTCTGAAACGGGTGGACCAATTTTAACGGGACTTTCACTGGCAGATAGCTGATGTAATAAGGAGTAACTTAGGCTAAAAAATATATTCAACAATCGACTCTTAGGCGACACGAAGTTCGCCGGGTCAGCTAGTCATAAATAATATACAAACATCCAAAAAAGTTTTACCTAAAAAATGAGGTAGAATCTACTAAATCTTTTAACCCTTGAATAATTACGCTAGCTAACAATTCTATTTATGAAATAGAAAAATTCACTTGACAAGCCATCACGGACAATTTATACTTTCAATGGGCCAATGAAGGCATCAAAAGTATAATAAATCATGACGCATATCGTGCATTTCACCCGACAAAATGAATTATTACATCGCGCCTTCGATAAAAAACGGAATGTGACAGTACAACAGCTTGTCATTTATAATTACGTACAGAAATCGAATGATAGCGTGCGGTGTCCGTGATTTCTGTTAGCAGTATATTAAATTTATTGCGATGCATATAATTTATTGCTTCTCGTTCGTGGCGGAGGCTATGCAATAATATTTTCGTATTACTATGATTGCAAAATAATATTATTAAAGCGCTTTAAAGTGTGCAATACTGAAGGTACGCGCGGAGTCGTGATGGCTTCTTGGATAAGGCGCACGGTTGAGACAAATTCTCAGCGGTCGCAAATCCAAATAACGGGAAAACGGCTTTGATTTTTTATAAAGATGCAGTGTTTAATAAATTCAATCAATATAACTTAACAAATTAGTGCATTTTTTCTACATATATACAATTTATAAAGCGTGGAAGGTCAAGAGTAAGAGATAAAAGTTTATTGCAAATCCATACATATAAATGCGAAAGTAACTGTCTGTTACGCTTTCACGCCTAAACTGAGTGACTGATTTGAATGATTTTAGAAGATAGGACCTTGGGAAAGGATATATGGTACTTTTTATCCCGGAAAAATGCAATGTCAGTATAGATTCAAAATCGCGCCTGAGTAAAGCCGGCTCTACAGCTAGTACAGTACAATAATGATTCACTAAATAAGAATAATCTGAAATATATGTAGAGTATATGTATATTGCAGTTTTCTGAGTCTAATACTTTCCTTCGTAATAATAAAAAAACTATTAATGCAAATACTTGAATAGAACACTTCACGCTAAAAGCGACAACACGACCTATGCAGTGGCGGATTTACCAGCAGGCTGAGTAGGCTGGAGCCTAGGGCGGCAGATTTTAAGGGGCGGCAAATTTGCCCCAATGTTTTTTGTCTTACAGAAATAAAAACCGCCTTAAAAAAAATTCCCAAACAAATTAATATGCACTAAAAAGAATAATGGCATATTCTTCTATAACTTAATAATCAACTTACTTTTTTCTTCATCAATATGTAGTAACGATCTATGTGTTGTTTACCACGCAAGAAGATAGGTACCTACCTATCGACTTCAAATTTAACTCAACACATACCTATGAATAATAAACAATGATCAAAATATTTTTTTGAGTTCTCTTAAGTAAAATTAAGTGAAAAATATTAGACTACTTAAAAGTCAAGCGAATTATTATGATAATATAATGTACTCGTAGTTACAATTATTGTTATTTTTGGAGTCCGTGTCAGCCAAGGTAGGTTTGTAACTACATATGTACAAAGTTATAGGTGAGATGTGCTTGGTTTGATTAGGTATTGGTATTCTGTCGCAGTAGGTATATTGTCAATTGTCATTCGTATTAAGTTAACATGTAAAAAAAATATTTCTTAAAGTATTCTCGTATTATTATTATTGCTTGGTATATTGTAGTGTTTCCTTGGCTCAGCGACTCAGGGGAGCTGTGTATAGAAAAACGCCAAAGTGAAAAAAGAAGAACAAGAACAGTTTATCAGAAAAAGGATGAAAATTTACTGTTTCCTTAAAAGTGGAAGGAGAAGCAGTATTGTAAGACTAGGAACTTCAACCATATACAGTGAAAAGCTCGGAGTTCAAGCTCGGACTATAGGCCTGTGAACGCTGATGTACCCTAAGGGTATGTGCTATCCCCGAATCTGTTCCTTCTGCATCTCAATGACCTGTTACTTAATAATAACATCCATAGTTATGCGGATCATAATACCGGGGATGCCTTATATACTGGTCGCGCAAATTCCTCTCAGGAACAAGTCAATGAGTGCCGGAATAAGCTTGTTTCGGAAATCGACTATTTGTTGGATCAAGCCGCAAACTGGGGCGGGCAGAATTTAGTCCGGGACTTTGGATCGTGATCCTTGGGGGCGACTGTACCGGCATTCAATAAATTGCGTCCACCGGCGCCCCCTTCTCACCCAAAGTCTCCGACTAGAGCTCCTGAGTGAAGTCGTTGTTGCTCTCTTTCCAGCCACCCCAGATTTTACTCCTCCGCCGATGCCACCACGTCCGTGGTCGGTGAGGGACGGATCTTTGGTGGGATCATTTACGTGTTCGGCAAGGAGACCTCGGACGTTGCAATTTCAGGCGTTACGCATGAGGAGCTTCAGGCAGTAGTACTGTGGCTGCGGAGAAAGAACACCGCCCCGGGGCTCGACGGCATCCCAGGACGTGTGTGGGTCCAAGCCGTCGAGTACCTGGATGAGAGGCTCCGCGGCCTTTTCTCCGCGTGTCTAGAGCAGGGCGTCTTCCCGCCGCTTTGGAAGACTGGGAAGATGGTCCTGCTGAGAAAGAAGGAGCGTCCTGCAGATGCCAGAGCCACCATCGGCCTACCGGCCCAAAGTGTTGCTTGACGAGCTCGCCAAGCTCTTCGCGCCTCGTCGAGCATCTGGAGAGGGTTTGTTGGAACCTGGCATCGTGCCAGTATGGGTACCAAAAAGACAATCAACCGTCACCGCAATTCTGCGGGTGAAGACGCACGCGAAGGAGGCAGTAGGCCAGGGCAAATGCATGGTGGCGGTGTCACTCGACATCGAGTATCGTCAAGTTCTGTGGTCATCTGGAAGCTAAAGCCTAGCTGGCTTGACCGGATTCAACGACGTGCCGCTCGAATCATCGATAACCAGATTCTTTCTGACAAAATTGACTCCCTGGCGTTCCTCAACATTGCGGTTTAAGCGGTGTTTCCTTCCTCGCACAACATCTTTGTGGAATCAGCTTTCCTCGACGGTATTTCGTAATGGATATGACTGAAGGACCTTCAAGAAAAGAGCCTATATTTGCCTCAAAGTCCGGCAACGCACCGATAATTCCTCTGGTATTATGGGTGTTCATGGGGGACGGTGTTGATCAGGTGGCTCACTAGCACGTTTGCCTCTTTTCTAATTAAAAAAAAAGTCATTAAATACTAAAATATACAGAAAAAGGTAAAAATAATAATTTTAGAATTATTAATTACAGAGGTCAGACGGGCGGCAAAATTTTAATAGCCTACAGGCGGCAAATGTCTTAATCCGCCACTGGACCTATGGATTGGAATGATGAGTGTCGTCATGAACATCGCTAATGGAAACCACTTATTGAGAGCAATCTTCAAGTGTACCATATAGTCATTTTCACCGCAGTATTAAGGTCGATCAATGTCATTGTCATCTAGAAAGGCGGCAATTACAATGCTCCATAAAAGATTTTTCTATAAAATGTGTTGGGAAATTATCAGCGACATTGATTTCTATCAACGCTTTATTAAGGTAAACACCCACAGCGGAAAGCTTATATAATACAGAAGATTTTATAGTAGATGCATTACGCTATAATCCGTAGCGGAAGGTACTTAGTATAACATTTCGTATAAAGTACTTATGGTCTAGAAATAATGGTGAGGTTAGAACTAGTTAAGTGGGCAAGTAGCTTTATTTAATTAAACGCATCACATAAGGCGGGAGCGATACCGGCGCATCTCGCTTTCACACGCATACTCGTTTACATCGTTTGTATTATTGTATTTAGTTATAGTTCAGTGTTCAATACGCGCCACCGTATCTCATCGGGACCTATTTTTATACATAACCTATAAATAATAATCAATGTATTTTAAAAATAATATTAATTTAATAAATATTTTGTAGGCGGGAAAATGTTTTTTTCAAGTGCATCCGCGCGCGTGCCTTTGCCTAAAAATGTCTGAAACTCAAACTACTCTGTACTTTCGTGTCGGTGCGTAGTGATGTGGGTGGTGTTGCTGACACTGTTTTTATTATGGCTGCTCGAGCACTTCCGGCGGAAACAAACGACTGCCATGTCACACACGTGCGTCCGAATGTTGGTATTATGTTTCCTTAATTAATACTGAAAGGTTTAACGTATTAATTACGTATTATTAGAAATTAACTATATGCGCTTGCGTGGGGGAGTTAGTCGACTATGAAATTATATGTTTAGTCGATTCCTGTGTTGTTTGTTATATTATGTGTAGCATGACTTTTATTTGTAAAAATATTATATTTAGGTACTGACGTCATGTGATTTAAGTTAAGTTTCTGATAGTTTTCAAAAAGAATTTAGTAGAATTTTTATCGTCCTGTCTTGTCCAGACTCTATAAATAATTATCTGTTAATGGGGTCCAATATGAGAAGCTTTTGTTTGTGGATCCAACTGCTTAGCTGCTAATCGTGGGTTCGAGTCCAGTGCGCATATCTTTAATCGTATTTGTGTTTTGTATTCATAACTAATTTATTGAAAAAACCTACATACTTGAGTTTACTCTAAAAGATTTTCTACATATTATATTTTCAGTCCTCACGTCGAACTAAGGCCTAGCTCAACAGAAATTTAGTGGAGATCCATGGACTAAGATGTAGATGACCTGTTATGTAATTCTATACGACCGCCTTATTGGTTTTGCCTGCAAAGTCCAGGTTTTGATTCCCTGTTCATATCCTTCGATAATACTCCACTGGACCAACGAAGCATGTATGTTGGGTATATTTTTTTTATATCGTCACGGGGATCGAACTCCCTATTCAGTCTCGCTACTAAGCTCAACACGCGGTAGCCGATAAACTAATCCGCGCCATCTGATGTTGGTGGACGTCACGCTAAGATGCATATCTAAGGAGGAAGGCGTTGAGGAAGCAATGACGACATGCATACCGCTTATGTAACATTATAATAATTGACGATTCAGCGTGGCCGTTGAGCTGGCTTTCTAAAGTATACGCGTTTGATAGCCGTGTGTAGCATATTTTTTGTGTCTCTGGGCTCGGACACAATTAATCACATATTATCCCGGTCCCGGGTTCAATCGCCGGGTCGGGAAAAGTGATATCGGGATTTTCCATTAGTTAATTCTCAGTGATAGCACAGAGTCTTTAAAAGTGCCCTAACAACGGCAATAGGCTCGCCCCCTATTACGTGGGACTGATATAGGTACATATACGTGGTGGTAAGCAGGTGCAGAAATGCACCTTTACCTACCCCTTTCGGGAATACAGCCGTGAGGTTATGTATGTATGTACCTATTGCGGTTGAATAAATAATTATGTGGGTTTGTTTGTTACTCTTTCGCGTTTAAACGACCGAAACAATTTTGATGAATTTTGGCATAAGGTTAAAAGTGGTGCTATAGACGGTATGTGCTTCCTTTCATCCCGGGATGAAAGGAATTAGGAATTATGTTAGTATCCCAAGAGGGTTATCAAAGAAGGAACTATAGGTGCTTTATATTTTCTTAGGTATTGTTACGTTAACTTTTTTAAATTTTTGACGCTTTCGCTAGACACATCGCCTTACTTATTATTATCTCTAACAGTATCTCTACTGATGGGTCTAGGCGTTCTCCAAGTATCACGTAACGGACTAAAAAAATAATCAAATTATTCGTGAAACGCCAAGCATATTAAAACTTTATTTTCAGTAAGCGTTGATACTGCGTAGCATAATAGGATAAATTACTTAAGTAGAGATCACACTCCTCTTGAAATAACAGCTTTAGCCGTCTCTCTGTATTGTATAGAACATTACCAATAAAAACCGCAAGATGTAATTTTAATAACTATTGTTTTCCTTGCACACCCAAAAGTTCTTAGGAATTTCTTAGGCATGTAGTCCGCCAATCCGCACTAGGCCAGCGTGGTGGACTAAGGCCTAAATCCTCTCAACTGTAGAGGAGGCCCGTGCTGATGAGGAGGAGGAGGCTGATGATGATGATTTGTATTTAAAAAAAATATGGTCTTTGGTGGAGAGAGGCATAACCATTAGTGTACTTCTTTTTACTAATAATCATGATGGCGGCAATATTTCCTATATATCATTCTCCTTACTAACAACGCTATTCCAATTTAGTACATCGTCACGGCATTGCATCAATTATTGAGCAACTTTCGCACACCAAAATCCAGAGCAAATTAACAATTCTAAACAATAAACTGTGCTTTATGAGAAAAACATTCTAAAAAGTAACATTAGGTTTACGCTTCAGAAGGCACCCTCCCCGCGGCCCCTCCTCACCGCGCAATGTAATCATTACTTAGTTAAAATCTCACTTACAACATACTTGCGACATTTGCAGTTACGTGGGTACTTACGACAAGTAGACCGTGGGGGGTAGTGGAGGGGAGGTATGAATATTCGTCCTAATTGGGACGTAATTTATGCATCTTTCTTTTGTTTTGTCTGAGCAGTGGTAATATAACAGACCAGTTAAATAACTCGGTAGTAAAGCCGTTACATACATACATAACTTCACGCCTGTATTCCCCGAAGGGGTAGGCAGAAGTACATTTCTGCACCCACATTCGGCAGATATGTATCAGTCCCACGTAATAGGGGACTAGCCTATTGATGTTTTTTGGGCACATTTCCAGACTTTGTGCTGCTACTGACAATTTCCTAATGGAAAAACCCAATAACACTTTGCCCGACCCGGGAATCGAACCCAGGACCTCTGGATCACACGGATTATTCTACATGTCTGTATCATTTAACTGTATTCATAAAGCCGTTTATGAGACCACCACAATTATATCGGTTGGTGTGTAACTGCTTCTTGTAACTAACACGTGATCCGCTAGACAAAATATATGCCATAATAGTGGTCTACTTTTCAAAATATACAGTAATGTAGCAGCAATTTGCAAAAAAAAAAACGTTCACAACTTATCCACATACTCTGTTACAGTTATTAAGTCTCTTAAAATGCTCGCAATTGTATATTTTATTATCACATTAACACAATTACTGCAGAGGTTCCGAGATTTAACCAAACTAAGTTGGTCAAACGCAAAACACAATTATTCCCATGCCTTCAGTCGCATGGAGATACGATATTGTTATTTGAGTTACGTTATTTGAATAAATAAAGTTTTGCCTAGCATTCAATAGTTTCATAACAAATCTAGGACCGGCAACAGTATTTAGAACATTTCTAACAATTCAGATCAAAAAGACCTTCAGAATATTGCGATTCCACATCAACAAAAATACCTAGCTTTTCAAACCTATATACGACAATTTTTTTGAATATATGTGTATTTTGATCATCTAGATTCTAGACCAAATACCTTTTTTCGGCGGCTGGTATGATAATGAGCTCGAATATTGTGAGTCATAACAAATTTAGTGTTTGTTAAAGTTATGCATTCCCCACAAATATTTAAAATATTATGACTATTAGGTTACTATATTACATTGAAAATTTTCTAATGAGAAAATATAAATTATGCCGTACATACATACATACAACTAGGCAACGGCTTCATTAACATATACTACAAAAATCTACAACATTTCTACCGTTTCCATTATTTGCCGAAATGATTAAACATACGGTTGTCTATGGTGCGCTTACACCTGTCAAATGAACAACAATGAGTCGCGTAATTTCATACAATGTGGATGATCACGTAGGAATGGGAGAAAGAGCGAGGCCGGTGCCCGTGCGGCAGTCGGTCGACACGCGCATTCTGATATGGTCATCTGTACATAATTACTGCAGTGCTTTGTGTTCAAAACACAGGCGTCGCACCACGAACGCCATTTTGAAAAAAATTCGCGCGCTTTTTCAAACCATAGATTATAAAATCGGTGCGATAAAAACTCGTTTCGTGAACGAAAGTGAATTAACATTTAACGTGTCGTGTGAGAGTGAATGTGAAACTGATTATTGCGTAAGAGCAAATTCTTCGAGATGCCGATGGATTTTTTACGTTTTAGCGTTATGTAGTGGCGATTAGAACCCGATTTTAGGGTAACAATAAGCGTTTGAACTTTTAACATGTTGCCAATTGAGTAATTTCTCGTAATAGTGCGACTACGAATGCTTCAACGATGGTCACGTAATTTATTATGGCCTGCTTCCCAAAGTTTTCTATCGTGATTACATTTTTATTATCGTTGTTTTTTCTAGGAAATGAAGTGTGATTACAATAGTTGATTGTCTTTGGGAAATTAGCTGGTCTATGATTTAGAAATTTTATGGAAAAAGCTGGGAATAGTGTGCGTTGCGCGCCGCTGCGTATGCTCACATTTTAATTGTTACCTTTCGTTTCTTACTATAATAACTCAATTCGTTGATTATATTTGCATAACAAATGGCCGGTTTTGATGCAAAAAGTCTTTGCCAAACTTTTACACGTCATAAAAAACATGAATGCTCGTCTTTCGATATTGTGGCGGCAATAATTGCCTAGTGCGTTTAGATATTTTAATTGCCTGCTTCTGGTGTTAGAGATGGGTAAAACATGGCATTAGAAACCAGTATATTGATATTCTGAAGATTTTGTTCACGCATATCAAAGACTTAATGGCTCAATTAAGTCGTGAAAAACAAATTTTGTTTTTACGGTATTCGAGAGTGCCTAAGAAAATATACCAGACAAAATTATATAAACCCGATGGCTAAGTCTGGTAGAAACTGTTTTGAACAAAAGGCTATAGGTTTGATTCCTGTATTGAGACAAAAGTTTGGTGGAACACATAACATTAATTTATGTCCAAGTAATTTGGAAATGGAAAAAAAACAACATGGTAATGATATTTCATGATGGCACACACCTCTGGCTTTTCGAAGTTATGTGTGTATTCACAATGAATTATCACTTATTTCAACGGTGAAGGAAAACATCGTGATGAAACCTGCACACTTAAAAGTTCTTAGTTGTGTAGTCCACCAACCCGCATTAGGCCAGCGTGGTGGACTAAGGCCTAACCTCTCTCAGTTACAGAGGAGGTCCGTATACAGCAGTGGCATCATATGGGCTGATGATGTTGATGGCAATGATGTTAATAATCAGTTTCAGGAATCTGGCTAAAATAATTTTAGTTTCACTTAATTCATTGAGGTATAACAAATTTTCTTTCTTGTACAACTAAATCATTGATAAAGATCCGATGAAAACATGAATTCAATTTGCGAGCGCATACATTGCTGTGGCCAATAACCTATAATTAACGTTGATTGGGTTGAATATCTGCAATTTCTTTGCGATGCTTCGATTTGCCAAGTAATTGGCAACATTTTGTCGTTTAAAGTACAACTAATGGACTGGGTTTTTTTATTTTAAAGTGGCATTGTTTAGAATGTTTTGTTTTTGCCTAGCTTTTGTATTGAATGCGTTAATGAAAATATTTAGAAATGTCTTGGAATGCAAGGCGTTAAAATAATTTATTACAAGATTCTTTTTTACATATTTATTTATGTATTTAAAAGTTTATTGTACACATGAGATAAAAACTATGGAGTATAGTAGGCAAAATTAGTACAAAAGGCGGTCTTACCGCAGAAGGCGATCTCTTACAGACAACCAAGGATAGAAATGTAGGAAGAGAAATGAAAGGTAGTCGTAAGTGCACAAGGTTAAAAAAAAAACAGATATCGTGAAATATAAACAAATAGAGTAAAAAAAAGGTATAAATATATACATATTGTCTGATCTAAATATACAGGGTGTATTCAGACCGTGATCGGAAACTAAGGCAGGTAATAGCTAAGGTGATTACAAACCCTCTGGCGTTAAAGAAAATCCTGCCAAAAAATAAAAATTATATTGTGTTCTATTGTCGCTTTGCCATTATAAAAATATATAAAGGTCAATGCTCGGTAAATTTATTTACGAGATCTGAATTGGGAGTGAGATTCCTATGAGAGCGAAAGTTATGGACACGGCCCAGCGGGTTTTGCAATTAATTAACAGGGCACGTGGCGTGCATAGATTATTGCCAATGGAGTAAAAACTTATCGATTAAAGTCAAAATGCCGACAAGCAAGATGGACGTAATATAATGTAATAAATAATATAACATATGCGTTATTATAATCGTATCATACAAGAAATTCTGTTCTGATACTTTGAGAGTGCGTTGGAGAGAACAGTTAGGGAATTATAATATTTAATGTAATGAATATATTAGTTTACTATCATCATCATCATAATCAGCTCATATACGTCCCAATACTGGGCACGGGCCTCCCCTACAACTGAGAGGGTTTAGGCCTTAGTCCGCCACGCTGGCTTAGTGAGGGTTGGCGGACTACACACCTAAGAAATTCCTAAGAACTTTTACGTGTGCAGGTTTCATCACGATGTTTTCCTTCACCGTTAAAGTACGTGATAATTTATTGTGAATACACACCTAACTTCGAAAAGTCAAAGTAAGTTTATTATCAATAAAAAAAAAATTAACAATATTTTTTTTCGTCTTCTTGCTGGGTCTATATCATCATCATTGGTCCTCCTTTACAACTGAGATGGGTTATTAAACGACTAGTTTTAAGCAAACCAACAAAAAAAAGTCCATAAACAGTTTTTAAACAATTAAAGACAATAATAAACCACATAAAACATGAAAAAGAATAATTATGCCACCAGTACCGTAATCTAAGCATTATTAACATTAACACCTAGATATTAACAAGCTTAAAAATACGAGAACTTAATTAGTTTAGGGAAATTATGATTCATAGGAATATTAAACGGTTCTACAAGTGTATTATTAAAAATAATGGAGCCTATTTACGTCCCACTATTACCACTGATGTTGACTATGGTTGAGTAAAAGTGCCACCACGCTGCCCCAGTGCGGGTTCTTATGCCCGATATTATTGTAAAGAACTCAAGCACGTTGGTTTTCGAAGGTATTCTTTTGCTACTATTGCACATTTTAGTGCCTTAATTTATTATAATCATCATCAGCCCATATACGTCGCACTATTGGGCACGGGCCTCACGGGCCTCCTCTACAACTGAGAGGGTTTAGGCTTTAGTCCAGTTAGTACACCTATGAAATTCTTAAGAACTTTTAGGAGTTCAGGTTTCATCACAATATTTTCCTTCACCGTTAAAGTACGTGATAATTCATTGTGAATACACACATAACTTTGTACCTTTGTCGCCATTTGTACCTTTCAATGTATGTTTTTTTTTATGTTTTATTTTGTGTTTAGTGTACAATAAAGTGTTAAATAAATAAATAAATAAATAACTTCGAAAAGTCAACGGCGTGTGCCTGGGGTTTGAACCCGTGACCGTCGAGATTATTGACCGCGTGCCCAAACAATTACAACAATTTATTATGAATACATACTACATATTCTCATATTTATTTATGATTAAATTAATAATTGAAAAAAATGTGATCAAAGTCAGTATCACTCGATTTCGGTTTCTTAAAAACTATTCTATGTCGTAAAAAAAGCTGAACGTCTTTTTACACCGGCTGGGTAGCTCAGTATGTGTGAAAGTAAGTGCATCGTGCAGACGAGACATTTGGAGCGGTTTCATTGTAACATGTGTACATAATTTTGTAATTAATTACTTAATGTCTTGCAATAGGGAAGTTGATATTACGAACGCTAGGGGGCGGGTCTGGGCTTAACAAATACGTAGATGGCGTGAATTAAGGCTATTAATTTCAAGAATGTATATTTCGCGAGTTTTAATGTATGCAGACTTATATTTGTGAGGCTTACAAAATGGACTTAGGACTAGATGTCTTTTTGTGATATTCAACTCACCAAATAAAAAAAAATATTGTCGGATAAAGTATAAAAATAAACATACATACGCGACCTCCAGATATAACAATTTAGAAAAAGTATGTATGCTACTTTTAGGCCGTTTTAATGGTTAAGGAGGTTCTTGTACTGTTCTTGGTTTTAGTAGTAATCAGGACCAAACCAGATATTAAAGATAGCCGACAGCGTTAAGGCCGCCATTTGTGTCACTACGTAATTGAGTTGCGACCAGTAAACAATGTTGTTACTATCTTTATGGTGTAAAATAAAGCACAATGAATAAATAAAAATAAAAAAATAAAAATGAACAACCAGGCCACTTAATTCTTTTTAATTTTTTTACCTAAAATCATGATATTGTTTTACTATTTGATATTCCTTTTAGAAAATCGATCATTATTAGATCGAATTAGTAGCGCTAGAAAATAATTTAGGGTATTGCTAAAAATTCAAGTTATTAGTTTAAGTTCTTAAGTATATAGTTGTAAATAGAACTATGTTTTCTTTTATTGATAAAGTTAATTATATAGTCAACTAAGAGCACACGCACCGCCATGAAAAATCGCGTTATTTGAAGAACATAAAAACTTCTGCGCCGTATCTAAAATATGCAACGCTTTAACTTCTGCCTTTCTAAGTAATTGCTGTGATATTGATCGCTGGCAGTGGTTGTGAGGAAGACATGCTAGTTGTTTCGTGACGCTTCGCTATTAACAATAATTGGTTCGGCGACAGGAGTGATTGCTTCGATTTGAAGTTCCAATATTTATAATGGCCCCGTGGCGCAGTTGGCTAGATACCAGCTTGTGAAACGAAAGGTCGCGGGTTCGATTCCCGCACCGAGACAAATGTTTGTGTGAACCACAAGTATTTGTTTCGGGTCTGGGTGTTTGTGAGACCGAAAAGTCTCTCGTAGTTTCTGATACCCACGACACAAGACTTGTATCTTAGTGTGGGGTCAGGACTATGTATGTGACTGTTGAGTGTATTTATTTATTTATTTATTTATAATAATAAAATCTGCCCAATTTAGGTTGACTTTCTATAAACAAAATATTAAATTGTCATGGTAATTTTTAGGCTAAAATTTGTACGAACAAAAGTCAAAACATTGATTGACAATGAAAACTATAACACCTGATTTTTTGGTATATTCATCATCATCATCAACAAGCCATATACGTCCCACTGCTGTGCGCGAGCCTCCTATACAACTGAGAGGGTTTAGGCCTTAGTCCATAAGCCCGTTTTTGAAATGCATTGATTATGAAAGGGAATTAAATAAATATATCCTCAGTAGTCTCTCTCTTTTTCTCGTTAAATATTAACAATAAAATATAGATACGTTTCATGACGCAATCTATGCATGCTTAAGCTTGCAATAAATCTGAGCAAAGTTGCGCATCACTTTCTTCGCGAGCCGGCACTCTCGACCTTATTAAGTAACCGATTGACCGTGGTGATTCACCGCAAGAGGCATCTAACTGGCCATTACACACGTACTGAGGATTAGAGCTGCTTTCTGTAGTCGCACTGTCGCGAGAAATACTGCAATTGCGTAATGACGCTCAGGCACGAAATTAGATCATGAAAACTTTTACGAAAAAATATTGTTTGAATATTTTGTTTATTTATTTGAGGAACATTTATAAACACAGTAAAAAGTTTTACATTTTTGAGTTAATATATAGTCTATTGCCTTATCGTCATAATTAGAACACGTTTAAATATATTTTTTAAAATTTAAAAAGCATTGAACAAGAAGAAGTGATAGTGGTAACATTTTGCATTAAATGATATTCCACATGCGCTGTGCTGGTTATTTATTTAACGTTATAGAGTTATGTTAACCGTAGACAAATCAAAACATATATAAATGAGATTTTTTATATCTGTCTTTCAACAAAAAAAATCTACTTTCCAGATAAAGTTTTTTAGAAGAGTCATAATTTTCTATAGATTATGTTACTTAATGAATTATTTAATAACTCATTCCGTGCCTGAGCCTGCATGAAAGAATGTCGCGAGATACCAATCTAAATTCTACTATAAATGTTTGTAGGCATTTTCTGTGCTCTCATTCGAGACAGTGACAGTTAAATAACGTTTACCAAGTGAAACAATGCCAAGAGAATCGAAAGATGACAACTGCAACGCCATAGCAAGGATCATTAAGGATTTCTGCAGTTGCTCAGAAAATGGCACTTGGTCGCCAGAAATGACTTCGGACAAACGAAAAAGTCCATTTCTGAAGAGCGAATTGACGAATATGTCCGCCATGCGACGAAGAATCATGACGCTTGCAAAACGAAAGAAGAGCGCGCCGCAACCACCAAAGCTTAGTTACGACATTGAGAAAAACTCGGAAACTCTCACTTCAAATCTTATCAATACAACAATAAGCTCACAAAATAGTACCATAAGGAGGAACATCGACAGCTTTCTATTATCTCGAAGAATGTTTGCCTTAGAAGAAGATATATATGAGAAACCAATTCAACACGTCAAACACTCGACATGTGGTGAGAACTGGTCTTTGAGCAAGGCCTGGCGAGCCAATAACACCGAGTTTTTCAACCACTCACCCTCATTAGACTCTTTTAAGCCAATAGAAAGAAATTATAATTATTTAGAAAGAATAGACGAAGTTCCACGCCGAAAGAAAAGGAACAAGAAATTGAAAGAGCAGTTACGTTATGACCGGAATATAAAACGCCACATTAGGATCCGTGTGATGCTGTCTTTAAGAATGCGGAGGTATATGAAGAAGAGGTTAAGAAAGCCCTCTTTAAACTCGACTCAGAACATAGCTGTCCCTCCCAGAATGTTCCCTAGAGGCGGTTCTGTGTCGAGTTTCGGGACACGGTCGTACCGAAGTGTTTTGACGGATAAGATGGCGGATGGGTCTGTGTTGTTCGATGTACATGAAGCCAGGAATGCCACCATGGAGCTGTGCCACGACTACGAAGAGGACCTCGACACGCTGGCGATAGCGTTACGCGCCGGTAATTTTAGGTAATACATTTATAAATTTTATGATTGGTCAATACCGTTATAATTGCAGAATGAACGTACATCCGTGTTCTATGGTGGTATTCAGTTTTTTATAGGAGCATGGGAGAATTGCTTGTTGTGATGTAGTGGGCCGTGCAACTTGTTTTCAATATTGATAAGGGACAAAGTATGATATTTTTTGTGATGTACTAGTGTCCACTAAATGAGCCGAATTAAATATTAATTGGCGTATTCCATCGACCCAAATTGACTTCAATATGGTTCTACCATTTTAATTTATTATTGCCAAATGAATTTACATTACCATTTTTTTTAATTGTTCAGTATCAAGTGCCATGTAAAATATATTTGTTAATTAAAACATATTTTCACTACTTTTCGCAAAAAAAAAGTTTTAACTAAGATTACTTTCTATCATCCGATATTATTAGTTATTTGTTTTAATGAATTAGGGACATATGTAAATCATAATTTGTAAAAAATATATGTTTTTTTTTATGTTAAAATATATGAGTGTCAATGGCGATATAGTCAAGGCAATCTCTTTGAAAAATATGGGATTACCGTATTATTACTCGATATTACATATCGACTATGAAGACTGGCCTCTAAAACTCCATGGTATGCGACCAAATTCAAAGGTCAAACATCTAAAACTGCATATGAATTAGTGAAGCGTCCGGATACGTGGCCACCGAACCGGGGATCCATTGTCGCACGCCGTTTCACTCCGTTTGTTTATGCGTCAATACCTTTGTGTGAACTGCACTCGTTTACACCGAAACAAAATCGTGATAGATGATGAATGCCCCTAATTGAAATAAGTTACTGTTTTAATGAATAAATAACAGCCAACAGTCACATAAATAGTTCTGACCCCACACTGAGATACAACTTGTGTCGTGAGTATCAGAAACTATGACAGACTTTCCGGTCTCACAAACACCCAGAACCGAAACAAATATTTGTAGATCACACAAACATTTTATCGGTGCGGGGTTTGAACCCGTGGCCTTTCGTTTCGCAAGCTGGTGTTTAGCTATCTGCGTCACGCAAACTGTCAATAATGATCGATCGGTTTAAAATTTATAATTATATTTTAGTTTTTTATTGTTACGGTACACTTTTTTAGTGATTTCTGTCCATACTTATTACAGACATGTAGGTATACATCAGGATGAAGCTACCGGAAAAATGATTTGTGTTATCATTAATGTACGAGTTGTTGGTGTGTCTGTTATAAATATATTATTTTTAAAAATAAAAATGGTAAAAAATGGTATCGTTTAACATAAACAAAAATAAATGAATGAATAAATTAGTAGGCCAAAGGACTTTTTGCAAAAGATTCCTAGAGATTATATGACGTATTTATTGGTTTTTAGATATACGACTCATTGCTGTGTCTCGTTTTTAGAAGAGTTAGAGGTCTTACGTCAGCACATACTTAAGAAATACTTTGCGGGTTTTCTTACGATGTTCTCCTCCACCGTCAAAGTGCGTGATAATTAATTAAGAATACACGCAAAACTATAAAGCCATAGGTGTGCCTGATTCGAACCCGCGACCGATATGATAGCGTCTTAGTAGAAGGCGTCGTAGCCAACAATTACAGCGTGATTTAATAAAATCCTACATTCAAACTTTACTTCCTTTTAATTTTAAAAGCTAGATAAAATTTCAGTATATTTATAGTGCAGACTAATCTATGACACTTCCTAAAAACCTATTATATGCAAATATTCTCGTTTATTCCCACGGTATTGCGAGTCTCGCCCGAAGACCGCGGACCTGTTACACTCGAGTTATCGGAGACGCGACCTCTCACTCAAGGCCGCTTATGCAACATTTGGAGTGGAATGAAGCGGATATCAAATAAACATTTGCATGTTTTTATTGTGATTTGATTCGTCTAATGGTCGGTGTAAACGGTTTGTAAATGGAACCGATTAGAAGTATGTTTGTGTACAATCAAGTAGAACGAAACATATTTATTATATTTACATATATTTTTATATTTATATTTATTTTATTTATATTTACTTTTATAAAACTGAAGAATTCGTTTTTATTTATGCTAGGATCTCAGGTCGGGTACGATAAATTCTTTTTGCATGTTATTAAATTAAGGCATATGTTAGGCACCTTCTATGACTCATACGAGGAGAGTGTTATAAAATGAGGAGCAAGTGGTATTTGTAGAATTGTATGGGAAGTCATGCCTAATTAATTAAGAGTAGGATTTAGAAATGTAGTATTTAGTATAAATAGTACTAGTTGACTTTGTATAAGTGTAGTGTGCAAACTCAATAGGGACGGATGAACTAGGAAGCTACTTGAAGGTCTTTTGTAAATGATTGATAATTATGATGATAATGGATTGAGAATCAAACCTCTCGATCATATGTCCCAGTCTATTTAGTGGGGCGAACAATGCCATGGAAATTATAATACATTTCTTAACCAATAAGTGTACTCAAGTGTACTCATTTACCTACTGACATTTTTATACTAAAGTATTAAGAAGCGTAATGCGTTATTGATACCATAATATACATAATATATGTAGTTGTTTGATAAACCGTCTGTAAGCTGAGAGAACGAGGGTTCGATTTTAAAACAAAAAAAAAAAAATGGCCTCCTCTACCATTGAGAGGGTTTAGGCCTTAGTCCACCACGCTGGCCTTAGTCCACCATTCGAATACGATTAGATATTCAAATTCTGCGAAAGCCGAACGTGGATGTGAAGTGGTTAGTTGAGATCCCGTAAGGCAGACCGGTTGTTTGTAAATAGGTCGCTTGGCCAATGACACGCTAGGATTATGAGCTCACTATCTTAAGCTGTCATGTACGAACAATTATATTTTGTTGTGAAATGGCAGTTATTTGTTTGCACACTCACACCTGAATTAAACGGTAGCCACGTTCCGACAGTTCTGTTTGAGTTTTCCGTAGTAGATAAAAAGCGTATAGCCATTTTCGGTAACCTTTCCAAAACATCGTAGCTATTGAGATTTTACTACTGGAAAAAACCCAAAAATACTTTGCCACAACTATGATTCCAGAATCAGGTTCCAGAACCTTTCACTTGAACGGGGGGCTCTTATGACGCTTGACCAATAAAGTCCGTTAAACATCCTTAAACCTTTGAATTATTTAATTGTGCTTACGGGAAAGTGTATAAATAAACACAGGCTGGCCTTATACAGCCTGGCGGATTACACCGTGGCGCATTTGGCTAGACACTAGCTTGCGAAACGAGAGGCCGCGGGTTCGATCCCCACACCGAGACAAATGTTTGTGTGATTCAGAAATATTTTTTTCGGTTCTGTCTGTTTGTGAGACCGAAAAGTTTCCCGTAGTTTCTGATACAGGTACCTACATGACACAAGACTTGTATCTTAGTGTGGGGTCAGACCTACATATGATTGTGATTGTGGGTGTATTTATTTATTTTGGACATGGTTCCATGGTAATAGGAATATTTTCGGCAGAACTAATATAGATATGATGAGAAAAAATCCAGTTTTATAATTATTCAGACGACGAACTGGCATTTGAAATGAACCATTTTTTTTATTCTGACATTAATTATGTTATTTTACCGTGTCAAATGATTAAACTTTCGATTGACGCGTTAATTATTAAGTGCTCATCAAACCAGTTTAATGATTTAATTCTTGGAAGATTATAATAAATGTGAAGACTCATTAATATGTACATGTAAAATAAATTGATTACCAAAATGTCGACGACACCCTTGCCACTTGATCTCTTAAATATTTATTGTGAGAATTTATGTTAGACATTGACTGATCCACCTTATTGGTCTCGCGGTAAATGTGCGTGTCGAGAGATTGATAATTCCCGAGTTCGATTGCTTTATATAGAAATACAATTATGCCTAATCCTTCACCAACACATGCCTCGGAAAAATTAAAAATATGTATATACTAAAATAGCGCAGTTTGAAATTAGTCTTCAAAACGCTGTATGTATATGTTGTCAGCGCCATCTATGGATGAGTAGCAAAAATACTTGAGTTTTATGTTACATACGTAGTTGTCGGAAATATCGCTAGATGGCTTAACTTATATTTTATGATACACGCGCGCGTTGATGTCTTTTATATAGCAAATGTAACATACCAGTTAATGTGATAATATTATTGTATATTATTGTGTATAATAAAATATTTGCATTTTTGTTTTGCAACAAATCATACATATTCGAAATTATGGTGTTTTTTTTAAATGTAATTTTAGTTTATAATGTATTAATTTAGTAATATACAAGCAAAAAAATCTATTTAAACAATAATACTTGTATTGTCATATTGATTATAATAATAGTAAAATTGGTGTTAAATGAAAAATAAATTTATTAGTAATATTTATCTTGCCATTGTGGTAAAAGCTTCCTTCAAACACTTCCACTGCTCATTTTGTCTTGCACATAACTTTTTCAAATATGAAAATAGGAAGCAATATCTGGCATAACATGGGTACTTATACATCTCTGCCTTTCTTCATCGATATAGTCAGTCAGTACGTAACTTAAGCAGCATTGTCTCTGTACATTCCAGGAGCGGTCGGTTAGCCGTCGAGGGTTGGTGGTGCGGGCGAGCGATGCCGGCAGCGGGCGGGCGCGCCAACAACGGCGCCCTGGCTCTGCACTATGCCGCGGCGAGAGGATGTCTCGACTGCGTGCGCCTGCTCACAAACACCACGCCAGATGTCTCGTGAGTACTACGCTTTATAAGCCCTATTGCAACTGGACCGGGACTGACAGCGAGGAATGTAGCACAATTTAAGGATCCTAGTTTGTTTTATACTGTAGTGAGTTTTTGTCCTCGTACCGAAAAAATTGTGTGATATTCCGATAAATGTTTCGAGTCTGGGTATTCGTGACATCGAAGAGAGACTCTCATGATTTTGGGTTATTATTATTAAATATGGTAGTACAATTAGTATGTATGTAGCTTAGAGGACGCGTGTGTTATGGTCGCAATCGTATTTAAATTGAAGTGTTGTATGATTTATTTAGTATAATTCATAAGAATTATTTTACGAAAAACGAGAGAGTTCGCTACAATAAGAAACTTTTTAAAATATATTTTATGACTTAATTTCCCAATCGAGGTTAAAGTTGGGAGACAATTTGTTATTTTAAATATTCATTCAAAGAAAATGCATTTTTAGAATAGGAAAAGAAATTCTACAGTATCTTGATATACATTATATGTATATAAATCACATTACACATTGACTGCCTCGTGGTCTCGCGGCACAGATATGTACCATGTGATCTAGAGGTCCTGGGTTCGATTCCCGGGTCGGGCAGTGTTATTGGGTTTTCCCATTAGGAAATTCTCAGTAGCAGCACAGAGTCTGGAAATGTGCCCGAAAAACGGTGATAGGCTCGCCCCCTATTACGTGGGACTGATATATACTTGGCGAAATGTGGGTGCAGAAATGCACCTCTGCCTACCCCTTTGGGGAATACAGGCGTGAGTTTATGTATGTAAGTAGTGATGGCCTCGAGGTTTAGGCGCGCAGTCGAGAATCTCGGCGGTCGCGGGTTCAAACCCCAGGCACACACCTCTGACTTTTCGGAGTTATGTGTGTATTCACAATGAATTATCACTTGCTTTAACGGTGAAGGAAAACATCGTGATGAAACCTGCACACCTAAAAAAAGTTCTTAGGAATTTCTTAGGTGTGTAGTCCGCCAACCCGCACTAGGCCAGCGTGGTGGACTAAGGCCTAAACCCTCTCAGTTGTAGAGGAGGCCCGTGCCCAGCAGTGGGACGTATATGGGCTGATGATGATGATGATGATTATGTATGTATGTAATACGTGCTTTTCTATTTTTAAACATATTGTAATATTAATTTCTCCAGTTAGCGTATCACGTCCAATCATTGAATCATGACCAGTGGTAACAGATGGTGCGCTTTTTGTCCGCTCGCGGTGCGCTCGTCTCGCGAGTAACTGTGCGCTCATGATGCCTAACGGTCTGATCTTAACCGTTCTAATACAGATGCACTGCTTTATTGGTGCTAAGCGAGTATTAATACGTGTTGTATATCGTATTTTATGGTATCATTATAAGCTGTCCGAGGTCTATTATTATGTTGAAGGTCACACATACATACATAGATAACCTCCCGTATTCCCCGAAGGGGTAGGCAGAGGTGCATTTCTGCACCCATATTTCTCAGGTATATTGGTCCCACGTAATAGGGGGCAGGCAAGTGTCTGGAATTCGGACTTATTGTATTTTGATGAATAATTTGCAAGCAACAATGATATATAACATAATAATTTAACGTGATGTTTAATATAAAAAAGGGCGGTACTCCGGGTGTCTGCGCAGAAGTGAAAACTTCAACATTAACGTTGTGCATTTTTAAATATTTTGGAATGGTTACGGAATAATTTCGCACGAATCGATTTATTTATCAGTATAAAAGTACTATCATTTACGTGGTAAAATACAATATTTATTGCGCTGTCGTACACAAACATGACAATTTAGTATTTACAATACATAATGCGTCTTACACATTTTCGATCAGGGGCACGTGATCTGACGCGAGTTCAACATTTTTTACCTATCCCAAAAAAGTGCGCAACGCCGCTAAAGAAATTTTCACTTCAACAAGTTATAAAGAATTGGACTCGCACTGACATGGCTTTTTATTATTTTGTGATTTTTTTCATTCAAAATCGCTTTTATTAGTTCTTCTTTTATTATTTATTTCACGATATGTGTATATTATCATAAAGCGCTATTTAAAATTTATTTGACGGCTTCCGTGGTTCTAAGATTTTAAACACATCAAAAATATGTGTAGAGACATTTCGATACAAAATGTATCTTTATTTATTCTTCACTTTCAAAGAAATCTAAGAAGTCTCTCGTGTAAATCCAATATTATGTTAAAATTATTACAATCACATCACTACCGCTATAATTGAAATCGATTTATTGTGTATTCGATAATTAAGCGATTAGCGAGTGATTTACTAAGCTTGTATAATTCAATAATTCCAACGCGTGGAAATATTCTTAGCGTTGCATGACCGATGCTAAAATAAATCGTGAGCCGTCAACTCATAAATACAGACTCGTAAATACTTGTCATATTACTGTAATTAGTAAATTTTTATTAATTGCTGTTTGAATGATACATACATAAATTCATTCCTGCCTGTGATTCGCTATTTGCTTTTTAATATTTCCAGATTCTGGGCTAATTATTAAGCAATCGTGATGGCCTCGAGGTTTAGGCACGCGGTCGAGAATCTCGACGGTCGCGGGTTCAAACCCTAGACACACACCTCTGACATTTCGAAGTTATGTGTGTATTCACACAGAATTATCACGTACTTCAACGGCGAAGGAAAACATAGTGATGAAACCTGCACACCTAAAAGTTCTTAGGCCAGCGTGGTGGACAAGGCTTAAACCCTCTCAGTTGTAGAGGAGGCCCGTTCCCAGTAGTGGGACGTAAATGGACTGATGATGATGATGGCGATTAGGACGTACCTAATGAAAAAATCTTTATACTTAAGGTACACATTAACATTTCGCTGTCCCTAGAATCGAAGCCGGCACCTTTCGTTTACACCTAGAATAAATATGCCAAGAGACCAATTTAACATTAATCTTCTCATTTAGAAACATCTTTTAAATCTAGTTAACTATGCACTATAACTATACAGTATATACAGGGTGTATTCAGACCGTAATTGAAAACGAGGGCAGGTAATAGCTAAGGTGATTACAAGCCCCCTAGCGTTAAAGAAAATCCCGACAAAAAATAAAAATTTTAAAGTTTTCCTAACAATCATAGGTATAAAATGTATGTGGTTGTTAGGAAAACGTAAAAAAAAATTGTTTGTCGGGATTTTCTTTAACACCAAGGGTTTTGTAATGACCTTAGCTATTACCTGCCTTAGTTTCCGATCACGGTGTGAATACATCCTGTATATGCTCTGGCTTGCCATATTTTATAGCTTATAAGGCAAGAGAATACAAGATAGTCTTCTTAGAAAATACATAGTGGATATTTTAATTTGTTTTGAAATTATTATTATTAAAGTTTTGTTATGAAATAAAGCATTATTTACATACTAATACTGGATAGTTTAGTATATCGAGTATAAAGAGTATACACAGTTGATTATTTTACATAAATAAAATTTTAACATTGCTTTCCATTTCACGATAAAGGATGTACAACATAATGATCGATCTTGTATTTCGTACGAATAATTTCATTGTTTCCCGCAATTTATGTTAATCAGAGCAACATTTACCGCCATCTGTCATGTTGACAACCAAGAGAAAGTAGTTCTAGTTATTTGAAACACAATATTTATATTTACATAATATATAATTTATCCAAATACTATTATACACACATACATACATAAACTCACGCCTGTATTCCCCGAAGGGGTAGGCAGAGGTGCATTTTTGCACCCACGTTTCGCCAAGTATGTATTAGTCCCACGTAATAGGGGGCGGGCCTATTGCCGTTTTTCGGGCACATTTCCAGACTCCGTGCTGTTACCGAGAATTTCCTAATGGAAAAACCCAATAACACTTTGCCCGACCCGGGAATTGAACCCAGGACCTCTAGATCGCACGGCACATACTTTTTTTTTTTTTTTTTTTTTTTTTTATTATTCTGGCACGGCAAAGTGACCCCATTGCACCTGATGGTAAGCGCAATGGAGTCCAGAAAAAGTGCCGACCAGTGAGAGATGATGGTCTCCCGTTGGTCGACACAATCATGCCGGCCGAATACCTCTTCACCTTATTGTGAAGAAGTTTGGGGGACTATCAATCATGGCGATCAAAGGACCGACCGCGACAAACCGGCCAAAAAAATTGCCGGCACGGTCATCCTTTCACCATGATTGAAGCCCCCCCGAAAACCGGATATACACTGGCTGATCACGGAACGCGGCACACTTGCATGTGCCACTATGGCGGGTTTTACGCCCTGTGTACGGTGGTCGCCATCCGGGCGGATACGAATATCCTACCACCAGCAAACTTGTACCGCGAGACCACGAGGCAGTCTAAATATGTACACATATGGTAGAGCTGCGACTCAATCAATTTAGAAGAATATGAGAATAGATCTTAGCCAGGGCGCAATGCTGTATCAAATAGCTGGCGAAATTCCAGAATATTGGTTGTTCATACAGTTATGCATGCTGTATACGGCTTTCATAATGATCAGCTCATACACGACCCACTGCTGGGCACGGGCCTTCTCTATAACTGAGAGGGTTTAGGCCTTAGTCCACCACGCTGGCCTAGTGCTAGGCTTTATAGCTTCTATATGTTCCCTTATAAGATACATTTTATACTTTCATATAAGACTTGTATTTCTACACCAACTTTTTTCAGTTGTTTTTATTAATTATTGTTAAAGCCATATGTTATTAGCCGTTTGGTATAGCGGTTCACTTGAAAATTCAAAATTTCGTATGATTATTGGAAATCTAATTTAAACAGGAAAACCAAAGAACATACTTCTTCATCGCATGTGCCAATTATACGGAACCGCAATGACGACTTCGACTTTAATATATGTATAACATTGGCTTTTATTTCTCTTTAGCTTACTGTATTCTAAAAGGTATACTGTTCACATATTATATTTCCTTTATGTATCAGTTGCCGTACAAATACTTCTTTTGCTTTAAATCATGTAGAAGACGTTTTTTTCTTCTTGCTGGCAACAAACCCCCCTTCTACAGTCTCGGGGAGTATAAAAGATTTCCGCACATAAAATATATCGCATAGCCACGTACGAAACTCGAGTGTGTGAGTCGTGGAGAAAGCGTTACCGAATTAATTGCACTTTATCGGAGATCTTGAGTGGCTCGCATCTGCCACCATCTTTACACTAAGCAGCCGGAATCCGAGGAAAGCTTGCACGTACATACATTAACACTGTAGGCTTCTGAATAACAATAGCTTGAAAACCCAATATAAAGATCGGAGATGTCCGTTGAGTTTTCTCTGGGTAATTTATTGCCTATGGGTATACTTTACTATGTTTGCCTTGTTAGTCTTTCGGGCATAACATATCATGACGTCTAGGGTAAAATTTTAATGGCCTTAATTGACTAGACTTGGCTTGGGAAATGAGAGGCCATGGATTCGATGCCCATACCGAAAGTTTGGGCGATTCAAAAATATTTGTTTGGAATCAGGGGTTATCACAAGACTTGTATTATAGTGTGGGATTAGAACTATGTATTATTATGACTGTTGTATTACAAAAATACCCTTAGAAATTCGGTAGCAAACGGAGATGCGCCTCGGAAACCTATTTTCGCTACCACGGGACCTAAAATATTGTCACCGAACTAAAATATAGCTAATTTTTGTGTACACTTAAACCTCTGCCTACCTTTTTGGGATAATGTAAGTCCTTTTTTGTACCCGTTACAGCGTGTATGTAAAAATTAATTATCGGTTGAGTAGGTGAGGCACGAAAGCGTAACAAACTCATGTTCGCATTATAATATTACTTAGGTTTCTTTTAATTATTTTTTGAAGTTGCTGCAATTACATATGCATTTTCAAGATTCTAGACTTGAATTAGCGGAATAAAATGTACAAGAAAATATATTATTTTGGGCAGAGACGAGGCTACCCTAAATTGTATTTGACAACGAGGCGAGGAAACGTTAAATTTCATGTGTTATTATATTTTATATCAATCTGGTGTTAAAATAGGGCGCATTTATAATTTTATGTGAAAAATAATCTATCATTTCATATGATAAATATTTAGTTTAATTTTTTAAAGTTAAATAAGTATTATTCGGTTCTGATGCTACTCTGTTAGTATTAAAATTTTAGAGTCACTTTTACAATGAGATCCAGATTTTTTTTATCGAGGCATGTGCATTATCTTTGTGCGGAGATGAATGGTCTCTCATTCGTTATTACTTTTAAATTATATATATATTTTTAAAATGAGTAGGTACTAGATAAAAGGCAGAGACGTTTAAAGGCAGACACAGACAGTCGCAAATTGTTCATTTGATATTGTAACAGGATCCATATGATATAGAAGCGTTACGGCGATCAAACTTGTCGAGGTTTTTAATTTAAAAAGGAAAAGGTTTTTTTTAATTTTATTATTGTGAGGCCGCCACAAAAAATACATAGAGACTATCCCGTACCACACCTACCACTGGATCAACAGTTGCCACAGAAATGATATCGAGTAATAAAGTCTCTTTGATATTATATTTGGGTTGTGAAAGTACCAGTCTGTAAATGACGTCTTCTGACCATAAATAACAGCTGTGAACTATAAATTACACACGTTCTGCGTGCATGGTCTAGTCAAATTGAACATTGTTTGAACTAAATAATG
This sequence comes from Hemaris fuciformis, assembly GCA_907164795.1. NCBI lineage: Eukaryota > Metazoa > Arthropoda > Insecta > Lepidoptera > Sphingidae > Hemaris > Hemaris fuciformis. The sequence goes on from OU015448.1 coordinate 12,464,120, forward strand.
TAAGCGTTATAATATGTACTCGTATTGATTTCTCGAAACTATTTATGCATTGATGCCGGAAAATATCGCTTCACTTGCGTCGGTTTTGTAATCAGAAATAATTTACTGTAAATGAGTTATGGGTTGTAAAAATGTAGACGGGTGTTTGAATTTTTGTTCCTTTACCCCAGTCAATGACGTTTTTTGTACCGTAATTGTGAACAAAAATATTACAGAGACAAACAACCAATAAGTTTACATTAAGCCTTTACGGCTGAATTAAGTGCGTATTGAAAAACACTTGGGTTTTACGCCTTTTTAGTAAAAAAAGTCTTCCAATGAAATTACAACAAAAATTATCAAAATAAGCTATTTAGCTAATTTGAATAACTAAATCTATAATTTTATAGATTTAGTTATTTTTTATTTTATTGAAATCCTTACAGTGCCGAGTCCTTAGCTCTAAGGATGACCTATATTTTGAAGATAAGTGTACGAACTAAGTCGACTGCAATAGCCGATAAGAAAGGCACCAACGCTTTGATTGAAATAATAATAATTGTAGAAAACATGGATGAGGTGTGAATTCCACCATAATGACGATCGCAAGTGCGTTGCGTTAGGAAAACAATCTAGTAACAATTAGACCGGCAAGATCATCTCGACTAGTGAGGCGTACTCGGAACTTTTTTTCACCAGTTTTACTGTTTATTGACCAAACTGAATTAACATCAGGTCACAATATCATCTTCAGCCCATATACGTCCCACTGCTGGGCACGAGCCTCCTCTACAACTGAGAGGGGATAGGCCTTAGTCCACAATGCTGGCCTAGTGCGGGTTGGCAGACTACACGCCGAAGAAATTCCTAAGAACTTTTAGGTGTGCAGGTTTCATCACGATGTTTTCCTTCACCGTTAAAGTACGTGATAATTCATTGTAAATACACACATAACTTCGAAAATTCAGACGTGTGTGCCTGGGATTTGAACCCGCGACCGTTGAGATTCTCAACCGCGTGCCTTAACCTCGAGGCCATCACGACTTAAAAAAAAGGAATATCATAAACAATTTGGATACTTTGTAGTGTCGAAAAGTGACAATCCTTCTCACATTGCATCAACGTTGTACCGGCCCGTGCCAGCTCTAACACATGCCTTGAAATATCCGGAGCGTTGCTAGTTGCTACTGTTATGTTACGTCACCCGAGTGTAGTCACATTCAGCAATTATGGAGTTTATTTTGTACATACACGTCCTGTTCCCATTTGGGGTAAGCAGTATTTAAATATTACGTGCTTCTTCTACGTTCACACATCTTTTCGTTTATTTACGGCGATTTAAATTACCTATCAGTATTTAATTAAATTGAATAATTAACTATCTTCATAGCGGTGCTGGAAGCCATCATTAGCAAACTAAACTGGGAAAAATTCGGTATAAATATAAATGGATGTTACTTGAATCACTTGAGATTTGCCGACGACATAGTCCTGGTATCAGAAAGTACAAATCAACTGCAAGTAATGTTAAATACTTTACACGAAGAAAGTCGCAAAGTAGGTCTAAATATCAACATATCAAAAACTAATATTATGACGAACCAAAAAAAAATACCAATATATCTCGAAAACTTAGCTTTAACATATGTCGATGCCTACATTTATCTGGGAAAGCAAGTCTCATTCAACCCACAAAATCACGAACTTGAAGTAGAGAGAAGGATCAACATCACATGGAAAAAGTTCTGGAGTCTCAAAGAAATACTCAAAAGCGATATGACCATAAGGCTGAAAACCAAAGTCTTGAACACCTGTCTTCTCCCCTCATTAACATACGCTTCCCAAACTTGGAAATTTACAAGAAAAACAAAAAACAAAATTACATCCTGCCAAAGAAGCATGGAGAGAAGCATCTTGAAAATTAAGAAAATCCAAAAGATCCGCCACACTGAAATTAGACAAAAAACTAGAGCCATTGACGCTCTCAGCTACTCACAAAAGCTTAAATGGCGATGGGCTGGACATGTTGCGAGACTTAGCGATAATCGTTGGACTAAAAAGACAACAACATGGGCAGGTCCACTAGGACAGAGAAAAAGAGGAAGACCAAACGCACGCTGGGTAGACGACATCATAAAAGTTGCAGGTAATCATTGGCCGCGAGCCGCAGAGAATAGAGAGTACTGGGCATCTCTGGAGGAGGCCTTTACCTTTCATTGAGAGGGTTCTTGATTATTATAGATTAACTAAATCAATATATATTATTACTTTTATTTTAAATCTTTGTGTATATTTTAACTTTTTTATTTTAAATATTTGAATAATTAGTGTATAATTTTGCATGCACATTGTTATTGAAACTGTTTGTCGTATAAGCAAGAAATAAAAGGCTTTTTTATTTTTATTTTTATTTTTTATTTTTATTTTTTATTTATTTTTAATTAACCTCGCGACAAGCTTTTATGACCATATAAATTGTATATAATGGGGTTATAAGTTGATAGTTAAATTTTTTAAGGAAAAAATATTTTCTTATTTTTAGAGAGTTTAATTAAAAGCTTTTTTAAAAAAAGTTTTATTTATTTGAAATAGTCAAGTAATGTAAAAACGTAAATAATAACATCTACATACATACATACATAAACTCACGCCTGTATTCCCTGAAGGAATAGGCAGAGGTGCATTTCTGCACCCACATTTCGCCAGGTATGTATTAGTCCCACGTAATAGGGGGCGAGCCTATTGCCGTTTTTCGGGCACAATTCCAGACTCCGTGCTGCTACTGAGAATTTCCTAATGGAAAAACCCAATAACACTTTGCCCGACCCGGGAATCGAACCCAGGACCTCTAGATCGCACGGCACATACTTATACCGCGAGACCATGAGGCAGCAATAACATCTAGTATTCCTATATAAGATACTTAACCTGGTCTCAATACCGCGTCACCCATTTGCCACCTGCCGCCTTTCCACCAATTAATTACACATTAAACATCAACAATAATAGACTGTGAAATATTGTAAACGATCTAGTTACGTCCGCGGAACAGTAGTGGATAATTCATACGCAATTGCAGGCGAAGCGTGGAACGAAACCTAGTGGAAGACCACATAGAAAGCTGATATTAAATGGGTGAATTACTTTGCCGCAGTAATGAGGTGTGTTGCACATTACGCGCATAGCGATTTATAAGTTATAAATATTATAAACGCGTATGCGGTCTTTTGGCCACTTTAGGTGTGTTTTATGAATTATTAAATGTTGTATGAATTAATCGATAATATTTTATGAATTATTCCAATTTTCAATGCAATATCGGTGGTGTTTAAAATACTCTGAAGCCATTTCTGAAATTTGCGAAATGTATTGCATAGACCGTGTGGCTTTACGAAATAGAGTGTAGCAGGTGATTTATATTAACTAGAAAGATACCTTATTTCTAGATTTGAGAGCGATTTGCTGAATGATGTGTATCAATAAAATTAACTTTATTAATAGAATTTTATAAATAAAATTAATTTTATGTGTAAAATGACATTTAAAGTTTATTTAATAAAGCAACTTTTTAAATTTTTCTTCTTTTAAACTGAATATGGATTAACCGTGACTACTGTGGTTTTACATTTTCGTCTAATCCAATTATATTTTAACATAGACAGCGGTCATTTATATATTTTAAAACTGACGAGAAAGAAAGTTAAAAAAAGGTTTTCATTCTTTGTACCTTCTCTACATGTATTTGACCGAAGATTGTTGAAGAATATTATCGCCTCACCCGTTCTACTTAATAATTGTGTCATTGAATTTGTTAGTACATAGCTTTTTACTGATATCTATTATTAGGTAAATGATACAAATAGATAATCTTTCAAAATATAAACTGGATAAGAAAATTATTTGAATGTTTATTGTCCTTGCTGTAACCCACTAGGTAAATGACTTGTGTCTAAAGTTGAATTGTAAAAACGGTGATTTATTTTTGTCCTAGACTAGAATGTGACTTTAACGGAATTCTCCTCAAAGCTCATTACTTCAACGGTTAAAAGTTTTATGTTAGCGTTCTCATATCATATCGTAAATTTTTTGTAAGCAGCTTTATTATGTTTACGAGTTTTTGCCCCACTGTACCTATGTGAAAAATAGGCCTTACTAGCCCACGGTATGCACCGGGACGCTTGCATTTTCAGCAGGAGACATGTTATAGGGTTTCCCATTAGGATATTCTCAGAAGGACCACGGGCTCTTGAAATTTGCCGCGCCTCATATTATGTATGTAATGTCTTTAAAGTTGGGGAAGCGTGAATATCGAAGTATATGTCTGCTTAAACTTTCGTAAATTTATTCATACGTCCATACGTAATAAGTATGTAACTTAATAAATTCTTATTTTAACTTTAAGAATTTCTTTTTGCGAATTATTAATGAAGTTAGTTACGAACGACTTAGAGAAGGCTATGAAAAATTCGCAAATTCAAAGACACAGACGGTTAATCTTGAACGTTTCTCGCTTCAGTGCCCGCCGCGCCCGTCACAAACACCCACCCACCGATAACTAGAGCCACACATTATTCGCTAATAGTAATGCACACAGTCGGCTCAGATGTTACTCTGCGTGTGCTCGCTTTGAGTGCAATGTGCGCGTGAGTCTATGGTTTTTTTCAAGTGACGCGAACTGTCACAGTGGTTACTCTGTGTTCATTGTATGTGTGAGTGTTAAGTGGTGGACATGAATTTAAAAAACTTTTTTTTTTAATTTTGTATCATAAGTGTAGCTTGCTTGGCCTTTTTTTCTATGTTCGCGTGAACCTACTTTCAATGGCATGCATCAATTAATCGGACACACAGTGTTCCGAATTTGAATTTAAGAAACGCGAAGATGTCTCAGTCAATAGAGTATTTTTTCGGCCAGTTTATATTTTGATTTTAAAAATGTTTCTCGGCTCTAAAGGGAAATTGATTTAAATATTTTTAATATCAGTATTAATTTGAATAAAAACTTCTTTGAAGAGATTTCATATTCCAATGGTCTAAATTTGGCAGTACTGAACTGTAATTTAAAAACATGACAAGCAATTTTTTGATACCATGGAGTTTTATAGAATGATGAACTTATTTAATGGATTACTTATGAACTCGACCTCGGCTTAGTGAACTAATTATAAATGAAGTTTCAAAAAACATACATCGTATTTTATGTAGGTCAAAAATAAGCATCCGATGCATTTCAATTGTCCATTGTTAGTGGAGAAATGAGGCTGTTATTGGAACTTGACCATAACCTAAATGTTGTAATTTATTTATAATTTTGAATCTGTGATTAAGATCAAACTTTACAAAACACAACATAGAGGATTTGACTATTTCAATCATTAAGGTGAAATCGTGTTAATGCTTCTGATTTAAAAATTATCATAAATATGAAATATCAATATGGTAAAAATGGTAACACGAGTTGCTGAAGAAGTTTTAAACACTCTTTTTAAGTCATTATTAGGATGTTCTGATGTTTATGCCGTGGATTAGACAGCTTTTTAATGATTGACTACATTGCACGATCTATTTTAACAGATTTATTTTGATAATTAACAATACTTCTTCTGTAAATTCTTCTTTTACTTTGCCAACGAAAACAATATTATTTTTCTATATTATCTTAATACCTAAATGAGTTAAAATGTTATGTGTTTGGGGCTATTTTTTTCGTTTTAATCGCCTAAAAATGTCAATAGGCTCCGAGTAATCGCTTTACTAGATTCTCTTTGAAGGCGAAGGAAAACATTGAAAGAAAATCGTCAAAATGCCTCGAATACCCTTGGAACGTATGAAGTATACACCGAACCAAAGTGAAATTTTGTACCAAACGTTTAATTGCCTGTGTGTAATTATATTCACAAATAATTAACATATTTATGCTTTTAGAGTAGCGCTTCACTCTCGAATGTTTACGAAAGCGCGACGCGAACATTGATACGTTTTGGCTATTTTTTTGTACACTTCGTTATCTTGAATTGCTTAAGTTACTTTTGCTGTTGATATTGTTTTTTCATTTAATACTAACAAGACTCTTTCCGTATACTTCGAAGTGCTAATCATTTTATCTGCATTCAAATCGGTTTAATTAACATACGATTTGTTTCGAGAGCAGTACAGACAATTAAATTTAATTTACGGTGTATGACGTCAGGAAGTAGAAATGTAGGCTACAATTTCCTTAAAGACAATTTTTCTGGTGGCTGAAATTCTTCAGTACCTAATTATTTTGTCAAAAATTGCAAAAAGAAAACAAATATAAGACGCATGCAGCCAGTCCAATTTTTCTTATCAAATTCTTAACAACATCCAACTAAAATTATTTCGTGGAATTCATTGCACATCGTTATTAATACATATATTATTATTATTAAGACGAATTAAAATATGTAATTAAATATTACACATCAAATACTTTTTGTAGACTCCATTTTTAACTAACTTATTCTGTCGCGTGAATGTAGAATGTTATAAATCATTACGGAACAGTTGATCACACACTTTAGTAACAAAATAAAACTACAGGCACCTAAACTATATCTATGTAATTTTTTTTTATTTAATTTTTAGTGTGATTGACATACGGTTAAATAACCTTTTAATACAGTACTTTATTAATATTACAAAAGCAATACTTATATTCTGCAACAAGATACAGTCGGTACGGATAGAGAGCGTGATAAAATGCACCGCATGATTTCCCCGAAGATATTTCTCTTCAGCTAATGAAAACGGATAAGTTGTCAATTGCTATGAAAACTGTTGTTTTTCGAGAGTTTGTGAATTAGTGTAATTGGCCGGTTCCAATTTCACGATACGATACTTTTTTTTATTGAGCTAGTTATTGACGCTATAATTATAATCGATATGTCCGATGCATATTCATAGTGTTATGTTGCTGGCTATATTATTCTAATGTTTTTTTTTGTTTTTTTTTTATTAAATTTGGAATGAGAACCTTATACCTTTATACATGCTACTGAACGCAAAAAGTTCAAGCAGGAAATTAAAATTTTCATTCCTCAAAAATAAATTGTTAAGAAAATAATTAAGGTATATTTTTGATTAAAAATATAAATGTAATAAAATTGTATATTAAGGCCTTTAATTAAATTTTAGAATTTATTTAAATTTGGCATTAGGGAAAAAATTACACGTATTATCAGTAATGTTATGTTTGTTGAATTAGTTATTTATGGCGGCAATCTTATGCAAACGAAACACTGCAAAAAATCACGTTTTGAAGTAAGATAATTCCGATCTTTAATATATATTTTTCATTACCTTCCTACATATATTTACCCAACCTAATGTCTTATTAGAAAGCTGTATTAAAAATGTTCTAGGTACTTCATTTTTTACTCATTAACATTAACTACGCTTCTTAGCCTTAATACTAATAATTCTTTCAAGCTGAACTGTACATAAAAGCTAAACGCTTAAAAATTGCAAAAGAAACACGATTTACAGAACTTTTACATAAAAAGTTACAATAAACGAAAACGAACATTAGAACTATGATTGATTGGTGACAATCAAGTGATAGACTGTAGTGATTCGGTGATGATTTGAGGCTAAAAGTGATAGGTGAAAGGTGAACAAAATGGCGACCTGTCCGAGAACTCGACCAGTCAGATCAGCGTCGACGAGACTCAAATATTCTAAGACAGTACCGGCCAGCGTGATCAGGTAAGGTTTTATTCAAGTGTTGTTGTTTAAGGATGTATCATCGTTAATCATCTGTTGAATATGAAGATTGTGACCCTGAATTTCTGATCTGAGTGATGACTTCCGACCTTAACGCTCCTTGATCTTCCGATTTGAAAACTCTCGTTCGCTCTGCACTACTGTGCTACGCTGCAGGATCAACGAGGAAATTTTATACTTAAAAACAAATTTAATCAAGTAACTGTAGATTTTGAGAGCTTGAGGTGAAAAAGAGGTTTAACAAACGCATAGTTTTGTAGAATAGTGAGAAGTTGTCCTTTATAGGCAGACGGAACTTAGACTGAACGACAAGGTGCATTCGAGCTTTGATATCAGTTTATAATCCTGGATAAAAATATAAATTGAATGATACAAAAATATAAAAACAGACATTTAACATGTTGAGTTCCATATTAAGAAAAAGCGGAAATTTTCTCTTCAAAAAACTCTACATTTTGGCATGTCTGTACATGTCTATATCTGTTTGAACATATATCTGTTCAAAGGCATGCTGGGCTTTTGGGCTTCTATGGAAGTCTGACTAATCTGTATGAGTCAGACTTCCATAGAAGCCCAAAAGCCCAGCATGCCTTACAAAATTTCGAATAATAATCTTTAAGCTTATGGAACAAAAGCAATTTGACATAAATGTATAAATGAGGATATCCTGACCCCACAATAAATAATTATAAACTAGACATTGAACGTGTAACGCTTTCGGGCTTATATGGTATAAAAAGTATCAAAAATCTTTTGATCGGTGCTTCGGTTGTTGTTTTTTAATTTTTTTATTAAGGAAATGCGAACCGGAAAAAGACTATAGCTTTCTCTCCCGCTTCAAAATTTATTTAAATATACGATGCAGTAATCCAAAGTAATGTAAATGCTAATGTAAAACAGTATATGACATGAGTAAACTGTTTATTCAATTTTGATGCATTTCATCATAAATTGATGCGACCTTGCAGGATAAAATATTAATACCCACGCAGTAGTTAGCGTGCCTATTGCAGTGCTGCTACGGAGTTTTTTTTGAAAAGCCCGATTACACTTTACGCGATTCGGGACTTCCAACTAAGTAAATTGTTTATGTGTAAATTTCTTATGTGTGTAGTCCGCCAACCCGCACTAGGCCAGCGTGGTGGACTAAGGCCTAAACCCTCTCAGTTGTAGAGGAGGCCTGTGCTCAGCAGTGGGACGTATATGGGCTGATGATGATGATGAAATTGTTACAAATGAACTATTAAATCATCATCATCAGCCTAAAGACGTCCACTGTTGGAAATAGGCTTCCCCCAAATACCTCCAAAGTGTTCTGTTGGAAGCGGCCTGCATCTAGCGGCTTCTCGCGATTTTATTAAATGTATCTACATACATTTAATCGTGGTCTCGCGGTACAAGTATGTGCCGTGCGATCTAGAGGTCCTGGGGTCGGGCAAAGTGTTATTGGGTTTTTCTATTAGGAAATTCTCGGTAACAGCACGGAGTCTGGAAATGTGCCCGAAAAACGGCAATAGGCTCGCCACCTATTACGTGGGACTGATACATACTTGGCGAAATGTGGATGCAGAAATGCACCTCTGCCTACCCCTTCGGGGAATACAGGCGTGAGTTTATGTATGTAATGTATGTATCTACATAAAATTGGCGCTATAAAGTGGTTGTTGCATGCCGCGCCGGCCGCATTCCGCTTCGTATCGATGTTATGCTACAATAGATAATTAGGAGGTGCGATTAATTACCATGCGAGCTGTTGTAAGTGAATTGTAATATTTTTGAAACGTGTAGTCACTGTTCGCATGTTGTCAATCAGTCTAGTTAATCTTGAATGGCTGCGCATGTTGTAAAGGTTTCATTACCCGGCTATGATTCAACTCCTCTAATTCAATAATCATCTCTATTCAAAGATCTGACATTAAGCCTTAGCTAATAAAACATAAGAAATAAGATACACAAGCTCCTAATTTTCAGTCGTTAATTTTGTAGGTATATGCTATTTGATATTTCTGCAGTTAAAAACGACTACAGTTTCATTACAGACCAATATGACCTTTTTAATTCGTGAGGAATATTCTTAGGTATCTCTAGTCGGTCAATAATATGTTTCGACCATCTACAAACAACAAAACCACTGATACTAAAAAAAAATAAAAAATTGGAAGATTCACAAAACTATTTATTTGCCGCATTTTTAAAAATATATATGCAAGTTCTTGTTAGATCCTTAAAGGAATTTAAACCATTTAGGTAGGTTTTTAAATCATTACACTGAACTAAATATTACTCAATATACAGGATGTAGACAGACCGCGATCGAAAACTAAGACAGGTAATAGAATAATTAGAAACCAATAGGCGCTAAAAAAATCCCGAAAAACATAAAACAATGACGTTTTCCTACCTACCATAACTATTAAATAAACAATAAATAAATAAATAAATACACCCAACAGTCACATACACAGTTCTGATCCCACATTAAGATACAAGTCTTGTGTCGTGGGTATCAGAAACTACGAGAGACTTTTTTGGTCTCACATACACCCAGACCCGAAACAAATATTTGTGGATCACACAAACATTTGTCTCGGTGCGGGGATCGAACCCGCGGCCTCTCGTTTCGCAAGCTGGTGTCCAGCCAACTGCGCCATGGGGCTGTCAATGTCAATGTTTTTAACGTCAATGTTATTATAATCACCGTAACTATTGTATTGTAACTATTGTCTCAGTTTTCTATCACGGTCTTTTTACACCTTGTATATCTCCTAATTGAGTTTTTTTTTAAATAGATATGAGTACGAGTATGTGTATGTATGTCATAATCATCCTTCTTCGCGGATTTTTTTCTGTCAATCAGTAATCACCGCACGAGTTCTCAGTTCGCAGAATAAGCATGTGGTTTCGCTTCAATGATGTTTAATTGATGGGGTGCAACAGTGTGCAGATCACGCCACATAACGGTCTCGTTCCGTCCTAAAACGTACGCTCGTGCTGGCTTGTGGGTTTTCATAACATAATAACATGAAGATGGGAAAATAAATGCGAAGTCAGTTAAATTATATCAATATCTAAATTTTTTGACTCAAATTTGTCCTAAATCTGTAACGTCGTATGAACGTAACGATTAGGTAGTAGACGCATTTGCATAGAACTGTGAAAACGTTGATATCAGTGGTAAATAAATAGTAAAAAAACCTTCACACAATTTTCAATACAATGACTAAAAACAAATTGCAACTATGTACTTCGGATTTAAAAATATCATCATCAGCCCATATACGTCCCACTGCTGGGCACGGGTTTCCTATACAACTGAGAGAATTTAGGCCTTAGTCCACCACGCTGGCCTAGTACGGGTTGGTGGACTAGATATCTCCACATCCTTCACAATATGGAAGAAAATAAAGGCTGCGAACCTCTGGTTTAAAACAACATAACACCATTTTTAATCACAGATTAAAAATGCTGGAAGCATATAATTTCTTTTCAGGCAAACATAACTAACACTTGCTAAATACATTTATAAAAAATATGACTATCCATAAATGGAGTTAATGCCTCCTGATTTTGTACAACACCATACCCAGACATATAAAATAATAGAGATGATTCCCATGGCTTATTTAATTGACTTACATAAGTGCCAAGATTGGCGTGTGATGTGCGTGCTGTTACTACATGTTGCGTCGCTCCCCGTCGGCTTATTGTGGGTTGTCATACGTTACCTGTCAAAAGCAGAGACGAGATAATTTTTACAATTTTCTTTCTTGCGACAGTGAAAGTAAAGCCGAGACGGGGAAATCTACCTCGGATGTTGGTTTTTCTACATAATATACACGGAAATGGTACACTTACGTATAAATGATTTATGAGTTCGAAATCGTTACGATCTGAGGTTGTTTGAGTTGTCGCGGATTTTTTTAGTTTTTTGGAATATAATATGGGTTGGTATTGAAATAAATAAATTTGTGTATAATAATAGGCCGCAAGTTTAATCTACGTACAAGAAAATATTTGACTCACAATTTTGGATTCTTTGAGACCAAAAAGCCTGGTGTCTCTCGTCATATTTTTAGCTTAAATTAGAACTAAAACTACACTTTTCAAAATACGTGTATCCTTAAGTGTATATTTGGTTAAGTGTGAATAATAAACAACAACACTTTGCTCTGATTTATCTTTATATAATTTACTGCAATTTTAATTATATGCAATACCAGTAGCCAAGGCAAGTTTCACCTTGTCGCGATATGCACTTAGTATACATAAAAACTTTCCGGTAAGAATTATATAAATGATAGTAGAAATGGCATTTAATCTGTTGAGTACGTACGTACGTGGGCGGTGAAATAAAAAGCTCACATAGAATTCGTTTGATGTAACGGTATGAAAAATTACTATACTAAAGTAGATACATGGGATACATTTCGACAGCCCCGTGGCGCAGTTGGCTAGACACCAGCTTGCGAAACGAGAGGCCGCGGGTTCGATCCCCGCACCGAGACAAATGTTTGTGTGACCCACAAATATTTGTTTCGGGTCTGGGTGTATGTGAGGCCGAAAAGTCTCTCGTAGTTTCTGATACCCACGACACAAGACTTGTATCTTAGTGTGGGATCAGAACTATGTATGTGACTGTTGGGTGTATTTATTTATTTATTTAGATACATGGGCACTGCGGTGAGAATTGGCTACCTTAACTACCAGTAAGACGGTCGCGGCTTCAAACCCCACCTATGACTTTTCGGAGCTATGTGTATATTCACAATGAATTATCACGTACTTTAACGGTGATGGAAAACATCGTGATGAAACCTGCACACCTAAAAGTTCTTAGGAATTTCTTAGATTAGTCCGCCAACGAGGCCAGCGTGGTGGACTAAGGTCTAAACCCTCTCAGTTGTAGAGGAGGCCTGTGCCCAGCAGTGGGACGTATATGAGCTGATGATGATGATGACGATGATGATGTACCGCCATTAGGACACTACCAACGATACCACCAAGTTTGGATAACCCCTTTCAACCTCCTTTCTATATTTTTTTGATTAATTTCGTTGCGGGATCATGAGAGATTAGGTTCTCTTCAGTGCTTGTTGTCAATACTGTACGTGCCGCTTTCAGGAGTTACAGTGGCGAGTGTGTAGTGGAACATACATACATACATAAACTCACGCCTGTATTTCCCGAAGGGGTAGGCAGAGGTGCATTTCTGCACCCACATTTCGCCAGGTATGTATCAGTCCCACGTAATAGGGGGCGAGCCTATTGCCGTTTTTCGGGCACATTTCCACACTCCGTGCTGTTACTGATAATTTCCTAATGGAAAAACCCAATAACACATTGCCCGACCCGGGAATCGAACCCAGGACCTCTAGATCCCACGGCACATACTTGTACCGCGAGACCACGAGTGTGTAGTGGAATTGGGTCAAAAATACCACTATTGAAAACTCCCGTCCTCATTCAATCCGTTCACACGTTTAAGTAAAAACCTCTTCCTCCAGTATGTGTAATTCAATATTCTATGACTTACAATCCGAGAGATAGCGAGTTAACATCATTTAGTTGCGACAGATGTATACGATTATTTTTATGATTAATGTCCTATGGAGTAAATAGTTTCTTTAGCTATTCATAACTTATTGATTTTATAATTACAAAATTTTGCCGCTTTCCACGAAGATCCAAGTTAGACGTAAGCTGTTGAATTTACACATCTCGTGAACAACCAATGTGTTTCTGTGAAATTAATTAATGCGTCATATCTTTATATGGATTTTCTCCTATTACAGCCTAATCATTATTCATTCGATTACGTTTCTTGTCATAATGAGACTAATTTGTGATTTATTGCTTTGTTTAACTATAATTGTTTTTGTTTTTCACATTTTAATGGAATGCTTTCGAAATGAAGATCACCGAGTGCAACATCGTTCAATTTTGGAAGGCATTGGCGGATGTAATAGCATCTTGGCATGCCCCTTATCTAAAGAAATTAAGATTCTTATTAAATTAGTTAAAGTAGGATTAAGACGTAGAATTTAGTATGTTTGAAGCTGTATAGAGCGACATAGTCTTAAGCTAGATTAAGCTCTTTAAATAAAGAAAAAAAAAAAAACTATAATTGTTTGATAATTTTGTTGCGTAATATATAAATATTTATGACGGAATATACAATTAATTAGGAGTGATAAATCAATGTAATACTGAAACCGGTGACTATAGATTCTTATTATATGATTACTAATAAAATATTTTGACTTTAATGTCATACTAAATTTCGTGTTCAAAAAACATTGTTATTATACGTACCTACTTATCATTTGCAAAGTTATTGGTTAATTCGAATTATTATAGTAGTTTTTGAATTTTTAAACGTATTTATCGAAAATCAATTTGGCTACTCAAAACTTTGTTGTTTATTAAAATTCAACCACCGCGTTTATTACAAAAAAACTGCTTCAAAATTATAAAGAAATCACGATATTATTAACTACAAGTTATCATGCAATGTTGAAATGTAATTTTCATTTTAATATTTTTTTATATTCTTGTATAACAATAGATAGTTTCTCACAACGCCATCTAGCGTCGGGTGGATACAATGGTCGACAAAAAGCTCGTTTACATTAATTTTCCCCATGCGACAAAGACGGACAGTTTGTATAACCTTGAATTTCTAATGTAAACAATGATTGTGACGCGGAATGATTTGTTATAGTAAAAACAACGTGTTGAAGGTTAATTGCGTATTGTATAGAATGCTTTCTCGCAATAAAATGTTTGGATAGGAGATTTCATGCTACAAGAGAAATATATAACCTCCTGAGAAATCGACGTAAGAATAATATGCCTATAAAAAAAAAATTGTTTTTATCAGAAATGTTGTTCGATCTGCGAATCACACCAAGCATGAATTTTTGCGTCTCCTTGAGCAAATGGCATAAGGTAGAAAAGCGATTATAATTGACATCTATAAGGCTTTAGTATCACAAATCACAATATGCGTTAGCACCAATATACAAAAAAATATTTAATAAAAAACGGCTGTGGCACGAGACACTGCAGGTTCGGTTCTCACTTGTCAATAAATATTTTTATTTTTATCTTATATCATTTTGAAGCTATCTTTTGTACGCGTAATGTAATCGTATTATTTGGTAATATTTTCTATTTTTATTTCCCTGGGAAAATTATATTGACTATGCAACTTCTATTACCAAACAATATTAACTTCAAAATAGGATATGCACTATAAGATATACTACAGGGTGTATTCAGACCGTGATCGGAAACTAAGGCAGGTAATAGCTAAGGTGATTACAAACCCCCTGGTGTTAAAGAAAATTCTGCCAAAAAATAAAAATTTTGACTTTTTCCATACAACCATCGGTATTAAATGTACGCGGTTTGTATGGAAAACGTATTTTTTTTTATTTTTTCTCAGAATTTTCTTTAACGCCAGGGGGTTTGTAATCACCTTAGCTATTACCTGCCTTCGTTTCCGATCACGGTCTGAATACACCCTGTATATTATAATATCGGTTTAGGTTAATATAGGCCTATTCAAAACTTTTTAACGTTATACACTTACGCATATATTCCGTATTTTTGCTATTGCGATACACTTTGAGTAAACCTTGTTTTTTATTCATGCAGGATGGTAATTACCCGGCCGGATATGAATATCCTTATGCCTTAAGCTCCATATAAAATTGTATTAATGACAGAACACATAATTGACACTCGAAGCGGCGAAAGTGTTTTTGTCGGCGCAAAACGGCCGTGTCATGCGCCGTGCTGTCGTCGTAACTGAGTGAAACTCAACCATGCAATTAATAAGATGTAGCGACTGCATAAGCGGACCTTATAGCGTTTTCTATATAAATGTAATTACTCCACATTTAATATTAATTTATTGAACAAGAGGCATATTGATACGGCAAAATGATAACACCGCGTAAATGCAACACGACCCAAAAAGGGTTTTATCGTTTTTATTAAGTTCAATCTTTAGTTTCTTAAAGACTAGCGATTGGGCGCCGCTCCGCTAGGGTGCCATTTTATAAAAAAAATGCTTATGTTACTTCGCGAGGTAATATATTTATCCATACCAAATCATTGCAGTGATGGCCTCAAGATTTAGGCGCGCGGTCGAGAATTTCGACGGTCGCAGGTTCAACCCCAGGCGCACACCTCTGACTTTTCAAAGTTATGTGTGTATTCACAATGAATTATCACTTGCTTTAACGGCGAAGGAAAACATCGTGATAAAACCTGCACACCTAAGAAGTTCTTAGGAATTTCTTAAATGTGTAATCCGCCAACCCGCACTAGGCCAGCTCGGTGGACTAAGGCCTAAACCCTCTCAGTCGTAGAGGAGGCCCGTGCCCAGCAGTGGGACGTATTTGGGCTGATGATGAAATACCAAATCATTCAAATCGTTTCTCGCTGGTCGGTATTATTTTTTTGGACTCCACTGTGCTTACCATCAGGTACAGTGGAGTCACTTTGCCGTGCCAGAATAATAATTTATTTTTGAGTTTATTCGTTCCAAAAATACATTTCATGAATCGTTCTAAAGCAGTCAAGCTAAAAAATGTGTTACCAAAATCTCTTAATATAATCGAGAATCATTGGCAACGATGGCATATTTTTTTTATATTTTTGTTACCATCATCATAATTAGTAAAAAAACGTCCGATGCTGGATATACGGCCTCTTCGAATATTCTCAAACTTTCCCTGTAATTATGAAAAGTATTCCGTATTGTACAGTATTCTTTATGTATTCCAATTTAGAAGGAAATGTAAAATGTGTAAATAGTTTCGTCATAAAAGAAAATCCTGTTTTAATTCCGCGCGTCACTTTAGACTCGCGAGGGACGTTACCGTTGTCACACGATTTGCCGCATAATTAGTGTTAGATGAAATAATTATAACTGCTACCTCTTTGTTTTTCACATACATATGACATTTCGCATATTGCGTACTATATGTCGTAATTTTTGTATCTAGGCCTCCTCTGTAATGTATGGTTGTGTTTTAACGTAATATGCAATATGTAACTTAGTCCTAAAAGTACTTATTATGTAATGTTAAAAAATAACTGTAGGTAAATCAGTTTTCATTATTTTAATGAGAACATTATTCCATTATACTAAAATGTATATTACAATACATATTTGGCAATAAAAATTTTACTAGATTGAAATAGCCACTAGGTATTTTTTTTGAAGATATCGCAAATAATAATTATTGAAGGTTTGAATCAATCAATAAGTATCGTGAACTATTCGAGAGCTATCCGCGTACAAACAGACTTATGGAGAACACTTTCGCTTATACGTTTTCACGTGGAAACCACATAGACGCCGTAAGCTCTGCAGTTGCACTGGCACCGCGGATCGTAGCGCGCGCGCTTTTCTCAATATTTCGAATCTTATATATTTTTTATGTTCCATTCATAAAAACAAAAAGTTTATCATCAAAAACGAATAAACGCAGTGTGATTACTTTTAACTTTTCAGCCAGTACTTTTTAAATTAGATTGTATATATTAATATTTCGTTGATTATTCGAACATTTTTAAATATATCTTGGTGTGTTCGATTGGTTTGTGAAATGTAGTGATAACTTTCTAGAAGAAGTGATATCGTAAATCTTATCAATTGTGGTTAATGGACGCCGTTAAATTAAATTGAAGTGGATGGACGGTGCGAAATTTAGAAAAATGACGCTCAACAACACACATCCGCCGTACAATCGGGTTACAAGCAAATTATTCGGGAAGAAAAACAAGAAGACTAAACGATTGAAGCCTAAAGCTGGGACGTACGCTGGGCGTGAACGGTAAATATACTATTTAGCAATGTCAAAATCGACTAAATATAATCGAATTGATTTAGAATGCAGTGCGACACAGCTCAATAACAAGTGTTACCTTTATATCAGTGTTGTTTTAATTAATTATTAATACTATTTTAAAATATATTTTTGACCAATTTGTAATTTCTATGAAGTGTTTTTGTGCGCCAGGCCGTATGCAGGATTTTAGTTCATACTCTTTATAAGAAACAGCTGTAAATTTTAAAATAAAACAGGTAATAGAAATGTTTGAAATTCGTTTAAGCCTTGATTTCAATCACGTTAAGGTCATTTGAGAAGGTGATATGTGTCTTGTGTATATATTTGATATACATATATTGTTATTATAAAAATATACAGTGCTAAATACTCCTTAATATTAATTTGTAGGTTTCAAAGCTTAATTTACGATTAAATTAGGGAGTTTTATTTAGGTATAATGTTTTAAATGTGATATTGGTAGAAATTTGTGTTCTTTTGTATACTAACCATTGATATAAGTGATAAAATAGTCAGAATTTAGATAACTGGAGATAGTGGTACAGGTATTTTTATTCATTTATCATTTGATAAATGAATAAAAATAAAGGAGCTTTATGGACATTAACAACCTCCAACTTATACTAAGAAAGAGGCTATGAAACGGAAAGCCACGGGTTCATTTTTCATATCTGCCTTGTTCCTTGATTTTGTAGGCTGGGTGAATATGTGTAATTATGATTTATAGAAAGATTAAGCTTATAATTTTAAAGAGGGTTGTATTGAGCTTTCGAGAAAAAATTGTTAAACATTCCAAGCTTTCGATAAATTTAAAGTCTATTAGTTTTTTGACACCCCACTGTTGGGCATCTGTGTGATGTTTTTGCATTCTTGACATTTCCAAATGTATACTTTATGATACGACTGCCTCGTGGTCTCGCGGTACAAGTATGTGCCGAGCGATCTAGAGGTCCTGGGTTCGATTCCCGGGTCGCGCAAAGTGTTATTGGGTTTTTCCATTAGAAATTCTCAGTAGCAGCATGGAGTCTGGAATTGTGCCCGAAAAACGGCAATAGGCTCGCCCCCTATTACGTGGGACTGATACATACCTGGCGAAATGTGGGTGCAGAGATGCACCTCTGCCTACCCCTTCGGGGAATACAGGCGTGAGTTTATGTATGTATGTACTTTATGATACAAACTTGGGTAACAATGTTTTGCTTTGTTTTTCAAATAAGGTTTATTTCATAACTGTGTTGCTAAAAGATTAGCAAAGTTAAAAAAAAATATTTTCCCAAAAGTGACATTAATGTACTCATCAATACAAAACAGCATCATCTTTGCCGTTGTACGAGTACATATAGTACGGCGTGCTATTATGAAGTTCGCATTCGATACCTACTATGTTGTAGTCAATGGTGGTACTTCCATAGAAGCCCAAAAGCGTTACACGTTAATTGTGTAATGTCTAATTTATAACTGTTTATTGTGGGGTCAGGATATTCTTATTTATACGTCAAATTGTTTTTGTTAAATAAAGATTTAAAGCTTAAAGATTCGGATTTTTGTAAGGCCAGTGCTTTCGGTCTTGTTATAGTGATAGTAACGTTTTTCGATTAGAAAATTAAAGCCGTATACAGTTTTAAAATGTGCCCGATAAACGGTCAATAACTGACATCCTAACACGAGGCTTCAAACACAGATGGTGAAACAATTTTGTCGAAATATGTACATCTATGGCCATCCCTATTATTCTCAGAACAACCCCTGCTAAAAGAGGGCCTGTGGTAGAAACAAGAACCTGGGCCTTAGTCCTTCTGTTGTGGGGATCTATGCGACCCGTAAATAAGGTGTCGATCGTTGGTTTTGTCCTCGCGAGTGGACTGATGGCAGCGAGGGAGAAACTTGATAGAAAATATATTCTTGGTATTGCATAGGTAACATATGTAAGAAGTCGATGTAAGCTTGTCCCACAATCAATCGGAAGTTTTCAAGACACCCAGATACGACAGACTGGAGGCTAGACTATCTGGCGCAGTGACGCAATCTATAAAATATTGGTTAAATAGCTAAATTATGTAATGTGAAGCAAGATTAGTTCGATCACCGTTAAATTGCGTCCACGTGCCACGTACGGACAGATTAGCGTCTTAATAATAACTATATCATTAACAAAAGTTGAGTGGAGATGCAGTGATGGCCTCGAGGTTTAGGCGCGCGGCCGAGAATTTCGGCGGTCGCAGGTTCAAACCCCAGGCACACACCTCTGACTTTTCGAAGTTATGTGTGTATTCACAATGAATTATCACTTGCTGTAACGGTGAAGGAAAACATCGTGATAAAACCTGCATACCTAAAAGTTCTTAGGAATTTCTTAGGTGTGTAGTCCGCCAACCCGCACTAGGCCAGCGTGGTGGACTAAGGCCTAAACCCTCTCAGTTGTAGAGGAGGCCCGTGCCCAGCAGTGGGACGTATATGGGCTGATAATGATGATGGTGACGATGAGTGGAGACTAGGAACTAACAAATGTAATGATGTATGTACGTCAATCTATTAGGGTTATATGAATTATTTATTGATTTTAATGTGTAGACATAAATATACAAGATGTAAACAGACTGTGATCGTAAACTAAGTCAGGTAATAGTTACGGAGATTACAAATACATTGACGTTAACATACATACATACATAAACTCACGCCTGTATTCCCCGAAGGGGTAGGCAGAGGTGCATTTCTGCACCCACATTTCGCCAAGTATGTATCAGTCCCACGTAATAGGGGGCGAGCCTATTGCCGTTTTTCGGGCACATTTTCAGGCTCCGTGCTGTTCCCGAGAATTTCTCTAATGGAAAAACCCAATAACACTTTGCCCGACCCGGGAATCGAACCCAGGACCTCTAGATCGCACGGCACATACTTGTACCGCGAGACCAGAGTCAGTCAACAGACATTGACGTAAAAATTGGTCCAATTGGTATAATTGACGTCCTATTGGTTTTTTCATGTAAAACACTTTAATTAACAAACTCTTGTACCAACTTTTATTATTTCGGCGTTAGTACAAGGAGGCTGATGGCTGAAGATGGCTGGCAGCGGTTGGATGAGGAAGGCCGAAGATCGAGCCCAGTGGCGTGCCATAGGAGAGGCCTATGTCCAGCAGTGGATGTAAGAGAGGCTGCTGATGATGATGATGATGATGATGACAAGAAGGCTTATATTTACTTTCGACGCTATTAAGATTGTGGTTAGTTACATGCAGTGGGACAGATACATATGAAATCGAACACAGTCTAAGAATGCGGTTTGACGCAAGAGCGCAAAGGTCGTCGAATATTCGCAACTAGTTTATCAGTTCATCGAATTCTTAATACGTTTTTGTTATGTGAGTGTATCACTATTAATGTTCGCCCATGTACATACGTACCAATGCAGGACCTCCACTACAACTGAGAGGGGTTAGTCCACCTTGCCGGTTGGCGCACTACACACCTATGAAATTCCTAGAATTTTTAGGTTTGCAGTTTTTCTTTAAATTTAAATCGCGTAAAAATTCAAGTACTTAATTTTTAACTAACTTAACTATAATTACATTAACGGTAGATCACGTTATCACGAAATAGACACCTTTAAACTCACCCACATTCGTGAAATATACATCTTTTATAACAGTCAGCTACAGGGTTACCTGAAAACGAGACATTTGATCTCGGCGCACAATTCATTATATTTATTTATAATTTACGACGAAGACATGAAGATACTACTATTCATATTCTTGAGATTCAAGCTTCTCAGTATTTCTATCGGACGACACACAGTACTGTTTTAAACGATAAAAATTTAAATAAAGTTTTTTGCACTTCGACAAAGCATGTGCAAAATAAAAAGAATATCTCACAGTAAAATTAATAAATATAAAAATCATGACGTTGGATGAGGATGGTCAAAGACCGAGTCCAGTGGCGTGCCCTAGGAAAGGCATGCTATATCCAGCAGTATAGGCTATGTGGATATACAAAGTGCAAATATTTAATGAAACGAACCAAATTAAGGCTTGTGTACCCAATAAGGAATAGAAATCTATTGCCTTGATTAGAGTGTAAATTCTAGGGAAATAGTGCATAGTTTCTCATATATTTTTCATCACAATTATTATCATTATTATCAGCGACAGCTTATGTCTACGGCTTGACAAGAAAGGAAGCGGTCTGCAGCGACGTCCAATCCAATCTTTATAATATATTTGAAAGTGTTTTTAATTGAAGCCGCGTCATAAAGTACATTTATAGTCGTCGCACTGCCATAGATTTTCTTAAACATAAAAACACTTTTCCTGGCTAGGGAATCAGAGCATGCGTCAATTATTACCGCGGGACCATGAGCAATGCATAAATGTTTTACTTAACTCACAATAGCGAGGGAATGCCGATTACTACAACCTGTACCGTTCAAAGTCAGTTACTTAACTTGAACCGGTGACCTCGTGACGTCACACCGCTCAGTGAAAAGAGAAAATAAAAGTGAAACGTGAGAGATCGATGCTATCGACTTATTTGCCGCAATGCATTACTAATATATCGATAAATTGTCGCGGTTTGCTAGAATATGATATTGTTATATCACGGACTTCTTTTCCTAAAAGTTAGTTTTTAATTTTAGTAAGCATATTAATATATTAATTATAATGCTCGAATTAAGAGCAGAAGTTAAGAAAGAATAGAAGTTTTTGCCACCAATAAAAATTGCTTACTCGCTAGATATGTTTTGTTTTTCGTACGATTAATAAAACACTTTCAAAATCCTGAAAATGCGAAATAATATATGTAGTAGAAAAATACATTTTTCATTACCATTCTTTGATATAATTTTTATTGAAAAAGACTAATTGCTAACAGTTTTTAAAACCTTTACAACTTATTTATTGTTAAAATGTTGTATGGGAAGTAATACAAAATCAATATTCAGAAATTATGTGAAAATTTAAGCTGCTTTTACTTAATATTGTGTAGGACGTAACATGTGTAGGAGTGATTTATAATTGGTACCTGTATAATTTGAATAACGTATGTTAATGAATAGTTTAAAAACAAAATTCCTGTTGTTTTATTCGTAAATATTATCGGGCCCATTAATTTTGCAGTGAAAGTGTTTATATTATTTCACTGAAATAAATTAAGTGGAATAAATGAATTTAAAATTTTCTTAAAAACTGCCTCGTGGTCTCGCGGTACAAGTATGAGCCGTGCGATCTAGAGGTCCTGGGTTCGATTCCCGGGTCGGGCAAAGTGTTATTGGGTTTTTCTATTAGGAAATTCTCGGTAACAGCACGGAGTCTGGAAATATGCCCGAAAAACGGCAATAGGCTCGCCCCCTATTACGTGGGACTGATACATACCTGGCGAAATGTGGGTGCAGTAATGCACCTCTGCCTACCCCTTCGGGGAATGCAGGCGTGAGGTTATGTATGTATGTATGTAAAATTTTCTTAACTTTTAGCCTCGTTATAACTCAACTTGTGGTTACGTTCCGTGCTTCAATGATATTGGATTGTAAACTAGCATAACCGGACTAAAATAATATTTATATTTCATAAAAGTATTATATTAGGACAATTATACTGAGTGTATTCAGATCGTGATCGGAAGCAAAGGTGATTACAAACCCCCTGGTGTTAAAAAAAATCCCGACAAAAAAATAAAGTTTTCCTAACAACCAACCAACAAATCACGGTCTGAATTCATTCTGTATACAATTTCTTCTCTACAATATGAATCATACAAAGTAAATGATGTAATGTATAAAAATAATTACTTGTTTCATTAACTTCGGCATAATGCTTCTTTACATAACACTGGAAGACAATAGAATAGTTTTGTAAGTCACAACGGTAATGTATTCTAATACCCTCGGTCACATTGCAAAAGTATTATATGACATGCTTTGTCATTTAAACAAAAACATATTGAAAAAGTTGTTCCAATTGACTGTAAGTCTTAAATTGATATGATTGTCTTGCTTTATGAGAGGTAGGGGTAGGTAGTAGTACTTAAGCTTTCAATACGTGTTATGTACAGGTAAGGAGATCTTTGGTTGCAAGTAAAGATAGAAATGTATAAATGAGAATGTAGGTCAGTCTTTAACACTGCTTATAAAGAATTTGGTGAAGTTTTCATATTCCTTTTAAGTCTAAATTCTGACCACTATCAAAAAAATCCGCACTCATAGATGTGCATTTGATTTTAATGTGTATTGTGGAGTTAAAGTGTACTTGATTATGCGAAAAGATTTCAGATGAAGGTAATCAAAGAAATATCAGAAGCAGACAATAGCTTTTAAAGCGCACTTCAGTGATAGAACAGTAAAGGAAAATACACTGGTAAACCTTCTTAGCACAGCAAAAATATCAATTCATGAGTTTTTTTTATTCGCAGTGCCAACACAGCAATGGACAACGATGTGACGCCAGTGTACCTGGCGGCGCAGGAAGGCCACCTAGCGGTGCTGAAGTATTTGGTACTAGAAGCTGGAGGAAGGCTGGACGCGCGAGCCCGGGATGGAATGCTGCCGATCCACGCCGCCGCACAGACCGGCTGCCTCGACTGCGTCAAATGGATGGTGAGTTGCGACTCCTATTGTAACTATTAATTAGAATCACAGGCCATCCCACCCCACAACTACCACTACAAATTATTCACATCAGAATCGACATCGACACGCGCAGAAATGACACCAAGCAGTGAAGCTCAGCGAGTCTCTATGGATATTAGGGTATTAAAACAAAACTTTTTGATAAATATGAAATCTTACTCAACATTTTGAGGCAGCCCACTCACTTTTAAAATTAATTACGAGTCAAAATTTTTGGTTGCAAAAAAATATATTTAAAGGCGTTTTAGAAACTTCAGACTTCAGAGTATCCTCTTTTATGCCAATAAAAAAACTGTGGCCATTTTTTTAGTTTTTAAAAAAGTCCCAAAAAGCAACATTCTTCTTTAGGCCACTAAATTAATTTTGAGTTGGAAATGATCATAATTGCTTATTCTTAGATGTTTTAAAAGATCACAAGGCAAAAAAAAATTCTACCAAACATTATAACTCTATTATCGCAGCTAGCGATAAGACCGCCTATTGTGCCTATACTTATTGTCTTCATTGTTTTCAATCATGCAGTATAAATTATTATATAGTGTACTAAAAAGTATAAATAAATAAATAAATATAACTCGTAATTAATGTTTAAAGTGTCAGGTCACCTCAAGCTGTCGAGTAAGTTTTTGTGCCAAAAAGTTTTGTTTTTATAAGCTACAAAATTCACCCCCAGGCAATTTCTTTTTTCACTCCACCCTCATCAGTATATCATTGGGTCTGAGAGAAATGTAAAATATATAAGTACACATACTGTATCCCCCAAACTAAACACAAGTGTGTTCTTAATAAGAAGTAACATTGGGTGACAATTTTTAACATTTAATCTTCTGAACTTCTAATGACTTCGATTAAAATCTATTTCAAATAAACCATTATTGTCTCTTTACTAGTTTCCAAATAATTAATGGAATATTTCATAGACTTCGTGAGTTAGCGATTAATGTGTTTTAAGAGGTATTGCAACTCTCTTCGTTTAACATAAACTATTATTAAATGATATTTTAATATATTTGATGTTGAATACTGTTACATGATCCATGAGCTTTTCTGTATGGTATTCTCTACATTATTTATGAGGAGAAATTTAATAATGTTTTTACCATTATTGATACTGGTCTGCAACATTTTGGTGTCTATAGAAGAATTATGTATTACAGATCTGCTATATCAAACCATAACGCCGCCACATACTTTCCTTTTTAACCTAAGATATCAAGCTCATGAATCTATTCGCTAATTACCCAATATGCAATATGAGTCTCAGACGATGTTAACTAACATCTAGACCATAAACAACAACTAGTCAAACTGGCAGACGAAACAGGTCTCAAGGCCAAGTTAGTAAATTTTAACACCGTTATTAACAGGTTCTTTATCAATATTGTTAAATGTTTATCGACTGCCTCTCGGTCTCACGGCATATGTGCCGTGCGGTCTAGAGGTCCCGGGGTTGATTCTCGATTCAAAGTTGTATGTTTTTTCCTTCAGAAAAGTCTTCGTTACAACTCAGTCTGGCAATGTGCTCAAAACTGCAATAGGTTTGCTCTCGTTTACGTGGGACTATAACCATAATAAGTCGTGATGGCCTTGAGGTTTGCGGACGCGGTTGAGAATCTCGACGGTCGGGGGTTCAAACCCCAGGTACACACCTCTGACTTTCTGAAGTTATGTGTGTATTCACAAATAATTATCACGTACTTTAACTATGAAGGAAAACATTGTGATGAAACCTGCACACCTAAAAGTTCTTAGGAATTTCTTAAGTGTGTAGTCCGCCAACCCGCACTAGTGTGGTGGACTAAGACCTGAACCCTCTCAGTTGTAGAGGAGGCCCGTGCCCAGCAGTGGGACGTATATGGGCTGATGACAAAAACCGCAATTGTCGAAATGTGAATTGATTAATGTTTCTCCGCCTACAAACGTGAGTGTTTACGTATATATTGAATGTTTTATATCGAGTAGCGAGAAATGGGAGAAAATCGTGGGAGCAATGACCCTCCCGCTTCAGGAAATGTGAGCGGAACACGCACCGCGTCTGATATTAGAGGCAGCAGTTACCGTTTCATTGAGGATGTAGATTTGAAAATTGATTGGTTTCATTATACTTGGATTACGTTTCTTGATAGTGGAGTTTCTGGTGTATTTAAACAGAAATATTGGTGCATGTGTCAGGTTTTTGGTCGTTTTAAGTTTAATGTTAAAAACTCACGTTACAAGTAGTGATATTAAAAGTCACAAAAATAACATATTAATTTATTTAAAATTAGAATATATGTATCGTAACTGAAACATCAACGACTTTATAATGAAAAAGTCTCAGGCCAAAGTGTTATTGAATTTTTATTTTAAGAAATTCTCACTAGCAGCACAGTCTGGAAATTTTCGCAAAAAATGACAGTAGGTATAGCTACGTTAGAAATGAACAGTTGCCAAAACACAAGTGCGAAAATATGTTTCCAGACTGACTTACTTATTTGATAATTGCTTGATAAGAACTTGCTATTAAAGACAAGTTTAGTTGGAATTTGACATTATATAATGTGCATGTTTTGATTTTATTTTAATAGATACAAATCTATTTTTAGTATGTAAAGTTATTTCTATCACCAATAGACCAAAACTGGTTTGTCGCTATAGCTTTAGAAAACAGTTTGGTTTACGATTTGTAGAAAAAGTTGAGCGCAACGTTGTCATAATGTGGTGAAATCTGTTTATTTCATTAGTTGTCTAAAGTGTGCGGTCGTTTGGAGTCATTTTAAGAATTGCTCCTATAACTAAAATGTCGATTGATGCAATATGAAATAGTAATATGTTCGTTTATACTGATAGTCGTTTTCGAAAACCACAATTAAGATAATAATGGAATGTTATTCTTCTATATTAACAATTCGGTATATGTGGTAGAATTATCCTGTCTTATACAGTGGGGAGGTGATTTCGTGCCCTTCCATTGCTTCCAAAATACCTTATTTGTATCTAGTGTAAAAATCACGTGTGATTTTATTTTTAACCGACTTCAAAAAAAGG
This sequence comes from Hemaris fuciformis, assembly GCA_907164795.1. Lineage (NCBI taxonomy): Eukaryota > Metazoa > Arthropoda > Insecta > Lepidoptera > Sphingidae > Hemaris > Hemaris fuciformis. Next base: position 12,491,362 of record OU015448.1, read on the forward strand.
AGGAGGTTATCAAGTCGTCTGTATTTTTTTTATGTTTGTTACCTCAGAACTTTTTTAAAGTCTACTTGCAAAATAAATTACAGTAATTGTATTTGAAAGATCCTATCATAGCTTTAGGATGGTTGCTGCTTTTATTTTGGAATGCCTACTCAATAGGATGGGTAGGTAGGGATGGTGATAAGCTGAGTACATTTTACTTAGATACTTTCACGGTAAAAATTTGCCAATCTTATTGAGGTGTCCTTCTTGAGGTATTTTTACTTTAAAGGAATATCGAAAGTAAGGACTAAATTCGTTTTTGTCGACTTGAATAATTAAAATATTCGAAAATTATAATGTGCACATCAAGCGAGTAAAAAAAACCCTTCAATAACAATAGTAGATACTTAATCCAGAGTAACGGTAAGACTTGTGGTAAATAAATTTAAGCGTACCGTACATATTATACAAAGTTGTTTCGTTTTCGCCAACTCCGTTGTAAGCTGAATTTGATCGTGACTATATTGATTACAATGATCAATTAAATTTGACGGAACACTTTGCGGTGGAGTATAGCTTAATTGACGTTGAAGAAATTATATAATATTTCACACACTACCTACTACACTAGTTTAAGTATCATCCAATTAATCATCAAGAGGTTTATATGTTTCAATCATTAGCAAAATGGTGGTGGGATGCGAATATTGTATCATTTATAATAGCGTTTTTATTATGCATGCGATTGCAACTTTTCATAGTTGGATAGATCGATCCCTGCATAGTGGTTTGTGAAAAAAATGTTTCAGGTCTGTGTATGTGCTATATTTTAAGCCTCAAATAATATAAGGCGAACCTATTGCCATTTCTCATTCATATTTCTAAACCTCGTATTGGCATTGAGATTCCACAACGTAAAATGGGCCTTATAGATCATACGGCTCTCAATTATGTCGCGGGACCAAAGTATCAGTTTTATAGTATTTAGAATTTTCCATAGTTTTCAAATCTTTTCCAATGTTTCAAGATCGTGGAGCGCGGCGTGGATCCAAACGTGAGGGATGGCGATGGGGCCACTCCCCTTCACTTTGCAGCGTCCAGGGGCCACTTGAGCACAGTCCGCTGGCTGCTGAGGCACGGCGCCAGGCTCCATCTCGACAGACACGGCAAGAGCCCGATCAACGATGCCGCTGAAAATCATCACTTAGAGGTAAATATTAGGGGAGAACCATTCCAACAGACTGGCGAGAAATAGGAGTCTCTCGCCTTAATACGCTGTTTGGATAGCGCAGTACTTACTAGGTGCGATGACGTCACTTTATCGTGTCAATATAAAAAAAAATATCGTATTTAGATACATTAGTTTTATAAATCTCTTGTGTTATGGAATTCAGGATGATAGAGCATATTTCAGAAGTCGTGATGGCCTTGAGGTTTAGGCACGCGGTCGAGAACCTCGACGGTCGTGGGTTCAAAACCTCTGACTTATTGAAGTTATGTGTGTATTCACAAAGAATTATCACGTATTTTAACTATGAAGGAAAACATCGTGATGAAACCTGCACACCTAAAAGTTCTTAGAAAATTCTTGGGTGTGAAGTCCGCCAACCCGCAATAGGCCAGCGTGGTGGACTAAGGCCTAAACCCCTTTCAATTGTAGAGGAGGCCCGTGCCCAGCAGTGGGACGCATATGGGCTGATGATGATAATGAGAGTATACATATTTCTAGATGTGGTGCTACTGACAATTTCCTAATGAAAACTAAATAATTCTATACGACAAAATCGAACCTGAAATCGACTACAATTTTTGCAGCTGGTCCATTGAGGCCAAAAGGCAATTCAAATTATTTATTATGTCCATTTTATTTTTGGATATCTTCGTGAAAGTTTTGTTTTGATCACTTAGAAATTAAATTTATTTATGCAAAAATAAAGTTATAGCGGAAAGATAGATAAAAATAGAAAAATATATGTACATTCTTTATATAAAAATATTATGTAACCAGATTCGTCGTATTTTTGGATTTAAGAATTGTGCTGTATTTAAATGTAGGAGATTTGTTTCTATAAATGAAAATTTAGGCTGTCTAGAGAACACATGAGCCTAACGCCTTGCTTTGAAGATTAGTTATATAATAAATACGAACCTCACACCTGTATACCCTGAAGGGGTTGGCAGAGGTGCATTTCTGCACCCACATTTCTCCAGATATACATATGTATATAAGTGCCACGTAATAGGGGGCAAGCTTATGGTCGTTTTTCGGGCACATTTCCAGACTTCGTGCTGAGACTGAGAATTTCCTAATGGAAAAACCCAATAGCACTTTGCCCAACCCGTGAATCAAAACCGGGACTTTTAGATCGCACGGCATATAGTTATGCCGCGAGACCACAAAACAGTCTTGTGTGGCGGTGAAGATTCTTTAAAAAAATACTGATTGAGCTAAATTCAATATCTATTGAACTTATTTAGGTGTATTAAAAGTGTGTCGTTGTAGTTTTTTAAATTCACAATATTGAATTTTGACAGCGCCGTGGCGCAGTTGGCTAGACACCAGCTTGCGAAACGAGAGGCCGCGGGTTCGATCCCCGCACCAAGACAAATGTTTGTGTGATCCACAAATATTTGTTTCGGGTCTGGGTGTATGTGAGACCAAAAAGTCTCTCGTAGTTTCTGATACCCACGCCACAAGACTTGTATCTTAGTGTGGGATCAGAACTATGTATGTGACTGTTGGATGTATTTATTTATATATCATAAATGGAGCATTGTGAATGATTAATTAAAATTGATGCTAATACATATTTTCTAATATAACCCTTTATATAATCTTAATGTACATAAATGTTCACGGTTAGTTTTGAGATTATTTGTCCTGTTAATTTGTCAACAGATTGTAAATAAATCCGGGTAACGATCGCAGTAATAATTTTTTAAGCTCTATAGAGGGCCACGCAAGTGTGTTGCGACCCACGACCAACCTGATTAGGCTCGCATGATTGTATCGACTGTTAAAAGGTAGTGGCACCAACTTGGCGGTCGCGCCTTCCAATCCGACACACCTCCGAATTTTCAGTCTTAATGAATTTCTACGCTCTTCAACGTTGAGGGAAAACATGGTCATGTACGATGTTAACATGTCATTAAAAATACTTCAGACAAATTTATCAATACTACAGTTTTTATTGTCATCGTTCCTTTCACTTGATAAAGGATAGACAATCGTTTAATAGAACCAGGAAAAGCGTACAATACGTAATTGAAACCACACAGCTTGTTGAACGAGATAATTGTCTGTATACTTTCTAGTCTATGGTCACTTAATTAACGAGACAATAGACGTATGAGTTGGAAAGTTCATTGGTTTTCACGCGGTCACACTACGCTGGGCAGCTTGTTCGTAGCTCGTTTAATTGATATTTATCTTTTGGATTATCTACGCGCATTAAACAGTGGTCAAAGATTAACCTGTTTCATCATCATCAGCCCATATACGTCCCACTGCTGGGCACGGGCCTCCTCTACAACTGAGAGGGTTTTAGGCCTTAGTCCACCACGCTGGCCTAGTGCGGGTTGGCGGACTACACACCTAAGAAATTCGTACGAACTTTTAGGTGTGCAGGTTTCATCACGATGTTTTCCTTCACCGTTAAAGCAAGTGATAATTCTTTGTGAATACACACATAACTTCGAAAAGTCAGAGGTGTGTGCCTGGGGTTTGAACCTGCGACCGTCGAAATTCTCGATCACGCGCCTAAACCTCGAGGCCATCACTGCTTCTAACCTGTTAACCCAATGTCTAGTTATTACGTCTGCCTGACTATTATAAAATTCATACACCGAAGGAATAGGTAAAATAAATAAATAAATATATAAAGCCAACAGTCACATACATAGTTCTGACCCACACTAAGAAACGAGTCTTGTGTCGTGGGTATCAGAAACTACGAGAGATTATTCGGTCTCACAAAAACCCAGACCTGAAACAAATATTTGTGGATCACACACACACATTTGTCTCGGTGCGGGGATCGAACCCATGACCTATCGTTTCGCAAGCTGATGTCTAGCGAACTGCGCCACGTGGCTATCAAAGGTGGAAGTTTATAGTTTATTCTCGTGTAGGATATTCGCAGGTTAGAATGCGGCCAATAGGAAATGTTCTATGATTTTTTGTTGTACGAAGATCACTTGGCTCTCTTGTTGGTTATCTAGTGGTCAATTGGAGGCGGAAAATCTAATGTACTCCATTCACTAATTGGGCACCATTGCAGTTACTATGATTTACTATATCGTAACGTGAAAAACACATTGAATCTTCAATTTTCGCAATATCTACTCTGTGCTTTAGCGTCGGTTTTTAAATACTTATTTTATAATTTAGTATTTATAGTAATAAATAACGTTTTGCATAAAATTAATTGATTTAATGTGGATAAGTACCGTTAAACCGCCTTTTATGGCCGGTAAAAAGGCAGCAAATCAGTTCCATATTTAGATTACTTTTTAAGCTGGATTTAGGATTTGTTAAGCTCTCACTTTCCATGGAAAGGTGTTTTACTTGCGTTAAGTGTCTGACTTTTGGGTAGTTTATGGACAAAATATGTTAAATAGCAAAAAATACAGTTTTCACAGATTTTAAAAGATGCAGGATTGCCTCGTGGTCTCGCGGTACAAGTATGTGCCGTGCGATCTAGAGGTCCTGGGTTCGATTCCTGGGTCGGGCAAAGTGTTATTGGGTTTTTCCATTTGGAAATTCTCAGTAACAGCACGGAGTCTGGAAACGTGCCCGAAAAACGGCAATAGGCTCGCCCCCTATTACGTGGGACTGATACATACCTGGCGAAAGGTGGGTGTAGAAATGCACCTCTGCCTACCCCTTCGGGGAATACAGGCGTGAGTTTATGTATGTAAAAGATTCAACTTTTACTAAACCTCAAAAAGGTAATTATGGTAAAAAAATATTCTAAAATATATTCGCAATCATAATGCACCAAAAAGTTTGAAATTAAAAAATAAGTATGCCGTCCAAAAAAGCTTTACATACATACATAACCTCCCGCCTGTATTCCCCGAACGGGTAGGCAGAGGTGCATTTCTGCACCCACATTTCGCTAGGTATGTATCAGTCCCACGTAATAGGGGGCGAGCCTATTGCCGTTTTTCGGGCACATTTCCACACTCCGTGCTCCGTGAAAAACCCAATAACACATTGCCCGACCCGGAAATCGGACCCAGGACCTCTAGATCGCACAGCACAAACAATTCACATTACAATGTTATCTTTAGAAAACACTTCTGGTCACATATTTTGTATATTTTTGCAAATATCTATACAAGCCCATAAAATACGTTACGTATAGTTTCCTTATGTAAAGACTAATCATCCGTAGCACCGACAGACCGTAGAGTTAGATAATATTTTTAACCGTAATCAACCTTTGACAGACGATTATACGTGCTCTGAAAACAATGACCCAGACGAATATCCTGCCTTTGTAAATTTGGATTCGCGGGTCAATGTTACGGAACAATGAGGGCGCGAGAGGAATGAGATCATGGGAGTTCCGCATAATATATTTGATGTCAAGCATCATTAGCAATACATGTATTTATTTAATAATCTGTTGATAACATTGACGCTCTATTTTTAAACCGGAGAGCACAAAATGTTTTTATTGATGATACCTCTCCAAACAAGCATTAAATTTTCTTTCATTTATTTAATGGTACATCAATTGTTAGTAAAAAACCTATTATTTTAATTATAATTGGTACAAATATATCTAATACAGACTACGTAACGAATAATAGATGTACCAAAATGATTGATATTCGCATATTTTCTTCCTTCAAAAAGCTACTAATTTCTCCATTCTTTAAGGACTCGTTAAAACCATTTTTTCCTAAAGTATAGGTTAATAACTGTAGATGTTAATGATAAAACATAAATTAATGATAGCATTTCTTTGCCCGCAGTGTTTGAACGTGTTGGTGGCTGCAGGCGCGGCCGGGGCGGACAGCAAACAGTTGTCGTCATACAAGGCGATTCATTCATGCGCTTGTACTCCGGGGGAAACACGAGTAAGTATTGAAGTGCCTATTGCTGGATGATGTGTTGAGACTGTATTGTCAGTAATTTTGTCTGGTCCCTCATTTTTTGTAATTTTACACTCGAAATTGTGTGTATATAAACACCGAATTGCGGGATATAAAGAGTCACTTATTTTGTGAACGGTGAAAGAAAACATGAAGAAACAAGGGACTTGTGATTACGTGAGAGGACCTGAGTTTTATGTGACTTCTACCAAAAAAAAATTACATATGTATGAGGTCTGTTAATCTGTAATAAGTAAACCGCTACAAGAGCTCTCAACAGTGGAAGATATATATGTTTAAAGTAGATAGTAGTTCAGCCTCAATTTCCAATATCGTGAGAGTAACTATTAATTTAGGTTTCATGTAAACGTGATTCCATTTGCGAGTGCGTGACTATAAATATGCGTGTTGCGTGTTACACGTCTTTACTTGTCAGCAGATTAATTAATAGGATCTTTGGCGTCATAAAGGTATTATCATTTCGATTTTCAGACAGTAATTAGAGATTTGCGCACAAATTTTAGATCCTTCAATACTATGAACAAGGTAAAATTCAAAGCCAGTCAATATATTATTCCTATCGCTATTATAAATATGCTTGTGATTTGTTTTGAACGTGTACATTTTGATGAATTTTGGTAGTAGTTTGATTGTAGGTGGGATTTTAAAGAGGGTTATAACTAATAATTTACTTGTACCCCGGAAATATTTCTTCCGGAAAGGTTTCTGATGGATTTTTTTAACAGTAGATAATCTTAACCTATCATGTTTCTTACCGTGTTTTTTCCTCTTTCAGTGTGCCTTACCCAACTGCATCAACGGCAATGGTACTCGCTCCCCGTTCTACCTGCATGCGCCAGAGAAGGAGCGTCGCCTCTCCGTCCAGGAGCGCCGAGGCTCCTTGCCTTCTACAGCCGGATCCATCAGCTCAGCCAGATCTGGTCCTGCTGATGGATTGTATGTGAATCCAATGCAGAGAGGTCCCGCTGCGAGTGTCAATAATCATCACAGTTCTTCGGGAGAAGAGAGTTCAGGTAAGACTTTGTAAGCGTTTGAATTTGTGTTGGTGGAAAGGTTAGGGTTAGTTAACATAAAAGAGAGTTAATTCAACCAGGGCACCAATTTCAAAAGAGAACTATTTTTTGGGCTTTTCTTTGGTGAGTGTGATTGTAAAATGTCTCTCCTAATTATTTACTAGAAATTTTCAACCTTAGAAACAGCGTTAGGACTGAAGATGTACCATCCGGTGAAGCAACAATGAAACTACGAGTATAGTAAAATTACTTTCAGAGGTGACGCAAATTTATGGGTTAAAGTTAACCTGTTTATGCTACTAGTATCTACTTATTTCAGAAAATCTGTTTGGCAACGTTTTATTCGTTGTTCTAATCATCGTGCGAAATCTTGTTAAGGGTTTGATTATAATAAAGAACAATAGATCAACATATCTTTACACAACTGGAAGCCAGATTATATAGATAAAATGCTATTTGAGAAACATTTCATGTTGTTGGGTGTTTTTAATGGGTAATTTTTAACTTGTAAAATTGATTTGTTAGCGTCCATTTTACGAAAACTTGTTTGTAAAAGGCAAGATATTTGATCATGAAATATATATTGGATGCATATTGCATACACATAGAATCGGTCATGCCTATATCCTTGCCTGCCTGTGGTCTTCTTCAGCCATGTTTCAAACATCACGTAATAGTTGCTACTACTGCAAGGAGCTGCTACTATAAAGAACATTCTCTTACGAAAAAATCGATTAAACTTACATATCTCCGCTCCTCATTATTTCATAAACCAACCAGACCAACGAGACTGTTTAACAATATTTACTTTAATACAATTCACATTACATATAAAGTTATCTAATTAAATAAATCACTTCAGTGCGTCTACATCACACACTGCGTATTACGTTCACAAACAGTATAACAATCGGTGAGCGCATCTAATCCGATACGACGGAAGTAATGCGTCCGGAAACGGCGCGTGCGCAGCTTTAGGTAATGCTTCACACCCCATTGCGCAGTTGTCTTCCCGCTGCCGCTATGGGCGGACGTGCGATGCGCTGCAAATATGAATGTAATTAATAGTGAGGTTTTCCCCCAATGGATTCGTGATCCTCAAATTTATCATGGTATGTTTTGTGTCAACTTCTAGCATATTATTGTAATTAAAAATAATAATCAATATAAAATTACATAATATTTAATATAATTCATTAAAAAAGAAAAAAAAAACAGTTAAATTTTATCTACCTTCAGGTTATAATATTTTTGTTTCTTTTGCAGCTTGTTCAGCATCAGACGCCGACACAGCGAACCCAGGAGGCTGGTTCCTTCACGGTAGTAACAACAGCAACACAGGCGCTGCTCCTGCCGCATTGTACCAACGCGTGAGAGACTTGTTCCACACTCGCTCTCCGGGACCGAGGGTGCCTGCTGAAGGACAGGAGGCGCCTACTATGACTGGTGAGTATATGCTAAAGAGATATGTAAAATTTTATTCATCTTTATTTTCTTATAGAAGATAGATTTTATTGGTTATAATTATTGTAAGCTTCTATATCATAACTTATATACGAGTATATTGGTTTTCTTATTTCGTTCGATCTTCATTCCTATTTGAATAACAGGTTACGGACCTACACTTATTTTAGAGTAGAAAATGAAGTTAGTACGATAAAATATCGGAGCAGCTAATATGATTATAAAGAAATTAAGGGGTTAAATGCAATGAGGAGCGTTTGAAAATGAAACCCTGATTGTTTCAATCACTATAATAAATTAATTATCCATTGTTTTGACTTACTTTGTAGGATTCATTAATCTTAGTTTATTACTTCTGTGAAATTGCATTTGAAAATTGGCGCTTATATTTTTTACTCTTCTGACAATATTTACAGTGCGAAAATATTATAGTTATGGTTTTTGTGTTGCGTATTCTTTTTCTTCATTTATTTTCTTGCCATTAGAGGTCACATTATATATAAATATTATATTTTCCTTGTAGTAAAAGCAGAGATCCACGGGTCTGCTGAAGCTACAACGGTGCCGGAGCAGTCTGACAGCGACAGCGGCGCCGAGGCCAACCGGCGCGACCACCACTACGAGGACATCTACATGCCTAGGGAAGAGCATCAGAGACGAAGGTATCTTGGTCTTTTCGTCTTCAAATTATGCAGCCATATTCATTATTTGAAGTAACGGTTATGTATGATGTTTTGTCTCGTTCTGTCTTGCTTCGTAACACTTAACTATGCAAAATTCAGTTACACACGCAAAGATTATGAATACGAGTACAACTGTTGGAGTATTTTACGCGAATATATTATGTATTATGGCGAATATATTGTGTATTACGTACAACACAACAATGTATGAAATAAGTGCCTATGTAATAAGCTATGATTATTCTTGTTATATTCACAATGAATTATCATTTGATTTAACGGTGAAGGAAAATATCGTGAGGAAACCTACACACCTAAAAGTTCTTAGGAATTTCTTAGGTGTGTAGTCCGCCAACCCGCACTAGGCGACCCTGGTGGACAAAGGCCTAAACCCTCTCAGTTGTAGAGGAGGCCTGTGCCCAGCTGTGGGACGTATATGGGACGTAGATGATGATTCTTGTTGAAGATTTTTTTTATTGGTACCAAATCTAATAAGGTTCAACACACATGCTTGTGTTATGATGGATCTTGTATATTTAGGATGTTATTTGTGTCATGTAGAAGCAGTTCTCGTGACTCCGGCAGCCACAGCCGGCCCGGCAGCGCCGCTCTCGTTGTCGACTATTCCTCCAAAGATAATGATAAGTGAGTACAAGATAGATATTCAAGTATTTTATTTCACGTAATAGTATTTTAATTAATTTATTAATTAAATAAGTTTACAGACTTCGCCAAAACACTTATATTCTAACAAATAACTAACATAAACTTAAAGTAAATACTGTAATATACATGCACATCTAACAATTTAACAAAGGAAATAAAATAGTAAATAGCAGTCATGAGTGGAATTGTCTCCGCTTTACAAACTTGGGTAATTTGAAACGGGTTTTCTGGAAGCGGTTTGTCGTACTATTCGTATTTTGCTTTGAATGGAATAAGTAAAAAAAATAATTGCCGCTATTAGACCTTGTTCATTTCTACTTATCTAACCTCTCATCAGGCATCCTTCATTCAGTTCCACTTTATTTGCGTAACTACAATTTTAAAGTCTTAATTTTTTAAAATTTCGATTGATTGTTTTTTTTTTACCACGCAGTTCGAATAAGGCATACGAAGAAGTGTCTCCAGTGTCAGACAGTCAGAGCAAGTCATCAATAGCAACGAAGCTAGCAGCGTTGACACATAAAGCCCAAAACTTCGTAAGTATTGCATCTTCTTTCTTTTATTATATGATCGACCGGCCGGTGTGCTGAGCCGTTTCGTTTGGAGGACGAATAGAAAGAAAAACACAAGACAAGCTATTCCTCGGCGTGATAAGGCCAACATACATAGATACTTACAAACCTTTTAGTTTATACCAGGCAGTGGTGGTACTTCCAGAGGCTCAAAAATGTTACACGTTAATAGTGTAATGTCTAGTTTATAATTGTTTATTGTTGGGTCAGGATATATTCTCATTTATATGTCAAATTGCTTTTGTTAAATAATGATTTAAAGCTTAAAGATTATTGTTCGGAATTTTGTAAGGCTTTTGGGCTTTTATGGAAGTACTGTCACTGATACCAGGGTAGTAGTCATTATAAAGTACCCCCTGCTTAATTAAGGAAGACAGGGTATTTTTGTCACGTGTGTTCGTTGGTAAAACTAAATATTTCAAAAATACAGATGAAATATACAAATGTTTAATAACGTTTAAGACAACAAATGGACTTCCTAAAGTCAAAATAAATTAAGTATGCCATGGAATCCATTAAAATGTCACATGTCAAATGAGATAAAGTTATGTTTTCAAGTAAATTACTTTGCAAAGTGCATCAAAATTCCTCAATTGTTTACGAGATTACAAAACAGTTTTAATGCACAATTACAACACATAACACTATGAAGATTAGTGTACGCGTCCAGACCCCTTCACTGTTCCAAAACGATTTAATAACTAACAGATACAATCGTACATTGTGATCTTTGACAAACTTAGTAGAATCGACTAGATGAAGTATAGAATTATCTGCAGCTTTAGATATTTTGCGTTAACAAAGAATTTTGCACTCAACATTATCTAAAAATTAGCCTCTAACAGTATCGCATCGCTTTCATGATCAGTTCATCGATATAGGCAAAAATGCGTAAAAAATCATAATGGATTCCTTTTTATAATTAAAGATGAAAATTGCGATAAATAGAGCAAAGTTTTAAGTTCATTAAACGTGCCTTCCCAAGTTACAATATTTGAGGCTTAAGTTCAATAATAGACCTCGACCTCACTACTTAGCGACTTCAAGCAAACTGTATAGGAACGCCTGTCTTCTCTGATTACTGAAGGTTCAAAGCTGCGAATAATCCACCTCTACGCAAGAATCTCTTTTCCTTAAAAAAACATAATTATTTATCCCCAAGGCCAGTCGACTTTCATCAGCAGCGGGCAGTCGTCGTGCGTCAGTGTCCGATGAAGCCACGGTAGTGCAAGCGTCTGCTTCATCAGGAGTCTCCTCAGGAGGCAGTTCAGGTGACGAGGCGCCTCCCCCTCCACCCCCTCCCCCCGCACCACCCGCGCCACCGCCACCGGCTGTACTTGAAGAACCAGCGCTTAGACCTTCAGAGCTGAGGGGACGACTTGGTATGTTGTTTTTTATTAAGCATTTTAGTATTGTATGGGTCTGTTAATGTAGAAGAAAGAATAGCGTTAAAAATTTAATATTGATTGAAATTGATATATCATATGCGGTCGAGCCATTACTCAATATAGAAAACAAATTCAAGGGCTGGCAAATTATCTACGTGGTATCGTTTGAAAATTCTAAAAAATCAACATATTTGGAATTCCAGTCAATACAAGTTTAATAATTTATAATAAATTGTCTTTGTTCGTAAATAATATTTTCTAAATTATTTGTCGGTGTTAATTGGTATAATATTATTCGGTTATTTTTCTAAGAACTCCGAGTATACGAACCCAGAAAAAAAGACTTTCTTGCTTACTCGGGGAGGTGGCATCCATATCATCGTGACGTTACAACAAAGATAAGGCCTGACTTTAATATCTCAATCCAAGTCTTTCGACAGACATCTATCGCAGTTTGACTGCCGCGTGGTCATGCAGGACAAGGATGTTCTGTGCGGTTTAGAGGTCCCGTATTCGATTCCCAGGTCGGGCAAAGTATTATTGCGTATTCCATTACAAAATTCTCAGTAGCAGTGCTGCTAATGTGCCGGATAGGCAATGCCGGCAATAGGTCCGTTCCCTATTACGTGGGACGAAAACACAATTAGCGAAATGTGGGTGCAGAAATTAAATTAAAAGCAGTGATGGCCTTGAGGTTTAGGCGATGGTTGCAGGTTCAAACCCCAGGCATACACCTCTGACTTTTCGAAGTTATGTGTGTATTCATAATGAATTATCACTTGCATTAACGGTGAAGAAAAACATCGTGATGAAACCTGCACACCTCAAGTTCTAAGGAATTTCTTAGGTGTATAGTCCGCCAACCCGCACTAGGCCAGCGTGGTGGACTAAGGCCTCTCAAAAGTTAGAGGAGGCCCGTGCTCAGCAGTGGGACGTATATGGGCTGATGATGGGTGCAGAAATGCACCTCTTCGGGAATACAGATGTGAGTGCATATATTTACAAAGTACAAATAAAGGCATAATTTTTTATTTAAAAAGGTTTATAAAATGGTTACATACCGCGGCACTATGGCCCATACCAAAGATACAACTACAAGACAAATAGCGGAAGATTTTTTAAGTATTTCAACTTATACTTTATTTAAATAATTTCATACATAAATTAGGCATTTTAATTAACGTTAATATAATTTAAAAAACGACGTAATGTAACGTAAATAAGTCAGCTGGCGCCATCGGTCAGCGGCCCACATATTGCAAGGTTTTAAACATTTTGTATGGTAGATGGATATTATCTAGCTGGAATGATAAGTGTAGGAAAAAAATATTACGTCTAACTATATACTATTGTAGATTTATCTAGTATTATTTTTACATACTTAAAAACTGATCTATTTTCTGTTACCATTAAAGATTGTTTCACGTCTTTTATTGTTCATTATTTCATTCCGGGAAATATATATTGGAATTTTCCATTGTAAATAGACCGCTTAAAATATAAATATAATATATTATTAAGCTGAACGTGATAGAGATATTTATTTGGCATACTTTCAGACCCTGTGCTTATATTGACTATTTCTTAACAGAAATATCCAAGGTACAATTAAGTGTTTTTAAAAATATCTTCAGCGGAAATACGTCCACTGCTGTACTTCCAAAGCGCTCTGTCGGAAGCGGCCTGCATCCAGTGGTCTCTAAAATATAATATGCCAAAAATCATTAAAAATTTTAAAATCGGTTCAGTATATCCAGAAATTACCCCTACAATCTCAGAAACTTTACCTTTTTATATACAAATATCATCATCATCATCAGCCCATATATGTACGTCCCACTGCTGGGCACGGGCCTCCTCTACAACTCAAGAGGGTTTTAGGCCTTAGTCCACCACGCTGGCCTAATGCGGGTTGGCGGACTACACACCTAAGAAATTCCTAAAAACTTTTTAGGTGTGCAGGTTTCATCACGATGTTTTCCTTCACCGTTAAAGTACGTGATAATTCATTAATAAATATAAATATAAATACACCCAACAGTCACATACATAGTTCTGATCCCACACTAAGATACAAGTCTTGTGTCGTGGGTATCAGAAACTACGAGAGACTTTTCGGTCTCACATACACCCAGACCCGCAACAAATATTTGTGGATCACACAAACATTTGTCTCGGTGCGGGGATCGAACCCGTGGCCTCTCGTTTCGGAAGCTGGTGTCAAGCCAACTGCGCCACGGGGCTGTATACACACATAACTTCGAAAAGTCAGAGGTGTGTGCCTGGGGTTTGAACCCGCGACCATCGAGATTCTCGACCGCGTGTCCAAACCTCGAGGCCATCACGACTTTTTACTAATATATACCAAGGTAAACGTTTATTTTAAAGAATTAAATACGAATATGAACCATTGCTTCTATATTCCTTTTAAATACTTTTAAATACTTATTTGCGTTGTGCAGTTTTTATTTTCTTTCCGTACCGAGGTAATCCGCGGGTGGAACATAAACAACGGGCATGTCACTTGCAAGCCAGCAATTACATATGTTCAACTTTGCTAATTACATTTCAAATGCAAGCCATAAATTACAAGAAAAATAAACGGAAGCTGTATTAATTTTATGTTTGGAGGCACTTTCATTCCCCGAGTAATTTCTTGTATTGTTTAGCCCGACAGTCTCACCGACCATAAGCTTGCAATACGCGCGGATAATTTAAAGGCATTAGTACCTTCTATGAACAAAATATATTGCCCCGTGGCGCAGTTGGCTAGACACCAGCTTGCGAAACGAGAGGCCGCGGGATCGATCCCCGCACCGAGACAAATGTTTGTATGATACACAAATATTTGTTTCGGGTCTGGGTGTATGTGAGACCGAAAAGTCTCTCGTAGTTTCTGATACCCACGACACAAGACTTGTATCTTAGTGTGGGATCAGAACTATGTATGTAACTGTTGGATGTATTTATATTTTTTAATTATTTATCATAAGTTCTAAAATAATAGGCGAAATGTGGTGGAAGGAATGCACCTTCGCCTGCCACGTCGGGGAATAGAGGCATGAGTGCGTAAGTACATATTATGTATGTATCTATGTATGTATCAGGGTCGGTACTTCCATAGAAGCTCAAAATCCCAGCTTGCCATACAAAATTCCGAATAATAACCTTTAAGCTTTAAATTTTTATTCGACTTATAGAAATAGACATATAAATGAGAATATCCTGAGCCCATAATAAACAGTTATAAACTAGACATTACATAATTTACGTGTAACACTTTTGGGCTTCTATGTAAGTACCGCCACTGGTATGTATGTATGTACGAGTATGTAACAGTTCTGACTTATTGGCTTTTGTGTGGATTACTTCGTGCCCAAGGAAGGGATAAGAAATGCAATCCTGAAGGGGAATATGTGTATTTGTGTATACTCGTATTGTATGAAGATACACATTTTGACTTTCATTTTCCTATAAACACTCATAAAAACTGATAAACTGTATATGGTGTGAAATTAGAATAGATTTCTTCAAACTTATATGAATGATTTTGATTCCCAAATCATGTTCGTATATTTTCATAATATGACGTTTGCTATGGAGTCCTATGATGGTAGATTGGTATTTATTATGTCGTTATTTCCTCCCCTCGTCGAAATTATCTTTATCACAAAGATATTCTTTCAAATTAATGCGGAGATGTTGAAAATGTCTTCAATAAAATATAATACTTTACCCGTAATAAATCAAAATTAATATCTTAATAATGAATCGGTTCTTTTCTATTTAAAATTAATGCTAAGAAATTAAGCTAACTTATTTGTGCTGCGAAGAAATGCGACTGTTCACTTTCTAGTGGAGCTAATGGGCAGTTAGTTTCGTTCTGATTGCAATGTACACTCAAAACAATAAAATGTATGTAAAATTATGTTGCTTTAAACTTGCGACGTCTTTACTTTCCATTTTTAATAGAAACTGGTTTTGAAGCAAGCCTTTACTGCTATCGATTCTTGAATTAAAAAAAAACGGACAAAAATTGAAATGTATAATTGCTTTTTTGTTATTAGATTCTATGAATCTATGTCGTTTTTTTGTCTTTAGTTTCAAATCATATGTAATTTCGATAAATGGGAGGTTATAGTCAAAATCTTCGCTTATGGTTGTTTTATTCTTTCACATTTCTTTTTCACTGTAAGGTCTATAATTTAACATCATTATTCACAATGATTTGATTTTAGATTCTATTATATTTCATTAGTGAATTCTCCTGTAATTTGTAATTATTTGTTTTCTTGCATTTTGAATGTTCAATATTAAGTTGTGATTGGATAAAATTGGAACTTCAGAGTTTTTACCTTTTACCAAGTCTTTAGTTTTCGTAATGTCTTCAACTTTAGCAATTACTTTGGAATTTTGTTCGTTAATACTGTTCCGATTCATTATACGTAAATTAACTTTTGCTAATTACTTAGTTACTTTCCTGCTAATTTTATAAATATTATGCATTAGGTATTTTTGTGATTTTCATCCCATTTCTTGTTGCTGTTAACCCTAGTTTCTAGAAATTAAATTGGTAGACACAATTTTTATCGTAGCGTAGGTTTTTTGGTTTTGGTTTAATTGTTGCAACTCCAAGTAAATACTTTTAATGAATGATAATTTGTATTTGTAATCTTAATATTCTGAGTTTTAACCATTTAACAATGCAACAAGATAATTTAGAAAATTAAGAAATTAATGATTTTCAATCAGTGCATTCGTTTCATTACCATAATCATCATTCCCTTGCCCTGCTCCCTCCCAATTATATTTGGGGTCGCCGCAGTATGTTTTATCCTTCCAAACATCACTATCAGCCGTCATGTCGTCATTCACCCCTTTTTCTTTCATATCTTTTCACACGCACTCCATCCACCTTTTCTTTGGCCTGCCTGTGGATGGACAAGTGTCCATCCTTCAACTTTAAAATTTTTCATTACCATAAATCACTCACTTTTGTTTTTTACTATCTCAGACAGTGTCGTAAATTATTTTCATTTACTCCCGTAAATTAAACAATTTTACTGCCAAGAAAGTTATGGAAAAGCGTAAATAAGTTCGCGAAAGTTACCGCAGCACAATGAAAGTAACGGATGGTTAATGTCGGCAAATCAAATTTAACTATGATTAAACGGAGCTTTTGTGCACCGTTCGCGTTAATTACAATGAAAAAGTCTGCAATCCTTTCTTGGATAATGACATGGTAATCTCGGAAACGAGATGACTGAGCATGTGGGCCGCGTCTGGTTTGTCTATTATTTTAGGCTATATCAACCGTTCATGCTTCCGAATCTCTAGATGCTTTTTAAAAATCTTTGTTCAATACGTGCAGATTGAGTTTTAAGAACTATTTGGCAGAGAATGAAAGAGATGCGATTTTATTCACGTAGTTTTTCTTGTCAATACACGAAACTCTTTAGATAATATTCTACAACGTTTCAAAAAAGTGTGGTAGATTAATATTCTTCGTCGGGGATAAGGATTTTGCATGTGGTTTTGGATGTATTTCGTGACTTTGTCGTTATAGTTAAACTTATGAATGTTTTTGTATTTATCTTGGATGTATTTTTGCTTATTCAAAGTAATGGAAAAGACACAATCCTTTTTTTTCTGTCAATAATGACCTCGAAAACGTACCTCTTCAGACCGAGACATTTTATTTTTTGAAAGAATAATGTAGAAGATTTAATAACTCTTCAAATCTTTTGCCATGACGCATACTTTAAAATACATTAAGGAAATGTCGCTACGCACTTTATGCTGTACCTATCGCACTCATAACGCATGTCAGGTCTCCTTAAGATAGTGAAGCTGTAATCCAAGTTGACTATGGCTTGTCATTACTGCTTAGACCCGCGCAAACCCATATATTTTGAATTTTATTCTGGTTCATCATCATCATATACGTCCCGCTGCTGGGCACGTTCCTCTTCTACAACTGAGAGGGTTTAGGCCTTAGTCCACCAGGCTAGCCTAGTGCGGAAAAGCGGACTACACACCTAAGACATTCCTAAGAACTTTTAGGTGTGCAGGTTTTATCATGATGTTTTCCTTAATTCTGGTTACATAGCGATTATTCCGTCATGCTGGCCGTCAGTAATGAGGATTATCAAATGTAACATTACGCAGCAAGTACTAATTAATTAAATCTTGTTAATTCAACATTCAGACTGCGATTAATGCGTTGTATAGTGTCGTTAGAAAGTGGTTGTGTGCGCTTCAAGTTCAACAGCAGTGCGCTGTGGGGAAATCTCTTGTGATTAATAAGATACACGTTCCATGTGAATCTTTACACGCTGTCATGTAAACAGTTGACTGTCGCCGCTCTTCAGCGATTACGTTTAGAAATTGTTGTGGCGCAGTGGGCTAAAAGTCACTTGTGGAACGGTGATGCGGTGTCATTCCACGCACAAATTAAATTTATAATGTATATTCGACAGCCACGTGGCGCATACCAGCTTGTTTGTGTGGTTCACAAATATTTGTATCGGGTCTGGGTGTTTGTGAGACCGAAAAATCCTTCGTAGTTTCTGATACCCACGACACAGGACTTGTATCCTAGTGTGGGGTCAGAACTATGTATGTGACTGTTGGGTGTATTTATTTATTTATTTTATTTATTAGGTTAACTGTGATGTTATTTGTTAATTTTTAGCAGAAGTTATAAAAGGCCAATGTTTAGGACAAATAACATACACATACATACATAACCTTACGCCTGTATTCCTCGAAGGGGTAGGCAGAAGAGCATTTCTGCACATTTCTAGACTTCGTGTTTCTACTGAGAATTTACTAAACAAAAATCCCAATAAAACTTTGCCTGAACCGGGAATGGAACCCGGGACCACTAGATCGCACGGCACATATGTACTTGAGCCGCAAGACCACGAGGCAGTCAGGCAAATAAGTAGGCTAAAATCAACATGTTTTCTTCTCAAAAAAAAAAAAAAACCAGTCTAAATGTATATAAATTCCTCAAAGACAAGTATACAGTTAAGTAGAGTCGTTTCATGGTAGTTATCAAGAAGGTTCGAGATGATTAGCGCAGCGGGTCCTCATTTACAGGTGTAAAAAGACCGTGATCGAAAACTAAGACAAGTTATAGCAACAGTGATTACAATCAAATTGACGTTAAACAAAAACGAAAAAAGAAGTTTTAGTAATCACTATATACATACATTTAATACTTATGGTAGTTAGGAAAACGTTTTTTTTTCGGGATTTTTTAACGTCAATGTGTTAGTAATCACTGTTACTATTCCCTGTCTTAGTTTTTTTACACCCTGTATATGAGGACCCGCTGCGTGCATTATCTCGAAGCTTCTTGATAACTACCATGAAACGTCTCCACTTAACTGTAGACTTGTCTTTGATGAACTTATATACATTTAGACAATTTTAAGAAAACATACTACACGTTGTCAAGCGGCTCAAGTAGGTACATACATAATACATACATACATAAACTCACGCCTGTATTCCCCGAAGGGGTAGGCAGAGGTGCATTTCTGCACCCACATTTCGCCAGGTATGTATCAGTCCCACGTAATAGGGGGCGAGCCTATTGCCGTTTTTCGGGCACATTTCCAGACTCCGTGCTGTTACTGAGAATTTCCTAATGGAAAAACCCAATAACACTTTGCCCGACCCGGGAATCGAACCCAGGACCTCTAGATCCCACGGCACATACTTGTATCGCGAGAACACGAGGCAGTACATACATTATATAATCATTGTAATAATCAGTGTAACTAATTATCAATTGAAAGGCATATCACATAAATATCTTAATCTCTCATTTTTATGACTCATTCAATTATGATCCTCTCAAATAACGCCATATATTTGTTGAGTTATTTTATAATGCGAGCACACTTAGCGCGCGTAACTTTCGTCCGCTGCAAACGAGTTCTCTAATTATAACTGAAGCGGGGTTTCAGCAAACAGAGTGAAACGATTTCAGACGCGCCGTGACACATCTGAATTTTTAATTAACTGCATCTCCGCTTTGTGTTAATACAAATGTCTATTTGTAGCTTTCTACTGATTTTTGATCACCATCACCTCTTTTCTACATCATCATTGTTTGCGTCATTGCCCAACAAAGTATTGCTTATTCGTAGATTCTTAGTGGAAGAACTGCGGTTTTATTATAATAAGGGGCCAACATTAACGTGGTGGTACTGCTGTTTTATGAGGCATTCGTTTCCCCCTCTGGTCTAATAGGATTCATCATCATCATTATCATCATCAGCCCATATACGTCCCACTGCTGGACACGGGCCTCCTCTACAACTGAGAGGGTTTAGGCTTTAGTCCGTCACGCTATTATTAGGATTAAATCAGTGGCGGTACTACCATAGAAGCCCAAAAGCCCAGCTTGCCTTACGAAACTCATAATAATCATCTTTCAATCTTTGTTTAACAAAAGCAATTTGACATATAAATAAGAATATCCTAACCCCACAATAAACATTATAAATATTACAAAATTAACGTGTAACGCTTTTGAGCTTCTATGGAAGTACCGCCACTGGATTTAATGTACCCATCTAATAAATTCCTTTAAGGGGATTCTTAGTTTAGGTATTCTTTAGATATTTTATTTCTTTACCGCTACAGCTGCGATTGTGTCTTGACAAACTTAGCCTCCACGTAATTTGCCACGGCAGTCTGTTATAATTTTTAAACACGATTAAGATCGGTCCTTTAATTACCATGGCATTAGACCCCCAAACTTCTTCACAAAAAAGGTGAAGAGGTATTCGACCGGCATAATTGTGTCGACCAACGGGAGATCATCATCTCTCGCTGGTCGGCACTTTTTCTGGACGCCATTACGCTTACCATCAGGTGCAATGGGGTCACTTTGCCGTGCCAGTATAAAAAAAAAATGATATTACGTAGGTATAGCTAACGCATGAGAACTTTTCCCCCATAATTCGAGGAAAACGTACCTAATTACGAAAAATCATCTTTTGATCGTGAGATTCACGAGTGCTTATCATTTTAAAACATTTATAACTGTCAAAACAAGAATCGACTTAACACAATAACAAAAATAGTTACGAAATACAACCTCTAAACCACGAGTCGAATGCAAAAAGCGAGCCTTGGCGACAGTTTCACTAGGCGATTGGGTAAGCATAGGCTTTTCAGTGAAGTTGGCGGTACAATTAACTAGTTTCATACCTGTGGTGTGAATGAAATTATTTGGAGTGTGAAATTTTGCAAAGATATAAAAAAAAATGTTAGTAGAATCGATAAAATTTTCTATAATTATTTGTGACTTTAATCATTATCAGACAATATACGTCCACATGCTGGGCACACGCCTCCTCTACAACTGAGAGGGTTTAGGCCTTAGTCCACCACGCTGGCCTAGTGCGGGTTGGCGGATTACACACCTAAGAAATTCCTAAGAACTTTTAGGTGTGCAGGTTTCATCACGATGTTTTCCTTCACCGTTAAAGTATGAATATATAACTATTATTTTGTGACTTTAATATCATGTGTTATTGATTGGTAAATAATATAATACATTTAAGACGAGTCTTGCATTAGCAGACAGACGGATGGTTGCGGGTTCGATCTCCGCGCGGAGAGAAACCTTTGTATAATGCATAAGTTTTTATTGCGGATCTGGATGTTAGCGAGACTAAACTGCATTTGTTAATATTTTTTTTTTTTTTTTTTTTTTTTAACTGGCACGGCAAAGTGACTGTAGTATGGGATTATAATTATATAAGTGACTGGTGTGTGTCCTAATGCTATGCTAATCAGTGTCGTGAAAATTTTCCATGTAGTTGACTCGTTTATTTTAATTACGACACTCACCTTGAAAAGAACTTTGAAATCACACTTATATTAATATTAGTATTATCTAAAATTATATTTTATTTTTTATTTATTTTTATACTGGCACGGCAAAGAGACTGTTTCTCGCTAAATGCTAGCATTAGTGTGGAATGGTCATTTTTAGGTTTAAATTTTTCTATTCTATTGAACCGTTGTACTTAGCAGTAAGTATTTTTTTCGAAAAGATTGTAAATAATCCCTATGGATTTAGAAAAAAAAAAAAATTAACAGATGTTTAGTTAAGAGATAGTTAAGAAATTATTGAAAATATTTGTATACGTAGGAACGTAAGTATGACCAATGCGAGGGTAAGAAACCCTACCTGGGCAAAATAACTAATTGTATGGGACCCGAGCGGGCAGTCCGCGACTAACTTCTGTCCTTTTATCTCTGCCTAGTTTGAATAAATACTCATTTAAATTGTAACTACCTCGTGATCCCTAATAATTATAATATCTTAATTAATCTTAGTATCCTATCCTAAAATCCGATACTACACTTGTGTGATAGGAATGAGTGTCTTGAAACATGAAAGGGAACTATATAAATGGTAGAGCCCCGGCGGAGTCAATTTAAAATGCAGAGACAATGTGCCGGATGGACCAGGATGGAACCATTGTGTCACACGAAATCTACGTAAATCAATAATATTGCGTTTCATTTGGTGAGTGAGTCAATAAATAATCATTCATACATCCATCCATCAGCCAAAAGAAGTCCACTGCTGAACATAGGCCAATGATTAGTTAAAGAAATATTATCATATCAGCTTATACCGGATATAATAAGTTAATAACGGTACGCGACATATTTAAGTATCTCACTTATTTAAGTCTTATCCGGTCGGATATAAATATCCTACCAAAAGGCAACATCCGGCGATTTTACTGGCAATATTGACAGTGGTTCTGATCCAACCGGTCCAATCATACACTAGTCCAAACAGACTAAGGCCTGGTGTGGTATACCGCCAAGCTTTTCATAGTAAAACATAGATTAGCGTAATAACTAAATTTCTTACATTCTGGAATAGTTACATCCGGGTGCTGTTAACATAGATTCCAGTGGAGCCATATTTCACGAGGACAGGGGAAAAGCATTGAGTTGTCGCGACTAATTAGGATGTGAGACGTGGCGCGGAAGATGCCGCGCGAGTGGCCGACTGTGACGTTGCCGTTTCTTATGAGATGCTGTTTAATATGATGTGGTTATAATTGACGTACATTTACATAATTTATTGAACTCTAACGTGATATAGTGGATCGCCCACATATTTATTCATCTCGAACTTTTAGTATACTTTCGTTATGGACAATAACGATGGCTAATGGCTCGATTACGCATATAATGTTAATTCTTAGCTGTTTGTTTCTTTATTTGCGTAATTTTACATCATTTCGCTCGAAAGTATTATTTTATATCAGATTTTAAAATATTCACATTACCGTCGAACACTTCAGTAATGAGATCGCGACAGTTATTAATATCGCTTTCCACATCGGAAAGCAATATGTTTATATAACAATGACCTACATATGTACAATCAACGCTAAAACTCGAGCAAACGCGACAATATGAGACTGTTAAAAAAAGAAATTAAGCGCAATTAAATGTTTTGGCGTCGATTGTACGGCGAGACACGCTCGCATCAGCGCGGGGTGCGTGCGCGCAGCACCGCGGACTTTCTCTCCCCCCTAGTTCCCCCTAACGAGCGCCATTTCGCAGCGGGGCGGCGCGGCTCGGCGGCGTCCGCAGACGACGAGCGACCGCGCGGGCCCAACCTCGTCAACAAACAAGCGGTGCTCCCGTTCGTGCCTCCCGCCTTCCCTCACAACGCGCCCGATCGCCTCATCAAGCCATCGGAATACTTGAAAACAATCACGGCTCCGTGCAAGCGGGACGATAGCGCGGCGGAGGCCCGACCTCCGCCGCCGCCGCCCGTCCCTGTCGACAATGTGCCACCTCCTCCGCCGCAGCCGCAGCCGCAGCCACCCGTGTCCCACCAGCCCTTGGCAGCTATCAGTAGTGCTGAGCTGACCGCTGTACGTCTGAGGACTCCAGCCACTAAGACGATGTCGGCGCCGCCACCGGCCCGGTCCGTCAGTTTGCAATGTATTCCGACCGCTGCCGAAAGCTACCGAAGCGCGAAGACGGATTTGATTGAAGAACTGAAGATGTCAAAGGATATCAGTGGGATAAAGAAGATGAAAGTGGAACGTGCGCGCAGGGAGAGCCTGCAGGACAAGGAGACGTTCACGGAGTTCACCAAGAGGTTCACGGCGGAGAACTTTGTTGATCAGGTCAGTGACATTGCCTTTATTCTGACTACACGTTTTGTGATCACTAACTAAAAATTGGATGACTGGCGAAAAGTTCATTAACCTTTACGTAATGAATTTCGTTGGTAATCCAAGTAGTTAATACCTAGTTTTTTTGCTGTCGTGTTTTCATTTAGAGAGTAAGTGCAGTTTATGTGCAATACAATATACGCCGTTTATTGCAGCTCCGTTATGCTACACATTGTTGCGAGACACTTTAATCCTAAATGGATTATTTACCGCTGGTATTACGTGATTTTCTCTCTTTATTGTTGCAATTTATCTTTATTTTATTCTCCACTGTACTCCAAAGTTTCCAATACAAAGTCATACAATATTTTTATCAGATTGAAGGAGGCAAATGCTTAGATATCGCAAAAGTAATATTTGGTTACATTTATTTACTGTATCTAATAGTTCGATCCATCGATAAGATTGTTCAATATTACTACGTTGTCGTCTCATAACGACATTTAAATGATCTTTTAAAATTAGCATACTTAACGTGGCAACCAACAATTTTGTAATTATCACCTATAATTCGGTTCGGATTAACAAATTCAGTACCGTCGATTGATATAGCAATTTTCAATAATGACAGTCGTGTTTTTAAAATTCCACGTAAATGATTGAAGCACAATAATTCGAACGCGGAATCTGTTCAGATGGACACATCACGCGTGTCGGCCACATGAGTCTAATGAGAGGAAGAAATCACGGAACGTACACGTCTTGAAGCGTATGTGTTGAAATATTTACAATCGACGATTAGTTACGGATGGTCTCACTCAACGCACAATTACGTATTACTAAGAAAATATTGTATGGTGTTTGATAAAAATTTTATCACCGAAGGCGTAGTACTCATAAACTAAAATCTAAATAAGTTACAAGTAGTGGATTTGTGATTAGAATGCAAAGGTCGAGATGAATATTATTAATGAAGATACTCAGGAAATGAGCTTCTAATAACAGGTTTTGGTGTTTAGTAACAATACCGTCTTATTTAAATATCAATATTTTGTCGGATAATCTAAAAGTCTGAAGCATAATTATTTCATAAGTTAACTTCTCGATATAATCTTTTACATATAAAAATTACTGCCTCGTGGTCTCGCGGTACAAGTATGTGCCGTGGAATCTAGAGGTCCTGGGTTCGATTCCCGGGTCGGGCATAGTGTTATTGGGTTTTTCCATTAGGAAATTCTCAGTAACAGCACGGAGTCTGGAAATGTGCCCGAAAACCGGCAATAGGCTCGCCCCCTATTACGTGGGACTGATACATACCTGGCGAAATGTGGGTGCTGAAATGCACCTCTGCCTACCCCTTCGGGGAATACAGGCGTGAGTTTATGTATGTGTATGTATATAAAAGTTACGTCGGACTACGTAATAAAAACAAGACTACGTTTCTGAAATTTATTAGTCTTGTAAGCTATCCATATTAACATCGGCACATACGCCCTGCTACTGGTCATTCCCCCTTCCTCCATTAAGAGGGCTAACCATCCACATAACTTAATTGAAATAGAAAGATGCCCAAAAATAATTGTCATATATGGAAATTTTACGGGGGAAGCCATCCGTTCTTTCCTCTCTACAACTGTTTTGAGCATTCCATATCTATCCCTGCTGTGTTTCAATCCAATCAGATCGCTAATGGACTAACAGTTGCAGTAACCCAGTGATCTACTTAGCCCCACCGGTGCAGATATCTCTGCAGCGCCGTCCACAGCTAATAGCCGTGAAACGCATCATGACTAGCGTTTTTGACCGAACTGCGTTCTCGGACAATCGTTCGCTGATTGTACAACGGAATAAAATGCCTTTTGATTCCGGATTCTGTATCGTCTGTTATATCTTGGATAACATGTGGTGCTACTAAATTGGTTTGTTGGGTGTTGTTATGGAAAAACGTTATTGATTGAGATCTGAGTGTAAGTATCAAATTGACTTATCAAATAAAGTTTTTCAATTGGTAAGACAAGAAAGGTTTGCAACCATCAACAATCGACCAAAGACACAACTAAAAATATAAATTTACATGATAAATAAAATTTATTAAATATATGCTAGATAAAATAACGAAAACGAAGACGCTAGTTTATTTAAATTTAATGCTTATCTAGGATTATTTTTAGGCGCAAATCTTAAGAGTGGACCTAATCACCTTCAGTTGTAAATTATTTTTACTAAGCTAATATTTATCGGAGATTTAAATCTAATAAACCTTGTTTATGTTAGGTCCTAGTAACTGCAGCTATTGCGGAGGAAAGAAAATTGATTTATATGTTTGACAAAGCAACCGAGATTCATACCAATTTTTATTAAAACTCATGTCGCTTTAGAATAGTACCATACTCAGTAATGTGCAATAAGCATAAATACATAACATAGAAGGATAGTGCACAAACTGTCATTGTTTTCAGCGGAACTTTTCCTTTCCGATATCTAAGACTTTCAGATGTTATATTCTTAAGGAAATCCTAGGAACAATGCAATCTCTTAGTTACATAACTTTTAGGTGTAAGTGGTTGTATTATGGGTGTAAGTGCAATTGCTTTGTATATTTGATGGAACGATTGCTATAAATTCAGGTTTTGTTATGTAAAGGCTATAAATAGACTCAACAGTGAGAAATAGTTCTGAACCCACAATAAGACGCAAGGCTTGTGTCGTGGATATCAGAAACTACGACAGTCTTGATGGTCTCACAAACACCCAGACCTGAAACAAATATTTGTGGATCACACAAACATTTGTCTCAGTGCGGGGATCGAACCTGCGGCTTCTCGTTTCGCAAGCTGGTGCCAAGCCAACTGCGCCAAAATGTCTATTGATGATTTTGATACGCAAAGATACTAAAGAATTTTTTGATACAAGTTCTCTCGGACTATGTAACCTATAATTGCGTGTATTTTGAAATTTAAAAAAGATTGTGCGATAAAACATAACAACGCGTCTTCGCTTATGATAGATGGGGATATATTTTGATTATATTAACATTACGTCATTTTTATTGGTAACTGATATTGGTGGTGTTTGATAATTTCTTTAAATATTGTTTATCCATAAAGATGATGTAAGGATAAAATTTCTTTTCTTGACAGAATTCCTTTCGTTTAACGTCTTAAAACATTTACAATGCCGTATTATCTCCATCGACCACAATAATAAGCTTATGGGGTTTTTTTATGGTCCATTAATATTGGTTTGATTGAAGTTGATTTTTGTTTTGGTCTGAAATGCCACTCATAGTTTCTGATACACCCAACTTGTGTATCTTAGTGAGGGTGTTGAGTTTATTTGACTGATTTATTTATAAATTCACTTCAACTACTATCAATTTAAATTCAGTCTTGAAGAGAACAAACCCATAACACCTTGATAACACGATCATGGCAACGTAACGGAGCGCGATGCCTCCAATCTCTCACCCAACATCATCAGCCCAAATACGTCCCACTGCTGGGCACAGGCCTCCTCTACAACTGAGAGGGTTTAGGCCTTAGTCCACCACGCTGGCCTAGTGCGGGTTGGCGGACTACACAACTAAGAAACTCCTAAGAACTTTTAGATGTGCAGGTTTTATCACGATGTTTTCCTTCACCGTTAAAGCAAGTGATAATTGATTGTGAATACACACATAAATTCGAAAAGTCAGAGGTGTGAGCCTGGGGTTTGAATCTGCGACCGCCGAAATTCTCGACCGTGCACCTAAACACCGAGGCCATCACTGTTTACCTTACTTGCTGCTTGCTCACACAACACGCGACAACTTAATCGATTTTTAAATGACATTTCATAGCTGTCATATCATCACATTAAACTCTAAAAAACTATAGTCAAACGGAGCGTGAAATAACTTGGCACCGTTTCTTGCGAGCCAACATGGATTTGTAACACTTGACACGTTATATAACATATTTGTATTGTAACAAAAACAATGTAGTTGCAAAACAATTAACTGTGAAGAAAGTCGCACGGAGTCGTAATTATTTTTTATGTTACCAAATGTAGTGTAAAGGTCACAGCTGTTATTTAATGCGCGAGCTTCGACATAAATTTTTTGACAGCCCCGTGGCGCAGTTGGCAAGACACCAGCTTGCGAAACGAGAGGCCGCGGGTTCGATCCCCGCACCGAGACAAATGTGTGTGTGATCCACAAATATTTGTTTCGTGTCTGGGTGTTTGTGAGACAGAAAAGTCTCTCGTAGTTTCTGATACCCACGACACAAGACTCGTATCTATATGTGGGGTCTGAACTATGTATGTGACTGTAGGTGTATTTATTTTAGAGAACACAAGTTTTTAATTAATGTCATTATAGACTATGTTAGACCAATAACTCACTTAAATCTAGCTTAATTTTTTATTTGATAGGTTTACTTAAACTAAGAAAAAATTCTTAGTATCATCTGAGAGTCTATTATCATGGAAACATGTGTTTCAGTGTTAAATATGTACCGACGATCTAATATGTTTTTATTATTTCTCATTCACGTACTGGCAAAAAAAAATATTCCAAAAAATGTTGACATCATTTTTATAAATAAGATTCCGTACTTGAAATGCAGATAGACAGACAAAAATTGTTGCAGGTAGGTGGTAATCTAAAATATTAAATCATGGATTAATGAATATTCATAAGACGTAATTATTTAGTCTAGACTTAGAATATGCAAAAATAGATTTATATTATTACTGCATCGCATGAACAAGAATCAATGACGCATTAGGTATCCTTCGAGAAATTAAGTCTAGATAAGTAATTGCTAAATTAGGACTAAAGAATACCTGATCGTCAATTTATATCTACTATTTGCGATATATGAAATTTTTATACTTGTTTTAATATATATTTTTTTTCGGGTATATTTATACATACTCGTATTTGATTGTAGGTACATAAAGCTTACTGTAATTGTAATGGATATATTTTTATTACAAAGCCCAGTAAGCTCTGAAGATATAAATGTGAATTTAATTATTGTAGTGTCAGTCTTAATGTTTTAAATTAATTAAGTCAAATCTCCGTCAAAATATTTTATGATTGAACAGAGCAAATAGAAAAATTGTACAGGGTCAGAAAAATCTCAACTCGATATTTATTAATAGCATTAAAATTCAATTTAAGGTTTAATGTTTTAAAAATAAATTTAATGGAAGATTAGTTATCATAAAACGTAAATAAAACTAATTTACTGTGCTTCCTAGATCATTTACCATTCATGTTAAGGATAATCTTAGCAGTTTGACGTGATAAAGTTACTCAGTCCTCCTACTATAGAAACTATATCTGGACAGCACTATATTTATTATTTGTTGTACTGTGACTTTGCCATGTCAATAGAACAAAAGTGCATATATTATTTGCGTATAAAAAAGCAAGCTACAAATGACAAGAAATGTCATCGTATATCGAGTAGTAAACGGAAGGGATTTCGAAAAGTGACATAAAAATGATCTATGATACTTTCGCGTGTGTAATACAATTCTATTCAACAAATCACGCAATACAATAATTTAGAATCTTTCTACTCATCTTGAATGTCTAGTGGTCTTTACTTAATTAATCCACGGTGAATCCGAAAGTCGATGTAGACAAGGCTACATTTTTAAATAATTTATTACACTGTCAATTGTATAAATCACGTTTCGCGCAGCATCTTTATCATAATCTCGATCGGAGTTTTAAATTGTGTGTTGCAATTTGAAAGGTGATTTGCAGATTGTAATAAAACTTTTTGCTTTAATATTATGGTCATATATATATTATTTTTATAATAAATTACGCTCAGCATAATTATAATCATTATGTGCTCTGAGATTTATGATTTTTTATTTAAAATTAGAAAATTTCCGTTGGCGTTTAAATAATAAAAACGTATAAAGTTGGTTTCCTTATTTCTGTGAGTTCTATCGAAATAATTTAGCAATGACATTTTGACCTAACTGAGTTGAGTAATTTCAGTGAGTAATTTACCCACAAACTGACACAATTGACATTTGCCCGGGTTGTAAAAATAAAAAACATAATTGTCTACGCGTTACCAGACATTTTCAACTGGCAATTTGTGTTGCAAGTGTAATAAATCTTTAACCGTTGGAAATAATTTAATTCTAATGTAATCGATGATTAGCCTTGTGTAGTTCGCGAACGAACTATTTCGTAAGAGCGCTCCTACAGACGAACTACGCGAACTAGTTCCCTCTTTCCCATCTTTGCAGTTCGGTAGTTCGGCTGAATGAACGAGATTGGCCTCAACTGAACTAAGATCGTTACGCCCGAGACAGCACTATACATACTCCCGTTCGCTCACCGTTCATGCGCACAACGATGATGTTTAGTTTGTGTTATGTTTTATTCTGTCAAGGAACAGAATTATCTATGTAGGTATGTGTACGTTATCGTTTATTATTTTCTAAACTAATAAAAGTATAAAAAAGGCGAAAAATATAAAGGGTTTATTGCACCAATTAACCGTGGGTATTATTGTAAATAACAATAATTATATACATTTTATGAATATTCATTAATTAAGAGGTGTATGCTGTTTTTAGAGGTTAAAAGCACAGCATTCTATATCCATTATCCATAAATATTATCGCTTGCAGCAGGAACCGTATTAAAACGAGCGGACGTGTGATCGGTCTTTAGGTCTAATTTGAACTAGGAACTAACGAACTAGAAGAACGAACTAGTTCGTTTAGGAGCGGCGAACTAAAGTGAGCGATCTCAGTTGTGAACTAGTATGCCCAAGACTATCGATGATGCATGCAGGCATTAATATTCACATATTACATTTTTACTTTCAATCCTCGCTTTACTAGTTAGTTATAAGTTTGTCGTTTAGTTTCTCTCTTTGCATCACTAAGACTTTATTCAACAGTCCGTCAATCTTTATTCATAAACAATCACGATTAAGCTGTAGCTAATTATCCAAAGCGATATGAACAATGACATCTCGTCGCAACAACCTTGGCGAAAGTATTTTTATGTCTGTCAATTAGTCCAAGATTTGAAAGGAAAATGCTTTATTTTGAATAAACGTTGCGCAGCGCACATCCGTTTTCACGCTTTCACTGCTCCCCGGCGGCTCAGCAGTCGTGCACTTTTGCACGAGTATTTTTTAACAATTCTTCAAGTTGAAGATTTGAATAATTAATTATTTCAACTTTTCGGATCTTTGTTGCCATGCACGTATTATGGAAATGTTGAGCTTAATCTGTTATAATCATCCTGCATTTAACACCAGTAAGAAACAAATTCAACCTCCTACTAATGCTTTTAAGAGTTTTATTATAACGTAGTAAATTATATTTTGAAGTAAGTTTAAATATCCGTATGAATGAGTCAGCTTAGCAAACCTAAATAAAAAAATTGCTTGGTTGTCTTCAATTCGATTTATTTCGGCATGGAAATGTAAGAATTCACAATCCTTATTCCCATTCTTTATTATATTTCCCTTTAACACGGTCTCCACAGTTTCTTATGTCCCATGAGGTGACCTGCTACTTCGTTTCGGAATTTAAAATAATCGCAAAATTGATTTCGTTCTCAACCAAACTAAAATACCCAATTTGTATGCTTCATTCAGGCTAATCGAGTTACCATGAACTATGGACTTTTTATGTGACTTTGCTCTCCAAACATCTGATTAGCATAAAAATAGAACCATGTCTTACATAAAACTTTCAATAGAAATCGCAACGACACCAATAATGCTTGGTAATGTTCGTATCACTTCCGTTTGATACCGTTTTCCTGCCCGTCACTGCAATTGATACCGAGTTACATGTTTATTTTGGAGAAATTAGCATATTAATGGAAACTTTTTTGAACAATCTCGGTAGATTGCTTGTGAATATAAGTACCATACTCAAGAGCGACATTCACTTGGTTTTTTTTTCATAGAAGTAGATATTTCATATCATCATCAGCCCATATACATTCCACTGCTGGGCACTGGCCTCCTCTACAACTGAGAGGATTTAGGCATTAGTCCACCACGCTGGCCTAGTGCGGGTTGGCGGACTACACACCTAAGATATTCCTAAGAACTTTTAGGTGTGCAGGTTTCATCACAATGTTTTCCTTCACCGTTAAAGTACGTGATAATTCTTTGTGAATACACACATAACTTCGAAAAGTCAGAGGTGTGCCTGGGGTTTGAACCCGCGACTGTCAAGATTCTCAACCGCGTGCCTCGAGGCATCACGTCTCATTTCATATAAATATTTAATATACATAATATTAGCTAATGAATTATGAATGAACGAATTACCGCTTTCACTAAAACCAATTTGACAGCATCCGCATCGCCGTTAGTAAAAGGTTGCGAGATAGATCCCTACACCAGGCTTAAACCCTACTTGGCTAAAAGTTTAGTTTGGAGGAATTCCAAAATCAAAGAGACTCATTTTAGGAAATAATTATTTATCGTACAATCAGTCTTTCAGATTTGGTACTCCAATTTACGTTTGGCGTCATTACATACCTTATACTAAAGTTAATACTCCTTGAAAACTTTATCCTAGCATTGATTCGAAGTTTGAGATACTTTCTATTTAACTCTTTTTACTATATTTCCTAAGAAAAAAAAAAAAACAAAAATATATGCTGAAGATAATGAAAAGTGTTTACTCATAATAATATTTTATAACATCTACCATTACATATTTTTTAATATAACACTCAAATCACACCTCTTAAAACATAATTGTTACCTTGAAACACATTACCAAATGAGCGTCACTTAACTTTTTAACACGATAACAAGGTGTTTAAAATCTGAAAGCATCAACTGATCTCGGCGATAATAAAATCTCTTTGGAGCAGCGTTTAGTGGTTAAATGCGATGGTTACCGTTAATATTTACGGTCAGCGAACATCGCGTGTGATGTAACTGCTGGAGATAACTAACCGGTGTGTCCGAATACGGCGATTTATTAATCACAAACTATACTTAAGGTGTAGCGTGAGTGAGGGTAGTAAGGCCATTTCCCTTGGTAACGGTTTTCGTTGATTGATCTGTTTTGTTCCTGCTACGTAGTTTTATTGTTGAATTGTAGTACAGTTTGAAGAAATAGACGTTGTTTTTGTTACTATGATATCTATAGTTTATCGTTGGTTATTAAATTTTTATAATATCCAGCATAGAATATACGAGGCAGACAGCGCTCGTTTAATTTTCGCCCTTCGTACATTTTAAAGAACGTACTTTTGAAGATATTATTATAAACTATTATAAACTACCATGTAGCATATATGTGAATTTAAGCATTTGTCTTTATAAAACTAAATGTAATATTTTATCATACGACGCATAATGTATTGCCACCTGCATATATATCTAAAATAAGTAACTATTTTATATTATTCTACCTTGAATATCCAGAGAACATTAAATTCTGTCCTATCTATACAATTCTAATGCATGCAATATTGCTTTTTAACATTGCACTCCTCACGAATCCATTAAACCAAATCTGTCCAAAGTGGTCATGTCCAAAAGTCATCCATGAATATTCGGGCTGGTCGATGGCAGGGTTGTCCACAGGTGCCTGAGCGTGACGCAGCTGGCAACATTATCCCGGCGTGGAAGAGGCAGATGCTGGCTAGAAGGGTGGCGGAGAAGGCCAGGAAAGACTTGGAGAAGGAGCTGGCGAATGAGGCTGAGAGGCGGCGCGCGGCTGCAGTGCCGGCTTGGAAGAGGCAGTTGCTACAGCGAAGAGAGGAGGCTGAGAGCAGGTTGAGGTCGGTTTTTTTGGGAGTGGAAGAGAATTGATTGGATGATGATGCTGTGTAAGAGTGTATTGTATGTTATTGTATATGTATTGTATGTGAAGAAATGTTAAGCTTTAGGAAATGGAACGGAAGTGTAAGGATTTGATATGAAACAAGTTAAGGGTTTAAAAAAAGGTGTATGATGATTAAAATTTGTACATAGATATAAGAGTTCAAAATAATATCAAGATATCTCATATTTTCAATGTTACTCCAAATAAGACAGATATATAAGTACATGGCCAGAGATATGAAGAGCAAACGAAACGAAAAATCAAATGTTAATGAAGTTTTCATTATGACCATGAGACCAAAAAAGTCTCTCGTAGTTTCTGATACCCACGACACAAGACTTGTATCTTAGTGTGGGATCAGAACTATGTATGTGACTGTTGGGTGTATTTATTTATTTATTATCTAGCAAAAGTCAATAATTTAATATTTAAATAATTACTAATTTAAAAATGTACCTAATCTTATTAAGACAAGAGTAAAGTGATGAGTCTAATCTAACTTTGCAAGGATCGAGATGAGGTTAACGCTTAACACATAAAATATATCATGAATGCAGATTGTTGTAACAATGAAATCACATTTTCAGAAATAATCTATACACTCCAAAAGTGGAGGAGACTAACGGTCACAGCAATGGCGGCGAGTGGCGCGCATACCCGAGCGGCACGCAGCGCGCCGTCTCCATCGACAACATCACGCTCTGTTACGACACGCCTTCACAGCCCATGCGGGCGCCCTCCGAGGCCAAGCTCTCCTCTGACCATTGCAATGGTACGTATACATGGGACTAACAATTTAAAATACACCCAACAGTCACATACATAGTTCTGACCTCACACTAAGATACAAGTCTTGTGTCGTGGGTATCAGAAACTACGAGAGACATATTGATTTTTGCAGTTTAAATTTGTAAAGA
Source organism: Hemaris fuciformis (assembly GCA_907164795.1). Taxonomy (NCBI): domain Eukaryota; kingdom Metazoa; phylum Arthropoda; class Insecta; order Lepidoptera; family Sphingidae; genus Hemaris; species Hemaris fuciformis. Next base: position 12,526,189 of record OU015448.1, read on the forward strand.
CTTAATGTTTTCAGTTTTGTTTAATGATTTATATGCCAGATTTTCTAAACCGAAAATGAAAACTTATCTAGCAATAAAATTTGATCAAAGTAATAGTAAAATAATAAAATATTAAGAGTCAAAATTTGTCACTGCATCCTTGGGGGATATGGCTGAAGATTGCGATTAAATGCATTTTAACAACAGATTTACGAGTATGTGCTAATCTATGCTTGGACTATAAGTGCGAGCTGTAGATAGACAATTCCATATAAGTTATTGATCGCAAAATTTCCTTTTTATTAAGCTTTGTTATAGAATTTATTCTCAGTGCTTTAAAGGACTTGGAAAACCGAATTGAACACTCTGGTAATATATAACTTGCAGGCCACTCGACAACAAACGGCAAACACCAGAACGACGAGGAAGAGAACGCAAAGATAATCCCGTGGCGAGCGCAACTCCGCAAAACCAACAGCAAGCTCAATCTACTCGAATAGATAATTTATTTTTGTATTAAGCCTCTTTAGATAAGGATTATCTATGGCTAAGATGGTTGCATGATAATATCAATGGAATTCTAAATTCAAATTTGTAAGTTTTTTTTTAAAGTTTGTTGCATTTTTTAAACACAAAATATAAAGATTCTTCATGCTTTGCAACCCTCTTACCCATACACAATAATTGTAAGTTAAATTTATGATTTGTACATCAAAACATTTGTAGCAACGCCATAAAGTGTAACAAGTTATGACCGTTGCTAATAAAAGTAAGTGTGATTTAAGCCAAGATTTATACGTCGACCATATATAAAGGAAATCCTTCAAGATCGAAATTGAGTAGAAACTTAGTTTAGTTATTGCAGATTTTTTATTTTGAATGCGTTTTAATAATATAATTCCACGCGGAATATGAATTACTGATAAGTCACAGACTAAAACCTATAGACAATATGTCAACACACTGGCAACAATCAATGCGTGTGTCCATATAAGGCGAATAAATGGAGTGTTTCCCATTATGGACAATCCCATATTGTCATGAGGTCAAAGCTTTTATCACATATTAAATTGAGTTATAATGCTTATATTAGTGATCTTTTAAATCAAATAGTCATACAAAATGGAATTGCCTATGATGGGGAACGATCAAATTGTTTTTTTTTTAAAGAATACCATAGTTAACTATTTTATGGACTTTCGTATTGATTTTGCTTTTATGGTTGTGAAAATTTCAACGTATTCAATTAAATTTGCAGCTAAAACAGTCTATACAACTTTTATAGATTTTTAAACGTTTACTATTGAGATTTCCAACTAAATTTTCATGCGTATCCGAACGCAAAGGATACGTATATTAAATTTAGTGACACGAAACTTATGAAATTTTTATATGTACTTATTATAACTTTAGTCATGTAAAAATGTAAATCTACTTATATTTTAGATTTTCGAACGATTTAAAATGTATAAGTAAGACCAGTACGGTTTTGATTGAAACTATTGATTGGTGTAACATTATTTAATAATGGATATTTAAGAGATTCAATGCAAGTGATACCATTGTTGCAATATTAGATGTAAGCTTCCCGTAAGCTTTGCTATGAACGAGATGTGTAACTGTTTTCAGGCGTGATTTTATACTATTACGACATGGATTTTATTTTTAATGTTGTTAAATAAAACGCTGTTGCTTTACTACGCTGTTTTACATGACTATACACCATCATCATCAGCCCATATACGTGCCACTGCGGGGCACGGGCCTCCTCTACAAGTGAGAGAGTTTAGGCCTTAGCCCACCACGCCGCGCTGGCCTAATGCAGGTTAGTCGACTACACAACTAAGAAATTCCTAAGAACTTTTAGGTGTGCTGGTTTCCTCACTATGTTTTCCTTCAACGTTATCGTAAGTAATAATGCATTGTGAATACACTCATACTTCGAAAAGTCAGAGGTGTACCCCTGGGGTTTGAACCCACGACCGCCGAGACTCGACCGCTCGGCTAAACCTCGAGGGCATAATTGTGCCGACTATTAAGGGGTTAAATCGTCTTAACAGTCGAATTTGAACTGCATTGCAATAAACACCAGGAGCGTTGTCACATTGCCATCCTTAAAAAAATATTATGTGATAATTAACAAGTGTCAGTTTATTTTAATCTATATTTTCAATTACTGAGATAATAAAAGTATTTTTATTAACCCTAAACGAAAAGAAAAACAAACAGATGAGAGTTAGTAATACGCTGTCCCACACAACTAAACAGACAAAATATGAGGTTCAGCTGCAATAAGAATCAATTTGGTCTCGGGTTCGATGCCCGGAACAGGAGAAGTGTTAATGGGTTTGCCCATTACGAATTCCTCAATAGCAGCACGGACCATAGTGTAGAAATACAACTAAGTAGCCCTTTGGGGTTTCAGGTAGGGTTGCATGTTTCTAGGTATTTAAATAAATAAATACACCCAACAGTCACATACATAGTTCTGGCCATGAGAGACTACGAGAGACTTATCGGCCTCACAATCACCCAGACCCGAAACAAATATTTGTGGATTACACAAACATTTGTCTCGGTGCGGCAGCGGGGATCGAACACGCGGCCTTTCGTTTTGCAAGGCAGTAACTTATTATAATAGTTAATCACAAAGAAATCATAAAATAATATCTTTCTGTAATATGACACGCAATTTCTCACATCCATGATTGCGTATATATACAATAATTCCGGGCCATAACTGCTTTCCTCGAGCAATAAAATGTTAAATTTAAAACAGCAAAACCAATATAAAAGATCATAAAATACAAGATCGAATAAAACAGCGCATATCACCGAGTGAAAATACTGAGAGCGATGTAAACACGACAATAAAATGTAGCGAAACGGGATCAAAGTAACAATATGAGATATTTTGTGATCATTATAAAAGGTATATGCATACTTTTATTCACTAAGTTGATACTTGCAGAATAATTTTGACAGCCCCGTGGCGCAGTTGGCTAGACACCAGTTTGCGAAACGAAGGCCGTGGGATCGATCCCCGCACCGAGACAAATGTTTGTGTGATTCACAAATATTTGTTTCGAGTCTGGGTGTTTGTGAGACCGAAAAGTCTCTCGTAGTTTCTGATACCGACGACACAAGACTTGTATCTTAGTGTGGAGTCAGATCTATGTTTGTGACTGTTGGGTGTATTAAATAAAAAAAATCAAGACTTCTTAAGTACCGAACATCGTATAGAACTATGTGTAATACACCCGTGGCGATTATAAAAGGGTGGTGCACTAAAGCCTAATCTCAGTTGTTCTAGTAGCGTCTAAGTTCTAATGCTTAAAACCGCCATCGCGAGGATTTAGTCGGTATGACGGCGTAGGATTTTGGTTTAGGGACCCATACCTATATATACAAATACATACCATACCCATACCCTTTTTAGAGTAGTTCTGTGTGCAGGAGTGGGAAATATGAATGTAGGCTGATGTAGAATTGAATGTAGAGATTAAATTCATCAACTTACGTCTACAAATCGCTTAAATGATAATAATTCGTCTGCTTTTCGTCTGGTTATAATTAAATTGCTTAGATCAAATTTACAAAAAGACATATAATTTTGGGTAGCAAAAATATAATAATTCTTAAAAATTGCTAATTCTGGTAACGACTTTATGGGTTATTCCTATAATTTTTCTGTATGTAATCATCTTATTTCAGTTATCAATCTACTACATATTCTTCCTTTGACTAATGCTACGAGCATTGAAGGACGACTACCAAATATAAACGTTATAGCAGACATCATTAACAAATTCTTAAAACCATACATCAAACCAATTGATCCGGCACGAAAAGTTAGCCACGTGGGCTTCAGGTCGGAAAAGGAAACATACATTCAAGATGTTATAAAGAAAAAAATTATAGAACTGAAACCGTTTCTAAACGATGATGAAAGAAACAAAATTGAAAGTGATGAAAAATTAACGCTGGATGGCAGCGAAGAAACAACGATCATAGAATTCACTCCAAATGCGAAACGGATAAAAGATGCAGGCAGGAACAGAAAAGAAACAAAAACCGACACTTTTAAAGCTGATATACAAGTATACAAAAAACTTAGAGAAAAAATTAATAAGGCTCTAAAAAAGGAACCAGTTTCAAGTAAAACAGCAACATTAGTGACAAAAGCGTTTGATGGCTTGATAGCGAAGTTAATAGGGAGCCAATGTGTGTGGAATAGGGTGGACAACACACAAAGAAAATTCCGTTTTAGAAAAATGGACGAAGATGATTTACTTAAGATGCATAACATAACAAAAGAAGAATGGGAACATTTTAAACTTCAGTACGCAAAATTGACACAAAACAAATTTGTTAACGAAACGCTGGGACTTTTTAACAGAATGCAAGGATTTTTCTCTCGCATAATTAACGAAACCCAGACACTATCAAAAAAATATAAAGTGCAATGCCAATTGGTATCGATTAACAACGAAACAAAAGCACATAATATCCTAAGAGGAAACAAAGATATAGAAAAATGTGCTGATTTTAAAATTTGTTCGATAGAACTTGCAATTTTTTTGACAGATTTTTACAATTCCCTTAATGATACAGCTGTAAGTACAATCAGAAATTACGCCGCAATGTACGCTAGAGACGTCGCAAATGACATGCACTTCGAAAAAGATTCAGTTATCGATCTAATCAATAACATAAGCAATAAAGTGGAACGCAAAGTAAACAGTATATTTGCGAAAGAAACGAAAAATATCAAACTAGATGTGCACAAAAATAAAAATAATAATATTAAAATATTGATTCGCTACATAAATAATACGACGGGACACGTTAAAAAACACATTAAGAAACATTTAGAAAAATATTTGAAGTCATTAAGAGCCCGGCTTCTTTTAAACGTGAAGCAAGATATAGACGTCAATTTAAGTGTTGAGCTAGGAAATTTAGCAAGGGATTTCACAAGTAGAATTTGTACTGTTTTTGATAGATGTAATGGTAAATACTCTTTTAGACGAGATTCAAAATCTTTGCACACTAGAAGTAGCCGAAACAATAACGCTGGCAAAGGTGTGTATGTAAAAGTACAATTGACATTTGATGAAGAACTAAAAAATATTTTGGTGGACAGGAAAAAAATTACGGATTCTGTACGTGGTAACAATGTTAAAACTAGGAAACAAACTGGACATGTTATCAAGAATAAATATAGTCAAATCAATATTACTAGAACGACACACAATGTTGTTACGACAAAAAGAATAAAGAACGTTGGCAATTTGAATGGTCAAAGTCCTGAAGGTATCGACATATTCAAAGAAATGAAACCCATTGGCATGATGACTTAACTTTCCAGTCAGTTTATTTTTACTTATGTGTACTTTTAAAACATACAAAAATAATAACTTACAGTCTCTTCAATAACTATGGAATATAACAAATGCGTGTCTCATTTACCTTAACTATACCGTTTATGATTTATTTATTTATTTTATTTATGATAAATGCAAAAAGCGGTTGTATTAATAAATTTGCTTACATTTATTTGGCAATACTTTAAAGGCAGCTATGGCAGTGACAAACACACTGTGACAGCAATTTAAAATACCTATTATTTAAATTGAATTGACAGCCTTAAATTTATAAACGTTAAAATAGAATACAAATATAAAACGATTAAACTTACAATAGCAAAAACTCTTCTTAAAGACACTCCATATAACTGTCACAGCGGTGTTTAACATACATTGCTTCTTGTAGCTCATGCATATATTATGTATTACACCCATTCCCATAAACAAAGACGGATACTATCAAAATATGCACCAGGTTTGTATTGAAAATAAAATTTTGACCCTGAGCGATAAAACTGCTATAAGAATTGAATTTTCATACTATTGAAACTTTATTTCTATTAACATTATATAATTCTATTAACAAAAGACAATTGCTTTGTCTCTGGGAGCAGATGGAATACTCCATATTTATTGTGCTTTGTAGCTTCATATAAGAAAAATACATTTACATTAGATTATTGGCCTACCTTAGTGTGTATTAACCCTTAATTTGACAGACTATTTTTTATTTTATTTGTACGATGATCACAAATTTTGTCACTTAGCTTGTTTCAGTATCCTGAAAATTATACCATCCATTATAATGGACATTTTCAAGTTAAATTCATATTGTTCTGACGAAAAGTATACTGCACGGTGTCTAATTAAGGGTTAAAATTATCAGTAAGAGTCAGTATACACAATAGGGAAATGTTGAACTCGCCCACTTGACCATGCCACGGTCAAACACGCTCCCTCCGAGAAGTTCTTTTGGAACGCCATTGTGGTTGGGAGCTCTTCCTCTATGCCCGTTACGAAACAACTGTAAAAGAGATTTTGTGTATGTTTAAAAATTGAAGGGAAACCGAACCCGCAACTATTGTGGCCGTGTGATGTTTCGCTCACTGAATTTTTAATTATGGATAAATATGTACTTGTGAAAACAAATATTCTAGTTCTATTAAAGTTTCTTTATACGGTACTCCTTGGTTAAGAAGGTATATAAGGCCTAAATTCACTTGAAGAATAATTAACATCAGGTGGCTCACTAGCTCGTTTGCCTCCATTCCCATAAAAAAAAAAAAAAAAAACTTTTGGTCCTATTGTTTTGTTGCAACACTGGGGCTAAGTTAAAGTTAAAGCAGTACTTCAAACAAATATTGTACTTACCAAGGCGTGATTTTCAACTGCATCATAATATACGTCGTACAGAAGACGGCGATTAAATGAGACTCTTCAAACAGCAGTGCCAAGTATCTTCCTGTGGGATCCCAGCACATATCCAGTATAGGCCCGCCTACTATGTCTCCAGACGTTAGCTCCACTCGGGCTACATCGAGAACTGGGACTGCTTTACTAGTTTGTGAGCCTGAAGGGAGAAAATACATATCACATTTACATCAGACTTATCAGTCCACCAGAAACAAATATTGGTGAATCACATTTGTCTCAGTGTGATGATTAAAACTCAGGTCTTCTTGTTACACAAGATGGTGTTTAAGTTACTGTGCCTTGGAGTCTGTCTATGTAAAAAAAAATGTTTATGTTGTTCAATCTATGCTATCTTTCTTATCTAAGTTCATTTTATTCTATTTGTATGTAGCTGTATTGGCTTCATGGTAGCTGGAAAGATCACATATACAGGGTGTATTCAGACCGTGATCGGAAACGAAGGCAGGTAATAGCTAAGGTGATTACAAACCCCCTGGCGTTAAAGAAAATTCTGACAAAAAATATTTTTTTTTACGTTTTCCATACAAACCGCGTACATTTAATACCGATGGTTGTATGGAAAAAGTCAAAAATTTTATTTTTGTCAGAATTTTCTTTAACGCCAGGGGGTTTGTAATCACCTTAGCTATTACCTGCCTTCGTTTCCGATCACGGTCTGAATACACCCTGTATATTTCGTTTAATTACTATGTTGGAGTCACTTTGGCATGTTGATTTCATCATCAGCCCATATACGTCCCACTGCTGGGCACAAGCCTCCTCTACCATTGAGAGGGTTTAGGCCTTAGTCCACCACGCTGGCCTAGTGCGGGTTAGCGGACTACAGACCTAAGAAATTCCTAAGAAGTTTTAGGTGTGCAGGTTTCATCACGATGTTTTCCTTCACCGTTAAAGTACGTGATTATTCATTGTGAATACACACATAACTTCGAAAAGTCAGAGGTGTGTGCCTGGGGTTTGAACCCGCGACCGTCGAGATTCTCGACCGCGTGCCTAAACCTCGAGGCCATCACGACTTCTTGATTTAGCTGATGTAAATTGATTGATAATTGAAAATGTTATTAGATAGTTATTTACCACTCAAAAGTCCAGTGTTGGTGAGAGCATATACCATGGGCTCTCCCTTGGCGGCAAACAGCAAGTTGTTGTCAGGTCCCCAACACGCAGCTACCACGCGACAACCGCGCGCACACCACCGCTCAGGTGTCCAATTTTTTGCTTCCCATACCCTAGAATAGAGACAAAACCATTTAAATAACTTTTAATAATAGCTTCAACATTTAGTCATCATCATCATCATCAGCCCATATACGTCCCACTGCTGGGCACGGGCCTCCTCTACAACTGAGAGGGTTTAGGCCTTAGTCCACCATGCTGGCCTAGTGCGGGCTGACTACACACCTAAGAAATTCTTAAGAACTTTTAGGTGTGCAGGTTTTATCACGATGTTTTCCTTCACCGTTAAAGCAAGTGATAATTCATTGTGAATACACACATAACTTCGAAAAGTCAGAGGTGTGTGCCTGGGGTTTGAACCTGCGACCGCCGAAATTCTCGACCGCGCGCCTAAACCTCGAGGCCATCACTGCTTTTTTTTTCTCAACATTTAGTCATATATTGTTTAAATACAATGCATATAAATAAAAAACCGGCCACCTGCGAGTCAGACTCGCGTGAAGAGGGTTCCGTAAGCACAAACATTGGAGTTGAAATTTTTTATGGTACGCACAATATTGAGTGATTTACCATGTTATTTTAATATCATGGACTTCTTATAGGTTTTCCTATAATCTATAAGTAGGAAACTAATTTCTGTATTTTTTCAAATTTTTAGGTTCAGTAGTTTCGGAGATAAGGGGGGGGGGGATAGTCAATTTTCGTCTATTTTCTTGAATAACTTGGAAACTATTTATTTTAAAATTAAAAAAGAAAATACATTTAAGATCTTCACAACAAGACCTTTCATTTAATATGTCACACAATGCCCAAAAATGACCTCCCTCTATACATATACAGATTTCACCTATTCATGGCACACCTCTGCGTTTGGGTCACAGAAATTGATGTGTGTTACCAAATTTCAACTTAATCGGTCGAGTAGATTTGGAGATAATAGACTGTGAGCAACAGACAGACGGACACACAAGTGATCCTATAAGGGTTTTTTATTTGGACGAACCGAACCCTAAAAATTGGAATAAATGATATGAAACTAGCTTTTTCAAGGGTTATTTGTAATTCCATTCAGGGTTTTATAATTAAGATACCAATTATCTAAATGTTTTTGTCTTAAACCAAAACATTATTTTTGCACTTATGAGCACTTGACTATTAAAATATCTGAGTTGTGATGTGTGTAAGCCAATATAAAAAGTTATTATGAGACCTTCAATATCAGTTTGTCAATAAATACAAACACACAAAATACAATAAAGCCCTATAAAACTTCAAAAATAATTACAGTGCAACAAGTATAACAAGTGTAATACTACTATGTAGTATGTAACTAAAACTAGACTAACTTACCTAAAAATAATTGAAGATGTGGCAGCAAACACTTTGCTTGCATCAAAAGACCACCGAGCAAACACAATGCCCCCACCAGCTACCCTCTTTAATGGTACAGCTACTTCCATAGACACATCCCACACTAACATGGAAGTATCCGCTCCACTGCAGCTAATAAGTATGTCACCATTTGGAGACCAACTGATGTCAGTAACAGGACTGTGACCTGGCCTGGAAGTTGGAAATATTTAGGTTCATCAGAGACCTTAAAGAATTATACACAACACAGTGGCGGTACTTCCATAGAAGCCCAAAAGCCCAGATTGCCTTACAAAATCTAGAATAATAATCTTTATTTAACTAAATCAATTTGACATATAAATGAATCTATCCTGATCATGCAATTAAAGTTATAAACTAGACATTACAAATTAACGTGAAAAGTTTTTGGGCTTCTATGGAAGTACCGCCATTGATACAACAATATTGTTACATTACAATATTATATTATTTTTTTATAAATAAATACACCCAACAGTAACATACATAGTTCTGACCCCACATTAAGATATGAGTCTTGTGTTGTGGGTATCAGAAACTACAAGAGACTTTTCCGTCTCACAAACACTTAGACCCATTTATGGATTACACAAATATATGTCTTGTTTTGCAATCTGGTGTTAAGCCAACTGTGCCACAGGGCTGTCAAACTAAATTGTTCTAAAGTAACTATTAAAAGTCATATCTGTTTAAACAATATTATTTTGATTAACTCTAGTTATTTCATTTGGTCTTTCCAACAAAGAAAAATAAATGTCTAGGTCTATCTCATAAGTTATTTTATTTATTCTGTATAATAAGCAATTATTCGTGAATTGTGTTATAAAAGCAACTTATTTGTGAATGGTCTATAAAGTTATAGTTTATTGTCTTGCTATGTTTTAAGAGCCATAATGATAGGAAACAAAACAAAACAAAACAGATTAAGACCAACATATAACATATTAATGAGTAATTAATATTGATTGAAGCCTTACATTAGTTAATTTTACTACTTCTTAATAAGGATAATCTACTCTATTGATTGACATGCAACGTTAGAAGAAACAAGCCAAAGCATATTAAGCAATTGTTAAATTAACTTACATTTATAATTACGACTATGAATGTTTATAAATTGAAAATGCAATAATTATATAGGACATACCTGGTCAATAATACTGCATTACTCGACGATGGTTTAGTGAACATTGAATTAGGATCAACGGTCCACACAATCACTCCCTGTTCACACCCCACAGCCAACTCTGATGCTGAGAGTGGTCTCCAACTCATTGAGGATACATGCCCTTGTGCCTTACATTTCAATGTAGATACAAAGGAGGTCTCCGAGCAATAAATCCTTATGTTGTCATCTGCTGTTGCCACTGCAATTTTTGTAGAGTGTGGATGCCACGCCAGACATTTGATAGGTGCATGACCCCAATTCCTAGTCCTTGAGTAGTTAGCTACAATCTTAGGCCCAATATCTTTTAAATGGGGTTGCAAAAAGTATCTAAATGTTGTAAAAACATTTGCCACTTTTAACAAATATGATGCAGTTACTGCTAGTAAGGGGCTTTCGCGGTTGATGTTTGTGTCTGCAGCAACACTTAGGGCCTCTAAAAACCCTTGCTTATACCACACACTAGTGATTTTCTTCAATAAATGGTCCTCGACATCAACGTACATAGAAACATTCTCGTCTGTAGTTCTGTGATGGTGTATATCCCTCGTGACATTGATTACCGGGTGGTTTTTCGTCTAGAATCAATAAAGGCAATAAGCTAACAGTACTTTTATTTTATTTTAAGAAAATAGGTATATAACCTTACCGCGTTAGTGAATGTCGTTACATTGCCGTACCGAATGTTGCCGCAGCAGTAAACTTCGTTGAGTTTGCAAAATGCTGTTTCATTTCTTGGCGGCAAGTCCGGAAAATCGTAAAATGCAGACATTTCGTGTTTAAAATTAAAATATACAAAACAAACCGACCGGCGCGAACGGTTTTTAAATATTTGTCAATACTCAATTTCATTTTATGTCAGTAATGTCAGTTGTCAAATTGGCAGCTTTTTATGAATTATTTTGTCCAAGGACCTATGTCCTTACGGCGCACATGAATAAAATCTTATTTACAAAATACAAATTGACTCATAACTGAGGAAATTCAGAGTTCACAACCAACGTATTTAGTAATATTCAATAAATTCTTTAATTGCTTTCTCGATAGTTTTTATTTCAAAGTATGGTTGTTGATAAATTATTTAACTACTTGCCATTTATTTAAGTTGTGAGATGGAATTAAAACATACAAATTTATTATTTCAATGCTTTTTTACCTTGCGTATGTTTATAAATACTAAACAGTCCGCTAATATTATTTCATTTGAAAAGAAAAATAGCACATTTCAGGCAAAGTAGGTAAACATAAAACCACAATAATGTCCCTCTAAATAGTTTACAACGCCGGAAAATACCCTAGTTTGCTATTAGCATTGTCGAAATTTAATATAATTTAATATTAAATTAAGGCAATTGCAATTATCCTTTCTGCCTTCATTATAATATAATTATTATAATCAAAGGCAAAGGATTATTGCTATGATAATATTTAAGTAATATGCTAATAAATAATATTTAATAAGTATATATGATGTATTAATATCAGTGATTATTTTTCATGTGTCCTTGTAACATTTGTATTGTTTTGCGTATTGAAACTGGAGCTATTATTTGAATGTTTGTTATTACTTTGCTTTGCACTTACTATTCTCACAATACAAAGTTATGAATAATGAAATCTAGCACTCAAGGACTCGAAGAACTCATAAAGGCTTAGAATCTAATGCTATAAATTCAAAATTACGACTGTACCAGAGTACTGAAGTGTTTTTAAAGTAGGCTAAACAAAGTACACAAGTTCATTCGGATAATTTTGTTACTTCGGGTTGTAAAACTCTAGTAATTTATTATAGCAAATTTGAAATTAAAATTCGTCCGTTTCGAGTAGGTAATTTTCACCGCACGAATAACGACAAAGATAAAAGATTTCTACTCGGGTATTCAAAGCATAATAGGGGTACTTTCCGAGAATTTACTGCGCTACCTCCAGATTTATGTAAAGTAGCACGTCGGTAGGTGACAGCCAAGTAATTGATTCTTTGCCGTTAGCGACTTCGCGTCCTTATGTGTCTGGTACATATCGTTGAAAAAGGGCTAAAGTCTGATCGAAATCTCTCGTAGGTATTTTTTGTCGTTGGTTTTAATTTCAACTCTCAAAAAACTTTCTTCTCAAATTTTATATGTATGTCCATAGAACACACTTTCTGTGGGATAAGAACATGAAATAACGAATAACTATTTATACAAATGTCTTCGAGCTGCTTTTGATCATTAAAAAACTAAACTGAATTGATTACAGTTCAAGGTAATTATGTTGCGGCTTTAAAACTATCGTTTTTTTACCTATTGCATTCTAATAGTTCAGCCAAAACGAAAAAGTATGTCGACACTTCTTAGTCTTGCTTCAGTTGGTAGCACTGGGGTGGAGACTGGTATAGCACTTCAGGCAGATCATTGTAATTAGCCTTATAATAAATGGGTACCTTCATATCCTTGTTGTAAGTTATATAGAGATGCGTTCACTTTTGATGCTTAGGTTTTTATTTAATTCTCTGTCTTTACAATTTCTGACGTTTCTAATTTAAATTCAGCGGTTTGAGGGAATTTGGATCAAGCGAGGAATGTCTATCGTGATGATTACTGAGGGAGAGTTTGCGGGTTCCCTAAGGAATGCCAAAATGTTATTTGCCTAAGGAATGTGTAAATTAAATTAATTCAATTTCCTCATAATTGAAATAACTGAAATTGCATGAATTAATTTTGAACTTATGAAATCAGTTTCATGTAATGATTTCTTGTGTCAAAGCACAAAATTCTAATTCCAATATATGGGGGATATCAGGCCATCATAGTATATTATGTCTAATCGGCATTGATCGTGGTAAAGGTCAACTAATAAGACTTGCTTTTCACGAAAATAAAAACATTTCATAGGTACATGTTATTTTACAACTTCTCCGATCTATGAATTTTTTAATGGTTTGAAGAGGTAGTTAGTGGATATAGCTGGTAAGAATCGAAAAACGGGAAGGGTTGTTTACTAATAAAATACATATATAGATGTTGTTTTTGGTGTTACACATCGTCGAGAATAACCTCCATAAATTGTCTAGACAGTCATTAAGAAAATACAAGTAGTAAGTTGTTGCCGTAAATCCGAGGATATGTTTTCATGTGTAAGTTTCACAACGTCGTATGCAATCTAATGGAACTCCATCCAATTTCGAGATTAGTTTCTAAGAATCACATCTGGCGTGAAGTTTCAAGTCCAAGGGGATGTACAAAGTTGCAAGCACATAAAGTAAAATTGTCCTTTGTTGTTTGTGACAATTGGCGCCAAATTAGATACCTACGCGTTGGTGCATTCACTTCTAAATTAAATCGTTTTCGGGACATTGTTATTGCTTAAATGCTGGCTGGTAATTGAAAACCTAACTAAAGTTTACAGTGTTGGACGAAATCCAATAGTAGTTTGGGAAACAATTTGATTCAATTTAGACATCGATATGATTGCAAACACAATTTCATTTAGGTGTGGTAGTTATCTTTTATCAGATACAGGATTCTCCTATTTTTAGATTTTATCTATGGTAGTTTGTTTCCTGATTAATAAATAAATCGTTGAATGAAAAACAACATGATTGCCTCACCGTTCACGTCCCATTTTTGAGGGAATAAGTCTATTTATTCTACAGATCTATGTATCTTACTATTACGCAGTTTTATAACGTACTTAAATTCCAGTCATGCTTAGATACAGCCTCAATAATCCCGCGGCGTAACTGCGGGTAATCGAAAATTTACGAGCTCGAATTTTGAGTTGACCGAAGTGTCAGTGGATTTTTAAATTAAGAAAAGAAACAGTGCCTATTGTGGAAAAAATACCTATGTTTTCGGGTAAGTATGTATAAATATTACGATGAGATGCTAATACTTTCACGGTTTTACTAAAAAAACCCACGTAGGAACTAAAAAAATAATGTAAAACATTGTAGCTAATCCTATTATTTGATACGCATGATATTTGGCGCCAATCCGTTAGCCACACAATCAAAATTTTAATTAAAACCTGATTTTCCATTATCCACTGCAGTAAATTGCACATTACAATGCGATTCTATTTATTTGACATAGGCATTAAAGTATTCACAAGGCTGACACTATTTAATGATTAGAGTAATTTAAATACAGGTTTTAAAAAATATAGACTTAATTAAAATTAATTTTATGAAACATACCGAAATTTGTTTTTGAATAATAATTGTATCTAGTTATTTTTAATGAGCATAAAAAATATTAAATTTCGCGCCATTTTTCGACGCCATTTAATTGTCTCGTTGAAATGAAAACGTATTTTTTCGATTAATATAAAGGCTTTACTTTAATTATTATATCTTGCATATAACAATTTTCGTCTGCAATGTCTACATGGCTATTTATTTGTAAAATACTTATTATAATTTTGCGTAATGTTTTTGCCAATACTGATGAGAAATCTATTTGGAGATTCGAGGTGACATTGCCAAATTTTTTAGAAGAATTCTTAGACAGTAAGAGCACAATGCAATGGAACTCGGGAAGCGAAGAAAATGGTGACAAATTTCGTTTAAGAGTAAGTAAATACGTGATTTGATTAATTTATTCATTATTTAAAATTATATTACTAGTAATATTTAAAAACCCTCTCAGTTGTAGAGGAGAACGTGCCCAGCAGTGGGACGTTGGGCTGATGATGATCATGAATCTTTAAATGAGCCTTTTAAATGTAAATCAATAGGTTTTTCTCGAAACGTCTTAACTACAAATGAACAAAATTTTACGGGAATACAACTTTGCTGTTGTCTATTCAATTCCCAGACGTCTTTCAACTCTTCGAAGTTATTTGTATAACTTATAAACTATCACGCATTTAAATAATGTAAAAATATTTCAAGGAAGCCTAGAAACTCTAAAGTTAACAAGTTTTTTCTCTAGCGTTAATTCTAACATATATCTCGTAATAGCGTGATAAAGAAAGTAGCCTTGTCCTTTCCGATGATCAGTCGAGTGGTATTAACTTTATTTATTACAAACAAAAACAAATTTTCCATTGGCATAGATTGTTTTTTTTTTAATACTAACTACACTCAGTCGAGTGGTATTTATTTATTACAAACAAAAACACATTTTCCAATGACGTAGATTTTTTTAAATAAATACATTGAATTCAAATCAGTGGAACCGTAATATTGAATTCAATTTAGAACCTAATCAATCGAGCCAGTTGCTCGCTCAAGTATGAAAATCGGGAGACGCTATTCATGTCTATCTACTCATCGACCACTTCTCATTTACGAAGTTTATTGTGCAACTTCTCTAGAATATTCATAGAACGTAGAATAACTAAATGGAGCAAGTTTCAGAAACTAAAGGGGTTTTAGATGAAAATTTATTTGGATACTTAAACTGCTCTGTAAAACGTGAAACAACATCGTGTGATAGCTTCTATAGTTATACGAGAGTTCTCCACAATATTTTTTGATATTGAGTTAAAATATTATACTAAATCCATGAAATAACAATTACACTATTAAAATTAAAACTCGGAACTCAGTTTTTACTGGACAAGAACGGACAACAACTTTTTCAAGAGTGTAACAAGACTGCTGTAGAAATTATATTTTAATCTGAATCAGAGCAGCTTATTTTATATTTTCTCAAAGTAAAGTTGACTTCGTTATATTATTCGTATGATATTCGTGATAGAAATAAGACCATTGAGAATGGAATTACTGAGACAGACTTTATTAAGTCTACCAACCTTTAGGTACTGTTGATGAGTTAAACCTAATTAAGGATAAAAGCTATTTTATTTTGGGGTATTTTTTTATTTGGTCTCAAGAACCTGTATGATTACATCGTCATCAGCCCAAATACTTAACACTGCTGGGCGCAGCCTTTCTCTATTACTGAGATGGCTTAGGCCTTAGTCCACTACGGTGGCTTAGTGCGGGTAGGCGGACTACACACCTAAGAAATTCCTAAGAACTTTTAGGTGTGCCTGCACATCAAGATGTTTTCCTTCACCGTTAAAGTAAGTGATAAATAATTGTGAATCCACATATTACTTCGAAAAGTCAGGGGTGTGTGCCTGGGGTTTGAACTCCCGACCACCGAGATTGTCGACCGCGTGCTAAGTATTAATTTGTCGCAAATAATTTTATTTATAATATAATATGGCCAGGAGACAAATCAGTTGGATATTGAATAATTCATTATGAATTTATATCAAAATGTATAAATATTCAAGCTAAAGTCCTATTTACTTTTCAATCAAATGTCGTTGATAATGATTTAGTATTTCAGCATCCACATTTATAACTTAAAAAATATATAAATCATTTTAGTTTTGTTAATGATTAATTCAATTTACTTAGGTCTCAGGTCCCGGCGTCCAAACACTTAGGAACATTATAGAAATGGTATCGCGGAAGTCAATTTCAAGACCGGGAGTGGAAATAGGTCCGGGCGCTTTCAAGACTGAAATAGTGACCTACCCACCTAATAAATTCATAAACGAACTAAAGAAACTCATCAGACTAAAGCAGAAGATGGAAAGTAATAAAAAACTAATTTAATTGAAGCGCTTTTTACCTATTATTTCCCAGGTAATACTCATTTCATTTAATCCTACATATATCTACTATAATAATTATCAACTCTGCCTCGTGGTCTCGCGGCACAGGTATGTGCTGTGCGATCTAGAGGTTCTGGGTTCGATTCCCGGGTCGGGCAAAGTGTTATTGGGTTTTTTCATTAGGAAATTCTCAGTAGCAGCACGGAGTCTGGAATTGTGCCCGAAAAACGGCAATAGGCTTGCCCCCTATTACGTGGGACTGATACATACCTGGCGAAATGTGGGTGCAGAAATGCATCTCTTCCTACCCCTTCGGGGAATATAGGCGTGAGGTTATGTATGTATGTGTATGTATGTAATTATCAACTCATACTAGCTTATGAAGTCGCTACTGGAAGATCACTACATTCTCCAATCAATTGTCTAATATATATACCTATATATATATTTGTTTGGGGTTTATTTAATATAAAATAAAATAAATACACCCAACAGTCATATACGTGGTTTTAACCCCACATTATGATAGAAGTCCTGTGTCGTGGCTATCAGAAACTACGAGAGACTTTTTGGTCTCACAATTACTCAGACCCGAAACAAATGATTGTGGATCACACAAACATTTGTCTAGGTGCGGGTATCGAACACGCGCCCTCTTGTTTCACAAGCTGGTATCTAGCCATCTGCGCCACGTGGCTGATGCTGGTTAGTTAAAAATGGAACTGATCAGGCTAGCATGATAGTGTAGAGTATAGATATATTAACATTATAGTAGGCTTTATTTGACGAGCCTCACATTGGAGATCTTAAAAAAATCCTAATATACTATATATAAAATAATATTGTAAATAAGTGATTCAGGAATATTTTTGTCACATTTTTTTAGGGCTTAGTTACTGGATGATTATAATGGATATGAATGTAGAAACTTCTTGAAAGATATAAGTAAGGTTTTTTTTTTGTAAAATTTCACTCCGACAAAGCAGGGTTATTTTAGTAAACCAAAATATAATGTCCAGAAATTGTCCATGTCTATGCCGTACATAATGCTGAACCCGTAGCTCCAAGTTTTAACTCCAACTTGCCTGCTATTTTTACTTCAAACGTCTCACGCAAACCTTTCTACTTTTTCTAAGAAAATACATTCGTTCTATTTAACCATCTTCAAAGTATTTTCAATGCGTCTGAACAGAATATTATTTTAAATGTTCCATTTTGTATTTAGTTCACAGTGTAGTTTTTTCTTCGTGGGTTTTTTATGTAAAGTAGTTGTAATGTTTTCATTTATTTTAGAGAAAGATTTTTCTGTTTATACTAGCACGGCAAAGTATCTTCATTTCTTTGATCGGTAAAAGCAGATTTTCCAATTTACTTTATAGGGATAGATAGAACTCCCGAAAAATATTATTTAGGGAAGCCATTAGGGTAACTTATATTGGCCGGGTCCCTGCCGTGGGACCTTGACGCCAAATTCCTCTCGCGTCTATACCATCAGCAGGAGGAGGCGTCAAGTCGCGGGGACAGACTGGCCCCGAGAGAGGTAGAGGCTATAAAAGCCTCCCTCCGTACGGCCGCCGTGGAGGAATGGCGTACCAGGCTGGAGGATCCCAGTGCTGGTGCTAGGACCGTCGAGGCAGTGCGTCCTGTCCTCGACCAGTGGGTGGACAGGCGCCACGGTGCGGCGACGTTCCGCCTGACGCAGGTGTTGTCGGGGCACGGATGCTTCGGCCACTACCTGTGTCGGGTGGCTCAGAAGGAGGAGTCGGCCGTGTGTCACCACTGTGACAACTGCCCGGACGACACAGCCCAGCACACACTACAAGAGTGTCCAGCCTGGGAGATGGAGCGCAGCGCTCTCCGCGCTATTGTTGGTGGTGACCTCTCGCTCCCGGCCGTCGTCTCTTCGATGGTCGAGAGTCCGAGGTCGTGGCGAGCGGTGCTCTCCTTCTGCGAGCACGTCATGTCGCAGAAGGAGAGCGCGGAGCGGGATCGAGAGAGAAACGATCCCGCCCGCCAAAGACGTCAGAGAAGGAGGCGCCGGGTCAACAGAGATAATTAGACCCGGCGCCCTGCCCTGTGGCAAGGGGGCGTTAGAATCCCACCACGGTATCCCCTGCCTGTCGTAAAAGACGACTCAAAGGGGCCCTTGGGGTCGCTGGGCGCGCTGCGGGGGCGGCGCGTCCTCACTGAAAGTGACCCCGAGAGGGGCGGCGGCACTGTGGCCTGTGTACGTCGCGGGCGCCCATCCACAACCGGGGCGCCCGAACCAAGCTAGTGGGGGTGCAACTGCGCCCCCTACACACTCCGAGACGGCCGAGACAAATACGTCTCGGAGGCGCACCGGGCGGCTGCGGCATTACGGTTGGCGCTTCTCGCTAACGTACCGTGGTCGCCCCACTCGGCGCG
Organism: Hemaris fuciformis; assembly: GCA_907164795.1. Lineage (NCBI taxonomy): Eukaryota > Metazoa > Arthropoda > Insecta > Lepidoptera > Sphingidae > Hemaris > Hemaris fuciformis. The sequence goes on from OU015448.1 coordinate 12,545,665, forward strand.
GAGATGGCCACCGGGGGGTTTTGGTCGGTATGCCGGTTTAGGGATATTGTTAGGGACCCAGCCCGGCACTAACATCTGCGCGGACATGACGTCGCCGCGCGCCGGGCTGGAAGACCGGTGACCCCGACATACGCTTCCCGCCCCCCCTCCCCCGGGGTTGGCGCGGGAAGTAGAGCCATAAACAGCTTTCCCCTCGAGAACAAAAAAAAGGGTAACTTATATGAGTGAAGAAGAGTGACGAGCGGTGACAAATAGTGTTGTCAGTTAGTTAACATAAAATATATATTCTTTTTTATGCCAAAACTGAGTCTCTGTGACGCAATTATTTCAATGTATGGGCCGAGCAGTGAATCTTATAAAAATTGTTAATAGCAGTACGGCGTCTTCAAAAGTGTCGTATAAATTAAAACAACCTTACTCTCTATTAAGTAGGGCTTAAAACATTTCGACGAGAGTATATTATGTGTGTCAAAGATTTAAGTTTTATTAGAAACCGGCCAACTCGACGTTGACTCGACTTGTTCAATATTCTTAGGTTATTAAGTTTTATTTAATATTTTTTTAAAGAAATCACCACATGCGTACGTGGTGAGTGCATTTCATCATACGCCCATATACGTCCCACTGCTGGGCACGGGCCTCCTCTACAACTGAGAGGGTTTAGGCCTTAGTCCACCACGCTGGCCTAGTGCGGGTTGGCGGACTACACACCTAAGAAATTCCTAAGAACTTTTAGGTGTGCAGGTTTTATCACGATGTTTTCCTTCACCGTTAAAGCAAGTGATAATTCATTGTGAATACACACATAACTTCGAAAAGTCAGAGGTGTGTGCCTGGGGTTTGAACCTGCGACCGCCGAAATTCTCGACCGCGCGCCTAAACCTCGAGGCCATCACTGCTTTTTTTTTGCAGTTACAGTAATTTTTTTAACGAACCTTCCAAGCTAGCGAGAAATTCTTCTTAAAGTTAATGTACATATATAAAAATCGAATTACCTACAACGTTTCAAAATTAAATTATGATAAATATGTCTTTATAACTCAATGGTCCCACCGTATGTCCGAGAGGTCTCCGGTTCGATCCCTGGATTGGACTAAGTTTTATTGGGTTTTACATTACGAAATTTTCAGCAAGATTTGTACTGAGCTTTGATAAATAGCAATAGGTTGGGCACGCTTAGGTAAACGTAGTGCGGGACGTCCTGCAGCACGATGGTCCGACTTGAGAAAGGTGGCGGGTAGCCGATGGATGAGGGCTGCTTAAGACCGGAATGGTTGGCGACTATTTGGGGAGGCCTTCGTTCAGCAGTGGACGGCGATAGTCTGAGAAGAAGAAGGCTGGGCACCTATAACGTAGGTCCGAAAGAGCTGGAAAAAAGTGCGTGCAGAAATACATATCTGCGAACAAACAGGTTTGAGTGTATGCACGTATGTACATATTTGGTGCTAAATCTTACTCATGTTGTAAATAAGATAGTCAGTGTATTTGCTATCCTTTTACATCTAACCCGCTGAATCGAATTGTATGACTTTCGGTAAGAAGATAGAGACGGTAATAGGCCCCTCGGTTGCCACAAAGATCAAAGCCCTAACTAATCATTTTTTTGTTAATCTTCCTTTCAAAACTGTTTACATATCGGATATACTTGAATCTTTTGTATGTGAACTCATATGTTTTAAGAATTATCTCTCTGCTTGAAAATCAGATATTAAGATCTCCGAATAAAATAACATCACATACATTTCCTCGTTTCGCAAGAATTAATTCGCCTCAGTCGACGTTGCGCAAATGTAAAACAAAATCTCCATTATAGCGAACAACAAAACATCTTAAAATTAGTTTTGCTATTACATTTCTCTGTTGTTTATTCCAGGTTTGCACTACATTATATTCATTCCTGCATTAAATTATATTTCGTTCATTTCTCGCAGAATTTGTGGTTAATATTGTTAGTTGATAGAATTGCTGGTGGTAGGATATTCGTATCCGCCCGGATGGCGACCACCGTACACAGGGCGTAAAACCCGCCATAGTGGCACATGCAAGTGTGCCGCGTTCCGGGATCAGCCAGTGTATATCCGGTTTTCGGGGGGGCTTCAATCATGGTGAAAGGATGACCGTGCCGGCATTTTTTGGCCGGTTTGTCGCGGTCGGTCCTTTGATCGCCATGATTGATAGTCCCCCAAACTTCTTCACAATAAGGTGAAGAGGTATTCGGCCGGCATGATTGTGTCGACCAACGGGAGACCATCATCTCTCGCTGGTCGGCACTTTTTCTGGACTCCATTGCGCTTACCATCAGGTGCAATGGGGTCACTTTGCCGTGCCAGAATAAAAAAAAAAAAAACAATTTGTTTTTAATGAAGCAACTGTAAATTGCGTTTGTTTTTTAAATTAAAATGCCGTGCTATTAGCGCTTTACTGTTTTTGTATTACGCTAGAAGCACTACATAGCTTTATTTTGATGCTTTTTAGCTCATGGAAATATTATTCTTTATCCGAATGTTCTCGAAACGCTCTCACCAAAGGCTTCTTTACTCGTAGCAATTTCGATCCATAAAAATAGGACTCATTATGGACGATATACGACTCTTACTTAAGGTAAAAATATTAACAGCCCCTTTGCGCAATTTCACGCGTAGTTTCTGATACTCATGACACACGACCCGTATCTTAATATGGGTCAGAACTATGTATGGTTGTGACTTTCTTTAACCCACAATAAACAATATTATAAACGAGACATTGCAAAATTAACGTGTAACGCTTTTGGGCTTCTATGGAAGTACCGCCACTGGTGGGGACAGGGGATGATGGGATTATCTCTCGGGTAACGCTACTCATAGAATAAAGTAAAGTGCCTCTACCCCCATAAAAATAATATTAGTAATTTACAAAAACATACTAACTTATGCCATTATAGAGGTAGCCAAAGAATGTTGAGTGTCATAAACTACGACGCTGATAAAACTTTCTAGCATGTTCTACAAGAGAAGCATTCTTTTAATAATAACTATGCAGGGAAACTAATGTATTAGCATCGTGCAACAGACGAGATTTTTACAGCGTCATGAATCTATTATTTTGCGAGGCCAGGTGATGCTAGCAGCTATTTTTAATTAAAATGTACCACTTTCATTACTGTTTAGAGTTGAGAATATTTCAGAGTGAATTATGCGACGATGCACCGAAAATTGACACTCTTTTTTAACTGAAAAACGCTTAAAAATACTTTAAGAGTTGGATGTCGTTATTCAGTGCAAAATTTGCATTTTACCTTTTAACAATTAGATTGCAAATGTACTGAGTAAGTTTACCATGGGTTCTGAAGACGATGGGATTTTTATAGATGGAAAAATAACTAAAAGGATTATATTGGAAAGACGCATGATATGGTTATTGGGTTGCGTAAAGAGCAACACTAGAGTTTCTTGCCCGTTCTTTTCTAGTGATGACTTCCGAACATTTTGTTTACCACCCAATTTTGAAATGACTGAATCTAAGTGATGTATTTGACATTTTATAGATTCAATAAATATAATTCCATTTCATAGTCAAATTTAAGTCAATGGTTTCTGACGTTAACCAGTAGTGGACGTTATGTGTCTGATTATGATAAACATTTTAATAATATTTTTGTCTTTTAAAAGTACTAAGGCGTAAAATCATAAGAAGTTAGTTTTCGCACTGGCTGAATCGAATCGTTTTTTTTTATTTGCAATACTTTGCGGGAAGCAACTGATACTTTTCTAGATGTTCATGGTGGCTAACACTAAACTGCACCTGTGTCCACTATTGAATCCAATGCTAGCTAGATAAAATGTAAACGTACGGGAAATGGTTATCGCCGGTTTAAACCACTTAGCTCTAGGAGCCAGCTGTGTACCGGCTAAATCTAGAAGACAATTGAGTGGGAACTCCACGCTACATCTATACTAATAAATAAAATTGGAGTGTCTGTTTTGTCTGTCTGTCTGTCTGTTTGTTCCGGCTAATCTTTGAAACAGGTGGACCAATTTTAACGGGACCTTCACTGGCAGATAGCTGATGTAATAAGGAATAACTTAGGCTAAAAAATATAAAAAAAAATAATTAAAGAATCAGCTGTTAGGCGGAATGAAGTTCGCCGGGTCAGCTATAAATGCATATGGATGTATACACGGTACATATACCAAAATAACGTTTTTTACAATTTTTGTCTGTCTGTCTGTCTGTTTGTTCCGGCTAATCTCTCAAACGGGTGGACCAATTTTAACAGGACTTTCAATAAGGATGCTGATTTAAGGAAGGCTGATTTAATAAGGAGTAACTTAGGCTACTTTAAGTTTATAAATTTTCTTATTAAAAATAAATTTTCCGTGTGGACGAAGTTGCGGGCACAGCTAGTGTTTCATAAAACTGACGTTGAAACTGAATTGATTCTTTTGAGTGAATCTTTTACATGGAGGTTTAAATTGATGTAGTTTCAATGTAGGCATTTTGCATGGATGGCCAGAACCAGCAATGTCATCGCTGTATGTAGGACTCGGTTCATTGATATTGTTTATTTGTTCTGTACTATCAGATGACGTTTTATCATATTAGTGTTTAACACGTTCACTGCGGAGCCATTTTTCAAGGACTTTCAGCTAGTGCGTATAAGGTTTAGTAGTCATATAGTTCAATCAATTTTCAAGAAAGCGATTTTGACTGCCGCACCTGCAAGAAGTCACGCATGTGGCTTTCTCGACCTCATGACGAAGTGAACGTGTTATTTTTTTTCACTATAAATCTCAGTGAGAGCCAACTAAAAGTTTCCAAGGACGTAGAATGATTGTCGCCATACGTTGCAGTTGTTGCAGGTGCCAGCTCCGAGAGACGGTTCCACTAATGTGATTACTCCGGATAGCCGCCGTAATGTCTTGAAAGGATTTGCTTTCATTTAACAACACGCCAGCGTTCCTGATTTATTTAATTTTGTTTTAAGGCAACGCAAATTGCTCTACAATTTTCGCTGAATATAATTTTGGGTTAATTTCAGTTGACGTTGCAGGCGGTGTTAATTCAATTGGAAGGTTTGAATGCTCTGTTTGTGTATTCTTTTATTAATCTAAGAATGTAAATGTAAGAACAATAGGTAAAAAAGCAGCAGCAATATAAATATAATGGCTATTAGGCAAAATATCTAGGTTGATGTCGTCTATAAAATACAGAAAAAAAATATTTTGGAGAACCAACACAAAATAGACACTAAAACACTGATATGTAAATTATATGGTGCAGAATACAAAAATACAATAATGATAAAAATATTTTACAATGACCACATTGTTATTTCGAAAGATTGATCAATTGATTCCAAAACCTTTTCGGAATGTACATACATCACTTTATGGAATATAAGCGTTAATACCTACTGCCTCGTGGTCTCGTGGCACAAGTATGTTTGTACATACATACATACATAAACTCACGCCTGTGTTCCCCGAAGGGGTTGGCAGAGGTGCATTTCTGCACCCACATTTCGCCAGGTATGTATCAGTCCCACGTACGTACACGTATTAGTAAATTCCCAGTTGTAGAGGAGGCCCGTGCCCAGGAGTGGGACGTATTTGGGCTGATGATGTATGATGTAATTCCAGTAGCAGTACGGAGTCTGGAATTATGCCCGAAAAATGACAATAGGCTCGCCCCCTATTACGTGGGTCTGATACATACCTGGCGAAATGTGGGTACAGAATTGCACCTCTACCTACCCTTTCGAGAAATACAGGCGTGAGGTTATGTTGATGTATGTTGTTGACATTTATATTATGAGTGTTAAAATATTTTGAAATACCAATATCACAGCAGCAATTCATTTGGCAATTGAATAAACGTTTATTTATAATTTAAAACCAAAACTCTTTTGAAATTTTCAAGACATTGTTTAAAAGTTTTGATATTAAACTGAGACAGTCTTAATTCTATTGTAATTGTGTATTCGTCCATCACACTGTCAGGGGCACCAAAAAGACATTTCTTTTTTATAGAAAAAAAAACGTTTTCCGAGGGACAGGTAGAAAAACAGACTTTAAAAAATTTATAATATATAGTTTCTTTTTAAGATGGACAAGCTGAGGAAGGCCAAACATGAGATGGATGGACTGCGTGAGAGAAGATATGAAAGAAAAAGGGGTAAATGAAGACTTGACGGCTGTTTGGAAAGATAAAACATACTGCGCCGACTGCAAATAGTATTAGAAACAGGGCAAGGTAATGATGATGATACAGTTTTTACCCAATTCAAATGTAAAGTATCCAGTTCTGATATGCGTTATCTGGAATCAACACAAGTAATGCTAGTCAACCGTTTAAACCACATGAACCGTACAGTACCTACTGCGTTATTGATCAATTTAACTCAATGATCTCCCGTAGTGCATAGATAAGTGATGTAGATCTGACGAAATGTGTCGGTCATTTTGCGTTCCCCTGCAATTTCTGTGAAAATAATGGTAAATAAAACGTTCACTTTCTCAATGGTGCAGAGACTTGAATGGAATCGTTAAGTTGAATTGTAGAAAGCTATATTGGACTTGGTTCTCGAAAAGCGAACCGAGATTTAAGAAATTGGCTTAAGAGATATTTCTTAGTGCCTAGGTTTTATGTATGTTCTTCAATAAAAATCTACATAAAGATAAGTAAAAAGTTATTAATATACGTATCTGAAACGCCAATACCAAAGCCAAAGCCGAGGAACGCAGTCGAACAGGTGAGTCAAGCATTCGGCGTGATTCACAGAGATAGCTACCGTCAGAAGAATTTATGGTAGTGGGAGTAAAACTATAAAAAGGTGAGTTAGTTAATTTCAAAACGCATTCGTAGTTGAGCTCTAGCACATCGTATATACTTTGCTTCCTTTCACTTCAATATCGCTTCTTAAGTATAAAATTTAGAACCAATGTAATTACCATAACGTGCCTCAGTTTTCAATCACGGTCTTTTTACACCTTGGACAGCTCAAGTCTATTATACTAATGTATTATTTTTCATATCTCTTTAATCCTTACTTGGCAGAAGTTATCAGTTCTTTTTTCATTTTTTTTTAAATTTATTTTCTTTTACATAGTGAGTGAGAACTTTCATTTTAATCGTACAACCTCAATAAGTCAAATCGAGGTTTAAAGAAAATATAACATTTCAATTAGAATGATTTGTTATTTATCGTAGTAATTTGATTTATGATACATCGATAGACTACATGCATATCTATTGACGTAAAATTATGCAATTGACGGCGCTATCGTTACGCTCCAATGAATCCCACCGAAATGATTTCCGTCCAAGTATCTGATTTATAGGAATTGTTCATGTATATGATTTGTCTGTAGTTGTATTTTGGCAATTAGATTTTACATACACAAAGTGGTGATGCCATCGAGATTTGGGCGCACATCTCAAGGAATTTTCACCTGGAAACTAAATATTCTTTGTATGTTTATTGTTTATAGATGTGTAGTCCGCGAATCCGCCCTATGCCAGCGTGGAGGATTAAGCCCTCACAGTTGTAGAGGAAGTCCGCGCCCCGCAAAGAAGCGTGTGCCCATACACGCTTGATATATACATTATGTGTTCTAAATACACGTTGTTTAAAGACGCAAACTTCTCCTTTCCTTTTTCTTCGCGAAAACTATATGTACCTACATGATATTATTATTCCGTCGAAGAATTGAGGGAGACTCAACACTTATTATGATCGCTAAATGGCTTCAATGAAATTATTATTATCATCATTAAAGTGGCAATTACTACTATTTTTTCATTAAAAAGTTTGAATCTTCAGGGAATTTTCAGTTGAATAGAATATAAAAATAAATTTTTTCTTTTATTAATTACCTTTGTACGGAACTACAGATCTCGTAGATTCGCTTAATATCAGAAGGATGATCCTGGCATCGGAATTTCATTCCACACAACAACAGGACTCCTTCATTGTTCTAATAACGGATTATTCCCTTTACACGGTTTCTCAGGCGAAACACTCTTTGATGTGTTTGTCGCCATGTGGTCACGCTACGTGCACCAACATTACCAAAGATAAGATAGGTTATGCGAAGGTAGATGCGACGAACTATTATCATAACGCATGGTATACATTCATATTTCCATATGTGTAACCCTGAAGGTATAAAGTAGTGATGGCATCGAGGTTTAGGCGCGCGGCCGAGATTCTTGTCGGTCAAACTCCAGGCACACACTTCAGATTTTTCGAAGTTATGTGTGTATTCACAATGAATTATCACGGAAAACATTGTGAGGGTTTCCTACCTACCTACACGCCTAAAATTTCTTAGGTTTGTAGTCCGCCAACCCACATTAGGCCAGCGTGGTGGACTAAAGACTAAACCGCCTTAGTTGTAGAGGAGGCCCGCGCCCAGCAGAGGGACATAATTGTGGGCTAATGATGATTCAAGAATTATCTCTGAAGGAGTAGGCAGTGGTGTACTTGTACATGCACGGCTTACCAGCTGTACTTTAAGTGCTAATTATTTGACTCAACAAGTTGGTACTATTTAACAGACTTAGTGCTGCTACCGATCATTTTTTAATGGAATAATTCAATAACTTTTTTAATTTAATAACTTTTTCAATAAATTTTGCCCAAATTTGGGAATCGAATGCAAATTTAAAATACTTAACGATAAATTAGGTGATAATTATCTTCTGTACCATACTAATAATACTAATATTACACCATATATAAAATGCAACCTCCACCCCACGAGCTTTGTCTATGTGACTTCAATAAGGCGTAATTTTTTTCCAATTTTTCAAGCAACTAAATCACAATTAATTTTTATAACATACAGCTAATAAGTCTCCCAGAGACAGCTATCGCGTAGGCATACGAACCGACCGTCCATTCTTCAATTGCCTTATACTGTTACTTTGTGTAAGCCACATGTCGCGCTGCGTACTTAAATTTATCCGCCTTTTTATAACGATTGCAAGGAAATAGTAACATGTGGTTACCACAGGAGAGTTCATTTTTTTTATCCACGCGGAGCAGTATATAACTGAATCCCGGGGTGATGCGACCCGTTAGTACCGTCTGTACGTTTCTATATTAAGATCGCCTTCGTTCGGCCTCGAGCACGATGCGTGTGCGCAGACCAAACGTCCGCACAATAAAATTCAAACGTAGTACATATTATATTTTTCCCACGAAACCGACTTTTCCTAATATCACATGATATTGTGAAAAGATATCTTATTTGATTACCGCAGACGAGAATTATGGTGAGCGAATTTCTATGTTATAAATAGACCGCGATGTCCATTAGTTTTTTCACTGGCAAACGCGTACCGAACTTGTTTCGTAATGTTAAATTGTTAGATGGCATTTGTTTAATTGGCATATGTTCGTTTTCAGTTTGTGAAGTGAATTCAAAGTGAAAATCCGAGTGTAGCGAATCGCAGTGATTTGAGGCAAGATGAAGTTCACGATAGACGTTTTGGGGATATTTCTCAAAGTTGTCATTAGGGTAAGTGTTTCAGTAACTAATGCTAATTCTTCTCTAATACTCTTTACAGTTATTATAATCATTATTTCAACTAAAAGTTTATTGATAATAATAATAATGATGTCACTTAGGAGCATAGTCCGACAGACATATAGATTACTGTCACTGTTGAAGACTTGTGCCAGAATTTGCAAGTTTTCTTTTGGCATAGTAATTAATATATTGCTTGACAACTACTTCTCTTTATTTATAGAATTAATAATTTTACAATATTTTCGTGTTTTTATTAATCCGATAAACACGATTGGTATTTAGAAATAATATTACTATTTTTGATGAATGAAAACATCATTAATATAGAGGAAACTTAGTTTCCAATTATGTAAAATTTTAATTAAATACATGATTATTACTTAATTTTAATAGATACACATATTGATAAGAATGGGATGGATGTATTTAGAAGCATACTGAAATTTCGTCTTCGAATTATTATGTTATTCGAAATGCTATTAAAAATAGATTTTGTTGTTTCCGCGGAGGCGTTGGCAACGAAGCTGTTGATAGTCTATTTTGCAGTTATTGCGTGTTCTTGCTAGTTTATCTTTAAAACGCAAATCTTTCACTAAATTCCACTTATCTAATACTTGCTCCACCAATGTATATACTTAAATTGGAACGATACACAGTATATTAGTATGGCTCCAAACAACTATCTTAGAAATGCTAGTTTCTCAATTAGTTTACTTTACTATATGATAGTTTACATCTATCATTACATATCATCATCAGCCCAAATACGTCCCACTGCTGGGCACGGGCCTCCTCTACAACTGAGAGGGTTTAGGCCTTAGTCCACCATGCTGGCCTAGTGCGGGTTGGCGGACTACACACCTAAGAAATTCCTAAGAACTTTTAGGTATGCAGGTTTTATCACGATGTTTTCCTTCACCGTTAAAGCAAGTGATAATTCATTGTGAATACACACATAACTTCGAAAAGTCAGAGGTGTGTGCCTGGGGTTTGAACCTGCGACCGCCGAAATTCTCGACCGCGCGCCTAATCCTCGAGGCCATCACTGCTTTATCATTATCATTCTATCATTACATATACTTACATATAAATATAAATAATAATAAATTGAAAGAATCCTTTATAGAGAAATACCAGACATGGTGTGAAACAATTGAAATTTATTCGTCTTAAAATCCTTCCTTATTTCACATCTTGAATACCAAATAGGCATTTGACCTTCGTTGTCAATGATTTTGATAGTTGAATTACAATGTTGTGACACCATAGATGTATTAATTTTAAGATTACATAGACTAAAGTAATAAATGATATAAGTATTTATAAAGAAAAGGTGTACCTTTTTAAAGTGTTCCTTTTTCTTTTTTCAAGTCATGTATGACTTGACTCTACCACAAAAATCTTGTTCAGATATTAAAAACTACGCGCATGGACTTCTGCTAGGATAATTTTGATTTTCAGCATTGCAATGGGGATTAGTTAATTACTTTGGCTAATAAATATTGTGGAAAACTATCAAGCTAAATATTTTCCTTCAGTTAAGTACTTTAAACAAATTTTCAAAAAGTGAGATTATTACATACATACAAATATATCACATACAAATACGCCAACGCCAGTGTCCCATAGGGATAGGCAGAGAATATGGACTTCCATTTTACTCAGTCCTGACATGACATACTACTTTCACTTGATCCAATTTCATTAAGCGCTTCATGCATTCACGTATTTTGAGGATCCTAACCCGTCCTTTATTCAGCAATCTGGGAACCCAGTCCAAGTTCAACCAATACGTTCTGTACGGTCATCTACTGCAAACCCTCCCACCAATATTTGCCACATATATGTTCTTTGTCAATCTACTGAAATTCATTCTTTCTATGTACCCACACCATCCAAGTTCTTCTCCTTACTTTTCCTACGTTCTCTAACTATTCTTAATTCTTTTGTTATTATTAATTATATAATTTCCCATCACTTTCATTCCAAGCTAAAAACTTGAATGAGTTGACGTCTCGGTCTGTTTTTGAGTTGCGTGCCATTTAAAGCCACGCCATTAACCAATTAGCAACCATTTCGTGAAATTATATAGATGTTCTGTGCACTTCAAGTCCCCGGTAGTCTGCGAACTATCCTTTAAAGTTTGAGGGTAACTTCGCGAAGTCTCAACACATTAAAATCGGATCAACAAGCTCAACTCCAGCCCAAGTTCACTCGCCCCAGTTAAATTTGAAATGAATAGTTGCACTTACATCTAGGTGTTGAGCATTCAACTTTTCGATACTTAAAGATTCTTGTTTCGATAAGTTACTTAAAATTGGAACGAGCATTGACATTTTTTACTTTTATAAAAGTATGTTTAAAGTTCTAGTCTTTGGCCAAGATCGATTGGATCGCATATATGAAGTGCAGGATGCCTTCGACAAAAGTCTCACTCTCTGCCGATACTATTTTAGTAGTTGAATTTTCTAAATTATGTTTCAATTCTATATGAGTAATCACGGAGTTTTTGAAAGAAACTTTAATGAGGAAAACAGGGCATAAGCAATTAAACACTTAAAACCATAGAAGAAGCTTGTCCAAGACAGTTGGCCGTATATTATAATGATTGAAGAACAATATTTTAAAAGTTCGTCTCTGGTAGAAAGTCGTTTAGGGTCAAATATAAAGTAGGAAGTCCATCATCGTCATCAGTCCATAATACGTCCCACTGCTGGGCACGGGCCTCCTCTACAACTGAGAGGGTTTAGACCTTAGTCCACTACGCTGGCCTAATGGAAGACGCCAACGTAGTGAAATGATGATCAATTAAAGATTACTCAACGATATTTTTTTCCAGTTGATCAGTCTGGGCGTCTTTAGGGACAAACTATGTGTAGCAGTGGACGTCATTGATCGTGATGAATGAAAATCTTATCAAGAATAAAATAGTCGTAATTTTATTGCTGCGTTCAGACAAAACCACAGAAACGCATAGTATTCCATAATCTGCACAAAAAACGCTCACCAAATTACACATTCTCAATTAAAACGTGAAAATGATGAAAATTTACCGATGCATTAAATCCCTCTTCATTTCAACATCGTGGAATAATAATTTAAAATTCAGCGACAATTTATATCATTTTGTTTGTTAATAAAACGATGTATTTTACCACAACAATTTTAAATACGATACAATTTTATATAAAAAGATATATTTATTTTGCAGGAGATATTTAATTGTAACATATACATACAGGTACGTAGTATGTAAGTAAACACGAAGGGAAATATGGAACAAGTCTATTACCGTTTTCCGGGCCCATTTCCACTCGGTGCTGATATTGAGAATTTCCAAGCGGTAGATGCTAATAACCCTTTGCCAGGTTCTAAAAGCGAACTTGGGACCTCCTCATCGCTCGCTGCTAGAGTTTTGAATCAATCAAAAAGCTTTAATTATTACCACACAGACAAAAACACAGCCCCGTGGCGCAGTTGGCTAGACACCAGCTTGCGAAACGAGAGGCCGCGGGTTCGATCCCCGCAACGAGACAAATGTTTGTGTGATCCATAAATATTTGTTTCTGGTCTGGGTGTATGTGAGACCGAAAAGTCTCTCGTAGTTTCTGATACCCACGACACAAGACTTGTATCTTAGTGTGGGATCAGAACTATGTATGTGACTGTTGGGTGCATTTATTTATTTATTTAAAAAGACTCCACATTTTACTGAGCAAAATAAACTTTGTAGATTTCACGCGACTGGAATCAGATGTGTTGTGTCAGCCATTGTATTTACCAAATAAACGGACTGTGGGATCTATCGGGCCTCTTCAATTCATCAAAGTCAAAGTGGAACAAATTGAGAGTTTGATGCGTTCTACACGGCCATTATAAACAGTAGCACATTCGGAATTGATCCGGGATATACGGGACATACGGGTAACTAGTTGACACGACCCCGCTCATCTGAGGGGTTTTTAATACAAGTAATATATGTAGGTAATTGTCTCGTATAAGTATACCTATGATCGATGATCATGGGTTCGATTCAAGGTGCGTAAAGTGGTACTGAGTTATTGGATTTTTACGTTTTACCATGAGAAAATTCTTTGTACCAGTATGAAATCAGGATATTCCGTGCAAACACAGTTGGCGAAATGTAAGTGTAGAAATAAACATCATTTTTTTTATTAATACATAACGCTTAAAAACAAAATCCTTGGAAAAAAATCAGAATTGGTACGCAAACACAATTAAATAAAATAGTCACAAATTAAAAAAGTTAGTTTTTAAACATAGGTGTAAAAAATAAAACTAGTAATAAGCGTAATTATTAACTATAACTTTGATACATTTTGTTTATGCATGTTTTACTTTTATGACGATGTTGATGCAAATGATATAAATATTCTTGAAACATTTTCAAGAGTATACAAACGCAGAACTAAAATAAAGTATAAACTTTATTTTAGTGTGTCATAGTTATTTTTGTAGATGTTCAAGTTTTTAGAATGGATTCTTTTTTATATATTTATTCCTGAAGACATTTTTTTATCTTCTGCGTGTAATCGTTGTTCCAGTTTCTAGAATATCTATTGGTATAATACCACGCCATAGAACATATTTTTTTTTTATAGTGAACATTGTTATAGGACTGAAGCGTCACAATTTCGGTCCTTGCATTTAGGAAAAAAAACCATATGGAATCATATAAAATCCATATGGCTTAGTATTTTGATTGAAGAAAAAAAAAGAAAATTAATTATAAATGAAATTGAGACATGCAACAAAACATATGATTTAAAAAAAACTTAAACATCATAATACTTTATGGGCGGCCATTGTTTATTTTTATTAGTTAAGAACTATTATTTAACTGGAAATTAAATATGTGCAGTTTTTTATTATTCTTATTGAGAATGGTTTTGGAAATTTAAAACTCATACTAATACCAAACGTGTCATATATTTATTTATTTATTCATTTACACTTATAATTGTAAAGGACTTAATACCTAAGGCATTCTCTGTCAGTCGAACCTTGTGTGATATATCGCTTTTTCTTCACATACAACATACACTTTCAAACGCCAAACATCTTAACATAAACTCTGCCATTTCATTAAAGACACATTTAGAACGTAGCGGAAACGCCCACATTTCGTGTTCGTATGTTTACAAATTTACATTTCGTCAACTGTTCAACTGTCGAGCAAATATAGTATGTGCAGCCGAAACTAGATTTAGGAAGTGAATGTTAAACGGAACTATTAGGGAGCCTATGCGACGAGCCACGATGCCAGGCCTTTGTAAAGCCCCAATGTACTAAATGGATTTGACAGAAATATTTGCAGCTCTATTCCTGATGTAGGAAAACCATGGCTGTGAAAAATTTAAGACGATTTTAATTTATATTATTTATACACTTGTATACCCCGAAGGTGTAGGCAGAGGTGCATTTCTGCACCCACATGTCGCCAATTGTGTTTTTTTTTCCCACGTAATAGAGGGCAAGCTTAACATATTGCCGTTTTTGTCACAATTCCAGACTCTGTGCTGCTACTGAGAATTTCCTGATGAAAAAACCCAATAACGCTTTCCTATACCAAAAATAAAACTTGAAATTGTTGAAAGACGAGTTAAATTCAGTAAGGAATGTTAAAATTAATATTTATCCTTTGAGTTACGTGGCGTAGAATAAATTATAATTCAAAATTATATAAAATATACATACATACATACATAAACTCACGCCTGTATTCCCCGAAGGGGTAGGCAGAGGTGCATTTCTGCACCCACATTTCGCCAAGTATGTATCAGTCCCACGTAATAGGGGGCGAGCCTATTGCCATTTTTCGGGCACATTTCCAGACTCCGTGCTGTTACCGAGAATTCCCTAATGGAAAAACCCAATAACACTTTGCCCGACCCGGGAATCGAACCCAGGACCTCTAGATCGCACGGCACATACTTGTAACGCGAGACCACAAGGCAGTCAGGTAGTAAAATATATTATTATATATAATTATGTAAATGATCATAATAAATAATATATTTTTTATACTTTAAAATGTATATTTTTATACATATAAAAGTTTTTGTTTAAAAAAAATGAAAATATCTTATAATAAATAAAGAGGAATAGGTAATCACAAAGGAATACGTTATTTTTCTTGCATTTTGAGAATATCCATTGAAATAGCCATAAAAAGATAAAGATGTTAGCTCGTGAATTATTGCGTCCGAAATCTGTTATCTATTTGGTACCTAAGCCTATACGGGTTAGGAAATAATATACGATTACCTTTATTTGAAATAAATCTACTGAATACTGGGTATTTTGTCCAAAATATGTTTCTGAATTTTATTAAAGAGTTTTAAGCTCAGTGTTGGAGATGGACAGATAATAACATAATAAAGATGTACAAGTTAATGGGGAAGCCTTTTTCTAGCTATGTTTTGTGACTAATGATGTTAAGTAAGTACCAAATTACTCGGGACTTATCTCTTATTGGGAAGACTAGACCTTGGTCCACCACGTTGGCTTCGTGCGAGATCAGAAACTTTCAGTCGTCCAACGATTCCGCAGGATGTCTTTCAGTTGAATTTTTTTTTTAATTTTTATTTATACACTTAAATCATTTTTACTTAATTTGGAATTTAATCTGTTCAATGCTAATAAAATGTAAGGTGGCAATAGAGTATATAAACTACGTTTTTATTGAGCTCATAAAAATATTGAATTATAGAAATCATGAGCACTAGACAAAAAAAAACTGGCCACAAAATTTGCTAGCTAATATAAAATTATGTTCTATACTTAAATATAATATGTGTAAACTTTATGGCGTTGCAATACGTTATTTTTAATTCCTTGTGCATCAAATTAAGACAAGCCAGTTCTGCAACCACTGCTTCGCAAAAACTTGGTAATCAACCAATTCCGATCCACAAAGACCACCTATTGCCAGTACTACGTTATCTGAATCGCGAACGAGCGACATCAAAGAGCCTGTTATCCGAGTGAAAAAGCCCATAGCATTTCATTTGATTGTCTGTTACGATGGTAACGTATATTGGAGAATTCGGTTCAGTCTGCTGAAACTGAAATCTAGCACGGGGACAGATTGCAAATACACGGCAGGTGTGGCGGTAGTAAAAATACAATCAAAATTGTGGCGCGTTCTGGGATCGGTTAGTTTTTATTCGGGTCTGAGTTGGCACTCGTAATCGTGTCGAGTTGTATAAAATCATACAAGTCAACATTCATCATCAATAAAAAATATACATATTAATGGAAAAGGCTTACGTCTCTTTAAATTATAGAAGGTGATTGATTACTATTGTGTTTATTAGTCATATATGTTTCCTTTACATGCCGATAGATTTTTTGATATATTATAAAATACTTACCAAAATTTAAACTACCCAACTTATTATTTGTAGAGTAACTAAAGCGCCGAAAAATGCCTTAAAACTTCAACCTCAATATGCTAAAAATTCACATGCTCTATATTGATAAAAGGGGGGATACACACCGCCTGTACCTTTCATCCGAGCCTGTTTATGGTAATGGTTGTGATCCGGGCTCTTTCACGTTATAGACGCGGCTTAAGAGCGAAAAAGAAATAGGTTTTAAAGCTTTGGAACGAGTG
Organism: Hemaris fuciformis; assembly: GCA_907164795.1. Taxonomy (NCBI): domain Eukaryota; kingdom Metazoa; phylum Arthropoda; class Insecta; order Lepidoptera; family Sphingidae; genus Hemaris; species Hemaris fuciformis. Next base: position 12,562,822 of record OU015448.1, read on the forward strand.
CTATTCAGCGACGGCCGCGGTGTTCGGCATTACTTCGGCTTTTCAATCTCTTGCCAGCGTTTCACTACGTTTAAGATGCTTTGAGTGTATTGCAAAGGTAATATTATATAAAAGTACCTGGATGACCGAGCTTTACTCGGTTTTTTTTTAATTGTGTTTTTTGGAAATTATATTTAAGTACGAATTACTAATAAAATGATGAAATATGAATAATGTTACTTAACAACGCCATCTGCTGTTGTGTCGTTAAAGCAATTAGTTGCTCACAAAAAATAGTATTATTATTCGCCAATAGATGTCAGGAAGAGACATATTTTTCAGTTGAGACTACTCAAACGCCTCCTTTTTTTCTTCCAAATGACATTTTCTAAAAATGATTCCTAGCTAGATCGATTTATCGCCCCCGAAACCCCCTATATACTAAATTTTATGAAAATCGTTGGAGCCGATTCCGAGATTCCAATTATATATATATATATATATATATATATATATATGTATATACAAGAATTGCTCATTTAAAGATATAAGATAACATTTTAAACATTATGAAATAAAATAATATTTATTGAATCTATAAAATGTCAAATACATCACTTAGATTCAGTTATTTCAAAATTTTGTGTATAACCCTGTTCGAAAGGCAATCATCACTAGAGAAGAACGGGCAAGAAACTCTAGAGTTGCTCTTTTCCAATCAAGAGATCAAGAGAATCGAGAGGTTAAAATACTGTTTAATAGAGCTGTAAGTATTTGGTAGGCAAAAATGGAGGTGGGGACGGGGATAACCTTTCGTGAGATCACCAAGCTTATCTGAGTAAATTGTCAGCGTTGTGCACTAAGGTCTATAACCTCTCAGTTCTAGAGGAGAGCTGTATCCAGTGGGACGTATATGGGCTGATGATGATCATGATGATTTTATACGAAAACAACAGTTTTTTTGTATAAAGAATTAATAGAAGAATTTTCGTCGATCGAGAATCTCGACGGTCGCGGGTTCAAACCCCAGGCACACAGCTCTGATTTTTCGAAGTTATGTGTGTATTCACAAAGAATTATCACGTACTTTAACGGTGAAGGAAAACATCGCGATGAAACCTGCACACCTAAAAATTTCTTAGGAATTTCTTAGGTGTGTAGTCCGCCAACCCGCACTAGGCCAGCGTGGTGGACTAAGGCCTAAACCCCTGAGAGTAGTAGAGGAGGCCCGTACCCAGCATTGGGACGTGTATGGGCTGATGATGATGATGACGATGAGAAGAATTTTCACAATAAACCCTGTTGTTTCAGGCATAACGTCCTATATCAAATGTTGCAAATTTTACTTAAATAATGTTCTGTATACTTTTCTAGTTCATCTAAATAATTTGAACCTCATGCGATCAACACGTGTAGACAATAAAGAATTAAGGTCTTGGGATTATAAAGCGGCCGTGTTCTGCTTCAACAATATCATTTATGTTAGCGTCCTCTGGGATAAGGGCCGTTCTCATAACAAACGTTAAATATACCGCACTTAGAGAGATGAAACATATTTTCGGGGTAAAATTTGTCGTAGTGAAAATATTGGGGTAATGTCGCGGGTAATTTCTTTTCAAATAATATGAGAAGTGGGGTCTTACAAAGTTTGTTTTTTATTTATTCTGTATACGATATATTAATTGTTCTTAAATATTTCATACATACACATACATAACCTCACGCCTATATTCCCTGATGGAGTAGGCAGAGGTGCATTTCTACACCCACATTTCACCAGGTTTTTGTATCAGTCCCAAGTAATAGGGGGCGAGCCTATTGCCGTTTTTCGGGCACAATTCCAGACTCCGTGCTGCTATTGAGAATTTCCTAATGGAAAAACCCAATAACACTGTTTGTTTTTTTTGTTTTTGTACTCGTATTTGCTTGCCAATAATGCCAGTCAATAGGTGCGCTCGTTAACACATGTTGTTAAACAAAGCTGGCAAAATGAGGGTGCAGAAATCTCACCATAGTCCTTACCCCATCGGGAATACACCATGAAGTTCCTTTGTATGTCTAGAAATAAATATTTCGTACCTTGTTGCTATACAGGTAAATATAATTACTATATATTATGTATTTCTTGAGTATTTTGTTGGGGTCAAATATAAGGTAAACAACCCTGAAGTAAACAGGAAGACTGAGAGAGTATTGTCGTGTTTCATAATAAATTAGTGTTTGGGCAGCTGGAGGTCATCAGGGTTTATATTTTTTAAATCCTTGAAGCAGTGATGGCCTCGAGGTTTAGGCGCGCGGTCGAGAATTTCGGCGGTCGCAGGTTCAAACCCCAGGCACACACTTCTGACTTTTCGAAGTTATGTGTGTATTCACAATGAATTATCACTTGCTTTAACGGTGAAGGAAAACATCGTGATAAAACCTGCACACCTAAAAGTTCTTAGGAATTTCTTAGGTGTATAGTCCGCCAACCCGCACTAGGCCAGCGTGGTGGACTAAGGCCTAAATCCTCTCAGTTGTAGAGGAGGCCCGTGCCCAGCAGTGGGACGTATTGGGCTGATGATGATGATGATGAAATCCTTAAAATTTGGAGTAGTTTTGTGGGTTTAGTTTCATCATCTGCCTATATGTACGTCCGACTGCTGTGTATGTAATTTGTATGTTTATATTAACAAATAAATAGTGGTTTTAACCACTCATTTAGACAGTTTTAGGAGTAATTTAAAAAACAATAGTTTTTTATACATTCTAACGGAAGCCACATCAAGTAATTTTTTGTTTATATTGTACATAAATATCATCATCAGTCCATACACGTCCCACTGCTGGGCACGAGCCTCCTCTACAACTGAGAAGGTGTAGGCCTAATGCGGGTTGGCGGACTACACACCTAAGAAATTCCTAAGAACTTTTAGGTGTGCAAGTTTCATCACGATGTTTTCCTTCACCGTTAAAGAATGAATACACACATAACTTCGAAAAGTCAGAGGTGTGTGCCTGGGGTTAGAACCCGCGACTGTCGAGATTCTCGACCGCGTGCCTAAACCTCGAGGCCATCACGACTTTATACATAAATACATAAATATATCTTATACATATTGTATTAAACAGTTTTGTTTTGGAGGCGTAAACAAAGTAATAAGCACACAGCAGGGTAATAATGAAGGGAAATCACGACCAAAACTACTTTCAAGTTTAAACACAATTATGATATTCTTCGCATAAATTGTATATTATTCGAGACTTGCTTAAACGACTTTATCTCGGCTATTGATCGGCATTATTCTAGTGATTATTCGATATAAATTTTATTACAAATGGCGTCATTGGCGTGCCTTTTGCTGCTACTGAGAATTTCTGACAGAAAAGACAATTATCCCTTTGTCTAACTCGAGAATCGAAGGCTTCAAACATTTGTGTTGCGGGAACAACGAAGCGGTCTTGTCATATAAATGTTCTCCTTAGAGATTTTTTCCTCACTTGCTCTGCTTTCCCTATTTTTCGAATTGGCTTAAGCTTTTACATATTTATATATACTCAGCCTATAGCCGTCCACTGCTGAACTTAGGCCTCCCCAAGAAAGCGCCAACTATCCCGGTCTTGAGCAGCCCTCATCCATCCGTTACCCGCCACCTTTCTCTAGTCGTCGGACCATCGTGCTGCAGGTCGTCCTACACTACGTTTGCCTAAGCGCGGTCTCCACTCCAACACTTGTCTGCTCCACCGGCCGTCGGACCGTCGGCAGACATGGCCGGCCTACTTCCACTTTAGCGCGCTAATCTTGCGGGCAATGTCAACGACTCTGGTTCTCTGGCGAATGACTTCATTACGAATTTTATCCACCAGAGAAACTCTAAGCATTGCCCGCTCCATAGCACGCTGAGTGACTTTGAATTTGTGGACCAAGCCTTTGGTGAGTGTCCACGTTTCGGCTCCGTATGTCATTACAGGTAGGACGCACTGATTGAAGACTTTCGTCTTAAACGTTTACATATTTGCCTTATGTCAATTTATATTAGACATACTAAAATAAAAATGAAAATTAAAGCTGCAAAACTTAAATTCAGTATATAAAGGTCACCAAAAAGTATGTATCCGTATCTACACACTACTCGTACATAAAAATACTTTCGATGTGGTGGTATGACTATAATGAATATTTTACATACATACATACATACATAAACTCACGCCTGTCTCCCGTTAGGGTAGGCAGAGACTATAGAGCGCCAAATGCCACGGTCCAAACACACCTCTTTCGCTTCCTCCACTGACATTATCCTCTTCATGCATGCACGTCGGTTTCGAGGACTCTTTATATTGCCCTTTTTCAGTAACTTACCTATATGGTCTTTATAGGTGTACCTGGGCCGTCCTCGACCGACTTCACCGTTCACTTCCGCACAGTAAATCTCTTTCGTCATTCTGCAAACATTCATCCTTTCAATGTGGCCAAACCATTTTAGCATCCCCCTTTCAATTTTAGTCACTACGTCGACTTTCAATCCACATTTTTCCCTTATCACACTATTCCTCACTCTATCTACCAATTTCACCCCACACATGCTTCTCAACGCTCTCATTTCAACTGCATTAATTTTGCTTTCATGCTTCTTCTGCCATACCCAAGACTCACTTCCATACGTTAGTGTAGGCACCAGGACTCCTTGGTGAATCGCTAGCTTAGCGCGGTCCGATATATTTTTACTGGCCGCGATGATGAATATTTTAAAAGGTGTTAAACTACTCATCCAATCTATTGAAAATACTTGTTAGAAAAATCAACTATAAAACAATAACATGGATAAACACAACATTTCTAAGAAGCTGTTCGATATAAATCAAGTGATTTTCAGAATTTAGCCCCCAGTGGCTCTTCTGGGAATAAATGTTTCCAGTTGTTTGTGTCCTCTATTTGTACTGAGTGTCGTTTGACAGAGAATTTAGAATGTACTCTCTAGGGCGTAGTGTTTTGTATTCTTCAGTAGTGTACCAGGGTCACAACAAAATAACTTTTCCTTATTATTTTTGGCAAAGTTTAAATTGAAATACATACATACATAAACTCACGCCTGTATTCCCCGAAGGGGAGGCAGAGGTGCATTTCTGAATCCACATTTCGTCAAGTATGTATCAGTCCCACGTAATAGGGGGCGAGCCTATTGCCGATTTTCGGGCACATTTCCAGACTCCGTGCTGTTACCGAGAATTTCCTAATGGAAAAACCCAATAACACTGCCCGACCCGGGAATCGAACCCAGGACCTCTAGATCGCACGGCACATACTTGTGCCGCGAGACCACGAGGCAGTCTAAATTGAAATTTTGCTCATATTTGTTTTTTAACCCTTCAGAAGGCGCGCTATGAGCATTTTGCTCACACCAAAATTAATTGTGATAGTTTATGGTGATATACCTACATTTGCAGTCCGAGCGTCTCAGTACCTTCCTGACTATTCCTCCCCTCTAGTCCACGGCAACTCCCGCGTCGCTAAGTGCCGCCGTGACCGCGGAATGAAGCATTTGTTGACGTCGTATGTCATTTTGCGGCATTTTGCTCATTGCGCGCCTATCCGCGTAAGTATTTTTTTTCTTAAAAATTTAACGAATTCTTATTTTTCTCATGAATTACTTTGTTTATTTGTACAAAATGTAGCAAAATCACGATTATAGTCTAAGGGCGTATGTTGTAATATTTTTATTACTTATTTTAGTTACCAAATACATAAATAATGGGCGAACGACGTCGAACGCAAGACGATCAAATTATTTCGTGACAAAGGAAAGGCCGATGCCCAGTTCCATATTTGGTTTTGGTGATAATAACATACTCTTGTCATACGTGCCAAAAAAGAAGAGAAAAAGTTGCTCTTATGTTATGATATCTCCACAATGACGATAATATAGATGAAGGGTCGGGAAATGACGCTAAACCTGAGATAGAAAACTTTTCAGTAGCATTTATTCAGTAGCAAGGATCACATGCAGATGACCAATGCGTTTGTTTTATTCTATTTTGAATATAACTGGGATCAATACGCAATATATAAACCTAATACACAAATTTTGATCGAGCGGCGTATGTTCCTAAAACAAGTGGCGGTAGAGCTAGTAAAACCGCATATTTCCCGACGAATTTGCATGGAGATCATTACACCTGGTCTCAAGATCCTCATGAAAAGATTTGTGCCACTTTCTAGCTCTACAGAGCAATCTAAATCTACTGGATTTTGTTCAATATGCCCTAGACGCAAAAACCGACGTACAAAAAAAACGTGTACTTCATATGGTAAATTACTCTGCACCGAGCATGTCACGTTCATTTGGCAGTTGTGTTTTAATAGTCACACTAATCAAGATTCTATGGAAAACTGATTTAAAAAAATATATGTTAAGTTACTTTTTTATATATATTTTTGACAAAGACTGCCAAATGTTGGGGTCAAAGTTAGATAAAATTTTGTTTGCAAATTAAAGTGGTATTTCTGTTGTGTAATTTTAACAATACAGATATTTGAATACAAAATACATGTGTTTCTATTTATACCCCTCGATTTTTATGACAATCCCTAAAATAAATATGTAAATAATACACTTTAAAGTAGTGTGAGCATTTTGCTCGCGCGCGCCTAACCATGTTACAGCGTAGGGCGCGCCTTCTGAAGGGTTAATTAATATTATTAATGCAGTATCCGTCCCGTGTTAATTTCGCTGTCACTTATACATAATTGGCATGATATGCAGGGTGTATTCCGACCGTGATCGGAAACTAAGGCAGGTAATAGCTAAGGTGATTACAAACCCCCTGGCATTAAAGAAAATCCCAACCAAAAATAAAAAAAATATGTTTTCCTAACAACCACGTACATTTTATACCTATGGTTACGTCGTTACGGGTACGCACCCCTCTTCTATTGAATGAAGTTTAGCTTAAGTCCACGAAGCTAGCCTAATGCAGGTTGAAAACTTCACATATCTGTCTAATTCCTTGTTATCTCTTAGATATATAGAAGATTTCCCCTCGAAGTTTTCCTTAACTGTCTTTTAACTGAAAATTGATTAGATACTCAGATAACTCCAAAAGCTTGAAGTGTTTGATCGGAATTTCAGTCCGTGACGGTCAATGTAATCTTTAAAAACCGCGCTCCCATTCTCGAAATTATCACGCACTTAATATTTGATTTACGTTGAATTATTCTTCTTTACCTAAATTACTTATTGAAAAATTTAACCAGACAGAATACCGTATTATGAAAGCCCATTTCCAAGCATTAATATGGCAATAGGCTTTTCGTAGAAATTTTACACTATACGGAATCTGCTTTTGTAAATGGCGCTTTTGAAACGATTCTGCGTATTCCACAAAGCTGTATCTATCGACTATATGAAGCAACGATGTAATTATTTATAAATTCCAAAATAATTTTCATTTGCAATACCGTTAATGAAATTGACTATCGCTTTTATCTCGTGGCAAATTTTGGCGCTTTGCGATTACAAGGTCTCGGGTTCGAATGACGGTTAGGCAAAGTATTATTGTTTTTTAGAATCTCAATAGCAAATCGATTTTCATTAATATAGTAGTCCAATTTAGCTACTCAATAAAAAAAACCCTTCTAAACTTGCATTTAAAAGATGATTTTATATCAAGTATCACGAAGATTCACTTAAAAAGCGCTTGAGTTATGCCGTGTATTTATTTTTCGAAATTGTAAAAGGTATTTGCGTTTGCTAAGAAACTTGATCAAAAGAAATGCACATCGTATTGAGTCTGCAGTTGTACGAAGGCTATTAAAGAAATAAGAACTTGGTTCTAATTGACAAGCTTTGATGTTAGTTCCGGACGCTCCATCCTTTCTTAGAGTTAAATCTCCGGGTAAATTAAATTGGATTTAAATAAGTATATGACTTGTAGACAAAGGGAATGGAATGAGTTATATTGAATTCTAACAAAAGAGGAACAAGGGTATGAGCGGACAGGTTTTTGTCTCTTCTTTACGTTTACGATTTTTAGATACATTTGACGAAACACGATAATTAGTTTCCATGAGGGTGCATCCGGTGTTTGCATGTAGGTGATTGTTGCATAAAGTTTTTGTTTTCTCTATTTTATATTTATTGTTGTAATTTATGTGTTTAAATTTTTGGCGAACCATAACAAATAAATAAATAAATGACTAAATCGGGTAACTAAAAAATTAAAAATGTGGGTCGTCTTTCGCTATTTGACAGAACCGTGGAGTTGGAAGTGAAGTTTAAGCTGTGTAGCGCGTCTTAGATTATTACACCGAAAAAAAATATTTTGTTTACTTTTTATTGAAGAACTCAGTTAGGTTCATTCATCATTATTTAGATAATGACTGACCTTTTATTCCATAAACATTCCTTAGGCGTTCTAAAAACATCGTTTACTTTAACTCAGTCAAATTTACGTAATATGTTTTTGTTTTCAGATAAACAAGGTAACATTCGCGCCCCTTGTGGTGTCGACGCTGTTCATCCTTCTGACGTCACTGTTGGCTCATTGCGCGCGGCGGTTGGTCCAGAAGTCAGTTAAGGAGCCTTTCATAAGGCTACTGTTTGAAGAGGCGATAGCTGCTGCCGAACTCTGTGGATGTTGCTTTGAACTCATTGTTGGTAAGGACCTTTGACCACATATTTGTATACTCACAATATTTTACTTATAGACGGCGTTGGTCCTGTAATAGAAGCGTTTTCATAGGGAGGTCCCGAGTCAGGTAATTTTCCATTAGGATTTTCTCAACAGCTGTCGGTGCCAAAAATGTGACCAACATATTGCTGGGCTCGAAGCTCCTCTACTTTTTTATTTATTTTTATTATTACATTAATGTGTGATCTACGTACTTTTCAGTTGCGGATAACTTTGGTGTAGCCACATACGCGATATTCCTGTTCGCTTTGACCATCTGGTGGTCGCTTAACTGGGGCGACGCCACGGCCTGTCCTTACACGCACATCGAAGATGTTATCGAAGGTAACAAACGAATACTGAATAAATAGATTGTAAATGGGACGTTCTCAAAGTTTGCAGGGTTCTTGTACACTTTCTACAAAGAAAAAACCCTTTGACAGGTCCAAGGTAACATATCGGTCAGGGTATATGAAGTACCGCCACCTACTTCGGACCTGTACTTGATGCTGATGAGATGATATGATGATGAGATGATATGATGATGAGATGATGAACGTGTAGTTCACGATGAAAGCAAAGCCAAGCGTCTTAATATTGGTGTTAGTTATGGTTAAAATATATTTTTCATTTATTTAATATGCTTTATTAGACACCACAAGAACATAAATTAAATAAGATAAAACTGAATTCTTATATTATACTATATGTGCCACAAAGGGCGGTCTTATGGCTGTTTGCAATCTACCTCAGACAACCCAGAAAATAGTAATTAGTAAAAAAATGGGTGGTCATGGTTTAATATACTGTCTTTCAAAACGCCCAGCCATCGCGAAGACCACTTTTAAGTAGTCTTTTATCGTAATATCACATAACATTTTCATTCCTCATCATTTAGCGGATAACCTTGGGCTCTCAATCGTCTTCAAAAGAAAATAGTGTTATTTTTTCGAAAGGTTCAAATAGTCAATAGATCTTAGAAGACCACTTCTGATTTATTTCAAGGCAAGGGCGATATCCGTAAAGCGTTGCTGAAGATCTGCGCGGAGCTGGCTGGTGGCCTTATGGTCTTCAAGTATATACAGATGTACTGGGCTCTGGAGATCTCTGATACGCATAAGGACAAGGCTTACGAAGACTGCAAAGCCGATTTACAGGTTAGAATAATATTAGGCATGGTTGGAGTGAGTGTGACGCTTAGTGAGTCCCTTTAGTTTGAGCCCTTTTTTCTACAAATGATTACTTTCCCGAGCAACTGTATGGAAGAGTATGCATCACACATAAGATTCCTTCCAGTAAATTTGAGGTGTTTATAGATACAATCTTCATCAAATACACAAATTCTCTGAATTCTACATTCCTAAATAGGATTTGCTTTAGTGCTATTACTTACGGGTATAATGTTAATTATATCAACGGAAAATAAATTATAAGGAATCTAGTATGAAACTGATCTGTAAAGAAACTGGCCATAATTTATACTCTTTAGTAAATACATACAGATAATCGTAAGTCCTTATCCTTTATCATATCTATGGTAATAAACTTAACTCGCCGGACATTTATTCCTTTAGTGATTTATGGTCTCTTCTAATTAGATCTATTATCTATGATCAAACAATAGCCTACTTGGCTTTACTTGTAATTGAATTAGATCCTTTCAAAACCGTAACTTAATTACTTCAGTAAGTTTTATAGCTTTACGTCTGTTTAGACAAATAGATATAATGGTTTAGCACCTCGTCAAAATTAGATTTAACTTATTGAAGGCAAGCGGCCGATAACAACGCAGAATTATGCTTTAATTATGACTGTCTCGTAGTCTCGTGGCGCAAGTATGTACTGAGCGATCTAGAGGTCTCGAGTGGAGCAAAGTGTAATTGTTTTTCCATTAGGAAATTCTCAGTAGCAGCCCGGAGTCTGCAAATGTGCCCGAAAAACGGCAATAGGCTCGCCCTCTATTACGTGGGACTGATACATAACGAAATGTGGGTGCAATAATGAACCTCTACCTACCCCTTCGGGAAATGCAGGTGTTAGGCTAAGTATGTATGTTACGCAAAATAATAGTATTCAGAGATTAGGTTAGGTCTCAGCTTCAATTTCTTTGGGAAAAGTCCTGAAAAAATATCTATATAAATAGGTTAGTATGGTCTGTAAACAAACATTAATATCATCTTGAAACTTAAGATACACCTAAATAAGTAAAGAGATATTATCGTGTGAATACATCTGTGTGGAATGGCTTGGTAATAATAAGCGTTTCATTTCCTTATTGCATGTTTGTTATGGGTTTGTTTACCAGTGTTTGTTTTTGGGTGTGTTTATCTGTGTCCTGTTCCTAACGACAGCCTCGGTGAATTTTCTAGAAAAAAAGTACTATTGAATAGGTAGGATAAATATTTCATTCGTAGTTTAATTATGGAAGAAGCTGCCATGTTGTTTTCTTTTTTTCGATTTTATTTTCAATATACAAAAATATTTAAGAATTTCATTTTAAAATGTATCAAATTTATAGAGTTGCCTTCAGTCCAATTTACGTCCCACTGCTGGTCACAAGTCTCCTCTTCAACTTCGAGAGATATTATTCCAATTTCCAATATTAATACAGACATTGTTGCAATTAAAAATTAATAAGAACGTCACTTTCTTTGTTTTTGTAGACAATTTTTCCTAAAATAATAATATAGATCCTACTTATGTGCTCTGTCTAGACAATAGTTTTCAAAAACTAACGTAATTAGTGTTTTATAAAGCTGCCTGTCGCATGTAAATAAAAAGCTTAAAATTAGGAATCGCGGATTGTATTTTTGTTCACCCTGGCTCGTTAGAACAAGGACGGTTTTGTGTGTTGCACCCAAAAACGAATCGATGGAACAACGTTTTCCGATTTGTTTCTAGGTGGTGCTACAGCAAGTCCTATCCAGACAAGGCTGCATTTAAATAGATGCAAGCACTAGAGTCCGTTAGGATACAAGTGTTTTTTTCGTTTTACAAACGCTTTGCATTCCAACCCCGCTTTGCTGTTAGTTTAACTCGTCTAGCTTAAATGTTGTCTCGATTTATTTGAATTAATTTTCACTCGCAGGATGCTCGTTTCCGAGTGGGAAGTAACGTAAATATGGTGTAAAATTCGCCATTAGTGAGTGACGTATTTATGTAATTATTTAGAATTAAAATACTTTTTTATTTGGGCATTCATAAATTGTTTAAAAATCAGTTTTGACTTCTTAAAAATGAATCCGTGATCTGGGCGTAATAAGTCATCATTTCAAAATTAAAATTGTTTCTATTAGCGTGTCAAACTTTTGAAACTGATTTTTCGAGATACTCTTCTCAGATTTTCAGGACTGTTAATTAGCTACTTGACTAGATCTACACAGGTCTAGCAATATAAACTTTAATATGACTACGACCAAATATTTATCAAGCTCTTGGAGATGCAAAGGAACTTGTGATTTTAACAACATGTAAAGCTATTACTGTAGGGAATACAATTTCTCGACCGTATTAATGGGAAGACGATATGATTATCGTAATATTAGGATAATATACGAATCTGAATTTCGAAATGCCGTCTGTATTTCCGTTTTAAAATAATCTAGTCACATGGTGAAGCAGATCCCGTAGATGTTTAATAAAAACTTACTGTATACCTATTGCATTTAGTTGATACGGTGTAAAATAGAGAATTGATTCGCGAAAATGCACAGAATCTCAGATTTACCATCGTGGGTTATATACCAGCTGTACGTTAGTGGCTCTCAAGCTGGACATTAATATCCTACCACCAACAAATAGAACCACCAGCTATATCTCTCACCAAACAGTAACAGGTTTATATCTGACGATTTTCTGTGAACAGTGGTGCTGCAGTCTCATTTAACAATATTCCAAATTTTCTATACTGTATGGATATAACGGACGGCTTATCAAAACACTACTCGTATAGTATAGTCCTCGCAAGCCTAGTTAGCTATACATTATTTGGCTTTCAATCATCTTTTCAAGTGAATATTGCTGCTGCGTAACAAAAAGGTTTGACTGCACACATATGTATTTAAAGGTTCCAGTGTTATATGGCGCGGTGGTAGAAGGAGTTGCTACTTGCCTCTGCCGTCTCGCTTCCAAGTCGCTGGGTGACCTGAACCCTCGTTTCGCAACAGCTATAGACTCCTTTATCGGAACCTCCCTCGTCGTAGCCGGTAAGAAACCCATAAGATTATCTCTCATATTTGCCCATTCACCTATGCTAACTCTTCAAAACTAACTGATTGTTCCACTAAATAGGAGTTTTCAATTAATCTAGTGTAAAATCTTTAAGTAGATTTCAATGAAGTTAAATGTAAATGTGGGAGTTTTTTTTAACAAATTATAAAGAAATTTAAAGAGATTACTTATTGTTAAGATATTTGAAGTTAAGGGAAGAAATGTAGGTACGTAAGATGTAAAATCACATAAATTTAGATTGTCAGATCTCCAACAATTAATACTGCTTCAAAATAAAATTCTAGATGTCGAATACGATTTTGATTTACTAGACTTCATTGATCTAGAATTTTTTAAAGGCACAGTTAAGGATCATTACTTAGGGCGTCACTTCACTGTTGCAGGGGTCCTCACTAGGCACACGGTATTCGTCTACCGCTATCAGGACACTAGTGCCAATGCGGACCTAAGCGTGTCCATCTTTTGCAAAATCCATTTAGGAAAAGGTACATGTAGATGTATTATAAGACACACCAGCGGGGAAATTATGAAATGAAATTATTGCTCTATTTTGTGTCTTGAGTGGTAGGACAAATCATTTTTGAACTCTTGGTTTTCAACAAATCAATGAAGGCAGTGGCGGTCCTTCCATAGAACCCCAAAAGCCCATTTTGCCTTACAAAATTCTGAATAATGATCTTTAAGCTTTAAATCTTTATTTAACTAAAGCAATTTGACATATAAATGAGAATATTCTGACCCCACAGTTAATAAATTTTAACTAAACATTACAAATTAACGTGTAACATTTTTCGGCTTCTATGGATTTACCGCCACCGAATGAAGGTAGTCGTATAGTTTCCAGACCAAGATTTTTCGTTCAAAGTCAAAGTCAAATTATCTTTATTCAAATAGACTTCTACAAGTTCTTTTGAATCGTCAATTTTACACTTTTTAATATTTTTTAAACTATTGCCTTTAATTGTTCTTTGCTGTAATGTTTGGTTTATTAACCGAAACCTTAAAAACCATATGAGATGGTATAATAATGTCCTACTGGTAGATGTTACATATATCTTTCTCATCATCAATTAATTTACAGGTCATCATTACGTAAATTGTTGACATTTTAACTTTATAAATATAGATTGAAAGAAAAATTAATAAATCGCTACTAGGTACTCTTCTCATTATCATAATTCCTTGAATTTTATCTAATTAGAAAATTCTTCTTCGAAGTATTTTAATACATACAAATATCTATTAATATAAGACATTATAAAAGTTGTAGCAGTGATGGCCTCGAGGTTTAGGCGCGCGGTCGAGAATTTCGGCGGTCGCAGGTTCCAACCCCAGGCACACACCTCTGACTTTTCGAAGTTATGTGTGTATTCACAATGAATTATCACTTGCCTAACGGTGAAGGAAAACATCGTGATAAAACCTGCACACCTTAAAGTTCTTAGGAAATTCTTAGGTGTGTAGTCCGCCAACCCGCACTAGGCCAGCGTGGTGGACTAAGGCCTAAACCCTCTCAGTTGTAGAGGAGGCCTGTGCCCAGCAGTGAGACGTATTGGGGCTGATGATGATGATGATGATTATAAAAAGTTGCAAAGAAACGCTACTGAAAGAAAAGAATACATTTTCCCTACAAATAACATGTTAAAGAGTAAAATACTGCAAAATAGAGCAATCTCCTCCTAAAGCAAACTTTCTCCTCGCTCGTGTGTCGGTAAACTAAGTGTCCGCTAACATTGCCACCTACATAAGTAATAGGTGTTGCATGGTTCACGTCATCTTAAAGATTGTCATCACATAATTCATCACCATGCATTAAAATAGTTCATTCTTCATTATTCACTCCGGCTTAACTTGTATTATGATAATTTAGCATTTTATTTTTATTTACAGCTGATTAAAAACGTATCTTATTTTATTATTACTTGTGTATTTGAAACTTAACATTGGACTATTTAAAATTACTAAAATTTAAATACATATGTAGATATAAGAGTGACATTTGGATCTCTGAAATTGCTTTTTCACTTCACAGTTGTGGTCAAGTTAATTTATTATTCAAGCATGTGCGGTTAAGTACGGTGGACGGGCGTAAAGACTTTAAAAATGTAAAATGAATCGGTCACAGATGGCGTTTAAAAAGGATTAAAAGGGTGTTCTTTTATGTCTGTGGCAAAGTACTGGAATTACGTTTTACTCGTATTATTTTTGCACATTTTTATTGTTGAAGCGTTTCGAAATTTACATTTGTAAAATAAAGTTTGTAACGTGAACGCTCGTTTTTATTCGATAAAGGAAATAAAAAAAGGATTAATTTTAATAATAAATATGAGATGTAATATTTCAGAAATTGAATAACAACAGAAAATAAAGAAATGTTTTGCACCAATTTTTCAACAACTAGGTTAATCTGAATCTTGATTGATAGACATTACTATAGAACTCTGTTGCTTAAGGCAAAGAACAAAGAATCCAGTAGCTACTACATGGTCAATTACCTTTCAGCTTTTGACTACTCCGGTGGATATTTCAACCCGGTTCTGGCGACGTCCTTGAAGGCTGGATGTGAAGGCCACACCCTAATGGAGCATGCTGTTGTCTACTGGATTGGTGCTTGCGCTGGCTCAATCCTCTCAGTTTACATGTACAAACTGCCAGTCATCCAGAGATACGTCAGGGGGTCTACTGTCGTCAATGGAGACAGCATTTGGGCTGATAAGGATGATTAAATCGATTTTCATATGCAACTGCGCTTCATGCAATCGAGGTTTGATGAAATACTTCTTGATGTTCATAATATCTTCCATAAATTAATTTGACGAAATTAAATTCTTATTTTAGTCTTTTGAATTTTGTTACTGAGAATATAGAAGATTATTAGAAATGAAATCAGTAATATTGAAACTTGTAAGTGGATATAACGTTCGTTGGAATCAGCCTTTCATTAACATTACTGAGAAACCGTTGAGTTATTTTTAGATAACCAGCGGAGGTAGTTATAGGAAATGGATTAATAACAAACTCTTATAAGAGTGTAATATGGATTTTGCTCGAAATAAATTCTGTGTTTTCATAAAACATTATCCTTAATTAATGTTCGGAAGATAAAATGTAAGTATATTTTTTTTTTTGAAGAATTAATCAAGTATATTTTATTTCATTCTATATAATAAGAAATACATTATAGCTAGAGACTGATTGGGATATAATTCAGTATGCGACTTGGAACTAATTAATGTCATTCGGGCGAAGAAACATTTCTTTCATACCTTTTCATCCGTTGATACTGTTTAATAATTTTTCTGTTTTATCAAATCGAAAGAAAATATATGAACTTTAAATAATTTGAAATAATGAAATTAACACAAGAAATATTTCAAAGAGCGATATCCATAAAGCGCAGTTGCAATTCTCGAGTTAGTGGAATAATAAGTATGAAAGTGATTTTTATAAAGTGATACTCAGGAATCTAGTCAACGTGTTCACCTTTAAACCAGTATTTATGTATTCATGGATAAAAGTATTATTTTTGTTGAGTCCTTTTTGACGTAACTATCATTTGTGTAGTTAAATATTTTTATATATAAGCTGTGTATTGCAAAAATATAATAAGTGCTACGTACTCCCGTTGTAAATAAAATGTTGTATTATATTGGTGTTTTAGGTTTTTTATCACGCTTCTTGTAATATCCCTAAGACATCTACAGAAATTCTTAACTGATCTGCAACGGCTTTTTTCGACGGTTTAGGGAAGCTAAGGCTAAATCCATTTTGCTAAAAGCTTTGTGCTTAAAGTAGTTGAAATTCATACTGAAGCCTTAATAAGCCAAAAGTTAGTGCTTGAAATTTGATATCATTATGATGTCTCGGTGGCGACTAGTTGAAGTCCATGGTAGCGTTACAAATGTCCGACAAAATTATAATCCTATATTGCTTGGATTTTTTTAAACCGTATATTTATATTGCAACTTAAGCAAATCATGAACCGTCCTAAACTCAAACATGACACGGTACGCCCCAGGAACGGTGTAAGACGTCGCTCGATCGGTATTGATCGCCAGTTACTCCAGGATTTATGTGCACACGCTCCCGAGGGATGACACCGGAGTCTTCAGTAACTCCGCATTGGCACTTGTAACCAGATTTTACTGCAGTCTGTATAATAATAATAATAATAATAAAGCTTTCTTTAATTCCACAATAGTTAGAATACATTACATTACTTAGTTTTTTTTTTTTATTTATTTTTTATTATATTATATTACTGCTCCTGCAATTTGATGACTTTCTAATGTGGACCCCCTCAGGGTAAAAGCCTCCTCCAAATAATTCCATTTATCCCTATCTTTAGCAGTGTTCATCCAGTCTCTTCCTGCAACGGATACAATCTCGTCCTGCCACCGGGCGCCTGGGCGACCTCTACGTCTCACGCCATGCGGTCCTTTCCATTTTGTGATGTTGATTGTCCATCTATTGTCACCGTATCTCCCAACATGGCCAGCCCATCTCCACTTAAGACTTTGAGAGAAGTGTAGAGCATCTTTTACCTTGGTTATTTTACGAATTTTTATATTTCTTACTCTATCTCTCAGTTTTATATTTAAACAGCTCCTTTCCATTGCCCTTTGAGTTGTTTGTATTTTTTGTCTTGCCTTGTGATCATAAATCCACGTTTGGCACCCATAGGTTAAACAGGGTAAAATTGTTGTGTCTAAGATTAATGTTTTCAATTTAATCGGTAGTTGCGATTTGAGAATCTCCTTTTGTGCCCAGTACTTTCTCCATGTACCTAATAGCTATTCTCCTGTCTATTTCTTCTATGTTTCGATCTTTTCTAAATGAAATTTGTTTTCCAAGGTAAACGTAACTCTCCACATACTCAAGTGGCTCTTGATTAACCAGTATTGGCGTCATCTCGCTGTTCGTAATGATTTTTGTTTTTCCTAAGTTCATTTCCAGGCCTACTTTAACACTAGCTGTCTGAAGTTCGTATATCATTGTGTTGAGCTTATATGGACTTTCAGAGAACACGACGATGTCATCTGCAAAGCGTAGGTGGCTTAGATATTTCCCATTCACGTTAATTCCTTGCCTTGACCACGGTAAATCTTCCATTACATTTTGTAAGACAGCTATAAACAGTTTCGGTGATATAGGGTCACCTTGTCTGACTCCTCGCTTAATGTTGATCTTGGTACCCACTCTATCTAGCCTGACTCTACTAGTACAGTTAACATATATGTTTTTAATAATATTTATGTATTTCGCGTTAATATTTTGTTTGTTCAATGCTTCCCAGATGCTGTTATGAGATATAGAGTCGAAAGCTTTCTTATAGTCGACAAATGCTATATAGAGCGGTTTTCTATATTCTACATACTTTTCGATGACCTGGTCTACGGTGTGAATATGATCTGTTGTGCTAAAGCCACTTCTGAATCCCGCTTGTTCCATGGGTTGGCATGAGTCTATTGGTGGCGATATTCTGTGTAATAAACAGGATGCAAAGAGTTTGTACAAGCAAGACATTAAGCTTATCGGTCGGTAGTTTCCTATGTCTTTAGGATCGCCCTTTTTATATAGTAAAATAATTTCCGATTCTGTCCATTGCCCTGGCACGATTTCTTCTTCCAGTATTTTATTGAACAGTATTGTAAGAGGTGTTAATAGAAGTGTTTTACCGATTTTTATGCACTCATTACTCAAACTGTCTTGTCCTGGGCTCTTATCTCGTTTTAAATTATTTATTTGGTTTAGGATTTCAGTTTCAGTAAATTTTTGTACAGTTGATGTGTTATATAGTTGATCTTGTTCTGTGTTTTCCACTAAGCCTGGTGTTGAACTATAAAGGCTTGTATAGAACTTTGTAGCTATATTAATGATGTCATTTCGAGATTTGCAAATTATAGAACCTTGCTGAAGGGACGGGATCCATTTTTTTGACTTTTCTAGTTCTCTGTATGCCTTTTTAGCTGATCTTGAGCTTTCTATACATTTTTCCAGTATCTGAAATCTGTGGTTTGCGTAACATTTTCTAATTTCTTTATTTGTCTCTTTATATAGCTCTTTTAATTCTTCCTTATCCTTTTTAGTGAGATTTCTTTTATTTTGTAGTGCGCTTCTTTTTTCCATTAATTGGATTGCTTTGTCTGATAGAATTTTTCTTTTTCTTGATTGTTTTTTATTTTTTAGGCTTGTTAATATAGAGTTTTCTAATTTCTTGTAATATTCCGTGACTGTATATCTTTCCTGGTTTTCTATGAGTTCAGGTATAAATGCATTTAAGCTTTTTAAATAACTGTCCATCTCATCCTCAGTTTTTAAAGGGTTTCTGGGACTGGTGTAGTTTCTTCTGCTCTGTTTTTCGCTACCTAAGCTTAATGTTGCTCTCAGTAGTCTATGATCTGTGCCAAAGGAAAAATAATTCAGAACTTCAAATTTTGTGAACAATTTAGGTTTCGTTGTTGTTATATAGTCTATTTCTTTTTTAGTATTTTTGTCGGGCGAAATCCAGGTCCATCGTTGGTCAGCTTTTAATTTAAACATTGTATTGATTATTTTTAGATTATGTTCGTACACGTACTGAACCAGTCTTTCTCCTCTCTTGCTTCTGTTTCCAAAACCGTGAGTGCCTGCTATTCTGCTCTCATAATACTTCGGTTTGCCGATCTGTGCGTTAAAGTCGCCCATGACTATTATATACTGTGTAGAAATCAAATCATGAGCCTCTTCTAAGTCTGTGTAGAATTTATCTAAGTCTTCTTGTGTTGAGCCTTCTGTTGGTGCGTATGCCTGTATAATTGCGAAGTGTACGCTCCCTAGTTTTATTTCCAACATGCAAACTCTTTCAGATATCCCGGAAAAGTTTATAATATTTTCTTTATATTTTCTTTTGATTAGGAAACCTACGCCATATAGACCTTTTGTTTGTCCTATGTAGTATATAATATAGTTTTCGTCTTCTATTATATTTTCACCTAGCCGGCGCACCTCGCACAGGCCCAGTATATCGTGTTTTATGTTACTGAGAGCTGTCTTCAATTCTAGTAGTTTTTCAGGTGTTGATAATGATCTTACGTTGAGAGTACAAATATTTATTGAAATTTTGTTTCTTGGACGAATATTCTTTGGAGGCCTGTATAGTACATGCTTATAGGGCTAAATGACGTGAATGATCTAAAGTTTATAGCCCGTATTTATACTTGTACTTAAATATATAAAGGTTCGACTGTGTCGTGGTCTCGCAGCACTTGTGAGTGTCGTATAATCTAGAGGTCCCAGGATCGACTCCTGGGTCAGGTAAGGTGTCATTAGGTTTCCATTAGGAAATTCTCAATGCACGAAGTTTATTACTGGAATATGAGAATGAAACCTGCGATGTAATTTTTGCAGTCAGCTTGTAATTGATTATGCCATTTTCTAAAATACTGGTTTTAGTCACTCTTTTACTAAAAGTTAATAAAGAAGTATGAAGTTTATGATTTATACGGAATCCAGCAAGTGCTTCGGAAAACTGAAATAATATTTTCCCTGTAAGACACCATCGCATGAATCAACAGCCTTAAAACACGACACGTGTAGAACAAAAAGCTTTTAAAACACATACCATGTTTCCTGAAACGGTGTCTTAATAATGGCTTTCTAATAAGGCGTATTACTGTTAGTTCCACAAGGCACGCCCATCAGAGGAAAAAAATATTTTGTGGAAACACTGAAAGGAATAATTCATAGCTGTAAAATTGTTCACAGAAATAGTACGTAACACTCTGTAGTGAAAATGTTCAAAACTTTTTGGTTGTTGTTTGTAACTGCAGAAGCTAGTTCAATTTTGTTTGAAGGAGGATTCTCAAAACCATTTGCGTTGAGTTTTGGAAACGTTGCAAAATGTGTAACTGAAATTTGCATAAACACTACAAGTTATAGATCTACTGTTATACTGAGAAATACGGACTACGATGCAGATGAAAACAGGTTGTTTCTGCAAAGTTTTATTAATTCACTCACAACTAATAATATCCAAGTAGTTATTTTTGATGATTTAGATAAATTACACGATGTTATTATAGCGGAAGAAGCTGATTGGATTACAATTGTATATTTTAAAAACTGTCAAAAAATCTTTGAATTTAATTTTGCATCTATTCACAGTAAAATAAAATACATAATTATAGTATCCGATAGTTTGAACAAAGATTGTGAGAGCAAATTTTTAGAAATCGGAAAATATGTATCAAATTATGACGTAACCTTCCTATTTGAAAAAGAAGAGATTAAATATGTTAAAGCTTTATTTTTGATCACATTTATACCAGAGATCAATGGAGAGACATGCAAACTAGTAGTTCGTGGTTATAAAAACATTAATGCTTGCCGTAATGGGATACTTGAGACAAGTACAATTTTTCCTGACAAGAATCCAACAAATCTAAAGAAATGCGCTATAAATGTTGGCATTGGACCACTATATCCTTTTGCTGTCATAAAAAACATGACAAGATTTAAAACTTTCGACATCCTAGATGAAACTGACATAAGGGGTTCTGATTTAGAACTAGTCAAAATAGCTGCTAAACAATATAATGCAACATTGAAATATCACTTCGTGCAGAAAAGGGAAGAAAATCCTATCGGACAAAACAACTTCGTTCCTTTTATAATCAATGGTAGTCTTGATGTATGTGCTGGAGGTTTTTACAGAATATACGGTGATTTAGTTTCATATTCTGGGATTTATGCGAGACAAGCTGTACTGTGGATGTATACTGCGGACAGGACTAACAAATCTTGGCAAGATGTTGTTCAAAAAGTCAATGGGCTGTACATGTTCATGATATACTATATCTCCTATTGTTGCTTATGGTATTTGATGCGTAAGTTTGATAACGAAGCTGTTTCAATTATCAGTACTTTAACTTATGCATGGGGAGCGCTTGTCGGAGCCGCATCCTTGCACGATGCGAGATCACTAAAGCAGAAGATAGTAAATTTGATGTATCTAGTCATGTGTATTCACTTATCGGCATACATTGGAGTACAGTTTTACGCTTTCTTCACTATTTCCGAACCTCCACAGATACTAGAAACTAACAATGACATAATGAACTCTGGGAGACGTCCATATTTAATCCCGTTGTCAAAATATTTCGTTTTAGACCAGAAATATATAAAATTTGCTAATGAATCGGAAGAATGCTGTACCTTTCTAGATTGTTCGGAAAAATCCCTAATGAACAAAGGCACGACGGTCCTCCTGAAAGGATTTTTCTTAAATTTCCAAGCACAAACTGCAGTGAACGACGAAGCTAAAGTACTTGGAACTACGGAGAATATCCTTACCGTGTACTATGAAATGTTAATACGCCGAAACAGCCCTTACGTAACCAAGTTTCAAGATATTATGAAGAGATTATTCGAAGCTGGAATACCGGAGAAATTGTTCATGGATGCTATTGGTCTAACAGTTATTGGAAAAGCTAAAAGTGCTAGTGATAACATAGTTAGCAACAGCTATAGTTGTCAGGCGGGATGTAAAATTTCTTTGGAGCATTTGGATGGCGCCTTTTACGTATGGTTATTGGGATGTTGTATTTCTGGCTGTGTTTTTCTTGTTGAATTAATTGGTAAACGAGAAAAAGTGGCATCAGTTCCATAAATCTAGTGTAATTTTTATAGTATATTGAGTCACTACATTATTAGAGATTTATTAGAGGGCATGTTCTTTGTAACCTGCTTATATTTAATTTAAATATTGGATTTAATGTTTTTGTTTTATGTTTGCCTCAAAAATTTGAATATTTTTTATTAGTTTGATCATTATCAGTAACATAATGTGTTATCTGACCTACATAAAAGCGGGCACTCCTATTACCATTTTTCAAGCACATTTACAGACTCCGTGCTGGTACTGAGAATTTTGTAATGGAAAAAATCACTAACAATTTGACCGATCTGGCATTGAAGTGGAAATAGGAATTGATCTGGGATTTCTCGATAGAGCACATACTTGTGCCGCAATACTAATGAGGCAGTTACTTTTGTGACGTGTTCTATATCTTAGGTACAATATTGAAGTATCCTACGAGTATGTCAAGTTATGTTCTATCGTTCGCTAATACTACGAATAGATCTATCTGCTAACTCTCGGCTAAGCGAAAGCAGAAGGCTGATCCTTGTCCAATAGTGAGACAAAAGTTTTAAAATTATTAATTCAATTGATGTTAAAACATTTGTAAATTTTAAGCAGAGGCTCGAACATTCGAAACTTTAATCAAGAATACAATATGAGACCGTAAAAATGTCGTACAAAAGTCCAATTTATTCGCCTCTATTCGTTTGCCATTCGGTTAATTAAAAAGTTCAATTTGACAAGTTTCACGATAGTTAGTTTGTGGTCCTTTTTATCCAGTGTTTCTGCCTGAAACGCATTCGAAATCCATTCTATAAAATTAATTATTGAATGCCAAAAGATTAATTGAGGTTTTATCTTTTAAACGTGGGTGTGAGATAGTGAGGGTATAAATAGTTATCGATGTGTAAGTTGTTTGTTTTGTATTACATTGTGTTTATTACGATTAAAGATGACAAGCTTTTTTTTCCTATAGATGATACTTACTATCACCTGATAGTAATAGTAGAAGAATAGATGGTTGAAGGATTTTTAGTCAAAATTAACACGAGGATGAAAACTATAGTGTTGAATTTGTATGAGCTGTGGTATAGACAGAATATAAGATACTTACGCCCAAAAGGGATATGGAAAAACCCAATTACACTTTGCCAATACGGGCATCAAACTTGTGGCTACCTATTCCACCATATTGGCAAATATACATACGTGCTACTGCTGGACTCAGGCCTGCTAATAATGCTGCAGGGCTTCACGTCATCTGCTTCGTTTAGCATCAATATCATTATACAGAATAAAATGCAACATCATTATTTAAGATCCAAAACCATCTGTGGAAGCCGTACGTTAATAAAAAGGTAGCCAGCTCTCAATCACTCGTGCATTCAATGTTTATTTTTATTAAAAAATTCATCACCGCAATAATAATAAAAAGTTTGGAAATAAAAATACAACATCCAATAACGGTAAAATGCGTAACAAACAAATTGCCAACATAGTTTCCATGTAAACGACTGCATCAAAATATTGCTTTTGGTAAAAATGAATTTTGTGTTATGATGCATTTCGAATTATTTTTATTGGGTTTGTATTTTTTTTATTCAACTCCTTATGTATTTAAAATTAAATATTTTTATTCAACTCCTAATATATTTACACTGAAAAGTTGTGGTCAGTTCGATCCATGCAAGTGCAATGGAGTGCAATGAGGTTCCCACGTTTGTTTCTTTAAGATATTGTTAAGTTAAGCATATATGTTTTCCTTACTTCATTTACGTGAATCGTGAATAAATCGCCGTACTAACTTCAGGAGCAGCTTTTTTATTTCGTCGATGTAGCAATTGAGAAACTACAATAATCACAGATGTAGTCAAGCTATCCATCTCCCAAACTAAGACATTGTGAATCCGCCTGAAAAAAATTTTGTTTCATTGCAAAAATTCGACCCATGACCTACAATTCCACCACACCACTACTAAATTTGATCAG